>CM051235.1:503483839-506138839 GCA_027917425.1 Gastrophryne carolinensis | reverse complement strand
AGTGAATAGAGTAGGCAGTGACCAGGTGTACAGGGCTTTGTGGGTGGGAAAGGATGCCAGAGGATCCGATCTGGGCATCAGGTAAGTTTTACAGAGCCAGAACACAGTAAAAGCTGCAGGGGCAGAAAAGCCAGGCCATGGAATGGTTGTAAGGGGGGAGAGGTTGGAATAAAATGAAGGCACCCTTCCTCCACAATGTTTGGGGGCACACAGTAGGAAACAATGAAAACAGGTTGCTTACCTTCCTCCTCTCCAGTCCAACATCAATGACAAAGTGCACATTGCTCATGCAGACCAGAGACTCGCCCAGGCTGCTAGTCAACACAACTTTCCTCCTGTGGTCATCCAATTCATCATTTGGCGTATAGTATGGCAGACTGTGACTGGGATAGATCGGGATCGGATGCAGTTCACCCAAAGCTGGGTTTATGTGTAAGCCCTCCTGACTGATTATTTCAAAGGCCTTTCTTATTTCCTGAAAAACAGTCAATTAAACATAGATACAATAAAAAACAACATCAATTTGTATAATTTGTACATTTTAGGAATTCCTTTGGCATATCCAGAGCATGTATGAGATATGCGCATCAAGCGACACGTAAACTGCAGTTAAACCGGACCAACAGCTCGGCAAAGTTGGAAAAAAATCCCCAAAACTCTCTTGCCCCATCATGCAGGACACTGAAGCATTGTCAGCACTTACATTTACTCCTGCTTCCACTCAAAGCTGAAACGCTGCCTCACTGATTTTCTAGGAGTGGCGGCCATTTTGGAGCTTCCTTTACCAGCATCTCAGCCATGCTGCTGCCTGGATTCAACTGACATAACTGACAATGCACAGTAACAGGGAATCCAGCAGGAATTCATGTTTGCAGACGTCCTGCAGATCCATGAGCTGCCATTTCGTTTGTAAAATTTACCACAGGTGAATAAAAAAAAAAATTGATATATATATATATATATATATATATATATATATATATATAATCTAAACTGACCTGGGCAATATGAGCACTATTTTGTTGTGTTGGTCTGGTTTAAGTCATTTTTGACTGTTGGTCCATTTTAAAGCCCCCCAGAGTTTCCACTTAACAGGGGCATCTTTGGTTGCCATATACTCACCTTGCTATGCGATCTCACAGCTCCTACTTTGACCTAAAGTTTTGTAAATGGAGGCACACAGGGCAGAGATGGGTGAGGATGCTGAACCAGCCTGTGTTAGAATAACCGCATATTGTTATAATTATTCTTATGATGTGTGTTGATTATTTTACCCACCATGCGATGCATGGAGCAGCTATAAGAGAGGTTAATGTTAGGATTTCAATCAGGATGGTTTAGAGGACAGGCAGATAGATTTGAGCAGTCCCTCCCTGTAAAAGTAGAATGGTAAATGCAAAAAATACTGTTTTGTGAGTACTCACCTTTAAAACGGATATTATAAGTGTGACATACACTCCGCTTCAACTCTTCATGACATTTGGGTTATTCTCCAGTAGAGGGCGAACTTCTGCAGAGATGAATGCAAAAAAAGGAGCTCCTCCCAGTCCATAAATACCTGTGACCTCCCACCAATTCCCCAGTGTAAGAAAGCAGTAAGGGGACCAGGAAGAACCAAATATAACAATACTAACAACTAAGAAACAATGGTTCACCATATAAAGGATACGGAATACCAAAAAAGGGTGGGTGAAGCGGAGTGTATGTCACACTTATAATATCCGTTTTAAAGGTGAGTACTCACAAAACGGTATTATTCCAAGTGTGACATACACTCCGCTTCAACTCTTCATGACATTTGGGACATCCAATAGCAGTGTCCGTCATGGGTGGGAACCATAAACAGTAAAGAATGCACCAACTTAAACCACTGCAGCTTGCAGAACCTTGCGGCCAAAAACGGCATCCGCTGAAGCCCGCACATCAACCTTGTAAAACTTGGAAAAAGTATGAACGGAAGACCAAGTAGCAGCCTTACAAACTTGTTCAACAGAAGCCTGGTGCTGAAAAGCCCAGGACGCACCAACAGCACGAGTAGAGTGCGCAGTGACCCTAAAAGGGTGAGTCCTCCCCTTAGCAGAATAGGCCCCAACAATGGCCTGACGAATCCATTTGCTTATGGTAGACTTGGCGGGCACCAAACCTTTCCTGGGCCCACAGGGCACCACGAAAAAGGCATCTGTCTTGCGGAAAGAAGAAGTAGTCACCAAATAGTACTTAACACAGCGAACCACATCCAAATTGTGCAAAACCCTCTCCTTGTCATTGCTAGGCTTAGGACACAAGGAAGGGAGAACAATATCCTGATTGAGATGGAAAGCAGAAACCACCTTAGGGAGGAAATCTGGTTTAAAGCGAAAGACCACCTTGTCCTGGTGTCTTTCAAAGTTAGGGGCCTGAATCGACAGAGCCGCCAACTCAGATACACGCCGAACAGAGGTAATAGCCACCAAGAAGGCAACCTTTTGAGTGAAAACAGAAAGAGCAATATCCTGTAACGGCTCAAAAGGAGGACCCTGTCCCAAACAGCAACCATAGCCTTCCGAGGGGGTCGAACATGAGTGACCCCCTGGAAAAAAAAAAGTCTTAACCAGCGGGTGTAAGGCAAAAGATCTTTGGAAGAAAACAGACAGAGCAGAGACCTGCCCTTTCAAGGTACTAAGCTGGAACCCAAGATCCAGACCGTGCTGAAGAAACTCCAAAATCCTAGGGATCGAAAACACCCTGCAAGGCAAGGCCCTAGCCTCACACCAGTCAATATAGGACCGCCAAGTCCTATAGTAAACGCCAGAAGAGGACCACTTCCTAGCTCTAATCAAGGTCTGAACAACAGCCTCAGACAAACCTTCCTCCTTCAGAATGAAGGTTTCAGCAGCCAAGCCGTCAAAGCCAGCGTTGGTAAATTGGGATAAAGTAGTTGACCCTGAGATAACAGATCCGGAAACATGGGAAGCCGGTACTGATTTACCGCCAGCCTTACAACGTCTGCGTACCAAACCCTTCTTGGCCACCTTGGAGCCACCAGAATTGCTGGTGCCCCTTCCAGAGCCAGTTTGCAAACTACCTTGCCCAGCATGGAGAAGGGAGGAAACAGGTACAGAAACCCCAGATCCTTCCAAGCAAGGGACAAGGCATCCACTGCCAGAGCTAGAGGATCCTGAGATAGAGACACAAAGGCTGGGAGTTTGTGATTGTGCCGTGAGGCAAAGAGATCCACCTCCGGAGTCCCCCCACTTGCGACAAAGAGACCGAAAAACCCCGGGGTTGAGAGACCACTCTCCTTGGCGAGAGGACCCCCTGCTCAGGGAATCCGCCTCCGTGTTCTCCACTCCCGGAATGTAAATTGCCGAAATACAAGGAACATTGCTCTCCGCCCAGTGCAGGATCAGAGAGACTTCCCTGAGGGCACTCCTGCTGCGAGTCCCTCCTTGGTGATTGATGTAGGCTACCGCCGTCCGATTGTCTGAACGAATCTGAACTGGAAGACCCTGTAAGTGCGACGTCAGCCGTGACAGGACAAGCCGGATGGCTCTGAGCTTTAAGACATTGATGGGGTTGTGAGCCTCCTGAGGACCCCACACCCCGCTGAACTGATGACTTTTCCAGAAACCTGCCCAGCCCGACAGGCTGGCATCCGTGGTAACCATCTCCCAGCGAGGAACCAGAAAGGATCTGCCCCTCAACAGGTTGCTCGACTCCAGCCACCACCGAAGGGACTGCCGAACCCTGGGAGACATCCGGAACGGTTGATCCAATGACAGCGGACACCTGTCCCAATGCGTCAATACATGAAGTTGAAGAGATCTCATGTGAAACTGCGCAAACAGGACCGCCTCGAAGGAGGCCACCATCAATCCCACCAGTTTCATCCCCTGCCGGATAGAGGGGCAAGGATTGGCCAGAAGAAGGCGGATCAGATCCTGAATCCCCTGCACCTTGGTCTGGGGTAGAAACACTCTGGCCTGAATGGTATCCAGATTCATGCCCAGGAATGAAATCACCCGTGATGGCGAGAGAGAGGATTTGGGGCGGTTGATCACCCACCCGAACCTCTCCAGGGTCGACACCACCTGGTGGGTGTCCAGCTCCGCCTGACGGAGGGAAGAAGCTGAAATCAATAGGTCGTCCAGATACGGCACAATCCGAATTCCCTGAGCTCTGAATAGGGCCATTATGCCCGCCAGAACCTTGGTGAAGACACTAGGCGCCGAGGTCAACCCGAAGGGAAGGGCTACAAACTGAAAATGTTGATCGTCCACCGCGAACCTGAGGAATCTCTGATGCGCTGGAAAAATTGGAACATGCAAATACGCATCCTTGATGTCTATGGATGTCATGAAATCCCCTTGACGAAGGGAATTGATGGCCAAGTGCAGAGTCTCCATGCGGAACTTCTTGGTTCTGATGAATCTGTTGAGGACCTTGAGGTCCAGAATGGGTCTTACAGAACCTTCTTTCTTGGGGATCGTGAAAAGATTGGAGTAGAAACCCCTGCCTCTCTCCGGCGGAGGCACCAGGCATACAACTCCCATGTCCAGAAGGTTTTTTACTGCTAACAGGAGCCCCTGTGCAGCCTGAGGGTCCAAGGACACCCGAGACCTTAAAAATCTTGGAGGAGGCCAGTACTCGAACTGCAGTTTGTACCCGGAGGAGACCACTTCCAAGATCCAATTGTCTGTGACCTCCCGGGCCCAGACCTGGAAGAAGAGCCGCAGCCGTCCCCTTCCCCCATGCGGGTGAGGGCGCCCCTTCATTGCTGAGCTGGTTTACCCGCAGGCTTGGGCTTGGAACCCCAGGCAGAAGCGGGACGGGCCCGACCTCTGCCCCTGTTCCAGGAAGAGCCTCTGACACCCGAGAAAGCCAAACCTCTGCCAGCTCTGGCACCTCCAAAGGATTGAATGAGCCTGCCCCCCGAAAGGGACGGCACAGTTTCTTCCACTGAGGTAACTTACCTCCCTTTGCCAAAGCATCCAACTTATCTCCAAACAGCCACGTACCCAAGAAGGGAAGAGCTGTGAGCGATTTCTTGGCCGCAACGTCCGCCGTCCACTGACGGAGCCATACCGATCGGCGCATGGCCACCAATAAGGCTGAAGTCCTACTACACATAACAATAGTGTCTTCCATAGCAGCCAAGACAAAATCCATGAACAATTCAAATCTTTTAAGCGTAGTGAACTCAGCGCTGGCCGGATCAAGGTGAGCGTCATTTAACCAGTCCCTAATCAGAGACCAAGCACCCAACAACACTAGCGCTGATGCACAAACAGGCCACAAGGCCAGACCAACACTGGCAAAGGCATGGCATGCCATCTGATCAAGGCGCCTATCCTCACCATCCTTTAGGGAAGTGGCGTCTGGGGTGTGAAGCACGGAGGAGTTGGTCAACCCCAAAACTGGCGCATCGACCTCGGGAGGAGAAGACCAGCGCTTAACCGCTTCCATCGGGAAAGGATACTTCTTATCCCATCCCTGAGGAACACCCGGAAGCCGACTAGGTTTCTCCCATTCCCTAAGGATCAGTGCATCAAAATGACCCTGGGTAGGGAACTCCAAACGAGGCTTGTGGGCCCCAAAAAATTCCCCCTTCTTGAGAGGGGGCGCCTCAGGCGGCGCAATATCCAAAACCTCCAAGAGATGTGACAAAACCGTGGCCGTGTCAACAGCATCCCCCAGCACCTGCCCAACATCAGCCTCGCCAAACCGTACATTGTCAGCCTCTGACTCCTCATACAATTCCCCCTCCTCTAACGGGGAATAATCCGACATATCAAATTAATCATCATCAATATCCCAAGTCGCCTGGACCGACAACAAATGTCTCTTTTTAGCCTGGGCCTTCTTGCCCACCGCGCTAACCATAAATTTCTCGATGCTGGCCAACCTAGCACAAACATCGGAATGCGACTCCCCGCTGGCACCAATGTCACTTGGGGTACGGATAAGGCGGGGAGGGGAAGGCGATGAAGCGGGGGGCGCCGACCCAGAAGGCTGGGCACCCAACTGCCGCTATATGGCCTTTTGTGCACATGGTATACAAATAAGCACATTCTCAACCGTAAGGGATGCCCCACAACCCACACATGGCCGGGATTGTCCCAGAGGGAGCCCGAGCCCGGAATCCTGCGGAGCCTCCATATGGTGATTCTTTTGGTCAGTCGCAAGACCGCAGGGAATTTAAGCAATAAGCAACCCGGGATGCCCCTTAAAAGTCCCAGTGGGAGGGTTTGTGGTGATCTATTTTAAGACTAGGGAACCCCAGGACCAGGAAGATCCCCTTATCATGCACATACACGATGCAATCTGTAACACACAATGAAGTCATCATAAGTCACAATCGTCTCAAAATATATATTACACATATCACCATATAATACCTATATACACACATGCGAGAAAAAAGGAGGCCCCCCTGCTAGAGAGGGGCCCCCGCATAATCTAAGGAAGTGGCCAACAGGCCCTTATCGGCCAGGGGCACGCCGGATCAGCCACAGCAGCACCAAGATGGCCCCCGGAGAAGAGCTTCATGAGAAGAGGAGGAAGAGAAGGGGGGCGGGCCAGCGCAGAACGCACGCTCGCCAGGCCACGCCCCTCTCCCAGCAACGCGGATCCCAGCCCTGGGCTGGCACGCATCGCGCTAAACGAGGGGGCGGGGCTACCGTGGCCGCGCCGAGAGCCCGGCCATGCCCCCTCCCCGAACAAGGCCTGAGGGGGAGAAGCTCCCCAGGCTGAATGAAGGAGGCCAGTACAGATACGGCCCCATGTACAAGGCAAACACCTGTCAGCACCACACAAATGAAAACGCTCACACACACGCTGTCACACACACATAAGACCGAGTATAAAGGCCAGCCAGCCAGCCCCCCCCCCCCCCAGAGGGAAGTAAGGGACCCGGAAGGGGGGAATCCCAGCCAGAATCTGGCCATAGGAATGAAAGGGACAGGGCATCCCACACCGGGATCACCAAACCCGGGCAACCGCCTACCCCTTGTAATGGGGTCTCACGTTGGAGCACAGCTCCTTGCACACCCATACAGTGCTACCTGCCCTCACCAGGACCCGCAGCCAGGGCTGGGAGGCTCAAATAGGGATAAATTAGGAAAGGTCCTGGCAGCAATAGGGACAAAAAATGGTCGGGCGCGAGCCCGGCTTACCTGCAAGTAAAAGAAGTCCTCATCTTCTGTCTTGCTCGCCTTCCTGCAGGGAAGAAAACTGGGGAATTGGTGGGAGGTCCCAGGTATTTATGGACTGGGAGGAGCTCCTTTTTTTGTATTCATCTCTGCAGAAGTTCACCCTCTACTGGAGAATAACCCAAATGTCATGAAGAGTTGAAGCGGAGTGTATGTCACACTGTCAAAACCTGGATGTGTAGAAGTAACTCCTCCTCATGCTATCAGGCATGTTTATATGTATTTTTATTATTAGGCTGCTTTACCTTCATCCCTCCCCGGGCTATCCCAAACCCCAATGCCCAGGGAAGGATTGGCTGAAGAGATATTTTTTACTCTAGGTTCACTTAAAATGTTTAGTAGAAGACGAATCACTACTGTGAAATTGTGTAATATTAAAAATCTATATAAATGCGTTGGCTAATGAGAGGAGGGAGGGGTCACTTATACACATCAAATGAATAAAACTCCCACCAAGCTTGTGGTTTATTCCCTCAAGGCTGTAATAAAATCCAGGGGTGACAGGTTTTATCTATCAGGGGAGGCAGGGCCTCTTCCTTCCATTAAAATAAAAAAACAAGCCTGGATTGATATTTCTTGATCCTGGGAGTAAAAGTGACCCTTCCTCCGGCCATCTATCAGATTTATAGTGTGAGTGTAATACTTTTATAAAAATAAAAATTGATCTTCTCTAGGTAAAACTCCCTTATGTATAGGAAAAGATCTTAAATATATGGCTTGCCAGTCTCTCTCAGCAATGACAACTTCAGGGACACAGGTAAACGTCTAGATGTCCTTACAAAGTGCAAAGTCCTGGCACATAAGGAAAGGTCAGCTGTCTGCTTGTATTAAAGCACACCTTCACCCTGAATAAGAGTCTATCTTGTATGTTTCCCCAACCCCCTACATACAGAATGCCCACATTAAAAATCATCCTACCTGTACCTATTGCGGTTTTTTTAACCTTTTAACAGGCAGCCTGCAGACAGGTAGTGTCTTCTGACTGTGCTGCTCTGCATTCTGGGATTGCGGTCCTTTTCCTGACCCCAGCTCTGCTCTATCTGTGCTACCTGTACTTCCTCCACTCTCCTCTCCTCAGTATGTGATGCTCCAGGGGCAAGATGAATTTTAGATGCTGGGGAATAGTCATTTAAGGGTTTGGGCTTTTCAATAAATGATGCTGAAGGTCCGGTTTAAAGTGGAACTTCATTCAAAAAGTGTCCCCTCCCCAGACCCTATCCTGGCGCTGAGGCAGGACAGGTAGGTTTAGAAAGAAAAATACCCCTTACCTTATCCAGGGGCCCACGCCGCTCTCCTAGCGCCCAGGATTCTGGGCCTCGCCATCTTACATGACAGCACAGTGCCGTTCCTCCCAGCTCCGTGCACACGCCCGTCCGCCCATTCAAGTGAATGGGTGATGGGAGCGCAAGCGAACTCAGGGGATGTGGCTTTGTGCTTTCACCGCGGAGGCTACACTAACACCAGGGAAGTGGTGCTGGCCTGAAAAGAAGGTAAGGGGTCTTTTTCTTTCTCAAACCCCCGTCCTGCCTCAGTGCCAGGGTAGGGTGGGGCACTTTTTGATTTAACTTCCGCTTTAAACAGTTCACTGCATGAACACAGCGGTAGTGGTTTATATTATTTATACTATTATTAATTTCTAAAGCATTTCATCTTCTGTAGCGCTGTATAAAGTAGTGATTACAGACAGGGTAGAACATATAATAAATGCGGTGCTACAAGTTCACAATGAATATTCTAAATACAAGATACAATAAGAGAGGGAGCCATTGCCCTTACAAGATTACAGTCTAAAGACCCTTAACTGGCTCGATCAGTAATACCGGGCGTGAGTAACTCACCAAAAAATTTTGTGTAAAAAGAGTAAAAAAAAAAAAAAAAAAAAAAAAGATTCCGTGCTGAATCAACCCTCATGTATCTCAGGATATAGCATAAATGTTCATTTCAATCAGATTATTTTGTGCCAAAAGGGGTCCCTCTTTCCCATCTGAATAAATGTGAAATGTTTGAACCCGCCACATGTAAACTTAAGCAACAGAATGTAAAAGAGAAACTTTGGAGTTTAAAAATGCACAATTGTAGACAACTGCGTGGGATTGTATAGCAATAAAAGTAAAAAAAAAAAAGGGTAAGCAAAGCTGTTAATTGGTGCTTTACACTAAAAGCTTTGTTATTTAAAGGATTTAACAGTCAAGTGACAATATGCAGTTAAGGAATGTAACATAAAAAAGGCACATTGAACTCTAAAAAGGGGGCAAAATATAGAAAGACAACACTGTATGAGCAGTTAAATGCCAATTCACTATTGTATTCCTCACAGTCACAGTAAAATTAACAAAACCCTCCCAAAAAAGTAACTTTTGTATTTCAGAATTAATCTTGAATCTTTGTTGGTGCATAACTTAGGTTTCTGGAATGCTTGAAAGCAGACAAAAACCTACATTTTAATTAGCATCCCCTTAATTGCTCCCCCATTAAAAATTTCCCCCCCGGCAATTTTTCAAAGCTCCTACTTTACTCTGCTTCCCACTTTTTTCCCCCCTTGGGATTCAGCATGCAAAACAAAACAAAAGGAGTACTTACCTTTTGTCTCCTGATGATGATTGGTGCTAGTCCAGCGATCACCAACTCACCTGATCTGTATCGGAGCCTGCATCTGAGACGTGATCCAGCGATGTCCAGGGCCCAACCATGCGGTCGGGATTGATGCTGTGCCAAATTTGCGACTGGTCATCAATCACAGGCACGTTGCCCTCTCTTTTCATTGCAATGGAGTTAGAGGGCTGAGGCCCGACATGCCCCCTTTGCATTGCAGTGAATAAGAGAGGGCATGGCCATGCTGAGAGTGATGGTGAAGAGCATGGCTTGGCAAGAAAGCACCGGACAATGAAGTTTGAGGCTTCAAACAGGCTATGGTTCCAGCAATGAGGTGAGTTGTTGATCTTGGACTAGCACCGATAAGTGGCAGGGACAATAGACAAGGACCCTTTTGGGGTTTAAGTGATTGTCATTGCCACTCTTATGCAATGGTCAATTGCCTGCCATCTCACATTGCCATAGCAGAGATCTCTAAAGCTGTTTCCCTTCTAAGTCCACTGCCTGTAGCACATGGGCCAGATCTGTGCAAGCTACCGTGGCACATCTTGGGGGCTACAGGGAGGCATGTAACAATAATATAGGGGCCAGTAGGGAGGAACAGCAAAAATCAGTGTTACAGGTCAATTCGATAGAAAGATCCAGTGCCACGCCCTAAGAGGGGAGTATCAGCAGAGTTTAGGCTAAATTTATATAACAAGTTCAGTGGGTTTTGGTCTGTTTGAATGACCTTTGCAGGCAGGGCCGGATTAAGTGTGGTGGAGGCCCCTGGGCACAAAATCTGGTGGAGGCCCCAGCTGCAGTTTTTTCTTATTTCTTTTGAAATAATAGTCCAGCCAAGTAACTGATCGGTGGTTGGTTGGCACCCACCCACTTACTGGAATGTCAGATCAAGTCCCTTGTGCATGCTAGTTGGGAACTCCTGCTTTGCCATTCTGGGTGGGGGGTAGTTTAGTCACCCAGCTGGTCCAGCAGAAAACAGTTCCCTGCATTGACCTGCCGACAGCTGTGCTTGGTGGCTTATGTGCAGTGACAGCTCTGCACGCAACCATCTCTGTAGCGTTGTTTGCAGTGGCATTGCTGCCAGTCAGACCAAAGACCGAAAAGCCTCTTGGACCAAACCATAACTCAAAAGGTTGGTGGAGGCCCCCTTTGCAGGGCAAGTGGTGGAGGCCCCGGGGCTCTAGCCCCTTGCACCCCCTCATAATCCGGCCCTGTTTGCAGGTCCAAAACTGAGAGATTCCCATTAAACCTGCTTTGGACATCCAAAACTGTAAAGGGGTTAAAAGAATACTTCATACTTTCCCTCTTATTTCTACAAGGCATGCAAGGAGCTTGCCCTCCACCAGCCCACAGACACAGCACATGAAACCCAGAAGCACTTTCTATGCTCATTGTGTCATTGTGTGTATTTTTGGACCATCTTTGCATTGTTAGCAAGTGGACTTGGGAGAAAATATATTGGAGAGCTGTTGATGGTGCCATGCAAAGGGTTTGAAAAAGTTTCTTAAAAAAATATATAAACTGGTGAAACTGCCAGATGCTTAAGACAGACACCCAGTTAACAGAGATGTGAGTTTTAAACAACCAAAGTAGGGTGGAACAGCTGTGGGGGATAAAAGAAGAGTATGGTCTCTCCTTTAGAGAGTCAAACGAGACTTAAGGTCTTCTCGGCTTTAGCAGCATAGGGACATCCAGATGTTGATTCCTGAGTAGGAGTAGAGTATGAGATGCAAGGTCCCAGGCTTCCCAACAGGAGGGATGGGGATATCAGGGTATTCAAATTGGGATGTTCCAGTGCCCTGAATCAGGGAACCTCCAGTTAGTTTTAAATGGCAATCATCTCCAACAACAGTACAATTGTCACACCACCCAGAACTAGAATAAATGTGTTGCCTGAACTTGGGAAATACATTACATAACTAGCAGCTTTTGACTTGCCTCCTTGGCCACAAAAACTGATTAACATTTGAAAAGAGAGACCAGGGGAAGACTCTGGCCAAATATAATCCTGGCCCTGGTCAGCCCATAATCAGTCCACAAGATACTCAGCTCTGCCCCAAGGTTCCAGCCAGTCAGCAAATGAGTGAGGATATATCATTGCAGGGATAGATCTTGGGCCCCATCTTAAAGCAATGGTACTGAAGCTTAGTATTGTACAACCCCTGGCAAAAATACCATTTTGTGAGTACTCAACTTTAAAATGGGTATTATGAGTGTGTCATACACCCCGCTTCCACCATTCATGACATCTGGGTAGTCTCCAGTAGAGGACGAACTACTGCAGAGATGAATATGCAAAAAAGAAGCTCCTCCCGGTCCATAAATACCTGGGACCTCCCACTAATCCCCCAGTGTATGATAGCAGTAAGAGGACCAGGAAGAACCAATATAACAACAAAAATAAAAAAGGTTCACCATATAAAGGATCCGGAATACAACAAGGGTGGGGCGAAGCGGGGTGTATGACACACTCATAATACCCATTTTAAAGGTGAGTACTCACAAAATGGTATTATTCTAAGTGTGTCATACACCCCACTTCCACCATTCATGACATCTGGGACATCCAATAGCAGTGTCCGTCATGGGTGGGAACCGACAAAAAACAGGAAAAAAATGCACCAACTTAAACCACTGCAGCTTGCAGAACCTTGCGGCCAAAAACAGCATCCGCTGAGGCCCGCACATCAACCTTGTAAAACTTGGAAAAAGTATGAACGGAAGACCAAGTAGCAGCCTTACAAACCTGTTCAACAGAAGCCTGGTGCTGAAAAGCCCAGGACGCACCAACAGCACGAGTAGAATGCGCAGTGATCTTAAAAGGGGGAGTCCTCCCCTTAGCAGAATAGGCCCCAACAATGGCCTGACGAATCCATTTACTAATGGTAGACTTGGTGGGCGCCAAACCCTTTCTGGGCCCGCAAGGCACCACGAAAAAAGCGTCCGTCTTGCGGAAGGGAGAAGTAGCCACCAAATAGTACTTCACACAACAAACCACATCCAAATAATGCAAAACCCTCTCCTTGTCATTGCTAGGTTTAGGACACAAGGAAGGGAGAACAACATCCTGATTGAGGTGAAAAGAAGAGACCCCCTTTGGAAGAAAATCTGGTTTAAAACGGAAAACCACCTTGTCCTGGTGTCTCTCAAAGTAAGGCGCCTGAATAGACAAGGCCGCCAACTTCAGAACACGCCGTACAGAGGTAATGGCCACCAAAAAGGCAACCTTTTGAGTGAAAACAGAAAGAGCAATATCCTGAAGCGGCTCAAAAGGAGGCCCCTGGAGAGCCAAAAGAACCAGATTCAAATCCCAAACAGGAACCAGAGCCTTCCTAGGAGGCCGAACATGAGTAACCCCCTGGAAAAAAGTCTTAACCAGAAGGTGCAAAGCAAAAGACCTTTGGAAGAAAACAGCCAGGGCAGAGACCTGCCCTTTCAAGGTACTAAGCTGGAACCCCAGATCCAGACTGTGTTGAAGAAACTCCAAAATCCTAGGGATAGAAAACACCCTACAAGGTAAGGCCCTAGCCTCACACCAGTCAATATAGGACTGCCAAGTCCTATAGTAAATAACAGAGGAAGACCTCTTCCTAGCTCTAATCAAAGTCTGAACAACAGCCTCAGACAAACCTTCCTCCTTCAGAATGAAGGTTTCAGCAGCCAAGCCGTCAAAGCCAGCGTTTGTAAATTGGGGTAAAGCAGTTGACCCTGAGATATCAGGTCCGGAACCAGGGGCAGCCTGTTCTGCTCTACCGCCAGTCTTACGACATCTGCATACCAAACCTGTCTTGGCCACATTGGGGCCACCAGAATTGCAGAATAAAGGTTTCAGCAGCCAAGCCGTCAAAGCCAGCGTTTGTAAATTGGGGTAAAGCAGTTGACCCTGAGATATCAGGTCCGGAACCAGGGGCAGCCTGCTCTGCTCTACCGCCAGTCTTACGACGTCTGCGTACCAAACCTGTCTTGGCCACATTGGGGCCACCAGAATTGCTGGCGCCCTTTCCAGAACCAGCTTGCGAATTACCTTGCCCACCATGGAGAAGGGGGGAAACAGATACAGGAACCCCAGATCCCTCCAGGCAAGAGACAAGGCATCCACCGCCAGAGCCAGTGGCAAGCCAACTGATCAATGCGCTTATCCTCACCATCTTTGAGGGTAGTGGCATCAGGGGTGTGGACCACAGAGGTGTTGGACAACCCCAAAACAGGCGCCTCGACCTCGGGAGGGGAAGACCAGCGCTTTACCGCATCAACCGGGAAGGGATACTTCCTATCCCATCCCTGAGGAACGCCGGGAAGCCGACTCGGTTTCTCCCATTCCCTAAGGATAAATGCATCAAAATGACTTTGCGTAGGAAATTCCAAGCGGGGCTTAGAGGACCCGAAAAATTCCCCTTTTTTGAGAGGGGCCGCCTCTGGTGGGGCAATGTCCAAAACCTCCAGGAGATGGGCCAGAACTTCAGAAGTGTCAACGGCATCCCCCAGTGCCTGCCCAACACCATTATCACACAACTGCACATCGTCAGATTCTGATTCCTCAAAGAACTCCCCCTCCTCTAACGGGGAATCTGACCACTCATCCTCATCAAAATCCAAAGCCGGCCATACCGGCGATAAAGGTCTCTTCTTGGCATGGGCCATTTTGCCCACTGCGCCAGAAAGAAATCTCTCAATGCTGGCCAGGCGAGCACAAACATCAGAGTGCGACTCCCCACTAGTGACGATGTCACTTGGGGTGCGGATAAGACTGGGAGGGGTAGGCGATGAAGCGGGCGGTGCTGACCCAGAAGCCTGGGAAGCAGACTGCCGCGATATGGCCTTTTGTGCACATGGAATACAAATTAGCACATTCTCCCCCATAAGGGATACCCCACAACCCACACACGGCCGGGATTGTCCCGAAGGAAGCCCAAGCCCAGTATCCTGCGGAGCCTCCATATGGTGATATTTTGGGGTAGTCGCAATGACCCTAGGGAATTAAGCTGGTAAGCAACCCTGGGATGCCCCTTTAAAGTCCCAGTGGGAGGATTTGGAAAAGGTGTAATTTAAAGCTAGGGACCCTAGGACCGGGAGAACCCCCTAACATGCAAAACACAGGGAGTCCTCCTGAAAGACACAAATGAAAGGGGACCCATCAGTCAACACTTATACATTACCTAATACTATAATATATATATATCTATATAGATACATCTATATACACAATAGGGTCGATTCAAAGAAACATGTAACAGCTTTGATTTTGGTGCCGATCATCCTATTTTTCCCGAACGCTCGTGCGCTCGTATGAACTTGCGAGTGATTCTATAAGCTAATACGTTTCTATCCTAAAATTTAGGTCCGTTCGTATGGCAGTTCGCGAATCAGACCTATGTCAGTTTCCATCCTGAATTTTCCGTTTCATTTCTCAGGTTGCAACATTGGTTTTGCCCTTTTTCCTTTTTTGTCTGGACGTAAATCCTTCTGATCTTTCGCCTGCGCACTACAAACTTACCGTACCTCATTAAAGTGCATTCTAAATATTTGGTTTTTTATTTTTCTTTATTTCATTCATTTTGTAGTAACCAACCATTAATGAATGCATTTGCATAAGTAAATCTTACTTTGTTTAATTTTTAGTAAACTTGCATTTTTTACTTGTGGATTTAATTTTAATATTTTGGCTTCAAATGGTACAACTTAAAATTTTTGGTGTGGTTACCCACACCCTCTACATACAGATTGCTCTCAAAAATTAAAAAACACCCAGCAACTTCGGCATGTTATGAGCCTAGAAACAGCCAAGATGGCGGGTCAGGTATTATCGGGCAGCCTGCAAACAGAAAGGGCCTTCTGACTGTGTTGCTCTGCATTCTTTGATTTCTGACCTTTCCATGCCCCCAGCTCTGCTGTGTCTGTGCAAAATACAGCAGTAACCCACATCCTGCACTTTATCCCGCTATCCAATCCTCAGTAAGTGTGATGCATCTGACCAAAGATGAGCTAAAATAATTAAACAAAGCAAAGGTAAACAACTACACCAATAAATTCAAAATTAAAAATATTATTCTAGTACATCAATTTAAAAATAAATAACAAAGGACATAAGTTTCTTTAATTAACGCAAATATATGGATGTATTGCAAAATAAAGGTTTACATGCAAAGGACTAATTAAGGTCCACATTAAAATGCTTTTATAAGGCATACATGAATCAGGTATGCATTGCCATACAATTTATGGCCTTGGCCATGCTGATACATGCAGTTCATTGGAGCTCAAGACGCGCAGACTCCTCCACATAGCCAAAAAACCTGTTCAAGAACAGCAATCCGACTGCTAAAAGGTGTCGGAAGTGGCTTTCTTTTAAAACGTATTTAGAGGTTGGAAAACTGCTCTCTGAATTACACGTAAACACATCCGATTAGCCTAAGTTTTAGGTTTTGATCCTAAGTTTTAGGTTTTGATCCTAAGTTTTAGGATTTGATCCTACAATTTAGGAACAAACTTCCGATGATCGTAAGAGCATATACAAAATCGTACGTAGGCTCGTGCGAGTCGGAAATGGCCAAAAAAACAGGAAAAAATGACCCAAACTTAGGATTCTAGATCCGAAATCAATTAACTTTTACTCTTTGAATCGAGGGGAATATGTACAATAAGGACAGCGCAGCCCCCTGCGGAGAGGGGTGCTGCCATAACAGGAAGAGAGGGGGCCCACAGGGCACTCACAAAGCAGCAGCAACAGGAACAAGATGGCCACTGGAGCCCAGCACAGCCTTGCCTGGAGGGAGTGAAGAGAAGAAGAGAGGCGGGTCAGCGCAGAACGCGCGCTCGTTAGGCCACGCCCCCCTCCCGCAAGTCCAGCAACGCGGATCCAGGCCGTGGGCTGAGCCTCAGCAAGGCGCCAAAATGAGGGGGAGGGGCGGGCGGGGGCGGACTGAGGGGGAGAAGCTCCCTCTGCTAAACGCTGCACAGCATGGTGCAGACCCACAGCAAAGTGACTTGCTGACTTGCTCGTTGCTCTTGCAGAGAAGGAACTGGGGAATTGGTGGGAGGTCCCAGGTGGTTATGGACCGGGAGGAGCTTCTTTTTTGCATTCATCTCTGCAGAAGTTCGCCCTCTACTGAAGACTACCCAGATGTCATGAATGGTGGAAGCGGGGTGTATGACACACTTAGAATAATCATGGAATCACCAGTCTCTAGGGGCGTTCCATAATTTATTCCCTGTGCTTGTTCCAAAACTGTAACTGTTACTGGCTACCACAATTATTTTTCTTGATTTCTTTTAGTATTTCTTAAAGCCAGAAAGTTGCCATTTGAAATGCCTTTAGTTTTTTGTCATGTCTGTGATCTGCTTTTTTTCAACAAAATTCAACAACTGAAGAAACATCCTCAGAGACTGGTGATTCTATAATTTTTGCCAGGGGTTGTAGAAGGTGAGAGTGTGGCTTAGATAGGTATAGCATATTTCAACCAGAATGTTAATGCTATAGCACTGCAGGGGCAGAACATGGGCAGAGCGGGTACTGTAAGGCTTTCTAAGGCTGGGGGCGGGGTTGCTGTATACCAAAGAGCGACAGGGGTGCTGCAAGGGTAATGAATGAATTCCAGCACAGGATAAAGGTGAGGTAGACCGAGTGTGGAGGGCTACGGCCAGCCAAGTTTTGGGCTCGAAACAGTGCAGCCAACCTGGAATACTCCTTGTCCCCCTTCTAGCCATTCTGCTTCTGGGAGGCACTATGGTGATTCTTGGTAGATTCATATTTAGCTTTGAGGGGAAAAAGGTGTTAGCTAAATGTTAAAATTTATGCCAACTGAGTTTAAAAGTAATTTAAAGTAACTACACTTACCTGCTCACAGGCCAGAAAGACAGCAATATCACCTTTTTCCTTAGAGTGATGAATCTCCAGAACAAGCCGGATTGCAGCAAGGAAGGGGTCCCTTTCAAAAACAGGGGCATACACAACCTCTGCAGAGCATGCATGATCTACTTCTAGGACAGGAACATTGCCATAGTAAGAGACTAATTTAGAAGAGAGTTCTGGGGGAGTCAGCAGCACAATTTTCAGTTCAGGTCTAGCCAAGAGAATGCCTTTAACAAATGCAAGGAGAACCTCTGTCGACACTGACCACTCAAGGACATCATCGATAATGACAACTCCATAGCTAGATAAGAGAGGGCTTGACATCATTTCTCGGAGTAACATGTCATCTGTGCAATACCTACAACACAAGAAGATACACAATGATTTTACAATACACACGCACTATTAGAAACTGGCATTTCATTGACTCAATTAAAAGTACCAAGATGGGATTTTTAGTAGTGTGCTGGGCGGTTACATTAAGGGTACATAGAGGATAGTGTTGCTTTACGTTAGGAGTATATGGGTGGCAAAAAACCTACAAGGGATATTAGTAAAGGTGGTGCTTTAGGTTATGATGCATTTGGGTGGTTCCATTAAAGTACACATAAGGGATTTTAGCAAGGTGCTGCATTGCGTTGCATGGCGTTTTGATGGCTCTATAAAAGGGACAAAGAAGGAATTTTAGTATGATGATGCATTTGGGTGGCTTCATCAAAAGCACATAGAAGGGAATTTAGTAGGATTATGCTTTCAGTTGAGGCAGATGAGGGGGGGGGGGAGCTTTATTAAAGGAGCATGGAAGGTATTTTAGTATGGTGGTGCTTTAGGTTACAGGATCGCTCCATCAAAGATGCAAACAAAGGGATTTTGGTAAGGTGGCACTTTGGGTTAGGGGGCATCTGGGTAGCTCCATCAAAGGCACATAGAAGTTATTTTATTAGGAGGGTGCGTTAGGATATGGCGCATTGTGGTAGCTCCATCGAATGTAACATACAAAAAAGGGATTTTAGTTAGGTGACTGAAAACTAGTTCACCCTGCACAAACCTTAATATGGTCTCACTTGTACAGCAGTTCTCAAAAGGCACCATGTAACCAACTTCATGGCCAAGGTTAACATCCATCTCATCCGCAACCCTCATTGCGAGCCAAATGGCAGTTTGTTTCTGCACCTGAGTACACACAACTGTCCCATGCTGATTGTGAACTGAGAGGCAGTATTCAGCACACCACTGAGGAATCTGTAAAAGACCAGGAAAACCAGTGAAAGAGTTTTCTACTATCTGTTTGTTAGCATTGCTCCACAATCTCTGTAGTGGGTTACCATGCACGACCAACAAGGGTAAAAAGTCAGCTCGAAATTATCTATTGCCACAGCAGAGCTGGTTATGAATAATGTTCTTCATCAAATGTAGATAGCAACAGTCTTGAAATAATTTAGGTCTTCTTTCCAACAATGTTCATTTTATTTTCTTCAGGCACCAGAACTGCAGCATGCCTAGTAAATGTATGAATTAATAGATTGGGGAGGTTCTTTTACTTCATCAGTGATAACGCAACCTGGTTGCCTAGTCCAGGGTTCCAAACTTGTCTTCAGGAATAACAGGTCATATTTTGTCAATGCTGACACCATAACTACAACACCCATGCATCTGTGAGAAAGGCATGGTCTGTTGGTGGGCCTTTAGAAAATATTTGGGAGACACCTAACCTTAACTACTCCCCACTAATCTTCTTTCGATAAGGAGTTGTTTCAGACGATTGCTGAGAACAAATACCATAAAGAGACTCAGATTTATATCAGAAATTTACATTAGCCATTAGACTGTATCACTATTCTAGTGACTGCATAAATACGTATTCCTTTACAGATACCAAACCTGGTAGGTACAGGTTGTCATCTACAACATTTATACAAATGCACAAAAACACCATATAAAGTGCATAAAATGCAGATAAATAGTTTTCAGCACATTTTGGAGCAGTTTTGTACTTCTGGAGCAAATCAGGCTTAGTTAAACGATAGATGGGGGTACAGATCATTCTACAACCTTGCCAAGTGCCATCTGAAAATATCTCAAGTACCACTGGTTGGAAACGCTTGCTCTAGGCATCTGTAGCAGAGGCACTGTAGCTACAGCTCTTCTAACAGATAGTAAGGTAACAGGAGGTCTGTATAATCAGATAATTTCCAATGTGAGCTTGCAGAGGTCCTTTTACTTTAACATGATAGTCTGGTCAGTCTCTATTCTTGTGCCACCCCAGAATTATAGATCTATTTTATATGACCTCTATCCTCAACTAATTATTAGATTTATAATACAAATCAGATCCCCTTTACCTGTATTAGCTGAGGAATACCCCCCACAGTATTGGCTATATGTGATATATAGGTTTTAATCATAAAAGAGGAGTGTAGGGTCTTCTAGGCATCTACTGTATAGATGCCTGGGGCATTAACTTCCCTTTTTACAAATCCATATGGTGGGAAAAGGTCTAGAAGCAGTCTTATTAGAAACATAGAAGGTTGACTGCAGACATTGCCATCTAGTCTTCTCTCTGTATAGTGATGTGTGTCCTCTTCCTAACACTCTCTGGATAACCCCCAAATTGCTCCTCATGAGGAATCCTTTCCTCTGCTGGAATCTGCATCCTGTAAAAGCAGCCCAATGTCAGCCAAACGTAGTCAAGTCGTGGAGAGACGACCAGGTCGCCGCTTTGCAGACCTGTTCCGCCAAAGCACTGGTGGAGTGAACAGTGACCCGGAAGGGAGCCTCCTTCCCCTTGCAGACGTAGGCTTGTATGACCACCTGTTTGATTCATCTGCTAAAAGTGGACCTGGCAGCCACCAGGCCCCTCCTTGGTCCTTCTGAAATCACTAACAAGACATCCGTCTTATATACCTCTTAAATAGTGGCCAAGTAATGCTTTAATGCCCTGACCACATTGAAGGAATGCAGGAGTCTCTTATTATGGCAAGTGGGGCATGGGCACAAGGAGGATATCAGTCCTGATTAAAATTGGAGCGACCTTGGGCAAAAACACTTCACAAAAACTTCACATGAAACACTGCTTTGTCTTCATACAGCACCAAAAAGAGTGATCTCACTGAAAGCACTGCCAGCTCCGAAACCCGCTGAATGTAGGCGATAGTCACAAGAAAAGCCACCTTCCACGTGAGCATCATCAGGGAAGCCTCCGCCATGGGTTCTGAAGTGTTGATAGGGCCAGATTGAGATCGACCACCCTGCATAAAAGTGCAGATTAACCTATGCTCCGATCGACCGTCCCTCTCCTCCAATATGCTGGTCTCAACAGCCAAGCCGCTAAAGCCAGCGCTGGAGAATTAGGGTGACGCCGAGGACCCTGTTGCAGAAGATCTGGGCGGTTGGGGAGTCGCCACGAGGGCTCCACCATCAGGCTGACCAGATCCGCTAACCCCACACCCTTCTAGGCCTGTATGGGGCGATCAGGATGATAGGAATCTGCTCGCAGCTGACCAGGGAATAGCCAGTTCGTTGACTATGGCCAGGGGGTCTTGCACCCTGGAGCTAACGATTGTGCCGAGATGCGAAGAGCACCACCTCCAGCACTCCCCACCAGTCGCAGAGGGTTTGAAGCATCGTAACTAAAATAAAATATCCAGACATCTCTACAGTCCCTTCCAACTACAAGAAAAGAACTGAGGAAATCCTGCCAAAGCCTGCCCTATGTAGGCTGAGAGGAGCTAGTTTTTTTCTATCTTGCAGTCTCCGCCTACGGCTCACTTGCTATTGGTGGTGCCCCGGAATGGAAGAGATGAGAAGTAACACCTAAGTGGTTCTAACCCTATCCATTGCTATAAATACTATAACAAAATTTGAGATGAAGCAGAAATTTATAAGATGCATTGAATTTCACAAAAAGAGTTGTACCATTTCTCTGAAGTTTAAACAACTAACATTTAATTAACTCTGTAATTACATTTCATATTACTTGTTTAAATAGTTCCCAGCATGCAGAAAAGACATTGTGGTGAGGCTCAACAATGCACAGCGAAACATCACCATATGGCTTGCATTGAGGCCCATACAGATGTAAAAGTTTAAACACAAAAGAAAGAAATATCACCAATCCCAGTGCATGCTTACTTGCAAGGACATGCAGTTTTCAAGGCTGCACATTCAACTGTTTATAACCATTTATGGACTATAGAAATTTTCATTATGCTATGATATCATTCACTTAAAGGATCCAACTCTTCAAAGAAAACAGATGCTGAATGTAAAATGGAGAATCCAGTCATGCAGGAGAGGCACGTCATGTGGTGAGTAAGTACATCTGCTCACTCCTACTTGTGTGAACTCAATTTCTTCTGCTGAAGTTTGGGCTGCATTTTCTCTTGTCGACACTGAGGACACTGATCAGTCATCTCTGACTGACCGAGTTATCTCTAAGGGCTCCAAAAGAATTTGTGAGCACCCTTTGTAGGGTATTTGTGAAATACCCTACAAAGGGTGCTGATAGAATGTGTTTGGAAAAGACTACTAAGCCTGAACTTTAGCAATTGAGTGTGCACAAGTTTAGCTGGCCATTTGTTGAGGGCACTGAACACGTTGTCCTATATTGTTCTAAGGGGAATTCAAGCACAACCCCAGAAGAGGGTGCGAACAGAAATGGTTGAAAAAAAGGGAACCTGAAAAATACGACCATTGAAGAAAGCCAGGTTGGCTGACAATGGGATCGCTGAAAAACAGGGGAAACTGTACAACCACATTTGTTTGTGGTCATGGAATATAAATGAAAGGAGGCACTAACTGTGGACAGATTTCCATTTGAGTTGTGTTGGAGGAAGAAACACAACAAAAGCAGGTATGCACTGTGACACACATTTCCCAACTCAACCACAGTGCAGTCCAAAGAGGTTTATGGCCAGTACAGGGCGAGTGCATGTATTTTGTTGTACTTGTGTGTGCATTGCGTTAGAGGTGATACTTGCTGCCAGGCAGCTAGTGCAGCTGGACCCAGTTCCTAGGTCCTACTGCCACCAGACCTCAGTGCCCTGGCTGATGCCATGCTTCATATGACCTCCTATAGCTGGTTTCCCCCACCAATGCTTCAGGTGTCGCCAAACACCACCTGTCAGGGAGCAGGAAACTAAGGGACAATGCATCCTGGATGATAGGGCCTGCCATGGTCGCTCAGCTCAAACATTGGCTGAGCGCAGTACAAAAAAAAGAAATGCACAGTGTGCAAGGGTCCTCACACCTAAAGAACGCAACTTTTTCCTGTCTCTTGCAACTGCCTCTCAGTGGTTACATCCTCACTTGGTTTAGGAGTCATTTATTTAGGCTTGGCTCCTCTTGCTCTGACACTTCCCTATTTTTAAGAAGATTGATATTCATTCTATACCTGCAGAGCAGAGGGGCTCTCAAGTGCCAGATTCAGTGCCAGGATTATGAAGATAAAAACATAAAAACAAAAATAAGAAAAATTGGAGGGCAAAGTGATAATTTCTTATTTGACAACTAAGTAGGAATTAAAGTCTGTCAGTTAGGAAAATCCAATTAGATCCAAAAATATTTGGACCAGGACACAAGTTTTGGCATGTTAGCCGTTTATCAAAACATATTCAAGATACAGTTATATAATCAGACATATCATAGGTGCACTCTTGATGTTAATCTGAGGGTATTTACATCCTATGTGTACTCTGTCCTTCATTGTGGAGGACTCAAGTGAATGCCAGGCTTGTTAGTAGATTTCAGTCCCTGTGGGCTGGTTGCTCACATCTGACTAGGCGTACCACACACCTGGAGAACCACCTTTGCACTGCAGCCTGTCCATCTTCTCCAGCTGCTCTAGACAGCCAGCCTGACAAGAGCAAATACAGAGGATTCACCACAAGGTGCAAAGCATTAATAAGCCTAAATAAAAATAAATAAATAAATAAATAAAAAGAAAAACATTCTTTGGACTGATAAAACTAAGATCGGCATGTACCAGAGTAATGGGAAGAAGAAAATATGGAGAAGGTTTGGAACAGGTCATGATCCAAAGCATACCACATCCTCTGTAAAGCATGGTGAAGACAGTGTGATGGCATGGTCGTGCATGGCTTCCAATGGCACTGAGTCACTAGTGTTTATTGATGGTGTGAAAGTAGAAGTAGTCGGATGAAATGTAGAGAGATATACTTTCTGCTCAGATTCAACCAAATGCAGCAAGGTCGATTGGACAGTACTTCAAAATACATATGGAGAAAAATACAATTCTGTGATTACTCACCTGTAGAATTGGTATTATATGTATACAGCACGTCCTGTTCCAGAATATTCCTTACTCCTGGGTAATACATCCACAAGATGGCGCTGGACTGCAGAAAACAGCTTGTGGCTCCTCCCGGCCCTATATAAGTCAGGGACCTCCCACAAATTCCCCAGTATTGACAAGCAGTTAACAAGAAGCCGGGAGAACTATAATAACCATAATTCAAAATGAACATATGAACAATCATCATACAGAGGTAACTAAGAATAATGAGAACAAGGGTGGGATGGAACAGGACGTGCTGTATACATATACCAATTCTACAGGTGAGTAATCACAGAATTGTATTATTCTAAGTATAGTAGTATACTAAGGTAGGGTGGGATCCCCAAAAGGCAAAAGCGGGCAGTATAAACCACTGCCGCCTGCAGAACTTTGCGACCAAAAGCAGCATCAGCTGAGGCCCTAACATCAACCTTGTAAAACTTAGAAAAAGTGTGAACAGAAGACCAAGTAGCGGCCTTGCAAACTTGTTCAACAGAAGCCTGGTGCTGAAAAGCCCAAGAGGCACCAATAGCACAAGTAGAATGAGCAGTAAGGCGGAAGGGAGGCTCCTTCCCCTTAGCAGAATAGGCCTGTACCACAGCCTGACGGATCCACTTGCTGATAGTGGACTTAGTTGGAGCCAGACCCTTCTTAGGTCCAGACAGGAGCACGAAAAGAGCATCAGCCTTCCTGAAGGATTCAGTAGCCACCAAATAGAACTTCAGGGTCCTAACCACATCCAAAAAGTGTAAAACCCGCTCCTTAGAGTTACTAGGATTAGGGCACAGAGAAGGCAGAACAATATCCTGATTGAGATGAAAGGCAGACACAACCTTAGGCAGAAAGTTTGGCTTAAACCAAAACACCACCTTGTTCTGTGTCTCTCAAAGTAAGGGGGTGTAATAGAAAGCGCCGCCAACTCAGAAACACGCCTAACAGAGTGATAGCCACCAAAAAGACTACCTTAAGCGTCAAAATGGACAAAGGGGCCTCACGCAAAGGCTCAAAAGGAGACCCCTGCAATTCAGATAAGACCAAATTCAAATCCCAGACTGGTAACATAGGCTTACGTGGGGGACGCATGTGAGTAACCCCCTGGAAGAAGGTCTTAACCAGACGATGGTGAGCAAATGATCTCTGGAAGAAAATGGCCAAAGCAGAAACATGCCCTTTGAGGGTACTAAGTTGAAGACTCAAATCCAAACCATGTTGCAGAAATTCCAGAATCCTAGTAACAGAGAACACCCGACAGGGAAGCGACTTAGACTCACACCAGTCAATGTAAGCATGCCATACCCTATAGTAGATGGGGGAAGAGGACTTCTTCCTAGCCCGAATCATGGTATTAACAACAGAGGCAGGCAGCCCCTTTTCCATCAAGATGGAGGTTTCAGCAGCCAGGCCGTTAAAACCAGCGTTTGTAAATTGGGATGGCGTAGCTGCCCCTGAGTGAGCAGATATGGCACCTTGGGCAGGGCGTACTGATCTACTGCCAACTGTACAATGTCTGCGAACCACACTCTTCTTGGCCAACAGGGGGCCACCAGGATGGTTGGAACCCCTTCCTGGGCTATCTTGCGCAGCACCCTGCCCAGCAGAGGAAACGGAGGGAACACATAGAGGAGCTGAAAGCTCTTCCAAGACATTGCTAGTGCATCCACGGCCAAGGCCAGAGGGTCCTGGGACAGAGAGACAAAGACTGGAAGCTTGTGATTGTGACGGGACGCAAACAGATCCACATCCGGCCGACCCCAACGGTGGCACAGGGAGCGAAACACCCTGCTGCTGAGGGACCACTCCCCCAACCGAGACATCCCCCTGCTGAGGGAGTCTGTCTCCAGATTTTCCACCCCCGGGATGTACACAGCTGAGATGCAGGGGACATTCTCCTCCGCCCAGGACAGAATCAGGGACACTTCCTTGAGGGCCCTCTTGCTCCGGGTCCCTCCCTGATGATTGATGTAGGCAACCGCCGTCTGGTTGTCCGAGCAGACCTGAACAGCCCGACCCTGAAGGTGTGGAGTCAATTGAGCGAGAACCAACCTTACCGCCCTCAATTCCAGAATGTTGATAAGGGTATGGGCCTCCTGGGGGCCCCACTGACACTGGAAATTCAGGGATTTCCAGAAGCCCACACAACCTGTCAGACTGGCACATGTGGTGACTGTCTCCCAGCAAGGGGCCAGAAAGGATCTGCCCATCAACAGGTTCCTTGAGTTCAGCCACCACGAAAGAGACGTCTGGCCAGAGGGGACAGAACAAACACCTGATCCAGGGACACAGGGTCCCGATCCCCTACTGACAAGAGATGAAGTTGAAGAGGTCTCATATGAAACTGAGCGTATGGAACCGCCTCGAAGCAAGATACCATCAGGCCCACCAGCTGCATCCCCTGCCGGATGGAGGGATGAGGGCAAGACATAAGAAGCTGAGCTTGAGGTTGAAGACTCTCCACCTTCTGCTGAGGGAGAAGGATCTTGACCTGAGATGTATCTAGAATCATGCCCAGAAAGGACCTCACCAATGACGGGGACAGGGAAGACTTGGGGTGGTTGATCACCCAGCCGAAGGACTCCAGTGTGGACACCACCATCTGGGTATCCAGCTCTACCTGCTGGAAGGACTGAGACGTGGTGAGAAGTAAGGAAGGATGCGAATGCCCAGAGATCTCAGCAGAGCTATTACTCCCGCCAGTACCTTGGTGAAAACCCTGGGAGCCGATGTGAGACTGAAAGGCAAGGCTACAAACTGGTAGTGCTGATCTTCCAGAGCGACCTGAGAAACTTCTGATGACCTGAAAAGATTGGTACATGAAGGTAAGCATCCTTGATGTCTACAAATGTCATGAAGTCGCCCGGGCGCAGAGAATTGACAGCTGAATGCAGAGTCTCCATGAGAAAAAGCTTGAATCTGACAAACTTGTTGAGGCGTTTTAAATCCAGGATGGGTCTGATGGACCCATCCTTTTTGGGGACAGTGAAAAGATTGGACTAGAAACCTCTGCCCCTTTCCCTGAAAGGGACCGGGCAAATGACCCCCAACTCCAAAAGATTTTGGACAGCAAGACACAGGCCCTGAGCCGACAGGGAGCCATCCTGGATTTGACGAATCTTGGGTGTGGCCAGGCTGCAAACTCTGTCTTGTAACCGGAGGAAACTACCTCCTGAATCCACCGGTCTGAGACATGAAGCCTCCAGACGTGAGCAAAGAGCCAAAGCCGTCCCCCCACCCGGATGGGTGAGGGCACCCCTTCATGCCTGAGGGGGTTTGGGGGAGGACTTAGGCTTGGGACCCCAGGAAGGGGACGGGACGGCCACGTACTCTGCCCCTGCCCCAAATATCTCAGCGAGCCCCAGCAAAGGAGGCTCCTCGACCAATTCTGGAACCACGGAAGGAAGGGAGAAAGGCACCTGCACCCCGAAAGGACCGGGACGGCCTCCTACGTTGAGGTAACCTGCCACCCTTAGCCAACAAGTCGAAGCGTTCATCAAAGAGGCGCAGCCCCTTAAAGGGAAATCCAGTGAGAGCCTTCTTAGCTGCATTATCAGCTACCCACTGATGCAGCCAGACAGAGCGGCGTATAGCCACCAAAAGAGCAGATGTCCTCCTTTGCTGATAGTAGATTTAGCAGGAGCCAAACCCTTCCTAGGACCAGAAGGGACCACAAAGAGAGCATCAGTTTTTCTGAAAGGTGCAGTAGCCACCAGATAGTACTTCAGACACCTAACCACATCCAAGAATGCAAAACCCTCTCCTTTACTAGGATTAGGGCATAAGGAACGAAGAACAATGTCCCGATTCAGATGAAAGGCAGACACAACCTTAGGCAGAAAATCAGGCTTGAAGCGAAACAGCACCTTGACCTGATGGCTCTCAAAGTAAGGGGGCTGAATGGAAAGCACCGCAAACTCAGAAACACGCCTAACAGAGATGATAGCCAACAAAAAGACAACCTTGAGAGTAAGAATGGCCAGGGCAGCCCGTGCACAGGTTCAAAGGGAGCACCCTGCAAGTCAGACAAGACAAAGTTCAAATCCCAAACAGGCAACATAGGCTTACATGGGGGACTTACATGAGTAACCCCCTGGAAAAAAGTCCTGATCAGAGAATGCTGAGCAAAGGACCTCTGAAGAAAACAGCCAGGGCAGAGACATGACCCTTCAGAGTACCGTGTTGGAGCCCCAGCTCCAACCCATGCTGCAGGAACTCCAGGATCCTGGGAATAGAGAACACACGACAGGGAAGAGACCTAGACTCACACCAATCAATGTAGGCACGCCAAACCCTATAGTAAATGGAAGAAGAAGACTTCTTTCTAGCCTTTATCATGGTATCAACAACAGAGGCAGACAGCCCCTTCTCCATCAATATGGAGGTTTCAGCAGCCAGGCCATCAAAGCCAGAGTTTGTAAATTGGGATGGCTTAAGTGACCCTGAGTGAGCAGGTCTGGCACCCTGGGCAGAGCGTACTGATCTACTGCCAGCTGCACCACGTCTGCGAACCACACTCTTCTTGGCCACCTGGGGACCACTAGGATAGCTGGCACCCCCTCCTGAGCTATCTTGCGCAGAACCCTGCCCAACAGGGGGAATGGGGGAAAGACATACAGGAGCTGAAAGTCCTGCCATGACATTGCTAGAGCATCCGTGGCCAAGGCCAGAGGGTCCTGGGACAGGGAGACAAGGCCGGGAGCTTGTGATTGTGACGGGACGCAAACAGATCCACATCTGGTTGGCCCCAACAGTGACATAGAGTGCGAAACACCCTCTCGCAGAGGGACCATTCTCCCATGCGAGAGGTCCCCCTGCTCAGAGAGTCTGCCTGCAGATTCTCCATCCCTGGAATGTACACAGCTGATATGCAGGGAACATTGTCCTCCGCCAAGGACAGGATCAGAGACACTTCCTTAAGGGCCCCTTTCTCCGGTTCCCCCCCTGATGATTGATGTAGGCAACCGCTGTCTGGTTGTCCGAGTGCACCTGAACAGGCAGGCCTCGAAGGTGTTGGGTCAAGTAAGCCAGAACCAACCTGATCGCCCTTACTTCCAGAATGTTGATGGTTGTGTGGGCCTCCTGAGGGCCCCACTGCCCTTGGAACTGCAGGGATTTCCAGAAGCCTCCCCAACCTGTCAGACTGGCATCCGTGGTGAATGTCTCCCAGCAGGGGGCCAGAAAGGATCTGCCCGCCAACAGGTTCCTGGAGTCCAGCCACCACGAGAGGGACCGCCTGGCTAGGGGGGATAGAACAAGGATCTGGTCCAGGGACGCGGGATCCTTGTCCCATACTGACAAGAGGTGGAGTTGCAGAGGCCTCATGTGAAACTGTGCATAAGGAACTGCCTCGAAGCACGACACCATCAGGCCCACCGGCTGCATTCCCTGCCTGATGGAGGGATGAGGGCAAGAGAGCAGGGACTGAACCTGCACCAGTAGACTGTCCACCTTCTGCTGAGGAAGAAAAATCCTTACATCCAGATACATTCCCAGGAAGGGCGTCACCAAGGAGGGAGACAGGGAAGACTTGGGATGGTTGATCACCCAGCCAAATGACTCCAGAGTGGACACTACTCGCTGAGTATCCAGCTCTGCTTGATGGAGGGACTGAGAAGTGATGAGAATGTCGTCCAAATATGGCAGCATGCGAATGCCCTGAGCAGAGCCATCACCCCTGCCAGCACCTTGGTGAACACTCTGGGAGCTGAGGTGAGACCGAAGGGCAATGCCACAAATTGGTAGTGCTGATCCTCCAGAGCGAACCTGAGGAATCTTTGATGACCTGGAGAAACAGGAATATGAAGGTAAGCATCCTTGATGTCTACAGAGGTCATGAAATCCCCTGGACGCAGGGAAATGATAGCAGAGTGCAAAGTTTCCATGCGAAAGCGCCTGCACCTGACAAATTTGTTGAGGATCTTCAAGTCCAGGATGGGCCTGACTGACCCATCTCTTTTGGGCACGGTGAAAAGGTTGGAATAGAACCCCTTGCCCCTTTCTCGTAAGGGGACCGGACAAATGACCCCCAGCTCCAGAAGGCTTCGCACAGCCAGAATTAGATCCTGCGCTGACATGGGGTCCTGAGACATCCGGGATCTGATGAATCTTGGGGGCGGCCAGGCAGCAAACTCTATCTTGTAACCGGAGGACACTACCTCCTGAATCCACCGATCTGAGACATGAAGCCACCAGACGTGAGCAAAATGCTGAAGCCGTCCCCCCACCCGGATGGGTGATGGCGCCTCTTCATGCCTGAGGGGGCTTGGGAGAAGACTTAGGCTTGGAGCCCCAGGATGAGCCAGGGCGTCCACGTCCTCTGCCCCTACCCCAGAAATCTCCTCGGGCCCCGGTAAGGGGTACCCCCCTCCCCTGTCTGGCTCCACGGTAGGGGGAAGAAAAGGAGCCTTGGCCCCGAAAGGGCCGAGACTGCCTCCTGCGCTGGGGTAACCTGCCTCCCTTAGCAAACAGGTCCAGGCGGTCCCCAAACAGGCGTAGTCCTTTGAAGGGAAAACCAGTGAGAGCCTTCTTGGCAGCGGTGTCACCTGCCCACTGGCGCAGCCAAACCGAGCGCCGTATAGCCGCCGCTAGAGCAGAGGCTCTGCCACACATCCTAATGGTATCATCCAAGGCAGAGAGGACATAAGTCACAAAAACCTCACAGCGAGAGAGTGCATTAAACTCCTTACTAGACACATCATCAGGAGCACCATCCAGGACACTTCTAAACAGGGTCCTAATAGCCACCGCTGTAATGGCAGAGGCACAGACTGGGTGCAGCGCCATCCCCACACAGGCAAAGGCATGGGACGCCAGCTGATCAATACGCCGGTCCTCACTATCCCGCAGCGTAGTAGATTCAGGGGAATGCATGACAGAGGTGTTAGATAACCCTATGACTGGGGCATCCACCTCCGGAGGGGATGACCAACGCTTCACCACCTCAGCAGGAAAGGGATACCTCTTATCCCAACTCTTAGGGACTCCGGGGGGCCTGCTAGGACGCTCCCATTCCTTGAGCACTCGATTATTAAAATGGGCTTGTTCAGGAAACTCTAAACGTGGCTTAGCAGTATGAAACAATTCCCCCTGCTGCCTAGGGGCAACCGGGGGAGAGATAGACAGTATCTCAAAAATCTGAGCCAACTGCCTATCAGTATCATCTGGGGCCCAGGGGTCAGAGCCATCATGACCCCTGGGCCTCTCATCAGATGACTCCGAGTCAGAGAATAACTCCCCTTCTTTCAAGGGGGTATAACCAGACAGTGCCAAGAACTCATCAGCCTCCATAGGGAAAAGAGTGACATCAGGCATCAAGTGCCGCTTCTTAGCAGAGGCCTTACGCGCCAAGGTATTAGCAAGCAACTTCTCAACACTAGCCAGTCTGGAAGACGCATCAGGCTGAGAATCCCCACTGGTATGCAACTCAATGGGAGTCAAATTCAAGCTTGGAGGAGTAGGTGAAGCCAAACGTAAACCAGGCTGCAGCGTAAGCACCTGCTGGGCACAAGTTATACAGACCCGCACATTGTCAGCACTAGCAGCGGACACCCCACAAGCTACACACAGCCGGGCTTGTCCCGAAGGAACCCCAAGCACATTATCCTGAGACGCCTCCATATGGTGATTATAGCGGCACAATAGGCCGATAGGGATTCACGCTATAAAAGCAACCTGGGATGCCCCAATAGCCCGTTAGGGAAGTGGGAGTAATTAGCACACTAGACCTCACAAGTTTAATAACTAAATAGAGGGAGTAGGGCCGGGAGAAACCAATAGAGTTCGACCCGCCTGAAAGACCTAAGCGTAGAGGACCCCATAAGCGACATGCATAATCATAGGGTAAATAAAGCCGCCCGCGAGGGCACTCACGGACTGCGGTAGGTGGAAGCCAGCCACACAGCAGGCGAATCCAGAGAAAAATGGCGGCGAGTATACCTCGAGGGGCGGGCCGCGGAGACAGTGACGCGGAGCGCGCCATCCGCGGGCCCCTGCCCCCCCCGAAGAGCCGAAGCAGCACACGTGACAAGCAGCCAATGACGGCGCACCAGCACCTGAGGTAATTCCGCCGCCAACCGCGGAATGCAGTGAAAGCGCGGCGGCGGCATTTTCAAACCGCAACCAAGTCAGCGCGGAGACTGACACAAACAAGAAGCACATAATCAAGTGAAGCACCAAGGCATACACCCCCCCCCCCGACAGCTACCAGGGAGAGCGAGGGAGGGCAGCGGTCACTTAACATAGGACCCACTGATAGACAGGGGAAAAGGGCAAAAGTGCGGGAGGGGCATCCCATAGAGGCTGACCATATGCCTATACCGCCTACCCTTTGGTGGGGGATTGCGGTGGAGCAGCGCTCCTAAGCACCTGACAGCGGTGCTTCCTACCATCACCCGGACAAGCGCAGCCAAGGCTGGGAGGCACATAAATAATGGAACAGGTGGGAATAGTCCTACAGGTCCGCAGGCTAATAGTCCCGCTCACCTGCGCGAAGAGACAGCCATCCTTCGCAGTCCAGACTGCAGAGAAATTCTGGGGATTTGTGGGAGGTCCCGGGTAATTGAGGGGCCGGGAGGAGCCAATTTCGCGGTCTCTGCAGTCCAGCGCCATCTGGCGGAGTAATACCCAAGAGTAATGATTCTTATCAGGAGCAGGACGTACTGTATACTAAGAATAAAAGATAGGACCACCCGCAAACAAGGTAAAGTTAAGATCTGGCAAAGCATCACAAATAGGGAAACCTAGTGTTTGATGATGTCCATGGATTCATGACTTTAGGCAGTCATTGCCTGAAAAGGATTATTACAAAAAACATTTTATTTATGATGTTAATTTGTCCAATTACTTTTGAGCCTCTAAAATGAAGAGGCCTTGTAGAAAAACAGATTAAATTCCTAAATGATTTACAGGATATCAAGCCCTTAATTCGATAAACCTGAAAGTCTATATTTCAATTTTCTCAGTTGTTGAACTTTCAATCCAAATTAGATCATGAGGATTCGGTCGCTGTCCAAACTGTTTATAACCCAGTGGATGGAGCTTTCATTTCCTACTGTCCAACCAACCTCCCAAGAATATTCAAACATAAAGCCCCCAACTGTACAAGAAAAAAAATACGTATCATATGAGTGCGAGTAGCTGCTGTTAGTCACATAAAACTCAGAATGGTGTAAATCTTGCTATGTAATCTGGAAAAGGAATTGACACAAAGATTGCAGCAGCCGCTGTGATGGCGGTCTCTTGTAGTGATCGGAGATGTCACCCCATGCTGGGTACAAGAGACGCACCACTGAGTATCTCCCCCCTCTTGTACACACACAACTCTTACACCTGCGAGATGCGCGCTAATCTCAGCCGGAAACTGTAACTGTTCTGCAACCAAGCGGTGTGTGTGGGCGTTGTGCCGAAAGAGAGGAAAGTTTTCTCTAGGAACCCCCAGGATTATCCGCCTCTTTGTTTTGCAGGAAAACAAGAGGCATCTTCTTCCGAAAGAAGTTTTAGAAAAATAGAATACAACACATCCTGAGCTGGAACACTAAACTTATTTAAAAAAATGGAATACAGAGTTTTCTATAAAATGGAGAAAAAAATATAGGCCACATATATCATTATACTTACGGGCTTACAACCAATTAAAATGATCTTAATTACACAACAAAAATGCTTTTAATCAACAGTCACTGTAAATGACACTATACTGTGGTTGAAATGCATGTAATACTTATGTAAAATGTATTGTATTACCCCCTTAAGGGGGGTTCTTATTCTAATGTATAAATACCAATAAAATTCATGAAAGAGTAAAAATAATCGTGGTTACATATGTACTCAACACTTCAAAATTAATTATTTATTGTAGCCTATTGTTGAAGCAGAAGAAAACTCTAAGCAGAGTCTTTTAGACTCCAGGGCCAGCCGCTGGCCTTTCCCCCGGGGGGGCAAGAATAAGGTTGCAATGAGCTCGCCTGTCGCATATGCCTCTCCTCTATTTCCTGTATATGTTGTAGCAGGGTTTCACATTTTGCCCCCTATTTTCCTTTACATTCCTCCGTGACCATGCACAAATTTGGTCACATGGCCAGCCCTCTCCTTCAGCGCTCCCTGAATTAGCCCCCCCTCCAAACGTGCATCTGTGAACATGCAGGCAAGCACACCCAGATGTACATGCATGCACCACAAACACGCATGAGCAAACGCCCCCCCAAACACACATGTGCGCACACTACCAGACGCACATGCACGCACCCCCTAACATGCATGGGCACACCCTCAAACAGTCACACATGTATGCACCCTCAAACAGGTACCCAGAACAAGCATGCACGCACTCCAGACGAACATGCATGTCCACCCTCCAAAGAGGTACCATAGAACTACTTGGGAGATGCACGTAAGCAATCCCCAAGAGAAAGCTTAACAAGGAAGACTGAACAAGACTTCTACAGAAAGGCAGACAGGATAGAACCTGAACATTCAGATTACCAAGATGGGGAGCCAACCCCAACCCATGCTGTAATAACTCTAGAACCCTGGGAATCGAGAGCGTCCAACAGGGGAGAGACCAAGACTCACGCCAATCAATATGAGTACACCATACCCTATAAAAGATGGAGAACGGGGCAGAAGAAGAAGCTTGCTCCCCCCATAGACAAAGTCACCCAGAAGATAACCCGTCTCCGAAAGGGTGAATGAATGAACTGTCAAGCCATCAGACTAGAGCCTGTAGATTGGGGCGACATAATAAGGAGCTTGAAAAAGGGCAGAACCGCACTCCTGATAGAGCTGTCCTCAGCAGAAACATCTGCGAACCACAGTCCACTAGGCCACCCAGGGGCCATCAGTATCACGGGTCCCCTTATCAGCGCAATCTTGCTCAGAACCCCACATAGCAGGGTGAATGAAGAGAAGACATATAAAATAGAATGTCCAGAAATAAAATAACTAAGCCCCCATGACCAGAGTCAGAATAATTTGGGGCAGTAAAAACAAGGGCAGAGCCCCTGTGATATTAACGAGACCCAACAGAGCCACCCTAGTTGGCTCTCAGAGGGACACCAGGATAGCACAACCTGCCACAGAAGGACATCCATTGGAGCGAATACCACTGAAGTGCAGGGAACGTAGACCCCCACCTAGATCAGGATCAGAAACCTTCCAGGAGAATCATCCTGCTTCAAGTTCCAGACCAATAATAAATACAGACCACTGTCCTCCGACAGGCCAAGAGTTCCCCAAATAGACAGGTCCTGAAGAGGAGAAGTCCAGCAAGATAGAGCCTAACTGAAGGCTCACTGTTTTAACAAAATCAGTAGGTAAGATGGACCCTCTAAGGCAGGGGTCGGCAATTATTTTTTCCATGGGGCCACATGAGAAACTAAAAATATTGTGGAGGGCCGCTGAGCTATGGGCGTCTAAGCGACGTCTAAGCTCAGCGGCTCTGAGTGCGCTGGCGGCTGCATCTCGAGCTTCCCTCTAACAGGGAGCGCGCCCGCGCTGGCCATTCTCCAATGGCTGACACAGGCACGCGCCCTGCTAGAGGGATAGCGGGCATGCGGCCGCAGCTCGTGCATGCGCCGTTGAACTGGGAAAGAAGGTGAGTTTATGGGCGACCTGGGGGTTTCACACAGCGGAGCATCCCGATTTTGGATGCCCCGCGGGGAGGGGATCTATAAGATTCCCGGGCTGATAAAGCAGGGTTTTGGTCCACTTCAAACGTTCTGATGTGATAATTTCCCAGCCAATCAGAGAAGCCCTTGGCTTCTGGCAGTCTGGAAGGAGAGCTCATATCAGCTGGGGCAAAGTGTAAGGATGGTGGGCAGCAGGAAGGGGGCATGGTGGGCAGCAGGAAGGAGGCATGGTGAGAGCATGATGGACAGCAGGAAGGGGGCATGGTGAGAGCATGGTGGACAGCAAGAAGGGGGCATGGTGAGAGCATGTGGACAGCAGGAAGGGGACATGGTGAGAGCACGGTGGGCAGCAGGAAGGGGGCATGGTGAGAGCATGGTGGACAGCAGGAAGGGGGCATGGTGAGAGCATGGTGGGCAGCAAGAAGGGGGCATGGTGAGAGCACGGTGGGCAGCAGGAAGGGGGCATGGTGAGAGCACGGTGGGCAGCAGGAAGGGGGCATGGTGAGAGCATGTGGACAGCAGGAAGGGGGCATGGTGAGAGCACGGTGAGCAGCAGGAAGGGGGCATGGTGAGAGCCCGGTGGGCAGCAGGAAGGGGGCATGGTGAGAGCACGGTGGACAGCAGGAAGGGGACATGGTGAGAGCATGGTGGACAGCAGGAAGGGGGCATGGTGAGAGCACGGTGGGCAGCAGGAAGGGGACATGGTGAGAGCACGGTGGACAGCAGGAAGGGGGCATGGTGAGAGCACGGTGGGCAGCAGGAAGGGGACATGGTGAGAGCACGGTGGACAGCAGGAAGGGGGCATGGTGAGAGCACGGTGGACAGCAGGAAGGGGGCATGGTGAGAGCATGGTGGGCAGCAGGAAGGGGGCATGGTGAGAGCATGGTGGACAGCAGGAAGGGGACATGGTGAGAGCATGTGGACAGCAAGAAGGGGGCATGGTGAGAGCATGGTGGACAGCAGGAAGGGGGCATGGTGAGAGCATGGTGGACAGCAGGAAGGGGACATGGCGAGAGCATGGTGGACAGCAGGAAGGGGGCATGGCAAGAGCATGGTGGACAGCAGGAAGGGGGCATGGTGAGAGCATGTGGACAGCAGGAAGGGGGCATGGTGAGAGCATGGTGGGCAGCAGGAAGGGGGCATGGTGAGAGCATGTGGACAGCAAGAAGGGGGCATGGTGAGAGCACGGTGGGCAGCAAGAAGGGGGCATGGTGAGAGCATGTGGACAGCAGGAAGGGGGCATGGTGAGAGCATGTGGACAGCAGGAAGGGGGCATGGTGAGAGCATGTGGACAGCAGGAAGGGGGCATGGTGAGAGCATGGTGGGCAGCAGGAAGGGGGCATGGTGAGAGCATGTGGACAGCAGCAAGGGGGCATGGTGAGAGCACGGTGGGCAGCAAGAAGGGGGCATGGTGAGAGCACGGTGGGCAGCAGGAAGGGGGCATGGTGAGAGCATGTGGACAGCAGGAAGGGGGCATGGTGAGAGCATGGTGGACAGCAAGAAGGGGGCATGGTGAGAGCATGTGGACAGCAGGAAGGGGACATGGTGAGAGCACGGTGGGCAGCAGGAAGGGGGCATGGTGAGAGCATGGTGGACAGCAGGAAGGGGGCATGGTGAGAGCACGGTGGGCAGCAGGAAGGGGGCATGGTGAGAGCACGGTGGGCAGCAGGAAGGGGGCATGGTGAGAGCACGGTGGACAGCAGGAAGGGGACATGGTGAGAGCACGGTGGACAGCAGGAAGGGGGCATGGTGAGAGCACGGTGGGCAGCAGGAAGGGGACATGGTGAGAGCACGGTGGACAGCAGGAAGGGGGCATGGTGAGAGCACGGTGGACAGCAGGAAGGGGACATGGTGAGAGCATGTGGACAGCAAGAAGGGGGCATGGTGAGAGCATGGTGGACAGCAGGAAGGGGGCATGGTGAGAGCATGGTGGACAGCAGGAAGGGGACATGGTGAGAGCATGGTGGACAGCAGGAAGGGGGCATGGTGAGAGCATGGTGGACAGCAGGAAGGGGGCATGGTGAGAGCATGTGGACAGCAGGAAGGGGGCATGGTGAGAGCATGGTGGGCAGCAGGAAGGGGGCATGGTGAGAGCATGTGGACAGCAGGAAGGGGGCATGGTGAGAGCACGGTGGGCAGCAAGAAGGGGGCATGGTGAGAGCATGTGGACAGCAGGAAGGGGGCATGGTGAGAGCATGTGGACAGCAGGAAGGGGGCATGGTGAGAGCATGTGGACAGCAGGAAGGGGGCATGGTGAGAGCATGGTGGGCAGCAGGAAGGGGGCATGGTGAGAGCATGTGGACAGCAGGAAGGGGGCATGGTGAGAGCACGGTGGGCAGCAAGAAGGGGGCATGGTGAGAGCATGGTGGATAGCAGGAAGGGGGCATGGTGAGAGCACGGTGGGCAGCAGGAAGGGGGCATGGTGAGAGCATGTGGACAGCAGGAAGGGGGCATGGTGAGAGCACGGTGGGCAGCAAGAAGGGGGCATGGTGAGAGCATGTGGACAGCAGGAAGGGGGCATGGTGAGAGCACGGTGGGCAGCAGGAAGGGGGCATGGTGAGAGCATGTGGACAGCAGGAAGGGGGCATGGTGAGAGCATGGTGGACAGCAGGAAGGGGGCATGGTGAGAGCACGATGGACAGCAGGAAGGGGGCATGGTGAGAGCACGATGGACAGCAGGAAGGGGGCATGGTGAGAGCACGGTGGGCAGCAAGAAGGGGGCATGGTGAGAGCACGGTGGACAGCAGGAAGGGGGCATGGTGAGAGCACGGTGGGCAGCAAGAAGGGGGCATGGTGAGAGCACGGTGGGCAGCAGGAAGGGGGCATGGTGAGAGCATGTGGACAGCAGGAAGGGGGCATGGTGAGAGCATGGTGGACAGCAGGAAGGGGGCATGGTGAGAGCATGATGGACAGCAGGAAGGGGGCATGGTGAAAGCATGATGGACAGCAGGAAGGGGGCATGGTGAGAGCATGATGGACAGCAGGAAGGGGGCATGGTGAGAGCATGGTGGACAGCAGGAAGGGGGCATGGTGAGAGCATGGTGGGCAGCAGGAAGGGGGCATGGTGAGAGCATGTGGACAGCAGGAAGGGGGCATGGTGAGAGCATGGTGGACAGCAGGAAGGGGGCATGGTGAGAGCATGTGGACAGCAGGAAGGGGGCATGGTGAGAGCATGGTGGACAGCAGGAAGGGGGCATGGTGAGAGCATGGTGGACAGCAGGAAGGGGGCATGGTGAGAGCACGGTGGACAGCAGGAAGAGGACATGGTGAGAGCACGGTGGACAGCAGGAAGGGGGCATGGTGAGAGCATGTGGACAGCAGGAAGGGGGCATGGTGAGAGCATGGTGGACAGCAGGAAGGGGGCATGGTGAGAGCATGGTGGACAGCAGGAAGGGGGCATGGTGAGAGCATGGTGGACAGCAGGAAGGGGGCATGGTGAGAACATGGTGGACAGCAGGAAGGGGGCATGGTGAGAGCATGGTGGACAGCAGGAAGGGGGCATGGTGAGAGCATGGTGGACAGCAGGAAGGGGGCATGGTGAGAGCATGGTGGACAGCAGGAAGGGGGCATGGTGAGAGCATGTGGACAGCAGGAAGGGGACATGGTGAGAGCATGGTGGACAGCAGGAAGGGGGCATGGTGAGAGCATGGTGGACAGCAGGAAGGGGGCATGGTGAGAGCATGGTGGACAGCAGGAAGGGGGCATGGTGAGAGCATGGTGGACAGCAGGAAGGGGACATGGTGAGAGCATGGTGGACAGCAGGAAGGGGGCATGGTGAGAGCATGGTGGGCAGCAGGAAGGGGACATGGTGAGAGCATGGTGGACAGCAGGAAGGGGGCATGGTGAGAGCATGGTGGGCAGCAGGAAGGGGGCATGGTGAGAGCATGTGGACAGCAGGAAGGGGGCATGGTGAGAGCATGGTGGACAGCAGGAAGGGGGCATGGTGAGAGCATGTGGACAGCAGGAAGGGGGCATGGTGAGAGCATGGTGGACAGCAGGAAGGGGGCATGGTGAGAGCATGGTGGACAGCAGGAAGGGGGCATGGTGAGAGCACGGTGGACAGCAGGAAGAGGACATGGTGAGAGCACGGTGGACAGCAGGAAGGGGGCATGGTGAGAGCATGTGGACAGCAGGAAGGGGGCATGGTGAGAGCATGGTGGACAGCAGGAAGGGGGCATGGTGAGAGCATGGTGGACAGCAGGAAGGGGGCATGGTGAGAGCATGGTGGACAGCAGGAAGGGGGCATGGTGAGAACATGGTGGACAGCAGGAAGGGGGCATGGTGAGAGCATGGTGGACAGCAGGAAGGGGGCATGGTGAGAGCATGGTGGACAGCAGGAAGGGGGCATGGTGAGAGCATGGTGGACAGCAGGAAGGGGGCATGGTGAGAGCATGTGGACAGCAGGAAGGGGACATGGTGAGAGCATGGTGGACAGCAGGAAGGGGGCATGGTGAGAGCATGGTGGACAGCAGGAAGGGGGCATGGTGAGAGCATGGTGGACAGCAGGAAGGGGGCATGGTGAGAGCATGGTGGACAGCAGGAAGGGGACATGGTGAGAGCATGGTGGACAGCAGGAAGGGGGCATGGTGAGAGCATGGTGGGCAGCAGGAAGGGGACATGGTGAGAGCATGGTGGACAGCAGGAAGGGGGCATGGTGAGAGCATGGTGGGCAGCAGGAAGGGGGCATGGTGAGAGCATGGTGAGAGCATGGTGGGCAGGTACATGGTGAAAGAGACAGCAGGCAGGAAGGGAAAACACAAGCAAACTACATAATCTTTCTGAGCAGACTTACTGATGCTCTGGAGCTCCTACTCTGTCCTTCCAAAGTCCCCAGGTCTGGTCTCTATCACCTGCTCATCGGGTCTGGCTTCCTCAGAGGAAGGGAGAATGTGCCAGACCCGACGAGCCGAGCGGCCGATCAGCTGCTGCTTAACCTAAGCCTCTCACACTGTACACAGGCGATCACCTAAGTTAAGCAGCAGCCGATCGGCCACTCGGCTCGTCGAGTCTGGCATGTTTTCCCTTCCTCTGCGTCTCTTACTGGCCAGCTCAGCCCGGGCCGGTAAGAGCCTAGCAAAGGGCCGTATACGGCCCGCGGGCCGTACATTGCCCAGGTCTGCTCTAAGGGGACCCTACCTAGGAACCGCGGGGGGGTTTTGGAAGAAAATCCCCCCCCGCCAACCTGCGAGACTTGGTACCCAAGGTGGCCATTCACAGGAAGATGCAAGCAAGAAGGGGGTGCCCCCTGACAGGGTCCTTGAATTTAACCAGCTCAAGAGGAACCACCGTACCAAGGGGGAATGAGCACAGACCTAGCTCCAGGGGTGCTGGAACCCCATCCAGGATCAATAACCTACACTGTGCCGAAGAGCCCAAGGGCTCTGTATATAAGGGACATAATCTGATCCTCCACCAACGGGCCCACCAGCTGCAATCCTGCCTGGTGAAAGTAAGGTGTCAGCAAAGAGGGACAGAGCCCATGTAACCAGGAGTCCACTTATTGCCAAGGAAGAAGGCTCAAGCCTGAACCGAATCCAAGGAATGGAGATAGCGAATAAGGGATCATGAGGGATAGAGGTGACTGAGCACCCATCCAATATAACTCCCAGAAGACACCGCCGGCCGACTAACCCACTCGGCCTGACGTAGAGATTGGGAAGTAAGGAAGGACGATCCGGTAGGTCCTAGTGCGGATGCCCCACAGCCATGTCAGAGACATCACCCCCATCCGCGCCTTGGCGAGTAGCCTGGGAGCAGAAAAGAGGCCAAAAACAAGGCCCCAATCCGCAGGGTTGGTCCTTCAACACTGACTAGTAAAGGTCTTTGTGTCCAGAAGACACAGGGGAAACTAAAAGGATCTAGATCTCCACAGGAGGCCAGAAGCCCCCCTTGCACAGGGCGCCTGTGTCCCAAGACAGAGATATCATGCAGGGACTACCTGTGAGTGTAGAATTGCCAAGCCTACCATAGGCCAGCATGGCCCAGACTGCCTCATCATTTTGAGGGAAAGAGGAAGGTTAAGGGCAACTTGCAAGTAAGCCCAGACTCTGCAGGCCGAGTACGGCATGCACCAACTCCTGAGGGGGAAACAGGGGCTAGAAGCACCTTGACAACCTCTGAGAGGGACCGCCCCGCAAATTCTATCCTGTGTCCAGAGGAACTACCTCCTGGAACCACCAGAACGAGAAGATACGCTCCCAGATAGGAGTCAGGTGCTGTGGCAGTCCCTTCGCCCAGAAGGGCGAGGGCGTCCCTTCATGCTTGGGAAGTTTTGTCAGATTTGGACTTAGCCCTGCCAGAGGGCCAGGGCGTTGCCTGCCCACCCTGTGGTGGAAATCCACTCCGAAAAGTTGGAAGCACACCTCAGGTTCGCTTTTGACAGTAACGTAGGGAGGGGGAGGGGTGTCCCTGCACCGAGGAGGCCGAGACGCCCTTCTGCGTAGGGGTGCCTTACCCTTTTTTCCAAAAAGGTCCAAACGAGCCCCAAATAGACGCCGTCCTCTGAAAGGAAGGCCAGTGAGAGCCTTTTTCGTATCATCGTCAGCACCCCACTGTCGCAGCCAGACCAGGCGGCGAATAGCTACCACAAGGGCAGAGGTTCTAGCACACATCTTAATGGTGTCATCCAGCGCTGAGAGGATAAACCTCACAAACACATCACAATCTGAGAGTGCATTAAAGACCTCCCAGGGGAGGTCCTCAGGTCGGTGATCAAGTAGTTTTCTAATGAGGGTCCTGGCGGCCACCGCAGTGATGGCAGCGGCACAGACCAGGCGCAGAGTCGTCCCTGCACACGAAAAGGCGTGGGAAGCCAGTCTGTCAATGCGCCGGTCCTCAGCATCCCGAAGGGTACGGTAATGAGGAGCAGTCATGAAGGGGGGGTTAGTAACCCTTATAATTGGTGCATCCACCACGGGAGGTGCTGACCAAAAGTTAACCACATCAGGGGGGAAGGGGTACTTCCAATCCCAGACCCCCGGGACCCCTTTAAGCTTACAAGGTGATTCCCATTCTTTGGATATAAGATTCTGGAAATGCTCCTGTTCCAGGAATTCCAAGCGCGGCGTCACTGTGTGGAAACTCTCCTTCTTAAGCTTGGGAGCCTCTCCAGGAGGGGAGATTGACAAAAACCTCAAAGATCTTAATAAGTAGTTCATCTGTGTCACACAGGCCCCAAGAACCGGATCCAGAATCATCACGGCTCCAGGGCATCCCATCCGAGGAGCCCGAATCGGAGAATAGCTCACCTTCATCAGAAGGATCAAGGTCCTGCATAGCAGCAGATTCATCTGTATCTTTAGGAACCGGAGAAGCAGGAGGTGTCAGGGACCACTTCTTTCCAGGGCCCAAGCGCTCTGCCAAACTAGATAGCACCTGCTCAGCCATAGGCAGCCTGCGCGGCACGTGCTGGTCATCCCCGCTCGAGTGAGACTCATCAGGAGTGAGAATTAAGTCCGGGGAGACAGGTGTATTGAAGTGAGGTGCAGCCGTTGGCAAACCTGATTGCAGGGTCAAGTGCCTGTTCAGCACACGGTCCGCAGACCCGTGCTCTGTCAGCATCAGCATGGGGTTGACCACACACTGTACACAGCCGGTCTTGTCCCCGAGGGACACCGGGTACATAATTCTGAGATGCCTCCATATGGTGATTATCTGAGCAGTATGCCCGCAGGGATTTATGCAATAGGCAACCCTGGATGCCCCAAGACCCGCTAGGAATGTGGGAGAATTTGTTATGTGAACCCGCTATAATATATGTCAGGCCGGAAGAAGCCACCAAAATCTTGGCGTCTGAAAAACATAAAGAGGATAAGAGGGGGGTGTCAGAGCCATGCGCAGCTGAATGAAAGATCATAGGAACAAAAACCGCCCAGGAGGGCACTTACATGACCAAGGGAGGAGGAGGATCGCCCCAAAGAGCGCGAAGCTCTAACCAGCGCAACGTCAACGACAGCAGTGGATAGGACACACATACAGAGTGTAGTTAAGGAGATTGCACTCAAAGCTAGACAATGATGCTGCCGCCCGGGCCGCACACTTCTTGTAAATGAAAAAGACACACACGCGTGCAACCAGACAAGGGTTATGTGGAGCAAGGAGCACAGCTCTGACACCCAAGTTCAAAGAAAAAAGCAACGGCCATAAACGTGTATACATTACGCTGAGACCGCCACACGCATACCCCCCCCTTTCTTTTCCCCGGAGCTACGGGAGGAAGCGAGGGAGAAGGCGACCCTGCACCCAGGGTACATCGCTACGAGGGGAACGGGGCAATAATGCGGGAGGGGCATCTATAGGAGGCTCAACATCGGCCTAAACCGCCTACCCTATGGTGGGGGATTGCGGTGGAGCGTAGCTCCGTGAGCACACACAGTGCTGCCTACCTTCACCTGACCAACGCAGCCCAGGCTGGGAGGCACATCTATTATCGAAGAGGACGGGTGGTAATAGTCCTGCAGGGCCGCAGGCTGTAAAAGCCCCGCTCACCTGCAAGAGCGGGTCAGTCAGCACTGCAGAGAAAATCTGGGGATTTGTGGGCGGTCCCGGGGTATATGAAGGGCCGGGAGGAGCCTGTTTTTGCATGTCTGCAGTGAACAGCGCCCTCTGGCGGAGGATTACCCACGTTTAAGTATTATATATGGAGCAGGACGTACTGTATGCTTAGAATACAGGAAAAACACTCAAATGACACACAGTGTGCAACATGAAGGACAAGGATGGAATTCACCCTAAAAGTGATGCCCAAGAAAGATGGTGGCCCTGCTGCTCCTAGCACGGAGATGAGAGATCCCACGCGTTCCGCGGCCCAGTAAAACCATCAACTTCTTCAGGGTGTCCTGCACAGGCATGCATGCCCGCACCCCTGAACAAACGCACATAAGCACACTCCCATTCAAAAGGATTTGAGCTATGTTATATAGCCAGCTCCTGCATTTGAGCTGAGCAACATTTAATATCTGACACCTTAGGACATGAATGCAGTAAGTATATTTAACTGTTATGTCTCCTTAGCTAGTAGTTTAGAAACAAATGTAGCCTTTTAAGGATTTAAAAAGGTATACAAGCAAGGCATATGCATTCTAAGTGCTGGGATTCCCCATGTTAGGATACTATTCAGCCCAGCAATGTGGTCAAAAAAACCCAAAAAGGGCTAATGTGAGCCCTGGGCAGGAGCCTTAGACGTAACTAAACAGGATCAACAGCCTGACACAGTTGGAAAAGAAAACTCCTCAAAACTTACTTGCTCCATCTGCATGCATGACACTGAAGCATTGTCAGCATTTGCTCTTTCATTCACTCACAGCTGAAACGCCCCTTCACAGATTTTCTAGTGGTAGCGGCATTTTGGAGCTTCCTCTCCCAGCATCTCAGCCACGCTGCTGCCTGGATTCAACTGACATAACTGACAATGCAATGTAGCAGGAAACCCAGAAGCACTATGTGTTTTCAGATGTTGCAAGATGAAGCCAGCCAATGTTTGTCATAAAAGCATCCACGATTTTATTTCGTGAGTCATGAGTAAGGACTGACGTCCGAAACGCGTGGACACGGAGACCTAAACCCTACATGCATGTTCTCTATCGCTTTTGCTCTTATCATGGATGGATTTTAATTAATTGAAATAAAATTGTGGATGCTTTTATGACAAACATTGGCTGGCTTCATCTTGCAATATCGTGTGGATACGAGCGGAGCACTCGCAGCCGTGCCGGGTCAGTCTTATATTACGGCTGGGATCGCTACATTGTTCAGGTAGAGCTGACCATCATTTCCATATACTACCTGTTTGCAGATGGCCTGCAGATCCATGAACTGGTCCACTTTAAGGAGCAGATGTCCACTTCCTCGTCATCTTTGACAAAGCCCCAGCAGGAGGACGGGCGAAACACATCAGAGGCAGCTGACCCCATCATTGGTGCACAAGGACAGGCTTATCCATCGGCACAATGTCGCGCCCACCGCAACTGTTAGGATGTGCGTAAACCATGAGCGGAGGAAGCGGTGCACTTCATGGCCAGCTTGGAGATATATACCCCAGTACAGGACCACAGGTCGGGTTGGTGCAGCAGTGGGTAGAGGAGGCCCTGAAGAGGAGACTGCTCCAATAGCAATTAGGAGGTGGGGCTGGGAGCGGGGACACCAAAGACAGAGGGAGCACTGTTACATATGCTAATGCAGCAGCAGGGATTCCCTCGCCACTGCCGCTTCTTATTGGGGGGAGGAGCCCCAGGGACAACTAATCAGCCAGGATTCCCTTCTTCAAGCATGAAGCTGAAAGAAATGGATGACACTATAATACTTTTCTTGGGGGGGGGGGGGGGCTAACATGCTTAGCTTTGTTACGGCTGCTAAATCCCTCTTGCCCTGTAAACGCTCCCACCAACTCAATCAAGTGGATAGGCATGCGGGCTGCGCACAGAGATCCCAGTGCCGGCTGACTAAGTGCCCCTGGGAAATCCTGATTTGGGATGCTCCACTTTGTGAACCACCGGAAAGGCCCACAGTCACCTACCTTTCCAAGGATCCTAAGCCATGATCGTGGGCTGCATTCCCAGCATTTCTGCATCTGTGGTGCTTTCACATAGCCTGGGAGTGAGAGTGGATACCTCACAGGTTTTGGCCGCTCTCACTGCCTATGCCGACACTCTGGTGAGTTGTGTGGGTCCTCTGGGGGGGTTACATGACAGGGCATCCCAAATCAGGATGCCCTTGGGACAGGGACCCATCACTAGGATACTGAAAATCCTGGAGTTAGGTCTACGTGAATCACAATTCTGTGATTACTCACCTGTAGAATTGGTATTACTTGGTAGAATTGCTCCAAATCTAATACTTACACTTGGGATATACTCCGCCAGATGGCGCTGGCCCCTCAAATACCCAGGGACCTCCCACAAATCCCCAGCATTGAAAAGCAGTTAATGAGAAGCCGGGAGAATTAAACAATCCAAACTATCAACTATAACAGCAATCACCATACAGGGGATCCAAGATAATGCAAACCAAGGGTGGGTTGGAGCAGGATGTACTGTATACTCATAATACCAATTCTACAGGTGAGTAATCAAAGAATTGTATTATTCTTAGTATACAGCACGTCCTGCTCCAAATCTAATACTTACACTTGGGACATCCAATAGCAGTGTCCATAAAGTAGGGTGGGATCCCCAAGAAAAATCAGCAGCAGACAGTTTAAACAACTGCTGCCTGCAGAACCTTTCGGCCAAAAGCAGCATCAGCTGAGGCCCTAACATCAACCTTGTAAAACTTTGAAAAGGTATGAACAGAAGACCAAGTAGCAGCCTTGCAAACTTGTTCAACAGAAGCCTGGTGCTGAAAAGCCCAAGAGGCACCAATAGCACGAGTGGAATGAGCAGTAAGGCGGAAGGGAGGATTCTTCCCCTTAACAGAGTAGGCCTGAATTACAGCCTGACGAATCCACTTGCTGATAGTAGACTTGGCAGGAGCCAAACCCTTCCTAGGACCAGAAGGGACCACAAAAAGAGCATCAGTTTTCCTGAAAGGTGCATTAGCCACCAGATAGTACTTCAGACACCTAACCACATCCAAGGAGTGCAAAACCCTCTCCTTAGCATTACTAGGATTAGGGCACAAAGAAGGAAGAACAATATCCTGATTCAGATGAAAGGCAGACACTACCTTAGGCAGAAAGTCAGGTTTGAAACGAAACACCACCTTGTCCTGGTGTCTCTCATAGTAGGGGGGCTGAATGGAAAGCGCCGCCAACTCAGACACACGCCTGACAGAAGTGATAGCCACCAGAAATACAACCTTGAGCATAAGAATGGCCAAGACAGCATCCTGCACAGGTTCAAAGGGAGCAAACTGCAAGGCTGACAGAACCAAGTTCAGATCCCAAACAGGCACCATAGGCTTACGTGGGGGGCGCACGTAACCCCCTGGAAAAAAGTCCTGATCAGAGGGGGCTGAGCAAAGGACTTCTGGCTATTTTCTTCCAGGGCAGAAACCTGACCCTTCAGAGTACTGAGCTGGAGTCCCATCTCCAACCCATGCTGCAGGAACTCCAGAATCCTGGGAATAGAGAACACATGACAGGGAAGAGACTTAGACTCACACCAGTCAATGTAGGCACGCCAAACCCTGTAATAAATGGAAGAGGAAGACTTCTTCCTAGCTTTAATCAAAGTATCCACAACCGAGGAAAACAGCCCCTTCTCCATCAAGATGGAGGTTTCAGCAGCCAAGCCGTCAAAGCCAGAGTTTGTAAGTTGGGATGGTGTAGTGAGCCCTGAGTAAACAGATCTGGCACCAAGGGCAGAGCGTACTGATCTACTGCCAGCTGCACCACGTCTGCGAACCACACTCTTCCTGGCCACCTGGGGGCCACCAGAATTGCTGGCACCCCTTCCAGACCAAGTAGCAGCCTTGCAAACTTGTTCAACAGAAGCCTGGTGCTGAAAAGCCCAAGAGGCACCAATAGCACGAGTGGAATGAGCAGTAAGGCGGAAGGGAGGATTCTTCCCCTTAACAGAGTAGGCCTGAATTACAGCCTGACGAATCCACTTGCTGATAGTAGACTTGGCAGGAGCCAAACCCTTCCTAGGACCAGAAGGGACCACAAAAAGAGCATCAGTTTTCCTGAAAGGTGCATTAGCCACCAGATAGTACTTCAGACACCTAACCACATCCAAGGAGTGCAAAACCCTCTCCTTAGCATTACTAGGATTAGGGCACAAAGAAGGAAGAACAATATCCTGATTCAGATGAAAGGCAGACACTACCTTAGGCAGAAAGTCAGGTTTGAAACGAAACACCACCTTGTCCTGGTGTCTCTCATAGTAGGGGGGCTGAATGGAAAGCGCCGCCAACTCAGACACACGCCTGACAGAAGTGATAGCCACCAGAAATACAACCTTGAGCATAAGAATGGCCAAGACAGCATCCTGCACAGGTTCAAAGGGAGCAAACTGCAAGGCTGACAGAACCAAGTTCAGATCCCAAACAGGCACCATAGGCTTACGTGGGGGGCGCACGTAACCCCCTGGAAAAAAGTCCTGATCAGAGGGGGCTGAGCAAAGGACTTCTGGCTATTTTCTTCCAGGGCAGAAACCTGACCCTTCAGAGTACTGAGCTGGAGTCCCATCTCCAACCCATGCTGCAGGAACTCCAGAATCCTGGGAATAGAGAACACATGACAGGGAAGAGACTTAGACTCACACCAGTCAATGTAGGCACGCCAAACCCTGTAATAAATGGAAGAGGAAGACTTCTTCCTAGCTTTAATCAAAGTATCCACAACCGAGGAAAACAGCCCCTTCTCCATCAAGATGGAGGTTTCAGCAGCCAAGCCGTCAAAGCCAGAGTTTGTAAGTTGGGATGGTGTAGTGAGCCCTGAGTAAACAGATCTGGCACCAAGGGCAGAGCGTACTGATCTACTGCCAGCTGCACCACGTCTGCGAACCACACTCTTCCTGGCCACCTGGGGGCCACCAGAATTGCTGGCACCCCTTCCAGAGCAATCTTGCGCAGAACCCTGAACACTGAAAGTCCTGCCATGACATTGCTAGAGCATCCGAGGTCAAGGCCAGAGGATCCTGGGACAGGGAGACAAAAGCTGGGAGGTTGTGATTGTGGCGGGACGCAAACAAATCCACATCTGGTTGGCCCCAACGGTGACACAGAGATTGAAACACCCTGCTGCATAGGGACCATTCTCCCTGGCGAGAGGTCCCCCTGCTCAGAGAGTCCGCCAGGCAATTTTCCACCCCCGGGATGTACACAGCTGATATGCAGGGGACATTGGCCTCCGCCCAATTCAGGATCAGAGATGCTTCCTGGAGGGCCCCCTTGCTCCGGGTCCCTCCCTGATGATTGATGTAGGCAACTGCCGTCTGGTTGTCCAAGCGCACCTGAACAGGCAGGCCCCGAAGGTGAGTAGTCAAGTGAGCCAGAACTAGCCTGCTCACCCGCAGTTCCAAGACATTGATAGGTGTGTGGGCATCCTGAGGGCCCCACCTCCCCTGAAACCGCAGGGACTTCCAGAAACCCCCCCCCAACCTGACAGACTGGCATCCGTGGTGACCGTCTCCCAGGAAGGGGCAAGAAAGGATCTGCCCCCAACAGGTTCCTTGAGTCCATCCACCACAAGAGGGACCTCCTGACCAGGGGGGAGAGCACACAGACCCTGTCCAGGGATGCTGGGTCCTTGTCCCATACTGACAATAGGTGAAGTTGCAGGGGCCTCAAGTGGAACTGAGCATAAGGGCTTCGAAGCACGCCACCATCAGGCCCGCCAGCTGCATCCCCTGCCTGATGGAGGGATGGGGACAAGCTAGAAGGCACTGAGCCTGTGCAATCAGACTGTCCACCTTCTGTTGAGGAAGGAAGATCCTTGCCTGAACTGTATCCAGATTCATTCCTAGGAATAGAGTTACCAAGGAAGGGGACAGTGAGGACTTGGGGTGATTGATCACCCATCCAAATGACTCCAGAGTGGACACCACCAGCTGAGTATCCAACTCTGCCTGATGTAGAGACTGGGAAGTGATGAGTATGTCGTCCAGATAGGGAAGCACGCGGACGCCCTGACATCTGAGCAGAGACATCACGCCAGCCAGCACCTTGGTGAACACCCTGGGAGCTGAAGTAAGGCCAAAGGGCAAGGCAACAAGCTAGTAGTGTTGATCCATCAGAGCGAACCTGAGGAACCTTTGATGACCTGGTAACACAGGAATATGAAGATAAGCATCTTTGATGTCCACAGAAGTCATGAAATCCCCTTGGCGCAGGGAACTGATGGGGAGGCGCAGAGTTTCCATGCGAAAGCGCCTGCCCCTGACAAACTTGTTGAGGATCTTCAAGTCCAGGATGGGCCTGACTGACCCATCTTTTTTGGGTACTGTGAATAGGTTGGAATAAAAGCCCTTGCCTTTTTCTCTTAAAGGGACCTGGCAGATGACCCCCAGCTCCAGGAGGCCTTGCACTGCTTGCACTAGCTCCTGAGCTGACAAAGGGTCCTGAGGAATCCGGGATCTGATGAATCTTGGAGGGGGACAGGCAGCAAACTCCAACTTGTAACCGGAGGACACTACCTCCTGAATCCACCGGTCTGAGACATGAAGCCTCCAGACGTGAGCGAAGTGCTGCAGCCGTCCTTCCACCCGGATGGGTGAGGGCGCTCCATCATGCCTGAGGGGGCTTGGGAGAGGATTTTGCTTTGGGACCCCAGGAGGAGCCAGGACATCCATGTCCTCTGCCCCTATCCCAGAAATCTCCCAGGGCCCCAGGAAAGGAAACCCCCCTTCCCTGTCTGGCACCACGGTAAGGGGAGGAGAAGGAACCCTGGCCCCGAAAGGGCCGAGATTGCCGCCTGCGCTGGGGTAACCTACCTCCCTTAGCAAAAAGGTCCAGGTGGTCCCCAAACAGGCGCAGTCCTTTAAAGGGGAACCCAGTGAGGGCCATCTAGGCAGCGTTGTCAGCAGCCCACTGGCGCAGCCAAACCGAGCGGCGTATAGCCACCACAAGGGCAGAAGTTCTGGTACACATTCGGATGGTGTCATCCAATGCTGAGAGGACAAAATTTAAAAAAAACATCACAACTGGAGAGTGCATTAAACACCTCACCAGGCAAATCATCAGGGGCACTATCAAGCATATTTCTGATAAGGGTTCTAGTGGCCACAGCAGTAATGGCAGAGGCACAGACCGGGTGCAGCGCCGTCCCTGCACATGCAAAGGCGTGGGGTGCCAGCTGGTCAATGCGCCGGTCCTCAGCATCCCGCAGGGTAGTAGAGTCAGGGGAATGCATGACAGAGGTGTTAGATAGCCCTAGGATCAGGGTATCCACCTCGGGGAGGGGGGGGGTGACCAACATTTAACCACCTCAGCAGGAAAGGGATACTTCCTATCCCAAATTTTTGGAACCCCGGGAAGTTTACTGGGGCGCTCCCATTCCTTGAGCACAAGGTTATGGAAATGTGCCTGCTCGGGAAATTCCAAACGTGATTTTGCCATATGGAAAAGCTCCCCGCAACAGGGAGAGAGATGGACAGAACCTCAAAAATCTGGGTCAATAATCTGTCAGTGTCATCCGGGGCCCAGGGGTCAGAGCCAGAATGGTCATGACCCCTTGGTCTCTCATCAGATGAGCCTGAATCAGAAAAGAGCTCCCCTTCATCAGACGGGGTATAGCCACAAAGATTCATAAACTCCTCAGTTCCCATAAGGAAAACAGTGACATTAGACGTCAAGTGCCGCTTCTTAGCAGGGGCCTTACGCCCTAAGGACTTAGCGATCAACTGCTCAACAGTAGCCAGTCTAGAAGACACATCAGGCTGAGAATCCCCACTAGTATGCAACTCAGCAGGAGTGAGATTTAAGCTTGGGGGAGTAGGCGAAGTGAAACGAGGTGCAGCCACTGGCAGGCCAGATTGCAATGCAAGCACCTGCTCAGCACAGGGTACACAGACCCGCGCCTTGTCGGCGTCAGCATGAGGCTGCCCACACGCTACACACAGCCCGAAGGGACCCCGGTCACATTATCCTGGGATGCCTCCATATGGTGATTATAGCGGCGCTATACGCCGATAGGGAATAACGCTATATAGCAACCCCGGATGCCCCAATAACCCGCTAGGGAAGAGTATTATTTTTACAAGGCCTACAAGTTATATAATAATACAGGGCCGGGAGAAGCCAAAAGGGTTCGCCCCGCCTGAAACACATAAGCAGACAAGACCTGTAAGCGCACAGTAACAAAAGTGAAAAATATAAAGCCACCCGAGAGGGCACTTACGGACCGCGGTAGGTAGGGGTCCGTCGCGCATGGGCCAACCAAGCAGGTTAAAGATGGCGTCGGTATACCTCGAGGGGCGGGCCGGTACCAGCGATGATGCGGAGCGTGCCATAGACGGGCCCCGCCCCCCCGAAGAGCGCGAAGCCAGAACGTGCCAGCAGCCAATGACGGTGCACCAGAGCCTGAGGTAATGCCGCCGCCAAGCGCGGAACCAAGTCAGCGCGTGGCGGCGGTGGCAATTTTAAAAAGACAGTAAAGGCAAGTCAGCGCTGCGGCTGACACAAGACTAAACAGAATGGAAAAAGAGTGTAAAACACAGAATGCATAGCATACACATTTACACCCCCCCTCTTTTCCCCCGAAGGCTACAAGGAGGATGAGGGAGGACAGTGGCCGCTTAAACAGGGCCCACCGATGGGCAGGGGCAAGGGGGCACTAGTGCTGGAGGGGCATCCCATAGAGGCTCACCATAAGCCTGAACCGCCTACCCTTTGGTGGGGGATTGCGGTGGAGCAGCGCTCCTAAGCACCTAAGAGCGGTGCTGCCTACCTTCACCCGACCAGCGCAGCCAAGGCTGGGAGGCATATTACTAGTGGAACGGGTGGGAATAGTCCTACAGGGCCGCGGGCTAAAAGCCCCGCTCACCTGCGAGTAGAGAGCCATTTCTCGTCCTTCGCAGCCAGACTGCAGAGAAATTCTGGGGATTTGTGGGAGGTCCCTGGGTATTTGAGGGGCCGAGAGGAGCCTATTTTCGATGTCTCTGCAGTCCAGCGCCATCTGGCGGAGTATATCCCAAGTGTAAGTATTAGATTTGGAGCAGGACGTACTGTATACTAAGAATATGTATTTAGCATTGCTTTGAATTATTTCTGGCGTTGTGTTTTAATAAAGTGCATCTGTTCAGCAATAAGAATAAGAGGACTTACGCTGCGTCATCCTCTTCTGTAATAGACAAACATTGCAGGGACGGCAATACACGAGCGGACTCGCTGGAAGATTAATGAACTGTATTGATGTTACCATTGATCTCTCAGAGGATGGGACCTTCCATGCAGGTAAAAGCCAATATCCTGCTGAACCAGTCACAGCGATGTTACACTTCTGCAACTAATGAGCTGTTTTATTTACTATTGGGCAGTGCAGACCTCACTTATCATAGCGTCTGAAACCTGGGCTGTCCGCCTGACCCAGAGTCACCAGTCAGCTGTCCTATAAGTAATGAATAGAAGCATTTCTAGATCTACAAGGAGAAGAAACACTCTAGGTGGGTTGGATTCAGTCAGAAGATACGCATAACTGTTGGGAAACTGGTCTTGTTGATATAAGTGCCTGAGACTGGTTGTAGCAGCAGGTTATGTGTGAGGTTATCTGCTTTTTACTACCCAGGATTTTGGTCCTTGTCCCGGGGGCATCCTGATTTAGGGTGCCCCGATGTGAAAAACCCCCTGGTTCACCCAAAGAATTTACCTTTCCCAGCGCACACATGGGCCCTCAACTAAGCACTGTATGGCATGCATATTAAAAGCATACGGTTCTGTTTAGACACAGAGCCCGACATAAGGAAGAGGAGCACTCCTCCTCTCCCTGCAGTGTGCTCCCATGGCCAGCCAACCTGAATTGGTGGCCAGGGATCCAGTTGGAGTCAGCAAATGCAGCGTGGACCCCCAGAAAAATTTAGGGGACTCAAGTAGTGTTCTCCAAGGATGATAGACAGGGTTGGGTGGGTGTAGGTGCAGAGTGCATAAGAAGGGCCTGGGTTGGGTTTGCCATTAATAATTAATTTAAAAAAATGCCATTGATAATTAAGCCTCATACAACAATGTCTGGATCCCCTTCGTAACCTATATGTTGACGACGGGCCCCTACTTTGAGCTGGGCAACTGGCCCTGGCTGTTCTGCCCTGACTGTGGCTCTAGTGCCCAGGACAAAATGCCACCCCATGAAACAGAACAAAGACAGATCAGTAGTAAACTGGGAGTGTAGATAGAGAGTGCATAAATTCCCTGAACACAAGGGAACAGGTGAGAGGTATACAAAGGTGGGGTGGCAGCGTTCCAACCCATTTAGAACTATGGTAACCTGGGATGTGCATGTGAACAGGGCAATTAGAGTACACAAGTCAGGGCCACAGCACTCAACTTTGTTAGCTTGCAACCAATCCCATAATCTGTCTCTAAATCTGGTTAAAAACAGAGGACTCTGTTTTTGGTCTGAGCGGCTGCCACCCTTCCTTTGTATCTCTTGATTTTGTGCAAGCACATGGAGTGGTGGGTCTTGAGCTGCATGGGAGAGGCTTTCGTCCCTTCCCCCAAGTACTGCACTCGAGGTTATAGGGCAGCCTCAGGTAAGCTGCTCCCAATTTATCTTTTGCATTGTATGTCCCAATGGGGGCTCTCATAGATTAGGGCACACAGGACTTTCACTTTCCCATGTTTTGTTCCTCTGTGCGGCTGTATCCCGAATTGGGATGCCCTACTGTGTGTACCCCCCAGGTCGTCCCGCTTCACTCACTTTACTTCTGCTCCCACAGCGCAGGCTCAGGCGAGAGCGAATGTGCTCAGCCAGTTGCGCCGACCCAGCCGTGCTCAGCCATTCAGCGCACTCGCTGTCACTTGGCTCTACCCCGAGGCTAAGCAGCGCCTAAGGGACCAGAGTATTGCCGCATCCGCTGCTCAACTTGCAGCAGTGGCATGACCGCTCCGCCCATTCAGAAAGGCTGGGCGCACGCACGACGAGAGGTGAGCGGGGACGCGCCAGGCGAGGCCTCCAGAAGGTGACTGAAACTGGCATTCGGGAAGGAGGTTCACACAGCCCAATTCAGGATACCCCAAGGAGTGGAACTCGAATGGCCCTGGTGTCTTTTAGGGTCTACGATGTTCCTCTTTAACCAGATTTAAAGACAGATTCTGGGATTGGTTGTGAGCTAAAAGGGTTGAGTGCTATGGCCCCTTTAAAGTGGACCAACACCCAGGATTTTGACTATCCTGGGTCTTGGTCCACTTCGGTGGGGCACCCCCGATCGGGGTGCCCCGCTGTGTGAAACCCCCCCAAACCCCCCGAAAGACTCACCTCTCCGCCGCCGCCTCCCATTCACAGACGGCCGACGCGGGCACGTCTAGAGGGGCGCGAGGGAGGCGGCGGCGGAGGAGCGGCGAAAATAAGGTAAGGAATTTGGGGTGTTTGGGGGGGTTTCACCCCGCGGGACATCCCGATCTCGGATGTCCCGCGGGGAGGGAGGTGATCGGCCCGGGAATCTTATAGATTCCCGGGCCGATCACCCGTGGGTGTTGGTCCACTTTAAAACAAGTGAGGGATACCATCAGAGCTGGTGGTTGGCCCTCTGGGTAACTGGGCCCAGACAGCAGAACTCTATGCCCTGCCCTGATGGCAGCTCTATGAGTCTCTATGTACTGACTTGTGCAGGTCTCTATGACAGAAAACTAAATGTTGTTTCTTCAGGCTTCACTGGTGAAGATTGTTTGTGCAGTCACCGCCGTGCAAGCCAGGACTGCCTTGTGTGTAAACACACCTGAAACATGGGGGACAGGAACCTGCTGTACAGGAAAACATCTCAGAAACTTTCCACAATTGCTACTAAAGTCCCAGAGGCTTAAGACTAAAGCTGTGACCATAGACAGACGTTTGGTAGAGGTCTATCCCCTGGAGTTACAGATGTGTCCAGTACTCAGTTTTGAACTTGTGCAAAGAAAAATGCAATTTATCGAGGGACATAGTTACAAATAAGCCAAAGTGGCATAACAATAGTATCAAAAGGCATAACAAGATTTATTGATACATAAACATCAAACACGACATGACATATTGAAGTGGAACAAAACCCAACATCAGCTACCCAGGAATCTAAGATTCCATGGCTGCCTTCTCTCGGGGCAGACCAAATCGGGATGCCTTGCTGGGTGAAACCTGCCAGAATGCCAGTAATCGCTTATCTTCCTTTGGTCCAAGGGCACATGTGTGGCGCCTCGTCAAAGGAGAGCCGCCTGCTGTGGCAAGGTCAGTCATTCGGCAAACGACTCTCATTGTTTTCAATGGGAAAAATGCGCTGCCACATCCCCAGCGCCATTGAACAAAACCCAGGAAAGTCAAATTCACAGGTTTTGTTCCACTTTGAAATCAGTAAGACATCAGGCTAACACAACTGCCATATGTAGCCTGATAACTAGATGACAAAGTATCACAAGTAAAAACAAAAACAGAATATACCCAATAAAAATGACAAAATAATGAATCATACATACAACTACTATCAATGATGTGCAAAAAAAGGAGATGAAAAAAAAAACAAGTGCTTCCACCATAAACTCACCTTGATCATTAATCACACTAAGGTCAATACATGGTCGTATGGCAAAATATTTGCACACATTTTTCATACACAAAAATGGTTTATTCATATTTTTACCCCTTCGTCCCAATTCATGAGACACATTTTTTGTGGAATAAGATTTCATCCCAAAAGTATATTTGCGTCCGTTTTAGGGATTGTTTTGAGGAGTGAAAAGAGTGAGCAAATGTGTTTATTTCATGTGCTATTTTCCTCCAGCAATGCCGGCTTCCCTAAGTCACATGCTTACTTCATTCATTAAACACATCCTGGCAATAGCAGACATGTTTATTATGAATGTGTGAAATGTCAGCTGCCATCTATTTTTTAGTATTTTTTGTACCCATTTACAATTTTCTGTAAAAAAAAACTATTTGGGAAATGAAAAGTTGACAAATATAAAATAGTTTTTAGGAATTAAAAAAAAAAGTGGACATACACCACAAATGTTTTATTTAAATTTTAAAAAAGATACATTAGTAGCTCAATTATTCAGCATTAAGTCACTAAACAAACAATAAAGTTCCTCAATCTGCTCGGTTGGGTGATCCGGAGGGTTCCCCGTTATAAACACGGCTTCCAGCTCCGCTTCGCTGCTGGACAACACCTCCCCCTCCGACGGGCCGGAACTAGATCCTGAACCCCTAAATAGGTCCTCAACGTAGGAGCTAGAATCCTCTGAGGATTCCGTCTGAATATGCCTACACTTGGCCACCCTGTCCGCCACGTCCAAAGGAGGAACCCCATTTGTGAGCGGACCCTGGGACACAAATGGACCTGGCAGCCCCCACCCCCCATAGGGGTATCCCGCTCAGACAAGTCAGAGCCTGAAGCCGCAGGGGAAACTGGATAATCCAACTGAGGCACGGAACCTGTCAGCTGTGTAAGGCAGTGCAAGACAGTAGTGCATCCAGCGCACAGGGGTCCCCTGCCTGAGGTCAGGCGCGCTTGGCAGATTGGACATGCGGCACCAGTCTTTAATGCAAAATTCATTAAAATGCTAAATCGTTAAAATGCAAAACTCTGATGCCTTCGACATGGTAAAATGTCTGCTCTAACTGCTAAGCAATACAGCTGGAGTGCTGGTCCCCACACCCTCCTGCCTACACTACCAGAAAAGCAACCTCCCTGCAGCTGAGATCCCACCGGCCAAGGATGCAGCAGCTTCTGCACCCTCACCCTGCAACAACAAAAAAAGTCAGATTCGTAACGGTACAAGTCCCACGGCTTTGCCCCCAGAGGGGGCCCTACCTGACCAGGGAAAACTGTGGGGCAGCAGCATGGGCTCGCGAAGAGGCCGCCTCCCCCTCCCAACACTGGTAGCCAAGCTCTGAATGAGCTCTGACCAGCATGGAAGCAGTAGTAATCACAAACACACTGACACCAGGGAGCCCGACCACCTAGTTTAGGCCCCACCCTGCAGCCATGGGGAAGGCAGACTGCGTCTCTCGCAGGGTGTCATGGAGGTGGATGACCCAGGGGGTAAAGGGACTAGGGCTCAGTGTAAGACACACAGCACAGCAGCAGGGTCCTGATCCTTGGGGCTCAGAACTGCACAATCCCACGCTATCGACTTAGCATCCAACTTCGGCATCTAATGAAGGGTCTCTAGAAACGCTGCAGCTGGTGAAGGGCTGGGAGATAGATGGAGTTGAAGCCCCCCTCTGGACTATAACTAACAAAAAATACAATTCTGTGAAATACTCACCTGTAGAATTGGTATTATAAGTATACAGTACGTCCTGCTCTAAATAGATTACTTACACTTGGGTTATCCTCCGCCAGATGGCGCTGCACTGCAGAGACATGTAAAACAGGCTCCTCCTGGCCCCTCAAATACCCGGGGACCTCCCACAAATCCCCAGCATTGAAAAGCAGTGAACAAGAAGCCGGGAGAATTTAACCACCCAAACTGGTAACTATAACAATGATAACAATCACCATACAGGGGATCCAGAATAATGCAAAACCAAGGGTGGGGTGGAGCAGGACGTACTGTATACTTATAATACCAATTCTACAGGTGAGTATTTCACAGAATTGTATTATTCTTAGTATACAGTACGTCCTGCTCCAGATAGATTACTTACACTTGGGACATCCAATAGCAGTGTCCATAAAGTAGGGTGGGATCCCCAACAAAGAAGGTAACAGCAGACAGTGTAAACCACTGCCGCCTGCAAAACCTTGCGGCCAAAAACAGCATCAGCTGAGGCCCCAACATCAACCTTGTAAAACTTTTAAAAGATAACAGAAGACCAAGTAGCGGCCTTGCAAACTTGTCAACAGAAGCCTGGTGCTGGAAGGCCCAAGAGGCACCAATAGCACGAGTAGAATGAGCAGTAAGGCGGAAGGGAGGATTCTTCCCCTTAGCAGAATAGGCCTGAATCACAGCCAGGCGAATCCCGTTTGCTAATAGTAGACTTGGCAGGAGCCAAACCCTTCCTGGGCCCAGAATGGACCACAAAAAGAGCATCAGTATTCCTGAAGGACGCAGTGACTATCAGGAAATACTTCAGACACCTGACCACATCCAAGGAATGCAGAACCCTTTCCTTAGCGTTGCTAGGATTAGGGCACAATGAAGGAAGAACAATATATTGATTTAAATGAAAAACAGACACCACCTTAGGCAGAAAGTCTGGCTTAAAGCGGAACACCACCTTGTCCTGGTGTCTCTCATAGTATGGGGCTGAATAGACAGAGCCGCCAACTCAGACACACGCCTGACCGAAGTAATGGCCACCAGAAAGACAACCCTGAGGGTAAGCACAGCCAGAGCAGCATCCTGTATAGGTTCAAAGGGAGCACCCTGCAAGGCAGACAAAACCAAGTTCAAATCTGAAACAGTGACCATAGGTTTACGTGGGGGACGCACATGAGTAACCCCCTGGAAAAAGGTCTTAACCAAAGAATGCTGAGTAAAAGACTTCTGAAAGAAGATAGACAGGGCAGAAACCTGACCCTTCAGAGTACTGTGTTGAAGTCCCGACTCCAACCCATGCTGTAAGAACTCAAGAACCCTGGGAACTGAAATACCCGACAGGGAAGAGACCTAGACTCACACCAGTCAATGTAGGTATGCCATACCATGTAATAGATGGAAGAAGAAGTTTTCTTCCTAGCCTTCACCATGGTATCAACCACCGAGGCGGACAAGCCTTTCTCCATCAAGATGGAGGTTTCAGCAGCCAGGCCGTCAAAGCCAGAGTTTGTAAACTGGGATGGCGTAAGGGGCCCTGAGTGAGCAGATCTGGCACCCCTGGCAGAACGTACTGGTCTACTGCCATCTGCACCACGTCTGCGAACCACACTTTTCTTGGCCACCTGGGGGCCACCAGAATCACTGGCACCCCTTCCAGAGCAATCTTGGGCAGAACCCTGCCCAGCAGGGGGAATGGAGGAAAGACATACAGGAGCCGAAATTCCTGCCATGACATGGACAGAGCATCCGTGGTCAAGGCCAGAGGATCCTGAGACAGGGAGACAAAGGCCGGGAGCTTGTGATTGTGACGGGACGCAAACAGATCCACATCTGGTAGACCCCAACGGTGACACAGGGACTGGAATACCCTGTTGCAGAGGGACCACTATCCCTGACGAGAGGGCCCCCTGCTCAAGAGAGTCGATTCTCTGCCCCCGGGATGTACACAGCCGAAATGCATTGAACATTGGCCTCCGTCCATGTCAGAATCCGCGACACCTCCTGGAGTGCCCCCCTGCTCCGGGTCCCTCCCTGATGGTTGATGTATGCAACCGCCGTCCTGTTGTCTGAGCGTACCTGAACAGACAGACCCCGCAGGTGGTCGGTCAACTGAACCAGAACCAATCTGAACGCCCGTAGTTCCAGAATGTTGTTAGGTAAGTGGGCCTCCTGAGGCCCCCACCTCCCCTGGAACCGCAGGGACTTCCAGAATCCCCCCCCCCCCCATCCTGACAGACTGGCATCCGTGGTGACCGTCTCCCAGGAGGGGGCCAGAAAGGACCTGACAGAAGGTGAAGTTGTAGAGGCCTCAAATGGAACTGAGCAAAAGGCACCGCCTCGAAGCACGCCACCATCAGGCCCACCAACTGCATTCCCTGCCTGAGGGAGGGATGGAGACACGACAGCAGGAACCTCACCTGCGCAGTTAGAGCTTCCACCTTCTGTCGATGAAGGAATATCCTTGACTGAACCGTATCCAGAATCATTCCCAGGGACGGGATCACCGAGGAAGGGGACAGAGAAGACTTGGGGTGATTGATCACACAGCCGAAGGACTCCAGGGTGGACACTACCAGCTGAGTGTCCAACTCTGCCTGCTGTAGAGACCGAGAGGTGATGAGTATGTCGTCCAGGTAGAGCAGCACGCGGATGCCCCTTGACCTCATCAGAGACATCACCCCCGCCAGCACCTTGGTGAACACTCTGGGAGCTGAAGTGAGGCCAAATGGCAAGGCCACAAACTGGTAATGTTGATCTTCCAACGCGAATCTGAGGAACCTTTGGTGTCCTGAAAACACAGGGATGTGAAGGTAAGCGTCTTTGATGTCCACAGACGTCATGAAATCCCCTGGGCGCAGGGAGCTGATGGCCGAGCGCAGAGTTTCCATGCGAAAACGCCTGTTCTTGACAAATTTGTTGAGGATCTTTAAATCCAGAATAGGCCAGACTGACCCATCTTTTGGGAACTGTGAAGAGGTTGGAGTAGAACCCCTTGCCTCTTTCTCTTAAGGAGACCCTGCAAATGACCCCCAGACCCAGAAGGCCTTGCACGGCCTGCGCCAACACCTGAGCTGAGACAGGGTCCTGGGGGTTCCGGGACCTGATGAATCTTGGGGGAGGCCGCACAGCAAACTCTATCTTGTAACCGGAGGACACTACCTCCTGAATCCACCGGTCTGAGACATGATGCTGTCAGACGTGAGCAAAGTGCTGCAGTCGTCCCCACACCCTGACGGGCGAGGGCGCCCCATCATGCCTGAGGGGGCTTGGGAGAGGATTTGGGCTTAGCCCCCCAGGAGCAGCCAGGACGTCGTCCTCTGCTCCTGTGCCAGGAATCTGCACGAGCCCCCGCGAAGGACACCCCTTTTCCTTGTTTAGCACCACGGTAGGGGAGTGAAAGTGAGCCCTGGCCCCGAAAGGGCAGAGACTGCCGTCTGCGCTGGGGTAACTTACCCCCCTTATCAAAAAGGTCTAGGCGGTCCCCAAACAGGCGTAGCCCCTTAAATGGAAGCCCAGTGAGGTCCTTCTTTGCAGCATTGTCAGCAGCCCACTGGCGCAGCCAAACCGCGCGGCATCATCCAAGGCAGATAGGATAAAGTTTACAAACACATCACAGTTAGACAGTGCATTAAACACATCAGGCGGCAATCATCAGGAGCATCGTCAAGTACACTTCTGATCAGGGACCTGAGCGCCACATATGTATGGCCGAGGTGCAAACCGGGCGAAGCGCCGTCCCCACAAATGCAAAGGCATGGCACGCCAATTGGTCAATGCGCCGGTCCTCGGCATCCCGCAGAGTAGTAGAGTCAGGGGAGTGCATAACAGAGGTGTTAGACAGCCCTAGAATAGGACCATCCACCTCGGGAGGGGATGACCAGCACTTGACCATATCAGCAGGAAAGGGGTACTTTCTGTCCCCACTATACCGGGAAGTCTACTGGGACGTTCCCACTCCTTAAGCACGAGATTATTGAAATGGGTTTGCTCAGGAAATTCCAAATGAGCCTTAGCAGTATGAAAAAGCTCACCCCTTTGCCTCGGAGCCGCAACAGGGGGAGAGATGGACAGAACCTCAAAAATCTGAACCAGCAGTCTGTCAGTATCATCCGGGGCCCAGGAGTCAGAGCCAGAATAGTCATGACCCCTGGGTCTCTCAACAGATGATCCTGAATCAGAAAAGAGCTCCCCTTCGTCCGAGGGGGTATAGCCACATAGATGCAACAACTCATCAGACTCCATAGGGAAAAGAGTGGCATCAGGGGTTAAGTGACGCTTTTTAGCAGTGGCCTTACGCGCTAAAGTATTAGCAATCAATTTTTCAACACTGGCCAGTCTAGCAGACACATCAGGCTAAGAATCCCCGCTTGTATGCAATTCAATGGGGGTGAGACTCAAGCTTGGGGGAGTAGGTGAAGTGAGACGAGGTGCAGGCCCAGCCACAGGAGGGGCGGATTGCAACGTTAGCACCTGCTGTGCACAAGGAACACAGACCCGTGCATTGTCACCGCTAATAGGTGAGACCCCACAAGCTACACACAGCTGGGCTTGTCCCAAAGGAACCCCGGTCACATTATCCTGAGATGCCTCCATATGGTGATTATTAGGCACAATATGCCAGTAGGGATTGACGCTATAAAGCAACCTTGGATGCCCCAATGACCCACTAGGGAAGTGGGAGTAATTATACAAGGCCCAACTATCAATTACACCGGGCCAGGAGAAGCCAATGGATTCACCCGTCTGAAAGACACAATGGGAAGAAGGGGTGTCAGAACCAAACACACTAAAATGAGTATGAAGTCGCCCGCGAGGGCACTTACGGACCGCGGTAAGTAGAACCGTCACACACGCGCACGACCTCAACATGGCGCCGAGAGTACCTTGAAGGGCGGGCCAGAGCGAGCCGTGACGCAGCGCGAGCCAAGCCAGGCCCCGCCCCCCCTCGAAGAGCGCGAAGCCCACAGACAAGCAACCAATGAGAACGCAGAAGTGTCTGAGGTAACGCCGCCGCCCGGCGCGGAACATCCAAATGAAGGAAAAGACGCGAGCGGCGGCATTTGCAATAGTAAAAAGACAAGTCAGCGCGGCAAAAAGCCGCGTGCACGAATCACGATACACGCTCACCCACACCCCCCCCCTTTCCCCCCCGAAGGCTACAGGGAGAATGAGGGAGGATGGCGGCCCTCTGTACAGGACCCACCGTTACACGGGGCATGGGACAATAATGCGGGAGGGGCATCCCATAAAGGCTCACCATCAGCCTATACCGCCTACCCTTTGGTGGGGGATTGCGGTGGAGCAGCGCTCCTTAAGCACACATGGTGCTGCCTACCTTCACCCGACCAGCGCAGCCCAGGCTGGGAGGCACATCACACGAGGAACGGGTGGGAATAGTCCAACAGGGCCGCAGGCTAATAGCCCCGCTCAGCTGCGAGAGAGTGATAATTTCATGTCTTCGCAGTAAGCACTGCAGAGAAATCTGGGGATTTGTGGGAGGTCCCCGGGTATTTGAGGGGCCGGGAGGAGCCTGTTTTACATGTCTCTGCAGTGCAGCGCCATCTGGCGGAGGATAACCCAAGTGTAAGTAATCTATCTGGAGCAGGACGTACTGTATACTAAGAATATAAAATCTACAGCCTGCCCTATATAGGCCATGTGGAGCTAGTTTTTATCTCTATCTTGCAGTCCCAGTCATCCTGGCAGAAGTCGCTGCGGCGACGAAACGCGTTGATTGTTTGGAGGTTTTACATTGGACTTTTATAACTTGAAGCCTGATTGGATCTGGAGGTCGGCGGTGAGAATTGCTGAGTACCTGAGATGTTTAAAATGTTTTTTTTTTTACTGTGGTTGCTTGGGAGTGCATTTTTATTAAATAGATTGTTTTTATGGTGAGACGTATTGCACTATTATTTGTCTCTTTGCTGCTTTGCATGGCTCTTGCTATAAACATATGCCTTTTGAGCTGGACAACTTTGGAATCCTTGACCTGAAAACTGTTGGATACAAGCAGTTATCTAGAGACCAGAGTGTGGAGTCAATGCGATAATTTGATCTAGCTCTGGTAAGAGTTTTGACGCTCTATTTGGTGTGCGATTGGTTTGGTGGTGGAGTGTGCGCATTGGATCAACACGCTTTTGCCATTGAAAACTAACTTCCAGCTCTGTGCTTTATTACACTAGTCCCAGTCTATGGCTGAGATTAACCAACGTGTTGCTACTGTTGGTGCCCCGGAATGGAAGAGATGAGAAAAAGGGTACTCGCCCTTTCGCCCCCTTCTCCCTTTATTCAACCTACAGAAACTTACCGGCACAACTAATGGCCCTTCTCTGGGATCCTTAGTGTGTGTCACAGTGGGGCATCCTGAATCGGGATGCCCCAGGGGCACTTGGTCAGTCAGCCCTGGGGCCTTTGATAGGCCCACTTTAAATACAGGACTCACAGGCAACAGGAGAAAGTGGATGAGGCTTATTTGGTACCAGGAACCTACCTGACAAAATGTTACCAGGAAGAGTTTGAAACCGCATGAAAACTGGAGACATATGATGAATGGACATTTCTCAGTAATGCAGGGCTTACAGATGGTGGGGGGGGAGGGGGTCAGGTTACTTCAGTGTCCCTGTTGGCCAGGACTCTCCTTGGAGTTACAAAGGAAGTGTTTAGGTCCACTAGCAACACATTTTGGTCAATAGAAACTATGAGTGTCTGATTAAACCTTGACAGTGCTAAAGTTCAAAGTCTTCACCAGACCCTTACCAGCATATGAGCTACATAAAAAGAGACAATTACCCCAAAACTTACTTGTGAACTTTTCCCGCACTTGGCCCGTCCTGACACCACCACTATCTGCTTGTGCAGCAAACTCTCCAGGAAGACATATTTGGTTTTCCAAATGGGCAACTTTTCCCTTTGTTTCAGAAGCTCATAAAAGCGCGAGGAGTAAGGCAAGCCATCAAAGGGGTTCAGCTCCAAATCGTCGAGGAGGTCTTCAGCCACATCGCTGGAGTCCGAAGCCTCCAGAAAGAAGCTCTTCTCTGGTGAGACAGTTAGGAGGTCCTCTGCTTTTATTGGTGCTCCCGGCACAAAAGCCATTACCAAACTGAAGACAAGAGATCTTCCATGAGTTCAAAATCTTTTCTTCAAAATCTCATCCAGAGTTTGACTTCGCCCAGGTCGGTCATGCAGAGCTCAGCACTGTCAACAAAGTTAGAATTGCATAATAAGAGTTAAACATCAGACAAGATGGTGTATAAACACTTGGCCGGGCTGGTGTTTCCGCACTGCTCCTCTACACACAGTGATTAGGCAGAGTGAGCCGGCCGGCCCTCTCTTACACGTGTCTACATCCTGATGGACTAGGAATACAAAGCCACTGGAGCGAGGGGATTGTGAGTGCTGGCCTGGTCATGTGCTCACATAATCCCACAAGAATGGAGCTTACCCTGCACTATAGCGAAGGGACAGGGAGAGCGACTGGCCACTGCACCCATCTGAACACATGCAAAAACAGGATTTTACTTGCCTGAAAAAGAGAGCAACACTGGAGCAGAATAACCAATCGGATGCCAGGTCTTACTTATAGTACAACTCCAGACAAGCTTTTTTTTTTTTTTAAGTTTCGAATAAAATATGGGCAATACAGTCACGCTGGTGCAGGCCAATAAATGTTAGGTCTCATTTATTAATCAATCCTTTGGAAGCCAAAATCGAACACACCACTACTAATGCACAGCTAAAGTGCACCTGTACCTGTCGTCACCATCCATCCCCAGTTCAAAACAGCTTCTTTCTTTAGTTACTAAAGCCTTTGTCCAATATTGATAGAAAAGGGCTGATTCAACACTGTGTGCAAATGTCTGAATAATTTGCACAGCTAATAACGATTCTGAGGGGCACTGAGCAAAATAAATAGATATTTTTTTTTTTCTGTACAAAAAAGTGAGAAAAAAATTCTCACAATGCAGGATCAGTGCTAAACACTAACAAAAGGCAGTATGATGTTAAATGGCAGCCATATGCAAATTAATTCAGTTACAACAACGCTGTCACATAATGACTGTTAGGCTGCTCCCCAGTGCTGAATGGTGTATACTGTAACTGAATGTATCATCACTGGAAAGCATCAGAGGACAGATCTGCTCAGCCAGGGAGCAATATGGCTGTATCTAGTTTGTGTTGTTATGAATATTGGGCAAAGGCTTTAGTTAAAAAAAGAAACACAGGCTGCCACTGAACTGGGGATGGAAGGTGACAAAATAAACTGCCCTGTGAGTATAGGTGCACTGCCAGTGACACCATGTGCTATTCACATAAACACTACAGTACTAGCTTTAGCAGAGATTGCCACACTGAAGTGAGATCCCTAATTACACATCTATATTATATCAAAAAATATACGAAGGCTCCCTGAAGGGGAACAAAATCTGAAATTTGTACTTTGAGGGGTTTGTGTTCCTCTTCCAGGAGAATCCTAATTTGGGATGCTCCATTGTGCATGACAAAAAAAAAAGTATTCTTTACACCCCGGGATCCCATGGCACATGCACAGGCTGTCCTCCAATCAGCTGTTTATGTTGTGCATAATCAGCAGAGTAAAAAGCTGAATAGGGGGAGGAGGGGGGCAGGCAGGCATCCAGCTACTTCCCAGCGCTAGCCATTCAGATAGGTCTGGAACAGGAGCGCGCAGCAGCCAGACGGATTGGAGTACACCACAAAGGAGGAGACCACTAGCTTAAAAACTATAGGACGGTGATTGCTCCTGTTTAATATACAAAAACACACACATCAAATAAAATATATAAAAGGTATATACAACACCAAACAATGCAGCAAGGTTATATGCCAGTCCAAATTTGATGTGTGAAAAAAAAATACCATTCTGTGAATACTTACCTTGTAGAATGGATATTATAAGTATGCATCACGCCCTGCTCCAATAAGAATCATTACGTCTGGGATATAGTCCACAAGAGGGCGCTTTACTGCAGAGATGACAAAAAAGAGGCCCCTCCCGGTCCATATATACCCGGGACCTCCCACTCATTCTCCAGTATAATTAAGCAGTAAGGGAACCAGGAGAAGCCAATAACAAGATTAACAATAGTTAACAAGGAAAAAACTTCACCATATAGAGGATCCAAGAATAAAAACTCAGGGTGGGATGGAGCAGGGTGTGATGCATACTTATAATATCCATTCTACAAGGTGAGTATTCACAGAATGGTATTATTCCAAGTATGCATCACGCCCTGCTCCAATAAAGAATCATTACATCTGGGTCATCCAGTAGCAGTGTCCAACAACGGGTGGGGATCCCAAAAAGGCAACAATGCGCAGTTCAAACCACTGCAGCCTGCAGAACTTTGCGGCCAAAAACAGCATCCGCTGAGGTCCGAACATCAACCTTGTAAAAAACTTGGAAAAGGTATGAAAAGAAGACCAGGTAGCAGCCTTACAAACTTGTTCAACAGAAGCATGGTGCTGAAAGGCCCAGGAGGCCCGAACAGCACGGGTAGAATGAGCAGTAATTCGGAAAGGGGGATCCCTCCCTTTAGCAGAATAGGCCCTAACAATAGCCTGACGAATCTATTTACTAATGGTAGACTTAACCGGCGCCAAACCCTTCTTTGGACCAGAGGGTACCACAAACAAGGCGTCCGTTTTCCTGAAAGGCCCTGTAGCCACCAGGTAGTACTTCAAGTTTCTGACAACGTCCAGAGAATGCAAGGCCCTCTCCTTGTCATTACCAGGATTAGGGCATAAGGAAGGAAGCACAATGTCCTGATTGAGGTGAAAGGCAGAGACAACCTTAGGCAAGAAGTCTGGTTTAAAGCGGAAAACCACCTTGTCCTGGTGTCTCTCAAAGTAGGGGGCCTGAATGGACAGAGCCGCCAACTCAGAAACACGCCGGACAGAGGTGATAGCCACCAAAAAGGCAACTTTCCAAGTGAGAATAGACAGTGCAGCCTCATGCACAGGCTCAAATAGAGGACCCTGAAGGGCAGACAATACCAAATTCAAATCCCCAACCGGTAACAAGGGTTTGCGGGGAGGGCGCACATGAGTGACCCCCTGGAAGAAAGTCTTGACCAAAGGATGAAGAGCGAAAAACCTCTGAAAGAAAACCACCAAGGCGGAAACATGCCCCTTCAGAGTGCTGAGCTGAAAACCCATATGCAGACCATGTTGAAGGAACTCCAGAATCCGAGGGATGGAGAACACCCGACAAGGGAAGGCCCTAGCCTCACACCAGTCAATGTAGGTCCGCCAGGTCCTGTAGTAGATGGTAGAAGAGGATTTCTTCCTAGCTCTGACCAGAGTCTGAACAACCGCATCAGACAGACCCTTTTCCTTTAGGATGGAGGTTTCAGCAGCCATGCCGTCAATGCCAGCGTTTGTAAATTGGGGTAACAGAGCCGTCCTTGAGTGAGCAGATCCGGAACCAGGGGCAGAAGATACTGATCGACCGCCATCTGCATGACGTCTGCGAACCACACCTGTCTTGGCCACCTGGGCGCCACCAGAACAGCTGGCACTCCTTGAATCAGCTTGCGTAGGACCCTGCCCAGAAGGGGAAACGGAGGGAAGAGGTACAGAAGACCGAACCCCTGCCAGGACAGAGACATGGCATCCACCGCCAGAGCCAGAGGATCCTGGGACAGTGAGACAAATGCTGGAAGCTTGTGATTGTGATGAGAGGCAAAAAGATCCACATCCGGCCTCCCCCACCTGTGACAGAGGGATAGGAAGACCTCGCTGTTGAGGGACCATTCTCTCCGGCGAGAGGCCCCCCTGCTCAGGGAATCCGCTTCCAGGTTTTCCTCTCCCGGAATGTAAACCGCCGAGATGCACGGGGCATTGTCCTCGGCCCAAGAGAGAATCAACGACACCTCCCGGAGGGCACCCTTGCTCCGAGTCCCTCCCTGATGATTGATGTAAGCGACCGCAGTCCTGTTGTCAGAGCGAACCTGAACCGGCAGGCCCTGGAGGTGATGCGTCAGCACCAACCAAACCGCTCTCAGCTCCAGCCCCTAAAATTGGTGGGCTCTCCAGTAGCCCCCCCCCCAACCTGACAGACTGGCATCCGTAGTGACCGTCTCCCAGCACGGTGTCAGGGATGATCTGCCCCCCAGAAGATTCTTCGAGTCCAGCCACCAAAGGAGGGACCACCGGACCAGAGGGGACAGAGCAAAAGCCTGATCCAGAGACAGGGGACACTTGTCCCAGGCTGAAAGAAGATGGAGCTGAAGAGGCCTCATGTGAAATTGAGCATAGGAAACTGCCTCGAAGCAGGCCACCATCTGTCCCACCAGTTGCATCCCTTGACGGATGGACGGATGAGGGTTGGACAGCAAGACATGAATCAGCGCTTGAAGAGAGTCCACCTTCTGCTGAGGGAGGAAAATCCTGGCCTGAATGGTATCCAGAGTCATACCCAGGAAGGCGGTCACCCGCGCCGGGGAGAGTGAGGACTTGGGGTAATTGATCACCCACCCGAACCTCTCCAGTGTCGCCACCACCGTCCGGGTGTCAAGCTCCGCTTGTTGGAGTGAAGGAGACGTGATGAGAAGGTCGTCCAGATAAGGAAGAATGCGAATACCCCGGGCTCTGAGAAGAGTCATCACGCCTGCCAACACCTTGGTGAACACCCTAGGAGCAGAGGTGAGTCCGAAGGGAAGTGCCACAAATTGGTAGTGTTGTTCCCCTATCGCAAACCTGAGGAACCGCTGGTGCCCTGGGAAGACCGGCACATGAAGGTAAGCATCCTTGATGTCATAAAGTCCCCCGGGCGCAGGGAGCTGATAGCGGAGCGCAGCGTCTCCATGCGAAAATGTTTGGTTCTGATGAATTTGTTGAGAAGTTTTAGGTCCAGAATGGGTCTGATGGAACCATCCTTTTTGGGCACTGTAAAGAGATTGGAATAGTAACACTGACCCCTCTCTCCCAGGGGGACCTGACAAACGACCCCCATGGCCCGAAGGCTTTGAACCGCCAGCAACAGGCCCTGAGCTGCCCGAGGTTCCGTAGGAACCCGTGACCTGAGGAATCTGGGAGAAGGCCAGTCCGCGAACTCCAGCTTGTATCCGGAGGAGACAACCTCCAGAATCCATTTGTCTGAGACATGTTGAGCCCAGACCTGAGCGAAGAGCCGCAGCCGTTCCCCCACCCACAAGGGTGAGGGCGCCCCCTCATTGCTGAGCGGGCTTGGCAGTGGATTTGGGCTTGCCACCCCAGGTGGATCCGGGTCGGGCACGGCCTCTGCCCTTGCCCAAGAAATCTCCCCTTTGTCCCGCAAAAGGATACCCCCCTGCCTGACCTAGGCCCCCGAAAGGAGGGAGTGAAGGAGCCCGAACCCCGAAAGGGTCGCGGCTGTTTTTCGCGTTGGGGTAATTTACCTCCCTTAGCAAAAAGGTCCAAACGATCACCAAACAGGCGCAACCCTTTAAAGGGAAGCCCCGTGAGAGCCTTCTTGGCAGCATTGTCAGCTGCCCATTGACGCGACCAGACCGAGCGGCGGATAGAGACAACCAAGGCCGAGTTCCTGCTACACATCCGAATGGTGTCATCCAAGGCAGAGAGAACATAGGTGATTAACATCTCACATTGCGACAAGGCTCTAAATTCAGCACTAGAAGGATCCTCATGGGAGCCATCCAGAAGGCCCCTGATCAAGGTCCTAATATCCACGGCCGTAATAGTGGAAGCACACACCGGGCGCAAAAGCGTGCGAAGGCAGTTGATCAATACGCCGGTCCTCACTATCCTTCAAGGTAGTGGAATCCGGGGAATGCACAACAGACGTATTAGACAACCCCAAAACAGGGGGCGTCCCACCTCGGGGGGAGTTGACCAACATTTGACCACATCCGAGGGAAAGGGATATCTCCTACCCCTTAGGGATACCGAGAAGCCGGCTAGGCCGCTCCCATTCCTTGAGAACGAGAATATTAAAATGTGTTTGTTCTGGGAATTCCAAACGTGGTTTTGCGGTACCAAACAATTCCCCCCTGCTGCTTACGTGCCGCTGCAGGAGGGGAAATGGCAAGTACCTCAAAAATTTGAGTCAGAATCCCAAAGCTCTGAGCCGGCATCAGCGCCAAGGCAATGCTGATCATCAGAGAGATCTGAATCTGAAAATAATTCCCCTTCCTCGAGAGGGGTATAGTCAGACAAATCAAGGAAATCATCTTGTCCAAAGGTAAAGGCCGGCGCAGCGGGCGCCACGTGCCGTCTTTTAGCTGGAGCCTTACGGGCTGCAGAGCTAGCAATCAATCTCTCAATGTTGGCCAGTCTGGCGGAAACATCAGATTGCGACTCCCCGTTAGTGTTAATGTCACTAGGGTTCATAACCAGGCGCGGGGGTGTGGGGGATGAGGCCGAGGGTACTGATCCGGCCGAACGGGGCCCAGATTGCCGCGCAATAGATTGCTGGGCACAGGGTACACAAACCCGCACATCGCCCACAAGGGATGCCCCGCACACCACACATAGGCGGGCTTGCCCCGAAGGGACCCCGAGCACAGTATCCTGGGAAGCCTCCATATGGTGAATTAGCAGTCGCAATGACCAGTGGGAATTACGCTGTGCAGCTACCCGGGATGCCCCCTAATTGTCTGCTAGTGGGAGGATTTGCAATTAAGCCCCCAATTTAGTAGGGTATGACCCAGGGCCCAGGACCGGGAGAAACCTCTAAATAGGTTGTCCCAGCCTGAAAGACATAAGCATAGACAGAGGAAGTCCCATTAAATATGGCATGTATAATAATTAATACACAGTAAAGTAATAAGGATAGCAATAAGAAAAAGCCCACGGAGGGCACTCACATAACCCGGATTGCACACACCACAAGGCAGCAGCAAGATGGCGCATCTCCGCGGGCCAGATGCGGAGCGTGCCCGGCGCTAGGCCCCGCCCCTCTGGGAACACGGGGACAGTGCAGAGAGGCCAGGCAGCCTATCGCCCGGCCTCCGGCAACAGATGACGTCACGCCGCCGACGAGCGGGCGCGCGCAGGCCGTTCAAACTCTGCCAGCATGCTCACAGTAATGGAGGAGAGCGCTGAGCAAGTGCCAGCGCTGTAAAAGTAAAAAGCAAAGAACGCACACACAGTGACAACAGTAAGTCAATCACTACACTCACACAAGTATACGGACCCCCCCCCCCCGAATAACCGATCTAGGGAGAAGGGGGAATAAGCCCATGAATACATTTGGTTACATGTAGTGAGGGCTAAGGAAGACGGAGCATCCCATGTCAGGCACACCAACCTGTGCCGCCTACCCTTTGGTGGGGGATTTGCGGTGGAGCAATGCTCCAGCAAAAAGCACCTCTAATAAGTGCTGCCTACCATCACCCGGACCCTGCAGCCGTAGCTGGGAGGCATGTAAAGGTGGCATGGGTGGGAATAGGACATATGGCTGGGGGCTGTGCAGCCCGGCTTACCTGCAAGGAGAGAGAGCCATCATCTTGACCTTCGCCGCCCACTGCAGAGACTAAACTGGGGAATGAGTGGGAGGTCCCGGGTATATATGGACCCGGAGGGGCCTCTTTTTTGCCATCTCTGCAGTAAAGCACCCTCTTGTGGACTATATCCCAGACGTAATGATTCTTTATTGGAGCAGGGCGTGATGCATACTTGGAATAAAAACTATACTCAAGTTTAACATTGAAACGGTCTGCGGGTTCATTATTTTATATTTTTGGGGTATTTCTGGGGCATTTTGCGTTAGATACAATTCATATCTAACACTTTTTTTTTGTCATGTTCTCTTGTTTTATTTAATGCCACTTAACTGGCATTCATTAAAGGCGGGAAAGTGACGGCAGGGATTAAAAAAAAAATGATTATGTAAGAAACATATTTTTTTTTTAAAAGTGCCCCCCCCCCCCCCAAAGGCTGCCAGCCTGGGTACCACGCTAGAGGACATGAGGGCTTGTAACCCAGGGCTCAGAGGCTGCACTATTGGCGGCCTTTGTCCTTGCACGTTACAAGACCTTATGCCCTTTGGTATGGGCTTGGGCCTATTCCAGGGGTTGACCAGGATGCACCAAATGGGGGGGGGGGGGGGGGGGGCAGGTAATGTGTCATTTTACCAGCATGGCATTCACCGAGCCCAGCAGGTGCCAAACACATATTCCGTTTAGTATCTCTCAAACACGTTTTACACATCTTAAAGAAGGGGAATACAAAAATATATCCATTATGGTACCTTTGGGAGAACAAATCGATCTATAAAAGTGATCCAATCATCTTTCTCCGAACCAGCATTTGAGGGCGATGGCCAACCTCCATGCACTTCGCACAACCCTCCTTCCTGTAGCCCAGTGATACTCAGGGTACCGGGGTCCAAATGCGGACCTTGACACCAGATTTCCTGACCCCTGCCCTGACAGCTCTGCACTCAGTTGCTTCTGTGTTGCTGTGCTAAGAGCTGCGCACTTGATCATCGATCTAGTGCTTAATCTGCCTGCCAGTGTCATGGCTCCTTGGCACATGGCATTGCAATATGAAGTACTGCAGGGATGGGAAGAAGCATTGCAAGGTACAAGCAGCCTTTTTTAGTTTTGCCTAGGGAATCTATAGCCCCTCCCCCAGTGTGCTGATTTATAACTATCCACCCCAGCCCTCCATCCGGACCTTCACCTCTCACCAGGTGCCTTTAAATGGACCCTTACAAGAAGTGGTTGAGTAACCCTGCTGTAGCCTATCTGCTTATTGAATAAACTGTGCGGGGAGGTGTGCTGTCACAACTCACTCCCCCTCTAAATCAGGTGGATGGAAAGCTGTAAAGGTGTAATTTGCCGGCGCAGTGGGTGATGGAGGACGAGCACTGTCACTTGCCTTGATGCAGTGCTGGTTAAAGAGTTTAGGCTCTTGCATATTTCAAAGCCCCTCATTAATTTGAAAATGGCCATCGCACTTAAAAATGCCAGAGCACACCTTGCAATTTTCAGTGTGCTTTAGAAGTTTAAATGGGTCGGGATTTATTAAAGCTTGTGCCTTTCCATTACCTTGTAGCGGTCTTAAATTGAATTTAAGGCTGCGGTACGGCAGATTGAAGGCTTCTAAATTGAAATAGAATACCAAGAGATGGAAATAAAGCCATAGTAGCGTGTAAATGTGGGAGGTTTCTACAAATTACCAAATACACAGCCGACACGGAAAAACTTGACCCAGCGAGTTACAGGAGACTGCCAGAAACAGAGGACTCAACAGACCAGTCCAAATCCGATGAGCCAGTCATTGCAGATCGAAGTCTCAGAGGCCTGCGTTCTACTCTAGGCATGTAATAGGTCCATTTACTTGAATTGTGTTGCAATACATGTATATTAGATGGGTACAGTGCCAACCAGCTGCAGGCTGTGTGCTAGTATGGAGAAATAGGGATGCTGATAGGATTGTGATATGAAGAAATGGAATTGCAAGTTGGTATTTGATACAGATTAATTAAGTTATATTTGTGGATAGCATAAAGGTGAATAAACTGTAGGTGGGGCTGGGGTATAGAAGGGGATCATACTGCAAATGAAGTTGGAGTACAAATGCTTCAAGTGGTAAATGGGACTGGGGTTTAGATTAATCAAGGTGGGGTTGAGTTACAGAAAAATGGAATAGCAGGTTACAGGTCCATTTTGGGTACCCATGAATCAAGTTGTAGGTGGATTAAGGTACAGATTAAGCAAGCTGCAGTTGGGGTTCCGATTGAGCAACAGCTGGGGTTGAGGTACGACTCAAACAAGATGTAAGCAAGATTGAGTTAGGGATGCATCAGGCTGCAGGTGGTTCGAGGTAATGGGTGAATCAAGCTAGAGGTGTGGTTAAAGTAATAATAAACAATATTGTTTATTATATAAATAATATAATAAATAACAATATTATTATTAAACCCGCCGATAAAGGCGGGGCTATCGTGGTACTTGACTATAAAGACTATCGGTCAGGCATACTAGATATGCTTAATGACCCGAAAAGTTATGAGGACATTCGGTATAACCCCATCAATAGCATCTCTAGAAACGTAAGAGAGTACGTGGAGATGGGATTGACTAACAACTGGATCACAGAGGACACTGCACAATTCATTAATATTGATTTTCCAGTTACCCCAGTAATCTATGGCTTACCCAAGGTCCATAAAGGCTTTGACCCTCTGAAATACCGCCCCATAGTGGCAGGTACTAATTCAGCTACTCAGCCCCTAGCACAATGGCTTTTTACCTGCAGCCATATGTCAGGAAGTTACCATCATACTTGAGAGACTCGGAAGACTTCTTACAGAAGTTATACACCATCCCCACGGAGGGTAATACACTGATGGCAACTATGGACATATCATCTCTATATACCAATATCCCAAACGAGCATGGGATAAAAGCCGTGAAACATTTTCTGAGTCGAGATCCTCCCTCCATCCCGACAGAATACATTCTAGCGGGTCTGGAATTGATACTCTATAATAACCGTTTCAAGTTTGAGCGCAACTATTATAAACAAATCATTGGGACAGCGATGGGTAGCGCGGCAGCACCCTCGTTCGCAAATTTGTTTGTTGGATACCTTGAAGAAAGATACATATTTGATTCCCCCTTATACACGGAGAATTTTTTGGGTAGATATATTGATGATGTGATGGTTATATGGCAGAAAACCAGACAGGAGTTCATGGTGTTTGTTGATTACATCAACTCCCTATTCCCAACAATTGTGTTTAATTCCGAGATATCTGAGGACTCTGTCACATTCCTCGACGTGGCAATTGAAAAAGATAAGGAGGGTCACCTAACCACTGGCTTGTTCTCTAAACCCACTGACCGCAATACCCTGCTGCGCTATGAGAACGCGCATCCCAGGAGACTAGTGGACAGTCTCCCAATTTCACATTTCCTGAGGGTTCTCAGGATTAACTCAGATCCGGTGAAAAGAGAGCAACAAATTGGAGACATGTATGGGAAATTCCAGATTAGGGGGTATCCCAAACACGTATTGAATAAGACATTGGGGAAAGCCCGTGAGATATTCCTGGGACCACGTAAGAAGGACAGTGAAAAGAGGAAGGATGGGGGTATCTTCTTTCCACAGACATTCAATAACGCTTCCCCCGCAATAGAACGCATTGTAAGGAGACACCATAACATTCTTTGTGCAGATCCGGGTGTGTGTCCGGTATTGAAACGACCATTTAGGAAACTTTACTATAAGAAGCAGAACCTTAGGGATATGCTCGTGAAAGCGGATCCACAAGAGAAATATTCCAGACCCCCGATTCTCATGTCCTCTAAACGAGGTACACTTCGATGTAACAACTGTAATATCTGTAATTCATTGATTCTGGGTGCAGAACTTGCACACCCACACACGGGACAAACGATTAAACACGGTGGGCCCTTTAATTGTCTTACTGAATATTGTGTCTACTTGTTAAAGTGCCCATGTGGATTGGCATACGTAGGCAAGACTGTGGGCCCTTTTAAAAAGAGGTTTCAGCAACACTGCAGTGACATCCGGATCAATATCAACAGACACCTAAAAGGAGAATCAATTGACTATGAGAAGCCAGTTGCGGCACATTTTGTCAAATTGGGACACCAAACACACGAACTTAGAGGGATGGTAATAGAACATGTCCAGAAACCACCCCGGGGGGGAGACCGGCATACCCGACTACTGCAAAGAGAGACTTTCTGGATACACAGACTGAGTACTGTATACCCGAGGGGACTTAACACCGCATTTGGATACACACTTGCTTTCTTGAGAGACGTTGATTTGATGGAATGACATTGATTTTTTGGTACACTTCCCCTATGGGGTTTCCCTCCCTTTCCTACCAATGGCTCCCCCCTCCCCCACCCCTTTCCTCCACCCCTTTCCCACCCTTCTTTTTTCCCCCTCTCCCCTTCCTGGTCAGGACCCTGAGGGAACGCTTATACTCACCCTATTTGGGTGTCCGTAGTGGATCCAGTGTGACCATGGAGGTCCTTTCTCCCTGATGTCTGCATTGGGACAGACATTTATTGATATGCATCTATCTGTTAATATTTTGTTTATAGCATGTAGGCGAGGTTGAGGTGGGGAGGCTCTCCCGTTGAGTGCGGCTTTCTGTTGCACGGCGGCCTGCTGGCGGACTACCATCCCTGTGGGTGGGGGCCCACTTTGCCGGCTGTGGGGCCCCAGGTCTGGGGCTCACTACGGAGGGAAGCCCTCCACCTCACCCCTAAGTGTTTTTTGGCACTGAGGTGGAGAGGTTCCCCAGTGGTGATGGACCCGTGCTGCCACAGGCGGATCCCATGATGCGCTAGTTCGGATGTGGGTCCGCCACCGGCCGCCCCGTGCCAGATGTGGGCGGACGGGGCGCCGCCACCACCCTGCGGGGGAGCCTGCCATGACGCGGGTGTGGCAGTGTGGTGACAGCATGACTTGGGAACTGTGGGTAGACCTACCCTCCTACTGGTATTGTTTATTTTTCGTGTGCAACCTGAACCGAATGGGTTGCTGGGAGGTCTGAGGTGGAGAGGTTCCCCCGGCAGCGCTTGGTTTTCCGCCGTTCCTCGCATGCGCCGGCGCGCTGACAGCAACCGGTGCTGGTGTTTATACACCAGATGCGGGACTGGCAGCTCCTGGCCTACTAGGAGCAGCCAGCCCTGGCAGCGCCGCCTTCCAAACGCAGCGGCTTGCTGCTCTGCGGGCACGTGGTGCTGCGGGGTACGACCTACCCACCTTAGCCCCTGTTGAGCGACCGCATTAGGTCTCTGCCGTGTTAATTTTACTTATTTTACTTGTTTCACATGATTGTATTATGTATATGGTTTGTAATTGCATTTGTTTGGCTGCATCAGCTCTGATGTCACGTGGGACACGCCCACTGACATCAGGTGGTAATCCCGGGCCCTCTGAGGACATTTAATCCTCAGTGGAGGGGAATCTCTGCTTGCTTGTTTTTGCTCCCTGATGAAGGGGTGCTAGACACCCCGAAACGTTGGATTTTGTTGGATCTTTTTGTCTTTGTTGTTATATCGAGCTGTTGGATTTGAATACAATATATTTTGGAGTGCTGGCTGATCGTCTTTTTTGTGTGTTTGCGGCGCCACCGCCGGCCACAGCACTCACTACAACGCTAGGTAAGAGTGCTTCTGTGGAATCTGACATAATGAGGAAGTGATTTTCCTGACTAAGGAGGCAAACAGGAGAGGAAGGACAGCGCTGGAGCCATTCAGTGAAAGGTAAGATACTGATTTTTTTTTTTACATTTGACTTGCCAATCAAAGGTATGGATTCATCAGACAGCAGGTGGGATTGAGGTATGGATAAATATTGTCAGAGGTATAGTTGGGATATGGATGGACCAGGCTGCAAAGTGGGGTTGAGGTACTGACAAATCCACTGTGGAAGCATCAAAATAAAGGTGGGGCTGGGGTACAGACGCAGCAACCTGAAGTTGGGATGTGGGGGGTACAGACACAGCAACCTGAAGGTGGGGCTGGGGGTATGGACGCAGCGACATGAAGGTGAAGCTAGGGAGCTAGGGTAGACGACATGGGGGCTGGGTCGTATTACTGATGCAGCAAGATGAAGGTGTGGTGGGATATGGATGCAGCAGGCTGTAGGTGGGGTTAGGGTTGGGTTGTAGTATGGATGAAATGAGCTGCAGTTCAGTTGGGGTATAGATTCATTAAGCTAAAATAGGGTTGAGGTACGGGCGAGTCAATATTCAAGTCACATGGGTTGAAGAATGGAACTTTGGGATGGACCGAGTTGTAGGTCAGGTTAGGGGAGAGGTGCAACAAGCTGCCAGTAGTGTTGGTGTAAAGCAGGGCTGTGGAGTTGGTAAGCCAAAGCCCGACTCCAAGCTCCGTCTCCATAAATTGGGAATAACTAGTAATAAATATACTGTAGTAAAATCATAACATTGGGCTTTTTCTCACCATTATCTAAGCAATCGGGTGACAGAACATAAAGCATATTTATTGGAATACAATTTCTGAACAAATAAATTCAATCAAGAAAGCTTGGCCATATAAGCGATAGATTTCAGGATACCCCGTTTCCAAAAATATCTTTTTTTTACTCATAGATCCTTCCACCACACCAACCCATTACCACATTTCTATCTAACAATCCCCACATGCGGGCAATACCTCACCTCTCCAAATATATGGGTCCCATATTTATTTCCCACCCTCATTAATTATAACTGTATTCCCAGTACCCAACCCATCTAAATGCCTTCAAATGCTAAACATACACTTAAATATAGAAAAAAAATCTTATCTTGTTATGGTGCCAGAGATTTTCCCCAGGGATGGTGTTGCACTATCAATGTCACCATGTTCCTCCAAGCCACCGCTGCCACCTCTATTTGCCAATGTGCTTCACCTATATCACTCTTATTGTAACCTCTCATCCTTACTGGGCCTCTATTTACCTTTACACAGCTGCTCTATTTCACCCTCCTACTTTTCCCACAGCAGGTCAGGAGCCACATCAAATAGCTCAGAGGGACACACGTGGCCCCCGGGCCACAAGTTAAGCATGTGTGACTTAACTCTGTTCAGGACTCTAGGATACGGGCGCCGCCATCTTGCCTCAGAAGCATCACATACCGAGGAGAGGAGAGCAGTGCAGGGGGTGGGGTTATAGCTGTGCTTTGCACAGACCGAGCAGAGCAGGGATCAGGAAAAGGACAGCAATCCAAGGATGCACAGGGGCACAGTCTTCCTGTTTGCAGGCAGCAAATGGTGCACCTATTTCCCAGAACTAGAAACAGATGACCTGTTAAGGATGTACAGATATTCCTGGGCATTCTACAAGCATCCTCATATAGAGAAACACTCCTTAGATTATATCACTATAATTATGTCTCACCAGTTAGGTCTTTGCAGATGGGACTGTGCGATGCAAATCTGTACCACTGTTTACGGGAATGCCCGGTTATTAAACATTTTTGGAGAACAATATATAGATACATGACTACCAAACTGATAAACTACTTTCTCCTAACCCTGAGAGGGGCAATATTTGGTCTGACAGACACAGATGTTCTGAAAGTGGATGTAGGTACCAAAAGACTGATAATGATCATATCAGCAATTGCAAAAAAAAGATCATTCTGCAGAATTGGAACCATTCTGACCCTCCCGTCTTCCAACACGTTTTAGAAAAATTACAACAGTAATTCAAATTTGACCGGGCATAGGCAACACTGGACAAGGAAAATTTCTTTAGAACATGCAAAAGTTTTATTGATACACTACACACAGAAATCAAACATAAAGGAAATCAAACATTCAAAGACACCACTTGGTACCTAACGAGAATGTTGAAGGGAGACTCCGTGGCTCCTACCTTCCTGCTCGATGCCTGCCTGGTTGTGTGATGACACCCACAGTGATAATGTAAGTGCCACCATAAGTCTGTTGTAAAATTAACAGGGGGAGGGAAACTCCAATGTATTGCTTTCATCTCATTCTTTTTATTGTTTTACATTTCAACTATGACAAGATGTGTAATTATCCAAAGAATGCACTGTACCTGTAACTAAAGGAGCACTCTCGCGAAAAAATGGCCCAATAATAAAAAGCCATATAAATTTGCTGGATGGCAGTGGAGGGGTCACTTATACACCTGGCAGCAAGAAATATTCAACCAGGCTTATTTTTCTTTTTAATGGAAGGAAAAGGATATCCGGGGTAACAGGCTCTGTCACCCCTGATAGACTAAACTTGTCACTGTCACGGACCGGGTGGAGCGGACTTGGATGTGGATCCGCTTTGACTGTGGAACTGATGGCGAGTGCCGTGTCAGGGGAGTGGAGTCTAAGAGGCCACCGGTATTCACCAGAGCCCACCACAAGGCAGGTTGGTCTTGTAGCGGCGAGTGACCCCCAAGTCTCTACCCCCCCAACAGCGGCCCAGTTCCACAGTTAGCCGAGGTTCAGCGTGGTGCACAGGGGCAGGCAAAAGACATAGTGAGTACAGGCAGAGGTCAGGGCTGGAAGCACAGGTTCGTGGTAAAGGTGAGTAGCCAAGTTCGGGACCAGGCAGCAAAGGTTCAGAGTCGGGGACAGGCAGAGGTCGGTACATGGATGAGCAATCCAAAAGCTGATTTACAACTGGCATGGAAAGACCAAGATCTGGCACTGATGGAAAGGAAGTGCCTCTTTAAATAGGGGAAGTGGATGCAGGTTTGGATGACCAGGCACCAATCAGTGCTATACAAGTCCTTTAAATTTCAGGAATACGGTGCGCGCGCCCTCTAGTGGATGGGGACGTGCGCGCACCTGACCATGGGAGGAAGCCGCACGAGGAGGAGGAAGCCGGCTGGGAGCAGCCATGGAGGTGAGGGAAGTGCTGCAAGATGGGCGACGGCTGGGAGCAGCCATGGAGGTGAGGGAAGTGCTGCGAGATGGGCGACGGCTGGGAGCAGCCATGGAGGTAAGGGGAGCGCTGTGACACAATTTAAAAAGGGGTGTGGCCTGGCTCTTGGATGGAGAGGACGTGAGCGCTGAAGCTCCGATCCCCATAAGGGCTGAAAGTGAGATTTACAGGCAAAAGGAAGAAAGGAAGATTCAAGGTGACAGGAAAGAAGCAGCGGAAGAAGGAGATGAAGAGGAGAGAGGAGAATACCTGGTGCGGAGGAGTGGAGAGCAGGTCCGCGAGATCGCCGGCTGGAGCGCGGGCAGTGACGGCGGCCGCATGTCAGTCTTCATCGTCCGGAGTGTCTGACGGCGGTGAAGATCTGCCAGTGAAGCGGCGGGAGGGGCGCGGTGACAGAGGCAGCGGTGAGGGAGATGGAGAGCGCCGACGAGGGGACCCGAACGGAGGTGAGTCAGGTGGCGGGCGGGAGCAGCAACATGGCGCCCGATGGTGAGTCAGCCCTGACACATCCCCCTAGACAACGAGCATTGCAGGCTGAGACTACGGATGGAGAACCCGCGCCGGTAACTTTGACAACCACAAGCAAAAGCCCACACAAGCAGCGCCCACAGTGGATGCCGGGAGGCACATCCCTTCCCCAGGGGGAAAACAAAATGGCGCCGGAGGGCGCAGTATTATGGACCACAGGCAGCAAGGCAGACACATGAGGGCAGGGCCCTGACCAAGCACCAGCGGGCTCAATAGAGACGACTAAAAGTGTCTTACCCCATGCTAGCTGCTGCAGCGCCCCAAGCAGAGAGGGTTACCCTAACCAAAGCAGCCGACCAGGCCTAACGCCCTTCGGCGTTACCTGTGGATAACGCCGAAGGGGGGGCCCTGAATACCTGTGACCCACGAGAGGAGAACCCGAGATCTGGAAAATCTCCCGCTGACAACATAGAGGAGCTGGAAGCCCAGACTGGTGACCTTCTGAGCCGTCCTCCCCACCCCCGTAGGTCACAGGGGGGCGATGAAGACACTGGCCCACTAGGGCTGAGCGCCTTACAACTCCCAAATACCACTATGGCGGAGAGGTCGGGAGCGCCAGACCCCTCGCAGTGCAGCTGCTCACCATGGCTCTCTCGGCAAGGAGAAGAGAGGCTCCCGGAGCCATCTCCCCCAGGGAGAATCTTGCAGTCAATTCTCTCCCCCCCTGGAGGTTTTCTACTCCAGCCTACCTCAATAACTCTGTCGCCGCTGGAGGACTCCTCTACCCCACTTCTGACACATTGAGATAGAACCGATCTAAGGCTGATCCCTACTCCGGACAACATCCATAAAGAAACCCTGTTGTTCCTGAAAGCCATCCCGTCCAGAGCGGATTTTGAAGCGCTGATCACCCGCTATGAATCGGCTTACAAAAAGGAGATTGCAGAGGTGAGCGAGCAAATCCAAACGCTCGATTCCAGGGTCACAGCCAATCAGACGTCAAATGAAATAGTGATAGCGGCACAAGTGGAAGCACAGAACCTGCAAATACTACAACTCCAGCTGCAGCATGATGACCTGGAAAACAGGCACAGGCGAAACAACTTACGGTTGAGAGGTGTTCCTAGAAGCTACTGCAGAAGATGTGAGACGCATCATAACCACTATCTTCAACACTTTGTTGGGGAGAAACGTGGATACTCCGATTGAGATCAACAGAGCACATAGGGCCCTTGGCCCGAGAAACCCTGACCCTGTGTTCCCAAGAGACATAGTATGTAGGATACACTTGAACGTAACGTATAACGTGAAGGAGGAAATAGCGCGTAAAGCCTGGCAACGCGGTCGGTGGACTTCGACAGAGCAAGCATCACCATCTTGCCGGACCTCGCTAAGCGCACGCTGCATATGCGGTAGTTGCTGAAGCCAGTCCTGGAGCTGACCAGAAGCGTGGGTGCAACGTACCGATGGGGCTACCCGTTCCATTTAATAGTCATTAGAGAAAGGGCCACCTACATACTCAGGACCTACCAGGATCTCGATGGTCTTATTTCTTTCCTGAGATGCGATCCCATTCCGGTCCCCAATTGGCTTACACTCTTGGCGGAACCACCCCTGTAGCTCCGCGGCGGATTGCCTCAAAGACGTCCCAGACCCAGAAGGCCTGAGCTGAGGGGTGGAAGGCGTGAGGAGAGGCGACTGGAGAGACGTCCCGGCCCGATGGACAGAGAAATGTGACCCAGTGGTTTGGAGGAGGTCACTTCCCAGTGCAGTTGGATTGCCATGGTTCACGAGGGGGGGAGCGGGAGTTGCTGAGGGCCATGCGGTGGGCCCCCGCTGGGGGGCGGTGGGCCTGGCCATTTGTGAGTTCTTTCCACTGAAGGAGCGTGGGCGCCTCAGTGCGCGTACGCGTCTCGCTGGGGGCCGGGCTGGTTCGCCCCCCTGTGGGCACTCGGGGGGGGGGGGGGGGGGGGGGGGACCCAATCGGGGCATTTGGCTCTGGATGTAAGAGCAGCTCCCACCCCTGGTTTGATGAGTTGCTTCGTTCACTGTTACTTTCTTCCTATAGTTGACTCTTGTTTCTAACTTTTGCTCAGCTGATAAATTTTTGCCCTGGGACTGAGATTCTGGCGCCTTGAAATTCAGTGCTAGTCACAGTTCCCCCAGTTAGGCCGGTGTCGATCTTCGCCCTTGTGGAGAAGATTGAGACCTCATGTAAAACGCATCTTCGTTCCCCTCCGGGGGGGTGGTTGGTGGGGTCCGCCTGAGAGTGTGCGGTGCCCGCCTGCAGGCCCCAACAGAGGTTGTAAATACACTTACTAAATTTTCATTTCCTGTTCTGTTTTGTTATTTCTATTTGTTATCCCTCTGCTTCCTTTCCTCCCATTCCCAGATTACCTTACCCTCGATTACAGAAGCCCTAAAGCCACAAGAGCGATAAGTGCTAGTTACCACTTCGCTCAAAGGAGTGGTTCTACCCGCCCCCAGGGATTAACACGGCTGATCTCTCCCTATATTTTGTAACCGAGATCTTTCTTTTGTACTACCATGGGTGAGATCTGATCTCTTTTAATGTCAAATGGTTAAATACCCCCGAGAAGAGGTCCATGATACTGAATAATCTCAGAGCGTCGAGAGCTGATGTGGCCTTCCTGCAGGAGACGCACTTCAAATCATCCAACCCACCTACACTCAGGAACAAGGTATTTCCGGTTTCCTATCACAGCTACTCCCCGGACTTGCGGTCCAGAGAGGTGAGCATACTCATCTCGAGGTCCGTGCTATGGGAGGAGGTGGGTTCTCTGAGTGGTGGAGAGGGGAGGTGGCAGTTCGTTAAGGGGAAGATCGGATCTGAGCTTTTTACCTTGGTGAACCTCTACCTCCCAAACTCGGGGCAGATCACTTTTTTAGAGGAAATGCTGGAAGGTTTGGCAGAATACACAGAAGGTAGGTTGATCATAGGAGGTGATTTCAACTTCCCCATGGAGCCGTTGATGGACACCTCAAAGGGGCACTCCTATATGTCCTATACTAAATTAAAAAGGGTGAGGTTGCTGCATGCCTATCAACTGGTAGACCCCTGGCGGATTCTCAACCCTGACAATAGAGATTAGACGTTCTTCACCCCCCCCCCCCCATAATATGTACTCCAGGATTGACTTGTTTTTGGTGCAGCACCACTCTCTCCCCGGGTCTCCATTACAGTCTCTGACCACGCTCCGGTTAGCAACAGACTGGCACCTCAAGATTATGTGCTGAGAGCCTGGTCGTGGACGATAAACAAATTGCTAATCCAGGACCCCCTGATTAGAGAAGAGATGACGCAGGTCCTGCAAAATTATTTTCGAGAAAACACCTCTCCGGACATAAGTGCCCCAGTGCTATGGGAGGCTCATAAATGTGTTATTCGGGGTGCACTGATTCAGAGAGGGGCAAGGGTCAAGCGAGAGAGGTGCAAACAAATTGCTGACCTGCTGGAGGAAATGAAGAAACTGGAAGGGGCTCATAAGCAATCACTGGCGGGAGAGAAACTAGCATCCCTGACCTCTCTCGGAGACTGACTGCAGAATATTTATAGCAATAAGGTTAAAATTCAGCTCATAAAGAGCCGGATAGTTTTTTACGAGACAGGAGACAAATGTGGGAGACTTTGAGGAGCTTTGAGGGGGGAAATGGCAAGGACATTCCCAAAATCCTAGACCAGAGAGGGAAATTAGTACACAAGGATAAAGATGCTTTATAACATTATGATATGCTTTATAACATTCCCTCCCACTCGCAGGGTGACAGGCTAGAAATTACTATATTAACCAGTCAGGCCTCCCTAGGTTGCCGCGGGACCTGGTAGAGCAGCTGGAGGGCCCCATCACTGCTGGAGAGTTGGCAGGGGCCATTAAGAACTCTGCAAATGGAAAGACACCGGGGCCTGATGGTCTCCCGCTGCTCTATTACAAGGTCTTTGCGGGCGCTTTGTCCCCGCGCCTCTTGGGGGCACTGAATTCTATCAAGGAAGGAGCGTCCCTACCCAGCGACAGCCTCCGGGCCACGATCTCGGTCATACCGAAGGAGGGTAAGGATCTGACGCAAAGCTCAAGTTATAGGCCTATCTCTCTGCTCAATACAGATATCAAGTTATTTGCCAAGATACTTGCTACCCGCTTAGAGCTAACCCCGATATACAAGGCATATCCCTTTCCTCGGGCCACTACAAAGTCGGGGCCTACGCAGACGATCTGATATTCTTTCTGTCCTGTCCTGAGGTCACCATTCCCAACTTGGTGCGGGAATTGGATGCATATAGGGAAGTCTCGAACTATAAAATTAACCTACAAAAATCGGAAGCCCTGAACATTAACCTGCAAAGCCACAGAGAGGTCGCCCTTCAGAACGCATTCTCATTCAAGTGGGCAAGGGACCACATTACATATCTAGGAACAAAAATAGGTCGCTCACTAGACAAAATATTCCCACTTAACTTCCCTCCTCTGCTAGGGAACTTTAGTAAAGACACAGAGGCCTGGGCCCTAAAGAAATTATCATGGTTTGGGAGGTGCATTGCCCTAAAAATGAATTTATTACCGCGACTGCTTTACCTTACGCAGGCGCTCCCGATAGAAATCCCCGGCGTCTTCCTGCAGAGAATGGGGGCCCTTTTTACCAAATTTGTATGGATGGGGAAAAGCCCCAGGATCGGGAAGAAAATCCTAAGAAGGTCGAAGGAGAATGGAGGGATGGGTCTGCCAGACCCGAACCTGTATTACACTGCTGTGCACCTATGTAGGATTATAGACTGGTGTAGACATTCTCGAGAGAAACAGTGGGTACAGATTGAACAGAACAACACACCTCTGCCATTAAAATTCCTACCCCGGCTGTCTAAACCACAGTTGGGGGTGTAGCGAGACACCCAACGATTGGGGCCACCATAAAAGCCTTTCAGAAGTATAGAACTCATGTAGAACTTTTCCCCATGTAACCAGCCCTGGGAAACCCAGCGTTCCCGCCGGGAGTCTCGGGAGAGACGGTGGAGAGATGGCTGGAGGGAGGGGTGGGAAGGGCTTGTCACTTCCAACGCTAGGGGGAGCTGGAGCCGCTTGATGCGCTAGCGGAATAACGGGGCCTACCTAGATGGGGTGCCTGGCAGAGTATGCAGCTGCGGCACTTTCCCTCATCACTAAAGCGACGGACACGTGAGAGAGCAGAGAGCTCTCCACATTTGAGAGGCTCTGCGAGGAGGAGGGCCCTGTTAGACACATACTCTCTCTTGCCTACAAGGTGCTGATCAGTCCAGAAGAAGAAGAGGCGCCACCCTTCATCTCCAGGTGGGAGGAGTCCTTGGGCACAATAGACCAAGATAGCCAGCTTGGCACACGAGACGGCTAAGTGTACCAAATACAAGGAGTGCAATTATAAAATCTTAACTGGGTGGTACAGAGTTCCCGCCAAGCTTAACAGTTGGTTCAGAGGTATCTCCTCTTTGCTGGCGATGCGGACAAGAGAGGGGCGATCTTTTGCACATTTTTTAGTCCTGCCCAGGGGTGCAAAGATTTTGGTCCATAGTTGGGGAGGTTATGAAGAAGGTGGTGGTGGGGGGGGCGGCCTTCCTCCTTCTCCAACACTCAGATTCCCACCAAGAGGTACCGGAAATCCATCATGGGACAGCTAATTAATGCCACGAGGGCGTGCATCCCGGTACAGTGGAAGAGATCGGACCCGCCCAGTGTTGTTCTCTGGCTCAAGAAGGTCTCATAAATTGAGAGGTTCGAGGGAATTATCGCTGAACGCAACGAAGCCTCGGAGGCGCACCGCCTCAGGTGGGGGAGTTGGGATGCATTTACATTCTCGCCAGAATATAAGGAGCTAGTGGAGGCAAATCAGTAGAGGCGTTTCTGACACATGTTGCTATGTTTTGCTTTTGTTGTATTCTTTCCTTCTATTCTTCACTTTCTTTCTGCTTCACAGGATGCTTCGGGTCTTGCATTAGGGGCCAAGGGGAAGTAAGAGAGAGCCCTCGCTCGTCCTGGACCCGGTGGTCGCAGCTCTGGGGCGTCCTGTCCGGGGGGGGTGGGGGGTGTATGGGGGTGGCGGTCCCCACAAAGGTAAATTGTAAGGAGACGGGGCGACGGGACAAGCTAAATAACAAGACAACGCGAAGCTTATTGGTTGACTTTTTCTTTATTGAGACACTGATCTGTTAACTATCTCTGTTACTATTTATATGTACATCTATTGCATATTTTTTGTCGTATCTTGAAAATGAATAAATAAAGAATATATATAAAAAAAATAATAATTAAAAAAAAAAGAACCATTAAAGTGGAACACCCCAGTCTCTCGAGCATGTGCATCAGGAGGGTAGTGTCTGCTGGGCATGCCAAAGATCTGTGCATGCAATGTGGCGTTGGGGGGAGTATACAGAAAAACCATCTTCCTTCCATGGAATGTCCTCCATCCCTCCTCCCTTTGGAATCCCAAGACAGATGGGGGATACCACATGGACCAACTTTCAGGTAACATAGTGACATAGTATGTAAGGCTGAATAAAGACTTTAGCCCATCCAGTTCAGCCTGTTTATCTCCTTCCAATGGTCTAATAGCCAAAGATGGAGAATCCCAGATGCACCTATCAAACAGTGGGTGACTCCAATCGCTCTGCCCAATAGGAGGGGTCAGAAGCTGACCCCTGGTTAGAGGGAATAAGGTGAGCTTCAGAATGGCCAGTGACACACTCAAATCTTACCATCAAGGGTGACACATGCCACCTTTTAACATCTAAGGAGGAGTCCAGGAACTCTTTGGAGACATGGGAGGACTGACAGACAATTGATTTGATCAAACCGCAGCCCAGACAGTATTTTTCACCTTTTTTTATTTGTAATTGCCATCTATATTATTTGTACCCTGCTTTATAGTTAATTCTGTTTAATCACCGTGCACCATCTTTCTTGTTGATTTTGTGTTTTTCAGTTTTTTTTAAATAAATTCTGAAAATACTGCAGAGGGTCACTCTGAATTAAGGATCTAAAAAGTTCTGAAGAGCCTGGCTACTTTCCTAGGGAGCTTGATCGCCCCCTGCCTGGAAGCAGTTGTGGGTCGATCGATTTGTTCGATCTGATTGTGTTGTGTGTAGCTTAGATAGTGGAGAATACGCCACTTTTTTCGCATCCTGGTGGCAGCCTTGTATTGCCACGTGTGTTGCCAACTAAACAACGTCTAACGTTGTGGTGACACACGTGGAGTATGATTGGGCTGTTTGATCAGATGAAAGATCAAGAGGTCTGATCAACCCGTGCAATCTTCACAGATTAGGTTAATGTATGGTCCAGAACCCTCTGTGAGTTCATAGAGGATTTAGGTCCACTTTAAATCCCTGGCATTTCCTACATGAAGGTGTAGGTTAATCAAATGGCCGCCATATCTATAATAAATAGCTGCGCTACACCCCCTCCTCTTATTTCCAGTATGTGTTGCTATTCTATTTCTTGGAACGAGTAGACACGAGGTTTGGTGACAATTTAATATGATATTTCTTCCCCTAAATCCCATCTGGCTTCTTCTATAGCATTTTAAATGGAATATGTTATTGTAATAGCTTTTATGATGCCCAGCAGGAAATAAAATGACAGCCCGACACCGCAGCAGCTAAACAACCTGTTCCAGGCCAGTTGCTGCCCCTCTCGGAAGCTCAGGCTGACCAGACTCGGCTTTATAAAGGAAATGGAATAATTATCCGGCTAGCTGCGCTTACCCTGCCAGTAATCCTCCCGAATATCCAGAGGCGCCTCTGCTTCCTCTGTGCATAATGTTCCCCAAAGAGAACCTGTCATCAGCGAGGCCTGGCATTGCCTTTGACCTGCTTCTATACAAGGCAGCTGTTCACTTGGGGACACAGACACTACTAGGTTATGCAAACCTATCAAAGGATTGGATTAATACTCCCTCCACAGTATATACAGTATCACCAATCCATCCACTCAGGGCCAGCTCCAGGTTTATGTGGGCCCTTGGGCGGCATGGTCTCAGAGGGTCGCATCACATCACAGAGGGACTTCCCAAATCTGGATGCCCCCAAGGATCATGCTATTTGGACCAGAACGCTAGTTTTGGTCTACTTTGAATCGCACCAAACCCCTTTAAACCGTCTAAGCGAATCTAGATTCCTCTGATTTTGGATGCCCCTCTGTGTGTGACCCACCCACCCCCTTGTTCATTACTTTCCTGGAACTGGTGAATGCACTGTGATTGCCAGTTTGAGTTAATGGCCAAACCAGGGGGGGTTCTTTCTTTCACAAATAGGAGCATCCCAAATTGAGATGCCCCTGTAAAGCGGACCAAAACTCAGCGGTGGAATTGCTTGCATAGTGAGTATGCCAGTGATCCCAGGGATTTTCACACAGTAAGTTATCACAGATTGGGATGCTCCAGGGATAGGAAATCAGCAGGGGTGGGCAACTTAAATGCAGAACAAAACCCAGCACTTCAAATCGAGATGCCCCGTTGTGAGGAACTCATTCGAGGAGAAATTGGGCACCTGCTGTGGCGCTGCCCTCCCAGTCCACCGCCGGACAAGTGCCGTTTCACACCCTAAAGGCCCCAAAGAGTGGGGCCCCCCGGTAGCTGTCCCACCTTGCCGGGTACTGAGGCCGGACCTGCATCCACTTCACATGTGAACAGATGTCGGGTTTGCCTATGAATAGCCCCGCCTCCCTGTGATTATTTGATACAGAAACATCCATACGTGACCAGTGCCCTAACTGTATCTTAGATTGGAGAGGTGTGGGGGGTAAGTGCACCTACAAATCACAAAAACTTTTTTTTTTAAAAACACCCACCCCCATGGCATACTAATCTGGGATGTGATGCTAGTTAACAATTCCTAGACAGCGTTAGTCACCTGGTTGAAATACAATGCACCCAGCGATCATCAGTAATAAAAGCCTGGCAATCAGTCATAATCAGTATGATCACATCCTGAAAATTGATCATTTGTGATTGGATTACATCTATACAATTGATCTTCTGTAAGGAAAGCAATAGCATCCTGACTATTGACCTCCCATAACGAGAACGGCACATCCTGACAATCAATCGTTCATGAGAACGATCGCATCCTGGCTATTGATCATCTGTAATGAGAACGTTCACATCCTGACTATTGATCGTCTGTAATAAGAACAATCACATCCTGACTATTAATCGTCTGTAATAAGAACAATTACATCCTGACTATTGATTGTCTGTAATAAGAACAATCACATCCTGACTATTGATCGTCTGTAATAAGAACAATCGCATCCTGACTATTGATAGTCTGTAATAAGAACAATTACATCCTGACTATTGATAGTCTGTAATAAGAACAATCACATCCTGACTGTTGATCGTCTGAAATAAGAACAATCACATCCTGACTATTGATCGTCTGATATAAGAACAATCGCATCCTGACTATTGATCGTCTGTAATAAGAACAATCACATCCTGACTATTAATCATCTGTAATGAGAATGATCACATCCTGACTTTTGATCGTCTGTAATAAGAACAATCACATCCTGACTATTAATCATCTGTAATGACAATGTCACATCCAGTCGGTAAGGAGAATGATCACATCTTGGCGATGTATCATCCGTAATAAGCACAAACACATCTAGAAGGTCAATCATCTGTAATAAGAATAAATATATCCAACCCATTGATGATCCATAATGAGAACAACCACATGCAGATTCATCCGTAAGGACAGCATTCATCTAGTCGATAATCTATAATAAGAACAATTGCATCCTGACAATCAATCATCCCTAAACGATCACATCCAAACAGTCGATCATCTGTAATCTCAAGAAACCGTGTTAAGTTGGTCAAAAGCTGAACTAGGGAGGCCATAGATTGGCTTCAGACAAAGATCAGGAAGGATGGTCCAGCTCGGTTCTCACGTACATTGTACTGTATAGCATTGTGTGAGGGTTGGTTATGCCAGTGAGAACCACCAAAATCTTTACAGAATGGATTAGAAAGCCCTAGATCAGGGGTACTCAAAACCACTTCTTGTAAAGGTCCATTTAAAGGCATCCGGTGACAGGTGAAGGTCCAGCCAGAGGGCTGTCGCGGGGTCCTGATAAAAATCAGGACACTGGGGGGAGGAGCTATAGATTCCCTAGGAAAAACTAAAAAAGGCTTCTTGCCCTCCCTCGCCCCACCTCAAAAATCCTATTAAGCACTGGAAAAAACAGGAGCTTTTTGGGGCCCCACAGAACATACAAATCTGGCCCGTGGCACACTGTTTTAACCCCCCACCTACTCCAGGGGCGGAGTAGCGCCACAAATGTTACTAGAAATAAGGTCTGGTAACAAGGATAGAGAGATAGCGCTCAGGAAAGAGGCTGTAAGGAAGAAGGGTGGATAGACAAAACAGGAAGGGCAGGGAGGATGGAGAGAGAGCTGCGAAAAGTTTGTGTGCATCTTGCAATGCCACTTCCCCCCCGTGCAGTATTTCATATCGCAATGCTAGGTGCTGTATTTCATATCGCAATGCTAGGTGCTCTACTCCATATCGCAATGCTAGGTGCTGTATTTCATATCGCAATGCTAGGTGCTCTACTCCATATCGCAATGCTAGGTGCTCTACTCCATATCGCAATGCTAGGTGCTCTAGTCCATATCGCAATGCTAGGTGCTCTAGTCCATATCGCAATGCTAGGTGCTCTAGTCCATATCGCAATGCTAGGTGCTCTAGTCCATATCGCAATGCTAGGTGCTCTAGTCCATATCGCAATGCTAGGTGCTCTAGTCCATATCGCAATGCTAGGTGCTCTAGTCCATATCGCAATGCTAGGTGCTCTAGTCCATATCGCAATGCTAGGTGCTCTAGTCCATATCGCAATGCTAGGTGCTCTAGTCCATATCGCAATGCTAGGTGCTCTAGTCCATATCGCAATGCTAGGTGCTCTAGTCCATATCGCAATGCTAGGTGCTCTAGTCCATATCGCAATGCTAGGTGCTCTAGTCCATATCGCAATGCTAGGTGCTCTAGTCCATATCGCAATGCTAGGTGCTCTAGTCCATATCGCAATGCTAGGTGCTCTAGTCCATATCGCAATGCTAGGTGCTCTAGTCCATATCGCAATGCTAGGTGCTCTAGTCCATATCGCAATGCTAGGTGCTCTAGTCCATATCGCAATGCTAGGTGCTCTAGTCCATATCGCAATGCTAGGTGCTCTAGTCCATATCGCAATGCTAGGTGCTCTAGTCCATATCGCAATGCTAGGTGCTCTAGTCCATATCGCAATGCTAGGTGCTCTAGTCCATATCGCAATGCTAGGTGCTCTAGTCCATATCGCAATGCTAGGTGCTCTAGTCCATATCGCAATGCTAGGTGCTCTAGTCCATATCGCAATGCTAGGTGCTCTAGTCCATATCGCAATGCTAGGTGCTCTAGTCCATATCGCAATGCTAGGTGCTCTAGTCCATATCGCAATGCTAGGTGCTCTAGTCCATATCGCAATGCTAGGTGCTCTAGTCCATATCGCAATGCTAGGTGCTCTAGTCCATATCGCAATGCTAGGTGCTCTAGTCCATATCGCAATGCTAGGTGCTCTAGTCCATATCGCAATGCTAGGTGCTCTAGTCCATATCGCAATGCTAGGTGCTCTAGTCCATATCGCAATGCTAGGTGCTCTAGTCCATATCGCAATGCTAGGTGCTCTAGTCCATATCGCAATGCTAGGTGCTCTAGTCCATATCGCAATGCTAGGTGCTCTAGTCCATATCGCAATGCTAGGTGCTCTAGTCCATATCGCAATGCTAGGTGCTCTAGTCCATATCGCAATGCTAGGTGCTCTAGTCCATATCGCAATGCTAGGTGCTCTAGTCCATATCGCAATGCTAGGTGCTCTAGTCCATATCGCAATGCTAGGTGCTCTAGTCCATATCGCAATGCTAGGTGCTCTAGTCCATATCGCAATGCTAGGTGCTCTAGTCCATATCGCAATGCTAGGTGCTCTAGTCCATATCGCAATGCTAGGTGCTCTAGTCCATATCGCAATGCTAGGTGCTCTAGTCCATATCGCAATGCTAGGTGCTCTAGTCCATATCGCAATGCTAGGTGCTCTAGTCCATATCGCAATGCTAGGTGCTCTAGTCCATATCGCAATGCTAGGTGCTCTAGTCCATATCGCAATGCTAGGTGCTCTAGTCCATATCGCAATGCTAGGTGCTCTAGTCCATATCGCAATGCTAGGTGCTCTAGTCCATATCGCAATGCTAGGTGCTCTAGTCCATATCGCAATGCTAGGTGCTCTAGTCCATATCGCAATGCTAGGTGCTCTAGTCCATATCGCAATGCTAGGTGCTCTAGTCCATATCGCAATGCTAGGTGCTCTAGTCCATATCGCAATGCTAGGTGCTCTAGTCCATATCGCAATGCTAGGTGCTCTAGTCCATATCGCAATGCTAGGTGCTCTAGTCCATATCGCAATGCTAGGTGCTCTAGTCCATATCGCAATGCTAGGTGCTCTAGTCCATATCGCAATGCTAGGTGCTCTAGTCCATATCGCAATGCTAGGTGCTCTAGTCCATATCGCAATGCTAGGTGCTCTAGTCCATATCGCAATGCTAGGTGCTCTAGTCCATATCGCAATGCTAGGTGCTCTAGTCCATATCGCAATGCTAGGTGCTCTAGTCCATATCGCAATGCTAGGTGCTCTAGTCCATATCGCAATGCTAGGTGCTCTAGTCCATATCGCAATGCTAGGTGCTCTAGTCCATATCGCAATGCTAGGTGCTCTAGTCCATATCGCAATGCTAGGTGCTCTAGTCCATATCGCAATGCTAGGTGCTCTAGTCCATATCGCAATGCTAGGTGCTCTAGTCCATATCGCAATGCTAGGTGCTCTAGTCCATATCGCAATGCTAGGTGCTCTAGTCCATATCGCAATGCTAGGTGCTCTAGTCCATATCGCAATGCTAGGTGCTCTAGTCCATATCGCAATGCTAGGTGCTCTAGTCCATATCGCAATGCTAGGTGCTCTAGTCCATATCGCAATGCTAGGTGCTCTAGTCCATATCGCAATGCTAGGTGCTCTAGTCCATATCGCAATGCTAGGTGCTCTAGTCCATATCGCAATGCTAGGTGCTCTAGTCCATATCGCAATGCTAGGTGCTCTAGTCCATATCGCAATGCTAGGTGCTCTAGTCCATATCGCAATGCTAGGTGCTCTAGTCCATATCGCAATGCTAGGTGCTCTAGTCCATATCGCAATGCTAGGTGCTCTAGTCCATATCGCAATGCTAGGTGCTCTAGTCCATATCGCAATGCTAGGTGCTCTAGTCCATATCGCAATGCTAGGTGCTCTAGTCCATATCGCAATGCTAGGTGCTCTAGTCCATATCGCAATGCTAGGTGCTCTAGTCCATATCGCAATGCTAGGTGCTCTACTCCATATCGCAATGCTAGGTGCTCTACTCCATATCGCAATGCTAGGTGCTCTACTCCATATCGCAATGCTAGGTGCTCTACTCCATATCGCAATGCTAGGTGCTCTACTCCATATCGCAATGCTAGGTGCTCTACTCCATATCGCAATGCTAGGTGCTCTACTCCATATCGCAATGCTAGGTGCTCTACTCCATATCGCAATGCTAGGTGCTCTACTCCATATCGCAATGCTAGGTGCTCTACTCCATATCGCAATGCTAGGTGCTCTACTCCATATCGCAATGCTAGGTGCTCTACTCCATATCGCAATGCTAGGTGCTCTACTCCATATCGCAATGCTAGGTGCTCTACTCCATATCGCAATGCTAGGTGCTCTACTCCATATCGCAATGCTAGGTGCTCTACTCCATATCGCAATGCTAGGTGCTCTACTCCATATCGCAATGCTAGGTGCTCTACTCCATATCGCAATGCTAGGTGCTCTACTCCATATCGCAATGCTAGGTGCTCTACTCCATATCGCAATGCTAGGTGCTCTACTCCATATCGCAATGCTAGGTGCTCTACTCCATATCGCAATGCTAGGTGCTCTACTCCATATCGCAATGCTAGGTGCTCTACTCCATATCGCAATGCTAGGTGCTCTACTCCATATCGCAATGCTAGGTGCTCTACTCCATATCGCAATGCTAGGTGCTCTACTCCATATCGCAATGCTAGGTGCTCTACTCCATATCGCAATGCTAGGTGCTCTACTCCATATCGCAATGCTAGGTGCTCTACTCCATATCGCAATGCTAGGTGCTCTACTCCATATCGCAATGCTAGGTGCTCTACTCCATATCGCAATGCTAGGTGCTCTACTCCATATCGCAATGCTAGGTGCTCTACTCCATATCGCAATGCTAGGTGCTCTACTCCATATCGCAATGCTAGGTGCTCTACTCCATATCGCAATGCTAGGTGCTCTACTCCATATCGCAATGCTAGGTGCTCTACTCCATATCGCAATGCTAGGTGCTCTACTCCATATCGCAATGCTAGGTGCTCTACTCCATATCGCAATGCTAGGTGCTCTACTCCATATCGCAATGCTAGGTGCTCTACTCCATATCGCAATGCTAGGTGCTCTACTCCATATCGCAATGCTAGGTGCTCTACTCCATATCGCAATGCTAGGTGCTCTACTCCATATCGCAATGCTAGGTGCTCTACTCCATATCGCAATGCTAGGTGCTCTACTCCATATCGCAATGCTAGGTGCTCTACTCCATATCGCAATGCTAGGTGCTCTACTCCATATCGCAATGCTAGGTGCTCTACTCCATATCGCAATGCTAGGTGCTCTACTCCATATCGCAATGCTAGGTGCTCTACTCCATATCGCAATGCTAGGTGCTCTACTCCATATCGCAATGCTAGGTGCTCTACTCCATATCGCAATGCTAGGTGCTCTACTCCATATCGCAATGCTAGGTGCTCTACTCCATATCGCAATGCTAGGTGCTCTACTCCATATCGCAATGCTAGGTGCTCTACTCCATATCGCAATGCTAGGTGCTCTACTCCATATCGCAATGCTAGGTGCTCTACTCCATATCGCAATGCTAGGTGCTCTACTCCATATCGCAATGCTAGGTGCTCTACTCCATATCGCAATGCTAGGTGCTCTACTCCATATCGCAATGCTAGGTGCTCTACTCCATATCGCAATGCTAGGTGCTCTACTCCATATCGCAATGCTAGGTGCTCTACTCCATATCGCAATGCTAGGTGCTCTACTCCATATCGCAATGCTAGGTGCTCTACTCCATATCGCAATGCTAGGTGCTCTACTCCATATCGCAATGCTAGGTGCTCTACTCCATATCGCAATGCTAGGTGCTCTACTCCATATCGCAATGCTAGGTGCTCTACTCCATATCGCAATGCTAGGTGCTCTACTCCATATCGCAATGCTAGGTGCTCTACTCCATATCGCAATGCTAGGTGCTCTACTCCATATCGCAATGCTAGGTGCTCTACTCCATATCGCAATGCTAGGTGCTCTACTCCATATCGCAATGCTAGGTGCTCTACTCCATATCGCAATGCTAGGTGCTCTACTCCATATCGCAATGCTAGGTGCTCTACTCCATATCGCAATGCTAGGTGCTCTACTCCATATCGCAATGCTAGGTGCTCTACTCCATATCGCAATGCTAGGTGCTCTACTCCATATCGCAATGCTAGGTGCTCTACTCCATATCGCAATGCTAGGTGCTCTACTCCATATCGCAATGCTAGGTGCTCTACTCCATATCGCAATGCTAGGTGCTCTACTCCATATCGCAATGCTAGGTGCTCTACTCCATATCGCAATGCTAGGTGCTCTACTCCATATCGCAATGCTAGGTGCTCTACTCCATATCGCAATGCTAGGTGCTCTACTCCATATCGCAATGCTAGGTGCTCTACTCCATATCGCAATGCTAGGTGCTCTACTCCATATCGCAATGCTAGGTGCTCTACTCCATATCGCAATGCTAGGTGCTCTACTCCATATCGCAATGCTAGGTGCTCTACTCCATATCGCAATGCTAGGTGCTCTACTCCATATCGCAATGCTAGGTGCTCTACTCCATATCGCAATGCTAGGTGCTCTACTCCATATCGCAATGCTAGGTGCTCTACTCCATATCGCAATGCTAGGTGCTCTACTCCATATCGCAATGCTAGGTGCTCTACTCCATATCGCAATGCTAGGTGCTCTACTCCATATCGCAATGCTAGGTGCTCTACTCCATATCGCAATGCTAGGTGCCCTACTCCATATCGCAATGCTAGGTGCTGTACTTCATATCGCAATGCTAGGTGCTGTACTTCATATCGCAATGCTAGGTGCTGTACTTCATATCGCAATGCTAGGTGCTGTACTTCATATCGCAATGCTAGGTGCTGTACTTCATATTGCAATGCTAGGTGCTGTACTTCATATTGCAATGCTAGGTGCTGTACTTCATATTGCAATGCTAGGTGCTGTACTTCATATTGCAATGCTAGGTGCTGTACTTCATATTGCAATGCTAGGTGCTGTACTTCATATTGCAATGCTAGGTGCTGTACTTCATATTGCAATGCTAGGTGCTGTACTTCATATTGCAATGCTAGGTGCTGTACTTCATATTGCAATGCTAGGTGCTGTACTTCATATTGCAATGCTAGGTGCTGTACTTCATATTGCAATGCTAGGTGCTGTACTTCATATTGCAATGCTAGGTGCTGTACTTCATATTGCAATGCTAGGTGCTGTACTGCATATTGCAATGCTAGGTGCTGTACTGCATATTGCAATGCTAGGTGCTGTACTTCATATTGCAATGCTAGGTGCCAGGGTGCCCTGACACTGGTAGGGATACTAAGCACATTACCAATCAAGGGGCAGCTCTGAGCACAGCAACACAAGCAACTGAGTGCAGGGCTGTCAGGGCAGGGGTCCACAAATCTGACACAGAGGTCCGCCAGTTCTGGAAGATCCATCCCAACAATGCATGATCTATAATAAGGACAATCTTTCCAATGATCGATCACCCAGAATGAAAACCATCATTTCATGGTGATCATCCATAATACATATACAGTGGAATGCTTAAAGTGGACCAAGACCCAGGATTTTGACTATCCTGGGTTTTGGTTATTTCCCCGGGGGCACCCTGCTGTGTGAACCCCCCCCCCCCCCCCCAGATCGCCGCAGCCAACTCGCCTTAACCCGCTCCCACGGTGCATCTAAGAGCGGCTCTGACAGCCGCATCCTCCGCTCCCCTCTGGCAGTGCGCGTGCCCGCGCCAGGCATTTGTGAATGACAAGCGGGGCACACTCCCTGTTAGAGGGAGGCGGAGGATGCGGCCGTCAGACCTGCTGCTCTTAGATGCGCCGTGGGAGCGGGTTAAGGCGAGTTGGCTGCGGCGATCTGGGGGGGGGGTGTGGCTTCACACAGCAGGGCACCCCCGCTATTAGATGCGCCTGTGGGACAGAAGGTGAGTTGCCATGGCTATATCCCCAACAAGGTGCATTGGGCCCCAGAAATAAGCCCACAAGTTTAAAGTGGACCAAAACCCATGCCGATGGGCCCAGGTATTTTTAAGATTCCTGTGCCGATCGATTCCCCCCCCCAGGGCATCCAAAATTGGGATGCCCGCTGTGTGAAACCCCCCCAGGTCACCCCATTTGCTTACCTTGTTTCCCGGTCCAACGGCACATGTGCGAGACACATACCTGCTATACCTCTAGCCAGGCATTTGTGAATGGCTGGCACAGGCATGCTCCCTGTTAGATGGCAGCGGGGGATGCGGCCGTGAGGGTGCTCGTAGCCGCTGCTCTTAGACGAATACTTAGACGACATGACGTCAGCGGCTCCGAGCGCGCTGATTGGACAAGCGTCCGCACATGCGCCATGGGGCCGGGAAGAGGTGAGTTGGTTTAGGCGATCTGGGGGGTTTCACGCAGCGGGGCATCCCCGATCAGGGCGAGTCTGGGGGGGAAAGGACCAAAACCCAGGATAGCCAAAATTCTGGGTTTTGGTCCACTTTAACAAATCCATACTTTCCAACTTTTCAGGGTGGGAAAGAGGGACAATTGTTAAATTAGCCACACCCCCATTATTTATTGATGGATAGGAGATAGAAAAACTTTGAATAGGCAAATGAATCATTTATTGATGCAGATCTGCATATTAGACCTCCAAGAACAGAGAACAATGAGGGACATGGACTCAAAAGAGAGACAGTCCCTCCAAATCAAGGAGAGTTGGGAAGTGTGTAAATCATAAAGAAAACCACTCTATGACCAACCTAAAGTTCAGTGCAGCTCTGGCATTAGGTGAGAGTAAGCAGCACCCCATTATTATCCTCACTATAAGCGTAACGGGGGGAATTTCATCACGACATGACGCCAACAACAGACCAGTAGCGGGCACACAGCAGCCGCAATGTCACTGTACTCACTGTGACTGGCGCCAAACTGCTCCTCTTCAGATGACTGACGTCACGCGAACAGCTCTTATCAAGATTATTTTTGGTCCACCGAGCTCCCGTAGAGAACATGCTTCTGCTTGGTGTTGCCTTGGCGACCATCGTTCTGCAACCACGTGATGCAAACACACCGGGAGATGGCAACGTGATGCAGCATGGAGAGCTCAGGTAGATCTCGTTACCCCCTCTATCTTTGCCACACAGACATGCTGGGTGTTGTAGTGCCACACACACCATGCTGAAGATGGTGCAAATTCATCCCCTATGCTGATTACATACCTTACATTCAAATTGTTCAATATCACCCTCCTATGCTGGTCACATACTTTACAATCAGATTGTTCAATATCACCCTCCTTTGCTGATCACATGCCTTACTATCAGATTGTATAACCTCACCCTCCTATGCTGATCACATACCTTACAATCAGATTGTATAAACTCACCCTCCTTTGCTGATCACATGCCTTACAATCAGATTGTTCAATATCACCCTCCTATGCTGGTCACATACCTTACAATCAGATTGTATAACCTCACCCTCCTTTGCTGATTACATGCCTTACAATCAGATTGTTCAATATCACCCTCCTATGCTGATCACATACCTTACAATCAGATTGTATAACCTCACCCTCCTTTGCTGATTACATGCCTTACAATCAGATTGTTCAATATCACCCTCCTATGCTGATCACATACCTTACAATCAGATTGTATAACCTCACCCTCCTTTGCTGATTACATGCCTTACAATCAGATTGTTCAATATCACCCTCCTATGCTGGTCACATACTTTACAATCAGATTGTTCAATATCACCCTCCTTTGCTGGTCACATACCTTACAATCAGATTGTATAATCTCATCCTCCTTTGCTGGTCACATACCTTACAATCAGATTGTATAATCTCATCCTCCTTTGCTGATCACATGCCTTACAATCAAATTGTATAACCTCACCCTCCTATGCTGGTCACATACCTTACAATCAGATTGTATAACCTCACCCTCCTTTGCTGATCACATGCCTTACAATCAGATTGTATAATCTCACCCTCTTATGCTGGTCACATACCTTACATTCAGATTGTATAATCTCATCCTCCTATGCTGATCACATGCCTTACAATCAGATTGTATAATCTTATCCTCCTATGCTGGTCACATGCCTTACAATCAGATTGTATAACCTCACCCTCCTATGCTGGTCACATACCTTACAATCAGATTGTATAACCTCACCCTCCTATGCTGGTCACATACCTTACAATCAGATTGTATAACCTCACCCTCCTTTGCTGATCACATGCCTTACAATCAGATTGTATAATCTCATCCTCCTTCACATGCTACATGTATCATCGCACCCGTGTTTGTAGTACAAGGATATGCCCAAGGCCCCATGTAAACCTGGAGCTGCCCCAGATATCAGAAGCAAATATGGTAGATACAGTGACTCCATTGAGTCCATGTGACACACATTGTTTTACTATTGGATATATTTCCCATTTTGGTTGCATGTGACAGGAAGGGAGTGACATCACAGATCTGTGTGTGCTACAAAGGACCAGAAGCCGCAGCAAACATGTGATCAAGCACAAGTGTGTCCCACACATGACTAGGAGACATAGCGGGGGCAGGTGAGTATACCCTATTGAGGGGCTTTCTGCTGTCTATGTTTCTATTTAGGATACTAAGGAAGACTTTTAAGGGTGTAGGTCCTATTTAATCTCTGAACAAAAAAATAAGAACTCAGGTACAGTAAAGCCCCAAAAGCCCAACTCGAGCAGACCTTTTGTTTGGTCAAGTGAAGATGGGTTACTTCCCCTTTAAAAGCAAACCTAAAGTCAAAACTGCCCCTTGAGCCGCTTTATCCCTTACCCAACAGGCATGTGAAATATTATCTTCTACTACTTTTTCTAAAGCTTGAAACTTACCAGTCTGGGCCACAGAAGCATGTGAAGACTATGGCACATGTGTGGCTCAGGGCCGGCACCCCAAGCACACTTATTATTGTAGCAATGCCCATCTGCACCCTGGTATTGACTACCCTGCGCACACCCGCAGACAGCCATTCATCTTCTTTAAGATTTTTATCACCTTAGATTTTGATGCCCCTGTGTGTGAAACCCTCCTGATTTGTCCTGTACTCCCCTCCATCTAGTGACCCCTTAATACATAGGAATGCTCCAGTCATTTTGGGATGCTCCTGTGTGTGAAGTCCCTTGGTATCGCTGATTTCTCACCTTCTTCGCTTTTATGGTACATGAGCGAGCCTCCTCCAATAATCAGTTAGTGCCATGAGCTGCAATGAATGATCATTGCCATGTGCCTCCCAATGGCCCTGTGGGTGCGTGCATCTATCTATCTATCTATCTATCTATCTATCTATCTATCTATCTATCTATCATCTATCTATCTGGTGTTGTGTGGGGATACAGCACCAGTTTCCAGGGGGTTTAACCACTCAGTGCATTGCAAATTGGGATGCCTCTGGGAAGAGCTTTCTTCCAGCCCTAGAGTCTGAAAGACTCTAGGGTTGGTATGAGTGGGTTTTCGTCCTCTTTAACAGCTCTCTGCTATAATGTGGCCTAGGTTTGTCCTAGTGGTTCAGAAGCATCTATGCTCACTCCACACCACGCAGCAACTAGGAGAAAGTTTATTATTAAAGCGAGTTTATTTGTAGTATAATAAACTTTAAACAGGACATAAAGACTTTAAAGAGGAACAATACCCGTGCTTTTCTTTCCCCTGGGAATTGTTTATGACCAGTATAAAAGAAAACAGATGGGGACTTGCACTATACCCCATCTATATGTGGAGGTGCCACTCCCCAAGCTACAAAAAAGCTAAAATCCGGAACAAAAACCATATAGGGAGGCACTCTCAACTCATAAATTAATCCAAAAATATTTTTATTAATTTACACAAATATAATCCCTACACATAAACACTAAACATTAAAACTGTTTATAAGACACATAAATCAAACAATAACACATAAGACAAACCAGCATAAAAGGTGCATAGGCGATGGGGAGAGTATCACCAAACTTATTGTTATTGGATGCCCAAAAGAAAAAAAAAAGAATAAAAAAAAAAATATATATATATATATATCAATAAACAAGGTATACAAATATACAAGGGTGCAAATCCTGCCTATGATCTGGATCCTATAAAGTGCGAGTGCAAACAATCAATACAACGCAAATTCATATTGCCAGACTAACAATTCATCACCATATCAATTTACCCTCTAAAACAATACCAAACTTACCATCAACCACAATAAATCAAGTTAAACACCTCAAAATAATCCCCTAATATATATCATAATACCAATCCTATAATATGAATCACAAATATATCACAATCAATTATAACAAGCAATTAAACCAGGTATCATGAAAATAACATGTGTCCAGTCTCCCCAGCACCTACCACGCGTTTCGTGGGCACGTCACCCACTTCCTTAGGCTGAACTCGTGGGGAGACTGGACTCATGTTTTTTTGAGATGGCTTGCTGTGTTCATCCCCAGGAATCGCCCTTAAAAACTTTCCTTCCAACAATCCCATGGCCCATTTGCTGCCATGGCTACAGCCAGCCAATCAGTAACTAATGCTAATGTCAGATGGGCTAATAAGCTGATTGGAGTGTGTACCGCTGGACACTCCTCCTGCACCAGCTATTGAGAAGTTCCTGAGGAGGGTACACGCCTCACCCAGAGGGTCGCGGTGATGTGCCTGCAGGCTGTACACATGGAATCGCTGCTGAGATGATTAAACTGGGTGATCCTGGGCCTTTCATACAGAGTGGCATCCCAAATCGGTATGTCCCAGGATTCTTTTAGGCTCCTGGGAGGCTGTTGTTCCTACCTAATCCATTAGCAGCCACTAGACGTATCAGTTGCTAAAACAGCAAAGTACAACAGTAAAATAAATAGGTAAAAAAAAAAAATATATATATATATATATATATATATATATATATAGGAGACTGAGTTGGAAGGAGACACTTTATAATGCAAGAATTTCATTTTGTCGACCTTTAATTAAGGTGATGGGAGTTTTTTTTTTTTTTCTTTAGTATTGTAGCTCTTAAAATCCTTGTTGCACTTTACAAGACGTCGGGTGGTGCTATAGATGGTGCTGAGCATTGGGCTGACCTGTGCTGCTGCGGACACTTCGTTTAGGCTGCTTTTAATTGGCTCTGAATGTGAATGTCAGCACACAGAGTGCAGCATCTCTGATTGTAATATAGTTTTTTCAAATAGTCCTGGGGGAGCCATTCTCTCTGATGAGTCAGTTGTTTGTAACAAAATGGCTGTGTTAGTCTTTAGTGGCCTCGTGGGTCCTCTAACAAAGGCGTGATTTGCCGTTTTGGCGCAATGACGCGGCTTCTTATAGGCTGGTGTGTGCTCTGCTAAGCAAACCTGTAAAAAAAAAAAAAGTGGAGGGAGGATTTTTTTTTTTTTTGGTTCTGTCTCATTCTGGGTTTACTGAGCTTAGAAGACATCACAGAAATCCTGCTTTTCCCTTTAAAGCAGACCTAAACCCTTCTGCCAGCTCTGTGCCAGGTAAAGTCCATGTCCACAATCCTAACCATCCATAACCTATCCATAATGTACTCCCACTGCCTGTGAGCCTAGAACTAGATACTCAGGAGAATGAGATGCTCTATATGATGGGGGACAGCAAACCACTGCAGACTGCAGTGCTGCACACCTCTAATTGAAGGGGCATGGCTGCTGCACTTGCATGCAGCGGTTTCCTGCCCCCTGTCGGGTGGAGGTCCTTTCGGAAAAGTTAAAGCAGACTTTCACCCCAAATAAGAGCATATGTTATACATTTTCCACACCCTGTACATACAGATTGCTCACATTAAAAATCCTCCTACCTGCATCTACTGCATGTTATGAGCCTTTAAACATCCAAGATGGCCGCTCATGGAGCATCAAGCAGCCTGCAGACAGAAAGTGTGTTCTGACTGTGTCACTCTGCATTCTGGGATTGCTGTCCTTTCCCTGGTCCCTGCTCTGCTCTGTCTGTACAAAGCACATCTATAACCCACCCCCTGCACTTTTCACCCTTTTCCTCTCCTCAGTATGTGTGATGCTTCTGAGGCAAGATGGCGGCGCCCGTATCCTAGAGTCCTGAACAGAGTTGCAGCCCAGCGGGGGAAAGAATAATAAGTAAGTGACTAAAAACCTAGATTATATTAATTTTAGATGCTGGGGAATAGTTTTTGAGGGTTTGGGATTTTCATTAAATGATGCTGAAGGTCCGGTTTAAGTATCTCTCTTATGGTGTAAGGGGAGGTTTTTTCAGTGTCCCACTGGCCCTGGCACAGTGTGTCAAGGGAAGGTTGAGGTATACTTTAAAATGGTTTCTTTAGGTGCAGGCTTGGACTGGCCACAGGGGAATAGGGGATTTTCCAGGGGCCCCCTGAGCTTAGCGGACATTTAGGTGCATCATCCCTAAAGTGCTGCGTGCATATGCCCTAAAGAAAACAGGTACTATTGGTATTTAGGGTGGGCTCCCCATTTCTGCCTGTGGGCCCAGGACAACCCAGTCTGATAGTGATTACGTGGATCTAGAGCCAGCAGGGGAAAGGAGACGGATCCATCCTCATGGGGTAAGCTAAGGTTCAAACTAGTTGTTTTGTAGCCAAGAAGGTCACATGTCCTTAAACCGGACCTTCACCCTGAATAAGAGCCTATCTTGGATGTTTAACCCACCCTGTACATACAGATTGCCCACATTAATCTGGACCAACACCCTCCACTGATCGGCCCGGGAATCTATAAGATTCCCGGACCGATCAGTCCCCTGACTGCGGGGCACCCCGCTGTGTGAAACCCCCCAGAAACCCCTAAATCCCTACCTGCTCCTCGATCCAGCAGCGCCCACCGCCGCCGCCTCCCGCGCGTCCCTCTAGCAGGACGCGCACCCGCGCCGGCCGTTTGTGAATGGCCAGCGCGGCCACGCGCCCTGTAAGAGTGACGCGCGGGAGGAGGCGGCGGCGGGCACGCTCTCTTGCCTCCCGCTTGTCCGTCGGCGGGGATTGGCAGCAGCGGTCACGTGGGAGTGGGGGGAGGTGAGTTTTTGGGGCTTTCTGGGGGGTTTCACATAGCGGGGAACCCCCGATCGGGGTGCCCCACCGACGTGGACCAAAACCCAGGATAGTCAAAATCCTGGCTGTTGGTCCACTTTAAAAATCATCCTACCTGCAACTATGAGGGGGCATTGGAAAGTAAAATCCTCTCCCTTTTAGTTATAATTCCTCTTTAGCGTTGAAGGAAGGAGAGGCTACTCACAGTTATAATTTTTATTTATTTTAGTAAGTTTGAGTTATTTTTATGAATGAGTTTTATTGGTCAGGAAAGGGCTGATATTTTAATTTCCTGAGCAGTGGCAGAAACTTGTCCCTGGGGCTCAGTTCAGGGTCACTTTGACAAGTCAAGAGTAATCCAGCTTTTCAACATACCTTAGGTTAAAGTGGACCAAAACCCACGCCGAACGATTCCCTCCCCCCGGGCGCCCCCTACACTTGCCTTGTTTCCTGGTCCAACGGCGCATGCGCAAGCTGCTCCTCGCTGATCCTCGATATCCATCGCTGATCTGGGGGGGTTTCACACAAAATCCTGGGTATTGGTTCACTTTAATGGCAGCCAGGACATTGAGATCATTTGTGAGGGGTTGGTACCTGTCACAATTTTCCTCCCAAGGGCACAATGGCAAGCAGTGCATGACCAGATCCCACAATGGCAGGCAGTGCGCAGGCACATCCCACCATGGCAGGCAGTGCGCGGGCACATCCCACAATGGCAGGTAGTGCATGACCAGATCCCACAATGGCAGGCAGTGCATGACCAGATCCCACCACGGCAGGCAGTGCGCGGGCAGATCCCACCACGACAGGCAGTGCGCGGGCAGTGCGCGGGCAGATCCCACCACGGCAGGCAGTGCGCGGGCAGATCCCACCACGGCAGGCAGTGCGCGGGCAGATCCCACCACGACAGGCAGTGCGCGGGCAGTGCGCGGGCAGATCCCACCACGGCAGGCAGTGCGCGGGCAGATCCCACCACGGCAGGCAGTGCGCGGGCAGATCCCACCACGGCAGGCAGTGCGCGGGCAGATCCCACCACGGCAGGCAGTGCGCGGGCAGATCCCACCACGGCAGGCAGGACTATTGTGAATATTTAGATTTATTCAAGCTTGTTATTGAAGCTCCAAGGCTCATAGTGATGTTGAGCTGCCTGAAACTGGCAAAGGTGGAACCATAGACCAAATTGTGCTTATCCCTCACACTACCCCCCCTAAAATTGCCCCTCCCCAACAAACTAGAACTATCCGTTCTAGGATTGACTGCTCTAACCGAAATTTGCTGGTCAGTAGAAAACAATAGCTCTAATTTGTAATCGGAAATGTAGTTTCCAAACCACCAGTAAAATCATAAAATCTTATTATGCACAAACCCAATCGGAGAATCGGGAGGGACGTTTCCCAGATTGTACCATAATTCAGATTTCATTTGCAGCAGAGGTAATTGTGTAATCACCTCACAATAGCCTTAATTGAAACATTTTCCATTGTTGTGCTCAACGGCCATGAGCTCAGGGGATCGCTGTAAAATGTCAGCCCCTGTCCTAGTCCTCGGCGCTCGCCTCCTCTGCTAATTCAGCCGGGCCCCCCCGTCGTGCTCTTCATTTGCCAATCATAATTACAGCTGCGACTTGCACCGCATTGCTTCTCCGCTCTCTATTAAAAGGCGATTTAATTACTGACATCCGGAGTGTTCTTCATGTTAATCATATTTCCACTATTTAACGATCACCACCACCTGCTGCCAGCATCTCGCCGCCATCACATTGTCCCCTGTACCAGCCCCCCCATCTCCAACCCAAATGCTGGGGAAGCTGTTCTAGAGGTTTCAGGTGCTTTAAAGTTGAGGTGTATTAGTTTGGTCCTTCTTCATTATAGACGCTGTATGTGTATATATATATATATATATATATATATATATATATATAATTTCAATAAACTACACATATCTATTGTGATTGGATGTCTGCCAGAATGCAGACAAATACACCTCTGGGTGGCAAAACACTAGATCAGACTATAGAACAGACCATACAAGGACTCCAGGGGGGAGTGCTACGTTTTAAGTTACTTTTAAAGTGTACCTATGCTCCAATAGGAAGTTTATGTCATCACCTTCTATTCCCAGCCCTGTGCCCCAAAACAGCCTGTGTTATAATTTTTTTTTGCTAAAGCCTTTTGGAATTGGGATGCCCTGCTGTGTGAAACATCCCTGAAAGACACTTTCCATTTACCACTTCCTCGTTCCAACGGCACATGCGCCATGACTATGTAATTCGACAAACTGCTCTCATTGACTAGAATGGAGTGCGTGCGCTGCCGCTTCCCCGGCGACGTGCATGTTCCCGTCCCAGCCTATCTGGGATGCAGGGCATGCTGCTGCGTTTGCTTGCCATTCACAACAATGAGAGCCATTTCCTGAGTGACGTAGTCACAGTAGACAGCTCTAATTGGACAAGAGGCCACTGTTGCAGAGGGGAAAGGTGAGTTTTTACGGGCCCCCGCGGTTTTCACACAGCGGAGGTAGGCCAGCGGTCATGTGGTGTGAGGTTGGGTGAAGAATTGTGCTGCAGCAGAGACACAATTGGGGATGCTGTATCTAGCTATATCATCACTGCCTGTTCAGCAGCATGTCACGCACAGGGAAGGACTGGGGCTAAACATTTTTTGCAGGCTTTGACCACCCCTGCACCAACCCATGAGCTCCTTAGCACCGCCCCCAAAGAAGCTTCTGAGCCAAGTGCGTTCATCCACTGATGCTATTGCATTACAGAAACATATCATATATAGGGGAGGATATGTCATCACTGATGGTACTGAAGCTTTATTAAAGTGGACCAAAACGCATTATTTTGACTATCGTGGGTACCCTGATCGGGGGTTCCCCACTGTGTGAAACCCCCCAGGTCGCTGAAACAAACTCGCCCCTTCCCTGTCATATGGCGCTTGCGCGGCCGCTCATCCAATCAGTGTGCTTGGATCCACTGACATCCCTTCATCTAAGCCTTCATCTAATGGCGAGGATGTGGCCATGTCTCGCGCATCTGCCCTTGGACCAGAAAAGAAGGTATGACCTGGTGAGGGCTTCACACAGCAGGGCATCCCGATTTTGGATAACTTGGGGGAAGGGAATTGAATCGAATCTATAAGATTCCCGGGCCAATTACCATGGGTTTTGGTCCACTTTAATGTAGGGGCAGATAGAGTGGAAGGGGTGGGTATGACCCCATAATCTTGATGTTAAGGCTATAGCATTTTAGGGGCATATCATGGGTTGGGGTGTTTTGGCTCGGGGTTTACAATATGGCCAGGTTTGGAGAGCGGGGCTTGGGGGAACATGGGAAGCAGGGAGTAAGAAGAAGCATTGTTGAGGCTCCTGGTGAGGTGGGCAGCACATTGGAGGCCAAAAGGCCCTAAAGCAATGTTTCCCACCTGGAATTCTCCCTGTGCTCACTATTGTCAGTCCGCCCCAGTCCACGCACTTCTAGCTGCTTTGACACACAGACACAACAGTACAGGTCTGCTTTAAAAGCAATGATTTTCAGTGCGTAGTGCCCATTATGTGCGTTGCAGTCCAAGTTTATAGATGTTCTTCACTCGGTATATTTGATTTCAAGCCTTTCAGTTTGATATTCTTGTGTCGGGAGCAGGTAAAAATCTTATTTGGAACTTAAATAAAAAGCGGTGATTGTATTCATAGCGTGCATTATGCCTCTGTGGTGAAGGCATGCCTGGTATTATATTTTTATGTGTTGTCAGGGTTGTCCTATCTCGCGTTGTGTTCTTTGTAATAACACCCGCAAGTATCTGTGTGCCCTTGGCTAGTATCACTTCTTTGTGTATGAAAAAATATTTATGTGCCCAAATGTTCTGCTGGATTACGCTTGCCTTTGCTTTAATAAAGGCATTGTGTGAAAATAATTGCAGCCCAATAAAGCAGCAAATCTATTTTCCTGCCTCTCCTCTTTTATGCCTTTTCCAGACAGGTAAGCGCTATTATAAAGGTATAATGGAGGGGTTGTATATTTGTCCTACAGGATAATTTGGGTGAGGCTTTGAAGGGCCGATTCAGCACCGTGAGAATTTCTTTTTGTGAGAAAAAAAATGTTAGAATTATTTTTTTCCCATAGTGCAGTTCAGCACTATATTTAGCTATACAAAATATGAAAGATCTGCACCTCTAAACACGGTGCACTAAGGAAAAAATCATTATAAAAAAATGTTTCTCACAGAAAAACGTGAGAAAAAATTCTCACAGGGCTGAATCAGTCCTAAGGCTGGTTTCACACCAGCGCATCTGCGAATCGCTCCCGCTTTTGGGCCAGCACCCCACAGCCACTTGTGAAAAGCAGCCCATAGTAACTTATGAACGCTCTGCCAGCAGCATCCTGAGGGCGCAGTGCCAGCGATCTCCTTCCATGAGAGTGGAGAGCTGGTCAAACACCAGCCTTATAACTTGATTATGACACTAGATAAAAAGGGCTAAATTGGAAAAGTCCATAAAAAAGAATAATCTGTTGTCCTCTCAGAGCACTGATTGGCTGGAAGGGGCTGACTCCATTCAGACAAGGGGGAATGGTAAAGGCATGCAGCAGATGCACAATAAAGGATTACTGTGTGCTGTCACTATGTATTCAGCATCAAGCCCACACATTTAAAGTGGATGGAAACCCTATTCTTCAACCCCCCGCCCCAATACCTCGGGTGCTGCTGTCGCCTTGGTGTTGGCCTGGTTTTCAAATAAAACCAGGATTTTCCATCGCCGAAGCCACGTCCTGCGGCACTTTTGAGATTGCCGATTGGCTAATCTGAAATGTGCCCACTGGCTGCATCCCAGTCATTCAGAAGGGCAGGATGTGGGGAGTGCGCACAGCTGCAGGGTAGCCAGGGATGCGGCATCGGCAATTGCTGCTTCGTGGCAGCCATCCGTTAATGGTGAGTTTACTGGCGACCCTGGGGGCTTTCACACAGTGAGGGATTCTGCTAAAGGATGCCCCGAGGGGAGGGTAGCAGCCAATGCGAGGGCATGGTCCCATGGTTTTAAATCAACTTTAAAGCAGACCTCCACCTTTGCAAGTCTGTGCCGGGGAGGGCCTTGGTCCACAGGGACACTAAACTAGCCTTCCCATGCAATCATTAGTGAGCCCTGTTTTAGAAATATATATTTACCTTTTCCTATCCTAGCTCCATTCATTGAGGGACAGGAGGTGTGCGGGTGTTTCCTAGTCCCAAGTAATACTGAATGTCTTGAGGAAATGCAGAGTACACCCTAAATTCAGGTGCTTACAGGCAGTAGAAGTAGGCGAGTTTGAGTCCTTACAACCCGGGATCCACAGAGTTTCCAGTGTGGGGTTTGATTTGTTTTAAAGAGGAGCATCAGCCATTGTGTGATTGTGATGACAGACTCCCTTGACTTTACACATTCTTGAAAGAGATGTGGGCTCTCCCTACCTACTGCACCCACCACAAATCAGAGGGGCAGATTAAGGATGTCCATTGTATGAAGCAGTTGTTTTATGGGGCCCCCCTCACCAACATCTCACCCTCCACCACTCAGTCTGGACCTGTAAGAAACAGCTGGACCCCCCATCCATCTGGACCAGGTCAAGCGGAGAAAATACTTAGGACCCTACTAACCACACATAACACTCGCCAATAGGTGGGTGGGCTGCTCATTTATTCAAACAAGGTGCTACAGTCAGCACGGAGAGGGAAAGAAGGCGAATTGCGCTCCCACAACCAATTTCTACCTGCAAAATGCGGCCATGCAATTGGCTGCCAGCAGTTAAGTGGGCCTGTGTCGATATCTCCTTCCTGACTACCAGCAGTTAAGTTGGCCTGTGTCGATATCTCCTTCCTAAATTCCGGCGGCCAATTGTGGGGCTGCATTGCGCAGACGGATCAAGGTTCAGATAAGGATTGCATTATGGAATAAGAAAAGGGCCATGTGGGTTGGGAGGTAAGCGTTTATCTTTGCCTGCCTTGCGACATTAATAACACCTCGTAGCTCTACCCATGCACATGTAGTCAACATGTAACCTCCGTAAAGTCTTCGTGTTGTTTACAGTATTTACAGTATGAGGATTGGAGCTACAATACACACGCTTACTGTATTTCATGATGAATATTCCCTTACAAGTCCTTCTAAATTGAGATATATATATATATATAACGAGCAAAATGTCTTCATTAGTAGATGAAGGAGCAAATTTAAGGGCTGATAATGATTCATGCATGCAGATGAGGCAAGTGAGTTTTGGGGAGCCCCTTTTTTAACATTTGTGTTGTGCAAGGCTGTTCAGTTTAAACATGTGGCCTTCCAGCATATTCTCATACAGGCCTACTGCCAATGTCAGAGCTTGACAGCCTAACCAGAACTCCGAAGAGCGTATGTGCATCTCAGCGCTACTTGACCTGGGCAACCTCCTGGGCAAATCAGGTGAGAGCCAGACTCTGAGCTGCATGTGGATGCAGGTGTGACGTATATGGCATATGTCCCAAGCACCCCGATTCCTCCATGGTCGTCACGGATTGCAGCAGCTGTCCCGGTGTCCTGCAGGGCCACCATGAGGGGATGGTAGGCTGGCACCTGGGACAGCCAGGGAGGATGCAGGAGGGCAGGTGGTGGCCGGGGAGCGGGCGTTGGACAGAAATAAGTCAACGGCCGGGCAGGCAGGATAACCAATCGATGTCTGACCGCTGGTCCCCTTGGCTGTCCCCCGCCACTCCCGGTTGCTAATGCGGTAGTTTGGTGGCTGGTGGACATGGCCTGTGTCTATGGGCAGCATCCATTGTTTTCATTGGATGCCGGCCATATAGGCCACCCCCACCTTGTCCCATAGGGACAAGCATTCTTTTGTCTTCAAGGCCAAAAGTATTTGAGCTAAAAGGGAATTTTCACTTTAATCTAAGTATACAGCACGTCCTGTTCCAGAATATTCCTTACACATGGGTAATACATCCACAAGATGGCACTGGACTGCAGAAAACAACTTGTGGCCAGTAAAAACATATTAAGCAAGACATGCAGGATACAACAAAATCAATTCTGGCACAAGCAAGTGAACATTCAGGCTGCTTGACATAGCACACACGCCCCCCCCGTGATCTCCCCAGGGAGACCGTGGGTGCCCCTGCGGGGTGGATTGTGTATATATATATATATATATATATATATATATATATATATATATATATAATTTTTCCTCAAAACATCCTTTGGGCAGCATACGCCTGAGACCTCCGGGCTCCTCCTACCAATCTGGAACACATGACCACCAGACAATAAAATCTTGACTCCTCCTCCCATTTCCCCAGTTTTTTCCGTGTTCCTCCAGGAAGAGGAACGTGACCACTAGCTCCTGGACCGATGGTTCAGGTAAGTATATTCCGGTACTATGGGCCTGAGCAGGGGGTCCATTTCTCGGTCCCGAAGGCGATCCTTCTGCCTGGGGCCCGGGATACCCTATGGGGTCATTGGCCAGATCCCATTCTTTGATTATATCAAAGGGGGGTAAGTGATATGTTGCCCTCTTGCTGAGGATGAATTATAGGAAGAGACCAGGGTAACCGGACCCCATACTTGGAATTTTTGCCATTTTTTCTTCTTGAATCAATTGGTTGCACTGAAAGCTGAGACAATGTTTATGGATATTACCCTAGGTTGCCTCTAACCCTAGGTTGCCTTTAACCCTAGGTTGCCTTTAACCCTAGGTTGCCTTTTTAGCCCTAGGTTGCCTTTTTAACCCTAGGGGACCTTTAACCCTGGGGGACCTTTAACCCCGGGGAACCTTTAACCCTAGGGAACCTTTAACCCTAAGGTGCCTTTAATCCCAGCTGGCCTTTGACCCTAGCTGGCCTTTAAACCTTAGCTGGCCTTTAAACCTTAGCTGGCCTTTAAACCTTAGCTGGCCGTTAACCCTAGCTGGCCGTTAACCCTAGCTGGCCGTTAACCCTAGCTGGCCGTTAACCCTAGTTGGCCATTAACCCTAGTTGGCCGTTAACCCTAGTGGGGCCCTGGGCCTCTCTTGGGCCCTGGGGCTGTGTCTAGCTCTAGGCTGCCTATAGACACAAAAGATATCTCTAGTCCTGGGTTGTCCCTAACTCTGGGCTACTTCTTTTACCCGTACATGGAACCTTGCTATTATTTTCTCAGATGCTGAGAATGTTTTTCTACCAGTACTGAACAAGCTTCCTTTTATACACATTTTGGGCTAAACAGGCGAGCTATTGCAGCCTCTTGGTCCTCAGCGAGATGGTTTTTTGCTGAACTCTCATGATTAGATCTGCTGTCCTAGTAGGATTAGTCTTGTGGCAGTAGTATCCTCCTTTCCATTCTTTCCCACCCAACGAGGTAGTACTCGCCTATCTCTCAGGCGTATGCTGCCCGAAGGATGTTTTGAGAAAACTTAAGTTAGGTACCTGGTAACTTATTTTCTAAACATCCGAAAGGGCAGCATACGCCTACTTCCCTCCCTTTTTTTCTTATGTGGAGTTGGATTATGTATTGATTATGTGTTGGAGTTGTGGATCTGTTTCTTTTCTCTTTCAGATCTCTACAACAACTGGGGAATGGGAGGAGGAGTCAAGATTTTATTCTGTCTGGTGGTCATTTGTTCCAGATTGGTAGGAGGAGCCCGGAGGTGTCAGGCGTATGCTGCCCTTTCGGATGTTTAGAAAATAAGTTACCAGGTACCTAACTTAAGTTTTTTTTTTTTTTTGTATTTCTTAAGGGGATGTCTTCTTATGTCTTTCAGGCGGGTAGACCTCATTGTGGTTTCACCCGGTCCTCCCCCTTTTAGTTTTTGGCTATTACTATTATATCTCCCACATCCCTAGCGGGCTCTTGGGTCATCCCGGGTTGCTATCATTAGCGTTAACCCTATATTGGCCTATTGTGCCACTATAATCACCATATGGAGGCTTCTGGGGATAATGTGCTTGGAATTCCTTCGGGACAAGCCAGGATATGTGTTGTGTGTGAAATATCCCCTATAAGTGAGGATGTCAGGGTGTGTGTACCCTGCGCCCAGCAGGTACTTGCACTGCAGCCTGGGCTGCCTGTTACTGGTGCGGCACCCCCTTTGGCTTCGCCTACTCCCCCATGCTTACATCTGACCCCCACCAAGGGGCATAATAGCGGGGAGTCTCAACCTGATTTAGCTGCACGGGTGGCCAACATTGAAAAACATCTTGCAGGGTCTGCCCCGCGTAAGGCTTCTGCTAAGAAGCGGCATTTATCACCCGCGGTTTCCCTCTTCCCTGTAGAAGACGAGGGCCCTTACTCACTCTCAGGTCCTTACCCCCTTGAGGAGGGGGAACTATTTTCTGATTCGGAATGCTCTGAGGAACAACCTAAGATTTACGGTAGTACTGGGACTCCCTTTCGGGAAGACCCGTGGTCCCCTGATGACACTGACAGAATGCTGAGATATTTTTGAAGTGCCTTGTATTTCTCACCCGGCAGTGGCTACGCAGCAGCAGGGTGAGCTTTTTCATACGGTTAAGCCACGCTGGGAGTTCGTTGAGCAGTCTCACTTTAATAATCTAGTGCTCAAGGAATGGGAATGGCCTAGCAAGCTTCCAGGGGTGCCTAAGAGTTGGGACAAGAGGTATCCCTTTCCTGCTGATGTTAAGCGTTGGTCATGTCCTCCCGAGGTGGATGCGCCCGTTCTCGGGTTGTCCAATACATCTGTCATGCACTCTCCTGATACTACTACCCTGCGGGATGGGGAGGACCGGCGCTTGGACCAACTGGCCTGTCACGCCTTTGCCTGTGTGGGGACGGCGCTGCGCCCGATTTGTCCCTCTGCTATTATGGCTATTGCCATTAAAGGGGTGCTTAAGTGTCTCTTGGACGGGGCATCTGAGGATGCGGGTAGAGAAGAGTATAGATCTCTACTGCTTTGTGAGGAATTTATTGCATATATTCTGTCTGCTATGGGTGATGCCATTAGAATGTGTGGTAGAACTTCTGCCTTGTTGGTGGCCATACGCCGCTCTGTCTGGCTACGTCAATGGGTAGCTGATAATGCTGCTAAGAAAGCTCTTACTGGTTTCCCTTTCAAGGGCCTGCGTCTCTTTGGTGAGCGCTTAGATTTGTTTGCCAGGGGTGGCAGGTTACCTCAACGTAGGAGGCCGTCCCGGTCCTTTTGGGGGATGGGTGCCTTTCTCCCATCCTTCCGTGTTTCCAGAACTGTCCGAGGAGTCTCCTTTACTGGGGTCCGCGGGGATCACTGGGGAAGGGGCAGAGGACGTGGCCATCCTGGCCTCTCCTGGGGTCCCAAGCCAAAATCCTCACCCAAGCCCCCTCAGGCGTGAGGGTGGGGGGACGGCTCCGGGCTCTTTGGTCACGTCTGGAGGCTTCATGTCTCAGACCGGTGGATTCAGGAGGTAGTGTCCTCCAGTTACAAGATAGTTTGCTGCCTGGCCGCCCCCAAGATTCATCAAATCCCGGGTGGCTCAAAACCCTCAGGGTCTGTGCCTTGCTGTCCAAAACCTTCTGGAGTCGGGGGTCATCTGACAGGTGCCTTTGAGGGAAAGGGGCAGAGGCTACTATTCCAATCTGTCATTGTTCCCAAAAAGACGGGTCCATCAGACCTATCCTGGATTTAAAGTGCCTCAACAAATTTGTCAGATCGAAACACTTTCGCATGGAGACTCTGCGCTCAGCTGTCAATTCTCTACTCCCGGGCGACTTCATGACCTCTGTAGACATCAAAGACGCTTACCTTCATGTACCAATCTTTCCAGGTCATCAGAGATTCCTCAGGTGCTGGTGGGCGTACTGGCTCTGCTGAGATCTCAGGGCATTCACATCCTTCCTTACTTAGACGGCATTCTCATCACTTCCCAGTCCTTCCAGCAGGCCGAGCTGGATATTCAGCTGGTGGTGTCCATACTGGAGTCCTTCGGCTGGGTGATCAACCATCCCAAGTCTTTCCTGTCACCATCCATGGTGAGGTCCTTTCTGGGCATGACTCTGGATACATCTTAGGTCAAGATCTTTCTCCCTCAGCAGAAGGTGGAGAGTCTTCAGGTCCTAGCCAGGCTTCTTATGTCTTCCCCTCATCCCTCCATCCGGCAGGGGATGCAGTTGGTGGGCCTGATGGTGTCTTGCTTCGAGGCGGTTCCATACGCTAAGTCTCACATGAGACCCCTTCACATCTTGTCAATTTGGGATCGGGACCCTCGGTCCCTGGATCAGGTGCTGGTTCTGTCCCCCCTGGCCAGAAGGTCTTTCTCCTGGTGGCTGGACTCAAGAAACCTGTTGGTGGGCAGATCCTTTCTGGCCCCGTGCAGGTAGACAGTCACCACGGATGCCAGCATGACATGATGGGGGGGCTTCTGGAAATTCCAGGGCCAGTGGTGCCCTCAGTAGGCCTACACCCCTATCAACATTCTGGAACTGAGGGCGATAAGGTTGGTTCTCGCCCAATTGACTCCACACCTTCGAGGTTGGGCGTTTCAAGTCCGCTCGGACAACCAGACAGCGATTGCCTACATCAGTCATCAGGGAGGGACCCGGAGCAAGAGGGCCCTCAAGGAAGTGTCCCTGATACTGTCTTGGGCGGAGGAGAATGTTCCCTGCATCTCAGCCGTGTACATCCCGGGGGTGGAGAATCTGGAGGCAGACTCTATGAGCAGGGGGACATCTCGTCTGGGAGAATGGTCCCTCAGCAACAGGGTGTTTCGCTCCCTGTGCCTCCGCTGGGGTCAGCCAGATGTGGATCTGTTTGCGTCCCGTCACAATCACAAGCTTCCAGTCTTTGTCTCTCTGTCACAGTACCCTCTGACCTTGGCCACGGATGCTCTAGCAATGTCTTGGAAGAGCTTTCAGCTTCTCTATGTATTTCCTCCTTTCCCTCTGCTGGGCATGGTATTGCGCAAGATTGCTCAGGAAGGGGTACCAACCATTCTGGTGGCCCCCTGTTGGCCAAGAAGGGTGTGGTTCGCAGACGTCGTGCAGTTGGCAGTAGATCAGTATGCTCTGCCCAAGGATCCAGACCTGCTCACTCAGGGGCAGCTACGCCATCCCAATTTACAAACGCTGGCTTTGACAGCCTGGCTGCTGAAACCTCCATCCTGATGAAGAAGGGGCTGCCTGCCTCTGTTGTTAATACTATGATTCGGGCTAGGAAGAAGTCCTCGTCATCCATCTACTATAGGGTATGGCATGCTTACATTGACTGGTGTGAGTCTAAGTCGCTTCCCTGTAGGGTGTTTTCTATCCCCAGGATTCTGGAGTTCTTGCAACATGGTTTGGATTTGGGTCTTCAGCTTAGTACCCTCAAAGGTCATGTTTCTGCTTTGGCCATTTTCTTCCAAAGATCCTTTGCTCACCATCGTCTGGTCAAGACCTTCTTCCAGGGAGTTACTCACGTGCGTCCGCTACGTAAGCCTATGTTACCAGTCTGGGATTTGAACTTGGTCTTATCTGCATTACAAGGGTCTCCCTTTGAGCCTTTGTGTGAGGCCCCTTTGTCCATTTTGACTCTTAAGGTAGCCTTTTTGGTGACTATGCCTTCTGTTAGGCGTGTTTCTGAGTTGGTGGCGCTTTCCATCAAACCTCCCTACTTTGAGAGACACCAGGACAAGGTGGTGTTTAATTTTAAGCCAGATTTTCTGCCTAAGGTTGTGTCTGCTTTTCATCTCAATCAGGACATTGTGTTGCCTTCTCTTTGACCTAATCCTAGTAATCCTAAAGAGCGGGTTTTACATTCGCTGGATGTGGTCAGGACTCTGAAGTTCTATTTGGTGGCTACTGAATCCTTCAGGAAGACTGATGCTCTTTTTGTGCTCCCGTCTGGACCTAAGAAAGGTCTGGCTCCAGCTAAGTCCACTATCAGCAAGTGGATCCGTCAGGCTGTGGTACAGGCCTACTCTGCTAAGGGGAAGGAGCCTCCCTTCCACCTTACTGCTCATTCTACTCGTGCTATTGGTGCCTCTTGGGCTTTTCAGCACCAAGCTTCTGTTGAGCAAGTTTGCAAGGCCACCACTTGGTCTTCTGTTCATACTTTTTCTAAGTTTTACAAGGTTGATGTTAAGGCCTCAGCTGATGCTGCTTTTGGTCGCAAAGTTCTGCAGGCGGCAGTGGTTTAAACTGTCTGCTGTTACTTTTGGGGATCCCACCCTACCTTACGGACACTGCTATTGGATGTCCCATGTGTAAGGAATATTCTGTAACAGGACGTGCTGTATACTTAGAATAATACAATTCTGTGATTACTCACCTGTAGAATTGGTATTATATGTATACAGCACGTCCTGTTCCACCCCACCCTTGTTATCATTATTCTTATTTATCTCTGTATGGTGATTGTTCATATGTTCATTTTTGACGTTATTGTTCTCCCGGCTTCTTGTTAACTGCTTGTAAATACTGGGGAATTTGTGGGAGGTCCCTGACTTATATAGGGCTGGGAGGGGCCACAAGTTGTTTTCTGGAGTCCAGTGCCATCTTGTGGATGTATTACCCATGTGTAAGGAATATTCTGGAACAGGACGTGCTCTATACGTATAATACCAATTCTACAGGTGAGTAATCACAGAATTGTATTTTTCTTGAACAACAAGGGTGGGAATGCCTAGGACACTTCACCAAGTCATTAGGATCTTCCCCTGGAATAAAGAGCTCTCCAACCTGCTAAATAGAGATGCTGGTTCCTTCAGTTGGAATGTTGCTGTACCTCGGCACCATAGCAGCCACATGGGCAGCTATGGCTGTAGTTACCCCATCGCTATATCTCAGGTCTTCATGTACCATCCTGTGAGCAGGAGTGTGAGACAAATGAGGGGAGGCATTCGGCGCCCCCCGCAGGAATTCCACACAGTGTTTCTAGAGAAATATTTTCCATTTAAGCACTGCTATTCTGCATCATAATTGAAGCCATGTTGACTCTGGTCTCTTTTTATACTTTCTTCCTATCTCTTGCAAAGAAATACAATTATGAATTTTTCAATACCCCAGAGCACCTTATTATTTTACAGCGAAATGTAACATTAGCATATCTTATTATTATTTACATCTCGAGAGATGGCAGTCTGTTCTAAAAATGTGTCTATTTTATCTTCATCTTGCTCTTAGTCATTTCCCATTTTCAACATTTGAAATTGAAATATTAATTTTATATTAAAGCCCAGCTTGGGTTGTTTTTTGTATTCTATGCCCTTTTTTAAACTTTTTTTTTGCCATAGGTACAGCAGTGTCATCTGTCAGTGGAATAGTTACTAATAAATTAAAGTGATTTACTCCCCTTTTGTCTCCTGAAGATGAACACTCCTAGTCTGGTGCATGTTTGCTCACTTCATCTCCACGCTGCCGGCGCCTAATCGTGACATCTGCCTCCATCATAAAGGTGGATGCCACTGACTATCAGGCATGGGAATCGGGGGTTGATTTAGAGCCAGGTGAGAATGCTCACCCCTATTTTAGAAGAGCAACCAGCAATTCCCTTTTTTGTCTACCTTGGGGCTGATTCAGTGTCTGGTGAGAACAGGCAAGCACAGGCAGTAGTGGAACCTTATTATTGCATACTGTTGTCCACGTCTGGTGGGGAAAAGAACTTCCACCACTCCCAGTCCGCCTCCGGTCAAGCTCTGTCGCACAGCCCAAAGGCCGGCCCTGTCAGGGGGCCCCCAGCAGCTGCCCCGATTTTCTGAGTGCTAACGCCGGCCCTGCTAACAGCATATGCATGGGCTTTCATCCATTCAGAGCTGTTTTCCGTGGTTGCATCCCCTGCATCTTGCCGCATCTTGGGGCTGTGTGCGCATTCCTGCCTCCCAGCCATTCAGATAGGCAGGGACAAGAGTATGCTAGCTGCTGGGGAGACAGCTGCTTGCGCTCCCCTTTGAAGATTATAGGAGCCATTTGCTGAGTGACTTAAGCATGGCAAACGTCTCTGATTGAACGAGAACCTGCGCATGTGCCGTTGGACCATGAAGAGGTGAGTTTTACAGGGTATTCTGGGGGTTTCACACAGCGGGGCATCTCAATTCAGGATGACCTGGGGCATGAAATAAAACCCGGGATAGTCAAAATCCCAGGTTTATCTCTGCTTAAAAGTGATTTTCACTGTCCTGGTGATTTTTGGAGACATCCTAATTCGGCCAATACTCCTAACTCGGACAAACTCTCAGTGCTGCACATACTATTACATGGCATAAAGTACTTTGAGAAGAATTGAACAAAGCCACTGTGTGAAACCCCATCGGCTGGATTTTATACTTCCCTCGTCTGCGTTCTGATGGTGCAGGCCCGGCTCTGCTCCAATGACCTTCTTTGGACACCTGTATTAATGTGCGGCCAAAGAAGCTGAATGGGAGCTTAGCCACAGTCGTGATCAGTGTGCGGCAAACCTGCATCCCTCTATGATTGTGTGCGTTTTATAGACACTTTAAAGTGGAAAAACATAGGGGAAGGTTGGGATGCCCTGCTGTGTGTAACCTCTGTAGTTGCTGGAAAAACGCAACTTTCCGTAATCCAACAACATATGTGCACCCCCCGGGCAATCAGGGCCTTGCACTCGATTTAGCTTTTTCTAGCCGCTCCGATGTCAGGACAGTTTAGTAAAAATGCTCCAGCATCAGCCAATCAGAAATGACTTTCCAGGGTATGCGTCTCAAATGTATAAAAAAAGAAATGGACTCTGCCCCTCTGGAGTTCGTTACACTGCAGGAAAGCCAAAAGACCTGACTTTCAGATAGTTTTGGGGGGTTGTATATTGTAGTATTGGACACTGAAGAACCCTCTGATAGGCTTGTGGTGGTAGTGCTTACTACCATTGAAGATCACTTTGAAACGTGTGTGTGTGTGTGTGTGTGTGTGTGTGTGTGTGTGTGTGTGTATATATATATATATATATATATATATATATATATATATATATAATGTCCCGCAAAATATGTATAGTGTCCAACCTCCTGGCACCTTTTATACCCATATGAATATAAATTAGGAAGAACAATGTCTACATATATACTATAGAAAAGCCCTCTGTTTTTCCAAGTATACAGCACGTCCTGTTTCACAAATATTCTTTACACTTGGGATATCCGCCACAAGGTGGCGCAGTGGACTGCAGAAGAGACTTGTGGCGTCCCACGGCCCTATAAAAGGACAGGAACCTACCACAAATTCCCAGTTTCCTTCTGCAGTCTGGACTGCGAAGATAGAAGATGGCTCTCTATATTACGCAGGCGAGCATGGCTTACCAGCCTGCGGCCTTACAGGACTATTCCCACCCGTTCTGGACCCACTGCCTACCAGCCTCGGCTGCCTGGTTCGGGTGAAGGTAAGACGGCGCCAGGGTCAGGTGCTAAGGAGCGCTGCTCCAACCGCAATCCCTGTACCTACAAGGGTAGATGGTTCAGGGGATGCCCCTTCCTGCCTTATTGTGGGCCTTTCCCTGCCCCCCCTCCACTGCCCCCTCTCCTCCCTAGCTAAGCATGCCTTGGGTGCGCCTACCGTTGCTTTTCCCGGCCTCGCTCTCTCCCTGGGGAGCTCTCCGGGGGAGGGAGGGGGGGGGGGGGGCGGTGTGGTTGCACATTGTATTTTATCTGTTTTTTGCTTGTATTGTCCGCGCTCGGCGCCGACATTCACCTCATGGGTTGCTGCGATGTCATTGGCGCTGGGGGGGGTCACGTGGAGCACGATTCGCGCTCTTCGGTGGGGGGGTGGGTCCCGTGGATAATGCTTTTTGCGTCATACCTCCGCGGCCCGCCCCTCAAGGTCCTTGCGTGCGCCATTTTGTTTGAAGTTTGTCTTCTCCTGACCTGCGGTACTGCGGCGTGCTGCTGGCCTGCCTGGTTGTGCGATCGGCTTCTTGGTCCGGGAGTCCCCTTCGGGGTTGTGTTGTACTCTTGTCACCACATTATGGGAATGTTATGTGTGGTTTTCTTATGTCTTTCAGGAGGGATTAACGTGACTGTGGTTTCTCCCGGCCCTCTTCCCTTTTGCATCTCCCACCTTCCCTAGCGGGTTTTGGGGCATCCCGGGTGGCTCTTGTTAGTCTTAACCCTATACTGGCCAGTGTGCCCACTCTAATCACCATATGGAGGCTTCCGGGGATAATGTGCTTGGGGTTCCTTCGGGACAAGCCCAGCTGTGTGTCATGTGTGGAGTATCCCCTGTGAGTGACGGTGTCAGGGTATGTGTGCCCTGCGCCCTGAAGGTACTTGCGCTGCAGTCTGGGTTGCCGACTACGCTGCCCAGCTCTGCGCCCCCTTCTACATCACCTACCCCCCCGCGCCTGCATTTGACCCCTAGTGAGGGACATGCTAGTGGGGAATCAAACTATGACTTAGCCTTGCGGGTGGCCAGCCTGGAAAGGCATATGGCTGGGCCGGTCCCCCGTAAGGCTTCTGGCAAGAAGCGACATTTAACTCCCGCTGTTTCCCTTTTTCTTGAGGAGGATGAGGGACAGTTTTCTTTCCCTGGCCTGTACCCCCTAGAAGAGGGGGAACTTTTCTCTGATTCTGAGTCCTCTGAGGAGCAGCAGGAGGTTTATAGTGGTACTGGGTCTCCTTTTGGAGAAGAGACCCATGGTCTCCTGAGGATTCGGACAGGCTGTTGTCTCACATTTTTGAAGTACTGTGTGTACACCTCCTGTCCCGGCTAAGAGGCAGCAGGGTGAGCTTTTTCACACTGTTAAACAACGCTTGGAGTTCCCTGAGCAGATCCACTTCAATAATTTGGTGCTCAAAGAGTGGGAACGTTCTAGCAGATTGCCTGCGGTGCCTAAGAGTTGGGACAGGAGGTATCCATTTCCTGCTGATGTGGTTAAGCGCTGGTCGTGTCCCCCCGAGGTGTGTTCTCCCATTCTTGGGTTGTCCAATACCTCGGTCATGCATTCCCCTGACACTTCTACTCTGAGGGATGGTGAGGACCGGCGTGTTGATCAGCTGGCCTGTCACGCATTTGCTTGTGCAGAGACTGCGCTGCGCCCTGTGTGCGCTTCTGCCATCACGGCTCTTGCTCTTAAAGGGTTACTCAAGTGCCTTCTGGATAATGCCTTGGACGCCAATAGGGGGGAGGAGTATAGATCCCTGCTTTGCTGTGAATTTGTGGCATTTATTCTTTCTGCTATGGATGATGCGGTCAGGATGTGTGGTAAGACTTCTGCCCTTTTGGTGGCTATACGCCGCTCTGTTTGGCTGCGTCAGTGGGCGGCTGATAATGCTGCTAAGAAGGCTCTCACTGACTTCCCCTTTACTGGGCTACAGCTCTTTGGGGAGCGTCTGGATCAGTTTGCCAAGGATGGTAGGCTGCCTAAACGCAGGAGGCAGCCGCGGCCCTTTTGGGGGGCTGGTTTTTCCCTCCCCTCCTTCCGTGCTCCCAGGTCCGGTCGGGGTGCACCATTTGCGGGGGCACGTAGAGACCCTTGGGGCCGGGGTAGAGGCTGTGATCGCCCGGGCTCCCATGGGGTCCCAAGTCCAAATCTTCCCCCAAGCCTCCTCAGGCATGAGGAGACGCCCTCACCCATCCGGGTGGGGGGACGGTTACGGCTCTTTGCATACGTTTGGAGACTGCGCGTCTCAGGGCGGTGGATTCAGGAGGTGGTGTCCTCCGGGTACAAGATAGAGTTTGCAGCCTGGCCGCCCCCAAGAATTATCAGATCCCGGATGGTTCAAAATCTCTTGTCAGTTCAGGGCTTGCGGCTTGTGGTCCAAAGCCTTTTGGATTTGGGGGTCATTTGCCTGGTGCCCCTCCAGGAAAGGGGCAGAGGTTTTTATTCCAATCTGTTCACTGTTCCCAAAAAGGATGGGTCCCTGAGGCCCATCCTGGATTTAATGCGCCTCGACAAGTTTGTCCGGTTCAAGCATTTTCGCATGGAGACCTTGCGCCCGGGCGACTTCATGACTTCTGTGGACATCAAAGATGCTTACCTTCATGTTCCTATTGTTAGACACTTACCTTGTCGCCGTTCCGGGTCCCGCGGCGCGCTGTCGGGTGGGCCCCAGCGGGCTGCTGCTCGGCGGTCCCCGGGTCTTCCGTCCCCTCGGCACCCCCGTGGGGTCCAGGGGCTGGCGGCGCAGGACGCGGCTGACGGCCGCGTCGCAGCCCGCGCCGGCCTGCTGGGCTTCCGGGTGGCGTGACGCTGCCTCCTCCAGGCGGGGGCGCGCCTGTCTCGTATCGTGCTCGCGCGCGCGCGAGCACGTCTCTCTTATGCCTCCCGGCGGCGCTTTCCCCAGCGCGCCCGCCGGGGGCGAGTTTTAAAGTGACCTATCTGCGGCTGGATCCTGGGATCGGACCCAGGGACTGGTCGGCCTGTCTGGCCTGGGCCGTCCAGCTCCTGGGACCGATCCCATTTAGTTTGTATGCTCCAATCACTGTCCTTCCCTCCAATTGCCCCCTTCCCTACTGGCCAGTATTCCCTATAAAGTTTTCCTGCTCCATTATCCCAGTGCCCGTTATAGCCTCTGGGTTCTGGATGTGCGTTGCAGTGTGTTTTGATTATTTGGCTTTTGGACCTCGACTTCCCTTGCTTGCTGCCTGCCCTGACCCTTCGCTTTGCCTGACCACGATTTTGCCTGACCCCTCTGATACCTCGCACCGTGACCCCCTGGATTTGACCTCGGCTCGTTTTGACTACCCCTTTGTTACCTCCTTCGGATACCACGCCCCGTGACCTCCTGGTTTGACCTCGGCCTGTATTTGGACTTCTGCCATCCGGCATCCTCATTCGGGATTCCCTGCCAAACATCTGTCTGCACCTTAAGCCGGTATCCTTTGCGCCCTATAAGTCCTGGGGGCAACCGACTGGGAGAGGCATTACCCGCGTCTCCTACAAGCGGGGGCTTGTCTATAGGCAGAAGAGGCGGTGGAGATTGGGGGATACCAGCTCAAGACAGACGGGTGTTCGGTACAGTCCTGACACCTATCTTTCCAGGTCATCAGAGATTTCTCAGGTTCGCTCTGGAGGATCAGCACTACCAATTTGTGGCCTTACCTTCTGGTCTCACCTCAGCTCCTCGGGTCTTCACCAAGGTGCTGGCGGGGGTGATGGCTCTGTTGAGATCTCAGGGCATTCGCATCCTTCCTTATCTGAACGACATTCTGATTGCGTCTCAGTCCTTCCATCAAGCCGAGCTGGATACCCAGATGGTAGTCTCCACGCTCGAGTCCTTCGGTCGGACTCAAGTCTTCTCTGTCTCCGTCCTTGGTGACGTCCTTTCTGGGCATGACTCTGGATACATCTCAGGTCAAGGTTTTTCTGCCTCAGCAGAAGGTGGAGGGCCTGCAGATGCAGGCACGGTCTCTGATTTCTTGCCCTCATCCTTCCATTCGGCAGGGGATGCAGCTGGTGGGCCTGATGGTGTCATGCTTCGAGGCGGTTCCCTATGCTCAGTTTCACATGAGACCTCTTTAGTTGCACCTCTTGTCAGTTTGGGATCAGGACCCTGTGTCCCTAGATCAGACCTTTGTTCTGTCCCCTCTGGTCAGTCAGTCCCTCTCGTGGTGGCTGGACTCAAGGAATCGCCTAGTGGCCAGGACCTTTCTGCCTCCTTGTTGGGAGACTGTCACCACAGATGCCAGTCTGACAGGTTGGGGGGGCTTTTGGAAGTCTCTGAAGTTCCAGGGTTAGTGGGGCCTTAAGGAGGCCCATGTTCCCATCAACATTCTGGAACTGCGGGCGATAAGGTTGGTTCTTTTCCAGTTGACTCCGACGTTTTCTGTTCCCAGGATTCTGGAATTCTTGCAACATGGTTTGGATTTGGGCCTTCAAATTAGTACCCTCAAAGGCCATGTTTCAGCTCTGGCAATTTTTTTCCAAAGATCTTTTGCCAGTCACTGTTTGGTTAAGACTTTTTTCCAGGGGGTTTCTCATGTGCGTCCGCCACGTAAACCTATGTTACCAGTTTGGGATTTGAATCTGGTGTTATCTGCTCTGCAGGGTCGTCCTTTTGAGCCTCTCCGTGAGGCTGCTTTGCCCATTCTGACTCTCAAGGTAGCCTTTTTGGTGGCTATTACTTCTGTCAGGCGTGTTTCTGAGTTGGGGGCGCTCTCCATTAAACCTCATTATTTTGAGTGACACCAGGACAAGGTGGTGTTTCGGTTTAAAACAGAATTCTTGCCTAAGGCTGTGTCTGCTTTTCATCTCAATCAGGACATTGTCTTGCCTTCCTTGTGTCCTAATCCTGCTAATTCCAAGGAGAATTCTTTGGATGTGGTCAGGGTTCTGAAATTTTACTTGGTAGCTTCTGAATCTTTCAGGAAGACTGATGCTCTTTTTGTTCTTCCTTCCTAAGAAGGGTTTGCTTCCGGCTAAGTCCACTATCAGCAAGTGGATTCGTCAGGCAGTGGTGCAAGCCTATTCTGCTAAGGGGAAGGAACCTCCCTTCCGCCTTACTGCTCATTCCACTCGTGCTATTGGGGCCTCTTGGACCTTTCAGCACCAGGCTTCTGTTGAAAAAGTTTGTAAGGCCGCAACTTGGTCTTCTGTTCATACTTTTTCCAAGTTTTACAAGGTTGATGTTAGGGCCTCACCTGATGCTGCTTTTGGCCGCAAAGTTCTGCAGGCGGCAGTGGTTTAAACTGCCCGCTGTTGTTCTTGGGGATCCCACCCTACTTTATGGACACTGCTTTTGGACATCCCAAGCGTAAAGAATATTTGTGAAACAGGACGTGCTGTATACTTGGAAAAATACAATTCTGTGATTACTCACCTGTAGAATTGATTTTGTAGTATACAGCACGTCCTGTTTCACCCCTCCCTTGTTATCATTTTTCTTGGTTAGCTCTGTATGGTGATTTGTTCAAATGTTTGGTTGGGGTCCTTCATTTTTATTCTCCCGGCTTCTTGTCTAACTGCTTTGTAACACTGGGAATTTGTGGGAGGTTCTTGTCCTTTTATAGGGCCGGGAGATGCCACAAGTCTCTTCTGCAGTCCACTGCGCCACCTTGTGGCGGATATCCCAAGCGTAAAGAATATTTGTGAAACAGGACGTGCTGTATACTACAAAATCAATTCTACAGGTGAGTACTCAAAGAATTGTATTTTTCTTAATCTTTTAGTCTCTGTTCTCCATTATATTACTTCCTAAAGCGGACCTAATAGCAAAATGTCCCATAGGGCAGTTTTATCCCCACTCCCGTCAGACCTCTGCATTTGTCTTGCCCTTTGGCTAGAATCCCCTTAGGAACTCTGAAAATCGGGCAAAATACTTGCTTTTCTAAATTCCCGTGCTAGCGGCAGCAGCTTTTCCACCAACCGATCAGGTTCACTAGACAGATGTGACCTCCTGGTGAATTAAAACAGTACTGGCTGCTGGAGGTCGTATGGACCACACTAATGTTGCTGGAGTCTGGACCAAGTAATATCCCTTGATTTTTGGACTTCTGAGGGGTATCCCAAATTGATAGACCTAGTGTGTGGGGTGGGTGGGGGTGCAGCACTTTATACTGGCCATATGTGCAGGCTTTTTTTTTTTAATGATCTTTTTATTATGTGTAATGCAGATCTTGTTCCTTCCCAATAATTTGGCCTAGTGCTCAGAATTTCCCGGCAGATGGGCCTCTATGCAGCGTATCGCTCCTTGCATTTGGTATTCCTCCGGTGATGTGGGTTTCTTGATTCCCTGCTATAGTAGGAAATCATGATCTCTAATGTAATTAGCTGTCAGAGGCTTATAAATGCTAATTTACGCTCTTGTGCTAAACCTATATAAATCAATATACACTTTTTAATTATTTCAGACAAATGCAGGGCCCAACATTATGTAAGGATAACCAAGCTAATTAGAGAACATTTGCAATTCCCATTCTTCTTGTCTGTATCTGACGTTTCCGTGTACATTCCATTATTCAGATTCTGCATTAGCAAAGAAGGTAAAAGTGTGTTTCCTGCAGGAATGGCCACGCTTCCACATCCGGACCCTCCTGAGGTAGGCAAGGTGAATCACCACAGCATCCAGCTGTATTGGGATATCAATCACCGCTACCCACGCAGAGGCCCTTCCAGCAAGTGGTTTACATTTTCCTTGGAACTGGAGGAGCCGAAGACTCGTGCTTATGGCACCATCTATTCGTATGTACCTGGACTGGGGAATGGTTGCACTTGCCTAAAATGGACCTGTTACAGTGTTTCTCATTGTTCTCAAAGGGGGTGCAGGGGATGCGGCAGCGCTTGCTCCTCATTGAAAACAATGCTATCAGTTTGCCTAATGAAATAACCTGCGCATGCACCATAGAAACAAAGAAGAGGTGAGTGAATAGTGGTGTTCTGGGGGGTTTCACACAGCGGGGTATCCCGATTCAAGATGCCCCAGGGGAAAGTCAGTGGCTGGAATCTTTTAGATTCGTCGATCGGCCTGGGAATCTATAAGATCTATAAGGTGGATCGATTCCCTCCTCCTTGGGCATCCAAATTCGGTATGCCCCACTGTGTGAAACTCCCCCAGGTCGCCCCATACACATTACCTTGTTTCCTGGTCCAACGGTGCATACGCGAACCACAGCCACATCCCCGCTATTCCTCTAGCGGGGCGTGTCTGCACTCCAGGCATTTGTGAATGACCGGCACTCTCTCTGTTAGAAGGTAGCGGGGGATGCGGCCGCCAGCATGCTTGGAGCCGCTGGCCTTAGACGAAGGCTTAGATGATGTGATGTCAGCAGTTCAGAGCACGCTGATTGGACGAGATTCCGCGCATGCGCCGTAGGACCGGGAAGAGGTGAGTTCAGGCGATCTGGGGGGTTTCACACAGTGGTGTACCCCTGATCGGGATGCCCCGGGGGAAAGGACCAAAACCCAGGATAGTAAAAATGTTTAATTCTAAGTATACAAGGTTAGAATAACTATTGTTCCTCCAACCCACGTGTATAGGGGAGACCAGAATCTGACCGAGGGGTACAAGTAAGATCTACGTGAAACCCCCATTTTATGCCCCTGGAATGGAGAGGGCAACACAAGGTATTCAGGCCCCAACCCAAACAGGGCATCATAGCTCATTGGGTTTGGGCCAATAGATTCCAGACTGAGTGGAACCCTTAAAAATCCTTCTTTGCCACAGAAAGGTAGAGGAGAAAGGTACCCCCCGGGTTATTTAGCAGCGTCCCCGAATGAAAGGAGCATCTAAAAGAAGGAGCTTCAAGGAGCCCTCCCTTCAACAGGTGGCCCAGATCGGGCGGAAAATATCTGTACTTATCGGCCGTATTCCCAAATCCGCCCGAAAAGTAATATTCCTAAAGGAATATTGCACAAGACTCACTGACTCAAATATCCTCAGACCAGGTTCGCAGAGAATGCTGTGAACTGAATATGTTACAGCCATGTTCTTTGTTCCCAAAAAGCTAATGGTACTTGTCACCAAACACCGAAGCTGAAGGAAAGGATATAATAATACCCCTAGACTTGTCCCATTCAACTGACAGTCCTTATATTGTTGAAGCAGAAGACAAACTTCCCATCATACAATGAAAGCCAATAGGTCTAAAATATTTAAATTCCACTTGCCAAACCTGTTAATGCAGTGAATCAACATTCTTATTTAGGAGATAGCAAAGGCTAATCCTGCTCTCCTAGAGACTTTGGTACAAAATATTGACCGGTCCCGATACTGCTTAAACCGGACCTTACCATAATTTATTGAAAAGCCCAGCATCTAAAATTAATATGTTTTAAGTTTTTAGTTGTTTACTTTTTATTTTTTTCTCTGCTGGGCTGCAACTCTGTTCAGGACTTTAGTATACGGGCGCCGCCATCTTGCCTCAGAAGCATCACACTTACTGAGGAGAGGAGAGCGGGATAAAGTACAGGGGGGTGGGTTATAGCTGTGCTTTGCTCAGACAGAGGAGAGCTGGGGTCAGGAAAAGGTCAGCAATCCCAGAATGCAGAGCAGCACAGTCAGAAGGCACTTCCTGTCTGCAGGCTGCCTGATGTTCCATGAGCCGCCATCTTGGATGTTTAAAGGCTCATAACATGCTGTAGATGCAGGTAGGATGATTTTTAATGTGGGCAATCTGTATGTACAGGGTGTGGGAAACATATAAGATATGCTCTTATTCAGAGTGAAGGTCCGCTTTAATTCCCGAGATCAGATGAGAGCAGCCACACTTAAGGTGCCGTGAACATAAGTCAAGAAAAAACATATTTTCCAAAATGAATCTTTCCATTCGTTCATATTCTTCAAGAATAATGAAAGGGAATGAACATGAAGAGTCAGGTGCCAAATCAGGATAAAGCCCAACCTGGTTATACTTTGGGCCTGAATCCTTTTCTTCTATCCCCCAGGGTAGAAAAACATTAGAAAGGAAAGGTAAATGTCCCAGAGGGAATAGTACCTTCCTCTGTTAAAAGCCATTAAACCGGCCTGATCTTCCCTATGAAGACCCTACACCCCCCTCCCCCCACGAGACCGGATAATAAGCGGGATCAAAGCGGAATCTGAAAGTCGGGAAAACACAACCTGGTTACCCGAACTCTCCGAAACCTTCTGATCCCAAGGTAAGGAAGACATCTGGTCTAATCTGACCTCCAAAGATAGTAATTATACCATCAACCACCTCGTCTGGACAAGATTGGCAGAGGGGTTACATCTAGGAATCTAAAGGCACAGTATATCCTTGGGACTACTCCTACTCTTCTTATGGGAATTAGGTCCGGAAGAAGAGGATTTAGGTATACTTCATATGAGCTTAGTCTGTGGTCAAAAGACTAAGATACATAAGCAAAACAAGGGCGATAGCCATATTTAACTTTAACTAAACATGCCCAAAATAGACACTATTAATAAATAAAAGTGACTTACCGTGCAAAACTGGGCCCCCTCCTTCCAGAATCAGCAGCCGACGGAATACTGGATGAATCCTGGCCCACATGAGGCATATTTGTGGAGGAAACTTCAGTAGGATCGATATAAATCCTTGTGATCTGCCAGGCTTCTGGTTATGAGGCACCAATGGATATGCTTCCTGAGCCTGCCTAGATAGGGCAGGAGCAAAATCTCATAATTTATAAATTAACCCTTCATTAAATATATTAGAAGGGGAGGCCATAATACATGTACCAAAACACTGTGTTGGCCCTTTAAGGCCTAGCACGTGTTGTGGAAAAGCAGGAAAAACCACGGGCGCTGGGATGTGACGTCAGCAGCCCGGGAGGAAGAAGCCTGGCAATCAATTTCCTGTGGGAAACTAGAAACGTGTGCCGAACGCGTGTGCGCAATAATGATTTACTCACCCGACCCTGGAGAAGAAAGCTGTTCCCAGTGGGAAAAAACTCCCCTATCCCTCATCGGTGGTGGCGGTGAGACGGCAGCGGTGGCAGTGAGGGAGCTCTGCGAGCATCCAGTGCGGGAGCTCCCTAGAAAGGAACCCGGAAAAAGAAAGAAGAAAAAGACTTGTGATCGCCCCCTATCAGCGCGGCGGAGGTAAGGCACCGCACTGTATAGAACAGAGCCAGGCGGGGAAGAGAAGTAGAGAACACGTCATTCTCCTATCTTCCCCGCCTCTTAAAGGTAAATCGCCTAGTTAAGAAATGTCACATAAAGTCCCACAAAAAAAGCTGGAAAAGAAACCAGAGCAACCATTTTCTCAGGAACTTCCAGAATGTCCAGAAATGTTTTTCAGTAGCAAAGACTTAACTTCTTATAATTTTTAAAATGTCTAATAATCTTTATAACGGGGTCCGGACACCCCGGCTTCTTCCACAAGGTCATCCTCAGTAAGAGGGAAAAAATTCTGCTTACCCCCCTTTGATAACTATCAAAGAATGGGATCTGGCCTAAAATCCCATAGGGTATCTCGGGCCCCAGACATAAGAACAACCTTCGGGAGCGAGAAATGGACCCCCTGCTAAAAACAGGCCCATAGCACTGGAAAAATACTTACCTAAACCTACCGTTCCAGGAGCTAGTGGTCTGGCTCCTACCTCACGGAGGAACACGAAAACAGCTGGGGAATGGAGGGAGGAGTCAAGAATTTATTCTGGCTGGTGGTCACGTGTTCCCCTTGGTGGGAGGAGCCCGGAGGTCTCAGGCGTATGCTGCCCGAAGGATGTTTTGAGAAAAATTCAATTCATGAGAAAAATGCCTGAGAATGTCACTGTTAGTGAATCACCAGATAGGAAGACAATAAAAGACAATGGTACTTTACTCCTGAAAAAAGTATTGAACTTTTTACCCCTTTTTACATGTAGTAAAAAGCGCCATTGACTTTCATTGTCTTCCTATCTGGTGATTCATTAACAGTGAAATTCTCAGGCTTTTTTCTCATGAATTGAAATTTTTACTACCATGAGAATTTTTTTCAACTCTTAGTGAATCAAGGCCCAGAGGTTACACATTTTTGAGTGTACCATTCCACTTTTTTAGGGCAGATGTGCCCAGTTTCAATGCCTAAACCAGTCTGTGTGGAGCAGCAGCATTAACTACTGTAAAATATTCCCAAAGCATTGCATGATGGGTAAAAGCATCTGCACACATTAATAGAATTTCAATATCAATAAATTGCTATTCCAGGACAGGCTGGCTAAGTGGACATTTCAGTGGTAAAAGCAGAAGGTACGTTCAAAACCCATGATCACCCATAAGTCTTCCACTTTCCATTTCAAGAAACAAGCTTGGCTGGATTTTTTTGAAACTGAGTGTATACGTAAACCAATCTATTTATGTGGATTTTTTATTTCATGATAGTGCTCCTTTGAGGCAGATGAAAAGGCAATTTGGTGACCCCGCCCCCCACCGGTCCCCCCTAACCCCTCTCCCCCCACCCGAGTGCCGCGGGTAATGCAGCTGACTCAGCGGTGGCCCGGTTTTCAAATAAAATTGGGCTTTTCCATTGCTGAAGCCAAGCCCCATGAAGCTTTTGAGATCGCTGATTGGCTCTCTCAAAAGTGCCGTCATGTTGAAGTGCAGCCGACTGGCCGCATCCCCAGCACGCTGTTCCGGGATGTTTTGTGAATGGCTTGCCACAGGAGCGTGCACCTCTACAGGGCAGCCAGGATGGCAGCTAGACCTATAGATACATTGTAACAGCCCCCCCCCACACACAGAATTCCTCCAGCAACAATGTATTCAGAGTGTGTGTGTGTGTGTGTGTGTGTGTCCAGCATGCTCTTCATGAATCTTCAGATCTTCATGCTACTCCACAACATTTGCATTGAGTTAAAGGAAAACTCCCTTCTATTATATTTGTTTTTGGTGTTCTGCCATATTGTTTTCTTCTTCTGGAATATAAAATAAATATTTGTATTAGGAGTGTGCCCCCAGACCTGTGATTTACCTATCAGCATACTTATTTTCCTGTTCCTCTGTGTTGTTAAAGTGGGAACGGCTTTCTTGGCCTTTAGTAAAATTCTTAGTATAGTTTCTGACCACAAGTCAATCCAGAATCCTTCCACTGTAGCAGGTGAACTCCTCAGCAGCTTTGGCAAAAGCAAGCAACAGTAATGACCTCCCCAGGTGAGAACGCCGCCAGTAACCCTTTAGGTACTGGGACACAAGATCGTGATCTCCTCCCTACCTGAAGAAGTTTTGGTCCGCGTCCTAATAAGATAGGCTGGGGGGCATCCAGAATGCTGAAGCCCCCCGCACAGAACCCCCCAGAACCCCTGATATTCTTACCTTAGCCTCGATCTTCGCTGGAAATAAAGCGCCACGATTGGCTGCCAGTGCTTACGTGGGGAGGGGTTCTGCCAACTGGAACATCACTAGCCACATGAGCGCCAGCAGCCAATCCTGGCGCTGAATCCCCGACGAGGGTGGTGGCTAAGGTAAGGCTTATGGGTGTTCTAGAAGGTTATGTGCAGGGGAGCCTCCACCCACACGGGTGTTGATCTGCTTTAAGTGCTTGACAACCAATGTGTATCACCCAATTAGAACTTTAGGGGAATGTTCTCCTGGTACTGGACAACCTCAGTGGCACATCCCCTTTGAAAAAATATTGGGCAAAAAATGGGTGTTGATTGTATCTATGACGGCCGATTACCACCAACCCCCCGCCCTGGCATTCCTAGTTAATGCTTACCTTTTCCTCACTCCCCCTGCAAGCCTGAACCCTACGATTGGCTGCTGGAAATCATGTGCTTCTTATTCCCCTTGGCATTTAGAACCTATGTGGCCAATAGCAGGGCCTCGACTTGCAGGAAATGACAAGGTAAGAAATACCTTGCACGCTTGCGGGTGAGGGGATGGTATGCTGTGATTGGGTATGAACACCCATTTTTTTAATAATTGTTGAATTTCTTTATCTAAAAGCATCAATAACTTAATACTCAATAACTTTATTAAAGCAGAAAAAACCCAAGAATTGTACTTTCCCGGGTTGTGTTTCGTGCCCCCGGGGCACCCCGAATTGAGATACCCTCCCCCAGTTCATCCAGTAAAACTCCCCTTCCCTCGCTCCTATGGCGCATATGTGGGCTCTCGTACAATCAGAGCTCTTTGCCGTGTTTCCAGCTTTTGTCAAAGGGCTCTAATTGAATTAATGGGGAGCGCAGGCTTTTGCATACCCTGTATCCCTGGTGGTACACATGCTGCCTATCTGAATGGCTGGAACGGGTGTTCACGCACGTGGCTCCCCATTGTAAACAATCAGCGTTGTTTGACGAAAGGCAAATGGCTCTCATTGGACGAGAGCTCACGCACGCGTCGTTGGACCGGGAAGAGGTCCAGTGATCGGGGTGATTGCCGGTGTCCTTACATACAGCGGGGCATCCCGATTTTCTTCTTTCACTTCCACAGCATAGGGGCATTATCCCCTGGTAATGGACAACCCCAGTTGCACATCGCCCAGTTGCAAAAAGAAAAACAGGTGTTGATTTTATCACAGTTGTCCTCCCTGATTCTAGGCCGGCCGATGGTGGTTTTTGTTCTACTTTAAATCCAGGCCTATATTACAAGCTGGTGAAACAACAAAGGCCACCAATTGACTGCAATAAATAGAGGGGAGCAACTGAAACACATGCCTATAGACAGCACTGGATTGTGGGAACCAGGTAAGGTGACTGGTAATTCTTATGTGTTAGGTCACTGGATATTGACCTGCCCAGAGTAAATGAAAGAGCCCAGATTGCAATGTATATAGCGGTAGCACAGGAACTCTCTAACAACACAATAGCACCATATTAACTCTCATCTCTCTCTCGCATATTAAACATTGTTTTTCCTTTTACAGTTGTCCGGTGGCGCCCATCCTCCACATTAAAATGTAGATTGTTATCCTTCACATGCGTCGCCCCGCAGTGAAAGCGCAATGCCGGGGTCACAGCCTGCCAATATTAAATAATACATAGGGTCAGAGCCGGCTCATTCTGTATTCTCACTAAATCTATTTCTGTGGAGGAGCAATTATTCTCCGAATAAATTGACGTCAGCGGTGCTACGCGCCATTATGCGCTGCTACAATGTCTTTCTATCCCTATTTATCATGATTTACTGAAAACCAGGGGGGGGGGGGGGGTGGTTAGTAAACAGGTCTAGACTTTAGCGAAGTGTTCTCTAAAGCAGACCAGAAGTCGCAGATGATCTTAGGCTGCTTTTAACACGCACCTCCAGAGCATCTTGATTTGATATAGCACTCCAGTTACAGGACCGAAACCCTTTAAAAATGCTCCCCCCAGGGCGTCCTGGTTTTGGATGTCCCTGTGTGTGAACCAGTTCCGCCATTACTTTCCTGGTTATCCCATGGCACATACATGGGCCTCCTCTGGCATTCCCTGCACCTCTTCATCTGCTCACATCTACACCAGGCATATCTGAATGGCTGGCAGCAGGTGTGTCAATGAGCATTTATTGCCATGCATAACAATGCTTGGCAGAAATCATTAAAATGGGCTTGCACTATCCTGGGTTTCGGTCCTTGCCCTGGTTTGAACCCCCCCCCCCCCCCCCAGTTCAACCCAAAAACCCACCTTTCCCTCATCCCACACCATCATTAAAGTGGGTTTGCACTATCCTGGGTTTCCTGGTTTGAACCCCCCCAGTTCAACCCAAAAACTCACCTTTGCCTCATCCCACACCTCAAGTACATGCTCTTATCCAATCAGCACATATTAAAGTCGACCAAAACCCACGCAGATCGTCCCAGGAATCTATAAGATTCCCGGACCGATCGTTCCCCTCCCCCCAGGGCATCCAAAATTGGGATGCCCCGCTGTGTGAAACCCCCCAGGTCGCCGCATACACTTACCTTGTTTCCCGTGTTTTCGCGAGCTGCCACCGCATCCCCTCTATCCCTCTAGTAGGCTGCATGCCTGTGCCAGGCATTTGTGAATGTCCGGTGCGGGCACGCTTCCAGTTAGAGGGAAGCGGGTGATGCGGAGTTGCTGACGTCACGCCGTCTAAGCCTTCGTCTAAGACCAGCAGCTCCGAGTGCGCTGATTGGATGAGCGGCTGTGCGCCATAAGACCGGGAAGAGCAGATTTGACATTGGCGATCTGGGGGGTTTCACACAGCAGGCACCCCCGATCAGGGTGCCCTGGGGGAAAGAACCAAAACCCATGATAGCCAAAATCCTGGGTTTTGGTCCACTTTAAAGCAGAACAAAACCCAGCAAGCAAACAACTCTGATTGTTTACAATGGGGAGTGATAACATCCACATCCCCTGCATCCTTCAGGCTGTGCACGCACTCTTGTCCCAGCCATTCAGATAGGCTGGGACAGGAGTGCATGCCGCTGGGGATGCTCCTGCTCTAGCTCCCCATTGAAATTAATGAGAGCCTGCACATGCGTGGTTGAACCAAGGAGAGGTGAGTTTTACTGAGTGAACTGGTGAGTTTCACACAGGGCTTCCCAATTAAGGAAAGTCAAAATCCCAAGTTTTGCTCCGTTTTAATGATCGCCACACCATAACGTGTGGGATGAAAATCCTGGGTTTTGATCTGCTTTAAAGTGGCCATAAAGGCAGGTATAGAGCCCCATACTCATTCTCCTTTCCCCCGGTTTTAGGTGCTATAGGGATATATAAAATAAAAAAAGAAACCACTCACCCAGGGCAGGGGTCAGCACTGAGCGTACCCGGGCAGGTGCTTGGGAGGGTCACATGATTCTCTCGGCCCTGAAAAGCCTCTATGCAGGACACAGGGCAGTGCAGTAACAAGGACTAAGGACTGTCAGCCAGGGGCAGATTGGCCACTGGGAGAAACATTCTGTCAGCTCTTCTATATTCTCGGTGTGCCACACACCCCACTTCCCTTTTAATACTTACGATCGGGTTACTCCACCAGCAGGTGGCGACGTGCAGGGAGAAGTCTTGAAAACGAGCCCCTTCCGGCCTATATATACCTGGGACCTCCCACTGAATCACCAGTTTTTTTCTCTCTGCATGAAGCGACAAGACAGAAGAATGAAGTCTCCTAGCCGGGGTAAAATCCGGCATCCCCTTTTGGTCTATTTCTGCCCAGTTCTTGTGTGTTTATTATGCTTAGTTAAATGGAAGCCTCCCAGCCTAGGCTGCGGGCTGGGCAAAGGTAGATGGCACTTTAGGTGCCTAGGAGCTTATCTCCTCCGCTCGACCCCACTTGTGGGGCAATGCGGCTATCCGGCTGGTGATCCGGATTTGGGATGCCCCTGTCCCGATGTCCCTTTAGGTCACCTTCTCCCGCTTGGCCTTCTCCCTTCGCTAAGGGGGGGGGGGTGTAATGTGCATGAGTGCTTTACTTTACTGTGAAAAGGTCTTAGTGTCAGCTCATGGACAGGGCTGCTGGGGTCTGTTTTTCACTGTTTGTTTGTTTTTCCCTCCCTTTGCTGGCCGGGACGCGCTGTCTCCGGGCCCGCCCCTCGCTTCCCTGGTCTCATTAGAGACCTGGACGCTGCAGCCGGTGGGGGAAGAGCTTCCTTGCTGCTGAAAACTACACAGGTAAAACGGCCCCACCATTGTGCACGTGGGGCCATTCTTATGCTATGGCTGCAGCATTTTTCTCCCTGGGGCATTTCTACTTATGGGGAATGTTGTTGTTTCACATAGGGGGATATGTGCTCCAGTGGCTGCGATTGTTCACTTTACCTTTGTGATATATATATATATATATATATATATATATATGTATGTATGTATGTGTATATATGTATTTATATTTATATATGTATGTATGTACAGGTATGTTTATATATATGTATGTGTATGGGCATGTATTTATACACAGTATGTGCTCTGATTTTTTTGCACTCTGCTTTGCCTTGAAATGACATGTGTCATGTATATTTATTCAAGATGTTTAAGCTAGCCATATATGTTTGCCTTATTGGTTATGTATGATTGTAGCTGGGGCATTGACTGTGGTCTCTTTTCCCCCACAGATTCTGGGATCCCCTCACTGCAGTGGCTCTCCCGGTCTGTTATACCTGGCTAGTCTTAGTCTCTAAATTGGGATTTTCCTAGGTTTAAAAAAAAAAAAAAATGTATAAAAAAAAAAAATAAAATCCTCCCACTTACGGGACTTTAATTATAAAGGGGCATCCCGGGTTGCTTATTGCGTAAAACCCTGGGTTGTTGCGAATACCATAAATTCACCATATGGAGGCTTCCAATGTTACCGGAAATGGCTCCTCGGGGCCATCCAGGTTGTGTGGGGGCTGTGGGGTTCAGCTCCCAGGCGATGATGTCATATTATGTGTTCCATGTGCTCAGCAGAACATTGCGCACCACTCCATTGTTCCGGCTTCTGGCTCCTCGCAATTTCCGTCATCTCCTATCCCCCCCAACCTAGTCCGGACCCCGTGTGACACTGTCAAAAATGGGGATTCGCATTCCGAGGTGCATGCGCGGTTGGCCAACCTCGAGAAAATTATCTCCGCTTCAGTGGCTCAGAAGCCTACGGCAAAGCGGAAGCACCTTGCTCCGGCAGTACCTGCCCCGGAGGATGAGGTATCTCAATTTTTGGATTATTCAGATTGTCCCCCTGATGAGGAGGGGGAACTTCTTGAGGAATCGGATGAGCCTGCAGACCAGCTATTGTTTGATACTGCTGGTGATCAGGCTGTGGGGGTGTCCCTTGACACTCCTTCTATTTTGGCTCAAATGTTTAAAGTTTTGGCTTTGGATCCGCCTGTGGTGGTCCCTCTGCCAAAAGGTGAGTTTGATGTACCCCAGTCGCGTTTGGTGTTTCCCAGGCAACAGCACTTTGAGAAGCTTGTCCTTAAGGAATGGGAACAACCCACGCGCCTGGCTGGAACTCCTCCTAATTGGGATAAGCGTTATCCCTTTCCAGAGGACTTGGTGAAGCTTTGGTCAGTGCCCCCCGAAGTCGACACCCCGGTGTTGGGGTTGACTGGCCCGGCTGCGTTGCACCTTTCTGGCACCACTACCATTAAGGATGGTGAGGATCGTCGGATTGATCAATTGGCTCGCCATGGTTTTATCAGTGCCGGCTCAACACTACGGGCAATTTGTGCTTCGGCGCTTCTGTTGCTGGCTGTTAGATCCATGATTAGGGATCTGCTTGCAGATCTTGATCCCGCTTGTGATATGATTAGCTCTCTCAAGCAGCGTGAGTCGTTTGTTTCTTTTGCCCTGACTGCTCAGGACGATGCTCTTGCGACGAGTAGCAGGACAGCGGCATTGCTGCTGGCTATTCGTCGGTCTATATGGCTGCGCCAGTGGACGGCGGACTTTATTTCTAAAAAGGCGCTTACAGCGCTACCCTTCATAGGTTTACGCCTTTTTGGCGAGAAATTGGATGCTGTTACCAAGGATGGTAAGTTGCTTCAATTCAAGAAACCTCGTCGCTCCTTCAGGGGTGCGAGTTCCTTTAGTCCCTCCTTTCGAGGAGCCAGAGCGGGCAGAGGGGCTTCCCTTCCCGTTACCGGGGCTGTAGGTTGGTCCCAGGGAAGAGGTCGTGGCCGTCCCGGTCAGTCCTGGGGCGCCAAGCCCAAACCTACTGCTAAGCCCGCTCAGCTCACCCGTGCGGGTGGGGGGACAATTGCGACACTCCTCCCTGGTTTAAGGCCGGCAGTCTCCGGACACATAGATCTGGGAGGTAGTGTCACCCGGTTACAGACCGGAGTTCGAGTCTCGCCCTCCCTCACGGGTTTTTCTGGAAATGGCGGTCATCCGGCCGGTGCCGCACTTAGAGGTGGGCCTCGTTTTTTACACCATTCTCTTCGCAGTCCCCTAGAAGGACGGGTCAGCTTGCCCCGTCCTGCATCTGAAGTTTTTCAAACTTCCCAGGTTCCCCCTTGCTCTAGCCAGGGTGGTGTCCTTTCGGGGAATACGGTCGGATTTCGGTCAACACAGGGTGTTGCTCACTCAGTCCAGGGTCTGTCTGATTCAGGAGTTGGTTTGGATCCTTCTTTCCAATCCTCGGCCGTCTGTTCTGGAGAGCCTTCCGTCTGGTTCTTGCTCTTTTGTCCCATCATGGTCTGGGCCTTCTGGTTCAGCTACGCTCGGACAGTCAAGCAGCGGTTGCTTACTTCAATCATCAGGGAGGGACTTCCAGTCTGGGTGCTCTCAGAGTGGAGTCCCTGATCCTGACCTGGGCGATGACACATGTTCCTTGTCTCTCGGCAGTCTGCAGTCCGTTCCGGTGGGGGACACCGGAGGTGGTCCTGTTTTCCTTTCGCCACAATTGCAGGCTCCGGGTCTTTGTGTCACCCTCCCAGGATCCTCTGGCTCGGGCGGCGGAAGCCATATCCCTGAGCCGGGGGAACCCGGGTTTTCTGTACCTGTTTCCTCCGATACTCATGCTAGGCTGAGTGGTATGGAAGCTGGTTCTGGAAAGGGTGTCCGCCATTCTCGTGGCCCCAAGAGGACCAAGACGAGTGTGGTGTGCAGACATCGTTTGGCTGACAGCGAATCAGCTCGTTCTGCCTCTTCGGCCCGATCTGCTCACTCAGGGTCGGCTGTCTTACCCCAGTTTACCAACGCTGGTTTTGATGGCTTGGCTGCTGAGACCTCCATCTTGAAGGAGGAGGGTCTTTCTGACTCGGTTATTAAGACTCTGATCGCTGCCCGAAAGAGGTCTTCTTCTGTCACCTACTATAGGACTTGGGAAGCCTATATCGCTTGGTGTGAGGTTAGGTCTTTGCCTTGTAGGGTCTTTTCGGTCTCCAGGATTCTGGAGTTTTTACAATCAGGGCTGGACTCTGGTCTTCAGCTGAGTACTTTGAAAGGGCAGGTTTCTGCCTTATCTATCTTTTTTCAGAAGCGTTTCGCGCTTCATCCTTTAGTGAAAGCTTTTTTCCAGGGTGTTGCGCATGTGCGGCCTCCCAGGAAACCATTACTCCCTGTTTGGGACTTGAATTTGGTTCTTTCTGCTCTTCAGGCTCCTCCCTTTGAGCCTTTGCAAGATATTGCTTTGTCTACCCTGACTCAGAAGATTGTCTTCTTGGTAGCTATCACTTCGGTTCAGCGTGTCTCGGAGTTGGCGGCCTTGTCTATTCAGGCGCCATACTTTGAGAGGCATCAGGACAAAGTGGTCTTTCGGTTCAAACCAGACTTTCTTCCAAAGGTTGTTTCTGCTTTTCATTTGAATCAGGATATTGTTCTTCCCTCCCTGTGTCCTAAGCCTAAGAATGACAAGGAGAGGGTTTTGCATTGTTTGGATGTAGTATGCTGTGTTAAGTACTATTTGATTATTACTTCTCCTTTTCGTAAGACTGATGCCTTTTTTGTTATGCCCTGTGGGCTTAGGAAGGGTTTGGCGCAGGCCAAATCTTCCGTTAGCAAATGGATACGTCAGGCCATTATTGCGGCCTATTCTGCTAAGGGGATAGTTCCTCCTTTTCGTATCACTGCTCATTCTACTCGCACCGTTGGAGCGTCTTGGGCTTTTCAGCACCAAGCTTCTGTTGAACAAGTTTGTAAGGCCGCTACTTGGTCTTCTGTTCATACTTTTTCTAAGTTTTACAAGGTTGATGTGCAGGCCTCAGCGGATGCTGTTTTTGGCCGCAAAGTTCTGCAGACTTCAGTCATTTAAGTTATGCTTCACCTTGCCTTTGGATACCCATCCCTTGTGGACACTGCTTTTGGATGTCCCGATCGTAAGTATTAAAAGGGAAGCGGGGTGTGTGGCACACCGAGAATAATACCATTTTGTGAGTACTCACCTGAAAAATGGATATTATCGGTGTGCCACACACCCCGCTTCACCCGCCCTTTTCGGTATCCCGAATCCTTTATATGGTGAAGCTTTTCTTTATTTTGAGGTTACCGTTGGATTTCCTGGTACCTTGTCTTTCTGCTTTTTAAATAACTGGTGATTCAGTGGGAGGTCCCAGGTATATAGAGGCCGGAAGGGGCTCGTTTTCAAGACTTCTCCCTGCACGTCGCCACCTGCTGGTGGAGTAACCCGATCGTAAGTATTAAAAGGGAAGCGGGGTGTGTGGCACACCGATAATATCCATTTTTCAGGTGAGTACTCACAAAATGGTATTTTTTTGTTTCTTTCCTTCTATTCTTTTGTTTGTTCTTTTTTCTTTTCATCTATTCCTTGTTTGTTTCCTTCTTTCATTTGTTCCTCCTGCCATTCATTTGATTCTTTCTTTCCACTTTCCACTTAATTTCGCAGGCGATCACGTTAGTGAGCCTCGTCCCAGTGTTAAACCAGACCAAAACTTATTGTACCAAATCTTTAGCATGAGCTCTTTATTGTTATCTTTGATATAAATTGTAGGTGTATATTTTTATAATTGGGTTGTTGATCTATTAGCTCTGCAGCTTTGCCTATGATTGTTATTGCTTGAACAAGCTTATTAGTCTTTTGTTTATTGTCATTTTCTCATTGGCATTATTGAGCGGTCATATTGATCAGGGGCGGTGATCATATGCTCTTGTTTTAATTTGTCCTGGTGTTATTATGTTTGTGTGTAGTTTTAATTGATGTCTAATAAGAATGTTGTAATATTTTTTCATATTTAGTGGTGCTCCCATTTTTAGGGTTCTTGGCACAGTGTGCCATCCCCTATTTTCTTTCATATTGTCTTAAACCGGACCTTCAGCATCATTTAATGAAAAGCCCAAACCCTTAAAAAACTATTCCTCAGCATCTAACATGAATACAAGTTTTTAGTTGCTTACTTATTATTCTTTCCACCCACTGGGCTTCAAATCTGGTCAGGATTTTAGGATACGGGCATCGCCATCTTGCCTCAGAAGCATTACATATTGAGGAGAGAAAAAGGGGGGAGCGCAGGGGGCAGGAAAAGGACAGCAATCCCAGAATGCAGAGCCAGAGGACACTTCCTGTATGCAGGCAGCCTGAGACTCTATGCGCTGCCATCTAGGATGTTAAAAGGTTCAGAAAAATGCAATAGGTGCAGATAGCATGATTTTTAATGTGAGCAATTTGTATGTACAGGGTGGGGGAAACATATAAAATAGACTCTTAATCAGGTTGAAGGTCCGATTTTAGGGGAGAGCACACACATTAGTTATTTTTGGGGTGGTACACTATCTGGGCAATTTAGCATGACCCCTATTGTTTCAGAGACAGAAAAAAGATGTAGCATTCTGGCTGTGCTCACATGTTGCAGAGGAGTTTGCAGCCATATAGTAGCTTTACAACAGGAGATGGCAAATCTGACAGGGAAATGGGAGATAAATCATGATTGTTTTCATTTTACATCTAGGAAATGTACTTTAAGTTTCAGCCTAATACTTTTTGGTTACTTTTGACTTTATGGACTGATTTCTTGCTAAACCAAGTTTAACTCTCTGGTGCTTCCCCTCCATATTTGCCTTCTTGTGGCTGACCTTGGTATCCATCCTCCAAGTTGCCAGCACAAGGGAGCCAATCCCGGCCTTTAGGGGTGCTGTAAAAGATATTAACTCCTTTGACTTGGTATCCCATGCTGGCCAGCAACCATCTCTGGTTTGGCTTGTCTCATTCAACTTTCTAAAGTAGATCTCCAACCAAAAAAACTCCAAAGGCCCCCAGGACTGCTGCAGTAATCCCTGGCTAACCCCACTTGGTATGGCCATCGGTCATGGAGCTAATGGAATCACAGGGTGCCAAGGGAACCTGTGGTTGTTTTAGAAAAGAATGCACAGATACTGCTCCAGCCCCAGATCAGTAATTATTACTCCCGTTTTGGGGCTACCTAAAAAGAAGCAGTTGATAAAATGGCCTTATGGTTTGGCCCAGTGACTACCATCACTTCACCTGGAAGCAGAAGAAATGTCCTCTAGTGGATCTTTCATGAAACCCACAGATTACCCTAAACTGTTCCCAGGTACCAATAGTAATGGGGGCCAACTGCCTTGATATCTGTTGCCAGTGAAGATGTCCCAGCATTAATTCATTTTGGCAGATGGCGTTCTGGTTCGTGGTCAATGCAAACGGGACGGGATAACGTATTTGAGCTGCAGAGGGGAGGCCTGAGCCTGGTAAAATCTTACAGAGCCGGACAAAAATCACACTGATGGAGCAGGCGAAGTTGATATCTACACATCTTGATCCAATAATGATAGTCATCCTTTTGACAGAAAGGCATGTACCCCGGAAAAGCAGCCATAAACCATTGTGCAGCGTCATCATATTTTCTAAAGACTCCCCTCTCCATCTGAACTTCAAATGACCCTCCGCCATGCTGCGCATCCGCTGGCTCACTCGATGATGCTGATCCAGATAAAAAATATCCAGCTTGTGATTTTTCTTTCACGATGAGCATTTGAATATGGATGATTTTCTTTACGCTTGCTTCACCTCCGCATTGTCACCTCGTCTAATGAGACTGGATGATGGCGCGATGAGGAGCCGCCATAGGTGTCACTAGGTGGCAGGCTTACATTGTTCATGCTCCCTTCCCCTCTCCCTGGACTCCTTGATTTATACCGTGCAGGCTTTAATACTTGAAGAGAGAGAACATTTTACAGAGTATTGTTGGAAAATAATTTTTGATTAAAGATGATGAAGCTGCAAACAAGGCTGCCGCTATGTTTTGTTGTACTCGCTGACACCAGGCATTTGGCAGCCCCTGCAAGCGCCGTAAATATTTTATTAGAACATTTATTTTACATGAACTGGAAAACTGGAGTAATATAGGTGAATCTTGTTTTTAAAAAAATGGCATTGAATTTTTTTATGATGCTTATTTTGCAATATGTGGGCCGGCTGTATACACTAAAATGGATGGAGTGTGTTCCAGTGACAAGCCATTGGATTTCAGCTTTCACCTAGATCAAGTACATAACTCCCAAGTGTCCCTGATTTGGAGGCACTGTCCCTCTTTTGACTCCATGTCCCCCTGTCTCTCGTTTTCTACTTTGCCCCTCTTTGAGATGTAACATGCAGATCTGTATTCATTAGTTATTAATTTGCCTATTTAAAGTGTTTATATTGATGTTACTGTTACTATCCGGCCACGTGTATTAATGCCCAGCAATACGTGCTTACAAAATTACAGTATTTTTCGCAATATAAGACGCACCTACCCACAAGACACACCTAGGATTTGGAGGAGGAAAATAAGAAAAATAAATATTCTAATCCAACTGTTGTGCTGAAACACCCCATTACAGGCATTGTGACATTCCCCTTCACCCCATTCTCCATGGGCAGTGTGGCATTCCCCCCATCTCATTCCAATAAGCAGTGTGGCATTCCCGCATCCCATTCCCCATGGGCAGTGTGGCATTTCCCCATCTCATTCCCATAGGCAGTGTGGCATTCCCCCCATCTCATTCCCATAGGAAGTGCGGCATTTTCCCCCAAAATGTAAGTTTACTTTTTTTTTTTATATTCGCCCCAATAAGACGCACATCCCACCCCCACTTCTGGTGAAAAATATTGCATCTTATAGGGTGAAACTACAGTAATAGCATACTGCTCCCTCCAGCTGCACATACCTGTCACCAGTCATTTAAATATGCCTTGCACGGGTGTGCCCAAGGGATGTCATTGAAGGCCTGTGCATGTGCTGTGGGATTGAGGAATAAGACAAGTTTATGGGTAATCCTGTGGGTTTCATAAAGCATTTAAGCAACCATCACCCATTTCTTAATATTTTTAGGTTTGCTTATGATAAACATTGCTTGTCTCTATTCTCTTTTAGAGGCTATTCACTGAAACATGTTCTGGAAGGATTGGAGCCCATCACCAACTACAGGTTCAGGCTAAAAGTGACAGCATGTGATGGAGAATACGCGTACAGCTCGGTGGTCTCTGTCTCCACACTAAGTAAGCTGAAATAAAGTTCTTGTTGGTGAAGGAAAATTTCCTGGAAATTCCCAAATAAGAGCCAGGGCTTGTTTTATACAGTGTGTGGCCCTGGTAAATATTTTATCTCCAAATGACAGCAGTGTGTCCATTGCTGCACCCACTTTCCGGTCCAATCATTCCATATGGAGCAACATTAAATTCATTCTCCTTATTTATCAGCCACTCCCACCCAGAAATATTAAACTAGAGGTTATTTCCGAGGGGGGCTCTAGCATTCTGGATGCCCCCTCAAGCCTGTCCAGCATCCACTCAAAGCTGAAACTTCGCCTCACATTTTCTCCTGGTTGCAGCCATTTTGAAGCACCCCAAATTCTTTTTTTACCCACTTTTGCTGCTGCCTGGATTTAACAGATATAACCCATGATGCACAGCACAAGGTGGGAAATCTCTAGAGGGGGCATAAGGGTGCTGGATGCCTCGCACATCATGGCAGGCAGTTACTCCCTGTTTTACTAACCTGCTTCCTGTATCCCAGGCTGCATCTTGTCCCTCACGATCACTGAAATTCCCCTGGCAGGCTTGCACAGTGCTGTATGTGCACCGCCCAGCAACCCCCACTGGACACAAGTGGTCATGTGATCCGGCAGACAGCCAGTGTGATCAGGATTAGGTGAGTTTTGGGGCTGGGGGTTCCACCATCTTCAGTTTGTATGTGGTGTGGACCATCTAGCAAAGGTTTCCCCCTGCCACTGATTAAAGAGGGACATTATTACTTTTTGGGTGTTCTGTTTAAGTCCACTTTTAGCAGTGCTGAACAAAGAAATCGGCAGTATAAAGGTGCCAGGGTTCCAGGAGATGCAAGAATGTAGTAACATTAGGCAGTAATATAGGGCCTAGCAAGGGATGCCAGATTGTGATAGCACAAGACAGTGACACAGCTCCCAGCCGGTTGGGCACAGTAACCCCACTGTTTGAACCCTCTTGAGATAATGCAGACCAGGGCTGAAGGCTGGGCATAGAACAGGATTGTCTTGAATAAATGTCCTGTGCAAAATTTCCCACCAACTGACACCGTAGAGTATCTGTACCCACATAAACTATTTCACTCTGCCCCATCATTCAGCAGTCTCAAGTCCAAAATGATTAGAGAGCAGATGCAGCACCATACACACCTGACCGGTCATCGGTTCTGGCCCAATTCTGTGCTCACTAGCTCTGACTGCTATTCTGTCACTGCCAGCTACCAGTGGGGCCATAGTGTACAGTGCTGTGCAAGCAGTCCTATGGACCTCATTGGCTGCTGATAGTTACATGAGGTGGCAAACTGTTGAGGGAACACAGACATGATCAGTTGGGGCAGTAGTGCCTAGCTTGAGCACTTCAGTTGCAACTTGGCTGTGAATCGAACCTGTCACCCTCCGGTCACAGACCACTTCCTTAAAGGAGCTGTATCACAAAATTGAGTAAAAATCTATATAAACACGTCGCCTAATAAGAGGAGGGGTACCATATACCCCTGAACTGTATAAAACTCCCACCAAGCTTGTGGTTTTCCTCTCCTGGTAGGCATAAAATCCAGGGGTGATAGGTTTGAGTGATTCCTCTTTCTTCCATTAAAAGAAAGAAACAAGCCTGGCTGGATATTTCTTAATGCTGGGTATATAAGTGACCCCTCCTCCCGTTATCCAGCATATTCATATGGACACTGATGAGGCTTATCAATAGGGCTTATCAGGAAATGCAAAATGCTGGTGAGTGAAAGACGTGGCCTTTGACATTCAGCATTAGGAGCAGAAAGCAGGTTTATTTAACTTCTTTCCTGAAATGTCCATTAAACTACCCATATCTCCTATCTAGACACTGCTTAGAGCACAAGAGCTGTACTGTACAGTGAGGTACTAGTTTACACAGGGAGCACCTATAAGGATGGGGCCCTAGGCAGTTGCCCAGTTTGCCCACCCTTAAAGCCAAGACTAGCATAGAAAAGATTATATGGCTGGTAAAATCCCTCTGGTGCCTGTAACGAAGAGATGGCTGGTATTATGCCTAACTGTTGCCCACTCTTTAAGTTGTATAAAGAATCGTGCTTCCTTGCAGACTTCATCCATTGTCAAAATAAAATGAAACTCCGGGGCCGTGATAAATAGCGCTGCTTCTGTTTAACACAAACGCTGAATGCTGTTGCTGGGGAATAGTGCGGGATTTGCCAGCACAATAGAGACTGCACCGTAACACAATTCTGCCCGGTCTGCAGACATCATCTGTCTAAAAAAGACGTTAATATATCTCCCCTCTCAATAGATTTGTAGCTTAGAGCGGGGGAGTCTATAAAATGGGATGAAAGCGGATTTAGATAGCGCCGATGATGGAATTTTACAATCCAGCAGCTTAGGCACAATACCATTTCGAGAATTGCAGGCCATTGCTTAAAGTGCTGCAACGGGCAGATTAAATTCCTTCTCGACATCCTTCCCTGGCTGTAATACGGGTCTCACTTGTGTGCTGGCCGTTATGGACTCTCCTAATAGGAAGCGCTATCTCTGCTGGCTTTTCTATTAGTCAGCAGCATGCAGCGTCCGACGCCTGCCAATCAAAAACTGCCTTTCCTTAAACTTTCCACAACCTTGGCGGGGGATGTGCATCCTCAGTCCTTCCAGTGGTATTGGTCTTAGGTGAGTTGGGGGGAGACTATTGGTTTCCCTATTGTGCTGCAGGAATGCCACGGGGACCCCTCACATGAATTATCTGCCCCGGCGCATGATGTGGCAAGAGTGGCGAAGTCCGTCTGGATCTCGAGAGCTGGGATCGCCCATCGCTTGAGACTTGAGATGCCCCAATTCTCCAAGTTCTCTATTCAGGGGGGTGGCTTGCACATCCGGGCTCGTCCCTGCGCACAGCTCCCTCCCCTCTCCACTGCTGTCCTCCATTATGATGGCAGTTGAGAGAGCAGGAGGAGGAGTTACCTTATAAAAAGACTGGAGTGGGTGGAGTTATATCGGACAGTGGGTGGAGCTACCAAAGAGGGTGGAGTTAGACCTTTAAGCTAGAGGGAGAGGGTGCATTTAGGCCCGGAGACATTTAAAGAGGGTGGAGTCTCCATAAGTACCAGAGGATTGGTGGTTGAAGTCCATGGTAGGTCACTGGGTGGGTCTGGGTATAAAAGCACAGTTTAGTGCCAACTCGTGGAAGTGGCAGAAACAGAAAGCGTAGTAGGGTATACTGCTTTGGGGATGCTGGAAGGACCCTGGCAGGAAGAGCCCAGAGGGGTACCTTGGAGTGGATTAACAGTAAGGAGCCATCTGCCATGTGAGTGGAAGACGCCAAGGGAAGTGCCTATACTCTGGTAAGGTGTGGCTGCCCCTGTTTGAAACCCTTAAGCCACAGGAAAATCTTGAACCCGGCTGGAATTGATGTTCCTGGACACGAACCTGATTCTAAACAACCAGAAAGACCACTGGAAACCCTGAATCTAAGTAAGGAAAAGGTTCCCCTAGAACTCTTTACCCTGTATACCCCCCTGCCTAATTTGACAATAGTTGGTAGCCATCTCAAAGTGGGGTGGTGGAACCACCAGTCTGCTGTGATTGAGAGCTTTAAACTGTGCTGAACGAGATAATACCAAGACTTGCTTGTGGAAGTTACTGCTACTGCTAAGGAAGTTGATACAGTGACTTTGCCTTTGGAAGTTACTGCTTTAACCTGGGAATGTCATAAATTGATACTGTGACTTTGCCTTTGGAAGTTACAGCCCTAAATTTTGAATGTGCTAGCTTTTCCAAGTCAGTAAAATTAAACAACCTGCTTAAAGTAGTAGTATCACAAAATTGTATAATATTAAAAATCCATATAAACATGTTGGCTAATGAGAGGAGAGGTCACCAAACTGAATAAAACTCCCGCCAAGCTTGTGGTTTTCTTCTCATGGTAGGAATAAAATCCAGGGGTGCCAGGTTTAATGTATCAGGGAACAGAGTTTGTGCTCCCCCCAATTTCTTTTACTTGCTATAAAAATAAAAAAGCAAGCCTGGCAGGGTTTATCCTCTATCCCCTTCTATCAACAGTCTGTAGATTAACATAATTCTGCACTGACCTCATGGTAATTGCTATCATTAGTTATTCTGAGTATACAGCACGTCCTGTTCCAGAAGATATTCCTTACACTTGGGTTATACATCCAGTAGATGGCGCTGGACTGCAGAGACAGAAAAGCGGCTCCTCCTGGCCCCATATATACCAGGGACCTCCCACAAAATCCCCAGTTCTTCTCTGCAGTCCTGGCTGCGATGACTAGAAGATGGCTCTCTCTACTCGCAGGTGAGCGGGGCTATTAGCCTGCGGCCCTGTAGGACTATTCCCGCCCATTTCCTTCTACTGCCTCCCAGCTTAGGCTGCACTGGTTCGGGTGAAGATAGGCAGCACCGCTGTCAGGTGCTAAGGAGCGCTGCTCCAACCGCAGTCCCCTCAGTGGTGCCCTCAGGAGGCCCATGCCCCTATCAACATTCTGGAATTGAGGGCGATCAGGTTGGTTCTCGCCCACTTAACCCCACACCTGAGGGGTCGGGCTGTTCAGGTCCGCTCGGACAACCAGACGGCGGTTGCCTACATCAATCATCAGGGAGGGACCCGGAGCAAGACGGCCCTCAAGGAAGTGTCCCTGATACTGTCCAGGGTGGAGGAAAATGTTCCCTGCATCTCAGCTGTGTACATTCCGGGGGTGGAGAATCTGGAGGCACTCTCTGAACAGGGGGGCCTCTCGTCTGGGAGAATGGTCCCTCAGCAGCAGGGTGTTTCACTCCCTGTGCCACCACTGGGGTCAGCCGGATGTGGATCTGTTTGCGTCCCGTCACAATCACAAGCTTCCAGTCTTTGTCTCTCTGTCCCAGGATCCTCTGGCCTTGGCCACGGATGCCCTGGCAATGTCTTGGACGAGGTTCCAGCTCCAGTATGTGTTTCCCTCCGTTTCCACTGCTGAGCAGGGTGCTGCGCAAGATAGTTCAGGAAGGAGTGCCAGCCATCCTGGTGGCCCCCTGTTGGCCAAGAAGATTGTGGTTCTTGGGACATCTGTGGGACATCGTGCAGTTAGCAGTAGATCAATACGCCCTGCCACGGGTTCCAGATATGCTCACTCAGGGACACCTACGCCACCCCAATTTACAAATGCTGGCTTTGACGGCCTGGCTGTTGAAACCTCCATCTTGATGGAAAAAGGGCTGCCTGCCTCGGTGGTGAATACCATGAGCAGGGCTAGGAAGAGGTCCTCTTCTTCCATCTATTACAGGGTTTGGCGTACTTAAATTGACTGGTGCGTGTCCCACTCGCTTCCCTGTCGTGTGTATTCTTAGTATACAGTACGTCCTGCTCCAAATCTAATACTTACACTTGGGATATACTCCGCCAGATGGCGCTGGACTGCAGAGACATCGAAAATATGCTCCTCCCGCCCCTCAAATACCCGGGGACCTCCCACAAATCCCCAGAATTTCTCTGCAGTCTGGCTGCAAAGGACGAGAAATGGCTCTCTACTCGCAGGTGAGCGGGGCTATTAGCCTGCGGCCCTGTAGGACTATTCCCACCCGTTCCACTAGTAATATGCCTCCCAGCCCTGGCTGCGCTAGTCGGGTGAAGGTAGGCAGCACTGCTGTTAGGTGCTTAGGAGCGCTGCTCCACCGCAATCCCCCACCAAAGGGTAGGCGGTTCAGGCTTATGGTGAGCCTCTATGGGATGCCCCTCCTGCACTATTGCCGCTTGCCCCGCCTATCGGTGGGCCCTATTTAAGTGGCCGCTGTCCTCCCTCATCCTCCTTGTAGCCTTCGGGGGAAAAGAGGGGGGGGGTGTAAATGTGTACGCTATGCATTCTGTGTTTTACACTCTTTTTCCATTCTGTTTAGTCTTGTGTCAGCCGCCGCGACTTGCCTTTACTGTCTTTTTAAAATTGCAGACGCCGTGCGCTGACTTGGTTCCGCGCTTGGTGGCGGCATTACCTCAGGCGCTGGTGCGCCATCATTGGCTGCTTGCACTTTCTGGCTTCGCACTCTTCGGGGGGGCGGGCCCGTCTATGGCGCGCTCCACGTCATCGCTGATACCGGCCCGCCCCTCAAGGTATACCGACGCCATCTTTATCCTGCTTGGTTGGCCCATGCGCGACGGACCCCTACCTACCGCGGTCCGTAAGTGCCCTTGCGGGCGGCTTTATATCTTTCACTTTTGTTACTGTGTGCTTACAGGTCTTGTCTGCTTATGTCTTTTAGGCGGGGCGAACCCTTTTTGGCTTCTGGGTTATTGGGGCATCCGGGGTTGCTATATAGCGTTATTCCCTATCGGCGTATAGCGCCGCTATAATCACCATATGGAGGCATCCCAGGATAATGTGACCGGGGTCCCTTCGGGACAAGACCGGGTGTGTGTAGCGTGTGGGCAGCCTCATGCTGACACTGACAAGGCGCGGGTCTGTGTACCCTGTGCTGAGCAGGTGCTGGCATTGCAATCTTGTCTGCCAGTGGCTGCACCTCGCTTCACTTCGCCTACTCCCCCAAGCTTAAACCTCACTCCTACTGAGTTGCATACTAGTGGGGATTCTCAGCCTGATGTGTCTTCTAGACTGGCTACTGTTGAGCAGTTGATTGCTAAGTCCTTAGCGCGTAAAGCCCCTGCTAAGAAGCGGCACTTGACGCCTAATGTCACTGTTTTCCCTATGGGAACTGAGGAGTTTTGGAATCTTTGTGGCTATACCCCGTCTGATGAAGGGGAGCTCTTTTCTGATTCAGGCTCATCTGATGAGAGACCAAGGGGTCATGAAGATTCTGGCTCTGACCCCTGGGCCCCAGGATGACACTGACAGATTATTGACTCAGATTTTTGAGGTTCTGTCCATCTCTCTCCCTGTTGCGGCTCCCAGGCAAAGAGGGGAGCTTTTCCATACAGCAAAATCACGTTTGGAATTTCCCGAGCAGGCACATTTCCATAACCTTGTGCTCAAGGAATGGGAGCGCCCCAGTAAACTTCCCGGGGTTCCAAAAAGTTGGCATAGGAAGTATCCCTTTCCTGCTGAGGTGGTTAAATGTTGGTCATTCCCCCCCGAGGTGGATGCCCCGATCCTAGGGCTATCTAACACCTCTGTCATGCATTCCCCTGATTCTACTACCCTGCGGGATGCTGAGGACCGGCGCATTGACCAGCTGGCATCCCACGCCTTTGCATGTGCGGGGGCGGCGCTGCGCCCGGTCTGTGCCTCTGCCATTACTGCTGTGGCCACTAGAACCCCTATCAGAAATATGCTTGATAGTGCCCCTGATGATTTGCCTTGTGAGGTGTTTAATGCACTCTCCAGTTGTGATGTTTTTGTAAATTTTGTCCTCTCAGCATTGGATGACACCATCAGAATGTGTGCCAGAACTTCTGCCCTTGTGGTGGCTATATGTCGCTCAGTTTGGCTGCGCCAGTGGGCTGCTGACAACGCTGCCAAGAATGCCCTCACTGGGTTTCCCTTTAAAGCACTGCGCCTGTTTGGGGACCGCCTGGACCTTTTTGCTAAGGGAGGCAGGTTACTCCAGCGCAGGCGGCAATCTCGGCCCGTTCGGGGTCAGGGTTCCTTCCCTTACTGTGGTGCCAGACAGGGGAGGGGGGTTTCCTTTCCTGGGGCCCGGGGAGATTTCTGGGGTAGGGGCAGAGGACGTGGACGTCCTGGCTCCTCCTGGGGTCCCAAAGCAAAATCCTCTCCCAAGCCCCCACAGGCATGATGGGGCGCCCTCACCCATCCGGGTGGGGGGACGGCTGCAGCACTTCGCTCACATCTGGAGGCTTCATGTCTCAGACCGGTGGATTCAGGAGGTAGTGTCCTCGGTTACAAGTTGGAGTTTGCTGCCTGTCCCCCTCCAAGATTCATCAGATCCCGGATTCCTCAGGACCCTGTGTCAGCTCAGGAGCTAGTGCAAGCAGTGCAAGGCCTCCTGGAGCTGGGGGTCATCTGCCAGGTCCCCTTAAGAGAAAAAGGCAAGGGCTTGTATTCCAACCTATTCACAGTACCTAAAAAGGATGGTTCAGTCAGGCCCATCCTGGACTTGAAGATCCTCAACAAGTTTGTCAGGGGCAGGCGATTTCGCATGGAAACTCTGCGCTCTGCCATCAGTTCCCTGCGCCAAGGGGATTTCATGACTTCTGTGGACATCAAAGATGCTTATCTTCATGTTCCTGTGTTCCTAGGTCATCAAAGGTTCCTCAGGTTCGCTCTGATGGATCAACACTACCAGTTTGTGGCCTTGCCCTTCGGCCTCACTTCAGCTCCCAGGGTGTTCACCAAGGTGCAGGCTGGCGTGATGTCTGCTCAGATGTCAAAGCGTCCACGTGCTTCTGGACGACATTCTCATCACTTCCCAGTCTCTACATCAGGCAGAGTTGGATACTCAGCTGGTGGTGTCCACTCTGGAGTCATTTGGATGGGTGATCAACCACCCCAAGTCCTCACTGTCCCCCTCCTTGGTAACTCCATTCTTAGGAATGAATCTGGATACAGTTCAGGCAAGGATCTTCCTTCCTCAACAGAAGGTGGACAGTCTGATTGCACAGGCTCAGTCCCTCCTAGCTTGTCCCCATCCCTCCATCAGGCAGGGGATGCAGCTGGTGGGCCTGATGGTGGCATGCTTCGAAGCGGTCCCTTATGCTCAGTTCCAATTGAGGCCTCTGCAACTTCACCTATTGTCAGCATGGGACAAGGACCCAGCGTCCCTGGATGTGTGCTCTCCCCCCTGGTCAGGAGGTCCCTCTCGTGGTGGATGGACTCAAGCAACCTGTTAGGGGGCAGATCCTTTCTTGCCCCTTCCTGGGAGATGGTCACCACGGATGCCAGTCTGTCAGGTTGGGGGGGTTTCTGGAAGTCCCTGCGGTTCCAGGGGAGGTGGGGCCCTCAGGAGGCCCACACACCTATCAATTGGGTTGATTCAAAGAAACATGTAACAGCTTGGATTTGGCTCACGATCATCCTATTTTTTACGTCCGCTCGTGCGTTCGTATGAACTTGCGAGTGATTCAATAAGCAAATACGTTTCTATCCTAAAAGATACGTCCGTTCGTATGATATCTCCTGAACTTGCCTCAGTCAGTTGGCAATCGTAAAAATCACGTTCATGTGCTCACCTGTTGCGGCGGCAGCCTGTTTTTTCGGCTGCTTCCATCGTCCAGCTCTTCCAATTACTTGCGTTTGCCTCTGGTTTTCATTGGTTTTTGGCCTCTTAGATTCGTGCGTTCGTATGTTTATAAGATCTTGCGCATGCGCACCCTCAACCAGAAACTTACATAAACCCCGTAGCGGCTGCATCCAACTTCATTTCTCGGTCCCTCAAACTTACCGAAACCCTTTAGCGCTTGCATCCAACTTCATTTCTCGGTCCCTCAAACTTACCTAAACCCCTTAGCGCTTGCATCCAACTTCATTTCTCGGTCCCTCAAACTTACCTAAACCCTTTAGCGCTTGCATCCAACTTCATTTCTCGGTCCCTCAAACTTACCTAAACCCTTTAGCGCTTGCATCCAACTTCATTTCTCGGTCCCTCAAACTTACCTAAACCCTTTAGCGCTTGCATCCAACTTCATTTCTCGGTCCCTCAAACTTACCTAAACCCTTTAGCGCTTGCATCCAACTTCATTTCTCGGTCCCTCAAACTTACCTAAACCCCTTAGCGCTTGCATCCAACTTCATTTCTCGGTCCCTCAAACTTACCTAAACCCTTTAGCGCTTGCATCCAACTTCATTTCTCGGTCCCTCAAACTTACCTAAACCCCTTAGCGCTTGCATCCAACTTCATTTCTCGGTCCCTCAAACTTACCTAAACCCCTTAGCGCTTGCATCCAACTTCATTTCTCGGTCCCTCAAACTTACCTAAACCCTTTAGCGCTTGCATCCAACTTCATTTCTCGGTCCCTCAAACTTACCTAAACCCTTTAGCGCTTGCATCCAACTTCATTTCTCGGTCCCTCAAACTTACCTAAACCCCTTAGCGCTTGCATCCAACTTCATTTCTCGGTCCCTCAAACTTACCTAAACCCTTTAGCGCTTGCATCCAACTTCATTTCTCGGCCCCTCAAACTTACCTAAACCCCTTAGCGCTTGCATCCAACTTCATTTCTCGGTCCCTCAAACTTACCTAAACCCTTTAGCGCTTGCATCCAACTTCATTTCTCGGTCCCTCAAACTTACCTAAACCCTTTAGCGCTTGCATCCAACTTCATTTCTCGGTCCCTCAAACTTACCTAAACCCTTTAGCGCTTGCATCCAACTTCATTTCTCGGTCCCTCAAACTTACCTAAACCCTTTAGCGCTTGCATCCAACTTCATTTCTCGGTCCCTCAAACTTACCTAAACCCTTTAGCGCTTGCATCCAACTTCATTTCTCGGTCCCTCAAACTTACCGAAACCCTTTAGCGCTTGCATCCAACTTCATTTCTCGGTCCCTCAAACTTACCTAAACCCTTTAGCGCTTGCATCCAACTTCATTTCTCGGTCCCTCAAACTTACCTAAACCCCTTAGCGCTTGCATCCAACTTCATTTCTCGGTCCCTCAAACTTACCTAAACCCTTTAGCGCTTGCATCCAACTTCATTTCTCGGTCCCTCAAACTTACCTAAACCCTTTAGCGCTTGCATCCAACTTCATTTCTCGGTCCCTCAAACTTACCTAAACCCTTTAGCGCTTGCATCCAACTTCATTTCTCGGTCCCTCAAACTTACCTAAACCCTTTAGCGCTTGCATCCCACTTCATTTCTCGGTCCATAAAACGTAAGAAAATCACATAATTTACATATGTCTATATGTTTCTAAGTGTGTTGTTTCTGGTTTGTGTAATTTTTTGGGTGTGTGCATATTAGAAAAGACACATTTAGGATGGCTTAAAATATAATTTATTTTAAATATTTTCTTTGTTTTGTTTTTAAGAATTGTAAAAATTTTATTTTTGGGGTTGGTTTTTTTTTTGGCAACCTTTTTTTTTTTTTTTTCTCGGAAAAACACCAAGAAATATTTCCGATTTTTTCAACAGTAAAACCAATTTTTTTTTTTTTTAGTGTTTTTTTTTAAAAAACATCTTTTTTGGTTTGTAACCCAAACTATACAACAATTTTTAAAATATTAAAAATTTAAAAAACAAGTTTAAGAAAGGAGCCAGGACCAAGGGCACTAATCCTCCTCGTCTTCTTCATCTGTTGGCCCCAACGTCGCCTGTATGGCCAGCAGCTCGGCCACCAACTCCTTCATTCTTTTTTTTTTTCCAGCCAAGGTTTGGGGGATCATCCCTGTAACCAATAGAGAAAGAAACATAAATAGGAGTCCCAGACCGGTTTGTATGCTGGAAATAGATTTAGGGTTAAGCAAATACATGTAAATGCATGACATATGTCGTTCTTCAAAGGGATACAGTTAATGCATTTCCCACAGGTAAGTGTTTAAACTCCTTAAACCGGACCTTCCACATTATTTAATGAAAACCAAAAACTATTCACAAATGATTCTGCACCACCTCAAAGTTATTTAGGGCTTTTTTGGGATTACAGCGCCGCCATCTGGACTCTGAAGCATAACACTTAATGAGGAGTGGAGAGTTGGATAAAGTACAGGGGAGTAGGTTACAGTGGTGCGTTGGGAATCCAGAGCATAGCTGGGTTGAGGGAAAGGTCATCACTCACACAATGCATGGCAGCACCTTCCTTTTTTCAATCTGTATCCCATGCTGCCTGTAAATATTGTGCATTCCAGATTCCCCAATATTGGTTTTGTTCTGTCTAATAACATGCATTAGATGGGTGAAGGGTGTTTTTCCATGTTTCGAATCTGTAGGTACAGTGTGATGGCTAAGTCTTTGGTTCTTAATACTAGTTTGGGTCCTCTTTAAGCTAACGAAGTGCCCACATGAAAGTGTGAACTACACATTGGCTACGCCTTTAGTTATGTGTGTGTTATTAGCTAAGCAAACATTAATATGAATAATGGCATGGAGACTTATGGAGTTGGTGGCCGACAGATGGCTGGTTGGGGCCAACAGGCTGCCCTTGGTCCTGGCTCTGCTGTGAAGAAGTCCCTGGAGAAACATGTGACATTTGGTTAGTATTTGTAGAGAGTCACTATCCCCAACATATCTGGCTCCCAGTCTGGCTGACATCACTCACCTTCGCCAGGATCTCCTTCCAGCATCTCTGCTGCCTCCTCCTCCACTATCTCACCCGCTCCAGAAGCTTCTACAAATACATAATAAAGGATAACTTAGTTTTTGGCCTGCCATGTATATCTTTGTGCCTATACATGAAGAGTGACATACCAGAGCCTTCCCCATGCGTGGCCAGGTATGACTCCACGCCCACGCGCCTTGGCCCCTCCTCTGTGGTAAGGTCCAGGGGCTGGTCTGAGGAGGCCACAGAGGAGGGGTAGGTCCGTCGCCCGGGAGATCCACCACCTTCACTCACAGATGCAGAGTCATGCAGCACTGGTCGGCCTGTACGTCTCCGGGTGCGGCGAATTCTGAAATCCATTTCCAACACTACCAAAGAAAAGTCATTATAAATAAAGGCATAACTTAGACATTTGGAACATATACCATGCAATTGCTTTGTACTTACTTGGGAAATGGATCCCAAAAAACCTCCGCACCCGGGGCATGTGCAGACGCTTCAGGTCCGACCAATGCTGCATTATCTGGGTGTGAGTGAAGGTGGTGCTGGTCACACGGTGGATCTCGGCGATGATCTCCCGGGCGATGTCCCTTTTCTCGCACACATTGGGCGCGAAGTCATACCGGCGCTGAAGCATGATCTGAAAAACATAATGGACACAGAGCTTTTACTTTTACACACAGACCCATATGTGTTGCATCACAAGTTGAGTATTTAATGTCATTAACACACACATTTCGAATGTCCGCCATTTTTGGGGAGTGCCTTAAAGAGGACGTTGACTGTGATTGTCAGTCTGGTCTTATGTTATATGTATCACACACCATGTACATACAGATAATAGCCAACATCAAGAATCAGGCCACCTGCATCTATGGCATGTTAGGATGGTTTAAACATCCAAGATGTAGCCTAATGCTTAGGCTTTTGGACCACGTGTGTGGCTTCCCGTTGTGTTTTTATGGCTTAGGACAACAGTGTTCCGCAAACATCAGCATCAAGGTCCGAGACAGGCCAGGTTTGACAGCTCGCCCCGCTACTCCACAGGTTAATTAACTGTTGCTAAGCCGGAGCAATTGCCCGAATTAGGACATCAGCATAGACAGGTGAAAACGTGGCCAGGCTCGGCCCTTGAGGATGAAGTGTGAGGAGCCAGTGATTAAACATTAAGAGACCCCAAACTAGTTCCAAACGCATCATTTACATTTAGGCCATCATTGACTATTCGATTAAAATGCACAGGCAGCCACTTACCAGCATGAGGATCTCTTCCTGTTGACGGGTGAAGATAGTGGGCGCCATCTTTAGTCTTCTTCCAGGCAGCAGATAAGTGAAACCCCAGCGGTTTCCTGGTTCCGCTCGAACGTACGTTCGTACGAGCGCGTAGTCGTGCGCATAGGCGTCACACGCTGGGCTCATTATTTAAAGGTCCCTTCCCCCCAAGCTCATTCTCTTTGAGCATTTCTGCACGATGGCACCAAAAAAGGCGATCACCAAGCGACCCCAGGCAAGCAAGACCGCGGAGGGCCCCACCACAAGGTCCCAGCAAGCTGGCCGAAAACTGAGATCCAAGACTCCCACCTCGGCCCCACCAAGGGACCCTGGACCCTCAGGTACCCAAAAAAGGGGCCCCAAGCCTCGTGCCCCTCCTGCAGCCAAAAAGCTGGCAACTGCAGCACCCACCACCTCTGCCCCCAGAACAGGCAGCACCAGTGAGCCCACACCGGCCATGCCTTCAAGTAGGGCAGTTCGGAAACCCATGCCCCGCAGCAGGGCCCGAACCCCATCCAGGGCCCGAAGTACAACCAGAGGGCGAAGAACACAATCCAGGGCACGAAGCCCAGACAGGGCCCGAACCCCATCCAGGGCCCGAACCCCATCCAGGCCCCGAAGCCCATCCAGAGGCCGCAGATCACAAACCAGGGCCAGAAGCCCCTACAGGCCCAGAAGAACCCAATCCAGGGCCAGAAGCCCCTACAGGGCCCGCAGATCACAAACCAGGGCCAGAAGCCCCGACAGGCCCAGAAGAACCCCATCCAGGGCCAGAAGCCCCTACAGGGCCCGCAGATCACAAACCAGGGCCAGAAGCCCCGACAGGCCCAGAAGAACCCCATCCAGGGCCCGAACCCCATCCAGGCCCCGAAGCCCATCCAGAGGCCGCAGATCACAAACCAGGGCCAGAAGCCCCTACAGGCCCAGAAGAACCCAATCCAGGGCCAGAAGCCCCTACAGGGCCCGCAGATCACAAACCAGGGCCAGAAGCCCCGACAGGCCCAGAAGAACCCCATCCAGGGCCCGAACCCCATCCAGGCCCCGAAGCCCATCCAGAGGCCGCAGATCACAAACCAGGGCCAGAAGCCCCTACAGGCCCAGACGAACCCAATCCAGGGCCAGAAGCCCCTACAGGCCCAGAAGAACCCAATCCAGGGCCAGAAGCCCCGACAGGCCCAGACGAACCCAATCCAGGGCCAGAAGCCCCTACAGGCCCAGAAGAACCCAATCCAGGGCCAGAAGCCCCCGACCTGGCACCAGCCGGGAACAGAGCCCCCGACCTGGCACCAGCCGGGAACCTAGCCCCCCAAGAGGGCCCCGAATTGCCCCCATGACCACATCTACACCTGGAAGTTCGGTGGCCAGCCACGCAAGAACACCCAGTCCCTTGGCCAGTCCAGTCCAGTCATTGGGAAGCCACCAATCCGGCCATTCCCCTACCCAGCCCCAGGCCATAATGTCACCACATGTGTCTGCACACATGGAGGAGCAGCCAAGCCAACCATCTGGCCGCACATTGCGCCGCGGCCAGTTGAGTGGGAGATTCTCCCATGACCAAAATATGGCATTGGCTAGTGGCCTTACATTATACTATGACGAGCTATATGGGAGCAAATCCAAACACACCACCAAGCAGCGCAAGATGGAATTGTTTGAAACCATCCTCCGACAAGTAAATGCAGCGGGGGAAGAGAGGAAAGATGTGTCCCAAATTCAGAAGAAAATCTCTGATCTGAAGTATGCTGTACGGCAAAAAGAAATTAAAAGGCATAATTACAGGTAACTAAATGTTTACGCTAAATCTAATGTTTTGGATGTACTGTATGCACCTTTTCTGAGTACCAAACGCTTTTCTCTTTTCAGCCTGAAAACTGGCGGTGGCTTTCCATCTAAATTGGAGTTTACCCCTGCTGAGGAGATTGTGCTTGGACTTCTCCATCCGGTCGCGGTCGGTGGACATGCTGGTCTAAGGGACACAGACTCACCGACCCGTACCCACGGTGAGTACTCTTAAATCTGCATGTTTGCCTGTTTGCTAAATAATCTACAGTTCACTAGTAACAAGCTAACGGGATGCCCCTATGGTTTGCCTGGCTTGGCCTCGCACTACTGTGGCTGTTTGTGGCCTCTTTTTGGCCCTGGGAATCACACATTTAGGCCCACAGCCATTATGGCAAAGTTCAAATGTCCAATTGTATTGTTAAAGTCATGAATTTTTGCAAGATAAGTGAGATATTTTGAATCAATCACAAAACACACATCATTATGTATGGGTTGCCTTTTGCTTGTGTGAGTTGTGTTTGAGTTAACAATTTAATTAGCCACCCACAAACATATGTGACCAAGAGCAGCGAGACTCAACTGGCGGCCCGGGGTCCCAATGCGGACCTTGCCACCACATTCAAGGACCCCTGCCCAGACAGCCCTGCACTCAGTTACTTCTGTGTTGACGTGCTCAGAGCTGCCCCCTTGATCGGCCATGTAGTGGTTGGTCTCCTGCCCAATGTCATGGCTCCGTGAAACATAGCATTGCAATATGAAGTACTGCCCAGGAAGTGGCATTGCAAGGTACACAGTAACTTATTTAAATTTTCACTGGCCACAATCGTGTCCCGCTGCCCCTGCTCTGGCCCATGTGCCACAGTCCCCCCATGCCCCCCCCCACATAAGCCCCATACATTTGTAACAGATTGGCTCCATCCATCCCATCACCATCAATACGTTAACTCCCCCCTTTAGCCATCCAATCCCTGTCCCCTCAGCTCTGGCCCATCCAGCCCAGCAAGGGCAAGCAGCCTTTATTAGTTTGCATTTAGAAATCTCCAGCCCCTCCACCAGTGTCTTTATTTTTAACTAGACACCCCCTGCGTCAGCACCATGGCCAGACATTCACCTCTCACCACATACCTTTAAATGGGCGTTTCAAACAATTGTTTGAGTACCCCGGACCTAGCGAATGGTAGGCTAAATCCAAAAATGTGCCTTGAAAGTTGGATGCTGACTGGGTACACTTCATGACTTAGAACTGAGGTCACTTAGCAGTTTGTCCGAGCCATTGCACCTATGTAAACTTGCGTGGGTTTGAACAAAGGTCACCATTGCTCTAGAGTTGAATAATATTACAAATAGAGCTATATTTGATTACCTATCCAAAAAAAGGTTATGTGTGTGTGTTTACGTGGTATTTTTTTCTCTTCTTCAGCCCAGCATGATCCCTCAGCAAGGGTAAACTCACCCCCCAGTTTGGTTATGCCTACCAGGTCCGTACAGCATCGGAGCCCAGATCAGAGATTTTCGGTAAGTTAATTTAGTAGCATAAATACTAACAAGTGCTTAAGAATGTGTTAAACTGTTGAAATCCAAAATTGGGACGCAAACTTAGCCTTTTTTTTTTTGATATGTCCCTACAGACCCGCACACTCATGGAAGAGATCCAGGACATGGAGGAAGATGATGATGTCTCCGTACAGGGCACGTCGGATGAACTCCCCCTGGGTCCCAATTTGGAACTGCTCCATAATGTTTCTCTGGCCAATCCTCAGCAGCAGAGTGAATCTCCATCCATTGTGCTTGCACATGGGGAGACTGACACTACAGTCCCCAGTGTTCACTCTGCTGCTGAGGATTTGCAAAGCAGGCCGGTTGCTGTTGAGGGTACGACACCACGCGGCAGGGCACGCCCAAGAGCCAGGGTAATTGTGCGGCGGACGCCATTACGCCGCCCCACAATTTCCCAGGGGAGGCAGAGTGCCCTGCTTCAATTATGGACCCAACAAAGGGACTCTTATGACGCCCAGCTCGTTACAGAGCGTGAGCAAAGGCATGCCGACATGGTGAACATCCATACCAGTCTACAGGGCATCCTCGCGGAGTTGCGTACCCTCAACAGCAACGTGGCCAATGCAAGTAATGGCATCCAGTCAGCCATGGCTGAGATGACCAATATGCAGAGAAACATTGTGGAGCAGTTTCAAATTCACAATGCTGCCATGGCCCAGGCTAGGTCCCATTCCCATGGACCTCCACCTGGACCTCCACCTGGGTATTATGGGCAGCCACCCTATTAAGCCATGGGTGTGTGGGACATCTTTTCTCTTAACCCCCACTGTATTTACTTGTCCTTTGAGGTTTCAAACAATCCATTTTGTGTTGCTCTGGCAGGTTGTGTTTTGTATTTGCTCCCATATAGCTCCTTAGAGTAATGCTTAAGGCCACTAGCCAATGCCATAGGTCTATGTGGAGTTTATCTGGCCACTTATGGCTTTACCTATGTATTTGGTTGGTGCTCCTCCTGTTTGCAGACATGTTTGTGTGACATTATGGCCATGCCCAAATATCCCTGGGCACAGGCAATATTAATGACTGGACTAGGCTGGCCTTTGGACTGGGTGTCCTTGTTTGGTTGTGCCACTCACTTCCAGGTGTAGATGTGCTCGATGTTTTTTTTTAAATGTTATCCATTTGTTACCACAGATGTATGTGGCCTGATTTCTGTTAACCACTATAATTTTTCATTTTCAAAGTAAAACACAAATTTCACTTCCAATACTTGTGGCGTTTTTAGTGGGAAGACATTTTTAACAGCTTGGCCTAAACCAGATAATTTTGGTTGGAAGAGGTGTAACAATGCAAAGCGAAAGCTAAGGAAACTACATGAAATACATTAGGCAACAATTAAGGTCTAAATGTTTTACTTAGAGGTAATGCCACATTACGGCAAAACAACATATGTTTCAAAAAGGATAACACAGACATACAGAATGGTGAGACAGGGAAAAAAGTTAACTAAAATGCTGGCTGATCAGGTTGGCTCGAACAGATTGGCCAGACTCACTGGGGGGCCCCTCAAAATTCTCGGCTTCATCCTCGACGGCTGAAGAGGGCAGGCTGTCCACATAACGTGGGACACGTTCCATGATGGCAAAATTGTGCAAAACAGCACATGCCATTATAATGTCGATCACTTTCTTGGGATCATATTGCAGGGCCCCCCCAGTATGGTCAAGGCAACGAAAACGTGTCTTCAGCAGACCAAAGGCCCTCTCCACAACAGCCCGGGTCTTGCGATGCGCACGGTTATACGCTTCCTGAGAGGCATCCTGGGGCCGCAGCACAGGCGTCATGAGCCAGGGTAGAAGTGGGTACCCGGAATCACCTTAAACAGAGAATTAAATGTAATGTAAATTAAAAAGGCAACACAACCAACACCCAAAATTTCACAGATATCCTAATGATGTAAGGTAAAGTGTTCCCAAAAAAAAACAGGGCACATTAGGGCCCACAAAAATTGCACTAAGGTATCACCTAAATAAAAATGGCACTTCTATATACCAATTAATTAACAAACATCTGCACGGCCAAGGGTATTTGTATTTTACATATATTTGTAGTTTTCAGACATGTTACAATTAGGATGCTGCGGAGGGCCTATCCACATTTCTCTGGAAACTACAATGTATGCAGTTTAAGTCCACTTTGACATTTAACGACCAATAGTACCAAAGGAGCCAAAGGTCAAAGATCCCTATCCACATTTCTCTGGAAACTACAATGTATGCAGTTTAAGTCCACTTTGACATTTAACGACCAATAGTACCAAAGGAGCCAAAGGTCAAAGATCCCTATCCACATTTCAATGGAAACTACAATGTATGCAGTTTAAGTCCACTTTGACATTTAACGACCAATAGTACCAAAGGAGCCAAAGGTCAAATATCCCTCTCCACATTTCACTGGAAAATACAATGTATGCAGTTTAAGTCCACTTTGACATTTAAAGACCAATAGTCCCAAAGGAGCCAAAGGTCAAAGATCCTTGGGTATAAACTCCAAACCAATATATTTAGGCACAAGGAACTTACAGACATCCTAACTAAAGGGAAAACATTCTTAAGGCCACAGCGAGACAAGGATTTTTTGGGTAAGTTCCTAATATATGAGCCAAGAAAAAGGCAGTTGTACGCTTCTGTAAATTTATCCTTAAAAAACATATCAACAAATACAAGATTAATGCCACATTTAATAACACACAAATAGGACACACTTACCAAGCAGCCATGCCCCCGAAAATTCACCTGCCTCAAATCTCCGAAACAACCCAGATCGCCGGAGGATATAGGAGTCGTGGGACGATCCGGGGTAGCCGGCAAGGACACTCATAAACCGCATATCCGGACCAACCACGGCCTGGACATTAAGTGAGTGTCCCATTTTACGATTCCTTAAGGCAAAAACATACAAAAAGGGTAATTGATATTTGACCCAAACTAATAAATTAACCACAAAACATGTCTGCACTCTATTGGGAAAGACTAATGAAAAGCCGAGATAAAGCAGCTACACAAATGAGGGATAAACAAATATGCTGCCGCAAAGGAAAACAGGTTACATGACACGTTGGGCAACATAATAACCAATCTCAATACCTATATATATACTCGTCGGCTGCCCTAGGTACGAGTGCCACATGTGTGCAGTCAATTGCACCAATAACGTTGGGCATGTCGGCCACATTATAAAACCCAAGCTTAATGGCGTTTCTGGCTGCCATATCATCAGGAAAATAAATATATTTTTGAGTTATGGCAGCCATGCCTTCCAAAAATTTAGACAGTGCGCGGCTCAGCGTAGGCTGTGACATCCCCACAGAGAGGGCACCCAGCCTCTGGAACGAGCCGTTCGCCAAAAATTGCAGGCAGCCAAGCATCTTGGTCATACCTGAAATTGCATGCCCCTTCCTTGTGGTGCGGGCTAACCATGGCCGCAGCTCACTATATAATTTATGGAGGGAAGCGCGATTAAGCCTGGTCAGCTCGAACAGCTCAACATCATTCATGCTATCGATGTTCATGCGACGACGCAGGGGCAATCTGCTCTCAGACATCTCGATCAACTCAATGCCAAAAAGCATAAGCCCTTGATGTGCCACAAACTCGCTCCGCTCCATCCTACTCCCGAGGCCAAATAGCTGCCGGCAAACATTTCGTAAAGCAGCTCTTTAATGGCCTTCAAAACAATTAGCAATCACCTCTCTGAATTGGGCGCAAGCCCATGTGAAGGACGTAAAAAATAGGATCGGACGCAAATAATACGATTTGGACGGGAAAAACACACGAACTAACGCAAATTATACGATTCGCGTACGAAATGCGTATGTTCATATACGTCTATGCGCGAACGATCGTGCGAATACGAAATGGCCAAAAAAACCAGAAAAAATGACAAACACCCACCCAAACTTACGATTCTCGATACGAAATCACTTAACTTTTGCTCTTTGAATCGAGGGGATTGTCTTGGAACTGCGGGCGATCAGGCTAGTTCTGGCTCACTTGACTACTCACCTTTTGGGGACCTGCCTGTTCAGGTGCGTTCGGACAACCAGACGGCAGTTGCCTACATCAATACTCAGGGAGGGACCTGGAGCAAGGGGGCCCTCCAGGAAGCGTCTCTGATCCTGACTTGGGCGGAGGCCAATGTCCCCTGCATATCAGCTGTGTACATCCCGGGGGTGGAAAATCACCTGGCGGACTCTCTGAGCAGGGGGACCTCTCGCCAGGGAGAATGGTCCCTATGCAGCAGGGTGTTTCAATCTCTGTGTCACGTTTGGGGCCAACCAGATGTGGATCTGTTTGCGTCCCGCCACAATCACAAGCTCCCAGCTTTTGTCTCTCTGTCCCAGGATCCTCTGGCCTTGACCTCGGATGCGCTAGCAATGTCATGGCAGGACTTTTAGTTCCTGTATGTCTTCCCTCCAATCCCCCTGCTAGGCACGGTTCTGCGCAAGATTGCTCTGGAAGGGGTGCCAGCAATTCTGGTGGCCCCCAGGTGGCCAAGAAGATCTGCTCACTCAGGGCTCACTACGTCATCCCAATTTACAAACTCTGGCTTTGACGGCTTGGCTGCTGAAACCTCCATCTTGATGGAGAAGGGGCTGTCTTCCTCGGTTGTGGATACTTTGATTAAGGCTAGGAAGAAGTCTTCCTCTTCCATTTATTACAGGGTTTGGCGTGCCTACATTGACTGGTGTGAGTCTAAGTCTCTTCCATGTCGTGTGTTCTCTATTCCCAGGATTCTGGAGTTCCTGCAGCATGGGTTGGAGATGGGGCTCCAGCTCAGTACTCTGAAGGGTCAGGTTTCTGCCCTGGCTATTTTGTTCCAGAATTCCTTTGCTCAGCACCCTCTGATCAGGACTTTTTTCCAGGGGGTCACTCGTGCGCCCCCCACGTAAGCCTATGGTGCCTGTTTGGAATCTGAACTTTGTTCTGTCAGCCTTGCAGGGTGCTCCCTTTGAACCTGTGCAGGATGCTGCCTTGGCCATTCTTACGCTCAAGGTTGTATTTCTGGTGGCTATCACTTCTGTCAGGCGTGTGTCTGAATTGGCGGCGGTTTCCATTCAGCCCCCCTACTATGAGAGACACCAGGACAAGGTGGTGTTTCGTTTCAAACCTGACTTTCTGCCTAAGGTAGTGTCTGCCTTTCATTTGAATCAGGATATTGTTCTTCCTTCTTTGTGCCCTAATCCTAGCAATGGTAAGGAGAGGGTTTTGCACTCTTTGGATGTGGTTAGGTGTCTGAAGTACTATCTGGTGGCTACTGCACCTTTCAGGAACACTGATGCTCTTTTTGTGGTCCCTTCTGGTCCTAGGAAGGGTTTGGCTCCTGCCAAGTCTACTATCAGTAAGTGGATTAGTCAGGCTGTGATTCAGGCCTACTCTGCTAAGGGGAAGAATCCTCCCTTCCGCCTTACTACTCATTCCACTTGTGCTATTGGTGCCTCTTGGCCTTTTCAGCACCAGGCTTCTGTTGAACAAGTTTGCAAGGCCGCTACTTGGTCTTCTGTTCATACCTTTTCAAAGTTTTACAAGGTTGATGTTAGGGCCTCAGCTGATGCTGCTTTTGTCTGAAAGGTTCTGCAGGCGGCAGTGGTTTAAACTGTCTGCTGCTGATTTTTCTTGGGGATCCCACCCTACTTTATGGACACTGCTATTGGATGTCCCAAGTGTAAGTATTAGATTTGGAGCAGGACGTACTGTATACTAAGAATAATACAATTCTGTGATTACTCACCTGTAGAATTGGTATTATGAGTATACAGTACGTTCTGCTCCAACCCACCCTTGGTTTGCATTTTCTTGGATCCCCTGTATGGTGATTGTTATCATTGTTATAGTTGATAGTTTGGATTGTTTAATTCTCCCGGCTTCTCATTAACTGCTTTTCAATGCTGGGGATTTGTGGGCGGTCCCCGGGTCTTTGCCATGTTCCCAGCTGCACCCACATCTATGCTCTCCTCTCCATCTTTGCCCTGTTCCACGCTGCACCCACTTCTCTGCCCTGCTCTCCATCTTTGCCCTGTTCCACGCTGCACCCACTTCTCTGCCCTGCTCTCCATCTTTGCCATGTTCCCAGCTGCACCCACATCTATGCTCTCCTCTCCATCTTTGCCCTGTTCCACGCTGCACCCACTTCTCTGCCCTACTCTTTTCTGTAGTTTACCCTAAATAGATGCAGTACAGTATGGAAGAATAATATGTAGGTAAATGAAGATAAAGTGGGGATATAGAGACATAAAGTAAAGAAACTGGAAATTTAGTGATATAAACAGCCAAAAAAGAAAAGGGGGTATATATAGATAAAAGAAATTATAGGTGCAAAAAGAGGGAGAAGTATAGATAGGGGATATATAGAGATAAAGGAGAGGAATTATATAGAGATGAAGGAGAAATTAAAAGAAAAGAAAAGAAATGGGGATACAGAGAGATAAAGGAGAGAAATGGGGAATATAGAGAGATGAAGGTGAGAGAGAAGGATACAGGGGTATGGAGGAGAGAAAGAAATAAAGAAGAGAAAATGGATTAAGAGAGATCAAAGAGTCAAAGCTAAAGTGAGCTGGAGGGGACAAAGGCACATCTAGGCAGATGAAGGAGAGAGCCTGTCTCAGAGGCCTCAGTTGTTAAATTAAGCCACGTCCCGTCATTGTGGGATGGATCATCATAAACACTTTAAACACTGTAAGTGGGCAAACAATCAGTAGTAACGACAACGGATTTGAACGGCAAAACGGCTTTTATTCAGCAAAGTTCAGTAGATAGTCCAAAGGTTGCAGCATAAATGCAGAAAGCAAAAAGGGTTACTTCACCAACCAAATAGTCATGAAAACCCGGGCCGGATTGTGCTTTATACAACCAAGCAGGGAAGAAACAGACATTTTGATACAATTTACCACAACAGGCAAAATAATATTAATGCAGATCTGCGTTTTACACCTCAAAGAGGGACAAATGAGAACAAGGGACAGGGGGGACATGGAGTCAAACGAGGGACTGTCCCTCCAAATCAGGGAGTTATACTCTTAGGACTGTCAGCACAAAAGCAAATGACCATTCCCTCATTACCATTTTCCACTATGCAGGTCATGTGGAAAGCTGATCTGTGAAGATACATAGGTGGCCGATCCAGAAGCCATGCTGCAGATGAAGCCATATGTGCGTCCCCGAGGTGTGGAACAGTCCAGGGCCAAACTAAAATACCAATGCACACATACCTCCCAAGTGTCCCTGATTTAAGACATGTTGATCCCATTTGTTCCTTTTTGTAACATGCAGATCTGCAGCAATACTTGATTTATTTGCCTATTCAAAGTGTTTCCATTGTTGTAAATGTTACACCCTATCTCCTAGCCATCAATCAATGAGGGGGTGTGGCCTAATTTAACAAATGTCCCTCTTTCCCGCCCTGAAAAGTTGGTAGGTCTGATGCACATGTGCGCTGTGTAATGAGAGCCAGGCAGAAACAGGTTCTCTGTTTCTTAGTTCCGCCTGAGCGCTCATTGCTTAGAGCACTGGCTGTACCTAAAGTGCCCCCATCACAGCCAGTATTGCACAAGATGTCAGTCACTTCCAGTGTGTGCTCTGCAAAGTGCTGTGGGGCCCCTGAGAGGTGGGGGCCCCATGCAATCGCATTGGATTGTGTGGTGGCAAAGCACGCCATTCGCCGCAGGTTGTGCATCCTGCTCTACATCCACATATATATTATATACTGTGAAAACTGCACTGTGTCCTGGAATTTCCTAAAGGTATATTAGCCTGCTTTCTGCTCACTCATTGCTGGAAGGCAAGAGATATATCTTTCATTCAGCCAGGCTGTCCAGGCTCAAATAGTAAAAAGCCTATACGTACCTTTTGTTTCCTGAAATTCCTTTGTGCATGTAAAGTGTGTCCATGGAGATCCTCCATCCAGCGGCGACATTTTCATATCTAGCAAGAGCAGATATCCAGCAATTCCGTCTCCCACCTCCATCAGCGTTATACTAAAAGCCATATTACTGCCCCCCATGCCTTCTCCATTCATTGCAACAGAGAGGGTGTGCCAAGGTGGGCTTGGCACGCCACCTTCATTGCGGTAAAAAGAGTAGGTGTGTAACCAGCTTGACCAACATCACCATGTCTACCCAGTGAGGGAGGAAGGGAATCACTCAATCTCCACCATCTGTAAGTCTGAAAATGTTGGCGCTGTACGGAGGAGCTGTGGGGGATAAAAACTGAGCATAACCTTTTTTTATTTTAATGCCTGGACTTTAGAATTACCTATAAACACAGTAAACTCTCACCTTTCTCCTGATCTCTCTCATGAATGCACACATCACCCCTGTACTGCTCTGTGAAGGTCCCAAAGGTTAATTGAGCTGATTGTATATGATGAGTCAGATAAAGGGAGCAAGTTCAATAGGACCTATCAAGAAATGTAAAATGCTGTTGAATGGATGACATGGCCCCTGATATCTAGCATGAAGTGAACAGAAAGCGGAAACCCTTTTCCTGACTGTCCCTTTAAACATATTGTATGTCCCTTGTAGCAGGGCTATCAGGACAGCTTTTTTGTGTGTGCAGTTATTTAAATTATTTAAAGCAGATCTACATTTTTTCTGGGGCCACTGTATCCCCATATTCTAAGCTGTCTGATTTCTGATGCCTATCCATAATGTAAATAGAATTGGGTCAGATGACTCAGTTGTGCTCTAACACTATTACTGAAGACCAAAGGTATTCCCCAGGCAAGTGTGGGTGGCACCACCGCACATGCATGTGTGCACTAGGTGAACCTTACATCCCATCCCTGCGGGCCTTTTAGCTTTAGTTCCACAAAGTTATTGCCTTAAGTAAGTTGATGCATTCAAAACTGCAAAATGTTAAAGTAAAGCTACATTCAAACATTAGATCTTTATAGTGAGCAAAAACACTGTTGGTAAGCCATAGAGTCTAAAAGACTCTACACATCAGGGCATCCAAATCTGGATTTTCCAGGGACAGGTACCCACGTCAGAATCCTAGGTTTTGGTCCACTTCAATGTTGAGAATCAGAGTCAGAGTGTGAATATATATATATATATATATATATATATATATATATATTATGAGAGAGAGTTACCTTGCAAAGTATCAGTTGTTGACATTGTCAGTAAAGTTTTGTGTCTTTGCAGGAGAGCCGATGAATGGGGAACACCTTCACCGAGCTGTGAACATGAATAATGAGGAAGCCGCACGGAATGTGTTGCAGATTGGGTTAGTAACTTCCTTGTACCTTTGTGACTATGCCACTCTGCATTTTGGGATTGCTGCACAAATAAGTTATACAATCCCTTAATATTGCTTAGACACATAAATAGCATTACATAGTTTGCTGTTTATTAGATTGTATGTAAACATTAATTATAAAAATATAAATGTATGCAGCACTTGACAACTTTGTATATAGGGAATAGGTAGTTAGAAAGTTGAATCCCACTACTGGTTGTAGGTGCTGCCATCTTTGATTTATCTGTGGGTTGAAGGAGAGTAGCTGAGGAGTTAGTAGTTGTGGGCACTGGTATATTTGGATAATCTGATAGTTGGGTTACAGTCAGTGGCGTGCTTTGCCACCACACAACCCATGCAATTGCACGGAGCCCCACATCTTAGGGACCCCCAAAACTCTGCTGAGTGAATACTGGAAGCAGCTGGCGTCTTAGTGTAATAGTGGTGTAATATTGGTGAGGCTGTCAGTGCTGGGGCTACATGAGAAATAAAGCTGCTTCTCTCTGTCATTTGTTCCTCTTTGATATTGAATTTTGTTAAATATAAATGCCTTTGAAATTATAAGCCTGCCCCTGGTTACAGTAGCTGGGCAGTTAGTTACAGGCAGTTGTGGACACAATCATTGCGCTGCCATGTTTGATTCAGCGAGTGGGGGAACAGTAGCCGAGCAGTAAGTAGTTGTGGGCACTGCCTGTTTTAATTCATCTGCTGGTTGAAGGTCAGTAGCTAACCAGGCAGTAAATGTGGGTGCTGCCATCTTTGTTTCAGCGGTTTTGGGTACAGTAGCCAAGCAGTAAGTAGTTTTGGGCACGGCCTGTTTTAATTCATCTGCTGGTTGGAGGATAGTAGCTAAGCAGTAAGTGTGGGTGCTGTTAGTGGCGTAACTAAATGTGCCGGGCCCTGATGCGAACATTAAATGGGGCCCGTTCAAGGCTCATACATTAACATTTTTTTTCTGTCTTTTTCTGACTTTTAACTTTTTAATTGGATGCAGCTAGACAACTAAAGACTGAAACAGTGGCGTCGAATGGTCCATCCTTTCTGTAAATGATGCTAAGTAAACATGATAAATAAGGTGGAGGAGCAACAATGATGGGACCCTTCTGACCTTCTGGGCCCCATAGCGGTCGCACCCCCTGCACCCTCTCAAGTTACTCCCCTGGGTGCTGCCATCTTTGATTCATCTGTTGGTTGGAGTACGATAGTAGTTGTGGGCACTTTGATCCATCTGTAGGTTAGGGAACAGTAGCTGGGTAGTAAGTAGTTGTGTGTATGTGGGCTGGGGGACAGTAGCCAAACAGTAAGTAGTTGTGGGCGTTACCATATTTAATCCATCTTAAAGTGGGCCAAAACCCTCACAGCCGGGCCCTGGAATCTAAAAGTTTCCAGGCCCGGCCACTGCCTACCCCTGGGGCATTCAACACCCGATGCCCCGCTGTGTGAACCCCCTGGGGCACCATTGATCTTACCTGATCCTGGCAGGTCCCACAACACAATCTCCGCCGATGCCGCATCCCTGGCTTATCTTTGCCCATGTGTGCTCCTGTGCCCAGCTTTTCTGAATGCTGGCCAATAGGCTCTCTCAAAAAAGTGCAGCATGATGTGGCTTCGACGTTTCTTTCTTTGAAAACTGTGCCACCGCCGAGCCAACAGCAGCACTTGGCTGCTCAGGGGGGAATATATTGAGTGGTGGATGTATTTTTGGGTTTCCATCCGCTTTCATGTTGGTGGAGAGTAACAGAGCAGTACATGGTTGTGGGCGCTACCCTCTTTGATTCAACTTTAGGTTCAAGGAATAGTAGCTGGGCAGTTAAGGATTGTGTGTGCTGCCAGCTTTCATTTATCTCCAGGTTGGGGGACAGTAGGTGAGCAGTTAGTAGTTATTGACCAGTAGGGAGATGGTAGCTGCACATCTAGAAATCTCCAGCATGATCCGTGTTTAGTCTAAATTTCATCACACTGATAACCATAACCTGTTCAGGTGCATTAAAAATGTACCTCCTGTTATCTGGCAGCTCCTGAAACATATTCCTGCAATGTTCCAGCCCCAGCTTCCTTCATTTACATATAGAAAATGAGCGTCTGAAGTTTCGGAGAAGTTTGCTAGTAACCTTTTGTCATTTTCACGCTGACCTCTTCTTGTGTTATCTCGGTGGCGCCATTTAGCAGTACCCAGAGGGGACATTTCTGAGGATTAAATGGAGATAAATTTCATAGAAAAGTCAGGCTTTGAGCTTCTATTTTTACCCTTTTAACTTTAAAAAAGCCTCACACATGTATATAAGAGGGATTAGGCATATTGTAAAAGTTCTACAAAGTGCGGCTAAACTGATGGGATAATGAGTTTCCTTCTGTATCGAGATCTCACTGCCTGATCGGCAGCAGTCTGTGAAATGCTTTATGCCATATTTAAATGTTCTAAAAGCACATTAAGGAAGAACTCCTATATACATGGAATTTTTTTTACTGGCCACAGTGCTAAGTTCAATATTTTGTGTTGGTTTCCTCTGTGCTGCCTTTTTTCAAAGAGGTCCTAGTTAGTGGGGTACTGGTAGTCTCTCCCGGGACCTCTATGGGGGGGATCACAGTCATCCATAATGCAATAACAAAACCAAGAAGTGTAGATAGAAAATTCAACAGGGGGGTGGCCCCTTCTTTATTGAGACTTCACACAAAAGCAGGGGTCCGTCCCTTGCACGTAGGCATCTTCTAGTGTGGTACCCACCTCCAGCTGCTTGGCCCCTATGCGGTCCGCCCTACTCAGAATCTTGTGCACCAGGCCTCCCTCCTGCCGCGGAGACATCCTCCCTCTGGCCGCGAAGACTTAAGGTCTCCAGTCTGTTCACAAGGGATACTCCTCCTCAGTGGAACCTCCAGGGCCCCTTGGGTAGGCAATGCGTCAGGGGTGTTCTTGCAGCACCCCTTCTCAAGAGGGTACTGGCCAGTGTGTCTTGCCTTGGGCACTGGTCTTGTCGTTTCTTGTCCTCTTCCTTAGCCTCATGGCTCAGCACTCATGCTTTGCTCCTCACAAGATTGCACTCCCTCAGTCCTCCTTATATAGGACCCGGGAACCAATCAATGAGGGGGTGAGCTGTCCCTTCTGAATGCCCATATTTGGAATAAAATTGGTCTCAATCTGAATGCCCATGTTTAGAATTTCTTATCCTATGCTGACATCTAGTGACTTAACTATGTAACTGCAGCTATAAATAACATAAAATAACAATTTGTGTACCTTTACCACTTAAACTACCTATTAACCCTTAAACTAAGTGATTAACCCTTTAGCAGTGGTGGTGGATAAGCCACAACCCTGTTACACCACCACCACTATTCATATTTTTATAGGCTATTAAATCAGGCCAGTGGACCCCCAGTCACTGTCCATTCAAGCTCTGCTGTAGAGCAATCACAACTCTCACCATACACTTGAGCAATTCTCTCCACATACAATACAAGCAGGACACAGACACCTAACACACGGGGGAGGGGGGAGGGGTACAATAAGCTCTGCGATTAGACACAATCCACACAGGGCTTAGGATCAGGTTAGTAAAGAATAATTTAGCTTTGTACTCTAAAGTTAGACTTTTTGCTGTAAAGCAAATGGTTAGGTACAACTGATCTCACAATCTATATGTTATCACAGCATACCTCCCAATTGTCCCTCATTTGGGGGGACTGTCCCTTTTTTGAGCCCATGACCCCGTTGTTCTCAGTCGTCTCTCTTTAGGGTTTAATCTGCAGATCTACATCAATAAATGATTCACCCACCTATCCCCTATACCCCACCTATGAATTCTGCCATCAGCTCTGCTCATCCATCTACTCCTCTTGGCTCTAGCAGCTCATCCTATCGATCCCTCACTCCCTCCCACTCCTCCCTGCTAATCCCATGAGCAGGAAATTTAGCATGGGGTTTGCCATGGGTGTGGTTAGGGGGTGGAGCTTAATTTATAAATTGCCCCTTCTTACCACCCTGAAAAGTTGGAAGGTATGCAATAAGTAAACAATCTCCAGAAGTTAGGTTCCGCTTTTGAGAGAACTATGATGAGCGGCTTCGCCTGCACTTAAAGTGGACCAAAACCCACGCCCCATTGGCCCTGAAATCTGTAACATTCCAGGGCTCCTGGATTTGCTCCCCCCCGGGCATCCTGAATTGTGATGCCCCGCTGTATGAAACCCCCCCAGGTCGCTCGGAAACTCACCTTTCCCGGCCCAACAGGCCATGCGCGAGGTGCGTCCACATCCCTGCTATCCCTTTAGCAGGGCGCGTGCCCGCACCAGGCATTTGTGAATGGTCGACGTAGTAACGCTCCCTGTTAGAGGGTAGCGAGGGATGCGACCGCCAGTCCACTCACAAGCAGATACAAGCCTGCTGATTGGACAAGCGGTCGGAGATGTGTCGTAGAACCTCGAAGAGGTGAGTTTGTTCAGGCGATCTGGGGGGTTTCACACAGCGGGGTGCCCCGGGGGAAAAGACCAAGACCCAAGGTAGTCATAGTTTTGGTCCACTCATTTCTTGTCTAGTTTTTGGTGTTCTGCCTTATTGTTTTCCTCTTCTGGGATGTAAAATAACTATTTGTGTTAGGACTGTGCCCCCAGACATATGATTTATTTATCTGCATGCTGTTTCCATGTTTCTTATATTTCTGTATGTTTGTGTATCTAAAGTGGGAGTGGTTCTCCTGTCCTTGACTACATGTCCCAGTGCTTCCACTGTATCGGGTGAGATAATCGGCAACTAAATTACACAGCAGTAATGATCCTAGGTGTGAATGCTGCCAGTAACCCTTTTGCTGCTGGTATACAAGATTGTGATCCCCTTATCTACAGAGTTTGAATTAGAGCAGATGGGGTTAAGCGTGTCATCTGTGTCTTGGCCAATCTGATGATTAGCAATCCAGAGTCAGGAAGTCTCTATGTAATTCACTTTGGTGTATGTAGCGAACATAAACACATTGTTGCTACAGAAACGTTTTTTCTTTTGAAACACAAACAAGCAAAAAAGGAAAAAACTCACAGGTAAGTTCAGCACATTGAGCACATCAATGTGGCACACAATAATGGAAACTTTTCAAAAAGCAATTGAAGCTGGAATTACCATTTAAATGAAATAGCCTTAATTACGAAAAAACAAATATTTCATGTTCCGAATGCTGCAGAATAAGCGGTCCAAGCCACCCCCCCCCCCCCCCCCCCCGGTAACTAAAACCAATCCCTCTCATTGTATTTATGAAAGAAGCTGAGGTGTTGAAGAACAGATTAATCCCACCCATACAAACTGCTGGATTGGCTGATATTTGTATATACCAGTTATTTAGGAGACAAAGAATAAGCCATCTACAATTTTAAGTAAAATGTATGACTGAAAGGTTCCACCGGGTCTTATAAAGGTTGTCTTAGGGCTGCATCATAAAATGATATCAAATATCAATCTGATGCCATGCTCAGGTCAAGAGTTAGGCGTTACTTAAGTTTGCCTGGCTGGAGGTATAGAGTGTTTAGGGCCATCGGGTTTTCATAAGACTCATGAAGGTATAAGCAGGCCACTATCATAGCGCATGTTTGATTAATTGGATACAATTTTTTCAAATGTTCAGCTGTGGGTGCAGACTGCGGTTCCCTGTTGAGGATAAACAGCCAGGTTTATATTCTTAGTATACAGTACGTCCTGCTCCAGATATAGTACTTACACTTGGGTTATCCTCCGCCAGATGGCGCTGCACTGCAGAGACATGCAAAACAGGCTCCTCCCGGCCCCTCAGATACCCGGGGACCTCCCACAAATCCCCAGATTTCTGTGCAGTGCCGACTGCGAAGACATGATGTATCACTCTCTTGCAGGTGAGCGGGGCTATTAAAGCCTGCGGCCCTGTTGGACTATTCCCACCCGTCCTCCCTGTGATGTGCCTCCCAGCCTGGGCTGCGCTGGTCTGGTAATGGTAGGCAGCACCATGCGTGCTTATGGAGCCATGCTCCACCGCAGTACCCCACCAAAGGGTAGGCGGTATAGGCTGATGGTGAGTCTCTAGGGGATGCCCCTCCCGCACTATTGCCCATGCCCCGTGTAGCGGTGGGCCCTGTACAAAGGGTCGCCATCCTCCCTCGTTTCCCCCGTAGTTCAGGGGGGAAGAAAGGGGGGGGGGTGTGTGCCTGTAGTGTCTGTGTATGATTGCACGTATATGGCACTTAGTCTGTCTTTGGACTTTTATATATATATGGTGTCAGCCGCCGCACCTTTTTGTGTTTTACTCGTATAACTGCCGGCGGCGTTACCTCAGACACCTCTGTGTCCTCATTGGCCGAAGTTGGACTTCGCGCTCTTCGGGAGGGCGGGGCCTGTTCTGCCGCGCTCCGCGTCATGGCTCGCTCTGGCCCGCCTTTCGAGGTACATGGTGCCATTTTGTCTGTTCGCGTGGGACGTTCCTGCTTGCCGTGGTCCGTAAGTTCCCTCTCGGGCGGCTTATACTCATTGTAGTGTTTCGGTTCTGACACCATTCTTTTCTCATTGTGTCTTTCAGACTGGTGAACACCAATGGCTTCTCCCGGCTCGGTGTATTTGATAGCGGGCCTTGTAAAATTCTCCCACTAAAATCCCTAGCGGGTCTTTGGGGCATCCAGGTTGCTTATAGCGTCAATCCCTGCTGGCATATTGAGCCTAAATAATCACCATATGGAGGCATCTCAGAATTATGTGACCAGGGTCCCCCTGGGACAAGACCGACTGTGTATAGCGTGTGGACAACCCCATGCTGATGCTGACAGGGCACGGGTCTGCGTACCCTGTGCCGAGCAAGCACTGGCTCTACAAGCAGGCCTGGCAGTGGCTGCACCTCGTTTCAATTTGCCTATCTCCCCATGCTTAAATCTCACTCCTGCTGAGTCGCATACAAGTGGGGATTCGCAACCTGTTGTGTCTTCTAGACTGCCTACGGCTGAACAGTTTATTGCGAGGTTGTCAGAGCGCAAGGGCCCTGGTAAGAAGCGGCACTTGACGCCTCATGTTACTGTTTTTCCTATGGGAACTGAGGAGTTTACTACTCTGTGTGGTTATACCCCTTCTGAGGAAGGAGAGCTCTTCTCTGACTCAGGCTCATCTGATGGGCCGGGGAGTCATGACGATTCTGGCCATGAATACTGGGCCCAGAGTGACACTGATGATCTGTTGATTAAGGTCTTTGAGGTTCTGGCTATCTCTCTCCCTGGTGAGGCTCCCAAGCAGAGAGGGGAGCGTTTCCATACAGCAACAGCACGTTTGGAATTCCTGGAGCAGGCACATTTCCAGACTCTTGTGCTCAAGGAATGGGAGTGCCCCAGTAAACTGCCAGGGGTCCCAGGGGACTGGGATAGGAAGTACCCTTTCCCCCTGAGGTGGTTAATTGTTGGTCATCCCCCCCCGTGGCGGATGCCCCGATCATGTGCAGTACGGGGCTGCGCCCGGTCTGTGCTGTGGCTATTACTGCCGTGGCCGCTAGAACCCTAATTAGCAAGATGCTTGCTCGTCCCCCTGATGATCTCCCCTGGGATGTGTTTAATGCACTCTCCAGTTGTGATATGTTTGTAAAATTTATCCTCTTAGCATTGGATGACACCAATAAAATGTGTGCAAGAACTTCTGCCCTTGTGGTGGCTATACGTCTCTTGGTCTGGCTGCGACAGTGGGGTGCTGACGATGCTTCTAAAAAGACTCTTACCGGGCTTCCCTTTAGAGGGCTACACCTGTTTGGGGCCCGTCTAGACCTGTTTGGTAAGAAGGGTAATTCACCGCAACGCAGGCGGCCGTCTCGGCCTCCCCCCCCCTTACCATAGTGTTAAACAAGAACCAGGGCTGTCCTTCGCGGGGACTAGCGCAGACTCCTGCCCCAGGAGCAGCAGACAACGCCCTGGCCCCTCCGGCGGGGCTAAGCCTAAATCTTCCACCAAGCCCCCTCAAGCATGATGGGGCGCCCTCGCCCGGCTGGGTGAGGGGATGGCAGCGGCACTTTGCTCTTGTCAGGAGGCATCACGCCTCATACTGGTGGATTCAGGAGGTAGAGTCCTCCGGATTCAAGATAGTTTGCTGCACAGCATCCCCCAAGATTATCAGGTCCCGGGTACTCCCGGTCCCTGCCTCTGTTCAGGTATTGGCGCAGGCCATGCAAGGCCTGCGGGGCCTGAGGGGTCATTTGCAGATTGCCCTTAACAGGCAGAGGCATGGGCCGCTACACCAACCTTTCCACAGTCCCCCAAAAGGATGGGTCAGTCTGGCCATTCTGGATTCACAGGTTCTCACAATTCTCCAATTACAGGCAGTTTCTGCATGGAAACTCTGAGATGGGCCATCAGCGCCTTGCGCCCAGGGGGCTTCTTGCTGTCTGTGGAGCTCTAAGATGCTAATGTTCACATCCCTGTGCCTTCAGGACACCGAGGCTCTTCAGGTTCCTGTTGGAAGTCCAACACTGTTAATTTGTGGCCTTGTTATGTGGCCTTTCTTCAGCTCCCAGAGTGCTCACCCAGGTGCTGACGGGGGTGATGTCTCTGATGAGACCAAGGGGCGTCCGCGCAATGACCTACCTGGACGTCCTTTTTCACTTACCAGTCTCTATGTCAGGCTAAGTTGGATACCCGGCTGGTGGTGTCCATTGGGAGTCATTTGGATGGGTGATCAATCACCCCAAGTCCTCATTGTCCCCTTAATTGGTAACTCCATTCCTAGGAATGAATCTGGATTCGGTTCAAACGAGAATCTTCCTTTCTCAGCAATAAAGTGGACAATCTGGTCGCATGGGCTCAGTCCCTCATTGCTGTCCCGGTCCCTTCACCAGGCAGGGATGCAGCTGGTGGGCCTGTTTGGGGGCGCTCAGTCTGTCTGACGACAGTGTCCTACATTAATTATTGGGAGGGGCCTGGAGCAGGAGGACCCTCCAGGAATTGTCTATGATCCTAATCTGGGTGGAGACACTGTTCCCTGCATATCAGTGATATTCGCTCCGGTGGGGGTCCCTCTACGACAGGATGTGCTAATCCCTGTGTCAATATGGGGTCCAACCAGTTGTGGATCTGTTTGTGTCCCGTCACTATCACAAGCTCTTGGCCCTTGGTCCAGATGCCTTAGTAACATCATGGCTGGACGTTCGGTTCTGTATGTCTTTCCTCCATTCCCCCTGCTAGGCAGGGTTCTGCGCAAGATTGCTCTGGTAAGGGGACCAGTGATTCTGGTGGCCCCCGGGTGCCCTAGTAGAGTGTGGTTTGCAGACGTGGTACCGAGGGCAGTAGTTTCTGTACGTTCTGCCAGGAGTGCCAGCTCTGCTCACTCAGGGCCCCTTTGCGTCACCCAATCTACAGACTCTGGCCTAGACTGCCTGACTGCTGAAACATCCATCTTGATGGAGACAGATTTATCTGTCTCGGTGATTGAGACTATGGGAAGACTAGGAGCAAGCTTCTTCTTCTTCCCCTTCCTTCTGTTATAGGGTATGGCATACCCATATTGATTGGTGTGAGTCTGGGTCTCTTCCCTGTCGGGCGTTCTCGGTTCCCAGGGCTCTAGAGTTATTACAGCATGAGTTGGAGTTGATTCTCCAACTCAGTACTCTGATGGGTCAGGTTCTGCCCTGGCCGCCTTACTTTAGAAGTCTTTTGTTCAGTTTTCCTTGGTTAAGACTTCTTTCGGGGGTATTCAGGTGCGTCCCCCATGTAATCCTATGGTCCCTGTTGGGATTTGTATTTGATTCTGTCTGCCTTGCAGGGTTTTTCCCTTTGGTCCTATTCAGGATACTGTCTGGCTGTTCTTACCCTCAGGGTTGCCCTTCTGGTGGCTGTTGCTTCGGTCAGACATGTGTCTGGCGGGCGGCTCTGTCTATCTAGCCCCCTTTTCTTTGAGATCACCAGGATGGGTGGTGTTCCGCCTGAAGCCGGATTTTCTACCTAAGGTGGTGTCTTATGTTCATTGTTTCAAGATGTTGTTCTTCCTTCCTGCCTTACTCCTAGCAACCCTGAGGAAAGGGTTATGCATCCCTTGAACAGGTGTTGGAAGTTTTTTTCCTTGGTAGTCACTGTGTCCTTAGGAAAACTGATGTTCCTTTGGGCCTACGGCCACTCCATCCTCAATGTGCCAGATCTCGTCTGCTTCGGGAGTTAGGCGGCTTTGGACCTGGTCATTACTTGGATGGGATGGTCCCTTCTGTTCCTAGGAAAGGGTTTTTGGCTTCTGCCAAGTCTACTGTTAGCGATTGGATTCGTCAGGCTGTTACTCAGCCCCATTCCTCCAAGGGGAAGAATCTTCCTTTCGCTTTACTTCTTACTCTACTCGTGCTTTGGTGCCTCTTGGGCTTTTCAGCTCCAGGCTTCTGTTCATACCTTGAAAACGTTTTTTTTGCAAAGTTTTACAAGGTTGATGTTAGGGCCTCAGCTCATGCTGTCTTGGCCGCATGGTTATGCAGGTGCCAGTGGTTTTAAACTGTCTGCTGTTGTTGTTATTGTTGGGGATCCCACCCTACTTTATGGACACTGCTATTGGATGTCCCAAGTGTAAGTACTATATCTGGAGCAGGACGTACTGTATACTAAGAATAATACAATTCTGTGAAATACTCACCTGTAGAATTGATATTATTTGTATACAGTACGTCCTGCTCCACCCCACCCTGGTTTTTGCATTATTCTGGATCCCCTGTATGGTGATTGTTACCATTGTTATAGTTACCAGTTTCGGTGGTTTATTCTCCCGGCTTCTTATTCACTGCTTTTCAATGCTGGGGATTTGTGGGAGATCCCCGGGTATTTGAGGGGCCGGGAGGAGCCTGTTTTGCATGTCTCTGCAGTGCAGCGCCATCTGGCGGAGGATAACCCAAGTGTAAGTACTATATCTGGAGCAGGACGTACTGTATACAAATAATATCAATTCTACAGGTGAGTATTTCACAGAATTGTATTTTTCCTGGTAGACAAGCAGTATATGCTACATTCCCTCTGGTGGTTAATGCTGAGGAGGACAGAGTTAAGCCCATCTGCTTACATCTACTACAAGTTCATGTTCTTGCGGCATTATCTGCACATGCGCTTTACTGCTGGCAACAAGGTGGCTGTGCCCGATTTTGGACATCTCATCAGCCCAACTACTATGTGGGCTTAATTAGGAGGCATGGGTAAGGTCCTTAAACAATCTGTAAAGCAAAAGCAAAAAAAGAGTTCTGGCCAGCCTGGTGGTCCGAAACCTCCTAGTTTGAGTCTTCTGTGTCCCTGTGTGCTCCCACAGCCCAAAAAAAGTTGTAATAAATAGAGTTGACTGTGCACAGTAGGGGTGTCAGAAAAAATAGATTCTGTTAAATATCGCAATATTTCATTAGACCATACTAGTATCAATTCTTTCTTTCTAGTATCAATTCTGCCCCCCCACTACAGTAAAAGAGAAGTAAAAAAAACCCACTCACCTGACCCCCTCGTTCAATCCGTCTCCTCTTCACCCAGGGGGCCTCCGACCCCCCTTGGGCTCCTCCGGCTGCAGGAGAGTGCCTTAAATAGGGTGCCCCCCCCCCGCGCGCTTCAGCCGCCGCTGGCAAGTCCTGTAAAAGAAAAAAAAAAGACATTTACTTACCTTGTGCGCGATCACTCTGGTCAGGGTCTCCTCTTCTCCGCCCCCCAGGGCTCTTCAGTCTTCAGGAGAGAGCCTGACAGGCCCTCTGTCCCTGCTTTGGCGCCGCCATCTTCACGACTAGCCCCGCCCATTTGGCATGTGGTGGTGGATGACATCACCCTGTGGGAGTCATCCCGCTCTCGACTCAGCTGTCAGATTTGGCGACCCTCTCATCCCCTGCCTCCTCCTTCCCCCCCCCCCCAGTAATCTCCGCATCTGCCATTGGATCGGCGACGGACAGAAAAGCAGATTATCGGAGATGAGTAAAGAAAAAAAAAACATTTTTTTTAAATAAATTTTTTTTTTTTTTTTTACTGAGACCCCTATACCAGTTCACAAGGCTTAGGGGGCTGGCAAGTCACCTGCGACTAGCGACTAGCCACCAAAGCTGACACCTGTGCTCTGTTCTACAAGCCCCCATAGCTGGTGCCCGGGCTGGTTATGCTAGCTAAGGGGGACCTCACGCCATTTTTTTGGGGGGATTTTTAAGGGTTTTAACCCTTAAAATTCTCCAAAAATGGAGCCCCCCCGCCCGGAATTTTTTTTTTTATAAAAAAAATAATTGGTAACCAAGATATATTGGGATATATTATACCGTCATACGTGTATTGAGATACATATCTTATTGCCAGATTCTTGCCAATTCACACCCCTAGTGCACAGGTGTTAAGAACGATGCAGGGGGTTTGAGTATAGCTACAAGAAAACGTGATTACCGCTTGGTTACGTGTCCAAAGAATTCTGGGGCACATGCTCATTGCAAGACTCATTCTAGAGGTCCCTTTTGGGTTTACAGTCCTAATTTAACTTGTGTCTTATTCTGAAAAGTATGAATATGGGCCTTGTTTTAGCAGATTTTTTTAACTGAAAGTCCAGTCCAGGGTAAAAAAAAAACTATGACCGTGTCACCGCCCAAAATCCAGCGATGTCATGCTTCAGGCAGATGCTGCAGAGGAGCTGCACAGAGCGGAGATGCCATGCTCCGACCCTCTATTCGACTTAATATCTGGAGGCTTACAATGCCAGTGGGACAAAACTGAATTGCAGGAAAGCTTTTTTTTTTTTTTTTTTTTTTTTTTTAACTCCCCCATCCTGTCTAAGTGGGGGTAAAGTGGGGGGGGGGGTCCCCTAGACTGGACTTCTGCTTAATAAATCAATGCCATTGTGTATGTGTTACGAATACAAACATACATACGCACACACAACATAAGCAGTCCTGGCATTTCCCTTTACACTTTACTTTACAAAATTACACTTTTACCATATGACAGCTTCTTGATTACAATTTGCTTAAGCCAGGAACTCCCCAATTATGAAGATATTCGGATAATTGCTCCCATATTTGTGCATGGTCCACTGACAGCAACGCACGGCTACGGGCATTTTGGAGTTTCCATTTTCAATATAACCTTCTCAGCATCCACATTCCTCACCAGGAGACTCACCGTCTGTAGGTCAAATGTCAGACTTACATCAAAGATGCCTCATTTTTGGTCAGCTGAGCTCATAGGAAAATAGATGTAGAGTTTTTAGTATTAAAGGCAAAGTATACTCTCCTAGGCTAGTGGAGGCGCTCAATCGTGAAGAATGGTACAATAATAAAAATTAAGTCCAATTTATGTGAATTCCTTCCATCAGCCCTTCCTTTACTTCCTATTTACTTCTACACTTTATTCATATATACCCAATTCTGCTTAAAACCATTGAATTATAACACTGTTCCACTTCTAAAAGCAAATGATAACCAAAATCGCCCCTTGTTTATTGCCTACCAAGATATGAGATGATTTCCCACACTTGTACTTTTGTTGATGTCCCCGACTCATTTCATGGTATCGAGCTTCCCCTGGTAACCATGGGGGTGTTAGGTTATCAAGGGAAAGAACATATTTTTTTATTATTTATTCTCATAATTCTTTTCTTGCTGTAGTAGTGGCTTTATTGGGAGGTATGGAGAGGGGTGGCCACTGTATTGTCCCATGCCTGGTTATCCAGATGTTACCTTGCTGGTGAGAGGTGCAGAGGAGGGATGATGCAGTATGGAATGGTATGCTAAAAACATCTGTCACCCCCCCATCAAGCGAGGGGTGTAGCATCTTTACAAGGGAAGGGCCTAAAATAAAAAAATCAACATTACCGGACTGGCTCACACAAGTTTTAGCCCCCGGGAGACTGACTGCCACCTGCTGCGGCACTGACTAGGCTATATGTATATTCATACTTGCAGGTAGAGTTCAGGTACAGCGGTTTTCCAGGTAAGGTGCCATTTTTCTACAACACAAAAAGTAATTGCAATAGGAAGAGATCCCCCACATGATGATAAAAGAAAACCATTTCTTATTTATATACTGTGTATTCCATTGCACAGAGTTCCTTTCTCATGCCGGGAATCTCTGCAGTGCCAGCCCTGATGCTCCCTTATTGGCTTATTGTACCTCTACCAAAAGGCGGTGTGTGACATTGCAATGTGCCACCATTTCCAGCTCCTTCTCCTTAGGTAGAATATCCTGAGGGGACATTTCTCTTAATTGTGGGGCTTAAAAGTGGTGGAAGGTGGTGGGTTATAGTGCCATGGACCAAACACCTCCCCTAGCTGGTGTGCTTAAAAGGGGACCTAAAATCTAATAAGCCTTAGGGCCTCCTCATTGGAGCATTATACTAAAATGTAAGATCAAGAACAGGCTAGCATACATACCCATTTATGGATTCTGGCAGTGCAGCTAAGCTGTAAATAAAATCTGCCTAGACTTTGCACTGCCTCTGGCTTCCATGGAGCATTTGGGTTGTGAGGCATCCCAAACAGCACCGGGGGGTGGTGGTCCAGAGAGGCCTTTTCAAATTTTAAAGGTAGAAAAATTTGAAAAGTGGGGGGGGCACTTGAAGATTATTTGTCTTATATTAGTAGCAGACCTAAAGTCTACAGAATAGCCCCACTTCCCCCATTAACACACATTAAGCATGTACAATATACGGTACTTTGTGCTGGCTTTTGTTCTGCTTCCATGCCAGGAGATGGGTTGCGCTGTCTCCAGAATCTGGTTTATGGAACTGTACAGCGATGATGCGTGACAGTGTCATCATCCAATTACAGCAGCAGCAGGGCCACTGTTGCAGTGATTGGTTGATAGACTGTCAATCATTATCCCCAGGCATCAGCAGTCAGAGAGAAGCAGCAGTGTGTCGAGGCACAGGTGCCCCACGGCCGTCATAAACGGAGAGGCAAAGCTGGGACTAACTGTTTTTTTTTCTGCCTTTTTCATGGAGGAGGGGAGGCGAGTTTAGGTAAGCCTAAGGCTTCATTTTACTTTAGAGACACTTTAAAGCTTAATTTTAACTTAAAAAGCTTGATATTCTAAACTTGACTTACCTCCCTTTGCTGCAAATCCATCCAGCTCTGGCTGTCGTGGCTTGCAGCGGAATATCTGATGCCTCCCCAGCATCAGGCCATGCTACTCTCTCTTTGAATTGGAGGTTCTGGTTTCAGGAGCGTGTGCTGCAGCTTCTGGTCCCCAGCCTGAGCGACGCTAAGTATGCCCATCTGTAGTTCTGGGAGACAGTGGATATAAAAGAGATTAGGCGCAAGGATAGGCTTCTTCCTAGTACTACTTGGGTGTAGGTCTGTTTTAATGAAGTGACTTGGACCTGATTTCCAACAATGGCCCCACAGAGCAGACATTTCATTGTCGGCCAACTAAAGTACAATAATGAGCACCTGTGACCATTGTAAATGAAGTCCTGACTACTTCATGTAGCATGGAAATCCACTGCATGAGGGTCAATGATTTAACTAAAGAAAGCACACATCACTCAGTAACTTTACTAAAAGAAAATGTATAAACTGGTAACCAGCTGTTCACACAACCTCCACTTATGATGTATTTGTTATCATTATCTAGTTTATATAGATTTAGACATGAAACTCTGCACACTGTTTCCATGTTGCTGGTTCTCCTTTTCAGATGCGTGAAGGCGGATATTCCCGACAAGCTGGGTTTTACCCCCCTCATGGTGGCGGCACAAAAGAAAAAAAAAGGCTATCTCGGGTAGGAATATGTGTATTGCTTATTATTCAACCTTACCGTGTATGCTACGCTGCTCTCGGTTTAGCCCTGTCCAGCATGCAGCAGTGATTAGGTCCAGGTGACATTCCTGAATGTAGCAAATGTGTACGTGGGAGGGTGGCTGAGACATGAGGTGTAGTGGGCGCAGCTGGCTTCCATTACTGGGCAGGGCTGTCCTCATCCTGGCTGATTGCAGAGGTCCTCCTTAGACCTGCTCTTGCCTTTATTTTCTCTACATCTTTCTCACTCCTCCATTTGGGGACACAGACATTATTCTAGGGTTATGCCCACCTCTCTCCATTGCCATTTTTTAGTTTTCTCTTCCTACCTCTACGGTTATGCCCACATCTTTATCTTATCATTTTTTAGTTTCCTCTTCCTATCACTTTCTCATTCACTTAGAGACACTGACATTTCTCTAGGGTTATGGCCACATCTTTATCTATAATTTCTTATTTCCTATTCCTCTCTTATTCACTTGAGTGCACAGATATTACTCTAGGGTTATGTCCCCCCTTTCTCTTTTTTTTATGTTTTAGTTTCCTGTTCTTCTCTCATTCACTAAAGGACACAGACAATACCTCCCAGATCGCCCGATTTCACTCACCCTGCCCCGGTCCTACGGCGCAAGCGCAGTCTCTCATCCAGTCAGTGCGCTCGGATCCGCTCCCGCCCCTTCGTCCAAGAGCTTGTTTAAAGCAACCCTTTAACAGGGAGTGTGCCCGCGCTGGCCACTCACAAATGCCTGGTGCAGGCACGCGCCCAGCTAAAGGTTTAGCAGGGATGCGGCCTCTGTTCGCGCATGCAGCGTTGGACCATGAAAGAAGGTGAGTTTCCGGGCAACCTTGGGGGTTTTACGCAGCTGGATGTCCTGGGGGGAGCTATTATGCCTGCCCTGGAGTCTTAGACTCCAGGGTTGGTTTTGGTTCACTTTAAGGACACAGACATTTCTCTAGGGTTATACCCCCCCCCCCCCCCCCCCCAAACATTTCTTAGTTTCCTCTTATTGCTGTCTCATTCACTTGAGGACACAGACATTACTCTAGGGTTTTACAGACATTACTCTAAAGGTTTAGCAGGGATGCGGCCTCTGTTCGCGCACGCGGCGTTGGACCGGGAAAGGAGGTGAGTTTCGGGGCAACCTTGGGTGTTTTACGCAGCTGTATGCCTGCCCTGGAGTCTCATAGACTCCAGGGTGGGTTTTGGTTCACTTTAAGGACACAGACATTACTCTAGGGTTATACACCCCCCCAAACATTTCTTAGTTTCCTCTTATTGCTGTCTCATTCACTTGGGGACACAGACATTACTCTAGGGTTATGCCCCCCCCCCCCATGTTTATGTGTGTGATAAGATGTCCGCTCCAATGCAGTTCTGCAACTAAGAATTGGCCTGTTATTCCAGAGGGGGGAAGGATGGGGGGTTATAAAGTAATAAAACCCTTACCTTAGCCAGATGCCCACGCCGTCCTCCTGGTCTCCCAAAGCAGCAGCAGAAAAAGAAGCAAAGCCACATCCCCTGGCTCCACGCGCATTTCCCCCGCAAATCCACTTGACTGGGCGGTGGCGGGAGCATGTACAGTGCCGGGGGATGCGGCTCTGTGTGCTCAGTCCAAGATGAAGGCGCCAGGTTCCGGAGCACTGGAGGAGCGTGCTGGCGTCTAGCTAAGGTAAGGGTTTTTTTTTTTTAATTTGTAACCCCCTCCATTCTGCTCTGTCTCTATGCCGCATCCGACCCAGCTCAGCCCCATCCATCCCTGTCCCCCCAGCTTTGCTCTATCCATCCCTGTCTTTCTGCCCCATCCATTCCTGTCCTCCTGTCTTTTCCCAGTGCCTAATAGGATTTTTGGAGTGGGGTGGGCGGGGGGCGAACAGCTTTTTTTAGTTTTGCCTGCAGAACATTTAGCCCCTCCCCCAGTGTGCTGATTTCTAACTATCCAACCCTCCCTGCCCGTGACAGCCCTTCATCCAGACCTTCACCTCTTTCTGGATGCCTTTAATTGGACTTTTACAAGAAGTGATTGAGAAACTACCCACCACTAAACCACCCCCCTCGAGATGACAAGTAGAGAAACACACTGTAATATTTATTGTAATGTTGTGTCTTTCTAGGATGGTGAGATTACTGGTTGAACACGGAGCAGATTTACAACAGGAAAATGGCAGTGGAAAAAACAGGTAGGTTGTATCGACTTACCTGAAACAATTGCAACCGTTATGTTCTTCTGAATTGAGCCACGCAAGCTCCAAATGTTCTAGGACTTCTGAATTACAGTTGTAAACCTGAAAAGCAACTGCATACATTCTTAAACCGGACCTTAACCCTGAATAAGAACATATCTGGTTCCCCCTACCCTGTGCATACTGATTGCCCACATTCAAAATTATCCTAAATGCACATACTGCTTTTTCTGAGCATTTAAACATCCAAGATGGTGGCCCGTGGAGTCTCAGGCTGCCTGCAGACAAAGTGTGTATTGTGACTGTGCCGCTCTGCATTCTGGGATTGCCTGACCCCAGCTATGCTTTGTTTGTGCAAAGCACAGGTATAACCTGACCCCCTGCACTTCCCCCTCTCCTTTCCTCAGTAAAGCTTCTGAGGCAAGATGGCTGCTTCCGTATCCTGGAGTCCTGAATAGATTTGCAGCCCAGTGGGGGAAAGAATAATATGTAAGTGACTTAAACAGTTTCAAATTGCTCCCTCAATGAAACCGAGCCCTGCAATTGGCAGATGGGTCCCTGGTGGCCAGATACACATGACCACCGTGGACAATGGCATGGTCTTTTAGCTAGCATTTACTGCTGGGGGGGGGGGGGGGGACTAGTTATTAGCTGTTATTAACTTAGATACCTGTCACACCTCTATTAGCCGTGGAAGTAGTGAAAAGTTGTCTTCTTTGATGATGGATAATGCTTCACTGTCTGGTAGTGTGATGGGTTGGAGGACCCGGGTTTGCTTGGGTGCTTGTGGAGAAATATGGATCGGATGTTGCCTTGAGCTATTAATAATAAATTGTCTATGTTTGTGTTTCTACAGTCTGATGCTGGCATGCTTTTCTGGACACCTGGACATTGTGAAGTATCTGAGAAACCAAGGAGCATCATGGGGGAGCCAGGATAAGGGTGGCTGTACCCCCATGCACTGGGCAGCTGATGGAGGGCACGTGGAGCTTATCAAGTGGATGATAAATGATGGCTGTCAGGTATCCGCACAAATTGTCACCCCCCCTCCCATGTCACTGCTGTCTCCATACCATTTACCATTTGCCACACATTAACGTCCCCTTTTTCATCCTGGGGCCACCCATACCATCCAAGGCACTTTTTCTAATACTCTGCCTGCTGCCCCTTTACTATTACCAGAGAAAACACTGGCCATGGGCCAGGTCACATTTATGCTCTATGTGATAGGAAACACTGCTTGCAGTATTTTCCATGTAGCGCAAGGCCAGCGCTGGTCAATAGAAGTCTATGGCAACAGTCTCTGTAAGAGCAACGTAAGTGCAACCCAGTATACTGTTCTGTACCTGCGTTTCCCCCTTTAAAAAAAAAAAAAAATTAAGTGCGTCCCCACCTCCCTCTGGGCTACTAGCTAGGCAGGCAAGTCATAGGGGCTAGTAATCCAAGGCTCAGGGCTCAATCACCCAACTGCCAAGTTACCTACCCCTATACCCTGGCAAGTGGGGCTGTACGCTCTTTGGAACAGGTCAGAATTTGTGTGTACCTGTAAAATTATTTTTTTTTTTTATAACCATTCTGGCACAGCGCTCCCATCCTGGATTGTTTCGACTGATAGCTTACTGTTGACAGATCTAGACCTCAAATCTTTTTGATCTTATTTTTAGTGTCGCTCCAGGGTGGTCCGACAGTGCTTGCTACTACTTGGATAATGAGGGGGTGGGGGTAAGCCAAACGGTGGAATACTGGCAGGAGTTTCATCTTTTTATGCTGTTAGTGCAGTCCTGGTCACCTTTTTTTAGTGCAGTCCTGGCCAGCTGTGAATCAACTCATATGTTACCTATGCACCAAAATAAGTTGTAAAAGCAAATTTCCTCTTTCCCATTGCATGGCGCGGCCTGCTTCACGGAGTCATTACATCTGGGTTATTCCGCCACAAGGTGGCGCAGTGCACTGCAGAAGAGTTGTGGCTCCTCCCGGTACCATATAAAAATGGAATCACCATAGACTTATGCAGTGTTCTCTCTGCAGTGACTCTGCGAAGATAGAAGATGGCTCTCTATATTGCGCAGGTGAGCGGGGCAACCAAGCCTGTGGCCCTGCACGGCTATTTCCACCCGTTTCCTGACCCTCTGTGCCTCCCACGGATCGGGTGACGGTAGAGGAGCACTAGGGTCAAGTGCTCAAGGAGCGATGCTCCAAGCCATAGACCCTGTACCACAAAGGGTACCAACCCCCATCCCTGACCTGGGCTCTCGCCGCCGCTGCTCGCTCGCTTTCCTCTCTCCCTCCCCATCGTGTGCTCAGGGGAGGGAGGGGGGGGGCGGGTGGTAGCGGCGAGGGTGTTCTGTGCCTTGTTTTTCAATCAGTTTTTTACTGTGTTTAACTGTTTTTCGCCGGCTCGCCGCTTTGTACTACGCTCTGCGGCGGGCGGCATTATATTTGTGAGGCGTTTTTTTTCTACTGTGATGACACCGGCGAGGTCACGTGAGCGCTGTTTTAGCGCTCTTCTTTGCTTCTGCTGCGCGTCTGGGGCCCTTCTTATCCCGGAGCTGCGGCGGTGATCCTCATCTGCTGGCGCTTCCTCCTGTGGTCTGGCGGTTGGTGCCCTTGCCCTACTTGGTCCGTGACTCCCCTTAGGGGGTTTTTGGTCTCCTTGGGGCATGTTCTGCGGGATGCTTATGTATCTTTATTTATGTCTTTCAGGCGGGACAACTGTGGGTTGTGGTTTCTCCCGGTCCTCTTTACGGGGCTGTGGCTCTTTGGTGAGCGTCTGGATGCTTTAGCCAAGGATGGTAGGCTGACTCAACGTAGGACGCGGCCTCGGCCTTTTCAGGGGCCCCTTCGCTTCTCTTCCCTCCTTTCCTGCACCCAGAGGAGGTTGTGGTTCCCTCTTTTCAGGTACCCGCAGGGATTCTTGGAGCCGTGGCAGATCCCATGGTCGTCCCAGTCTCTCATGGGGCCCCAAGCCCAAACCTTCCCCCAAGCCCCCTCAGGCATGAGGAGGCGCCCTCACCCATCCGGGTGGGGGGACGGCTTCGGCTCTTTGCTCACGTCTGGAGGCTATGCGTCTCAGACCGGTGGATTCAGGAGGTGGTGTCCTCCAGTTACAAGATAGAGTTTGCAGCCTGGCCACCCCCAAGATTCATCAGATTCCGGATGTCTCAAAACCCTCTGTCAGTTCAGGGTTTGCGCCTGGCGGTTCAACGTCTGTTGGAGTCAGGAGTCATTTGCCTGGTGAGCGCTGTTTTAGCGCTCTTCTTTGCTTCTGCTGCGCGTCTGGGGCCCTTCTTATCCCGGAGCTGCGGCGGTGATCCTCATCTGCTGGCGCTTCCTCCTGTGGTCTGGCGGTTGGTGCCCTTGCCCTACTTGGTCCGTGACTCCCCTTAGGGGGTTTTTGGTCTCCTTGGGGCATGTTCTGCGGGATGCTTATGTATCTTTATTTATGTCTTTCAGGCAGGACAACTGTGGGTTGTGGTTTCTCCCGGTCCTACCCCTTACCATCCCTCATCTTCTCTTACTGGCTTCTGGGGGCATTCCTTGGGGGGGGCATCCCGGGGGGCTCTTGTTAGCCTTTACCCTGTGCCGGCCCGTTGCTCCTGTCTTAATCACCATATGGAGGCTTCTGGGGATAGCGTGCTTGGGGGTCCTTCGGGGCAATCCCGGCTGTGTTCCATGTGTGGGGTACCTGTGAGTAACAGTGCCACGGTGTGCATGCCGTGCGCCCAAGGTGTCCTTGCGCTCCAGGCTGGTCTGCCCGCTTCGCTTCCCAGCTCTGCGCCCCCTTCGGCATCACCTACCCCCCGCACCTGCATTTGGCCCCCAGTGAGGGGGATACTAGCGGGGGGTCACAATCTGATCTGGCACTGCGTGTGGCCAGTATTGAAAGGCAGCTTGCTAGGTCTGTTCCACGTAAGGCCTTTGGCAAGAAGCAGCACCTAGCTCCCGTGACATCCCTCTTTCCTGAGGAGGATGAGGGACCTGATACTTTTGTTGGCCTTAACCCCCTAGAGGGGGGGGAACTCTTTCAGGAGTCTGACTCCTCTGGGGACCAGCAGGAGGGTTAGGGCAGTGACCCTGGGTCTGCGTCTGGGGAGGACTCATGGTTCCCTGAGGACACTGATAGCCTGTAAGCTCACATTTTTGAAATCTTGCACATTGTCCCCCCTGAGGTGGCTAAGAGGAAGCAGGGTGAGCTCTTTTGTCCTGATAAACAGCGCCTGGAGTTCCCTGAGCATTTCACTAATATGGTGCTCAAGGAGTGGGAATGTCCTAGTAGTGGTGCCCAAGGGGTGGGATAGGAGGTATCCCTTTCCTACCGACCTGGTCAAGTGATGGTCGTGTCCCCCTGAGGTGGACGCTCCCGTGCTAGGGTTGTCCAACACCTCGGTCATGCCTTCCCCTGACACTACTACACTGCGGGACAGTGAGGACCGGAGCATGGATCAGATGGCCTGCCATACCTTTTCGTATGTGGGGACTGGGCTGCGTCCAGTTTGCGCTGCTGCCATTACAGCTATTGCCCTTAAGAAACAGCTCAAGCGTCTCCTGGAAGGCGCTACGGCTGGTAGAAGGGGGGAGGATTATAGGTCCCTTTTGCTTTGCTCTGATTTTGTTGCATTTGTCTTTACTGCCATGGATGATTCGGTACGGATGTGTCGTAGGACCTCTGACCTTTTGGTGGCTATGCAGTGATCCGCTCTGTTTGGCTGCGTCAGTGGGCAGCTGATGCTGCCGCTAAGAAGGCTCTCACTGGGCTCCTCTTTACGGGGCTGTGGCTCTTTGGTGAGCGTCTGGATGCTTTAGCCAAGGATGGTAGGCTGACTCAACGTAGGACGCGGCCTCGGCCTTTTCAGGGGCCCCTTCGCTTCTCTTCCCTCCTTTCCTGCACCCAGAGGAGGTTGTGGTTCCCTCTTTTCAGGTACCCGCAGGGATTCTTGGAGCCGTGGCAGATCCCATGGTCGTCCCAGTCTCTCATGGGGCCCCAAGCCCAAACCTTCCCCCAAGCCCCCTCAGGCATGAGGAGGCGCCCTCACCCATCCGGGTGGGGGGACGGCTTCGGCTCTTTGCTCACGTCTGGAGGCTATGCGTCTCAGACCGGTGGATTCAGGAGGTGGTGTCCTCCAGTTACAAGATAGAGTTTGCAGCCTGGCCACCCCCAAGATTCATCAGATTCCGGATGTCTCAAAACCCTCTGTCAGTTCAGGGTTTGCGCCTGGCGGTTCAACGTCTGTTGGAGTCAGGAGTCATTTGCCTGGTGCCTTCCCAGGAACGGGGTTGAGGGTTCTACTCCAATCTGTTCACGGTACCCAAAGTGGACGGGTCCCTGAGGCCCATCCTGGACTTGAAGGGTCTCAACAAGTTTGTCAGGTTCAAGCATTTTCGCATGGAGACTCTACGCTCGGTGGTTAGTACCCTGCGCCCGGGTGATTTCATGACCTCAGTGGACATCAAGGATGCCTACCTCCACGTGCCAATCTTTCCAGGTCATCAGAGATTTCTCAGGTTCGCTCTAGAGGATCAGCATTACCAGTTTGTGGCCTTACCGTTCGGTATCACCTCGGCCCCTCGGGTATTCACCAAGGTGCTGGCGGGCGTGATGGCTCTGCTCCGGAATCGGGGTATTCGCATCCTTCCGAGTCCAAGTCTCCTTGTCGGGTGTTTTCTATCCCTAGGATTCTGGAATTTTTGCAACATGGTTTGGATTTGGGCCTTCAACTTAGTACCCTTAAGGGACAGGTGTCATCTCTGGCAATTTTTTTCCAAAGATCCTTTGCCAACCACCGGTTGGTTAAGACTTTTTTCCGCCACGTAAGCCTATGCTACCGGTGTGGGACCTGAATCTGGTGTTGTCTGCTCTGCAGGGCCCTCCCTTTGAGCCTATCCGTGGGGCTGCTTTGCCCATTCTGACTCTTAAGGTGGCCTTTTTGGTGGCCATTACTTTGGTCAGGCGAGTTTCTGAGCTGGCGGCGCTTTCCATCAAACCTCCTTATTTTGAGCTGCATCAGGATAAGGTGGTGTTTCGGCTTAAGCCGGATTTCTTGCCTAAGGTTGTGTCTGCTTTTCATCTCAATCAGGACATTGTTTTGCCTTCTTTGTGCCCTAACCCTGCTAATTCCAAAAAGCGGACCCTTCACTCTTTGGATGTTGTCAGGGCTCTGAAGTTTTATTTGGTTGCTACTGAGTCTTTCAGGAAATCTGACGCTCTTTTTGTTCTTCCTGCTGGGCGTAGGAAGGGTTTGCCTCGGGCTAAATCCACTATCAGCAAGTGGATCCGTCAGGCGGTGGAGCAGGCCTATTCTGCCAAGGGAAAGGTTTCTCCTTTTAGGGTTACTGCTCATTCCACTCGTGCTATTGGTGCGTCTTGGGCCTTTCAGCACCAAGCTTCTGTTGAACAAGTTTGTAAGGCCGCAACTTGATCTTCTGTTCTGTTTTCCAAGTTTTACAAGGTTGATGTTAGGGGCTCAGCTGATGCTGCTTTTGGCCGCAAGGTACTTCAGGCAGTAGTGGTTTAAACTGCCTGTTGTTACTCTTTTGGGATCCCACCCTACTTTATGGACACTGCTTTTGGATGTCCCAGATGTAATGACTTTGTGAAGCAGGCCGTGCCATGCAATGGGAAAAAGACAATTCTGTGAGTACTCACCTGTAGAATTGATTTTACCATGCATGGCACGGCCTGCATCACCCCACCCTTGTTATCTTTATTCTTGGTTGCCTCTTTATGGTGATTGTTCCAAGTTAGTTGGGGTTTTGTTACTTTATTATCTCCCGGTTTCTTGAGTAACTGCTTGTCAATACTGGATAAGTCTATGGTGATTCCGTTTTTATATGGTACCGGGAGAAGCCACAACTCTTCTGCAGTGCACTGCGCCACCTTGTGGCAGAATAACCCAGATGTAATGACTTCGTGAAGCAGGCCGTGCCATGCATGGTAAAAGCAATTCTACAGGTGAGTACTCACAGAATTGTCTTTTTTTGTCTACAGTTGATCTTTACATTATATTAAGTTACATCAGTTAGTAAGCACCTGTCTTCTTGTAATAGGAGCTTTTAGTGTTGTCTGATATGGTTTGTGTATTCAGCACGTGAGGTGCAAAAGGTAAAAGTGTATAGTGGCGCACGATGCAGGTCTATCTCTGAGCTGCACACCCTGGGTGATCATTAGAGGAGTAAAAGAACACATTAGATAAAGGTTGCCTGCAGCTCAATAGACAGCATAATGGTGTGAAGGAGTAATAAGGGAAGGTAAAACCACAGGCAGGGATTGTTTTTTGTTGTGCTGCACGGCTCTGTTTTTTGACAAATTATTTGGGCATGGAGGAAATGTTAGCTTAGTTTTATCATGAACAGTATCAGTAACAGGGCCAAAAACCAGCCCTGGATTTTACCAGCCTGTGGTTGGCTCAAGACATCCTTGCTCAGGCCTCTCCATTGGGGGATGGGTCATTGGCTTGTGGGTACAATGGGACTGGGTACAGGGGCCTGAGAGGGAGACTAAGGGGGTAGGGATTGAATGTGGGTGTTAAAAGCAGCAGCCTAACTGGCCCCAAAGCTGTGCGGCCCACCGGGCATAGTCCCGGGGCGCCCTATGGCCAGTCCGCCCCTGGGGGCAGGTCAGGCACATGCCCCTGGGCCAATGGAACAAGGGGGCCAGGCGCATGATGCCTCCAATGCCTCTGTAGTATGTAGGCACACATGTTCAGTTTTAAGCATCCAGAAATTTAAGCATGCAAGTGTTCCTAGTGTGTGGTGTGTGTGTGTGTGTGTCAGTCATACTTGTTTCATGGTTTTGGCTAGTGTAGCTACGGTGGATAGATAGGGTGATTTATATGTATGTATATATATTTCCTAGATATAAGGGAATAATAGGAAAAATGACCACCCATGATACCAACTATGCATTAGACAAAGTGGTTTAATACTGTGAAAGACATCTAATTGCATACAAGATAATAAACACAACAAATATTAAATATATACAAAACGTGACCTCTAGGTGGTTCAATTTAACTTGTTCCAGCATTTATGTGGTAGTGCCCATGGGGAAGTATAAAGGATAAGACAAATAAGTTAAAATGTCCATAGTAACAGCAATGTAGTAATGAGACCCAGATTGGATCTTATGGGCACAATACCAGTTACATAAATTTTGTAATGCAAGTAGTAAGAACAAATTGTTCAATAAGCATGTAAAGATGTAAAGCTTACAGGCTGGGGACCAGGTGGATAACAGCAACAAAAACACTTGACATTCCGAATCTCTTGATAAAGGCAGATAGCCGAAATGTGTGTTTTTGCTTCACATCTTTACATGGTTGTTTTTACCCTCCTTAATGGCGTCTTTTGGAGCTGCAGGCAGCCTGCAAACAGGAAGTGCTACTGGGTTTTGTGCCACTGTGCATTGTGATTTATGGCCGTTAAATACAGGCAGCAGGCCGGCTGGGATGCTGGGAAATGAAGCTTCCTAGGTCCTGCAAGTTGGCTGCGACCAGGAGAAATTCAAAAAAAGGCGGCATTTCAGTGTTGAGTGGATGCAGGATTAAATGTAAGTGCTGACAATGATTTAGTAACATGCATGCAGATGGGGCAACATTTTGAGGAGGTTTTTTTCTCCAGCTGTGGAATGCTGTTGGTTCGGTTTAAGCTGCGCTGTTATATTGGCTGCCCCAGAGCAGTGCCATGACACTCACCAAGCACCAAGTAGCAAGGTTGGGCCAAAATATGCTGACCTCAATAAGGGGAGTAAAACATGGCTTTCTAGGCAAATGTAGAGGTTAGCATTGCTCGATGGTTGAGGTGAACCATTGATTTCAGTTGATTTCTATGGGGGCCGGCATGATGGGGACTAGTAGCAAAACTGTGTAATAAGCACTGGGGTCAGTGTGCCATTGAGCTTCATCTTGCAGCCCAATAGGTCTGAAACATAGTAAACCTTGTGAATCTGTACCTGATGGCGATTGTGGCTGCCATCTTTATGAATCCGAATCTTGATGCTCATCTTACATTTTTGTGTGGGTGTTTTTTTATAGGTGAATACAAAGGATTCTTGCTTACACTGGACTCCACTGATGAGAGTGGCTGCAGTCACTGGAAACACAGAGGTTGCACAATGTTTAATGCTGGAGCAGAGGTCAATGTTAAGGACAAGAATGGCAAAACCCCTTTGATGGTAGGCTGTAACCGTATATTTTAAAGAGAACATTTATACAATGGGCCTATTGCTGAAATGATGTAGATGTTACCTGGAGTTTCACAAACGCAGTTTACAGATTAGGCTAACTAAAGCCTTGGGGTGTGAATACAGGACTTTAATGCATACCTCCCAAGTGTCCCTCTTTTGAGTCCATGTCCCCTTGTCCCTTGTTGTTGTTCTTTGTCCCTCTTTGAGGTTTAACATGCAGTTCTGCATCAATAAATAATTTAATTTATTTAAGTGTTTACATTGTATTAACTGTTATAACCTATCACCTATCCATCCCTCAATAAGGGGATGTGGCCTAATTTAACAAATGTCCCTCTTTACCACAGTGAAAAGTTGGTAGGTATGTTTAATGTGAGGACCTGAGGAGAGCACAGGAAGCCTTATAGGCCTAAAACATGAAGAAAGAACCTAGCAGCCTCCAGGAATAGCGTGGAAACCTGCTCGTTCTGTTTCTGGGGGAGACATGGACAAGGAAGAGACTTTCAGGGACTGCATGAAAGACATGGAGCAGGTTTGCTTGATCTGTGGAGCTCCCTGACAGAGTAGCTAGTCCAACTCCAGCTCAAACCCCTGGTCATATAAGCCTCCCTGTTGGTGTAAGAAGTTGCTAGAGGTGACACAAAACATTGGTCAGATGAGGATCTCAAGACTATACAAAATGAAATTTGGTATACTGAACCCCATCATCCCCCCAAAAAACATAAAACAAGGATATTGTCTCGCACTTCTCAAAGTCAACATATATTCCATAAGGGATATAATATAAAGCAAATACAATAACAAATAACTAACAATATCGTAAATCACAAAAAAGTAATAGTTCATAATCAATCATAGTGAGAGATACAGCAAACAAACCATACCTGTAATTTAAATTCCTTCAAAGGAGGCAGAAACCATTATTGTCATACTGCATTTCCCGATTAGCCCTATTGAATATGCCTCTTCTTCTGCTTCCAAACATAGTGGACTCAATAAATGACACTTAGAATAGACCAAAACCCAGGATTTTGACTATCCTGGGTTTTGGTCCTTTCTCCCGGGGCATCTTGATCGGAGGTGCTCCACTGTGTGAAACCCCCCAGGTCGCCTGAACGAACTTGCCTTTTCCCGGTCCTACGGCACATGTGTGGCTGCTCGTCCAACCAGAGTGCTGGTATCCACTCGAGACCCCCAGGTTGCCGGAAAACTCACCTTAATTCCCGGTGCAACAGTGCATGTGTGGCCGCATCCCCTGCTACCCTCTAACAGGGAGCGTGCCCACGATGGCCATTCATAGACTCGGGGCTGGGTTTAGTCCTCTTTAAAGGAGCACTATCGTGAAAAAATGTCTATTTGATAAAAATCCATATAAATATGCTGGATGGTGGGAGGAGAGGCCACACAGCATCAAGAAATATCCAGCCAGGCTTGTTTCTTCTAATGAAAAGAAGAGGGCATCGGGGGGGTGGGGGCAAGTTCTATCACCCCTGATACAATCAGAGACCTGTCACCCCTGGATTTTATTCCTTCCAGAAGAAGACACCACAATCTTGGCGGGAGTTTTATTCAGTCCAGGTGACCCCTCCTCTCCGTCTGGGATATCCCTTTAACTGTCCTCCTATTCCCAACATGTGTGAACTACAACAGAACATCTTACAGGCCTAATGGTACATTTATACCACACATGCTCAACATGCGACCTGGGGGCCACATGTGGCCCCTGATTTGCTGAGGGGAATGTGGGAGGGGTATATAGAACTGACGTGTAAAGGTACTTGAATGGGGGTAGAGCAGAGGAGTAGCTAGGCTTTCTGGCACCCAGGGCAAAGATTCAAAATGGCGCCCCTCATCTGTGCTCAAGCCCCCCTTTGGTGCCCCCCTGACCTGCTGCACCCAGGGCACTGACCCCCCCTGCTCTCCCCTAGCTACACCCCTGGGGTAGAGTAACAATGATTTTATGGAGAGTGATATAGGAGGGGAGCATTGCCAAACAGAGGTGACAGCCAAGGAGGATCGGGGTGACATTAATTGTACGACACCACCCCTGGGTGAAATGTTTGGCTTATTATAGCTTTTCTATAATAATTGTATGCTGAGATTTGGTGGGATCTTAAAGAGACAGCCTAGGCTGTTAAGAAAAAAGAACCCTTCTCTTCCAGGCTCCATCCCACAGAGTCTTGTGGGCTGCAGCCCTTTAGTTTCAGCTGTTGGTTTCTGTGCTGACAGTGCCCTTACCACTTGTGTTTGAGCATCCCATTCTTAATTCAAAGCACTGTGTGGCTCTCACGAGTGATCACATGACATGCCTCCCTGCTGCCAATCAGTAACGTGGCCTGCAGTAACACGTATTGAGGACGAGAAGTGCACCATCTGCACGGGGGCTGAAAGTCCGGAAATGATAGGGGTGCAGCCCGTAGAACTCCATGGCATTGAGCCTGTGGCCTGGAAGGTAACCGGTAAGTGTCATTCATTTTGAACATTCTGGACAGGGGCTTTAACTGCTCTACTTCAAGTATTTGATTTAATAGCCACGCCCGTAGTAATCATAGGTGGTGGCACATTTGTTATATAGGGAACATTGCAACCGGTGGTGATCGAAATGTGGAAACGTACACAAATCTAATATATTCTGCATTCTCCAAAACTGATTAACAATGACCCAAGTGACACGTATGATCCAGTAATCAATCTAATAAAATGTAATTACCATTTTTTCACCATTTCTCCTTATTAATAATTAACACTTTTATCGTGGGCCCAGTTAATATTATTGAATAATTAATTACATCCAATAATCAAGTAGGGTTCATTTCAGTTATAACTTAATATAAAAGAGCTACATAATATGATTAATATAGTGCTCAGAGGCTAGTGATTTTAAATTATTACAGTCATATCATCTTTGGTTATAGAGAAAGGCTCAACCATTCTCTGCTTCCTTAAGCAGCCCAAAACTGGCTCTGGAGTTGATGAAACTCCAGAACCGGCTGATTCCCTCTCCCTGGGGAATCCCAAACTGGGTTGCCCTGCTGTGTGAAACCCTGCGGTTTACCACGAGCCCCTGGCACATGTGTGGCTAGCAGCGGGATCACTTGCATCCCTTTCTGGGTGTGCGCGCCCACACACAGCTGAAGGGTGCCTGTGGCTAGGATTCCATTCAGCTTCTCCAGCCACACATTAATATGCATAGCTGTGGAACTGATTGGAGGAGAGCTGCACCTGCATCGTGGGCTCGTGGGAAAGGTAAGAAAACCGGGTGAACTTCACACAGCAGGCTATACTAAACCGGGATGGACCAAAACATGGAATAGTTAAAATCCTGGGTTTTGGTCTAATTCAAAGGACAACTAAACACTTAAAATGAAATACTTTTATGATAGGTTACAGAAATAAAATATTCCCCCTCTGTCCCTCCCCAGGTTTGAGTGACAGTGAGTGACAAGGCTTAGCAGCCGATGGGGGAATTGGGACAGCTTTCAAGCACCAAAATTAACATGATGGGAAAGGCTTGTGATTTGTGAGCAGACACATAATGCCCCCCCCCCTGCACCCACAGGCTGCTCAAGTCTGTCACTTTCTGCAGACATCCGACTTGGTTTACTGACTCTGTGTTTGAAAAAAGTGCGAAAGGTCTTTACAAAAATTTATTCAGCCAAATCTTTATTTTTCTGAAGCCTATCCTATAAGAGAATGTAAAGGGATTCTTTAAGCAAAAGCAAAAAAACAAAAGAATAAACATCAGCTTTCCTTGCCATGCATGCCTCCAGCGATGTGCCTCCTCCTAGCAAGCACACTCTGTGCTAAAGGGAAAGCGGGTATGCGGCGCTGCTCGTGCATGCCCCATTGGGCCGGGGTTGAAGCTGAGTATACTAGGTAAAATGGGGGGTTTTACACAGCGGGGCATCCCGATTCTGGATGCCCTGGGGGGGGAGGAAATCAAGATCTCTTATATAACCTCTCATAATATACAATTATATTAGTTAAATATAAAATAATATGAAATATCCAAAAATATCCCAGCCATTCCAAAAATGGACCATAGCAGTTTACACAATTCCGGTCCCTGGCCAGATCTCGCACAGGTGTTGCGGCTTTGCTGGGCGGAATGCATGAGAGGGGAAACCCCTGCTGCGGCAATGTGAAATGGCGGGTGATTGCATAGGTGCAGCAATTACATTACCTACCACTCACAACCATGGCCCAAGGAGGCGGGGCTTCTGGTTAAAAACTGGCAGTATTAGCAGGGAGCAGAGAAAAGCAGGAGCATCAGAAATTGCCATAAGGTACTCCTCATGGGGGAGGGAGCTGAACAAGGGGATGCAAGTTCAGAATATGGGTTTGGTCTGCTATAAATTCTATCTGCAGCTGTATTCAGCAAAGGTGTATTGCAACAGATGTAATAAAGAGTTGCAGTGCCGGGAAAGTACTGGACTGGTTGAGAGGCTCCCGTGCTGGCAAGAGGGTGGTCTTAAGTGGCCAGGAACCCAGAAGGTACTGGCAGCACAAAGAACAAGGCTATTTCAGTCTACTGGGCTGCGAGGGAATGACCATGTGGGTGGTCAGGGAATTATAGCTTCATTTGGGGGTAAAGTAACTACATTATTCCACAATTTCCGCAGGTTTGATCTCCTCTCTTTGATTTGCAGGTGGCCACATTAAGTAACTATGAGCACTTGGTGCGCTTGCTAATAGAAAGCGGAGCTGACTGCTGCATCACCAATGAGGTATTAGAGGCGGCTGAATATAGAGCAATGTGCGGCGTTATCAGAGGCGGGTTATGATCTTCTTTTCTTTTTTCTCCCACAGTATGGAATAAGCATTGCGGAAATGGCGAAAGCTTTTAACAGACAGGTAAAGAGCAGACTATTCGCCTCAGAATATTTCCCATATAAAATTCCTCACTGCTTCCTTTCTTATCCCACACAGAACATGGTGCTCATGTTAGAGGAAAACATGAAGGAGAGGTGCGTGTCTGTGCGCTGAGATGTCTGATCATGATGGATGAGCGACACTGCCTCCTTGTCCGGCTATGGAGAAGAAATTGTTTATTTTGCTTCTAGTGCCCCAAATCAAAGGACAGTGCCTGTATGGAATATTATGGCGATGGCTCCCCCGCAGCTGCTTCCACCATGTCCAAGTCTTAAATACTTATATGATCCCCAAATCTGGTCCTGTGGACTCCTTGGCAGGCCATCCTGCTTATGACACATCACAGCCAACGCCATTCATTGCCACCATGTCTACTTGAGCATATGGCGCATGCACAGCCGCTTGGCCAATCAGCTTCTCCCACCACACATATTAATGTGTGTTAATGGTTAGACAAGCTCAGTGGAATTCTAACTGCACCTACGAGTGGCACTTTGCATCACTCGGCTCCCTTCAGCTGTGCGTGGACCCGTACAGCCATTCACTTGCGGCACAGCCGAGAAGGGAAGCGAGTGATGCTGGCGCCAGTCACAAAGTAAATCCATGTGACATATCGCACCACTAGCTTGAAATGCGCCTGCAAGTTCTGACCCATAAATTATGCCATGCAGAGAGAGGCTTCTTTTCCCTTACCCTTGAAAGTAATAACCTGTGCCAACACAGAACCAAAAATAACTGGGTCGCCTTTCCCCTTAGCCCCAAACCCATTAAAGCAACAAAGAGAGGAAACCGAGGAAACTGAAATCTCCAGTTCCGACCCCATTCTTGGATTCACCAGATTCAGGGAATCAAACCCGAATAGTTGAACACCAGAATCGTACAAACTTCGTATCAGAAGTTATGCCCAAAATAGCGTCTGTAGGTTGTCTAGGTAGACGCATGTGAAGACCTGATTGCAGGTTCAGGTGAGTACTAAAAAGCTGGACATCATTGAAGAAGCTGCCTTTTTTTTTGTCTGGACAGAGACTTAAATATATGTTTGTTTTCAGGTTATAGTACTGCAACTGTACAGGAGGATATTTCATCAGTCACCCAACTGGCTTCCTCCATTTATTAATCATAATTTGTGCCTGCAGGATTGGATATGTGAGGTGTTACTAAACTGTTGAGAACGTTTTTAAAGAGGAACATCGGGGGAGGTTAAAACCTCCTTCAAACCTCACTGATCTGCTGCTCCCCCTCCAGTTTTACCTTTCAATGTTTTCTCACTTCACCAGGGGATCCCTCAGATTCCATCTTGCAACCCATCGGGGACTGCACATGGCCCACGATCTCATGTCTGCACAATGCCCATGAGTGGGATGCAATGGAGCCGCCTGAAATCCTGCGAGACTTTGCTGAGCAATGCAGGACTTTGAAGAGCAAGGCTAATGCTGTACTATCATTTACAGACAGCTAAGCCAGCGGGGGGCAGAGGATCAGGCCCGGAAGCAGCCGGATGTTGCCGCAGCAGAAACATCCACAAGGTAAGTAGTGGCCGATGGGGTGGGGGATCGGCCCTTTTTTATTTTTGCTCCGATGAATCACTAGCGTAAGGGTGCTGTATCGTCCCCAGGCCATGTAGATTCAAGATGCCAATCCTCTCCACTGACCCCAGATTTGCCCAAACTTGAACTATTTATTTATTACTTTGTGCTACTGTATTGTCTTGGACTGCCCATGAGCAATTGGGTTTGCTCTTTGGAAGTGCATATAGAGGGATGAGTAAATAGTACCTAATATTAGCATTGCGCAACCTGTTATAAGTGACAGGCATTTTGATCAGGGATGCTCCTGGGGCGGGGCAAGCATAGGCCATATGGTCACTGTAGATTAGCCTTGGGTGTATGTTAACTGTTTAAAGCAGAGTAAAATCAATTTTTGGGTCCTCCACTTATTCCCCAATCTTGAACCCCCCCCCCCCCCCCCCGGCAGTTGCCCAGTTTTAAAATAAAAAAAAAACGGGGTTTTCCATCGCCAATTAGCTGATCTCAAGTGTTCATGTGTGAGGCTGGGCTGCAGGCTGGCCGCATCCCCGGCTTTCACGCATGGTGAGCCTGCTCCTGCACCCAGCCGTTTAGACTAGACGTGAAAGTGAGTGCTGCTACAGGGATGCGGAGGCCAGCGTTCACAGAGTCGTGGGAGCTGCCAGTAAAGGTGAGCATATTGCTGACCCAGGAGGTTTCACACAGTGGGACATAGTGCTATAGAGCTTTTAGGTTTCCGGTCTGGCTGCTGAGGGTTTGGATCTGCTTTAACTTCTATACATTAATTTGACAGTTTAATAACATCTCATAGCTCCAATCCTGTAAATACAATTAACATATTCTAAGTGGGCCATACACTCCACTTCGTTCTTCATGACATCTGGGTAGTCTCCAGTAGAGGGCGAACTTCTGCAGAGATGAATATGCAAAAAAGAAAGGTCCATATATACTTGGGACCTCCCACCAATTCCCCAGTTTCTTCTCTGCAGAGAAGGCGACAAGACAGAAGGCCCGGCCTTCTATTATCCCTATTACTGCCAGGACCCTTCTAAATTACCCTGTATTGAGCCTCCCAGCTTAGGCTGCCGGTCCTGGTGAAGGTAGGAGCACCCTATGGGTGCAGCAGGAGCACTGCTCCACCGTGAGACCTCACTATGGGGTAGGCGGTGTCCAGGTTTCTTGGTGATCCTGGTGTGGGATGCCCCGTTCCGTTAGGCTTATGGCCGGCTCCTGGCTGGATTCCCCCCCTTCCGGGTCCCTTATTCCCCTCCAGGTGGGGGGGGGGGGCCTGGCCTATATTTCGTTTTGGCCGATATTTCGTTTTACCCAGCCCTTGTCACTGTGTGAGTGTTTCACTTGTGTGTGTGTGTGTGAGTGCTTGATGCTTACTGGCCAACATGGTCTGACTACAGCCTGGGGGAGCTTCTCCCCCTCAGGTGCTCGTTGTCTAGGGGTCCGCGTTGCTGGGAGGGGGGCGTGGCCTCGGCAAAGGCGCATTCTGCGCTGGCCCGCCCTCCCCCTGCTCTCCCTTCTCAGGCACGAGGCTGCGTGGGGGCCATCTTCCCTGGCAGGCCGCTTTGCACTCGTGGTGGTAAGGGCCTGATGGCCATCTCCTTAGCTTGTGTGTGTGTGGGGGCCCCTATTTAGCGGGGGCCCCCACTGGTCTCTAACGTGTGTGTGTTTATGCCTTATTTGCACTGTTTGGCTGTGTTGTGGTATATAATATATGTATATATATACCTATATAAATTTCCATTGTGTGGCTGTAAGATCAAACGCTATGGCATTTTTTACACTGCTCTGCTCTTATGTGGCTTATTTTGTGTGTTACAGGTTGCCCTGTATATGTGCATATTAAAGGGGTCCCTCCTGGTCCTGGGGTCCCTAGTTATAAAAATTGTCCACCCAAAAATCCTCCCACCGGGACTTTTAACCCTTTAAACGCCAGCCACGTAAATTTTACGTGGCTGCCTCTCCAACAGTTAAACGCCAGCCACGTAAAATTTACGTGCCTGACTTTCCCCAGTAAAAAAAAAAAAAGTAAAAATAAAAGACACTTACCTGACCCCTCGTTCGATCCGGTCGGGTCTCCTCTTCAGCCAGAGGGGCTCCGATCGCCCATCGGGGCTCCTCCGGCTGCAGGGGAGGGCCCGGAACAGGGTGCCCCCCCCCCCCCCGTTTCAGCAGCCGCCCGGTTTACTGTAAAAAAAAAACAAAAAAAAAAAAAACAGTCACCTACCTTTGTCCCCGCCGGCTCCCGCAGGCTCTCCTCTTCACGGGGGGGGGCTCCGATCCCCCCCCCCGCTCTTCTGTCTTCTGGAGGGGGCATAACAGCCCTCCTCCCTTGCCGTCTTCCGATGGCGGCCGCCATCTTTGGTGACGTCACGGGGCGGGGCCAGATGACGTCACCGCCGGGTGTCATCGGGGCACCCGGCAGTTCGTCTCTCAGATGCCGGTGACGGCTGGGCGGGGAAGGAGGGAGGTAGGCGATCCTCCGATCGCCTGCCTCCCCCCTTCTCTGCCCAGCCGTCACTGACAGCAGATCGCCGCGGGACACAGAAGATGAAGATCGGAGGTGAGTAAAGTAAAAGTTTTTTTTTTTTTTTTAATAAACTTTATTAAAAAAACGTGTCTTGTCTTTTTTTTACCTTTTAACCCTTTGTGAACTGGTAAGGGGTCCATGTGACCCCTTATACCAGTTCACAGGGCTCGGGGGTCTGGCAAGTCACCTGCGCTAGCGGGTGGCTTGCCATTAACCCCCGGCACCCCCATTACCTGCCTCCCCAAAGGCCAGGGGGGGGCAGAAGAGCCCGGGCCCACATGGGCTATGTGGGCTCGTAGGCTGCAGGGTGGGGGGGCCACAAAAGCTGGCCCCCCCACTCTGTGCCTACAAGCCCCCATAGCTGGTCCCGGGCTGGTTACTGTGGGTAAGGGGGACCCCACGTCAATTTTTTTTTTTATTTTTAAGGGTTTTTAACCCTTAAAAATCAAAAAAAAATGGGGTCCACCCCCCCTGGGAGGGGGGACCCTATGTCATTTTTTTTTTTTGATTAACCCTTTGTGTTCTGTCATCCAGCAGCTATAAAAGGCTTCTAGCAAGTGAGCAGAAGCCAGTGATCGCCGAGGGACAGAGTGCTCCAGGATGGATGGGAGGTGAGTACAGTGTAAAAAAAAAAAAAAAAAATTAATAAAATATTTTTTCTCTTTTGTGTGTCTGTGTCATTTTTTACTTTTAACCTCTTGTGAACTGGTAAGGGGTCCATGACCCCTATACCAGTTCACAAGGCTGGGGGGATGGCAAGCCACCTGCGCTAGCGGGTGGCTTGCCATTAACCCCTGGCACCCCCATTACCTGCCTCCCCAAAGGCCAGGGGGGGGCAGAAGAGCCCGGGCCCACATGGGCTATGTGGGCTCGTAGGCTGCAGGGTGGGGGGGCCACAAAAGCTGGCCCCCCCACTCTGTGCCTACAAGCCCCCATAGCTGGTCCCGGGCTGGTTACTTTGGGTAAGGGGGACCCCACGTCAATTTTTTTTTTGATTTTTAAGGGTTTTTAACCCTTAAAAATAAAAAAAAAATGGGGTCCCCCTCCCCTGGGAGGGGGGACCCTATGTCATTTTTTTTTTTTGATTAACCCTTTGTGTTCTGTCATCCAGCAGCTATAAAAGGCTTCTAGCAAGTGAGCAGAAGCCAGTGATCGCCGAGGGACAGCGTGCTCCAGGATGGATGGGAGGTGAGTACAGTGTAAAAAAAAATAAAAATTAATAAAATATTTTTTCTCTGCTTGTGTCTGTGTCTTATTTACTTTTAACCCCTTGTGAACTGGTAAGGGGTCCATGACCCCTATACCAGTTCACAAGGCTGGGGGGATGGCAAGCCACCTGCGCTAGCGGGTGGCTTGCCATTAACCCCCGGCACCCCCATTACCTGCCTCCCCAAAGGCCAGGGGGGGGCAGAAGAGCCCGGGCCCACATGGGCTATGTGGGCTCGTAGGCTGCAGGGTGGGGGGGCCACAAAAGCTGGCCCCCCCACTCTGTGCCTACAAGCCCCCATAGCTGGTCCCGGGCTGGTTACTGTGGGTAAGGGGGACCCCACGTAATTTTTTTTTTTGATTTTTAAGGGTTTTTAACCCTTAAAAATCAAAAAAAAAATGGGGTCTCCCTCCACTGGGAGGGGGGACCCTATGTCATTTTTTTTCTCGATTTAACCCTTTGTAGTGTGGATGGTTTTTGTGTTTTTTTTTGTGAATGTTATAAAATACTTGTTTCAGTTAGGGGGGGTCTCCTGGGCAGGAACGGGGGGCTACCGATAAATATGTGGTACCGTTCTAATCGGTAGAAATGGGGCTTTCACATGCAATATGATTTTCCTTAATAAAATACATTTTTTATTTAAAATAAAGGAGTCAATTTTCTAAAAAAAAATTTTTATTTATTTATTTTTTTTTTTCACTTAATAATATTGTAAAAAAAAAAAAAAAAATTACAAACAAGACATTTCATGTTAAAGTCTAAACTCTGCTGCAAAAAAAAAAATATATAATTTTTCTGAAAGTTCCAGCAAAAATGGCGCAAAACATGTCGCAAAACATGACGCAAAATGGGGAAAAATGGCCTGTCAACAGAGGGTGACAAAATCTCAAGTAGGCTGGCAATTAAAAGGGTTAATAGTACCTATGCATGTTGGGTATTGTTCTGTTCGGGGGACCTTGCGCTTTCAGACTTAGCTTGTTTTTTCTGGTTTGCATATTTATATTTTAGGAAAAGGTGTTTTTTATTCAGCTTTTTTATAAATTTTTTAGGGAAACCCTGCGCAACCAAAGAATTCTTTGAGGAATTAATTCCAGAAAGATGAGCCCACTACAGCAAGCTGGGTACCCTTAGAAAGCTTAACGTGTGTACTTTCAGGGAATATATGGTTTATGGGGGATATTCCAAATGTAAAGGGTTGTTTTGGTTGAAAAATCGCAAGGTGCGCACTTTGTCTGCAGAGCTGAAATTTTCAAGTAAAATTACCGTTACGCACATGCTTTACTTTGGGGTGTTTGGCAACTCTTCCCTTGACAGAACCTATGCATGTTGGGTATCGTTCTGTTCGGGAGATGTTGCTTTTTCAGATTAAACTTGATTTTTCTTGTTTGTATATAGTTTTTTTAGGAAAATGTGGCTTTGATTCTGCTTTTTTATCCTTTTTTTAGGGAAACTCTTTGCAACCAAAGATTACGTTGAGGGATTACTTCCAGAAAACTATGGCCACATCCACAAGCCTGGTACGCCTAGAAAGCCTGAGGTGTGTACTTCCAGAGAATATATAGTTTGTTGGGGGTATTTTAAATGTAAAGGGTTGTTTTTCTGGAAAAACCGCAAGGTGCGCATATTGCATAGCATAGTTGTATTTTATCTGAAAATCTCCTAAAGCGCTGTTTCAGTTTGGGGGAGTCTCCTGGGCAGGAAAGGGTGTCTACCTATACATATGTGGTACCGCTGTAACCGGGAGAAATTGGGATTTCACACGCAATAAGATTTTATTGACAAACTTACATTTTTTATTCCAAAAAAAACTACAATATGTAAAAATTTTTTTTTTTTTTTTTTTTTTTTTGCACATATTTCACCCAAAAATATTAAGAATACACCTAACAAATGACAAACAAGACATTTCATGTTAAAGCCCAGACTCTGCTGAAAAAAACAATATATCATTTTCCTGGGAAATCCCTGGAAATCCCCTCAAAAATCACAGTTGAACAAGGGGAGCGCAAAATAGTGCAAAATGGTCTGGCAACAAAGGGTGACAAAATCTCAAGGTAGGCTGGCGGTTAAAGGGTTAAGGGGCATCCCGGGTTGCTTAGGTGTAATTCCCTGCGGCCTTCGACTGACCACAAAAATTCACCATATGGAGGCTCTGCAGGATACCGGGCCCGGGATCCCTTCGGGACAATCCGGGCCATGTGTGGGGTGCGGGGTATCCCTTACGGGGGAGAATGTGCTGATCTGTATACCATGCGCACAAAAGGCCATAACGCGGCAGTCTGGTACCCAGCCTTCTGGGTCGGCTCCTCTCGCTTCATCGCCTTCCCCTCCCCACCTGATCCGTACCCCAAGTGACATTGGTACCAGTGGGGAGTCGCTTTCTCATGTTTGGGCTAGGCTGACCAGCATAGAGAAAATGATTGCTAGCACGGTGGGCAAGAAGGCCCAGGCTAAAAAGAGACAGTTGTCGTCGGCCCAGCCCTTGTGGGATATTGGCGACGAGTCCGCTGATTTGTCCGATTATTCCCCGTTAGAGGAGGGGGAATTGTATCAGGATTCAGAGGCTGAAACCTGTTAGTGCATCTGCCCTGGTGTCGCTTGCTACCAGGTCTCTTATCAGGGACTGGCTGAATAACGATCAGCTTGATCCAGATGGCGCTGAGTTCGCTATACTTAAGAAGTGCGAATTGTTCATGGATTTTGTCATGGATGCGATGGAAGACTCCATTGTCGTGTGTAGTAGGACGTCAGCCTTACTGGTGGCCATGCGCAGACTGGTCTGGCTCCGTCAGTGGACAGCGGACGTTGGAGCCAAGAAGTCGCTCACAGCTCTCCCCTTCTTGGGTGCGCGGCTGTTTGGAGATAAATTGGATCCTGTTGCTAAAGGAGGTAAGTTACCTCAGTGGAGGAAACAGCGCTGTCCCTTTCGGGGGGCGGGCTCGTTCACTCCTTCCTTTCGAGGGGCCAGAGCGTCTAGGAGTCTGGCCTTCTCAGGTGTCAGGGGCTCGTCCTGGAACAGAGGCAGAGGTCGGGCACGTCCCGCGGCTGCCTGGGGTTCCAAGCCCAAGCCTGTTGTTAAACCGGCTCAGCAATGAAGGGGCGCCCTCACCTGCAAGGGTGGGGGGACGGCTGCGGCTCTTCTTTCAGGTCTGGGCCCGGGAGGTCACAGACAATTGGATCTTGGAAGTGGTCTCCTCCGGGTACAAACTGGAGTTCGAGTACTGGCCGCCCCCAAGATTCTTAAGGTCTCGGGTTCCCTCGGACCCTCAGGCTGCACAGGGGCTGCTGTTAGCAGTAAAAAAACCTTCTGGACATGGGAGTTATATGCCCGGTGCCTCCGCTGGAAAGAGGCAGGGGTTACTACTCCAACCTTTTCACGGTTCGGTGAGGAGGGTTCGGTGAGACCCATTCTAGATCTCAAGGTTCTCAACAGGTTTATCAGAGCCAAGAAGTTCTGCATGGAGACTCTGCGCTCGGCTATCAATTCCATTTGCCAAGGGGATTTTATGACATCCATAGACATCAAGGATGCGTATCTGCATGTTCCGATTTTTCAGGCACATCAGAGATTCCTCTGGTTTGCGGTGGAGGATCAACATTATCAATTTGTAGCTCTTCCCTTCGGTCTGACCTCGGCACTGAGGGTCTTCACCAAGGTTTTGGCGGGCGTAATGGCTCTGCTCAGATCTCAGGGCATTCGCATTGTGCCTTATCTGGACGATCTGTTGATTTCAGCTTCTTCTTCACTTCAGCAGGCGGAACTGGACACCCACCAGGTGGTGTCGACCCTGGAGAGGTTCGGGTGGGTGATCAGCCGCACCATGTCTTCTCTCTCCCTGTCTCGAGTGATTTCATTTCTGGCCATGAATCTGGATACCAGTCGGGCCAGAGTGTTTCTGCCCCAGACCAAGGTGCAGGGGATTCAGGGCCTGATCCGTCTTCTTCTGGCCAGTCCTTGTCCCTCTATCCGACAGGGGATGAAACTGGTGGGTCTGATGGTATCCTCCTTTGAGGCGGTGCCGTTTGCACAATTTCACATGAGATCTCTTCAACTTCTCCTATTGACGTATTGGGGCAGGAGCCCACAGTCATTGGATCAACCTTTCAAGATGTCTCCCAGGGTTCGGCAGTCATTTCGGTGGTGGCTGGACTCGAGCAATCTGGTGAAGGGCAGATCCTTTCTGGTCCCTTGTTGGGAGACGGTTACCACGGATGCCAGCCTGTCGGGCTGGGGAGGTTATTGGAAGAGTCATCAGTTCAGCGTGGTGTGGGATCCCCAGGAGGCTCACACCCCCATCAATGTATTGAAGCTCAGAGCCATTCGACTGGTTCTGGCTCGGCTGACCACACAGTTATGGGGTCTTCCGGTTCAGGTGCGTTCGGACAACCGAACGGCAGTGGCTTACATAAATCACCAAGGAGGGACTCGCAGCAGGAGTGCTCTCAGGGAAGTCTCCCTGATCCTGCACTGGGCGGAGAGCAATGTTCCTTGCTTTTCGGCAGTCTACATTCCGGAAGTGGAGAATACGGAGGCGGATTCCCTGAGCAGGGGATCCTCTCGCCACGGGGAGTGGTCTCTCAACCCCGAGGTTTTTCTGGATCTTTGCCGCAAGTGGGGGACTCCGGAGGTGGATCTCTTTGCCTCGAGGCACAATCACAAACTTCCGGCCTTTGTGTCTCTTTCTCAGGATCCCCTGGTTTGGCAGTGGATGCCTTGTCACTGGCTTGGAAGGACCTGGGTTTTCTGTACCTGTTTCCACCTGTCTCCATGCTGGGCAAGGTAGTTCGCAAACTGGTTCTAGAAGGGGCACCAGCAATTCGGATGGCTCCAAGGTGGCCAAGAAGGGTTTGGTACGCAGACGTTGTAATGATGGCCGTAGACCAGTACCGGCTTACCTTGCTGCCGGACCTCCTATCTCAGGGTCATCTACTTTACCTCAATTTACAAATGCTGGCTTTGACAGCTTGGCTGCTGAAACCTTCATCTTGAAAGAGGAAGGTTTGTCTGAGGCTGTTGTTCCAGCTTAGTACTTTGAAAGAACAGGTTTCTGCTCTGTCGGTTTTCTTCCAGAGGTCTTTTGCTTTACACCCGCTGGTTAAGATCTTTTTCCAAGGGGTGGCGCATGTGCGGCCCCTCGGAAGGCTGTAGTTCCTGTTTGGGATTTGAATTTGGTTCTTTCGGCTCTGCAGGGTCCTCCTTTTGAGCCACTACAGGATATTGCTTTTTCGGTTCTCACTCAGAAGGTTGCCTTCTTGGTGGCTATTACCTCTGTTCGGCGGGTCTCTGAGTTGGCGGCCCTGTCGATTCAGGACCCTTACTTTGAGAGACACCAGGATAAGGTGTCTCTCAAAGTAAGGAGAGGGTTCTGCACAATTTGGATGTTGTTCGCTGTGTGAAGTAATATTTGGTGACTACTTCTTACTTCCGCAAGACGGACGCCTTTTTCGTGGTGCCCTGCGGGCCCAGGAAAGGTTTGGCGCCTGCTAAGTCTACGATTAGCAAATGGATTCGTCAGGCCATTGTTGGGGCCTATTCTGCTAAGGGGAGGACTCCCCCTTTTAGGGTCACTGCGCATTCTACTCGTGCTGTTGGTGCATCCTGGGCTTTTCAGCACCAGGCTTCTGTTGAACAAGTTTGTAAGGCTGCTACTTGGTCTTCCGTTCATACCTTTTCCAAGTTTTACAAGGTTGATGTGCGGGCTTCAGCGGATGCTGTTTTTGGCCGCAAGGTTCTGCAAGCTGCAGTGGTTTGAGTTGGTACATTCTTTACTGTTTCTGGTTCCCACCCATGACGGACACTGCTATTGGATGTCCCAGATGTCATGAAGAACGAAGTGGAGTGTATGGCACACTTAGAATAATACCGTTTTGTGAGTACTCACCTTTAAAACGGGTATTATGAGTGTGTATTACTTCGCCCCACCCTTGTTTTTTTCAGGTATTCTGGGGCTTTTATATGGTGAACCATTGGTTTTGATTGTTACGGTTATATTTGGTTCTTCCTGGTCCCCTTACTGCTTTTATACACTGGGGAATTGGTGGGAGGTCCCAGGTATATATGGACCGGGAGGGGCTTTCTTTTTTGCATATTCATCTCTGCAGAAGTTCGCCCTCTACTGGAGATTACCCAGATGTCATGAAGACTGAAGTGGAGTGTATGGCACACTCATAATACCCGTTTTAAAGGTGAGTACTTACAAAACGGTATTATTACCTTCATGAAGTCCTTGACCCCACACTGATTACAAATGATAATAATTGCAGTGACGCTATCTGATATTATCTACTGTCTTAACACCTATTCCTTGATAGTTTAATAACACATAATAGCTTTAATCCTGTAAATGCAAGCAACATTGTACTTTCATGATGTCCACGACTAATTAAAATAAATAAATTATACTGATTAGAGTAACACTATATGGTACATATGCTGATAAAATGAGGTGTATGAGCAGCAGCATCTGCTGTCTTAACATCTACCCCTTGGCAGTTCAGTTACATCTCCTTACTTCAGTCATGTAAATCTAATCACAGCCTTACCTCCATGATGTTGACCTCATACTGATAAAGTCAATTGATTATTCTGGAGTTACACTGTCTGGTATATATGCTTATAGAGATTCCGTATGTGTCATAATTACTCCTCCCCTCCACACTCTTCCGTGCCCCATGTGAGCGCTGCCAGCCAGTTGGGCTTGATGCCCACCTGTCAACCCCCTTTGGTGCTACACATGGGCAGCCAGTTGCTGCACTCACAGGATGCTATGGAAATCTGGAAAGGCACGTTATCCAGGTACTTCTGTGCTGATTGAGAGGGGATGTCCAGTCATACAGTAACTACCCCGATGCCGATACAGGATTGGGGGGTAACAAGAAAAACCGAGTTCCCTTACCCAGAATCCAGGGCATCGGTCACACCACCGGCACTTCAGTGTAAAGACAGCCAGAAAATGGACCATGATTTGTCACAGTGTACTCGTCCTCACATTTCTTTGATATGTGGTTGTAAGAGCTAAAAGCGCTAATAAAATTCAAAAGGTGCTGCCAATAAAAAGGGCACAAACATCACACTGTGTATTGGAGTCATTTATTTTTACAGCCTTTGCATCAGAGGCAAACTATGCTTTCCAGCATTGCCGTGATTGGTGGGACGGGCTCCCTAGGAGATGTTTAGCTTTCTATTAAGTGAGTGTAGTTTCAGCCTCCTTAAGAAACTGTGCTAAACTAGAGGGTCAATGCTTTTATTATGATGCAGAGAAAAGCTTCAACTTAATTGCCCCCCCTTTTCTGCTACTCTCCAGCCCCCCAGTGGTGCGTCATCACACCAGGCAGATGGTAAAAGGCGCTCTTATCGACCCTCAGGTCACCCCTAGTTGTAATCCACAGAATAAGGGCACATAGTAATCCCACATATATGTCACGGCTACAGTAATCCAACAGATAGATATGACTGTCTTCAGCAGTGTAGCTCCTCTTTATTAAACTTTCAGCACTTGGCATATATCACAATTCTACGCTGTAGCTCCGCACAAGCTAATCTCCAATAGAAGCGTATCACATGACTATATCAGAGTACTTTACTGCACAGAACACAATTCAAGCAGTAACTTTCAAAAACAAATATCATAGTGTCAAATGTCCTGGGACAGTTCACAGTTAATCACGGTATCTCAGGGCCTGGTTGGTTGCTAAGGGAGTTTCAATCCACCTTAGGGATGTTGGGCACAACTTGATGTTGAGGTTTCCAGTGGTCCCAGTGTTTAAGCTTTAATCAGGGAAGTCCCAGGAGCAGCCGCACCTTATTGGAGTCTGGGCTTGTCTCTCGGCCTCTTTTACTCACACGACAGGTGGTGCCTAACTGTTAAATCCACACCAAAGGCACCCCTAAGGTTTCTCTCTCCCGACAGGGTCCTCTTGAGGTATCCCGAAACTCTTGCACACAGAAGCAGTACCAGTTCCTGTTGTTCAGCTAAAGGGCAAATGTTACAGACAGAGCTGGTTTTAGGGGAGGGCAAACTGGACTAGGGGGGCTAATTAATTTCATGTTGCTGGATCTGGGATGCTGGACCTTGGAAATGGAGGTGGTTACGGATGTTCTGTGAAATTAGGTGGTGCCAGTTGGTAAAAACTGTAAAGCAGAGCAAAACCCTAAAAGCTATCTTTAATGGCATCCCAATTTGAAATGCCCCTCTGTGTGAAACGTACTTTTTTGCCCCTTATCAGTAACTGATGCACACCCCTATCCCCTGGCAGCAGGTATGAGTACCCAGGGGGGAGGGGGGGGCGGAGTAGCATTGCAAGGTCCATAGCAATGTTCATTCATCATGTACGAAAAGATTGCTTGGAGGTTTGAATATGAATGGTTAGAATTAACAGGTGAACTTGGGGGGGGGGGGGGGGGTGGAAGATTGACACATAGGGACATCCTAAAATCATGATGCCTCTGTAAAGTGGACCCAAAACTGTTTTAATTTTGCCAAGGGCCACACTTTATCATCCCTCATTACAGGAATACACACAGGCTGCATTGTGAATTGTAAAGAAGATTGTACTCACCTACTGCCTCAACTGATGTAGTCCCCAGACATGATCAAGACAGTGAGAGCAAGAAAGTATGTAGCTAAAAAGATAGGGCACATTTATTCTATAACAGTCAACAAGACTAATCGCCAGTCTTATTCTTTATCCATATAAACTAAATAAAATAAAAATGAAGCAGACACAGGTTCTAGTATGAGGTTTGTTTATTAGAATAGCAATTTTCAAAACAGATTCTTGCAGTGCTTGTACAATAGGGTCTCATCAGATCAGTTACATCACAGGGTAACAATGTAGAACCTCCATGCATGATACATGATAAGCGGTGCAGGTAAGTATTGTGCATTGTATAGTTTCTATGGTCATCTGTCAGATTAGTGGAAGATGGGACACTCTACAATCTAATGTAGCACAGGGATGCACAAAGAGCTTACATTTTATGCTTGCAGGATTCCATTACTGCTCCCTCTAATGATAGGACAGTGACAGGAACACGCAGCCAGTAATGGATATTCACAGATAATACATAGCTTTGTGCTGCGGGTGCCATATGTAAACCTGGGTGTGGACTAATCACATCCCAACATACAGTAATTGGACCCATCTGACTAATAGCACCGGGCTCATAACTATGGCTGGTGGGGATACCACACCATAATCCATGGCCTTTAATTAATAAAATAATCTATGAGTTAGAGTGTCTGTCACATAATGATGTAAATGCAGGTTAGGTGATATGAAAAAATTGCTTAAATAATACATTAATAAAGACTTAACTACTATCTGAGTCAACCATATAGACAGAACTCCAGAGAAAAGCCAACATTTTCATAGTGTAGTGGGTTTGCCATCTATGAGGCAACTGTAGATATTTAGGCTCAGTATGGTCTATGGAAATTCATCTGACCATCAGTGTCAAAAAGACCAAGGGTACAGGAACCCTCCCCCCAAATTAGCACCCAGGGGGTCATGTCAAAGGACCTCTGTGTCTTTGGTGATACAATCGTAATGCAAAGTGCATTACTTAGACAATAACCTGGCTCCACTTTATCCCGCCCCCTTAAAGATCAGCTTTAAGCCTTCCTGGAACTGGACATCACCTCTTATCCACCCGTTTAGGGGTTTCTTTAATTCTTTGTTGGGGGTTCAGCTGAGAAGTTCAATTCTACCCTTCTGCTGCCATCACTTTTCCTTGAAAAGCAAATACTTGAAGAGTATGCACAGCTGAGACTAACATGGAAGGTGCTAAAGATAGCAAATCTTCCGATATTCATTTCACTTTATCTTGATCTAACAGCGAGAGTTTTTTCCTGTGCTGAATGCATTCAGATCAATCAGCAGCATGTATTATCCTTATAATAAATAGAGCCCAGCTCCCCCAACAGCTAAAAAGTTGCCTGGCTTTCCAAATATCTTATGTAGGGAAGTGGTTAGGACCCAGGGCTTGTATGTAAAAAGATTACGGGGCTCAAATCTTGGTAGCTTTTATTGTTTAAAGGTCCAGCCTAACCTAACAAGCAACATACTTACTTCTCCCCTGCAGCTTGTTTACCAATGTATGGCGGTGTGATACTTGGACGGTTTAAAAAATTGACTCGCTCAACCTCTGCATGCCTCCTTTGTTCAAGTAAATGTTGCACCCCTTGCGGGAGGCTGGTCCTGGCCTTGTCCACCAGTTAGCTTTCTATGGTGGAAGTGCGTGTGCATGCCCAGGGACTACTGGACCTTGAGGGAGCTGAGAGGGACATGAGATATGTTGTTTGTTAGCCTGGACAGTCCCTTTAAGTCATTAAATATATTTAGCAGAGCATATGACATAAGTCACCTTAATAAGTTAACTTAATAACACAAACCACATTTCTCAATATAACCCCCTGCCCTGCCACCCTACCTTGGCGCCGAAGCAGGATGGGGGGGGGTGTTACAAAGTGAAAAGTGCTTACCTTATCCAGGGGAGCTGTGTATCCAGGATCTGGAGGACTGGAGGAGGGTCTCGGGCCCCTGGATAAGGTTTTTCTTTTCTTTGTAACCCCCCAGTCTTGCCTCAGCGCCAGGGTAGGATGGCAGGGTGGGGAGGTTATATTGTGAATGGAATTCAACTTTAATTTTTAAGAGATCACAGGGCCAACGAAGGTAATATAAGTTCTGGACCCTCCACTTTGCCCAAACACAGAACGCATGATTCTGCCAGTTGACGTGAGAATTGTGTGGCCTGAAGGACATTTTTGTCAGCAAGGGATGCTGGCATTTAAGGTAAGAAGCCTAGTAGAGAGGCTGAATTACCCATCTTTTAATTGCACAAGGGGACAGATTTTCACCGGTGCTGAGATCCCACCAGGGCAGATGCAGACACCCACATGCTTGAGCCGCAAGTGTCTGTATTTTGGAGCCATTAACTTCTGACCCTCCCTCCACCAGTCAGCTATCATGAATAGGGGGGGTTGTCAGGGTCTCAATACAAAGGAAGACAAATACCAACCTTCTGGTGGGAAGGATGTCTCTCTTCTCCCTACATCAACCATGGCACTAATCCAGGGAACAGCGACTGTTAACCACCCTCCCATGGGACCATTCAAGTTGAGCAAGACTGAAGGGACTCAACCCCAGAGGGCAAAAATGGAAAAGTCGGAGCCAAGTACAGCAAATCCCCTAGTTTTATAACTCCATTAGGGGTTGCACGTCTTCCAATAACTTCAGCTGAGTTTGAAGGCAATTATGTAATGTAAAGTATGGAGAGGAACATGCAGCTAAACAAGGATAGGAACTTTCAGACAAGTCGCTTGACATTCCCAGATAGGTAGAGACCTTCTACTCCTTTTTAGCCAAATAAATTTATGGTCAACTCCACTAGAGGTTGATGCTTCCATTCCTCTTTTGGCAAGTCCCATTCGCCCTGGCAGGTTCAGCTTTTCGACTGACATTTGCCACAAATTTGGTCTCTGCAGCTTGCAGACTGTGTAGACACTGCCCTCTGTGTGATTCCTCCAAAAACCCAGGACAAAGATACTGGGGACCATCTGCTGTTCCTACAATGTGCTATGTGTTTTCAGATAGAGGCCATGACTGATGGCTCAAAGCTTAATATCCACTTCTTGTCAGTCCTCACCCAGACAATCTGGCTCAAGCAACCGTCAGAAGATGTGATCTCCAACAGAAACTTTTTTTCCTATCTTTTACAAGTAACTGTTTGGTGAACCACTTGACAGTTTGGTTAAAGGTGGAGGAACAAGTCCCAGATCATTTTGGGGCTACAAAATAGAATACAGGAAGATCCCTCTAGGCAGTGTCCAACTGGCTTGGAACTGCCTGAGAAAATATCAAGGTTTTACCATGGTCCCCAAGGAAGGTGCTGTTCGCCTCATACTAAATCTCAAAAAGCTCAACACATTCATTTGAATTCTAAATAGAGTCTCTGAGATCAGTGGTGGTTATGCCGTTAGACCAGGAAGATTTCTTGTCTGCATAGATATCCAAGATATCTCCACGCTTCAATTATTCCAGCCCACCAGAGATATCCCAAGGTTTGCAGTGGGGGTTTAGCACTTTCAATTCATGGCACTTTCTTTTGGCCTCCACAGGGTATTCCCTAAAATGTTGGCAAATGTCATGGCGTTTCTTTGCTAAAAAGTGATTTGGGTGATGTAGTAATCCACAACTGACACCATTCAGGATAATCCTGTTCCCCAGGATGGACAAACAGGCCCACCTATGGTACATGATCAAGACAATCATCTCCCTACCCGATGGACTCTTCACCAGTGTATGAAGTTGACAGGTTCGTAGTGTCTCCGCAATTGAAGCAGTTCCATTCACCCAACTGCATACCAGACCCCTCCGTCCTCTCAACATGGGCCAAGTCCTAAAATAGTCTGGATTCCACATTCACACTCTCTATTCTCTACTCTCACACAATCTATAGCCTGAACTGATGGTTTTTGGCCCTACTGCTCCTGTAGCGGGAAATAGATCTGCCATCCAATGGAAGCTGGTCACAGTGGACACTAGCCTGGATGGGATGGGGGGTGTCATGAATGACAAAGCGATCCAGGGGCGTGCCTCAGGAGACCAGGCTCTCAAAGTGTTAAAGCTTTGAGCAGTACTCCTTGCACTCCATCCCTTTATGATGTATCTGGCAGGTTCACCAGTAAGAAGAGTCCAATCAGACAATGCAAATGCAGTGCTCACTAGGGTGGCACAAGGCGCAAGACAGCTATAGATGAGGTCCACAGCATGGTTGGAATACAATGTCCCTAAAATCTCAACCTTCCACATCCTGGGTGTAGACAACATAAAGGCAGACTTCCTCAGCAGGGAAGAGGTTAGACTGGGAATTTGGCAAAATTTGTGTCAAGAGGGGCCTGCTAGATTTGGACTTGTTTGGCTCCAGGTACAATCAGAAGGTAGAGATATTAGTAGCCAGAACAAAAAACCCACTAGCTGTAGCAATAAATGCGCTAGTGATTTCCCTTGGCCTTTTTGCCACTTGCGCTCCTTGCAAGACTCGTATAATAGATCAAGTTGGGGCAGGTACCAACCATTCCCGTCGAACTCAGTGGTTGAAAAGACTGTGTTATGCCGAGGTAACGATACTTGCAGCAGGCCCTTCCCTTCATTTTTCTGTTGCGACTGATCTTCTCGCTTAGGGATGAATATCGTACCTGAATTTAAAGTCTCTCTGGCTTCTGTGGCTGTTAAAACTAGGATCGTCCAGGGAAAGGGATTGTCCCCCCGAGTAATTTGATTAGAGCAAGAAAGTATATATCCTCCAGGGTTATTACAGAACCTGGAAGGCCTATTTCTGTTGGTGTGAGAACAATACCCTCTCTAATCAAATTTTTAAATGATCGAGGGATCTGGATTTTTTGCAGCAGGGGCTAGAACCCAGACTTACCCTAAGCACATTAAAGGAGCAAGTATTGGGCTTGTCAGTTCTGTTTCTGAAGCTCCGGGCAGAATGTTCCCTGATTAAGACCTTCGTGAAGGATGTGGTTGATGTTCGGCTGCCATTCAGACTTTCAATGCCTCCCTGGGACCTGAACCTGGTTCTTTAGGTACTACAGGATTCACTCTTCGAGCCAATGTAACCTAAAAGTTAGGCTTTTTTGGTGGCTATCACCTCAATACAGAGTTTCTGAGATCATTGCAAGGTTTCTTTCTCTTCATCTTCACTGAGCCACAGAGCGCCCACCCTCTGTGTGTTATTAAAGCGGACCAACAGTCAAAAATGACTTAAACCAGACCAACAGGCATATAAAATTAAGGGAAGCAAAACTGATTATAAGGACTGCTAAAGGGCAAAAGGAGGAAGAAATGGCCAAATCTATGAAGAGGGGAGATAAAACCTTTTTCCGATATATTGGTGACAGAAAGAAGAAAAACAATGCAGACTCAAAAATTAGAAATAGGGAAAATAATTATATTGACGGAGATAAGGCTGTGGCTGACCATATGAATAGCTACTTTTGTTTGGTTCAGATAGTAGCAGGCATGGCCATAGCACAGCATCCAGCTGGGAGGGCACAGCTCCGGAATTTCTGGAGGCTGATGTCTTAGCTGAGCTGGCACATCTAAAGGTAAGTAAGGCGATGGGTCCAGATGGAATTCACCCCAGAGTTCTAAGAGAACTTAGATTTGTGATTGCAGCCCCTCTGACTGATTTACTTAACCATTCCCTTTCAACTGGTAAGGTTCCAGATGATTGGAGAATGGCCAATGTAGTACCAATCCATAAGAAGGGGAGTAGAGAAGAAGCCAGTAATTACAGGCCAGTTAGTTTAACATCTATAGTGGTCAAATTAATGGAAACACTGTACCACATAAAGAGCTCATAGATAAGTTATTGAAGGTAGGACTCAATCCCTGGATCGTTCAGTGGATTTCCAGTTGGCTGAGGGATCGGTATCAGAGTGTTGTTGTTAATGGTGTACAATCTGAACAAAGGCGAGTTACAAGTGGTGTGCCGCAAGGCTCTGTCCTGGGCCCCATTCTTTTAAATATATTTGTAAATGACATAGGAGAAGGCTTGGTAGGAAAAGTTTGTCTGTTTGCTGATGATACAAAGGTTAGTAATAGGGTGGATATTCCTGGAGGTGTCTGCAACATGGAGAATGATTTAGCTTTACTAGATAGATGGTCAAAACTGTGGAAACTAGAGTTTAATGTCTCTAAATGTAAAGTCATGCACTTGGGAAGAAGGAATCCCTGCTCTGAGTGTCGTATGGGCAGTACTGTGTTAGCCAGGACCTCGGAGGAGAGAGATTTAGGGGTACTGATTACTGATAGCTGCAAGATGAGTGGACAGTGTAGCCAGGCAGTGGGAAAAGCAAGCAGGATGCTCGGCTGCATAGCTCGAGGCATCACCAGTAGGAAGAGGGAGGTTATGATGCCGCTGTATAGAGCCCTGGTAAGGCCACAGCTAGAATACTGTGTGCAGTTCTGGAGACCTTACCTGCAAAAAGACATTATTCAAATAGAACGTGTCCAAAGGCGGGCAACAAAAATGGTGGAAGGACTTAAACTTAAAACTTATCAGGAGAGACTTAAAGAACTTAATTTGTACAGTCTGGAGGAAAGAAGGGAGAGAGAGGACATGATTGAGACCTTTAAATATGTTAATGGATTGAATAAGGTTCAGGAGGGAAGTGTTTTTAAGAAGAAACGTAATGATAGAACAAGGGGGCACAACCTGAAGCTAGTCGGGGGGAAGATCAGGAGCAATGTTAGAAAATATTATTTTACAGAAAGGGTAGTAGATGCTTGGAACAAACTTCCAGCAGAGGTAGTTGAAAAATCAACAGTCACTGAATTTAAACATGCCTGGGATAATCACACATCTATCCTAAGATAAAGAGTACATACAGTTACATAAGGGCAGACTAGATGGACCATATGGTCTCCTTCTGCCATCAACCTTCTATGTTTCTAACACAACAAACAGTGCTCATATGCATCCCTCAGGGGAATTCAGATTGCTGCAGATAAAAATTCATTTACCTTTTTGTAACACCTGCTGTGGTAAATTCAGAATGGCAGCTCATGAATTGCAGGCCATCTGCAAACAGGAAGTGCTGCTGGTTTTCCTGTTACTGTGCATTGTCAGTTATTTCAGTTGAATCCAGGCAGCAGCATGGCTGAGATACTGGGAAATGAAGCTTCAAAATGGCTGCTACCGCTAGAATATTGGTGAGAAAGCGTTTCCGCTTTGGGTGCATGCAGGAGCAAATGTAAGTGCTGACAATGCTTCAGTATTGTGCATGCAGATGGGGCAAGTGAGTTTGGGGGAGGTTTCTTCCCAACTGTGCCAGCCTGTTGGTCTGGTTTAGGTTAACTCTGATTTACGGGCTGGTACTAGATACTAGATCATCGTTGTTCATTGTTGTTGAGTTACTAATTGCATGTTAGTGTTACTGGTTATTATGTAGGCTGCAATCTATTGGATACCATGTGGGTGCACTTTCTTCACTGCTCTGTACCACTGGGGCATTGACAGACCTCACTGAGGAGGAGCTCACAGGAGGAGGTATTCAAGATTGGAAGGACTGCCCTATGTGGTAGTGATATGCGGACTCGTTCTGGACACCAGTTCATAGAATGGATGCTCTGATTATAGAAAGGGTGCGGAGGAAAGCCACCAAACTAATGAGGGGAATGAAGGATCTTAGTTATGAAAAAAGATTACGGGAACTAAATCTATTTGGTCTTGAGAGGAGACGTTTAAGGGAGGACATGATTAATGTGTTTAAATAAATAAATGGTCAATCTGGGCAATCCTTTTTTACCACAAGAACTAGAAATCCCACAGAAGCGTGTTACAGAATAAACATGACAGCTTCAAAAAATGAATAATATTTTTTTAAAGCAGAAAATAACATTAAAGTGATTCTATACCTAAAATGGACATCCCCTTCTATCCTCAGACCAGTGCCCCAAAAAAACCTGTGTTTTTTTCTTTTTTTTTACTAAAGCCCAATTTTCCCTAAATCCAGTCCAGGTCGTTCCAGTGATGACATGTGGGTATTCTGCCCCCGGGGGGGCGCTCGACTGCAAGATCAAAACCTGTCGCTCCTCCCGGCCCCCTATAAAGGCAAGTGTCCCTCTATCATTCCCCAGTGTTTATCTTGCAGTCTTGACTTGACGGATCCCATCTGACCCCCTACTGCCTCCCAGCCTACGGCTGCTTGGGATTCGTGAAGGTAGGGTGAACGCCACATGGGTCCTTGGGCGTTCGGCAGAGCACATGCTCTGGGCCGCAGACCTCCCATTAAGAGGTAGCCGGCCTCAGGTTATGGTGAGCCTGAAGGGGGGAACCACTCTTTTTTTAACTGTATATACCCTCCCATATGTCTGCCCACAAGCTTTATTGGTTTTCTGAATTTGCTTGTCTTTTTTACTGTTGACTTCTTGTGGTGGCTCCTCGCTGGCTCTGCTGGGCTTGGAGCATGTACATACTCACCTCCCTCGGCGGCTCAGGCGCGGGGTCCACCGGTCCCCGCAGCCATTTTGATTGCTGCCGCAGTTGGAGACTTGGGCGGAGCGTACAGCATTGATGCGTTTCACGTCATCACAGCGCCGCCCGCCCCTCGAGGAGCACGTTTCTTCTGGAAGGCCCTCTCTTCTCCCTCTCTGCGCAGGCGGTGGTACAGGCGTGCTCGGCTGCGGCTGTGGCTGCTGCGGCCGGAGGTATGCTGACGCTGCGGAGTTCTTCCACTGCTTCTGCTGCTGCTATTGGAGGCCTGCTATCGCTATGGAGCCTGGGCGTTGAAGGGCCTCAACACCACTGCTGCTGCTGGGGAATCTTTGACATCGGAGGCGGGCTATCCCTCTGTCGGTGTCATGAGTCCCTCTTTGTATTTTGGCTGCATTGTGCTATTATGGCTTGTGTGGTGTTTTTTTCTGATCATGGGCCTTGTCTCCCTTTCTTTGTACAGATAGTGGGATTAGTGATTGAGGGTTGTGGTTCCTCCCAATCCCCCCTGGAGGCATCTGGGGATAGTGAGCTGGGGGCCCCATCTGGGCGGGTGAAGCTCTGCCCCTTGTGCAGCACAAATCCCTTGGGCGGATTCAGCACTGTTTGTACCACTTGCGCCAGGGGCATTATTTTGGACCATGACCGGGTGGGCGTTCCAGCCCTTAGCCCTTCACGCCCTGCGGCCTCTTCGGACCCTCTGCTGCTGCACTCAGTCCCCAGTGAGGGGGAAGCCAGCAGGGGGTCCCATGTTAATTTGGCGCATAGGGTGGCCAGTCTCGAGAGACAGATCTTGCGAACGGCTCCTAAAAAGGCCATGAGTAAGAGAAGGCACATCGAGCCTGTTTACTCGGATAATGACGATCTTTTTGATGATCTGGGCTCTGTGGAGGAAGGTGAGTTGCCAGATGATTCCCGTTCCACTGCGGATTATTCTGCTGGCGATGACAGTTTGTCTGGTTCTTTTTCGGAGGTGGATGCATGGCTTCCTGATGATACGGAGAAATTGCTTTCCTCAGTGTTTGAGACTTTACACATTGTTCCTCCCAGAGCGGCTAAGAGGAAGCAAGTTGATTTGTTTAGGCCCGAAAGACAGAGGCGGGTCTTTCCGGAGCAGGCCCATTTTTCTAATATGATTTTCAAGGAATGGGAAAGGCCTAATAAGCTACCGTCAGTGCCTGGATAGGCGGTATCCCTTCCCTGAGGAGCTGATCCGGCTATGGTCTCGCCCTCCCGAAGTGGATTCCCCTGTGTCGGGGTTGTCCAACACTACTATTATGCCATCACCTGATACCGCTTCCTTACGTGACCCAGCTGACAAGCGCATGGACCAGCTGGTCTGCCATGCCTTCACCTTTGCTGGTGCCCTGTTTCGCCCTGTGTGCACTGCGGCGATTGTCTCTCTGGCCATCAGAAAGAAGGTGAGACATCTTGTGGATAGAGCTAAGGCTCGCAAGCGGGTGGAAGAGTATAAAGAACTCAAGGCCTACTTGGAATTCATTGGTTTTGTTGCCTCTGCCATGGACCATGGAGTCCGGCTCGGTGCCAGGATTTTGGCCCTGCTTGTTGCCCTCTGCCACTCGCTTTGGTTGCGGCAATGGTCGGCTGATACCGCAGCCAAGAAGTCGCTTACGAGTATCCCCTTTGTGGGGCACAGGCTGTTTGGGGAGCGTCTGGACCTTTTGGTCAAGGATGGTAGACTACCTCAGAGACAGATGCCTGCTCGGTCCTTTCGGAACCCCTCTGCCATTCCTTTCGAGGAGGAAGAGGCTCTTCATTCTCAGGTGGCCGCAGAGATACCTGGGGTAGAGGTAGGTCCTGCAGCCGATCGAATCCCGCCTGGGGAGCCAAGTCCAAGCCCCCTGCCAAGTCCCCTCAGGCATGGGGGGCACCCTCACCCATCCGGGTGGGGGGACGGCTTCTACTGTTTGCTCAGGTTTGGAGACGGCACGTCTCGGATCGGTGGATTCAGGAGGTAGTGTCCTCCGGTTACAAAATAGAGCTGGCAGTCAGCCCGCCCACAACATTTCTTTGGTCTTGGATTTCCCAAAACCCATTGAAGGCTCAGGGTTTGAGAACGGCCGTGCAACACCTCCTGCGGTTAGGTGTGATTTGCCCAGTACCTCGTCAGGAACAGGGTCCAGGTTTTTACTCCAACCTGTTCATGGTTCCCAAGAAGGACGGAACGTTAAGACCAATCCTGCACCTGAAGGGTCTCGACAGGTTTGTCAGACATTTCTGCATCGAAACCTTACGGTCGGCAGTGAGATCGCTTAGGCCCGGCGACTTCATGACCACAGTGGACATCAGGGATGCTTATCTGCACAGCCCGATTTTCCAGGGGCATCAGAAGTTCCTAAGGTTTACCAGGACCAGCATTACCAGTTTGTGGCTCTGCCCTTCGGGATATCCTCAGCCCCCCGTGTCTTTACCAAGGTGCTGGCGGGCATCATGGCCATCCTGATGAACCAGGGCATTTGTGTGCTGCCTTATCTGGACGACTTGTTGATTGCGGCCCAGTCTCTTCAGCAGGCCGAGAGCGATAACTGGACGGTGTCAACGCTAGAGGCCTTCGGTCTTTTATCACTCCCTCGACAGTGAGGTCCTTCCTGGGCTTGACGATAGACACCGCTCAGGTCAAGGTCTTTCTGCCACAGCAGAAGGTTTTGCATCTCCAGACGCAGGTGCAGGCTTTGCTGTCTTGTCAACAGCCGTCGATCCGTCTGGGGATGAGATTGGTGGGCCTAATGGTGTCATGCTTCGAGGCAGTGCCCTTCGCCCAATTTCACATGAGACCTCTTCAATTGAACCTGTCGACCGGCTGGGACCGGATGCAGGAGTCGCTGGAACAGGAATTTTCACTGTCCCCCCTGGCCAGGCAGTCCCTCTTGTGGTGGTTGGACTCTAGGAACCTGTTGGTAGGCAAGTCCTTTCTGACTCCCCATTGGGAGGTAGTTACCACGGATGCCAGTCTGACCGGCTGGGGAGGCATTTGGCAGACGCAGAAGATTCAGGGTCAGTGGGGTCCACAGGAGAGAACCGCTTACCCATAAATCTCTTGGAGCTGAGAGCGATCCAGTTGGTGTTTCTTCGCTTGACTCACCATTTAAGGGGTTGTGCGATCCAGGTTCGCTCGGACAATCAGACAGCTGTCGCCTACATCAATCACCAGGGCGAGACTCGGAGCAAGAGAGCCCTCAAGGAGGTGTCCGAGATTCTGACTTGGGCAGAGGAGAATGTTCCCTGCATCTCGACTGTCTATATTCCCGGGGTAGAAAACCTGGAGGCAGACTCCCTGAGCTGGAGCGCCTCGCGCCTGGGGGAATGGTCTCTCAGCAACAAGACCTTTCACGCTCTGTGTCTTCGCTGGGGTCAGCCGGATGTGGACCTGTTTGCGTCCAGACACAATCACAAGCTTCCAAGGTTCGTCTCCCTCTCAAGAGATCCTCTGGCCATTGTCACAGACGCTCTGGCGACTCCCTGGACGGCATTCAAGTTCCTTTATGCATTCCCTCCATTTCCAATCCTGGGCAGAGTGCTGCGCAAGATAGCCCAGGAAGGATTGCCGACTATCCTGGTGGCTTCTCGCTGGCTGAGAAGGAGTTGGTTTGCGGACATAGTCCAGATGTCAGTACATCGCTACATAATGCCCGACGACCCCGGGCTTCTCACACAGGGGTCCCTGCAGCACCCCAATTTACGGACGCTGGCTTTGACGGCTTGGCTATTGAAACCTCAATCCTGACGGAAAAGGGACTGTCGGCCACGGTTGTACATACCATGATTCAAGCACGGAAGAAGTCTTCCTCCATGACATACTACAGAGTTTGGCATGCTTATATTGCTTGGTGTGAGTCCAAGAGTCTCCCTTGCCGCACAATTTCTATTTCTAGGATTCTGGAGTTTTTACAACAAGGCTTAGACTTGGGTCTCCAGCTGAGCACCCTCAAGGGCCAGGTCCCGGCCTTATACATCTTCTTTCAGAGATCCATTGCCAACCATAGGTTGATCAAGACCATTTTCCAGGGAGTCACCCATGTCCGTCCACCGCGTAAGTCAGTAATACCTGTGTGGGACTTGAATTTAGTACTAAGAATTTTGTAAAGAACCAGCACTCCAATGTAAAGGTAAAAGTAAATGAGCTTATATTTGTAATCCAAACACCATAAATCGTGCAAAACAGGGATTGGTTTCTGGTCGACGTTTCGGGGTGCACTGTGGCCCCCTTCCTCAGGACCAACCACATACCTAGTTTCAGGGCACTAGGCTGGTAAATGAAGGTGACGACATAAACTTCCTATTTGGGTATAGGCAAACTTTAACTGTTACTATAAGCTGTTATCATCAAATAAAATAAATAATAAATAAAATGGCTTTCCCCGCCTATGTATCTTGGTTGTACTTGATGCACATTTGCCTTTTTTCAACCGTATTTAGCTATGTAACTATGTGGAGTGAAAATGAAGAGAAAATGACTGTACTATAAGTCAACTAATATAAAAGTCTACTAGTGGAAATCCTCAAGCACTACGCTTCCTAACCCACAAGTGAGACATGGAAACTTTGTAGCTAGCCAGGGGAGCCAGGTTCTATTCATTGCCAACAACTATAGTATTGCTACAGTATTCATATGAAACAAATCACTAAAGATTCCTACATTTTTTAGGACATTCAAACAAAATTTTAAACTCTTTCAAAAATAGTTTTGCTCATCTTTAGAAGGAATCTAATGGGATTACAGACAGTGATAAAGACTAATGAAGAAGTGAAGAATCACTTCCACAATGTATTACTCCACCAAAAAAAAAGAAAAAAATATCTTTAAGCATTGCCCTCATATATACATAACCCACAGAAGCTAAATTAATATTGCTTATACCCGAATCGAAGGTCGTATTTAGGATACTCCATGGTTGAAATCGCTGCTGAAGCCCCAGCACTTACCAAGCTGCATTTTAGCTATGTTTAAATGCAGTGCTATAGTCTGCCGGACAGGAGCATGCACAGCAGGGTAGTAGGGTATTCCCTCTTCCCTCTGGTTAGTTCAGGCCTTCGATCAGTAAATAGGCAGCAATTCCGATCTATTGGTCTAGTTTAAGTGAGCTGGGCTGTAAAACAAAGTTTACTTTCCTTAAAGTGGACCAACACCCACCGGTGATCGGCCCGGGAATCTATAAGATTCCCGGGCCGATCACCTCCCTACCCGCGGGACATCCGAGATCGGGATGTCCCGCGGGGTGAAACCCCCCCAAACACCCCAAACTCCTTACCTTAGTTTCGGCGGCGGCCGGCCGCCGCCGCCTCCCTCGCGCCCCTCTAGACGTGCGCGCGCGTGCCCGCGCCGGCCATTCACAGACGGCCGGCGCGGGCACGCGCGCGTCAACAGGGACGCGCGGGAGGCGGCGGCGGAGGAGCCGCTTGTCCGCGGCTTGTCCGTCGCCGCGGACAGAGGTGAGTTCGGGGGGGTTTCACACAGTGGGGCACCCCGATCGGGGGTGCCCCACCGAAGTGGACCAAGACCCAGGATAGTCAAAATCCTGGTTGTTGGTCCACTTTAAACGCCTTTGCATTCATTACTGTCTGTGCTCATTTCAACATTCTGACCAGGGGGTCTAAATCCTGGCTGACCTGACTGATTCCACTTGACATCCCCTGTTATCCTGATTTTTAAATTGAAGTAGTTTTTCTATTAGTATTTTATGGACACTACCCTATAGCACCAAAATAAAGTACAGGGGATGTTTGGAATTAGCTCATTGACCCTATGCTTTCATAATACCTATTTTGGAGTGGAAACCTATAAGTTATGATATGTAGGTGAAGTAGCTGTTAGGATTTTATCTATATCAGGTTCTGCCATGCAGTTGCCATAGACAGGTGAAGATGTTGCCATTACTGTTGTGGGAAGGCTTGATGTCTTTATACAGGCATTAGAAAACAGCTCTTATAAGACTAAAAATATAAGAAAGGCAGTTACATGCGTGTTCTGTGGGCAATGAAGGAGGTTGATCACCCATTCAGAGTTTTTGGGGTGCTAGGTCACATGATTATAGTACATTTCATGTAGCAGAAGGTAAGCCTCTTTTAGAATTCATAGACTGGTCTGATGTTCTACAAAAAGAATCGGAACACTTATGTAACTTTACTGTGCGGTGGAGCCTCATTTGGACACCAAAAAGACCCAGAAGTATTAACTGTGCATTAGGAGACCATTCCTCCGCCTGTTGGCCTTTCTCGGGAGCCCTGCTGATATGTTGCATTGCAGGTCTTGGGCAGTACAGATATTGTGCTGTAGCTACAGTATACATTAAAGGAAAGTGCAGAGTTTCCAGATACAACCTCCAGTTCTAAGTGCGCCTATTGAGTTATACATTCCTTAATCGATGGCGGCACATCATCTTTATTTGATCCGTGCAGTCTGGCAGGAGCGGTAAAGTGTTTTCAAGTGTAGCACATGTTATAAAAAATAATTTCCCTTCTGTGGAAAGTCCTCTTTGGTTAAATATCCCCAGGCCAATGCACTGCATTGTACTAAATACTCCACATAAATTAATAATTTACAAGTACCTGAGCATGCACAGCTCACACAGCACCAGGGCCGCCGCTCCGGCCTCCAGGAATACAGTTTAGGATATGCAGAAAAAGGTCTGTCGGCTTCGTAAACACGGTCCAACTTGTGCGTAGTGCAAACTTAACGTGGGGCCTCGACAGTCCTCTCACTGGAGATAGGTGGGTCTGAAGATGGGCCTGTGTGCTGGGAGTTGTGGTGCAGCTCTGAAAGATAAAGGAATAGATCAAATAAAGGCATAGCAGATCAGTTTAGGTATAATTTAGAGGGCCAACCTAGGGGGCCTATGCAAGCTGAGATTAGCAGAATGGAAGATGCTGGATCAGCTGGCACAGGTTAGCTTGAACTGTTTTTAGCGTGTTTTATAACAGAAAGTCAGATCAGTTTTGGCTTAGCTGAAAGTAAGTTCAGAGGGTGACCTATGCTTGGAGGTGGCCTGTGACATGAACGTTAGCAGAACAGAAGACGAGGCTATTTCCTGCTTAAGTGCTGGATCATCTGGCCAAGGAAAATATAGGCTTTATAGGTTTGTTATTTTATTTTATCATAGGCTTTAAATGTTTTATCTTGGTTATTGTAAGAAGTGGAATCAGTTTGAATATAGTTTAGTCATAGTCAGAGTGCCAAGCCTGGTTGATCATGTCCATTGGTCTGCCACCTGCCTATGGGGGTGGGATACACCTCTTAGTGGATCCAAATGAATACATGCTTCTATAGGCATTGAAACTAATAAGAATTAGCTAATGAGAATACAGACTGAATATTAAATGGATTCCCCTGATAGTTGTAATATTTTTGCTTTTCTATGTTTGTCTCCAGTCTATGCTCATATTCATCTGCTACAAGCAAGCCCTAAATAGAGCAAAATAACTATGAGCTTCTGCGATGCCCACACATCCCATATCACCTCCAGAGGCCAACAAGGTCTTCCAGATGAACATGCACAACAGCCCAGAGGAGCAGGCAATGAGTGTGTGAGAGCAGTGACATCAACCATTAGTGGCAGCTGCTGTCAATGCACAGTGGGTATTTCATTCTTTTTTGGGGATTCCTATAGTTTTTTTTTAAAGGGCACTAGTCTGAAATCAAGATGCCTTAAGTAGATGCCATCAAATGGTCTATTAGCCATATTTTAATCGAGGCCTGCTTTAAATCAGCTTGAAGCTGCAGCCCGTGGCATTGCCGATTGATGGTCTCCTAAGTAATCCACAAAGAGGTCTACTGTCAGGTCTTTCTGAGATGCTCCATCTTGTGTACATCAGTAAGGACAATGACATTTGAGCAAGCCTCTCCCTATACAGCTAGTACGTTTCCTTGCGTGTTTACCGGGGTAGACCCTGACCCTCTTGCAGACTTTGCTGTAAAAGCCAAAGTCATGAATGTTCCTGATCTGACTAATTTTCCATCCATTTCCTCTGCCAGCTGCAGAATATCCAAAGAATATAAGTATAATCCTATATAAGACATACCTAACGGGAGTAATCCGAGGCACCAAGCCTTCTCCATTATGTGTAGAGGTGGGGGCAGCGCAGAATCTGGCACTTTTATTCAGAGGATCAGCTGGAAGGGGCTTCTGTGGAGGGCTTGGGATGTGTGCGGCCTGCAAGAAAAAGACAAGAAAAAGTTTTAATAAGTACACAGAAGCTGTCTGCAAATACTACATCCACTGTAACCTTGTCCAAATCTTTTACTTTAAAATTGTTCAACATATTGGGGATAAGCTACTGGTGACATTCATGTTGCAATAATGTAGAGTCAGGAGAAGCATCTCCTTTGGGAATGGTGAAAGGATGGCTATAGCAAGTGCTTCTTCAGGGGTAGTCCAGCCTGTTCATCAAAGAAATTGCTGGTGCAGCTTACTATGCACTTATTTCCACCCCCCACACAAAGCTAGGAAAAGGAAAGTGTGATGGATTTTCCCTGCCTCTGGCGCCCCCCCCACCCAAACCCAACCACCAATAAGCCGGCAAATATTTGGGAACCACTGCCCCCCTATGCTAATGCCACTTTCTCTCTGTTCGATGACAGCTCCTGTGAGCGACAGCTCTTTCAGCAAAGAGTAAGCTTGCCAACTTACCGGTATTTTACCAGCTCAGCCGGTATTTTGGTAGCCTGTCTGTCTGGTGAGTTTTTGGTAATTGAAGATATTTTTGTTACTGATAAGCAGCAGGGCCAGGAGTCGAATCCCAGCCAGTCTGTTACTTTAGAGCTCTCTGGATCAGCGTGTTGTGTGTGTTTGTTGACTGTTGCACTTTAGAAAGTGAAAAATAAGGACTTTTAAGTCATAAGTATGGTTAATTTTACATTTTACAAGACCACGCCCCCACAAGACCACACCCCCTACAAGACCGCGCCCATGTACCTGTGAAATGGCCGGTATTTTTTGTTAGGTAAGGTGGTAACCCTAGCACAGAGGCATGAATTAAGTGTTTACTACTTTACTCATTTTATGAGGCTTACAAGGCTTGCCCCCCCCCCCCACAAAAAAAATATAAAATATGAACAAATAAAAATGTGTGGTCCCTCTAACTAAGACTACTAGCCGGCACACCAGGCATAGGGGCTGGGGTCACCATGACTCGGAGGCCCGAACAGCCGGCATCCGACCATGCCAGGAAACGAGCCCCTACAACTCCAGAAGTGAATACTGGGCTCTATTATACTGGTAGTTGCAGGCAAAGGTACTGGGTCTGGGGCAGGCTGGAAATTTGCCACCCCAATAACATTTGTACTAGTATCAGGATCCTTGGACCCCTTCTAAGTTCCAGGAAGAAAAAGTAAAAAGAAACACATACACACACAAAAGTATTTTATTGTTCTAAAATTACTCTATACTTTCCACAATTGCCACTTTCATCCCTGGTCACCTGGGGTTACTCATCAGTTCCTCTTCTGCTGGCAGAAGTAGCCAAAATCATCGCTCTGTTGGCATTTGTAAGGAAGTAGGAAAAGAGTTCCCCTTCCTTACAGGGGCAGGTTTACCATTTCTGGGGCCCCCAGCAAAGTTGTGTCTGGGGGCCCTAATCAAAAACAAATTTTGGTGGGATGTAGCCACAGAGGGGCATCCTGGCATTGTCCGTCCATGGCATAGAGAATTGTCCAATTTCCACTCCCTGTGGCATCCCAAACTAGGATGTCCCACTGTGCACCTATTCACCTAACCTCGTTCCATTGCCCATGCGCAGGTCACAGCCTTGCTATACCTTTAGCTAGACACATACCCCCAGCTAGAGGTGAAGATGCAACCAGTGGCCTGCTCTGCACCAATCAGTCAATCAATCACTAGCTGCTGTGATGTCACTGCATCTTGTATAACTGAATGGAGCTAAGCACTGATTCTGCAGCAGCTGGCTCACATATGAGTACAATGGCTTCCTCTGCTGCACACTCGGCAGTGTGTTAAATAGCACCCCTCACTCGCTGCAGGCTGCCCGCCAAGTGCCATTTTTTTTCTATTGATAGTTTTCAATATTTCAAGTTTCCAGAAAAAGAAAGTATGGCTTCAGTTATTTTGTAGACACATTGCATTAATGAGCAATAACATGTTTCGCACAAATACAATGCTGGGTTGAGAACACGATACATCAATATCAATGCATCAGCCAGTTGTACATCAGTCAAAACACTTGTATTATCCAAAAAGAGCAGATCAAGAAAAGAAGGGAAGAAGGGGGACAGTAGGAAAGAAATAGTAAGGGGAAAAAAGAAGAAGGGGGGAGGGGAAGAACAGGTCCTTTATTTTGTTAAACAAAAAGTTGCCACTGATCTGAATCTGCCTCTGGGGCAGATTGGGATCCCAAGCATTTGCTTGGTTTGCATGGTGGATAGGCACGCCGCTGCACGCGGAGTACCCCTGGAAGAACCCGGGCACATATTGATGGGCACTGGGTCTTTCTGCACCTTCTGGGTCCAAGAGAGGGTGCGGGTAATGGGGCACGACCTTACCAGTGCACCAGCAGTAGTAAGAAAGAAAAAAACACACCAAAAAAACGTAAACTGTTCTGCGTCTTTCTCATCCTGTGCCCCAGCAAGTGGGGTCCTCTTTCTCCTCCATCGGGTCCAGCACTGGGGGTCTTCTGATACCAGTAATATCTAATGCAGATGCCCCACCTGCATCTATTGAATGGGGACAAACATGAAAGCCAGAGGGAGCATTTAATCTACAGAAGCAACAGGTCCAGGGGGGCGACCAGTCCCCCTCTGTGTGTTACCAGTCCCCATGTCTGTTGCCCGGGCTGGTGACGTACGGGGAAGGTGGTACACCCGGTTTCACTGGGTAGGGGGCCAGAATGCCCGATTATCCGCACCATCCCTTGGGCATGGGGGCTGCTAAAAAGTCCTATCAGTATGAGCACTGGACCTGGACCGAAGAGCAGAGGGGCTGGTTAAATGGGGCAGGCCAAAAGCCTCTAGCTCTGGGTTACCAGCCTTAATGCCTGGTGCCCGGACTGGTTGGCTCTGAATCCACCCTATTGTCAGCATTGCCAGTATAGTACAGGAATTCATTGTTTCCACTACCAGATACAGGTAGCACATGGATCAGTGTCCAAAATACTTTTGCAGTGCCGGTTTCTTTTCCTGTTGTGTTTTTAATTTGTATTTTTTGGTCTCAAAATGTGATGATCAGGCAATCACATAATCAAGCAGGTAAAAAAAAAAAACAGACCACAGAAAAAATAAAGAACAAGATAGGAATGAAGATAGTGTTACTGAAAGCCCAGATCCCTTTTAAAACTTTTTTTAAAAAGTCCTCTATTTCAACTGTACTGTGTTAAAATGGACCAAAACCCACCAGATTCCCTCTCCAAGGGGCATCCTAAATTGGTGTTTAAAACCCACAAGATCCCCAATAAAACCTACCTATTTTCCAAACCAACGGCACATGCGTGGGGCGTGTCCATGTCAGGCATTTGTGAATGGCCGGCATGGGCATGCCCCGTGCTAGCGGCTAACAGGGATGTGACCGTCGGTGCACTTGGCTTCGTACAGCTTTATTGAGCCCTTAGACATACAAGACCCTCTGCCAATAAGGCGCTAAATGGCTGCACAATTACAATGGAGGCGTTCTGTCAAGACCTAACTAGTCCACTATGCGGGGTATGCCAGCATCACTTTGATTGATAGGGGGGCACCACCGCTGGAGTCTGCCAATCAGGTAGGAGTCAGAGCGCAGAACTAAGAGCGTTCATCTGCAGGCGACAAAAGTGGAGTATAGATTTTATTTTTTATTTTAGCCTGGACAATGACTAACGCTCTGCAAGAAGAAAAAACATTTGTCAGCAGAATCCCCATCCTGCCAGGATCCTGCCATCGGCACATCAGCCATCTACCTGAGCCATCAAAGCGAAGCTTTTACAGGCAGCATTGTTCTGAAGCCTGTTGTTCCTGTTTACAGATCTGTGAGCAGCCGGATCAGTCGCTGACGCACAAACGTGTCTCTCGCATTTAATGTACCAGGAACGCCACTCGCAACAGTTGTTTAATGTGGAAGCTGCACAAAACAGCCCCCGAATCACAACTTCAAGAAGGTGCTCAGATGGAATGAATATGGCTGACGGCGATATAAGATCAGGTGCTGTTTATAGTGCTTGAAGAGAGACATATATCTATTTTTTATGGGATCGTGCTGTAAAAGAATTTGTGCACCAATTATCCCAAACAGAACAGCGACTAGTCCTGTAATGAAATGGCTCACACTGTGATAGGGTCCTGCAGATGGTGCTGTTACATTCTTTACTATGCTAATAGGCACCTTGAATGCTCAAGGGGAATTTTATAGCTAAAAGATTGCTCCAGTTAGGTCACAAACAGCAGTTTATAGCTTCCAGTTTCTCTAAAAGCAGGTTGGACTGGACCATTTGAGCATAATTTGGGTGATCTGTAGGCATGCAAATCGGGAGGAGTGCATATAGGGGAGGGCAGGGTCAGACTGGAGTACCCAGGGCCCACCAGAGGAAATCATTACTGGGGCCCACCATTAAAGTGGACCAAAATCAATGCAGCCAGCAGCCGATTCCCTCTCGCTAAGGCATCTTAATTTGTGATGCCCCACTGAGTAAAATCTTCCACCATGAAACTTACAAATTGGGGTGTTCGAGATAAGCAGACCAAAACTCATGTGAGTGAAAATCCTGGTGTCTGAGCCCTGGGACATGTGTTTGTGGGTTTTTATAAACAGTGGAGTATCCCCGATAGGGATGCCTCAAGAGTGGGATGGCCATTAATATGTGGAACTGACTCCCCCCAGGTCCTAACCTTTTAACTTATTTTACTACTTTTGCAGCCACGAGATCTGGACCCAGCCTTGTATCCAGGGTGCTGGGTTGATTCCCCCCCTGGGGGAAAGTAGAGGCTCATACAAAGATAGAGAGAGAATGGGGGAAGGAGAGGATCACATAGAGACAGAGATAGAGAGAGACTGGGGGAAGGAGAGGCTCACACAGAGGCAGAGATAGAGAGAGACTGGGGGAAGGAGCGGCACACACAGAGGCAGAGATAGAGAGAGACTGGGGTAAGGAGCGGCACACACAGAGGCAGAGATAGAGAGAGACTGGGGTAAGGAGCGGCACACACAGAGGCAGAGATAGAGAGAGACTGGGGAAAGGAGGGGCTCACACAGAGGCAGAGATAGAGAGAGACTGGGGGAAGGAGAGGCTCACACAGAGGCAGAGATAGAGAGAGACTGGGGAAAGGAGAGGCTCACACAGAGGCAGAGATAGAGAGAGACTGGGGGAAGGAGAGGCTCACACAGAGGCAGAGATAGAGAGAGACTGGGGAAAGGAGAGGCTCACACAGAGGCAGAGATAGAGAGAGACTGGGGGAAGGAGAGGCTCACACAGAGGCAGAGATAGAGAGAGACTGGGGAAAGGAGGGGCTCACACAGAGGCAGAGATAGAGAGAGACTGGGGGAAGGAGAGGCTCACACAGAGGCAGAGATAGAGAGAGACTGGGGAAAGGAGAGGCTCACACAGAGGCAGAGATAGAGAGAGACTGGGGGAAGGAGAGGCTCACACAGAGGCAGAGATAGAGAGAGACTGGGGGAAGGAGCGGCACACACAGAGGCAGAGATAGAGAGAGACTGGGGGAAGGAGCGGCACACACAGAGGCAGAGATAGAGAGAGACTGGGGAAAGGAGAGGCTCACACAGAGGCAGAGATAGAGAGAGACTGGGGGAAGGAGAGGCTCACACAGAGGCAGAGATAGAGAGAGACTGGGGGAAGGAGAGGCTCACACAGAGGCAGAGATAGAGAGAGACTGGGGGAAGGAGAGGCTCACACAGAGGCAGAGATAGAGAGAGACTGGGGGAAGGAGAGGATCACATAGAGACAGAGATAGAGAGAGACTGGGGAAAGGAGGGGCTCACACAGAGGCAGAGATAGAGAGAGACTGGGGAAAGGAGAGGCTCACACAGAGGCAGAGATAGAGAGAGACTGGGGGAAGGAGAGGCTCACACAGAGGCAGAGATAGAGAGAGACTGGGGGAAGGAGAGGCTCACACAGAGGCAGAGATAGAGAGAGACTGGCGAAAGGAGGGGCTCACACAGAGGCAGAGATAGAGAGAGACTGGGGGAAGGAGAGGCTCACACAGAGGCAGAGATAGAGAGAGACTGGGGAAAGGAGAGGCTCACACAGAGGCAGAGATAGAGAGAGACTGGGGGAAGGAGAGGCTCACACAGAGGCAGAGATAGAGAGAGACTGGGGGAAGGAGCGGCACACACAGAGGCAGAGATAGAGAGAGACTGGGGAAAGGAGAGGCTCACACAGAGGCAGAGATAGAGAGAGACTGGGGGAAGGAGAGGCTCACACAGAGGCAGAGATAGAGAGAGACTGGGGGAAGGAGAGGCTCACACAGAGGCAGAGATAGAGAGAGACTGGGGGAAGGAGAGGCTCACACAGAGGCAGAGATAGAGAGAGACTGGGGGAAGGAGAGGCTCACACAGAGGCAGAGATAGAGAGAGACTGGGGAAAGGAGGGGCTCACACAGAGGCAGAGATAGAGAGAGACTGGGGAAAGGAGAGGCTCACACAGAGGCAGAGATAGAGAGAGACTGGGGGAAGGAGAGGCTCACACAGAGGCAGAGATAGAGAGAGACTGGGGGAAGGAGAGGCTCACACAGAGGCAGAGATAGAGAGAGACTGGGGAAAGGAGGGGCTCACACAGAGGCAGAGATAGAGAGAGACTGGGGGAAGGAGAGGCTCACACAGAGGCAGAGATAGAGAGAGACTGGGGAAAGGAGAGGCTCACACAGAGGCAGAGATAGAGAGAGACTGGGGGAAGGAGAGGCTCACACAGAGGCAGAGATAGAGAGAGACTGGGGGAAGGAGCGGCACACACAGAGGCAGAGATAGAGAGAGACTGGGGAAAGGAGAGGCTCACACAGAGGCAGAGATAGAGAGAGACTGGGGGAAGGAGAGGCTCACACAGAGGCAGAGATAGAGAGAGACTGGGGGAAGGAGAGGCTCACACAGAGGCAGAGATAGAGAGAGACTGGGGGAAGGAGAGGCTCACACAGAGGCAGAGATAGAGAGAGACTGGGGGAAGGAGAGGCTCACACAGAGGCAGAGATAGAGAGAGACTGGGGAAAGGAGAGGCTCACACAGAGGCAGAGATAGAGAGAGACTGGGGGAAGGAGAGGATCACATAGAGACAGAGATAGAGAGAGACTGGGGGAAGGAGAGGCTCACACAGAGGCAGAGATAGAGAGAGACTGGGGGAAGGAGAGGCTCACACAGAGGCAGAGATAGAGAGAGACTGGGGGAAGGAGAGGCTCACACAGAGGCAGAGATAGAGAGAGAATGGGGAAAGGAGAGGATCACATAGAGACAGAGATAGAGAGCGTCTGGGGGGAAGGAGAGGCTCACACAGAGGCAGAGATAGAGAGAAACTGGGGGAAGGAGAGGCTCACACAGAGGCAGAGATAGAGAGCGACTGGGGGAAGGAGAGGCTCACACAGAGGCAGAGATAGAGAGAGACTGGGGAAAGGAGAGGATCACATAGAGACAGAGATAGAGAGCGTCTGGGGGAAGGAGAGGCTCACACAGAGGCAGAGATAGAGAGAGACTGGGGGAAGGAGAGGCTCACACAGAGGCAGAGATAGAGAGAGACTGGGGGAAGGAGAGGCTCACACAGAGGCAGAGATAGAGAGAGACTGGGGGAAAGAGAGGGATGAGATAGAGACTGGGGGGAGGAGAGGCTCACATGGAGAGAGACTGAGGGAAGGAGAGACTCACATAGTGACAGAGATAGAGAGAGACTGGGGGGAGGAGAGGCTCACACAGAGGCAGAGATAGAAAGAGACTGGGGGGAGGAGAGGCTCACACAGAGGCAGAGATAGAGAGAGACTGGGGGAAAGAGAGGGATGAGATAGAGAGAGACTGGGGGAAGGAGAGGTTCACAGAGAGATAGACTGGAGGAAGGAGAGGCTGACAGAGAAACTGGCAGCCTCATCAAAAGTAAGTGCAGCTGCTGAAAAATGTGCAGGTGGCCATCTTCAGGATTGCAGACTTCCCTCCCATACCCCACTCACAGTCCTCCTCCGCTCTGTTCTCCATCAATGAAGCCCAGCAGTAAGCTCTAGCGTTGTGCAGGGGGCCAGGAACGGACTATGTGTGCGCTACCTCATGAAGAATAGCAGAAAGTACACAGATGTTAGGGGAGTGCTAACACTCCACAGGGGGCAAGGAACGCTTTTCTAGGGGCAGATTCTTGCATTTGCACCCTTGTCTGCTTGTTAAAGGAGCACTATTGCATTGTGTAATATAAAAAATCCATTTAAACATGTTGGCTAATGAGAGGAGAGGTCACTTATACACTCGAAATGAATAAAACCCCCGCCAAGCTAATGGTTTATTCTCTCATGGTACAAATAAAATACAAGGGTGATAGGTTTAGTGTATCAGGGGTGACAGAACCTGTCCCGCACTATAGGTGTCACTTTTATCTCAGGAGGGAGCAAGCAGCATCTCCCTTCTGTCCCTTAAACACAGCCATCTGCAGTAGAAGCCATGTATGATGTATGCAGCGCTCTATACAATGCTCTGGGGGCCACTATATTCTTTGTCAGTATTGCCTGGGTTCCGGAGCCCCTTCCTATTCTGGGAGCCCTTGGCAATTGCCACTTTTGCCTCCCCAAACCCCGGCCGCGGTTAATCCTGGGAAAGGTAAGCTTTTCTTTGTTGTAACCCCAGCCTCCCCCCCACCTCAGGACCAGGGGGGGAGGCAGGGTTGGGTGTTGGGGTACTTTTTTGAGACTGGACTTCCACTTTAACTTCTGTTGTGGTGAAATTAATGGAAACAGATAATTTCCCATCTAACCCGACATAAGGTTAGTCAAATTAATATCTTGGCCCTGAAACAGCAAAGGGGAGATCAGATCTAATGTTATTGATGAAGTGTTAGATGAAGGTGGAGCTGGATATGGCCTATCTGCAATTTAGCAAAGGTGTGTGCAATCTGAAGAAAGGTGAGTGTGCCACAAGGCTCTGTCCTGGGCCCCATTCTTTTTAAAATGTTTGTAAGTCACATGGGAGAAGGCTTGGTAAGTAAAGTTCGCCCACTTGCAGATGGTACAAAGATGTGTAATTGGGTGGTATATTCCTAGTAGTGTATGCAACATGGACAATTGTTTAGTTGTATGAATGGTCAGAACAGTGGAAACTGGAGTTCAGTGTCTCTAAATGTAGGATTATGGATAGAAGGAATCTCCTCTGAGTATTGTATGGGAAGTACCAGGTCTTTTGAAGAGAGAGCTCAAGAAGTTCTAATTACTGCAAGCTGCAAGAGGAGTGGACAGTGTAGCCAGGCAGTAGGAAAGGAGTTGAGTCTACCCAAGTACCAGAGGAACAGTTGGCGGAGTTCATGGTAGGTTCACTGGGTGGGTCAAGGTATAAAAGCCCAAAGTAGTGGGAAAATCAGTGAAGTGGCCTGAGAAGGGCCCTGTTGGGAAGGAACCCAGAGGGGTTTTGGCGTGGAAGAAACAGAGAAGGAGCCCTCTACCTTGGAATTGGATGAGGCCGAGAGATAAGTGCCTGGACTCCGGTAAGGTGTGGCTTCCCCTGTTTGTAGACACTTAAGTCCCAGGGGAATATCCTCTGACACTGAACTGATACTGAGCTGTTAGATGGTTTGACCAGTGGAGATCTTGAATCCAAATAAGTGGAGAAGCTCCCTCTTAGCACTGAAGAGGAGAAGCTCCCCCTTAGCACTCATTACTTTCTGTTTTTCCCACATGAGCCATTGTGAGTTAGTGCTAATCTCAAAGTGGGGTGGAAGGACCACCTGGGCACTGTAAACTGTGATATTCCCTACTGTAAGCTGAAATTGTGTCTCTGCTTTGTGAAAGTTACAGCCATGATATTTGAATGTGCCACCTGTGTGCTATACTGCCAAGTCAGTAAAGTGGAGCTGTCTTTTTGAAGCTGCAATTGGGCTGTGCGTGGATTTATTGTCTGACCGTTGCATAGATGTTGGATTACAATTTCAGTTAACCGTGATTACTACTGTTTAACCCCTATTATTTGGATTACATGGACAATAGAGAGAACAATGGACACATTGTGATGACCCCTTAAAAGAACCTCAGCGCACCATGGACACCTTATATTTGGCCCTGCATTGGACACCCATAAAAGGGTTATGGTGCCCATGGCGGACTATTACGGATATAGCCTGTCCCTTCTTTTGCCATACACGAAACAATCAGGCCAAAATGAGACTGCTGGAGGTCCTCCATTGTGCACATTCATCCGTATTCTTTATTTCAAACCATGCCATGTCAGACAACATTATATTTATATAAACTTTGTAGCTTAACTTATCATCACCCTAAACGCCTAATGGTGGTGAAATGTTTTTTTTGTCTCAGGCTGCAACCATTACTGAAGATCTGTTCTTTTTTGGATCAGTGAAGATGAAATGCAGAAGCGGTAATTCCAATGTTTCCAACGCTGTTATTGTCTCGTATTTCCCTAGGAAAAGATGCCGTTTGCTCCGGCTATTGTCATAAACAGTATAATCACCGGCTTCCTGCATGATAAGACTGAACAAACATATTGTGCTTATCTGCAGTCAGAATATTAGATGCTTAAAGAGGATGTATTAGATAATCATGAAGCTTTTCAACATGATGGGTGGGGGGATAAAATGTCTTACTTATTCACAGAACGGCTTGCTGATGGGAGTTCTGCCACTTGGCAAAAGCAAGACCGTGCCGGTACTTAACGGCAAATAGTCTCCTGCTGAGCAGCACTAGCCGGCAGGCCATGTGGATAAATATTATTGCTGCTTATCACATACCTTTTATGCTCTGCTATATTCATTTGAGCAGCAAATTTCTATCCAATTTCACCTTCTGCTCTAAACTGTCTTCCACAGATTAAGGGGTTTGGTACAGTTCTACAGAGCCAAGCACAAAAATGTCATCCATGATATTCATGTATGATCCTGCTTTCAATCTCTTGTTTTTTAAGTCATTGTGGGTGTATAAAACACAGACCCAAAATTGAAAAGTGCAGATGTACTAAAAATGTATTGTAATGCCTAGATGTTGGACCTCCTCAAAAGCAGAAGAACCCTTCATTCATAAGAAATGCCTATTAGAGATAAGACTAGAGGGGAAAATCCAGTTCAGAGCAGCCCCGAAGGACACTTGGATGCCTCGGCTGTGTATTTCCCTTTCAGAAAGTGCAGCCTGAGTGCTCCTGTTTTTTTTAAAGGAGTTCACCTAGCTTCTGCTCACTTTTATACATTTTATAACCCTACACCTGTTATTTTTACCCTAATGGGATGTTGTGATATAGTGGAGTTTGGCACCAGCTGCAGTGGCACACTGACACTAACATTTGGAAAGATAGGTCTATGCCAACATGCTGACCTCACACCCACAGTAAATGTATCCTAGGGGGTAAGCGGGATGTTTGGAGTGCACCAACAACTGGGGGTGCATAGCACTTTTAAATTGTAAAGTCACTCTGCAGGTAATCACTGATATTCCACTGCACTGACACTTACTGGCACACCCGACCCATGTACTGCGGCACTCACACAGTCGCTGCCACGGTCCACAGCTTGCTTCCATTCAGGGGACCCCGGGTTGCCCCATGCCAGGCCACGTCATACATACTACACGTACACTGCCGTGAATGGAGGGGGGGCATGCTGTACTTCCCATGACGATGGAGCGGGGCGATCCATCAGGTATTGATGGACATGTGGTGAAGATGGCGGCTGTGTGGAACTAAAATCGGGGTTTCCAAGAAGTGTCAGCATGGCGGAAGGCAGTGATCGCCTGCAGGTGGTTAAAGGTGAGTGTAGCATTTGTTCTTTTTGCTTACAATATGACTTTAAAGAATGTGTTTTCGTCCCACCCACATGACAAGAAAACGCTGTACAAAACATTTCCGTTTATTTGAGATAACTGAAGGGTGAAAACGGGGACAAAAATGTAGGAGGGGAAAGCGACAGGGAGACAAATAGGGTTCCACAAATACAGCAGCAGTGGGCAAAGGGGAGGGGACATGGGTGGGAAAACAATGTGGACTGGAGATCAGCCGTCTGCTGGGAGGGGGTTCCTCAACATTAAGAATGGGCTCCTCTAGCAGTTTAAAAAGGGTTTATGTGGCATCACAACCATAGGGGAAGGATAAAAAAGGTGGGTTACATAGGACATGAGTATTTGCCCAGGAAGGTCTCCTCTCTAGCCCGAGTCACTCACCTGGATGAAGTCCTAGGCTCATAGGGCGGTCCTCGGTGGGTGCTGTGGATCCATGAAGAAATCCTCTTGAAAGTCTGAACGCAGTTTAGGAGGGCTAGACTAGATGACGACTCAGAAATCCCCTTGCCCAGAGGGAAAAAATTACCTTGGTCCCTGATGGCCACCTCTCAGATGATGGGGGCGAATGCCCTTTCACAGATGGAGGAGCGGCTGCTCGAGGCCTCCTTTGATGGCTACGGGAAAAAGTTGGGGGAGGCTCCCAGTAAAGCCTAATGGGGCCCTGTGAACAAATACCCTGGAATGAAGTAACCTATGATGTCATCAGGTAAGAACTGCGGAGATGGAGACCCACGGTCATTTTTTTTTGGGGGGGGGGGGGTGTTTGCATGCTGCATACTATGGGAAGTCAAGGGAACCTCTTGCTTTCTGCACAAATATATGTTTGGAGGATGCTAATTTTCTGTTTATGCATATATCTGAGGTCAGGAAGTCCTATGTTTTGGGTCGGGTGAGGCAGATGATGGGGCTGGTTTTGATTTATTCAGTGAGTGCATTTTGTTCAGATGGGGCTGCTTGTTGTCTTGGGGTCTTGAGGCCCCTACATGCTGCATATTAATATCTGTGGTGGCAAAGGAAGCGGGGGCAGGGCAGTTACTGAATGGTTGGGGGATATTTTTTGGCCAGATGGAGTGTTGAGTCGTTAAATTGGAGTGTTGGAGTGTTGAGTCGTTTTAAAGAACAGTGGGGGACACACTGGTGACATTTTAGTGTTCTTGGAAATATCATTGCAAGGGCAGAATACTGACATCTGCTGCTTTACAAGCCACCCGTTTATTTCATTGGAACCCAAGGCAAGCGAGCGTTGCATTTTATTGGACTGTGCGTAGGTAAATCTGCCAGAGGTATGCCATATGTTTTAGTAACTGATGCAATTTAGTCAGTGCTCTACGTGCAATCAATAAGGACTCCTGTATTGTAGAGGGTGTGCTTGTGAGGAGCTGTGTCTGAAAGGGTGGGGGTTTGTGTAAATTTATTAGTAAGTCATCATTGAATCATACAAAAATGCACTTTAAAATACTGTAAGTATGTAAAAAAAAGTACCTACCTGACTATTATAATCTGGGCATCCCAATAATAATAAAATACCTCAGTGTCAATCCTACCTATACACTCCATCCCCTCCATACACCTTCCAATGGCATATGTACCCCTTATCACCATGAATGCCCTGAGAAGAAGGTACAGCCTGGTTGGACTCAGGCCAAGAAAAATAAAAAAAGGCAGCTGCAGATAGTTCAATCTGGGCCCTGTTCAAAACAGATACTGATACTGGAGTTATGCCTGTACTGCCCTGATGGCTGAGGTGTGTATATGATGGATCTTCCTACCAAAATGAGAATTTACTGAAGTCTTCTCAGTACTTCTGCAACTTCTAATGGGTGACAAGTATAGGAGCTTCAGGAGGCAATTCTGGTATTGCTGAAGGGAGTTAGGCAGGGAGTAGTGGAAACTGGAAAAATTCCAGTGGTTTCTGCTGCCCTAGGACTGACTGAGGCAGATGTCTATAATTTATATTACTCATCATGTAGACTGTTGGGTGTTTATTTGGCTCCTGGTGGGTGATGAATGTAGGAGCTTTGGTGGCCAATTCTGGTGGAGCTGATGCCCCATGGCTTGTTGTCCTTTACATTACTCCCATGCCCTGAAAGAGACGCAAACAGAGGTTCCAGCGCAAATGGTTAGGACTTCCATGTGTAACCCTGTATGCTGCCACCCCGATGCCCATAGTCAGCCATGTGCATTGAACATTGAGAGATAAAGCCTATGCCACCTGTTTTACGGAGAGGACAAGAAAATGTTGTCCTGAGGAAGTGACGTGTGACGTCACGGAACGCGTCGACTGAGAGTTGAGGGGGTTTGAGACACTTGCTCCGGCTGTCTGCTCACAGTAAGATTTGCACTGTTTGTTGTTTTTGTTTTTTGGTCACCCTGGTTGGTTCTCTCTTTGTAAAAAATTATTTAGTAGTTTAATTCATGCACTATGCACTAAGCACTTTAATATTGTATATATGACTATTTGTTTTACATTGGTTATTAGAATCAAGGCAATAGGTAATTAAGGTTTACACGGTTATAATCTAATGTTAGGTAGGGCACAGGTATAGCCGGTTTTACTAGCATAATTCATTACTGGGCTACATATGACTAATATTATTTAATTGTGTTACCACACATGTGGTTTGTTCCCAGTATGCAGTAATTCAACAATTTATAGTCTCTAAACTTCCTTCCCCCTCTCCTCCCTCCTTCCTACAGATCAGTGTTGTTATATGTTTTTTAAGAGATTTTTTTAAAATGTCTAAAATAAATGTGGAGATGTAAATAGTATATATTCAATAAAGATTTTCACCTTTGTATAATATTTAGTGGTGCTAATTTTTGCTCTGGGCGGTGTGGCATATCTGGGGTTGTGGGACCCCAGTCTTTGTTAGGATTGCTCATAATTGCGCATACACTAGCCTTTGAGCCAGCACACTATTATTGATATACTTACCATAGATGGTGCGGCCCTTGTATATATTTCTCGAGGACAAGAAAATGAATACAAGGCTGGGCACAGTATAACCTGTGGGTTTGCTGTAGCAGGTAAATTCTGGGGTAGATTCAGTATTTGGCCCCAGTCCACCCCCGGAGGTAGGTATCACTGTGAACACTAATTTAACACATCAGCTTTGCTGTAAACCTAACAAGTCATGCACTATATGGACAGACAGATCTTGCAGAGTTTAGTTGGTTCTCTAGGCCTCACATCCCTTTTCTCCCTTTACTTGTTGAGCATTCAGTTCAGGCTGGTCTGTGAAATTGGCTGATGCTTGATAAATAAGTAATGATAATTCATTGTGGCTCTTCGACTTGGCAGCTTAAACATTGCTTTTATTCTGAAATCTATTTATTTCTTTGCTGTTTTGCTTCACTTAGGAAGTCACAGTGGACACCAGATCAGGCAGCTCATGGCCTTTCCTGATTTGCCTGTATTATGCTTGAAGATGCTGAACAGCAACATGGCAGCTATAGCTTCCCTCATGCCATAGCATGCTACATGAATTTATAAAAGTATTCATCCCTTAAGAAATAGCCACATTTTATTGCTATGCAATACTGACACATATTTCATATGCTAAATATAAGGCTGTAAAGACAAAGGTCCTTTGCAAACAGAACAGATGATTAAAAAGCATAAGCCACGGATGGATGCAAATGCTTTCAAGGCACAGAAAGACCCCTATCGAGTACAGTTCCATCAATCATTAAGAATGGGTTGAATAAATTCTGTGTCACAAATTTTTATTCCCTTTGTACCACCCACCAAAGGAAGTTATTTAACAGTTATTTGGAGCAGATTCAGGGCTGCTTTTCTACAGAAAGAAGGCACAGGTGGACATCTATGAACCTCTTAACAGGTAGACTCAACATTTTGGTGGTATTCCAGTCAACAACCATCTTTAGTATTTTTCAAACAATGCTAGGCATAGCACAAGGTAGACAACACTTACCTGCACTCCGTGAGTGGAAGGTTTTGCTGGCAGTGGTCGGGCTGGAATACTTTTTTGGAATGGGTGGGTGAGAGGCCATGGCTGGACATGTTGCAGCAGTTTAGGCTCAGGTGATTTAAGTACTCCTATTGGATGACTAATATCTTCTGTATGATAACGGGGTGGCCTGTGTACCTTCTGGTCCTGTAAATAACACAGTGGTTTCATGAAAATTATTTCCAGAATTATTGCTAATACAGGAACTATATATTCTTCACCTGCAACCAAGAAGTGATGGATAAATAATGTGTGCAACCTAAAATCACAGCAGTCAAACATAAATGTGAACAGGGTACATCAGCAGCACATCTCAACATGGAGCAAAGGAAACAGCTCCTTTCTGTTAGCAAGTTAAACACTATGCATACAGTCACATGGTCTGCCTAAGACATGCTGTTTTTTCTTTTAAATTAACTTTATCAATAGTATAATATGCAGACAGTCACATACAGGATGTAACTATTTCAACACCCCCACTCAACGACTACTTATCCTGTAAGTCTCATTGTGGATTTAAACTCCTCAAACTTGCCTCTTGATAGTGGCTTTGTCATGCCATCGGCTATCATCTTGTTAGACTCACAATAAACCAACTCAAGTATCCCACGTGCCACTAAATCACGCAGGTGATGATGCTTCACATCAGTGTGCTTAGTCCTTGCACTGATATTCTCCCTGCTGGCAAATTTAATACACCCTTGGTTGTCCTCATAGATAACTGTTGGCTGAGTTAGTGGTTTCAATTCCTTCTTGACTTACATGAGCAGCAGACATGAATTCTGCTTCTGTTGAAAATAATTGCAACTGACACCTGTTTTCTGCTGGATCAAGAAACTGAAGTTTCTCCTAACTTGAATAAGTAACCACTCATTGATTTATGATCTATTGAATCTCTAGCCCAATCTGCATCTACATAACCTCTGAGAGTCAGATCTCCTGATGCAGATATCTTAAGATTTAGCATTTGAGTTTTTTAATGTATTGTAGAAGTCTCTTAATTACATTCTAGTCCAGTGAGGCTTGCTTACTCATCAACAAAGAATTCTGAGTCTGTGATATCTAAGCAAGTAGTAGTTGCTATGTACAAAAGTGCCCCCACTGCATGTCATGTTGTTGGGTAGCAGATCTCTTCTCCCTCTTACTTCAAGTAGGATGGATCCATTGGTGTTGACGCATCTGTGGCTTCTAACGTTCCAAACTGGATTAGGACGGAGGAGCTTTTAGAGCTTTGGTTGAGAAGAAAGCTTACATCTTCCTCTATCTGGATTTGAATTCCCAAATAATATGTCACATTTCCAAGGTCTTTAGTTTCATAGTGCTGGTTGAGAACTCCACATAGTAATTTTTCTTCCTTCTTGATGGGCGATGATTACATCATCTACATATAGAAGAACATAAGTCCACTTCTCACATAATTTGTGTCTAAACATGGATTAGCTTGAGATCTTTGAAATCCCTCATCAATCAAGACTTTGCTCATTTTGGAGTTGCATGCTCTTGCCGACTGTTTAAGACCATATAGAGATTTTTGCATTTTACAAGATGTTCTTCACCCTGTTTAATATAATATAACCTTCAGGTTGAGTCATGTACAGCTCTTCTTCAATGTCACCATTTAGAAAGGCAGTTTTGATGTCAAAATGTCTCACTGTCATCTGTTGAACAGCAGCTACAGTCGTTAAAATTCTGAGTGTGATTAGCAACTGGACAAAATGTAGCGTCATAATCTTCACCATACTTTTGTGAGTATGCTTTGGCTACTGATCTTGCCTTAAAATGGTACTTTACCTTTAGAGTCAAATTTGTTCTTGAAGACTTATTCATATCTGATTGCTTCCTTGCCTTGTGGTTGCTCAGAAAGCTTCCATGTCTGGAGTTGGTGAAGAGACTCATCTCTTCATCTGCGGCTTTAATCCACTTCTGCTTCTCATGGACAGGCTCTGGTTTAGAAAATGTTCAGACCATATAGGAAAGACGCTTAGCTGGGATTCCTTTGTTTGGCCTCTCTGATCTCCTGACTGGAGGTTAACTTGGTTCTTCCATACTTCCTTCTGTACCGTTCCTTGGTGGTTTCCGAGCATATCCAGACTTTAGTGCTTTCCTTTTCAGCATCCGGAGCTTGTGACTGATATTTTTGTTCTTTTTGCTTTGGTTTAATTAATTATAAAACTTCATAGAATTTGAGTGATACAGAGTTCTCATCAATCACTACATCTCTGCTGATTGGTCTGCTCTGGGTGCAGGATCCTGTATCCCTTCTGAGTTTTACTGTAGTCAACCAGACCCCTTTTTGCACGAGACTCCCCCTTGGTAAGTCTCTGGGAAAATGCACAAATGCTTTGCTTCCAAATATCCTGAGGTGCTTCAGGTCAGGCTTATTGCAGTGCCCTAGCTCATATGGAGCTATGTTTGTAGCTCTACCTGGCATTCTGTTTGTAAGGTGGCTTCTCCCCAAATTGTTGTAGGTAGATTTGCATCAAACAGCATACTTCTAGCACTTTTACAGTGAGTGAGTGGTTCTTTCTTTTTGCAATGCCATTTTGTTCTGGGTTGTATGCAATGGTAGTCTGGAATGATTGCTTTCTGTTCAAAATGGTTTGCGCCTTGCCACTTGTATATTCAGTTCCATTATCTGCACACATGGCTTTTTCAAATTTTTTTTGATTTTTCATATTTTTTAAATCCCCTGCATCTTTGAGCCGTGAGCATGATGTTGGGATGCGGGCGCTTCTGTTCCCGAATGCTGTAAACAGAGCTATTTGCCAGGCAAAAATATGCACAGCAAATGATTGGTGCCCGCACAAGCACCGTAGATTCAGGGAATAGTCAGTTTGTATGGGTGATCTGGGGTTTTTTACACAGTGGGGTATCCAAAATGGGGATGCCTGAGGGCAAGGAACGAAACCATGTTTTGTTCTGCTTTAAGTGTGTGGTTGTTTAGAAGCTTTGGCCCCACGGTAACCTACCAGCCAAGAAACCCCAGCCAAGTTCTACCGCCAACACTTTAGCCTCAGAATCATAGTTATGGGGGGGGGGGGCATATTCACCCCTCCCACATTATCTAATCCAACAATCCAAAAGCCTCAGTACCATCAAGCTGGCCATATCCACTACGATTCATAGTCTTAGACTTATAGGGTACTTAGGATAACCATCATCTAAAGTTCTCTGTTATCTCCAGTACTGCATCACAGGGTACCATGGCTCCACTCAGCAAGCCAGCATCAGCTCCTCCTTATGGTCACATAGGCATGGCCTATTGACATATGTTTCTGCCCTGAGTTCCTAACACTTTACTGTGTAGTCAGTCAGCTTTATAGTTTTTGATGCTATGGATTAGGCATTGCTGGTTTGACCTTTGTGTTTTCTACTGACCCTGAACTTTAACTATTTTCTATTTTTGCCACTGGCTGTCCATTGTGACATGTAATAAAAGGGCAACATCCCCAAGACCAGCTGAACCAGACTTGATTTTTTGGGCTCCACCGAAATGCATTAAAGTTATACTAAAGGCAAGCCCAATTGTTGTCCCATTGTCTTGGGCTACACATTGCACTGTCCTAAACTTTAATTTGGTTCCAAAAAGACCCTGTAGTTCCTAAGTTATCTTTAAAAGTATTAGAGCATTGGAGATCCATAAATGAAGAGAAACAGTGGGTGTGGCAACAGCGACGTGATGTAAGCACACTGTAATGAGTGTGACAGGAGAGAAAAGGTGAGGGTTTCAGAGCTGCAGGGAGAGGCAGACAATCAGGACGTCTGGGCAGGGAGTAGGGGGTGTTTACGTTCTTGGTCCACTGAAGGTTGATTGATGGACCAGGTCAGCGGGGTGAGGACTGAAAACTGAACAAGGAAGGGAGTTTCTTAACTAAGGAGACAGACAGAAGAGGAAGTACAATGCTCAAGCCACTCAATGAAAGGTAAGCTACTGCTACTGATACTTATTTTTTAACTTTTGACTTCCCAATCACTTTAAAAGTCAGGTGATCCACCTGCCATCTTTGCAGCCAGAAGACTTAGAAGGTTCACCGACCCATGACAGGCATACCCCAGGGATATGACAATACAATTTCAGTCCATCACGAATCAACATGTATCAATACAATAGAGTCCTTTTAATTAGCAAGGTTTTTGTGCGCTGTATCTTGTGCTTGATGGACCAGAGTCATATGATTCATGATCTAGACACAGAGAGACATGCACAAGGTTCATGCGTACCTCCGGTCTCTGCGGGGACCTGCTCTGTAGATGTTTATTGAGCATGGTGCTGTATTCTTGATTAGCTTCATTAGAGTTCCCTGTTCTTGATGGACATGTTGACCTGCAATATAAATAATTGAGAGCAGTGAAAAAGAACTGAAATTTAGAGTGACACTGTGAAGGGTCTCTTCATTGTTTATTGTCACTGTGGCAAATAACAGGAGCAAAAAATGATCGGATTCTCTGGACTGAAAATAAATATTGATTTTCCTGGAAAGCCAGTAGCCTGTTAGATTAGCTACTGCAGTGTGTGGAAATGTGTCTTAAATGACACCCCAGAGACTGCCCTAACTAATGAAGTGCCTGGCTGGTAATGGCTACAAATATGGAGACTCTAGCTCATTTGACTAAACTTCGATCAAAGGTTAGAGGGACTTCACTTGAAATGGTTGGGGCAATTAAGAGTTATAACAGATTATTCTGAGGGATTGTCTGTCATTCCCTTTTGTCCATAGGGAAAAAAACAGGCCCTTCACTTTATAGATCCTATAATAATAGGTTGTCCAGTTCTAAAGTTCTAAGAAAGATCTGGGTAGGCCTAAATATTATAGAATTCAGGGAACAACTGACATACAGATGTAGCAATAGTTATCTGACACATCACAGCTCAGCCCATTGTCATATATCACAAAGAAGCCATTGAAAAGCATTAAAGATTTCAAGATAGCACAATGCATCAGTGCTCCAAGTGGTGTTTTAAAGAAAGCTGCATCTGTATGTACTTTGTGGTAGGACAGTTATACAGAGGGCAACATATTCCAAGTATATAATGGGGACAAATGGCTATGTCCTTCTTTTAGATGTAATAGGTAGGACTAGTTTTCACAGTTTGGAGGGGGATGGTTAGCCTGAACCCTCACTTGGAAATTTATGGTCAACAATGTCTAGCTAGTCTTCAGTTTTTTTATTTTTGTTTTTTTGTTAAAGCCATGCAAAACGTTTTATTTGACCTTTAGTCCATATTTAAAGATTCCTAGAAGGCATGCCGATTTGGGATGCCCATGGTCAAAATATCATCACCCAAGCTCCTGCAATTACCTAGCCATGAACCACGCTGTATTCAAATGGGGAATGGGAAATGCGCACAGTGGCATCCCCTCCTCCCCAGGTGGCACACACAGCAGGCGAACAAGGACTTCCTGTGCTGAACTTTAATACAAAGCTGGATCAAGGCTAAGTGCGGGGGCTTGGGGACGGGAATAATACCATTTTGTGATTACACAGCTGTAAAATGGGTATTATAAGTATGTCACACACCCCACTTCCAATATTCATGACATCTGGGTTATAGCCAGTAGAGGGCGAACTTCTGCAGAGATGACAGGAAAAAAAGAAGCCCCTCCCGGTCCATAAATACCTGGGACCTCCCACACATTACCCAGTATAGGAAAGCAGTAAGGGGACCAGGAAGAGCCAAATCCAAAAATCTTAACAATAAAAGGTTCACCATATAAAGGATCCAGAATACAAAAAAGGGCGGGATGAAGCGGGGTGTGTGACATATTTATAATACCCATTTTACAGGTGAGTAATCACAAAATGGTATTATTCCAAGTATGTCACACACCCCGCTTCCAATATTCATGATATCTGGGACATCCAATAGCAGTGTCCAACCAGGGTGGGGATCCAAACAAGGCAACAATGCACAAACTTAAACCACTGCAGCTTGCAGAACCTTGCGGCCAAAAACAGCATCCGCTGAGGCCCGCACATCAACCTTATAAAACTTGGAAAAAGTATGAACAGAAGACCAAGTAGCAGCCTTACAAACTTGTTCAACAGAAGCCTGGTGCTGAAAAGCCCAAGAAGCTCCAACAGCACGAGTAGAATGAGCAGTGATATGAAAAGGGGGAACCTTCCCCTTGGCAGAATAGGCCCCAACAATGGCCTGACGTATCCATTTGCTAATGGTAGACTTGACGGGCGCCAAACCCTTCCTGGGCCCGGAAGGCACCACGAAGGCGAAGGCGAAGGCGTCCGTCTTACAAAAGGGAGAAGTAGCCACCAAATAGTACTTCACACAATGAACCACATGCAAAGAATGCAAAACCCTCTCCTTGTCATTGCTAGGCTTAGGACACAAGGAAGGGAGAACTACATCCTGATTGAGGTGGAAGGCAGAAACCACCTTAGTAAGAAAATCTGGCTTAAAGCGAAAAACCACCTTGTCCTGGTGTCTCTCAAAGTAAGGGGCCTGAATGGACAGAGCCGCCAACTCAGAGACACGCCGAAAAGAAGTAATAGCCACCAAAAAGGCAACCTTTTGAGTGAGCACAGAAAGAGCAACATCCTGCACCGGCTCAAAAGGAGGCCCCTGAAGGGCCGACAGAACCAAATTCAAATCCCAAACGGGCACCAAAGGCTTTCTAGGGGGGCGCACATGAGTGACCCCCTGGAAAAAGGTCGTAACTAGAGGATGCAGAGCAAAAGACCTTTGAAAAAAGACCTGCCCTTTCAAGGTAATAAGCTGGAACCCCAGGTCCAGACCGTGTTGAAGAAACTCCAAAATCCTAGGAATCGAAAACACCCTGCAAGGCAAAGCCCTAGCCTCACACCAGTCAATGTAGGACCTCCAAGTCCTGTAGTATATGTTAGAGGAAGATCTCTTCCTAGCTCTAACAAGAGTCTGAATCACAGCCTCTGACAAACCTTCCTCTCTTAAGATGGAGGTTTCAGCAGCCACGCCGTCAAAGCCAGCGTTTGTAAATTGGGGTAACATAGTGGACCTTGAGAGATCAGATCCGGAAACAGTGGCAGCCTGTACTGATCTACCGCCAGCCTTACAACGTCTGCGAACCAAACCCGTCTTGGCCACCTTGGGGCCACCAGAATTGCTGGCGCACCCTCTAGAGCCAGCTTGCGCACCACCATGTCTACCATGGAGAAGGGGGGGAACAGATACCCCAGATCCCTCCAGGCAAGGGACATGGCGTCCACTGCCAGGGCCAGAGGATCCTGAGACAGAGACACAAACTTTGGGAGCTTGTGATTGTGACGTGAGGCAAAGAGATCCACCTCTGGAAACCCCCACCTGTGACAGAGGGACCGGAACACCTTGTGGTTGAGAGACCATTCCCCTCGGCGAGAGGATCCCCTGCTCAGGGAGTCCGCCTCAGTGTTTTCCACTCCCGGAATGTACACTGCTGAGATGCATGGAACATTGTTCTCCGCCCATGCAAGAATCAGAGAAACTTCCCTGAGGGCATTCCTGCTGCGAGTCCCTCCTTGGTGATTGATGTAAGCTACCGCAGTTCGATTGTCTGGTCGAACCTGAACCGGTAAGCCCCGTAGGTGATGCGCCAAGCATGACAGAACCAACCGAATAGCTCTGAGCTCCAAGACATTGATGGGGGTGTGAGCCTCCTGAGGACCCCACAGCCCCTGGAACTGAAGATCCGTCCAGAAACCTCCCCAGCCCGACAGGCTGGCATCCGTGGTAACCTTCTCCCAACAAGGGGCCAGAAAGGATCTGCCCCTCATCAGATTGTTTGGTTCCAGCCACCACTGAAGGGACTGCTGAACCCTGGGAGACAGCAGAAAGGACTGATCCAAGGACTGGGGACATCTGTCCCAGTTCAGCAATAGATGGAGTTGGAGCGACCTCATGTGGAACTGAGCACAGGGAACTGCCTCGAAGGAAGCCACCATCAATCCTACCAGTTTCATCCCTAGCCGGATAGAGGGGCGAGGATTGGCCAGGAGAATACGTATCAGATCTTGAACCCTCTGCACCTTTGGGTGAGGTAGGAACACTCTGGCCTGACTGGTATCCAGATTCATGCCCAGGAATGAGATCTCCCTTGATGGGGAGAGAGAAGACTTGGGGTGGTTGATCACCCATCCGAACCTTTCCAGCGTCGTCACCACCATCCTGGTGTCCAGCTCCGCCTGACATAGGGAAGAAGCTGTAATGAGTAGGTCGTCCAGATACGGCACAATGCAAATGCCCTGTGCTCTGAGCAGGGCCATTATGCCCGCCAGAAACTTGGTGAACACCCTCGGTGCCGAGGTCAGCCCGAACAGGAGGGCCACAAACTGAAAATGCTGATCTCTCACCGCACTGGGAAGATTGGTACATGTAGGTAGGCATCCTTGATGTCTATGGATGTCATGAAATCCCCTTGACGAAGGGAATTGATGGCTGAGCGCAGAGTCTCCATGCGGAACTTCTTGGTTCTGATAAACCTGTTGAGAAGCTTCAAATCCAAGATGGGTCTTATGGATCCATCCTTCTTGGGGACCGTGAAAAGGTTTGAGTAATAGCCCCGGCCTCTCTCTGAGAAAGGCACCGGGCGTACGACTTCCATGCCCTGAAGATTCTTGACAGCGAGCAGGCGCGCCTGCGCAGCCTGGGGATCCAGGGCACTCGGGACCTTAGGAATCTGGGAGGAGGCCAGTACTCGAATTCCAGTTTGTACCCTGACTATACCACTTCCAAAATCCACTTGTCTGTGACCTCCTGGGCCCAGACCTGGAAGAAGAGCCGCAGCCGCCCCCCCACACGTAAGGGTGAGGGCGCCTCCTCATTGTTGAGCTGGCTTGGCAGCGGACTTGGGCTTGGAACCCCAGGTAGAGGCTGGACGGGCACGTCCTCTGCCTCTGTTCCAGGAATCACCCCTGAAGTTAGAGTAGGCAAGACCTCTGCCCGCTCTGGCACCGCGAAAGGAAGGATTGAAGAAGCCTGCCCCCCGAAAGGAGCGACACTGCTTCTTACGCTTAGGTAGCTTTCCACCTTTCACCACAGAATCCAATTTGTCTCCAAACAGCCGCGTACCCAGGAAAGGCAGTGCAGTAAGTGATTTCTTGGCCGCAATGTCAGCCGCCCACTGGCGTAGCCAGACCGATCGGCGCATGGCCACCAGCAGAGCCGAGGTTCTACTACACATGATAATAGTGTCGTCCATAGCAGCCAAGACAAAATGCATGAACAATTCACACCTCTTAAGGGCTGCGAATTCAACGCTGGCCGGGTTAAGCTGGGAACCATTTAACATGTCCCTATCCACAGACCTGGTAGCCACAGCCGCGAGCGCCGACGCACAAACAGGCCGCAAGGCTGAACCCACACTCGCAAAGGCATGGCATGCCATCTGATCAATGTGCTTGTCCTCGCCATCTTTAAGGGTAGTGGCATCAGGAGTATGTACAACGGAGGTGTTGGACAATCCTAGGACGGGTGCATCGACCTCAGGAGGGGAAGACCAGCGCTTCACCGCGTCAACCGGAAAGGGATACTTCCTATCCCATCCCTGAGGAACACCTGGAAGCCGGCTCGGCTTCTCCCATTCTCTAAGAATCAAGCTATCAAAATGATCCTGATTTGGAAGCTCCAAGCTGGGCTTAGAGGACCCAAAGAATTCCCCCTTCTTCGGTGGGGCCTCCGCTGGTGGGGAAATATCCAGGACCTCTAAGAGATGGGCCAGGACCTTGGGAGTATCCACAGCATCCCCCAGCGCCTGCCCAGCATCAGAATCAAAGAACTGCAGATCCTCAGTCTCAGATTCCTCAAACAATTCCCCCTCCTCAAGCGGGGAATAATCAGCCCAGTCAAGGGAGTCATAAGCATCAAAATCAATTACCGACGTAGCCGGTGACAGATGCCTTTTCTTAGCAGGGGCCTTTCTGCCCACTGAGCTAGAAATCATTTTCTCAATGTTGGCCAGCCTAGCACATACATCAGAGTGCGACTCCCCACTAATGACAGTGTCACTTGGGGTACGGATAATGTGGGGTGGGGTAGGAGATGAGATGGGCGGCACTGACCCAGACGCCTGGGACACCGACTGCCGCGTTATGGCCTGTTGCGCACATGGTATGCAAATCAGTACATTCTCCCCCGTAAGGGGAACCCCACATCCCACACATAGCCGGGATTGTCCCGAAGGGAGCCCGAGCCCGGTATCCTGTGTAGCCTCCATATGGTGATTTTAAGGTAGTCGCAATGACCAGAGGGAATTACGCTGATAAGCTACCCGGGATGCCCCTTTAAGTCCCAAGTGGGAGGATTTATAGGTGCCCAATTTACTGCTAGGGACCCTAGGACTGGGAGAACCCCCTTTTAATCAAGAAGCAGGGAGCCCTCCTGAAAGACACAAAGGAGTGGGCCATAAGCACATGCACACACACATATAAAACATAATAATATCATAAATCATATACAATGTGAGAAAAGGGACCAGCGCTGTCCCCTGTCTGAATGGGGCACATGGCTAAGTCAGTAAACAATAAAAGGGGGGCCCCCAAAGGGCACTCACGTGTCAGCAACAATGGCGGTCAGCCAGCTCAGCAGCTCAGAGAAGGAGAGAGAGAAGAAGAAGGGGCGGGCCAGCGTGGATCGCGCGCCGCGCCTGGCCCCGCCCCCCTTCCCTCACGACCAGCAACGCGGTTCCCAGCCGGAGGCTGGGCTCCGCAACGGCGCCAAAGCAGGAGGGGGCGGGCCGCGGCAACGCGTGAGCGCCCGGCCCCGCCCCCTCACCAGCGCCACCTGAGGGGGAGAAGCTCCCTTCAGCAAATAGCAAAAAGAGTGAAAAATGGCGTCCAGCCCTGTAACGTGAAGCACCCAAGCGCACATCACACACACACATTCACCCACAGATGAGCGAAAATAATGAAGAAGGAGAAAGTACATCCCCCCCCCGACTAGAGGGTTAACCAAGGGGCCCGGAAGGGGGGAAATCCCGCACCATGGGTGTAGGGGATATATCTATATGTGGGGACAGGGCATCCCAACCGGGATCACCAACCCGGATTCTGCCTACCCCTTGATATGGGGTCTCACGGGGGAGCACCTAATAAGGTGTTGTCTACCCTCACCCGGACCTGCAGCCAAGGCTGGGAGGCTAGTATTGGGCTTAAAGTATAAGGGTCCGGGCAAAAATAGAGCAAAAAATGGCCGGGTGTAAGCCCGGCTTACCTGCAAGGAAGATAAGCAGACATCTCTGACTTGCTCGCCGTCCTGCAGAGAAGATACTGGGTAATGTGTGGGAGGTCCCAGGTATTTATGGACCGGGAGGGGCTTCTTTTTTTCCTGTCATCTCTGCAGAAGTTCGTCCTCTACTGGCTATAACCCAGATGTCATGAATATTGGAAGCGGGGTGTGTGACTTACTTGGAATACATAGTCATGTGCCTTGTTGTTCTAATAGTAAGATTTTTATTGCAGCTGGGTGGTACCAGAAGTTATATTAGGCTTAAGTGGTTTCAGGTAGTTTTTCACTTGAGTTGTTTATTTTTAAAGCTTTTTAGAGCAATTTTGACTTACATTAAGGGCCTGATTTAAAAAGTGTGCCAGAACAGGGAGATGAATCTGCCGGGTAGCTTGTGCCTAGGTAAAGCTTAGATTTGCATAATGAGGCGTAGTTCAGCACACAGTGTACATAAGAAAGCTTATAGTAAATGAATGGATAACAGCATGAGCGCTCCCTTTATCATTTCACTTTAGTATATAAGGCTCCCATGAGGCTCAGAAAAAGATATTGCCTGTATATTGCCATGTCAGCCATTTGTGGGTGTTAGCAGCATTGAAATAAATTGAATTAGCACAGCTGTGCTGTACTATGCCTGCTAAGCTGGACAGCAAAGACATATTTATTAATTTGTCAGGCATAGCCAAGTGCAGCAACAAAGCCCACTCATACCACTAGCTAGAAATGTAGAAAAAAGTGTTTAATTTTTAAAGTGGACCAACACCCTCCCATGATCGGCCCGGGAATCTATAAGATTCCGGGACCGATCAGACCCCTGACTGCGGGGCACCCCGATCGGTGTGAAACCCCCCAGAAACCCCTAAATCCCTACCTTATCCACGATCCAGCGGCGCCCGCGCCGGCCGTTTGTGAATGGCCGGTGCGGGCGCGCGCCCTGTAAGAGTGACACGCGGGAGGCGGCGGCGGGCGCGCTCTCTTGTCCGTTCTCTTGTCTGTGCCTCCCGCTTGTCCGTCGGCGAGTATTGGCAGCGGCGGTCACGTGGGAGCGAGGAGAGGTGAATTTTTCGGGGTTTCTGGGGGGTTTCACGATTGGGGTGCCCCGCCGAAGTGGACCAAAACCCAGGATAGTCAAAATGCTGGGTGTTGGTCCACTTTAAAGTGGACCAAAACCCGCAGTGATCGGCCCTGGAATCTATAAGATTCCCGGGCCAATTGATTCCCTCCACACGGGGCATCCAAAATCGGGGGATGCGGCCGTCAGCTCGCTCGGAGCCGCTCGCCTTAGACGTTGGCTTGATGACGTAATGTCAGCGGATCCGAGCGCACTGATTGGACGAGCGGCTGTAGGACCAGGAAGAGGTGAGTTTGTTTCGGCGACCTGGGGGTTTCACACAGCGGGGCAAGGACTAAAACCCAGGATAGTCAAAATCCTGGGTTTTGGTCCACTTTAAATCTGTGGAATGGCATTACCTTTTTGGGAGAGAAAACCGCCATTGACTTTCATTGTCTACCAGGTGTAAATTATCAACCCCAAGGTAGACAATGAAAGTCAATGGCAGTTTTCTCTCCTAAAAGAGTGAGGCTTTTCTGAATTGACGTGTGTGTGTGTGTGTGGGTGTGTGTGTATACACAAATATATATATATATACATACAGAGAAGACAATCTCTACAGTGTCTTTTCCATTCCTCAGCACGATGCACACATCACAGTTTACTGTGTGCTATCTAAATTGGAATCTTAGGCTTATGGCTACTTTAGAAAGTACCCTGTTTCCCCGAAAATAAGACACTGTCTTATATTAATTTTTGCTCCCAAAGATGCGCTAGGTCTTATTTTCAGGGGATGTCTTACATTTTTACAAATGAACCATTGCTGCAGATCTGCATGTTACACTTCAAAGACAGACAAATGAGAATAACGAGGGACAGGGGGACACGGCCTCCAAATAGGGACACTTGGGAGGTATGCTTACATCTATTAAAGGAAAGGCTTACCTCAGCCTCTCCAGCAAGCACTCACCTACGGTATTGTTGAAGCAGCAGGCGTCCAGTGAGCGATCAGACAGTGGGGCGGGTGATCAGAAGGCCCTCAGCCTGTGCGGCCTGATTCATTGGTGGATCAGCTGCTGGGACCACACCCCCCCCAACTCCCGCAGCTAGCCGGCTCCGCTCTGTCAGGCGAAAGAGACAGGCGCCGCCGCTGCGGCCTCACATGGCTTTATGCCTCCTGCGGCCCTGCACTCTGCTCCAATGGCATTCCGGGACATTTCCTGAGGGGGCGGGGCGGCGGGACATAACAACCAATCCGCTCAGTTGCGAGGTACCGTATGCAAACGTCAGAACGTTGATTGGCCAGTGTCACCTCCCGCCCTCCTGCACATCGGATGCTCATTCGCCGCCCTCCCGCATGACGCCAGCTACAACCCTGCGGCACTCACATCGGCCTCCCTCCTCGCTCCCGCCTTTCAGCTTGTCGGCCGCTAACTCCGCTTCCCTCCCCCACGCATGTTGGCTGCTACCGGTACCTCTACCGCCCTCCTGCACATCGCCACTCACCCCCAACCAGCCTGTTTCAGCTGCTCACCGACCTGAGCTTCTCCTGGTGCGCCCGATGGCCAGTCCGCCCCTGTCTGCAGGTATGTCACCCGAACGCCGGCAAATACGGTATTTTGGGGGGAGGTCTTATTTTGGGGGGGTGGGGGGGGGTCTTATTTTCAGGGAAGGCCTTATATTTAGCCTTCATGCTAAAAGCACAGTAGGTCTTATTTTCGGGGAAACAGGGTATTACAGCAGATTTCAATAGAAACAATTAATATAAATGAATTTTAGAAGGTTTTTTAGAATGAGACCCAGCAGGAGGGAGACATAGCTTTTCCCAAGGTATTAACATCCTATCCCAATATATGACTCCCTGAGCTTTGTCGCCTCTGTATATGTAGGTGTGAATATCCTAAGAGTAAAATACATCATTTTAAAAATGTATAGATTTAATACATTTAGATATAAAGAGACCGTAAACTTATATAAAAAACAAAAAATGATTTACCTTCTCTCCTCCCGCCGCAGCTCCCAGGCCCTCTGACACTCCTCACGTCAGTAACGGCACACCTTTTCCATTGCAATGAAAGGAAGGGTGTGTGCACAGGCACAGTGACGGAAACAGAGGAGCTGGGTCTCGACAGTAAGTGAGCATTAGTCGCGGCTTAAAGAACTCTGGGGGGCATGCTCGCGGTGCCCCCCATTCTCAGAAACCAGACCGGGCGTGAGCTGCTGCTCAGGAGAGAAGGTACATTTTTGTTTTTTTTATTTGGGTTTACAGTTCCTTCCAAAAAGGAAATATCTGCAGCAATCTGCAGATATAAGAGCATGCAAGCCCTCCAGCCTCTGCTCAGAATTTAGCACAGAGTGGTACATTTTTTTACAATGTACTGCTAGTGTCTTTTCTACTGGCGGCAAATGATGGCAGATGTGAAAAGAATAGGATTGCGTTCCTTTTCTCGGTGCGCAATTTATTGTACAAACAGGACAAGTAGGCAGTGTGTAGCCTCTAGCTGCTTTATTGTCCTGTTTATACAGTAAATTATGGAGTGATTCTCTTTACCAGTCTACTTAGCTGCAGCTGGCTTTATTGACCGACACCCCTTCCTGCTGGGTATAATATTTTGAACACGCATCGGAAAAGCTACATCTTCATGAACCACAGGAAATTAAAAAAATATTTAAAATGTCTCAAGTATATAAATTAAAAAACCCACAAAAATAAGGGGTCAGGTACACTACTGTCTACACACCAAAGTGAGTTATGCTGGCAGCAATGAGCATGAATTCTCCAATGGAGTGGTACTTGCCCGGATAATGTCGCCAGACATGGATCGGTGGGTGTATTGTACAGAGGTAAAGATGGCTAGGGTTAAAGAGGCTTTAACTACCAATCATGTTCTGAGTGTTCTACAGATCAGTAAAATAAAGCATCTGCCTCTATAATTATAATAATAATTATAATTGCTCCTAGATTCTGATTTGTCAATATAGAATATTGTTGGTTTACTTACCTTTGAGTTCCACTGGTGTTTTTTTTGTTTGTATATTTCCATCTAAGGAGTCGCTTTCTTTTCAGGTAGATTGCAAAGACAGCAGCTGTTATGAATGTGATGGAGATCAGGACCCCCGCGATGATACTTCTGTTACCTGGAAATATGAGGATCATTACTTATCTAGCCTATCTTGCCAGGTGGCAACCCTGCCTCTATTCCTGGGGCACCAGGAGCTGGAGGAGTTTAACTTTTTTTTTAATAAAAAAGGCTGAATTATCAGGCAGTATTTTCCCTTATAGACTTTAATGGGACCAGGAAAAGGCTAAATTAGGCTGCTTTCTGCTTGCCCCATTCTGGCTGTCAGGGGCGACATCTTTCATTTCCCAGCACAGCAATCCTTGATAAACCATAGACAACTTGCTTCCTTCATTTTTCAGGGTCCCTGAAAGGAATTGGCTTCTGAAGGGCCCCTCACACCGCAAAATACATGTATAAGTCAGATCTGCTGCTGAGGAGACCCTGCAGAGGTGAGTTAAATTTTCAGGCAAATAACAAAAAAACGCTCACCTTTTCTCCCACACAGCCCATTGCTTTTATTACGCAACTGCAGCTCTTAACAGCCCAGCGACGCCCGGTAGATCGCACATCTCTTCCTGTCTCCCTGGCGTGGAGACACCACCCCCCCGGCCTCGTCACTGTGAGCTGGCAAGCCCCCTTCCACTCACTGCAGTAGAAAGGGACTTGTTAAGACCTAACATGACCCTTCTGCTGATGGACCTAGATCCAGCGATCAGGTAAGAGCTGCAGCTCCCTACTAGGAGTGATGGGCTGCGTGGGAGAAAAGTATAGCATATTTTTTATGTCTGAAAATTGTCTTGAAGTAATATAAGGCAGACTAAATGAAAGCAGGATGAAAGATGCAGATCCTGACAGCTTGCATGAGAAGAGCAGAAAGCAGGATAATTTAACTCTTTGCCTGGAATGTTCCCTTAATGTAAGTCGCATTAAGTAGTACCCACGTTTTGTGGAATATTCGACTGAACGGACCTATTGGAAATAGATATGGTTTCTCACCTGACAGTCTTATAGGTCCACTATCCACGCTTCCTCCATAACCTGGCCTGTCACAGTATGGAGGTGCCCACTCAGCTTCACAGTGACAGTTCTTCATATTATTGCAAACCTTAGATATAAGTAAAGCATGTTATGAATGAATGCTATATTACCGTGCAATATACAAAAAAGTTAAACCCAAATAATTTAAATGCTCCCTACATGAAATATGTGTTTTGAAGCACAGTACACATGCATCTAAATTCCACATTCAGAGGCCTTCACCAACACCCTTTTGCCTTGGTGTTTTGGATAGTTGCAACTGACCTACCGGCAGGTTAGTGACAGTGTGGCAAGGAGTGGATGTCCTTGGGAACCAGGATGCCTGGTGTTGGTGTACGAGGTGCGGCGCAAGATGTAGTTAAATACTCACTGTTGCCGTGCACCAAAGCAACTCTTCTCAACAATGTTTCCTTATTGTTTTGCAGTACCACAGCCAACCACCATGGAAAGAACATTTCTGGTGGACACATCCTGGTTGCAGCGAGGGTAATTGGCAGCACATGCCACTGGCCAGACTTTTTTCTTCTGTATTGTCCTGGCAGAGGTGATGCACATAATTCTGCCACACCCTCCGCCTGTGTCTAGAGAGCAAGACCACTGAGTGGGGTGGGATCATTGCATACACTAGACATAGAAGGAATGGTCCAGCTGGCTAAGTTCATTGCCAATTATACCCACTGTGACTGGGCTGATGACCGCCTGTCATGTTCTTGGTGGTGGCACTGCCGGCTTGTTGCAGGTGCTGCATTTTTTGCCTGGCTAAACTATGCTCAGCCTTCTACTGACTCCAGGGCAAGCTCTTACATCCTTCTCGGAGTAAGGGGCATGTGTCCAGACCAACAACACTTAGTGGCAAAGGCTTTACTTTTCTTAGTAGGTGGCAAAGGCTTTACTTTTCTTAGTAGGTGGCAAAGCATTATCTTAATACCTAATCGACAGGGGCCTAAAGTAGAATCTAGGTAGCATATGGATAGACTACTAAATGAGAGGGGTAAATCTGGATAGGTAATGAGTAGGGACCCTAAATATTATGGTAATATGGGGCCAAGGGACTTGGTGTTGTTGAAATATAGAAATGTAGCCCTGCTGCTTTGCCAGCTCGCTTTACAGCGCGTGTGAATTAAATATGGAATCCAGAGTGTTTTGATGTGCGGCTCGTATATGCCTCTGCAATAATTTGAGTCAATATTTAGACTCTTTCTCCTATGAAAGTATCAGAGTTCTGAATTAGGACTTGCGTAACGAAATGTTAACGAAAACTCACTCGGCAAAATGAAACCAGCTTTGAATTTTATGATGGTTTAATTTGAAATCCATGTTTAATAAAGTATTTCTTTGTGATGCTAATATTGGATTTCCTCTTTTGTGAGCCTGAACACGTTCACAAAGCAATATAAAAGATATATCTATCAGGCCGGTGCATTTCATACATTACACGGTACAATGCGCAGCCAATTAGCCATCCTCTGATTAGGCAGGTATAATGATTTACAATAGGGCATCCTGCTTGCCGAATGCCTGGCCATTGTTACCGACTGTGGCTCCTAAAGTGGACGCACCTCACCCTCCTGGGACACTGGAAATCAAAGAACAAACTGCACAGGAAGAGCTATTTATTAACAAAATATGCCTGTGAGATTCTGTTAATTGCCAAGGTGGGTTATCCTGGGGGATGATTTTTTTTCTTTTAGAAGGGTTTCCAGGTGCAATTACTACAATTACATCATGTCATGAATGAGAAATATAAAAAATGGGTATAATAAGGTTATAATGGTCAGAGAAGAAAATATTTTAGCCCACCACGCAGTCTGGTTCTCTTGGACATCTGCAAACGGAGCATACAGCATGACCCATGTACCTATCCCAGCCTTCAAATCTGTATTCTTTCATGCAACATGCTTAAGCCAACAGCCCTTTGCCCTTTCACCATGGACCTATGCTGGGGGGGAGCTTTTACCTTCAAAATAATGTGAACTAAAAAAATGTGGTTGTCAGCAGAAAGTCCAAAAAAATGTAGCCATTGACCTGAAACATGCAGCCATCAGGACCAAGTCCAAATTCAAATTGTGTGTTTGCCACTGTGACCACACGAATCATTAAAAAAAGGCTCTTAGATAGGATGAGGTTTAGAGGCCTCCTTGTTTCAATGCTTTAAAGAGGACCAAAACCCACCCTGGAGTCTATGAGACTGGAGTCTATGAGACTCTTAGCAGGTATACTTGCTCCCCCCGGGGGTGCCACGCTATGTGAATCCCCAAACTCACCTTCGATCCCGGACCAAAGGCACATGTGCGAGCAGAGGTCGCATCTCCACTATCCCATGTAAAAATGCATACACTCGCAAAAAACAAGTTCGAAAATTCAAATTCTAGCCCTAGAGTGTCTGTTTAATATATATATATATATATATATATATATATATATATATATATATATCATACAATATAAGCTAATTGTTTTAAAACCCGAAAGGCTTTTAAAACTATGGAATATTGTTATTAGACAGTCACATCACTCTTTGCTATGCTTAGATCCTACTCACACAGGCAGATGAAAGGTGTTTCTCCAGGGAGTAAGGATGCAAGCTTAGTAGGAATGACATACAGGCATTGTCCTTTGAGACATTAAAGTGTAATTTCTTATCGGTGACCACATTAGCGGTATATGTAAATGATCCACTTCAAGTCGTTCTCCACTCCCCCATTGTCACAGCATCCTCATTATCATTTCAATGATCCACTGTATGTTATCATTTTGCCTGTAATAGCTTGCTGAATTTTCTAAAGGAACACAGGCTGTGATTAAACGTTCAAAGTAACTTTTCTATCATTCAGAGCACTCCGCTTTCCAAGAATGAGCGTCTCCTGCCAACAAGAGGAACATAAATAAAAATCACTCTGCGCCACTCACCCCGTGTCCATTGCACTTGGATGCACAGTTGTGGACACCAAATATGCTGATGTTCTGACATTGGCGGTTGAGACATATCTATGGGAAAGGAAAAAATATATTATTTGAACAGCCAAATAGCCAATAAAAAACGAAGGACAAAGTACAGTACTGAAAAAAGATGACTAAAATGGGCCATGGATGGCAGAGCGAGAGAACACTAGTGCTTCCAAGAAAAATGGAAATTCGCAATGTAACAGGACTCCTCAATGAAAGCTTTGAACAAGAAAAATAAAATTTTCCTGGAAGTCCTACATTCCTTAATTTAGCTGTGGACATTCTCAACTAAGCTTTGTCTTGATTAGAGGGCATTTCATCTCCTGACAACCAGCTCCATTTAGTTTTTGCCAGAGGTGCCTGCCACACGTCTTGTCACCTTGTGGTCTAGGCCCCTTTTGGTTCAGTTCCACTGTGGCAATGTACCATTTGAAAGTCCTTTAAATACACTTTTACACAGGGTAGGCAAGGTAGGGTGGCCAGTTAGCTTAGTGGTATTGCTTATCAACCGCTGTTTATTTATTTTTATGTTGCAACAATTAAGAAGAATGGGTGAACCCTATTGGAGCATAGAGGAGAAGGGGGTTCTAGGTACTAGTGCTAGGTGAAAGGTAGTTGGTGCTCTGGTTGGACGTAAGTTGGTTTAGGCTGGTTTGCAGTTTGCTTCAGTTAGTGTTGTTAGATTTTTTTTTAGCACAGTGTGGTTCTGGACAGATGAAAGCAATTGCATGTGCACTCTGGGAAGGTGTTAGGAACCCACCCTGACCCAAACTTGCATACTCAGGACATATTGGGCCCAGAGAAATCTTATCCCTACACTGCAGCGCTAACCAACATATACCTGTGGGTATCACTAGCTCGCATGCACAATCCAGAAAGGCATCTGCTAGCTTGCAAGTGTATAAGAGCAGAAGGGCTGCAACTAGTGTTTGAACAGGCACCTTTCATCGTGAGCATGAGATGGTGTTTAAAAGTAGCATTGGTCAGTTCTTATCTGCTCCTGAATCCAACTGTTATCTGCTCTTAGACATGACAAGAATTACTGATGCTTGGCCATAGTGAGTGTGTGTGCTAGGTGTCATGAATGACTTGCCTTCTACCCGTGCCCGTGAGGTCCCTAGGCAACGGGTTCGGGTTCCTCCTGCCCAGCAGCCGCTTCTGCCTCGGGTGCCATCCCCAGCGGCGCGTGTGCCGCTGAGTAAGTCCTCCCCCCTTGCCCATTGTCACTCAGCTTGTGCTTGCTGGCCTATACAATCAGCTCATGTCCTCTGGTGGTGCAATACTCAGAATGGCCACCGGAGGCTGTTTAAAAGAACGAAGTCTAGAAGGTGCAGCTCTGAGCAGTTTGCCTGGGAAGCTCAGCGGGAGCAATCAGCCCAGAGCTCACCAATCAGACCACAGGGCCAGTGCTCCAATCTGCTGCCTGATCCTAAGTGCACCAATCCCAGCCACTGTCTCCCTGTCCAATCCTGCCGGTTTTCCCACTATAAAGGGATTTCCACTGCAGTGTGTCATTGCCTGTTATAGCGCCTAGTACCAAGCTTGTCTTGTGCATTGAAGCTCGTTTGATTTCCAGTTGCCAACCTCTGCCTTGCTGACGCCTCTCGATCTGTAACCCTGTTGCCGACCTCTGCCTGAACCGACCAATCTCGATCTGATCTCCGTTGTCGACCTCTGCTTGATCCTCGACCACGAATTGTCCAACCCTATTGTACCGCTGCCATCTCAGAACTTCCGTTGCTGACCCTAAGCCTGTTTGGACTTCCGTTATACGCTCAGCGATTGGGCTACTCAGTACCACTTCCAGCCACGGGTTCTCCAGGCCTCTGAACAGTAAGACTCCAATCTTTGAGCCATTGAAGTCCTGGGGGCAACCGATCCCGGGCAGGCGTGTTCTGCGTCCTGGCAAGCGGGGGCTCCTATAGGTGAAGCTGGCTGCGGAGATTGGGGGTTGAGGTCTTACCGAGAGGGCTGGAGTTATCTAAGTGGATTGCTGTAGTACCCGGAGCGTGACATTATAACAGGCCATCACAACATGGATGACCTGGTGCAGGAGGTGCAAGCTTTGGCCACCGCCATCAACCAGCTGGCCCAGCGAGTAGCCACTCAGGAGAGTTTTGATTTTGAGCAACTTGAACAACAAGTGCATGGCATGGGTACCGCCATTAACTACTTGTCCCAACGTGTGGCTAATCAAGATCGCCAGCCGGCTGCACCACCTTCATCCTTACCTCTTGTCGAGCCGAAGGTTCCCCTTCCTGAAAAATTTAATGGGGACCGAAAAAGATTTTCCAACTTCAGGAACTCGTGTGAACTTTATTTCAGACTACGGCCCTACTCCTCGGGCACCGAATTGCAGAGGGTCGGTCTGGTTATCTCTCTGCTCCAGGGTGATCCACAGTCCTGGGCGTTTGGCTTAGCGCCCACTGATGAGGCCTTGCAAACTGTCTCAGCTTTTTTCTCCTCTATGGAGATTCTGTATTCAGACCCAGACAAGACTTCGACCGCCGATGCCAGGCTTCGAAGCCTGAAACAGGGGAAGCGTTCAGCAGAGGAATATAGTGCTGAATTCCGCCGTTGGTCGATTGAATCCCATTGGAATGATCCTGCTCTCTGTAGTCAGTATCGAATTGGTCTCTCAGAGAGTGTTAAGGATGTTCTAACGAATTTTCCCTACCCCAGAAGCCTGGATGAACTCATGCCTATGGCCATTAAAATTGACAGACGGCTACGGGAGAGACACATGGAGAAGAATCACTCTTACTTCCGGGAATCTTCCCACCGGGAGTCATCCACTGTAGGAGTTGTCTCATCTTCGCCCCCTGATGAGCCTATGCAACTTGGTGCTACTCACCTTTCCCCTAATGAAAAGAGTAGACGTCGCACCTTAGGCCTATGCATGTACTGTGGGACTTCTGGTCACCTGGTTAGGACCTGCCCCAATAAAAAACCTTTGGCGGGATTGCAACGTCCTGGCAAGACTGAGAAAGTTTGTCAGGACGGTCAGGTAACTTCCCTTCATAGAAATAAGATGTCGTTACCTGCTACTGTGGGTTGGGAGTTGTCCAGGAAATCCATCCCCGCTCTAGTCGATAGCGGAGCAGTGGGCAACTTTTTGGATAAATCCATAGTGACCGCCTTAGGCATTCCATTAATACCCCTTGGGAAGCCCCTCCAGATTTTGGCTGTAAATAATACTCCTGTTCATGGGGGAACTGTAACCTCCAAAACCCTTTTATCAGCCTAGTTGTGGGACCCTCCCATTCTGAGAATCTTGAATTTTTTGTTTTTGACTGCCCTGAAACCCCGGTTGTCTTAGGATTCCCTTGGTTGAAGATGCACAACCCTACCCTTAATTGGAAAACTGGGGAATTGACAGGATGGGGCCCACACTGTGAAGAACCTCTGACCTCTGCTTGAACTTTTACATCGCCTTTTGCCTGCCTCCTTTGTACCACACATTACCTCGGCTGACTGTGTGGCTGAGCCGCTGTTGGGGGGGTAGCGACCTGGGGGTCACTCGCCGCTGCAAGACCAACCTGCTTTGCGGCGGGCTCTGGTGAATACCGGTCGCCTCTTAGACTCCGCTCCCCTGACACGGCACTCGCTATCAGTAACACGGTCACAGCGGATCCACACCTGTGCAACCACACCCGGTCCGTGACACTCATTTCAAGGCTCTGAGCATGTCCAGCAACCTTTCCATAAGCTGAGTAGGATTTGTACAAAAGGAAGGTAGCATAATCTTTGCATTGAGATGAATGAAAGATATGATCTCCATAAAAAACAACCTAGTTCTTTTGAAAAAAAAACAAAGTATCTGACATAGACTTGAAAGGGAGGCCTCTACAGTACCAACAAAACCAGATTGCGATCCCAAGATCAAACTGGCATCTGTAGGCATGATAGAGCACAATAGACCATAATAGAGGAAAGAAGGATCAACCCACCAAGAACAGATAGGACTGAAGTCACCAATACAAAAAGTTCCTATGTCTGAAAGGGTGAATGGATGATCCAAATTGTCTGATGGTCTTTGCAGCTCTAGAGGTCTGGTTACAAATTGAGCAAAAAGGAACTGCTTACATGGAGCGTATGTTTAACACAATCCCTTCATTTCAAGGGCTCAAAAGTTATTAGGCAAATTAAATAATTATTTATTTTCTAATACTTGGTTGAAACCCCTTTGTTTTCAATGACTGCCTGAAGTCTAGAACTCATGGACATTACCAGGCGCTGCATTTCCTCCTTTTTAATGCTCTGCCAGGTCTTTACTGCAGTGGTTTCAGTTGCTAATTGTTTTTGGGCTCTTCTGTCTGAAGTTTAGTCTTTACCATGTAAAATGCATGCTCCATTGGGTTGAGATAAGGTGACTGACTTGGTCATTTAAGAATATTCTACTCATTTGCTTTAATAAACTCTTAGATATGAGTCATTGTCCATCTGTATTAAGAAAAGCCAACCAATCAGTTTGGCTGCATTTGGCTGGACATGAGCACACAGTAAGTCTCTGAATACCTCTGAATTCATTCGGCTGCTTCTGTACTGTGTCACATCATCAATAAACAGGATGATCTTCCTTCTCGTTTTTTCTGTACTAAGAATGTTCTTCCAGAATTGTGCTGGCTTTTTTAGATCTAGCCTTATATTCTTGAGGCTTGCACAGTGCAATGAGCCCTCTGTATTTAATGTTAATGCAGTCTTCTCTCTTCTCTTTATGGTAGATTTGGATATTGATACACCTGCATCCTGGAGAGTGTTGTGAAGGTGTTTCTCTTCACCATGGATATTATTTTGTGGTCATCCACCATTGTTCCATGGGCGTTTGGATCTTTTTGCATTGACGTACCAAACTGTAGATTTTGCCACTCCTAATATTATTGCAATTAATCCGATATTGTTTTTCTGTTTTCAAAGTTTAAGGATGGCTTGGTTCACCTGTATGGAGAGCTTCTTTGACCGCATGTTTTCTTCTCAGCAAAATCATCCAAATACAAGCACCACACTGCAATTCAACTCCAGTCCTTTTATCTGCTTAATTGAGAACATGACAAAGGAACAGCCCACACCTGCCCATGAAACAGCATTTGAGTCAATTGTCCAATTTCTTTTGGTCCCTTTAAAAACTTCTTAATGCTTCATCCAATTTTAATGTGGATACCCTCAAATGAAAGAGGAAAATCTGGACTTTTATGGCCATGTCCATTATATAACTATAACCTAAATATCTTTCAGTAAACAAAGTTTGTGTCAGTGTCTAAATATTTATGGACCTAACTGTACCTTACAAAATAACCTTTATGCCATGGCAATTTTGTAGACGTTCTTCACACTTTAATTTTACCCTGCCCCCCCCCCCCAAAGTGTTGAGGTGCTAAAGTTCTCTTGGGTCATTGTAAAGTTCTCTGCACCTTAATTACACTACGAAATATTGAAGTAGGAACAACTTAAATGAGGCGATGCAGATGTTTTTTCACACTATAGCAAATTATTTGTTTTTATGTTATTTACAACATAAAAAAAGACCTGATCTGATAAACGGAAAGCCTCCACTTTACCATTTACATGAACTAGATGTTAGTTTTATGTGCAGGTACATTTATATTTGATAACCAATGTCAACATCAACAAAAATAGATGTCTTTGAACTCGACAATTAGGAGATGTCTTGCTACAAAGTCTTCACGCTTAGTTTAGGCAGTATAGGAGAGCGGCTGTATTTAAAAGGCATGGATATTAGACATGTAAATGTCATCTGATTGGAGGATGAGGTGGAATATCTCAGGAAGATTAGACCGGGAGGCATTATTAGCAGGAGGGTGCGGGATGTCGGAGGCCAGATACAGAGGACACCAAGGTACGCCTTAAAGGGGGTTATTAAATCTCAGATGATGACAGCCAGATGGGTAATAGAGATTATGTCATATTAAAATGAGAAAGGATGCTGACCCATACATGAAAACATAAACGCCGGCTGGATGAGTCGGTTGGATCTTAATAACAAAGCGGTAGAAGGCCATCGTAATTAGCAGCAGATAAGTAAAAATGGCTGAGCTTGTCAACAGAAAACTCTCATTATGGGAGCTACTCCCTGGAGAGATGAGATGAAACAGAGTACTCACATTATGGCAAGGGAAAGTGCTTTCTTCTTAGAAAGGCACCAATCCTGAGCAGTTTTATGTTGGAATAATAATGAGGAATGCAGAGTTTTTCCAGATCTATGAAAATAAATAATTCACTTTCCTCAAAAGAGTCTGGCTAGTGTCACATGTTTTTTTCCTGAAAGACTGACTTATGCCCTTATTCATCAAGCGATAGCGCCAGGTAGTGTCTGACGAGCGCCAGGTAGCGGCAGCTAACGGCGACTACCGACTCAAGTACGCCCGGCGGCGGTCACAATGACGCATTTATCAAGCAAAATGAGGCTAGCGCCGGCGAGAGCGACGGCTAGCGCGGCATTCATCATGAAGCCGCCTGGACCGAACAGCGCCGCTGCAAATTCCCTCACAGCGCCAGGTATGAGCTGTCGCTCCCTGGCGATGTCCAATGCATTTCAATGGAGCAATCTATAATAATTCATGATTAATTGGTAATATTTTTTTTTTTGATTTTTATAATGTCAAAAATTCGGAGACCATTTCTGCAATGTTAGGATTTATTTTTAAGTCAAAAAAAAAAAAAAAAAAAATATGTGCAGAATTGATCTAACAGATCTGAGATTAATGTATTCATATAACGGGATGATTCTAAAAACATGTATAATGTTACATTCAAAAAATATGGTTGTTTAGGGGTTAAAAACTAGTTAATACAGATCGCCGCCAGCGCTCTGGGGTTTAAACAAGGAATTGACAGCGACAGCACATTCGGAGCGTGATTTTTTGATGAATATGAAGCTAGCCGTTCGCTCTGGCCATTCGTTGTCAGGCGCTCACATACAACGCTGAACCTGTGAAACAGCGACCCCCCAGCCCGTATTCAACATTACCGCACACCGACTGAGTCGCTGTCATCAAGCTAATGCCGGCCAAGCACAGCGAATACTGGCTGGCGCTGAAAAAATCACGCTACAGTCGCTCATCTGTCGCTACCTGGCGCTATTGATGAATCGGCCTCTAATTCTTATATAAGGCTAGAAGTAGGGTGGAAACTTAGACAGTTTCCATCCTATTGGTCTTTTTTCCATAAGCAAAGGGCAAGATCACCGACAGTCAAACATAAGGCACTTATAAAAAGTATTCCCACTTGTGAAAGTTTAGTTTTAATGTTTTATTGCTATAGAACAGAGGTTCCCAACCTGTGGTACTAGTCCCAGCCCCAGAGCATTCCAAAATTGTGCAGAAATACGGCAGGCACTTTATGCCCTATGTGACTTTTACTGACCAATAGGATCACCGGGCAGGTGTGCTTCTGCTGGGTGACAGCAGTATAAGAGCAGCAAGGGAGCATAGACCTCTTGAGTGGTTCTGCCAAATTAGGGCTTTATTTTACTGTTTATGTAAAGGGTCTTCTATAATCAGGATTCCTCATCTGGTGAGCAGACATCTAGTGATTAATTAGAAGTTCAAAGTGGACCAAAACCCAGGATTTTGACTATCTTGGGTTTTGGTCCTTGCCCCCGGGGCACCATTATCGAGGATGCCCCGCTGTGTGAAACCCCCCATATTGTCTGATCTCAATCACCCTTCCCTGGTCCTATGGCGCATACACAGCCTCTGATCCAGTCAGCACACTCGGATCTGCTCCCACCCCTTTGCCCAAGAGCTTGTCTAAAGCAAGCGGATCTGAGCGTGTTGGCGGTCGAATTGTCCGCTACCCTTTAACAAGAAGCGTGCCAGCGCTGGCCATTCACAAATGCCTGGCGTGAGCACGTGGCCTGCTAAAGGGATAACGGGGATGCGGCCGCTGTTCGCGCATGCACCGTTGGACCAGGAAAGAAGGTGAGTTTCCAGGCGACCTCGGGGGTTTTACACAGCGGGGCATCCCGAATCTGAATGCCCCAGGGGGAGTGAGTATTCCTGCCCTGGAGTCTCAGACTCCAGGGTGGGTTTTGGCCCACTTGAATCCTATTTCAGTGCCCTACTCAAGAGATGTCAAAATGAATGCCGATGATGACAGACACTATTCTTACCAGCCTCTCCTAGCAAGCCATTCGGGATTTGCCAGTTACCTGTAGTTGGCAATGAAAAATAATGACCATCCACCCTACAACACAACCACATGAATGATTCAAAGCTCACCCATATTGCTTCAGAGTTTATCAACAGTGACTTATCTAATCCATGACTATCTTCATCATTTGGTTTGAGGTCATGGACAGTAAACAAAGTGGAACTTCCCAGGCAGTGAGGAGCAAGGCCCAATCTGCACAAAATATTTACATTGCACTACACTAAAAAAGTCCTGCATGCAGCATTTCCAGTGCAGTGGAATGCCCGTGAATAGTGCAAAGTACCATATTTCGATGTGCTTTGTGTTGCAATTAACCATAGAACCTCAGAAAATGAACTGCAATACAATGCAACAATGAGTCAGTAAAAAGCTTTGAAAATGGCAAAGCCTCCAGTATGCCATCAAGTGACTATAGAAAAGCTCATACAAATCAAGAGGGAAGGCATGTATGTTAAAATTAGGCTTATATCTGGAAAGAACAGGGATGGCTTTACTTTGCCCTTTTCACATTTCTTTTATATGTTTCCATTGGATTTGGGCCATCTGTACCTAAAATGGTGTAACATACTAAATTTGTTTAAATCAGAGAGAACCACTCCGACTTATTTTGATTAACAGTATGTTGACGGGCCCTTCTCCCAGAAATGCCCAGAATATAAGCATACGAAATTAAATTCCCTGCCTTCACACTTCTGCAGTGCTTCCGTGGCCAACAAGGCCACAAGCAGCCAGTGGGGTCCATTGCACTTTATTACACCCTTGCCATTGGTCTTGGTGGGTAGGCTGCTGCACAGAGAAGGTCCCATGGCAGCCTGGAGAGGTGAATTTTCTGTATGCATTTTGGCCATTTCCAGTGTGTTTTCAGCAGACAGGCATCCATGCTAAGGGTGGGGGACACAGCATTCTCTGTGAGGTCCAGGTTTCATCATAATCCACATATTTAAAAACTCTTGGAAACTGGGCGTTGTCTTATTTATTGTATAGATCTTTCTAGGAAGTATCACACATGTAGTCTATCACAGGCCAGTCAGAAATGAATGATAAAAGCTGCGTTTTCAATACTAGCTGTGCTCCCGCAATCATGCCCCCCCAGAGTCAGCAATAATTGTGGAAGGCGTAATTGGATGGTGTGATGTGTGGTGTCACTCATCAGCAGCTGCCAAAGGTTTCCATTAGCAAGAAACAAATATGTTTACACATCCAAGATGTCGATTAAAACATGATAATATGATGTAATGAGGGGATAGCGATGCCGAAGAGCACAGGGCTAGATTTACATCCAGCCAGCTGGACCAAGTGCATATCATGTGGACACCAGGATGCTGGAGGAGGAACATGGGTGGAGGAGGATAAGCAAGACTGAACCCTCTACCCAATCTACTAAATAATAATCTAATCCACATTGATTGTATTATTGTGTGGGATTATGTTTTTTAATTACAACACTCAAATATTGTTCGTGCCTCACCCACTATCTGGTTGGAATTCCTGCATGAACTGTGATGTCAGCTACAAATGTTATATCATAGTGTGCACATTCATAATTTAGAGATGACCTGACATATATAGCTGATCAGGGGGATATTCTGTTACTATTTCCAAGCCCTTACTGTAATTACAGGGTGTATGCATAGCAGTGTTCCTCTGAGGGACAGGCTAGTAGTTCATTTCTAAGCTCAAATATAATTGACTGCAGAAGTTTAAAAAAAAAATCAAACCTTATCATATTATCTATTTAAAGCATTGGCCATTTAAAAGAGAACGCTACTCTATATTTAAAGGAAAAGTGGAAAGTTATTATCAACAGACTATTGTTATAATGTGCCAAATAGGGTCTAGTAAGCCATCTTGGAGAAGTTCCTGCAGTGATATCCCTTCGACCACCAAGGCAGATCCCCATGTGACATGGCTGGACTTCCCCGATTTTGCTTTCAAGTGCACTGGCAGAAGATCCAAATTATGAGTGCACTTGCCTGCTTATAACTATTTAGATTTTGATTCATGTTAAATTTAAACCAGAATTAAGATTTGCTTGACCTATAAAAAAATGGCAAAATTTGTGTCAACTTCACCTACTGTAACTGTTTCATAAGTACTCAAAGCTCAGCTGAATGCATGATCACTTTGCTCTGTGCTCAATGCAGCTTCCTCCACTGCATCTCCATAGTGCAAAAATCCAATGTGTACACCATCATTTCAAATAAATCTCTCCATTTATTGTAGACATTAGCTCCACAAGTATGGGACCTGTAAGCAGTGCCTTAGAGGTAAGCTTTATGAGCGGGGCTTAAGTGGGTGGGAGGAAAGGGGAGCCCTCCTCACCTCTTGCCTACTGAGTGGAAGATGGGCCCTTTTGAGTGGGACTGTTCACAATATCATCCCCCATATGGCAAGTGCAAAGATGCGCCACCGATTGGATTGGGCACCGATTGCTTGTGTGGGGAGGATCTCCATGGGAAGATTTATTGTCATGGGAGCCTCAACAAGCCTTGACAATGTTTGTCAGATGTGAGCTGATTGGGTCACAGACAAGGAGGAGCGCTCCTCCCTCTTTCACTGTGGAAACAGGGTGGGTAATTTTTAAACTTTTTTTGTCTGAGCGCATGCATGAAATGCGTAGCAGCGCCTTGTCTATGTCTGTTGTCCCACCTGCTGTTGGATGATTTTAAGGTCTACAATAAATGGAGAGTTTTATTTGAAGTGCTGGTGTACATATTGGATTTTTTTCCACCTACTGTAAGCTCTCTTTTTAATAAAAAAAAATCCAAAAACAACTAATCTTTCAGTAATATTAATTTTTGCCAATGAATGTAATGTTAAGTGAAAAAAGTTAGAATAACCTTAACTATAGTAGCCACAAGCACCTCCAACTGGAGAAGTTTCTGTCTGCCATTCTCTGTGCTGTGACTTCTTGTTTTCCACTGGACAAAGTGCTTCAGGGAAAGGTTAGTATCAGCCGCTGAGGACCTGGAGGTGTTGGTCCAATTAAAATAGGAAGAATTTAAGTAAGGATGTAGAGCAGTCAGGATGACTAACCCCAGCCCTGGTAGTGTACAGTTGCACCCTCCGTAGCTTCCTCTAAGAAAGGCAGCATCAGCCTTTTCCACTGCCACTCCAAACCGACTGCCAGGTTTTTTTTTTAAGTTTATTTTGGTGCGCATACCCCTCTTGCAAGCCCAATACTGCATACCCGTCATGCAAGCCCAATACTTACCTAGTTCTGTGTTTCTTCAATTCTGAGTCCAAACCCCCATGTGATGTGGGCAGCCAGGTGAGTTAGCTGGGCAGATGGGCACACAGAAATGTGCAATCCCATCCAGCAGATAATATGGGCCAGTGGTGCTGGTGGGGTGTCAGATTGGTGAGGGGATGCAGATAGAGCTGCGCAGTATCATGCTTGGTGTGCTTGGGAGTGTGGGGACAAGGGGGCATACCAAATAATGATGCCCCACCCCGCAGTGGCACTAAAGTCATTTTTGATTGTTGGTCCAGTGAAATCGAATTAGTTTACATACTAAGGCAAAATGAGAAAATTAGCCGAGTTGAGGTTTGTGGTGTCAGTAGCTTTGCTCACAGTAAGTCTTAATTTCGGTCACCTCTATCACACTTACCTTTCCATGTCCACATTTTGTGCCAGAGAGAACAAGTCCCGGATCTGGCATGTCATCGCCCAAGTACACATGGGTTCCGCGGCACAGGATCTTGCCACCTTCTTGCTGGGGAATATTGGTCTCTATGGAAACAGCATTTGTGCCTATGACAGGCCGGCTGGCACCACCCTGGCATTGAATTTTCCCGCACTTGGCATCTCTAAATAACAGAAAAAAAAAGAATCATCGCACCATGAAACAATGACTTTCAGAGAGGTTGTTATCTTGCCATCTGATTAACAAATATAAAAGTAAAAGCTACCTGCTTTCACACTTCATAAACGATCCGCTGATGTCTTTCCCGCAGTTTCCATATGGATCCCCCGCCGAGTTCACTCTCTCAAAGCAAATACCGGGGGCTGGCTTTGCACCTGAAACAAACAGAGCACATGTGTTTAAGTTGGGCAGAGGAAGAGCAATGCTCTATATATTCATTGAGGACCAAGGTTCTGGGACACCTCATCCAACTGTACCAATCTGTCTCCTAATTATAATATGAGATTACACCGAACAAGGTAAGAGAAATAGAAAATTAGAACCATGATCATGTGCATTGGCTTAAACATGGAACTTATCAGGAAAGGAAAGAAGGAAAAGTGGTGACATGATTGCAACCTTCAAATACAGTATGTGAAAAGTTTGAATAAATGTAAGCCAAAGCGGTGCACCGCATATATAGTAAGGTTGTGCTACACTGTAAACAATACAAATACCAGACCAAAGTTAGGCTCAAGGGACACAGCCCATAGGCCTAAAGAACAGGAGCACCAAAGAAATTATGAGATCAATAAACCATTTATTAAGGTCAAAACATACAGGACATAACAACAATTACAAAACTAACATGTTAAAACCACTGCGACACCCCAAAATCCATCCAGTGCTGTTAAACTGTGGTTTAACTGTGGTTTAACAGCACTGGATGGATTTTGGGGTGTCGCAGTGGTTTTAACATGTTAGTTTTGTAATTGTTGTTATGTCCTGTATGTTTTGACCTTAATAAATGGTTTATTGATCTCATAATTTCTTTGGTGCTCCTGTTCTTTAGGCCTATGGGCTGTGTCCCTTGAGCCTAACTTTGGTCTGGTATTTGAAAAGTTTGAATAGGTATCAGGAGTGAAGTGTTTTAAAGAAGAAACTTAAAGCAGACCAACAGTCAAAAATGACTTAAACCAGACAAAAGCAACAAACAGTGCCCATATGCAATTCTCCGCAGGGCAATTCAGATTGCAGCACGTAAAAATGTATTTACCTTTTCTAACTCCTGCTGTAGTGATTAGTGAATTTTAGAAACAAAATAGTGACCACCTGCAAAAAGGAAGTGCTGATGGGTTTCCTGTTACTGTGCATTGTCAGTTATGTCAGTTGAATCCAGGCAGCAGCATAGCTGAGATGCGGGAAGAGGAAGCTCCAAAATGGCCGCTACCTTTGTTTTCCAACTGTGCCAGGCTGTTGGTTTGGTTTGATGATAAAACAAGGGTCATAACCTGAAGCTAGTCAGAGGGAAGATCAGGAGCAATGTCGGAAAATATTATTTTACAGAAAGATTAGTAGATGCTTGGAACAAACTTCCAGGCAGAGGTGGTGGGAAAATTAACAGTCACTGAATGTAAACATGCCCGGGATAAGCACACATCTATCCTAAGTGTACATACAGTATACAGCAGACTAGATGAACTGTACTGTCTCCTTTGGCCACTAACCTTCTATGTTTCTATGTTATAATATTCTATTGTGGCATATTGCATCATTATCATGTGCTTCTGTTTGGTGATAAAAAGTCTAATGTTGTATCATGATATAGCTTCCAGTTGCAACATGATTATGTGCGGTTACTAGGTAAGTATGGTGTCACCTCACGCCATGATATCACATAAGGAAGGATACAAAAGGAGGAAGAGCGCACAACTACTTGATTAAACCGGACCTTCAGGATAAGTTAATGAAAAGACAAAACCCTTAAAAAATTATTCCCCAGCATCTAAAATGTAATATATTTTAAGTTTTTAGTCACGTATTCGTTCCCCTGTTGGGCTGAAACTCGGTTCAGTACTCAAGATATGGGTGCCACCATCTTGCCCCAGAAGCATTACATACTGAAGAGAGGAGAGGGGGGAAACTGCAGGAGGCGGGTTATAGCTGTGCTTTACACAGACAGAGCAGAGCTGGGGTCAGGAAAAGGACAACAATCCCAGAATGCAAAGCGACACAGTCAGGAGACACTTTCTACCTCCAGGCAGCCTGAGACTCCATGGTCAATTCAATCAATTCAGTCATAAAAAAGTTTAAGCTAAAATGGAACATTACATGAAATTCATCACAGAGTATCTAGCCTGCTGCTAAACAATGGAAATGCAGCTCGTCTACACAATGTGAAGGGAAATGGAATGTGCAGAAATTGATCCTCTGTATGGTCAGCGAGCAGGAGGGGATTCAGTGCCCTAAAGGCTTTGCGTCTACAAGCTGCAATTATCAGCTACATGGGGTGACTTTTAGGCCTCACAGGCAGAACAAGGCATTTGGTCCTTGAGAAATATCACGGTTGTACGTTTTTAATGTCTCCCCATCCGTCGCTTCAAAAAAAAAAGTCATAATAATTGCTAAATTTGCAGGCTCGGTAATTGCTAGTTTTTACCAACACAGGTCGGAACCTTTTCCTTGTCCATTCACAGTTGTGCTATTTGATGAGAAAGTGAATCGTGACACAATCCTCCATAAGCTTTAAGGCTATTCTTCTGCATGTCGACTGGGCGACTAAATCAGCCACAGGCCGGGAAATGTGTAATTTAGCTCCATTAGGGCCCAGGAACGGCTTGTTCTTGTTCCAGGCCTCCCCCAGGTCAGGCTCTTAAACATAATAGGGGGGCTTTAAACTTCGCCTCAAAGGAAACGAGAGCAATCTTTAAACATTTCTGTACAGGAATGTGACACTGTAAATAGGCAATCTGTGTTATAATAAGGCCGCAATATAAATGCAATAAGCATTCAAGTTTCTCTTTTATTATGTAATCTGCCGATAAATGGCTACTTAGCCTTTAATTTACTAAAGAATACTACATGAGCTCATTAAAGAATTGTAGGTTATCTTTAGACATCCAGAATGCTTAGCTCACATACTTAAGTAGAACCCCGGGCAAACATACCAAATTATTAACATTAGAAAAAGCAGTAGGTCACCAGAGTAGTTGTTCAATCCCATGGCACACAGGTTGGGCCTCCATTCACTAGCCATCTCCCTTCCCCTTTCAATCATAGTGACTCTAGTGATGCCTTGACATACAGTATGCCCTTCAACTTTTCAGGGTGGGAAAAAGGCCATTTTTTAAATTAATCCCCACCCCCTCACCACACCCCCTCACCACACCCAGGCCACACCCTATGCCAAATGTCCTGCCTATTGGTGATGGGATTAGCAGGGAGGAGCGGGAGGGAGAGAGGGATAGATAGGAGGAATGGATAGAATGAGCTGGGAAGGGATGGATGGCTAGAGCAAGGAGACGCAAATGGATGGTCACAATATCTTTGGTTTGCCTGTACTGTTCTGTGCGTTATTTATTCTGTAGCATACTTTTGTTAGACATTTTATATTGTGCAATAACCTACCAAAAAGTGGTCTTGTGGTATTCCTATATATACTGTACTTCTATATATTCCTCTGTTGGGCCCAAGGTGCTCTAGTGCAACCCTGAACTTGTATGAGAATCGGCTCCCATACAAATCTGTGGTTGTGGGACTGCAAGTGACCACAAGGATGTTGGGATGCCACGCAGGACGAAAGCGGGAGCAGCGATGGGAGATCCCAAAAGTGAATGCTCCAGGTGTGGGGGACAGCCCAGAGGAAGGGCTTTCCCCCACCAAAAAGCACTGGTTGTTCTGTAACAGTTACAACGATATAAAACATTGAAAATGCAAATGAATCATGCATTGATGCAGATCTGCATTTTACACCTCAAAGAGGGACAAATAAGAACAACAAGGGATGGACTCAAAAGAGGGACAGTCCCTCTAAATGCGGGACAGTTGGGAGGTATGATTGACTTGCCCCTACATTGCAATGGAGTGCCCATGCTCCAGACACTGGCTGGCACTGGTAAATGGAGGCCGTGTCTGCACACTGAGAGATTTAGGGGGTTATTCAAGAAGGGATAGCGCCAGGTATTGCTTCGTAGCGGCAGGCAGCGTCTGGTGAACACTGGGCACTGTAGGTAATACCACATTCATGAAAGCGAATCTGGAGAGCGCCTCTAACAGTGCCATGTAGTGTCTGATGTATTATTACATGCGGCTCAGCGTATAGCACCGGCGCTCTAGCTTCCAGAGCGCTAGGTATTACCTTTTGCTCAGTGTCGCTCTGCCATACATTTCAATGGCTAGCTTAAGTAGCAATCTACCAGTATTAGATCGCTATTTTCTCACCACGAGTAAGCCGCACACACTGTGTTAAATGAGTAACTAGATTTTATTATAATGTTGAATCATAGACACATGACATACAATGACAACATAACACATGGTTAAAAATGTTTTACAAAAACCAATGAACGGGCACTATAGATGAACCATACTGGACTATTAAATACTATCCAAAAATTGATATTGGAATGGATAATTCTACTCCAAAATATGCCAGGTATATGAGAGTCAACTGTCTGAAAGTGAACAGTGCATGTGAACATATACCTATAATGTATATGTATAGAAGCGTGATCCAACAGATTGTGGATATAAAAGATAAAAGATACTAAAAGAAAAGCTACAGATATTCAGTGAATAAGCAGAACCCCAGTAGAATGCTGGGGCGCAAAGTGCACAGCGCAGAAAGTGACACAGCAGTGTCTTAACAGTGAAACCGGTATACCATGGCATATGCAAAATACCAACAACCTCACATAAAGGTAAATATAATGAGATACTGTCACCAATTAGTAGGTCCAGGTCCCCTCTAGGTGCCCGTTCACCAACACCGACGCGTTGTGTGAGCGATCACTTCCTCAGGGGTTGTTCCCCTGAGGAAGTGATCGCTCACGCAACGCGTCGGTGTAACTGTGGACCCGGTGTATGGGCGCCTCTCACCAAGCCAGCACCACAAGTACTTTTTGCTGTGCGGGTTTTATTTAGGATTTTGTCTTATACATTTCAATGGCAGTTCATTTGCTTGTGTTTAAACAGAGTATTTTAATTTTTTTTTTTTTTTGCTCAAATCATTGTGTGACCTCTCCTGGCTGCAAACAAACATTTTTATACATTTTTTGGACTTTTACTATTTTTATGCAGAATTGTCATTACAGGTCTGGCACTAAAGTATTAATGTCACAGTATTAAAACAATGTCATTCCATGTGTTTTCGCTTTGTTACTGGTGTATATGTGTTCAAAAACACTTTTATATAGACTTTAATCACACAGTGTCTGGCGCTCTATGCTATAGCGACCAGATTTGTGTGTCCTTTTTGGAGCGGCGAGAGTCGGTCGCACTGAGCTGGCGTTACCTCTCGCTCGCTGCAGCGCTGTACTGGTGTTAGAGCGCCCAACACACATCACATTCATCAATGCGGGACATGTTACTAGAGTGACTGGGGCACTCTGTTACAGCGCCTGATACCTGCTTATAGCATCTACTAGCGGTCACTCATCTGCCTATAACTGGCGTTAGTAATGAATGAGCCTCCACATCTCTCCAAACAGGGTAGCTTTCAAACTGTCTGACTAGAATGGATTAGCTGTGTTAAAGCGGACCTTCATCCTGAATAAGAGCCTATCTTATATGTTTTCCACACCCTGTACATACAGATTGCCCACATTAAAAATCATCCTACCTGCATCTACTGCATGTTATGAGCCTTTAAACATCCAAGATGGCGGCTCATGGAACATCAGGCAGCCTGCAAACAGGAAGTGTCTTCTGCCTGTGTCGCTCTGCATTCTTCGATTGCTGTCCTTTCCCTGACCCCAGCTCTGCTCTGTCTGTGCAAAGCACAGCTATAACCCCGCCCCCTGTACTTTATCCCACTCTCCTCAGTATGTGATGCTTCTGATTCAAGATGGCGGCGCCTGTATCCTAGAGTCCTGAACAGAGTTGCAGCCCAGTAGGGGAAAGAATAATAAGCAAGTGAGAAAAAATTTAAAATATATTAATTTTAGATGCTGAGGAATCGTTTTTAAGGGTTTAGGCTTTTCATTAAATCATAGTGAAGGTCCGGTTTAAGTATCACTTTATTTTTAATTTGCCTGACCATTTAGGCCAGGGGTGTAAAACATAGTGGGGCAAAATTAAAAACTTAGACAAAGTTGTGTGGCAACCTTGATAGTGGGATCACTTTAAAGGCAACCCCCCACCCTATTAAGTCTATCTCTGCACCTAGACACCTCTTCTACTCAGTGATATATTTTATCCTTGGGCAGACCAGAAGTCACAGGAATATTACAGCAGTGGTGGTGGCTGCTGTATTTTCATACGGCTCCCGTGGCTGCCTCCCCATGGGTTTTCACCCATGGCTGCCACCCCACTACTTCCCACCCACGACTTACCCCCAGGGCTTCCCACCCATGGCTTATGCCCTACGGCTACCTATGGGGGCCATGGAGGAGCAGCCGCTGGTAGAAAGACGTGGGTGGGAAGTTGTGGGGGCAGCAGCCATGGAAGTATTGGGAGCGCATGCATGCAGGAGCAGTGGCAGAACATGTGGGGGTGCACAAATGCACGCATGTGCCAGTGAGAGTGCCCACATGCACCAATGCCAATAAGAACCCAGGAATGCAATGTCCAATGTCGCCTAGCAACAGGGGGAGAAGGTAGGAGAACATCAAGGGTGTAGTGAATGCCTGTGTTTGAAGCAGGATTATAGTCAGACCCCGCCCATTATTCTGATCATTATGCCGACTATAATTGGGCATTATGCAGTAATTCCATCATGGCTGCTCCCTTGAACATTAAGGGTTAGTTAGGCTGAACAGGCCCTTTAACAGTTTTCAGAAATCCCTATAAGGACCCATATTAACCCATATTAACTGAGCGAAAGTAAGCAACATATCTAAGAATACAAAACTCCATTACTGCACTTCACTAAAAAAAAAGTACATTTTAAATAATAAACTGCAGGCTATTACGTTATAAAACTACTCAAGCGTCCAAATAAAGCAACTCTATCCACAGAAAAGTGAACATGCTAAATTAATTTGGTGTACAGGGGAGATTCCTCACGCTGCTCTGGAGGGGAGCTTCTCCTGTAAGCTGATAATAAAATCGATGTCAGGCAAGCGAGACATATTCATTTCAGTCTAGTTATAATGGTGGAAACCCGGAAGGGGCCTATGTCCCTGCTGACAGTTGCTTGATGTGTCTGGAGGGACTATTGTTGGAGAACTGGGTGGTTTTAAATGCACATCTGTAATGTCCTGACCAATCATCAGCCTTTATTCAGTTGTCAATGTAGACCCGTGTGCTTCGCCTATAACTGAGCCTTCTCAAGTACACAAAGCATGACAGCTGGACGGCCAGGATAATACAGATAAGTAAGGGTAAGTCCAGCAACAGGCCCGGGTATTATTATGGGAATTATCTTAAACTAGACTGAGTGAGATCATATATTTTATTGGATTGCAGTATTAGTTGTAACACTATAGTTTAGGCTCTAGATGACAGCAAAGAATATAAGTCATAGGAAAGAATAGGCCCCATAGACATATACTGTAAGAGGGTTAAAAGGTAAGTAACAGTTTTGGAAGAAACTGAAGTAAACAATTTTTTCTCTGGAATCTTCCCGATGTCACATATGTCATTACAAAAGGGGAGGGGCCTAGATGGGTTACATGGAAAAAATAACCTCTAGCCCCTTCTTTCTGTGACATCAGCACTGACGACAGGGAGTTTCCAAGGAGGCCACACCTCCAAGTATAAAATCCGGCCCTCACTTCAGTCCCTCGCTGTATCGAAACTGCAATGCAGCCGTCAGCTTCTGACGGCCAGCACCACCACATCTACATACTGGAGGGGGCCCCGAAGAGCCCTAAAGAAGGAAGAGGGACAAGGAAGGCCCGGTGGACCGGATGAAGTTAGCGTCCGGTGGGGGACAGAAGATGGAGGACAGGGATGGGTGAGTATAAGTTAAATTAAGAACAATAAAAATATTTTGGTGTAGTGTCTGATATTTATTTCACTTGGGGTGAACTGGTAAGAGGTCCAGGGTCAAGAGCCGGCATGACACCTTTCGGGCTTGGCGGGTGCCATGCCAGTAAAAGGACACATTACTCACACCCCCATTTGGAGCATCGGGGTTGTGGAAGAGCCTGGTGCCCATTGGTGCGGAAGAGCCCTGAGCCCATACCAAGGGCATAAGGGTTCATAACTTGCAGGGGCAGGGGCTGCCCTTCAACAGAAGCCTGCTCAGCTTGCTGTGTTTGGGCCAGACGCAAGGACTTTTGGCTGAAGTCTGTGTATGGGAACCCAAACTCTCAAAATTCGGGACCAAATCGAACATTGCGGTTTGGGTTCGCACATCACAATCAGGATGGATGAACAGATAGAATGGGTGTGTAACAGATCATCAGTAAAGCACAGTGAAAAGTCATGTACAGTACCTGTCTGGTCAGCCAATGAAACCAAGTGGCTAAGTGACCTCAGTGGCTAAGCTGTGGGGCCGACCTGGGTCAGCAGCCAGTACAGATGGTGCAGATGATCCAAACATGAAAACAGGCATGGTTAGACGTGGCAGCTGATCCTATTAATGACAGATGCCAGAGGCTGAGCAGGACTGCAGGCCGAATCACTCCTAGTAGCTGAGCTTCCATGAAGAGACACTGGCTGGATGGCACTGGATTTGGAGATCACCAGGGAAGAGGCTGGACGGTAAGTTACCTGCTGTGACAGGGTTTTTCTATGTTTGATCTATCTGAGGCTAGGAGATCTGGATGGCAGCATGAAGGATGATGGCAGCAGAAAGGATGATGGCTTAGAGTGAAGAAACTTCCATGGTAGCCCCGAGACCCCAGGCCCAAAGGAACCCTGACCACTCTAAATTGGGAATAAGACCAGTGGGCTACACTACAGCTAAAGAATATTGTGACATGCTTGACAGTGACTTGTATATTGATTCTTGAATTGTGCGCTAGAATATAGCCCTAATTTGTTTTACGTCCAGGAGTCATGTTTAAACCGGAACAACACCCTAACATTAAATCTTCTGCATCTGAATACCACTCCCATGCTATCCAGATTGCTGCCAAAAAATATCACTTTTTTACTTTGTAGAAAAGTCCATATTCCTGGCGATAATGGCGGCCCCTGGCGAAGCGGGAGCACTGCAACACTCCCGAGCGAGCGGCTTGCTCCCACTGCCATTTAAAGTTTTGTGCATGCCCTGTTGGGATAGGGAGGCTGGAGTGCTCGCCCTCTCAATGGGTCAGTATTTTCCAAAGGAGCAGGAGTGTGCTGCTCGCTTGAGAGCATGGAGAAAAAGATTGGCAGCAATCTAGATAGCGCTGGTGTGCTATTCAGATGCAGAAGATTCACTTTCACCAGGGTGTTGTTCTGGTTTAAGTCCCCATAAGGACAACACCAGAGCCGTAAACAGGAACCAAAAACTTAAGAGCAATCCAGAAAGGTAGTTTGGTTAGGCAGCCAGCGATCAAATGGAAGGTTAGCAATAGATCTTAACTCTAACAGCACACCCATGGGTATCACAAAAAGGCTTGAAACACCCATAGCTTTTCCATTTGGTGGCTACAGACAGGATTCAGGGCGGGGGGGGGGGGGGGGGGGGCTGGATTATGCCAATTAAGACTTGTAAAGTAAATATTTGAATATTATTTAAAAACTCTGGGAGGAAGACAATTAGTGCAGAGGGGAGGAAGGTGGGACCTAAGTGCAGAGGCATGGCCTAAGCCAGGTCTGAGTAGTCCGTAAGCTAAAGATCCCACTCCAATTTTATCAGGCTCCAATGCTGAATCCTTCATAAATGGCCAATAATTAGTGGTAATAAATTAGGATTTTTCTCACCATTAAATAGGCAATTGGGCTATTTAAATCAAAAGGCATATTTATCAGAATACAATAATCTGCTTTATGAGGATAAGGGGAAGGATTGGGATATTGGGGGAAGTGAGAAAGTGCTGAGTGAGACAGGATTCCAGTAGAAACACCAAGGTGACTGTAATGTCCTCCATGATCCTGGGTCCATTTTTGAATGAGAAGATTAGGAAGCAGGCTCTTCTCTTTCTATGTGCAGTGGACTAGTTCAGCAAGCACAGAAGAAAACTGCTAAAAAATTCCATAGTCATACAAGTCATACAATGGACAATAAGAGTTGGTACTTATACAAACACACTGAACTAATGATTCATGTAAAGTTTGTTGAAAGGTTAATACTTATTTTATTTCTGGCCAAAGCACAGAGGGGAGGAAGGCAGGGTCAAAGCACAGATGGGAGGAAGGCAGGGCTCAAGCACAGATGGGAGGAAGGCAGGGCTCAAGCACAGAGGGGAGGAAGGCATGGTCTGAGCATGGAGGGGAGGAAGGCAGGGTCTAAGGGCAGAGCGGAGGAAGGCTGGGACAAAGTGCGGAGGGGTGGAAGGCAGGGACAAAGAGCAGATGGGTGGACGCCAGGCCTGGGTAAAGAGGGGAGAAAGGCAAGGCCTAAGCACAGAAATTTGACTTACTTTAACAAGAGTGGCCCCACTTTGTCTAAAACCAGCCCTGGGAACTCATTTGCACTCATCGGCCACTCCCCTGAGCTCATCTCTTGGGGGGTGCTCATTGCAGAGTTCTACTTATCAGCGTGTTTGAATACTGTAAAAGCAGCCATATTGGCTCTACCTCATCTTTCTAGTCCTGATTTATAAAATTTCTTCTATCACTAGTCAATCAAAGCAACTGGACCTTATTTTACTTACAGACTGGTTTTCTTAATTCAAAATGACTTGAACAAAAATCTTGCACATAATATACTGTTTGGTATTATTACAACTAGTGATAGGCGAACCCGAACCACAATGTTCGGCTTTGTACCGAACTTTGCAAGTTCGGGTTCCCAAACAGAAGTCAGTGTTTGAATTTGTCGTCCTGAATCCTCTTGAAAATGAGGCAGTTAACCCTATGTTAGACAAAACTTGAGAGTCTCTAATAACCATGGGGATGCTTTTAACAGCATAGACCGGGCCCAGACCGCGCTCAAGCAATACACTCTTCTTGGGGAAGGCGCGCAGGTCACAAAACTTTTCTCTTCCCCAGCACTCAGAGCAAAGGAAACCGGTCACTTGCAGGTGGGAAAGAGGACGTCCAGCTCTGCTTTTCCCAGCAAAGGGGTTCCAGGCAGGGGAGCTGGTCAACTCATCACAGTACTCACCTATAAGAAGTACATTGTGGCAACTGGTATCTGTGCGTCTGTGTATGGACATGCACAACCTCTTTCCACACACCTCTTTCCCCCACAGCTCTCACAATCTGCACTCATCGGCCGCTACCCTGAGCTTTTAAAGTCCTAGCTCAGGGCTCATCTCTTGAGGGGTGGTCCACTACCTAGTGCTTGGGCCTACCCATACCTAACTATTCCAATGTTCCACTGTGTGGTCCCCAATTTTGCCATTACATTTTTTCCCCTACCAGGGGAGTTTAACAGTTATGTTATAGTGTTTTTTTCTTTTTGTGTTCATTACACACGCAGACAACTATTTTACAATGGAGAGGTCATTAGATGCTTTTAGGAAGAGTTCTTTACTCCTTGACAAGGCAACCATATGCAATTCCTATGCCCTGTTGCCATAAAATGTCATCTTTGGACACAGAAAGTGTATTTTACAATGTATCCTCACTTTATCTTTTACTCGCTTGTTTTCCTGCACCTGCAACCTCATGGCTCCTCCATGGCATAATCAATTCTAGAGCTAATCTTTCACTAATTAGCCTGGAAGCTCATTAGCATGTCTTGATGAAGAACATTCATACTGTATGCTGATCATCTATTTGATCTCAGTTAGGTGTCCTTACTTTAATACAGAGGGTTTCCAGATTGAAACATCAGGGGATTGTGTAACAAGAACTCTGTGGGACTGATCATCAGCAAAGCCCCGAGTGGTCCTAGCAAAGGAGAAAAGGACCCTTATCTCAGGCATGCTTGTTTGAAATGTATTATTATTAGTACAAAGATAATACTTAAATAGTAAAAGGTTTGGATATACAGATGTAGCAATCATTACCATGAGAAATATTATGCTATCAGGCTGAATTCATGTGCTAGCCTCAAAACACAAAATTCGTGAGGCCTGGTATTGGTTACACACCTCCCTTCTATGATAGGCAGATGGCTAGGTGGCAGTGATAGTTAAAGCGGACCTTCACTCTGAATAAGAGTCTATCTTATATGTTTCCCACACCCTGTACATACAGATTGCCCACATTAAAAATCATCCTACCTGCATCTACTGAATGTTAGGAGCCTTTAAACATCCAAGACGGCGGCTCATGGAACATCAGGCAGCCTACAAACAGGAAGTGTCTTCTGACCGTGCTGCTCTGCATTTTGGGATTGCTGACCGCTATAACCCGCCCCGTGTACTTTATCCCATAGTCAAGAGGGCGGCACCCATATCCTAAAGTCCTAAACAGAGTTGAAGCCCAGTGGGGGAAAGAATAATAAGTAAGTGACTAAAAACTTAAAATATATTAATTAGATGCTGGGGAACCGTTTTATAAGGGTTTGGGCTATTCAATAAATCATGGTGAAGGTCCGGTTTAACAATAGAATACGTAGGTTTATTTACAGTAGAATTTGGGCCCAATAGAGGTAGTAGCAGAAATAGTTAACTGAGAAACCATTACTGTAGTTGTGTCTAAGTTCAGAAGGTGAGCATGGGCTGAAATGTAAGAAATTGTAGGCTCAGATCCTGGCAAACATCGTCTCAGATGGCTGAACATGTGACAATTAGTTACGGTAGTCTGACTCACAAACGGGTCATAGGAGAACCCTTACCTTCAATAAATGCTTAGGAACACTATAAAGGGTTAGAACACTTAGTTTGCTTGGTATTAGCTCACATTAAGTGTAGAGTTTCAAGTGGTGGGAGGCTCTGTGCAGGAGGGAGACATCAGCAGATGGGAGAGGAATCCAGCCAGTCTGGATTCTAGAGTAGAAGGGAGCCATTCTAAACCTGGTAGTAGAAGCTTGAGGCCCAGGTGACAATTAGGGGACAGGAAACCACTGCAGCTACCTTGTTTACTAAGGGGGGGGGGGTAGATCTGTGTGCTGTGGATTAAAAGTTGGATAGCAAAAGTGAATTATAACTAATGCCGGCTGAAAGTGGATGTAACATCTGCTAAAAAAAGTGAGTACCTCTTTGTTTTAGTGTCTCCTGTGAAGTGTGTGACTTGCCAGTACTCACTATTCTCAGCTTTGTCTTTTGCCTTGCCTAAAGTACGACTTTAAAATAACACAACAGGAAAAGAAAACATGTACTTTAAAGTACTAATAAACACTGATCTATTTCTATATCTGGTGATGTAAAAATGTATTCCATTCCTTTACTGTACTTGCAATGTTTTTTATTGATAAGCTAGCTTACTGAACTTTAAACAGAGCTCCATTGTTACAATAAGTATGTAACAATTGGTAGATCACAATATATCCCTATGCTTTCCACACTGGTCACCAATTATTGGCATTGATCGAATCCTGATAGCTTGAAAAGTAGTGAACGTCATTAACGGATTAACAATAAAGACTTTTTCTCATCAGTGATACAATTCCAACACTCAATGCTAAAAATACAATTCTGTGATTACCCACCTGTAGAATTGGTATTATATGTATACAGCACGTGCTGTTCCAGAAGATATTTCTTACTCTTGGGTTATACATCCAGTAGATGGCGCTGGACTGCAGAGACAGAAAAGTGGCTCCTCCCGTCCCCATATATACCAGGGACCTCCCACAAAATCCCCAGTATTGCAAAGCAGTTAAATGAGACAGGGAGAACTATAACCAATATATAAAAATTTGAACATAAGAACAATCACCATAAAGAGGTAACTAAAGATAATGATAACAAGGGTGGGATGGAACAGGACGTGCTGTATACATATAATACCAATTCTACAGGTGAGTAATCACAGAATTGTATTATTCTAAGTATACAGCACGTCCTGTTCCAGAAGATATTCCTTACTCTTGGGACATCCAATAGCAGTGTCCGTAAGGTAGCGTGGGATCCCCAAAAGTAACAGCAGACAGTTTAAACCACTGCCGCCTGTAGAACTTTGCGGCCAAAAGCAGCATCAGCTGAGGCCCTAACATCAACCTTGTAAAACTTAGAAAAAGTATGAACAGAAGACCAAGTGGCGGCCTTGCAAACTTGTTCAACAGAAGCTTGGTGCTTAAAAGCCCAAAAGGCACCAATAGCACTAGTAGAATGAGCAGTAAGGCGGAGGGGAGATTCCTTCCCCTTAGCAGAATAGGCTTGTATCACAGCCTGACGGATCCACTTGCTGATAGTGGACTTAGTTGGAGCCAGACCCTTCTTAGGTCCAGACAGGAGCATCAGCCTTCCTGAAGGATTCAGTAGCCACCAAATAGAACTTCAGGGTCCTAACCACATCCAAAAAGTGTAAAACCCGCTCCTTAGAGTTACTAGGATTAGGGCACAGAGAAGGCAGAACAATATCCTGATTGAGATGAAAGGCAGACACAACCTTAGGCAGAAAGTTTGGCTTAAACCAAAACACCCCCTTGTCCTGTGTCTCTCAAAGTAAGGGGGTGTAATAGAAAGCGCCGCCAACTCAGAAACACGCCTCACAGAAGTGATAGCCACCAAAAAGACCACCTTAAGCGTAAGAATGGACAAAGGGGCTGCTTGCAAGGGCTCAAAGGGAGACCCCTGCAGGGCAGATAAGACCAAGTTCAAGTCCCAGACTGGTAACATAGGCTTACGTGGGGGACGCACGTGAGTAACCCCCTGGAAGAAGGTCTTGACCAGGGGATGCTGAGCAAAGGATCTTGAGAAAAAAATAGCCAAAGCAGAAACATGGCCATGTTGCAGAAACTCCAGAATCCTAGGAATGGAAAGTTAGACCAGCACCAGTCAATGTAAGTACACCAAACCCTGTAGATGGAAGAAGAGGACCTCTTCCTAGCCCTGATCATGGTATTTACAACCGAGGCAGGCAGCCCTTTTTCCATCAAGATGGAGGTTTCAGCAGCCAGGCCATCAAAACCAGCGTTTGTAAATTGGGGTGGCGTAGGTGCCCCTGAGTGAGCAGATCTGGAACCCGGAGCAGGGCGTACTGATCTACTGCCAGCTGCACGATGTCTGCGAACCACACTCTTCTTGGCCAACAGGGGGCCACCAGTATGGCTGGCACCCTTTCCTGAGCTATCTTGCGCAGCACCCTGCCGAGAAGGGGAAAAGGGGGAAAGACATACAGAAGCTGAAACCCCTTCCAAGATATTGCCAGGGCATCCATGGCCAAGGCCAGAGGATCCTGGGACAGAGAGACAAAGACTGGAAGCTTGTGATTGTGACGGGACGCAAACAGATCCACATCCGGCTGACCCCAGCGGTGGCACAGGGAGCGAAACACCCTGCTGCTGAGGGACCATTCTCCCAGACGAGAGGTCCCCCTGCTCAGAGAGTCTGCCTCCAGATTCTCCACCCCCGGGATGTACACAGCTGAGATGCAGGGAACATGTTCCTCCGCCCAGGACAGTATCAGGGACACTTCCTTGAGGGCCCTCTTGCTCTGGGTCCCTCCCTGATGATTGATGTAGGCAACCGCTGTCTGGTTGTCTGAGCGGACCTGAACAGCCCGACCCCTCAGGTGTGGGGTTAAGTGGGCGAGAACCAACCTGATCGCCCTCAATTCCAGAATGTTGATAGGGGCATGGGCCTCCTGAGGGCCCCACTGACCCTGGAATTTCAGGGACTTCCAAAAGCCCCCCAACCTGTCAGACTGGCATCCGTGGTGACAGTTTCCCAGCAGGGGGCCAGAAAGGATCTGCCCACCAGCAGGTTCCTTGAGTCCAGCCACCACGATAGAGACCGCCTGACCAGAGGGGACAGGACAAATACCTGATCCAAGGACACAGGGTCCCGATCCCATACTGACAGAAGGTGAAGCTGAAGAGGCCTCATGTGAAACTGAGCATATGGAACCGTCTTGAAGCAGGACACCATCAGGCCCACCAGCTGCATCCCCTGCCTGATGGACGGATGAGGACAAGACAGATGGAGCTGTGCTTGCTCTTGAAGACTCTCCACCTTCTGCTGAGGAAGAAAGATCTTGACCTGAGATGAATCCAGAATCATGCCCAGAAAGGACTTCACCATGGAAGGAGACAGGGAAGATTTGGGGTGGTTGATCACCCAGCCGAATGACTCCAGTGTGGACACCACCCTCTGAGTGTTCAGCTCTGCCTGATGGAAGGACTGAGAAGCGATGAACATGTCGTCCAAGTAGGGAAGAATGCGAATGCCCTGAGATCTCGGCAGAGCCATAACTCCTGCCAGCACCTCGGTGAATACCCTGGGAGCCGAGGTGAGACCGAAGGGCAAGGCCACAAATTGGTAGTGCTGATCCTCCAGAGCGAACCTGAGGAATCTCTGGTGACCTGGAAAGATAGGTACGTGAAGGTAAGCATCCTTGATATCTACAGGTCATGAAGTCCCCTGGGCTTAGGAAAGTCACAGCTGAGCGCAGAGTCTCCATGTGAAAGTGTCTGAATCTGACAATTTTTTTGAGGTGCTTCAAATCCAGGATGGGTCTGATGGACCCATCCTTTTTGGGGACGATTAAAAGATTGGAGTAATAGCCCTTGCCCCTTTCCCTCAAGGGCACCCTGCAGATGACACCCAGTTCCAGAAGGCCTTGGACAGCCAGGGACAGACCCTGAGCTGACAGGGGGTTTTGAGCTAACTGAGATTTGATGAATCTTGTGGGCGGCCAGGCTGCAAACTCTATCTTGTAACCGGAGGATACTACCTCCTGAATCCACCGGTCTGAGACATGACGTCTCCAGACATGAGCCAAGAGCCGAAGCCGCCCCCCCCACCCGGATGGGTGAGGGTGCCCCTTCATGCCTGAGGGGGTTTGGGGGAGGACTTAGGCTTGGGACCCCAGGAGGGGCCAGGGCGGCCACGTCCTCTGCCCCTGCCCCAAAAATCTCCACGGGCTCCAGCAAAGAAAGCTCCCCGTCCAATTCTGGAGCCCCTGAAGGAAGGAGAAAAGTCACCTGAACCCCCGAAAGGACCGGGGCTGCCTTCTACGCTGAGGTAACTTGCCTCCCTTAGCAAACAAGTCCAGACGTTCCCCAAAGAGGCGCAGCCCCTTGAAGGGAAACCCAGTGACAGCCTTCTTAGCAGCGTTGTCAGCTGCCCACTGGCGCAGCCTGACCGATCGGCGTATAGCCACTAACAAGGCAGATGCCCTGCCATACATTCTAATGGTATCATCCATGGCAGAGAGGACATATGCAACGAATTCCTCACAACGCAGAAGAGCTCTATACTCTTCACTACCAGCATCATCAGGGGCCCCATCTAGGCTCCTAAGCAGGCTTTTAATAGCAACAGCCGTAATGGCAGAGGCACAGACCGGATGCACCGCGGTCCCCGCACAGGCATGGCAAGCCAGCTGATCAATGCGCCTTTCCTCCCCATCCCTCAGTGTAGTAGAGTCAGGGGAATGCATGACAGATGTGTTGGACAATCCCAGAACTGGTGCAAAGCGTGGTTTAACAGTATGAAACAGCTCCCCCTGCTGCCTCTTCCAGGGGGGTATAACCGGTAATGTCAAAAAATTCCTGAGCCTCCATAGGAAAGAGGGAAACACCAGGTGATAAATGCCGCTTCTTAGCAGAAGCCTTACGCGGGCCAGAGCCAGCAATATGTCTCTCAATGCTGGCCACCCATGCAGCCAAATCAGATTGAGACTCCTCACTGGTATGCACCTCACTAGGAGTCAGATGTAAGCATGGGGGGGGGTAGGCGAAGCCCGAGGGGCCGCAGGCCCAGCCCCCCGGTAACCCAGACTGCAGTGCAAGCGTCTGCTGGGCGCAGGGAACACACACCCTGACATTATCACTTATAGGGGATACCCCACACGCCACACACAGCCGGGCTTGTGCCGAAGGAACCCCGAACACATTATCCTGAGATGCCTCCATATGGTGATTATTGTGGCACAATAGGCCAATTGGGATTGACGCCAATAAGGCTACCCGGGATGCCCCAATAGCCCGCTAGGGAAGTGGGAGGTAAGGGAATACAATAGCCCTCCAATAAGAGTTAACACTAAATAGAGGGGATAGGAACGGGAGAAACCACAAAAGTTTGATCCGCCTGCAAGACATAAGCAAAAAGATCCCATAAGCAATATGCAATACAGAGAATACAAAATAAATCAGCCCGCAGGGGCACTTACGGACCGTGATAGGGAGACGCCAGACACACGCAGCAGAGAGCTAAAATGGCGCCCGCATATACCTCGAGGGGCGGGCCGCGGAGACAGCGATGCAGAACGCGTCAGCCGCAAGGCCCGCCCCCCCGAAGAGCGCGAAAAAGCGCCCACATGACAAGACCAACCAATGATGGCGCAGCAACGCCTGAGGCGATGTCGCCACCAACCGTGGAGCGGAGTACAAGCGTGCGGCGGCGACGGCAAAATAAACCAGTGCAACCAATTCAAAAGGGATCATAACATAAATCATATAGACAAGACATGCACCCCCCCCCCCAAGATCCTACCAGGGAGAGCGAAGGGGAAGCGACGGCCAGCCTAAAGGGAGCCAACTGCGGGGAGGGGGCGAGGGGCATAAGACGCGGGAGGGGCATCCCATAAGGCTCACCATGGGCCTGTACCTCCTACCCTTTGGTGGGGGACTGCGGTTGGAGCAGCGCTCCTTAGCACCTGACAGCGGTGCTGCCTACCTTCACCCGAACCAGAGCAGCCTGAGCTGGAAGGCAGTAAAAGGAAACGGGTGGGAATAGTCCTACAGGGCCGCAGGCTAATAGCCCCGCTCACCTGCGAGTAGAGAGAGCCAACTTCTAGTCATCGCAGCCCAGACTGCAGAGAAGAACTGGAGATTTTGTGGGAGGTCCCTGGTATATATGGGGCCGGGAGGAGCCACTTTTTTGTCTCTGCAGTCCAGCACCATCTACTGGATGTATAACCCAAGAGTAAGGAATATCTTCTGGAACAGGACGTGCTGTATACTTAGAATATATAAGTTGCTATTAAATCTGTATCCTTGGATGTTAGAATCGTATTACGGAACAGAAGGGCCCATTGATCGATAACTGAGGTGAAGGTTGCTAAAGATCACTTCTTTTGAAGATATTTTGGGATTGGTGGGAAGTTGGATTTCTATTTTACATTATCAGGGAGCTTAGCTTTTTATGCCTCTACCATTACACTTCTTCTTCTACACTTTTCTTTTTACATTATGATGGTAAAGGAAACATCAAGCCTTTTACATACAGATGATTTGAAGAGGGATTTTCCCTCCACTCTATAACTTTGCATACAGATGTTGTAAAGGAGTTAAATGGACATATCACCCATTTGGAATGCCCCACTGTGTGATACCCCCTGGATTACACTGAAAGAATATCTTTCCGCCAATCTCACTGCTTATGCACAGGCGAGCACCATTGGCCTAGAGTCTATAAGATATTAGGGCCAGTGGTCTCCCTCTTTTTTGCTGCATACCTATTGGTGCCCCAATGTGTGAATTCCTCTGGATTGCCATAAAACGGATTGCCATAAAAAGCTTTTCGGCCATCCCATTCTCGGCCATCCCATTCCTTGCATCCCTTTTGTGGAGTACCAGCTCAGTGCCTGGCCAGAATGGCCAGTTCAGGCACGCACAGCCAGAGGGAAGCAGCTGTGGAAATGCCCATCCCTGTCCCTACATTCAGCTTTCTATGCCACTTATTAATATTTACAGCATAGAAAGCTGATTGGAAGAGAACCTGCACATGTGCTGTAGGATCACCAGTGAGAATACCAGTGTTCCCTGAGGTTCCACAGTGGGGGCATCCCAAATCAGGATGCCCCTTGGTAGAGGGAGAAAACCTAGGCAAAATCTATAGATACATTGCTAGAGATACAATACAACAGCTTCTCATTGTCTCTGAATGTGATTTTGGACTTTTTTCCAGATTGACTGCAGTTTACAATTATAACAAATTATGAAAGCAGAAAGTACTGCTTATCTGTAGTCTCTCTATGCATTTTTCTGATGTGTTGTATTTCCTGTATATTCAGCTGCACTCTTTTTCCTGTTTGTGTTAGCCACCATGTTAAGGTGACATTCTCTTATTGCATTCATGTTCCAGTAAGGCCCATATATTGGGCCAGTAATGAAATGATGATTGGATCTTGTCTGGGAATTGCTTTGAAACAGAATTGTTACTGGGCTATTTTGGACATTTGATATCCAGACTTGCCCTCCCAGTTTTGCTGGCCTGAAACTTATGAAAACTTGTTTTGCTGGACTCTAGGTGGGTAAGTATCAGAATTTCCTTAGCCTGTCTGAATGACCTGACTTATGTATGGCTGGTCAAATGCAACTAATTAAACATAGCAAGAGAGACCGAAATACAATTACATTAAAACATTATATACAATTTTAATTTTCCATAAAGGCCCATTGTCTACATTATGCTTTGGTCCTGGGCACCTATGTCCCTCCTGATGCACCCCATGATCTTGTTTGCCTTGGCAGCTGCTGACTGACATTGATCACTACAGTTTAGTATTTACTAAAACCACTAGGTCTTTTACCATTGTTGTTTTACCCAATATTTCCCTATTTAGTGTGTAATTATGACACCAATTTCTCCGGCCAATGTGCATAACCTTACATTTATCTGCATTAAACATTTGCCATTTTTCTGCCCAAACTTCTAATTTATCTAAATCAGTTTGTAGCTGCATATTATGCTCTTTTTCCGTTAAATACTTTACACAGCTTAGTATCATGTGCAAAGATTGAGATGTCACTGTTTAACCCATTACCTATATCTTTAATATAAATATTAAAAAGAATTGGGCTCAGCACTCACCCCTGTGGTACTCCGCTAGTAATGGTGAATATGTACTGTTTATAACCACCCTCTGTTTCCTTTCATTAAGCCAATTACTCACCCATGTACACACATTTTCCCCCAGTCCAAGCATTCTCATCCTTTGTACCATGGCACAGTATCAGTTGCTTTAGAAAAGTCAATATATATGATATCCTTTTTTTCTAAAATGGATATCAATGCTGGAGTCTGAACATAAAACCATGGATTTCAAATATAGAGAACAATGCCAAGCAAGACAATACTTAAATTATAAACTAATTTATAAAGTTTAAAAACATTCCCAGAAAACTGAACTTAGGTAAATGTGGTAAGACAAATTATCTTACTGACTTACTGACTATATGAGCAACCAACTTCACAGAAAAGATTGTAACTGAAAGGGGGAAACCAAAATATCTACCAGAAGAGATCAGCCATGAATTTGCTAAATTTTTCACAAAAAACATATCGAAAAATAATTAACCACAAAACTTTTTTAAAAAATATAAAATCCAGAATACTGACTCAAAACAAAAGAAGGGTAAATCCCAAGGTATAGATGGATTCCTGGCCGGAAACCATAATACCTTTAAAAACAACTGATCCCGTATATACATAGGTTGGTCAAGACTATCAGAATCTCTTGTCTTCGAATATGAACACTGCAATAATTACATTAATTCCAAAAACTGGAAAAGACTTATCTCAATGTGCAAGCTACCATCCAATATCCTTAATTAATGTAGACGTCAACATTTTTTCAACTCTGACTGCTAACAGACTACAACAAATATCTCATCTTATGATATCACAATACCAAGCAGGGCTTATACCGCATAGAGGAGCACATCAAAATATATCAACTGCAATAGCGGCAATAAACCATATTAATAAACAAAAAATAAAATCAGTGATTATGGCCTTGGATGCTGAAAAAGCCTTCGACCGAGTATCATGGAAATGTTTCTAATATGTGGGAATAGGCCCAATCTTGATTGGTAAAATAATATCCCTTTATAGAAATCAAGAAGCTAAGGTTAATTAATATAAATTCCATGAAGTTCCTGCTTTCACGTGGAAAGAAGAAATAACTTAAATCTGGAATAGCAAACAAGGATTCCATAAAAAGAAAAACAAATACCCCAGTGATGAAACCTAATCTACCTCCAATCAGAGGGTGTATACCTTGGCATACAGTTGGTGGAGATACAAGGATGGAGTGGAAAGAAAAAAATATATATATGATATTTAATTATTCACCCTAATCCAGTCTAGGACTTACATCCTCAAAAAACACATGGGGATGAATGCCATCTGGTCCGGGGGATTTGTCTATTATAATCTGTTTAAGGTGGTGTCGCACTTCTTCCTTGGTCAGACAAGTGACATTTAATGGAGAGTTTGGGTTATTGCTCAGCATTTCACATGGCATATCATGTTCCTCTGGGAATATGGAAGCAAAGTAGAGGTATATTACACTGGCTTTTTCTGCATTCCCTGCTATAGTTGCCCCCTCCTTGCTTTTTTAGGGGAGCCACACTTTCAGGTTTGTATCTTTTACTGTTTACAAATCTGTAGAACATTTTGGGGTTAGTTTTACTCTCTTTGGCAATCCGTCTTTCTGTCTCCAGCTTTGCTGCCCTTATCTGTTTGCTTATTTATTTCTTTATAATTTTTTTTAACACTTCCACAGTGCCTTCTTCCTTTAACTGTTTAAATGCCCTGTTTTTGTTATTTATTATGTATCGCCCCCACAACCCTTTAGTTTAGCCACATAGGTTTATTGTCAGGTATATATCGATCGCATTGGGTTTTAAGAATTTCTTTAAAAGTATCCCATTTGGAAAGGTAGCCATCTTTAATTATTGATATAAATCTTTTAGATTTCTTGGATCCACCGCCTTCAGCTTCCCAACCTATATCTGGGCTTTATCTGTTTGTCTTAGCAGCAAGTTTTCTGTGGATTCTGATATATTTTGGAGGCTTGTAGCAAGCTCTGATCAGTATTTTACTTTTGTTTTTCCCTCCATGTATTTCTAACCATACAGACTCCACACGTCAGTTTCTTTGCATATATCCTCACGCAGAATGGGCTGTAGAGAGGATTTTACAAATAAGCAGACTCCACCCCCTTGCAGTTGTATATTTTAATTATTCCTTGTTTTTGTTTATTTTTTTGTACATGTATGTATGATTGTGTGATGACTACTAATCTTTGAGTGATTGCATTGTGTATGGCCGTGCACAACATTAGTAATAGTCCTTGATGTGTATGCCTTATTTGTGCATGCAATTTCAATGTTATGTTGTCCTTTTAGGAAAGACAGTTGCTTTTTCTTTGGACTCCAGTGATTGTTAAAGCCAGGCTGTTGTAAAGGGGTTTATATTGTGGTCACAGATGGAGTGATTTGTCAGGACGCGTGCCCTGGATGTGTCAGTATGCCAGGGATGAGCGGTTACGTCTCATTGTGGGACTTGCTGGCTGCTGAGCCCTATGACACGAATGAGCTGGGAGAAAACCTTCTGTTTAGTCACAGGCATTGGACTTTCTAGGCAAGCTGATTAGACCATAAACAGTCAGCAGGCTGACCATGCGGCGTCTTTAATTGGAGCAATAACACAGTAAGTGTGAGAATCTGTGAAATTTTGAAACTTGGATGTCAACCAAAGTGAGTCATCTTGCCGTCAACACAAGTAATAGAAAAGGGCAGAAACACTCTTTTGTCTGCTTGACTGAGGATAGTGCATGGCTCGTCCACCTCCTGCCAGCTGCCTCTTTATTTATTCATGGTTACTTAGCAAAACTTGCCTAGTGTATAAGAATTCAAACAACAGACTTTTAGTCTACTATTATCTGCAATTATTTAAAAGAATGGCACTTGTGCCACTAGTTATCACATAACATAAAACAGTTTATGATTTATTCTATAGCACGCTTACATATATTTTTGTGCATATATGGCCATTTTTTGCTTGCGCAGAAATAGAATTTTTTGCTCTGCATTTAACCTTTCCGTGTTGTGAGACAAACATAAGTAGTGTTGAGTCATTCATACAGAGGTGTAGTTAGGCTTTCTGGCACCCGGGGCAAACATTCGAAATGGCGCCCCCCACCTGTGCTCTAGCCCCCTTTTGGTGCCCCCCTGACCTGCCGCACCTGGGGCACGTGCCTCCCCTGCCCCCCTCTAGCTACGCCCCAGCATCCATCTCTAACTGGGCAAGTTTGCTGGGCCGGGACAGGTTTTGGGAATCCAGATCAGGTTTTGATGAATATATGGCTGGCCATACGTACTTGGAGACCACACCCAGCAGCAACCTCTGAAGAGATTTGAGCTACAAGGAGTGCAGACAGGGTGGGGGGCTCAATTGCCAGTGCGTGGCAGGGCCTGAAGAAAGACAGGTGGATGGATTTTGGACACTTACTGACCAGTACATAGAATGAGGGCTAAGAACTATGTGCTTATTTTTTAGTATGCAAAAAGGGATCAAACAGTCAGCTAGTGTCCTGAATATGAGCTAGGAGGTTTGTTATTACCATACCATTACCATCCATACCTGCAATTCAAATGTGTTGGATCATAAAGCAATGTTTTGTTGTGATAAAAGAAGGATTCTGGATGAATTTCTGGCACCTTAAGTCGAGATCCATGCTAAATCCCTAAAAAGAGCTGCCATTTCAGCGTAACCCTTTTATATATAAATAGATGCAGTTAATTAGGATTAGAAACTTCTCAGTGTAGTAGGTCCCGAGAATGGCCATGAAACAATTGTCAGTTAGATAGAGTAACCAGGAATCCCCATGTATTCCTAAGGAGATTCATTTGTAGCAATTGTAGCAATGTAATTTAGACTCTAGATGGCAGTAGTGAGTCCCCCATCCCAGAATATAATGGGTACTATACACTTTAATGGAAAGTGTTTTAGAAAGATCAGTTGTTTTTTTTAGGCGAAAAACCCCACAAACAGGAACCATGTACATACTGAAGAGTACCATCATCTCACATGACCCATGTGCGGAATGTGAATGGGCATGGTTGTGGGATGGCCTGACGTAGCAGTTAGATGTCTTAAAGGTGCTGATCTAGTATTTTTTTATGTTTTCTAATGTTAGCAAATGTGTGCTTTATGGAAGCAGTTTTCATCTGTTGCTATTGGCAACATACACCAAGTGCAGACATGGAGTACATTGCCAGTTGCAACAGATTGCAGATAGTTGCACAGAACACTGCTGCTGGGCATGTGTAAGGTTGAGTGAGCTCCCTCACCTCTGCAGTATCCCCCAATCCTTCCTTCGTTTTGCTTTCCACGGGGCTGCTCAGCAGCTTGTGTTCCGTTCAGGTTTTCTCTGCCTCGCTACAGGTGCCAGAGACCTACCAACTGCTCATCAGGGTACACTCGTCTTGTCTTCCCTCCATTGCTCACTCTTGGCCAGGATTCCGGTCTTAGCTCGCGCTCAGTCCCAGAACGGTTTCTCTCAGAGTTGTGCAGGTTTCACCTGCCTTCGTCTATAACCACACCACATGTTACTGCCGTTCCCCGGGGGCTCCCTTTTATACTAGGGGAGGTGGCCATGTATACCCACCTAGGCTCCACCCTGCCACTAACACTGTGACCACCACCCGGCTCAACCTGAGCCTCCCCCTACTCTCACTGACTCCTTAATGGTCTGGGACTGGGAAGCTGCAGCATTAGGGGACCTTCCTCCACTGTAATCCATCCAGGAGGAAAAGTGGGACCCACCCAAGCCATTCTTCTTTTCAGATGACGATATTCTATAGCAGCTCGTGGGGTGCATGCGCCATGGAACGCCCACGGAAAGACCCGCATTTAGAGGGCAGCGCATCAAGAGGACATGGAGGTCCCTCTACCCCAGTCTGCAGCAGTCCAGCCGAGAGGAGGACCTGAGGAGGCAACCCCTAACCCTGGGTAAGTGAGAACTAAGAGGGGAAGGGGGGACTCTGGTCTCTTGCACCTGTACCTTTTGTTTTTCAGAAGGGGTACTGCTGTGATCCAGCGCTACTGAGGAGACCCTGGGCCACCCCTGGGGACCTCCAGCTGGTGAGGGAGAGGACCAGGACAGGGACAGCCACCAACACCCTGGGACACCCAATGGCTTTTTCCCTAGGGATACCAACCCCCACAGGCAACAACCTGGGGAGTAGCCCATGTATTTACTTTAGGTGGGAAGGCCAAGAGGAGACCAATACTTACCTTAAGATCCAGGCCCCCACCTATACTAAAAGTTCCTCCCCTGTTCTGTTTCTACAGAATGCCTCTACCCTAACCACCAACTGCAGTCTGGAAGAAGACCCTGGGACGTCCACAGCAGGGAGCATATCCAGGACACCAGATTCCAGAACCCCCTTTGTTTGGGGCCCTGTTACCTTTACCTCTGTATACCCTTTCTCTAATAAATCCCAATGCTTGTAAAGCAACCTTGGTCTTGTGTTTTTGTACTGTGCTGGGCGGTGAGTTATTATTTGTTCTCAGCCATTTCTTGATAGCGATGAGTCACTTATTGCTCAATGCAAAGGACATCTACCCGGGACAACAATTCACCCAATAGTTGCCCTGTTTACTAGGACCTTTAGACTAGCAAGTTGCTACAATTATAACATGTAAACACTGATAACGGATTAAAGTGTTTTTAATTGTGGGTGTATATTATTCAGGGGGGAATATATGGATATATTGAGTGGAAAGACTTTTGGGTGTATAAGTTATGTAAGTTGGGATTTTAACATATTCACTGAGAGTGGAAAAAGAGTTCTAGTTTCTGTCAGGATGTAGCTGATGGCGCAGAAGAAGCAGTACCCATCACCTTTGGTCTTATGTGTACGCCGTGGTTGTCCAAGGTCCCTTGTTTATCCATAGCATACAACCCTAGCAAGTATAAGGCCAAGAGTGGTGCTAAGATAGGGCCTAGGCCATACCTTGGGGAATAGTTTGGCCTACACCAATGTGCACTCCCGAACAGTGTGTTGGTGATGCGGCCAGCCAACTGCACCTTGTCACAATGGCAATTTTGAGAGCGCTCTCTCAAAATTGCCGTGGGCGTGACCCCGGAAGTGGAAAAGCCCAGGCGGGGGCCCCACACATTGAGCAGGCGACCCAAGTATGGGTTTCCATCTGCTTTAATGCTGTAGTTACACTCATAAGATGAGTGTATTCACAGAAACAGCTGGGAGGAAGTGATCTAAGGTTATATCCCGCTTATAAATAAAGACATGTTTATCAGGGAAATTATTCAGTGGTGGCACCAAGTGTAAATGAGCAGAGCAGAGATAATTGATAAAAACATGATGTCAGCAGCATTTCCTGAGGATGTTTTCTGCACAGGAAGTCCTGAGTGCAGCATGTTTTCCAGCAGTGTCAATCCCTGACCTGATGCTACACAGTGTCACCCCAACTGGATAATGAATGCACAGATCCTGACTACTTGCCTTGTTCTGCCATACAATCCCTTATCATCCCTCCACTTCCTGTGTCTAAGGAGCTCAATGTATGCACTGTATATGGGGGACTGGGATTCACCTGTTTCCTCTCTAAATGACCCAGCAATCAGACACATTCATCAGCCCTGCAGGGATCAGTTGTTTTGCTGTGCTCTATAGGGAAATGGGACTTGCAGTTGGCTGTCAATAGTTTTTTTTTTTGTTTACTGCTGATATTGCAAGCCACTTAGTGAGAGATCCATGTCAGGCTTAATATAATGCACTGAAAAAGACCAACCCCCCCCCCCCCCATACAAGAGTACACGGTAAGGAGCATTTTCTTGAAACAAAAAAGTATTTACATAGCACATACAGATCAAGAGTAAGAGGATGTTCCCCGTTTTTATATATTTTCTGGTCTTTATGATGCCTCAAGTACCCAGAAAGATTCAGCTGGATGTGCAATTCTTGAGTATATCTTTTAATATTTGAACAGCCATCACTTGGTCACGTAGACATGTGATTCGGGCTAGTTGCCTGTGTCAGCACAAGGCTGGTAGAGGTGGCTGTATGAGGGGGGCTGCCTGGGGCGAACTAGAGAATGGCGCCCCCTCCAGCATCCCATGCCTCAGGGTCACAGCCAGTAAGCCACAAATGACTGACTGTAAAAGCACCACAACATACAGCGGTGCCCCCCAATTTCTGCTGAACCACTAATGAGAAAATAAATAATCAGAAAAACAAAAATATAATTCTGTGAAACTCACCTGTAGAAATGTTTTTGAATATATCCAGTCCAGGTCGTCCCAGAAGTAATTACATGTAGGTATTCCACCGCTAGGTGGCGCTCGACTGCAAGATCCAAAGCTGTCCCTCCTCCCGGCCCCCTATAAAAACAGGTGTCTCACTATGATTCCCAGTGCTTAAAAAGCAGTAAGAAAAGAGACAGGCCGGGGGGCGAAGAAACCATGTTACGTCACATAGCTTCAGCATGTACTCTCTTCAACAAAAAACCTTAAGGACAACGGTCCAATACAAAAAAGGTAATCACCATAAAAGGCAAACAAAAGATAATGAACAAGGGCGGGGTGGGACGACCTGGACTGGATATATTCAAAAACAATTCTACAGGTGAGTTTCACAGAATTGTATTTTTCACTATATCCAGTCCAGGTCGTCCCAGAAATAATTACATGTGGGACATCCAAAAGCAGTGTCCATTAGGGCAGGATCCCCAGTGCGGAACAGCATGTAGTTCATTTCACTACCTCCTGAAGTACTTTTTGGCCAAAGACAGCATCAGCTGAGGCCCTAACATCAACCTTGTAAAAATTTGGTAAAGGTATGAACTGAAGACCAAGTGTCGACTTTACAAACTTGTTCAACAGATGCCTGGTGCTAAAAAGCCCAGGAGGCACCAATAGCTCTGGTAGGATGAGCTGTAATATGAAAAGGGGGTTCCTTCCCCTTGGCAGAATATGCTTGCACCATCACCTGTCTGATCCACTTACTGAGAGTGGACTTGGCTGGAGGCAAGCCCTTCCTAGAACCCTCAGAGAGGGCAAAAAGCAAATCCGATTTCCTGAAGGACTCAGTTGCAACCAGGTAGTACATAATGGCTCTGACCACATCCAAGGCATGGAGGGTCTTTTCCTTAGAATTAGTCGGGGCTGGACACAAGAAAGGCAAGACAACTTCCTCATTAAGGTGAAAGGGAGAAACGACCTTAGGCAAAAAATTAGGTTTAAAGCGAAACACCACCTTATCCTTATGCCGCTCAAAGTAAGGCGGCTTCATACAAAGCGCGGCCAGCTCTGACACGCGACGCACTAAGGTGATAGCTACCAAAAAGACCACCTTTAGGGTCAAAATAGACAATGAAGCATCGCACAAAGGCTCAAAGGGAGGACCCTGCAGAACAGAAAGCACCAAATTCAAGTCCCACACCAGTAATACAGGCTTACGCGGTGGGCGGACATGTGTAACTCCTTGGAAAAAAGTCTTGATCAGTCTATGATTGGCAAAGGATCCTTGGAAAAAGATGGCCAAGGCCGAGACCTGGCCCTTGAGGGTGCTCAGCTGGAGACCCAAGTCTAAGCCTTGTTGCAAAAACTCCAATATCCTAGAGATAGAGAATGTGCTAGAAGGGAAACTCTTGGATTCACACCAAGCAATGTAGGCATGCCAAACTCTGTAGTATATCATGGAAGAAGACTTCTTCCACGCCTGAAACATGGTCTGAACAACCGTGGTTGAAAGCCCCTTCTCCGTCAGGATTGAGGTTTCAATAGCCAGGTTGTCAAAGCCAGCGTCTGCAAATTGGGTTGCCGCAGCGACCCCTGCGTTAGAAGCCCTGGGTCGTCGGGCATGACATAGCGATCGATTGACATCTGAACTATGTTCGCGAACCAACTCCGCCTCTGCCAGCGAGGAGCCACCAGGATGGTTGGTACCCCCTCCTAGACTATCTTGCGCAACACTCGGCCCAGGAGTGGAAACGAAGGGAATGCATAAAGGAGCCTGAACTCCGTCCAATTGCTAGAGCGTCTGTGGCAAATGCCAGAGGATCTCTTGACAGGGAGACAAATCTCGGGAGCTTGTGATTGTGTCTGGATGCAAACAGGGTCAGGTCCAGCTGACCCCAGTGGAGACACAGAGCGTGAAATATCTTGTTGCTGAGAGACCATTTCCCCAGGCGTGAAACACTCCTGCTCAGGGAGTCTGCCTCCTGGTTTGCTATCCCAGGAATGTAAACCGCCGAGATGCAGGGAAAATTCTCCTCTGCCTAAGCCAGAAACTGGGTCACCTCCTTGAGGGCTCGCTTGCTCCGAGTCCCGCCCTGGTGATTGATGTAGGCGACCGCCGTCTGATTGTCCGAGCGAACCTGGATCGCACGACCCCTCAGATGGGGAGTCAAGTGAAGAAGCACCAACCGGATCACTCTCAACTTCAAGATATTTATGGGCAAGAGGGCCTTCTGCGGCCCCCACTGACCCTGGATCTTCTGCGTTTGCCAAAAACCTCCCCAGCTGGTCAGGCTGGCGTCCGTGGTAACACTCTCCCACCGGGGAGTCAGAAAGGACTCGCCTACCAGTAGGTTTCTGGAGTCCAGCCACCACAAGAGGGACTGTCTGGCCAGGGGAGACAAGGAAAACTCCTGTTCCAGGGACTCCTGCGTCCGGTCCCAACCAGTCAATAAATTCAATTGAAGAGGTCTCACGTGGAACTGAGCAAAGGGCACTGCCTCGAAGCATGACACCATATGGCCCACCAGTTTCATCCCCAGACGGACCGATGGTCACTGACAAGACAGCAAGGCCTGCACCTGTGTCTGGAGACCCACCACCTTCTGCTGTGGCAGGAATACCTTGACCTGAGAGGTGTCCAACGTCATGCCCAGAAAGGACCTCACCATCGAGGAAGTGATTGAAGACTTGGGGTAATTGATTACCCATCCGAAATCCTTGAGAGTGGATGCTGAAGGGACTGAGTTGCAATCAGTAAATCGTCCAGATAAGGCAGCACGTGAATGCCCTGATTCCTCAGGATAGCCATAATGCCCGCTAGCACCTTGGTGAACACATGGGGGGCTGAGGATATCCCAAGCGGCAGCGCCACAAACTGGTAATGCTGATCCTCCAGCGCAAACCTCAGGAACTTCTGATGCCCCTGGAAAATCGGAATGTGCTGATAAGCATCCTTGATGTCCACCGTGGTCATGAAGTCGACGGGTCGAAGCGAGCTCACCGTGGACCGTAAGGCCTCCATGCGGAAATGTCTGACTCTGACAAACCTGTTGAGACCCTTCAGGTCCAGGATATGTCTCAGCGCTCCGTCCTTCTTGGGCAACGTGAACAGATTGGAGTAAAAGCCTTGACCCTGTTCCTGACGAGGTACAGGACAAATCACACCTAACCGCAGAAGGTGTTGGACGGCCAATCGTAGGCCCTGTGCCTGCAGTGGGTTGTGAGATATCCGCGACTGAAGAAACTGCCAGCTCTATTTTGTAACCAGAGGACATCACCTCCAGATATGAGCAAAAAGCAGAAGCCGCCCCCCCACCCGGATGGGTGAGGGCGCCTCCTCATGCCTGAGGGGCCTTGGCAGGGGGCTTGGACTTGGATCCCCAGGAGGGATTGAATTGGCTGCGGGACCTACCTCTACCCCAGGTAACTCTGCGGCTACCTGAAAATGAAGAGCTTCTTCCTCCTCGAAAGGAGCGATAGGCAGATGAGCCCCGAAAGGACCACGCAGGCTTCCGTCGCTGAGGGAGTCTTCCGTCCTTGACCAGGAGGTCCAGTCGCTCCCCGAACAACCTGTGGCCCACGAAGGGGATACTAGTGAGCGACTTTTTGGCCACGGCATCAGCCAACCATTGCCGCAACCAGAGCGAGTGGCAAAACGCAACAAGCAGGGCTGAGACCCTGGCACCGAGCCGGACACCATCATCCATGGCAGAGACAACGAAGGCAATAATCTCCATGCAAGTCTTGAGGTCCTTATACTCCTCCGTCCGCTTGCGAGACTTAGCAATATCCACAAGACATCTCACCTTCTTTCTAATGGCCAGGGAGAAAATAGCCGCGGCACACACAGGGCGGAACCAAGCACCGGCAAAGGTGAAGACATGACAGACCAGCTGATCCATGGGCTTGTCAGCTGGATCACGTAGGGAAGCAGTATCGGGTAAAGGCATGACCGTGGACAGACCCGACACGGGGGCATCCACCTCAGGAGGATGGGACCATAGCCGGACCAACTCCTCGGGAAAAGGATACCGCCTGTCCAGGCCCTTGGGCACCGACGGTAACTTGTTAGGCCTTTCCCATTCCTTGAAAATCATGTTAGAAAAATGGGCCTGCTCAGGAAAGACTCGTCTCTGTCTCTCAGGCCGAAACAATTCACCCTGCTTCCTCTTAGCCGCTCTAGGAGGGACAATGGGCATTGTCTCAAAGACCGCAGCCAGCAACTTCTCCGTATCACCAGGGAGCCATGTATCCTCATCTGAGGAAGAACCGGGCCCGCTGTCATAGCCGACAGAATAATCCACCGTGGAGAAAGAGTCCTCATGCAACTCGCCCTCCTCCACGGAGCCGGGACCTCCAAAAAGATCAACATCATCATCACTTTCATTATCAGAATAAACTGGCTCAATATGCCGCCTCTTACTCGTGGCCTTCTTAGGAGCCGAGCGAGAGATTTGTCTCTCAAGGCTGGCCACCCGGTAAGCCAAATCAGTTTGGGACCCGCTACTGGTTTCCCCCTCGCTGGGGGCTGAGTACAACCGCGGGGGCTCTGGAGAGACCGCAGGTAATAATGGGCTAGGGGCAGGTACGCCCGCCTGATCATCCTCCAAAATAACACTTCTGGTGCAAGTGACACAAACAGAGCTTCACCCGTCCGGATGGGGCCCCTAGCTCACTATACCCAGAAGCCTCCATTATGGTGAATAGAGTAATGGTATACAGGTTACAAGGCACTGACGGTCCAAACCTGACAAGCCCTCAGAATGAGTCCCCCTTATGTGATCCCTCTTAACAGGGAGAGGGCGTGGAGTGAGGGGGGGTCGGTGGCCGGGAGGAACCACAACCCTTAATCTATCAAGGGGTCCCACCTAGAAGACACAAGCAGACAAAACCATAAGCATCCCACAGCACATGCACAATGCAACACAATAAAAAAAATGTTTAGCAAGAGGGACTCACGACACCGACCGTGATGGCTTCAGCTCGGGGGGCCGACCAACAGCATGCAGGAAGAGCAGGGCAAGATGGCGCGGAGAAGGCAGCTGCACGCGTTCCTGGAGGGGCGGGCCGCACAGCAGTGACGCAAAAAGCGGCATCGCGCGGCCCTGCCCCCCGCCGACGGCGCAAAAAAAGGCACCCGCTCCCAAGATGGAGGGGGTCCCAGAGACTGAGGAGACACAGGGAGGCCCACGGAGGGGCCCAACAGACCAGCCGAGCGGCGAGCGCGCCGTGCGTACCCCGCAGCAGATACCGATCTTTAGCAGCAGACTGCAAGATGAACACTGGGAATCATAGTGAGACACCTGTTTTTATAGGGGGCCGGGAGGAGCGACAGCTTTGGATCTTGCAGTCGAGCGCCACCTAGCAGTGAAATACCCACATGTAATTACATCTGGGACGACCTGGACTGGATATAGTGAAAATAAGTATAGCAATTGCTGTCCCCCTGCAGTGCTGCCCCAGACAGCTGCCTCACATGGCTTCATTAAAGGCGAACCCCTGTGCCAAATTAACTTTATGCAATAAGTTAGCATTGTTTATGCAGATTAAAATCCAGGATTTCACCCTCCTGGTTTTTGGTCCACTTTACATGGATATAATGATTTGTGTGTGAAACTGACAGGATCACGTGTGCACTCATCTCGATCCATGCTCCCGTGATGCAATTTCTGCTTCCAATCAGAAAAGATTGCTGTGCTTATTAATTTCCAGGCAATCTCTTGTGATTGAATGGATTGCTGGGGTCTCTGACTGTGCGCACATGCTGCCACCTATTTAGATATGCTGGCCGTGGTGCATGTATCAGATGGAGGGGTGCTGGCGATGTGAGCAGTGACCCCTGGGGTCTCATGCAAGCGGGAAAGCGTGAAAACGGGATTTGGAAATGTAATTGAACTGAAATGTTGGCACTAAAATATAGAATAAGAATCTTTCATGCTCTATACTGTACATTACACCTATATAAGAAGTTCTTTGTGGCCGTAGTCTATGTATGATAACATATAGGAAAGAGGCAATCATTTTCAAGGATTGAAATTACAATAGGAAGATAACTGTGTAGGGCCCACTTAGGCATACTAGAAGATTTGACAGCAAGGATTCCACAACTGGGAGGTTTTCCCTTTCAGGGTAGAGAGTAGACGTCCAGTCATTCATAATATAGGTAGAAGGATGGAAGGGAAAACCTGAACCAGAAGCCACCTGCCCACACATCCGTTCCAAAGCACCACTCGGAGTAGTCAGGGAAGTAGGGAAGGTACTAAACCAGGATAGGGTAGTAGTCCTGACAAAGGTATATGACATAAAGTATAAAAATATTTGGGCTTAACACAGCACGGCATCCCAAATGGGGGTGCCCTCAGGCCGGGATAGTCAAAACCCTGTGTTTTGTCCCACTTTAAAGCTTTTTTTGGGGGGGTCCAGCATAAACTTTGCTATGGGGACTACACTGTGACCAGTATTAAAGTTCGGTGAGCTTTTAGCATAAATAAAAGCAAACTACAAGGACAAAACCAGCAGCTATTTTGTACATCTCTAAAGTCAGCATCATGTTCCTGGACTAAAGGCCACACAAATTGAAAGAGAGGGGGTAACCAGGTTTGTCCCAAATAATGCTCATGCAGAATTTATTTTTCAGCCTTGATCGCTTCTTCTTGGCATTTCCATCACATGTTAATTCAAACACTTTGAACACATGGTGTTGCTATATGTACACACTAGCTTTAACAGGAAAAACTGAACCTACCTTGACCCCACAGTGTGACGCACTGCTGCTCATGGGTCTGGCACATGCCGCTGTAGCAGTATCCATCCAGTGTGTGACAGGGGTGACCATCGTGTAGGTAGACATTGGGTGGGCAGTGGGCGCTGCTTCCATTGCAGAACTCTGGCAGATCACAGAAGTTATTTGAGTCGCGGCATGGGGTTCCACCTGGCTTGAGCTGTAAAGCCAACATATGAACATTAAAGTCATACTTTGTCTGTCCCATTCATCTCTTCTCTACATGTCTATTGGAACAGGGGTCCCTCCTGATCCAGTGGGCTATCATCTTCTGTGCCTATTGCAGCTGCCCCACCAGCATTTGGAGTGAAGGGGGACACAGGCCCCCCTCCCCTCCTTATTCCTTGGCATCCCGCTCCACCTTTGTGGAATTACATCCATGTGACTATCTGTGAAAGGTATGAAGGTAAGTGACCATAAACATTGACATAAGTTTAGGTAGACTTTATTACACAGCAGATTCCGGGATCTTCTTTAGCTCACTAGAGATAGTAGCCAGAGAAGCCTGCCCTTCTGCTCGGGAGGGGGGAGAATGGGGTTGGGGTGCGTTGCCGAAAGATGGATTAAAAGAGCGGACAGTAAGACATTAGGCATACAGCTACATGTGATCTTACAGGTGGGGGGGGGGTATACTGAGAAAAGATGTGGTTGGGTTAGAGCTGGCAGAGAAGAGGTAAGATGGGAAGGCCGGGTGTCTAGGTACTGGGCTTGGCCTGTTAGAGACAGGCAGAGCAAATGTAAGACATGGGTCAAGGTAAGTTGGGGGTGACCTGCTAAAAATTAGACAGAGCTAAGGTAAGGCAGGGGATCAGGAGTCGAGGTAAGGGGGATTGGAGGGGCAGGTGCTGGGGTGACCTGATAGAGACCGGGCAGAGCAGAGGTAAGATGTTGGGGGGCAGCTTTTACAGCAGCGGTCAGTGGCCACTGACAATATCCAGGGTGGCAGTGGCATACCTACCAACTTTTCAGGGTGTTAAAAAGGGACAGTTGTTAAATTAGGCCACACCCCCTCATTGAGGGATGGATAGGTGATAGGATGTAAGTTAAAACAACACATTGAAAAGGCAAATTAATCATTTGTTGATGCAGATCTGCATGTTACACCTCAGAGAGGAACAAATGAGGACAGCAGAAGACAGGGGGGAATGGACTCTAAAGAGGGACAGTCCCTCCAAATCAGGGTCACTTAGGAGGTATGGACAGTAGTAGTGGTGGTGAGTTCTGTAGCAGACTAGCATTCTAGTTTGGGCCAAGAAATGCCTTATGACAAATACAGACCTGACCTTAGGATACTTCCACCAAATAGGCATTCTGTTCTGTTGGGGACCAAATACTATTTTTTTTAGAGCAAATCAAATTTTAGGACTAATATGGTCAAATCTGAGCCAAAATGAATCTCCGAAGTTTCCCTCATCACTAATCTGAATAGGCCACTGCTTCTGGACGATTTTTCTAAGTGTATTTTTCATCCATACAATCCATTACTGTAATCCCAGAATGCCGGTTCATATCCACAGGGCTGCAGCCAGGGCTTGTTATGGGAATAACATGCAGAACATCCCTATCTTTGGCTGATGGTTCACACCACTGATTATGTCAAATTGCCTTCCAACATAAATAAACTCCAGCAAGATACAAAAGCCCAAATGTCTTAAAAATCTCAAAGATTAAAAATGACAGAATTGGGGAAGATGATTTGTTTCCAGATTAGGTCATTCCAGCAATGACTTGGGGAATTATACCAACCAAGTAAAAGAAATATAATGCAAGTGAGGAGGAGGATTACTAAGGCCAATAGTGTCAAACACCAGATGCAGAAGAGCTTTGATCACTTCCCTCACTGCTGGATATCGTGTTATCTTCTATGTGTCTTAATCACTGTATTAGATTGTCTTACCTGTGAAACTTCTTAAAGTGGATCAACACCCACCGCTGAACGGTCCGGGAATCTGTAAGATTCCCGGGCCGATCAGCTCCCTGCCTGCGGGGCACCCCCCAGGACGCCCGCAAATCCTACCTGTTCCTCGTTCCAACGGCGCATGAGCGGGCCGCCGCCTCTCGCGCATCCCTCTAGCAGGGCGCGCACCCGCGCCGGCCGTTTGTGAATGGCGGGCGCGGGCGAGCGAGCTCCCTGTAAGAGGGACGCGCGAGAGGCGGTGGCGGGCGCTCTCACCTTGTCCGTCGACGCACCGCGCTTGTCTGTCGGTGCCCCGCGGAAGTGGACCAACTCCCAGGATAGTGAAAATCCTGGGTGTTGGTCCACTTTAAAGAGTCTGTCCAGGCCGTTCGTGTAAAGAGTACTTGTTCCTAAGATTAAGTCCCATGCTGTTTTATTATATCCTTTGAATTCAAAAACAATTGCCAACCTCCTGTCTGCTGGCCTTAGTTGCCTGGACAGATACTTTAAAGTTTAATTCCACTTTTGATGGCAATTTTAAAAGTTTCCCTTATCATGTTCCAAAAGGATGTCCTCAGGCTGTTGAGCTTATCTGTTATTTTTTCTTTTCTACCTGTTTGCAACTCTGTTATAAAACAAAGTTTTCTTTAGCAACAATTTGTTTAAATCTCTATTGAATTTGTTTAAATCTCTATTGAATGAGAATTATGTAGAGGTAAATAAAGAACCGTCTTCTGTTTTTAAGGAATTAGCCGTGTGTCCTATGGGGATATGTAAGAATACCTTCTGAGCACTGCACCCCATCTACACCTACGGGAGACATTGGGCCAGAAGGACCTGCTCCCTGATTCACCACCAGCCATGCGACGTGTGTGGCTTATATATTATATTATATTACCACTGTAGTTATAATTGCTTGTAGTGGAATTCTTGCATTAATGTGATTTATTACAGCAATAATTGCAGAATGTAAACTGATTGTTTATAATTAGCATGTTCACAAGCACGTGTGACCCTTGTGTAGGCAGCAGGTAGGCTCCCCCCTGTACGGCACATGATGAGCTGCTCATGATGAGTCTTGCTTACTGCTGGAGGCACCAGTGTTGTGCTGATGCTCGAGAGGACAATGAAGAACAGCAGGGATGAAAGATTTATCCATGAGAAGGTGACTTCATATAGAGCATATTTCCCATGTTCAGGCCATCTAATGGCATTACACTAACAGGGGGGATCCAATCTGAGAAGGACAGATCTATGTTGGAAAACACTTAGAGCATCAATACTGCGCAAATCAAAACTACTGTTCTCTACTCTATTTTACAACCAGGCTGTCAATGTATTTATTATTGAGAAACAAGGGCAGTTTCCAGGCAAAATGGGCTATGCTAAAGAATTTGCCATTTTATCTGCATAGCCCATAGGGTGCTGTTTCAAAACTTAAAAAAATATCCATATCTCATAGGAAAAATCATGTACCTCACCTGTAAAAATGCCTAATCACAGGTACAGGACATTGTTGGGAAAAAAAGGTAGAAAAACATTTTATTTGCGCTTTTTTGTGTGTAAAACTCACCTGTAGAATTGGTATTATATGTATACAGCACGTCCTGTTCCAGAAGATATTCCTTACTCTTGGGTTATACATCCAGTAGATGGCGCTGAACTGCAGAGACAGAAAAGTGGCTCCTCCCAGCCCCATATATACCAGGGACCTCCCACAAAATCCCCAGTATTGAAAGAAGTTAAATAAGACCGGGAGAACTATAACCAAAATATAAAAATTTGAACATAAGAACAATCACCATAAAGAGGTAACTAAAGATAATGATAACAAGGGTGGGGTGGAACAGGACGTGCTGTATACACATAATACCACTTCTACAGGTGAGTAATCACAGAATTGTATTATTCTAAGTATACAGCACGTCCTGCTCCAGAAGATATTCCTTACTCTTGGGACATCCAATAGCAGTGTCCGTAAGGTAGGGTGGGATCCCCAAAAGTAACAGCAGACAGTTTAAACCACTGCCACCTGCAGAACTTTGCAACCAAAAGCAGCATCAGCTGAGGCCCTAACATCAACCTTGTAAAACTTAGAAAAAGTATGAACAGAAGACCAAGTGGCGGCCTTGCAAAATTGTTCAACAGAAGCTTGGTGCTGAAAAGCCCAAGAGGCACCAATAGCACGAGTAGAATGAGCAGTAAGGCGGAAGGGAGGCTCCTTCCCCTTAGCAGAGTAGGCCTGTATCACAGCCTGACGGATCCACTTGCTGATAGTGGACTTAGCCGGAGCCAGACCCTTCTTAGGTCCAGACCGGAGCACAAAGAGAGGATTCAGTGGCCACCAGATAGAACTTCAGATTCCTGACCACATCCAGAGAGTGTAAAACCTTCTCCTTAGAAGTACTAGTATTAGGACACAGAGAAGGCAAAACAATGTCCTGATTGAGATGAAAGGCAGAAACAACCTTAGGCAGAAAATCTGGCTTAAAACGAAACACCACCTTGTCCTGGTGTCTCTCAAAATAAGGAGGCTTGATAGAATGCGCCGCCAACTCAGAAACACGCCTCACAGAAGTGATAGCCACCAAAAAGACCACCTTAAGCATAAGAATGGACAAAGGGGCTCCTTGCAAGGGCTTAAATGGAGACCCCTGCAGGGCAGATAAGACCAAGTTCAAGTCCCAGACTGGTAACATAGGCTTACGTGCGGGAAGCACGTGAGTAACCCCCTGGAAGAAGGTCTTGACCAGGGGATGCTGAGCAAAGGATCTTTGGAAAAAAATTGCCAAAGCAGAAACATGGCCTTTCAGAGTACTGGGCTGAAGATCCACATCCAAACCATGTTGCAGAAACTACAGAATCCTAGGAATGGAAAACACATGACAGGAAAGTGAGTTAGACCCGCACCAATCAATGTAAGTACGCCAAACCCTGTAGTAGATGGAAGAAGAGGACCTCTTCCTAGCCCTGATCATGGTATTTACAACCGAGGCAGGCAGCCCTTTCTCCATCAAGATGGAGGTTTCAACAGCCAGGCCGTCAAAGCCAGCGTTTGTAAATTGGGGTGGCGTAGGTGCCCCTGAGTGAGCAGATCTGGAACCCGGGGCAGGGCGTAATGATCTACTGCCAACTGCACAATGTCTACAAACCACACTCTTCTTGGCCAACAGGGGGCCACCAGTATGGCTGGCATCCTTTCCTGAGCTATCTTGCGCAGCACCCTGCCCAGCAGGGGAAAAGGGGGAAAGACATACAGAAGCTGAAACCCCTTCCAAGACATTGCCAGGGCATCCATGGCCAAGGCCAGAGGATCCTGGGACAGAGAGACAAAGACTGGAAGCTTGTGATTGTGACGGGATGCAAACAGATCCACATCCGGCTGACCCCAGCGGTGGCACAGGGAGCGAAACACCCTGCTGCTGAGGGACCATTCTCCCAGACTAGAGGTCCCCCTGCTCAGAGAGTCTGCCTCCAGATTCTCCACCCCCGGGATGTACACAGCTGAGATGCAGGGAACATTTGCCTCTGCCAAGGACAGTATCAGGGACACTTCCTTGAGGGCCATCTTGCTCCGGGTCCCTCCCTGATGATTGATGTAGGCAACCGCCGTTTGGTCGTCCGAGCGGACCTGAACAGCCCGACCCCTCAGGTGTGGGGTTAAGCGGGCGAGAACCAACCTGATCGCCTTCAAATCCAGAATGTTGATAGGGGCATGGGCCTCCTGAGGGCCCCACTGACCCTGGAATTTCAGGGACTTCCAAAAGCCCCCCAACCTGTCAGACTGGCATCCGTGGTGACAGTTTCCCAGCAGGGGGGCCAGAAAGGATCTGCCCACCAGCAGGTTCCTTGAGTCCAGCCACCACGATAGAGACCGCCTGACCAGAGGGGACAGGACAAACGCCTGATCCAAGGACACAGGGTCCCGATCCCATACTGACAGGAGGTGTAGCTGAAAAGGCCTCATGTGAAACTGAGCATATGGAACAGCCTTGAAGCAGGACACCATCAGGCCCACCAGCTGCATTCCCTGCCTGATGGATGGATGAGGACAAGAACGAAGGAGCTGAGCCTTCTCTTGAAGACTCTCCACCTTCTGTTGAGGAAGAAAGATCTTGACCTGAGATGAATCCAGAATCATGCCCAGAAAGGACTTCACCATGGAAGGAGACAGGGAAGATTTGGGGTGGTTGATCACCCAGCCGAATGACTCAAGTGTGGACACCACCCTCTGAGTGTCCAGCTCTGCCTGATAGAAGGACTGAGAAGCGATGAGCATGTTGCCAAGTAGGGAAGAATGCGAATGCCCTGAGATCTCAGCAGAGCCATAACTCCTGCCAGCACCTTGGTGAATACCCTGGGAGCCGAGGTGAGACCGAAGGGCAAGGCCACAAATTGGTAGTGTTGATCCTCCAGAGCGAACCTGAGGAATCTCAGTCAGGGGAATGCATGACGGATGTGTTGGACAATCCCAGAACTGCTGCATCCACCTCGGGGGGACATGACCACCGTTTAACCATTTCAGCAGGAAAGGGATACCTCTTATCCCAACTCTTTTGCACCCTGGGGAGCCAGCTAGGCCGTTCCCACTCCTTGAGCACTAGATTATTAAAATGAGTTTGTTCAGGAAACTCCAAGCGTGGTTTAACAGTATGAAACAGCTCCCCCTGCTGCCGCAGAGCCACGGCAGTATAATCTGAAGCCCATGCGTCAGACCCAGAATCGGCACCATACACCCTGGATTGTTCCTCAGATGATTCAGAATCAGAAAATGATTCCCCCTCTTCCAGGGGGGTATAACCGGTAACGTCAAAAAATTCCTCAGCCTCCATAGAAAAGAGGGAAACACCAGGTGAGAAATGCCGCTTCTTAGCAGAAGCCTTACGCGGGCCAGAGCCAGCAATATGTCTCTCAATGCTGGCCACCCATGCAGCCGAATCAGGTTGAGACTCCCCACTGGTATGCACCTCACTAGGAGTCAGATGTAAGCGTGGGGGCGTAGGCGAAGCCCGATGGGGCGCAGGCCCAGCCACCGGTAACCCAGACTGCAGCGCAAGCGTCTGCTGGGCGCAGGGAACACACACCCTGACATCGTCACTTACAGGGGGTACCCCACACGCCACACACAGCCGGGCTTGCCCCGAAGGAACCCCAAGCACATTATCCTGAGAAGCCTCCATATGGTGATTATTGTGGCACAATAGGCCAATTGGGATTGACGCCAATAAGGCTACCCGGGATGCCCCAATAGCCCGCTAGGGAAGTGGGAGTGTAAGGGAATACAATAGCCCTCCAATAAGAGTTAACACTAAATAGAGGGGATAGGACCGGGAGAAACCACAAAAGTGTGACCCGCCTGCAAGACATAAGCAAAAAGCACCAGTCAATATTTCTATAGGTGCACTGCTCTGTGGGCTAATGCCCAAATACAACCAAATATGTTATTTTGGGGTAACCTCCAGCCCCCTCCCAGATAGCCCCACAGAGACTCACTATTGCACTCTGAAGATCAATTTATAAATCCATTTTATTGTAGCATGATTAAAACAAGTTTAAAAACAATGTACTAGAGTAGACCATATGCATGGTAAGCCACCAGGGGGCACACTCCTTTATCAACAATACAATCTCATACAATTCATAGTGATTCTGTGCTTAATCTATCAGTAAATCAATATGTACATCTATTCTAAAACGTAATAACAATACACAGTAAATATCCTAACCCTAGTAAAGTGCCAGTGCTTCCGTCACAAAAAGTACCTTGTGCAAAGTATTTGAACCCGATCACAGTAAGAGAGGAAACACAGACAACACAAAACAAAAAAGGTGCTTACTTTAATCTGATGAGTAGGAGGACCCACCTTAGGCAAAGACCAACGCGTTTCGAGTCCCGTGTGGACTCTTGCTCACGGTCAATGTGCAACTGGGGACAGAGGGCAACCGCCCCCCTTAAATACATACCCTCCCGACCGCTCCCGCGCCTGGCCCCAGCTGTATGCGGTGATTGCATACTCCGGCCTGAAGTACGCCGATCAACGCCACTGCGCATGCGCGCCTGCGCTCCCGCCTCCCCACACTAATAAGTGGGGGACGGATGGTAATGGGCCAGATGAGGCCAGCTACGTGAGGCGCCGTTCAGGAAGCATTTAACCCCTTACACACTAAAACAATTCTGCTACTAATCCAATACACAATCTCATTGTCACCCGCAATTACATATTATCTATATTAACAATTGGCAGCATCTTATATATACAAAACATTTACAAGTAAATATACTTAACAACTACTATTAACACTACAACTATATTTCCTCATCTTCTATTTACATAATTTCATAAACCTCGGCAACCAAGGGAGAGGGGGATAAAGATCCAAAGAAAATCTTCTCAATTAAATTTGAGATTTTTTTTCGGATAAATTTTAATTCTAATATTGACCATCCATGCATATGATTGTATACCCCCATCAACAAGAAAAAAGAGGGATAAAGCTCCAAAATAGAGTAGCTCTATCAAATTGAGACATACAGGGACAGTTAATATCTATTACCTACTATGCTTCACATTATTCAATGTCTATTTATAGAGTATGGACACTCTCTACCAAGGGGAGAGTGGGATAAAGATCCGAGATCTACATGCTCAAGGGCAATAGCTGTCTATTACCAACTATACTTCACACTAGTCAACATCTATGTACAAAGTTCAGAGGCTCTCTGGAGCAGAGGGAGGAAGTGGGATAAGGGTCCGGGATACTAATATTCAAATGGACAACCCATCAGAGTGGGCATCCAGGTGGTATGACACAGACGAATATAGGGGATGCTATTATCTATTGGTCATTCCAATTCCTAATATTCTACATAAATTTCCTCAAGAAGAAGAGAGAAGGATATAGATCAAAGATACAAGGTTCAAACATCAACATTGATGTAGAGCCTATCATTACATACGGGTGGGACTTTGAGAGGAGCCGAGGGGTCAATTATATAAATCGGGTAACAGTGAATCAATAACATTGACATATATTTACAGTGATCACTCTGTATAATAAGCTACACCCAATCATGACTAGGACACCACAGTGCACTTTGTTCATCCCTATGTGTGTCGGTTCTTCTCTGTTTCAACCTCCAATTTACTCCTTGCCACCGGCACATCTTGATGTTACCCCGGCTTTTTGCCCGTATCATGTAGAGCACTTGCTGTTAGAATTCCACATCACCTCCCGGGCATCCCAGCAAAGAAAGCAGCCAGTTGCTATTACACCAATAAGGAAAAAAAAGGGTGACACATTATATATCTACACACCCAGTGAAATTGTGTGACCCATGAAAACACCCCCCACCCCCCCACACACTCCCAACCACCCCCCCCCCCCACCACAACTCAGTGCAACTGTGTAAAGTTTGTTATACAGGGGAAATATATGTCCTAATTAGGACCAATCCAAATCCCCGTAACTCAAAGTGAAACAAAAAATGTGAAATGTGTACAAAATATCAAATATATTACCCTACCAAAAATCCGTGATTAACTAAAAATATATGTGATATAGTACTAATATGTGTTACGTCGTACTGCAGTTGCTGACTTTCATTCTGACACATAACTATTTTGTGTTCGATGGAGTGTTCTATCGAGTGTGTGTGGCGTGGCAATGGGGGCACGTTGTGCCCCGTCCATAGCCAACCTCTTCCTCGGCTGGTGGGAGAGGGAGGTTGTTTTCGAGGCTGATATGAATCTGCACCAGCCCCACATTTTGGGCTGTATTGGAGGTTGAAACAGAGAAGAATCGACACACATAGGGATGAACAAAGTGCACTGTGGTGTCCTAGTCATGATTGGGTGTAGCCTATTATACAGAGTGATCACTGTAAATATATGTCAATGTTATTGATTCACTGTTACCCGATTTATATAATTGACCCCTCAGCTCCTCTCAAAGTCCCACCCGTATGTAATGATAGGCTCTACATCAATGTTGATGTTTGAACCTTGTATCTTTGATCTATATCCTTCTCTCTTCTTCTTGAGGAAATTTATGTAGAATATTAGGAATTGGAATGACCAATAGATAATAGCATCCCCTATATTCGTCTGTGTCATACCACCTGGATGCCCACTCTGATGGGTTGTCCATTTGAATATTAGTATCCCGGACCCTTATCCCACTTCCTCCCTCTGCTCCAGAGAGCCTCTGAACTTTGTACATAGATGTTGTCTAGTGTGAAGTATAGTTGGTAATAGACAGCCATTGCCCTTGAGCATGTAGATCTCGGATCTTTATCCCACTCTCCCCTTGGTAGAGAGTGTCCATACTCTATAAATAGACATTGAATAATGTGAAGCATAGTAGGTAATAGATATTAACTGTCCCTGTATGTCTCAATTTGATAGAGCTACTCTATTTTGGAGCTTTATCCCTCTTTTTTCTTGTTGATGGGGGTATACAATCATATGCATGGATGGTCAATATTAGAATTAAAATTTATCCGAAAAAAAATCTCAAATTTAATTGAGAAGATTTTCTTTGGATCTTTATCCCCCTCTCCCTTGGTTGCCGAGGTTTATGAAATTATGTAAATAGAAGATGAGGAAATATAGTTGTAGTGTTAATAGTAGTTGTTAAGTATATTTACTTGTAAATGTTTTGTATATATAAGATGCTGCCAATTGTTAATATAGATAATATGTAATTGCGGGTGACAATGAGATTGTGTATTGGATTAGTAGCAGAATTGTTTTAGTGTGTAAGGGGTTAAATGCTTCCTGAACGGCGACTCACGTGCCTGGCCTCATCTGGCCCATTACCATCCGTCCCCCACCTATCAGTGTGGGGAGGCGGGGCCAGTAACTGCGCGCGCCGTGCGCTCCAGCTTGGAGCGCAGGCGCGCATGCGCAGTGGCGTTGATCGGCGTACTTCCGGCCGGAGTATGCAATCACCGCATACAGCTGGGGCCAGGCGCGGGAGCGGTTGGGAGGGTATGTATTTAAGGGGGGCGTTTGCCCTCTTTCCCCAGTTGCACATTGGCCGTGAGCAAGAGTCCACACGGGACTCGAAACGCGTTGGTCTTTGCCTAAGGGGGGTCCTCCTACTCATCAGACTAAAGTAAGCACCTTTTTTGTTTTGTGTTGTCTGTGTTCCCTCTCTTACTGTGATCGGGTTCAAATACTTTGCACAAGGTACTTTTTGTGACGGAAGCACTGGCACTTTACTAGGGTTAGGATATTTACTGTGTATTGTTATTAAGTTTTAGAATAGATGTACATATTGATTTACTGATAGATTAAGCACAGAATCACTATGAATTGTATGAGATTGTATTGTTGATAAAGGAGTGTGCCCCCTGGTGGCTTACCATGCATATGGTCTACTCTAGTACATTGTTTTTAAACTGGTTTTAATCATGCTACAATAAAATGGATTTATAAATTGATCTTCAGAGTGCAATAGTGAGTCTCTGTGGGGCTATCTGGGAGGGGGGCTGGAGGTTACCCCAAAATAACATATTTGGAGAAATATAAAATAAATAAGCCCACAGGGGCACTTACGGACGGCGATAGGGAGACACCAGACACATGCAGCAGAAAGCTAAAATGACGCCCGCATATACCTCGAGGGGCGGGCAGAGGAGACAGCGATGCAGAACGTGTCAGCTGCAAGGCCCGCCCCCCCAAAGAGCACGAAAAGCGTCCATATGACAAGACCAGCCAATGATGGCGCAGCTACACCTGAGGCGATGTCGCCGCCGACCGCGAAGCGGAGTACAAGCGTGCGGCGGCGGCAAATGAAACCAGTGCAACCAATTCAAAAGGGATCATCACATAAAACATATAGACAAGACATGCACCTCCCCCCCCCCCCCCCCGAGATCTACCAGAGAGAGCGAAGGGGAAGCAACGGCCAGCCTAAAGGGAGCCAACTGCGGGGAGGGGGCGAAGGGCATAAGACACTGGAGGGGTATCCCATAAGGCTTACCATGGGCCTGTACCGCCTACCCTTTGGTGGGGGACTGCGCTTGGAGCAGCGCTCCTTAGCACCTGACAGCTGCCTACCTTCACCCGAACCAGTGCAGCCTAAGCTGGGAGGCAATGAAAGGAAACGGGTGGGAATAGTCCTACAGGGCCGCAGGCTAATAGCCCCGCTCACCTGCGAGTAGAGAGAGCTATCTTCTAGTCATCGCAGCCCAGACTGCAGAGAAGAACTGGGGATTTTGTGGGAGGTCCCTGGTATATATAAGGGAGCCACTTTTCTGTCTCTGCAGTCCAGCGTCATCTACTGGATGTATAACCCAAGAGTAAGGAATATCTTCTGGATCAGGAAGTGCTGTATACTTAGAGTAACTATAAAGCTCACCGGGATGCAGGTTGCAATCCACACCGCAATGCACATCGGAAGTCACACTGGCTTCACCAAAAAATTAGCATGACCCCCAATATCTGAAAGAGGTGAGTATGACCAACCTCTCACGTGTCCACACCCGCTTTTAACATGCAAATAATAATAATTAAATGAATAATAATGAATAAGCTTTGCTGAATGTTACAATTGGAAAGTTCTCATAAATCTTTTACCAGATGGTTTGCGTGAGCCCAAACTCTAATGACTATAGTAAAGCTCACCTTGCAGTCTTCACAGCACAGCCCATGGGCACACACGGCTCCTGGAGTGAGCTGGCATGTGGTGGCATTGCAGCACGGGTTGGTACATTCCTACAAAGAGATTAATAGAAAAGGCTTATATCTTTTAATAGCACCATTCAGTAAAAAAAGTCTTCTCTGTGCCTACACATACAAGGCTAATTCATGCTTCCAAATATGCTTGGGCACCAAACAGCAATTTCAAACCTACTCACATCCTGCTCTCTGATTCATCTTCAAAGTGAAATGAGGAAACCTGAGCATGGGGTGGGATGGGGAGCTTGGCACTGATAGATTTCATGGATTGAACCCAACACACCATGTGCCTGGCGTTACTACTATACTGTATATACAAGACTGGAGCATTTTATTATGCTGTAAGTTATAAAAAAAAGATGAAAGTAATAAGGAGGTGTTTCCTGTAAGGATCTAAAATTTCATTAGAAAGGATAAAACTTGGTTTTAGCACATACAGTTTTTCTTCGCTGTGTCTTTAAGAGGAACGACATTTTAATATGAGTTTATATTAATAAAATAGCACTTTCCCACATAATCTTGCATGACAACCCCTTGGAACCCTGTAATTGCCTTAACAAAAGCATGTTTGTCTGGCCCTGGATTCTAATGGTCTTCAGGGTTGGCAGGTTCCCTATCCTTAAGGCATCCAGGGATGCCCTGCTGTTTGAAGACTCAAAGATCACTTTGTCTACTTACATAGCTGTCAATCCCACAGTGCATGCATGGACCATGGCATCATTCACGGTATATCTCCATCTGAAGCACAAACCTACAGCAGGCCTCTGATGTCTTTGCGACTAGAAGAACCTGAGTGGAGCAAAACATGCGATTGCTAGCTCTGTGCTGTAGGATCACCAGAAAGGTGAGTAAGTGCGGAGATACATAAAGAGGAATCCCCGGGGAGGGGGGGGGGGTGTTGCTGTTTAATAAGTTCACCCAGTCTGTGATTTGGCACTACTTCTCTGGCCCATGTGACTGCCGCTGGCCAATTGAGTTTGCAGAGTGTGAGTGAGCAGACATTAAATGTAGTGGCCCTTCGACTGCCCAGGGAATCCCTGTTTGGGGTGCTAGTTCATTACTAAAGGCAATGCCCATGCTAATAAAAAAAATCATTTTATAGATAGAGGAAATTCTGATGAAGCTGCCCAGAAAGATCTAGTGTGATCACAGCATGTATAAAGATTCCATGGTTGTAATCATGGATGTCACATAAACAGGGATACAAACCATATGAGGGATCTAGCTCTTCCCAACTCTATAAAAACTTAAAAAGTATGGCCTTAGTTCTACTTTCAACTGTATTTACTGCTCTGGGTTATTGTACTAATCCAAAAACGGGCTGCCAGTGGAGATTCTATTAAATGTCTGTGTCATCACTATTGAAACTTTAATAGCTTTGACACAGAACAAATTATATTTTGGGTAAATGTCAATTTGAATGCGGACACAAAACACTAAACAAATTCTGGGCACACTGGGATCTAGTTCGGACCCTACGACAGTCCTTCCCCTTTAAGTGGGCCAAGGCTTCATTGACATATCTGGGAACCCAGTTGCCATGCTCCCTGTACAACATAGTGTCCCTGAATTTCCTTCCCTTGGCCAGAAGAATCAGAGCAGATCTGGAGAGGTGGGACCTCCCCACATTCTCCTGGATGGGAAGGGTGAACATAATTAAGATGACAATATTGCCCAGGCTGCTATACTTGTTCCAGGCCCGGCCGGTTCGGATCCCTGCGGGTTTCTTTGCCGATCTCAGCAGGTCCCTCTTGAGCTTCGTATGGAACAAGAAGCGCGCGAGAATTGGGAGGCGCACGCTTTGCAGACCCAAGATCCAGGGGGGCATGTCTCTGCCAGACATTAAGCTCTATTGGGCGGCCTCACATCTGCAGAGAGTTTGTGAGTGGGCGACATGCCGGGACACGAAGAGATGGGTTCAACTAGAACGCGCCGTGACCCCTACCCCAGCGGACGTCTCGTTGTGGGGCAGGGTGGTCCTACCTCCAGACCTAAAAAGACACCTGACTATCGCAGCAACATTATGGGTTTTTGGGAAGTACAGATCTTACTCAGAGATCTCTCCGTGGCCATCCCCCATGGTACCTATAATCACTAACCCACTACTGGCCCCTGGACCATCCAGAGCAGACCTCAGGGAGTGGGGGGGACTGACCCAGTTGAGGGCAGGAGACTTGATTACGAAGAGTGGTTGGACGCCGTTGTCAGACTTGGGAGCCAAATGGGAGAATGCGATCCTGGACCCTTGGACCCTGGTTAGGTTACAATCTTTTGTAGCGGGACAGGGATTTAAGAAAGACAAGTGCAGGACCCATTCTGAACTCGAGAGGATTTGTCTGGGTGAGGTGCCAAACGATCATCTGACCTCCAAATTGTACTCGTTACTGGCGGGAGAGGGGGAGAACCCTCCGGCGTTCTGGAGGGAATGGGAGGTCGACTTAGGAACTGAGTTAGATAAGAAGCAGAGAGAGAAGATTGCATCTCTGGCCCACAGATCCTCGATAGCCACAAGAGTACAGGAATCTAACTATAAGGTTCTGACCAGATGGTACTATACCCCTGACAGGCTTAATAGAATGTGTGCCTCGGTGGATCCCTACTGCTGGAGGTGTGGGGTCGAGCGGGGTACCCTGATACACATCCTGTGGTCCTGTCCCAAGATCCGTGCATACTGGGAGGGTGTGTTGGCCATGGTCTCTCAGCTTACGGGGGGCCAGGCCCTCACTGATCCAGCTCAGATTCTGCTGTATTCGACGAATCTCTCCGTAAGCAAGTATAAGAAATCATTGCGGGTCCATTTGTTGAATGCAGCTAAACTAGCGATTCCAAGATTTTGGAAGCAAAAAAGACCCCCCACGGTGAGGGACTGGGCCTCGGAGGTTTTAAGCATCGCGGAGATGGAGGATCTCACACTCTCTATGCACGATAGAGACGAACAGTATAGGAGAACGTGGATGCCCTGGCTAATCTACCAGGAGTCTGAGGAGTTTAAGCAGCTATTCAATGAGCCAGAGAATCACTGAGTTAATATTATGCTGTTACTCTGGCGTGTAGTACTTGGGGTCCTTCCCTGCTTCCCCCTTTCTACTTTTGATCCCCCTGGTGGTGGGCCTTTACCATAATTCCAAGAGGCCCAGTGGGCGACACGCGGTGAGCGAAGTTGGCACCGTGGGCCCGGTTGGGGTCGCTCTGTGCCCAAAGGGAGCGGCCGCGCTTAACGGCCTCTAAGCAGTGTTGAGATGAGTGCCTGTGGACCTACGTGCCATATAGGTGATTCAGCTGCTATCCTGTCCCTCCCCACACTTGACCCGCACCCACCTGCCCCCTCCCCCTTACCCTATTGTGCATTGTATTGTAATGTATGGTGCATTGTGATTCCTTTATGTCTGTTTATATGCAAAAACCTTTAAATAAAGAATTAAAAAAAAAATTCTGGGCACAGTAAAATGTGAAAAAAAGCAATTCTGTGAGTACTCACCTGTAGAATTGTTTTTGTTCTTGCATGGCACGGCCCGCTTCTGTATTCATAACTGATGGGTATTCTGCCACCAGGTGGCGCAGCAGCACTGCAGAAAGCTGTGGCAGCTCCCGGCTCCCTATAAAAACGGGACCAACCAACAAGTTCCCAGCGTAGACGAGCAGTGAGACAAGAAGCCGGGAGAGAATAAAGGTAAGAATGTAAAAAAGGTAAAAAACCCCGATTTAACTTGGAACAATCACCAGAAAGAGGCAACCAAGAACAACTATAACAAGGGTGGGGCGAAGCGGGCCGTGCAATGCAAGAACAAAAACAATTCTACAGGAGAGTACTCACAGAATTGCTTTTTTCTTTAATGCATGGCACGGCCCGCTTCGGTATTCATAACTGATGGGACATCCAAAAGCAGTGTCCAAAGTAGGGCGGGATCCCCAATGACTAACAGCCAGTAGTTCAAGTCACTACCGCCTGAAAACCTTGCGGCCCAAAGCAGCATCAGCTGAGGCCTAAATATCAACCATGTAAAAACTTGAACAGAAGACCAGAAAAACGGCCTTACAAACTTGTTCCACAGAAGCTTGGTGCTGACAAAACTCCAAGAGAGTCCAATAGCATGCATGGAAAGAGCAGTCACCCTAAAGGGAGGAGTCTACCCCTTAGCAGAATAGGTTTGAACCATCACCTGACGAATCCACTTAACAACAGTGGATCCAGCAGGAGGCAAACCATTCCCAGTCTCAAAGTGAAGCAAATAGAAAACCGTCCCCACCGTCCCTGGAACCTCAGAGCTTTTCAGAAGTCTCCCCCAAACAGCAGACTGGCATCTGCGGAGACCATCTCCCAACATGGGGGCAGAGAGGACCTAACCCCCAGAGGTACCAGGAGTTCAGTCTCCAGCAGAAGGACCATCTGGCCAGAGAAGACAGATCAAAATCCTGCTCCAAGGACGCAGGGTCCTGATTCCAAACTGACAAGAGGACTCATGTGAAAAGAGCAAAGAGGATTACCTGAAGCAGGACACCAACAGACCCACTAACTGCATCCCTTGACAATGTAGGGGTTAGGACACTATAGCAGAGCCTAAGCCTGCATCTGAAAAACCATTCCCCTATTACTGAGGAAGGAACACCCTGACCTGGCAGATACTCAGAAAAGACAGCATCCAGGACGGGAACAGATAAAACTAGGAATGGCAGATTACCCAGCCAATGGATTCTAAAAAGAAAACCAGCTGAGTGACTTGCACGACCCGAGAAAGGGACTTGGCCACAATCAGACTGACGTGCAGGTCAGGAATGGTGAGGATGCCTTGGATCCTTAACAGAGCCATCACCCTTGCCATTGTCATGGTGAACCATCTGGTATAATTTGGTATGCTAAGTCTGAAGCGCTAACCACAGAATCTCTGACAACCCCAAAAATAGGCACCAGAAAATAAACCGCAATGATGTCCACAGAGGACCTGAAATCGTCCATATGAAGGGTACTGACAGCAGGCTAGCGGCTTAAAGCAGAAAAACTTTATGAATCAAACAACTTAGTTGAGGCCCATCAGGGCCAGAATGTGCCTCAAAAAGCCTTCCTGTTGGGGGACCACGAAAAGACTCCTGACTCTAATAGTCAAGGAGCCAGAAGAAACATCCCTTAATAAGACATGGGATTTAAATGACATCCAGGATCAATGAATTCTGGGGGCGGCCAGGCAACAAACTCTATCTTGGAACCAGAGGATACAAGCTCCTGAATCCACCGGATTGAGATGTGAAGTCTCCAGATATGAGTAAAAAGCCAAGGCCATCCCCCCACCCAGATGGGTGAGGGCGCCCCTTCATGCCTGAGGGGGCTTGGGAGAGGGTTTGGTCTTGGTATTCCAGGAAAAACCGGGACGACCACGGGATCTGCCACAGCCCCAAGAATCTCTGCGGCTACTAGATAAGAGGGAGCCACAAGCTCCTCTGGGAGTACGAAAAGAAGAGAGGGGGATGGAGGACCCCCTAAAAGGCCGAGACTGCCTGTTACGCTGATTCAGCCTGCCATCCTTAGCTAAAGCATCAAGACGCTCCCCAAAAAGCCACAGCCCCGCGAAGGGGAGAACAGTGAGAGCTTTCTTGGCTGCAGCGTCAGCTGCCCATTGGCGCAACCAGACAGAACGGCGCATAGCCACCAAAAGGCCAGAGGCCCTACCGCACAGCCGCACAACATCATCCATAGCGGTAAAGATAAAGACCACAAAATCAGAGCAAAGTAATAGGGTCCTATGTTCCTCCCCCCCCCCGCTACCAGCAGTAGCACCATCCTGTAGACGCTTGAGAAGCCTCTTAAGGGCAATAGCAGTGATGGCAGCAGCACAGGCCGGGTGCAAACCAGCCCCCACACAGGTAAAGGCATGGCAAGCCAGCTGATCCATGCGCCTGTCCTCACTGTCCCTCAGCGTGGTAGTGTCAGGGGAAGGCACGACCGAAGTATTGGACAAACCTAGCACAGGAGCGTCCACTTCAGGAGGAAAGGACCACCGTTTGACAAGATCAGAAGGAAAGGGATACCTTTTATCCAGCCCCTTGGGCACAGCAGGCGGTCTGTTGGGACGTTCCCATTCCTTAAGCACAAGGGAGGTAAAGTGTTCCTGCTCAGGGAACTCTAGACGCTGTTTACCAGGGCGAAAAAGCTCCCCTTGCTTTCTCTTAGCAACCTCGAGAGCAACAATGTGCAAAATTTCAAAAATATGTGACAGCAGATTATCAGTGTCCTCAGGGTACCATGAATCCTCTCCGGACGCAGAACCAGGGTCACTATCGCAACCCTCTTGTTTGCTCCCAGAGGAGTCAGAATCCTGGGAAAGCTCCCCCATCTCAAGGGGGTGACATTCACCAAATTTATCAATCCCCACATACATTTCAGGAAGAGGGGAGGATCTGGAATCCAGGTGCCGCTTCTTACCAGAAGCCTTCCTAGGAGCAGACTTGGCAAGTTGTTTCTCAAGTTTGGCCACTCGCATAGCCAAATCAGAGCTAGACTCCCTGCTAGTGTCCCCCTCATTTGGACCCAATTGCAGGTGTGGGGGAGTAGGTGAAGCCGAGGTAGGCGCAGAGCTGGGAAGCGAAACAGGCAAGCCAGCTTGGAGCGCAAGGACACTCTCAGCGCACGGCACGCACACCGTGACACTGTTACTCACAGGGGACACCCCACACAGGGAACACAGCCGGGCTTGCCCCGAAGGACACCCAAGTCCGCTATCCCCAGAAGCCTCCATATGGTGATTAATACAGGCGCAATAGGGCAGCAGTGGGCAAAGGCTATACAAAGGCCGCCCCGGGATGCCCACCCACAGGATACCCCCAGAAATAGTGAAGTGGGCTGAGGGGAGGGAAGGAGTGGAACCGGGATATGCCACAACCCAATGGTATCCCGCCTGAAAGACATAAGTAAAGAAACATATAAGTATCCTGCAGCATATGCACTCTGAATAAAAACCCCCCCAAGGGGGACTCATGGACCAAAGACACCGCTGGGTCACTCAGGCACAGACCGCAGGATAGGCGACACACTGGAGGAAGCAGCGCGGCAGCCAGGAAGGGAGAAATCCAGACGTGCAGCTCTCTCAAAATGGCGCTGGCAGAGGTACCTTGAGGGGCGGGCCGCGGGGAGACGACGCAATACCGCAAAACAGCGCTCACATGACCCGGCCCGTGCCATGACAAGGCAAAATCATTTCAGGTTATAGCGCCCACAGCCGCGGAGCGTAGTACAAAGTTGCGTAGCAGCTAAAAACACCCAAAAACACACAAAAAACGTCAAAACACCACAGATATTACTCCTTGCCGCTACCACCCCCCCCCCCGAACAAGTCACAGAGGGGAAGGGGGAGAAGAGAGGGACAAGGAGGCAGCGGCGAGCAGCCATGACCAGGGAGGGGGAGGGGGGGAGGGAAACCAAAAGGAAAATAAGGGGACACAGTCCCCAACAACTCACCCCCTCAGAAGCTGGGGCAGGAACTCCGCATCCCAAGAAGGCTCACCATAAAGCCTATGGCCGGCTACCCTTTGTGGCACAGGGTCTGCGGCTTGGTGCGCTCCAGGAGCACTTGACCCTAGTGCTCTTCTACCTTCACCCGATCTGTCAGCCAAGGCTGGGAGGCAGTGAGGGTCCAGAAACAGATGGAAATAGACATGCAGGGCCGCAGGCTTGGTTGCCCCGCTCACCTGCGCAAGAGAGAGATCCATCTTCTAACTTCGCAGTGTCACTGCAGACAACACTGGGAACTTGTTGGTTGGTCCCGTTTTTATAGGGAGCCGGGAGCTGCCACAGCTTTCTGCAGTGCTGCTGCGCCACCTGGTGGCGGAATGCCCATCAGTTATGAATACCGAAGCGGGCCGTGCCATGCATTAAAGAAAATATTTGTAAGCATAAGGTTATTCATTCTTGCCCATTTATAGCAAGAAGAGGCTAAAATGTGTTAGTCATCAGTTTTGACTGATGGCCATTTGTCTTCTCATGAATGAATGAAATCTGATTACCCCACAAAAAACCCAATATACTGTATCAACATATTAATATAAAATGTCACACAGAAGTATTCCATACTGATTACGCCCCTATTTCATTTGTGCTCTTGCCTTTCTTAAGGTGAACTTTTAACTGCACAAGCCCAAATAATCACAATAGCAGGTTGGGGATTTATGAGCATATCCCACCCTGTCATTCTTGATAAGATCTACAGTCAAGAACACAGTCTATGGTCATCTCACATGGGCCAAAATGCCTTCCCCACTAGGTGGGCTATATGCCAACTATAAACCCACTACTAGGAATCAGAAGGATAAAGCAATTACTGCACATGTATTCCTATGAGGATTTCAACACACCTCATTTTAGCAAATGCAAAAGGCAAGTGTGTATATAATCTCACATTCCCTCATGTAGAAACACATTCTGGTGTACCACATGGATTGTAAATGTGCTCATCCCCAAGATGATGTATGGGAGTACTCAAAATGTGTTCCCACCTTCTGGCCTTTAATGCATTTCCCTGTAGGAAGTTACTAGTGGTCTTTGAAGCTTTGCCACCTTGAACTCTATTGGGAGTGGACGTGAACAATCACACCTCCCTCCCTATGTGGAGCACCAATCAATATTAAATCTGCACAAAAACATGTCTATAGAAAATTATATAAATTTTATTAATTAAATACATAGCTAGTCATAAAAGACATTCAAGACAAACATACACCACAAACAAGTATAAAAACAAGGCTGATCCCCCTTCAATACTCAATAATAGAATATAAATCTTAATCAGATAATTTTTATAATTAAAGTGCATGTGCTGTGTACTCTCATGAGAAGAAAATGTATTAAAAATACTTATCACTAATACATTTATGTGGATATGTGTGTGTCTGAAAAGACACACCAAAATCCAAAAGTATTATGCCGGCATAATAAACAAAAAATAATATATACACTCAAAAGAAAAATTATTTATACCTATATATTATTATATTATTAACCAAAAGAAATATTTTTCTATAATAATAAAAGTTGTGAAAAACATGTGAACAACCCACTACAATGCTATATAACAATCAATAAATAATATATTACAATCAATGAAAGATATATATATATTACAACAAAAAACAATATATATACAACTACCAGTGTAGATAATTAAACAATTAAACCTGTGTAATCCAATGTGTTTTTTTTTTTTTTTTGGTTTTTTTTGGTTTTTTTTTTTGTTTTTTTTTTTTTGGTTTTCACGGTTGGGGTTATTCATACATTATTATTTAAAGGATTTATTGGTTGTATATATATACAAAGAAAAGGTTTAAAAATATGGTTTTAATAAGTTATATTTTTATTTCATCTCATCATATTTTATATTTTTTATTTTTTTGTTTTGATGTTTATTTTAGGCATATAAGTTCTTTTTGGAACATAATTCATCTGTTGATTTAAGGCTTAATGATGGACTGTTGTGGCATAACATCGGAACCCATTTGGTTTGGGAGGAATTCACCCACTAAAGACAAGTTGTACCTTGGAAGAAGGATATATATCGCATTGGACTCAGAATTAAGGGCCAGAAAAATTTTAACAACCAGAAAAAATTTTAACAACCAGGAATTATACCACCTGCCAGCATTTGACAGATCTAGAAAGTTGCTTGCAGGATGTGGCTGATTGGCCATGTCTGAGTTCACTTGGTTTTTGGGTTGTTGAATAGTAGATGTATCCCCTACGGGTAGCCCCGTATTTTTTGTGGCCATGAAGATTACGATATTTTTGTGGCCATGAAGATTACGATCTTATTGCCAGAACTAGGGAGGTCACCTGCTCATGTGGACAATGTACTTTCTTTTGGGTAATTTTATATATTCTTTTCTCCTTTTTTTCTCTTTTTTTCTTGGATTTAAATAGATCAAATAGGTAAATGACTGCTCCTGTCACTGTAATTAAATTAGATTAGATTATATTACAATAGCTTTATACTTTAGATCCCCCTTAAAGGGGTGGGCCATATTACACTTGGAATCATTGACAAGAATAATTTGTTTATTATAGTTTTGCATAGGTAATGTAATACTTGAATGGTTATTGTGTTATTATGCGTGATAGGCATTCCCTATGCCCTCCCTCCTCTCCTTGCCTTGGCTCTTTTCTTCCCCCTTCCTGCATCTCTTTTATCCCCATACGGCTGGCCTGTGCTTAATGTTTGTATATTGTGCCTGGCAGCGCTTATTATTATGACCGCGGGCCGTGGTTTGATGTGTCACTTTACATAGTGACACATGATGGGTTTATGCGGCGGCAGCACCTTCTCATCACAGCGGAGCAATGTCAGTCTTTTGTATCTGACAGTTTGTCCCGGTCATGTGACGGTGCGCCGGTCAGGTGATGGGGTCATGTGAGCGCAGGACGGGGGACGTCAGTTTCATCATCTAGCCCGGATGTGGCAGTGTTTCCGGACGTTACACGCGTGGAATGGCGGGAGGTAGGGACAAATGGAGTGCCGGTGCGTAAGTATGATCAGCTATTTAAACACATGCTCTCACTCAGCATTCACCCTCACCCTTCGAAGCCGCACGGGTAGCGGCGGGCGCGTGGGTGTCTTTCTGTGCGGTCCCCCCCCCCTCATTTGATGTCTGTGGCTCTGTGTGGATTTTGGTAGTATTATTCTTTGAAATTGCTGGCACGATATTTTCTTTGTGTTTTAGGTTTCACATGATCACTTGCTCATTTGGTTTGGATAGGGATATGTAGATCAACATTAGGGTTAGTCAGCACTTGGTGCTTATACACAGATTCACATTGGATTACACAGGTTTAATTGTTTAATTATCTACACTGGTAGTTGTATATATATTGTTTTTTGTTGTAATATATATATATCTTTCATTGATTGTAATATATTATTTATTGATTGTTATATAGCATTGTAGTGGGTTGTTCACATGTTTTTCACAACTTTTATTATTATAGAAAAATATTTCTTTTGGTTAATAATATAATAATATATAGGTATAAATAATTTTTCTTTTGAGTGTATATATTATTTTTTGTTTATTATGCCGGCATAATACTTTTGGATTTTGGTGTGTCTTTTCAGACACACACATATCCACATAAATGTATTAGTGATAAGTATTTTTAATACATTTTCTTCTCATGAGAGTACACAGCACATGCACTTTAATTATAAAAATTATCTGATTAAGATTTATATTCTATTATTGAGTATTGAAGGGGGATCAGCCTTGTTTTTATACTTGTTTGTGGTGTATGTTTGTCTTGAATGTCTTTTATGACTAGCTATGTATTTAATTAATAAAATTTATATAATTTTCTATAGACATGTTTTTGTGCAGATTTAATATTGATTGGTGCTCCACATAGGGAGGGAGGTGTGATTGTTCACGTCCACTCCCAATAGAGTTGTTGGTTGTTAGTGGTGTGAGCACAGACCCATATATTAGTAGTGCACCCCACTATTAAATATACTTTGCCACCTTGAACTTTGTGAACCCTTTCTGTGTGATCTTCAGCTATGAGCCAGCTCTGGTGTATATCTGGGGCTCTGGTGTATATCTGGAGTCCGCTAATATGATAGGGCCTGGATTGTCAAGTGTGTTCTGTGGCTCTCCCTAATTGGGCCTATTCACTTCAGGGTCTGATATTCTCCAGAATTCAAGTTACCATACCCCAGAGTGATCACTTGTTGCTGGCAATTGTTCAGTTGGGTAAAGCTGATGGGTAAAATATTGGTTGTCCTGGATTTGAGTTTCTATTTGAAGGGATCACCCAACAATAGGGATGAATTGTTTAATTATCCTATTGTTCTTTGTGATCTGCTTTAGTCTTAGCTTGTCCTTCTTTGTCCTTCCTACTGGCACCACTATACCACACCAAGTATGACTTAATGCTGCCCTGTATAACAATAACTTTTTTTGACAACCATTAGCTGCATTAGAATATAGAGCCTTTGATGGGCCTTTTTAGCCACCATGTCTGTGCTTGGCCCATTTCTAGCTAATTTTTGTGTTCTCCATTCTTTATACCTTCATCAGTATAAGCTTGGCTTCAGAAGTAATTTTCTGTGGTCTTCTCTGCATGGAGAATCAGGTTTTCTCTCTGCACCATTGATCTAATTTTATCTCATTTCTTTTTTTTTTTAAATAGATCTTTATTGAGGTAGATAAGACAGTGAGGCACAAAAAAAGAGAACATTTTCATACAGCGGACAGGTACAGAACATGCATTACACAGAGCTACGAAAGTAATCACCATATGTATAAACCACTGAACCGTCGCCATCTCTACCCCCCCCAACTATCCCCCAGATTGAGCCCCACCGTTCTCATCCACCAGCTTTTTGAACTTTATAGAAGGATGGGGAAAAGGGAAGGGGAACAAGGGGGGTGGAGGAGAATCAAGAGGGGGGAGAGGGGAGAGCTAAGGAGGGGAGGGGGGTTGGGAAGGAGAGGGGGGGAAGGGGATGGGGGGAGCATCTCTCCGGGCCATACCCCCCCCGGGCCACCCCCCGCCCGTCCACACGTCCCGCCACCCGTCTCAGGCACCTCCCGTCCCCACATCAACACTCCACATGATCATGCTATACTCCAAAGTTGCTTGCCTTCAGCGGACTCTGTGAACATGTCCCACAGCAGCCGCAAGTGCCTATATTTTTCCTCTGAGCCCCTGAGCAGGGCCGTCAAGTTTTCCATGCGCCGGATGTCCTCTACCCTGCGTATCCAAGAGCTGATGGTTGGTGTAGTGGAGGATTTCCACAGAGCCGGAATGCACGCCCTAGCTGCGTTTACCAGATGGATAGTCAATGACTTTCTGTACTTCCCTAACGCTCTGCTGACGGAGTGTAGCAAGAGTGCCTCTGGCGAGAGTGGGATGTCATCTCCCGTAATCTTGCGAGTCCACTCTACCACACTCCTCCAGAAGCCCTGTATTCTTTCGCACTCCCAAAATATGTGGAAAATGGTACCTTCGGCCTTCTCGCTCCTCCAGCATAGCGGTGAGACTGAGGGGTAGAACCGGTGAAGCATTTGAGTCCTGTACATGCGACAGAGGATTTTATACCCCGCCTCCTGGTAAGAATTGCTAATTGATGCTCGTTGCGACAGTTCAAGAATTTTTTTCACTTGGTTTGGCGGAAAGGTGATTCCGAGGTCCGTTTCCAATGCTCCAATAAAGGAAGGTACGAAGGACTCCCCAGGGTCCACCAATAATTGGTATACTATGGATAATGAACCTCTGGCTCCGAAGACGAGCATAATCGTTCAAATGGTGTTAGCTCCCTTCCATACTCTGCAGGGGGGGGCAGATTGCCAAGAAAGTGGGTGATCTGAAGCACTCTCCAGTGTGACAGGGAAGGTGGATCACCCCACGCCATAAGCTCCTGCTGGGTTTTCCATCTGTAGCCGCTAAGGAAGTCACGGATGGTGCCTCTACCCGGCGTTCTCCACCTTTTGAATCCCATATCTAGGCGGCCCGGGGCGAAATCCAGAGCCCCTATGACCGGACTGAACGGGGAGGGCGATGGGGCTATGTTCTCCCTCACTGCTTGCTGGGCCCACACCTGGAGGGTAGGACCTATTGTCGGGTGTACCCTAAGCGCGCTCGGGATTGCGCCGGTAGACCAGGGTAGGCCCGCTAGTGGGACCGGACACCACGTTTGCTCCAGTTGGACCCACCGCTTGTGTTTGCCATGGAGTTTCCAGTCTACAATTCTGCCCAGGTGGGCCGCCGCATGGTACATTTTAATACCTGGGAGTCCCACTCCCCCCCTTGTTTTCGGTAAGGTAAGCAGTCTTTGTGAGACTCGTGGACTCTTGCCTCCCCATACTTATAAATTCTGTTCGGACCATTTTCAAGAAGGAGGCTGGCAGGTGAATGGGGAGAACCTGAATAGGATAGAGCAGGCGCAGCAACATGTTCATTTTCAGGACGTTGCATCTGCCAAACCAGGACTGTATCCTGTCGTTCCAGGCATTAAGATCTCTGGCAATGAAGGGGTAATCTGTACTCCCAAGTATGAAATGGAATCCATTGCCCAGCGAAAGGTAAAGCTGTTTTTGATATTCGACAGATGTCTCACTGGCAGGGAGACATTTAACACTTTTTGTAAGTTTATTTTAAAATTCGAGAGTTCGGCGCACTCTTTGAACTCCCGTAACAGGTTGGGGATGGTTGTCACCGGTTGGGTGATGCAAAAAAGCAAATCGTCTCCAAAGGCTGCCACTTTGTGCTCAGAGCCTCCGCCTCTCACCCCTCTTATATCTGGGTTTGCCCTCACCCGACACAGGAAGGGTTCCAATGTTAAAATGAAAATGATCGGGGACAACGGGCATCCCTGTCTCGTGCCATTTGTAATCATAAAAGGTTCTGATAGCGTCCCGTTGACTTTGACAAAAGCCGACAGGGAGGAATACAGCAAGAGTATCCATGTCTTCATATTTTCCTGTAGGCCCAGATGTTCCAAGGTGGCCCTAATAAAGTCCCAGTGGACCCTATCGAACGCTTTCTCCGCGTCCGTGGAAAGCAATATGGCTGGGATCTTTTCTTCCTGGATCAGATGGATGAGATTAAGGACAAGGGTCACGTTATCCCTAGCTTCCCTTTTTGGGGTAAAGCCAGCATGATCTAGGTCTATCAGCTCGCTTAAGTTTGATACGAGTTTATTGGCCAATATTTTGGCGAACAGTTTCAAATCTACATTTAGTAGAGATATCAGCCTATAGTTGGAGCAAGGCAGGGGGTCCTTCCCCTGCTTCGGTATGACCGTGACTTGGGCCCTTAGCATATCTGGAGGGACTGTGTGTTCAGTCGAAATAGAATTAAATGCGGCTACTGCCCGCGGGGTCAGAACGTCCCCTAGGCATTTATAGTAGGACAGGGTGAACCCATCCGGACCCGGGGACTTGCCCGTCTGCGAGGATTTAACTGCTTGAGCCCACTCCAGCTTAGAGATAGGCTCCTCCAGGGCTTCTACGATCTCGGGACTTAATACAGGGAGGCCTGAAGCCGCCACGTATCCCTGTGCATCTTGAAGCAGGCTGGTCCGGCCGCTCCCCTTGTCAGATAGGTTGTAAAGCTTGCGGTAAAATTCCTTAAAAGCCGTAGCAATGTCATCTGGGTTGGGGCAGACCCGTCCCCCAGCTACAAAAATCTGTGGAACAAAATAGTTGGCTCTCTGCTCTCGAATCGCCCTTGCCAATGCGCGGCCACATTTATTTCCGTATTCATAAAAGGAGCGCCTAGCCCTCAGTAGCGAGGCTTTGGCCTTTACCAACAATATGTCCCTCAGGTTCTCCTGTGCCACCGCCAGCTCCTGTCCGACTCTCACTGCCTGTTGTCTCTTGTGTTCTGCTTCGAGTTTGCCAATCTTCTCTAGTAAATCGCTAGTGGCTTTCTCCCTCTCCTTTTTCTTCCTAGATGCCATTTTTAGTAGGATACCCCTAATGTAACACTTGTGTGCCGCCCATAGGTTGAGTGGGCTCGTCTCTGGCCTAGCATTGAGATCGAAGTAGGACCTGAGCTCTCTCCTGATCTCCTCCTTTAAGGCTGGGTCCTGGAGTAGAGACTCGTTAAGAATCCACAAATTAGGTTTCGAGGGCCACTCTGGAATTCTTATTGTGAGCGAGATCAGGGCATGGTCTGATATCGTGATAGAATCTATCTCTGCCCTCAGCGTGAGCTGGAGGTGCCTATGCTCAATAAAAAAGTAATCAATTCTTGAATAAGAATCGTGAGGGGGAGAGTAAAAGGTATAATCTCGCCCTCGCGGGTTTTGTATACACCAAGGGTCCACCAGCTGAGCCATGCTGAGGGCTGTTTTGAGTTTGATCTCATTTCTGATGAGTATGATGAGTCAGCAAATGTTATGCTCTTCATCAGAGTTATTTATATACAGCAAGGAGCTCTTTGCTAGTTTCACACTTCGGGTTCTGTCTACCAATAAGCTTCTGATCCTTTCCTAGGTGATCTGGGGAGCAGATACTTGGCTGCATTTATTGTGGAGAATGTCTAATCTGATTGTGCTGAACGATGGGCTAAAGTCAACCAAAACTCCTGTGTCACAATCATTTAAAAGTTTGTATACTTATGTACATGGAAAGTCCACACTCAGATCAGGGGTGCCATATGGGGGCCACGGGGCTCCCCTGCTTACCTTCAACTGATCCCATGTCAGTGCTTGCTCTCCTGCAGCCTCCGATATCTAAAGCAGAGAGCTGTACTTTTGGATTTAAGCTTGTTGGAGGGTTCCGGTTTTCAAGCTCAGCCAAGGTGCTCATAGAAAATAACTGCAGCCTTGGGTCTGGGCTCCTGCACAGCACACAGCCACTTCCAGTTTGGAACATGGAACTGCAGCGCCTTTAGTCACTGGGGCTGCTGGAGAGCAATTACCACCATGTGAGGGTAAGCAGGGAAGCCTTATGCACCCCATGGCACCCCTGATCTGAGGTCTGTTGGGAAAGTCTACAAAAGTCGGACACCTTTAAAGTAGACCAAAACCCAGAATTTTGACTACCATGGGTCTTGGTCCTTTCCCCGGGGCACCCCGATTCGGGCGAAACTCCCAGATCGCCCGAAGAAACACACCTCTTCCCAGTCCGACGGTGCATGTGCGGCCGCTCATCCAATCAGCGCGCTTGGAGGCGCTGATGTCTTGCCATTTAAGGCTCTGAGCTTTCTGGCGGCCGCATCCTCCGCTTCCCTCTAACAGGGAGCGTGCCAGCGCCGGTCATTCACGAATGGCTGGCGCTGGCACGCGCCCTGCTAGCGGGATGTGGCCGCGGCCTGCGCATGTGCTGTTGCAGCAGGAACAAAGGTGAGTGAACGGGGTGACCTGGGAGTTTCGCACAGCGGGGCATCCCAATTTTGGATGCCCCGGGGGGAGGGAATTGATCGTCCTGGGAATCTTATAGATTCCCGGGTCGATCGAGGTGGGTTTTGAGCCACTTTAAGAATCTTTTTGAGGGCAAGGTTTACATGCCCAATGTCTAACCAGATCTGAGTGTAGAGAACAGCAGATGATTCTACACAGTCACCTAATTGCTGCCATTAAGAGCAATGCATGATGCCAGAACACCTGCTATATTTTGGAAACTTTTGTTTTTTATTTATTTCTTTTGAGCAGCTTATATGATACAGTGTGTACTCTTATTTTCCATCTACTTACAGTGCAAAACTGCCATGGCACTGTTTATTCTGTAATGCATACCGGAGAAAATCTGGGTACACTGTAACCAGAATAAGTGGCAGCCCAGACAGGCACGACGCAAGGCAAGATGTGTGTCTCCTCAGTGCGTTTCATAATGTCAGCCTCACACTGTTAAGCAATGATATAACATAAAGATACCCTGCTTTGTCATGTTAAATCACCCCTTTCCCAGGCGGAGAGCAGGCTACGAAAATGAAATGCAGTCACGTTTATCAGAAAAGTATTTACATAGTTTTTTTCCCTTAGATTGGTTCTCCATCGTTCTGCAATCTGAAATAATTTTCTACTTGGCTATATATGAGTAATATTCTGCGTTCTGCTGAAATACTGTCACAATTTACAAAAGGGTGATGGTCCTGTGCATTTGACTGATGTGCTGCCACTAAAATGAAATATCCTTTTTACGTCAATGTGCATGGAGCAACAACTGCTCATATGTCACAGCGCTGCGACTGTAGTAGACGTGCAATATTTTTCTTGGAAAAACTACATTCCGTTCAGTTTCTTCCTTTCTTCTGAGCAGGTCATTAATAGATACTTCTCTGAGACGGGCCCTAAAAATGATTAGATGACCAAATGGAAAAAAAATAAATCTTAGTTGTAATAGGGTCCCTTTTGAGGAATATGGTGAAAATACAATTCTGTGAAATACTCACCTGTAGAATTGGTATTATACGCATACAGTACGTCCTGCTCCAAATATAATACCTACACCTGGGTACTCTTCCGCCAGATGGCGCTGTGCACTGCAGACATGCAAAAACAGGCTCCTCCCGGCCCTTCATATACCCAGGGACCTCCCACAAATCCCCAGCATTGAAAAGCAGTGAGAAAAAGAAGCCGGGAGAAACCAACCACCAAAACTGGTAATAATAACAATGATAACAATCACCATACAGTGGATCCAGAATAATGTAAAACCAGGGTGGGGTGGAGCAGGACGTACTGTATGCGTATAATACCAATTCTACAGGAGAGTATTTCACAGAATTGTATTATTCTAAGCATACAGTACGTCCTGCTCCAAATATAATACTTACACATGGGACATCCAATAGCAGTGTCCATAAAGTAGGGTGGGATCCCCAACAAAAAAGGCACAGCAGACAGTTAAAAGCACTGTCACCTGCAACCTTGCTGCCAAGAGCGACATGAGCAAGAGCTCCAACGTCAACCTCATAAAAACCTTTGAAAAGGTATGAACAGAAAACAAGTAGCGGTCTAGCAAACTTGTTCAACAGAAACCTGGGGCTGAAAGGCCCAAAGGTACCAAAGCACAAATAGAATCAGAAAAATTTGAGAAGAAGATTCTTCCCCTTAAAAGAAGAGGCCAGAGAAAGAGCCTGACCAGTCCAAATGCTAACAGTAGCCTTGGCAAAAATTTAGAGCTCTCCCCATCGGGGAATAGAACCTTGGTCTCCCACGTGACAGGCGGGGGATACTGACCACTATACTAACAAGGATCAGCAAGAAGCCGAAACCTTACTTAGGACCAGAAGGGACAATCCATCCAAGTAAAGACCAGGCCAAAGGGCGCAAAACCCCTGGAAGCAGACGAGATCAGGCACATATGGATGGAGACGCCCGCAAACCCCAAGGGGCATCAGTCCCCCTAAGGGACAAGAGACAAAAAAAAACCTCCAACACCTGTTGAGGGAATGAAGACCCCCTTTCCTAAGCGTTACTAGGAATAAGGCCCAGAAGAAAGACAAAGGTCTTGAATACATGAGCATAAGACACCACCTTAGGCATAAGGTCCGGCGTAAAGCGGAACACCACCACATCATGGTGTATATATAATGAACGAGGGCTAGCTAAACAGAGCCGCCCGCTCAGGCACACGTCTGACTGAAGCAACAGCCCTCAGAAGGACAACTTAAGGGTAAGAACAGTTCAGACAGCATCCGGAATAGGTCCAAAGGGAACACCCCGCAAGGCAAACAGAATAAAAACTAATCCCAACAGGGACCATAGAGTTACGTGGGGGATGCACCTGAGCAATCCCCGAAATAATGCTTAACAAAGGAAGACTGAACAAAGACTTCCACAGGAAGGCGGGCAGGGCAGAACTTGAACCTTCAGAGTACCGAGTTGGGGAGCCAACTCCAACCCATGCTGTAATAACTCTAGAACCCTGGGAACAGAGAACGTCCAACAGGGGACGCCATACCCTATAATAGACGGAAGAAGAAGAAGCTTGCTCCTAGACTTCCAACAGACACAGTCACCCAGAAGATAAACCCGTCTCCATCAGGGTGGATGAATCAACCGTCAGGCTGTCTAGACTAGAGCCTGTAGATTGGGGCGACATAAGAAGGGGGCCTGAGTGGTCAGAACAGCACTCCTGATAGAACGTACAGGTCCGCTGTCTTCAGTAACACGTCTGCGAACCACACTCCACTAGGCCACCCAGGGGCCACCAGTATCACTGGTCCCCCCTACCCGAGCAATCTTGCGCAGAACCCCGCCAAGCAGGGTGAATGAAGATAAGACATATAGAATAGAATGCCCAGCCATAACGTTACTAAGCCCCATGACCACAGTCAGAATATTCTGGGACAGTAAAACAAGGCCCGAGCCCCTGTGATAGTGACGGGCCCAAACAGAGCCACACTAGTTGGATCTCAGAGGGACACCAGGATAGCACATCCTGACACTGAAGGACATCCACCGGAGCGAATACCACTGAAATGCAGGGAACGTTGTCCTCCACCCAGATCAGGATCAGAAACCTTTCTGGAGGATCATCCTGCTCCGAGTCCCACACAGATAAATAATACAGGCCACTGTCATCAGACAGACCAAGAGTCCCCAAATAGACAGGTCCTGAAGAGGAGTAGTCCAGCAAGATAGAGCCAAACTGAGGCTTACTGTTTAACAAAATCAGTAGGTAAATGGACCCCCTAAGGGCCCCACCTATGAACCACTGGGAATTTTAGAAGAAACCCCCCCCCCCCCCCGTCAACCTGCTAGACTTGGTATTCATGGTGACCATCTACAGGAAGATGCAAGAAAAAGGGGGGGGAGAGTGCCCCCTGACAGGTTCCTTGAATTTAACCATCTCAAGAGGAACCACCGTACCAAGGGGGAATGTGCACAGACCCAGCTCCAGGGGTGCTGGAACCCTGTCCAGAAAAATACAATTCTGTGATTACTCACCTGTAGAATTGCTATTATGAGTATACAGTACGTCCTGCTCCAGATAAGAATCATTACACTTGGTATTACTCCGCCAGAGGGCGCTGGACTGCAGAGACTGCGAAAATTGGCTCCTCCCGACCCCTCAAATACCCGGGACCTCCCACAAATCCCCAGCATTGAAAAGCAGTTAACGAGAAGCCGGGAGAAATAAAACAGAACCAACTGGTAACTATAACAATGATGACAATCACCATACAGGGGATCCTAGGATAATGCAAAACCAAGGGTGGGGTGGAGCAGGACGTACTGTATACTCATAATAACAATTCTACAGGTGAGAAATCACAGAATTGTATTATTCTTAGTATACAGTACGTCCTGCTCCAGATAAGAATCATTACTCTTGGGATATCCAATAGCAGTGTCCATAAAGTAGGGTGGGATCCCCAAAGGTAACAACAGGCAGGTCAGACCACTGCCGCCTGCAGAATCTTGCGGCCAAAAGCAGCATCAGCTGAGGCCCTAACATCAACCTTGTAAAACTTTGAAAAGGTATGAACGGAAGACCAAGTGGCGGCCTTGCAAACTTGTTCAACAGAAGCTTGGTGCTGAAAAGCCCAAGAGGCACCAATAGCACTAGTAGAATGAGCAGTAAGGCGGAAGGGAGGCTCCTTCCCCTTAGCAGAGTAGGCCTGCATCACAGCCTGACGGATCCACTTGCTGATAGTGGACTTAGCCGGAGCCAGACCCTTCCTAGGACCAGAAGGGACCACATAAAGGGCATCAGTTTTTCTGAATGGTGCAGTAGCCACAAATAGTACTTCAGACACCTAATCACATCCAAGTAATGCAAAACCCTCTCCTTAGCATTACTAGGATTAGGGCACAAGGAAGGAAGAACAATGTCCTGATTCAGATGAAAGGCAGACAAGACCTTAGGCAGAAAATCTGGCTTGAAGCGGAACACCACCTTGTCCTGGTGTCTCTCATAGTAGGGGGGCTGGATGGAAAGCACCGCCAACTCAGACACACGCCTAACAGAAGTGATAGCCACCAAAAAGACAACCTTGAGAGTAAGAATGGCCAGGGCAGCCTCCTGCACAGGTTCAAAGACCAAGTTCAAATCCCAAACAGGCAACATAGGCTTACGTGGGGGATGCACATGAGTAACCCCCTGGAAAAAAGTCCTGATCAGAGAATGCTGGGCAAAGGACCTCTGGAAGAAAACAGCCAGGGCAGAGACATGACTTTTCAGAGTACTGAGTTGGAGCCCCAGCTCAAACCCATGCTGCAGGAACTCCAGGATCCTGGGAATAGAGAACACACGACAGGGAAGAGACTTAGACTCACACCAGTCAATGTAGGCACGCCAAACCCTATAGTAAATGGAAGAAGAATACTTCTTTCTAGCCTTTATCATGGTATCAACAACAGAGGCAGACAGCCCCTTCTCCATCAAGATGGAGGTTTCAGCAACCAGGCGTCAAAGCCAGAGTTTGTAAATTGGGATAGCGTAAGTGGCCCTGAGTGAGCAGGTCTGGCACCCTGGGCAGAGCGTACTGATCTACTGCCAGCTGCACCATGTCTGCGAACCACACTCTTCTTGGCCACCTGGGGGCCACCAGGATTGCTGGCACCCCCTCCTGAGCTATCTTGCGCAGAACCCTGCCCAACAGGGGAAATGGAGGAAAGACATACAGGAGCTGAAAGTCCTGCCATGACATTGCTAGGGCATCCATGGCCAAGGCCAGAGGATCCTGGGACAGGGAGACAAAGGCCGGGAGCTTGTGATTGCGACGGGACGCAAACAGAACCACATCTGGTAGGCCCCAACGGTGACACAGAGACTGAAACACCCTGTCGCAGAGGGACCATTCTCCCAGGCTCGAGATCCCCCTGCTCAGAGAGTCTGCCTGCAGATTCTCCACCCCCAGAATGTACACAGTTGATTTGCAGGGAACATTGTCCTCCGCCCAGGCCAGGATCAGAGACACTTCCTTGAGGGCCCCCTTGCTCCGGGTCCCTCCCTGATGATTGATGTAGGCAACCGCCTTCTGGTTGTCCGAGGGTACCTGAACAGGCCGGCCCCAAAGGTGATGGGTCAAGTGAGCCAGAACCAACCTGATCGCCCTCAGTTCCAGAATGTTGATAGGTGTGTGGGCCTCCTCCCCCACCGCCCTTGGAACTGCAGAGACTTCCAGAACCCCCCCCCAACCTGTCAGACTGGCATCCGTGGTGACCGTCTCCCAGCAGGGGGCCAGAAAGGATCTGCCCACCAACAGGTTCCTGGAGCCTGACCATGGGGGACAGCACAAGGACCTGGTCCAAGGACGCAGAATCCTTGTCTCATACTGACAAGAGGTGGAGTTGCAGAGGCCTCATGTGAAACTGAGCATAAGGGACCGCCTCGAAGCACGACACCATCAGGCCCACCAGCTGCATTCCCTGCCTGATGGAGGGATGAGGGCAAGATAGCAGGAACTGAACCAGTGCTAGCAAACTGTCCACCTTCTGCTGAGGAAGAAAAATCCTTGCCTGAACTGTATCCAGATTCATTCCCAGGAAGGGTGTCACCAAGGAGGGAGACAGGGAAAATTTGGGATGGTTGATCACCCAGCCAACTCCAGAGTGGACACTACTAGCTGAATATCCAGCTCTGCCTGTTGGAGGGACTGAGAAGTGATGAGAATGTCATACAAATAGGGCAGCATGCGAATGCCCTGAGACCTGAGCAGAGACATCAATCCCGCCAGCACCTTGGTGAACACTCTGGGAGCTGAAGTGAGACCGAAGGGCAATGCCACAAATTGGTAGTGCTGATCCTCCAGAGCGAACCTGACGAACCTTTGATGACCTGGAAAAACAGGAATATGAAGGTAAGCATCCTTGATGTCCACGGAGGTCATGAAGTCCCCTGGACGCAGGGAGCTGATGGCAGAGCGCAAAGTTTCCATGCGAAAGCGCCTGCATCTGACAAATTTGTTGAGGATCTTCAAGTCCAGGATAGGCCTGACTGACCCATCCCTTTTGGGCACGGTGAAAAGGTTGGAATAGAAACCCTTGCCCCTTTCTCGTAAGGGGACCTGACAGATGACCCCCAGCTCCAGAAGGCTTTGCACCGCCAGAACTAGAGCCTGAGCTGACATAGGGTCCTGAGAGATCCGGGATCTGATGAACCTTGGGGGCGGCCAGGCAGCAAACTCTATCGTGTAACCGGAGGACACTACCTCCTGAATACCTCACCGGTCTGAGACATGAAGCCTCCAGAAGTGAGCAAAGTGCTGAAGCCGTCCCCCACCCGGATTGGTGAGGGCGCCCCTTCATGCCTGAGGGGGGCTTGGGAGAAGACTTTGGCTTGGAGCCCCAGGATGAACCAGGGCGTCCACGTCCTCTGCCCCTACCCCAGAAATCTCCTCGGGCCCCGGTAAGGGAGACCCCCCTCCCCTGTCTGGCTCCACGGTAGGGGGAAGAAAAGGAGCCCTGTCCCCCAAAGAGCCGAGACTGCCGCCTGCGCTGGGGTAACCTGCCTCCCTTAGCAAACAGGTCCAGGCGGTCCCCAAACAGGCGTAGTCCTTTGAAGGGAAACACAGTGAGAGCTTTCTTGGCAGCGTTGTCAGCAGCCCACTGGTGCAGCCAAACCGAGCGGCGTATAGCCACCACAAGGGCAGAGGTTCTGCCACACATCCTAATGGTATCATCCAAGGCAGAGAGGACATAAGTCACAAAAACCTCACAACGAGAGAGTGCATTAAACTCCTCACTAGACACATCATCAGGGGCACCATCTAGGGCACTTCTAAGCAGGGTCCTAATAGCCACAGCCGTAATGGCAGAGGCACAGACCGGGCGCAGCGCCGTCCCCACACAGGCAAAGGCATGGGACGCAAGCTGATCAATACGCCAGTCCTCACCATCCCGCAGCGTAGTAGAGTCAGGGGAATCAATGACAGAGGTGTTAGATAACCCTAGGACTGGGGCATCCACCTCTGGAGGGGATGACCAACGCTTCACCACATCAGCAGGAAATCTTATCCCAACTCTTAGGGACTCCGGGAAGCCTGCTGGGACACTCCCATTCCTTGAGCACAAGATTATTAAAATAGGCTTGCTCAGGAAACTCTAAAGGTGGCTTGGCAGTATGAAATAATCCCCCCTGCTGCCTGGGGGCTGCAACCGGGGAAGAGATAGACAGCACCTCAAAAATCTGAGCCAACAGCCTATTAGTATCATCTGGGGCCCAGGGGTCAGAGCCAGAATCATCATGACCCCTGGGCCTCTCATCAGATGACTCAGAGTCAGAGAATAACTCCCCTTCTTCCAAAGGGGTATAACCAGACAGTTCCAAGAACTCATCAGCTTCCATAGGGAAAAGAGTGACATCAGGCATCAAGTGCCGCTTTTTAGCAGAGACCTTACGCGCCAAGGTATTAGCAAGCAACTTTTCAACACTAGCCAGTCTGGAAGACACATCAGGCTGAGAATCCCCACTGGTATGCAACTCAATGGGAGTCAAATTTAAGCTTGGAGGAGTAGGTGACGACATACGACATGCCGACGTAAACCAGGCTGCAGCGCATGCACCTGCTGGGCACAAGGTATACAGACCCCGCACATTGTCAGCACTAATAGGGGACACCCCACAAGCTACACACAGCCGGGCTTGTCCCGAAGGAACCCCGAGCACATTATCTTGAGACGCCTCCATATGGTGATTATAGCGGATGGGGATTCACGTTATAAAAGCAACCCGGGATGCCCCAATAGCCCGCTAGGGAAGTGGGAGTAATTGAAACACTAGGCCTCACAAGTTTAAAAACTAAATAGAGGGAGTAGGGCCGGGAGAAACCAATAAAGTTCGACCTGTCTGAAAGACATAAGCAAAGATAACCCCATAAGTGACATGTATAATGACATAGGGTAAATAAAGCAGCCCGCGAGGGCACTTGCGGACCGCGGTAGGTAGATGCCAGCCACGCAGCAGCCGAATCCAAAGAAAAAAGGGCGCGGGGTATACCTCGAGGGGTGGGCCGCGGAGACAGTGACGCGGAACGCGCCATCCGCGTGCCCTGCCCCCCCCCGAAGAGCGCGAAGCAGCACACGTGACAAGCAGCCAATAACAGCGCACCAGCGCCTGAGGTAATGCTGCCGCCAACCGCGAAGCACAGTGGAAGCGCGCGCGGTGGCGGCATATTCAAAAACGCAACCAGTGCAACCAAGTCAGCGCGGAGACTGACACCAACCAGAAGCACATCATACAGTGAAGCACCAAGGCATTTACACCCCCCCCCAAGAGCTACAAGGGAGAGTGAGGGAGGGCAGCGGCCACTTAACATAGGGCCCACCGATAGACAGGGGCAGGGGGCAATAGGGCGGGAGGGGCATCCCATAGAGGCTCACCATATGCCTATACCGCCTACCCTTTGGTGGGGGATTGCGGTGGAGCAGCGTTCCTAAGCACCTGACAGCGGTGCTGCCTACCATCACCCGGACCAGTGCAGCCAAGGCTGGGAGGCACATTTAAAAATGGAACAGGTGGGAATAGTCCTACAGGGCCGCAGGCTAATAGCCCCGCTCACCTGCGAGTGAGCAGTTCAGACTGCAGAGAAATTCAGGGGATTTGTGGGAGGTCTAGGGTATTTGAGGGGCCGGGAGGAGCCAATTTTCGCGGTCTCTGCAGTCCTGCGCCCGCTGGTGGAGTAGTACCAAGTGTAATGATTCTTATCTGGAGCAGGACGTACTGTATACTAAGAATATATTAGTTTAGAGCTTCCATACATATAGCCATTAAGAATTATATTAGTGTAGAACAGCCAATCCAAAATTACATTGACTAGCTTGCTATTGTCTTGAGCCCCCCGCAAAAACAGCCTCTTGAAGACAAAAGATATCCTCTGCCATACCAGAGAAATCTCTGAGAAGAATAAAGGGGATTGTCCAGCCAAGTATGAACATTTCATAGAAAGTCTATTTTGACGCAGCATTGCTGTTAATGGGAGGCAACCCAGCATTCCCTTGCCCCTCTGTTGTCTCCCATCATGTCCACCAATTAATCTTACACTGTGTACTACTAGTTCTAGAGTGCTTATGCCCATATTGAACCTTCCCCTTTTCCGAGCATATCTGCCAAATGGGCTGTGTAATGTCCCACAATATGTGTTCATTTTACCCGGGGTAACTGCTTGATATATTGTTTATTTACATAGGCTGAACAGTGTGCCTTTAACTGCCTTTGCCTCTTCCTAGCTCTCTTAGTCTAACTGTGATGCAAGTGATGCAAGTGATTCTTCCCCTCTCCTTCAGCCATTTTCTGGTTTGCATCCAAGCAGTGCACCTGCTGCTCCCTCTTGTAGTCTACAGACGTTTTACCTGCTGCTGTTATGGGTTTGCATCTGCTGTATTGAATGTACATTTCAAGATTCCTGCTGTAAGAAATGTTTATTGTAAGATTCTGTACTGTAATAAAGCTTCTGAAACGTATCTATGTGACTCATAACAAGCTGAGTAAGCCAATGGAGTAAGAACGCATACATCACAGACACAGACAAGGTGAAGCTGTCTACAGGATCCCCGTTACTGCCATCTGGTGAGTCAGAATAGGCTGTGCTCACCCCCCCCCCAATGCTTTCAACCCATCATGGTGATTACATTCTGCAGAGTGCCATCCACTGTCACGCCAACCTCAGAGTAAATAGGAAACCAATGCCCAACATAAAAGTATGTAAATAGAAAAAGCAGTTTAGTCATTCATCATAAGGGCAGAGGTGAAAGGGTATTAGTGCGCTTGCCTGGACAGAGACTTCAAAGAGACTGTCCATGCATTAAAAAAAAAAAACACCACCAGCTAGCATGCTTGATTCCTGGTAGCCCTGTGGGCTGAACGATTCTGGTTCCAAAACTGAGAGTGCGCTTCAGACTGACCCCCAGCAAGAATACAAAGGCCATATAAAGTGCCCTCTGCTGCCAACCAACAAGGGTGTTTGCTACCTTGTGTCTAGCAGCATTGGCGCACACCGAGGTCAGGATGCATCATGCAGTACAAATCATTTTGGAATGTAGACATTTTAAGCAATCATATCTTAATATCAGTAAATCTTTCAATGAATTAGTATTTTGGAGTTGGAACCCTTTTTTTAAATCAATGATTAGTGCTTTCTTAATAGCAGAATAGGGAACCAACTTCTGTGATAAGATCACCGCTGCATCATCACAATAATGATAAAGTGAGAATAGACTGCTGATTTTTGTGACTACAGATACAGTAGAAAAATGATGAAGGTGAATAAATTAGTGACATCCTTAGCCCAGCGCGAGCCCATGAGTAAGTCTTGATGACGAAATGCGTTGGGCAGAGCTAAGGACAGTCACGTGTTTTCTGACGAGCAGTGCCGCTGACTACGGCCGGAGGAGGCGGTGAGCTGGGACTCGTTTGCTGTATGCTGGTGTGCGCGTATTGTGCAGGAAAGTCTTAGATGACACCCAACCTCTACAGTTTTATGCGTGTTTTTGCTTGAACATCTGGTGAGCGGCTTAATAAGGGGCCAGCGGCCATTTACTTGAGTCTTCCTGTGTGTGACATACTTACGCTATTGGAGCGCTTTTGTGCTTTTGTTTTTTGCATGTGTTTTAATAAACCCGGAGAAAGTTGCTATATTATCTTTGTGGAAAGTGGATTTTATTGTTCAATAAGAGCATATTTAAGAGGGTGACTACTCGAGTACCCGAATATATAAGCATCAAATATAGTCAAAGGAGAAAAAGTGGAGCTATTAAGTGGAATCAGATGCGCTTAAAAACCTGATTGAATCTGGTACGTTATATACAGTATGAGAAGGTGGTGGTGATGTCACAGATTTGACACAAAGTTGCTTTTGTTTTCGCTGAGCCTGATATACAGCTTTAGGGCTGTATATATTTTTTTTTATACTGGATATTGGGACTGAAGTGACAAGAGTCTGTAGGCTTGGAGCGAGTGTGTATACATTTAAGCGCAGTTTTTGAGAACAGTTAAGTTCCATTTGTTGTAATAACAGATACAGTAGGCTTTAAAAAATCTTAAATGTAATAATGAAGAAGTTGATTGTGGAAGAGTTGTTGTTTTATATGGTCCTCCATTATTGAGGCACATAGCATTAAGCAGCCCATATATTGTTTGGACTTTATGCACAGATCAATGGTTTTTGATGCTTAATGGTATATCCAGCGCTGTTTTAACCTGAGGAATGTGAGGTTAAGAAGGATGAAGTCTTGGGCCGTCCATAGAGGAAGATTTATTAGTGGTAGTATCAATGTCTTGTCCTGCTAATCACTATACAAGGGCTTCATGTCATGTAATTCAATTTTCACCGCTGTTTTCTCAAAAGCTTTGGGCAACAGCAACAGTTCTAAATGTTTTAAGCTTGAGTAACAAGTCATTTCCAGCATCCCAGAGCTGGAAGGAGGAAGATAACCGAATTACCGAGATAATCTGCAAAGTCTGGCCGCTGCATTATTGACTTTCAAGAGTCACTTTATTTAAAAGTCGTTTCCTTTTTCCGAGCGGCCAGTCATCACTTCCCACAGCATCCCCCTGGGTAGTCTAGGAGCTAAGCTCGGCTGATTTTACTGCGCTAACACCATGAGGTCGATTTGGACAGAACCTGGTGAGAAAACTTGCTTCTTTTTAGGAGAGAAAATCGCCATTCACGTTCATTGTCTACCTTGGGGCTGATTCAGAGCCAGGTAAAAGTTTACACCCGGGAGACAATGAAATTTTCACTTGTAAAATAGAAGTGAGTTTTCTCACCTGGCTCTGAATCGACATCATGGATGTCCGAACATGGACTTCATCCAAAAGTCTGTGTTCACTGTCCAGCCAGAACACGGAAAAGCTGGCTTATGGGCCTCTGAGCATCCCATCAATCCGCTTCACCTAAGGGTGCAGCAGCAGCTGGCATTAGAAGTGTCCTCACTCATGGGTGCTGGCGGACATCTTCACAGAGCTGGTATACCAAATCATGATTCCTCATGGGCTCCCTTGCATTGCAAGGGACAGGAGCATGTGGAGAGTGGTCATGGAGAAATAGAAAGAAATGGAGGGGAAAACTCTACAGACCTCTTACAGTGTCTACAGTGCGCTGCAGGAAATGCTTCAGGTGATTTCATTATTGTCTTATTATTGCCATTATCTGGACAAAGCCTTTAATTAGTAAAGCTGTCCCCAACCTTACCTTGAAATTCTGCACCCCAGGTCCACAGGAGCAATAAACTAGCCTGACCCTCACACCCTCTGTGGGAGATACTCACCTTTTTCTAGTGGCGATCATAACACAATGGACAGAAAAAGCTGCATACATGTGTGGCAGCAGCACCTACTTCAATAGATGGTGTACAGCACTGCAGTGTGCGGTGTGTAGCTGGCTTACTGTCCCCCATCTTACTGAGCTCTAAGAGCAAATGGGGAGAATCTCCTAAACATGGGACTTACAGGTGCAGGCCTTGGGGCAGACTTGGACCCTGGCTGGCACAGAGAGTTTAAAGGGTAATTCCACTTTCAATGGCATTTTTAAAAGTTCCCATAATCGTGTGCCAATATGATGTGCTCAAGGCGCTTCGCTGTTAATTTCTTTTCTATATGAAACTCTGTGTTACTAAAGAAAACCTTTTTTCCCCAGCAACCCTGCCATGTTTACCTTAGCAATGTACATCACAAGTGGTGTTCTGATATACAGATCAGAGTTTTTTCTGATTCTGGCTTGATAATCATAATTGATAATCAGTCAATAATTTAATTGACTGAGGCAGAGATGACAGACTTAAAGTGGATCAAAACCAAGGATTTTGACTATCCTGGGTTTTGGTCCTTGCCCCTGGGGCACCCTGATCGAGGATGCCCCACTGTGTGAAACCCCCCAGGTCACTGAAACAAACTCACCTCTTCCAGGTCCTATGGCGCATGCACGACCACTCGTCCAATCAGAACGCTCGGATCGGCTGATGTCCCTTCATCTAAGCCTTCGTCTAAGGCGAGTGGCTCCGAGCGTGCAGGTGGCCACATCCCCCACTACCCTCTAACAGGAAGCGTGCCCCTGACGGCCATTCACAAATGCCTGGCGCGGACACGGGCCCTGCTAGAGGGATAGTGGGGCCGCGGCTCGCGCATGCACTGTTGGACCGGAAAAGAAGGTAAGTGTTTGGGTGACCTGGGGGTTTCACACAGCGGGCCATACGGATTTTGGATGCCCCAGGGGAGGAAATTGTTCGGCCTGGGAATCTTATAGATGCCTGGGCCGATCGCCGTGGGTTTTGGTCCACTAACCCCATCTCCATCCACAATAACTTCATCAGGGGGGATCACTGTCTAGTAGCTAAAGGGTTACTGGCAGCGTTCTCAGCTGGGGACGTCATTACTGCTGCTTTTTTTAGCCAAAGCTGCTGATGAGCTCACATGTTACAGTGGTTTCTGGGATTTGTAGTTGTAGTAGCAGATATACTGTATATGAGACTTGGAAGCAAAATGCTGATAAGTAAATCACATGTCTGGGGGCACAATCCTAACACAAATGTTTATTTTACATCACAGAAGAGGAGAACAATAAGGCAGAGCACCAAAACCCTGACAAAAAGGGAGTTTTACAATTGCGTACACTTTAAGGCAAACATGCTCAACCCTTTTCCTCAAGGTCCGTCTGAAACTCAGCCATCTGAGCAGCCAGCTGCGTGAATCAGTCTAGGGGTTTAGGTAAGCACATTCATTAGCCTGTAACAGTCCTTTAGGGCTCACACATGGATCAGTGAGCACAATCAGTGGTTTGTACTCCACCGCCGGCTTCCCAAGCAATTACTTGTACATGTCCAGCTGACCTGGCGTTGCAGGTCCGCTGAGCATAACAACGCTGTACTTATGTACATACAGGGCACACAATACAGGGCACACAATATAGGGCACACACTACAGGGCACACACTACAGGGCACACACTACAGGGCACACACTACAGGCACACACTACATGGCACACACTACAGGGCACACACTACAGACACACACTACAGAGCACACACTACAGACACACACTACAGACACACACTACAGGGCACACACTACAGACACACACTACAGGGCACTCACTACAGGGCACACACTACAGACACACAATACAGGGCACCTTACAGGGCACACAGTACAGGGCACACACTACAGGGCACACACTACAGACACACACAGTACAGGGCACGCACTACAGACACACACTACAGGGCACACACTACAGGCACACACTACAGGACACACACTACAGACACACACTACAGGGCACACACTACAGGGCACACAGTACAGGCACACACTACAGGGCACACACTACAGACACACACTACAGGGCACACACTACAGGGCACACACTACAGTGACACACTACAGACACACACTACAGTGACACACTACAGACACACACTACAGGGCACACACTACAGACACACACTACAGGGCACACACTACAGGGCATACATTACAGACACACACTACAGACACACACTACAGACACACACTACAGGGCACACAGTACAGGGCACACACTACAGACACACACTACAGAGCACACACTACAGAGCACACATTACAGACACACACTACAGACACACACTACAGGGCACACAGTACAGGGCACACACTACAGGGCACACACTACAGACACACACTACAGGGCACACACTACAGACACACACTACAGGGCACACACTACAGGGCACACACTACAGGGCACACACTACAGGCACACACTACAGGGCACACACTACAGGGCACACACTACAGGGCTCACACTACAGACACACACTACAGGGCACACACTACAGGGCACACACTACAGACACACACTACAGGGCACACACTACAGACACACACTACAGGGCACACACTACAGGGCACACACTACAGGGCACACACTACAGGGCACACACTACAGACACACACTACAGGGCACACACTACAGGGCACACACTACAGGGCACACACTACAGGGCACACACTACAGGGCACACACCCAGCGAGATCCCGGCCACAAAATAAACTTTCTTCATCATTTACTGCCACACAAGTACACAGCCATATTCACGCAGAGCTAAACCTAATACTGCAAAATTGAAATTGATATTTTAACTGGTCTTCGATAGAGGCTGCTCAATAGAGTGTTGCAAGAAAAGCTTCTGGAAAAGGGAATGTCAACTGCAAGCTGGATCCCCCAAACCTCACTGATCTGCTGCCACTCTCCCCTCTGGCATGTGCGCCTTAAAGTATACTAAAATCAAAAAACTCCCTTTTGTCAGGTTTTTGGTGCTCTGCCTTTTGTTTTTCTCTTTTGGAATGTAAAATAAACATTTCAGCTGGCTATACAGTATCTCTGTGTCTTGGTACAGTAGGAGTGGCTTACTTGCCCATTAGTAAAGCTCTTAGTATACTTTATGACTACAAATCCCAGGAGCCTTTCACTGTAACAGGTGAGATCATTAGCAGCTTTGGCTAAACAAAGTCGTGGCAATTACCTCACCAGGTGAGAATACTGCCCCTAACCATTTAGCTACTAGACACTGATCTCCCCTATCTGATGAGGTTATTGTGGCATCCCTCATTACAGCCAGTGAGTGGCATCCCTCATCGCAGCCAGTGAGGGGCATCCCTAATTACAGCCAGTGAGGGGCAAATGGGACAAGAGACTATGCAGACATGTGGAGGCGAGTAAGCATTATTGCCCGGGCACTTTACCACCAGTGGGTGTCCCAAATCGGGATGTGAGATTACCCCAAGGACCATTGGGTGTTATTGGGGTTGGGTGTCAGCTTTGAGAAGAATACACATTTTAAGGAGAAGTCAATGCACATAATAATCCTTGTGATCAAGTGACTCACTGAAGGCAGCTGTATGTCAAAAGTAACTGAACTATCACCAAGTATCATAAATTTGCCAGCGATGCAGACATTCATCACAGGTCACACAGAGCAGTACTGTTTATAGTATGTCAGCATTTCTACATTAATAGATCTGCTTTTTAACCAGTGGATGCCTAATATGACCTGGAATAAGAATCTAGACTCCTAACCCTTGTGATCACAGTATCAATGTGGGCTAAATACCTGTATCTTGAACTATTCCTTCCAATGAGATAATTATTTAAAATGACTGTATACTTATTCCCTCTAATTAGATAACTGTTTTAGTATGCTGGAATACAGGAAGTCATCCCCAGATTATTGACTCACCTTCTACCTTCTGCAGAGAGGCATGAAAGGGAAAATAACAAAGAGTTGTGTGTCAGAAGTAATATGTCCACCATTTGCAGAAACAATGCAATACACAGGTTGGCACTGTCCAAATCAGGAGGCCTGTGGCTTTAAAGCAGCCCCCCATCTAACAAAACAAAAGGATACTCACATTTTCCCCCAGCCCTCCCACCCCCTGGCGGTCAGCAACTCACCTGATCCCTTACTCACCTCTCAAGCTGCCCGTCACCCGGAACAGCAATCAAAAATGAATCGGAGTGAGTCGGACTCGCTCCCCTCATGATTAGTCATAGGAGCACTGCCACGACCTCTCCATTCATTAGGCTCGATTCAAAATCCCAAATGTCATTATGTTCGTATTTGCAATCGAAAGTTTTGTTGGGTGTTTGTCATTTTTTCCTTTTTTTTTGGCCATTTTCGACTCGCACGAACATTCGGGAGAATGCGTATATGCGCTTTCGATTAGCGAAAGCAATTCGGAACATTTCCAATCAAAATTGGAAAATTTTCGTTCCTTCAGAAAACTTCCGTTGCTGGGATGGTTTACGTCACATTCAGAGAGCTGTTTGCCGACGGCTCACCACCCTATAAATTCGTATAATTGTAAAACCACTTCCGACACCTCTGAGGGCTCGGATTGCTATTTTTGAACATGTTTTGCGGCTATGTGGAGGAGTCTGCGCGCCTTTAGCACCAAGGCATTGCATGTATCAGCATGGCCGAGGCCATAAATTGTATAGCAATGCATACCTGAATCAATACATTTCATGTATGCCTTATAGAAGCATTTTAATGCTGACCTAAATTAGTCTTTAGCATGTAAAAATGTATTTTCCCACACATCCACATAATTGCTATATTTTGGAAGACTTATGTCCTTTGTGAATTATATTTGGATTGTTGAACTTGAATCTTAATTTGTTGTAGGAGTTATTGTTTTAGTCGGTTACCTTTGCTTTGTGTAATTATTTTATATTTGGTTGCAGGAACCGCAAGATGTGCCACTCGCCCTTGCTCCTGATGCCTGTTCTTTGCCTGCAGAATGCGGGCCAGGGGTTCTCTAATCGGGCACTATGCAAAACCCGGACCGTGGTGGCGAGGGCCCTCTGGCTTATGAAGTCCAGATTTAGGTGTTTGGACCATACGGGGGGGGGGGGGGCACTACAGTATGACCCCCAACAAGGTTATACCAATATTTTAATTTACGTTTTTTAACAGGGACCACACGTGCCAGAGTGGCACAACTGAGTGTCAGGGTCCTTCAGTTGGTGGGCGAGATGCAGGAGCTGCGCAACTCGTTGGGGACCACAGATGAAGAATAATGTTCAGTGGCCTGCCATTGCTATGTATTTAATTATTTATAGTTGTAAAAAGTTGAAATTTAACACATTTTGTAAAAATGCATATTTGATGCTGGTAATTATTTTTAAAAAGTTACATTGTCATTTCATTAACAAACTACATTAACACAAAACTAATAGGCACAGAAATATTTAAAGATGAATATTCACAGGACCGAGAAGTGGTTTGGGTGAGCTTTAAGGGTCCAAAAGGGAAGATGGAGGACAGTGCTAAGTGATTTAGCTAAACATTGTAGTAGAAGTGAGGGTGGCAAATATGTAGGCGAGCACTTTCATGACTTAAGTTTGTAGTGCGCAGGCGCAAGATCGTAAGGATTCCGTCTGGACGTTTATTTTTGGTAAAATGGAAACAGAATCTATCGGGAAACGTAAAGGATTCGTTGGAGGATACGATGGGAAAAGGGCAAAAACGAAAGCCTACGTTGTAACATGTGGAAATGAAACGGAAAAGTCTGGATGGAAAATGACATCCGCGTAATTCGTAATCTGCCGTACGAACGGACGGAAACTTTACACAAGGTTTTCAATGCATTCATAGAATCGCTCGTACGCTCATACGAGAGCGGGAAATTTTGAAAATGTTACGACGTCGGCACCAAACCGAAAGTTTTTTTGTGTCTCTCTGAATCGAGCCTATTGTAATGGGGGAGTGTTAGGTAGTTTAGTGTCTTCCTTGGCCAGACCCCTCTCTGGCACAGATTAGCCAGGGAGGGTGCAAGTATAACTTAAAGTGGACCAAAACCAAGGAATTTGACTATCTTGAATTTTGGTCACCCCGATCGAAGGTGCTCAGCTGTGTGAAACTTCCCAGGTCACCTAATCGCACCTATGCGCAGCCCTCTCGTCGCATCCCCCGCTACCCTTTATTAGGGAGCGTGCCCACGCCGGCCATTCACAAATGCCTGGCGGTGGGCATGTGCCCTGCCAAAGGGATAGCGGGGATGCAGTCGCTGCTCGCGCATGTACCATTGGATCGGGAACGAAGATGAGTTTTCGGGTGACCTGGAGAGTTTCACACAGCGGGACACCCCCGATCGGGGTGCGCTGGGGGGGAGTGAGTATGCCTGCCCTGAAGTCTCCTTTAAGTGGAAATGGCTGCTGGTCCAATTACCCCTGCAGTGAGGGGTAACACGCTTTGCCGCACCTCTTGACCTCTTGACACATTCCCTCGCCTCTAATTGTCAGTTTGCTGCAATCATATCAATGGGACCCACTTGACAGCAGCACCCATAGGGCACGCACTGGTAGCCAGCAGTGGGGGAACATGCAAGTAAGTAGGTCTGCACGGCATTGGGCTTGCTGTTAGAATAAGCACGGTGCGGAAAGTCGGAATAAGACCTTCTCCTCACACCCCCTCCCTCCTCACTGCGGGGGTAAGCAGACCAACAGTGTTTTTGACCCTTGGTCCAACCTTTAGTCATTTCTGAAGTGAGAAACCAGTCAGCTGACTAGCGAAACCTCTTCAGGTCCCATTGCCTTGACTTATGATTACAGATATACCATGGATGGACCTTCCCAGATCTGGCTGCAAACATGTGTGAGCCTTTGTGTATTGTCTTACTTCTGGTTCTCCGCAGTCACACTGTTCTCCTTCTTCAACGTATCCGTTTCCACACTTCTGCTCTCCAAAGGATTCCGTCACTTCAGGCATGTTGTAGAGACACATGCCCACTCCCTTTTCCAGGCTGCTGTCCAAGTCCTTCTTACTGCAGCTGCTGAACACGGTGGGGAACGGGTATCTGCAGGGGAACACAGGCAAAGCAAAAGCTCCATCACTCTCATGTGCACAAGCTAAATATCAGCTAACAATTCCTGCAGAGCACCCAACTACACCACAAGTGTCAATCCCTTGACCCCTTGAGGGGCCGCATGGTCGCACAGCAGTCATAGGCCTTGCTGGATGTGATACAACAGATCTCTCTCTTGAAGGGACATGTGAAGCCAAAGTTCCTCCTTTCTGGCTATAATGCTGCCAGAGCGTGCCTCTGCCATGATGATATTGTGCCGGGATACAGAACAGCTGGCAGCCAAGATGCGGCCACTCCCTGAAGACAGCCGGTGGACTATAGATTTATCACTGCACCGCCACACAGCAATAACTCAGCTGCATGACAAGTCAAAGGCAGGCTGCTAATGAGTTTGTCCTGTCGTCACCTGCAATTAGTGTGTGCAGCAGCAGCTATAGGCACAGAAATTGCTGCAGACACTTTATTATTGCTGCCTCCATTGTTCTAATTAACCTGTTTCACACTTTCTTTTCGGTGCTAGTGAGAAAATATCACTTCATTTGCTTAGCTTTGTTTTTACTCATCAACTCAGCTATGCTCCCCCTAATAGTCGAGATTAGACCACAACTTTAAATCTCTCTGCATCAGTGTGGCCCAGATTTGCACCTCTGGTGTTTCACCTGGAAGTCACACAATGGAAATATGTGAAAAATGAAGCAGGAAATCCAAGAAAAAATCCAACCCCTTGTCAAGTCCAAGTTGTCAACTAAGGGGTTTATTCATCAAGGGATAGCGGCAGGTAGTGAACGGTGAATGCCGGGCGCTGTACGCAAAACCACATATATCAAAGCGATTCCGGTGAGCGACTCTAACAGCGCCATGTAGCGTCCGATTCATCATCACAGGCGGCTAAGTGTATAGCGCCGGAGCTCTAGCTTCCGGAGTGCCAGGAGTTACCCATAGATTTCAATGGACGTTACCTTTCTTCTCTTTAAACAGGGCTTTCTTTTAATTTTTTAAATCAAATCATTGTGTCACCTCTCCTGGCCTATTTAAAGTCATTTTTGAAAACTTTTTTGATTCATTATATTTTTATGAGAATTGTCATTACAGGTCTGGTATTAAAGTGTCACAATGTAATTACAATGTCATTCCATATGTTTTCGCATTGTTACTAGTGGATATGTGTTCAAAAATGGACTTTAATCATTCAGCTTCTGGCGCTCTGGGCTACAGCGACCCAATTTTGAGCGCCTGCACTGTGTGAGGCTGTTTTTTTATGAATATGGTTTGAGTCGCTCACACTGACCAGTTGCTATTGTTCGCTCCCATATAGCTCTGTACTGGTGTTATAGCGACTCACACATCAAATTCATCAATGCCGCCCAGCGACTGAGGCGCTCGGTAACAGCGACCCATAGCCAATCACAGTGACTACTAAGCGGTCACTCTGAGCGCCTCGCTACAGACGCTCATCTGCCGGTACCTGGCGCTAGTAATGAATCAGCCTGCCAGTTCATGGCTGCTGTGCAGTGATCCCCCCGCCAGATTCAGAGGAGGATCAGCAACATCAGGTTAGTGGTTTTATTATTTTAATGTCCAAATTGTACTTAGCACAGAGTCGGGGGGGGGGGGGGGTTCATTTTATTTGGACTTCCTCTTTACATATAGTACACATAAGTTAAAGAGGACCAAATCCCACATTTTTAACTAGCCTCCCATGAATTGCTCCCCCCATGAAGAGCACCTTTTGCTTCCCCGTGAAGAGTACTTTTAGCCAATTTTTTATGCTCCTACGTCACTCTAATCCCAAATAATGTCGCCTGTTTTAGCTGTAAAGCTCTGCCTCCTCCATGATGTGTGTAGCAATGATGGCATTGCTACACCTATGCAATGACTGATTGACTGCCATCTTATAGACAGGGACAGCAAAAATAAAAGTGTTCCAGGACTATTGGAAAAGCAAAAATATCAATTTCTAGTTCTCCACCCTAAGAAGGAAATATTGCCAGGGGCTTTGGCAAAATGTATTCCACAAGTTAATTGGGTTTTGGTCCACTTTAAGTATGTAGGGATAAAAATATTGTATGGCTATGAATAAATACTGCAAGACAACAAGAGGAAAGCCGGACCACAAAAATACAGAGCTAAAGTGGAGCCCATCCCATGCCTGCAAGGATCAATGCAGAAAACAAGTTGATCCCACTTCACCAGCCCCAAACCACATATCAATAGTGTGTGTGTGTGTGTGTGTGCGTGTGCGCGCGCGTGTGTGTGTGTGTGTGTGTGTGTGTGTGTGCAGACAGCCTGGTTACAGGAGCAGAATAAGCAAAATGCTACACTCCCCCACGTCTTCCTTGGGCTGGGGGAACTGTTGTTTCCGTCTACTGCCCAGCAGCATTAAACTGTTACTCCCCTTTCCGCAACCCAATTCCTAGTTGACAATATCAAAGATCCTTCTGTACTACACAAACCTCATGCAGAGGAAAATTTCATATCACAGGAGCACTCTTACCCGAGCAATCGTATTGGGTGCTTGGCCAGCGGTGGCGCCGCATACACTGAAATCAAACGAGAAGCCAGCACTCCATGTGCAAATAAAGTATATTGAATCAAGGTCATATAATCCATGCAATCTTGATCCAGCGAATGATACAGTCCAAATAATCTATATCCGACGTTTTGGGGCGTTCAACCCTGATGAAGGGGCGCGTGCCGCCCCAAATGTCAGATATAGATGGTAGCAAATTATTCCTCCTCCTCCCACAATCCCGCAAGATCTGATTTTCAACATCTAATTTTCCCCTCCCATCATCCATCTAGCAACATCAAATGGATAGACCAATTCCTTGCCACTTTCGGGAACATCAAATTAAAAAAAAAAACAAGATCCATCCCCATTAGCCAGCCCAGGTGCTGTTGGGCCTGGAGCTTAATCTGGGGTTTGACCCCCCCCCCCCCCCCGTGGGCCAAGCCTGGATTGTGGTATATATTAATGTGGTTTATGGGACTGTGGGCTGGATTGTGATGTGGGTGAATCTGGCTGATATGTTCTGGTCCTGATCTAGTTCAATAAGCCTTACTGATAATGGATGCTGAAGGACTGGATGTCAGGAACCAGATGAATAGCTGCAGGGCACAAAATGTGAGTATGGATTTTTTTTGTATATGTATATGCATGTTCAGGCTGCTGACAACGCCGGAGCTGGACTAAGCTGTTTTTGGCCCACCATTAATATTGACTCTGGGGGTCACACCACAGCTACATGCAAGTCTGTTATTTATTAAGACACATAAATGATGCCAAGCAAATCCCCCTCACTGTTCCACTTACTTGCAGTACTCTTCTGGTGTGAAAAAGAGACACCAGCCATTACCTGATAACATCTTATAAAAGTGCATAGCTGAGAACTGTGCTGATTGTGCAACAAGACTTGACCTAAACTCAAGTCGAATAATTAGAGCCAATAATCTTCAGAAAACACTGAAGCTGCCATTTTAAATGGTAAGTCCATGTTCGATGACATTTTTGAAAGTGTATTTTTTTGTGCCAAAAGGATGTTCTCAAAAAGTGGAGCCAATCTGGTATTTTTCCTATGTTAGTAAATGTACTGTACACCATGTCTGTATACCATGTCTGTACACCAAGAAGAGGGAAGTGAGTCCTGTACACACAGAATGCTGCTGCTATGGCCACTGTTGAAGTGAGGGAGCTCACTCATCTTTACACATGTCCAGCAGCAGTGTTCTGTGCAACTATCTGCAATCTGTTGCTATTGGCAACGTACACCAAGCCTGCACAGATTGACAGATTAAAACAGCTTCCATAAAACCCACATTTGCTAACATTAGAAAACATTAAATGCTAGATCAGCTCAGCATCTTTAAGACATCATTTGGCCATACAAAAATATGCACTTTTAAAAATTCAATTGAAAGTGGACTTACCCTTTAAGGATAAATGTGGGTGGTTGGCAGGGCCGGATTAAATGTGGTGGAGGCCACTGGGCACAAAATCTGGTGAAGATTTACCCTTTAAAATAATAGTCCAGCCAAGTAAATGATTGGTGGTTGCCTGGCACCCGCCTACTTCCTGGAACGTCAGATTGTGCCATCCTTGTGCGGGTGCGTGCTGCTCGGGAACTCCTGCTTTGCCATTCTGGGTGGGGGGGTGGTGTAGTCGCCCAGCTGGTCCAGCAGAAAACAGTTCCCTGCATTGAGCTGCCAGCGGCTGTGCTTGGTGGCTTATGTGCAGTGACAGCTCTGCACGCACCCATCACTGTAGCGTTGCTGACGGCGGCTTTGCTGCTATAGATGCCACATCCTGCCCTGTGGTGGCTTTGGCTGCAGGTTTGCAAAAACAAAAAAAGCATTGCCCAGACTCACCCCCCCCCCCCCCCCCTGCTGCCAATAGCTCTGTTGCTGGCCCCGTGGCCCATCAGACCAAAGACTGAAAAGCCTCCTGGACAGAACATAACCCAAAGGTTGGTGGAGGCTCTGCTTGCAGGGCAAGTGGTGGAGGCCCCGGGGCATGTGCTCCTTGCGCCCACCTCATAATCACGCCCTGGAAGGTTTGAAGGTGGTTGGAACTATTGGAATTATTGTGGGTTCAAAATATCCAAAACTCCGTCTAGGCTGGGCCAAGAGGTTGTTCTGAGCTCAATCCATAAATAATATAGCTGTCTTGTTGTAATTTTCTAAAGCAGATTACGTACGGGGACACCCATGAACCTTGTGTCCTCTCTTTGGGTTTGCCTATATACACAGAGCCAGAACAGTCCAGCTGCATGAAAGGTTCCTGCCAATATAATGGAAAACATTTCGGCCCTACTCAAATTCTGCAATGTCAGATAGCCTGGAGATCTGCTTTACATATATCTTCAGATCCTTGGTGCCTGTCACGTTCATTCCATTTGGCAGAGAAACATTATAAGAGTGCAGCACTGCACTGGAATTTAGAACATTGAGAAAATAGTAATTAGGTAACACAAACAATAATTAGTGTTAAATGCCGAAAACATATGGTAATAAAGTATTCGTAAAGTGATGATGACCTTCAAGCTATTTTAAATGCATAAATGAGAAACACAGTCTCCTGGGACTCTTTAACAGAGAGGACAAGCCACGGGGAGGCCGATTCATTAATAGCGCCAGGTAGCGACAGATGAGCGCCAGTAGCGTGATTTTCACAGCGCCAGCTAGTATTCGCTGTGCTTGGCCGGGGTTTGCTTGTTGACAGCGACTCAGTCGGTGTGCGGTAATGTTGAATACGGGGTTAGGGGTCGCTGTTTCACAGGTTCCGCTTGTATGGGTGCGCCTGACAGCGAATGGCCAGAGCGAACGGCTTGCTGCAGATTCATTAAAAAATCACGCTCAAAAATTTCTCGCGCTGTGAATTCCTTGTTTAAACCCCAGAGCGCTGGCGGCGATGTGTGTAAAGTAGTTTTTAACCCCCAAATAACCATTTTTTTTAATGTAAATATTATACAAGTTTTTCTAAACATTTTGTAATATGAATACATGAATATCAGACCTGTAATATCAATTCTGCACATTTTTTTTTTTTTTTACTTTAAAAAAAAATATCTAACATTGCAGAAGTGGTCACAGAATTTTTGACATTAAAAAAAAAAAAAAAACAGTGATAGCAATTAATTATGATTATTTAAAGATTGCTCCATTGAAATGCATTGGACCACGCCAGGGAGCGACAGGTCATACCTGTCGCTGTGATGGGATTAGCAGCGGCGCTGTTCATTGCAGTCGGCTACATGATGAATCCCGCGGTAGCTGACGCTGTCGCCGGCGCTAGCCTCATTTAGCGTGATAAATGCGTCATTGTGACCGACGCCGGGCGTACTTGATTCGGTAGCCGCCGATAGCTGGCGGTACCTGGCGCTTGTCAGACACTACCTGGCGCTAGCCCTTGATAAATAAGGGCCTTAGTGAGGAATCCATGTTAGGCTGAAAAAAGTAGCCTAAAAGAAGCCAAAAAGTCCCCTATTCAACTGTATAATGTAAAGAGAACTTTCTTAAACTGGACCTTCACCCTAAATAAGAGCCTATCTTGTATGGTTGCCCCTCCCTGTACATACAGATTGCTCACATTAAAAATCATCCAACCTGTACCTACTGCCTTTTCTGAGCGTTTAAACATCCAAGATGGCCGCCCGTGGAGTCTCATGCTGCCTGCAGACAGGAAGTGTCTTCTGACTATGCTGCTGTGCATTCTGGGATTGCTGTCCTTTTCCTGAGCCCTGCTGTCCTCTCCTCAATATGTGATGCTTCTGAGGCAAGATGGCAGCGCCAGTCTCCTAGAGTCCTAAACAGAGTTGCAGCCCAGTGGAGGAAAGTATAATAAATAACTGACTTAAAACGTAAAATATATTATTTTTAGATGCTGGGAAATAGATTTTTAAGGGTTTGGACTTTTCATTAAATGATGCTGAAGGTCCAGTTTAAAACACAAAGTTATTACATGTCACATAAAGCCTATTAATAGGAAATGCCCATGATTCTTAGCAGTAGGTGGAGCCTAGCAGATAATCTCTTCTCGCCTTTGTAATATCTCAAAAACCTAGCAAGAACAGTCCAGATGTGCAATGCTTGAGAATATCTTCTAATATTTAGATAGCCAGAACTTACTTGTGGACATGTGTTTCGGCTAGTGGCCCTCATCAGCCTAAGGATGGAAGTGATGGTTGTATTGCAGGTAAGGGTTGGGAGCACCATGACAAGCCACTTAGGGAAAGATCCTTGTTAAACCTATTTTAATGGGCTAAGAGCAGCCAAAGAGACCAAAAAGCTCCCTCTTTAGGTGTATGAGGTAAAACACAGAATTTACATGACATATACTGACCAAGAATATAAAGGATTTACCCATGATTATTAGCAGTGCATTGAACAATGCAACTCATCTCTTTTCACCTTCATGATATCTCATGTGAGCAAGAAAGAGCCGTCTGGGCTTGCAATTCTTAAATGTTTCTTCTAATATTTACACAATTATTACTTACCACTAGCGATTCTTTAATAATTCAAAAATTTGTTTACGGTGGACCAAAACTGTGTGTAAGCTGATCAGGCAATCGAGGGGGGTTCACAGAGCGGGGCATCCTAGTTCGAAATATCCCAGGGAGAGGGAATCAGCTGGCACTGGAGTCTATGAGACTCCAGGGTGGGTTTTGGTCCACTTTAAAAAAAAAAGTAAATGGCATTAGCTGAGTAGGTATAGGAGTAGCTTATACTCCTAAGAAGCAAGAAATGTTCGAGCTGCAGAGACCTGGTGCTACCCTATCAAGTTAGAAAGTCTTCTACGGGGAGGCCGATTCATTAACTGCGGCAGGTAGCGACAGTTGAGGGACTGTAGCGGCATTTTCAGAGCGCCCGCTAGTAGTCGCTGTGCTTGGCCATTGTTCGGTAGTTGATAGCGACTGAGTCGGTTTGCCGTAATGTTGAATATTGGGTGAGGAGTCGCTATTTGACAGGTTCCGCACTGTATGGGAGCGCATGATAGCGACTGGTCAGAGCGACCGGCTCCCACCATATTCATTAACAAATCACACTCAAAAAATTCTCGCGCTGTAAAATGCATGTTTAAACCCCAGAACGCTGGCGGCGATGGGTTAAAAGTAGTTTTTTAACCCCCAAACCACCATATTTTTGGAAACCAAAAAAAACAAGTTTTTAAAATAATTTTGTAATATGAATACATTAATATCAGACCTGTAATATCAATTCTGTACAATTTTTTTTTTATTTTTTTTTACCTTAAAAAATTATTTAAAATGGCAGAAGTGGTCACAGAATTTTTCACATTAAAAAAAAAAAAATTAATAACAATTAATTATTAATATTTAAAGATTGCTCCATTGAAATGCATTGGAGAGCGCCAGGTAGCGAGAGGTCATACCTGTCGCTGTTCAAGGTCGGACGCTAGCGCTGTGGGCTGAGGCTGGAATAATGATGAATGAGTGACTATATGGCGCTATCTCAGTCGCTAAGCAGGATTGGCTTGATAAGCAGGATTGGCTTGATAAGCAGGATTGGCTTGATAAATGTGTGATTGTGGTGGGGAGCCGGCGTTCTCGTGGCGGTGCCCGTCATTACCGGCCGCTCACCAGTCGCTACCTGTCGCTATTCCTTCATAAATAAGGGCCTTAGTATTTTCTTGCCACATCAGCAGATAAATCTGTGAGTAAAGTGTCAGGAAGAAGCCCCCTTATTGAATCTGCTGAGACTCATTTCTTATGGATATAAGGGGTAAAATATCGTACTGTCATGCACCGAGGGCTTGGTGGAAAAACAAGAATCGCAGGTGAACGGAAGTCTCAGGGGAGGTTTGCTCACTAGCTGTGAATCTGGGGTGCCCACATATTAAGACGCAAGATGGCATTAGCTTGTTCCCAGGGGCGTAACTATAGGGGTTGCAGGGGGTGTAACCTCACTGGGGCCCAGGAGGACGGGGGCCCAATCGTTGTTGCTCCTTCACCTTATTTATCTTATTTGTGTTTACTTGGCATCATTTCTGCTGTTTTGATCTTTAGTTTTCTAGCTGCTTCTGATTGAGTTAAAAGACAGAAAATATACTTTATGAGCCCTGAAATTTAATGTTTCGCAGTAGGGCCCCGTTACATTTAGTTACACCACTGGATGTGCCCCTGTATAGTGTATGGTATAGTATTTAAACTAGACTTAGACGGGACTACCTTGGCATCATTGTCCAGCTCATACATACAGTATATTTCCATATTTGTTATCTAATCGACCCCCCTTCCTAAAAAGTGAGCACTAGCTGTGGTTCTAGGGTGACCTGGTGGCAAAATGGATGAGGGCATTAGCGTATACCCCCCTCTGATGGTGGCATGATAGATGATGGCATTAGCATATACCCCCTCTGATGTGGCAAGACGGGCGAGGGCATTAGTATATACCCCCTCTGATGGTGGCAAGATGGGTGAGGGCATTAGCATATACCCCCTCTGATGTGGCAAGACTGGTGAGGGCATTAGCATATACCCCCTCTGATGTGGCAAGATGGGTGAGGGCATTAGCATATACCCCCTCTGATGTGGCAAGATGGGTGAGGGCATTAGCATATACCCCCTCTGATGTGGCAAGACGGGTGAGGGCATTAGCATATACCCCCTCTGAGGTGGCAAGATGGGTGAGGGCATTAGCGTATACCCCCTCTGATGGTGGCATGATAGATGATGGCATTAGCGTATACCCCCTCTGAGGTGGCAAGACGGGCGAGGGCATTAGCATATACCCCCTCTGAGGTGGCAAGATGGGTGAGGGCATTAGCGTATACCCCCTCTGATGGTGGCAAGATGGGTGAGGGCATTAGCATATACCCCCTCTGATGGTGGCAAGATGGGTGAGGGCATTAGCATATACCCCCTCTGATGTGGCAAGATGGGTGAGGGCATTAGCGTATAGGCCCTCTGATGTAGCAAGACGGGTGAGGGCATTAGCATATACCCCCTCTGAGGTGGCAAGATGGGTGAGGGCATTAGCATATACCCCCTCTGATGTGGCAAGATGGGTGAGGGCATTAGCGTATAGGCCCTCTGATGTAGCAAGACGGGTGAGGGCATTAGCATATACCCCCTCTGATGTGGCAAGACGGGCGAGGGCATTAGCATATACCCCCTCTGAGGTGGCAAGATGGGTGAGGGCATTAGCGTATACCCCCTCTGATGGTGGCAAGATGGGTGAGGGCATTAGCGTATACTCCCTCTGATGGTGGCAAGACGGGTGAGGGCATTAGCATATACCCCCTCTGATGTGGCAAGATGGGTGAGGGCATTAGCATATACCCCCTCTGATGGTGGCAAGATGGGTGAGGGCATTAGTGTATACCCCCTCTGATGTGGCAAGATGGGTGAGGGCATTAGCATATACCCCCTCTGATGGTGGCAAGATGGGTGAGGGCATTAGCATATACCCCCTCTGATGTGGCAAGATGAGTGAGGGCATTAGCGTATACCCCCTCTGAGGTGGCAAGATGGGTGAGGGCATTAGCATATACCCCCTCTGATGTGGCAAGATGAGTGAGGGCATTAGCGTATACCCCCTCTGAGGTGGCAAGATGGGTGAGGGCATTAGCATATACCCCCTCTGAGGTGGCAAGATGAGTGAGGGCATTAGCATATACCCCCTCTGATGTAGCAAGACGAGTGAGGGCATTAGCATATACCCCCTCTGATGTGGCAAGATGGGTGAGGGCATTAGCGTATAGGCCCTCTCATGTGGCAAGATAAGTGAGGGCATTAGCGTATACTCCCTCTGATGGTGGCAAGATGGGTGAGGGCATTAGCATATACCCCCTCTGATGTGGCAAGATGGGTGAGGGCATTAGCATATACCCCCTCTGATGTGGCAAGATGGGTGAGGGCATTAGCATATACCCCCTCTGATGTGGCAAGATGGGTGAGGGCATTAGCGTATAGGCCCTCTCATGTGGCAAGATGGGTGAGGGCATTAGCGTATAGGCCCTCTGATGTGGCAAGATGGGTGAGGGCATTAGCATATACCCCCTCTGATGTGGCAAGATGGGTGAGGGCATTAGCGTATAGGCCCTCTCATGTGGCAAGATGGGTGAGGGCATTAGCGTATAGGCCCTCTGATGTGGCAAGATGGGTGAGGGCATTAGCATATACCCCCTCTGATGTGGCAGGATGGGTGAGGGCATTAGCATATACCCCCTCTGATGTGGCAAGATGGGTGAGGGCATTAGCATATACCCCCTCTGATGTGGCAAGATGGGTGAGGGCATTAGCGTATACCCCCTCTGATTCCGGTTCTCCTTTAAAATAAAATGTACAGTACCTGATTATTTGATGAAATAAGCAGTTTGTGGCTGGCGGTCGGCTTCAAGGGGAAAAATATAATCTGTGAAATTGATGTGCTATTTTTCTCTGACAACTTTGTTGGAGGCAACTTTTTTCCCCAGCTGAAAAAGAAGAAGGTTCTCCTTCCCCACACCTCTATTCTAGGCGTTCTACATGATAAACGCAGAAATGAAGGATGTGAATTGTTCTTTGCTATTTATTTGCTGAAACACCCACACTGCAACAAATCTCGCTGCCGCCAGAAGCAATGAATCACGCTGAATGTGAAATGCTTATCTCAACACTCTGAGGAGAATTAAGAGCTTAAAAAAAAAAGAATATGTTTATACACACTGTACCTCTCATAGGATGCTGTTCCAGCGGATCATCCGTGGGGGCTTGTGTGGGATTTGGGAGGCATTGATGACCACTGTATGCTAGCGCACACATAGGAATTCTTCCTCTGCATTTAACCCACCCATGCAGTGCACATTCCAGAGTGGTGGGCTGCCCTAATTACTTCGCCCGGAAAGCATTTGAGGGATTAGGTGCCTTGCTTAAGAACATTTCAATCCAGGGCCGTATTTACCATTAGGCATCTATAGGCACATGCCTAGGGGTTCATGGCCACTAGGGGGCTGGTACGGTGCTGGGCTGCTCGCGTTTCACAGAGGCTGCTTACAGCCTGCAGTTTTGTCTTTTCACCACTGGGGGCAGTGATGCAACCTAAGTCTTACGAGGAAGAGAGCCTAGCCAGGAAGGACATTATCAGCAACAACATTTATTATAAATAATAATAAACTACAGGTAGTCCCTAATAAAGTAAACTATCTCCCAAGATGCAGTGGGATGTGGCGCAAGCCATCGACATGACTGGGTCTAAATATGGTGAATCTAGGCTACACTGCAGCATAGAGTTGTTAATTTGTGGCTTGATTCTGACCAGTGCAAGAGGGAGTACAAGCTAAGATCACCAGGAAAAACAAAAGTAGTTAATGAAAAGTATGAAGAGGGTTTGCCTGCAGTTATCCTTTTAAAGTGGACCAAACCTGTGATTTTCACTATCCTGGTCATGCCAGACCTGTCACTGCTGGCCGCCATGGCGAGGTATGTATATTGGCCTACTGGCTGGGTGTCACACAGCGGGGCATCCCAAATCAGGATGATACATAGGTGGGTATTTCAATTTGGTCCACTTTAGGGAAAGTCCCTTTTTGTGGACTTTTCTCAAAGACTATAGATCTGTAAAGCCTTTTGAGGCACGAGATAGACCCTCTTACCTGCTTGTTGCTCTTGTTGTGTCTGTAACTGTACATGGCAACCAGTGTCTTGGTGATTTTTCTGCAGTGATAGTGGGAACTATGCGGAGCCTATTCCACAGACACCAGGGGGGCGATTCAGAGCCAGGTGAGAATTTGCTAATTTTCTAGGACTTTCATTGACTTTCATTGTCTACCAGGCATAAATTTTCACCTTGCTCTGAATCAGCCCCATAGTAGACAATGAAAGTGAATGGCAATTTTCTCCCCCCCCCCAAAAAAGTACAATTCTTACCTGGTTTTAAATCAAGCCCCAGGTGGCAAGTTCAGTGGCCCATCACAACATGAACTACGGCAGGTAAGAGGGTTTTTTGGCACATCAAACAAAACTCCTGGTCTGGGCAAAATGTTCCCGTTAAAGTGGACCAACACCCACCGCTGATCGGCCCGGAAATCTATAAGATTCCCAGGCCGATCTGCTCCCTGCCTGCGGGGAACCCCGATCGGGGGTGCCCCGCTGTGTGAAACCCCCCAGAACGCCCACAAATCCTACCTGTTCCTCGTTCCAACGGTGCATGCGCGGGCCGCCGCCGCCTCTTGCGCATCCCTCTAGCAGGGCGCGGGCGCGCTCCCTGTAAGAGGGACGCGCGAGAGGCGGCGGCGGGCGCTCTCACCTTGTCCATCGACGGACCTCGCTTGTCCATCGGCGGTGATTGGTGGAGCGAGTCACGTGGGAGCGGGGTCAGGTGAGTTTTTGGGGCTTTCTGGGGGGTTTCACACAGCGGGGTGCCCCCCGGAAGTGGACCAACCCAACACCCAGGATAGTGAAAATCCTGGGTGTTGGTCCACTTTAAGACACTGTTTTGTCTTGAACAGCCTCCCCCACATGGTTTATTTGTGCCAGAATTAAACACAAACAACCTGACTTGACGTCTACAGTAACTTAATTTAGACAAAAGAGCTCCAAGATGTTTCCTTTTGTATTTTTTCTAGCGATTGCAATTTCCTAAATAGATACTTTATCTCATGGTTTATATTTGTTTCGGGACATAACAAAACCTGCCATTGTGGACCTTTTGTGAAGGGAAAATAACCTTACCTCCATATTACATCCTGTGTGTGGCTATGAATCGTTTCCAGATTTACACTCATAATTACTCGAGGCCTCCAGTACTATTCCAATAATTTAGATGCTTTCAGATGCTCAGGTGTGATAACAGTAGTGCTGAGCCGCATTAAGACCTCTGTTTAGGATGTTGCCTGAAAGTTTTGTGAAATTTTCTAAATTTCTACATAAATTTGACCTAAACGCCATTTGATTTTTGCACCATCCTCAAAACAGATAAATAAAACCAAACCAAACAACATTTAAAAGTGTCAGAATAGTAATTTATTTATTCGGGAAAATGATTTAACATTATTATAATTATTTTTATTATTACAATTTTTTGTTTTTAAAGTTCCATGATAGTCCGTGGCGCTGATGTCAAATTTGCAAGTAGAAAAGGTATGTGAACCCTCTAAAATTAGAGTCAGGTGTTTTCAATTATTGGGACAACAATGAGAGGTAAATGGGTTCCCTGACCTACTGTATCAAATTCTAATACATGTTAGTGTAAGTGTATCATGGCATGAACATAGGAGAATCCTGAGGACCCCAGAAGAAGAGATGTTGATGCCCATCAGGCTGGAAAGGTTACAAAAGCTTCTCATCTGCAATCCACAGCGTGACTGTGCACAGAAGAAGGACATTATTACCTTACCCAGGATTGGTCAACCAACAAAGATCACGCCAAGTGTAAGCCACTGAGACACAAAGGAACTCAAGGTAACATTTTAGCAATTAATGGCCTTTCTCACAATAACTAATGTTTGTGTCCACCATCAAGAGGACACTAAACAATAATGTGGGTTGCAGAATTGCCACCAAAGGAGAAAGCCACCACTCTCCAAAAAAGTTGCATTGCTGTCTAACTGCAGTTTGCCACCTTGTTTAGGCTAAACTAGAAGATTTTGTTACAAGCATTACGAACAGCTCACATCCCTTCATTTGGCATGATATGGTACAGAAAATAAGGTTTTGCAGAACAGAAATGTTTTTCAAATTGGTTTAATCGCTACTAATCTTCTGGTTGGCTGTGGCACCAGTGAGTATCAAATGACTATCATACTTCTGGGAATAAAAGATTAATTAGGCTTGCTAGTACCTCCCTGATCACTTCAGCATCACTACTCTACAGTACCTCCTTTTCTCATCCACAGAGGTAGAAGGGCAGCAAGTTTTTGGAAGTTGGGATGTGACTCGGTACCCTTATCTAATAAATGTCTGTCCAGTTGATACATTGATGGCAGTGAAGGAGGATTGGGGGTTATTTCTCTTGTTGCTTTTTGTTATGTGGTACTGGCTACTATAGTGGTGGGAGATTTTTTTTCCTCGGGAGTATTAAAAACTGCCAAGATCATTTTTGTCCAAATAATTTCATTCCAAATTGAAAGCGCTCAAACTGTAATATTTTAACAAAATTGGTCAAAAATCAATTTTGTTGGGGATCAACAAGAGTATAAAGAGGTGTGATAAAAAGTGTGTTTTCTTAGCTGTCAAATATTCACTTAAGCAACCCCCTAAATTATGCCCCTGTGTTATGGTGTAAAAATCATTTTTAATTTCTTTGCCATATCAAGTCTTACAAGAGGACTGCCTAGAAAGCTTGCACCAGTGAGCTAATAAAGCTATCACATATAGCCTTATTTTTCTGCTTTGACATACAGTACAGTTCTGCTTCTTGCTTTGTATTTTTAACCTATGGCAACGTTCTTCTAGCGACACAATAAACAAGACCATGGAGCAGGCAACAATCCTGTCTGCAGCAAAGTTTGTTCTGGCACTATCATCCGTGGGCACTGGTACCGCTACAATTGGTTAATCTATTTCATTGCAGTGTATTTGCCTGTGTATGAGCTCAGCATGCTTATGCTTGCATATGGACTTGCATATTTCATTTTTAGAAAAAAAAAAAGAGCTTTGTACTACTTGTATTACTAAAGCCAGGGTCATACTTTCTTTTTGAATTTGGTTTGATTTCTAATCCTGCAGGGTATGGTCTGTTCTACAATCTATGGCACCGTCTATTTTGCATTTTTTTACAGTATATTGTGTAACGTCAAAGAGTTCAGTCTATTCTGCGATATTGTGGTGGACGGTCTATTATGTGTTGGTTTTGAGCACAGTCTATTTTGTAATTACTCTGAGCATGGTGTATGGTGTGATTTCTCTTTGGTCAAAAGTATTCTGCGATCTAGTCTGCAATCTCTCGGGTATGCTCTGTTCTACAATCTCACGTGTACCATCTATTTTTTGTTCTTTCTACGTACAGTCTATTGTGTAACCTCTTCGATTTCAGTCAGTTCCAAGATCTTTCTGTCTGCAGTCTAATGCAATTTTCACTGTGCTGTTCTTACATGTTTAGTATTCCTAAATATAATAAGATATCTATAAATACAAGAATAAAACTCATTTCATAAAACAACAGATAGTACTGCTTAAAGTTTTATATGAGTCGGCAAGCTCATTAGGGACACTTATCTGAAATGAAATAAGTCTGCTTAATATATTATAGTGATTTCGTAAAGCGCATAAGGTAATGACAGAGAGAAATTCTTATTATGCCATTTATCACTCCAAAAATTAATGATTAACAAAAAGCCAGAGAAGAGAAGACAACATAAAAACGTACATTGATCGCTATAGAAATTACCGTGGTCAGACGATGATTTTCTGTTGTGACTAAAACTCTGCCTGTTAATTTAATGGGTCAATTTTATCACTTTATCGCTGTTGCGTTGTTTACCTCATTATCTAATAATGTCATTTTTAGAAAGATAAGTAATTACAACCAGGCTTGCGGCTCATTGTTTGCAGTGTGCGGTATAAGTAAGCAGCACTGGTTTCATCGCACTTGAACAACAAATTAGGTAAAGTTCATGAATGCTGACTACCATGTCAAATATCAGAAATTAGGGGTTGGCACAGAATTACAGGATACCAGCAGCATGTCCCTCCAGGTCTATAGAGACCATATTCTCTATAAGAAAATAAGAAAGCAAGTACAAACATTTTTTCTCACACCTAAAACCAGGGGCCTAACTATAGGGGGAGCAATGGTGGTGGCAGCATCAGGGCCCATGAGGTCAGGGGGCCCCATTGTTGTTGGTTTCCAATTTTTATGCTTACATTGCATCATGAAGTGAAAGGAAAACTGATTTGTCCCTGTTTCATTCTTTAGAAGTCTAGTCCCTAGTGACATTGAGTTACTGTCACGGTAAACCTACCTCCAGCCCGGTCCTGCGGCGTCCTCAGGTGACTGACCAGGACTCCTTTCACCCAGCAGCCACATCCGCGCCAGGCTCCGACTTAAGAGGTGCTGAGCGCGACCGCCTCCTCCTCTCACTGCTGTCTCCCCCGCTCCTCTGTACGCGTGCGTGAGCACGTCTCTCTTATGCCCTCCGGCAGCGCTGCAGTCAGTACGGCCGCTGGAGGTTGAATTAAAGAGCCAATGAGCCCAAAGGTTTTCTGGGGGGAACGCCCTAATAAAGTGTAAACACCAATCACATACATTTTTTCCCTTGTCCAATCCCGGGAGATTCAGCCCTATAAAGGTTTTACCTCCCCAGTCTGTCACTGCCCGTGATAGCGTTTAGCTGGGTGTGCTTGATCCTGAGATTCATGTGTTGTTTATCTGTTGCCGACCTTGCTAGCCTGACTATCCTGACTTCCACCTGTACCAACCTAGGCCTGAATTATGACTACAAACCTGTCTAACCTCTTGTACTGCGAAGCTCTCTGATCTCCTGGTTTGACCATTGGTGCGACCTTTGACCTTGCCTGTTTTCTCCCTCGGAATTCCCAGAATTTCATCCTGTACTTACCTCGGCTACCTGATTTCGCCCAGTCTTACCTTTGGTTCACCTGTCTTCACCCTCGTGAGCTTATATCCTTTGAGCTAATAAGTCCTGGGGGCAACCGGATCCAGCGAGGCGTTTATAGTGTCCCGCCAAACGGGGGCTTTACAAATCTGAAGCTAGCTGCGGAGATTGGGGGTTGTAAGCTCACAAGAAGACGGTCCCTGGGGTTTGACAGTTACGTCCAAAATGATTTGCAGAATAGCATGATGGTGGTACAAACACAAGTATTTGTACAATAAATATTCTGAGAACCCAAAGATCTAGCATTAGAAACTTTTCTCTTTTCATTTCCTAATACCTAATCAGTAAGGATTGTGAATATAATAATGCAAGCTTAATATCAGGGCATTATTAACCATTAATCTTTTATATTACTTCTAATTACACACTGCAAGTCAAGTTTACAGCCAGATGGTTATTACACTGAGATGAATTATTTCAACATATGAATATTATTATGACCCAACGGGAAGTATGAATGCCAGAACATTATAGGACTCTGGTGTTGCCAAAAATCCTTGAAAAAAGAAATAAAGGTTTCAGTACTCTAAAGAATACTCCAATCTTCATTACTCTGCCCCATGGTCACAAACCTATAGCTCTGAGATACATGTATCCCAGACCTTCGCTGTGTGGCCCACAGGCTCTATGCAAATCCTGGTCACTTGCTGGTGTTGGGGTACATGGCACCCGGGTCTGAGCACTGTCAGTGCTGTACATGGGGATAATGCAGAGACAAGCTGTGTTTCAGTTTTGCCACTTGACCCTTTCGAATTTGAGGGGATCAACTTGCGTGAGGCAAGTATTTTGAAGGTCAAGGCAATCTATATGCACGCTGAATTGTCACGTTTTAGTTCAAGTAATTCACTGCATTGTTATTTGAAACCACTGAATTGTCAAGTTTGAGTACAAGTAGTTCACTGCATTGTTATTTGGAACCAAATAACAGTTATGTAGAGATAACCAGTTCTGTAATGATTAACCAGCCACAACCATCTATTAACGTCATATGGGCTCCCAAACATCTCACTCACAGTGCTGAATGTGGCTCTCATGTTAGGGTTGGGAACCCCTACTCTTAACACAAACCTGTCCCTACTCCTTAAACAATAAAAGCTGTAAAAGCTATTGCTTCTCTCTATACCACTGTGCATGTATAAACCTTGGCAGCATCATCTTCTAATATTTGGTCATTTTCCTTTTAATTCATACTTGACTTTTCAGAAAGTGGAGAACCTTTAATTCAGAAGTCACTAGGCCGCACTACCTGTACTGACCCTGGTTACCAATCTTTGCTGTCTATACCAGCTGTCTATCTAAGCTTTCTGAAAAGACCTCAGCTCAACCTTTAGCCATGCCTTCACCGACCTCTGCCTAGTAACCCACAGAGACACTCCTAATGGTCAGCACACTATTTTACCACTGTAAATGTAACATTCTTGAGGACAGTGTCACCCCCCCCCCCCACCTGGTTTTATTTGGAGTCACATGGTTTTCAGCCCCATCACACGGTCAAAGTGATAAATCACCTAGGAAAAACTGGGGCAGAGCACAGTGGTTTTCTTTTTATTAATTCAGTACTATTATTGATTCAGAGAGCTGCAGTGTTATTTAATCCAATTAACTCTGTAGATTTTTCTGCTTCTTTCTGTTTACCTTTCCCTGCTCATTCACCCTGTGTCTCTTTCTACCCACATTTCCTACATTGCTTTTTCCAGTGTTCCTTCCATGCTGTTCCCTTCTGCTGCTGTAGACTTCTGTTTCTTCCTCTTTCCCTCCTTCTATTTTCATTTTCCCATCTTCTTGACCCCTTTCCTCTCTTTCCCCCAAACTTCTTATTTTCTCTTTTCACTTTTCCACTTTCTCATTCTTGCCATCCCAATTCCTCTCTTTTATGCAACGATGAAATCTACAGGTAAGCACAGCTTATCCATTCATGATGTGTTTGATGTCATTATAGTGTCAGTTACTGTAATAGTGAAGTGAGTGTGTGTAATGGCAGAATTACTATGTAAGCATTATGCATTTAATACCTTTATATACGGTACCTGTCCTGTACCATGTATTACTTAAAATGGACCAAAACCCACAAAGATCAGCCCAGGAATCCATAAGATTTCCTACCCTGGGGCATCCAGAATTGGGATGCCCCACTGTGTCAAACCCCCCAGGTCACCTATAAACTCACATTCTTTCCCGCTCTAAAGGCGCTTGTGTGAGCAGCAGCCGCATCCCTGCTATCCCTCTAGCAGGGCGCGGGCCTGCACCAGGCATTTGTGAATGGTCGATGCGGGCACGCTCCCTGTTAGAGGGTAGCAGGGGATGCGGCCACCAACACGCTCAGTTCCGCTTGTATTAGATGAGCTCCTTGCCGAAGGGGCTAGAGTGGATCCGAGCACACTGATTGGACGAGCAGCATTGACCACTTTATGCCCAAAGCATTGTATAATGGGTAAAAGCATCTGTACACATCAGAAGAATTGGAATAGCAATAAGCTGTTATTCCTAGCTCAGTGGACAGGTCATGAGGGCAATTCAGCAAACTTTCCCTGTAAAGGAAAACCAGTCAATCCTGATTCTTCTTCCTTCCATTAAAAGAAAGAAACAGACGTGGGTTAATTTTTTTAAATTTCAAGGTGTATAAGTAACCTATACTATAAATTACTATATATGAATATAGCTCATTTCCATAAATGATGGAAAATATTTTATTCTTAAAAGTCTGCTAATGAGCCACATCCTTAAACCACACTCATCGCCCTGTAAACTGGTGTCCAAGATTGAGATCTCTGTGCTCAGTAGTTCCTTGTGGAACAAATACTATCCAAACCTGTGAATCTTAAACTGGAACAAGACCCATTTTAACAAAATTGTGTTTTGTTCCGGTCACAGGGAGGCACCCAGGTGACCGCGGCGGCCAATCATAGCGCTGGATTTCTCTGAGGAAACGAGAAGAAAGGTACGATTTCTCCCATTAGCAGCTGTTAATGCATAAGGGGCATTCGCAATCGAGATGCCTCCATGCACCCAGAACAACACTCGTTTTGTGAAATATTCCAGTTTATGCAATGTGTTATATGCCGACTTTTTAGGCTATAAAAGGCAGCTAGCTAGCAGAAGAGGTAGCCAAAGGGTTAACCCATGGCAGAGTGATATAGAGCCATGACACTCGTACTGAGACACCGCTCTGTCCTATATTGTATTTATTGGATTCTCTGCCACTGCGACATAAAGAATTGTGACAGTTCTTCCAGTATTGAAAAAGAGCTCTGTATATTTTATGGATGCTGTGTTGCCAGGGCATAACTTGATGTTGTGTCTGCCGGATGCGGACAACTCCTAGATATGGTCAAGTATGGAACACATTTCGAATTATTGATTGTACAGATAGCATGGGTAATTTAATACTCACTCAATGTCATCTAGCTAGTGAACTGAAAGAAGAACCACTCCTTCACTCTCTATCTAATGCTGAGGCCATAACTGGACACAATGCGGGACTACTAAATAGATTATATGTAGCTATTTTTTGTTCAGAATTCTGTAACCTTTGCTGTAACTTTTTTTTTTGTGCGGACTTGATAAATAAGTTGCCAAAGCATCAGAAGAAAAATACATAAAGGAATAATCACTTGCCCACTTGACTCCAGAGAGCACAAGGCTCCTATGTCTTAAATGCTCAGAGGCAGTGCCAGACATACCCCATATTTGCATACATATACAGATTTTGAGATGCTTTGAAATGGCCCATTTTACACTGCTCTCAAGAGGCATACAGTGAGAGGATTAACAAATACCCTGAGCCCACCAGCATCCACTATTGCTAGGCAAAAGGGATTCTTAGGCTGCATCAGCACCAGAGGTGACACTGCAGATGGACTGTGACTGTTGCTGTCTGGTGCTTGCCAGACAATGGGGCTGCCCCCTGCCATTCCAACCAGAGACCTATGCTTGAGTTGCAGCCAGGTAAGTACCGGTACCAGGCCATAACACAGTCTATTTTTTTAAAGTAAATTCCAGGCTGGGTTATTCATCAGGGAATTGGTAACCATGGGTGGCTGTCTATACCCCTGTTTCTGTGCAGAACTAACTATCCAATGCATCCTCTCAATAAAATGCCATAAATAAAACAAGGAAAATGATAATGTCAGAATCAGAATTAGATTATTAGTAATGCACAATAGGCTCGATTCAGAAGCACATTCGTCTGGACTTCCGTAGCTGTCTGTGAAAGTTTTTGTGTGTGTTTGTAATTTTTTTTGTTTTTTTCCTTCATTTTCCATTCGTACGAACGTTCGGCTGCTTTCGTATATGCGATTTCGAAGAACGAAACGAAATCGGATCATTTGCATTAGTTCGGATCATTTTCCCATCATAATCTGATATTTTGCGTTCGTTCAGATAACTTACGTTGTTGGGATGGGCTTGCGTCTGATTCAGAGAGCTGATTGCTGAGGGACCAACACCCTATTAAACCGTTTCATTTGCGATCAACTTATGGGACCTTTGAGGGCTCGGATTGCTATTGTTGAACATGTTTTGCGGCTATGTGGAGGAGTCTGCGCACCTTTAGCTCCAAGGCATTGCATGTATCAGCATGGCCGAGGCCATAAATTGTATAGCAATGCATACCTGAATCAATACATTTCATGTATGCCTTATAGAAGCATTTTAATGCTGACCTTAATTAGTCCATAGCATGTAAACCTTTATTTTACCACACATCCATATAATTGCTATATTTTTTTATATTTTGTGAATTATATTTGGATTGTTGAACTCGAATCTTAATTTGTTGTAGGAGTTATTGTTTTAGTTGGTTAACTTTGCTTTGTGTAATTATTTTATATTTGGTTGCAGGAACCGCAAGATGTGCCACTCTCACAACATACAAGCAGTGTTTGGTCCGGATATGCGATTCCTCAGTGTTCTTGCAGGGCATCCAGGGTCGTCCCATGATGCTTATATATTGCGGAGCTCCGGCTTATTTCGTCAGTTTGAGTCAGGAGAATTATCTGGTGGATGGCTCCTGGGTAAGTTTGCTCACATTCCATCAATCCATTTTCACTGTATGGCAATGAATATAGTTGATGACTCATGTCTTAACCTATGGCTGTTTTTAGCCCTTGATGACATGTTAAACAATATTGTTGCTTAGAATGTGTATTTTATGTTAGTATCTTTAAATTCTTTCAGGGGATGCTGGATATCCGCTCCTGCCGTTGCTCCTGACACCCGTTCTTTGCCTGCAGAATGCGGGCCAGGAGTTCTCTAATTGGGCCCTATGCAAAACCCGGGCCGTGGTGGCGAGGGCCTTCGGGCTTTTGAAATCCAGATTTAGGTGTTTGGACCATACAGGGAGGGGGGGGGGGCAGTGCAGTATGACCCCAACAAGGTTATACCAATAATTTAATTTACGTTTTTTAACAGGGACCACACGTGCCAGAGTGGCACAACTGAGTGTCAGGGTCCTTCAGTTGGTGGGCAAGATGCAGAAGCTGCGCGACTGGTTGGGAACCACAGAAGAAGAATGATGTTCTGTGGCCTGCCATTGCTATGTATTTAGTTTTTTATAGTTGTAAACATTTTAAATTTTCAAAATATTTTAATATTTTATATTTTATGAAGAAAAAAAAAGTTAAATTTAAAAAAAAAACATTTTCAAAAAAAGGCCAAACAAAAATGGCATTTGGTATACAAAAAAAAAATTTATAAAAGTTTCAGTGTCATTTCATTTACAAAATACATTAACACAAAACTAATGGGCCCAGAAATATTTAGAGATGAATATTCACATGACCGAGAAGTGATTTGGGTAAGTTTTAGGGGGCCAAAATGCAAGAAGAACATAACCGGGAAGTGGTTTGGGACCAAGGGGTGAAACATGGAAGATGTAGGAAAGCGCAAAGTGGTTTAGCTAAACATTGTAGTAGAAGTGAGTGACTCAAATATATAGGCGAGCTCTTTAATGAGTTAAGTTTGTAGTGCGCAGGCGCAAGATCGTAAGGATTTACGTCCGGACGATTATTTATTGAAAAAGGGAAACAGAATATAACGGGAAACGTAAAGGATTCGGGGAAGGAGACGATGCAAAAAGGGCAAAAACGAAAGCCGACGTTGTAACATGAGAGAATGAAACGGAAAAGTCACGCTGGAAAATGACACCCTCGTACTCGTACTCTGGCATACAAATGGACGAAAAATTTACAGAAGGATAGCAATGCATGCATAGAATCGCTCGCACACTCATTCGAGAGCGGGAACATTTAAAAAAAGCGAAAGTCTTTTTTGTTTCTCTGAATCAAGTCTACTGACCATACGTTTGGAGACGGACTCAATGTACTGGCAAATGGAGACCAATGTCAAATCAGTTCATCCCCTTTTCATCACATGAAAACTAGATTATCCCTCCTTAGCATGGAGTAGCTGTTTTTTTTTTTTTTTTACCAGAACCAAAGCGACCAATACAGCTATAATCAAGCACCTGACTGAGGACAAATTACAATACAGGCAAGGGTGGTAACAGGAATCTATTACAAAGCAGAATATCATCCTACCAACCTAAAACATCCTCAGGAACTAGTGCCATACAGAGAGCTAGATCTTAAGAAGTCTTTTAACTCTGTGGCAGCCTAGAGAGAGCATAGCCATTGTTATAAGTAAGATGCCAGGCAGAGGATAGAAATAGATACTCAGTATAGGTAACTGGCAGCCTCCCAGGGATGTACAAATGGAGCAGTCTTTACCCTACTGTCACAGTGAAAGAATGTGGTACCCTAATGTTTATGTGAAAGTATTACACATTGCAATACATGTTTACCTTTTCTTTATTAATTGATTTTTTTAATCTGAAGATGTGACCAAATAGCTGAAAAAGGGGTGATCACATCTTCACACCACAATAGGGAGAGAAGACTATGGCAGGCAGCAACAGTTTCCTCTTTTAAAAATGTTTCCAAAGCCTAATATTCTAAGGGGCAAAGGTACTTCATTCTTCTTTGCCTTATGAGGCTGGAGCCTTAATGCACCTAATAGTGTGAGACTTCTCAGATGAGGATTATTAGATAATTGCTAGGCAAAAGGGACTCTGAGGCTGCAGCAGCATCATAAGTGACACGGCAGGTGGACATCCAGTAAGCTGCACTGTGAATGAATGAAAAGTTGCCCATAAGAAATGTGTCCATATCATATTAAGGTTTCTAGAATCTGCATCCGGTTTTTAAAATTGTCCTTTAACTCCCAAGCCTAAAATGCTTTAAAAAAAGAAAAATAAATGATGGTCCTAAAAAAAAAACCTAGACGTGCAAATAGTTTTTTTGAGGAAACAGCGTTTTTGCCCCCTAAGGTGAGACGGGGGTCTATAAATGCTAATCTTGGATACTGTAAATTTCGGAGACCCAGATAAAATCAAGTTCCCCAAGTCAGAGGGTATCACACAAAACTATGGGTCAATTGCCAAATTGTGGGCTAGGCAGTAGCTGGAAACTCTTCCTGTCCCACTGGCTGTGGCCCAGCCTCCTCACCCTCCAATGACTCATATTCGATCATATTGAACCATATCCCATATCCGTGACCCATATACGACCTAATTAATGATAATGGGGAAATGGTCAATGGGAATGAAGAGAAGGCGGAGTTGTTGAATGGCTAGCTCTGTGTGCACAAGAGAGGCGCAAGCAGGCAACACAGGAGATGCCACTGATCGCAGTAGCCCAAGTATACTTAACAAGCTAAACATGGATTTCATCCAAGAAAGACTAAATAATTTAAATGTGAATTAGACTTCAGGACCATATGGACTTCACCCAGGAGTTCTTAAAGAACTCAGCTCAGTTATCTCATCACCCCTGTTCTTGATGTTTAAAGACTCACTAACAACTGGTATAGTGCCAAGAGATTGGCTCGAGGCAAATGTAGTTTCCATTTTTAAAAAGGGCTCTAGGTCTTCTCTGGGCAATTACAGATCGGTAAGTTTAACATCCATTGTGGAGAAATTGCTTGAGGGGCTATTAAGGGACTATATACACGAATATGTAACTATCGATAATATTATAAGTGACAACCAGCATGGTTTTACTAAGGGCAGAAGATGCCAGACTAACCTGATTGGTTTCTATTTGGAGGTGAGTAGAAGCCTGGACAGAGGGTCGGCTGTAGATAGTTTTTCTGGACTTTGCAAAAGCATTTGACACTGTCCCCATAGACGCTTGTTGGGGAAATTGAGATCTACAGGATCAGAAAATACAGTTTGTAACTGGATTGAAAACTGGCTGAAGGATTGTTGTGGTTAATGATACCTACTCTGAATGGTTACTGGTTGTAAGCGGTGTACCCCAGGGTTCAGTGCTGGGCCCACTTATATTCAACTAAATTATAAACTGAATAGAAGATGGAATTAAAAGCACTGTCTCTATTTTTGCAGATGACACAAAGATATGTAGCACAGTACAGTCTAATGAAGATGTTCACAAGCTTCGGGCTGACTTGGACACTTTGAGTGTCTGGGCATCCACTTGGCAAATGAAGTGCAGTGTAGAGAAGTGTAAAGTCATGCACTTGGGGTCCAACAACCTAAAGGCCACATATGTCCTCGGGGGAGTAAAACTGGGAGAGTCACTTGTTGAGAAGGATCTGGGGGTACTGGTAGACCACAGGCTAAATAACAGTATGCAGTGCCAAGCAGCTGCTTCCAAGGTCACCAATATGCTATCATGCATTAAAAGAGGCATGGAATCCCTCAATAGGGATGTCATTTTGCCTCTCTACAAGGCACTGGTGCACCCTCACCTGGAATATGCCCTCCAGTTATGGGCACCCTGACTATGGAAAGGGTGTAGAGGAGACCCACCAAACTAACTGGGAATGAAAGATCTTAGATTATCAGAATTAAATCTGTTTAGTCTTGAGAAGAGGACGACTGAGGGGTGACATGATTAACTTGTATGAATATAAAAATGGCCAATGCAAAAAATATGGGGAAACACTATTTCAGGTAAAATCCTCTCTAAAGACTGGAAAAAAAGAAATTCAGTCTCTGGAGGCGACAATCATTTTTTACCATAAGAACTATAAATCTGTGCAATAGCTTCCCAAAGAAGCTTGTTACAGCATCAACCGCTGACAGCTTCAAAAAAGTATTAGATGCTTATTTAGAAGAAAATAATAACATTAATAGTTACTATTAGGTGTTATGAGTAAAAAAATAAATAAATAACTTCCCCTACTCCAACACCCTTGGTTGAATTTGATGGACATATGTATTTTTTTAACCCTATTAACTATGTAACTATATTGTTAGACAGGGTAATCATCACACTTTCCATGACTCAGCTGAGGGAAAAAGATCGCCACAATCGTGTAACAGAAAACAAACAGAACCTTACAACTGAAACTTAAAAAAGAGTTCAAAAATCTCTAATAGTCTAAAGCAGGGATCCCCAGCATTTCTAAATTTGAGGGGCAACATTTATCACCAAGATACATTCTTGGACCATATTCGTCGTGAAGATATTGGCTAATGTACAAATCCCCCTTACCCCTAAAATATTCACCACTATAAAACTTCTACTGCCAATAGGTTACATGGAAGATGTGTTGGCTAACCTGCAGCTTCCAGCACAACACTCATTGGGAGTCAGGGAGTTGTACGCTTGTCCACCTGCCAACACATTATGTACCTTACTGTTTTGGACGCCACCTTACCCAGTGTGCCAGAACCCCACACTCTGCATTGTGTATCTGGAGCCACCCTTGCTAATGGGGAATCATTTTGGGATGTGTTGGGTTGTTTTTCCATTTCACTAGATAATTAGGGGGTAAAAGGTTTTGCGAGCTACTGGCTGGGGACCAGGAGTTTAAAGTAAAAGAATGAAAATAAGATGCTAAAAACATGAAATCTTAACCTGTAACTTCAAAGAGGAACAACACACCAGATTTGAACTTTTCGGTGTGTTGTTCCTCAATGTGGCAGCATCCAGAATTGGGAGGCCCCTCTCTGTGTATGCCCCACCCCAGGTCAACCCATACACTCACCTTCCTGTCGCTCCCACGCTGCAGACTCGGGTGAGAGTCTGAGAGTCTTGCTTTCACTTGGCTCCCTTGGATTCTGCTGAAGGCTAAGCCACCTGGACAGGTAAGCAGCTGATCGGCGCTGAAGAGAGCAGAGTGCTCCACCAGCTGCATCCCCCACTCATCTCCTAGCAGCGACATGCCCGCGCCAGACATTCAGAAAGACCAGGCACGGGGGCGTGCATGCTAGAATTGAGCGGAGATGTAGCCATGGCGCAGAGCTGCTTCAAGGGCTCTCGGAAAAAGTGAGTGTATCTGGAATTCCTGGGGGTTTTACACAGCGGGGCATCCCAATTTGGAGTGCCCCAAGGATTGGAACTCAGATGGCCCTGGAGTCTTTAAAGAGGAACATCGGAGGCCCTGAAGGAACATCTGAGTCTTGAGGGCCTCTGATGTTAAATGCCCTTTTTGAGGAGAAATGATCAGAGAATGATTACTGATTACTCTGCTAGGTATAGCTGAAACCTTTCAGTGTAGTGAACAGAAAGCAAGACCAAAGACATGCACGTAGGGCCAACCTGAAAATGATTTATTTTTCAAATATAAAAGATAGTACAACAGTATCACTTTAAGTTTCTAATATTCTTAGATTATTATCTTACAGCATCAAGCAAACATTTTAAGGACAGAATGTTTAATATTTGTGCCTTTCTGGTGGCGTCCCCTGTAAACACTGTGCAGTGCTGACTCGACAGTTTTGTGGCTGAGATAAGAAGAGTTTTGCTATGGTGAGCGATTTCCTGATTTACTGTTGTATTAAATATTTACACTGTTATTAGGTGGGAAAAAAAGATTATTACATATTGTTTCTCCTGTTACCTGCTGCTGACTGTATGGAAATTGTATGTGAACACTGGCAAAGCTACTTAAAGACCAGATACAAAATAAATCACTTTCATGGTTTATGGGGATGAGAATAATGAGAAGAATCTCAGGGGGGAGTAAATGCTATGGTAGAGTTCCTAGGGAAAAAATTGCACCTAACGTAGCTCAGTTTAAGAATTACACCATGATCAAGTGCTGTTCTATGGGTAGATCTTTTACAGTGTGACAGGTGAGGAGAATAAAGCATTTTTACAGGACAGTAGCACTTATGTGGATGAAGCCACACATGCCTTCTACCAAATTTGCACGTCATGCTTCTCAGGTTTGCAGGTTTGCTGGGATTAGAGCAGATAAACAGGCGTATGGACAGTTTCTGGTGGATGAAGATCCAACCGAGGTCGATGCATGCAGCGTAGCCTCGTAAACAGTAGCACAAACCAAGGAGTGAGCAGAGGAAGTTCTTAAGAAAAAAAAACAAGCCAAGGTAGATGCAGACAGCTTAGACAGCTTAGGCAGCATAGAATTGTATCTTATAAAGCAGGCCAACTACAGTGAGGGGAGGTGTAGGCTCAAAAACAGTAAGGCAAGCCAAGGTTGGTGTAGGCAATAGGCAATAAGCTCAAAGTGGTAAGACAAGCCAAGGTCAGTGTAGGCAGCATAGAATTGTATCTGATCAAGCAAGCCAATGATGGTGTGGGTACATAGTGGCAAGACAAGCCAAGGTCAGTGTAGGCAGCATAGGTTTGTAAATGATAAGACCAGCCAAATAGCTGCATAGATTTGCACATATTGGTTCATAAATAATAGCACAAGTCCAAGTCGGTGCAGGCAAAATAGCTTTGGAACTGAAAAGGCAAGCCAAAGTTGGTGCGAGCCAAAGGGTTCATAAGTGATAAGATAAGCTGAGAGTGGTGCAGGCCAGGGGCGGATTGGCGATAGGGAGACCCGGGACAATTCCCAGTGGACCACACTGCTTTGGGGCCAGTTGGGCTGCTGCTTTTAACATCCACATTCAATCCCTGCCCCGTTAGTCTCTCTCTCAGCCCCCTGTACCCAGCCCCACTGCACCCACAAGCCAAGGAACCCCAGTCCTCAATGCTATAGCCCTTGCATCACGGTTGGGGGGCCTCAGCAGGGATGTCTCGGGCCGGCCAGAGCTGGTAAAATCCAGGGCTGATTTTTGTCCTCAGTCCACCACTAGTACAGGCAGTGTAAGTTTGAAAGTTGAAAGACAAGTCAAGGTCATTTGGCTTGATGCAGAGCCTCCCCGTTCACTTCTCCCGTGCGTTTTCCCGTTGGTTTTGGGCTTTGATCGGGTCAGGAAAGGGTGCTACGTTGATTTTAGTGTGCGTTTATGCGCTCAGGTGTGCGCTCAGCCGCCTTTCCGATTGTCGGCTCGCACGAGGCTGTTTCCCGGCAAAACGGACGCCTCGTTCATTGTTCCGTTTTTTTCAGTGATGCAGAGCCTTGTTTTCCGATTGAAATCACCCTAATGAAACCGGGCTGCCGAGCCTTCACTTACGGCAAGTCAGAGCAGCCGTATTTGCACTCGGGCAATAATATGCAGTCCTCTGTTGGAGCACATCAGCGGCGCCAGCTCCGCGGTCTTGTCCTGCTGAGTATGGCAGAAACCAGGTTGCACCTATTTGAGCTCACCCGCCTTACTGGGTATGTGTATGAAACTTGTATTGGTTGCCCACCCTGTCTTTTATTTTTTTTTCCCTTAACACACTATTAGGTATTTTTTTTGTTAGTATATTTTTTGCCTAATTTTTTAACTTTAAATTAAATGGGTTAAGTGATCGAACCCTATTGCGTCATGTTCTTGCCCTCTTATGTAAGTAGTATTCCCCAGACTTTTTTAATGGGTGTACAGGTTGGATGTGCATGTAGGCTCATTACAAATGTTCTTTACTCCAACCCTACCCCGCTCACCTATTTGTCCCTCTTTTCTATTGTTGCAATGCACACCATTTTTTTTTTTTTTTTTTTGGGGGGGGGGGGGGGAGACTCTGGCTATCCTTTGCTCCCCTGGCTGCGGACCCCAATCCTGCACCCATCTTCACAGGCAGAGGAGCTCTACAATACTGCCCCCAGGAGGACTCGCTCTGTGGTGGAGCGAGCCTTTGGTCTCTTGAAGATGAGGTTCCGTTGTCTTGATCAGACTGGGGGGGCACTACAATATACGCCTGCAAAGGTCATTAAACTAATCATGGCTTGTTCCGCTTTAAGAGAGGGAGTCTGCCATTTCTGAGTAAAGTCTCAGTAAAAAGGGTTTCACACAGTGGGGCATCCCGATCTGGGATTTCCAGGGGGAAGACCAGTGGCCGCTCTGGGTTTTGTTCTGCTTTATGTGAGGGAACCTGTGTTACTTTAATCATAATGTAAAGGAGGGGGGTTATTCCATCCTAACCTGATTTGGTCATGATGTTTTAAAGCAGGCCAAAACCCATGTAACCCAGCCCTTTGGAGTGTGAAGAAATCCAGGGTTGGGTTACAGGCATCATGTCTCTGGGGCATTCCAATTTTGGATGTCCTGCACGTCACTGCGGGGGAACGTCAGAGCTATACCAGGAGCTATGCCATCTTTACACAGGAGCAGGACGACATCATCATGGATGTGAGTATGCGAGTGTGCGTTTATGTGCGCGCACACATTCCTTATAATAAAAAAAAAACAAAGCGCAAGAATAGTCTGAAACAACTTAGGCCCTTATTCATCAAGCGATAGCGCCAGGTAGTGTCTGACGAGCGCCAGGTAGCGGCAGCTAACGGCGACTACCGACTCAAGTACGCCCGGCGGCGGTCACAATGACGCATTTATCAAGCTAAATGAGGCTAGCGACGGCGAGAGCGACGGCGAGAGCGACGGCTAGCGCGGCATTCATCATGAAGCCGGCTGGCCCGAACAGCGCAGCTGCAAATTCCTTCACAGCGACACGTATTACCTGGCGCTACCTGCCGCTCTCCCATACATTTCAATGGCAGACGCTGCAATGATTGTTTTTAGTGGTTTTTGGGTTTTTTTCTTTGGTACAAAATTCCACACATGTTTATATTGATATGTTTTATGAATCTGGCTGGTTATTTATATGTATTAGATTTTTTTTTTATTTTTCACAATGTAATGTTGTGAGTGACATGGGAATTGCATCTCCTCCACCCAAACTCATTGGCATCAAAATCGCTGGTTTTCCACACAAACGGGCCTTGTAAAGCTATTTTGTAGCCTGTCAGGTTGGGCGGGCACGTTCGCTCTTAGAAATTGTCAGCGCCCAAGCTATTCGGCAGCCCTGTCCTTGATGAATCTGTGTTGGTCAGTGTTTGTGCAGTCGCTGTTTTAATTCGCTATGTGGCGGCGCGAGCGTCGCTGTGCCTCGCTGCGCTGCGTTGTGCGGCGCTGTGCTGTTCATACATGTGCCCTTCTGCCATTTGCAAGGAATTCACTTCCCGCGACCCCAGTCGTTGTTAATGAATACACTGTAGTTGTGAGCGTGCCTGGCCACATATTGCAGGATTAACATTCAGTCGTACCAGCTCATAACAACCCGTTATGCATTCTCATATGTGCCACATTTTCAGGTAGTTGTCTAGTTTGATTGTGTGATGACTTTGTGAAGGAATAAGATTTGTATATTTAAGCACAACGGTGTATGCTTTAGAAGGACCTATGCATTACAGTATGTAGAATCCCCTGCTAAATCAAGCTAATAATTCGTGGCGCCTTTGGCCCTAGCTTGTTTTGCAGCGTCATTTTAATGTTTTTCCGCCACTTAGCGTGCACATAGCTGATATTAGCTTGTCCCTGTTGCGCGCATGTTTGTTTTTGAATTTTGAAGCACAGTTGCTTGCGTCATATCCGGTTCCGGGATCCTCCTTTGCGTTTCAACGCCACCTTAAGGTAAAAATGTCTAGCGCTTATGCCAATAGCTTGTTTTGCAGCGTCATTTTAATGTTTTTCCGCCACTTAGCTTGCACATAGCTGATATTAGCTTGTCCCTGTTGCGCGCATGTTTGTGTTTGAATTTTGAAGCACAGTTGCTAGCGTCATATCCGGTTCTGGGATCCTCCTTTGCGTTTCAACGCCACCTTAAGGTAAAACTGTCTTGCGCTTATGCCACTAGCTTGTTTTCAAGCGTCATTTTAGTTTTTCCGCCACTTAGCTTGCACATAGCTGAGAATAGCTTGTTGCTGGTGCGCGTAGCGTTTTTTTTTTTAAAACTTTTTTCCAATGTCGCTTGGGTCATTTCCGGTTCCTGTTTCCTCCTTAGCGTTTCCACTATGTTGCCCAGACGGCGAGTTATGCGCCTCCCCAGCTCCTCCTCCGACTCTGACCCCACCACCCCTCCCCCACCTCCCCCACCTCCCCCACCTACCTCACCTTCCCCAAATAGCACCCCTCCCACCCCTTCCCCTCCTGGGCCTAGTAAGAAAACGCGCACCCGGGTGGATAGCCGCGTAAATGGCCAGGTGGTCAAAGTGAGTATTTTTTTTTTGTATTTTTAGCTTAAAAGTTGCAGAACACACAGGGGGGATTGGGTCAGAAATTTCTTTGTTTTCAGACCAAATTTGATCACTCCCCGTGGGGCATCCCCATTGTGGATGTCCTGCTGGGATGCCCCCCCCTGGAGGGCCCTAAAAATTACCTCAGTCCCGTCCCATCTGTGCATGCGTGAGCTGCGGATGCCTATTGCGCTTACCTCTAGCAGGGTGTACCCCTGCGCCAGACATATTTTAATTTTGTGTGCAGGCGCACTCCCTGTTAGAGTCAAACGCCACATGCGTACTTTGCCGTGCAGACCCAGCTGAGCTGGTATGCACGTCCCAACGGCCTTGTATGCGCATACCACAGCGGCGCGGAGCGCTGTGTTTGGCTTGCGGAGTGACGTGGGAGTGTCCTCAGTGGTGTATTTGTGGCCTTCCAAGGGGGTTGCAGACAGCGGACCACCCACAATTGGTGTGGCCCACCAAAGTGCACACAAACCCAGAATACTGATAATCCTGGGTGTGGGTCCACTTTGATCTGGTCTCTGTATAACTGTTTATGACATTGTTCTGATGTCATGTATTGATTTTAGTTTGTTTGTTCATTTTTCATAGGACTTCTGCGTGGCCGAATATGACTATGCCCGTGGAGGGAAAAAACGCATTGCCATGGAGGTGAAGGCCACAGTGTCCCGGCGCTTCCACACCGAGCTGACCATCCGATCAATTCAGCAGAAGTGGTCCGATTTCAAGCGCCGGGACCCTGAAGGCGTGTACCGCCTATATGATGCCTACGCATCAGGTAAGTTAAAGCTTATGTTCTGTTTAGCCTTTGTGCAGAATCATCTGCTAAGCTGTGTCCATTTGTGCTCTTTAGCTTAATTATTTTCTTTCACCCCCTCCACACAGATAAGTGTCCTCCCCTGGGGAAACGTGGGAAGGGATTCCTCCCCCGAACCAGGCAGGCGGACTCGGGGGAGTCATCGGGGGAGGGTCCCTCCCGCGGGTCCTATTTAGAGGACCCAGGGGAGGAAGGGGATGACGCCCCAGAGGAGTGTGCTGCTGGGGGGCTGGCTGGATCAAGCCTCAGCTCCTCACACTCTGAGTCTGAGGACTCTCACCAGGCAAGGGGCCACTCTCAAGCAGGGAGTGAGAGGGAGGAGGGTGGCCCTTTGCCTGGTGGATCTTCTGACCAGAGTGTGAGGAGCCGAGGCTCCCCGCCTCCTCCTCAGAGCCCTCCCTGGGCTTCAAGTGGCGCTTCATCCCCTGGTGAGTGTACATTTTTTAATTGTTAGTCTGTGACAGGTTTCATCTTGCAATTTGTACTTAGCCCTTGCCATTCCTCTCTAATTTGCAGGGCATCATATAGGCGGCACCTCCATGGCGTTTTGGCGAAGGATTCTCCACGGGCATAGTCATGGTAAGTGTTTGTGGTTATCCATCACATTCCCAATGTTATGACATTCCTTAAAGTGTACCCCCAAACATTGATAGTGCTTGGATTCTCGAAGGTTCAATGACAAATCACATCCCTCACCCAGGGCCCCACCCACAAAAAAAACCCCACAAACTCATTACCTCTTTGGGGGTTGCCAAAGCCACCGTCCCAGCCTCCTGTGTGACACTCTAGATGTGTGTGCGCCTGCGCTCTGTTTCCAAATGGGCTGCGGGTGCGCACACACTCGAGGAGTGATGTGTGGAAGGCAGCGGCCGCGGAGTACGTTGTCTCACGCAAATTGTGTTGCTCTGCCAAAGCGGACCCAAACCCAGATTTGCTGCAATCCTGTGTATAGGCCCACTTGTAACAGACACATGTTTCCTGGTCCATTGTCACAGCTGGTTTGATAAGGTACCCTAACCTCACAAACCCCACTACAGTGCTAGCCAACTGTCAACCACCCCTATGTTTCTGCCCACACCATGATGGGTGTTCTAATTTTTTTTCTTGGGTTAAGTTGTTCCCGCTCAAACATTTGGCCCACTATTAACATTAGCCAAACAACTGCTAATGATTCCTTTACATAGCACTGTCTATGTTATTTGCACATTCTCTTTAGGGATACATGTGTCAACCCTAACTAATTGACATTAACTCATGGTCCAGGAAATATGCTAATTTAGGACAACCTGTATGTAACCATGCAAGCCTTTGCATTTTCAGACTCAATAACCAGATGGATGTCAAATAGTCAGGTGTCATTGGCCCACTAATTGTGTTTTTGTCTTTTGCTTTCTGTTGACAGATGTTGCTACGCAGACAGAGCCAGAGACCCTCCTCCCCACCCCAGCTCCAGGGACGGCCAGCAGCATGGGCCCCCGCCACAGCTGCGATGGTGAGTACATCCCACTTCATATGCCTAAAGACTTGTGAAACCTATGTCTTATAGTCACATCTGCAGACATTTAAAATGTACCTATGTGTTAATTTCACACACATCTAGATTCAATGTGTTTGTACAATAATCCAACATGCCTGTTTGCATGCTTGATTGTTGGCTCACATTCTTCATTTGGCCACATAGAGACTATTTTTGCCTTAGACACAACCAAATGGGCCCTATTAGGTCTGGACCTCTAACATTATAGGGCAAACTCGTGTACTCGTTAGGACTTAGGCCCTGATGTTTGGCTGTGACTAAACCCAAAAATGGACACACTGGGACTTATACCTTCTTGGCTTCCCAAGAGTTAAACTGGAACAACAACCAGGATTTTGACTTTCCTGGGTCTTGGTCCACTACGGTGGGGCACCCCTGATCGTCACCGCTGTGTGACAACCCCCTGAACTCACTTTGACTCCAGCAAACGTACAAGCCACGGCAAATTGGCTCCTCCTCCGCCTCCCCCGCGCCCCTTTTTACGCGCGCGTGCCTGCGCCGGCCATTCCCAGACGGCCGGCGCAGGCACGCACATGTCTAGAGGGGCGCCAGGGAGGGCCCGGCGGCCCTGCCCCACCGAAACTGAGGTGGGTATTTTGGGGTTTTGGGGGGGTTTCACCCCCAGGGACATCCCGATCTCGGATGTCCAGCGGGGAGGGAGGTGATCGGGCAGGGAATCTGATAGATTCCCGGGCCGATCACCGGTGGGTGTTGGTACACTTTAAGAGTAAATGTATGCTTGGGATGTGTTGTTCACATTCCTGCCAGTCAATAGTACTCATATCATGTTAACCAATAAGCACACAGTGGTCAACAATGTTAATGTGAGTGTCACCTAATTGGACACACTGACATTACATTGCTACATCTGTGTCTGTTGAGGTCACATCCAATTTATTAATAAATTGTTTTTTCTACATCTCTACAGCTTGTGAAAACCAGCATCGCAGACTGTGGCGGGAGATCAGGCTCCTGAAGCTGATGCTGCTGGCCAAGAAGAGGCGCCGGCGGCGTCGTTAGGGTGGGGGGAAGGCTGGCCTCTTGATGCCCTTTTTTGGGCAATGTTGGCCCTGTTGGCCATGTTTTTATAATAAATTTTTTGATTACCATCATTACAGTGTGGTGCATTGCAAAGCATAGTTTAACTGTCTCAAAACCCATTTGTGTGTCAATTTAGCCATACCTTTGGAGCCATTTCATGTGTTAACCATAGTAAGCTATGGTCTCAAATGTGTGAGCTAAATTGACCAATACATTGACATATGTAGATCAAGATACTCATCCCTGACTGTGTTATTAGCTAGGTCTTAGGAAACACACAATTTAGAGGTGGGTGAAGCAAATATATTTACAAAAACCAAAACAAACAAAATTAATATTCTTGGCTGGGTGGCCGGGGAGGTTGGGAGTCATTGCTAGGGGCGGTGTTGGGGGACAACAGTGCAGTAAAAAATATAGACTGCTGTTGTATGAGCTGTTGTATCAACAACAAAGTTTGGTCCTGCCGCTGGAGACATTCTTCCTAGCGCTGTATCGATTCTTCCTGGCGCTGGAGAGATTGCTCCATTAGATTGGCCAGCCGACCAAGTTCCTGGTTCTGGTGTTGGTTTAGGAGCAACTGGTCGATCTGGAGCTGCTGGGCCTCATTTTGTTGCTGACACATCAGCACCTGATTTTCCAACGCCGCAATGCGCTCATTAGTTCCATCACGCGGCTGTTGGCGACTGTAGTCCTCCAGCATCCGGACCCCTAGCTCATAAAAATCAGCACTGGTTGGTGCCACACCTCCTCTTGCTGTGGTTTGAGCCTAACAAAATAGAAAACAACATTTTAGTCAAACAGAACCAATGCAGGTATGCCCCTCAAAATAATTACCCTAAACAGTCACTATACAACTTACCCTTGTCTGAGCCTCGGAAGCTTGGCCACATGGGACTTGGGAAGAGGTCCCAGCTTGGGGTTCTGGTTCCGCCTCCTGCAAAAACAACAATGAAAGGAAATGTGACATGTTGCTTCATCCACTACCCACGAACATGCCAATGTGGTTCGAGGTCGTCTACATCAGCCATGTTACCTGCGTGTCCTCCGGCACAGGTAGGCTCGAGGTTTCGCTGCCAGAGAGTGGCAATTCCACATCCGAGATGTCCGGCAAGTTGGCATATGCTAAACAGGAAAATCAGGTTAGTAGGTCTGTGGCCCAAACTCAAATGTAACCTGGCTAGGCTATCGAGGCCATACCTCTAAAAAGTGCCAAAATACACACTAGACCAAAGGTATCTGTTAAACTCAGATTGTTAACATGTATGTTACAGGACTAAGAGGCAATAATTTTTGCTAATCACATCAGAAACATTGCTTAAATTACACATACCCGCAATCTCCCAGATGTCTTGAGTGGGGTCCTCACTCGAGCTTGGACCTTGAAAATACATGTGGACACACAAGTTGCCAGAAGCAAGTGCAACAAAAGTAGAGCCAAAATACAGACTAGAGCAAGGCAAAACAACTTACCCTCATCTCTGGCAGCCTGAACTTGAGGGGCCCTTTCTGGACAGCCACTTCCGATATTCGGGTCAACTAAAAAACACAAGGAATGTCTCTAAATATTCATCAAACTACTACGGGGAATGTTTGCCAAAAAATATGTCCGCCCAAATACATTGCTATCACTCCAATAACTAATAGACTGACCCTGGGGAGGCAACAAGCACTCCCAAGAGGCATCTTCAAGTTTACCAAGCAAACATGTAGATTAGTAGACTAACCAAATTGAACCAGTGTAACATAAACAGCATAAAGGATACATTATGTATTGCTATACACACCAACAGGGTCCTGTTGACCTGCAACATCGGAAGTGGGGTCCAAAGATGAACCAGTCACTTGGCCTACCAAGAAAAAAGAGGAATGAGACACATGCACTTGGGTAAAAGTGGATAAAGCAAGGTGGACACATGCACTTACCGACATCCAAAGAGTAGGTGGGATCCGGAGGAGATGCTGGGGCCAAGGGCATGGGAGCTAGGCAAAAATGAAGCCAACATTGAGCCATAGTTAATGTGCGTGCAAAAATACAACATGCATTAAGGTGTGTGTGAGCAGCTCTTTCACTAATATTCACTAATCAAGGCCAGTGTGGCTCCCACATTGATATGCCGATATATGGCTACACATCTCTGGCTTCAAACATATCTACACATGTTAGGGCCTTGTTAGTTAGTTGCTGTGAGTGTTACAGTGGGCGTGAAATTAGGCCGCAGGCCCATATTATGAATACTCAACAGTGCAACACTCGATTGTTTGAGCTGCTCCCACACCCATTTGTTCCCCAAACAACCAGCACCAAAATTAGGGGTAAATACCTTCAATGGCAGACTGGGGTAGCCTTGAGGTTGCTGGAAGGGCAGGAGCTTGGGTGTCCTGAGGCACATCCCGGACAGCAGCATGTGCACCTATGCAGAAAGCAACAGACAGAAAAGTAACAAATGTTTGAGCTCTAATGTAATACTTCACAGGTCCTACTGTTAGTTGGTCAGAATGAAAAAATGCTAATCACATACATTAACATTAGGTTTGTAAAAAAGGCAGAAAATATGTACCTTCAGTCCAACCTGTGGTGTCATCCCCAGGATCCACACCCTGCAGCCGAGCCAGTGGGATTTTGGCCTTCAGCATCTCCTCATACGGCCTGTAGGTACTCTTTGGAGCCTGGATGGTCCCACTGTCCACATCAAGATCGTGATTCATCTTTTTCATAAGGGCCCCTCGCAAAGTGTAGAAGCGTTTCCTGCAGGATGGGCCACTACGTGGGTGTTGAACAGTGCTACTAAGCTCCACACCAATGGCATCCCACAGTTTGCTTCTTTCTTGTTTGCCTATGGACTTGCTTTGGGAGCCAAATATCAGCTCCCATTTAGCAAGTGTAAGGCGCACAAGATGATTATTCTCAGCCAAATTAAATTCAGGCTCCCTCTTGGCACCTGGGCGCTTAGCCTGGGGTGCTGCCCCACCTTCAGGCTGTGCCCTTTTCCGTAAGGGAGGTCTGCGCACAGCACCCACCAAACTCCTACTTGGGCCTGCTGTGGCCGGCAGATGTCCTGAATTTGGCTCCATCCTGTAGCTGCACACACACACAAATACACACCCAACAAGCACGCATGCAGACTACAGAATGGCATCGCAATCTCTTAGGGTTGGGCAGGTTTTATGTGCTCTAACAGCCAATCAAAAAGCAGGCCACTTAATTGATTCACACATACAGCCCAGTTCCTTCTAGCCACACCTCCACTGCACTGACTGAAGCATGTGTGTTAGCCAATTAACTCATTACAGACCTCATTAACCAAACAACACACACCCAAATACAACAATGGACTGATGTATCTCAAACCCTTGTGACATGTGGTTAGCCTAACGGCTATTTAAAAAAACAGCAGCTTACCTTTCATTGGGCCACCACTGATTTTTGGGCCATGTCCGTTAATGCACGCAAGTTTCGGCTCACGTACGCTAGTAGCGCTACTAGCGTGCGCACTCTGTTTTACGCACACCTGGGTCGGCTAATTGGCGCCCGGAAATAGCAGAGCGACGCAAAAGGCGGCAAAGCGGACCTGTCCCTTTTGAAAGAGAAGTATAAATGGAAGGAATTTTCAAGCTTCTGGTATTCTTACACTGTGGCAAAGGCTGTGGTGTGGTGCTGTGCTCGCTTCCCTTAGCTCATTTGAGCCTCTGTCTGGTTTCTGTCCTCACTCTCTGTGGCTTGTTGGGTGATTTCTGACATCAGTGCTGTTTCTTTAGGAGCTTGTTTTTGGTGGCATCTGCAAATATTGTGTAGCATACAGCAAGTGAGGCTTGATTTTGGGGCCTTTTGTGGGCTGTGCAGCAACTCCCCTCTTGGTTGTGCCTAACTTAGAAAGCTGGTTTTCAGCAGGCTGGTGGTTTGGACCACTATAGTTCTGGTTTTGTCGTGAGCTGCATTGTAGCGGGTGTGTGTGTAGTGTGATTGTTTGTGTGTGTGTTGTGTGTTTGTGGTTTTTTTTTTTTGTTTGTTTTTTTTGTATATATCTTGAGTGTGTGTGATGGATAAGAGGGTGATGTATGGTGTCTGGGTGGATGGATGTATGTGTATGCTGAAAGAGCAGGAGGAAAGGGAGCGGGGTGTTGTGAGGCTTAGGGCACCCCGCTCCTTTGCAATCCGCCTTTCAGTATGGGACTTAAGTGACGAGCAGATCAGGAGCCGCTTCCGTCTGAATCGTGCTGCACTACAGTCCCTATATGATCAGATTAAGCACAAAATCGAGCCATCCACCAAACGCACTCATTCCATTCCAGGCATAGTACGCCTGTGTGCCACTCTGAATATTTTGGCACGAGGGACCTTCCAGGCAACCTCCGCCCTCCTCAGCGGGATAAGCCAGGCTACTATGAGCCGCATACTAATCCAGGTAGTTCTGGCAATTTGTGATTTAATCCCAATTTACATCAAGTTTCCTGAGGATGAGGAAGAGGTTGCCAAAATAAAACATGCTTTCTATCTGATGGGAGGGATCCCGAATGTGCTAGGGTGCGTTGATGGTACACATATCCCTTTCCGCCCTCCCCGTGCACAGGAGCTGTCCTACAGAAACCGGAAGCAGTTCCATTCGCTTAATATTATGGTGGTCTGTGACCCAGACATGAGGCTGCGGGCGGTGAGATCGGGGTTCCCCGGCTCATGCCACGATTCTTACGTCTTGCAGCGGACAGTCCTGTGCCGGAAGTTTGATAACAACGAAATGCCAGCTGGCTGGCTACTGGGTAATAAATTAACCATGTCAATGTATTTAGCAAATATGTGGCCTAGTAAGCCAAATTTGAAAAAAAGATAAACAAAACATGTACTAGTACTAATTGCTGTCTCTCTCCTTGTGTTTTTTCTACAGCGGATAAGGGATATGGGCAGAGAACGTGGGTCATGACTCCGGTCAGGAACCCACGGACCTCTGCCCATGAACGCTACAATGCAGCGCATCGCAAGACCAGAAGCATTGTGGAAAGAACCATCGGCCTGCTGAAAGCACGCTTTCTCTGTTTGGCACGGCCAGGAGGAGAGATGCTCTACAGCCCACAGAAGGTCTCCAAGATCATCCTTGCCTGCTGTGTGCTACACAATATTTGTATTTGCCACCGAATCCAAGCCCCCGAGGAGACAGCACTGGTGCCAGAAATCCCCAACATGCCCGCAGCAAGAAGTGAGGACACCCAGACTGGCGATGAGCTAAGGGAAAGGATGATCACTTCTTTTTTTGCGGTAAACTAACTACCCTTCACTATAATGCAAGTACTGCACTACTGGCTAAATTTATTTGAACTCCCATCAAAATGAGCCCAAAAAAACACTAAGGGGGGTGTAAGATGAGCCAAACCACTCTAAGGGGGGTGTAAGATGAGCCAAACCACTCTAAGGGGGGTGTAAGATGACCCAAACCACTCTAAGGGGGGTGTAAGATGAGCCAAACCACTCTAAGGGGGGGTGTAAGATGATCCCAACCACTCTAAGGGGGGTGTAAGATGACCCAAACCACTCTAAGGGGGGGTGTAAGATGAGCCAAACCACTCTAAGGGGGGGTGTAAGATGATCCAAACCACTCTAAGGGGGGTGTAAGATGAGCCAAACCACTCTAAGGGGGGGTGTAAGATGACCCAAACCACTCTAAGGGGGGGTGTAAGATGAGCCAAACCACTCTAAGGGGGGGTGTAAGATGATCCAAACCACTCTAAGGGGGGTGTAAGATGAGCCAAACCACTCTAAGGGGGGTGTAAGATGAGCCAAACCACTCTAAGGGGGGGTGTAAGATGATCCAAACCACTCTAAGGGGGGTGTAAGACGCCAATGTTGGTTATCAAGTAATGCATTTTTGTATTTGCAACAACAATACTACTTTAAAGATCTATACTAACTGCACTTTTCTTATTTTTTCAGGCACCAAGAGATGCACCTTGAACCCTATTTGGAACTTTAAAAACTTTCATTCCCTTTACTTTGCTTTTTCCTTTCTGTTTGACTTTTGAATTTCATTTTCTCTTCTGTTACTTTTTTAATTTTTTAGTATTGTAAAAATAAAATCTACTATATATAGATACATGTGGCTATGTGTTTAATTCTGTTGTAAGTTTCCTTTGCATTCTACTTCCTATTTTAATTTTCATTTTCTTTCTGAGTTCTGTTTTTATTTTCATTTTCTATTTTCCTTTTCTTTCTCTGTTCTGTTTTTATTTTCATTTTCTATTTTCCTTTTCTTTATCATTTATGTTTTTATTTTCCTTTTCTATTTTCCTTTTCTTTCTCATTTATGTTTTTATTTTCCTTTTCTATTTTCCTTTTCTTTCTCTGTTCTGTTTTTATTTTCATTTTCTATTTTCCTTTTCTTTCCCAGTTATGTTTTTATTTTCCTTTTCTTTCTCTGTTCTGTTTTTATTTTCATTTTCTTTCTCATTGGTGGTTTAATTGTATTTCCTTTTTCTTTAAAAAATAAATAAATTAAATTAAAATGTGGCTATGTGTTTAATTATGTTTTATTTTGCATTTATATTCTAATATCTGGTTTAATTTAATTTCCTTTTCAACACAAAATAAAAACTCAAAAAAGTAAAGAAACATGTTGCAATGTGTTTTATTCTGAAGGTACTGGATGCCCAGGCCACAGCAAAGCTAAGCGCAGGCGCTGTGTAGAATAGCGTGGTCACACTGACTGACAGCGCCTACAAAGCTGAGGGCCAACATCATATTCAGCAATGTAGGCGTTGTTCCCAACAACGCCAGGTAGCGACTGAGGAGGCCTGCTATAGCGAATCGCTACCGCCCGTGGCTGACGCTAGCGGCGCTCATAGCGCCATACTTCAGTCGCTCATCTGTCGCTACCTGGCGCTATTAATGAATCGACCTCCCCGTTTGTCACGTTACAGACCAGCCCACCTTAGTTTAACACATGTACGCCGCTACAAACTAGCCTACATGCAGATAGCAGAACTAGGGCAATGTGAGGCAGCAAGAGGTTAATAAAGTGACTTTAGTTAGGCCAGGAAACTTGTTAATGTATTTTGTGGATTAATGGTGGGTCCTTGTATCTTTTTTTAACAGATGATGCTGCGGAATCGTTTTTTAAGAGTTTGGGCTTTTCATTTAATCACGCTGAAGGTCCGGTTTAAAAAGTGCCCCAAAAAAAACACGCCCAACCAAACCATAAAAACAATGCTAAACTAATGTTGTTTATCATTCACAGATACTAGAAAACCACAGGCACAAGACCCCGAGGCCTAATGTTTTTTATTTTGCATTAAAATTTTAATTGTTTTTTAGTTTTGGCAAAAAAAAAAAATAATATGAAAAATCCAAATCCAAATAAAAAATAAAAACAACGTTTGAATTAAAAACAAATAAAAAGATTTGGTGTGTTGTCTTTCCTGCAAATGTACAATCACACAACATCATCACACATTTACATGACACAAAAGGTTTAGATATGGGACAATAAATCAAAAACAATCAGAAATAATTAAGGTATGCATTAATGGCAAGGAAAAAGGAACACCAAAAATTTAACAGAAATATATATATATATATATATATGTGTCAAATTGGCAGTTGGTGCCATATGCATATTCCAATGGAGGTTTAGGGATGTGCGCTTGCGTGTAGCCAGATTGGCAACTGAAGAGCCATGGAGATGTAAGTATACTTGCTAAAACCACCAAAATGGAAGGTCAAATACGACGGAAACCAAGCAGGTACGTTCAAAAAGGCAGGAAAAATCAGGGAAAAACGGCCGCCCGTGTGAACGTGAACGGGAGCCCCGATCAAATTGAAGGCACCCGAGAGAGCAAAAAAAGCTTTCCGAGTAAAGTGAAATTGACGGATCAGTTAGGGAGCCATTCCGACGGAGGCTCTGCATCACATTTGAGCCACGATTCAAACGGGAGCCCCGGACAATCGGAAGGTTTTAAGGGCAGTTCAGATGAGGCTCTGCATCAGGCCCATTGTGGGCAGCATAGGTTTTAAACTGATAAAGACAAGCCAAGACCGGTGCAGACGGTTTAGGTTCTCGAAGCGTAACAATACCCAGCAGCCGCTGGCCTGAAATCTAAAAGATTTCCCTGGGGCATCTCGAATTAGTATGCCCTACTGTTTCAAATGCCCCAGTTTTCCCAGAAAAACTCACTTTTTCCCACTTCCACGGCACATGCGTGTGCTCTCGTCCAAAGCAAGCCACCTGCTGAGACACTACGGCAGCTGGCTCTTTTTTTTTAAAATGGGGAGCACGTGCTGACGCATCCCCTGCATTCCTGGTATCGTGCGCGCACTCCCGTCCCAAACATTCAGCTTCCTATTTAAGTTAATGTGAGCCGCCTGCCGAATTATGTAGTAACAGCAGGCATCTCTCATAGGATGCGAGCTTGTGCATGCCCCATTGGTGCCTGGAAAAGGTGAGTTTTTACTCAACTGCTTCCCGACACCCTCGGCGATGTCATTATCCAGCGGCCGCATCTTTAGGTTGTAAGCGCGCTCACCGCTGGGGAAGCGCCCACTGCGCTGAGAATCTGCATGTAAACAGAGCCATTTGCTAAGCATTGCATATGAACGGCAAACAGCTCATGCACCGTAGGACTGGGGAAAGGTGAGTTTCTACGGGCATTCTGGGAAATTTCATACTGGGAGATTTAATACATCCCAATTTCAGATTCTGATGAGCAGGAAACAAACCTCTGGATATTAAAAATCCCAGGTTTTGTTCCACTTTAAACATGCCATGTGGGCCCACAAAACAAGTTACACAAAGACACACTTTATATCCACCAATGGCAGGGCCAGATCAGGGGTGTCCATTGCATGGGTAGTTTATCACGCCCCTCGACCACACACTCCCCAAGTCTCCACTGTTTCTCCCCATAACCAGAAACATACAGCCATCATTTCCTTACTGCAAACATACAGACTCAACATCAGACCAAAACGTACTAGACTACACTATACCAGACCACCAGGGTCGGCTCTAGGGTTTTGTGGGCCCTTGGGCGACAGGGTCTCAGTGGGCCCCCTTCCCCAGTCCCGTGACAGGGAGTAACCTGCACTGTCCCCAGTGCCCCTGTGACTGCATATAGAATGGACTGCTTTCCTGGTTACCTGATGCACTTCCACACCCAGCTTAAACATCCGGGCAACAGATCTAAAATATTCCAGGGTCGCTTGTTTTTCCCTCGGGCATCCTAAATCAGGATGCCCCGCTGTGTGAAACTCCACAGAAAGCTGCTATTCACTCACCTCTTCCTTGTTCCTTGTTCCAACGACACATGTGCGGGCTCCCATGCAATGAGAGCCATCTGCCGTGACTATGTCATTCGTCAAATGGCTATTATGGGCTAGAATGGGGAGAACGCACTGTCGCATCCCCCGCACTCCTGTGAGCAACGAGAGCCGCCTGCTGAATGACATAGTCACATGATTTAAGATGCCCCTGGGGAAAAGCCAGCAGCCATTTCAGGGCCAGAGAACATGGGCTTTGTTCCATTTTCACACAGTTGAGAATCCCAGTTCGGGGTGCCTCAGAGAGAGGGAATCAGCCAGCCCAGGAGTCTCATTGGGATGCCTCCCTGTGTGAAACCCCCCCAAAACCCTGCTATTCGCTAGCCTCTTCCTTGTTTCAACAGTACATCCCGTTGGAGCGGGGAGAGGTGAGTTTTTATGGGCATGCTGGAGGGGTGTCATACAATGGGGCATGCCGATTCTGGAAAAAGCCTGCGGCTGGCTTTGGAATCTTTTAGATTCCATACCGGCCACTGCTGGGTTTTGTTTTAATCAGGGTTTCATCATCCAAACCATAGCCAGAGTGGTCAGTGATTTAGTAAATGGTAAAAACATATAAAGTCTAACAGACACAGAGAGAGAGAGACACACACACAGAGACAGAGAGAGAGGGAGAGAGACTCACACACATAAACAGACAGCACAGACAAAGAGACTCACAGAGAGAGAGAGATATACAGAGACACATAGGCTGACAGAGACACACAAACAGACTCGACTGTTAGTAGTATATGAAGCTTAGCAGTACTGCAGACTTCCTCCTCTCTCCTATCAGCCCGGAAGCCACAGGCAGCAGAGTGATGATGCATCTGGGGGGGCGGAGCATACTCAATCAGGAAGACACACTGCTCTATGCCTGTGCGGCCCCAGTGGCCACACAAACAGCCTGGCTTACCCTGGCATCTAACTTGCGCCTCCCCTGACAACACAGCGCCCAGATCGGCTGCCGCCCTGTTCTATGCCCCTGCGCTCAGGGACATTGTGCCTCACCTCCCGGCAGCACCGGTCTGTCAGTAGGCCCCCTACTCCCTTGGACCCTCGACAGATGACTGACTATGCCGGGTGCTAGCGCCAGCCCTGCAGACCACACCAAACCAGATCACAGAGCACCCAGCACCCACCTCCCATATGCCTGGGAATAAGCCTTCATAAGTGGTGGAGGCTCAGGTTGACAATAGTGCTGGGGGGACAGGGGCCCAAAACAACAACGGGATTCACCAAATTGGGGGGGGGGGTAGCCAGCAGGGACCAGGCTGGACAGTGCTATCTGGTTCTCCATAAGCATCCCATAGAATGATATTGCCCTGTGCAGGGCCATTTATACAAATCACTCAAGGCCAGCCCTGGCCCAAATAGTTCTCCATTTAAGCATATTGATAAATGTTGGGTTTTGTTTAACAAAACTTAACACAGCAAATATCAGTAAAATGTATTCTGGTGCCTGAATGTGTGAATTCAAGGCACTTTTTGACATGCCCACCTCTAGACTTATCTGTGTAAATGCCTTGCCTCAGTCCTAAGCATTTGTAAGGATCATTTTAGCATTATCAATTTTTACGCTTCCACACTGGGACTTCTCAGCGGCAGAGAGCGAGCACTGGCAGCCGACTGACACTTTAAAAGCCTTGTCAATACATGTAAACACCTACAGGGGGGCAAAATGAGCTCAGAGTTTATCGCCTACCATGCCGTGCTCTCGCAAATGCGTGAAGGCATATTGATTTATGTGTAGGGCACTCAGGGAAAATCCCTTGTCCCAACTTATTTGTGGAGTAATCTATGGGAACTGCATAAAGCATTGTTAGGTGAGCTATAATGACCACGAAAACAACAGTCACTTCGAGGTTACAGAATAACTCTAGTAAATACTTGTGTTTTAGCTATAAAGAACTACACATGTATTGTTGCAGCCACTGATCAGAGAAAGACACCAATGACAATATTTAGCTTCTTAAAGCAGTACAAAACCCACCAGTGAAAACTCTAAATTCTAAAGATTCCAGGACCAGACGATGGCTTTTCCCTGGGGCATCCCGAACCTGAAACCCCCAGGGCACGCTTACCTTTCCCTGGTTCAATGGCACATGCTTGGTCGTTTGCTGTTACTATGTCATTCGGCGAATGGCTGTCATTGTTTTTATTGGGGAGCCCCACTCTATCTGAATGGCACATGCCACCAGGGATATGGCAGCGCACACTCTCCACTAATGTCAATGAGAGACTTTTACCAATGGAGGTGATACAGTAAATGGCTCTGATTGGCTGCTTGTCTGTGCATGTGCTGTTGGAACGAGAAAGAAGCTGTACTCATTTCTGGGTTCTCACACAGTGGGGCATCCCAATTTGGGAAAAAAAGACAGCCTAGGTCTGTACACAAAAGGCAAGCCAGTCGAATAACTAGAGACAAGTCCAGTTGCCTTGATTTAATACTACAGATAAAAAGTGAAGCAGTTTCTAGTAAGCCATTTGAAAAAGTCTGTGACATGGTATAAAGAAAGTAGAGGCTTATGTGAGCCAGATTATGTTGAGGTGTAAACAGGGCCATAAGCAAGTTGCAGACTGAATTTTGGATCATGGCCCATAGGTTCAGGTCAGATCTCTACTTTAAAGAAGGATGACTGGTTTATAGGAAGAGACATGGTGAATTCTCTACAGCCCTGGATACAAGCCCAATGCAGGTATTTTAATCTGGTCAGTACTGGCATCCAGGAAATGAGGAAAGGCAACTTAGGAAGTCAATGAAAGGCACATGTAAAACCCTAGTGATATAGATATTTTATAGCAAACCATTGTCATTCTAGTGTAAATTCTTCATACAGATAATAAAGCAGCTGAACCTTTCTGCTCTTCTTCTTGCAGTCTTTAACCTACATGGACAATGGAGTAATTGCTACATTTGTTCCGGAAAATGAAACAAAAAAGCAGCAGCATTGATACATTGGCCCCAGTGTTCACTGATAAAGAGTGAAGGTTCATTTCCCAAAGTCTACCCATAAAAAATAACTTACGGAAGAAAACTGCAAGCTCCTAAAATGAAGAGCAGACAGAGGAAGAATGTTCCTGAGGAAATTGCTGGGACAAGGGTCACATTTTAAAAATGAAGCAAACATGGCACATGAAAACGTGAAAGTGATTTCTCTCCAGAGATCGGGCCATCGAATGCCCTTGCGACAGTCAATCACAATGTATTCTAAAGAGTAAATCTCGATTAGATAGGGAATGGGTAGAAGCACGTTTACCAAGACTGATGATTAAGTTTGTTCATCTGAAACAAGAGATGAACTAACATGATCCATGAGTGGTCAATGAACAAGGCAGCCAATAGCAATCTAGTTGTTATGGAATTAAAGTACGACAGCCCTCTTAGCTTTTGGTCCTGAGACAACTTTTTTTCTATTCTAACACTATAGTAGTGTCTAACATTGAAGCAGATTAAAAAACATTTTTCTGCCTGCCCCGGCCCCCCACCCGTCCATGTACCTTCGGCGATTTTGCTGCCATGCCGGTGGCCTAGTTTGAAAAAAAAAAAAACAGGGTTTTTCCACTATCGAAGCCACACACAGTTTTGAGACAGCATATTGGCTGCTCTCAAAATTGCAGTATCACGCATGCCAGCAGGTCGGCCATATATCCGGCTTTGTGTTCGGGTAGGCCCACTCCCACGCCGAGCCATTCAGATTGGCTGGGCAAGGGAGCATGCACAGCTAGAGGGCAGTGATAGCAGCATCCCGAAAACCGAGTTGGGGGATGACCTTGGGGGTTTCACACAGCGGGGCACTCGCTATGGGATGCCCCAGGAGCAGGCTGTCCGCCAAGGGTTTTCATCTGCTTTAAAGTCAATCCAAAACAGAATTCTCATTGTTAGCAGATCTCCAGAAACCTTTGACTAGAGGTCATCTTAAACTCGACACTGGCAACTGGATGTGCTTAACAGAAGTGAGCAGCGGTGTAACTAAATGGGCCCAGGCCCTTGTGTGAACATTAAATGGGGCCCTGTCATTGCTCATGCAGTAACATTGTTCCTGTGATTTTAATGTAATTGCATACAATTAGTCAACGACTGAAGTAGTGCATAATGACATCTTATAAATAAGGAAGAGGATCCACATTGAAAGGGCCCCCTTGACCTTCGGTCCCTACCTGCACCCTCTATAGTTTCACCCCTGGAATTGAGGGTAATGCTAGCTACATTTGTAAATGTGTTTGTATTAATTTACTTATACAAATTATAGTCATGATAAATGTTTGCAACCTCCCAATGCTTCAAGGAATGGTGGGAAGAATATCTACTCTCTATGCTTTTTCACTATTTATCCTCTGCTAGTTCTGTCTTTCTATTTCCTGTAACTTTCATGTTTCAACTATCTAGGTGGAGGTAGAAAGCAAGTGAACACAGCTGGGTGGTTTTGTAAATAGGACCCCTGCCGTTGGAGAGGCCCCCACCATCATTTCTATCTATAATGGAGTCTCACATCTCCGCTTCCAATGCATAAGTCTTCTGGAAGTGAAAGATACAGATAGCGGAGCAGCACCTTTCCATTTGTATGACACCTAGTGTGATTCTAATCTGCCATACAATCAGTCTTTAGACTGATGTCATGGCCGTGTCTCAAGTCAGATCATTTTCTGAGAACTTAGAGGGCAGCGTTGCAGTAAATTATGTTTTCTAAAGCTCCAACTTTCTTCTTAAAAAAAAGAAAACTTAAAATGTCCATGTTAATGTTTTCCACTATACCTTCAGAGATAGCTAATACAGTAACATGTATCCATACAAAGATACGTAGTCATTGGCAAATCTACACATTCTAAAAAAAAAAAATTAACACCATTTGTTCTTCAATCTTAAAACATTTGTCATTACTCTATTTAATCACTGAAATAAAAATGCACAATGCTAAACCTTAAACTGGACCTTCACCCTGAATAAGAGTGTATCTTGTATGTTTTCCCCACCCTGTACATACAGATTGCCCACATTAAAAATCATCCTACCTGCACTTAGCCTTTAAACATCTACAATGGTGACACATGGAATATCGGGCTGCCTGCAGGAAAGAGGTGTCTTCGGAATGTGCATTCTGGGATTGCTATCCTTTTCCTGACCCCAGCTCTGCTATAACCCGCATTTCCCCCTGCACTTCACCCCCCTTTCTCCCCTCATCTGTTCAGTATGTGATGCTTCTGCGGCAAAATGGTGGAACCCATATCCTTGAGTCCTAAACAGAGTTGCAGTCTACTGGGGGAAAGAATAAATAATAAAGAGACTAAAAACTCTTAATATATATTTATTTTACATGCTGAGGAATAGGTTTTAAGGATTCAGGCTTTTCATTAAATGACACTGAAGGTCCAGTTTAAGTTTTCTATTTCAATCTTTTTATTAATATTTTTGTAATATAACAGCTTGATTACACAACACAATAAAGTGATACAAAAGATAAAGATTCTGAGTTCCAGATTATTGCTGTTTGACAATCGCATATCAAGATAAACATATCAACATTTTCCTTCAGTCAGTATTCATACAGGAAATAATGCAACATATTGCGACTTTTCTGGAATGTTGGTATCAAAAAGTTGAATTGGCAAAAATGGACAAACAATGGTCGGAACACCAGACCAGTGGGCGGGTGCATGTCCCAACCTTATCTGGTCCTAGGTTCTCCACCACCGTCCCTCAACTACGGTATTGATCAGGGGGGGACTGGATTATGGGAAGTGAGGGGGCTGGGGGGGAGGGACAAGGGGAAAGAAAGAAAGAGGAAGAGGGAAAAAAGAAATAGAAAGCAGGAGACTTAACGAGAAGCCAACTAAAAGGGATCGGAAGAGTGATAACCACGAATAACATATCTTAAGAGTTTAAGCCAACCCTCACTGTAGCAAGGAGTTTCCTAGGTCCGGAAAAGTGTATTCCACCCACGGGCTCCATATTTTAATACATTTTCCATGCAAGTCTTTTAGAACACTCGTCAGTTTTTCGTTAATGAAGATACCATTCAATCTTTCTTTTACCAATTGGAATGGGATACTGCTTTTTTTTCCAAGAGCTGGCAATTACTAGCTTTGCTGCCAACATAACCTGGGTTAGTAAAGCATGTTGAGTAGTAGTAACGCCACTCGGTTTCACAAGTAGTAACGCAACCCCAGGATCTCTACGTACGGGGGTCTGAAGGAGAGTATATATCAAACCAAAGACTCGTGACCAGAACCTCTTAACCTTTGGACATTCCCACCAAATATGCATAATTGTACCCTCTGCTGGACAGCCTCTGAAACAGTTCACTGAATATCCCGGGACTGCTTTCGCTATACGCGATGGTACCAAATACCATCTTGTAAGCATTTTGTAGGCTGCTTCCAGGGTGGTGACGTTTATGGAGCATTTATTAATCCCAGTCCAGATGTCCATCCAGCCCTTGCTGTCTATTGTTCGATTTAGGTCTACTTCCCATCGGACCATATACCCATGCTTTGCTTCGGGGGAAAGCGCCGTGAGGTTTGAGTAGATTGTGGATATGAGGCCAAAAGTGGGGATCCCCTGTAGACAGACCCTTTCGAAGTTGGTCATGTCGGTTCCAGGGGTTTTGTTTTTAAGCAAGGGGGAGACCCGATGGCGAATTTGGAGGTATCTAAATTGCTCGGTGACTGGCGCTTTCTCCCTCACTGCCAGCGCGGGCCAGTAGATTATTTCCTCTCTGTCTAATAGATGGTGGATTTTATTGATGCCTGCCCGATCCCACCTGGATTCTCCATACCCGGGGGGGAACCATGGGTTTTTAAAAAGATGCATCACCGGGAGATGCCTGAACATGGTAGTCCTGGTTACTCTAGGTCTAGTGTTTCCCCAGATGAATTTCATAGCACTATTCTGCATGCTTTTAATCTGGTACGAGGGGATGTGGACTGGGAGGGCTCTAAAGTAATATAGCATCTTGGGTAGCAGGGTCATCTTAATTGCATTTATCCTCCCTATCCATGAGATCCCATGTCCCTGCCATGACTCCAGCATAGACTTCAGAGAACGAAAGAGGGGGGCGGGGTAATTAGCCTGGTACAGTGAGTGATGGTGTGGTGTTATAGTGACCCCCAAATCTGCCAGTGCTCCCGGTACCCAGCGAAAAGGGAAGTTAGATTGGATAGCTCCTAGAGCATGGGGGGGGGGGGGGATGTTCAAATTTAGTCCCAGCGACTTTTCTTTGTTGATCTTAAGACCTGATATCTTGGAAAATTATTCTAGGAGTTGGAGGGCATTAGGTAGCGAGATGTGGGGCTGCGATAGGATCAGCATGATGTCGTCGGCAAATAAGCACGTTTTATGTTGGTATCCTGCCAGCTCTATCCCCTTTATATTTGGGTTTGTACGGATAGCGATAGCTAAAGGCTCTAGTGCCAGAATAAACAGTATCGGGGAGAGTTGACACCCTTGCCGCGTGCCCCTATTAATCGGGAATGGGTCAGAAAGATAACCACCATATTGTACCCTGGCCGAGGGGGAGGAATAAATAGAGCGTATCCATGCAAGAAAGTTGTCTCCAAAACCCCATTTTTGGAGGGCATAGTATAGTCCCAAGAGAGGGAATTTTGCATGTCCAATGACAGAAGAAAACTATGAATTTCCCTCTTTTGGGCCAGTTCAATGAGATGAAGCAGCCTGCGGATGTTATCCGAGGCTTGCCTGTGGGGGATAAATCCCACCTGGTCCTTGCTCACTAATGTGCCCAGGAACTCGTTGATCCTGGAGACCAGGACTTTCCCCAGAATCTTAAGGTCAACGTTGAGCAGAGATATAGGTCTATAATTTTGTACATTCGAGTGGTCTTTGTCCGGTTTTGGAACCATGCTTATGAACGCTTCCACAGAGGAGCGACCCAGCATACCCTGTTCCCTCAGAGAGTTAAACATTTTTGCCAAGTGAGGGGCAAGCTCAGCAGCATATTTCTTGTAGTATAAAGTAGTGAAGCCATCAGGCCCCGGCGCCCTAGAAGTGTTAAAGCTTTTGATCACCCTCAGAACCTCTACTAATGTGACTTCAGCCTCCATCTGCTCTTTGTGGTTTTCTGGTAGTTTGGGGAGTGAGATTGAGTCAAAAAATGTGGACGCCAAATCATGGGGGAAGGTGTGGGGTGCTTCATAAAGTTTACTAAGCATATTTTTAAATGTGCTAAGGATTTTAACTGGATTGGCTGTGAGAGTCCCCTCCGGGGTCTTCAGGGAGATCAAATTCTGTTTTGGCCCAGCGTGCCGTATCTTGTTCGCTAAAGGTGTGTCTGGCTTGTTGGCCCTGGCGTACATTTTCTGCTTACCCCACCTAAGTTTCTTCTCTGCTACCTCATCTAGTGTCAAGTTAAGCTGTACACTGACCTCATCTACCTGCCGCTTAAGCTCCTTGGTGGGGTGTTCTTTCCAGTCCTTCTGTAGCTGTTCTAGGTTAGTCATTAATCGGGCTATTTTCTCATTTCTGCTTTTTTTGAGAGATGTAGCTAGCGCAATGAGATTACCCCTCATTACTGCTTTGTGGGCTTCCCATACACTTACTGCTGTAGCTGAGTTGGCATTAATCGCAAAGTAATTTTTTATGGACTGCAGGATTTGCTCATGAGTGTCGGGGGTATAGCGGCAAACTTCATAAGCACCTGGGCATGGTCAGACCAGTGCGTTGTCATAATTTGGCATTTATCGACCATAGGGATGATATTATGCGGAATCAAAATATGGTCTATTCTGCAAAATGAGCCATGGGGGTTGGAGTAAAAAGTGTAATCTCGCGTGTTAGAGTTCAATTCTCGCCAGATATCTACTAGGGCTGCGTCTCTTAGGTTGGAATTTATACAATGTGGGGGTTGTTGTGTGAGTGGTGCCGTGGAGCAGTTGTTTTGCGGAAGTGTTCTGTCTATTTTGGGGTCCAGCGCGATGTTGGAGTCCACTGCCCTAATTAATATGCCTTTACTATATTCTTTGACCTTTTTCATAAGATGGGAGAAAAAGTTTGTTTGGTGGGTATTTGGCGTATAGTAAGACACAAGTGTCATTTAGGTTTCCTATCACAATTAGATATCGGTCCGTCGGGTCTACTATCTGAGTTTCGCATTTGAATTGGAGATTGCACCGAAATGCAATAGCGACACCCCGGGATTTTTCTGTGTGGCAGGCTAAAAAGAAAGTGGGGTATTGTGGATTTAGATACTTTGGAGAGCTAGTGGTTGAGAATCTCGTCTCCTGCAGACATAGGATATCAACTTGTAGCTGCTTGTAGTAGTGAAATGCCTTAGTCTTTTTGTGCGGGGAATTAAATCCCTGGACGTTATGTGAAAGCAGCTTGAAGTTGAGGTTGGCGCTTACTGTCAAGCGATGGGATTCGCTCATTATGTAACCTCAGCAACAGGTAGAGATAGAAGAGAAGAGAAGAATAAAGCAGAACAAAAAGGTAAGAGGGGGCAAAGGGAGGGAGGGAGGGAGGGCAGTGAGGTGGGGTGCTGGAGTCGGGACGAGGTTAAGGCCTGTTTCCCTGACCTAAGGGTGGGGGGCCAGGTAGGGGTGGCAGTGGTGGGAAGCCGGGCGCTTGGCGGGCGGCCCGCTCAAGGCAAGCGCCCCGCGTATACGAGGGGAAAGGATGGGAAGGCCTCCAAGCCGGTTTCCTCAGGGGGACCGGAGAGGAAGCATTTTCTCCCCTTTTGGGGAGAGTCAGTGACTCAGGGGAGAGTCACAAATGTATCTTCCGGGGGAGTGTCCCCACTACCGGAAGCTTCTTGGTATCTACAGGGGGGGTCACCTCAGTGCGGGGGTCAGTCCAAACTTATGGAGTCAATTGTCGCGGCAGGGGTCAGGCCTCCCTCCAACAAGGGGAGGAGCAGGAGGACAGAGACAACCAGCACAAAAGTGTATCCCAATTTATAGGCCTATTATTCAAAGGGGTAGACCTTCTATTGGAGCACTATAATAAGACTCATCAACCGAAACTAATGAATGTTTAACAAATGTCAGTGTACATAGTGAACAATATTCAAGCGTATCAGCCTGTGCAGGCCGGTCCCAACCGCCCACGTGGCCCCCACAGCAGCCCACATAGTCTAAGAGCTACCATGCGGGGCCCCGGGAGCGACCACGGACCGCACCGACCAAGAAAACAACAATATTTCAATAAAAAGTGTTAATTGCTCAAATCGGCAAACACTCAAGTGAGAATGCCTTCCAGGTCTTCTTTTTTTTTTTTTTTTTTCTCCAGCTCTGCTCAGACAGGGCATCCTACGGGAGTCAGCCTTTATCAGGTTGGAAGACTTTGGCTGCTCGCGAGGGCGTTGATGTGGGGTAGGGTCGCTGGCTATCGGTCCTTTGATCGCGTCGAGTGATTCTGGGCCACTGGTCCCGGGGCAGTTCTGCTGCGGAGGGAGGGCTAGGCGGTGTGGTCAGACCTAGACGATCCAGCAGCTCCGAGGCCTCCTCTGGTGTTGAAATCGAGTACGACCGGCCCATGTGAGTGAAGGAAAGTCTAAAGGGGAAGCCCCACCTTTAGGCAATTTGATGCGACTTGAGGATAAGCAAACATGGTTTAAGCAGGCGTCGTTTTTGAAGTGTGACAGGGGCCAGATCCGAGTATACTTGGTATTTGTCGGTTTGGAAAACCAGATTGTTTTGGGCCCTAGCTGCCTGGGCTATCATTTCTTTAGTGTTGTAAAATGTAAATGTAACGATAATGTCCCTGGGCTGGCCATCTGTTCTAGGCGGACCCAAAGCACGATGGATCCTGTCCATCTCTAAGCGGTCGATCGGGATTGCTTGGAGCAATTCCTGTATCAGGGCCAAGATAGTAGATTTAAGGTCAGTGATAGATTCTGGCAGTCCCCGGAATCTCAAGTTGCTACGCCTGGACCTATTTTCCAGATCCTCTATCTTCTGGTGGGCTAAAGATAGTGCATCTTTATTATTTTGTATCTCGGCCTCGTGTTCTTCTAGTACAGAGGTATTGTCGGTTACTTGGTGTTCTAGCCTGGATGTGCGAGATTTCAGATCCCTGAGTTCCATTTTAAATGTGGCAGATAGCTTTTCAGTGGCCAATCCTAGCTCCTGCTGCAGGATCAATTTGAACCTTTCCAACAATTCCGCATCTCTTATGCCAGGGATAGCAGATGGTGGCAAAGGGGGATCCGGGGTAACTCCCTGGGAGCCCAGCTGTGATTCAGGCTGCGAGTCAAGCAACTCTGGAGACGGTATGGGAGAGGAGGGCGGACGGGATCTGCTAGTGTGCTCCGCAGTAGCTGCCATTTTAGGGCTGGCTGCACGTGGCGCTTTCCTGGGAGTGTGTGTTGGTCAGCCTCGCTCCCTGCACCCCATTCGTTGCCCGGGCAAATTTAATGTGTAGAGGGGGGGTAGGTGGTTTCAGGGCCCCCTGTTATTACACTGATGACTGCTTTGTGGCTACACCGCAAGGTGCTGTGACTAAGCTGTGTCCTCCCTCCTGGACTGGGACTCAGATGCTCCTGCAGCCTTTATGGCTGTGGCTCCCCTCCTATTACAGGTGGGGATCAGCTGCCCTGGGGTGTCTGCGGGCTAAACTGACCTGGGATCCTGCAGGCGGGTCCTCGAGGATGCTGTAGCCAGGTGAGGTCAGGCTGTGGGCGCCATTTTGGGCGCCACCGCACGCATAAAGGAGCTGCACCAGACACTCGGGCGCGATCGCCCCTCGTCCTCCAGCTGACACCCAGGGGTCCCTAGGGTGTTCCTGGGCTGGACCGACCTGAAACCGCCACCGCTGCAAGCGTTGTATGGGCCGTATACCCCCGCACGGTGAAGAGCCAACTTAAGCTGCTGCCATCACCGTCGGCAGCTCACGAGCGCCCCCCAGTTTAAGTTTTGATTCAATGTGTATATATAACTAGCCACATTTTTACAATATTTCTGATGTCTTGCCTTGCCATCAGCTTCCTCAGTATTGGTTTGGTGCTCTCTCAGGGGTGCCCGCCAAAAATGACAGCCCCTGGAGAAGCAATACACCAATGTTGATAGACACTAGGCCTATCTGCACCCCTAGGGGCCAGGTAGCTTTTGACCTCCACCATAAACCTATTGATAACTAATGAAGTAAAAAAAAAAAAGATAATATACAGTGCAATCTTCGAATGTTATTATTCCCACAGCTCTCCATTCAGGTTTATTTCAGTCTTCCTCAAGATTGTTTTTTGCTTCTTCTTGCTTGCTTGAGACAGTATAGTTTCTGGTGTTTCTTCATTAGACAAGTCTCCCATTTTTCCTCCCTGCAATTCAGCACCATTTTTAGCTGTGCAAATGTTTGAATAATTTGCACAGCTAAAAATGATTCTGAGTTGCACCATGGTAAAAAAGTTAGATAAAAAATTAAAATAGATAAAAATTGCTGCAATTCTCCTCCAATCCTTGTCATGCCCCAGTGCTGCTGCACCTGTAATTGGCTGACTCAGAGCTTTTGGCATGTCTATCTCATTTTCTGCCATGGAACAAGGTGCTGTACCAGGTGAGTATTTTTCCCTCATTCTCCAAAATGATCATTGCTTAGGAGCGGTGACTGGCAGGATTGGCGGGGGGGGGAGGCATTCTGAATATTTGCCCCGGGTGCCAGATAGATTAGCTATTCCTCTGGGCTTGTAGGTAACTTTTTGCTATACAGCAAGATAAATGTTCTTGCAGATGGGAGTGTATTATCTCTCCACACATCTGCTTATGTCCCCGTATAATCTGCATTAGAATCCACCATGATGATCATTCCACGCGCTGCCCCTTGTGTCACCACCTTTTCGCTATGGCAGAAATGATTTATAGGGAAATGCGTTATTGGGTCTCCATCAAACCACAAATTGACGGGTTTGCTTCAGAATTACAGCCTTTCTGACAGGTGTGAAATTGCTGTGCTTTTAACCATAATATCAATGAGTTTACCGGAATATAATCACCCTGCACACTATTCCTCTATAAAGCATGTGTAGAAAATACTCTATCCAAATGGCTTTAAATATCTTTCCTGGATCATTAAACTCAGAGCCCCTGCTTAGCTTTACATATCTCAGTGGAACAATGGTTGACTCATACTGTGCCCGCTGGGTAGATGGGACGTGTTCTGACTGTTAGTGATGGTCAAAATCCAAATGATTACTAAAACAATGTTGAAACAAAATTGAAGAGAATTCCCCATATTTTACAAAGAACAATGGAGTGCAACACTCATGTAGTGGCATTGCACCCCAGCAGATCTGATGCATCAAAGGCAAATTTTTCTTTCTGTCAGAGGCCTAACTATTAGTGATGCAGCAACCTAATATGTTACCATCGGGTCAGGTGCTCAATCATAATTGCTTATGCAACCTTTTGGACTGAACGCTAAGGCAGGAGACTAAGGTAGGAGACTAAAAGCTATATGATAGACTTTTGGAAGGCTTGGACTGGCGAGTCCTCTGATCTTTTAGTCTGTTGCAGAATTTCACCACAAAGGATTAGGTAAGTGAAACATAAAAGTCGAATAGGAAGAGAGTGAAGTTTCACCCCTAACAGGTAGACCAAAACTAAACCCTCAGTGGAGGATTCCTGGCTTGAGGAGATTTTTTCCTCATAAAATTCCCACGTCACTTCATTTTTCTGTGACCACCTAATGCCCAGAACAGAACATATGGGGGATTCAAATTTGGGAGGCTTGTCTGCTACCCTGGAATCTTGTGCTACTACTAAGACCTTTGTCCCTGTCATGTTACTCCTGTGGCTCACATGACTGCAACAGGGTGTGTGGGGCAGCCAAAGATTATTGGGTTATATTAGATTGTTAGCTTGGGAGCAGGGCCCCCATTTCTTCATCATTGTTTCATCGGTTTACCTATCTTGCACATGAACCCCCTGATTTTAAAGCACTTCAGGATATGCCGTTAAATAAATAAAGATTGTTATTATTATTGGTTATCCAGGCGGTTGAAGCCAGACTGACCCGGTGCACTAAGTTTGGTTAAGACCCATTTTGATGAGGTTAGGACATTCCCTCCTTTTTTCCAAACTGCAATGTTTTTAAGTTTAGATATTCATGGAGAAGTAAACCTATACTGATGTCCTACACCTGAACCACATAATTCACACTATGATATCAGATCAGAACTAGAATAAACATATATGTGGACAGACCAAGATGTGGCTAACCGACAAATGCACTTCATGTCCTTAATCCAAGGGCAGAGAAATCATAGATGCTTGCCTTACTTCCTTATAAGGTCAATACCCACATTTGGGTCTTAGGGTTCAAATTATGGTATTGCTCATGCTGTATTCTTCAAAGTTAAACTGAATAGATTTCCTACTTTCAGTGGTCTCTGCTCTGACTGTTTGGCTGAATGCCGGTAGCGGAATGTGTGGATTGGCTGAGCATTGGCTCAATCACTATCTTTTATAGAACATGTGACCGGGGGCTGGGCTACACACATGGATAGCATTAAATGTTAAAAAATGTATACCATGTTGTAGATTTAAAATCTAAAACGTCTAAACATTATCTGGTGTAAAGATAGAATAAAGACTTACGCAGTGGATGGAGTCATAATACAGCCTCCCTTCTCAAACCCTTTGCAGTTGCACCCTCTTTCCTGCGTGTCATGGTTCATCCCAAAGTTGTGACCAATTTCATGGGCAAGAGTAACAGCTGCTCCAAGAGGGTTGTCTGAATGATCCTACAATAGAGGGGGATACATAAGACAGACATAAACTTGCCAGCAATCTTTTAGATACATTTGAACACAATTATTCAATTCTCCTTAGGTTTATGAGAAACTATGGGGCCCCTATAATGCTATAGAATATTCTTCACAAGCTGTAAAAATATCATTTTTGCATTAACCTTGTTAAATATTTTTTCCTTAGTAGTGATATTACGATTGGGTATTACAAGTAGCAGGTTCGAGCGACTAAAGTAGGACGAGAGCTGTAAAATCTCCCTATTCACAGGTATAAGAGCATAGAGCTAAAGCATATACGCAGCTTTGCCAGTACACTAGTAGTTGAAACCAGGTCTATGAGGGAAAAAAACACCAAACACAAAAAAAGGCCAGAGAATCTCAACAGCCTAAAACCTTCTCAAGGGCAATAGAAATAGGCACAGTTGCAACACTTGTGTGTGATGTCCCTGGATGGACAACGAAGGGAAAGTACAAAAATGCTCTTTTGCCTGCCATGTTGTCAATTCAGGGACAGCAAGCCATTACAACTGAGATGTCCACAGCAGTCCCCAAAGTCCAGGAAGCACCTACAGCTCTAGTAAGTGAGCCGTTACCCCTAGCTATTTACCCCTAGCATAATAGGCTTCAGAAACAGCATTTCTAATCCAATGGCTAATAGTGGGTTTGGCAGATGCCAACCCTTTTTTTCGGTCCAGCAGGAACCACAAACAGAGCATCTGTTTAAAGGGGAACAAAATCCACCTGGCCTGGCCCTGGAATCTGAGGGAGCAGCGAAAGTGTCGAGATGCCATATACTAACTGGAACTGGTACCAATGGGACAGAATGGCAAGCTGTAGAGCCCTGGTGTATATCTGGGTGTAAGAAGAATTGCCTGTTATTTCATCACCCCTGTTCTTGATCTTTAAAGGCACACTAACAACTGGTATAGTGCCAAGAGATTGTCACAAGGCGAATGTAGTCCCCATTTTTAAAAAGGGCTCTAGGTCTTCTCCGGGCAATTACAGACTGGTAAGTTTAACATCCATTGTGGGAAAATTGTTTGAGGGGCTATTAAGGGACTACATACAAGAATATGTAACTATCCATAATATTAATAGTTTATAAAGCATGGTTTTACTAACCTTATTGCCTTATATTAGGGGGTGTAAGGACAGAGGGGATGTAGATAGCTGTATATATAGTTTTTCTGGATTTTGCAAAACCATTTGACACTGTCCCCCACAGACGCTTATTGGGGAAATTGAGATCTTTAGGATTAGAAAATACAGTTTGTAACTGGATTGAAAACTGGCTGAAGGACCGTGTGCAGAGAGTTGTGGTTAATGATACCTACAGTGAATGGGTACCTGCGTACCCCAGGGTTCAATGCTGGGACCACGATTTTTCAACTTGTTTATAAATGACATAGAAAAAGGAATTAAAAGCACTATTTCAGGTAAAATCCTCTCTAAAGACAAGGGGGCACTCCCTTCGACTGGAAAAAAAAAATCAGCCTCCGGAGGCGACAATCATTTTTTACCATAAGAACTATAAATCTGTGGAATAGCCTCCCCCAGAAGCTTGTTACAGCATCAACAGCTGACAGCTTCAAAAAAAGTATTAGATGCTTTTTTAGAAGAAAATAACATTAGCAGTTACTATTAGTGGTTATCAGTAAAAAAACAAAACAAAAAATAGAATAAAAAATGATTTCCCCTACCCCCAACCTCCTTGGTTGAACTTGATGGACATTTTTCAACCGTATTAACTATGTAACTTTGTAACTCTATGTATGCTACCATCAGGCCCAAGAAGCAGCATACACTACCAAACACTGGGCTTAGGACTGGAGTGCATGCTCACAATGCTCTCCTGCAGATTCTGAAGCTTGAGCTAGGATAATTAATCCACCACCTGAATCTCTCTAGGGTGTCCAGCACCATTTGCATAACCTGGTACACCTCAGTCAAAGAGGGGGCTCTGATTAGAAGGTCGCCCAGATGTAGCGCAATGTGAATCCCCTGACAGCAGGGGATAGCGATGATTGCTGCCAACACCTTGGTGAGGACCCTGTGTACCTGGGTGCCATGAAGATCCTGAAAGGGAGTGCTATGAAATGATAATGGAGCAGACCTAGTGCAAATAAAAAAAAAAAAAATTACCCTAGAAGTTCAGCATGTGTAGATATGCATCCTTGATTTCGATTGTCGCCAGGTAGTTTCCCTGATGAAGGACTGATACCACAGACCGCAAGGAGGACTGGAGTAGAAGTGGGAAAGCTACCAGCATGCTTGGTCTTATACTTGCGTAAAGTGGTGGATTAGAGCCAAAAATCAGCCCCGGATTTTACCAGCACCTGGCCTGCCCAAGACTAGACAGTGGCATCTCTGCTGCTTCCTGGACAGTCAACCAGTGTGCCTGAAAACTGAGGCTATATCATTAGAGTGAGGACATGGGCTGGGTTTGCTTGGGTGAGGGGATAGAGTGGTGAAGGGGATGAGAGGCTGGGATTGGATGGGAGTGTAATTAAAGGTAGCAACTCAGACTGCCCCAAAGCAGTGTGGCCCATCACCATTTGCTTGGGTCTCTCTATGGCCAGTTCGCCTCTGCCTGCGTATAGGGAGAAATCACAGTTCATGTTCTGCTCTAGTCCCACATACCAGCTACTAGCAATACCCACTTTTTATGGCTCAGTGTCCGGATAACTTGAAAAGGATAGCACATCCCATTTGACAGCATTGGTGCTGCACCAACAGGGAATTTAAATGTGCTACCAGCTTTATACAGTATTTACCCATGGAGAGCACTGCTAGATCTCCAGGCTTGTGATCTATTCATTTAGTAGAGCATTTATAAAAGGATTTCAGCAATGAAAGTTAAGCACTAAGAATACAATTACCTGAGTAATTACAGGAACAAGTACGCCTGCAGGCTCCTTGTGGAACAGATGTGAGCATTAATCTGAACACCTTTTCATTGAAAGATGCTCCTGCTAGGTTTACAATGGGTGGCAAAATAGTCTCGGGCTGTCTTGTGGGCCATGGCCCATTTTTAGTTTTACATAGCTAAATAGGATAGACAATGCTGATATCTTTTTAGCATTTAACAACTGCCTTTTTAAGCGGGTTGGGAATGCTGCACACTTTTTCCTCTGTTACAAGCAGAAATTCCACAGTTAAAGTACTGTAACCCGATTTATTGGCTAATTTAATATGTTAAAAAGGCAAGCTTTCAAGATTTTTAGGCTTCTTCTTTATGTATAGCACAAATCTGGATGTTAGATTTATGCTCAAAACTACAAAGGAGACAGACAAATAACAGAATTTAGTCATTCTTAGTAGGTGGACCCATTTCTTTTTTCCTTTGTGATATCCCAAGCACCCACAAAGAGGCGGCTAGGTGTGCAATCTTCTGATTTTTACACATCTGTCACTTGCTTCTTGTGGAAACTTGTTTTGGAATAGTAACCATCATCAACACAAGGCTAGAAGTGATGGCTGTATGGTAGGAAAGGCTTGGGAGCATCATAACAAACAATGCAATTCAATTAGGCTTGATACAGTGATGCAAAGTGGTGGACTGGGGCCAAAAATCAGCTATGGATTATACCAGCCCCTGGCTGAAACGAGACATCCCTGCTGAGGCCACCCCACCATAATGCTGGGGATATAGCATTGGGGGCTGGGGCTACTGGGCTTGTGGGTACAGTGGGGCTGGGTACAGGGGGGTGAGAGGGAGAATAAAGAGGCAAGGATTGAATGTGGGTGCCCCTAAAGCAGTGCGGCCCATCGGGCATTGTGTAGCCTGCGGAATGTATTCAGCCATTATCTTTGTGGTTCTTCAGTGTGGCAGTTCATATCTGTCCTGCAGTTGCGCTACATCACCACAAGATGGCTGGATAGCTAATGGATTGTGACACTGCAGGTCTACCAAACTGTTGGCCAAAACCTAACCACATAGGAGTACAGCTGAGCTGCCATTGGCTAAGGTGAGTAAAACTAGAGAAGGTTCTAGAAGCAGTCAAAGGGAATCTATATACGGAGGTTATGAGGAGAGTTATCTCAGTCTAGAAAGATTCTATTGTAGTAACATGGAGTGAGGAAGGTACCAGCAGGGTCGACTGGTAGCAGTCAGAGGTGTAAGAAAGAGAGCAGAGGAGCCACATTCATACCTAACAAGTGACCACATGAAAGGTGAACCATTCCACCTGAGATGCTGCTGATGGAGGAAGCTTAAGGCCTCAGTATTCTGCTATGGGATCAGGATGAGTGCCCACTACCTGTTGAAGTCCACCTGGATGTAATACTGTGCTATGGAAACTGCTAATGAGACTGTTGTGGATAAAGACTGTATGACCTGCTGTGAAACCTAAAGGGTACCTGAAGTCCTGCTAATAAAGTAAGTGCCCTTTTCATAAAGTCGGTCTCATTTGGAGTTTTTGGAAGCAAGCCCACACCAGGAGGTCCCCCAAGCCCGTTAACAAAGAACCCACTCCCCATACGCCTGAGGAGCTAAACCCCTCAGGGACCCATATGCTACAATTGTCCGGGTCTCCCTATAGCCAATCTCCCCCGGTGGTGCATGTTTGGTTCACATGGCAATAGTTGATAGGCTGCCCTGTTAAAACTTTACCTAGAAATTGTAGAATTGCATTTCTAGTCACAAAATATTTTAAAAGAATGGATGTGTGAGGTGGGGTGGTGGACAGGTGACGTGGTGCAAGGTGGGAAGCCCTTGTTCAGACTTGAAGCAAATCCATGAAAAAAATGGAATTCCTAGGGTTCCCCTGCCTACTTACCATAACCACTCCTCCAGACTGTGCTGTGCACATGCTCATAATGGGTGCCATGCCAATTGTGGTTCCTTGAAAATGTACCCCACTGTAAAAAAAAGATAACAATACATAAACAAATGGTTATTTGGTTATTAAGTATGTCAAGTCTCGCAAATCTATCATTACACATGAGGCACAGGTTACTCCTAAATAGCTGAAAACATTGTACAATATCGACACTCAACCTTCTAGAATGGGAGGGTCAATGTGCTCCAAACCCCATTGGAAGTGGAGACTTTTCCCTACAATAGGTAACAAATCTAAAAGGGGAGCCTGGGAGCCGGTGGGAGGGAGGTATTAGGTTTCCAACTATACATCTGCTTTAAAATCTTCATTTTTGGTGCAAAAGTGTTAAAATCAGTTCAGTATAATAGGGTTTTGTTTTCTCTGACACTACTGGTGATATTTAGCCTCACTTACTGTCTCCAGTGATTATTAATGAATTATGATTTATAATGCCACAACCTTTCAGACAAACTCTTATAACCTCAACAGGACACATACCGCCAAACGCAATACATACCATTAGTGATCCTTGTCTCTATCCCTTATAATTTAGACTGTAGGCTTGAAAGCACAGGGCTCAGTCTCCTATGGTATACTGTTTTTCATAACATCTGTTTGACATCTTGTGATAATACTATGATGTGCTTTATATTTTAACCTGTCAGCAACAGTCTGTATAGTGCTACTGAATTTTTATCAGGCCCATGCTTCTGCACGGCTTCCCTTGGCCATAAGACTTCGCTGTTCAGACATGTATGAAGCCCAACAAAATGCAAGTATCTCCACCCAGCAAGACCTATTGGTAACTGGAAGAGAAGGGAATGTGTGAATGTGGTCGTTAAAGTCTAAGGGATGCAGATCAGTAAGTATTACCAGTGGTGTGCTTTGCCACCATGCAATAAATGCAAATGCATGGGGCCCCCACCTCCCGGGGCCCCCCACCAGAACACTGGAACAGGCTGGCGTGTAATACTGGTGTAATACTGGTGATGCTGTTAGTGCCGAGGCAACATTAGAAAGAAAGCTACATCTCTCTGTCATTTGTTCCTCTTTAATATTGTATTTTGCTGTATAAAAATGACTTTGATTAGGACCCACATACACAACTTTGCATGGGGCCCAAAAAGTATAACCCTGCCCTTGAGTATTTCTGCCCAGTTTCAGGCTTCCTAAGTGGATACAAATCGACAGGTGTCCCAGTGGATGGGTGGCTTTGGGTGGGGGAGAAAAATTACCTATGGGTTGTTCTTTAATATCTGCCCTAAAATCCAAATGAATACCCAACCAGACCAAAAAACAACTGGAGAAAAAGACTACTGCATGCATGAGAGAATGTGGTTCTGCTGCCCCACCTAAATGCTACGATACACCCATGGGGCCCAGATGTTTGTGTTGCCCTTGTTCATGGCATGGGTGACCTCTAAAAATCCAGCCTTGTTCCTAGTTGTATAAATGCAATAATTCAACCCCTGCAAAGATTATTATGAAATGTTGTTCCCTGTGATTTGTTTGTTCACAGGCTTGAAGTTCATCGTTCTATCCCTTAACAAAAACTAGCATTTTCCTGTCAAGGCCAAGCTAGCCCAAAAATGTTTTCTAAATAAAAGATACAAGTGTGTTAAAATGCAGTATTCAGCTTCTTGTGCTGTAGTGACAGGTCCACTTTAATAAGACAACATAGTGGAAGAGCAGACCTTACTAGCTGTGCGTTGTCGTGAGCCTTCTGAGGTAGCAGCGTCAGCTTTCGCCAGTCCAGGAACTCATGTAGGCTGGTGAAGGGATCTTCAGTTATGGAACACTTATCTGTGTCACTCCAAATCTCAACGCCAACCAGCGCCACGCGGATATTTAGAGGTCTGAAAAACTAGAAAATAGGGCAGAAAATAAGTGAGAACAAAGGGGAAAAGAACAATATAGATCAAGAAGGTGGGATGGTGTAGATACACTAATGAGTTGATTCTCTCTTTTAGTTGATATGTCATTCTGCAAATGGCCCTTATTTGCCTAAATGGGGAGCGCAAGCGGACGCGTGTTTCCACCCCAACCTATCTTAAACATAGCATGTAGATGCAGGGTATGCGGTGGCTTGTACTCCCCATTGAAAACAATTGGAGCCATTTGCCAAATGACATAGTCATGACACACAGCTCTGATTGGACTGGGAAGAGGTGACTTATTATGGGCAATCTGGGGGGTTTCACACCACAGGACGTCCCAAAGCAAGACGTCCGGGGGGGGGGGGGGGGGGTCAATGGCCGGCCTCAGAATGGGAATTCTCCTTCCTTTTGGGGATCCAAGAAAAAAGACAGCATGAGGCCAATACTACATCAGGTAAGCTGGCAGGCAGTAGATGTGGGTCGATACTTTTAACCTAAATACTGGGGTTTTAGTAGATGTCTGAGACAAACAGGTGAAGGTAATTTTCCCCAACAGTCTTGTCAGATAGTAGACTGCCTGTATATTAAATGAAGTAAGTACAGCATATCTCCCAACTTTTTAGGGTAGGAAAGAGGGACAACTGTTAAATTAAGCAACACCCCCTCGTTGAGGGATGTACAGGAGATGGGTTATAACAGTTACAACAACAAAAATACAATTCTGTGAGTACTCACCTGTAGAATTGTTTTTGTAGTATACAGCACATCCTGTTTTACCTATTCCTTCTGTCTGGGTTATCCACCACAAGGTGGCGCAGTGGACTGCAGAAAGACTTGTGGCATCTCCCAGCCCTAGAAACCGCCAGGAACCTCCCACAAATTCCCAGCATTACAAAGCAGTTAGACAAGAAGCCGGGAGAACAATAATGAAAGAAATCCCAAAATGAACATTTGAACAAATCACCATACAGAGGTGACCAAGAATAATAATAAGGGAGGGATGAAACAGGACGTGCTGTATACTACAAAAACAATTCTACAGGTGAGTACTCACAGAATTGTATTTTTCCAAGTATACAGCACGTCCTGTTTCACTTATTTCTTACGTCTGGGACATCCAAAAGCAGTGTCCGTAAGGTAGGGTGGGATCCTCAAAAAGCAACGGCGGGCAGTTCAAACCACTGCCGCCTGAAGAACCTTGCGGCCAAAAGCAGCATTAGCTGAGGCCCTAACATCAACCTTGTATAACTTGGAAAAAGTATGAACAGAAGACCAAGTTGCGGCCTTACAAACTTGTTCAACAGAAGCTTGGTGCTGAAAGGCCCAAGACGCACCAATAGCACGAGTGGAATGAGCAGTAAGACGGAAGGGAGGATCCTTCCCCTTAGCAGAATAGGCCTGCACCACCGCCTGACGGATCCACTTACTGATAGTGGATTTAGCTGGAGGCAAACCCTTCCTAGACCCAGAAGTGAGAACAAAAAGAACATCAGACTTCCTAAAAGTCTCAGTAGCAACCAAAGAGAACTTCAGAGCCCTGACCACATCCAGAGAATACAGAGTCCGCTCCTTGGAATTAGCAGGATTAGAACACAATGAAGGCAAGACAATGTCCTGATTGAGATGAAAGGTAGACACAACCTTAGGCAAGAAATCTGGCTTAAGCCGAAACACCACCTTATCCTGATGCCGCTCAAAATAAGGAGGTTTGAAGGAAAGCGCCGCTAGCTCAGAAACTCACCTTACAGAAGTGATAGCCACCAAAAAGGCTACCTTAAGAATCAAAATGGGCAAGACGGCCTTACGGATAGGCTCAAAGGGAGGCCCTTGCATAGCAGACAACACCAGATTCAGATCCCAGACTGGTAGCAAAGGCTTACGGGGTGGACGCACATGAGAAACACCCTGGAAAAAAGTTTTAACCAGCCGGTGATTGGCAAAAAATCTTTGGAAAAAAATTGCCAGAGCTGAAACATGGCCTTTGAGGGTACTAAGTTGAAGGCCCAAATCCAAACCATGTTACAAGAATTCCAGGATTCTGGGAAAATACCCTACAGGGAAGAGACTTGGACTCACACCAGGCAATGTAAGCATGCCAGACCCTGTAATAGATAAAAGACAAGGACTTCTTCCTAGTCCTAATCATAGTATCAACAACAGAAGCAAATAACCCCTTTTCCATCAAGATGGAGGTTTCAGCAGCCAAGCCGTTAAAGCCAGCGTTTGTAAATTGGGATGGCGTAGCTGCCCCTGAGTGAGGAGATCTGGATCCTTGGGCAAGACGTACCGGTCTACTGCCAACTGCACGACGTCTGCGAACCAAACCCTTTTTGGCCAACAAGGGGCCACCAAGATGGCAGTTACCTGCTCCTGGACTATCTTGCGCATGAACCTGCCCAGGAGAGAAAACAGAGGGAACACATAGAGAAGCCGAAACTTCTTCCAAGAAATAGCCAATGCATCCGTGGCGAAGGCCAGAGGAACCTGAGACAGAGAGACAAATCTGGGAAGTTTGTGATTGTGACGAAACGCAAACAGGTCCACGTCCGGCTGCCCCCAGCGATGACACAGGGAGAGAACTCCCGGTTGTTGAGGGACCATTCCCCCATACAAGACATCCCCCTGCTCAGGGAGTCCACCTCCTGGTTTTCCACCCCCGGAATGTAGACCACTGAGATGCCGGGAACATGCTGTTCCGCCGAAGACAGGATCAGGGACACTTCCTTGAAGGCTCGCTTTCTCCGAGTTCCTCCCTGATGAATGATGTAGGCAACCGCCGTCTGGTTAACTGAGCGGATCTGAACAGCCCGACCCCGAAGGTGAGTGGTCAGGCGAGAAAGAACCAATCTGATCGCCCTCAGTTCCAGGACTGAATGGAAGCATGGGTCTCTTGTGGGCTCCACCGACCCTGGAACCTCAGGGACTTCCAGAAGCCTCCCCAACCGGTCAGACCGGCATCTGTGGTGACCTTCTCCCAGCACGGGCACCATCAGGCCCACCAACTGCATCCCCTGACGGATGGAGGGATGAGGACATGATAGCAGAGCCCGAGCCTGCATTTGAAGATCCTCCACCTTCTGCTGAGTAAGGAACTGAGAGGTATCCAGAGTCATGCCCAGAAAGGACCTCACCAAGGACGGGGACAGAGAAGACTTGGGAAAGTTGAACACCCAGCCGAAGGACTCCAGAGTGGAGGTCACCATCTGAGTGTCCTTGCTCAGCCCCAGGAAAGGACTGGGCCACAATCAGGATGTCGTCCAGGTAAGGAATGATGCGGATGCCCTGGATCCGTAGCAGAGCCATCACTCCCGCCAGTATCTTGGCGAACACCCCAGGTGCCAAGGTGATACCGAAGGGCAGAGCCGCAGACTGGTAATGCTGATCCTCCAGCACGAACCTTAGAAATCTCTGATGACCTGGAAAGATAGGCACATGATAGGACCAAAGACACCGCGGGGTCACTCAGGCACAGACCGCTAGGTAAATCGATACACCAGGGAATGCAGCGCTGCAGCCAGGAATGAAGAAAACCAGACACGCAGGTTGTACAAAATGGCGCCGGCTGAGGTACCTCGAGGGACGGGCCGCAGGGGAACAGCGCGGTCCACAGCATCACCAGGTCCCGCCCCCCCTCGAAGAGCGCAAAAAACGGCACTCACGTGACCTGGCCGGGGCCATGGCAAAGCAAAATTACCTCAGGTTATAGCGCCCACAGCCGCGAAGCGTAGTACAAAGCTGCGCAGCAGCTAAAAACACCAAAGAACACACCAAAATCGCCAAATTACTTTAGAAAACACCACACGGGACCTGGCCGGCGCCATGACAAAGCAAAATTACCTTAGGTTATAGCGCCCACAGCCGAGGAGTGTAGTGCAAAGTTGCGCGGCAGCGAAAACACCACAAAACACACCAAAATCGCCAAATTACCTCAGAAAACACCACACGTGACCTGGTCGGCGCCATAACAAAGCAAAATTACCTCAGGTTATAGCGCCCACAGCCGAGGAGCGTAGTACAAACATAAAAAAACACACCAAAATCGCCAAATGACCTCAGAAAACTTCACACGTGACCTGGCCGGCGCAATGACAAAGCAAAATTACCTCAGGTTATAGCGCCCACAGCTGAGCGGCAGCTAAAAACACCAAAAAACACACCAAAATTGCCAAATTTCCTCAGAAAACACCACTCACCACCACTGCCACCTGCCCCCCCCCCCCCCCCGCCGAACAGAGTCAGAGAGGGGGGAGAAGAGAGGGAGACGAGGGAAGGCAGCGGCGAGTATCCATGGCCAGGGAGGGGAGGGGGGAAGCCCCAAAAGTAAAAGAAGAGGACATAGTCCCCAAATAACTCACCCCCTCAGAAGGCAGTGCATGAACTCCGCATCCCAATCAGGCTCACCATAAAGCCTATGGCCGGCTCCCCTTTGTAGTACAGGGTCTGCGGCTTGGAGCAGCGCTCCTGGAGCACTTGACCCTAGTGCTCTTCTACCTTCACCCGATCTGTCAGCCGAGGCTGGGAGGCAGTGGGAGTCCAGAAAGGATGGGAATAGACTTGCAGGGCCGCAGGCTTGGTTGCCTCGCTCACCTGCGCAAGAGAGAGAGAGCCATCTTCTATCTTCGTAGTCCGACTGCAGAAGGAAACTGGGAATTTGTGGGAGGTTCCTGGCTTTTTATAGGGCCAGGAGATGCCACAAGTCTTTCTGCAGTCCACTGCGCCACCTTGTGGTGGATAACCCAGACGTAAGGAATAAGTGAAACAGGACGTGCTGTATACTTGGAAAAACACTGTGAATAGGCAAATCAATCATTTATTGATGCAGATCTACATGTTACACCTCAAAGAGGGAATAATGAAACCACAACAAGGGACAGTGGGACATGGACGCAAAAGAGGGACAGTCCCTCCAAACCAGGGACACTTGCCACTTGGCTACAGTACAGTATATAAGTCTCCGGGGGGTTGTTCTTGTCATGGACTTCTTGATTTGGGATGCTTCCTAAGAAAAGGGTTGAACTCCAACTAGTCTTTTATATTCTAGTGCAGGTTTTGGCCCTCTTTAAACTCGCACCACCAGATTTTAACAAAATGGGTGTTCCCTGCACCTCCATCTCTGCTCTGCTTCATTGCTGGTGTCCCCTGCATGGTAATGGCTGCTAAATCAAATAATCTTACCTTTCATATCACTCCCCCCTGCTAAATCAAACACCCACGATTGGCCTCCATGGTTAAGATGTCCACAGCCCTTCTCTGGGTATCTGGCCACTGCAGCACTCCCATCTCCACGCTGCAGCCCTATCTCTGCCCTGCCCCATGCTGCAGCCCCATGTCTGCCCTGCTACATGCTGCTCTCCATCTCTATTTTGTTCCTATACTGCACCCCCATAACTGCCCTGCTCCATGCTGCTCCCCATTTCTGCCCTGCTCCATGCTGCACCCTCATCTCATTCCAGCTCCATGATGCACCACATCTCTGCCCTGCTCCTTCACTGTGGCCGCATCTCTGCTCTTCTCCACAGCCTTATCTCGGCCTGCTCCATGCTGCACCCCTATCTCTGCCCTGCTCCATGCTGCACCCCCATCTTTGTCCTCCTCAATGCTGCACCCCCATCCCTGCCCCATTATGCACCCATTCTGCTCTGCTCCATGCTGCACCCCCATTCCTGAACTGCTCCATGCTGGAATCCCCTTTTCCACAGCTTCATGTTGTACCCCCCATCTCTGCCCCTCTCCATGGGGCACCCCTATCTCTGCTGTGCTCCATGCTGTACCCCATTCCCTGCCCTGCTCCATGTTGCACCCTGAAGATGTGCATATTCTCAAAACCACTTGGGAAGCACAAAAATAATAATATGACCTCACTTACCCTTCCATCTGCCCCAGCTTGAAATGAGTCCAGTCTCTGGCCGACCTCCCCTGGCGCTGAGTCAGGACGGGGGTTACAAAGAAAAGAAAACCCTACCTTGCACATAGTCCAGCGCCGTTCTCTCAGTGCTCTAGGGCCTGGGCACTGCCATCTTAAAGAGAAGGCAGAGAGAGGCTTCCCTCACTCACCCATTCACTTGAGAACGGTGCAGGACCACGCGTGAGGTAAGGGTTTTTTTCTTTGTAACCCCCCTGTCCTGCCTCAGTGCCAGAGCAGGGTGGCAGGATGAGGGGCTGTTACCTGGAGATGGAACTTACACCTTAAGTATAGTGAAGTATGCAGTAGTTCTGTTCATTATAATGGTGTGAGCATATGGTAATTATTATATTATGTGATTTTGTTATTCAGAAGTGAGCATATTTTAATCATTTTTTAAAATTTTGAGGTTTTGCTTTAAGAGTCAGCCTCATTCCGCAATGCTCCGAAATTCCTCTTTGCATCTCTCTATGATCCGGCAGAAGATCAGGCTTCAGAGTGCTACAGATGAATAATTAACACCGGAATATGGTGCCACTCGAGTCAGGTTGATGAAATTCTTTTTGGTATGATAATTCCATCAGTATTGAATGTTATCAGCTCTAACAGTTATTGCGCCAACTTTCCTGCAAGAAAGTATAATGCGGCCTTGCGATAATGTTGTGAGAGAGAAGGTACATTATTATCAAGTCTAGAAGGCTGATTTAATGAAAGTCTTCCCCTTAGGACGCCAAGCTTGCTGATGTGACTCTCATTTGATTAAACAGTGAAGGATCTATTTAAGCGATATATCATATGATGATCATATGATCCTGCTTGCATCTGATAACAGGCGCACTGAATGGAGAAACAACACAAAAAGGCAGAAGCCATACTAGAGACAGACATCCTTTATACTAATAAACAATGGAAACAAGGACTAATGGGGACAAGTCCAGGCAACAAGTAAAATTTGTCAACAGCTAATTTGTTCCAGGAAGCAGTAGCTGGAATATTGTGTTGGGATCAGGCAGGCTGGGGCCCAGGAGTAACAGGGAAATCCTTAGTGGTCCCCGAGCCAAGAGACTGGAGGTTATGGACTCCCCAGCAATGTGGCCTTATTACTGTGTCATTTCTTTACATTGGTGGTTCAGCTGCGTTTATCTCCCCAACCCAGGGTGGTTGAGTCCAAAAGCCATGCTGCAATATTAGTTTAGTTGCTGGAAAATCCCCAGTGGGTCCTAAACAAGGACGATTAAGTTAAGATTGAGGGCCCACATGGTACAGTCTCAAACTCATAGGGCAACTGGGGCAATCAATGACAATAATATGGCAGTAAGGAGCTCACCTGAAGCCATTACATGTGACTCCCCTCTATTTCTTGTGGCATGCTGTAGATGCTGTAGCCAGTCCTGTAAACATGCCTCTTCTTTCCTTTCCAGTTTTTTTCACAACCACACTCAAATCTGGTCCCACTGCCACTTCAATCCCTCAGCGCTTGCAGCTTGAGCAAGCCTGGCAAGAGCTCACTCTAGGCTAGGCTCATTCACTCTGCAATTGGAGCATGGTCATGGAACATTGGAAAGGAATGGAAAACTTTGGAACAGGCACATGGCACAGGCTTCATATGAGCTCCTTGCTGCCTCATTATTGGCATTGCCTTGGACTGATCCTTTAGCAGAAAAAACCTTTATAAGGAAATCATCTGGAGTGCCTGGCCTTGCGGTCCTCCCAAAAATTAGCCACGGCTCCCTGCCTCTATTCTGGCCGCCCCTGTCAGCGGATTCTGATTCAGGGCTGAGTGAGATAGCCCCTTTGCCATCTCACCAACTTATAGTACAAACAATTCCCCCTTGCACAAAGGACTGAGTATCTCTACCGGCAGAGCCAAATAGCCCCCCTGGTGCGCCCCCGACACAGTCCCTGCGGGAGGTCCCCTCTACACATGAGAGGAAATAAGAAACGTAGGGCAACGTCACCTGTAGCACGCAAACAATGGAGGCCCCGAGAGGGGCTGGGCAGGAGCCCTCAAACCCTGATACTGCAGCCATTATGGCGGCTATTGCTTCGTGCCAGAGCGTCCTCACGGCCAAATTTGACACCCTCCAGGAGCAGTTTAATTATGTCCGCCATGACCTGGCAGAGAGGAGAATCGGAGAGACGGAGGATTGTCTTTCCGCTCGGGGGGGGGGGGGACTCGCTACCCTGAGGAGGCAGGTGACCACCCTGATGGGGAGGGCTGAAGACACTGAGAACAGAAACTGGCGGAATAATGTCAGGATCCTAGGGCTGCCCAACAAGGCAGAGGGAACCTCTCCGGAGCAGTTTGATGAGACCCTCATAAGAGAGACTTTGGCGCCGGTTAATCTAACCAACTTCTTCACGGTGGAGAGAGCGCACAGAATCCCCATGCGACCCCTCCCCCCAGGAGCTCCACCAAGACCCTTCATATCCTTCATAAGTTCCGCACTACAGGGACAGAGACGCTATCCTTGCTGCCGCTAGAGTGAAGGGGGTGGTGACCTTTAATAACACCCGGCTGTCTTTCTTTCCGGATTTCACCTCGGAGGTTCAAAAGATGCGGCGCTCCTTCAACGCAGTAAGAGAAAGGCTAAGGAAAAGGAAGATTAAATACTCCATGATGTTCCCGGCACCGCTACGAGTACAGGACGGGGATTCCACAAGGTTTTTTTTACTTCTGCTGAGCAGGCCTGTGCCTGGCTTTACTCTCTGCCTGGGGCCCGACGGACTGGGCTCTGGGTTGGAGTGAGCTGATCTCTGCTGATTCCTTCTTCTGTGATGGCACCTGTGCGCCTGGTGGGGGCGCTCCCCCTCATCTCATCGCCTGGATGCTCTGCCGCCAAGCATCCTGTTGTAGCCCAGAATGAGGGCTTAATTGGTTCCGTCGGTTGAAAGTTGGAGAGGCCGCCTAGTTTTGTTCGGCTGCCCGAGTTACCAATGTTTCCTGATTTGCATAGTACAGAAGAGCTCGGGCTCTGGATTACCAGGGAGTGATGGTCCCCCCCCTCAAGTCCCGGTGACTGCCTCCAGGGTGGTTGGGAGCGGGGATTGTAAGTATAGCTTAAGGTATAGGTTTATTTGTATATGCTGTCTTTGTGTCAGGATGAATGTGATGTATGGTAACCGGACTTCGGATAGGGAAAGATCTTGGGTGGGAGGAATGGTGAGTTAGGATGCTGTCGCTCCTAGCCTGGGAGCATGTACTCTAAGCTTCGATAATGGGTGACTGTAGGTCCCTCTCCTGGAATGTTCGGGGGCTTAATAATAAAATAAAATGGGCTACTGTCCTTCAGTTCATCAAGAGGTACAAACCCAATGTCGTGATCCTTCAGGAGACTAACCTGGTGGGGCAGAGAGGATTAGCGCTCAAGAAACCGTGGATTCAGAGCTCCTTTCACTCTCTCTTCTGGGCCTACTCCAGGGGGGTCTCCATACTGATTTCCAAGGGGACTCCATTTGTGTTATATTCTGTGCAGACGGACCGGGAGGGCTGCTATGTGATACTTCACGCCAAGCTGATGGACACTGATGTAATTATAGTGGGCCTATATGTCCCTCCCCCCTTTTCTATTCTGGTGTTGAATCGGGAAAAGGTGGTCAGTTACCCAGCTGCTCTGATTTTACTGATGGAAGATTTCAATATGGTACTGGATGCGGCGATGGACCGCCTGGACAGGAATCCAGGCCCAAGAACGCAATTAGCCTCTTGGGCAGAGGCCCTCGGCTTGCAGGAACGTTGGAGGTGGAAACACCCCGATGAAAGAGCGTACTCCTGTCACTCTGCCACTCACAGATCCCTGTCCAGGATAGATCTTGCATTCTTCTCACCAGACATGCTAGCGAAAGTAGAGACATGTAGCTACCTTCCGAGGGGCATCTCGGACCACTCTCCTTTGTTGGCAGTTGTCGGGTTATCACGGGTACGGAAGAGCAGGGTGGGTTGGACCCTTAACCCCCTGTGGTTAGAGACCCTTGAAGTTAAAAGTAATTTGACATCCTCTGCAAAGGTATTCTGGGAATGCAATGCAGACGAGACATCGGTTGGGGTGAGGTGGGATGCTTTCAAAGCAGTGACTAGAGGGTGCGCCATAAGCGCCATTAAAGCGTACAGAGAAAGGAAAGGGAAAGAGAGGACCGATCTTGAAAACAAACTCGCTGTAGCGGAGGAGACATTTGTCGCCTTGTCTGACAGTAGGGACTACTTGGTACTAATGACTCTAAAATGGGAGTACAACCTACTGCTGACTGACTCGGTCAGGAAATTGTTGCTTTACCGACAGGCAACGATCTTCGATAAAGGAGACAAAAACGGTAAGACCTGAGGCCAAAAAATATAGCATTGCTGGGATATCAGATGTGAAGGGGATGGTTACAGAGGGGAATGAAATAGCGCAGCGATTCCTTGAATACTATTCGGCTCTGTATTCCTCAAAGGCCGACTACCGGTTGGAGGACCTGGAGAAGTATCTAGATCAGATTGACTTCCCGGTGTTGGCTCCAGAGGCGCAGGAATCTTTGGACTCCCCTATAACTGTTGAGGAGGTCGAGATGGCAATAAGGTTGTTCCCTGGAAGGAAGGCGTCTGGCCCTGATGGAATGCCGGCTGAGTGGTATCGTATGGAGCAGGTGCATATAGCACCCAAACTGTGGGAAGTATTTAAGATGGCACTAGAGAATGAGAGCCTCCCGGCTTCTGTGAGGCACATGTGGTCCTTATTCACAAAGAGGGGAGGTTGCCGGATGCCTGTGCCTCATATAGGCCAATTTCTCTACTAAACCAGGATGCCAAAATATTAGCCAAAGTGCTGGCCATTAGATTGAACAAGGTCATACTGCAGTTGATTGGGCCGGATCAGTCTGGATTTATGCCGGGGCGCACTACGGAGATAAATCTGCGCAGACTGATGTCGAACCTTCGGATAGTACATGACAATTGTGGTGGACGGGCGGTTGCCTCACTTGATAACGAGAAAGCCTTTGATTTGGTGGAATGGGCCTACTTGTGGGCAGTTTTGGCGAGAGTTGGACTTCCCGCAGGATTCATAAAGTACATCAAATTATTATACAGAAACCCTACAGCCAGAGTGCGGGTGAATGGATGTTATTCTGACCCATTTGTGTTATACAGGGGGACCAGACAGGGATGCCCACTCTCACCATTACTCTTCGCGCTGGCTATTGAACCAACGACGATCATGGTTAGGAGCTCTCCAGCCATCACTGGTTGGAAGTTGGGGGTGGTAGAGGAAAAAATCTCACTATATGCAGATGATACGCTATTATATTTGGCAGATTGTCACAAATCTCTGGATGCGGCCTTAGATATCATTGATACATTTGGGAGATTCTCGGGACTTAAAATTAACTGGGACAAATCTAGCTTGATGCAGGTGGATGTCTGTGACCCCTCAGGAATCTCTCTGAGATCCCAGCTGAGATTGGTTCGGCAATTTAAATACCTTGGGATCCTGATTGGGAGACAGCCTAGTGAATTTATCCCTCTTAATATATCGCCAGTTATACCGAAATTGAAGCAAAGAGTCAGTCAGTGGGAGAGTCTCCCACTGTCGGTTATCGGCAGGATCAATATATACAAGATGATTTTCCTTCCGAAGTTTCTGTATATATATCAGGCCTCACCTGTATTGCTACCTGCTTCTCACTTTAAACTACTAGAGACAATTATCTTTGGATTCATATGGGGGCAGTCCCCCCCCAAGGTTAGATAAAGGAATCATGAGGGCGCTGGTAGAGGTTGGAGGACTGGCGGTACCGCACATGCAACTGTACTTTTATGCAACTCAGCTTCTGTTTGCCCACTGGTGTCTTGTCCAACCGGGGGGTAACCCGGTGATACGCCTGGAAGAGGAGGTGCTGGGCTCCCCTGGTCGGCTGTTTTCTTTGGTCTATAGGGGCACAAAGGGGCTTAAAGAGGCTACTACATGTATGAGGACGGTCTGCAATATCTGGGACTGGGTGGCCAAACTAGGGATGGAGCCATATGAGAACCGGACGTTCTGCCCCCCCCCCCCATGCTCCCCTGTGGGACAACCCCAGGCTATCGGAACTTCTTACAATGCAAGACCCGCAATTCTGGAGCAGAAGGGGGATTCACTGGCTGGGCCAAGTTTACAGAGAAAGGGTGTTGGTTTCCTTTGACCAGTTGAGGGAGATGTTCCACCTGTCCCACCGGGACTTCTTCCGCTACTTACAAATCAGACATGCCCTGAATACACAATTTTCCAGGGTGGGTCCAAGATTGATGGTGTCACAGGTGGAGAGTGTGATCAGGGAATCGGGTCTGGAGATGCCCGTCTCTTACCTATATAAGAGCCTGCTGGGCGAGATGAAGTCCCCTAGGGGTAAAATTGAGATGAAATGGCAGGCCATAGACCAAAATCTGGAGCAGGATGATTGGGAGGAGATATTGGACAATCTGCACTCGTCGGTGGTTGAGGCGAGGGACAGACTGATCCAAACCAAGTGGATCCACCAGGCGTACGTCACCCCGGTTCGTCTGCACAGGATGGGCCTACTGGATAGGGACACGTGCCCTAGGTGCGGGAGGGGAGGCGGCACATGGGTGCATATGGTCTGGTCGTGTGAGACTCTTGTTGGCTTCTGGGAGGGGGTGATGGATTTGATCAGTAAAATAGTGGGAATTCGAATTAGGGGCTCTGTCTCCCTATGTCTTTTGGGAGTGGTGGAGCCGCTGTCGGAGCTTAGTGCACTGAAGTCGCTGCTCCGGCTGCTGCTCTTTTATGCATATTGATAAATTGGAAACACTCAGCCACACCATCAGTGCAAGCTTGGAAAATGTTAATAAATCAAAAACTCGCCATGTATAAATTAACATATGAGACAAGGGGGGTGCCGGATAATTTCACAAAGGTTTGGGATCCCTGGTTACAGTCTCAGGAATCAGTATCTGAGGAAGATTAAGGGGGGGGGGGGAAAGCGTACCACTGAGGCAGAGGCTCTTGACTCTAACCTATGGACGGGCGGTTTGGGTTTGTAACCTAAAGTGCGGGGACCCGAAGTCAATGTATGGTAACACATGCCCGAATGAATAGATAACTGTTATCTGCTTTCCCATTCCCCTGCCAGAGCTTTGCATGTCTTTGGAATCCTGTAGTCCTAAGTCTGGTGTGAATGTATGTTGTGTTGTGTGTGTGTGTCGTCGATGTGTATGTAGGCCAGACTGAAGCTAGGCGATTGAGGCGCCTGAAAAGGTGTATTAATGCGACTTGTTTTGTATGTTTTTTAATGCAAAAGAAAAACTTAAAAAAAAAAGAAAAAGCAAAAACAATTATGGCATGAAAGAAAAGCAAACAACATAATAAACTTATTCAAACTAACCTTATCAACGTAATTTGCCATTTCTAGGAGCCTGTGTTTTACTCTATCCACATCTTTGCCTTGACGTTGGAACTGGGTGAAGAAACAGAATGAGCAGGCAACTAGTAACAGGTTGGCACCTACAAACATACCTCCAAAATTTTAATGGTGAAAATAAGGGAAACTTTTGTGCCAAACATAGATAAAAGACACAATTTTGCTTTTCTGTTGGTCAGGCAGGCCAGGAAAATCTGTTTGCCAAAAGCTGATGGAGAAGATTTGTAATTGTGATTTAAAATAACCAACACCGCAATGGTTCAAATACAAAACGATCAGATATTAAACTATGGTAAATAAACAGTACTTAAACTGGAACAACAGCTTGGCACAGTTGGAAAAGAAAGGTAGCGGCCATTTGGAGCTTCCTCTTCCAGCATCTCAGCCATGCTGCTGCCTGGATTCAACTGACATAACTGACAATGCACATTAACAGGAAACCCAGCAGCACTTCCTGTTTGCAGGTGGCCTGCAAATGCATGAGCCGCAATTTTGTTTCCAAAATTTACTACAGCAGGAGTTAGAAAAAGGTAACCAATTTTTTATGTGCAGCAATCTAAACTGCCCTGGGGAGGGCATAACAGCACTGTTTTTGGTGTTGGTCTAGTTTAAGTCGTTGACTGTTGGTCTGCTTTAAGAAACAACAGGGACAGGGAATTTGTAACTTGGAGGAACAGTCCTTCCAAATAAGAAAGCTAGGAGATTTACAGTAGTGAACCTGCAAATGGGGATGCCTCATCTATACTTTGATATTTAAACCTTCAGCATTGTATCATGGAATGATCTTAGCCAATTATAAAAACAAGCCAAACTGGCAGCCTAGGGAAAATAAACAAAGTAGCTAAATTTTTTTAACCTGTTCATTAAAAAATAAAAAACAATTGTACTAGTCTTTTGCCCCCCACAAGTGTTTCGTCCTGCTTCAGTTGCATAAAACTTAGTGAGTGCCTAGATCAAGTCCTAAGTAAAACCCCATACAAAGTCTGAAAACCATGCATCCAAGCCTCCATGTAATTTACTGGTCCACCAGTGACCAATTCAGTTTGCCTCTGGGGAGGGAGCATTCATGTGTCATGCATGGTGTGCACAATTGCCCACTCGCAGTCATTTAAGGGTGCACATGCATTTTGGAACACAAAGTGGATAATTATCCACCATCCCAAATCAGGATAACTGGGGGTCCAGGATGAAGGGACCTCAAACCACACTATGGGATTTCATTACAGAGTTACATGTGCTATTGTAAGAGGTGTTGGTAGCTGTCCATTTACCCTGTAGACTTACCAGGTAAACAGACAGTTGGTGGAAAAGACTGGTAGTTGGGGATCTGCAGTTTGGATGCAAGCCTGTATTTTAAGCAACAGTCAAAAATGACTTAAACCAGGCCAACACAACAAACAGAGCTCATATGCATCCCTCTCCTGGGTAATTTAGATTGCTGCACATAAAAAATAATTTACCTTTTTCTAACTCCTGATGTAGTAATTTTAGATCCAAAATGGCCGCTACCTTCCTTTTCCAACTGTGCCAGGCTGTTGGTCCGGTTAAAAATATACTACTCCTTGTTGTTGTAGATATGTAAAATATGCTTGTTTAGGATTTTAGTTGGGGCTTAGTTGGATTTTAGTGGGATTAAAACAGATTATGAGTTTTGGATGGATTGTGAATGTGGTGGAGTTAAAACCAGGAATAGCTGTAAAAGGAAACCAATAAGTATAACTGAGATCAAAGGACAGTTACTTCTTCTGTGGAGGCTATGTGGCACTTCTGTGCACTGTATAATATATATGAAATTTCATCCTGGCCACCAGCATTTAATATCTGAGGCTATCATGAAAATCTTGTTAAGGGTCCCTGTAGTCAATAGGAACTCAGTGTATTTTGACCATTTATGATGTAAACATTTCTGTCCCACAGAAAGACACATACAAGCAAGCGTTATACATGAGTTCCCTTTATGTGGTCAGACATGAGATGATAATTATCATCCTTACCACACGAAGTAAAGATTTTGGCTCTCTCCCTTCCCCAGCTCTTATCTCTTGGCATCGGATCTCCAAGCACTGCACTCAGCTTTCATTTATAAGATGTACATCGAACAGAAAACACAATTACACTGTTGTTATACTGCTATACATTATTAATTCTGCTCTGCTGTTTGGAGAAGACAAATATGACAGGCTGATTATGTTCACTGTCCAAAAAATGCCAAAGTTGCCATTCATCACAAGTCTAATGAGGGATCTATATTTATCATATCACATGTTGGCAGCCTGTTTATCAAGATACTTTTATGTCTGAAACAAGGCAAAACAGTGGGCCTCATTAATCAAAGCGTCTACCCCCCACTCACAACTGATATCTTACTTAGCACAAATACAGGCAAGGTGAAAACATTTGCATCATGGAGACACCAGTGGGGAGATATCCACTAAAACTTCTGCCACAGTCCAGCCACTTTGGCCGTTATAAGGTCACAGTTTTTTAAGGTTTTGTTGATAAAGGATGTTACACCTTTTCTGGCGTCAGTTTAGGGTTATGGGTTAATTAATAATTCAGGGGTTAATCTCAGCTGAGAGTAATATTAATGCCCAGTTCATACTGCTATGATCATGTGATAGCGCTGATCGCCCTGTCCCATTGATTTGTGGGTGTTTTAAGAGTGATAGGGGGGTGGAACACAGTCTTGTGTTTCAGTAGCTAGATGGTTACTCACAGTGTTTCTGCTTCTTTGTTTAGCCAAATCTGCTAATAAGCTCACCTGTTACAGTGAAAGAATTCTCAGGAAGTATACCGAAAGCTTTATTAAAGGGCACGAAAGCAACTCTTACTTCAAGACAGACACACGGGAATATAAGAAAGAGCATGCTGATAAGTAAATCACCAGTATGGGGGCACAGGCCTAACACACAGGTTTATTTTACATCCCAGAGGAGGGAAACAATAAGGCAGAACACTTTGTTATATGTTACATGTTAAAAAATGGGTGTTTTATGGAAGCTGTTTTCACTAACTGTAATCCGGTGCTATTGGCAACTGTACACCAAGAAGAGAGAAGCGAGTCATGTACACACATGACACTGCTGCTATGGCCACTGCTGAGGTGAAGATGCTCCCTCTTACACTTGCCTAGCAGCAGTGTTCTGTGCAGCTGTTGCTATTGGCAATGTACATCATGTTTGCCATGTTGCCAATAGCAACAGATTGCAGCTGATTGAAAACTGCTTCCATAAAACATACATTTTCTTATATTAGAAAAAAAAATAAAAATACTAGATCAGCTCAGCACCTTTAAAGTGAAACAAAACCTGCAAATTTGACTTTTCTGGGTTTTGTTCGATGCCCCGCTGTGTGAAACCCCCAGGGAAGTCAGAAAAAAACTGTCCAGACTACAATGGTGCATGCGCGGGCTCTCGTCCAATGAGAGCATCTGAAAAGACTACGTCATTCGTCAGGAGGCTCTCATTTAGGAGTATGGGGAGCACGCGCTGTATGCATTCAGATGGGACAGGAGCGTGCACATGACGCTGGGGATGTATTTGACTATGTCATTTCAGGCGGCCCTCATTGGACGAGAGTCAGCTCTGCTGTTTTAGTCTTCAGTTGCCTAACTGCATCCATTTAAGAGAAAAAAAATTACTGTATGAGTCTTGAAAGGGACTGATTTATTGTTTGCAGCCGGGCCCCGTCCCATTAAGTCATGCCACTGAATACAGCTGATGATCAGACAGCCCTCAGCAGTACTAATGCAGCCATAATATAGAGAACTACTGCGGCTATATAGCAGTGTCTTACCTCCCGATTATCAGCTACGATAACAAGTTCCACGTATTTGGTCGCCTTCAGGGTGTCTCTTTTGTGCTGTCAAAATAAATAACATATACATTTAGCACATTATAGCGCACAGTGATTTATGTTTTGGCTAAGACATCAACATTCGAGACCAATTTCTTAACGTGCTATTGGAGAATAAAATGGGTGTGGCTTAATGAAAACTGTTTGGAGACTGAAAATGTCAGTGACAGGCCACTGCCTCTTTCAGCAGTAAGGGGACAGTTAGGGTGATTAAGATGTGGGGCCAGGTCGAGGTAATTGAGATAACTTTTACAGGCACCAGTGCATAGACCATCAGTTGTATCTCTTTTAGACATAAACTGTGGGCCTGATTAAAATTGAGATTTTTGTTTTTTTTACAAGCCATATTTTCCATAAGACACCCCTAGGCCTGCTTGGGTGGCGGCAAGTTGTAGAGGGTGACAGCGCAGATGTTTGAGCTAAGAAAAACAATTCTCTGCTGCTGGCACCTAAATACCTTGGCAAGTGGTTACATGTAGGGGGCAGGCAGAGCAGCTTGTTTGCTGTCAGCAGGACAAGCTTTCCCAGTCTCCCCCACTAGGGGGCTGGGAGACCCATGCATCCATTACATTTTGGAGTTTCTGACTTCGATCTCCACTTTTTCACAGCCTATTCATTCCTATGCCTCACAGAAACGTGTGCCAAGTAAAGAAGGCCTAAACTGTGGACCTGCCAAGTCTACCAATATTCCATAGTGATTACAGTTAAGGTCAGTGCTGAAAAATAAACCAGCAGTTTGTTCTGGCAATGACGTTTAAGGACCATAGTCGTCTGAGCATATGGCGGTCTTTTGCTGTATGGGCTGGCTCTGAACCTTTCCCTTGCAATGATTAGCACTGGTTTGCTAGCCAGGCAATGGTTTGCTAGCCATCCGACTGGCTTTCTTAAATAATTGTCTGGTATAGGAATCCAGCAGCAATAAATGATAAATCCATTCCACATCCACTGTCTGTTACAAACACTAGAAAGAAGAAGATTATGTGTTAAATGCATTGGCATGACTGAAGTTACTAGGTGTTAGTAGTTGCCTTTGGTGTTAACACAGCATAGTATGTACCATACTACAGGCATTGTAGCCCCCACTTCTATTCCAGTCCGGTGTCCTTATTTTCACATAAATATTCAACTAGGTACATTTGGGGCATACCGCTTAAGCATGCCCCACTGTTTGAGCCCCCCCAAATCGCCTGCGAGCCAGGGATGCAGCTGCCCCTGCTCCCTTCGCAGAAGTGCAGTCCAAAAATACCATTTTGTGATTACTCACCTGTAAAATGGGTATTATAAGTATGTCTCACACCCTGCTTCGGAATGATTAATAACACGTGGGTTATGTCCAGTAGAGGGCGAACTTCTGCAGAGATGACTAGAAAAAAAGGAGCCCCTCCCAGTCCATAAATACCTGGGACCTCCCACACATTCCCCAGTATAAGAAAGCAGTAAGGGGACCAGGAAGAACCAATAAAACCTATGAGAAAAAATGTTCACCAAAAAGAGGATTCAAGATACAACTCAGGGTGGGACGAAGCAGGGTGTGAGACATACTTATAATACCCATTTTACAGGTGAGTAATCACAAAATATTCCAAGTATGTCTCACACCCTGCTTCGGAATGATTAATAACACGTGGGACATCCAATAGCAGTGTCCAACATGGGCGGGGATCCCAACAGGCAATAATGCACAAAATAAACCACTGCAGCTTGCAGAGCTTTGCGGCCAAAAACAGCATCCGCTGAGGCCCGCACATCAACCTTATAAAACTTGGAAAAAGTATGAACAGAAGACCAAGTAGCAGCCTTACAACTTGTTCAACAGAGGCTTGGTGCTGAAACGCCCAGGAAGCCCCAACAGCACGAGTAGAATGAGCAGTGATCTGGAAAGGGGGATCCCTCCCTTTAACAGAATAGACCCTAATAACGGCCTGACGAATCCATTTACTAATGGTAGATTTGACGGCCGCCAAACCCTTCTTGGGCCCAGAGGGCACCACAAAAAAAGGCGTCCGTCTTCCGGAATGGTGAAGTAGCCACCAGATAGTACACATCTAACGACGTCCAGAGAGTGCAAAGCCCTCTCCTTGTCATTGCTTGGTTTAGGACACAATGAAGGAAGCGCAATGTCCTGATTGAGATGAAAGGCAGAGACAACCTTTGGCAAGAAGTCTGGTTTAAAATGGAAAACCACCAAATTTAAATCCCAAACAGGTAACATGGGTTTGCGAGGAGGGGGCACATGAGTGACCCCCTGAAAAAAAGGTCTTAATCAAAGGATGAAGAGCGAAAGATCTCTGAAAGAAAACCGCCAGAGTGCTAAGCTGAAACCCCATGTCCAGACTATGCTGAAGAAACTCCAGAATTCGAGGGATGGAAAAACACCTGACAAGGAAAAACCCTGGCCTCACACCAAGCAATATAGGAATGCCAGATCCTGTAGTAGATATGAGAGGAAGACTTCTACCAAGCTCTAACGAACATCTGGACAATAGTTTTTCTCTTAGGATGGAGGTTTCAGCAGCCACGCCGTCAAAGCCAGCGTTTGTAAATTGGGGTAACAAAGCTGACCTTGTGAGATCAGATCTGGAACCAGAGGCAGCCTGTGCTGATCGACCGCCAGCCGCACGGCGTCTGCGAACCATACCTGTCTTGGCCACCTTGGGGCCACCAGGATTGCTTGCACACCCTTGGGAAGCAGCTTGCGCACCACCTTGCCCACCATGGGAAAGGGGGGAAACAGATACAGGAGACCTAGATCCCGCCATGACAGAGACATGGCATCCACTGCCAGAGCCAGGGGGTCCTGGGACAGAGACACAAATGCAGGGAGCTTGTGATTGTGACGGGAGGCAAAGAGATCCACTTCCGGAATCCCCCACCTGTGACAGATGGATTGAAATACCTTGTTGCTGAGGGACCATTCCCCCCGGCGAGAGGTCCCCCTGCTCAGGGAATCCGCTTCCAGGTTCTCCACCCCTGGAATGTACACTGCCGAAATGCATGGAACATTGCTCTCGGCCCATGCAAGAATCAGAGACACTTACCAGAGGGCACTCCTGCTGCAAGTCCCTCCTTGGTGATTGATGTAAGCGACCGCAGTCCGATTGTCGGATTGAACCTGAACCGGTAAGCCTGGAGGTGATGCGACAGCACCAAACGAACCGTCCTCAGCTCCAGAATGTTGATGGGGATGTGGGCCTCCTGAGGACCCCACAGCCTCTGGAACAGATGTTCCTTCCAGAATCCCCCCCAGCCCGACAGGCTGCCATCGGTGGTGACCTTTTCCCAACGGGGCACCAGAAAAGATCAGCCCCCCAGAAGATTCTTCGGGTCCAGCCACCACTGAAGAGACCGCCGGACCAGAGGAGACAGAACAAAGGACTGATCCAGGGACAGAGGACATGTCCCAAGCCGATAAAAGATGGAGCTGAAGAGGTCTCATGTGAAACTGAGCAAAAGGCACTGCTTCGAAGCAAGCCACCATCAATCCCACCAGTCTCATCCCTTGCCTGATGGACGGACAAGGGTTGGACAGAAGGAGACGAATTAGTGCTTGAATAACATCCACCCTTGGCTGGGGTAAGAACACCCTGGTCTGAATGGTATCCAGATTCATGCCCAGAAACGAAGTCACCCTTGACGGAGAGAGAGAGGACTTCGAACCTCTCCAGCGTTGTCACCAGCATCCTGGTGTCCAGATAAGGCACAATGCGAATGCCCTGGGCTCTGAGAAGGGCCATCACGCCTGCCAACACCTTGGTGAACACCCTGGGCGCCGAAGTCAGCCCGAAGGGGAGAGCCACAAACTGGTAAACAAACTGATCGCCTACCGCGAACCTGAGGAGCCGTTGGTGTCCTGTGAAGACCGGCACATGAAGTTAAGCGTCCTTGATGTCTAATGAGGTCATAAAGTCCCCAGGACGAAGGGAGTTGACAGCAGAGCGCAGAGTCTCCATGCAAAATTTCTTGATTCAGATGAACCGGTTGAGAAACTTTAAGTTCAAAATGGGCCTTATGGATCCATCCTTTTTCGGGCACCGTAAAGAGGTTGGAGTAGTAACCCTGACCTCTCTCTATGGGGGGGACCGTAGAAACGACCCCCATATCAAGAAGGTTTTGCACCGCCAGAAAAAGTCCCTGTGCAGCCCGAGGTTCCGCAGGAACCCGAGACCTGATAAATCGGGGAGGAGGCCAGTAAGAGAACTCCAGCTTGTACCCATAGGAGACCACCTCCAGGATCCAGTTGTCTGTGACCTCCAGAGTCCAGACCTGTGCGAGGAGCCGCAGCTGTCCCCCCCACCCACGAGGGTAGGGGCGCCCCCATATTGCTGAGCGGGCTTGGCAGCGGCTATGGGTTTGGTACCCCAGGAAGTCCCGGGCCGGGCGCGTCCACTGCCCCTGCCCCAGGAATCTCCTCTGAACGCAGGGAAGGACATTCCCCTGCTCGTCCGAGAGCCACGAAAGGAGGGATTGAATGAGCCTGAGCCCCGAAAGGGCCGGTGTTGCTTCTTGCGCTGAGGTAACTTACCTCCCCTAGCCACAGAGTCCAATATTTTACCAAACAGGCGCAGACCCACGAAGGGAAGCCCTGTGAGCGCCTTCTTGGCAGCGATATCGGCCGCCCACTGGCGCAACCAGACCGATCGGCGTATAGCCCCAAGCAACGCCGAGGTCCTGCTACACATACGGATAGTATCATCCAAAGCTGATAAGGCAAAGGCAATGAACATCTCACATTGCGACAAGGCTGAAAATTCCTCACTGGAAGGATTCAGATGGGGGCCATCCAACAGGCCCCTGATTAACGTTCTAGTAGCCACGGCCATGAGAGCAGAGGCACAAACCGGGCGCAAGGCCGAACCCACACAAGCAAAGGCACGTGAAGCCATTTGGTCGAGACGTCGGTCCTCACTATCCTTCAAGGTAGTGGAATCCGGGTAATGCACAACCGACGTATTGGACAATCCCAGTACGGGAGCGTCGACCTCTGGGGGTGTCAACCAACGCTTAACCACATCAACAGGGAAGGGATACTTCCTATCCCACCCCTGAGGAATACATGGAGCCGGCTAGGCTTTTCCCATTCTTTAAGGATCAGGTAGTTAAAGTGCTTCTGATCCGGGAACTCCAAACAAGGTTTGGCGGTGCCAAAAAATTCCCCCCGTTGCGGAGGGGCCAGGAGTCTGGGGGGTATCCGCGGTAGCCCCGCACTCCGTACCGCCATCAGCATCCAGGTACTGCTGATCGTCAGAGCCTTCAGAGTCTGAAAACAATACCCCTTCCTCAAGCGGGGAAAGAACAGACCAATCAAATTAATCATAATCGTCACAATCAAAGGCCGGCGCGGCAAACGCCAAATGCCGTCTCTTAGCTGGGGCCTTGCTGGCCGCAGAGCTAGCAATCATCTTCTCAATGTTGGCCAGTCTGGCACCGATATCGGATCCGACATCGTATCCGACATCGGATTGCGACTCCCCGCTAATGATAACGTCACTTGGGGTCAAAGCCAGGTGTGGGGGTGTAGGTGATGAGGCCAGCAGAGCCGACCCGGCCGTACGGGGCCCGGATTGCCGCGCAATGGCCTGCTGTGCACATGGTATACAAATTTGCACATAGTCTCCCACAAGGGATACCCCACAGACCACACACTGCCAGGGTTGCCCCGAAGGGATCCCGAGCCCGGTATCCTGGGAAGCCTCCATATGGTGATTTTTAAAGGTAGTCGCAATGACAAATTAGTGTCCGTTAGTGGGAGGATTTGCAATGACAAAAGGGAACCCCAATTTGACAACAAGGGACCTAAGGACCGGGAGAACCCCCTTTTGTATTAAAGGCTAGGTAGTCCCACCTAAAAGACACAATAAGGGACCCCTAAGAATATGCACCCAGAGGCATCCTAATGCACAAACATATGCAGGCATAAGACATCCATTTACATATATATAAATATATATACATATATATACACAGAACATAATATCACACACCCGCACGAGATATGGTAATGCCGGATAACAAATGCAGAAAATAAATGCGGAATCAAATTAATGGAAATGGAAATCAAATTAATGGAAACACTCTTAAAAAAACAGATAATTTCCCATCTAAAAATTAATGACCTATTGGACCCAAAACAGCACGGCTTTACTGAGGGCAGATCATGTCAGACCAATCTTATTGATTTCTTTGACAATGTCACTAAAGTGTTAGATGAAGGTGGTGCTATGGATATCGCCTATCTGGATTTTAGCAAAGCATTTGACACTGTACCACATAAGGAGCTCATAGATAAGTTATTGAAGGTAGGACTCAATCCCTGTATAGTTCAGTGGATTTCCAGTTGGCTGAGGGATCGGTATCAGAGTGTTGTTGTAAATGGTGTGCAATCTGAACAAAGGCGAGTTACAAGTGGTGTGCCGCAAGGCTCTGTCCTGGGCCCCATTCTTTTTAATATATTTGTAAGTGACATAGGAGAAGGCATGGTAGGAAAAGTTTGTCTGTTTGCTGATGATACAAAGTTTAGTAATAGGGTGGATATTCCGGGAGGTGTCTGCAACATGGAAAATGTTTAGCTTTACTGGATAGATGGTCAAAACTGTGGAAACTAGAGTTTAAATGTAAAATCATGCACTTGGGTAGAAGGAATCCCTGCTCTGAGTACCGTATGGGCAGTACTGTGTTAGCCAGGACCTCGGAGGAGAGAGATTTAGGGGTACTGATTACTGATAGCTGCAAGATGAGTGGACAGTGTAGCCAGGTAGTGGGAAAAGCAAGCAGGATGCTCGGCTGCATAGCTCGAGGCATCACCAGTAGGAAGAGGGAGGTTGTGATGCCGCTGTATAGAGCCCTTGTAAGGCCACAGCTAGAATACTGTGTGCAGTTCTGGAGACCTTACCTGCAAAAAGACATTGTTCAAATAGAACGTGTCCAAAGGCGGTGGAATGGTGGAAGGACTTAAACTTAAAACTTATCAGGAGAGACTTAAAGAACTTAATTTGTACAGTCTGGAGGAAAGAAGGGAGAGGGGGGACATGATTGAGACCTTTACATATGTGAAAGGATTGAATAAGGTTCAGGAGGGAAGTGTTTTTAAGAAGAAGCTTAATGATAGAACAAGGGGGCACAACCTGAAGCTAGTCGGGGGGAAGATCAGGAGCAATGTTAGAAAATATTATTTTGCAGAAAGAGTAGTAGATGCTTGGAACAAACTTCCAGCAGAGGTAGTTGAAAAATCAACAGTCACTGAATTTAAACATGCCTGGGATAAGCACACATCTATCCTAAGATAAAGAGTACATACAGTATACACATAAGGGCAGACTAGATGGACCGTATGGTCTCCTTCTGCCGTCAACCTTCTATGTTTCTATGGAATTCCCAGGCCACCAGGGCACAGTAATACTAGCGCAAATAAGGAAACAATAATAGAACCAAGGGGCCCCGAGGGGCACTCACAATCAGCCGGCAGCAAGGAATGGCGTCCAACACCCGGAGAACAGCAGGAAGAAGGGCGGGCCAGCGCGGATCGCGCGCCGACCCGGGAAAACGCCAGACCGGCTTCCAGCCAATAGGGCTGAGAGCCGCAAGACGCGTCAAAGGAGGGGGGCGGGCCGTAACAGGCACGCAGAGCGCCAGGCCCCGCCCCCTCCCCTGAACCGAGGAAGGGAGGCGCGCTCCCCAGCCATGCTGCGGAGCCGACCAAAAAGTAACCGGCCATAATGTAACCGGCCCGCCGCCGCTAAATAGCGAGCGTACGGGCCGCAGTCAAGAGACACACAATTCATACACAGACACACACATACGTGAAGTAAAAGCGTGAAGTAAAAGCACAAACGCACTGACAGACAACTATATGGGGGAACAATGGAGGACCGCCCCCCCCTCCCCCTACTATCCGGGAACAGGGAGTAATGGAGGGGAAGCCAATAGCTACATATAGATATGTAGCGATGGCTTCAATACGGACAGGGCATCCCATGTCAGGGTCACCAACCTGACAAACTGCCTACCCCTTGGTTGGGGTCTCACGGAGGAGCATGGCTCCTAGTTAGTACACCACTAAGGTGTAACCTACCTACAGCCGAGGCTGGGAGGCATAGTAATCTATTTAAAACAAGGTCCGGGCAGAAATAGGGATAAATTGGCCAGGTGTAAACCCGGCTTACATGCAAAGGAAGGAGACAGCCATCTTCTGGCTTGCTCGCCGTCTGCAGAGACGAAGACTGGGAAATGTGTGGGAGGTCCCAGGTATTTATGGACTGGGAGGGGCTCCTTTTTTCTAGTCATCTCTGCAGAAGTTCACCCTCTACTGGACATAACCCACGTGTTATTAATCATTCCGAAGCAGGGTGTGAGACATACTTGGAATACAATGGCTTTATGCTGTGCATTAGTATGCATGACTTAAAGTGCTGATAAGGCAAGGGCATGCACATGTGCCATGGGGACTGTGGGAAGGTGAATTGAGTTGGTGATCTGGGGGGTTTCATATAGTTGGGGACCCCAAATTTGGATATCCCAGGGACAAGGATCAATCACCAGGATAGTGAAAATCCTGGTAATAGGTCTTCTTTAGTGTAGAACAAAGATCTCTGGTTTTAACCATATTTAACAATATTTTAGAGGTATATTTTTTGGCTGAAAGGGTTGGGGAAGTTGGATTTGTGTAAAGTAAGAATAATTATGGTAATAGGTGAACCTCGGGCTTTGTCCTATGTTGGATACTTGGCTACTGGAGACAAACTTTCCTATTTTAATGCCTCATGCTCTAGACATCAAGTTACCAATCCATAAAAAAATGCCAGTAGGTAAAACAGTTGCCTTAGCTTTTCATGGAGTATGTCTGAGTCAACACACTTCTGAGTTGGCTAATGGTGAATGGTCATGTCTGACATCTAAAATTAAAGTCAGAATAGGTGAAGAGTAAGTGACCTTAAAGTGCAATTAACAATTGACAGGTATCAGAAAAAATTGTAGAGTTAAACTGGAAGCGCTGCTGAGTTTTCTATATGCACTGTGGGCTACAGGCCTCCTGCATAGAGGAACTGTTGATGGGTTTCCTGCCGATATGCATTGTGAGTTATGTTGGTTAAATTCAGGTTGCAGCACAGCAGGAAAGCTGGAAAAGGAAGCCTCAGGGCTGCGTCAAAATGGCAACTACCAGGAGAAAATGGATGAGACAAAGTTTTCTCTTGGATGCAGGAGCAAATGTAAGTGCTGACAATAAATCAGTATTATGCATGCAGATGGGGCAAAGGAGTTTTGGGTAGTTTCTTTTATCAACTGTACAAGGCTGTTTGTCCGGTTTAACCAATCTGGTAAATTACACACACTGGTAAACCACATAGAGAGATAACAATGGAGCATTTTCATTCTAGAGTAGCCAAGTTGGTGTTCTCAAAGCAAAGAAGAAGTTCCTGCTTTGCATCATTCCGCCTATTTGCTGTTATTTTTGTAGCTTTGTTAGTTCTCAACCTTTGTATGCCAGAATTACAGAAGGTGCACTAAACAGTGATCCTTTGATCACTGTAAAGTAGTAATGTAAAATCTTGTCCTCACTCATCTTGCAATTTACATGTAGCTCACATTTGGGGAGATCAAAGCTTAAAGTGGCCTTGTTAAAGTTTCCAAGCATAATCGCTAGTGATTCAGGGAATTGTCCCTCAGTTCTTATAATGAGGTCACAGCATTATACAGACTGCAACCATAATTGTTAATGAGAACTCTCGAGGGTCTGCAGTATGCAGCAAGGTATTGCAAGTGTTCAGAGCATTTTTGTGTTTAGTACCTGTACATCAAGACATCACTCCAAAGATGGTAAATCCAAGAATATTTGGGGATAGATTCTTTTAGCCATGCCTTTGTGAAGCAGAAGTCTGGCTTGGAAATATTATAATGTATGCTACAGAGAGCTTAAAATTAATGTATCCCTATCTATCTTGGATCTGCTCCTGACCTGCCTGCCCATAGCTCTTGCTCCTCACCACAATTATTATCCTGTGCTGTCTGGCTTCGGCCTGGAATCATCATCTGACTAAGTCTCTGCAAGCCTCTTCTGACCCTTGCTCTTTTCCACCAGGTCCTAGTCATATGAACCAAGCCAACATCAGGGTTTAAAGAGTGAACACCAGAATTTCTCTCAGACTCCGGGCTGTGTGATCTGCTAGCAGCTCACGGCTTGTGGTCCTCCCTGCATCCAGGGTTTCACCATAGATCCCATATGGAAAGAGCCCAAAAAAGGCAGTGAGCTAAAAGTTACCTGGGTCAACCAAGTCAAAAACTAAAGCCACATTGATAATGATCCAGAAATAGCATATTTATCAGTAATCATTGATCTTGCCATAGCCTGACTCTTGGGATAAGCTAGAGATCTGTGGCCTGGAGTGACCCTTATCAAGCACAGAGGGTTGATATATGTTTTCTTTAAATGTGCCACACACTGGATTACAAACAAAGTAATAATATAAAATGTGCATTTTGATTGCCAGCATGTATTGTAGAGAAACATCCAGCACAGAAAACAAAAGCTTTTTTCACTGGGGCTTCAATGAAGCTGCTCAGCTCAGGTTTTGATGGGTAAAACAATCCTCAATGCTTATGAAATGAAACTCGCAAAGACTGATAATGCCATTTGTCATTTACCAGAAAAGCACACAATACATTTTCCAAGGTGACATTTTTTATTCTTTTGCAAATATCCACGGCAATAATCTTGTTTTCGTGAGACATCTTGAAAAATTTGCCAGCGCGCACTTGACTCATATTTTAACAGCTTTGTTATTTATTTTCTAAAAGCCTCTCTCTACAAATCATCCCCTTTATTGTTGTGATTATGTTGTGATGATTCTTGAGGGCCTGCTCTGTCACTAGCTAGGACATCCCTCATTCCAACAGAACCCTTAAGGAAAAATACAATTCTGTGAGTACTCAACTGTAGAATTGATTTTGCCGGTGTTCGGTCCGGGCTGTCCCAGTCATATACGCGTGGGTATTCTGCCACAAGGTGGCACCAGTTACTGCAAGATCCAAAGCTGTAACTCCTCCCGGCCTCCTAAAAAAGGGATCAGTCTCCATAGAAACCCCAGAAAGTTAAAAAGCAGTAAAGGAGACAGGCTGGGAGGCCAAGATGTTAACTAACATGCTACAGCATGTACTCTCTCCAAAAAAGATAAGGACAAAGGTCCAATACAAAAGACAATAATCACCATAAAAGGCAAACAGAGGAAATGAACCAAGGGCGGGGTGGGACAGCCCGGACCAAACACCGGCAAAATCAATTCTACAGGTGAGTACTCACAGAATTGTATTTTTCCCTGTGTTCGATCCGGCCTGTCCCAGTCATATACGTGTGGGACATCCAAAAGCAGTGTCCAAAATAGGGCAGGCTCCTCAGAGCGGAACAGCATGTAGTTCATTTCACTACCACCTGAAGCACCTTTCGGCCAAAAGCAGCATCAGCTGATGCCAAAACATCAACCTTGTAAAACTTAGTAAAGGTATGAACCAAAGACCCGGTAGCGGCCTTACAAACTTGTTCAACAGAGGCCTGGTGCTGAAAAGCCCAGGAAGCATCAACAGCTCTAGCAGAGTGAGCGGTAACCCGAAAAGGGGGATCCTTCCCCTTGGCAGAGTAGGCTTGCACCACCGCCTGTCTAATCCACCTACTAAGAGTGGACTTAGCCGAAGACAAACCCTTCCTAACACCCTCAGAGAGGACAAAAAGAGAATCCGACTTCCTGAAGGATTCAGTCGCAACCAGATAGTACTTAATGGCTTTGACCACATCCAAGGAATGAAGGACCCTTTCCTTAGAGTTAGACGGATCTGGACACAGAGAAGGTAAAATAACTTCCTCATTAAGATGAAAGGGAGACACAACCTTAGGTAAAAAATCAGGTTTAAAGCGAAAAACCACCTTATCCTTATGCCACTCAAAGTAGGGGGCTTCATACAAAGTGCAGCCAGTTCTGACACCCGGCGTACTGATGTGATGGCTACCAAAAAGACCACCTTTAGAGTCAGGATAGACAAGGCAGCGTCGCACGAAGGTCCAAGGGCGGACCCTGGAGTGCAGAAAGCACCAAGTTCAAATCCCACACCGGTAGCACAGGCTTACATGGTGGACGAACATGGGTAACTCCTTAGAAAAAGACCTGATCAGCCTATGCTTGGCAAGGGATCTTTGGAAGAAGATGGCCAAGGCCGAGACCTGGCCCTTGAGGGAGCCCAGCTGTAGACCCAAGTCTAAGCCGTGTTGTAAGAATTCCAAAATCCTGGAAATGGAAAAAGTATGACAAGGAAAACTCTTGGATTCACACCAAGAAATGTAAGCACGCCAAACTCTGTAGTAAATCATGGAGGAAGACTTCTTCCGTGCCTGAATCATGGTCTGAATAACCGTGTCCGACAGCCCCTTCTCCGCTAGGATAGAGGCTTCAACAACCAGGCCGTCAAAGCCAGCGTTTGTAAATTGGGATGCCACAGCGACCCCTGCGTGAGAAGCCCTGTGTCGTCGGGCAGGACGTAGCGATCGACCGCCATTTTGAGGGACGTCGGCAAACCAATTCCGCCTCGGCCAGCGAGGAGCCACCAGAATGGTCGGCACCCCCTCCTGGGCTATCTTGCGCACTCGGCCCAGAAGAGGAAACGGAGGGAAGGCATAAAGGAGCCTGAACGCCGTCCATGGAATTGTCAGGGCGTCTGTTGCAAAGGCCAGAGGATCTCTTGACAGGGTGACGAACCTTGGAAGCTTGTGATTGTGTCTGGATGCAAACAGGTCCACGTCCGGCTGACCCCAGCGGAGACACAGAGCATGAAAGATCTTGTTGCTGAGAGACCATTCCCCCAGATGAGAAGTCCCCCTGCTCAGGGAGTCCGCCTCCAGATTCTCTACCCCGGGGATGTAAACTGCTGAGATGCAGGGAACATTCTCCTCCACCCAAGACAGAATCTGAGACACCTCCTGAAGGGCTCGGTTGCTCCGAGTCCCGCCTTGGTGATTGATGTAGACGACAGCCATCTGATTGTCCGAGCGGACCTGGACAGCCCAACCCCTTAGATGAGGAGTCAGCTGAAGAAGTACCAACCGAATCACTCGCAGCTCCAGTAGATTGATGGGTAGATGAGCCTCCTGAGGGTTCCACTGACCCTGGGAAACTGGGCGAAGGGTACGACCTCGAAGCAGGAGACCATGAGGCCCACCAGCTTCACCCCCAGACGAATCGAGGGCCGCTGACAAGCCAGTAGGACCTGCACCTGCGTCTGGAGGTCCTCCACCTTCTGCTGGGGGAGAAATACCTGAGAAGTGTCCAACCTCATGCCCAGGAAGGACCTCACCGGTGAAGAAAATCGTCCAGATAAGGCAGAATCCGGATGCCCCGGTTCCTCAGAATGACCATGATGCCTGACAGCACCTTGGTGAACACACGGAGAGCAGAAGCTATCCCGAACGCTAGTGCCACAAACTGATAATGCTGGTTTTCCAGTGCAAACCGCAGAAACTTCTGATGCCCCTGAAAAATCGGGATGTGCAGATAGGCATCCTTGATGTCCACCGTAGTCATGAAGTCTCCGGGCCGAAGTGAGTTCACCACGTTCACCAAGATAGGTCACAGTGTCCCGTTCTTCTTGGGCACTGTGAACAGATTGGAATAGAAACCTCGTTCCTGGCGGGGCACGGGACAAATTACTCCCGATAGCAGAAGGCTCTGAATGGCCATCCTTAGGCCCTGCGCCGTCAATGCGTTCGGGGAAATCCGCGACCGAAGAAATCTTGAGGGTGGCCAAACTGCCAGCTCTATCTTGTACCCGGAGGACACCACCTCCTGAATCCACCGATCCGAGATGTGCTGTCTCCACATGTGAGCAAAGAGCAGTAGCCGTCCCCCCCACCCGTCAGCCGTCCACTGCCGCAGCCAGAGCGAACGACGAAGCGCAACAAGCAGAGCCAAGGCCCTGGTGCCAAGCTGGGCACTATCGTCCATGGCCGAGACTACAAAAGCAATGAAATCCACACATGCTTTGAGTTCCGTATACTCTTCCGCCCGCTTACAAGATTTGGCCAAATCCACCAGGCGTCTCACCTTCTTCCTGATGGCCAAAGAGACAATGGCCGCCGCACCGACAGGGCGAAGCCCAGCGCCCACAAAAGTGAACGCGCAAAGAAGCAGTGTCAGGTGACGGCATAACCGTAGTGTTTGATAACCCCGAAACGGGGCATTCACCTCGGGGGGACGGGACCAGAGATGGATCAACTCCTCAGGGAAGGGATACCGCCTGTCCAGACTCTTAGGCACCAATGGCAATTTATTAGGCCTTTCCCATTCCTTAAGTACCATGTTGGAGAAATTGCCCTGTTCTGGGAACACCATCCTCTGTCTCACAGGCCGAAATAAATTCCCCTGCTTCTTCTTAGCCACTTTAGGAGGGAAAATATGCAGGGTCTCAAAAACAGCAGCCAGCAATTTTTCTGTGTCGTCAGGAAACCACATATCCTCGTCGGAGGAGGATCCAGGCTCGCTGTCATAACCAACCGACCGATCCCCTGAGGAAGCGGAGTCTCCAAAAAGCTCTCCCTCCTCCATGGAGTCCTGACCGCCAAAAATACAATTCTGTGATTACTCACCTGTAGAATTGGTATTATACGTATACAGCACGTCCTGTTCCAGAATATTCCTTACTCCTGGGAAATACATCCACAAGATGGCGCTGGACTGCAGAAAACAGCTTGTGGCTCCTCCCGGCCCTATATAAGTCAGGGACCCCCCACAAATTCCCCAGTATTGACAAGCAGTTAACAAGAAGGCGGGAGAACAATAATAACAAGAATTCAAAAATGAACATATGAACAATCACCATACGGAGGTAACTAAGAATAATGATAACAAGGGTGGGATGGAACAGGACGTGCTGTATACATATACCAATTCTACAGGTGAGTAATCACAGAATTGTATTATTCTAAGTATACAGCACGTCCTGTTCCAGAATATTCCTTACTCTTGGGACATCCAATAGCAGTGCCCGTAAGGTAGGGTGGGAACCCCAAAAAGCAACAGCGGGCAGTTTAATACACTGCCGCCTGCAGGACTTTGCGACCATAAGCAGCATCAGCTGAGGCCCTAACATCAACCTTGTAAAACTTAGAAAAAGTATGAACAGAAGACCAAGTTGCGGCCTTGCAAACTTGTTCAACAGAAGCTTGGTGCTGAAAAGCCCAAGAGGCACCAATAGCACGAGTAGAATGAGCAGTAAGGCGGAAGGGAGGCTCCTTCCTCTTAGCAGAATAGGCCTGACGGATCCACTTGCTGATAGTGGACTTAGCCGGAGCCAGACCCTTCTTAGGTCCAGACGGGAGCACAAAAAGAGCATCAAACTTTCTGAAGGATTCAGTAGCCACCAAATAGAACTTCAGAGTCCTGACCACATCCAGAGAGTGTAAAACCCGCTCCCTAGGGTTACTAGGATTAGGGCATAGAGAAGGCAAAACAATGTCCTGATTGAGATGAAAGGCAGACACAACCTTAGGCAGAAAATCTGGCTTAAAATGAAACACCACCTTGTCCTGGTGTCTCTCAAAGTAAGGGGGTTTGATGGAAAGCGCCGCCAACTCAGAAACAGAAGTGATAGCCTAGCTCTGTGAACGCCCCGACCCCGGCGTTCTTCCCTACCTTCACCTGTTCCCATCAGCCGAGGCTGGGAAGCAAACTGGGTCACAGGAACAGAGGTAACAGGGCGGCAGCGGCAGCCAGGCTTAAAAATGCCCCGCTCAACTGCCATGATCCAGAGAGAGTTTCCAGACGATCTTCGCAGTAGCTACTGCAAGACGAGTCTGGGGTTTCTATGGAGACTGATCCCTTTTATAGTAGGCTGGGAGGAGTTACAGCTTTGGATCTTGCAGTAACTGGCACCACCTTGTGGCGGAATACCCACACGTATATGACTGTGACAGCCCGGACCGAACACAGGGAAAAACAAGCCCGACTAGTAGCAGCACACAAGATTAGGCTTCATAGAGAAGACATTATTTACCATACCTCATCAAACATTTAATACAATAGTATCTTCCATTTGGTGCAAGAGGAACTTATTTCTACCTAACCACTCCTTTAGAGCAGTAGCGTCCTCAATCCAAGCAACTGCAGGTATGACCAGACCTAATCTGCCAAGACAATTATTGTCAATACATTCCTGATGTCCCACATAATGTCAAGTCAGAAGAGTTACTTGGTAGCTCTTTGACCCTACAGAAGATTCCTATGTTTGCCTATAATGATATAGGACGTCTTTTGGAAAACCACCGGTGAGAATTGAAAAAGCCCTTAAATATGGCCACCAGTAGCCATGTCTGTGATCCATATTCCTGTGCCATGTCCAATTAATGTTCTTCCCTGGCAGGAATTGTAATGTGAAGACCGATGGAACCACATAGAGCCAAGAAGTGCTTCACAAAATGTCCATTCAATATTCTACCCAACCAGGATATCCAAGTGCAGAAACCTGAGGTTAATTAAAAGGATTCAAAAAGGTTTTCCAAAATGTTCACACCCGTCCCTAGAGTAAAATTTGCAAACACATTATGACACCTAGGAGAACTGGAAAGGGTTTCCAACATGTCTATTCAGTGTCAGTGGAATGTCCACATGCAGACATCTGATAGTGCCTAGGAGAATCAATACAATGTTTAAATGTCCATTCAATATTCTTCCATAACTGGAATATTCATGTGCAGGAACCTGATGTCATCAAGGAGTACAAAAAAAGGTTTCCAACATATCTATGTTCAGACACTTGATGGCACCAGAAGAGCCAAAGGGTTCCCAGCATGTCCATTCAGTGTTCTTCCTCTATGGGAACATCCATGTGCACACAGTAGCACCAAGGAGAACCAAGAAAGGGTCCATTTATTGTTCCTATCCAACAGGAATATCTATGTGCAGACAACTAATGGTACCAGGCAGAACAAAGATTTTTTTCCAAAATGTCTATTCAATGTTCTTTGTAACAAATAGGTAATTCTTTTAAAGAGACAAAAATAGCTGGATCGAAAATCTGTGCCCGCTGAAATAAATTCGAAATCAGGGCTAGTTTGCAAGAAAAAGGCAGCGGCTTGGCTAGCAGGAAATAATTCTCATTGAATGTTTGCAGACAAATGTTATGTAGTGTGCGGCAGAGTTAACAAGTGAATGCATAAGGATTTATGGTGCCGCTCATTTTATTTGTTGGGTGCATTTAAGAATTGTTCTCATGCACAATAAAATGTCACATCTGATCACTAAAACTGCCAAGATCAAAAACACTTACACAGGCTAGTTGGTAAGCGAAATAAACTACGGGGAGAAGGTTAAGCATCCGCAGGCAATGGCATCATGTGACTTCTTAGTTTATCATGGGCATCTGGGCAGCATGGAAAGACATGCTGAGGCTTGTAGTCTTTTGTCAATGTATATCCTACTGTGTAGACGATTAAGGCACTTATGCAACACTGCAGTGGTAACTATAATGTTTTAAGTCTACACTATTGGCTTGATGCAGAGCCTCCCCGTTCAGTTCTCCCGTGCGTTTTACCGTTGGTTTTGGGCTTTGATCGGGTCAGGAAAGGGTGCTACGTTGATTTTAGTGTGCGTTTATGCGCTCAGGTGTGCGCTCAGCCGCCTTTCCGATTGTCGGCTCGCACGAGGCTGTTTCCCGGCAAAACGGACGCCTCGTTCATTGTTCCGTTTTTTTCAGTGATGCAGAGCCTTGTTTTCCGATTGAAATCAGCCTAATGAAACGGGGCAGCCGAGCCTTCACTTACGGCAAGTCAGAGCAGCCGTATTTGCACTCGGGCAATAATATGCAGTCCTCTGTTGGAGCACATCAGCGGTGCCAGCTCCGCGGTCTTGTCCTGCTGAGTATGGCAGAAACCAGGCTGCACCTATTTGAGCTCACCCGCCTTACTGGTTATGTGTATGAAACTTGTATTGTTTGCCCACCCTGTCTGACTTTGTTTTTTTCCCTTAACACACTATTTGGTAATTTTTTTGTTAGTATCTTTTTAGCCTAATTTTTTAACTTAAAATTAAATGGGTTAAGTGATAGAACCCTATTGCGTCATGTTCTTGCCCTCTTATGTAAGTAGTATTCCCCAGACTTTTTTAATGAGTGTACAGGTTGGATGTGCATGTAGGCTCATTACAAATGTCCTTTCCTCCAACCCTACCCCGCTCACCTATTTGTCCCTCTTTTCTATTGTTGCAATGCACACCATTTTTTATTTTTATTGTTTTTTTTTTTTTGGGCAGGAGACTCTGGCTATCCTTTGCTCCCCTGGCTGCGGACCCCAATCCTGCACCCATCTTCACAGGCAGAGGAGCCCTACAATACTGCCCCCAGGAGGACTCGCTCTGTGGTGGAGCGAGCCTTTGGTCTCTTGAAGATGAGGTTCCGTTGTCTTGATCAGACTGGTGGGGCACTACAATATACGCCTGCAAAGTCTCATTAAAAAGGGTTTCACACAGTGGGGCATCCGGATCTGGGATTTCCAGGGGGAAGACCAGTGGCCGCTCTGGGTTTTGTTCTGCTTTATGTGAGGGAACCTGTGTTACTTTAAGAATAATGTAAAGGAGGTGGGTTATTCCATCCTAACCTGATTTGGTCATGATGTTTTAAAGCAGGCCAAAACCCATGTAACCCAGCCCTTTGGAGTGTGAAGAAATCCAGGGTTGGGTTACAGGCATCATGTCTCTGGGGCATTCCAATTTGGGATGTCCTGCACGCCACTGCGGGGGAACGTCAGAGCTATACCAGGAGCTATGCCATCTTTACACAGGAGCAGGACGACATCATCATGGATGTGAGTATGCGAGCGTGCGTTTATGTGTGCGCACACATTCCTTATAATAAAAAAAAAACAAAGCGCAAGAATAGTCTGAAACAACTTAGTTTGTCACGTTAAATACAAGCCCACCTTAGTTTAACCCATGTACGCAGCTACAAACTAGGCTACATGCAGATAGAAGAGCTAGGGCAATGTGAGGCAGCAAAAGGTTAATAAAGTGACTTTAGTTAGGCCAGGAAACTTGTTAATGTATTTTGTGGATTAATGGTGGGTCCTTGTATCTTTTTTTTACAGATGATGCTGCGGAATCGTTTTTTTAGAGTTTGGGCTTTTCATTAAAGCACGCTGAAGGTCCGGTTTAAAAAGGGCCCCAAAAAAACAACGCCCAACCAAACCATAAAAACAATGCTAAACTAAGGTTGTTTTTCATTCACAGATCAAAGAAAAACACAGCCACAAGACCCCGAGGCCGAATTTTTAACATGTTTAATTCAAATTTAAACTGTTTTTTCCTTTGGTTTTATCAAAAAAAAATCTCAAAACCACAAAAGCAAAAAAAAAAGTTTGATTAAAAGAAACATAAACAGATTTTGTGAGTTGTTTTTCCTGCAAATGTACAATCACACAACATCATCACACATTTACATGACACAAAAGGTTTAGATATGGGAAAAAAAATCTGAAAAACTCAAAACCAATTACGGTAAACATTAAAGGCAAGGAATAAGGAACACCAAAGAGATTAAGGTATGCATTAATGGCAAGAAAGAAGGAACGCCCAAAAATAAATTTGACAATATATATATGTGTCAAATTGGCAGTTGGTGCCATATGCATATTCCAATGGAGGTTTAGGGATGTGCGCTTGCGTGTAGCCAGATTGGCAACTGAAGAGCCATGGAGATGTAAGTATACTTGGAAAAAACACCAAAATGGAAGGTCAAATACGACGGAAGGCAAGCAGGTACGTTCAAAAAGGCAGGAAAAATCAGGGAAAAACGGGCCGCCCGTGTGAACGTGAACGGGAGCCCCGATCAAATTGAAGGCACCCGAGAGAGCAAAAAAAGCTTTCCGAGTAAAGTGAAATTGACGGATCAGTTAGGGAGCCATTCCGACGGAGGCTCTGCATCACATTTGAGCCACGATTCAAACGGGAGCCCCGGACAATCGGAAAGGTTTTAAGCTCAGACCGGGGGAGGCTCTGCATCAGGCCCTATATGGTTATCAAAGCAAGGCATGTACTTTAGTTCAGGAAATTTGTCGAAGGCTCACTGACTTAGAGCCAAGGTGACAATGTGTTCTTGGGTCACCAGCAGTGATTGAAGGCAGGGCAAACCTGGTCATGAGCATGTGGCAACCTGAAGATGGTCAGAGAGTTTAGCGGTTGTCAACAACAGGCAGCAACCTGGACATGGTCATGACAAAGCAGAGGTCAGCAATATGGGCAACAGCTCAAACTTTCAATATTGCAGAGTCAGCAACAAGAATCCAGAAGGTACGTAAAGGTTGGGGATCAGGGGTGACTAGAACAGCATGGCAACCTGAAAACACAACCAGCACCATGCTGTTCCTAGAGGCAATTTCTGACTAAGCAGCCTCCAATCATCTGAGATGCTGGTTGGGCTGGTTGGGTTACGTCTGAAGGCAATCAATCACACTAGATTTTATTTAGAGTATCAGAGTACAGGGGACTAAATGAATATACATCCCACTTTTCAGTTTTTAAAATTTGGAAAAAACATATATTGTTATACTACACAAACACCTGCTATTTTGTTTTGCTCTATCATCTAACTCAATGAAATACATTCAAGCATGTAGATGTCACTTTTAAAAATGAGGAAAAGTTCAAGAGGTTTGAATATTTTAAGGCATTGTATTGTCATTATTATTTACAAATAATTTTTAAGATATCATTCAAGTGAAACCTTCAAACACTCTAGAAAACATTTAAAGAAGCGTTATCATGAAAAAAATTATCCAGGTATAAAAATCCACAAAATGATGATAAATTGGAGGAGGAGGGGTTAGTTATACACCCTGCATCAAAAGTTTGTAGCCAATTGTGTTCCTTTCTTTAAATGGAAAGAAGACTCATGCATGACAGGTTGTGAGCTTACCATTCTGCTTTTACAGGTGAAACAGATGAAAAAAACAGCTTTTTCAATGCCAGAAGAGGTCAAAGAATTATTTGTGATTTTTTGGAAAAAAAAAAAACCCGTTTAAAGAGAAGAAAAGGATCGTCCATTGAAATGTATGGGAGAGCGCCAGGTAGCGAGAGGTCATACCTGGCGCTGTGCAAGGCTGAACACTGGCGCTGTTCGCTGAGGCTGTAAAAATGATGAATCAGACGCTACATGGCGCTATTCCAGTCGCTCAACAGATGCTGCTTGATAAATGTGGAAATGCGTACCGTGTCCGGTGTTGACCAGTCGCTATCAGTCGCTACCTCTCATTAACCAGGCGCTACCTGACGCTATCCCTTCTTAAATAAGGGCCTTAGTGTGGTTAATGCTACTGTTTCCAACAGGCTGGCTCAGGAGACAAGCACTGGAATAGAGATCACCACTGGAATGTTCTAAAAATCTGTCACTCCTGGACTTAATTCCTATAATGAAAAGAAAACCACAAGCTTGGTGGGAACATTTGTGAGTTAGGGTGTTTTAGTGAACACTCCAACTGTCAGGCGTGTTTATATAGATTTTTTTATATTAGCAATATTAATTTACACTCTGCAGCACAAAAATGAAGGCTATCCATTGGTCTTCAGTCATGTGTCTGTATTGATAAAAATAGCTTATCTATGGAAAACAGGGGTTAAAGTGATTGTCCAGACAGAAAACAACCCCCCCTCCCCAGCTCCTCTATCTGGCTTGTTGTTTTAAAGCATACTGATACCAGAGAATGCACACTGCGCCATACTGCGCCACTCTTTAAATTCTGCCTCCTCCAAGATGGGAATCCACCCTCCATTTGCAATAAATGGAGCGGACGGGCATATGGAGGAGAGCAATTTTGTCTTTAGGGAGGCCGCCCCTTGTGAAGTCAGTATGATATAACAAATCTGATAAGGATAAATTGTTAAAATGCCTAGAGACATTCATAAATTGAATGCACAGGACTAATTATCTTTAATATTATTTTGTTAAAGTTATTGTGTAGGCATCAAAACAAAAAACACTTAGATGATCACTCTTAGTCCTGCAATATGAAATGTACCTGATGACCTAATCAAAGACCAGCACCTCCTGCGGCATCTGTAGTATTGGTGTTGGACCATCTCCAGCTACCTGTCACAGAGACTTTGGCAGGCCTCTCCATTTACTGCAATGGAGCAGGCATGTCAAGACCTGGCATGCCCCCCTTCCATTACAGTGAATGGAGGGGATGTGTCATAGTTCCTGTGATGGATAGCAGAGGGCGGTCCACTACAGCAACAGCAGATGATAGCGTTGGGCAGTGCGGGACTTGGATCAGGCAATCAGGTGAGTGTCAGAGTGCCAGACTAGGGCCCTTATTTAACAAGGGATAGCGCCAGGTAGCGACTGGTGAGCGAACGGTAATGACGGTCACCGCCACTAGAACGCCGGCTCCCCACCACAATCACACATTTATCAAGCCGATCCTGCTTAGTGACTGAGCTAGCGCCAGATAGCGACTCATTCATCATTATTCCAGCCTCACCCCACAGCGCCAGCGAGCGACCTTGAACAGCGCCAGGTATGACCTCTCGCTACCTGGCGCTCTCCAATGCATTTCAATGGAACAATCTATAAATATTATTAATTGTTACATTTTTTTTTTTTTTAATGTGAAAATTTCTGTTACCACTTCTGCCATGTTAGATTTTTTTTTTAAGGTAAGAAAAAAATTAAAAAAAAATTTGTGCAGAATTGATATTACAGGTCTGATATTAATTTGTATTCATATTCCAAAATGTTTTTATAAACTTGTTTTTTTTGGTTTCCCAAAATATGGTTGTTTGGGGGTTAAAAAACTACTTTTAAGCCATCGCTGCCAGCGCTCTGGGGTTTAAACATGCATTTCACAGCGCGAGAATTTTTGGAGCGTGATTTGTTAATGAATATGGTGGGAGCCGGTCGCTATGGCCATTCGCTATCATGCGCTCCCATACAGCGCGGAACCTGTCAAATAGCGAATCATCACCTTGTATTCAACATTACTGCACACCGACTGAGTCGCTATCAACAACCGAACAACGGCCAAGCACAGCGACTACTAGCGGGCGCTGTGGAAATACCGCTACAGTGGCTCAACTGTCGCTACCTGGCGCTATTAATAAATCAGCCTCCCCGAGCGATTGTATGTGGGGTGAGTTTAGACTTTTTTGTTTTGATGTCTGAACAATGAATTTAAAGCGGCACAAAAGCTGGCCCTGGAGTCTAAAAGAGCTACAGGGATGCCGGTCATCCCCATTGCAAAGCCATTCAGATAGGGACGGGAGCGCTCCAAAGTGAACAGGGAGCACATCACCTGACACTCTTGAGATCAGCCAGCCAATGATATTTTAATTTATTTACATATTAACTTCACAGCAGCATTGATTTGAGAATGAATTGTGTTGTGTTTTGTCCAAGCTACCTACTGAAGGTAGGCCTATGTTCACTCATAGGAGATTTGTATGAACTATATGCTTCAGCCTGATTTAATGAAAAGTCCTTAAAAATCCTTAGAAAGGGGCGTGGTCTGGCGCGCGAATGGAGTGGCAGCACTAGAGTGAGCTCCTGACCGATCTGGGTTTAAAACATCTATTAAGAGGCAAGAGGACACCCCAAACTTATCGAAATGCCAAGCAGAAAGCACAAGAGGAGAGGGGGAGATAGAAGCGCACCGCAGACCGGCGGTAGCAGCAGAGGAACGTCGGCGGTCTTACCCGGCATGGAGGACAGGAAGCGCGGGGAGAGGACGGCGTCATCCTCGTCGTCGACGGCCTCCTCGGCGGGGAACCCTGCTGGGGAGGAGGAGAGGCGCTGGACGGAGGCGGGCGGCGCGGCCCGGGGAGCCGAGAAGAGGCAGGAGACAGACGGCGGAGCGGACCCCGCCGAATCGCGAAGCACAGGGGTGACAGCTGCGCCGGTCAAGATGGCGGCCGGACCCGACGAGCGGAGGAGGCCCCCCGCCCCCCCCGGCGTGCGAGCGGAGGTTTCGGGGGCCGCAGCGGCCGACGACGGCGGCACCCCTGACGTGGGCTCCGGTCACAGCGGCACTGGAGATAGACGCGTGAGTGACGGTGCTTCCCGCTGCAGAGGTGAGAGATCTCGGTGGGAGATGGGCCATGATGGCGGCCGCGCCGGGGGGTCGAGCGAAGCCTGGCAGCAACCATGGCGTGACGGGGGGGGAGACTCGACCCCAACACGGGAGGGAGAGATGGACCTGCCACCCACCAATGTGCCTGAGCATCCAGCCCCTGAGCCCCGGCCAACGCACGCCGATAAATGGCGGGAATCAGCCTCCATTAAACTGGGGAAGTATGCATTCCTCCCTGGGGCAGGGGACCCGGAAATCCATTTAGCCCCCAAAGCAGCACAGGGGCCAGCGGGCTTCCCTGGCCATCTGCAGGGGGTAGCACTACCGCAGAGACCCAGAAGCCGCTCCAGAGCAAAAGGGGGGAGGGCCCCCAGCCGGGACCAAATATCAGCCGTAGGTGCAAGCGCGGCACGGACATCTAGTCCTTCACCCCAACCCCCTCTGGACACCTCAGGGGCATGGCCGAATCTGGGGGACATCACCACCCCCAGCCCCCCGACATCGCTGTCTCTCTCCCGGGCAGAATCTTACCACCCTTTGGAGGAATTTTCCGCGCCGGAGGAAATTGCTCTCCCTCCCCCTGACACCTCTCTCACATGGACCCCTCCAAGAAGCTCTAGAGGAGGCGCAGAAGCCACGACACAGGCCAGCAATATACATAGTGAAACCCTCTCTTTCTTACGGTCCATCCCGACCAGGGCCGACTTCGAGGCGCTCATTTCTAAATACGAAACAGCCTATAAGAAGGATATCGCAGAAGTGAGGGGCCAGATCCGGGCCCTTGACTCCAGGGTCTCATCCCATCAATCAGCTAATGAGGGGGCTATCGCTGACCTGGCAAAACGAGTAGAGGCACAAAATTTGCAGATTCTCCAGCTCCAATTACAACACGACGACCTGGAGAATAGGCACCGGAGGAACAACCTGCGCCTGCGGGGCATCCCGGAAGCCTCCTCGGGCGAAGATGTTAAACAGATCATTACCACCATATTCAACAGGCTCCTCGAGAGAGACATCAACTCCCCGATCGAGATTGATAGAGCCCACAGGGCCTTGGGTCCCCGCAACCCGGACCCGGCACGCCCGAGGGATGTGGTGTGCAGGATCCACTTCTATAAGATTAAGGAGGAGATAGCTAGAAGGGCCTGGAGGCATGGGCCCGTAGACTTTGATGGGGCCAGCATACAAATACTTCCGGACCTCTCCAGACGGACTTTACAAATGAGGAGAATGCTGCGGCCGGTTCTGGAAATTATTAGAGGCGCCGGTGCGTCGTACCGCTGGGGCTTCCCTTTCCACCTAATTGTGTCCAAGAACCGGGAAACGTTCCTCCTCAAAACGCACCAGGATCTGGAGGGCCTCTTTTCCTTCCTGGGCTGTGTCCCGATCCAGACACCTAACTGGCTGCTCCCGAACACAGAGCAAAACCAACTGCGATCACGAGGAGGACCCCCGCACGGATCCAGAGTATCCAGATCCAGGATGTCCAGACCCCGAGTGAGACGAGAAGGACGCCCCGGTCCCACGGACAGTGAACCCTGACCAGCCCCCATTGGAATGCTCAGGAACTGTTGGGACTATTCAGTTGTATTAATGCTTTAGTTTCGTGCTTGACAGTTCCCCTGGTCTTCGGATCCTCTTGCTCAGGTGAAATCTATGTTTGTTGTGTACCCAGTTGGTCTATGAGACGGTTACTCCAGACCCGCACCTAGACACAACCCCCACCTAGGCTGTATCAACTCCCCCCCGACGGAGGAGAGCTGATATATTGAGCACTTGCTCATTAGAGTTGTACCCCCCAGCCCGGACGGGCAATTGTTCTGTTTTGTTTTGGTTTATTGGTTACCCCCCCCCCCAACTCCCCCCGCCTACCCTACCCCCCTCACCCCCCTGGTAAGACCGTTACCCCCCCACGAGCAGAGTAAACAATCTCGGGATGGGTGAGGTGGTGATAAGCTCCTTCAACGTGAAGGGCCTCAATATTCCCGAAAAAAGATCAAAAATCCTGTATGACTTGCACAAGCAGAAAGCGAAAATAATCCTCCTTCAAGAAACCCACTTTAAGACGGATCATATCCCTAACATCCGGGACAGATATTATACGACATGGCACCACTGCCCCAACCCGGAAGGGAAAACAAAGGGTGTTTCCATAGCTCTTCATAAATCGCTACCGCATGAGACCCTAGATATTAAGTCCCACCCTCAGGGCAGATTCCTGTTTCTAAAAATTAGACTCTTCAACAGGATCTATACCATAGCTAATATTTATGCCCCGAACACTGACCAGGTTAAATTTGTCTTACAGACCCTTAGAGGGTTGGAAGAATTTGCAGAGGGAGTGGTTATCGTTGGGGGGGACCTGAATGTCACTCTTAACCCCTTGATGGACTCATCCTCCGGGAGGGCGTCCGTGTCGCTGAGCAGAATCAACAGTCTGAGGAAAGCACTAGCTAATCTCCATTTAGTCGACGCGTGGAGGATACTGAACGGCACGAGAAGGGACTATACTTTTTTCTCCCATTCAGCGGGATCCTATAGTAGGATTGACTATCTGTTCACTAGTCACCACGCGCTGGACTGGGACCCCAAAACGTGGATTGGACCCATTCTGTGGTCTGATCACGCTCCGATCTTTATTTCATTGTCCCTTCCCGGCCTCACCCCCGCGCGTTGGTCGTGGAGACTTAATGACAACCTGCTCGGCGACGCGGCCTGTTCCTCCGAGGTGGATCGTACGATAGAGCTCTTTATGGACGATCACAAAAACGACCCCACCCCTCTGCCTTTCCAGTGGGAGGCTTTGAAATGTGTTCTCAGGGGGGTGCTTATTAAGCAGGGATCCAGAATCAAAAGGGAGAGGACGGCGCTTATTGGGAAGACTCTAAACGATATTCACACCCTGGAGTTAGAACACAAAAGCAAGCCGACAAATATTAAACTCCTGGAACTTCAGGAGGCGAGGGAGAGGTTACAAAAACTATATAACCAATCCTACTTGGGCTATAGGGATAGGGGGAGAGCGCAATTATACAGATCGGCCAACAAATGCGGCAGGATGCTGGCCAGGACCCTTAACCCGCGGCCCACTGCCCCTTACATACCGGCGCTTAGGACACATGACGGGGACTTAGCTCAAACCCCCTCAGAAATAGCATCCACTTTTAGGGAATATTATAAATCCCTCTACAACATTAACGGCTCCCTCGGTTCCCCCTCTGCAGCGATAGACGAATATATAACTAGCACCCCACTACCTCCAATCTCCCCAGAGGAAACGGAGTCCTTGGAGATGCCTTTCTCCAACATAGAGGTGTCAGCTGCAATAAAAGAATCACCAGCAGGCAAGTGCCCGGGGCCGGATGGCTACACCCCAAAATTTTATAAACACTTCGAGGCTCGCCTAACTCCATTCTTAACAAGGGTTTTCAATTCCATAGGGGATAACTGTCCTTTCCCTAAACAATCTCTAGAGGCCACAGTCTCGGTCCTCCCCAAGCCAGGTAAGGACACAATGATATGCGGAAACTATAGACCGATCTCGATTATCAACATCGACTTGAAATTATATGCAAAGACCATTGCCCAGAGATTGCAACCGCTGCTTCCGCACTGGATTCACCTGGACCAGGTGGGCTTCGTGCCGGGGAGGGAGGCCAGGGACAACACCAATAAACTGTTCACCCTGATCTCATACATATCTGCTTCTAGGACCCCTGCGTGCCTCCTCGCCTGTGATGCAGAGAAGGCGTTTGATAGGGTGAAGTGGGACTTTATGGCAGCCACATTGAAGCAGGCTGGTGTTGGCCCTGGCCTCCTCTCTAAGATCATGGCCCTGTATGATAGCCCCACCGCCAGAGTCAAGGTTAACGGACTCTGCTCAGACCCATTCCCTATCAGTAATGGTACTAGACAGGGCTGCCCCCTCTCCCCACTCCTATACGTTATGACAATGGAGCACCTGGCGATAGCCATCCGCCAAAATCCGGACATTAAAGGCATTCAAATAGGGGAAAAACACCTCAAAACATCCCTGTTTGCCGATGATTTGTTGCTGCAGGTCTCAGCCCCCCTTATTTCGTTCCCAGTCCTCTTAAAGGAATTTGATCGCTTCAGCGCGGTAAGCAATTTTAAGATTAACTTCTCCAAAACTGAAGCGCTCAACCTCTCCCTTCCCCGCCAGGAGGTGAGCCAACTAGAGGCAAACTTTCCATTTAAATGGAAAGCGCAGGCCATCAAATATCTTGGCATCCAAATTCCTGCAGACCTAACCAAGATCTACGAATTGAACTATGCCCCAATCCTGGCCAAAATAGGACAAGATTTGGAAGCTTACACTAGGCGCCCAATATCCTGGTTTGGAAGGGTCAACAGCCTAAAAATGGATATTCTCCCTAAGCTCCTCTATCTCTTCCAGGCGGCCCCGATAGGACTACCCAGTAGCTTTTTTAGAAAACTGAAGTCCCTGTTTTCGAAATTTGTTTGGGGGTCATCGAAACCTAGGATAAGACTAGCGACACTCTCCAGGGGCAGAGGGGAGGGAGGTATGGGATTACCCGACCCGAAAACTTACCACGCAGCCGCAGTCCTTCAGAGAGTGGTGGACTGGACTAGGAGGGGGAAGGAGAAACTCTGGGTTCAATTGGAAAAGTCGCTTTCACGGTTTAACCCCACCACCATAGCCTGGGCGGCCCCATTAACTAAGGCGCAAAAAGGTGCTTTACCCTTTCTTATGCAACAATTCCTGGACATATGGGATCCCCTCCAAGACAAATACAATCTAGTCCGCAGGCCTGGCCCTTTTACCCCGATATTCGACAACCCAGCCTTTGAACCTGGATTAGCATCCAGAAGTTTTCTCATCTGGGAGGCCTGCGAGGAAACTTCTGTGAGTCAAGTGATGCAAAACGGAACTATCCCATCCCTGGAAGAACTGAGGGCTAGAGCAGGGAACAAACGCCTCTCGTGGCTCCTGCACAGACAACTCCACACCTTCCTATCATCTAACGACATGGTTGAAAGGCTCAGGCAGCCCCCCACAGAATTGGAGTCCATGATCACACAAGCAGCACCGCCATCCCACACTATCTCGGGGCTCTACAACCTCCTTACCAAATCGTTCCACTTGGGGCCCCCTAAATTCATAGATAAATGGGAGAGGGAATTGGGTGTCGAGTTCTCAGAGGCCGACCTGAGGAAAATATTCACATGTACCCTCAGCTCCTCCATTGCCACTCCCATCAACGAGCGTAACTACAAGATCCTAACCAGGTGGTACAGGTGTCCTGTAGACATCCACAGATTCGCGGAGGCCACCCCTAGCACATGTTGGAGATGTCAGAGAGAGGAGGGGACCATGACTCATATATGGTGGAGTTGCCCTAAGATTAAAGCTCTTTGGGACGAAATTTTCCTCATTTACGAGCAGGTGTCGGGCAACTCCATCACTAACACACCCCAATCCGCTCTGCTGTCACTCACCCCTAAATCTGTGGCTAATTTCAAGAAGGATGTATTGCGTTTTTTCCTGGCCGCCATGAGAGCTATTATTCCTAGGCATTGGAAGAAAACGGACTCTCCCACTCTGGCTGAATGGGTGCAGGAGCTGGAATTGATCCGTTACCTAGAGAGCCTAATTGCTAGCGATACGAGATCTAACAAAAGTTACCTGATGATCTGGGCAAGCTGGTTGGACTATCGCGACACTCGCCTTCCTGCTCTTCTGCAGTCTCTCGAGTAGTAGCGGATACGACGCACTATAGAAGCTCAATTGCTGACCGCTCGGCTGGCCGAGATCATCAGTATGGAGGGGGCAGGCACAAAAGCGCCCCTTGTCATGAGGGACGGAGCCCCGGAACCACCCATCCTCCAATAGTTTCCCCGGGACCTGGTCCCGATCCAGGTGGAGCCGGGGCCCTCCGCGGAACCGGGGAGCGTCTCTCTTCCGCCGCCTGGGCACGCTGCCCCAATCTCATAGTTGTGTCCATTCTTCACGGGGACTCCGTGGGGCGGGGGGGCCGGGGGGCCCGCGCCTGCCGCGGGCCTCGTCGGTCCCTTAGCTCGCCGGCCTCGGGCTGGGCCGCGGTACCCCTTCTCCCTGGGCGGGGGGCGCGGGCGGTGGTGGAGTGGACGCTTTACTCTTGTATCTGATGTGAGACGCTCCTCTCCTTCTGTGGGGAGGCCTCCTTCCCAGCCTGTTTTTCGACTTGGCAGCTTGCCGACCGAGGAGGGGCCTGGGTACTGTCTCTGTCCAACCAAAGGTATTTAGAATGGTGCACACTGATGTCAATGAGCACCCTCCATTGTCTTATTAGCCTTTTTGACCGATGTATGCTTGTATAGATCGCCCCCTCCCCCCCCCCCCCAACCCTCCTCCCTCTTGCCTTCTGTATCCCTTTCCTCCCCCCCCCCTCATTCGTTCCTCTGTTTTTGTAATTTGAAAAATCAATAAACTTTGATTACACTAAAAATCCTTAGAAAAACTATTCCCCAGCATCTAAAATTAAGTTTTTAGTCTTTTACTTATTCTTTTCACCACCGAGCTGGCAACTCTGTTCAAGACTCTAGGATACGGGCGCCACCAACTTGACTCAGAAGCATCAAACATACTGAGGAGAGGAGAGCGGGATAAAGTACAGGGGGTGGGGTTATAGCTGGGCTTTGCACAGAGAGCAGGGAAAGGACAGCAATCCCAGAATGCAGAGCCAAACAGTCAGCAGACACTTCCTGTTTGCAGGCTGCCTGATTCTCCATGAGCCGCCATCTTGGATGTTTAAATGCTCATAACATGCAGTAGATGCAGGTAGGATGATTTTTAATGTGAGAAATCTGTATGTACAGGGTGTGGGAAACATATAAGATATGCGCTTTTTCAGGGTGAAGATCCGCTTTAACTTTTTTCCAAAGGTTAGCCAAAAACAGATTGCTCTCGATTATTACAATAAAAATGCATTTATTTTAATAATGAATACACTATCATCAGCTTGAACATACACAAAATACAAGGTTAACATCAATAAGGGGATGACACTCAAGCACATTTATCTCCAGCAAAATGTATCTACTGTCAGTGCGAACACAGTATATAAATAGGAGACTGCCCGAAATGTGTCTCTAAAGTGCTAACATTATATAAAGCATGCTCTGAGGTTCATAAATAAAGTGCATGTGCATTTAAAGTGGACCAACACCCAGGATTTTGACTATCCTGGGTTTTGGTCCACCTCGGCGGGGTGCCCCTCTGTGTGAAACCCCCCAGAAACCCCGAAAAACTCACCTATCCTCGCTCCCACGTGACCGCCGCTGCCAATCCCCGCCGACGGACAAGCGGGAGGCAGCGCCGGACAAGAGAGCGCGCCTGCCGCAGCCTCCCGCGCGTCACTCTTACAGGGCGCGCGCCCGCGCCGGCCATTCACAAATGGCCGGCGCGGGTGCGCATCCTGCTAGAGGGACGCATGGGAGGCGGCGGCGTGTGCCCCTGGATCGTGGATAAGGTAGGGATTTAGGGGTTTCTGGGGGGTTTCACACACCGATCGGGGTGCCCCGCAGTCAGGGGACTGATCGGTCCGGGAATCTTATAGATTCCCGGGCTGATCATGGGAGGGTGTTGGTCCACTTTAAGCAGCAGTAAATGTGCCAAGGGGTCATGCTGTGAATGTCAACACTATTCAGGCATTCTCCTTCTTTATAATCTGCACAAATATTTGTTACATGTGTATATTTATATACTCTTATAGTTGTAATAGTATCAGCACTGACAGTGAATACCATCTGCAATGCAATGCAAAACTGTAAAGTATAGGGGCGCCTTGCTGTCTAAGGTATGTGACAAGTCCTGGTCCCAGGCTTGCGACCGTACATCACTTGCCATGGCCTACAACTTTAACACATCCACCATCCATGGAGGAAATACACTTATTCACATACTAGAACTGACTACAAGCATGGAAACAAGTAATTGTAATGCAGGGCAGCAAAGATCTCCAGTAATATACATAATGAGAATGGAGGCATTGTATGGGGACCCGGGCGTGCTTGTCTGTGACATACTCATAGTGCATTGCTTACCCTTTGTGAAAAATCTGCTGAGTATTGTAAAATGTCATTCAGTAGGTTGGCAGAGAGGTTGCGATGTTGGCTGCAAGATCCAGAGGCCAGTTTCAGTTCCTCGGCTTTGTAGAAGAGGTGGCGACTTGTGGAATTAGCTTGTGGCTCCAGGACATATGCTTGGTTTTCAAGTGTAATTAATCCCCTGAAAAACAAACACATAATATTCATATGCAGCTGTGAATAGAATAGAATAATAATATTATAATATGGCATCTAAATCCCATTCTGCACTGCAAGAGAGTCGTGGTAGCATTATAAACAGAGGTAAATTTGCTGAGCAGGGATACAAATATAGTATATAATATAGCAGAACAATTATAACCCAATATAATATGAAGCATAGCATACTACAGATGGGAGACTCGATAATGGACAACTGTAGGCAAATATTAAAACATACCGGTAATATTTAACCACCCTAAATCCCTCTAACTTAATAAGCTTTTCCTCTTTGTAAATTGTAGATCACACCAACACTGTAAGAGCTGCCTTCCAAATCTTTCAGCCCTGGATGAACTTTAGAGTCCTCTGTTGTTGGGCCTCCTCTATGATGTAAGATAGAGGCCCCGAACGGCCCCCATGCCCTTATAAGACTACACTCATTTCACACTCAAAAGTGTTGGAGGAGAGAAGGCATCAAACTGGCCCAAAATCATGTGCTTGGAGATGGTGGCACTCTCCTTAATTGTTTTGTCAAAGTAGATTTCATCTACTGTAACTAGAAAGGTCCGTTTAAGGAGGGGAGAGTCACCAATGCAATTTGCCAAACAACACATGCATTGGAGAAGTGGTGGCACTCTCCTTGACTGTTTTTGGAAAATAGATGCCACCTACTATATCTAGAAGAGTCAATCAAAAGGCGTGCAGCAAACATCCTATTTGGTGGGGCCACTTTTTGTGACCTTGTCAATATAGCTCCCACCTATAATATTTAGAAGAAGTCATTACACCATTTAAAGTGGACCTCCAGTCAAAAAATCAGAAAGCTCTTCAAACATTGTACCAACACTGTAAACAACTCTTGCAATGCTCTGCGGCAGCTAAGGCAATTGACTTGAATTGAAACATAGTTATACTCCCCTCCAGCAGCTGTTGATTCATTGTGTGTGTGTGTGTGTGTGTGTGTGTGTGTGTGTAACACGGCATACATGCTGATCCCTTTTCTGAGGCAAATCGGTGTGAGTGTGTGTAGCATGACAGACATGCTGATCCCTTTCTGAGGCAAATCTCTCTGTTTAGTGTGGACTGACTATAGCAAAATCCCAACCTTCAGACAGACTGTCCTGTGTGGAGAAACAAACATTGCAGCCATGCTGATCTTTACACTGATGCAGCCAGACAGAGATGGATTTTATCTCCTTCTAACATTCTGTGTGGAAACTGGATGTGGATAAAATCTTTCCCTGGCTGGTTGGGCTGGTTGGGCTGATCATAAGGAAGCTTCCAGCTCAGCTACAGTGTGTCTGTGTACTAGCAAAGGCTCAGCCCTATCCCCCCACTCATTCTTATGTGTAAGCAGGGATTTCAGGTCTCTGATCCAACATCTGCATGGGGTTAAGCCCTCTCAAACAGCATACTTATCGTTAAAAGGAGTTTTGGGGGAGCAAATTACTAGACTTTATTTTCTTGACTGGAGGTCTGCTATAAGTGGATAGAGAAACAATCCATGGAGCTGGCTTAAGGAGGCAAAAATACCTTTTTGGTTGACTTCTCAAAAGCTGCCACCTCCTTAGAGGAGTCATTGGAAAGTTACTTAATTTGTGCCGAGGTGGCATTTTTTCTTAGAAATCTCTTATTTACTGCTCCGCAGATTTCCAGCTAATGATCCATTATTAAGTTTCATAAGCTGCCGAGGAAGCGGAGAGACTGATGGGAGTCAAATGTCAGCGAGCAGCGCTCTGATAATAAACTAATAAGCTCATCCATCTATATTTGGAGGATTTTTCTTTATACAGCAGAAGTGGGCTGAGATCATAATAATACATTAGCACTGGGGACAGCTCCCTGTTGTACCAGATGTTCCGAAGATGCAGAGGAAACCGGGAAAGGAACTGTTGCTTGGAGCCATTTACAAAGGTAGAGCTTTAATGCCAATGTTTGATAATTACAGTGATTAAAGCATCACTGCAAGCAAACACAGAGTTAATTATAGCATGTTGGGGTCACTGTTCATTAAATAATTGCATAATGATGTTTGGAGGCAGAATCAACACATTTACTAACCTCGAGCCATTAATTGGTTAATTGTATTGCTCAACTTGAGTTTTCACCTTTCTAGAACTTGCCTGACGGCTCCTTTCACACTATGGCAACGTGTTCACAATAATGATTTCCTCAAAAAATCTCTATCGCTAGCGTGATTGCGCGGTGGCTGGCGCTTTGCCGGGGCTTTACTAGCGATAGTGCTTGGGTTTGCTTTTTGTGCATTTCAAGAGATAAACACTCTCACAGGTTCTCACTCCCCTTAAAGTGGAAAAACCCCAGGATTTTGACTATCCCAGGTTTTGTTCCTTGTACTCCCAATTTGGGATGCCCCACAGTGGGAATCCTCCAGATCGCCCTGTAAAATTCACTCCTTCCTGATCCTAAAGCGCACGCGAGGTCATGTGCTGTGCAAACGGCTCTGCCATCTTCTGCAATCAGGAGCTCAGTTGGCCACCTCCCTACATCTTTGAGCTGTGCACGTGCTCCCCTGCTCCCAGCTATTCTGATTGGCTGGGATGAAGCACGCACACTGCAGGTAATGTGCCAGCTTGTGCTCCCAATTGTAGAAGAGTTTGCCGAATGAATTATACATGGCAATTGGCTCTGATTGGACAAGAGCCAGCGCATGCACTCTAGGACCAGGAAGAGGTGAGTTTTAAAGGGTAACCCAATTTTATATGTTTAGGTGGAAGGCCAGCGACCCTTTTTGATTCCAGGGCCAACTGAGCTGGGATTTGTTCCACTCTGCCTCGCCAGAAATATTCCAAATCATAATGTTCTGGAACAATGTTCCCCTGTTGCAGTGTTATCTGTTTATTCTATACTTGTTTAATGTTTCCATTGATTTGCATTGCATTCAATTATCTCCATACAATTCTATGGTAGACTCTCCCATCTAGTGAGGCTTTACTGAATTGTAGCATTTATATTTAATTTGTTACAGTTGTCATATATACCTTGTTGTTACTGAGCATGTGCAGGGGATGCAACCCTTCTGGCTCCCGATTGCCGAAAACAGAGCTGTTTGTTGAAAATGAAATATGCATGGCAAACTGCTCTCATGGCAAACAAGAGCCCGCACATGCGCCGCAAGACAGAGAAAGGTGGCCTGGTGCAAGAAACAAAATCCTGGGTTTTGTTCCACTTTAAAGAAATACACTCACTTATACAGGAAGGTAATTGTTTCTTTTTATGGTCTATGGCAGGGTATTGCTCATAAGGCCTATTTGTTTGGTAAATGCACCAACCTATATACCAGAACAATCAAAGGGTACTTACCTGAGGCCAGAGCACGTGCTTAAACTGACTGCAGAGCCCGGAAACCCCACCACCTCTCCATGATAGTAGCAGAGATCCTAAAAATAAAAAAATAAAATATATAAAACAGTGAGAAAATGACATTTATTGATGATACTTGTTTACTGACGGGATTTGATTCACTTAAAAAAAAAATCTGAATGACTTTTCTGTTCTAAAGAAGTTTTGCCAAATAATTTGGGATACATTTTGGGGTTTCTGAAAAGCAACTTAAAGGAGTGCTAACGTGAAAAAAAAATGATCCAATAATAATAATTCAAATAAATACGCTAGATAGCAAGATAAGGAGTTACTTATACACCATGAAAACCATGCAAACTTTCCATCCAAGAGTGTTTTTTTAATGGAAGAAAGAAGGATCCGGGTGGCAGGTTTTAAATGTACCATTCTGTTTTTACAGGGGAGATCTGCTCAACTTTAATGGCTATTCTGAATTTTATTTCTTCACTACCCAGCATGTTTGAATTATTGAGCTTATATTGAGCCATTTTGCTCCTTTTAGAGGAAAGTTCACTTTAGATGGAATTTAAACACAAAATGTGCAAATAAAATGTTTTTCCACCTTAAAGTGGACATCCAGTCAAACATGACTGGAGGTTCCCTCAAATGGAGGGCGGCAGCAAGTGTGTGCTCACAAAGTCTTAAGACTGCTGTATGAAACCCCTCAGCTTGACTGGATCTGCTTCCAAAATGTAGGTATGGGGTTTCCTCTAATGAGCATCCTATGCCGTGCATATGAGTGAACAGCATAGAACACTGATTGTAAACAGAGACCTTCACAGAGGGCTGAAAGTGGGCAACATGCCCCTTCCCTCCGCCTCCTGCAGGCATCAGCTGTGGGGAGGCTGGCCCACGCATGTGCACAGGATTACTAGAATGTTACCTTTCTACAGCAAACCAATAGATTTAACACAGCAGGGCATCCTGTGCCCATACCTGTGAAATTGTGAAAAACCTGTAACATTTCTTAGAGCACAGATACTGGCACTACCGGGACCCATAGAACCCGAAGGGTGAGATTACTCACCTAACGGGCAAAGGCTGCCTAAAAAAAACCCCACCAAATACTTTTTTTGCTCTGACTAAACTCAGAGGTGCCAGATCCTACTATATGCTCCAAACACAACACACCCCTCTCTCTCCCGACACACCCATCTCCGCTGCTCCCGCACACCTTCCCTCTCTCCTTCCCCACCTCCAAAAAACAGACTCCAAAGACCAGTGATGTAAGTTATTTGAGAGGGCTTAATTCCATGCATATGTGGTGGAATAGCAGGCATATAAACTGCATTGGGATGGCCATCTTGCCACAATTTTGACAGCCTGACAATTAAAAGAAACAGTCCGACAATCAAAATGACCCTATATATATATATAAGGTGCACAACCTTTTTTGGTCTAGGGGCCACATTCTTGTATTGTTCCACTTCAAGGGGCTGCAAAAAATGGATAGAGGTGAGGTGAGAAGGAGTGGCCAAAGCTAAGGGAGGGAAAATACCATTTTGTGATTACTCACCTGTAAAATGGGTATTATAAGTATGTCACACACCCCGCTTCCAATATTCATGACATATGGGTTATAGCCAGTAGAGGGCAAACTTCTGCAGAGATGACAGGAAAAAAAGGAGCCCCTCCCGGTCCATAAATACCTGGGACCTCCCACACATTACCCAGTATAGGAAAGCAGTAAGGGGACCAGGAAGAGCCAAATCCAAAAATCTTAACAATAAAAGGTTCACCATATAAAGGATCCAGGTGGGATGAAGCGGGTTGTGTGACATACTTATAATACCCATTTTACAGGTGAGTAATCACTAAATGGTATTATTCCAAGTATGTCACACACCCCGCTTCCAATATTCATGACATATGGGACATCCAATAGCAGTGTCCAACATGGGCGGGGATCCCAAAAAAGGCAATAATGCACAAATTTAAACAACTGCAGCTTGCAGAACCTTGAGGCCAAAAACAGCATCCGCTGAGGCCCGCACATCAACCTTATAAAACTTGGAAAAAGTATGAAAAGAACACCAAGTAGCAGCCTTACAAACTTGTTCAACAGAGGCCTGGTGCTGAAAAGCCCAAGAAGCCCCAACAGCACAAGTAGAATGAGCAGTGATATGAAAAGGGGGAACCTTCCCCTTGGCAGAATAGGCCCCAACAATGGCCTGACGTATCCATTTGCTAATGGTAGACTTGGCGGGCGCCAAACCCTTCCTAGGCCCGGAGGGCACCATGAACAAGGCGTCCATCTTACGAAAGGGAGAAGTAGCCAACAAATAGTACTTCACCCAACGAACCACATCCAAAGAATGCAAAACCCTCTCCTTGTCATTGCTAGGCTTAGGACACAAGGAAGGTAGAACTACATCCTGATTGAGGTGGAAGGCAGAAACCACCTTAGGAAGAAAATCTGGATTAAAGCAAAAAACCACCTTGTCCTGGTGTCTCTCAAAGAAAGGGGCCTGAATGGACAGAGCCGCCAATTCAGAGACACGCCGAAAAGAGGTAATAGCCACCAAAAAGGCAACCTTTTGAGTGAGCACAGAAAGAGCAACATTCTGCACCGGCTCAAAAGGAGGCCCCTGGAGGGCCGACAGAACCAAATTCAAATCCCAAACGGGCACCTAAGGCTTTCTAGGGGGCCGCACATGGGTGACCCCCTGGAAAAAGAGGATGCAGAGCAAAAGATCTTTGAAAGAAGACCGCCAGGGCAGAGACCTGCCTTTTCAAGGTACTAAGCTGGAACCCCAGGTCCAGACCGTGTTGAAGAAACTCCAAGAAACTCACACCAGTCAATATAGGACCTCCAAGTCCTGTAGTATATGTTAGAGGAAGATCTCTTCCTAGCTCTAACAAGAGTTTGAATCACAGCCTCAGACAAATCTTCCTCCCTTAAGATGGAGGTTTCAGCAGCCATGCCGTCAAAGCCAGCGTTTGTAAATTGGGGTAACGTAGTGGACATTGAGAGATCAGATCCGGAAACAGGGGCAGCCTATACTGATCTACCGCCAGCCTTACGACGTCTGTGAACCAAACCCATCTTGGCCACCTTGGGGCCACCAGAATTGCTGGCGCACCCTCTAGAGCCAGCTTGCGCACCACCGTGCCTACCATGGAGAAGGGGCGGAACAGATACAGGAACCCCAGATCCCTCGAAGCAAGAAACATGGCGTCCACTGCCAGAGGATCCTGAGACAGAGACCCAAACTTTGGGAGCTTGTGATTGTGAGGCAAAGAGATCCACCTCCAGAAACCCCCACTTGTGACAGAGGGACCGGAATACCTTGTGGTTGAGAGACCATTCCCCTCAGCGAGAGGATCCCCTACTCAGGGAGTCCGCCTCAGTGTTTTCCACACCCCGAATGTACACTGCTGAGATGCATGGAACATTGCTCTCCGCCCATGCAAGAAACAGAGAGACTTCCCTGAGGGCACTCCTGCTGCGAGTCCCTCCTTGGTTATTGATGTAAGCTACCGCAGTTCGATTGTCTGATCGAACCTGAACCGGTAAGCCCCGTAGGTGATGCGTCGAGCATGACAGAACCAACCGAATTGCTCTCAGCTCCAAGACATTGATGGGGGTGTGAGCCTCCTGAGGACCCCACAGCCCCTTGAACTGATGTGTCTTCCAAAAACCTCCCCAGCCCGACAGGCTGGCATCCGTGGTAACCATCTCCCAACAAGGGGTCAGAAAAGATCTGCCCCTCATCAGATTGCTTGGTTCCAACCACCACTGAAGGGACTGCCGAACCCGGGAAGACATCAGGACTTCCATGTCCAGAAAGTTTTGAACTGCCAACTGCGCAGCCCGGTGATCCGAGGGCACCCGAGATCTGAGGAATCTGTGAGGAACCCGGTACTCGAACTCCAGTTTGTACCCGGAAGAGACCACTTTCAAGATCCATTTGTCTGTGACCTCCCGGGCCCAAACCTGGAAAAAGTGTTGCAGCCGTCCCCCCACCCGCAAGGGTGAGGGCGCCCCCTCATTGCTGAGCTGGCTTGGCAGCGGGCTTGGGCTTGGAACCCCAGGCAGGTCCAGGATGAGCACGTCCTCTGCCTTTGTTCCAGGAATCACCTCTGAAGGTAGAGTAGGCAGCTTCTCTGCCTGCTCTGGCACCACGAAAGGAGGGATTAAAGGAGCCTGCCCCCCGAAAGGAGCGACGCTGCTTCTTACATTGTGGTAACTTTCCCCCTTTTGCCACCGAATCCAACTCCAAACAGCCGCATACCCAGGAAGGGTAGCCCTGTAAGTGATTTCTTAGCCGAATGTCAGCCGCCCATTGGCGCAACCAGACCGATTGGCGAATAGCCACTAGCAACGCCGAGGTTCTACTACACATGCATATTGTGTCATCCAAGGCGGATAAAACAAAAGACATGAACAATTCACCGCTTAAGGAGGAGAGGAGAAATATCCAGCACCTCAAATAAATGGGCCAGGACCCTGGGGGTATCAACAGCATCCCCCTGCGCCTGCCCAGTATCAGCATCAAAAAACTGCTGATCCTCAGCATCAGATTCAGCAAAAATTCCCCCTCCTCAAGCGGGGAGTAATCAGACCAGTCAAGGGAATCATAGTCATCAAAATCCAGAATCGTCGCGGCCGGAGACAGATGTCTTCTCTTAGCTGGGGCCTTTCTGGCCACAGAGCTAGAAATCAATTTCTCGATGTTGGCCAATCTAGAACACACATCAGATTGCGACTCCCCACCAATGACAGTGCCACTTGGGGTGCGGATAAGGCGGGGTGGGGTAGGAGATGAGACCCGTGGCACGGACCCAGACACCTGGGACCCCAACTGCCCGTTATGGCCTGCTGAGCACATGGTATGCAAATCAGTACATTATCCCCCGTAAGGGATACCCCACAACCCACACACTGCCGGGATTTCCCCGAAGGGAGCCCAAGCCCGGTATCCAGGGAAGCCTCCATATGGTGATTTTAAGGTAGTCACAATGACCCGAGGGAATTACGCTGTTTGAGCAACCCAGGATGCCCCTTTAAGTCCCTAGTGGGAGGATTTATAGGACCCCAAATTTATCTGCAAGGGACCCTTGGACCGGGAGAACCCCCTTTTAATATAATTGATAGGGAGTCCTCCTGAAAGACATAATGTGAAGGGACCCATGAGCAGGCACACACACATGCAATCAAAGTACATAAAATATGACATAATATATATATATATATATATATATATATATATATATATATGTGTGTATAAATATAACATATGGAAGGACATGTTGGCAGGCTGCCCGAACGCTCTAGAAGGAACACGCAGCGCACATATATAGAAAATAGATGGGCCCAACAGGGCACTCACGTAGGATAAATGGCGTCCTGCCAACCAGGCACTCCTGAGAGAGAGGGAGAAGAAGGGCGGGCCAGCACAGACCGTGCTGCGCCTGGCCCCGGCCCACTCTGAAAGACGCGGATCCCAGCAAACATCTGGGCTCCGCAATGGCACCATAAGCAAAGGGGGCGGGCTGCGTCGAGCGCCCGGCCCCGCCCCCTTTCTAAGCAACCTGAGGGGAAGAAGCTCCCCATGTAAAAAAAGGCTCCGCATGCGCACATACCCGCACACACATACATGTTAAAAGAAGTATTGGAGATAAGGAAAAGCACCCCCCCCAAGTAGAGGGAAACAGGGAGACCCGGAAGGGGGGAATCCCGCACTACAGGGTGGAAGGGATAAACCAGGACAGGGCATCCCAAACCAGGATCACCAAACCTGGATACCGCCTACCCCTAAATATGGGGTCTCACGGGGGAGCATGGCTCCCTAATACACCTCTAAAGTTGTAGTCTACCGTCGCCCGGACCAACAGCCAAGGCTGGTAGGCATGGGGACTAAAACAACAAGGTCCGGACAGAAATAAACTCGGCTTACCTGCAAGGAAGAGACGCAGCCATCTTCTGACTTTCCGTCTGCAGAGGCGAAAACTGGGTAATGTGTGGGAGGTCCCAGGTATTTATGGACCGGGTGGGGCTCCTTTTTTTCCTGTCATCTCTGCAGAAGTTCGCCCTCTACTGGCTATAACCCATATGTCATGAATATTGGAAGCGGGGTGTGTGACATACTTGGAATAGGTCATTTTAGCAGAGGTTAAGTGGATAGCAATGAGGCGGACAAAGGTGGGTAGAGGTAGGCAGAGGTAAGGTGGGCAAAGTGAGATGGTAAGAGAGGCAATGGACACAGGAGAGGTGGGCAGAGGTGAGTCGAGGTGAGGTGGGCAGAAGAGGGATGGCAAGGGAAGCAATGGACAGAGGTGAGGTGGGTAAAGGGTAGATGGAAGAAGTGGGTGTAAAGGAGTGGGCAGAGGTAAGGTAGGGAGAGGAGTATTGAGGAGAGGTCAGGCAGAAAAAGGTGAGGTGGGCAGAGCTGAGTCAAGAAAAGTTAAGCAGAGGTGAGATAGTGATGGATAAAGGTGAGGTGGTAAGAGGTGGATAGAGATAGGTAGAGGTGAGCGGAGGTAAGATGGGACAAGGCGGAAAGAGATAAGTAGAGGTAGGCAGAGGTAAAATGAAGACAGGTAAGGAGGAAAGAGGTAGGGAAAGGTGAGGTGGGCAGAGGTGAGCTGGGAGTCTACATGGGCATCTCCGGACACAGCCAGCACAAACATTCCAGTAGCACATATGTGTCACCCACTTCTACAGAGAAGTTTATCAGTGATCCACTTTCTGCTTCAGAAAATAGAGACACACTGCTCTTTAGTGGTCAGCCGCTTGCACTGCATGGAAAGCTCTGCTCACTAACTCCTTAGGGGTGCTGGGGGCTACAACTGAGAGCAGTGCGGGTTGCAAGTTGTGCATCCATGCCATAAATCTCTTTGAAATAATGCTTTATTTCTTTCCAAAAGAAAAACCATCATCTGTAATGACTCATCACTGCCCAGAAAGCTATTAAAACATCATAAACAACTCTGCAGCAGCCGAGGCCATTGACTTCCATTGATACATAGTTATATTCATGCCTTGCGTCATCTGTTGATTCAGTGTTCCAGTATGTGTAACAGGAATGCTGATACCTTATCTGAGGTAAATGTCTCTCTGGTGTGGGCTGCTTATAGCAAAATCCCAAACTCCATGTGTGAAGAAACAATATCACACATGGCAGCCATGCTGCATCAATGCTACATCAATGCAGCCAGCTAGAGAGATTCTTTGTGCAAACAGATAAAGTCTATCTCTGGCACAAGGCTCTCAGGTGTAATCAAAAATGGTCGCTCCCATGTAATTCTAGGGGCACACAACTCCACAACATCTGCATGGAGTTAAGCCCTCTCAAACAACATACACCACTGATCGTCAAAGGGGGGCTTTAGGGGAGCAAATGACTAAACTTTATTTACTTGACTGGAGGTCTACTTCAAAGCCCCAAAACAGCCAAAATGTTTATTTTCATTTGGAGCGGAAAAAGTTTGGACTCATTTACTAGAAAATCCACACCATAAAAGTCTGTTGGGGCTGGTTACCATGATACCTATTTCTTTTCTGTAAAACAAACTAAAGCTAAATATTCTAAGTAAAAGGAAGCAACAAGAACACTCAATTACTTCCAACTCTTCCCCCCCAACATCCAAAACTAAGAGGCTGATTTAATACTAGTGCCACGTATTGCCATGTGAGCGTCTGTATAGCGACACTTAGAGTGACCGCTAGTAGACGCTGTAAGCGGGTGTTGGGTGCTATAACCTAGCTTAGCGGGCGGACAAGTGGCGCTGTACTATCTAGTCCAGCATTGATGTATGTGATGTCTGGTGGGAGCTGTAGAAGCGCTCTCCATGTATCACTGCAGAGCCAGTAGCAAAACGCTAGGTGGTGTTCCAAGGTCATAGCGCCCAAGGCTACGCTGCATCTAACAAGAGAACAACGCTGCAGTGAGCGATAGGTAGCGCCAGCTCAGTGCATCTGGCGCTTCACACCATATTTAAAAAAAAAAGTACACACACCCAGCGTCGGCGCTTCAAAGCTGGGCACTCTAGCATAAAGCACCAGACGCTGTTGGATCAAAGTCATGGAATGACATTGTTTTAACACTGTGACAATGACACTTTAGTGCCAGACCTGCAGATACAAAATATAAAATATATATATATATATATATATATATATATATATTGTCAGGATCCAGATGACTCTGGAAACAGTTCTTAGTTGAAATAATAAGCGGTTTATTGAAGACAAAGTCCAACAGAAAAATCTCTTAAATTCAGAGTATAATGCAGGCTACAATGAAGTACAGTCAGCGGTTTCCTCACCAGATTTAGCAATGTCCAGTGTCTGATAGGTACAGAGTATTGCAAGTCCTCGATATCACAGGTCCACTTTCAGGGCATACAAGCCCAGGCTGCACATTCACAGGTTCAAAAAACATAACACATAAAGTCCTTCGGATGCTGTCAGACCTGTAGCTTTTGGGAGCAGCAAGACACTGGCTCCTTATCCCAGTTTCTCCTTCTCCACACTGGAAGCCTCAGCAGCTCTTTTTAATAGGCTTCCTTCCTTCAATTAATCTAATCACCTGGAAAGACCTGGGAGTAGTGGAAAAACCCATAGAGGACTGGGGATGTGGACTGGAACTCTTTTATCCAGGCATGGATCGTGCCTGGCTGAAAAAACCCAGGGAAATATATACACCATCCAGCACTTTTCCATACACGTTACCACAATATAAAAGTGTCTGTTTGCAGCCAGGAGAGGTCACACAATGATTTGAGCCCCAAATTTTACATTTTAATTGCCCAACATGCTATTTGGCACTACCTGGCGCTACCTTGCGCTAGCGTTTCTTAAATAACCTCCACAAAGAACATTTTTAGATGGGTACAGGTATTCATATTTATTAGACACTTTCTTTTGCTGCCTGCTGGAGGTGCCAGAGTGCAGAACCAGTGTGTAGCTTGCCCTTGGAGCTTTATAATCACATTCTTTTACCTGGGTACATCCAAGTGTATACATCCCTTTGGAAGAGATCAAACGTTTCCATTAAGAATGAAGCAACGAGAGTATTCCCCGTAATCAACCAAAATTAGGTTTAATTTGGAATAGAATGTGACAGATGAAATTTCCGGAGCAAGCCTCTCCACGGCTGACTAATGCAAAGCTGTCTCCAACTCTAAGTTTAGCTGTCATTAGATTTGGTGACTTCATCCTCTGCTCTCTTACAATAGAGCTGCTCCAGATGAACTTCCCGTCTTAAGATATACCATTTATAAAAATTAAAATGAAATTGTGAATATTCTGAATGTGTTAATGACATAACAGCTATTAGATAAGAAAGTAATCCTGGCAGCCCGGAGGCAGTCCAACACAAAGACAACACATAGGTATCCTACAGTTGCATATAATTCTTTAGTTCAATGTAAAAAGCAACCTCCAACTCTTCTTTGATTTTTTATAGTTCAGTAATTAAATGTACTTTCCTTTTCTTATTTATTCATTTTGCTATTGTATTTGAAAATGCCACCAGGATTTACATTTTCCCGTGGCCATCATTTTTTGTTTTCCCTTTAATTGTTTGGGGAGTCAGTGTAGCGCATAAACTTCAATAGTACAGTATGGCCTATTTGTTACTGATACGCTAGGCTGCTCAACACCAGTGTGTTACAGCCGGCGATGCTTCAGGATTTATTATTACCATATTATCCATTCAATTTCTGGGTGCTGTGCTCCATGTTCATAGATTATAGTCTATAGTCTATTCGGGCCTATTAACAGCAAACCATTTGCATTCCCAGATAGGTGAACATTGGGGCGACTAGCTAAACTGACCTGAGTGTTACAACCGGTGATGATTTAGGATTTATTATTACCATATCATCTATTCAATTTCTGGGTGCTGTGCTCCATGTTCATAGATTATAGTCTATAGTCTATTCAGGCCTATTAACAGCAAACAGTTTGCATTTCCAGATAGGTGAACATTGGGGCGACTAGCTAAACTGACCTGTGTGTTACAGCCGGTGATGCTTTAGGACTTATTATTACCATATTATCTATTCAACTTCTGGGTGCTGTGCTCCATGTTCATAGATTATAGTCTATAGTCTATTAAGAGCTAGCCACACCCCTGAGGTATAAAACTTCTCCCTGAGATGGTAAGGTCACTTCCCTGGTGGGAGATCCAGGGAAATATGTGTTCCTGTGAAGAGGAATAGCTGGTGGGTGCCACAGATGCGGCCACAGACCAGCACCCAGTAAGCAAGTCAGAAAGCCACCTTAGACATTCAAGTAAGGTGCTGGGACCGGTATGGAGGTAAAGGGATCCTATACCAACATTTTAACCATTTTCTCATTCAAAAGTGGCTGGCAATCACATGACTGTGGGTGACCAATCTTGATTTCCCAGTGGGCGTGCACATGAAACCTGAATGGTTTTCATAAGTCACCTGTTTAATGGCTATTTGGTGCCATACACCTTGAATGAGGATGGGGTGACTTGAGTATAGGGCCGCTTTAAGTTTTATGTAGACATTGTTGTGAACTTGTAATGAGTTCACTTGCTGAACCCCCTGTCCGATTTCCTGCACCCCCTTGTGTGCTCAGAGCTCTTTTAGGGGTGCTCCTGGCATTAGGGCTGTTCAGCTTCCAAGCCACAGGGATGCCAGCTCCATTCCTATTGTGTTGGGGTTACAACAAAAAAAAGGAAGAAGAAGACGGGCAAATAGTCTGATCTGAATATTAATTCATTCAGGTCTGGCTGAGCTGAACCATATTGCAAATAGAGTGGCTGTGTAATTCAAGAGAGTATAAGTTACATAAAACCATCAATAATACATGTGACAACTTATTTGATTCACCTTTAGAAAGAAGCCTTAATGTGGACCAAAATCTGGGCTTTTCCTGAGCTTTGTTCTGTACCATTAGGGCATCCCGATTTGGGAATGTGGCTAAAGAAAATGAATAGGAGCTTAGTCACACTTGTGGCACCCCCTGCATCCCTCTATGGCTGTGCGCAGCTATGCAGCCATTCAGCCATTCAGTTCAGCAGGCAAGGCTGCATACAGACCTAAAAAGATAAGAGAGATGCCACCAGCCATGCATGCGCCGTGGGGCCTCTGGTGAGGTAAGAATACCAGCTGACTGGCAGGGTTTCACACAGAGGGATGTCCCAGAGGTGGGTATCACATTACAGCCGCTTAATGACTTTTGCCTGGCCCAGAATGAAAGTTTTTTTAATAATCAACATATTAGCACTTCCAAGCAGGGGCGTAGCTACTGTGGGTGCAGGGGTCGTCAGAGGGACCCATGTGGTAAGGGGGCCACACCATTGTTGCCCCCCCCCCCATTATTTGGTCCATTTGTGCTCAATGGCAAAGCGTGTGAAAAAAGATTCTAGGGCTGGTACTCTCCCTCGGGCACCTCAATTTGGTATGTCCTTCTGCATGAAATCCCCCAGATCTGCTTACCGTTCCAGTGATTCCTAGCTGCATGCACTGGCTATGATAGCACCCCGTGCATCCCTCCGCAGGTGCCCCTATTTAAACCGGACCTTCACCTGAATAAAAGTCTATATTATATGTTAGCTGTGGAGGTTCTCATTTATCCAGGTCAATGTATATACATGTAGGAATAAATCAAGGCAATTGGCCTTCATTTCAATTCAGTTACTACAGATACTCCAGTAATGTTCTGTCATTTGAATGCACACCTTTTTTATCTTGTGCCTTATGCCTGAATTGTATATAACCGATACAAACCTTAAACATTCTAGTGAGCAAACAATCTGCAGTAACGCCATATTCATGTTCAAAAATGTGGGACTAACAACATAGACATAAGGGTTTGCATTGGCACTTCAAGAAAAGCGCTTTAAAAATACAGAGGCAGCAGCTTGCCAACACGCATGCTCACAGCACTGCCTCATGCATTGGAAACAGTCTGATTAAATTCAGATCTGAAAGATTTTTGAATACTTTCTATGATCAAGTGACAATTTCCACATCTGATAAAAATATGCATTTCCTTCCCAGATGGGTAGATTAAAGTGAAAGGATTCCGACTATAAAAAGACATGTGGCTTTCCAAAGCAGGCCAAAGCTAAACATTTGCCAGAAGGTATTATGCCTTGTAAATCTGCTTCATGTTGGCGCCAATTACAATGCTTCTTAAAGCAGACCTGGAATCCAAATTCATTACATTTGTAGTTCTTCACAGATTATAGATTTGGCTGCAAGCTAACAGGGTTGAGTGCTGTGGCTCCTTTAACCCGTTCGCTGCCAGCCTACCTGCAGCTTTTGTCACCCTCTGTTGCCAGACCATGTTTCACTATTTTGTGCTACACATGTTCAACTGTGATTTTTGAAAGGATTTCCAGGGATTTTCCAGGAAAACAGAGTCTGGGCTTCAACATGAAATGTCTTGTTTGGCCTTTTTTTAGTGTATTCTCAATACTTTTTGGTGAAATATGTGCAAAAAAAATAAAAACAATCTATTTTTTGCAATTTGTAGTGTTTTTTTGCAATAAAAAATGTAAGTTTTTCAATAAAATTTTATTGCGTGCAAAACCCCAATTTCTCCCGGTCACAGCAGTACCACATATGTATTGGTAGACACCCTTTCCAGCCCAGGAGACTCCCCCAAACTGAAACAGAGCTTTAGGAGATTTTCAGATAAAATACAACTGCGCTATGCGCACCTTGCAGTTTTTCCAGAAAAACAATCCTTTACATTTGAAATACCCCCCACAAACTATATATTCTGTATGGAAGTATACGCCTCAAGCTTTCTAGGCGTACCACGCTTGTTTATGTGGGCTTAGTTTTCTGGAAGTAATCCCTCAATGTATTCTTTGGTTGCACAAAGTTTCCCTAAAAAGAATAAAAAGGAAGAATCAAGCCACATTTTCCTAAAAAAAACTATATGCAAACAAGAAAAAACAAGTAAAATCTCAAAAAGCAACATCCCCCGAACAGAACGATACCCAACATGCAGAGGTACTGTCAAGGGAAGAGTTGCCAAACATCACAAAGTAAAGCGTGCGCATAACAGTAATTTTACTTGAAAATTTCAGCTCTGCAGACAAAGTGAGCACCTTGCAATTTTTCAACCAAAACAACCCTTTACATTTGGAATATCCCTGATAAACCATATATTCCCTGAAAGTACACATGTTAAGCTTTCTAAGAGTACCCAGCTTGTTGTAGTAGGCTCATCTTTCTGGAAGTAATCCCTCCAAGAATTCTTAGGTTGCACAGGGTTTCCCTAAAAAAAATGAATAAAAAAACTGAATAAATAACATGTTTTCCTAAAATATAAATATGCAAACAAGAAAAAACAAGCTAAATCTAAAAGTGCAAGGTCTGCCGAGCAGAACAATACCCAACATGCATAGGTACTATTAACTCTTTTAATTGCCAGCCTACTTGAAGTTTTGTCACCTGTTGACAGGTCATTTTTCCACATTTTGCGCCATGTTTAACCGTGATTTTTGCCGGAATTTTCAGGAAAAAAAATATATATATATATATATTTTGCAGCAGAGTTTAGGCTTTAACATGAAATGTCTTGTTTGTAATTTTTCTACTGTTTTTTAAATATTTTTGCGTAAAAAAACAAAAAAAATAAATAAAATATTTTTTAGACAATTGTCCCCTTTATTTTAAATAAAACATTAGTTTTATTAATGAAAACCATATTGCATGTGAAAGCCCCATTTCTCCTGATTAGAACGGTACCACATATGTATCGGTAGCTCCCCCCCATTCTTGCCCAGGAGACCCCCCAAACTGAAAAAAGAACTTTATAACATTTACAAATATTAAATATTACTACTTATTACTATAATATTAAATAAATACTACTATCCACACTATAAACATAAGGGGTTATGTTTATGGGGGGGGGGCATTTTTTTGGGAATTTTAAGGGTTAAAAACCCTTAAAAATCCCCCCAAAAATTACGTGGGGCCCCCTTATCCATCATAATCAACCCGGGACCAGCTATAGGGGCTTGTAGGAACAGGGCGAAGGGGAGAGTTTTGTTGGCCCCCCGCCCTGCCGGCTACAACTCCGTGGGCCGCTCTTCTGCCCCCCCGGGGCTTTGGGGAGGCAGGTAATTGGGGGTGCCGGGGGTTAATGGCAAGTCACCCGCTAGCCGCAGGTGACTTGCCAGCCCCCAGCCCTGTGAACTGGTATAGGGGTATAGTTCACAAAGGGTTAACATAAAAAAAAACACACACACAAAAATGTCATTTATTAAAAAAAAATGTTTTTTTTTCTTTACTCACCTCACCCGATTGTCAGCTCCTGTGTCGATCAGCTGTCACCAGGGCATCAGCTGAGCCGAGGAGAGCCGGGAGTGACGTCATAAGCCCCGCCCCCAAGGGGCTAGTTGTCAAGATGGCGGCGCCCATGGGAAGGCAGGGGGAGAGGGCATTTTGAGCCCTCTCCTGAAGACTAAGCAGCCTGGGGGGGGGGGGGGGGCGATCGGAGGCCCCCCCCCAGTGAAGAGGAGACCCATCGGGAGGCAGCGCGACTGCAGGTAAGTAAATGTCAATTTTATTTATTTTTTTTTTTACAGTTAGCAGTTGCTGCTGCCGAAGCGGGGGGGGGGGGGGCTATTCCGGGGGATCTGTTGGAGCCATCCGAGCCCCCACGGGGGATCGGATGGCACCAAATTAAAGAGGAGACCCGGACGGATCCAACGAGGGGTCAGGTGAGTATTATTATTATTATTTTTTTTAACTAGCGGGGGGAAAGTCAAGCACGTAACACCTACGTACTTGGCACTTAGGTCCTTGCCACTTAAAGGGTTAAGTCCTGGTTATCCTAATTGCCCTGCTCACGTGCACCCCCCAGGTTGGTCTGAGTGGCTGCCACACCTCCTTTTTTTTCCTTTGATTTTGTGCAGGCACATGGGGTGTGGGGTCTAGGCTGTACTGTGAGGCTTTCGACCCCTCCAACCCATGTGCTACACTCGAGGTTATAGGGCAACCTCAGGTAAGCTGCTCTCAATTTATCTATTGCATTGTACGTCCCAAAGGGGGCTCTCATAGATTAGAGTTAGGACTGCACCTCACAGAGGCACCTTGGCGCTTGGTGGTGCAGCTTCAGCATACTTCTGCAGATGTGTGTGGACTGAGCCCTCTGTTCTTAATCAGATGTGGAGGCTGATTCATTACTAGCGGCACGTATCGTCACATGAGCGTCTGTAGAGCGACTGCTAATAGACACTGTAAGTGGGTGTCGGGCGCTGTAACCTAGCTTAGTGGCCACTGTAGTATCCTGGCAAGCATTGATGAATGTGTTGTGTGGTGGGTGCTGTAGAAGCGCTCTCCCTGATTCACTGCAGAGCCAATGGAGAACGCTAGGTGGTGTCCTAAGGTCAAAGTGCCCAAGACTATACCACCACTGCATCCGGCACTCGGCGCTCCACAACATATTTAAGAAAAAACTACTCACACACAGCATCGGTGCTCTAAAGCTCTAAAGTAGCACAGAGCGCCAGATGCTGTGTGATCAAAGTGTGTTTTTGAACACATATCCACCAGTAACAAAGCGAAAACACATGGATTAACATTGTTTTAACACTGTGACAATGACACTTTAGTGCCAGACCTGTAAATACAATTCTGCATAAAAATATAAAAAAAAATGTATAAAAGTGTTTGCAGTCAGGAGAGGTCACACAATGATTTGAGCAAAAAAATTAAATTTTGATTGCCCAACACGCTATTTAAACACAACCAAATGAAACCGCATTGAAATGTATGGGAGAGCGACACTGAGTGAAAGGTACTACATGGCACTGCTGAACCTAGAGTGTCGGCGCTATCCGCTGAGCCGCCTCTGGTAGTACATGTGACGCTACATGGTGCTGTTAGAGGCGCTCACCAGATTCGCTTTCTTCAATGTGGTGTCACATACAGCGCCCAGCATTCACCCGACGCTATGTGCCGCTAGGTAGCATTTCCTGGCGCTATCCTTTCTTAAATAACCCTCATAGAGACAAATGATAGGTTTGGCTGCAAGCTAACAGGTTTGAGTGCTGTGGGCCCTTTAAGACGTAGTTCTTGACAGACTTTCACACATCTGCTTGTCTTTCCAATGCCCCGTAGAAATCTTTTTTACCTGTAGCCTCCAAAGTAGAGGCTTGGGTTGTCCTATGCCAAAATTCCACCCAAAACACTAAGGGGTCTATTCATTAAGGGATAGCGGCAGGTAATGCCTCATAGCGGCAGGCAGCGTCTGGTGAATGCCGAGCGCTGTATTCAAAACCACATTTTTAAAATGAATCTGGTAAGCGACTCTAACAGAGCCATGTAGCATCAGATTCATCATTACAGGCAGCTCAGCATATAGCGCTGGTGTTCTAGCTTCCAGAGCGTCAGGTATTACTTGTCGCTCTCCCATACATTTCAATGGACGTTCTTTTTCTTCTGTAAACAGGGTTTTTATTTTTATTTGTTTTTCTATCAAATAATTGTGTGACCTCTTCTGGCCTAGAAAAAGCAATTCTGTGTGTACTCACCTGTAGAATTGTTTTTATTCTTGCATGGCACGGCCCGCTTCGGTATTCATAACAGTTGGGTTATTCCGCCACAAGGTGGCGCAGCGGTACTGCAGAAAAGCTGTGGCTTGTCCCGGCTCCCTATAAAAACGGCTTAACCATAGAGTTCCCCAGCGTACACAAGCAGTGAGACAAGAAGCCGGGAGAGAATAAGTAAAAAATGTGAAAAAGGTAAAAAACCCCAATTTACTTGGAACATTCACCATAAAGAGGAAACCAAGAATAACGATAACAAGGGTACGAAGCAGGCCGTGCCATGCAAGAATAAAAACAATTCTACAGGTGAGTACTCACAGAATTGCTTTTATCTTTATTGCATGGCACGGCCCGCTTCGGTATTCATAACAGTTGGGACATCCAAAAGCAGTGTCCAGAGTAGGGTGGGATCCCCAAAGAGTAATGGCCAGTAGTTCAAGTCACTGCCGCCTGAAGCACCTTGCGGCCAAAAGCAGCATCCACTGAGGTCTTAACATCAACCTTGTAAAACTTGAAAAAGGTATGAACAGAAGACCAAGTAGCCTTGCAAACTTGTTTAACAGAAGCTTGGAGCTGAAAAGCCCAAGAGGCACCAATAGCATGAGTGGAATGAGCAGTAATCCTAAAGGGAGATTCCTTTCCCTTAGCAGGCTTGAACCTCCGCCTGACGTATCCACTTGCTGATAGTGGATTTAGCCGGAGGCAAACCCTTTCTAGGTCCAGAAGTGAGAATAAAAAGAGCATCAGACTTCCTGAAAGGCTCAGTGGCGACCAAATAAAACTTCAGAGCCCTGACCACATCCAGGGAATGCAGAGTCCCTTCCTTGGAATTAGCAGGATTAGGACACAATGAAGGCAAGACAATGTCCTGATTAAGATGAAAGGCAGACACAACCTTTGGCAGGAAGTCCGGCTTGAGCCGGAACACCACCTTATTCTGATGTCTCTCAAAATAAGGAGGTTTGATGGAAAGTGCCGCTAGCTCAGAAACTCGCCTTACAGAAGTGATAGCCACCAGAAAGGCCACCTTAAGGGTCAGAATAGACAAGGTAGCTTCACGGATAGGCTCAAAGGGAGGACCTTGCAGAGCAGACAACACCAGATTCAAATCCCAGACTGGTAGCAAAGGCTTACGAGGTGGACGCACATGAGAAACACCCTGGAAAAAGGTTTTATCAACCGGTGATTGGCAAAAGATCTTTGGAAAAAAATTGCCAGAGCTGAAACATGGCCTTTTAGGGTACTAAGTTGAAGGCCCTGATCAAATAATGTTGCAAGAATTCCAGAGTCCTGGGAATAGAAAACACCCGACAGGGAAGAGACAGACAGAGGAAACACTGGGTTAAGCTGTTTTTATAGGGAGCCGGGACAAGCCACAGCTTTTCAGCAGTACCACTGCGCCACCTTGTGGCGGAATAACCCAACTTTATGTGTGTCCTTTTTTGATGTATGGTGTGGGTCGTTGAGAGTCGGTCACACTGAGCTGGCACTACCTTTCGCTCCCTGCAGAGCTGTACTGGTGTTACAGCGCCCAACATACATCACATTCATTAATGCTGGCCAGGTTACTACAGCGACTGAGGTGCTCTGTTACAGCGGCCAATACATGTTTACAACGTCCACTAGCGGTTGCTCTAAGCACCGCTATACAGACGCTCATCTGCCGATACCTGGCGCTAGTAATGAATAACCCTCCACGTGATGCACTGGTAAGAAGAATAAAAAATAGATAATGGCTCTAATAGAATTTTGTGTGAAAATAATGTAACACAGAGCCAAATTCATAAAGAACACCAGTCAGCACCATTTCGGTCACTGCCAAGTGCCGTTTACATCGCCAAAGCAGCAGTGCCCAAAAGTGCCAAATGGCTCAGACAACGCTCTGTGCGGTGCCAAATCTGGCGCTGTACCTTGTGATGGCTGATAAATGGCATTATCTAGTGGTGCTCATATACACATGTACAGTGACACGCTGTACCGGTTGTGACCGCAGAAGCTCAGATGGCCGATGGCGAATTTACCATGGAGAACACCAGCGTCCGGGCTGGTGCTTCGACATCTGGACACTGAAGCATGGAGCACCAATATGCAAATGAAAATGCTCCAGAAAAAAATGCTGAGAGTAAGGTTGAACTGCCATATTAGGAGGGCACACATAAGTTGACCGGGGAGCAGGGGATGTGGCCGGCGGTGCACTTGGCTCCTTTTGGCGCCATTCGGGTTCTAAGCCCTCCAGACAGCTTAGCCGTCAGCGGAACCGAAATAAAGCCGGGCGCGCTGATTGGTTGAACGGGCAATCTGTACACTCGCTCTCGCCCAAGCCTGCAATGTAGGAGTGACAGCAAAGGTGAGTGACCTAGGGGCATACACACCACTGAGAGGAACAACACCCCAAAAAGTGAAAAATCGGGTGTGTTGTTACCCTTTAACAATTCAATTGGCTAGAAAGGCCCATTGTAGTCTGGGAGAACATCACTGAGCACTTGTTGGATGTGGCTCTGCCTGTCTCTCAATGCCGGTGCTAAAATGGAAACTAGCGCAATTGATACATTAGACGCTGGCTGGCATTCTTGTTGGTGCTCCCAGATCTTTGCTTCATAAACGAAGCACTGAGGTGGAGCAGCAGAAAAATTGCAGGTGCTGTGTCATTGTATAGCTTCTTAAACAAGGCCCATAATGCCCCGAAATGTACACATGAACAGATTCGGCATAAAAATACTGAGTTACGAGATATGTTCAATAAACTATCTACCCCAGTATGTTCAGTCAGTGTTAAAAAAGCTGACCTTGTCTGTGCAGACATGCAACACACACAGTAGCAGCTCAGTGGGTCTACAAAAGAAAAGAAAGAAAGAAAGAAAGAAAGAAAGAAAGAAATGAAAAAAATGTTTGCTGTATATGGTGATGATGCCCCTTCCTACTATTAAGCTAAGTTTTGTCCCCAGCAGTTCAAAGCGGGTAGGGAATCAACTGAAGATGACAGGGTGACCTGTTGAAGCATCTTTAGAGAAAAGATGCTCTGGAGCAGAGGCCTTGATTTTGGAAGATTGTTGGGTCAAAGTCAGCGTTATAGCTCATGAATTAGACGTTTAATTTGGCCCGGGTTCCAGTACCATTTATTATGTTTTAATGTCAAAGGTCAGTCTCTGGTGGGTTCTACCAAGGTCAGCTCCTTTTGTTGTATGGATGATGAAACACGAGTCCTCCACCAAACAAGATACCACAAAGCAAGATACCACGGAAGCACAAGACCATTTGTTTTGGACTTTAACATGAAACAGTGGTACCACATATGTATCAATAGACACCACTTCCTGCCCAGGAGACACCCCAAACTAAATAAATGGGTTAAACCCTTAAAAATTAAAATAAATATGGTGTGGAGCCCTCCTATCTAGGCAAACCAGCCTGGGCACCAGCTATGGGGGACTGGTAGAACAGTGCTTGTAGGCTGGCAAGTCACCCATTGATCGCAGGTGACTTGCCAGCCCCGCCCACCCTGTGAACTGGTGGTATAGGTGTCTCAAGAACCCTTTACCAGTTCACAGAGAGTTAAATGTAAAAAAAAAAAACACAAAGATTCAGAGCGGCGGACCAATCAGGAGCTGTGGTGCCGGGGAGAAGGTAGGCACCTGTTTTTTTGATTGTTGCATTAGGTATTGGCCAGCCCTTTTCAGCACTTGTTGGACCCGACTGCCGATTATAACAGCGCCAATTATTGCCACTTTTTACAGCCGTTTTTCTGTGCTGCACAATGTGTTTATTCATTTTTGCCACACTGAAAAGTTTGGTGCTGTATTGTCCGGCACTGGTCATCATTACAGATACAAGATATCACTGCTGGGGATACACTTTACAGTGCGTTTAGTCTGCGTTTTAGTTGTCCAAATTACACATTGGTAATCAAAAGAAGCAATGAAAAGTGAAATAAAAAAATTACATTTGGTGACATCTAGTTCCTGTATTTATATTATTGTCAAGTCCCAATGCAAGTTTTGTACAAATAAATGTGTGTAATATGAATTATAAAGCACTTCAATACAGTTCTGCTCATGGGATCTTGACCTACAGCCACTTTGACCGGCACAGCTTCCACCAGAGAGCCCGGAGCTGCGACCTATGTTGCTCTAATGTTAGATTAGCACATCACAGCTGAGGGGAAGAAAAGTATTTTCTCTCAAAAAAGAAAAAACTCAACTTATATCTATTGTGCCCGTGTGACCCAGTCATGTGGGCTCCAGAATGAAAAGTGGTGACCAGTGGAAAAAGTATAGGCTTCTTGTGCCATTTTATACCTATTTGGTCAACAAAGACAAAGATGAAGTGAGCCTGATTTAAGACTAGCGCCGCGTATTGCCATTCGTGTGTCTATGTAGCTGCGCTCATAGTGTCCAGAAGTGGACGCTGCAAATGGGTCTCTGGCGATGTGACCTAGCTTCACCGCTGGACAAGTGACGCTGATAAATGATGATAAGTGATGTCTGGAGGGCGCTGTAGAGATTCACATGCTGCTACTGTTTCATGTAGCGCCCCGAGGGAAAGCAGGCCAAGGCTACGCTACATATAACAACAGGACAATGCTGCAGCGAACGATAGGTAGCATGAGTGAAAAGTGGACGATGCTCAGCACCGAAGCCCATATTTAAGACCACAAAACACAACGCCAGCACCCACACTCTAAAACTGGATGCTCTGGTGCTGAGCGCCGAACGTTATTCGAAAATAGTATGTTTTTCACAATAAAAACCCCAGCTACAGAATGAAACCACATGGAATGACATTGTTAACACACTGGAGCACTGGCAATGAAATGGCGGGCACATACAATTCTGCAGCCTAAACCCAAAGTGCGAGGAACAACGCTAAAGTCTTTTGTTGCTGCCCAGGAGCCAACACACTCACTTTATGTGAAAAAAATAAAGAAAAATGAAATCCAAACTTCTACACAACCAAAATATAAACCATTGAATTGTATGGTAGAACACAACTGAGGGACAGGTGCTACTGGTGCTGTATATATATGTAAAGCCGCTAGAGATACATATGACGCTACATGACGCTATTTGAGGCACTCACCAGTTTGCGCTTCTTAAATAAGGCCCCAAATCTTTCTAGGAAAGTCACAATTACAAAACACAAAGCATGTGCTACATTATCCAGAACTGGAAAAAAACATTTTTTTTAAGATGCCCAAAAAATTTAGTATTCGTCCCAGCTGACAAACACAAACACTACACCCTCATGCAAGAAAATGAGGAGAAAATAAGAGTAGAAAGCACAAACAAATACACACGTCTAATCTATGTTATAAATGAGCCGAGCTGCATCTTGTAAAATGCAGCTGTTGGGCATGTGGCTTTCTGTTTGGATTCTCATTTTGGAATATGGCTAAATAGAGACTGGCCACCCTTGAGTAAAGATGCTAAATTACGTTTAAACGACTTCAAAATATCAAGCCTGTAAGTGGAGTTATTAGCTATGAAGCACATTGGGATTCATGGTGGGGGTATAGGGATTGCAGAACGGGCCTGCACATCATTTGTGATTCATCTGGTCGGCCTGTACTAGAAATCTGTTTGGCTTTGCTCTCGTTGGGCTTTGCTCGCGCTCCAATATTTCTAATGTTCATCATACATAATGAATTAGGAGATGGATTTGGAGAGAATATTGTATGATAGATTTAAGCTGCTAACCATAATGTGCCTTACACTATTACTGACTCATTGTTCTACATCAACCGGCATCAAGATTATAGCAGCATCTGTAATGTACTTCAGCTCAGAGAATACGTAAACCGGACCAACACCCTTACAAGAAACAGTGCTCATATGTATCCCTCCCCAGGGCAATTCAGATTGCTGAACATAAAAATGTATTGACCTTTTTGTAACTCCTGCTGTGGTTTAATTTTGCAGCCAAACTGGTGTCCAATGGAGCTGCAGGCCCCCTGCAAAGAGGAAGTGCTGCTGGGTTTCTTGCCGCTGTGCATTGTGGGGTTATGTCAGTTGAATCAATACAACAGCACGATAGAAGGCCCTAAAATAGCCGCTACCAGAAGAAAATTGGCTTTGAGTGGATACAGGAGCAAATGTAAGTGCTGGTAATGACTTATGCCCTTATTCATCAAGCGATAGCGCCAGGTAGTGTCTGACGAGCGCCAGGTAGCGGCAGCTAACGGCGACTACCGACTCAAGTACGCCCGCGGCGGTCACAATGACGCATTTATCAAGCAAAATGAGGCTAGCGCCGGCGAGAGCGACGGCTAGCGCGGCATTCATCATGAAGCCGGCTGGACCGAACAGCGCCGCTGCAAATTCCCTCACAGCGCCAGGTATGAGCTGTCGCTCCCTGGCGATGTCCAATGCATTTCAATGGAGCAATCTATAATAATTCATGATTAATTGGTAATAATTTTTTTTTTAATTTTTTTAATGTCAAAAAATCGGAGAACACTTCTGCAATGTTAGGATTTATTTTTAAGTCAAAAAAAAAAAAAAATATGTGCAGAATTGATCTAACAGGTCTGAGATTAATGTATTCATATAACAAAATGATTCTAAAAACATGTATAATGTTACATTCAAAAAATATGGTTGTTTAGGGGTTAAAAACTAGTTAATACAGATCGGCGCCAGCGCTCTGGGGTTTAAACAAGGAATGGACAGCGACAGCACATTCGGAGCGTGATTTTTTGATGAATATGAAGCTAGCCGTTCGCTCTGGCCATTCGTTGTCAGGCGCTCACATACAACGCTGGACCTGTGAAACAGCGACCCCCCAGCCAGTATTCAACATTACTGCACACCGACTGAGTCGCTGTCATCAAGCTAACGCCGGCCAAGCACAGCGAATACTGGCTGGCGCTGAAAAAATCACTCTACAGTCGCTCATCTGTCGCTACCTGGCGCTATTGATGAATCGGCCTCCCCGTATCATGCATGCAGATGTGAAGGACTGTTGGTCTGGTTTAAGGTGTACCTAAAGTTCACCCACCCAAGGAAGGAAAGTCAAAAAGACTTTATAGAGGATGAGAGTTATAACCCACACTGCTGCCTCTTTTGTACAATATAACAAGCAACTAGGCTGCCATGATACATCTTCTTTTACATTATTTTTATTCAATTCTTGGAAGAGAGGCAGATCTTAAAACCTAAGACAATACCCAGTAGGGTGGTTATAAGTGGTTTTCACATTGCGTATACAGTTGCAAAGGTTAAGATTGACTTAACAGCTTCTATACACATAATACATGTATAATAGAGTGGCATTGACCATAACATGGAGAGTGTTGTCTAGTATCCTGTTACCTGTATATGATAATATAACCAGTATTGGTTTTAAAGGATACCAAACTATGTAAAGATTAATATCAAAATTCCATGTACTAATTAAAGCTTAACCTAATGATTGTAGCACCAGTTGTATATGGGAGCTGAACATAGAGGACAAGAGAAAGAGTAGAAAGGGGGTTTGTTTTAAATTGATAGCAGCCATCCAAAGGGATTCTGGGTTAACTTGCAGAAATTATGTCTGGTGGGGTTAGTAAGCATATTTCAAAAAGAGTTATTGATATCTGTCCCGTTACTGGGGTGTAAGCTCAGGTTTGGATCGAGGCCGCTAGCTCCCCACCTGTTCCCGGATCGGTTTGTGTGTGTCTAGCTTGTATATAGCTGTTAGTTTTTCATTAGTCATTGTGTTAGACATTCTGGCAGCAACTTCCATCTAGGTAACTGTAATAGTCCTCCATTTGTGAGCTATTGTCAGCCTCGTCGCCAGCAATAAGTGGCAGGTCAACTGCCATTAACTGTGATTATAAGCATTGTTTTTTTAAGAAAAACCTGGTTGCCGTGATACATTTTAACAGCGAAGTGCGTTACTATTGTTAAAATGTAACAGCAGCAATGCCTCCTCCTGTTACATTGTAACCACATGCCCTGCTGTTATAATGTTATCAGCTCACAGCTGCTATGGGCTACGGATCTCTCTACAACTTAATGGCTGTGCATGGCCACAAACAGCCCAAAGAAGTGATGCTGTGCGCCGCTCGTGTGAAGCTGGGTTTCCATTAATCTTCTCCAGCCGCACACTGATATTCGTGTCCGCAGAAGCTCATTGGAGGAGAGCTGTGCTTGTGCCTGGACAGGTAAGAAACCCAGTCGAACAATGGCATTTCATACAGTGGGGCATCCAAAATGGGGGAGGGGTGGGTGGACCAAAACCTGGGATAGTAAAAATCACGCGCTTTGGTCCACTTTAAAGCCTGTCTACAAGTTTGCTATTAAGTTTTACATGGATGGGGATTGTGATATGGATGATGGGTTAAGATAGATAGATAGATAGATAGATAGATAGATAGATAGATAGATAGATAGATAGATAGATAGATAATTTATTCCGCTAAGTAAGTACAGGATACATACAAGGAATGCTTTTTGGAAAGGAGATACACCAGGGGAGCTATTAAACTATTACATACAATAACATAAGTATTAAAAGGTAATTAAGGTTTATTGCAAGTTAATTTTGCTATAGTGCAATTAAAGTAGATAAACAGTACTGCTTATCTTCTCGATTCTTCCTCTTCTCTAGACGAGAAAAAGAGAAAGAAAAATAATAACAGTATTAACAACAATGCATAATCGGGATTGAGTTTAAAAGCATCTCACACGTTTTGTTTAGAGCCATAATGATCAAGGGAAAAAAACTGTGTTTGGGTCTAGTGGTTTTTGGCGAATGTGGGGAGAGTATAACTGAAGGCATGCAAAAGCTTCTCCTGCACACTGAAGTATCTTTCAAAGGGGTAAGGTGAGTAATGTTATTTTTAATTTGTTCTTAAATTGTCATTAATCCCAGCTCCAGGCAGGGTTTGTTTCTACCTGCCAACAAAGGCACAACACAAACAATGGCAATAAAAGGCAGCAAGGGGCTCAACCGAAGCCTGCCTTAATGTGCCTCTCCTCCATTTTCTTCAGTGCACTCTAGATGCTGTAGCAGGACTCTAAAATGTGCCCATCTTCTTGATTTCACTCCTCCATGACCACAAATGTGTTTACATGGCTGCCCCTGTTTTTCAGTGCTCCGAGTGTTAGCGAGCCTGGCAAGCGCAACCATCGTTGCTCGCTTACTCTGGGAGCACTGAGGGACAGAGGTAGTCGTGTGACCACATTTGGAGCGTGGTCATCAAAAATGGAAAGGAAATCATGGACAAATGTTGGAGACCTAATACAGCATCTACTGTATAGTGTGCTGCAAGAAATGGAGGAGAGACAAATATCACTTGAGCTATTTGCTGCCTTATTATTGTCATTGCCTGGACTGTCCCTTTCAATTTACAACATGCTTGTTCTCACACTTTTGACAGTTTTCGAGCCCTAGGGTGAACAGTCATGTGATTGTCAGGCCAAATATCACAACTGCCTGGACAAGGTATAGACATGGCTAGTCCATGGTAAGTCCATTACCTGAGTTTAATAGATGGCAGAAGTGTAACGGCAGTGGTTGCAGTGGCCGTGGTTGTACCACGCCTAGTCATGAATGGTTACATGAGGGCCCTGGCCGGCTGGTCACACTTATCGCGGTCGTTATGCCATTGGCGTGTAGTTGTGGGGGGTTGTCTCAAACTGCGGGGACCCATGGTAGGTTAATGTAATGAGGAGGAGGAGGAGCTTCCACCTCCCTCCCACCAACCAGTCCTGCCCCGGTTGGCTAGCAATTAGAGGCATGTGCTGTGACAGGCAGTGCAACTCATCCTGTGGCTGGAAGTGAGGACCTCCAGACAAGGCCCCTGTTAGCAGCTGTATGATCAGGTGTAGGTTCTGGCGAAACTAAAAAGCTTGCTGCAGTTTCCCCCTGGTGCGCAATAGAAGAAACATTGCTGGACCCAAGCCACAGCTACAGATCTGGCACCCGATGCTGCTGATCATGTTCTGAAACTGCTAACTGGGGCCCTGTCTGGTGGTCCTCCCATTAAGTATTCCACAAAGGATGAGGTGTACTGCCTGTTGTGGCCACATGTTACTAAGCAGACATTGCAACTCAGGGCCTGCCACATATAGCTAACCACGTACCAGGCCCACAACTGTGACACCACCAATAACCATCCCAGAAAGATGACTGTCTGTGGGATTCAACAGGACTGGAGTGCATCGTAGACTTCCTCTATAAAACACAGCATTGGGCGTAACTTGAGGGGGTGTGACCGCACTGGGGCCCAGAAGGTCAGGGGGCCACATCATTGTTGCTCCTCCATCTTATTTATCATATTCGTGCTCACTTGGCATCATTTATAGAAAGGGAGCACCATGCATCTCTGTTGTTTCAGTCATGATCTGTCTAGCTGCATCCAACTAGTTAAAAGACAGCTCATACTACTGTACTTTACGAGCTGTGGGGTTAAAAAAATGGGTTTTGATCCACTTTCAGGAACAGGCACATATTATTCTGCCTCTAAAGAGGAGATTGATAGATACCTTCACACCCTCTAATACTGAATGATTTCTATGAGTCCTGGAGTCAGCAGGTCCAAGTAGCACTGAGTCATTTTGCAATAGGTGCACAAACTTGATGTCTCGATTGGTCTCAGAAATATATCCTTTTCTTCTAAGTCACATCTGGAAATGTACCTCGGCCCTGTTTCCAGTCCCGTTAAATGAAGAGGTCTTAGTGTCGACCAATCCCTTCTTGATCCAACCTACATCCAAGACTACCTAAACCTTCAAGGTTTGCGACATACCATCTCCAACCAGTGATATGTGTACCACTTGTGATACTCAAGATCCTTTTAGATGGCTCTTGGTGAAGATGCAGGCTGACCTGTACCCCAACCTGATCTGCTGCCGATTATCGTTTACTCAAGTCTTATTTGCTCCAAAAGGCTGTGAAATCTATGTATGGCATTGTTCTGCATTTCATGCACTTTGTGCATGTTTTGTGCATTTTTATGATAGTTTTAGCTGACTGACAGCCCATTCATACAAGTCAGATGGTACTTGAGCCAACTAGAACACAAAAGGTGGTGTATGATGAAAAAAGTTTGGGAACCCCTGTTCTAGAACAATTACTAACACCCCTGTGAAGGCTTATAGTAACTTCACCAAGTAAACAGTAACATCTAGTGCACAAAAACCTTAATGCACATTATATTGCTGAAATACAAAATATTGGTAACCTAATAGTCTATAGCATCAAGTATAACAAACCATGCTAGGGGGAGGGCCAAATAACCACCTCTGCATGTATATATTGTAACAACATGACTGATGAAGTGAAAAAGGCAATCTCAAAAATATACCTTCTAATATTTTCATTTAGGCTTTAAAAGATATTGGCTTTTTTTACTGACTTACTGCTCTTTGTGGCTAACATGGTAGCCATAATTATGGGCATAAAACAGCACAAGGGATATTGAATTATGTTCTGCTACATGGTACGGAAATGAGACGCTAGTAGCAGGTTTATACAGGCAGCCAGTGAGCAATAACTCACATTTCAACAAAACAGAAATATGTCCAGAGTTTCCAAAGCTAAATTAGGCCATGGCATGGATATTTCCAGATAGAATGAAAGTCTGTATACTATTAGTTGCCCAGACTGGTTCTAACTTCAATAGATCAGCATTAGAATTTGTTCATTCTTCGGCCAACTGATCTGATAGCAGCTGAAGTTTCTTTTGGTTGACCATTCTTCTTACTCCACCAGCAGGTGTTTCCCAGCAGCTCTCATTGCGTTCCACATGTTCCTCAACAGCTGAGAACACATTCTTTTAAGACGTATCAGCTCTTTGGCAGTTAAAGGTTCAAGTGCTGTAGATAGTTTCGACACATATATCTGCCTTTTTCTTGACTGTTTCCAGTTTTTCGTATCGACTCCTGTTACATCTTGATGCCCTGGACTCTGCTTTTACTTGCCCTGCACTCATGTTCCTGTTCCTTAACACCCATTGTCAAACCACTTCTATGAAGGTCAACATCACATTATGACATATGTCTGAAAGCTTAAAGGACATCTGTAGTAAAAATAGGTAGTAGTTTACTTTCCAGAAGTTTGATTTTTGAGGAGTTCTAGCCCCTTTTTTACAGCCATTTCAGCTTTCTTTCTAGCAAGACCACCTCACGCTAAAAGTGGCCTGGACTCCACCCTTTCTGCAACACAGTGTGAGCAGGGAGGCACCGCTACCTCTGACTTTTGCTTAACTTCTGTGCTGCATCAGGTTACATATAAATGTTACTGACAGTGAGTGGTGCATTAGGTTGGACAAAATAGACAAAAAAAGGAATAAGTTGCTTATACACTAAGAAACAGTATTCACCAACAACTCTACTCTTGTCAACAAGGATGGGGGCTAGAACCACTTTTATTTTATGAGAGAAGATCAAAGGGGGGGGTAGCTAAATTGGAGGTAAGATACGATGAGTGTGCATTGATTTTACACCTAGTGAAAAGATAGCTTTTCATTTCTCTATGCTTTGTTACATACCAGGCTAAGTGACTACGAATGAGGAAAGAAGCAGGAGCAGATACGTTGTTGGCACTGGATCACTTTCTAACCTAAGTCTTTCTACATATTGTAAGGTCGCTAGCAGTCAGGCACTTTGTTGATCTTCATGTGGTTATATGGTCTTTGCCATGCTTAAAGTGAGCCTAAAGCCTACCTGGCTTTGAATAGATACAATTGACCCAGGCCCAGGCCCTTCCAGTCTGAGTGAGTAGCATTGTGGTTGGGGGGGGGGGGGGGGGTTAACATAGCCAGCTGGCCTGCGCTTGCAAGGGGTGAAAATTCTTTAATACAGTGGGATTTATTATTTATTTAATAATTATTTAATTTAATAATGGTGGGGGTTATTTATTGCTAAGGAGTGTCTTATTTATTGCTAGTAAGTTATATATATATTAGATGGCTGGATATTAACTATTACTCATAGGGGGATATTTATTTAATACTAGGGGGGTTCTTATTGATAGATGGGCAGATACTTATTTATAGCTGGCGTAAGGTTATTTTTTCTATGGTGTGATATTTAATTTATGTTGCAGAAGGGGCAAATGTTTAATTTAGGGAGGCTGAGTTAATTATGTACTTCTTTGGTCTAGGCAGAGTTATTTAATGGTTGTATGCTTGTAAGGGAGTTATTTAAATAAAGCTGTAAGCTAGGTTGGAGGGGGGAGGTAGGACTAGAATGTAGTGAGGGAGGGGGTTCCTGTGGTGCTGTAATTCTGGGACTTTGACCCATTGCCTCCCTACTATCCCTGAGCCCTGCAGTCCACATTGGAGTGATGCCTAATGCTTCTCTGACTGGTGGACGCAGAAATGCCTGCAAACCCAACGTGTGCCACCACAGTCTGGGCAGCATGACCAGGCCCCACGTGACTAATACCATTACTTTACAGCTTTCCCCCCAGTTACTGAGATTGGCTACTGAAATCCAAATCATCCATCTGAAACACAGGTTGAAGGGAAGTCCCCCCTCCACCCTCCGTGGCTGCGATCGACACCCATCTTTTTTTGGTTGGTTGCTAATGCAAGTCCCAAGTTACAGCCAACAACAGGGTTGTTTTTGCCACATATTAATTTTAAACTTAAACTTTTTCATAATTTACTCAACAGCTTTATTATTAAAAAAACACACTGTTCTGTTATAACACACATAGCAATTCTTTTGGCACCCATTAAAAGAACATAATGTTTAAAAAATATGGGACAGCATTCCATAAACATGAAAAATGAGGATGCCGCCTCCATAAAAAGCCGACAGGATTGCCCATATCCAAGGTAATTGTTGCCAGGATTTTTCGGCTCCATCATCCCGGTTTACGGTAATTAGTGTGCTTTCCTCTTTGACAGAAGTTTTCGCTCATCTGTGTTTTCATAGAAATAAGCAAAACAATATTGATGCTTATGTCTCATTTGTGAATCGCTTCCTCTGTTAGTTAACAGCTTTTCCTTGACAATTAGAAAAGCACTCTCCGGTATGGAAAACAGTCCACTGTGCCCAGTGACTTGAACAGATTCGCCAATTTATAATGCACATATATAATTGATGTATGGACATGACGGGTATTTAAATTACAGAAAAGAAGCCAAGAATTATTTCTCCCTGAAGAACATCGTTCTTAAAGGGGGCCTAGCCAAAATAATTGCAGTGACTCTCTAAATTTGATCTGCTGTTAGGTCCCTGGAAGAGCAAAGAAAAAAACTGGGCATTAATAGCCACCTCCGCCACCTCTTAGTGCTACTTCTTAGTGCTAAATGACATCCAACAGCCAGTGGGGCTCACCAGATGGGCAATGTATGCTATTAGGAAAATTATATTGGCTGCCAGTGGTCAGGCACCTGCAGGAAAAAAACAAGGTCATAATTATTGGGCATTTATCTAGTAGCATACATACAGACAGTGCAGTTATTTGTTTAGGCCCATAAGCCAATCCAGATAGAGTAGACCTAATTACCTTTTTTGGTGGTTTATAGTAGGTCAAGTAAAATAGGGACATGCACCAAATGTAATAAAGACAGGCATCATTACCCACCTCCTCTGTACTCCAGTGTCTCGTCAAGTAGCCTTGCATCAGCTAGCAAGCAATTGGGGCTCGTGCATAGCAACAAGCATGAGGCAGGGCATGCCACCTGGCGAACCCTATAGACTACAGGTTTAAGTGGGGGGAGTGCTGTAAAGGGCACCCTGGATGATTTTGGGATGTCCCCATAAGAGTCCATGTGGACAGGGGACAGGGTTGACTCTGGTTCAGAGGCAGACCCCTCAGAAGGCTATACTGGAGGCTTAGGGACACGGAAAGCAGTACTCACTCCCCAACAGGCAGCTGTCCAAGGCGGGTCTGGACTCCAAGCATTTGGCAATGCAGAGACCACTCAGTCAACAAGTTGCTTTTTTGGGCAAGCACCCCTTTATTGGCACTTCAACACAAGTTCAGGGAGGGGGTCCCTGATACATCCCGCCACACCCCAAGCGGTTAAAGGAGCACTATCGCAAAAAAATGGCTAATGATAAAAATCCATAGAAATATGCTGGATGGCTGGAGGAGGGGTCACTTATGTACCCAGGATCAAGAAATATCCAGCCAGACTTGTTTTTCCTTCTTTTAATGGAAGGAAAAGGACATCCGAGGTGGCAGGCTCTGTCACCCATGATAGACTAAACCAGTCACCCCTGGATTTTCTTCCTATCATGAGAGAATAAACTACAAGCTTGGCGGAAGTTTTATTCAGGTCAGGTGCTTAAGTGACCCCTCCTTTTATTAGCCGATGTGTTCATATGGATTTTTATTATTACACAATTTCGTGATAGTGCTCCTTTAACCTCCAATGGAATGGTCCCCACCTGAGTTGGCAACTGTGTTATGGGGAGCTCCCTCAGCTCCTCTCACTGAGGAAGAAAGGTGCCCCCTCACAGGCACTACCTCTGTCCTCAGGGGCCTCTTCTTCACAGGGACTCACCATGTTCCCCCTTGAGGGCCAAGGCTAGTATTCCATGGATCATGTCAGCCTCCTTCTTCACAGCCCCACACACACACACACACACACAGCTTCTCCACTGTCACCAGACTGAACCAGCACTTGCTGGTCCTCCCTTATATAGGCCCAGCTGCCAATTCACATTGAGGGGACAAGACCTGACTAAACTAAACTAGTAGCTCCACCCCTAGAGGCAGAAAGTCCGTTAACCTCCAGAGTTCCTAGCTCAGCTCAGCAACCCCATATCCTGGACTACTCTGAAAAAATACCCCTTACAGCGCACCTGCAGGAACACACAAGGATGAGCATAACCTCCATTGAGCTTTTTCAGGGATCTTAAATCAGATGGGCAACCTCAATCAGGATGTCTGGAGGTTGGGGAACAAAGGTCATTAGGAAAGTAATTTGGCCATGGGTGCTGACCTTTAGTCAGAAATAACCGGGTTCTGGCTGCTTACCACCAAGCCCTAGGTGGTTGTACCAGTTCCGAAGAGATAGCAGATGTCCGGATTGACTGCCTCTCTATCTCTGCAGCTATGAAACCCTGTTCTTCTCCTTCCTCTCTGGTCACACTATGTGCTGGCAGACTGGAGACACTCTTAGCCTGCATATCTCAACCCCTTTTTCTGGTCACACTATTTGCTGGCAGTAATAATTAGAGGCACAACAATGCACTTATTTTTTTACTATGATATGCTTACATCACATCATTGTTGCCACACCCACCATTCCTCATTTTTTTCTCTTCATCTCCAACATTCTCATACTTTTACAAATAACTTAGGAACTACAGGGTCTTTTTGGAAAAGGATTGAAGTTTGGGCCAGTGTAACTCTCATGGCCCTCTCCACCAGCCAAGAAATAAAGTTAAATTTAGTATAAATTTAACTTTATTTCTTGGCTGGTGGAGAGAGGGCCATGAGAGTCATTTTGAGTATAGGTCCACAAGCCTAGATGGACTAGTGCTACTAATCTGTCTTAAAATCATTATAAGTGGTCAAAGAATAAATAATTTTGAAAATTAGGGGGTGATTTAGTAAAAACACATGGACCTGTTGCAAAAATTTACTTTATGAGAAAAAAGCCTGAGAATGTCACTGTTACCGAATCGCCAAATAAACAATGAATGCCATTTTTTCTACAGTGTGAAAAGAATAAGAAGTTTTCTACTAAAAAAAGTGCCATTGACTTTCATTGTTTTCCTATTGAATCGATTCTTATTGAATTGAGGCCATGGAGAGAAAGAGATGAGAAACAAAGATGAAAATGCTCACTTTACCTCTCCTTTGCTGTGATAACAGGGAGAGGTGTGCACAGGAAGACAAATGCTGGATTTTCAAGGGCAGGTACAGCTTAACTCACTTACAGTTTTGTCCGAGTTTGGGCACTGGGCTCACACTACTGACCCTTACTGCCCCCTCAGCCTATACCAGTAGCCCAAACTCTGCACTGTGTGCATTTCCTAAGACTGCTGGGGTGAGGTTAAGGTGATCAATTCCCGCTCCCAGAGGCCAATCAGTAATGCAAGGCTGTACAATAAAAACTTTTTCTGTACAAAAAGACTGAAAAAATCTTCACAGAGGGCTATGTTGGGCAGCCTATTGAAATGATTCCTTTATGCCCATGTGCCATAGGATGGCCGATAGAGTAGAGTATATGGCTATGCTAGTGGTTTCATGCAAAGCAAACCAGAAACCAGGGAGTGAAAAATCTGTGTTTTATTTTGCTTTAACCATAAACCAAGGCTGTATTTACCATTAGGCATCTGTAGACACATGCCTAGGGGCACATGTCCGCTAGGGGGCGCATTTTTAAATGGTAAAATTCATGTGAACAGGGCTGGTAAGGTGCTGGGCTGGTCGCATTTCACAGAGGCTGCTTACAGTCTCCAGTTTTCGTCTTTTCACCACTGGGGGCAGTGATGAAACCTAAGTATTACAAGGAAGAGAGCCTAGCCAGCAAGGACATTATCAACTGTCCTTCCATCTATCACTAAAGTAGGTGCTGCTGATTTTTTGTGGTAGAGGGGCGTCTGCCAAGCTGGAGCTTGCAGTTCTCCAGGCCTATAGATGGAGAGCAGCTGGGCCATGTAGTTCCCCAGGGTTGGGGAGGAGTAGCAACTGGACCTTTGGTACCTTGGAGTCAGCTGGGTATTGCAGTTCCCCAGGGCTGGGGAGGGGAAGCAACTGGGGCTTTTAGTTTCTCACGGGTCTGCTGGGCCATGTAGTTCCTCAAGGGGCAGCTGGGACTTTGTATTTCCTCCAGGGGCAGATGGACCTTGTAGTTCCTCCAGGGGCAGCTGGGCCTTGTTTTTCCCTCCAAGGTCAAATGGACCTTTTTGTTTCTCCTGGGGCAGCTGGGCCTTGTTGTTCTCCAGGGCACTGGAGGGGAAGCAGCTGGGCCTTGTAGTTCCTCCAGGTGCAGTTGGGCCTTGCAGTTACTTCAGGGGCAGCTGGGCTTTGTAGTTTCTCCAGGTGCAGCTGGGCCTTGTAGTTCCTCCAGGGGCAGCTGGGCCTTGTAGTTCCTTCAGGGGCAACTGGGCCTTGTAGATCCTCCAGGGGCAGATGGGCCTTGTAGTTCCTCCAGGGGCAGATGGCTATTGTTGTTCCTCCAATGGCACCTGGGCCTTGTAGTTCTTCCAAAGGCAGCTGGGCCTTGTAATTCCTCCAGGGTCAGCTGGGCCTTGTAGTCCCTCCAGGGTCAGCTGGGCCTTGTAATGCTTTCAGAGTCAGCTGGGCCTTGTCAGATGGGTCTTGTTGTTTCTCCTTGTTGTTCTCCAGGTCACTGGAGGGGAAGCAGCTGGGCCATGTAGGTAACCAAAGCTGCAGAGGGGAAGCAGCAGTTGGGGTTTTGTTCTCCATGATGTAGACGATCTTCCTCTCTATGACCTGGGTAACTATAGGCCCCAGCTGGCCCAGTATGAACATCAAGTACTCAAATGTGTCTAGTGTGACCCTGAGTGTGGAGGCATACCGATGTGGGATGTCACGTATACCCCAGGTATGACCAGGCCTCTTATTATATCTGCATGCCTTGGTCCCACATGACCATCAAAAGCCAATCAGGTTGAACAGGTGAACAGAGATATGTAAGTGGGTGCCAGGAGATAATATTCACACACACCTTCACAAACAAAGCTCTTAGCTGGATCAGCAGGCGTCTCTTGCTCTCTCTTTTTTGCACATGTATTATTATGCACATTCTATATGCCTTCCCTTCAACGCCTTCTTTTCTACATCCCTATATCTTATTTTACCTTTTCTACATATTCCTCATTTGAACTTCCCCCATCTTTCTCTTTTCCGCATTTTCTTGTTCCTTTTTCCACAGTTTTTTAAGTCTTTCTTTTTCTACATTCAAACTTTATTACAGCTTAAGGTGCTACTTCAGGCGAAGGTAATTGTTACACCTTTGTGTAGGGCTACATTTGGCGCTGTCCTAAACTGTTTTCTGTTTCTAAATTGAAGGAAAAATGGCCGTGACATCGAGGTTTATAAGTTAAGCTCATGTTTTCTCTTCTGAAAAAAGTAGGCGTGACCCTTGGATCTATGATGCTACATAATAATCAGCATATTGAATGGGCTCTGCTCTGACAGCAATGTGATGAATCTGGAGGAGGAGGCAGAGAAGGAGCAATCCTGTCCTGCTCTGCTGAGCTGATTGGGGACAGGATGAAAAAGAGAATGTCATTGGCTGAACCTGTAAACCCAGATATCTCGGCCATGTCTTCTTCAATTTAACAATGGGAAACAGTTTAGGACAGTGAAATGTAGCCTGATGCAATGTGCAATGGTGTAACAATTACCTTTGCCTACAGTATCACTGCCAACACCACCCAAGTTAGAGCAGTCCTGAAACCGACAAATATACAAATATACCTCTGCCTGGTTCGTTCCTGAAGTCCTTTTCTCAGCAGAAGCCGGGACATTAATCTTTCAATGTATTGGTGGGATTTTTCTCTCTTAGCAACAGCCACATCTGCATGAATAGGTTTCTATCCATGGAAAGGACTGCAAGTGCAGAATGGGTGAGTAATTTTAGGATAAATGGGGGGGGGGGTGTGAGCACTAAAAGTGCCTAGGGCAGCATGAACCCTAAATATGGTCCTGCCTTTAATTGGACCAAAACTCATGCCCCAACGGCCCTGAATTCCCTCTTGCCAGGGTATCCAGAATCGGAGGTGCCCCACTGTGTGAAACTCCCCAGGTCCCCCGGAAACTACTTTCCTGGTCCAACGGCCCATGCGCGAGCAGTGGCCGAATCCCCGCTATCCCTTTAGCAGGGTGCGCATCCGCACCAGGCATTTGAGAATGGCCAGCACACTCCCTGTTAGAGCACATGCGGCTGCCAGCATGCTCGGATGCACTTGCCTTAGACGAGCGCGGAAGAGAATCCAAGGGCGCTGATTGGAACGAGAGGCCGCATGTGCTGTAGGACTGGGGAAGGGTAAGCCAGATCAGGCGACCTGGGGGGTTTCACACAGAGGGTCATTACCAATTGGGGTGCCCCGGGGGCAAGGACCAAAACCCAGGATACTCAAAGTCCTGGGTTTTGGTCCACTTTCACCCAAATCTGAACGGGAATGCTACTTATTGGATACATATTCTATTGTACTGAGCCCTTTTGTTCTACGATAAGCAAAACAAGACCCTCCTTATGTGTAGGAGAATCATGCTCCTCAGAGATCCATTGTACACATTAAATAAAAGGCTAAAAACAGATGAGAGGACTATGTGAAATCTATCAGCAAGCAGTCCTGCCATCTGCCTGTGGGATGCAAGATAAGAAAGCATAAAATTGCATGATCAGCAGATTCTGTTCAACCGAATAAATATTAAGAGTCATAACATTTGCAGTTAACAGTGGTTGACCTTAAAAGTGCAATGAATTTTTGTTAGAACGTATATTATCTTTCCAGACTTTGGTCTTTTCCAGCTGTTCTTTGCCTGGAGGTCGAGGCTAGACTGCGAAATCTCAAGACGCCAGTAAGGGGAAACATAAACAGGCTCCGTAGGGGACAGCCCGGTGATGTCATTCACCCCTTGCAGCGCATGATTCCAGAAGACAGGCTGTTTTCGGCTGAATTAATATGCACCCGACATATATCAACACAAAGCAAACATCAGCCCTTTCACTCCGAGGCTTTCCTTTTATTATTCAACCCAAAAAATGTAAGATAGCTGAGGTGAAACTGAAAGTCAAATAAACATCTGAGAGATTAGGTTACTCATTTTACTTGCTCTGATCAAACCTTCAGACGCAATAAAGGATGTCTAAGCATTTAGGCCATCATAGACCACCAGTCATAAAAATATAGGAAATTTACTATGACGTTTTAAAATCCGTATAAACTTGATGGATAGGGGGGATTTCATTTACACACTGCATTTTTTCTTTTAACAGTTAGAAACGGGGGTGATACACATTTCAAGGTACCATTCAACAGGGGACAACTGCTGGACCTTCAAATGCTTGTCTCTTAAAAGACTTAAAAGTCTAAAACACTCCAGGGCCTCCCGAGATCCAGTCCTTGGGACATCCCTAATTGGGATGCCCTGCTGTGTGAAACACCCATGAACCCCAGAAACAATCACTCTCTTCCAGGGGCCTCGTCGTGTCTGTGTGCTCCAGCCGCATCCCCGCTCACCTCTAACCGCGCGTGCGCCTGTCCTTCCTGTATGGGCAGCGTGGTCACGGCTGCAAGGTGGGCAGGGGATGAGGCTGATGGTGAAGCCAAAGGGAGCCGAGTGACAGTGCGCCACTCAGCCAATCAGTACACTTGCTCTCACTCGAGTTGCCGCCGCAGAGAGGAACAACACAGAGGAAGGCAAATTTGTGCATGTTGTTCCTCTTTAAAATGGACTAAAAGTCACCCTGGAGTCTATGAGACTCCATTGCAGGCTTACTCCCTCCTACTGGGATGCTCAGCTCTGTGAAACCCTCCGAGTTGCCCAGAAATCTTAACTTTTCCCTGGGGCCCGAGCCTATGGCGCATTTCGCAACTGGTTCCAGCATCACTCATCTCCCTTCTTGGCTGTGCACAGTCCCGTCTGACGCAACTGAATGGCTGTGCAGGGCCGCGTGGGAGTCGAGTGATGTCTCGTGCCACTTGCAAGTGCGGCTAGGATTCCGGCCACAGCGTGGGCTCGAGGAGAGGTAAGGAGAGGTAAGTGAATTTGGCAACCCGGGGGGTTTCACAGAGTGGAGGACCCCAAGCCACGGTGCCTCAGGCGGAAGACCAAAACCCAGAATAGTAATAATCCCAGGTTTTGGTCCACTTTACACCCTGTGCTACATGAATGGTTTATTCTTATGGAAATGGCTTTACATGTGTGTAGATGTATTACCCATCATGCAATGCTTTGGGACGCAATTACAGTAAGTAGTTAATGCTGCTGTTTCTGACAGGTTGGCTTATGTAACCAAGGCTGTGGAGTTGGAGACAAAGTCAGAGCTAGTTTTCGCTAGAGTCGAAAAAAAAATTACTTACTAATATTGAATAATGAATGTAACTTTCACAGGATGTTTAGAAACATTATTAATAAATATATTTTATGTTCTTTGAATATAAGTCCTATATTTATAACAATCAGTGAGAAGCAGCATTTTCTATTATGGTACTAACAGTGCTCTGTAATGCTTAGAGGCTGATTCACTACTAGCGCCAGGTATTGCCAGATGAGCGTCTGTATAGCGGCGCTTAGAGCGACTGCTAGTAAGAGGGTATCAGGCGCTGTACCAGAGCGTCGTGTCGCTGTAGTAACCTGGCTGGCATTGATGAATATGATGTGTGTTGGGCGCTGTAACAACAGTACAGTGCTGCAGCGAGCGACAGGTAGTGCCAGCTCAGTGCGTCCAGCACTCGGCGCTCCAGCATAGAGCACCAGACGCTGTGTGATTAAAGTCTGTTTTAGAACACATATCCACCAGTAACAAAGCGAAAACACATGGAATGAGATTGTTTTAACACTGTGACAAAGACACTTTAGTGCCAGACCTGTAAATACAATTCTGCATAAATATATAAAATGTCCAAAAAGTGTATAAAAGTATTTGTTTGTAGCCAGGAGAGGTCACACAATGATTTGAGCAAAAAAAAAAAAACTGCCAAACACGCTATTCATATGCAACTAATGAAAGCCCATTGAAGAGCGAAAGGTACTACATGGCGCTCCTGAGCCTAGAGTGCTGACGCTAAACACTAAGCCTCCTGAAATAATACATTGGACGCTACATGGCGCTGTTAGAGGCGCTTACCAGATTCACTTTCTTAAATGTGGTTTTGCATGCAGCGCCCGGCGTTCACCAGACGCTGCCTGCCGATACGAGGCACTACCTGACGCTTTCCGTTCTTAAATAACCCCCTTAGTCTCTCTATGCTTTGTGACTTCCCAAGCTGCCGTTGTATGATATGAGGTCACAGCACCTAAGTGCTGTCAAGGCCTGTGAACTCCCCGTCTCTTCCCATAATGCTCACAGCAGTTTGCTTTAATTCCACAAGCACATTATATGTACATACTATCCTGCATTATTCATATTTTGCACCTTTTACTTTGACACTTATTTCCTCGCCCAGCACCGATCTCCGAGTCAGACAGCTTGGCTCCAGAATAACAGCAGCATATCAGGTTCTTGACATATTCATGGGCTTGTGTCCCCATGGCAACTTCACTGCAGCATGTTTTATGATTTGGCACATTAGAGCTCTGGACTCCCCTATGTTCTCCTTCCACAAACTGTATAGCATGTTACCGAGCCAGGAAATGACACAGAAGATGCAACCCCATCAATCTGCCAAATGCTTGTTGTGTTGCTTGGCTGGGTTACCGGCCTGCTGTCCAAGAATGCTGATATTGTGGTCAGCAGGATGACGGCAGCTAAAGGGACATCCTGGTCTAATAGGAGCGAGGTCTCTCAAAAAAACTAACCCTGAAAATAAAGTCTGTCCAGTGTGTATGATTTCATACCTCCCAACCTTTCAGGGTGGGAAAGAGGGACAATTTTAAAATTAAGTGACGTCCCTTCATTGAGGGATGGATAGGAGATAGGTCGTAATAATTACAACAATATAAACAATTTAAAGTGAACCAAAACCCAGTGCAGCAAAACCCAGGATTTTGACTATCCTGGGTTTTGGTCCTTTACCAGACTTCCCCCGACTGGGGGTACCCCACTGCGTGAAACCCCCCAGATCACCGAGCCCAATTCATTTCTACCCAGTCCTACGGCACATGCGCAGCCGCTTGTCCAATCAGCACGCTCGGAGCAGCACGCTGCCATTCACAAATGCCTGGTGCGAGCAGACGCCCTGCTGGAGGGATAGCTGGGATGCGGCTGTGGTGCATTTGCCGTTGGACCAGGAAACAAGGTAAATGTATGGGGCAATCTGGAGAGTTTCACACAGCGGGGCCTCCCGATTTTGGATGCTCCAGGGGGAGGGAATTGATCGGCCATGGAATCTTATAGATTCTCGGGCTAATCACAGTGGGTATTTATCCACTTTAAGTAGGCAATTCCATAATTTATTGATGCAGATCTGCATGTTACACCTCAAAGAAGGACAAATAGAAACAACGAGGGACATTTGGGAAGTATGTGATTTGTATATTCTTAGTTTTCCCTACTAAATCTACAGTCTACTACAAACCTATCTGAAGGTCATTGCTGACCTTGATTAAAGGGACTCGAAACCCAAAGACAATAATAAGGCAGCAAACAGCTCACCTGATGCCTGTCCCATGTGCCTCCTCTCTATTTCCTGCAGTGCACAACTTTCAATTTCATTCCCTCAGGATCACCTCACAGCCACTCTGTCCCTTGGTGCTCTCATGAACGACCATGTCAAGTCACAGTGGTCTCACAGCTCTCACTGAACACAGCAAAGCATGCTTAAGACTTCTAAAGCTGTGCCTTGACATGTCCTTACCAGCTAAGCCATGACCCAGAAATTAAAGTGAAAAAAAAGAATAAAAAAGGTATTTACATATAAAATGAGATTTTGAGATGCGTTGAAATGGCCTATTTTACAACATTTCCAGTGGGGATAAGGTGGGAGAAAGATAGTGTTTGCCTGGACAGGGGCTTTAATTATTTACATGACACATACAGGCCAAGATTTCCTGGATTTACACAGGATTCTTAGCAAGTACAATGTGTGGAGCCATGTAAATCCTCCCCTTATGTCATGTTACTATCCCAAGAGCTTAAAAAAAACGCTAAACATGCAGTGCTTGCATATAGCTTGTTTATACAGCCATCTACTTCTGTATTTTGAAGTGTTTTGGGGCTTTTAGCTCTTGTCAGCACAAGGCTGAAAGTTGATCGCTGTTTCTGAGACATGAGAGCGCTGTAACAGAGGGTCAAGCAATCTAAGGATCATAACCATGTATGTAAAGATAACTTTCTTAATGGAAAAACAATTCAGATGGCACTTACAGACCAAGAATAACTGGATTTTCTGTCTGTTTTAGCCTCCTGTACAAAGCCTAACTTGGGTATCTTCCTAAGTTGGTACTCAGTTATGGTGCTCTCAAGTCTCAGCCATCAACTTCCAGCCTTGTGTACATAAGTACAGGTGGATGGTTGTAAATATTAAAAGTATTGCAGTTTTTTTTGTGGGTAAATTGTTTTTGTTTTGTCCGAACCTTTTACGTCTGAATTGGGGTCTTTTTTAGCCAACTTTATTATGTCTAACATGGGCATCTGGCTAAGGTGGCTTGCTGTAAATGCAGCTTGTAGTTATTCAATCTATAGGGACTTTGATATTTTCTATATGGAGTGCATTCTCTACGTATTACTTACTAGACATGAGTCACTAGATAGACCTTGAGGTATCCTAATTCTTATGTCACTAGCCTTTCTTGGTTTAGGAAGGTCCATAAAGGAAAAGTCCACTTCTGTGGGCTGTATCTAATACTCAAACTCAAATGTGAAGAGCTAGGCACAACAGCATTAGACACTTATCAGTCTCAGGTGGATGACACTACAACTCTAGCCTATCCCCATCACCAGGGGCTCTGGCAAAACAAGGGGCTCCAGTAGATTTCAGGACCTGAGATATGGATGTTGCAACTAGGAGCAGTGGCGGGCTGGGGCCAAAAATCAGCCTTGGATTTTACCAGGCCCTGTCCAGCCTGAGAAATCCCTGCTGAGACCCCGCAACCATGATGCCGGGGATATAGCATTGTTTTGGGGTTACTTGGCTTGTGGGTGCAGTGGGGCTGGGTACGGGAGGCTAAGAGGGAAACTAAGGGGGCGGGGATTGAATGTGGGTGTTAAAAGCAGCAGCTCCACTGGCCCCAAAGCATTGCCCCCCACCGGGCATTGTCCCTGGCCAGTCCACCCCTGCCTAGGAGAACTCACTATTGTGCCCAAAAGTCTAATATCTCCTTGCCTGCTCCAGTCTCTAAAGTTGGTGCAGTCGACGGCTACTCCACCCTCTAATAAACTTGCCTTAACTTTTGGTTTCAGACATGCACATATCGAGAGAAACATCCATTGGCAAGAACCAGAGAACAGAGCTGGAGCAGGCTTTTCCAAGAGCTCAGTAAATAGTATCCTCTTTAATCCTGGCAGTCGCACAGCCACAAATCCTATACGGGTTCATATTATTACAAAGTAGTTTTGCCTGGCAAGTGGTAAACATTGACAACCTACACGCGTTCATTGCTAACAGAACAACATGGTGTAACACTGAGCAGTGTTTCATTGGGAGCCTTACCGAGTGATTATGTGCAGTGATGACAGCAGCACCATCCTCTGTATAGTGTGTCATCCTGAAGTTGCCAGCAAACAGCCCCCTGGAAAACAATTAAGCATTTACATCAGCACGGGCAGGAAAATAGCCAGACATTTTTGCCATTTTATTTCCATTAGCAGTGAAAGCATTTGCTGGAAATATTAAAATAGAAAAATGCATAATCGCCATCTGTGTTTTCAAATAGATTTCTATCCAAGGCTATAAATGGGAGAAATTGAATTTTTATATAAAAAATGGCAAAATTAATTTGAATGCAAAAAAATTACATATTTCAAACCGGCGGAATGCATGGCTCTAGATTTTTTTTGATACGTTGTACATTGTGATGCAAAATGAGCACATCTAAATTTAACACTAGACTAGATAATAGATGAAGATGTTGGAGGACCATTGTGGACATTGCTTTGCTAAGGCCTGTGGGTTCACAATCATCTGTACATGTGCAAGGTGTCTGCTCAGAATGTTCCACAAGAGCTGAAAATTCTTCAGCATTTTTGGAAGGATGGTGATCCTTTTGACATGGATTTTTATCTGGGATGGTATTTCTTTTGGGCTACCTTCCAAATGGGGTCTACTTTTACAGCCGTGGATAAATTGAAGGAGGCATTGAAAAAAAAAAGGTACAAAGAGTTGACCCTGTGTGTTTTGTACTTGCATCTTAATACTTCATTCCACATAGGGGCCATTATCCCCAATCAGAATGACTGACCTGGCCTTCAAAGTGTGGGATCATCCTTCTTAGTCATGTGATCTGGAACCTCTAGACCAGGGGAGTCAATCTCTGACCGGGGGGGTATTTATATGTGGCACATGAGCAAAAATTATATATATATATATATATATATATATATATATATTTAAGGGTCCGGGGGACTGAAAATACAATTCTGTGATTACTCACCTGTAGAATTGGTATTATACGTATACAGCACGTCCTGTTCCAGAAGATATTCCTTACTCTTGGGTTATGCATCCAGTAGATGGCGCTGGACTGCAGAGACAGAAAAGTGGCTCCTCCCAGCCCCATATATACCAGGGACCTCCCACAAAATCCCCAGTATTGAAAAGTAGTTAAAATGAGACCGGGAGAACTATAACCATTATATAAAAATTGAACATAAGAACAATCACCATAAAGAGGTAACTAAAAATAATGATAACAAGGGTGGGGTGGAACAGGACGTGCTGTATACATATAATACCAATTCTACAGGTGAGTAATCACAGAATTGTATTATTCTAAGTATACAGCACGTCCTGTTCCAGAAGATATTCCTTACTCTTGGGACATCCAATAGCAGTGTCCGTAAGGTAGGGTAGGATCCCCAAAAGTAACAGCAGACAATTTAAACCACTGCCGCCTGCAGAACTTTGCGACCAAAAGCATCAGCTGAGGCCTTAACATCAACCTTGTAAAACTTTGAAAAAGTATGAACAGAAGACCAAGTGGTGGCCTTGCAAACTTGTTCAACAGAAGCTTGGTGCTGAAAAGCCCAAGAGGCACCAACAGCACGAGTAAAATGAGCAGTAAGGCGGAAGGGAGGCTCCTTCCCCTTAGAAGAGTAGGCCTGTATCACAGCCTGACAGATCCACTTGCTGATAGTGGACTTAGCTGGAGCCAGACCCTTCTTAGGTCCAGACGGGAGCACAAAAAGAGCATCAGTCTTCCTGAAGGGTTCAGTAGCCACCAGACAGAACTTCAGAGTCCTAATCACATCCAAAGAGTGCAAAACCCTCTCCTTAAAGTTACTAGGATAAGGACACAGAGAAGGTGATTGAGATGAAAGGCAGAAACAACCTTAGGCAATAAATCTGGCTTAAAACGAAACACCACCTTGTCCTGGGTCTCTCAAAATAAGGAGGTTTGATGGAAAGCGCTGCCAACTCAGAAACACGCCTAACAGAAGTGATAGCCACCAAATAGACTACCTTAAGCATAAGAATGGACAAAGGGGCCCCCTGTAAGGGCTCGAAGGAAGACCCCTGCAGGGCAGACAAGACCAAGTTCAAATCCCAGACTGGTAACATAGGCTTACGTGGGGGACGCACGTGAGTAACCCCCTGGAAGAAGGTCTTGACCAGGGGATGCTGAGCAAAGGATCTTTGGAAAAAAATGGCCAAGGCAGAAACATGACCTTTCAGAATACTGAGCTGAAGACCCAGATCCAAACCATGTTGCAGAAACTCCAGAATCCTAGGAATAGAAAACACACGAAGGGAAGCGAGTTAGACTCACACCAGTCAATGTAAGTACACCAAACCCTATAGTAGATGGAAGAAGAGGACCTTTTCCTAGCCCTGATCATGGTATTAACAACCGAGGCAGGCAGCCCTTTTTCCTTCAAGATGGAGGTTTCAGCATCCAGGCCGTCAAAGCCAGCGTTTTTAAATTGGGGTGGCGTAGGTGCCCCTGAGTGAGCAGATCTGGAACCAGGGGCAGGGCGTACTGATCTACTATGATTAAGGACCCTCCCGCGTCCGAAACGCGTTAGTAGCACGTGAGATTACATATTTCCATCTGGGTCTTGTTACATGTTTTTAAGCTGCCTTTGTTTTTTGGATTATATGGATGCTTTTAAATAATTTCTGGATTAAAGTATTGCTTTTTAAGGAGTGCTGACCAACCATTGCATTTTTTCCGTACTGATCTACTGCCAGCTGCACGATGTCACACTCTTCTTGGCCAACAGGGGGCCACCAGTATGGCCGGCACCCGTTCCTGAGCTATCTTGCGCAGCACCCTGCCCAGCAGGGGAAACGGGGGAAACACATACAGGAGCTGAAAACTCGCCCAAGACATTGCCAAGGCATCCATGGCCAAGGCCAGAGGATCCTGGGACAGAGAGACAAGGACTGGAAGCTTGTGATTGTGACGGGAAGCAAACAGATCCACATCCGGCTGACCCCAGCGGTGGCACAGGGAGTGAAACACCCTGCTGCTGAGGGACCACTCTCCCAGACGAGAGGTCCCCCTGCTCAGGGAGTCTGCCTCCAGATTCTCCACCCCGGGAATGTACACAGTTGAGATGCAGGAAACATTCACCTCCACCCAGGACAGTATCAGGGACACTTCCTTGAGGGCCCTCTTGCTCCGAGTCCCTCCCTGATGATTGATGTAGGCAACCGCCGTCTGGTTGTCCGAGCGGACCTAAACAGCCCGACCCTGCAGGTGTTGGGTTAAATGGGCGAGAACCAACCTGATCGCCCTCAACTCCAGAATGTTGATAGGGGCATGGGCCTCCTGAGGGCCCCACTGACCCTGGAATTTCAGGGACTTCCAAAAGCCCCCCAACCTGTCAGACTGGCATCCGTGGTGACAGTCTCCCAACAAGGGGCCGAGGTGAGACCGAAGGGCAAGGCCACAAATTGGTAGTGCTGATCCTCCAGAGCGAACCTGAGGAATCTCTGATGACCTAGAAAAATAGGTATGTGAAGGTAAGCATCCTTGATGTGTACAGAGGTCATGAAGTCCCCTGGGCGTAGGAAATTCACAGCGGAGCGCAGAGTCTCCATGCAAAAGTGTCTGAATCTGACAAATTTGTTGAGGTGCTTTAAATCCAGGAAGGGTCAGATGGACCCATCCTTTTTGGGAACAATGAAAAAATTGGAACAATAGCCCTTGCCCCTTTCCCTGAAGGGCACCCAGCAGATGACACCCAGTTCCAGAAGGCCTTGGACAGCCAGGGACAGACCCTGAGCTGACAGGGGGTTTTGAGCTAACCGGGATTTGATGAATCTTGGGGACGGCCAGGCTGCAAACTCCAGACATGAGCCAAGAGCCGTATGGGTGAGGGCGCCCCTTCATGCCTGAGGAGGCTTGGGGGAGGACTTAGGCTTCGGACCCCAGGAGGAGCCAGGGCGGCCATGTCTTCTGCCCCTGCCCCAAAAATCTCCGCGGGCTCCAGCAAAGAAAGCTCCCCGTCCAATTCTGGAACCTTGGAAGGAAGGAAGAAAAGCACCTGAACCCCGAAAGGACCGGGGCTGCCTTCTACGCTGAGGTAACTTGCCTCCCTTAGCAAACAAGTCCAGGCGTTCACCAAAGAGGCACAGCCCCTTGAAGGGAAAACCAGTGAGAGCCTTCTTAGCAGCGTTGTCAGCTGCCCACTGGCGCAGCCAGACCGAGCGGCGTATCGCCACCAACAAGGCAGATGCCCTGCCACACATTCTAATGGTATCATCCAAGGCACAGAGAACATATGAAACAAATTCCTCACAACGCAGAAGAGCTCTATACTCTTTACTACCTGCATCATCAGGGGCCCCATCTAAGAGACCCCTGAGCAGGCTCTTAATAGCAACTGCCGTAATGGCAGAGGCACAGACCGGACGCAGCGCAGCCCCCACACAGGCAAAGGCATGGCAAGCCAGCTGATCTATGCGCCTGTCCTCCCCATCCCTCAATGTAGTAGAGTCAGGGGAATGCATGACGGATGTGTTGGACAACCCCAGAACTGGTGCATCCACCTCGGGAGGACATGACCACCGTCATTAACCATCTCAGCAGGAAAGGGATACCGCGTATCCCAACTCTTTGGCACCCCAGGGAGACGGCTAGGCCGTTCCCACTCTTTGAGCACCAGATTATTAAAATGAGTTTGTTCAGGAAAATCCAAGCGTGGTTTAACAGTATGAAACAGCTCCCCCTGGAGAGATAGAGAGTACTTCAAAAATGTGAGATAAAAGCCTGTCAGTATCATCTAAAGCCCATGGGTCAGACCCAGAATCGGCACCGTACACCCTAGATTGTTCCTCAGATGATTCTGAATCAGAAAATAATTCCCCCTCTTCCAGGGGGGTATAACCGGTAACGTCAAAAAATTCCTCCATAGGAAAGAGGGAAACACCAGGTCATAAATGCGGCTTCTTAGCAGAAGCCTTACGCGGGCCAGAGCCAGCAATATGTCTCTCAATGCTGGCCACCCGTGCAGCCAAATCAGGTTGAGACTCCCCACTAGTATGCACCTCACTAGGAGTCACATAGTAATATATACACCACCCCCCCCCCCAGAGATCTACCCAGGGGGAGTGAAGGGGAAGCAGCGGACCTAAGGGGAGCCTAATTGAGGGACAGGGGGCGAGGGGCAAAAGGCCGCGGGAGGGGCATCCCATAAGGCTCACCACGGGCCTGTACCGCCTACCCTTTGGTGGGGGACTGCGGTAGGAGCAGCGCTCCTTAGCACCTAGCAGCGGTGCTGCCTACCATCACCCTACCAGCGCAGGCTAAGCTGGGAGGCAGTGAAAAGGAATGGGTGGGAATAGTCCTACAGGGGCGCAGGCTAATAGCCCCGCTCACCTGCGAGTAGAGAGAGCCATCTTCTAGTCATCGCAGCCCAGACTGCAGAGAAGAACTGGGGAATTTGTGGGAGGTCCCTGGTATATATGGGGCCGGGCGGAGGCACTTTTCTGTCTCTGCAGTCCAGCGCCATCTACTGGATGTATACCCCAAGAGTAAGGAATATCTTCTGGAACAGGACGTGCTGTATACTTAGAATATAGGTGCAGAACCATTCTCATGTACTCCCTCTCACGTGGAAGATAACTGTCTGACCGGCTGTGTGAACGGCATCAGCGGCATCCCTGTTTTGGATACCTATACCTGCACACATCCACAGGCATTCCAGTCAGGGCCGGCGTCAGCAGCTGGCAAGGTGGGGCAGCTGCAGTTTTGGTGCATCTCAATTTGGGATGCCTCTGTTTGTGAAAGAACCCCCCTGGTTTGGCCATTAACTCAAACTGGAGATCCCACAGTGCATTCACCAGTTCCAGGAAAGTAATTAACAAAGTTCACACACAGGGGCATACAAATCAGGAGAAGTTAGATTCGTTTAGACTTCGAGGTCAGGTTTAAAGGGGTTTGGAGCACTTCAAGTTAGACCAAAACTAGATTTTTGGTCCAAAAGATTTAGGGGGCATCCAGATTTCATCCTCGTTGATGTGATGTGACTCTTTGTCATAAAGGGGCCCACTGAGAAAATGCTGCCCAAGGGCCCACATAAACCTAAAGCTGGCCTGGTTCCAGTGCAGCTGGCCACTGGTTCGTCAGCCCATGTGAACCATTGCCCGCCGTGCATTTGGTCCTATGATGGTCATGCAGGGTAGTGCACCACAGCCAGCAACATGGTGTTATATCTGGGTATGTGCAATGTGGTATTGAAAAATGGGGTGCCACCACTGGGGTTCAATGCAACTTCTGGTCTGTCCATGGATAAAAGGTATCACTCAACGGGGGAAGGAGAAGGGGTGTTGAGGTACATCTAATAGGGTGTTGGTTCCCTTTAAATCAATCCCAAGCTGTGGAATCTCGTTTCCTGCTGACATTCCTGCTGCTGTTGCCTGGGGAGCATCACAAAATGCCTGGGGGCAATGACCCCCCCTGCACAGATTCGATTTTTAAGCAAAACATATTTTTTTCCAAATGAAAAGGTTAATCGTTCTATCTAATGTGAAGGAAACATTTCCTTAATTGTAGACATTTTGTTCAATAAATATCAAAGCCTGCGGCTTTTACTTTTGGACCTCTGGCTGTAAATCAATTTCTAATTCAAAACAACACCTCAAGGGAACCAAATGTGACTCAATTTCGGACTCAGTTACAGGAGTGGACACATTTTTTTGTGGTCAAAGTCAAAGATTTAGCACTTACAGACACTCAAAGTCAGTCAAAGATTTAGCACTTACAGACACTGGAACCACTTGCTTTTCATTTTACATCAGAGTAACAATGGAACTCTCTTCTTAATGAGGAACACCACACAGATTTTCACAATCTTGGGTCTTACATCCTTCCCAGTTTGGGATGCCCCACTGAGTGAAGTCCTCTGGATCGACTTATCTATTCACTTTGCTGGCAATCCCTCAAAACATGCTTGGGCTCTCCTCCAATATGATGTCAGAACAGCTTAGTAAATCTGAATGGAGTGCTGACTGCTCCCCTTCAGCTGTGCATACCTGTGCCAGCCATTTGGGAACATCTGCCATGGGTGTACTCATCAGCCAGAGGGAAGCGCTGCAGACCACACACAAATTGTGGGATGGTCGTCAAGGTGAGTAAACATGGAGATCCAAGGGGATTGTAACACAGGGGGGTCAATATCCCTTAAAATATGCATGAGAAGAGTGTCTGTAGCATTATTATATTTCTAAGTTCATGTGGGCCCTTGGTAATACCGCATGGCCATGCGAGTTTTCACCTTTATGCTGGAGCCATATCTCCTCAATAGGTAAGTATTACGCTATGACTCTAGAAAGTTATGCTACAGAGTTCCCTAGTGAGAATCTCCTGCCTTTATTTTTTGCCTTTAACACCCACTTAAAATATGCAGTTTACAAGTCGGAAACAATATATATGTATTATATTAATAGAATCCTATAGTAATAGCAGTTATTTAATAGTTGCCTGGTAAAAACACACACACACAGGATAAGTCTACAACCAGTGCTACCCTCCAAGAAAATCCTGGGGACATAACAAATAATGATACGTTAATCCCTCCATCCGTTTAATCACACGGATTACACCAATGTAAAATGCCGAAATTGATTTGGGAATTGGCGGACCTCCAAGCACCTTGAAAAGGGATTCCATTTACTTGATACTTAAATGAATAGGATCAATCAGATTACAGGACAAGCAGGTCCTCAGTAAAGCTTCAAAGAAGACCTCCATGAAACAACATTTAAACCAGAACAAAGCCCAGGATTTTTAATATGCCGGGTTTTCGTTCCATGCCCCGAATTGGGATGCCCCGCTGTGTGAAACCCCCCAGGACATTCAGAAAAACTCATCTCTTCCAAGGCTCATGCGCAGGCTCTCGTTCAGTCAGAGCCGTTTGCCATGACTAAGGGGGTTATTTAAGAAACGATAACGCCAGGTAGTGAACGCCGGGCACTGTATGTGAAAACCACATTTAAGAAAGTCAATCTGTTGAGCGCCTCTAAAGTCATGTAGCGTCACATGTATCACTAACGTCGGCTCAGTGTATAGCGCCAGCGCTCTAGGTTCAACAGCGCCATGGAGTACCTGTCGCTCAGTAGCGCTCTCCCATACATTTCAATGGTGTATTATTTGGTTGTGTTTAAAGAGCGTGTTGCTAAAGTAAATTTTACAATTTTAAAAGTCTCAAATCATTGTGTGATCTCTACTGCCCTGTAAACAAACCCTTTTATTTAAAATGTTTTAATTTTTTTTAAATTTACTTTATTTTTGTAATTTTTACTTAACTGGCGCTACCTATCACCCGCTGCAGCGTTGTCCTGTTGTTAGATGTAGCGTCTTGGGCGGGACACCACCTAGCATTCGCAATTGGCTCTGTAGTGAATCAGGGAGAGCGCTTCTACTGCGCCCTGCACACATCACGTTTATCACTGCTGGATAGGATAGTACAGCGCCACTTGTTCAGCCTGCTAAGCTAGGTTATAGCGCCCGACACCCGCTTGCAGCGCCTACTAGCGGTTGCCCTAAGCGCCCTACACAGATGATCACCTGGCAATACGTGGCGCTAGACTTAAATCAGCCTCCATGTCATTTGGCGAAAGGCTCTTATAGAGTTCAATGGGCAGTGAGAGCAGATGCATCTCCAGTGGCTTGCGCGCTCCTGTCTAGAAGCGGCGTGTGTGCACAATCTAAAGTTGCGGGGCATGTAGCTGCTCTCACTCCCCGAGCCATTTGCCAAATAACATCAAGCCAAATGGCTCTGATTGAACCAGGGCCTGCGCATTTGCCTTTGGACTGGAGAAAGGTAAGCATTTATTGGTGATCTGGGGGGTTTCACACGGCGGGGCATTCTAATTTGGGATGCCTCAGGGGAAGGTCAGTGGCCGGCCTTGGAATCTTTTAGATTCCAGGGCTGGCCAACCTAGGTTTCGTCCCACTTTAAAAGGACTGTAAACCCAACAGCAATATTTAGTCAGCAAGCTGCTCACCTGAAGCCTGTCTAAAATGCCTCTCCTACATTTCCTGTAGCACCAGGTAGAAGCTGTAGCAGAGCTCCAAAGTTTGCCCTCCTTTCAATTTGATTCCTCCAGGACCACATAAAGACTGGTATTTTGGACGTGCAATGACTGAACAGTTACTCTCAACGTGAGTGAGCATGATAAGCCACTGTGGTCCTGCAGCTGTCTCTGACCACAGCAGAGCACGTGCATAACTCAAAAAGCTGTCCCATGACCTCCCCTTACCAGTTTTCCAGAATCCATAAAGCTTTTACATGTAATCCAAGATTATGATATGCTTTGGAGTGGCTCATTTTGCACTGTTACTAGGGGGATAAGGTGGGAGGGAGTTATTGTGTGGCTGGACAGGGGATTTAATGGGTAACTAACAGTATTGCTGTTCGTAATCAGTTTGGGTACCTTCTACCGGATTTTTCAAAAAGTCAAACTGAATCTTTTAAAAAGAAATAAACATACACTTATTCCCCAGGCCTCAGGCTCGAGCACATGAAGTCCTGTGGGCTCCATCCCCCAGTTAAAATGCCATTGGCTTGAGTATGCTTCTGTGCCAGCCCCGGTGTGCGATCCTGCTGCCAGTCACATTGGAGCAGATTTCCTTGTGGATTGGTCACAGGGGACACATTACACAAGCTTCCATCTGGAGCTGATGCCTCCGAAATGAGAGGGCAGCAGTCCTATGAGGGATTGAGGCTGCGTGCTTGGAAATAAGTGTCATTTTATTATGCCTTTATTGTCTGTTTAACCCAATGAATTAATAAAACTAATATATTTTAAACTAGAAGAAGGCCGCATCTTACAGACTAAACAGAATGTTAGGAGATACAAGTCTTACTTCTCCCAACATGTTTGGACACTAGGCTAGTCAAGGTTGTTAAAATGGACCAAAACCCAGGATTTTGACTATCCTGGGTTTTGGTCCACCCGTGATCGGGGTGCCCTGCTGTGTGAAACCCCCCGGTCACCGAAACAAACTCACCCCCTACTGGTCCTACGGATCCAGTCAGCGCTTGGATCTGCTTTGTCTAAGGTGAGCGGATCCGAGTGCGCTGGCGCCTGCTTCCCCGCTACCCTCTAACAGGGAGCATGCCCAGCAATTCAGAAATGCCTGGCACAGGCACGCGCCTTGCTAGAGGGATATCAGGGATGCGGCCGCAGCTTGCCCATGCGCCATTGGACAGGGAAGGCGGTGAGTTTATGGCGACCTGGGTTTCACACCGCAATCAGCGGAGGGAGGGAATTGATTGGCCTGGGAATCTTATAGATTCTTGTGCCGATCACTGTGGGTTTCGGGCCACCTTAAATAGCATTTCCTATCAGCACAGAAATGAGGGTAAGTGGGAAGAGCTAAGAACTAAGGATGCTTACATCTGGATATTACATCTGGAACATGACTGCTGCTCTGGGGCTCAAATCCTGGAAAGCAAACATGCCTAATACTTATGAAAAATTAACCATAATGCCCCTAGTGAAGACGCTGAATATGAAATAGCTGCAGAGCCAAACCAATTAGTTGGTGAAATTGATGGATGATTAGTAAGATATTCCTCAAAGCTGTATTCGATTAGTGCTTATATGAGTGTGGCATACAATGTTTAAAAATGTCATCATTTCTCCAATAATAGCCATATTAAAGCTTAATAGAAGCTTAAAGTTTGAGGGCCTTATTTATGATGTGCGGCATTTAACATCTTGTGGATTTAGCGGCAGTTCCTGTCTAATCTGTGGCTGTGCTTTGTACTACAATGGCTAGCGCAGAACGCTAACTGATTAGCTTTGATTGTTGCAGCAGGTATTGGCCGGCATATGTCAGCGCCTGTTGGACCCAGCTGCCGATGATCCCTGTGCCAAGGAAAAAATAAGCGATTACAACCACCAGTAAAACAAACAGCACTGTCAGACCAGTGGCCAGTAAAGTAAAAAGAATACCGGCCAGGTGACATGATGCAACTGAAAGGTGATTTTCCAGTTTAATACCCTAGCTGCCAACATGGCATGGTTATTAAAGCGGACCAAAACCCACTGAATGTGTGAAATACTTTTGACCAAAGCCCCTGCTGATACTCTCTTTTTATTGTGTAGAACTATTTTAGCTTGTCAAGTGGCCCTGGAACACTTTTTTTGCTCTCTCTCTCTCTGTAGGATTGCAGGTGATCAGTCACTGCATAAGTGTGGCAATTACATCATTGCCACACACAACAGTGACAGTGAATGGAGGAGGCGGAGCTTTACAGCTAAAACAGGCGCCATTATCTTGGATTAAATTGAAGCAAGAGCAGTAAAAATAGGCAAAAGTTACTCTTCATGGGGGAAGCAATTCAGGGGATGCTAGTTAAAAATGTTGGTTTTGGCCTGCTTTAAGGATAATTTCTGATGTGCATATTGGTGGGAAGCTCCTATGCTTGGGAAGGTGGGAAGGAGGAAACCATGTGCTCCACACACTTGGCTTTTATTTTACACCTAGAGGCTGATTCGTTACTAGCGCCAGGTATAGGCAGTGCTTAGAGCGACCGCTAGTAGACGCTCATGTGTGTGTGTGGGGCGCTGTGACAGAGCGCCTCAGTCGCTGTAGTAACCTGGTCGGCATTGATGAATAAGATGTATGTTGGGTGTTCTAACACCAGTACAGTGTTGCAGCGAGCAAAAGGTAGCGCCAGCTCAGTGCGACCGACTCTCGCCGACTTATACCATATTCAACAAAAAGCAGACACACACTGCGTTGGCGCACTGGATCTGGTCGCTATAGCGTAGAGCGACAGACGCTGTGTGATTAAAGTCTGGTTTTGAACACTTAGAGGCCGATTCATTAACAGCGGCAGGTAGCAACAGTTGAGCGACTGTAGCGGCATTTTCAGAGCGCCCGCTAGTAGTCGCTGTGCTTGGCCGTTGTTCGGTAGTTGATAGCGACTCGGTTTGCCGTAATGTTGAATATTGGGTGAGGAGTCGCTATTTGACAGGTTCCGCGCTGTATGGGTGCGCATGATAGCGACTGGTCAGAGCAACTGGTCAGAGCGACCGGCTTCCACCATATTCATTAACAAATCACGCTCAAAAAATTCTTGCGCTGTAAAATGCATGTTTAAACCCCAGAGCGCTGGCGGCGATGGGTTAAAAGTAGTTTTTTAACCCCCAAACAACCATATTTTTGGAAACTAAAAAAAAACAAGTTTTTAAAATAATTTTGTAATATGAATACATTAATATCAGACCTGTAATATCAATTCTGTACATTTTTTTTTTGTTTGTTTTTTACCTTAAAAAAATTATTTAAAATGGCAGAAGTGGTCACAGAATTTTTCACATTTAAAAAAAAAAAAATAATAACAATTAATTATAAATATTTAAAGATTGTTCCATTGAAATGCATTGGAGAGCGCCAGGTAGCGAGAGGTCACACCTGTCGCTGTTCAAGGTTGGACGCTGGCGCTGTGGGCTGAGGCTGGAATAATGATGAATGAGTCGCTATATGGCGCTATCTCAGTCGCTAAGCAGGATCGGCTTGATAAATGTGTGATTGTGGTGGGGAGCCGACGTTCTCGTGGCGGGGCTCGTCATTACCGGCCGCTCACCAGTCGCTACCTGTCGCTATTCCTTCATAAATAAGGGCCATATTCACCAGTAATGAAGCGAAAACACATGGAATTACATTGTTGTAACATTGTGACATTAATACTTTAATGCCAGACCTATAATGAAAATTCTGCATAAAAATATAAAAAATCAACAGTTTTCAAAAATGACAGAGCCAGGAGAGGTGACACAATCATTTGAGAGAAAAAAAAATAAAAAAACAAAAACCCTGTTTAAGCAGAAGAAAAGGAATGTCCATAAAAATGTATGGGAGAGCGACAGGTAGTGACTGGAAGCTAGAGCGCCGGCGCTATACGCTGAGCCACCTGTAATGATGAATCGTACGCTACATGGCGAGTCGCTCACCAGATTTGCTTTCAGAAATGTGGTTTTGCGTACAGCTCCCAGCGTTCACTAGATGCTGCCTGTCGCTAGGAGGCCCTACCTGCCGCTATCCCTTGATGTATAACCCCCATAGGTGTGTCTGTTATACCCAGGGGTGCCTTGCTGTTTCATGCATATACACAGGGCCATTTATACAGACAGGTAGTGCCTTGTCGCGGCAGACAGCGTCTGGTGAACGCTAGGCACTGTACGCAATACCACATTTATTATGGCGATTTTGGTGAGCGACTCTAACAGCGCCATGTAGCATCTGATTCATCATTACAGGCGGCTCAGTGTATATCGCCGAAATTCTAGCTTCCAGAGCACCAGGTATTACCTGTCACTTCCGGACGCTCTCCCATACATTTCAATGGACGTTCCTTTTCTTCTGTTTAAACTGGGTTTTTTGTTTTTGTTTTTTTTTTCTCTCATATAATTTTGTGACTTCTCCTGGCCTAGAAAGAGTCATTTGTGAAAACTTTTTATATTTTTTATATTTTTATGAAGAATTGTCATTACAGATCTGGCATTAAAGTATTAATGTCACAATGTTACAACAATGTAATTCCATGTGTTTTCGCTTTGTTACTGCTGGATATGTGTTCAATAACAGACTTCACACAGTGTCTGCCGCTCTATGCTATAGCGACCAGATCCAGAGCGCCGTGTGTCTGTTTTTTAATTGAATATGGTGTGAGTCGCTGATAGTTGGTCACACTGAGCTGGCGCTACCTTTCGCTCCCTGCAACACGGTACTGGTTTTAGAACGCCCAACATACATCTCATTCATCAATGCCGGCCAGGTTACTACAGCGAATGAGGAGCTCTGTTACAGCGCCCGATAGCCGATCACAGCGTATACTAGCGGTCGCTCTAAGCGCAGCTATACAGACGCTCATCTGCAGATACCTGGCACTAGTAATGAATCAGCCTCTAGGTCTCTACCAAGCATCCTCTGGTTATTAACTCTTTTTACCTTACCTTCTAGAACAGTCTCCATTCAAGTCTATGGCCCACATGATTTGGGTCTTATAAACTCCAGGGCTGTTTTGATCCACTATATAAACCAACATATACAAACCAACATATATTTTGGTTTGTATATAAGCTGGCCAACCACATCAAGGGAGAGTAAAATAGGGGGGTAGGGCATAGGGTAGGGCAAGGTAGGACACTTGGGGTAGGGCAGAGAGCAACAGAAACTGACAGGACATTTCCCACCTTGTCACTCCCCTCCCCTTTCTAACACCACAGTCTCTATATAATATTACAATAACTGCAACTCCTCAAGCTAGATGCCTGGGTGTCATTCTGGACTCCTCTCTCTCATTCACACCTCACATTCACTTCCTAGCCACCTCCTGCCATCTCCAACTTAGAAATATCTCCCGCATCCGTCCCTTCCTCTCCCCTGACACCACTAAAATGTTAGTGCACGCCCTGGTCATATCCCGACTGGACTACTGCAACACCCTCCTCTGTGGTTTACCAACTAACAGACTGGCACCTCTCCAATCTATTCTCAACTCGATGCTCGTCTCATCCACCTCTCCTCTTGCTTCTCCAGGGCTGCCCCCTCTGTCAATACCTCCACTCTCTCAGAGAGTTCAGTTCAAACTTCTAACACTAACCTACAAATCTCTCTCCAGCCAGGCCCCTCCCTACATCTCTCTAATCCAGTGTTACCAACCCAGCCACAACCTCCGCTCTGTCTCTGACATTCTCCTGTCCTTCTCCTCGGTCACCTCCTCGCATTCCAGCCTTCAAGACTTCTCCCATGCCTCTCCACTTCTCTGGAATGCACTTCCCCGCTCAATATGTCATTCTCCAAGCCTCTAAAAGTGCTCTCAGAACTCACCTCTTAAGACAAGCATATAACCAATTACACAATTGCATAATTGTATAATATTAAAAATCCATATAGACACGTTGGTTAATACACCCCAACTGAATAAAACTCCTGCCTGGCTTGTTTTTTATTCTCTCATGGTAGGAATAAAATCCAGGGGTGACAGGTTTAGTCTATCGGGGTGACAGCCTGTCATTCCTGATGTCCTCTTCCTTTCATTTAAATAAGAAAACAAGCCAGGCAGGATATTTCTTAATGCCAGATGTATAAGTGACCCCTCCTCCAGCATATTTATATTAGGCCCTTATTTATGAAGGAATAGCGACAGGTAGCGACTGGTGAGCGGCCGGTAATGACGGGCCCCGCCACGAGAACACCGGCTCCCCACCACAATCACACATTTATCAAGCCAATCCTGCTTAGCGACTGAGATAGCGCCAGATAGCCACTCATTCATAATTTTTTGAGCGTGATTTTTTAATGAATATGGTGGGAGCCGGTCGCTAGGGCCAGTCGCTATCATGCGCTCCCATACAGCGCGGAACCTGTCAAAGAGCGACTCCTCACCCAATATTCAACATTACGGCAAACCGACTGAGTCGCTATCAACTACCGAACAACGGCCAAGCACAGCGACTACTAGCGGGCGCTCTGAAAATGCCGCTACAGTCGCACAACTGTCGCTACCTGCCGCTATTAATGAATCGGCCTCTTAGTTTTTATCAATGGGCCATTTTTCGCGATAATGCTCTTTTAAGCATTACCTATTGTCTCCTTCCTATTGTCTCTTGTTATCACATTTGGTTTGAACTTTGTAACATCTAGTATACAATGATCACTGTACAGTATGTTTTACCTTGTCTGAAATTTAACCTTGTACAATGCTACGGAAGAAGATGGTGCTATATAAATAAACAATAATAATGACAGGGAAAAGTCACATGACCATAAAGGATTAAAGTTGGGGATGCCCCAGAACAGCCAAATATGAAATATACAGGGCACAGAAAGACTGCTGGATTGAACACCACCTTTTATTAAGACCATCCTGGCCCTTTATCCCATCAAGTGAGCCTGAAACATTGCCTATTTATGCACTGAAACATTCTGGGTTCACCAGCCATTCTTGGGGTATACCCTTCAGCTATATAGAAATAATGACAGTTAATCATGTAGTGTTACATGGTTAGAGGTGTGGCCTCGCCAATCCCTTCTGGGAGGCCCATCAGCCACACATGTTGAATGTAAGGAGGGTCCCTTGCCTGTTTTTTAGGCAGCTATGGAGCAAAGAGTGGTATGTCTTGTGCCGTTCTTGGCTTGAGTTAAGGTGCTGGAAATTAGAATCCCTGCAAACAAGTCCAGTGGGTGGGCCTGCCAGGGAACCCCCTGGTTCTCTGCTGGGCCAGTCTGACTCTGCATATTTGCTAAAATGATATACTTTATGATGAACCACAAAAAACAAGAACAAGCAATAAACACTTAGTAGTTCAGAAGGATCTAATTTATCATTGTAATAATAGAAAAAGCACTTGATACACATATCTTCGGCCTGTTCTCTCAGCCAGCCATCAATCAGCCCCCTCAGTGTTCATTATGAAGAATATTTTTATTTTACTTTTCATAAACATCTTTTCCAATTAACACATGTTAATCAACCTCTTCCATCCAAAAACACTAATCAATCCTTAATTTCCTCTGCTGTTAATTATATTGTGTTTGGCTGTTCACTGTAGTATTTTGTCTGATGTGCGGGCAGACAGTCTTCGCCTCCATGGAATTGCCGATATTTTCTTTCTTCTGCCACAAGAAAATGCAGTCACTTGGCTGGGGGAAGCATCCCACACAGACACGTGCTTTATTATGAACAAGTATATTTCTCCTGGGCTCCTGCGAGCCTACCTCCATCCCAAACTCCTGTGATCCTACAGCTATCCTGGGCTCCTGCGGGCCTGCCTCCATCCCAAACTCCTGTGATCCCACAGTGATCCTGGGGTCCTGGAATCCTACCTCCATCCCAAACTCCTGTGATCCCACAGCGATCCTGGGGTCCTGCGGGCCTGCCTCCATCCCAAACTCCTGTGATCCCACAGCGATCCTGGGGTCCTGGAATCCTACCTCCATCTCAGACTCCTGTGATCCCACATCTATCCTGGGCTCCTGCGATCCTACCTCCATCCCAAACTCCTGCGATCCTACAGCTATCCTGGGCTCCTGCGGGCCTGCCTCCATCCCAAACTCCTGTGATCCCACAGCGATCCTGGGGTCCTGGAATCCTACCTTCATCCCAGACTCCTCCAATCCTACAGCTATCCTGGGCTCCCGTGATTCTGCCTCCCTCCCAAACTCCTGTGATCCCACAGCTATCCTGGGCTCCTGCGGGCCTGCCTCAATCCCAAACTCCTGTGATCCCACAGCGATCCTTGGGTCCTGGAATCCTACCTCCATCCCAGACTCCTGTGATCCCGCAGCTGTCCTGAGCTTCCGTGATCCTATCTCCATCCCAAACTCCTGCGATCCTACAGCTATCCTGGCTCCCGCGATCTTGCCTCCATCCCAAACTCCTGTGATCCCACAGCGATCCTGGGGTCCTGCGATCCTACCTCCATCCCAATCCTACAGCTATCCTGAGCTCCTGTTATGCCACCTCCATCCCAAACTCCTGCGATCCTACAGCTATCCTGAGCTCCCCTGATCCTACCTCCATCCCAAACTACTCCGATCCTACAGCTATCCTGGGCTCCTGCGATCCTGCCTCCATCCCAAAATCCTGTGATCCTACAGCTATCCTGGGCTTCTGTGATCCTACCTCCATCCCAAACTACTCCGATCCTACAGCTATCCTGAGCTCCTGTGATCCTACCTACGTCCCAGACTCCTGCAATCCTACAGCTATCCTGGGCTCCTGCAATTCTACCTCCTTTCCAAACTCCTGTGATCCCACAGCTATCCTGAGCTCCCGTGATCCTACCTACATCCCAAACTCCTGTGATCCCACAGCTATCCTGAGCTCCCGTGATCCTACCTACATCCCAAACTCCTGTGATCCCACAGCTATCCTGGGCTCCGGTGATCCTGATATCCTACATCATTATTAGGGCCCACCATTGCATCATTTTTAGGTCAACCAGGAGAAATCATTCTTAGTGCCCACTAGAGAATATCTGTCCTGCGGTCCACCCTTCTTGCCAAACCCGCCATGTTGCTGAAATATGGTTAGATGATGATCATTGATATGATCTTTTTGTTTAATATGCTTTTTTTTAGCACTTATGAATGTATAAATTATGCATTTACCTACAAAAGCATTTTAAATAGTTTGTTTTGCACACGATATATACATTATTATTTACTTATTTTTTTTAATTAATAATTTGCAATTGAAATATGCCTCCCAATTAGTTATAGCTATTTCCTTTAGCTTGATTTGTATGAATTATGTTTTTTTCCCACCTCATCTCACAACATTGCCAAAGGGTAAGGAAAGTAGCTACAATGTGCAATATAATCAGCCTGGCCCTTTAAAAATAAATACATTATCATATCTACCATAAAAGTAACAACTTAAACAACATCAACACTAACAATATTTTTTTTCCAAACTTTCCCAAAAGAATATGTGCGTATACACTGAGATAGTGGGGTAAAAATAACCTCTTAATAGAGCTGTCTGTTAGTTTATGATTATTTTTTTTAAAAAAGCAGAGGAAAAGTTTAATTGTACGCTTCTGTAGACACTACAAAACAGCTAATAAGAGGAAGATAATGAGCTCTCCAGCTCGTGTATTTAATAGCGCTGTGATCTTTGTACGCACGCCCACTCCAAAGAAAGATATCTTTCTGCTGTGTAATTAAAGTGTCTGGAGGAGCTTCAGATGGCTATTATATCAATAATACTGGAACATGTTGTCATAAAACAATTTCCACCATTACAAGGAAAACAACGCCAGGGAAACTTATGAAGCTTAATTAGGACGCTCGGTGGAAGCGTCAAAAGTAACAATGCAATTGTAGCTCGAGAGTTTTATCTTACTTTCTGTGAACAGCAGCCTGTGCCCTCCATAATAGACTTATTTCTCATGCTTGCCAAACACTTTCCCCTCTAATACTGAACATTCTAGGTATACAAGTAGTCATTATTTTCTTAGTAGCGCTAAAATGGAACATTGCAACCTTTTCAATAGAGCCACATTTATAAGGCTGGCCTGTAGTCTTTAGGGCCGATATCCATTCGGAATAATACCTAGAGACTCAAGCTTATAGCCTATATCCTTGGGTGGGTGCATGTCACAGTTCAATACTTACCTGTCCACCCATCACTGCCAACCACTCTGCCACCTCCGACGACAGAATTGGCAGGCCTAGTATCTCTGCTGTGTCCTTGGTAAACCTCTGTTGCAGATTTTTTCATCAACTCTGACCACATCTTGCTGAACCCTCATTAGCTGCCTCACTAAAAGCTCTGACCACATATTGCTGAACCCCCATTAACTGCCTCACTAAAAGCTCTGACCACATGTTGCTGAACCCCCATTAACTGCCTCGCTAAACAAACAATAGATATATCTTGCTGAACCTCCAATGCTGACCTTGAAATGAACTTTGATAACATCGTGCTAAACTCCCATTGCCAACTGCATTAGAGGTATGTGACCTCTTCTGTTATATTTATGTTACTTATCCTTGCTACTGTTTCTGATCATGTCTGAGTGCCCTTTAGTTCATGACCAGTGCCAAGAGCTACATTTCATCTTGCCGATTCCTGCCTTCTTCTCTGTCACTGTCCACGGTCCTGAATTGCACCAGGCTTGCTGTGCTCGAGTTTGATTTGTAGACTCGTTTAGTGAGAGACTGGAGCATTACAGTGCCAATGTCACTACGTTGTAAGGTAGGGAGGCAAGAAAGCCAAGCAGAAAGTCTAGCAGGAGGGCCCAATGATTGGTCGACTGTGTTTTTAAGATTGTAGACAACTGTGATCAAAGAATACCTCCTGTTCCAATTGGTTTGGCCTCCACGAGTAAACTGGCAAAATACATTTCTCAAAGTTATCATTTATTTTACAGGAACCATAAAGTGTCCCCACACCCATTTTTCTTCCCAATGGGCGTGGGATTACATTGTGATCCAAATAGCTGGAGACAATGACCCTGCAACCCCCCCCCAAATCCCTACCTTGACCATGATCCCCTGCCAAAATGGCATACCATGATTGGCCTCCAGCGGTCATGTGGGCCAGGTCATTTTTCTTTATTGCATGGCACGGCCCGCTTCGGTATTCATAACAGTTGGGTTATTTTGCAATAGGTGGCGCAGTGGTACTGCAGACAGCTGTGGCATCTCCCGGCCCCCTGTAAAAACGGGATTAACCATAGAGTTCCCAGTGTTTCCTGGGATGGAAGATGGCTCTCTCTCTGTGCGCAGGTGGGCCAGGCAACCAAGCCTGCGGCCCTGCATGTCTATTTCCATCCGTTTCCGGACCCTCACTGCCTCCCAGCCTCGGCTGACAGATCGGGTGAAGGTAGAGGAGCACTAGGGTCAAGTGCTCCAGGAGCGCAGCTCCAGCCGCAGACCCTGTACCACAAAGGCTGCTGAAACCTCCATTTGGATGGAAAAGGGGTTGCTTCTATTGTTGATACCATGATTAGGGCTAGGAAGAAGTCTTCGTCCTTTATCTATTACAGGGTCTGGCATGCTTACATTGCCTGGTGTGAGTCTAAGTCTCTTCCCTGTCGGGTTTTTTCTATTCCCAGGATTCTGGAATTCTTTCATCATGGTTTGGATCTAGGCTTTCAACTTAGTACCCTAAAAGGCCATGTTTCTGCTCTGGCAATTTTTTTCCAAAGATCCTTTGCCAATCACCGGTTGGTTAAAACCTTTTTTCAAGGTGTTTCTCATGTGCGTCCACCCCGTAAGCTTTTGCTACCGGTCTGGGATTTGAATTTGGTGTTGTCTGCTCTGCAAGGGCCTCCCTTTGAGCCTATCCGTGAGGCTGCCTTGCCCATTCTGACTCCTAAGGTAGCCTTTCTGGTGGCTATCACTTCTGTAAGGTGAGTTTCTAAGCTGGCTGCTTAAGCCGGATTTCATGCCTAAGGTGGTGTCTGCCTTTCATCTCAAATAGGACATTGCTTTGCCTTCATTGTGTCCTAATCCTGCTAATTCCAAGGAGCGGACACTGCATTCTCTGGATGTGGTCAGGGCTCTGAAGTCTACAGAGACTTTCAGGAAGTCTGATGCTCTTTTTGTTCTCACTTCTGGACCTAGAAAGGGTTTGCCTCCTTCTAAGTCCACTATCAGCAAGTGGATCCATCAGGCGGTGATTCAAGCCTATTCTGCTAAGGGAAAGGAACCTCCCTTTAGGGTGACTGCTCATTCCACTCGTGCTATTGGTGCTTCTTGGGCTTTTCAGCACCAAGCTTCTGTTGAACAAGTTTGCAAGGCCGCTACTTGGTCTTCTGTTCATACTTTTTCCAAGTTTTACAAGGTTGATGTTAAGGCCTCAGCGGATGCTGCTTTTGGCCTCAAAGTGCTTCAGGCGGTAGTGACTTGAACTACTGGCTGTTACTCTTTGGGGATCCCACCCTACTTTTGGACACTGCTTTTGGATGTCCCAACTGTTATGAATATCGAAGCGGGCTGTGCCCTGCAATAAAGAAAAAAGCAATTTTGTGACTACTCGCCTGTAGAATTGTTTATGTTCTTGCATAGCACGGCCCGCTTCGCCCCACCCTTGTTATCGTTATTCTTGGTTGCCTCTTTATGGTGATTGTTCCAAGTTAATTGGGTTTTTTTTACCCTTTTTTACATTTTTTACCTTTATTCTCTCCCAGCTTCTTGTCTCACTGCTTGTCTACGCTGGGAACTCTATGGTTAATCCCGTTTTTATAGGGGGCCGGGAGATGCCACAGCTTTCTACAGTACCACTGCGCCACCTTGTGGCGGAATAACCCAACTGTTATGAATACCGAAGAGGGCCGTGCCATGCAAGAACAAAAACAACTCTACAGGTGAGTACTCACAGAATTTATTTTTTTCTTTCCTGGCCCTGTCCTGTACCATCTGCAGCCAATAATGGGAAGGTATTTCAACTAAGAAGATCATGGTCTGGCTAAGGATTTTGGGGGGTTGCAGGGGGCTTTGTATGGGGGAGCGCTCTAGCAAACTAAATGGCCCCCTGAGACTATCCCGATGCAGTTAGAATGTGATTGGAAGTATGTTTTTTTGATTGGTAGGAAGGGAGTAATTAAGAAACATCTTAGGAAATAAAAAGGTAATGGATTGGATGAATCAGAATTTCTAGGGAAGGGAACCTTCATTTACCTCCATTATTATTTATTGGACTGGCCTCCAACAGTTAATTGGTAAAAGGTTTTCCTCAGCCCTCAAGGATCAGTGTTTGGGGCAATAGCATCCAAATTATATGATTGGTAATCCTTTCTGAGTGATTCATGTAAAATTTTCAGTGGTGACATAAAAATCTTTAAGAGACAGATCATTATTTAATCCTAAGAGCCTAGAGCATCAGGATGACACCAGCCAGGAGCCTGATTCATTAAGGCACTGCGCCGGTTTTACGCCGGTCGAGCACTGTTTTGTGTGCAAACTGCATCAGCGCAACTGTTTTTACTATGGCACAAGTAGTTGTGCGAAAAATGGTGCACTGTTGGAATATTAATAAATCGGCCCCTAGGTACTGATGTGTGAATAGCAATCTCCACCTGTAAGTCCTTATAACAGCTACATGGTCTCCTATGTTGGTAGTTGAGACAACTCATTATTCAGTGACATAGCATCTCAAATAATATCCCTTGACTCCTAACCTGCATCTCCAAAAACCTTTTTTACTGCCTACTTTAATCTTTTTGGAAAAAGTGACTTCAAATCTCTAAAACTCTAACCCGACCCTTTGTTTTCAAACTGTTTTTGGCGACCCCAGAGGCAACAGAAGTATGTGAAACTTTGGATGGTATGAGCACCAGTCAAGTCCTCATATAAGAGGGCTGATTCAGCACCAGGTGAGAAAAGTCACTACTTTTTTAGGAGAGAAATCTGCCATTCACTTTTATTATTTATCTTGGGGCTGATTCAGCACCGAGTAAAACAAAATAAACTTCCAATTGCTGAATCTCACCTGGTTCTGAAATGACTCTAAGATCATTGTCTATTATGGCAGTGATTCAGCAGCTAGATTAAAATTACCCCTGGTGCTGAATACACCCCAGGTTAGACAATGAAAATCAATAGTAGTTTTTTAGTAGAGCTTTCTCACATGAGCCTCGATTCAAAGACACATTCGTCCGGACTTCCGTAGCTGTCTGTGAAAGTTTTGGTGGGTGTTAGTCTTTTTTTTGCTTTTTTTCGTCCATTTTCTACTCGCACGAACGTTCGGGAAAATGTGTATATGCTCTTTCGATGAACGGAAGCAAGTCGGAACATTTCCAAACAAAATCGGAAATTTTCCGTTCATTCAGATAACTTCCGTTGCTGGGATGGGTTTCTGTCTGATTCAGAGAGCTGATTTCCGACGGATCACCACCCTATAAATCCGTTTCATTTCCGATCCACTTACGAGACCTTTGAGGGCTCGGATTGCTATTGTTGAACATGTTTTGTGGCTATGTGGAGGAGTCTGTGCGCCTTTAGCACCAAGGCATTGCATGTATCAGCATGGCCGAGGCCATAAATTGTATAGCAATGCATACCTGAATCAATACATTTCATGTATGCCTTATAGATGCATTTTAATGCTGACCTAAATTAGTCCTTAGCATGTAAACCTTTATTTTTCCACACATCCATATAATTGCTATATTTTTTTAGACTTATGTCCTTTGTGAATTATATTAGGATTGTTGAACTTGAATCTTAATTTGTTGTAGGAGTTCTTGTTTTAGTTGGTTACCTTTGCTTTGTGTAATTATTTTATATTTGGTTGCAGGAACTGCAAGATGTGCCACTCGCCCTTGCTCCTGATGCCCGTTCTTTGCCTGCAGAATGCGGGCCAGGGCTTCTCTAATCGGGCACTATGCAAAACCCGGGCTGTGGTGGCAAGGGCCTTCGGGCTTTTGAAGTCCAGATTTAGGTGTATGGACCATATGGGGGGGGGGGCACTGCAGTATGACCCCCAACAAGGTTATAACAAAATTTTAATTTACGTTTTTTAACAGGGACCACACGTGCCAGAGTGGCACAACTGAGTGTCAGGGTCCTTCAGTTGGTGGGCGAGATGCAGGAGCTGCGCAATTCGTTGGGGACCACAGATGAAGAATAATGTTCCGTGGCCTGCCATTGCTATGTATTTTGTTTTTTATAGTTGTAAAAATGTTACATTTTCTAAATTTTTTACAATTCTATATTTTATGATGGTTTAAAAAAAATGTTACATTGTCATTTCATTTACAAAATACATTAACACAAAACTAATGGGCCCAGAAATATTTAAATATTAATATAATTATATATTCACATGAACGAGAAGTGATTTGGGGGCTAAAATGGAAGAAGAACCTAACCGAGAAGTGGTTTGGGTGAGCTTTAAGGGTCCAAAAGGGAAGATGGAGGATAGTGCTAAGTGGTTTGGGTGAGCTTTAAGTGCCCAAAAGGGAAGATGGAGGATAGTGCTAAGTGGTTTAGCTAAACATTGTAGTAGAAGTGAGGGTGGCAAATATGTAGGCGAGCACTTTAATGAGTTAAGTTTGTAGTGCGCAGGCGCAAGATTGTAAGGATTTCCGTCTGGACGAATATTTATTGAAAAAGGGAAACAGAATCGAACGGGAAACGTAAAGGATTCGTTGGAGGATACGATGGGAAAAGGGCAAAAACGAAAGCGTACGTTGTAACATGTGAAAATTAAACGGAAAAGTCTGGATGGAAAATGACATCCTCGTAATTCGGAATCTGCCGTACGAACGGACGGAAACTTTACAGAAGGTTTTCAATGCATTCATTGAATCGCTCGAGCGCTCATACGAGAACGGAAACATTTCACACAAAAAAACAGATCGGCAGGAAAACGGAAGTTTTTTTGTGTCTCTCTGAATCGAGGCTATGGTGCTAAATCGACCCTATAGACCTTAGCGATTGTATAGATGTTATAGGACAGTTATACTTGCAGGAAAGGCTGAATACCCAAATAGCAGATTCAATTTCCTGCTATTCATGAATAACCATGAAAATGACCATACAAAATATGAAAATGTTCTCCAGGGTAATAAAGCAGGAGCCCAGGGCTAGAAGATGGAACATATTCTAGTCTATAGTAAATTAATTCCAATAAATAACTATTTTCATGCATACCTTGAAAAAGGGCAAAAGGGGTATAAATTGCAAATTAATAAGAAGCCAACAAAACTATAAAATATAATAGGTGCTGGCATTCTTGCATAGAAGAAACTTGGAAGTGGTGGTGACCTTGGTGCTGTTTTCATATCGCTGTATTCCTTTCTTAATTTCTATAGGGCCTTTGATTCGTTGGCGAGCAATGCTGCATTTACATCACTTGCAGACCAATATCAGCCCAGAGAGTCTGAATATGATTATAATTACAATGGAGTGCAATTGAATGCATGGCACATGTAGCTGCTGGCTCTGCGGATCACCCCCCCCCCTCTTTGTTGCTATGGTTCTGTCTACCTCTGCTTGTCTCTTTGAAGGTCAAATTCGCTTTAGATAAGAATCTCCTCTGTATTGCGTGGCCAAAAAAACCCTGCTCGCCTCTGCCAACTTCTTCAAAGTGTTAACAAATTGAGCTGCTGACATTCGCTCATCCTGCTCATACTGATGAAAACAGAATCGTTCTGTGGTGATTAATGGCTCTCAGAGAATAAACTTGTGACATGGCACCGACTATTGTCCCTTAAGTGGTTATGGGCAGATTCATTGCCACTTGGATCAAATCATCTTAAATGGACAGTGCTTCTTGATGGATAATCTGCACACAGTTCAAAGATGTGATCTTAAAGTGGACCTGTCACTATCTCAAACAAACTGTTGGCAATTTTTCTAGTGTACAATATGAAAGCTTTCAGATGATTAACTTTCTGAATTTAAAGAATTATTGCTTAGGGAAATCTATATTTGTCTTAATCCACACAGCCAGGCCCACCTGTCAAGCTTTTTACTGATGGATGGAGGCACCATGTGTAATGATACTGGTTAGCCAGCATGTTTAATTGAAAAGCCAAGTGGCGCACTACCAATTGAAATAAATTGAGGATCCAACATCAATAGGTGGCTCAGCATGGAGAAAAACTCTCTCATCTATTGGAACTAAGGCCAGAAATATCACAATGCCATATATCAACAGGTGGCCCAGCTGGAAGACACCATCTATAGAGTGTCTACTGGAACCAGAGGGATTGGACCAACAAGTGCCTGGTGGCACTGAAGCCAACAGTATAACAAAGGTTTGATTCCAACATATGGTGCATCTGGGTGATAGATGCCCAATCTATACAGCACTGATGCCAGCAGAAGGATCTGATATCAAAAGGTGGTCCAGCTAGGTGAGAGATGCCCCATGATATACAGCATCTACTGGATTAAAACCAACAGGTGAACCAGTTGAGACCCGTGTAGCCCCCTTGCATGAAACATCTGCTGACATTAAGGCCAACAGGTAAACAGAGATAACTGATACCAACAGGTAGTCCATCTGGGATGATGACCCCCCCCCTCTCTATAGCATTTACTGGCACTGAAGCACAGAGGAAGACAGGAGGATCTGATAACAATGGGTGGTCAAGCTAGGAGATAAATGCCCTCATATATAAAGCATCTTCTTGAACGAAAGTCAACAACAAAATAGGGGGATCTGGCACCAACAGGTATTCCAACATGACTGGTGATGCCACATGTATATAGCAGAACAAAATCCATGGGCAGCCAACAGAAAAAAAGGAGGATCAGCCACCAACAGGTGAACTACAGGGCAGTGGCCTGGGCATCATCTGTGCGCACTCATATTCTGTAGTGAGCTTCTCAGTCCAAGAGTTAACACAATGGTATATGTACTCTACTGTACTCTAATATTATAATGCCTTAACAAAGTCCTGGTATGATTGGAAAGGTTTCTTTAGCAATTATTTCAATGGAAAGTGATGACGAGTATCTTTGACACGTTGTTTCATATCGCACAGCCACTCTGGTTCCTGCATGGAAGATGCAGTAATTTCCAAAGAAGCATTTTACTGTGGTGAAATCAATTTCAAGAGTTAAAATGAATCTCATTTTTCTGCATCAGGCTAAGGAGATCTGTAGTGCGTAAAGGGAAAGATGAACATAAATTTCACCCAGAAGAAAAACAATTATTTGTAGCAAGATTTCGAAAAAGAGACATTATGCCAACATTGGGCCGAAGTGCAAATGGCTTTTGAAATCGATATGAAAGAAGAATTACTTGTTAACTAATCTGGATTTAAATTATTTTCATAGTGCATTTGGGATACCAACAAGTTTTTTGTTGCTAATTAAATACTAGGGAAGCAGTTATAGTATAGTATAGTATAGTATAGTATAGTATGTGTATAGTATGTGTCGGTCACACATCACAGTGCTGTAGTGTAAATGCTAAACAAAATGAAGCTAAAATCAGTTGGGTAAAAGCTTCTGATACAATAACTATCCAAGTCCATGCCCAGGCACACACTATTGAAATGGACTATAGTCAGTGGAGGACTGGGGTGGCCCCTGGCTGGCTTGAGGTACCCTTGCTGAGCCCCCCCTATAACCATGATGCCGGGCTACAGCATTGAGGGCTGGGGTTCCTTGGCTTGTGGGTACAGTGGGTCTGGGTACAGAAAGCTGAGAGGGAGACTAAGGAGGCAGGGTTTAAATGTGGGTGTTAAAAGCAGCAGCCCAACTGGCCCCAAAGCAGTGCGGCCCACCTGCCAATGCCCAGGGTCTCTCTATGTCTGTCCTTGGTTATAGAACAATTCTTTAGAAATATGACTCTTATTGTGGATTCCGTCTGTCTTTTTTTAGTCAACTAATAAAACTAGAATTGACTGGTCAAACGGGAATGTGTACAAACTTGAAGGACAAACTCCTTTGTCCGACAAGGCCAACCATGTGGCTTTAGTTGAGGATTGAGGAAGAAAGTCTGCTAAAGAAGAATAAGAACTCTTTCAGCAGGAGACATGTAACTGGCTTTTCATTGACCCAACAGACACCCAACATACCAGTGAGAGTCCTGGAATATGGCCTACTCCTTCTAGATAAATAACATGACATTTTAGTAATTAAGGATGGCATTTTGTGCTTGTAGGGGCAGATAATTCCATCATTGCCTTTACTCAAGAACATGACAGTCAAGATGATGAACAATCATATTTTCAGCTAAAGAGAAAAATCAAAATGGGTTTCTTGGCTACCAGAAATTCAGTCAATGTCCTAATACCAAGCTGCTGGCATGTCAAGTGAGATGTTGCTGGTCCCTAGAACATACTATGCCCTTAGTGCAGGGTAGAAATGGCAGAGCAGGATGGTGCAGTTGCAGGAGGTATCATTGGCTTAATTAGGTCAGAGTTGTGAAAATCACCTGTAAATAATAATGGCCGGGGGTTTCTGAAAACAGGACCCTGTCCTGCTAAACCACCAGTGGAAGGGTTGCTTACTATATCAGTAAAATCAATGTACCTTTCAAAATGGGGACAGAAAGGAAGATACAGAAAAGACAACTAAGAAACATCTGCTTGTCATAGGCCTCTAACATGCTAATTTCTAATGTACTCTACTTTCTAAGCCAAGATATTATAAAAAAAATAAATAAAAAAGCCTGGAGGCTCTATAAATTCATTTTATACGCACATTTTTCACAATGTCCCCAAAGATCCCGCGAGAATTAACATGCCCTTGAAGACGTTCTCTTTAGTCATGGAGAGGTGATCATCAGATGGCATTTCAAGTTATGATAATGCTTTTTTTAAATCAAGTTAAGCAGATCCAAAGTAATTACAGATTGAGAACCAAATGAAATCCTCTAGAACAACATATTTGGCACTTCTTATTATTGAAGGAACGTGCATTATTCTAGCTTGTGAGTATTTTATACAACAGCAGCATTAGAAAGTATATATCTTTCAGCAAAAAAAAATAAACATTTTTCTATTAACTACACTACACTGAGCAATTTATCATTGAATGAAAAACAATTACATTTTTCTTGCATGCCTTGTACTTATATACAATCTGATAAGTACAAAACATGCACAAAACATGTCAGATGTGCACCTGAATAATTTGCATGTGTATAATGAATATGCAAATACTTTTTTTTTTTTTACTATACAGGCAGTGTTCTGTACATTAAACCACAATTTAATTTGCCAGTTTGCGTGACAAATACTACCCAACAACGACGTATAAATAAATCCACTCTTTACTGGAAAAGGAACATTAATCTCCTTTAAAGGAGACCAAAACCCAAGAATTTACATTTATGCCATTTGATCCTCTGGTATTGCAGTTGGTGCATCGGTCCTTTATTTGTCAAAGAAATTTCTTAGATCCCCCTTAATGGATTGATTTACTATCAAGTATTGGTTGGTCCTGGAATGATCTGTGGAGGAACTATGTGCCTAGATTACAGGGGTATGATGGGCAGATCCATTACATTTGTCAAGGGTTGGTGGTGAGTCTGCGCTTGCACATTATTTAGGCGGCACATTTTAATCCTTTAATTGGAGGCTGACGTGTTTATTTTGACACTTTATGTTAGAGTTTCTCTGTATATAACTGTGTTCTGTTAGCACCATTGTTATAAATGTGTCATACTAATTTATGCATTGTCACTTTGTAAGCATCACACATATACTTAAAATGTAACTTATATCCATAGTGGTAAGAACCATCAACATTCCAACAAGGCAATTGTTTTGGAATTATTTGGTTACAATGGCAGGTTCACAGTCCATAGTTTTAATTTTGTCTTGTAGATTTTGTTTATGTTTCAATAAAGATTGGATTGTTTTATATATTTTGGTTGGGTAGTGCGTGTCAGCTCAGAGTCAGAGTGGACCAAACCTGGAATTTTCACTATGTGGGGTTTTGGTCCTTGCCCCCCGGGGGCATCTGGATTTGGCATGCCCCACTGTGTGAAATCCCCCAGTTAAATCCACAAACTCACCTTTCACTTATCCCATGGTTCATGCACAGGCTTTCATCCAATCAGTGGCATATGCCGTGCATATTAATGCATTAATGTTTCACGCATGTTTCATGCACGGCATAAGGGAGAAGCCACGTACCTGGTCTCCCTCCAGTGTGAGGCGCGTACTCAGCTACATGGAGGTCAGGGATGCAGCCATGTCCTGTGAGCAAAATATGGGGCGATCAAAGGGGGCCCACATAGTGGAGCATCACGGATCTGGATGTCCCAAGGTTACATGATCGACTCTGAAGTCTTTTAGGGCTGAACGTGCAAGGGGTTGATCCATTTCAATTTGTGTCAAAACAGGACCATGGCTCAGAAGATGCTTGCATGCTTTATGGTCCCTCCAGGGACCCTGGGGAAGTGGCCCTGTGCACTACTGGGCCATCTCTTTTACCATTATATTATATATTATATTGTATGTATTATACAATTTGGGATTTTTCTAATATTTATAAATGTACTAATACTACACTAATACTAATAATATATTTTTCTAGTATTATTTATATTTTGTGACTTCTTGTGTCTATCCTAACTGGTGGCCTAGTAGCTGCCCAATTTTACTTTATATGTCTGTTGTCTATGGTTTTATTCTAGGTTGTATGGCATTGTATTGTTGTCTATTGGTTTATTGTTGTCTATGGTCTATTGTTTATTGTTTCTTTACTAAAAACAAAGTATTGAGACCTAAGGCTTCCAGTTCTGGTGGCCTCCGGTCTTGGGTGTACAGGTCCAGAGCTCATTTGACGGGCACTGGGCTTTTCCATATTCACTGTGCCAGATTACAGGTAATTGGGGTAAGGGGTATTGGCTGTCTACATGGCTTGCCACCACTGCCTAACTGGCTTAGGTGGTCCTTTCTCCCCTCCCACATTTTCTGCTTTGCACTGCCATCTTCTCTAGGCTCGGCCTGTTGCACACAGTCCTCTTCCACCTGGCTCATGAATGCAGGTGGCTGACATATTTGGCATGCTTTATTTGCTAGAAACCTGCTGGTCTCCGGAATCCTCCGATGTTCAAACTTTGAGAAACCTAGTCCCCTCATCTAAATCTGGCTCCCATCCAGAGTCCTGGCTCAATGCTGCAAAGAGGCACCTAATTGGTGTGGCATCCCTGGGATTCCTCAAATATCGCAGTCCATCATGGTGATATTCGGGGAAGCCAAGATTCACCAGCATGTAGATTTCAGTCGCCTGTGCTGAATCTAGGCCAATATGGTTCAACAGAATTTATTAAGGGGCATCCAAAAAAAAATACCTTAACCATGCAACTCACTCACGTCTCACACTTCTGCCACTGTGCCACTATTAGGGACCAACGTACGACCACAGCTCTGCTCTTAACATGCTATGGCCAGATTAATCTGGACCCACCCTCCCTGACTCATTTCGCCCCACCTCTATGACTCTTTAGATGACAATGAGTGTAGATTTCTGTCTAAAATAGGAAGGACATTTTCAAATATTTTAAAATTTTAACAGATTTTTTTTTATTATGGAACATTGAAGATTATTTTACTTATGTCATGCTACAGACTTATTTCAGTAAGACTGCTTGACTTGTTTCCTAAAGGCAACAAGCCATTAAAGTCTTAATCTTTAAAGTCTCATATTAAAGTGACTGTCCAGGCAAAGGGTTAACTAACTGTGCTAATATGTTATCTCATGTTTGTGTTAGGGTTTGTGTATTATAATCAATCATTGTTTAAAGTTTCCCTTTATTCAGCAATACCTTCCAAACCGCACTGTGCATGTGAAGGACACTCATTGAAAAGTATTAAGACAAAGGCTTTTCAGTAAAGGACTTGGGGGCAGTGCTAGTCGGAACTTCTCAGCCTTAAATTGTAAAATGGCAGACAATGACTGACTGACTGTCATTAATACAAAATAACAAGATAGCACCCTTAGTTAACCCTTTGCCTGGAATTTCATTTTAACAGTTTACTTTCCGTCAAATTAATCTCGAAAACATTCCCGCATTTATTCAAACAGTGCATGCCCTTAACATCTCTAAACAAACTACTCCAACAACCCAGTCTGACCTGCTATTGATCTCACCCTTCCAATATGTTATCAGTTATGCTGCTTACCTCTCCTGCCTCTCAACTCGCTCCTCAAATACTTCTCTGCTTCATAATTCCTTTCAATGTTTTCTAATTGGACAGAGTTTGAAGTCTGACATACAGGTCACTTCAAGACCTGTCTCCTTTATACATGTCCTCATTAGTCACCAGATACTATCTCACACAAACACTGACTTTTCTGAAATCCTCTCTGTTAACCTCATCATACTCCCATCTCCAAGATTGCTCACTCCACTGTAGAATCTCCTACCTCGTACCATTACATTCCCTGTCCAGGAAAACAGCAACTTCCTCCCACCTTATCCTTCTTGGGAACTGTGTAAAATGAGCCATTTCAAAGCAGCAAAGCATCAAAGTCTCTGATTATATGTAAATACCTTATATATTCTAAAGGAAGCCACTTTTGTCTTTTTTTGTCTTTTTCAATGTTAGAGATGTGAGTGAGCTGGGAAGGGCATGTTAGGCACGAGTAATGAGCATGCTCTGCTGAAGTCCAGGACAGGTGAGGAACCACTCTGGCTTGCCATTCTCACACTGATAGCACCATGGGACAGAGTTGCTGTTTTTTGCATGCTCCTGGAGGAATGAAATTGAAAGGAGGGCAAACCTTGGATCCCTGCTATAGCTTCTACCTGGCACTGCAGAAAATGGAGGAGAGGCACATGGGCACACATCAGGTGAATTGCTTGCTGTGTTATTATTACCAGTAGGTAGAGATGAGCGAACTTTTGAAAAATTTGATTCAACTGATTCGCCGAATTTTCCAACAAAAATGGTTTCGACCCGAATTTATTCGTGACAAATCGCTATTAAAAATGCCTATTTCTGAGCCTCCTAGAGCCTCAATAGGGTTGTAAACCATTTGCCTTGCTGTAACACGCATAGGACGCGTGCTGGGTTAGTGAAATAATACTGTAAATAATTATCACATGCAGATCGGAGGCATCGCTAATAGAATCGCAAAGCAGCACAATTGCAGAGAGTTGAGGTGGCATCACTATGAGGGCCCCTATAGTGCCTGAAAAACACACCCTGGAGCTGGCAGCAGCAGCAGCAGCACCTGCAGGAGCCCGAACATTGCTTTAAAGAGACACTAGAGTTGGCTGCAGGAGCCCAAAAATTTAATGAATCACACCCTGGAGTTGCAAGCAGCAGCAGCAGCAGGAGCCCAAACATAGCTTTAAAGAGACACTGGATTTGGCTGCAGGAGCCCAAACATTGCTTTAAAGAGACAATGGAGTTGGCTGCAGGAGCCCAAAAATTGAATGAATCACACCCTGGAGTTGCAAGCAGCAGCAGGAGCCCAAACATAGCTTGAAAGAACCACTGGAGTTGGCAGCAGGAGCCCAAAAATTGAATGAATCACACCCTGGAGTTGCAAGCAGAAGCAGAAGCAGCCCAAACATAGCTTGAAAGAGACACTGGAGTTGGCTGCAGGAGCCAAAAAATTGGATGAATAACACCCTGGAGTTGCAAGCAGCAGTAGCAGCCCAAACATAGCTTGAAAAAGACACTGGAGTTGGCAGCAGGAGCCCAAAAATTGGATGAAACACACCCTGGAGTTGCAAGCAGCAGCAGCAGGAGCCCAAACATAGCTTGAAAGAGACACTGTCCACATCACTATTTGTCTGCCTAGCTAAAGAAGCCACCTCCATTTCTTGGCTGGGCAGTAGCTGCTGACTGTCCTGTATCTGATCGTCCTCCTCACTAAAGAGTGGAGCTGAACCCAAAGCATAGGATACGTCGCTGGGGGAGGGGACGGCGTAGGACAGAGGCAATGGGAGGACAGGGACTGCTCTCGGGGCATGCCAACTCAGGGTTGTGTCAGAGGAACCTACCGACTCTAGACTGGGGGTCTCAGATGTAACTTGTGATGATGTCGATGACCGCATTAACCAATCTATCACGGCAGATGCGTTACTGGTGGAGATACAACCGCTAGCAGATACTGGCAGTTCAGGTCTCTCACCGTGACTCCTGCTGCCACTCGCTCCTAGTCTGCTGTGACCTCTGCCTGCTGAATCTTGGCCTCTGCCACTCCTCTTTGAACATCCTTGCACTTGTCTGCCTGACATTTTTATGTATTTGAAATGAGCAATAGGTAATTTAAAAAATGTGTTTACTTTAAAAAGAAGAAGCTAAATAATGTGAGGGACTGCTTCTCTGCACCAGATACTATGAAAATTGGCAATATGAGATACCCTGTGGCCTAGTGTTTTGGCAGCAGACCAAAAACCAATTCAAAATGCAATACTTTGATTCAGCTGAGGAAGGATCAACAAGCGTATTTAGTATAACAGATAGGCTGCCTAATGCAGGTTTGGGATGCCCTGTGGCCTGGTGTTTTTTTTGTTAAAGGCAGACCAAAAACCAATTAAAAATGCAAAACTTTGATTCAACTGAGGAAGGATCAACAAGCGTATTTAGTATAACAGATAGGCTGCTAAGTGCAGGTTTGGGATGCCCTGCGGCCTGGTGTTTTTTTTGGTAAAGGCAGACCAAAAATCAATTCAAAATGCAATACTTTGATTAAGCTGAGGAAGAATCAACAAGCGTATTTAGTATAACAGATAGGCTGCCAAGTGCAGGTTTGGGATGCCCTGCGGCCTGGTGTTTTTTTGTTAAAGGCAGACCAAAAACCAATTCAAAATGCAATACTTTGATTAAGCTGAGGAAGGATCAACAAGAGTATTTAGTATAACAGATAGGCTGCCAACTGCAGGTTTGGGATGCCCTGCGGCCTGGTGTTTTTTTTGTTAAAGGCAGACCAAAAACCAATTCAAAATGCAATACTTTGATTCAGCTGAGGAAGGATCAACAAGCGTATTTAGTATAACAGATAGGCTGGCAAGTGCAGGTTTGGGATGCCCTGCGGCCTGGTGTTTTTTTTTGTTAAAGGCAGACCAAAAACCAATTCAAAATGCAATACTTTGATTCAGCTGAGGAAGGATCAACAAGCATATTTAGTATAACAGATAGGCTGCCTAGTGCAGGTTTGGGATGCCCTGCGGCCTGGTGTTTTTTTTTGTTAAAGGCAGACCAAAAACCAATTCAAAATGCAATACTTTGATTCAGCTGAGGAAGGATCAACAAGCGTATTTAGTATAACAGATAGGCTGCTAAGTGCAGGTTTGGGATACCCAGGTGGGCTGGTGTTTTTTTGGTTAAAGGCAGATCAAAAAATATTTAAACTAATCCAGTTATATAAGGATAAATGCTTGTGTGTAACAGATAGGGTTAAATAAGCCACTGCATAGATGGCATGCACAGTGGCAAGGCAGATTTACAGCACAAAGAACTGAAATCGAATTGAAAACTGATCTGGCTAATGAAAAAAAAAAATCTTTCACTGCCACTTCTAAGCTGTCCCTGGCTGGATGGTTCTGGTTTTTCCCTATCTTTCCCTGGCTCTGTCTACCTCTCTGTCTGCCTCTTTGACTCTCCCTACCTATCTCTAACTCTCTGTCCCTGTCTCTAACTAGCTGTGCTCTGGCCGCAATGCAAGGCTGAAATGCGCACAAGCAAGATGGCAGCCGCTTCATATAGCACGGTGACGTCACCGGGCTTCCTGGCTGCTGATAGGCTGCATGTGACTTACCCATGATACGTTGCCCCAGGGGGTATGTCTGGACATGGTCATCCACCATTTTAGAATGCATGTAATTGAAATAAATGGAGTTTAAAGGAAAACTTCGATCGATCGAATCGCGGGGAAATTCGGATTCGTTCAGAATCGAATTTTCCATGAAATTCGGAACGAATCCGGGTTCGTCCGGATCGATTCGCTCATCCCTACCAGTAGGTTTACAGTCCCTTTAAGCACTTTACAAGCCTAGACATGTTTAAAAATTCCTCTTAACCATACCTTTGAAAAATTGAGTTACACTAAAATATAAACATGTTAATGGCTGGTTGAGCACTTCCTAGGTCATCATCTCAGAACTAAAATAACCCTACCTTTTACCTCCCTCTGTTTTTTTACCTTTAAATGTAAAAATCAAAAAGGTAATAAAAAGTATGCAAACTGATGCATGCTTATTCATGACCTACTGACCTTACCAGCCCGCCAGCTCTCGGACATCATGCTCCCACACTGCCATCTTGTTGCACCCTGAAATATGTATCCTACAATGCTCCTGGGTACATTCATTCGATCTACATGTCACCTGCACACTGAGCGCCCAGCTTCCCTCCCTCTGGCAGACAGCAGCACGGTGTGCGGGAGGTGTTGGAGCGACCAAGTGTCAGTATCGTGGGCGTGGGACGCCAGGGGAAAAAAGTTGGGACTTTAGCCAGCGACCGGCCAGTGGAATGCAGCTTCCTATTGGTTCATGTAGCACGGATGTACTATTATTTATGCTTAGCCAATAAACAGGGTTATCATTTAAGCAAACAGGATAGTCTTGTCAAAGGGCACTTCTATTCAGACACCCCCCCCACCTCCCCAAAAATCTGGGATCAGTAATTCAGTATTTCCCCCCTAAATTATTTTCATTAAATTGAAAATGTGTTGCAAGCCATAGCCATAAATTCCTATATAAGATAAACTTAATAAAGAAAATAAATGAAAGGCTTAGTCAGTTTTTACAGGCATAAGAAAATATTCGCTTTGCATTTAAGTTTCCATTTTTTCCCATCTAGTTAACATAATTTATAGTCAATCAAGATGTTTTGATGGCACTTGATAAAGCTGGAAAGCTATTATTTGCATTTCTGCTGTATTCTTAAGCTGGATGCACCTGGATTTTACATAGCGAAAAGTAGTGAACTTATGTGATTTTGACATTAAAAAAATTAACCTCACTTTTGTCTTAAAGGATTCTTTGTGTCCTTTCCCAGGTACTTCAGATAGTTCTTAACATCTTCCCAGAGCCAGAAAACTTAGAAGGTTTAAGTAGAATATGGAAATTCTCCAAGTTAATCAGCAGTAATGAGTGAGAATTTAAAGATTTATTTTAGTTTTGATTTGGAAGATTCAGCCCTGAAAAGTTGTGTATGACACACTGAGGTCTTTAAAGCTGAACAAAACCCAACAGGGCGTCCCTGTAATCTTAAATATACATTTGTAGTATCCCTGGTCACCTGCCATCAGGGCCTCGGCAGCGGCTGCTAGGGACCTTAACCAGGCAGACTGCTCCAGCATCAGCCACTATAACATTTACACTAGATATGTTTCAGCGGTTACACGGTTCCAGTCAAAGTACCTGGCTAATGGACTGTATTGACAGTGACTCTGTTATACCTCTGTGAAAGTCACATCTTGCTAACTAGGTGAATAACTGTTTTAAGAAAGAATAAATCTAGAGAGGATTCAATTTATATTGTAATATATTTTGAGCAGTACTTACTGTCAGGAAACGGCGGGTCATGTAATCCAACTAAGAATCGAGCAACGATAATCACGCAGCCCACTTTCCCAAAGCACCGTCCGTTCGCCCACCTAGCAGGACTACCAAGCCCAGCAAGGCCCCAGACACATATATCCTAGGCAAAGTAGTTAGTTAAATCGTATTTACCGGTAGTTAAATCGCTTAAGTAGTTAGTTAAATAGAGGTTTTAATGCAATAAGCACACTAGGCAGTTATTACAAACATTTGGCTATGATGGAATGAATACAAATGTCATTGTTAATAGTGGCTTACAGGTTACAGTGAGTTACAAGCAGAGATACAACAGTCAGAGTTACCTTAAAATGCAGACTGATTCGTCGAATGTTCCGACAAAAATCATTTCGACCCGAATTTATTCGCGACGAATCGCTATTAAAAACGACTATTTCTGTGCTTCCTAGAGCCTCAATAGGGGTGAAAACCATTCTGCCTTGCTGTAACACGCATAGGATGCGTGCTGGGTTAGTGAAATAATACTGTAAATAATTATGACATGCAGATCAGAGGCATCGCTAATAGAATCGCAGAGCGGCACAATTGCAGAGAGTTGAGGTGGCATCACTATGAGGGGCCCCTATAGTGCCTGAAAAACACACCCTGGAGCTGGCAGCAGCAGCAGGAGCCCAAAAATTAGCTGAATCACACCCTGGAGTTGCAAGCAGCAGCAGCCGCCCAAACATTGGTTGAAAGAGACACTGGAGTTGGCAGGAGGAGCCCAAAAATTGGATGAATCACACCCTGGAGTTGCAAGCAGCAGCAGCAGGATCCCAAACATTGCTTTAAAGAGACACTGGAGTTGGCAGCAGGAGGCCAAAAATTGGATGAATCACACCCTGGAGTTGCAAGCAGCAGCAGGAGCCCAAACATTGCTTTAAAGAGACACTGGAGTTGGCTGCAGGAGCCCAAAAATTGCATGAATCATGCCCTGGAGTTGCAAGCAGCAGCAGGCGCCCAAACATTGCTTTAAAGAGACACTGGAGTTGGCTGCAGGAGCCCAAAAATTGGATGAATCATGCCCTGGAGTTGCAAGCAGCCGCAGGAGCCCAAACATAGCTTGAAAAAGACACTGGAGTTGGCTGCAGGAGCCCAAAAATTGGATGAATCACACCCTGGAATTGCAAGCAGCAGCAACAGCAGGAGCCCAAACATAGCTTGAAAGAGACACTGGATTTGGCTGCAGGAGCCCAAAAATTGGATGAATCACACCCAGGAGTTGCAAGCAGCAGCAGCAGGAGCCCAAACATAGCTTGAAAGAGACACTGGAGTTGGCTGCAGGAGCCCAAAAATTGGATGAATCACACCCTGGAGTTGCAGCAGCAGCAGGGGCCCAAACATTGCTTTAAAGAGACACTGGAGTTGGCAGCAGGAGGCCAAAAATTGGAAGAATCACACCCTGGAGTTGCAAGCAGCAGCAGCAGGAGCCCAAGCATAGCTTGAAAGAGACGATGGAGTTGGCTGCAGGAGCCCAAAAATTTGATGAATCACACCCTGGAATTGCAGCAGCAGCAGGGGCCCAAACATTGCTTTAAAGAGACACTGGAGTTGGCAGCAGGAGGCCAAAAATTGGATGAATCACACCCTGGAGTTGCAAGCAGCCGCAGAAGCCCAAACATTGCTTTAAAGAGACACTGGAGTTGGCAGCAGGAGGCCAAAAATTGGATGAATCACACCCTGGAGTTGCAAGCAGCAGCAGCAGCAGCCCAAACATAGCTTGAAAGAGACACTGGAGTTGGCTTCAGGAGCCCAAAAATTGGATGAATCACACCCTGGAGTTGCAAGCAGCCGCAGCAGGAGCCCAAACATTGCTCTAAAGAGACACACTGGAGTTGGCAGCAGGATCCCAAAAATTGGCTGAATCACACCCTGGAGTTGCAAGCAGCAGCAGCAGGAGCCCAAACATAGCTTGAAAGAGACACCGGAGTTGGCTGCAGCAGCCCAAAAATTGGATGAATCACACCCTGGAGTTGCAAGCGCAGCAGCAACAGCAGGAGCCCAAACATAGCTTGAAAGAGACACTGGAGTTGGCTGCAGGAGCACAAAAATTGGATGAATCACACCCTGGAGTTGCAAGCAGCGGCAGGAGCCCAAACATTGCTTTAAAGAGACACTGGAGTTGGCTTCAGGAGCCCAAAAATTGGATGAATCACACCCTGGAGTTGCAAGCAGCAGCAGGAGCCCAAACATAGCTTGAAAGAGACATTGGAGTTGGCTGCAGGAGCCCAAAAATTGGATGAATCACACCCTGGAGTTGCAAGCAGCAGCAGCAGCAGGAGGCCAAACATAGCTTGAAAGAGACACTGGAGTTGGCTTCCTGGAGTTGCAGCAGCAGCAGGGGCCCAAACCTTGCTTTAAAGAGACACTGGAGTTGGCAGCAGGAGGCCAAAAATTGGATGAATCACACCCTGGAGTTGCAAGCAGCAGCAGCAGCAGCCCAAACATAGCTTGAAAGAGACACTGGAGTTGGCTTCAGGAGCCCAAAAATTGGATGAATCACACCCTGGAGTTGCAAGCAGCGGCAGGAGCCCAAACATTGCTTTAAAGAGACACTGGAGTTGGCTTCAGGAGCCCAAAAATTGTATGAATCACACCCTGGAGTTGCAAGCAGCAGCAGGAGCCCAAACATAGCTTGAAAGAGACATCGGAGTTGGCTGCAGGAGCCCAAAAATTGGATGAATCACACCCTGAAGTTGCAAGCAGCAGCAGCAGGAGCCCAAACATAGCTTGACAGAGACATGGAGTTGGCTGCAGGAGCCCAAAAATTGGATGAATCATGCCCTGGAGTTGCAAGCAGCAGCAGGAGCCCAACCATAGCTTGACAGAGACATGGAGTTGGCTGCAGGAGCCCAAAAATTGGATGAATCACACCCTGGAGTTGCAGGCAGCAGCAACAGCAGGAGCCCAAACATAGCTTGAAAGAGACACTGGATTTGGCTGCAGGAGCCCAAAAATTGGATGAATCACACCAAGGAGTTGCAAGCAGCAGCAGGAACCCAAACATTGCTTTAAAGAGACACTGGAGTTGTCTTCAGGAGCCAAACAATTGGATGAATCACACCCTGGAGTTGCAAGCAGCAGCAGGAGCCCAAACATTGCTTTAAAGAGACACTGGAGTTGGCAGCAGGAGGCCAAAAATTGGATGAATCACACCCTGCAGTTGCAAGCAGCAGCAGCAGGAGCCCGAACATAGCTTGAAAGAGACACTAGAGTTGGCTGCAGGAGCCCAAAAATTGGCTGAATCACACCCTGGAGTTGCAAGCACCAGCAGCAGGAGCCCAAACATAGCTTGAAAGAGACACTGGAGTTGGCTGCAGGAGCCCAAAAATTGGATGAATCACACCCTGGAGTTGCAGCAGCAGCAGGGGCCCAAACATTGCTTTAAAGAGACACTGGAGTTGAAAGCAGGAGGCCAAAGATTGGAAGAATCACACCCTTGAGTTGCAAGCAGCAGCAGCAGGAGCCCAAACATAGCTTGAAAGAGACGATGGAGTTGGCTGCAGGAGCCCAAAAATTTGATCAATCACACCCTGGAGTTGCAGCAGCAGCAGGGGCCCAAACATTGCTTTAAAGAGACACTGGAGTTGGCAGCAGGAGGGCAAGAATTGGAAGAATCACACCCTGGAGTTGCAAGCAGCAGCGGAAGCCCAAACATTGCTTTAAAGAGACACTGGAGTTGGCAGCAGGAGGCCAAAAATTGGATGAATCACAGTTGCAAGCAGCAGCAGGAGCCCAAACATTGATTTAAAGAGACACTGGAGTTGGCAGCAGGAGGCCAAAAATTGGATGAATCACACCCTGGAGCTGCAAGCAGCAGCAGCAGCAGCCCAAACATAGCTTGAAAGAGACGCTGGAGTTGGCTTCAGGAGCCCAAAAATTGGATGAATCACACCCTGGAGTTGCAAGCAGCAGCAGCAGGAGCCCAAACATTGCTTTAAAGAGACACTGGAGTTGGCAGCAGGATCCCAAAAATTGGATGAATCACACTCTGGAGTTGCAAGCAGCAGCAGCAGGAACCCAAACATAGCTTGAAAGAGACACTGGAGTTGGCTGCAGCAGCCCAAAAATTGGATGAATCACACCCTGGAGTTGCAAGCGCAGCAGCAACAGCAGGAGCCTAAACATAGCTTGAAAGAGACACTGGAGTTGGCTGCAGGAGCACAAAAATTGGATGAATCACACCCTGGAGTTGCAAGCAGCAGCAGGAGCCCAAACATTGCTTTAAAGAGACACTGGAGTTGGCTTCAGGAGCCCAAAAATTGGATGAATCACACTCTGGAGTTGCAAGCAGCAGCAGGAGCCCAAACATAGCTTGAAAGAGACATTGGAGTTGGCTGCAGGAGCCCAAAAATTGGATGAATCACACCCTGGAGTTGCAAGCAGAAGCAGCAGCAGGAGGCCAAACATAGCTTGAAAGAGACACTGGAGTTGGCTTCAGGAGCCCAAAAAATGTATGAATCACACCCTGAAGTTGCAAGCAGCAGCAGCAGCAGGGGCCCAAACATAGCTTGACAGAGACATGGAGTTGGCTGCAGGAGCCCAAAAATTGGATGAATCACACCCTGGAGTTTCAAGCAGCAGCAGCAGCAGCAACAGGAGCCCAAATATAGCTTGAAAGAGGCACTGGAGTTGGCTGCAGGAGCCCAAAAAATGGATGAATCACACCCTGGAGTTGCAAGCAGCAGCAGCAGCAGCAGCAGCAGCAGCAGGAGCCCAAACATAGCTTGAAAGAGACACTGGAGTTGGCTGCAGGAGCCCAAAAATTGGATGAATCACACCCAGGTGTTGCAAGCAGCAGCAGGAACCCAAACATTGCTTTAAAGAGACACTGGAGTTGGCAGCAGGAGGCCAACAATTGGAAGAATCACACCCTGGAGTTGCAAGCAGCAGCGGAAGCCCAAACATTGCTTTAAAGAGACACTGGAGTTGGCAGCAGGATCCCAAAAATTGGATGAATCACACCCTGGAGTTGCAAGCAGCAGCAGCAGGAGCCCAAACATAGCTTGAAAGAGACACTGGAGTTGGCTGCAGCAGCCCAAAAATTGGATGAATCACACCATGGAGTTGCAAGCACCGCAGCAACAGCAGGAGCCTAAACATAGCTTGAAAGAGACACTGGAGTTGGCTGCAGGAGCACAAAAATTGGATGAATCACACCCTGGAGTTGCAAGCAGCAGCAGGAGCCCAAACATTGCTTTAAAGAGACTCTGGAGTTGGCTTCAGGAGCCCAAAAATTGGATGAATCACACCCTGGAGTTGCAAGCAGCAGCAGGAGCCCAAACATAGCTTGAAAGAGACATTGGAGTTGGCTGTAGGAGCACAAAAATTGGATGAATCACACCCTGGAGTTGCAAGCAGCAGCAGCAGCAGCAGCAGCAGCAGGAGGCCAAACATAGCTTGAAAGAGACACTGGAGTTGGCTTCAGGAGCCCAAAAAATGTATGAATCACACCCTGAAGTTGCAAGCAGCAGCAGGAGCCCAAACATAGCTTGACAGAGACATGGAGTTGGCTGCAGGAGCCCAAAAATTGGATGAATCACACCCTGGAGTTGCAAGCAGCAGCAGCAGCAACAGGAGCCCAAATATAGCTTGAAAGAGACACTGGAGTTGGCTGCAGGAGCCCAAAAATTGGATGAATCACACCCTGGAGTTGCAAGCAGCAGCAGCAGCAGGAGCCCAAACATAGCTTGAAAGAGACACTGGAATTGGCTGCAGGAGCCCAAACATTGGATGAATCACATCCAGGCGTTGCAAGCAGCAGCAGGAACCCAAACATTGCTTTAAAGAGATACTGGAGTTGGCAGCAGGAGGCCAACAATTGGATGAATCACACCCTGGAGTTGCAAGCAGCAGTAGCAGCAGCAGGAGCCCAAACATAGCTTGAAAGAGACACTGGAGTTGGCTGCAGGAGCCCAAACATTGGATGAATTACCCCCTAGAGTTGCAAGCAGCAGCAGCAGCAGGAGCCCAGACATAGCTTGAAAGAGACACTGGAGTTGGCTGCAGGAGCCCAAAAATTGGATGAATCCCACCCTGGAGTTTCAGCAGGGGCCCAAACATTGCTTTAAAGAGACACTGGAGTTGGCAGCATGAGGCCAAAAATTGGATGAATCACACCCTGGAGTTGCAAGCAGCAGCAGGAGCCCAAACATTGCTTTAAAGAGACACTGGAGTTGGCAGCAGGAGGCCGAGAATTGGATGAATCACACCCTGGAGTTGCAAGCAGCAGCAGCATGAGCCCAAACATAGCTTGAAAGACACACTACAGTTAAAAGCAGCAGGAGGCCCAAAATTGGCTGAAAGGCACACCCTGAAGTTGACATCAGCAGGAGCCCAAAAATTGGCCTAAAGACATAAATATGTTTTGCACCATTTGGAAAGTGTAAAACGTGGCACCATGCTGAATCTAGTCGCATGCATCAACCATTGGTGGGTGGAAATCCTTGCTGAGCCATCCCTGAATAATTTTCACAAAGGTGAGTCTCTCCACATTTTTAGTTGACAGACGAGTTCTCCTCGCCGTAACTATGGCCACCGCCGCACTAAACACCCGCTCAGATGGCACGCTACTTGCCGGGCAGGACAGCTTTTCCAGGGCAAACTTTGCTAGTTGTGGCCACAAGCCAAGTTTGGCTGCCCAGAAGTCCAGCGGATCCTCAAGGTGTGTTGGCATGGTCATGTCAAGGTATGACATGACCTGCTGGTTGAGGTCCTGCTCCAGGTCTTCCTGCTGTTCATGAGTAGCCTCACTATGCGGGTGTAGAAAGCTACTCATTAGCTACTGAAGACTGAGGCTGCTGCTGATGGAGCTGATCGTCCTCCTCACTAAAGAGTGGAGCTGAACCCAAAGCATAGGATACGTCGCTGGGGGAGGGAACGGCGTAGGACAGAGGAAATGGGAGGACAGGGATTGCTCTCGGGGCATGCCAACTCAGGGGTGTGTCAGAGGAACCTACCGACCCTAGACTGGGGGTCTCAGATGTAACTTGTGATGATGTGGATGACCGCGTTAACCAATCAACCACGGCAGATGCGTTACTGGTGGAGACACGACCGCTAGCAGATACTGGCAGATCAGGTCTCTCACCGTGACTCCTGCTGCCACTCACCCCTAGTCTGCTGCGACCTCTGCCTGCTGAATCTTGGCCTCTGCCACTCCTCTTTGAACATCCTGGCACTTGTCTGCCTGACATTTTTGTGTATTTGAAATGCGCAATAGGTACTTTAAAAAATGTGTTTACTTTAAAAAGCAGAAGCTAAATAAAGTGAGGAACTGCTTCTCTGCACCAGATACTATGAAAATTGGCAATATGGGATACCCTGCGGCCTGGTGTTTTGACAGCAGGACAAAAACCAATTCAAAATGCAATACCTTAATAAAGCTGAGGCTGAACAAGCTTATTTAGTATAACGGATAGGGTGCAACGTGGTGGTTTGGGATACCCTGCGGCCTGGTGTTTTGACAGCAGGACAAAAACCAATTCAAAATGCAACAGCTTAATAAAGCTGAGGCTGAACAAGCTTACTTAGTATAACAGATAGGGTGGCATGTGCTGGTTTGGGATGCCCATGTGGGCTGGTGTTTTTAAAGCAGACAAAAACCAATTCAAAATGCAATAGCTTAATAAAGCTGAGGATGAACAAGCTGATTTAGTATAAAAGATAGGGTCACATGTGCTGGTTTGGGATGCCCATGTGGGCTGGTGTTTTTAAAGCAGACAAAAAACAATTCAAAATGCAATAGCTTAATAAAGCTGAGGCCGAACAAGCTGATTTTGTATAAAAGATAGGGTCACATGTGCCGGTTTGGGATGCTCATGTGGGCTTGGGTTTTTACAGGAGGCCAAAAACCAAATCAAAATGCAATAGCTTAATAAAGCTGAGGCTGAACAAGCTGATTTAGTGTAAAAGATAGGGTCACGTGCTGAAATGGAATGGCCATGTGGCCTGGGGTTTTTACAGCAGACAAAAAAAAAAATTAAAACTAATCCAGTTATGAGAAATGCTTGTGTATAACAGATAGGGTTAACTATGCCACTGACATGATGGGACACACAGTTGTAAGGAATATTTACAGCACAAAGAACACCAATTGAAAACTGATCTGGCAAATGAAAATAAAAAAAAGCTTTCCCTCTCACTGTCCCTGCCTGGATCGTTCCCGATCGTTCCCGATTTTTCCCTATCTTTCCCTGGTTCTGTCTGCCTCTCTGTGGGTCTCAACCACTGTCCCTGCCTATCTCTAAGTCTCCCCCTGTCTGCAGCAACCACCGCTGTTTCTGGAATGCAAGGCTGAAATGCGCAAAAGGAAAATGGCCGCCGTTTATATAGCACGGTGACGTCACCGGGCTTCCTGGCTGCTGATAGGCTGCATGTGACCTTCCCATGATAACTTGCCCCAGGGGATATGTCTGAACATGTTCATCCACCATTTTAAAATGCCTGTAATTGAAATAAATGGAGTTTAAAGGAAAACTTCGATCGATCGAATCGCGGGGAAATTCGGATTCGTTCAGAATCGCATTTTTCATGAAATTCGGAACGAATTCGGGTTCGTCCAAATCGATTCGCTCATCCCTAGTGACGATGGGCTCCAACAGGGTGGTGTGTGGAGAGCTGATAGATTAATAGGGCACCCCCAGCACACAAGCGATGCGACCTCCCCCAGAAAGTGACAACGGCTGGCCCAGATTCATCCCCCTTGGGACCCTCTTGGCCCATCCCCTTTGTGGGGGTGGACAGTTCCCTCCCTCCCTTGGGAACCTTTAGGGGTTATAAATTTGGGCAGGGGGGTCATATGGCTCTGAATATGGCACCAAACATTTGGATGCTGGGCATCCGATGAGCCCAAAGATGAAGTCCCTAGATGGATCAGGACCCAAGAACTCCATTTCTTTAGGTTCCTGTGGAACCTGCCTACGTGCGGTTTTGTGGGCCCATCCTGGTTCAGTATCTGGCTTGGTGTTGGGACACACAGTGGCCCAGCTATGGTCCAATCTGTGCCAGTGCCAGAGGTCTGAGGCACTGGTGTTTGAAGAGAGGGAGTTGTCCCCAGGGTTCGCCTCTGCTTCAGACTCAGTGGGGCCTTCCCAGCCCAGAGGTGTGAGAGGATTAGCAGGGAGTCTGTGATCATCACTTGGCTCAACTCAAAGATGCTAATACTAGAATGCTGGAAAGGGTGTCATTAGCTAAAAACAGAGAATTTTAAAGGGGGAGCCGGGCATCAGCAATATAATGAAATATAATATTTGCTCTATTCCTCACACTTGCATATAGTTTTTTTTGTGAATTCATGAAAATGTCCCATTGCAACTCTAATTGTAATTAACTAGAGCATCATGAATTGTCTATATTGACAGCGTCTAAAAGTGTGACGAGGAACAAGGGTTATAAACACATTCTGGACATGACAATCCCTCCTAAAGGGAAAAGGAAAATCAATTTGAAATAACCATCTGCAAAAACAATTGAGGGAACCCCAACAGACTCAATCAGCGATGGTTCTCGGCATGCTCTTAACAAGCCACTAAAGTCTATAAAGGAGAAGAGCATCCAACAACAGTCCAATACCACGAACAACAAGGTGCCTGATATAACAGCTGTCGAATATAGAACAGATTTATCCTGCAGTCAGCCTAACTTCTTCTGTTCTCCTCCATGCCCCATACACTCATAAAGCATCAGCAACAGATGTGTCAACCATCTTTGCCGCCACTGCGGCATCAATCCCAATTATATCCCAATATGTTTCTCTTCAGGCAGCATGAAAGGAAGAAAAACAATACTGTTTTTCAAGGCTCGGCCTCAGTCAGCGCTTGTTTCAGATGATGTTGTCACATTAAGACTCACAATTAGTCTTTGGGAAAAAGAATCAACATCTCCTAGGACTTCAGTTACAAGATACACATCAGATGGCGAGCCACTATCTCCTAAACTGCTACTGCCCTAACATTCATCTGTCAAGTCAAGATTAAACCTAATAGCTTGGCTAGCTGCAACTTTGACTAGCTTGACCTTCTTCCAAAAATGACTGGGGATCTGTTAAAAGCAAGAGGGTATTTCAATTAGTAATTCTTCTGTATTGCCTGACTGTCAGACACCCCATGTGACTGTAACACTCAGCACTGTACAATCCTGCCATACAATACCCCATTGAACGCTTACCTTCATGCAGGCAGCAGCCGCTGGAGAGGGAACGCGGAAGCATGTTAGTGGCAGAAGTCACTCCCAGGCATCCTGTTACTGTGACTGCAGTGGGACATGTATAGTCGGGATGCACCCCACTGTGGGAGAACATACCTTCATTTATTTTTTAATGCAGGTCTAGGGGAGGTGTACAGAGGGACCTGTAAAACGGAGGCACATCCGGCACAGAAATGCTGTGGACAAAGCAACATAAAAATGTCAGCCCTAGAAAGGTAGCACCTATACAGGGTCCTCAAGATGCGTTTCAATGGAAGGGATCACATGACTAAGAGTGAAATTTAGTACAATTAAGTGCATTTAAAAGTGTTAAAGGTGTCTATAAGGGCGGCTCTGGTCTGGTTCAATGCTCAGAAACGTCCTGGCTTCTCAGTTCAGGTCTCCCAGCAGTCACAGTGACTGTGCATGGCCCCTCCATTTACTACAATGGCGTGGGAGTGCACAAGTGCTATGATGTACACATCGCCCAACAATCCCCCATCGTGCACCCATGGTCTTCTGAGTCACATACTTGACTCGTTCTCAGAAACCCCAGAAACCGCTGGGGTAAGAAAGTAAGTACCTTTTTTTTTTATTTGGGTATACAGCTCCTTAACAGTTTTTCATTTGGAGTTTGGAATTTAAAGGAGCACTCAATTTTTGTCAGGTTTTTTAGTGTCCTTCCTTAATGTTTTTCTCTTATGAAATGTAAAATAAAGATCTGTGTTGGGACTGTGCCCCCAGACCTGTGATTTACTTATCAGCATGCTGTTTCCAAGTTTTTTATTCCCGTGGCTCTGTGTCGCTAAAATGTGAGTGGCTTTCCTGACATTGGTGAAAGCCCTTTAGTATAGCTGCTTACTACAAATCCTATGAAAAATCAGGTAGAAGTAAAAGGCCAGGTGAAAACTTTGAGCTCAGGAACGTGGAGCGTCATCTCAGCCAATAAGATGTAGTTTGCCCTCTGATGAAGCATCACACTTTCAGTAAATTTTGATGCCTTGCTTCTTGCTTTGATATATAAGATATTCTTATCATGGTTATATCTTTGCACCGATGGTCCATTAATATTTATTTTGACACTTTTCATGGATGTTTATCAGTCATAATGATATGGTCATTCAGTGAAATTTAAATACACTTGTGTTAACATTTTGTCCATCTGGTGTTTTTGTTGGTTATATAAACCGCTTTACATGGTGTAGTTACCTGTGCAGACGTTTTTGCCAGTTGTTTGTCTTCCCCAGCTTTTATATTGTTAATTGTTGCATATGTTATGTAGATGATTTAATAAAGTAATATTTTTCTACATTGTAATAGTAATGCAATGTCAATTTTCTGACTAATTAGGCTGTTGCTAACGTAAACACATTGTTGCTAGAGAAAACTGTTTATTTTTAAAACACGGAGTTGCAAACAAATGTAAAAAAAAATAAAGACATACTTTTGGAGCTTATTAATGAAAACTTTGAAAAATGCCATCAAAAGCGGAATTACCCTTTAGCTCCTCTTAATTTCAATTATGTAAGCACAGTTAAAACATTACTTCCATGATGTGTTTGAACTCATGCTCATATTTCTGTGCAAATAATAAGAAAAACCAGACTGATGACTGACAACATTTCAAAACACAGTAAGTCCAGTTGCTGCCAAGCCAACTGCCCCACATGGGACTGGTGCATTGCTGCCAAACCCACCTGATATCCCGTTCATGGTGCAAAAGTGCATGGTGCTTTTTAACAGTGCACCAGGCCTGTGCCTTTGACAGGACACAAGGAATGATATGATGCCATGGCAAGAGGTTAGCTATTCACCTCTATAACTGCTGCTAATTTGGGAAGGGGTGTATTTTTTTATTTAAAAATTGCACAGATCCTGCCACTATTTGACTGAAATGTATAGGTTTTGTAAGGAATATGATGGAAAATATTATACCTACCTAGCTGTCAGCTGTCATAACTGCACAAATGGCAATTTTAGGTCAGTAAACAATAGCCCTTATTTAAAATGCATAGCATGCCTGCTAACACCTAGGTAGTCATGGGGTCACAAATAGTGTTGGGTTCGGGTTTGGCAAGTTGGCCGCGCTTTGAACTTGAACCAAAGCGGTTGTGAATCTTATGTGAGCCCTGTGGTAGGTCGGCGGTCAGCATTCATTCCTCTATCAAAATGTCCACAGCCGGGACTTCAGAACAACCCATGCGTGAGAACAATTTACATTAAACGCTGTTGCTAGTGTCCTCACTCATGGGGACGCCATCTTTCTGAATCCCTGGGCATGGACATCTTGGCAGAGGAAAGAACACGGATTGGGGGGGCTCAGGTAAGTCCATATACAGCTGCTTCCTGCTGCTGCACACTCTGCATTTGGTTAAGTTTGTTGATGGGCTGTTGAGCAGCCCATCAACCAGCTTTTTCTGTATTTGACCGAGCACCGAACTCAAATGCGGACTTCTTCGAACTCGAACTAGTCACAAGGTCTGTAACTAGACACACCCCATGCTGTGAGCCTGCTATGGTCACACTTCAAAGAATGTCTCCCAGACATGCCAGAGACAGCAATTAATAAACAATTTTGAAGCTACAGTGTGCATTAATTCTAAACTGATTACATCTTTGGAATTTACACATCAAAATGCCCGCATATGTAGGTGTCATGTCATTCCAAAAGGTTCAGGGCCTGGGATATGGAGAACTAGGAGCCATATCAAAGGAGCCATATCAAAGAGCGGTGATCAGCCTTTAATTTTATCTAGCGTTGCTAAGAGGATGAGATGGAGGCTTAACTCAGTGGGGAGGGGGGTGTCTCATCTGTGTATAAAGGTCCAAGAGTGCGACCCCTCTACTGTCTTTTTGGGGGGTCATATGATGGGTGGAGGAAGTATTAGGATCCAGCAGGCTATACTCATCCCCTGTGGTTGCCACATCATCTGTCTGCAATAAAGTAAATTACATTTTCTTTGCTAGCTCTGATTGTAATTTACTCGTCTGACCTGTATTGCATCTACTCATTGTATGTATATTGTTTTTCTAGTGTGCTCTTAAAGCAATTAAATATATAACTTAATCTTGGGCTGCTCTATTAACTTTTATATTTATTTTACACACTATTTCACAACTACTGGGCTGGCTTCTGTCCCTATATCGGCCCACTACGGACCAGACCTGCCTGATAAGAGAGTTGGTGGCATTATTATGGGCTGCCAGGGCTCTGTTCACTGGTGGTATTGAAGCGAATCACAGCCAGTCAGGTTCAAAAACATACTGTGTGGTCTCGTCACATCATCTGGGGCCATGAGGGATGGGTTTCGTCACAGGCGGTATTTGGGTACCGGAAACTCATCACCAGTACGGAGAAACATTTTAAACTGAATGCTCTGTGGAGTTCTAAAAATGACAGAATACCTTACACATAATGCATGTCAATACCTGCAGCAAAAAGACACTATTTTAAATATTCATACCTAAAAATAGCTAGACCAGGCTATCTAAACTTGATGGGAGTTCAAGTAGCCTAGATGGTATGAATGAGATTCTGATTACCAATACAGAAGGAGATTCTAAATGCTGGCAACAATAGACGTTTTAGCATACATGAATATCACATTGCACCCATCCCAGGACAATCTTTCAAAAAATGTAGCATTTTAGTCACATTCCATTTTAAAATCATATAGCTTGAAATATCTACAAACACAGAACTGTGAGTCAAGGTCTGAAAACATCTATGTATCCCAATACAGTACATCAAAAAAATGAAGAAGGGAAAACTACAGTACAAATAAAAGAGAACTCCCATAATTCAACATCTGGCAATACTTTACTTCTAACTTTGGTCTAACTTGTCCAAACCCCTCGAGGGGATTCCCGATTAGCCAACACGAGCGTCAATAATAGAGCTTAGATGCTAAAGTCCTGGTTTAAAATAAAAAATGAGTATAAAGTCTTCAATACAGTTTAGAGCATCTGAATAACATCGATTATAATGATTTTTACCTTTTTGCGAAATCTTGGCATTGCACAAATATGTAGTGTGTAAAGTAGTATGTAGTATGTAATGTGTATGCATGTAAAAATACAGTTAAGCGAACTACAAGATTAAGCATGGTTCTACCAGATGTTCAACATCTGCTGCCTTCTGTAGTCCCCAAACATACGTATGTTAAAACCTGCACCAGCCGGCATACATTAAAGGAAGTTTATTATGGTAGAACTCTTCTACATTCAGAGATCCCAGAGGACCAAAACTGTTTCCTTTACATTTAGACACAATTGGAAACACATTTCATCCAAATTTCTTATCCAAGTCCAAGTTTTCTTTGTTTTCCCACATTCACAAACGATGCCGATAGCGTAAAGTCAAATTACATTGTTGGGTTTTTACGCCACATTGCTCCTAATGTTAATTCAGCAGTTATTGCTTCGAACAAAGATGAATGAAAGGTGCTGATGCACCTATAAACACGCCCCACAGTATTTACTGGAAAAAACAAACATAATCAGTTATGAACATAAATATTAAACTTGCAGGCTCATGTAACCTGGGGGGGACAACAATCAGCCCCGTCTGGCCCACTGATCCCCTGAGTCCTGTCCCCAATGTTCTTTTCCAGACATAGCTAAGGCTCAAGAATTGCAGGGAGAGTCCATGGTCAAGGGTATATATAGCCATTCCTAAAGTGATGACACTAAAGCTTCCTATTGTATTAAATGGTCAGGGGTGGCTATGACCCCACATAGCTATGATGCTGAGGCTGTAGCATTCCAGGGGCAGAACATAAGCTGTGGTTCTTCTGGCTGGGTGGTATGGTAAGGCCAGCACAAGGGGGCTTGGGGGGAGACAAGGGAGGCATTAATTTGATCAGATTGTTAGAAGCAACAACCAACCAGCCCAAAGAATGCAGTCCACTGGGAATGCTCTCAGGTCTCCTATGGCATCCCCTGGATGTTTTGGAAAGTGGTGTCCAAACTTTTCAGTCCTATTTCAATATCTTTAATGTCAGTGTCCAGTTTTTGGTGCCCTCCATACACAAGGGGGCGAGACACAGATGGAGTGGGGTCTGGTTTCTGCATTACCCAGTTGCCAATGTGGTAAACACGAAACTACACCTGGAACACTTAAAATTATTTTGCATGGCTTCATGTGCTCCTGAGCTGCTGCACTTTATTTTGGCCAGGCAACTAGGGGCAACTCTAAAAACTGTCACCTCATGCCATTTGAGCAACTATGCAGTGTGTACAGGGGACTTCTTCCGATATCTCCAACTCAGACATGACCTGTGTACCCAATTACACCGATCAAGTAACAATCTCTGTAAGCCTCCTTAAAGATAGGCTGAGAAGAGTCCTTGAAAAGGTGATTTATACTCTGAATATGGAGGCATGGGAGGCCCTAATTAATGAACAGAGTTTTACAAATTGACCTACTGTATACCTTTAGAGCCCTTCCCCCCCAAACAATTTGGGGCTCCTGGTTACAGGTTGCAGACTTGATTTCCAATTTTGAACAGTTGAACTCCCAACCTTGGTTTCATAAGGCCAGCTGGAGGTCCTTTCCCATTCAGGTATGAATGTGATTATCTTAATTTTTCTGGTTTCTTTTTGTTATGCATGACATGAAAATGTATTAAAAATATAATGGATGTCCTGTTTTCTTTGCTGCCTGATAATTTGTGATAATCGTTTGTTCAAAACACACAATTGGATACAGCTCAGCCTGCCACAAGTAAAATGGATTTATGGCAGGGGAAACCTCACTCGCCTCAGTTGAGTCTTGAAAACAGTTCTGTTTGCCAGCATCTTTCTTTAAAAAAATAGATATTACTTCTGACTAATAAAACATTGTAAATCTTCCTGTTACAAACAGATTTACTCACAGTTCTTGGAAATTGCCATACAGTACGTCTGCAATACGTTTCAAGACAAGTGCAGGAAAACAACGTTTAGGGGCAGCTATGACCTACAGGTAAGGTAAGGGAAGGTGGCTTGTGGTTAGAAGGTGACAAGTTCGAATCACAGCCATGGGAAATGACTGAAGTGCCCTTGAGTAAGGCACCTCCCAGTTTAGGGCAGCCCACTGGGGTGTCCACTGTGTGTACTTCACCTGTGTGTAGTCACTAATATAGTGTTTATTCACTGGTGTGTTCATGGAAATGTGTTGTTCACAAGTGCATGGAAAAAAAATGAGGAGGAAGAATTCCATGTGTGCATTAGCACCCAGTGGCTACTATTTGCACTATCACTATCACAAGTCATGACATTACTCATCCAATTGTGATCATGAAGGGGCCTGGAACAGTTGGAGCCTCCTGCAGTACCCCATGGTTGTAGAGCTCTCAGTTTGGCCAATACCCCATAATCTGTGGAGCTTTCAGCATGGTCAATGAGACTCAGATAAGAAAAAGTAAATGCTTAAATTTAAAGATCTAGTTACCGTAATGAAAACCATTTAGATTCAGCTAACGACTCCTTCCTCCCTTCACATGCTGCCCATTCAGTATCTGGTTGATATTTAATGAGCAGACGCTGCCCCACCTCCCACCACCTCAATCAGAAGCGCAGAGGGGGCTGGAACTGGCAGCACTTCTTCTAAGGAGTAGAGGGTGGGTCCAGACTTGCTATTTTATTACCAACAAGGTACAGAGTGTCTACAGACAGCACATGGAGGTAGGGCGAGAAGAGTTATTAACCACAGAATTACCAATGCCTCATATACAAACATAGATGGGATTATGTTTAGCAGATAAGGGGCCTTGATCTCAACTCCAGGGGCCCCAGCAGCTGGGCAAGTTGCAAAGGTTTGTGAAAAAATTTTTTTTGTCAGAATATTAATGTTTTTTGCTGCATTGATGTGTCCAGTTTCCCATTTAGACTGAAGGAGAATTCATGCATGCACTGTGAAATCGCAGATCAGTAAAAAAAAGGACAGATACAGATGCTGAATTTTTTTCCACAGGACAGATACATAATTATTTTGCCCAGCCCAGAAGTAGAAATATTTTGCCCAGGACAGATGCAATCAGATACAGAATTATTTTGCCTAGGTCAGATGCATAATTATTTTCAGATTTATTTTGCCCAGGACAGATGCAATCAGATACAGAATTATTTTGCCTAGGTCAGATGCATAATTATTTTCAGATTTATTTTGCCCAGGACAGATGTAGATGCAGAATTATTTTCCCAAGAACAGATGCAGACACAGATTTATTTTGCCCAGGAAAGATAGTGAAATATTTCGTTCAGGACAGATGCAGAATCATTTTTCTCAGGACAGATGCAGGTGCAGAATTATTTTGCCCAGGACAGATGCAGGCGATGAATACTTTTGCCTAGGCAGAACTACAATCATTTTCCCATCCTACTCCTGCATCCTTATACATTAAGACACTGAATTAAATGAAAATGTAATGGAATACTTTCCTTTGATTTCAAAAGTTTTAAAGTTTAATAAAATACAGAAGACATATAGGGAAGTTTAAACAAGAGCATCTGTGGTGTAAAGCCATCAGCCAAAAGACAGTGACAAATACAGTTTGCTTGATTCCAGGAGATGCTCTCCGTCACTGTCAGATGTGATAGGGTAGCTCTGTGGATTTCAGTGTTCAGATAGAAAAACAGCTCGTACAAAAAGCCATCTTTCTCGCTGACCAGCTGGGTCCCAGTGGAACATCTCTGCAAGTCAGGGTGGCCTGCTTTCCCAATCATTTAGTCTCTTCAGGAAACTTCTTTTGAAGTTCTGCCATTCCATTTTACAGTTTCTTGTTCGTGTACTTAATCAGTTCTGGTTTCAGGACAAGAAGAGCAATGACAGATAAAGAGGGTCAGCAATGAACTCTCCAAGACAGATTTGTTTTTACAACTCATGGCCACATAGGGATTTTGCAATTATTAAGAGGCACTGATAGGTCAAAATTGTCAGAGGTGTATGTCATGAAACAATGCACAGAGCAATGCTACCAGTAGAACAAGCTAGATCCCAGAAATGTAGTGGCACAGGAAGTTGAGTGCATAGCTGGACACCTTACAGTGACTAATATTATATATAATAGCTGCTAGTGTGACAACTACCAGTAGGGTAGTGTAAGCGTTGCTTTAAACTGGGCCTAAAAACAATGGGGTTAATCCCCCAATTTTAGGAATGAAAAAAAACATGGCCTGGAGCCAGGGCAGAAGTTGGTCACTGTATTCTGAGATTTTATAGCCGCTGAACATGCTACCGGTCACCCAATCACTGTAGCAGATTTAGTGGCAAAGCAGAACTTAGCAGTCAGTGTGACATCGGTTGACAAGCAGGCATCAGGTGAGTGGGGGGGGAGGGTTTTTTCTTTTTTTTTTTTGGTGGACCAAGTTGGGGCGCCATTGAGTGTAAAATCCCCCAATTCACCAGGTGACTCATCTTGATTCCCGCTTCCACTGCATATACATATGCATGGATTCTCCATTAATCAACATTCACTGCCTTCCAGATGATTGTCCAGCAATGAATGCTGACCATCTTAATTGGCAGGGCATGTTGCAGATGCACAAGGTGAATGGAGGGGTGCCAATACCATTGGAGCAATGGGCTATGAGACGGAACACTGATGCACTTATCTGGCAGGAGGGGCATGACAATAGTTTATGACCCCCTGATACACACTGGGCCAAAAGAACCCTTGGAGAATTTACTCCTGATTTTTATCATCCCCCAAATGTCCTGCCAGTATATGGCTATGTGACGTCTATATAGCTTGGGCAACAGAAATTTGGAAATTTTTGGTCCGCTTCTGGGTTCTGTGACACCCTATTAACAACTTTCATAGCTTCTCAAACATTGACCAGGGTGTGATCTCTTAATAGGCCAGTACCAACATTTTCTGTGGAAACATTTAAATCAAGCATTTTCAGCAACAGTGGTAGCATCTTCTTTTCCAGCAAAAACCTGCATTGTTCCATAGTTTTTTTTTTGAGGAGTGGGGTCTTTAGAAGCTTTCCTGCCTCTCACAAAGAGTTTTACCCACAGTCCCAAAGCAAAGTAAAGTCATGGCCCAGGATCAGGGGAGTAGGGGGGAGCAGAGGGAGGAACTTAGCCCGGATGCAGAAGGTCAGGGGGGCACCAAAGGGGGGCCTGAGCACAAGTGGGTGCACCATTATGAATCTTTGCCCCCAGGTGCCAGATAGCCTAGCTGTGCCTCTGCCCAGGATAACAGTATGCAATAGGTTTTTGACTACATCTGCTTCATAGTTTATCACATCAGCCACAGTCTCTATTTTTACCAATGTTTCTGGGTAAGCTTTACTGTCTCTGTGGATGCAAATCATGCTCAAATATTTACTGAGTATATAGCAATAGCTATAGGGCTCATGTGAACTAGGGACATGAGACTACCAGTCCAGAGTCCAGAGCAAGGCTATGGCAGAGTGATGGTTCACAATACTGCACAATTGGGACTCCATAGCAACCATCTCCAAAATCTGCACCAGTGTAGAGGAGTCGAGTTCCAGACATCTCTCTGTCAGATGAGACAGATCAACATTTGCGATCTGGAAGGTGTATCCAGGCACGGATAGCAGGTGTGACCACTAAATACTAAAGGTGTGTCTGCCAAAATCTCTTATTATCCTCATTGCAACAAAATCTCAGATTTTAACTTTTTCTAGTCCTTTATATCTTGCTTGCTATGTTCAATACGCTTTTTGGGGCTCAACTGTAAGATAGGATGTAAGGACATCAGCCAACTCAGCTTCCAGCAGCTTTTCTTGCTCTGCAAACTTCTCAAAGTGAGTGAGTTTTCGGCATTGTCAGTAGCAGTTATTTTCTGTAAGGCCCGTTGCACCACTTTCTGTGCACTATCAATGTGGGGGTCTGCTGGGTTTCCCCCAGCTGTTGGGTCTCAACCTCCTTTAGCGCTGCAATCTGCTAAGATAGCATGTGGTTTGTCCCCCTGTTGGACAGCCATAGCATGCTGTTGCTAGGTCATTGCCTGTTGGTGTTTCAGCTGATTTTGTGCTATAGCTAGGTCTTGTTGCCCCTACGACAGGACCAACTACTTGATCAGCTCCTCCATTGTTTTGGTACAGTGAGACATCGTTGCAGTTTCACCCAGGACGCCTACATCTTTCCAAACTTAAACATGATTTTTAGTCATGCTGCTCCTAGCAACTGTGCTGTGCCTGCATCCTCCATTAATTATCAGGATATTCGATGCTAATGGCAATGACAAACTGTTCAACATAAAATCACTTCAATTCAGCATTATAATAAAGTGTGCAGCACACACGGCAACATAAATTCTTCCCATCCGGAGTTGATTTCAACATAAAGGATGTATAGCAAGTCCACTTACATGCAGACCCAAGTCTTTCATTCACAAGCTTGGTGTTATCACATGGCACTCACCCGGCCCTTTTTCTAGGCCCAGTAATAGAACGATCTTGTGGGCTGAGGCAGCCAGGTAAAACACGATCTTGGAAAGAGGGAAAGGCAGATCCCATTACTAACCTTACCTGACATTTCATAAAAATCCAGACCCGTGTAAACTTAATAATAATAAACATAGCTTTAGCACTCTAAGGCTCTGAATCCAAATGACTTCCTGGATTTCCTTTATTTCACCCAACCTAACATTATGTGTGAGATATATACTACTCCTATATACACACACACATATTCAGTATATGCCTATGCAGCAGCCTCTGTGGTCTCTGATGAGCTGAAACTTTCCGGAAGCAGAATAATGGGGTCCATTATGTGCTGCAGCACCCCTGCCACCTATAACACAAAGGGAGCATGGCATGTGTCCTCAGTCTCAGTGAATTAAGAAGTTCACCAGTTGGCTTGTATTGGTGGGTGCTGCTCTGCATTCTGGGATTGGTGTCCTTTTCCTGACCCCGGCTCTGCTCTTTCTGAGCAAAGCACAGCTATAACCCCGCCCCCTTTACTTTTGCCCACTCAGTATGTGATGCTTCTGAGTCAAGATGGCGGTACCTATATTCTAGAGTCCTGAACAGAGTTGCAGCCCAGTGGGGGAAAGTAAGTATCTAAAAACATAAAGTATATTAATTTTCGATGCTGCAGAATTGTTTTTTTAAGGTTTGGGCTTTCCATTAAATGATGCTGAAGGTCCAGTTTAAGGGAGTAATAGGCATGGAAGAAATGTGGCTGTGGGATTCCATGGGTGTGGACCCATTAAGTACAGGAATCCTCTATGCTGGTCACTTTGCAGACAACGTCTGTGCACCTGATTTATACACTTAACACATAATACTATTTTTTTAAGAAACATGATGATAATGTTTTGTAAAATTTTGTCAAAATACCCCCAAATAATAAATAATGATGCTAAAGGGCCGGTTTAAGGGAGTAATAGGCATGGAAGAAATGTGGCTGTGGGATTCCATGGGTGTGGACCCATTAAAGTGGACCAACACCCACCGTGATCGGCCTGGGAAGCCGATCCAATCCCTCTCCGCGGGGCATCCAAAATTGGGATGCCCCGCTGTGTAAAAACCCCGCAGGATGCCCGCTGCACTTACCTGATTGCCGGTCCAACGGCAATGGCCAGCGCGGGCGCGCTCCCTGTTAGAGGGAAGCGCGAGATGCGGCCGCCAGCATGCTTGGAGCCGCTGCAGTAAGACGTCTCATTGACGCGCATACCACAGCGGCTCCAAGCGCGCTGATTGGACGCGCGGCCACGCATGAGCTGTAGGAGCGGGGTGAGGTGAGTTGGAATGTGCGATCTGGGGGGTATCATAGGGGGGGAAGTGGACCAAACCCCAGGATAGTCAAAATACTGGGTGTTGGTCCACTTTAAGTACAGGAATCCTCTATGCTGGTCACTTTGCAGTCAACATCCGTGCAGCTGTCTGAGTTGTTAGCAAGTATAGCTCCACATACCACCTACCCGCTATGTGGGCAGGTGGTTTGACAATACCCTTTGCCTGATTGCCCACACCCTCCTCTGGGTATTGGGGTATGGAAGAGCCTAGTGTACCCTCACATAGGACACTCTGGCCACCCCTTGAAAAGCACTGGACTTGCTATGCTAAATGGCATAGGGGTAGGTATGCTTCTACAGCCAGAGGAAGTCATTTAGCCTCTGAGCTCTGGAGATACCAGCATCTGGGAGAGAGGAGCAAGGTTTTTTTCAATGGTAAAAAGTGTTTAAAAAATAAAAAATAGATTGTCAAATGGTTTGACCTGAGTTTGGTCTCTAAAAAAATTGGCTTTGCTATTTGGGTCATATTTCATTACTCCTCATTACTAATGGTGACCAGCACAAAATATGGGGTTCTTGTGACACCTTTTTTTTTTTCTCTGGTTACCACAGACAGGGTGACATGTGAAAGGAAATCTCCACAATGGGGTCAAGGCTGCAATCACTGGTTCGAACTTTTCCAAAGCTGAGCATGCTGGGAAGTCTTTAAAAGCCGATTTCCGTGTTCATTATTCACAGACAAATGATTGCAGCTGCTCTATAATGTAGTTCTGTTTTCAGTGACATTTATAATTCCTAGGAAATGTATATATTAAAACATCTTGATGTGCCGCATGCTGTATGAGCGGTGCCGGGTAATAAACGCGGAGCTGGATGGATGCCAGTCGTCATCGCTGCGATGATAGAATCTATGAAGCATGCTTCCATTTAATATGTATTAACCAGAGCCACAGACCTTCTGCACGCTGCCATTTTTTACTGTCAAATAACAACCTTCTAATGAGCTGGGAATAAACATTTCGCATTTCACAAAAATTCTGGGGAAACAAAGTTTTCCCATTTATCATTTATCAGATTTTGATTTGCAGCACTGTGTCCTAAGACAGGCAGGAGTGGAATATAAAACAACAAAAAAGATCCACTGCATACATTGAAAAATACCAAACTTGAGACAAAATTGACAGAACAAGTATAGCCGTCTGCACACATCAGCCGGCCCTAGGCTAAGTGCCACCCTGTGCAAGATTTCCGGATGACGCCCCCTAGAGATGCACACACACACACAAAATGGAGAGTAAGTAACTGAGGAAACATCTTAAAGTGGACCAAACCTAGGATTTTGACTGTCCTGGGTTTTGGTCCATGTCCAGTTGTGTCTCCACAGATCGCCGAAACTCACCTCTTCCCGGTCCTACGACGCACGCACGGCCGCTCATCCAATCCGCGTACTCGAATCCGTTGATGTCACGCTGTCTAAGCCTTCTTCTAAGGTGAGCGGCGCTACCCTCTGACAGGGAGTGTGCCTATGCCGGCCATTCACAAATGCCTGGAGTGGGCACGCACCCTGCTAGAGGAACAGTGGGGATGTGGGGAATGTAGCTCGCGCATGTGCCGTTGGACCAGGAGAGAAGTAAGTGTATGGGCGACCTGGCGGGTTTCACAGTCGGAGGGAGGGAATTGTTTGGCCTGGGAATCTTATAGATTCCTGGGCCGATCATCATGGGGTTTGGTCCACTTTAAAGAGAGCTAGAGAAAGAAAGTGAGAGAAACAAAGAGTGGAAGATAGAGAATGAGATAGGGAAAAGAATAGACAGATAGAAAAAAAAGAGAGAGATAAAAAGAAAGCGAGAGAGTTGAATAAGAGTAAGTAAAATAGGAAACACAAAGAGAAAGAAAAAAAGAGAGAAAGCAAATGAAAGAAGGAAGGAAAGATGTACAGGGAGGTTAGGATGGCACCCTGTGCGGCCGTACACCTCGCACACCCCAAATGCCAGCCATAACACACCTAACAATCTGACTGTAAAGCAAGTAATAAATACTGAATCTGTTGTTCAGAAAAGGACCCGCTCACTTTGCTATGCAATAGTGAGGTCATTTTGATTGGCAAGAAACATTTTGAATACTGCACATACTTTTCTTTGGAGCCATTCACACATTCAGCTTTTGCTGCACTCTTGTTGGGCAATTGAAAAAAGCTCTGCATAGTAAAGCGCTGGCAAGTCACCGATGGAGGGGCGTTTGTGTTTCAATAGCAATTAACGCTAACACAACGCGATTGTGGCAGTGTAACTGGGGCCAAAAACTCACCTTTGATCTACCACAGCTCATGGCTTGCGATCGAGATCTCCTATAATCTCCAGGATACCTTCTGGTGGCCATCTGTTTGTACCTGCAGATAAACACTAACCCCACTGACCTCACAGTAAATGGAGTGTGCATTGCCATTCATATAACAGGGAATGAATTGGAAACTGCCTCACACCTCAGTACAATACAGGGAAGGCATATGATCTGACATCATCTTAATGGTAAGTATAATGGTAAGTATAAAAGATCTATATCTGCTCCTATCTATTTAGAGGGAAAAAAGTAAACTAGGTAATCTATCTATATCACAATTTGTGACAGTGATTAAGTGCTCAAAAATACATTTTATAGGCAGCTCCCACATCACCTAGCTGAGACCAAGGGGGGTTTGCTGGACTGCCTAGTTTAGTGAATATACTAGTGAATATTTTTTATTAGGGAATACCTACTAGGTGTTTATATTGGTTTCACTGTATCTCTCATTCCTGACCCAAATAAAAAAGAGCCTGGAAATGCCCAAAATGTAAGCTGTCTATGACCATTTTTTGCTCCAACTGAGCCTCCTTTGACCAGTGAGGTTCCCTGGCCGGGAGAGCCCATTGATTGACAGCAGTCATGGAGACCATAGTGGAAGGCTAAATAATACTGCCTATATTCAGACCAGCATCCCTAACACAGAGAAATAAACAGAGGCCACCAAGGGTGTAAGTGTGATTACGCCCTGATTTATACACTTAACACATAATACTATTTTTTTAAGAAACATGATGATAATGTTTAGTTAAATTTTGTCAAAATACCCCCAAATGTTATGTGCCAAGATGGGGAGGTCAAAATTAAACAAGCCTCCTTGGGTGGGATTCTGGTAAAAGTTGAGGCTAGTTAAGATAGCTGTACAGTTGTAAAAAAGCAGATGAATTTGGAAGAGATCAGCATACCCAGAGGAGAATGAGAAAGTTACTGTACGCTGTACATTAAGCTGAGAAGATGTTTGAGGTTGGCGTCCAGCCAGTAAACTAAGAAACAGTATCACATTGCAGGAAAATGAATTAAGCATAACTTTCATCAGCTCAAAAATGTAGCGCAATCCAGATTGCATTTTTTAAAGCCACATTATTCAGCTGCTGCAGCTCTTTTCTTATTTGCTAAATGACTTCCTCCAGGGTGATACTGGGTAAGCCTTTGATGGAATACTGAGGCCCCCAGGGATCTGTCCACAGTTACTGTAGCATGAACTTTTGACAAAAGCATGCTCAACAGTTCATTAGTCTGTGGACAAAAGTCATAGAAGGTTACATATTTAAGCTAAACCAACCGGCTCAAACCCACAAGCCAAAAAGTCTTTGTCACTACAAATTACTTAACTATGGTTAGGAGCTAGATTTCCCGTGAAGAATATTCAAACACAACACGCAGTCCTTCGATATTAATGTCAACAGTCACATTATCTTAGGTCTGCCTTCAAAATCTGTTATGCCTCACAAGCTTTTTTATTTAGTTCTAATATAAATATCAAGAAGGATGTGCCTTTTTTATCTACCCATCATAACCGCATTATGGTTCAATAACAACTTATTAGAAGTCAACTCATCAAGGGCACTAACATATTTAAAATGTAAATATAAAGGGAAGAAGAGAAGGAACACAGCAAGAAAATATGGAGATGGTAAACTCACACTCATTTTTGCGTTTGAAGAGCTGCAAAGTTTTTGTTCCCCAGACTCTGGCCCCACAACAGGTTAGAGTTGATGTGTCCAGCATTTAATCCCTGCACTGGGCAAAGCCAGGCAAGTGACGAGGTCTGTGACATTTTCAGGGGTCTGTTTGACTAAGCCGGAGAATCATTCTTCAATGAGCCCCTTACATCAGCTGCCATCAGAACCATTAGACTATCAGTGGCAATGGAGAAGTTGTTGAGGAATAGAGGGCGTCTGGCAGTAGCTCAACAGGTGTTGGGGACCAGAGAACCATAGGCAGCAATAGTCAACTCTGGAGGATAACTGGAGGACTGGGGGAAAAGAATGTGACAAGGACCATTGGATGATCATCAGCCACAGCAGAAAAGCACTAGAGGACAATGAGTGGCAGTGAAAAAAGCAGTGAGGACTGGAAAATGAAAAGGGGCAGAGGAGGTCCCAGTGGCAGTAGACATGACTTGGCATGTGACATTGCACACACTGGGGCTACTTCAAAATGTGTCGTCCTCTCAGATGCACCACACAGGTTTGTTATAATTGTTTGGCTGTCTTTTTCATTTGTATCTTTTGGAGCAGATGTTTGGCTTCACCCCCTGGCCAAGTAGTGATCTATATTGGCTGAGACCAAAATGAAAAGAATGTGACAAGGACCATTGGATGATCATCAGCCGCAGCAGAAAAGCACTAGAGGACAATGAGTGGCAGTGAAAAAAGCAGTGAGGACTGGAAAATGAAAAGAGGCAGAGGAGGTCCCAGTGGCAGTAGACATGACTTGGCATGTGACATTGCACACACTGGGGCTACTTCAAAATGTGTCATCCTCTCAGATGCACCACACAGGTTTGTTATAATTGTTTGGCTGTCTTTTTCATTTGTATCTTTTGGAGCAGATGTTTGGCTTCACCCCCTGGCCAAGTAGTGATCTATATTGGCTGAAACCAAAATGAAAAATTGAAGAATGCTGACACAGTAGATTATCACAATTAGCCTTGGTGTTGGTGGAGCTGTGAGATGGAAGTATAGAAATCTACAATCTACCATCTAAATGATAGATTGTAAACGTTTGTAGCTTGGAAAGTTTGTAAACCTGCTGCTACCCCTCCTCTCTGTGCTAAGCCCAATTTGGGAGACACACTATGCCTTCTCTCCAAGATGGCTGCACCCAGGACTCGAGATGCTGGGGGAAAATCAAGGAAAGGTGTTTATTTTTTTGTAAGGGAGACAGGTTTACATAGAGACTTCCACTTTAATGCTGTAGCAATAGGCAACTAACTGAAAAGATTGTGAGTTTTCCTGGAGGCTGGGTCAGGCAGACGGGAACTGGTGAGGCAGGGGAATTGTAGAGGCCTACAGGGTCACTGAATCCATGAGGATTTCTTATCTTCCCCAGAGCCCAAATTGTGGCCCTAAGCAAAAATATAAGTGGGGCCTCAAGTTCAATCCCTACTTTTCTCCCCTGTGTGTTCAGTACTTGACATCCTCGAGTGTGTGCCCAGTCTGACATTCATCTCATGTGTTCAGACCTAAAGTTCCCAAAATTGGGCATCCTCCTCAAGCGTCCAGAGCTTTCATCAGCAGCTGTGCAATCAAGCAGAGGAAGCAGGGAGGGAGCCTTACAGGGGGGAGAGTGTGAAGAGTGATGTTGCAGAAGAGACAGGCAGTGGGGACATGGTAAAGTATCACTGATGCTCACAAAAAAAGAGCAATAGCTACAGTAGAAAGCTCTTGTATGGGCACCAGTCAGCTTTACACTGTACCCTGACAACCCTGGAAATTTGCCCAGTTTGCTAGCCCCTAATGCTGGCCCTGCCAGAGCTCCTGATGCAGGATTTGTATTCTACAACACATGCCGCCTCGGTCACATATCCAGTGCTTAGCTAGTCCAGAACATTTTGGAAGAGGAGGTAAGAACCCAATGAGGCAAGCAAGTCAGGAGTTCATGGGCAGACAGCAAAGGATTGTAATCAGAGTCCATCTAGTTTGAAATAAATCAAAATAGGTACAGCCCAATTGTGGGCAATGCCAATTTGGTCAGTGACCCTAACAGTACCTTATGTTTAAGGAGGCGCTCCTTTTGGTTTTGGTCCATCTGGTCCATTTTGACCCAATTCACTCTATCTGGGTCTCTTTAAATGGATTTGTACTATTTCTATAGTACTATTCCAGTCCTACATAACACGGTCATGTACTAACAATTTTAGCAGCCACAAAGTAAAAAAAAATAGAAAACCTATACTCTTCTTGTCTCCAATCTATAAGGAGGTTAACATGTTGGCCAGCCTTATTACCTGGTTTGAGCAAGCTCAAGAACTGATCAACTGACTGGCCAGAAATTGGTGCAAACAGCAGAATGTTTACCAAATGATCGCTTTGTGATCTGCAGATACTATCTTCTATAGGAAATGATGGAGAGCCAAAGCCATAAGGATAGTGGAAGACCTTGAGCACACCAGCAGTGATCCATTCTATTCTACAGGCAAATGCTTTATCAGTTTTAGTTGTGTTGTGAGATTTTCTTTTTATGACACTCTGTCACAATATGATTATCTAGTCTATTGTACTATGTATTATGTGCTATTTTGCCTTTGAAGTGCTGCAAAGTTTTTGTGCCCCAGACTCTGGCCCCACAACAGGTTAAAGTTGATGTGTCCAGCATTTAATCCCTGCATTGGGCAAAGCCAGGCAAGTGACAAGGTCTGTGACATTTTCAGGGGTCTATTTAGGCTTTGACTGAGCCGCAGAATAATTCTTCAATGAGCCCCTTGCATCAAAGCTGGGTACAGGCTTACTTATAGCTGCCCTCAGAACCAGCGACCTTTGCCTTTCGCCGGGGGGGGGGGGGGGGCATCCCAAATACTAGCATAAATATTTTAAGAGTACCTGTCTATTAACATTGTGCATTTTGTAAAGAAAGTCACTTTTTAAGCAACCTTTGCCTTTCGCCGGGGGGGCATCCCAAATACTAGCATAAATATTTGAAGAATACCTGTCTATTAACATTGTGCATTTTGTAAAGATAGTCACTTTTTAAGCAACCTTTGCCTTTCGCCGGGGGGCATCCCAAATACTAGCATAAATATTTGAAGAGTTCCTGTCTATTAACATTGTGTATTTTGTAAAGAAAGTCAATTTTTAAGCAACCTTTGCCTTTCGCCAGGGAGGGGCATCCCAAATACTAGCATAATTATTTGAAGAGTACCTGTCTGCTAACTGGTTGCATTTTGTAAAGAAAGTCACTTTTTAAGCAACCTTTGCCTTTCGCCGGGGGGGCATCCCAAATACTAGCATACATATTTGAAGCGTACCTGTCTATTAACATTGTGCATTTTGTAAAGAAAGTCACTTTTTAAGCAACCTTTGCCTTTTGCCGGGGGGGGGGGCATCCCAAATACTAGCATAAATATTTGAAGAGTACCTGTCTATTAACATTGTGCATTTTGTAAAGAAAGTCACTTTTTCACTGTTAAAGCAGCCAGCCTGTGTATTTGAATAGGGGGCATCCCAAATACTAGCATAAATATTTTTAGAGTACCTGTCTGCTAACTGGTTGCTTTTTGTAAAGAAAGTCACTTCTTAAGCAACCTTTGCCTTTCGCCGGGGAGGGGCATCCCAAATACTAGCATCATTATTTGAAGAGTACCTGTCTGCTAACTGGTTGCATTTTGTAAAGAAAGTCACTTTTTAAGCAACCTTTGCCTTTCGCCGGGGGGGCATCCCAAATACTAGCATAAATATTTGAAGAGTACCTGTCTATTAACATTGTGCATTTTGTAAAGAAAGTCACTTTTTCACTGTTAAAGCAGCCAGCCTGTGTATTTGAATAGGGGGCATCCCAAATACTAGCATAAATATTTCAAGAGTACCTGTCTATTAATATTGTGCATTTTGTAAAGAAAGTCACATTGTCAAATTGCCAGCAGCCATTGCCTTTAAAGGGGGGGGGGCATCCCAAATATGCTAGCATCTGTCTTTTAAGAGTACACACATTGGAGTTGGCAGCATAAGGAGCCCATATAGTGCCTGAAAGACATACCCTGGAGTTTGCAGCAGCAGCATAGGGAGCCCATATATTGCCTGAAACACACACATTGGAGTTGGCAGCAGCAGCATAGGGAGCCCATATATTGCCTGAAAGACACACCCTGGAGTTGGCAGCAGCATAAGGAGCTACCATGCATCGGCTACTACCATGGATCAGCCATTGGTGGGTGGAAATCCTGGCTGATCCATGCCTGATTCATATTCACAAAGGTGAGTCTCTCCACATTTTTCATGGACAGACGAGTTCTCCTTGGCATGACTATGGCCCCCGCCTCAGTAAACACCCGCTCAGATGGCACACTACTGGCCAGGCAAGACAGCTTTTCCAGGGTAAACTCTGCCAGTTGCGGCCACAAGTCAAGTTTGGCTGCCCAGAAGTCCAGCAGGTCCTCAAGGTGCGTTGGCATGGTCATGTCAAGGTATGACACTACCTGCTGGTTCAGGGCCTGCTCCAGGTCTTTCTGCTGCTCATGATTAGCCTCACTCTGCGGGTGAAGAAAGCTACTCATTAGCGACTGAAGACTCAGGCTGCTGGTGATGGAGCTGCTGCTGCTGCTCCTGCCTCCCCCCAGAAGCCATGGCAGTGGAAGGTGAGTGCAGAGGTCCCCCCGAGTCAGATCTGCGAGAGTATGGATGATGGCGCAGATAGGCATCAGCCAACTGACCACGTAGAATGTCTCTGTAGTAGGTCAGTTTGTCCTCCCTCTCAGTGGGTGTAAAAAAATGCCCCAATTTTGTGCCGGTAGCGTGGGTCCAATAAGGTGGAGAGCCAGAAGTCATCCCGCTGACAAATGAAGACAATTCTGAGGTCACTACGCAAGCTCGTGAGCATGCATCGTGCCATTTGTGCAAGTGACTCGGAGGGACTACCTGTCTCCATCTCCTCGGCATACTGCCACGGTGTGTCTGGGTCCTCTGTCTCGCCTTCCTCACAACCCTCTAGCTACTCTTGCTGCTCCTGCTCCTCCTCTCCTGTCAGATGACTAGATAAACAAAATGGCCATTTTGTCAAACCTGTGCATCGCTGTGCCCCAACATATAGAGGTTGGAATTCCAACGGGTGGAAACATCGCAAATCAGACTATGTTGGGGGATACCGTTCTGACGCTGTAGCTCAAGAAGGGTGTGCTTGGCGGTGTATGAGTGGCTGAAGTGCATGCAAAGTGCATGCAAAGTTTCCTTCCCGTTGTTAGGATGTCTTGCAGATGGGGGGAAGACTTCAGAAGACGCTTGACAACTAGATTGAACATGTGTGCCATGGCAGGACGCGTGGCTCAGGCTTCCTTGTCCCAGCGCAGACAAGATGTTCTTCCCATTGTCAGTCACCATGGTTCCCATTTGCAGTTTTCATGGAGTAAGCCATGATTTCATTTATTGATTGATGATATTTAGCAGTTCCTCCCATGTGTGCGCCAAGGCAAACCATGTGAAGAACAGCGTGAAACCCGCTGTGTCCTGCACACATGGTAGGCTGGAAGGGCACTGGAAAAAAAATTAAATAAAAATCCCCCTCCCCACAAAAAAAAATATAAAAAAAAAAAAAAGAATTATAAAAAAAATAAAAAAAATTTACAAAATTAACAAAAAAAAAACCTTTGATAAATTTGATATGTTACTATGTTACTAATATGTTACTATGTTGCTATGATATGTTATTATTATAAATGTGTTCAAATAAGATAAATGTTAAGAATTAATATGTAATTGACAATTAGCAATGGTGTCACAGAAAAAAGTGCCTAAGTGCAAAAAACGTGCGCACATCCATGAACCAATATAGACAAGTGCACTGTCACAGGCACAACAGCCTAGGAGCGTGGAGGCCACAGCGGCGGGACCTGTCCAAGTTGCTGTTGTGGTTGTGCAGGAACCACAATCACCCAGTGGGCCTTAAAGGATATGTATTGTCCCTGACCGTAGTTACAGCTCCAGACGTAAGCACTACCGTGCACTTTGGTACACACTGACAGGCTCAAGGACTGGCCCACCTTCTGTTCAACAAAATTGTACAGGCCTGGTACTGCCTTCTTCACAAAGAAATGACAGCTTGGGACTCTCCACCTTGGCTCGGCACAAGCCATCAGTTGAAAGGTGCAGAGTCCACCACCTGAAAAGGGAGGGACTGCAGCACTAGCAACTTGGACAGGTGCACATTTAGCTTCTGCGCGTTGGATAAGTGGGCACATACTGTTGTCTCTTGGACATGGCTTGGCCAATGGATTGCTGGTGAAATGACTGACTCGGATTAAGAGGAGGAGGAGCATCTGGAGCGACAGAGGATGGGTATGACACACAGGAGGTGGTGGAGCCTTGGCTGGCTGGAACAGGGAGCGACGTGCCACTGGGTAATGCAGCAGGCTGGACCACCACTTTGGAGCCAACTCTCCCAGGCCGCTTTATGGTGACGCTGCAAATGTTGATGCAGGGCTGTGGGGCCAACATTGGGACCCTGGCCACACTTCGCCTTCTGCCTACACATCTTTTATATAGCCATGTTAACCTCCTGCGGATGCTTGATGAAAAACTGCCACATCGCCGAGTAGCTGATTTTCCTACCAACAGTCCGCACTAATTCACTGCTGCTGCTGCCGCCGCCGACTCCAGGGGCCCTCTTTCACTACCTCCTGGGAAGATAGCCTGCCTTGCAGCAAGTGGTCTACCCCGAGCACATTTGCCTCCATGCTTTCCCCTTCTGCCACCATGCTGACCGCTAAATCTATCACTCTCCATCACTCCAAGCCTTTAAAAGTGCCCCCAAAACTCACTGATGTCCTCCTCAGGTTCCTCAACAGTGTCTGCTTAAGAAGCCAAAACGCTTGCAACACCACCTCCCACGCCGCTCTCCTCATCACTACTTGCCTGCCTAGTGGAAGAAGTGGTGAGTGTCTCCTCCACTTCTTGGCTGGGCAGTAGCTGCTGATTTTTCAGCCGCCGCCGACTCCAGGGGCCCTCTTTCACTACCTCCTGGGAAGATAGCCTGCCTTGCAGCAAGTGGTCTACCCCGAGCACATTTGCCTCCATACTTTTCCCTTCTGCCACCATGCTGACCGCTAAATCTATCACTCTCCATCACTCCAAGCCTTTAAAAGTGCCCCCAAAACTCACTGATGTCCTCCTCAGGTTCCTCAACAGTGTCTGCTTAAGAAGCCAAAACGCTTGCAACACCACCTCCCACGCCGCTCTCCTCATCACTACTTGCCTGCCTAGTGGAAGAAGCGGTGAGTGTCTCCTCCACTTCTTGGCTGGGCAGTAGCTGCTGATTTTTCAGATTATCAGATCGTCCTCACTGAATAGTGGAGCTGAACCCAAAGCATAAGATATAACCGACAGTTGACTGGGGTGTCAGATGTCACTTGTGATGAACTGGATGATCGTGTTAACCAATCGATGATGGCAGATGGGTTGCTGGTCGAGACACGACCGCTAGCTGATACCAGGAGATCCGGCCTCTCACTGAGACTCCTGCTGCCACTCACCCCTAGTCTGTTGTGACCTCTGCTTGATTGATTTAGGCCTCTGCAACTTCTCTGTGCCCATCCTGGCACTTCTCTGCCTGACATACTTGCGTGCGTATATGATGGAAGGACAAAACGCTACACTACACTTAAACAGGAATTGACGATAACAGCAGCAGGTGTGTAACTATCTATGGCCTTTCACTAAGTAGTAACTAGGCCCTGAAGACTTTAACAGGAACAAAGTGATAAAACTGTTAGATGTGCGTATGTGATGCTCTGATCAGGGCAATTCAGTGTGCTCCAGTACACTTGAAAAATGTTCAGGCATAGATCAGCCAAGATTTCCACCCACCAATGCCTGATGCATCAGAGTAGATTGATCATGGTGCCAGACCAACACTTCAGAAATATGGAAAGTGCAAAACAGATTTAAAGCGCTGCTCTCCAGTTACAGACATTCCTCCGCATAAGACCACAAGTAATTATTGAGGAAATGCTTTACGTTAATCTGAATTTTATTAATATTCTTAGGATAAGATATATGTGCCCAAAATATGTATATGTTCTCTTTATGCTGCTGCCAACTCCTGGGTGTGTCTTTCAGGCAATATATGGATTCTTAATGCTGCTGCCAACTCCAGGGTGTGTCTTTCAGGCAATATATGGGCTCCTAATGCTGCTGCCAACTCCAATGTGTTTTTCAGGCAATATATGAGCTCCTAATACTGCTGCCAACTCCAATGTGTCTTTCAGGCAATATATGGGCTCCTTAGGCTGCTGCCAACTCCAATGTGTTTTTCAGACAACATATGGGCTCCTAATACTGCTGCCAACTCCAGGGTGTGTCTTTAAGGCAATATATGGTCTCCCCATGCTGCTGCCAACTCCAATGTGTCTTTCAGGCAATATATGGGTTCCTTATGCTGCTGCCAACTCCAGTGTCTCTTTCAGGCAATATATGGGCTCTGAATGCTGCTGCCAACTCCAGAGCGTGTTTTTCAGGCAATATATGGGCTTCTAATGATGCTGCCAACTCCAGGGTGTGTTTTTCAGGCAATATATGGGTTCCTTATGCTGCTGCCAACTCCAGTGTCTCTTCCAGGCAATATATGGGATCCTAATGCTGCTGCCAATGCCAGGGTGTGTTTTTCAGGCAATATATGGGTTCCTTATGCTGCTGCCAACTCCAGTGTCTCTTTCAGACAATATATGGGCTCCTAATGCTGCTGCCAACTCCAGGGTATGTTTTTCAGGCAATATATGTGTTCCTTACGCTGCTGCCAACTCCAGTGTCTCTTTCAAGCAATATATGGGATCCTAATGCTGCTGCCAACTCCAATGTGTCTTTCGGGCAATGTATGGGCTCCTAATGCTGCTGCCAACTCCAGGATGTGCCTTTCAGGCAATATATGGTCCCCCCATGCTGCTGCCAACTCCAGAGTCTCTTTCAGGCAATATATGGGCTCCTTAGGCTGCTGCCAACTCCAGGGTGTGTCTTTCAGGCAATATATGGGCTCCTTAGGCTGCTGCCAACTCCAGGGTGTGTCTTTCAGGCAATATATGGGCTCCTTAGGCTGCTGCCAACTCCGGGGTGTGTATTTCAGGCAATATATTGGCTCCTTAGGCTGCTGCCAACTCCAGGGTGTGTCTTTCAGGCAATATATGGGCTCCTAATGCTGCTGCCAACTCCACTGTGTGTCTTTCAGGCAATATATTGGCTCCCTATGCTGTTGCCAACTCCAATGTGTCTTTCAGGCAATATATGGGCTCCTAATGCTGCTGCCAACTCCAGGATGTGTCTTTAAGCAATATATGGGCTCCTTAGGCTGCTGCCAACTCCAGTGTCTCTTTCAGACAATATATGGGCTCCTAATGCTGCTGCCAACTCCAGGGTATGTTTTTCAGGCAATATATGGGTTCCTTACGCTGCTGCCAACTCCAGTGTCTCTTTCAAGCAATATATGGGATCCTAATGCTGCTGCCAACTCCAATGTGTCTTTCGGGCAATGTATGGGCTCCTAATGCTGCTGCCAACTCCAGGATGTGTCTTTAAGGCAATATATGGTCCCCCCATGCTGCTGCCAACTCCAGAGTCTCTTTCAGGCAATATATGGGCTCCTTAGGCTGCTGCCAACTCCAGGGTGTGTCTTTCAGGCAATATATGGGCTCCTTAGGCTGATGCCCTATGGAGGCTCTCGGAAGCCCAGAAAAAACGTTTTTAATAGCGATTTGTCGCGAATAAATTCGGACCGAAACAAATTTTTCCGGAAAATTCGGCGAATCGGCCAGATCAAATTTTTCAAAAGTTCGCTCATCTCTAATGGTAATATATGTCACTTAAAAAAAAAACTTTATTTGATTTGAGCCCTGCAATACTGTTGATAAAATAGCTGTGCATTAATAAATCCCAGAATAACAGGCCTGGACTGCAACACATTTGACACCTGGAATATCTACTTGTTTTGTCCACAATCATCTAGATATTTGCATTTGATGTACAGAGCTGAATTAATTAATTGTGATTGGCACGGCATCAGTAATGCATTTTAATGAGACAACCAAAAGCTAAAATTACCAAAACAGGTACTAGGTGCAAACGTGTAAAGACAATTAATAGGTAGTCACTGCATCTAAGCAGGGGAAAGTTACTAAATAACAAAGCAAGCATGAGGGGAGACCATTGGGTTCCACGGGCATCAAAATGATATATTTATATCTCGGTCAGACTATTCACCCATATTTTTAATTTTTTATACAATGTTTTATCACATCAGCAGACCCTACCACCAATTTGCTGGTGCATAGATCACATTTAACGTCCAGACTGACTCAATTCAGACCCAGGTGGAATTCTAAATCTACTTTTAGGAGAGAAAACAGCCATTTACCTTCATTGTCTACCATGGAGCTGATTTAGAGCCAGTTGAAAATTTGCACCCGATAGACAATGAAAGTCATTGGCAGTTTTCAATCTTGAAAAAGGAGTGAAAATTCTCACCTGTCTCTAAATCGACCCCAATATATTTGAAACGGTCTAACTGTCCTGACAAGAAGCTCCGTATGATGGACACCAGGAAGTTGCTGTGCCACACGATACCTAGGAGGAGATACAGCTGCCAATGAGCAACGCTTGCCTCTGGGCCTCCCAGCTCAATTCACTCTGTGTGTAAGCCTGTCAGGTACATCTAGCAAGCAGAAAAGTTATGCTGCAGAAGAGCATAGTGCTCTGGTTGGGATCCTGGAAATAGCTCCACAGGACAAGAGGGGGGTCCTTAGTTTTGCACTGGAAACCATGAAAGATACTGTTCAGGTCATTTACCCTTTAATAAACCTTTCAACAACAGGAAAACTCAGTGTTTCTTTCCCATAGCCACTTTCTCTAAGCTGGGTGCTTTTAAACTTGTGGGGGGTCCTGCACAGTCCCGGCAGTCCCAGCATACCCCCACTGCCTCAAATTACAAATTAATGCACCCAGGTAGTGCCCGTTATGTCCCCTCTGATCTCGTAAATGGGTACATTTATACAGTAGAGGGGAGATTAATCTGACCAACTGAGAAATAAATTGAATAAAAACCAGCATGAACAGCTTCATTCCGCAGAGGCACCAGGGTCATGTACGTTTCACTGGGGATGGTTTTCATCATATGCAAAAGCTGCCATGAATCTATGCTACAATTTTGGGGGAGGTTTAAATGTAAAATATGAAAAGATTCTGTACGGTACAAGAACAGTTCATGAATTTTCTCGATAGCAAAGAGTTTCAGATAACAGATCCTTCAAGATTGGTCTTAAAGCACAGCAATTATTCAAAGACGGAGAAAGGACAAAGTAATGTCTGCCCGATGCGAGAGAGGAAGTGTGTTTTTTCTCATTCCAGCTAGAAAGTGACATAATGAGACCCTTGGGCCTGAAGACTAAGCAGAAAATGTGCAAATTCTTTGAACGGGTTCTGTAATAAAGGCAGAGATTGTAGATGCGGGGCCCTGAATTACAGTTCACAATATTCAATGTTTCTTCAACCAAGACTAACACTGGCTGCTGTATTATCTTGCAAATCACAGGCTCCCATAGCAATATGTAGTCATACCCAAGAGCTCTGTGACGTCCAACATGACACCGTTATTGCCCGATATTGTTGGGTTGCTTAATCTTTATCCAGTTGTCAAACTCACCAGTAAAAACGTGATCAGACTGAATGCGCTGTCTCATGCACATAAAAGTAGCCATATCGCAAAAAATATATAATAAATTATAAAAATCCAATTAAATATGCTAGATGGCAATACGATGGCTCATTTATACACCCGGCATCAGAAAAATTCCACCCAAGCCTGTTTCTTCCTTTTTATGAAAAATTTTGGGTGCTTTTACAGGAGAGTTCTACTCAACTCCAATGGGCTTTCTCCTAAACCAGCCTATGCTATCGCAATTTTTCCAATGTGTCTAGATTCTTTTACCCATCATGCAGTGCTTTGAGTGCTATTCAACTCCTATGGCCTTTCTCTTCAGCCAGCCTATGCTGGAATTACATCCTATTGCTATCCCTTTTTTCCAATGTGTCTAGATACTTTTACCCATCATGCTTTGAGTCCTACTCAACTCCAATGGCCTTTCTCTTGAGCCAGCCAATGCTGGAATAGCATCTTATTGCTATTGCAGTTTTTCAGATGTGGCTAGATGCTTTTACCCATCATGCAGTGCTTTGAGTAATTATTTGGAGTGGTTAATGCTGCTGCTCCACACAGGCTGGCTTAGAAGACATACATTGGAATTGAGCAGATGACCCTGTAAAAGTGGAATGGTATGCTTAAAAAACTATATTTTCTTTCTCCCAGTAGAAGGAAACCACAAGCAGGATTTTATTTTATTTGGGGCAAATAAGTCACCGCTCCTCTCATTATCCAGTAAATTCATATGGATTTTTAATATTGAGCGATTTCCCAAAACATCTCCTATTATTGCATAAGCGTGCTAGCCTGATGTAGTACAGCAAGAGTAATAGTTAAATAATGACGTACAATTTCCCCTTTAAATAGTATTATCTTACAATGGCAGTAGATCTATAGGGGCTGGGGAGCTAGACATTTAGTTTTGCTCCATCACTGTCACATGACTAGTAGTAGTGCACATGTGTGAAAAAAAGCGCATGCGGACTGGTGTCTTCAGCATTCACTGCCAGCCATGGATTGGGTGATGGCAATCTCTATGGGCATGTGTACATGACATTTTGGCACTTCAGTGCACCTGAATGTGCATTTTGAGTAGGAATGCTCACCATGATAACTCTTGCAGAAGATGCCACTCAACCTTTGACTGAGGTTATGCTAATGAACCCTAAAACTTCCCATCTGACGTGTTCATCTAATTATCTAAATTCTAATACTTCTGGATCTCAGTTATTGGCATGTTCAGATTCTCCCTGGATCTATTTTTCTAGCTTCTCCACTGCCTGTGAGAACCTCTGCCGCTTGCACGAACCTTTGTTACATGCAACAAACTACTCAGTCTGTCTCACAAATTTAAACCTTTACTGCCACTATCTACCTACCTTTAGCCTTCATCTATTACATGAGTAACAAATAGTGATGAGCTTCAGATTCAAGTAATTGGCACCCATGTGTTGCTAGGGGAATCACAAGAGCTATGCCTTAAAGCACATATGCTCAACCATGTGGCCCTCAGAGCCATCTGATGTTGCCCCGAACTACTGTGGGGAAAGTGTGTGTGTGTGTGTGTGTGTGTGTGTGTGTGTGTGTGTGTGTATAGCACTGACATGTAAACGTAGTTAAATAGGGTACAAAAGGATGGGTGATTGCACAGAGAGTGATATAGGAGGGGAGCATTGGCAAATAGAAGCGACATTTGTGGCTTGGAGGAACTCTGTGACATCGATTGCACACCACATTTGGAAGAAATCTTCGGCACAATAAGTTGGCAATAGTATTTCTATAAAATTTTTATGCTTGGTATCGGAGGGGGCTTAGATAGATTGAGAATCGGGAATATGGTTAAGATGTGGGGTGGATGGGGGAAGGGCTATAAATAATGGAGCTATATATTCAGAAAGGTAAGCCAATGAGCACATGTATTGCTAGCATGTGGAGCTTGTTACATATGAATGTAGGGGTATGGTGGAAGGACATACAAGTGGAGTTTGTGGGTAACCTGATTGTTGTAGAAAATCTTCATTGTGCTATGCCAAAAGAAAACATTCTGAATCTATTCAATGCGCCCTGTGACCAGGTTGCAGATCATGTAAGTGGTCCATGCTTGACAAAAGGTTGAGCCCCAGCCTTAAAGGATCTCCCAGTTGGCCGGAGCTTTCTTTTTTTTCATAGTGTTACACTATATGTGATCTGCCACACTCCAACTTGGCACAGGGGTGTGGAAGTGCCCATAGCCATGGACCCAGTCCAACCCTGGAATGACATTGAATCTATGTGGAATGCCCCCTATGTCTAGTGTGCAGGATTGATTATTCTGGAAACACATTTTTAAAGCAATAAAAAATGAGCCAAATCATTTGCTGTTTTGTCCCATGGATTTAATGGTTCAAAAGAACCCCAATAGCCAGACTTTGGGAGGGGGCAGGGAATTGTTTCTTGTAATACCACACATATGCTAAAAGGTGTGTGCCCCTTAGTTTCAGATTTTGACCTTCCTTTAATATGTCAGAACACAGCCTGACAGCGATTTGTTAAAAAGCCTATAATTACTATTATTGTCATTGAACATACAAAAGGGTTCATAATGAAGTCACAGCCACATTTAGTGAAACCTTTAGGTATACATACAACATATGTATACTGTGATATACTCTCCTCTTCATTGATATATTCAGTATATAACACAATAAAACCAAACTCAGGAACTAAAACCCTTTCAAAATATTTTTGCTTCTTGATGCAGCAGGACACAGAGGTAATTAAATGATTACATAACACCCTCTGCACTACAGCCTTCCAAACATTTACCTGTTGCTCACTGCTAAATCAAAAATAAATCAGCAAATATGATATTTATGTTGAACGTGGCATGCAGCGACAATGTATTTCTCAGGTACAGCTGCCGGCTCTGCCACCTCGGAATGCTAATGAGACGCCGGACTATTTGTCCAGTTTGTGGGCAGCATTGGCCTGTAATTTCTGTATTCTGAACAATGATTTCTGCTCAAGAAAAGCAGAGGATGGGGGTGAAGGGGGGGCTTGCCTACCTTGTTGAAAGGCTTTATTTTTTTCTATTAACAAACCAGTCCAAGCAGCAAGGTCAGACTGCCCCATCAATGGCAAATCATTTACAAGGTGGTTTTGCTTAGTAAAGCTGACTCTTTCTTTGTCCCTCCAAACATAGGGTTGCAGTAAGCAACATGGGGCAAGGATTGTCAACATGTGTTTATTTACAATGTGCCACATAATTTAGCACTAGATTCGAAAATTATTGTGATACTTACGGATTCTCTCCCATGCTTGAAAGAATTTGGAGAGCATGGAATAACCTATATGGCTTTGGGGAGGCAGCCCCCAGCCTTGTGAACTGGTATAAGGGGTCTCATGGACCCCTTACCAGTTCACAAGGGGTTAAATGTAAAAATAAAAACATCACCTCTGATCCTGTGTCCCCCGGCGATCTCTGATGACAGCTGACAGTCTGCTCGGGTGTTTGGAGGAGAGAGCCTGGGGAGGGGGGGGGGCAATCACAACCCTCTCCCCCTCCCCACCTCTTTCCTCCAACCACCCGAGCAGACTGAGTCTTAGTCTCGGGTGCTGGACTTAAAAAGCCGGCTGCTGGTGACATCACAGTGATGTCACCCGTCCCCGCCCCCAGGTCCAGGAAGTGGGGGAAGAGGGCGATTTCAGCCCTCTCCTCGTCACGGAAGAGGCTGAGAGGCTGGGGGGCAATCGGAGGCCCCCCAGTGAAGAGGACACCCGTTGGGAGACAGCGTGGCCTCAGGTAAGCAAATGTCATTTTTTTATTTTTCTTTACAGTTAGCAGCTGCCCTATTCCGGGGGCTCTCCTGGAGCCATCCGACCCCCCACGGCGGATCGTAACACCTACGGGCTTGGCACTTAACGCCCAGCCAAGCCAGCACGTAGGCAACAAAAGGGTTACAGTGTTCATGTTACAATGTTATAACAATGTAATTCCATATGTTTTTGTTTTGTTACTAGTGGATACATGTCTAAAAACAGCCTTTAATCACACAGCCTCTGGTGCTATGGGCTACAATTACATGATTTTGAGCGCCGGCGATGTTTAAGACGTTACGGTTCGCTCACATACAGCTTAGTACAGTGACTCACATATCATATTCATCAATGCCGGACAGCGACTGAGGCGCTCTGAAACAATGATCCATGGCCGAGCACAGCGACTACTAGCGGCGCTCTGAAATCCGCTCTACAGGCGCTCATCTGTCGCTACCTGGCACTAGTAATGAATCAGCCTGCCCGTTCCAGGACTGGATGTGATGAGTGTGGTGGAGGCTCCCTTGGCAGGATGTTTAGTGGAGGCCCCCTGTCATTAATTGACAGGGGGCCTCCACCTTTTGTCCTGTGCAGCTGATTGATCCTAGTCCAGCGTTCAGCAACTCACCTGATCTCCAAATAGCATCCCTGGGCCCAGTGCATGTTGGGATTCCAAGATGGCGCTGCCCGACGGATGACGACTGGGGAGTGGAGGGATGCCGAGTATGATGCGACCTGAGAGGTAAGTTAACATTAACTGTTTTGTAAACCAGCGGAGCAGGGGGGCTGAACAAGCCAGGTCTGGGGAGTTTTTACTAACTCCCAATGACCTGTAATGTTCCTCTTTAAAGTATCACCGCCATCAGGGGCCTAAATGGTGAAAAGCAGAATTTTCCATATGTGTGCTTTGGTTTTGGTGTTGGTGGTTTTGGCAGTGGAGAGCCCATACCAGCCTGCAAGTAGATGTTTCTCAATAAACAACATCCAATTCCAGAACCAAGCTTCCTCTTTTGGACCAATTTCCTATATTAAGTTCTGGGTACCAGTCTTAGGATTAGCTTCATGAAATGTCAAATCTCCACACTCCAGGTAGACAGTTTCTAGGCACTGGGACCTAGAGAGCAATACGTTAGTCAAGTATCTAAAAACTCCAGATTTATGGAGTGTTAAAACGAAATGGTCCATGTGTCAAGGATGTGCTTGATATACACGAGCCACACTCAAGGAGATACTTGGTGAATATTAGCTTTTTCTTAGTGGTATATACCGTGACAGAAACACTACAGGCCAGCATGGAGCCATACGTGCTTTTCTGCTGTTTCGACCCATTAGAGCCAATAAAGTCTTAACATTGTCAGGCAAGGGCATACGGCAAATCTTTGATCTATGGGAAAATATTAAGTGGCTGAGAAGAATAACATTGTTAGCAATAATTTATGGGAGGGAAGATTCACTTAGCTTGTTTGGAATGAGCTGTTTATTAACTATCGTTGCCTCAGATGGAATAATTCATTAAATGCATGTATCTGCTAATTGATATGACATCACATCGACAGTCATGTCGGTCTAAAGACTGTCTATATCATAAACTTTATGGTTTCCTGGTTATTTGAATTTTATAGCACCTGGATTCAATACATTTAAAAAACTGAAACGAAAGCTTGACTTGACCTTTCATTTTTTCTTTATATAAAAAAGAAAACTTCAAATTATTAACTAGCTGATTCAATAAAGTTCTCATCATTAGTATCTTAAAAAAGTAAACTTTGATTTCCAAGTTTGTGCTATGCTGCCTTGCTATAGATTAATCAGTGCAGATTCAGCCTCCTCTTTATTGACCTGTCAGATGAAATTACTGCCAATAATTTGATTGCATAGTAGCACCAGTACCTCCCCTGTGCCTCTTTATCGAACTTCAGAATAAAACATTAGAATGTGGTTGCAATGCTCAAAAAATATATGCTACTTAAAGGACAACTGTAGGTAAAAGTGAATATCCTGCATTTAACCCTCCAAAAGCTCTGTTAAAGTGGACCAAAACCCATCAAACTTGTGAAATACATTTTGCCAAAGCCCCTGCCAATACTCCCCTCTTAGGGTGTAGAACTAGAATTGGATATATCTGCTTTTTTGAATTGTCCTAGAACACTGATATATTTGCTGTCCTTCGGTGTGAGATGGCAGGAGATCAGTCATTGTTTAGATGTGACAATGACATCATTACCCTACACAACAATGAATGGAGGAGGCGGAGCTTTACATCTAAAACAGGCAACATTATCCGAGATTAGGGTGAAGCAGGAGCGGTGAAAATTGGCAAAAGGTGCTTCTCATGAAGGGGGGGGGGGGGATTTAGGGGATGCTAGTTAAAAATGTGGGTTTTGTTACGCTTTAAAGCTCAAAAATAACACATATTTTCATTTTCGTACCCATTTTTTATAAGCATTTTTGGGCTAGAGCTACTCTAGTGGCTACTATAAAAGCTCTATTAGCTCTAAAAAGTGGACCAAAACCTTCCACTTTTTAGAGCTAATAGCTAATGTTCCCTGTCAAACATTGTAACCGCAGCAATGACAGTTCTTGCTAACTGTCACAGTCAACAGCAGAATGGGAATATCAAAGGTTGGGGTTTATATTTGAGGCATTATGGGAAGCCTTCATGAGGCCTTTGTATCTCTTGTGTGGGGCCCCTTCCATTCTAGACACCTGCCAAGCAATGTCTTTAACAGCATTAAGGGCAAGCTATGTCTTTAACTGCATTAAGGGCAGTCGGAGGGGGGGGGGGCATCCAGAATGCTGCACCCCCCTTCACATAACCGCTGAGAATGCAGCCACGCAATTGGCCACCGGAACTCACGTGAGTAGGGGGTGGCACCTTGGAATGACCCCTGGGTTACAGGGGTTTCCCTTCTAACACACCTTCTACCTAAAAGAGGATTCCTCTAATGCTGGAACACCAAATTACCCTCCTAATTTTCCAATTATTATCCCTGTTGAAAATTGCCTTTCCTATACCCCAATATACTAGCCTATGCGTCAATTTCTTGTATGGATGTAATGTTTATCATTGACGAACCTAAAAGATTGAGAATGCTGTACATTCAGAGTCTCTATTCAGTTGCCTCCAGCAAGCAGACTGAGCATTATAGGTTAACATCTAGGTTAGTGGTGGAGAACCTATGACATGCATGCCAGAGGCAGAACTCTCTGCATCTTGTAGGCTGAGTGTCCTCTTTTCAATCATCAGGACTATATTAGTTTTAAAGTATAAGACAGGCTGCTTTCTTCCCTATGTTTGTAATAAGGTCACCTGAAGTCAGGTCTGCACATACAGTAGTTGTAGAAGATGTTCTTAATATGGAAAGTGCAGGTATTTGGGGTTATGTGTTGAAATATATACTTACTTGGCAATATTTCTATTTTTTAGTCAGTCTACCTATACCTGGGTGGCTTAGTGCCTGTTGCACTCACTGTTCAATGTTTATTCACCCGGTCAAGGGCTTGCTCCACTGAGCCTGATAAAAATATGCTTGGTTATATTAAACAATATATTTTATCCATGTCTAACCCCGATCCTGTTGACAAAATGCAGAGAAAATGGGTAAGAACCCAATTAACCCCAGGGATATTTAGTTTACAGTTTGTTGTATTTCACTTTGTGTTATGAACCATTTTTTGTTACAGCTAAACATGTCATGTGTTCTCCAGATTAATTTGAACTCTTTCAAGTACACCATGATATATTAGTTTACTCGAGGCACTTTACATCAAATAGCGTGCCCCTTTCAGGATCCATCCCTAGTCTACATTTTATAACAAGGATGATACACATGCAGCAATTACTTTACGCATGTGTTGAAGCCCTTTTAGCGAAATAGTCTTTGAGATTAAATTCATAGACTGTCTCTTTCTGAAACTGGACCCCATATAAAATCAAAGACTTCGTATTACAGAAAATACATGCAATGCCAGTAAACAATCTACTATTATTTGATCAGCATTGAGCATATTCAAATGCATGAGTAAAGGAGGTGCAGGGATTTGAGACTAGAGCCCAAATTACATGATGTATCTACTGCCATAGCATCTAGGTTAATGTTAACCAAAACCTAAAAAGGAAGGTTTAATAAAGCAGGCAACCTAAAATTTGGATCCCAGATTTTATCCTCAGACCCCATGATTTTTCCTGTTCTAGCATCTAGGTTAACCAAGACTAGCAAAAAAAGTTTCAATAAAAGCAGGAAATCTAGGGTGTGGATCATTTTTTTATATTTCCCCTTTTTTTTAAGGCATAAGAGCTGTGAAGATTTATACTCCTCAGAAATGTTTTCCGTGGGAAAAACTTTTTTTCAGTGGTTGAAGGGGTAGAACACATATCATCCTAGTGGAACCTAGGTCATTTCTTTGATCAATATTTTCTGCTTCTGCTCTTTGTATGTAGTGGCAAATATTAACTTTGGTTTAAAAGGGGCGTAGATGAAGCTGGAGTCATTGGGTAAGGAATCAGGTTTAGGAGTAGCATCAAAGAGATTGTGTGAATTAAGGTTGAAGCAACAAGGAAGTGATGTCGAATAGACATAGAGGGAGAATCATAAAAACACTAGCTCATTGGCTGCTACACTGAACAGCTATTACACCATGGCAAGAAAATTCTATTCATTTATGAAAAGCCATATGCATTTAATGTCTTGTGTCAAATGAAAAGTAAAACTTTGCAGAGTTAGGTTAAAACATTTTCTTGATTATGGTACATTTCTGGAAAGAGTTTTCTCTCTCTCTCTCTCTCTCTCTCTCTCTCTCTCTCTCTCTCTCTGTATTTTACAGTTACAATTAGTAGGTGAGGAGGGGCTGTGCATTTGTAATGTACATAAAAAACGGGCTGTTTCTAGGGGAAGGAGAGCGGGACAACCACCCTTGGCGCTAAGGCAATCGGAGGCGTCTTTATCCCAGCCATTCTATTTTCTGCAGAACTGTTAGTGGTGCCGGCCATAGAACAGGCCCCTGATCCCCCACATTGGGCATGGCATAGGTCATGGCTAGGGATGAGCGAATTGATCCGGACGAACCCGGATTCGATCCGAATTTCAGGAAAAATTCGATTCGGATCGAATCCGAATTTCCCCGCGATTCGATCACTCGAAGTTTTCCTTTAACATCCATTCATTTACATTTACAGGCATTCTAAGATGGCGGACGGGACATGTCTGGACATCTATCCCGCGCCAGTGCAAGCTGGGGCAGTCACATGCAGCCTATCAGCAGCCAGCAAGCCCGGTGACGTCACACAGCGGTATTTAACTGCGGCCATCTTGCTTTTCCTCATTTCTCTATTGCATTCGTGACAGACAGAACGCTGTGTAGCTGAGGCACTTAGACAGGCAGGGACAGACAGGGACAGGCTGGAGACAGGCAGGAGACAGGCAGGAGACAGGCAGGAGACAGACAGGAGACAGACAGAAAGCCAGGGAAAGGTAGGAAAAACGGAGGCTGTGACAGGGAGATTTTTTTTTTTTCATCCAGCCTTTGTTAGCGTTTTCAGGCTGCTTATAGTAACTAACTGTGCATATATACTGAACTGATCTTAAGTCTGCTGTGAGGCATCCCATTCTGTGACTAAAGCAGCCTCTGTTTAAGACCATATAAGCATTTGCTCTTATCATATTTGAAATTAGCCTGATAAAGACACTTTTGCTGGGCAAAGCACTACTGGACCCTGCCAGGTCCATTCCTGCCCAGGGCATCCCATTCTGTGACTACAGCAGCCTCTGTTTAAGACCATATAAGCATTTGCTCTTATCATATTTGAAATTAGCCTGATAAAGACACTTTTGCTGGGCAAAGCACTACTGTACCCTGCCAGGTCCATTCCTGCCCAGGGCATCCCATTCTGTGACTAAAGCAGCCTCTGTTTAAGACCATATAAGCATTTGCTCTTATCATATTTGAAATTAGCCTGATAAAGACACTTTTGCTGGGCAAAGCACTACTGGACCCTGCCAGGTCCATTCCTGCCCAGGGCATCCCATTCTGTGACTACAGCAGCCTCTGTTTAAGACCATATAAGCATTTGCTCTTATCATATTTGAAATTAGCCTGATAAAGACACTTTTGCTGGGCAAAGCACTACTGGACCCTGCCAGGTCCATTCCTGCCCAGGGCATCCCATTCTGTGACTACAGCAGCCTCTGTTTAAGACCATATAAGCATTTGCTCTTATCATATTTGAAATTAGCCTGATAAAGACACTTTTGCTGGGCAAAGCACTACTGTACCCTGCCAGGTCCATTCCTGCCCAGGGCATCCCATTCTGTGACTAAAGCAGCCTCTGTTTAAGACCATATAAGCATTTGCTCTTATCATATTTGAAATTAGGCCTGATAAAGACACTTTTGCTGGGCAAAGCACTACTGGACCCTGCCAGGTCGATTCCTGTTGGGGCATCCCATTCTGTGACTAAAGCAGCCTCTGTTTAAGACCATATAAGCATTTGCTCTTATCATATTTGAAATTAGGCCTGATAAAGACACTTTTGCTGGGCAAAGCACTACTGTACCCTGTCAGGTCCATTCCTGCCCAGGGCATCCCATTCTGTGACTAAAGCAGCCTCTGTTTAAGACCATATAAGCATTTGCTCTTATCATATTTGAAATTAGCCTGATAAAGACACTTTTGCTGGGCAAAGCACTACTGGACCCTGCCAGGTCCATTCCTGCCCAGGGCATCCCATTCTGTGACTAAAGCAGCCTCTGTTTAAGACCATATAAGCATTTGCTCTTATCATATTTGAAATTAGCCTGATAAAGACACTTTTGCTGGGCAAAGCACTACTGTACCCTGCCAGGTCCATTCCTGCCCAGGGCATCCCATTCTGTGACTAAAGCAGCCTCTGTTTAAGACCATATAAGCATTTGCTCTTATCATATTTGAAATTAGCCTGATAAAGACACTTTTGCTGGGCAAAGCACTACTGGACCCTGCCAGGTCCATTCCTGCCCAGGGCATCCCATTCTGTGACTAAAGCAGCCTCTGTTTAAGACCATATAAGCATTTGCTCTTATCATATTTGAAATTAGCCTGATAAAGACACTTTTGCTGGGCAAAGCACTACTGTACCCTGCCAGGTCCATTCCTGCCCAGGGCATCCCATTCTGTGACTAAAGCAGCCTCTGTTTAAGACCATATAAGCATTTGCTCTTATCATATTTGAAATTAGCCTGATAAAGACACTTTTGCTGGGCAAAGCACTACTGGACCCTGCCAGGTCCATTCCTGCCCAGGGCATCCCATTCTGTGACTAAAGCAGCCTCTGTTTAAGACCATATAAGCATTTGCTCTTATCATATTTGAAATTAGCCTGATAAAGACACTTTTGCTGGGCAAAGCACTACTGTACCCTGCCAGGTCCATTCCTGCCCAGGGCATCCCATTCTGTGACTAAAGCAGCCTCTGTTTAAGACCATATAAGCATTTGCTCTTATCATATTTGAAATTAGCCTGATAAAGACACTTTTGCTGGGCAAAGCACTACTGTACCCTGCCAGGTCCATTCCTGCCCAGGGCATCCCATTCTGTTACTAAAGCAGCCTCTGTTTAAGACCATATAAGCATTTGCTCTTATCATATTTGAAATTAGCCTGATAAAGACACTTTTGCTGGGCAAAGCACTACTGTACCCTGCCAGGTCCATTCCTGCCCAGGGCATCCCATTCTGTGACTAAAGCAGCCTCTGTTTAAGACCATATAAGCATTTGCTCTTATCATATTTGAAATTAGCCTGATAAAGACACTTTTGCTGGGCAAAGCACTACTGTACCCTGCCAGGTCCATTCCTGCCCAGGGCATCCCATTCTGTGACTACAGCAGCCTCTGTTTAAGACCATATAAGCATTTGCTCTTATCATATTTGAAATTAGCCTGATAAAGACACTTTTGCTGGGCAAAGCACTACTGGACCCTGCCAGGTCCATTCCTGCCCAGGGCATCCCATTCTGTGACTACAGCAGCCTCTGTTTAAGACCATATAAGCATTTGCTCTTATCATATTTGAAATTAGCCTGATAAAGACACTTTTGCTGGGCAAAGCACTACTGTACCCTGCCAGGTCCATTCCTGCCCAGGGCATCCCATTCTGTGACTAAAGCAGCCTCTGTTTAAGACCATATAAGCATTTGCTCTTATCATATTTGAAATTAGGCCTGATAAAGACACTTTTGCTGGGCAAAGCACTACTGGACCCTGCCAGGTCGATTCCTGTTGGGGCATCCCATTCTGTGACTACAGCAGCCTCTGTTTAAGACCATATAAGCATTTGCTCTTATTATATTTATATTATAAGACACTTTTGCTGGGCATAGGCTTACTGCTGCCTGCCAGGTGCACTTCTGTTGAGGCATCCCATTCTGTAACATAGCATACCCCTCTTTATTTACACTAAGCAGCTCTCTTATTTACACTAAGCAGGCCTGTTGGAGGCTGAGTGTTACTGCTCACTTTTGGTGTGCATTATATTCTGTTTCATATAGACCCACCGCTGCCCGGGGTTTTTTTAAATATCACCTACTACCACGCCAGTTAGACTATGTCGGGCAGACAAGTGCCTGGAAGTGAAAAGAGGAGTGGCAGAGGCCAAGATTCCGCAGGCAGAGCTCGCATCAGACTGGGGGCCAGTAGCAGCAGGAGTCACGCTGAGAGACCTAATCTGCCAGTATCTGCTAGCGGTCGGGTCTCCACCAGTAACGCATCTGCCGTGGTAGATTGGCTGACGCGCTCATCAACAACATCATCACAACTTACATCTGAGACCCCCAGTCTAGGGTCGGTAGGTTCCTCTGACACAACCCTGAGTTGGCATGCCCCGAGAGCAGTCCCTGTCCTCCCATTGCCTCTGTCCTACGCCGTTCCCTCCCCCAGCGACGTATCCTATGCTTTGGGTTCAGCTCCACTCTTTAGTGAGGAGGACGATCAGATACAGGAGGACAGTCAGCAGCTACTGCCCAGCCAAGAAATGGAGGTGGCTTCTTTAGCTAGGCAGACAAATAGTGATGTGGACAGTTTCGTGGGTGCTGCGAGCGTTCCAGCTCCTGCGCCAGACACTGTTGACGAATCCACGAACATCAGTGACGTACAGCCACAACTCGGTGATGATGATGATGACGACGATGAAGCCGATCGCACTTGGGAGCCGGGTGATGAAGGGGCTTCATCGTCATCATCAGGAGAAGAGGGGCGCAGGTTGCCCCGGAGTCAGCAGCTGAGGCAGCAAGGTGGTAGCAGTCAGCATGGGGGCACAATTCCAAAGGCTGGAGCCGGCCGGGGCCGGGGCCGGGGTAGAGCACCTGCTGTGCGGCAGTCTACCTTATCGGGAGGTAGTGGAGCAGGGGTTCCTGGAGTTGGCAACAGCAGCAGTGAATCAGTGAGGCCAGGGGGTGGGAAAAGTAGCTACTCGGCAGTGTGGCAGTTTTTCCTGAGGCATCCGCAGGAGGGTAACATGGCCACATGCAAGATATGTAGGCAAAAGGTGAAGCGTGGCCAGGGTCCAAATGTTGGCACCACGGCCCTGCGTCAACATATGATGCGTCACCATAAAACGACCTGGGAGAACCGAGGCTCCCAAGGGGTGGTCCAGTCTGCTTCCTCACCAAGTGAGCTCCCAATTTCTGCCAGCCAAGGCTCCAGCACCTCAGCCGAAGGCAGCTGTGCGTCATACCCATCCTCTGTCGCTCCTGCTCCTCCTCCTCCTCCTCCAAGTCATGCATCCCGCCAGCAATCCATCAGCGAAGCCATGTCCAAGAGACAGCAGTATGCGCCCACTCATCCTACGGCGCAGAAGCTGAATGTTCTCCTGTCCAAGTTGCTGGTGCTGCAGTCGCTCCCTTTTCAGGTGGTGGAATCTGCACCTTTCAGAGAACTGATGGCTTGTGCCGAGCCGAGGTGGAGAGTCCCAAGCCGTCATTTCTTTGCCAAGAAGGCAGTACCAGCGCTGCACACTTTTGTTGAACAGAAGGTGGGCCAGTCCTTGAGCCTGTCGGTGTGTAGCAAAATACATGGCAGCGCCGACATCTGGAGCTGTAACTACGGTCAGGGGCAGTACATGTCGTTTACGGCCCACTGGGTGAATGTGGTCCCTTTGCAGCAGCAACTTGGACAGGTCACGCCGCTTCGGCCTCCGCGCTCTCTGCCCATTGGGCCTGTGACACCGTGCGACTCGGCCTCCTCATCCTCCGCCATCTCCTCACCCTCCACTGTAGGCTCAAGTCTCAGTGCCCCTCCAGTCTACCATGTGTGCAGGGCACGGAGGTGTCACGCAGTGCTTCACATGGTTTGTCTTGGCGAACGGAGTCACACAGGGGAGGAACTGCTTAAATGTATTCATCAGGAAATCCAAACATGGCTTACTCCGAGAAAACTTAAAATGGGAATCATGGTTACCGACAATGGGAAGAACATTTTGTCTGCGCTGCGCCAAGGAAGCCTGACCCATGCCCCCTGCATGGCTCACGTCTTCAATCTGGTTGTCAAGCGGTTTCTGAAGTGTTCCCCCCATCTGCAAGACATCCTAACAACTTCAAGGAAACTTTGCATGCACTTCAGCCACTCCTACACCGCCAAACACACCCTTCTTGAGCTACAGCGTCAGAATGGTATCCCCCAACATAGTCTGATTTGCGATGTTTCCACCCGTTGGAATTCCACCCTTCACATGTTGGACCGATTATATGAACAGAGAAAAGCCATCACGGATTTCCTGATGATCCAAGCAGATAGGGGGACTCCCCTGTGTAACTTCAATGTCAACCAGTGGCAGCTCATACGTGACACCTGCCGTTTGCTCAGGCCCTTTGAGGATGCCACTTTATTTGTCAGTCGGCAGGATTACGGGATGAACGACGTGATTCCACTGCTTCATGTACTACAGCACATGTTGGAAACCATGGCTGGTCAGGGCACTGGAGACATGGCGTTTACATCTTACGGCCACATGAACCCCGCTGGAGCTGAACTGGAGGAGGAGGAAGAGGAGGAGGAGGAGTTGCCCAGCGAAACACAGTTTAGGCTTGGCGAAATGGCTGGTTTATCTAGTCAGCGGACAGGAGAGGAGGAGCAGGAGCAGCCAGAGGAGCTAGAGGTTTTTGAGGAAGGCGAGACAGAGGACCCGGGCACACCGTGGCAGTATGCAGTGGAGATGGAGACAGGTAGTCCATCCGAGTCACTTGCGCAAATGGCACGAAGCATGCTCACGTGCTTGCGTAGTGACCCCAGAATTGTTTCCATCTGTCGGCGGGATGACTTCTGGCTGTCCACCTTATTGGACCCTCGCTTCCGGCACAAAATGGGGGCATTTTTTAAACCCACCGAGAGGGAGGACAAACTCAACTACTACAAAGACATTCTACGTAGGCAGTTGGCCGATGCCTATCTGCGCCATGGTCCATACTCTCGCAGGTCTGACTCGAGGGGACCTCTGCGCTCACCTTCCACTGCCATGGCCGCTGGGGGGGTTGGCAGGAGCAGCAGCAGCAGCTCCATCAGCAGCAGCAGCCTCAGTCTTCAGTCGCTAATGAGTAGCTTTCTACACCCGCATAGTGAGGCTACTCATGAGCAGCAGGAAGACCTGGAGCAGGACCTGAACCAGCAGGTCATGTCATACTTTGACATGACCATGCCAACACACCTTGAGGATCCGCTGGACTTCTGGGCAGCCAAACTTGATTTGTGGCCGCAACTAGCAGAGTTTGCCCTGGAAAAGCTGTCCTGCCCGGCAAGTAGCGTGCCATCTGAGCGGGTGTTTAGTGCGGCGGGGGCCATAGTTACGGCGAGGAGAACTCGTCTGTCAACTAAAAATGTGGAGAGACTCACCTTTGTCAAAATGAATCAGGGATGGATCAGCCAGGATTTCCACCCACCAATGCCTGATGCATGCGACTAGATTCAGCATGGTGCCACGTTTTACACTTTCCAAATGGTGCAAAACATATTTATGTCTTTAGGCCATTTTTTGGGCTCCTGCTGCTGCTACTGTCAACTCCTGCCAACTCCAGGGTGTGATTCATCCAATTTTTGGGCTCCTGAAGCCAACTCCAGTGTATATTTGGGCTCCTGCTGCTGCTGCTGCCAACTTCTGCCAACTCCAGGGTGTGATTCATCCAATTTTTGGGCTCCTGAAGCCAACTCCAGTGTATATTTGGGCTCCTGCTGCTGCTACTGTCAACTCCTGCCAACTCCAGGGTGTGATTCATCCAATTTTTGGGCTCCTGAGGCCAACTCCAGTGTATATTTGGGCTCCTGCTGCTGCTGCTGCCAACTTCTGCCAACTCCAGGGTGTGATTCATCCAATTTTTGGGCTCCTGAGGCCAACTCCAGTGTATATTTGGGCTCCTGCTGCTGCTGCTGCCAACTTCTGCCAACTCCAGGGTGTGATTCATCCAATTTTTGGGCTCCTGAAGCCAACTCCAGTGTATATTTGGGCTCCTGCTGCTGCTGCTGTCAACTCCTGCCAACTCCAGGGTGTGATTCATCCAATTTTTGGGCTCCTGAGGCCAACTCCAGTGTATATTTGGGCTCCTGCTGCTGCTGCTGCCAACTTCTGCCAACTCCAGGGTGTGATTCATCCAATTTTTGGGCTCCTGAGGCCAACTCCAGTGTATATTTGGGCTCCTGCTGCTGCTGCTGCCAACTTCTGCCAACTCCAGGGTGTGATTCATCCAATTTTTGGGCTCCTGAGGCCAACTCCAGTGTATATTTGGGCTCCTGCTGCTGCCAACTTCTGCCAACTCCAGGGTGTGATTCATCCAATTTTTGGGCTCCTGAAGCCAACTCCAGTGTATATTTGGGCTCCTGCTGCTGCTACTGTCAACTCCTGCCAACTCCAGGGTGTGATTCATCCAATTTTTGGGCTCCTGAAGCCAACTCCAGTGTATATTTGGGCTCCTGCTGCTGCTGCTGCCAACTTCTGCCAACTCCAGGGTGTGATTCATCCAATTTTTGGGCTCCTGAAGCCAACTCCAGTGTATATTTGGGCTCCTGCTGCTGCTACTGTCAACTCCTGCCAACTCCAGGGTGTGATTCATCCAATTTTTGGGCTCCTGAAGCCAACTCCAGTGTATATTTGGGCTCCTGCTGCTGCTACTGTCAACTCCTGCCAACTCCAGGGTGTGATTCATCCAATTTTTGGGCTCCTGAAGCAAACTCCAGTGTATATTTGGGCTCCTGCTGCTGCTGCTGCCAACTTCTGCCAACTCCAGGGTGTGATTCATCCAATTTTTGGGCTCCTGAAGCCAACTCCAGTGTATATTTGGGCTCCTGCTGCTGCTACTGTCAACTCCTGCCAACTCCAGGGTGTGATTCATCCAATTTTTGGGCTCCTGAGGCCAACTCCAGTGTATATTTGGGCTCCTGCTGCTGCTGCTGCTGCCAACTTCTGCCAACTCCAGGGTGTGATTCATCCAATTTTTGGGCTACTGAAGCCAACTCCAGTGTATATTTGGGCTCCTGCTGCTGCTACTGTCAACTCCTGCCAACTCCAGGGTGTGATTCATCCAATTTTTGGGCTCCTGAGGCCAACTCCAGTGTATATTTGGGCTCCTGCTGCTGCTGCTACTGTCAACTCCTGCCAACTCCAGGGTGTGATTCATCCAATTTTTGGGCTCCTGAAGCCAACTCCAGTGTATATTTGGGCTCCTGCTGCTGCTACTGTCAACTCCTGCCAACTCCAGGGTGTGATTCATCCAATTTTTGGGCTCCTGAGGCCAACTCCAGTGTATATTTGGGCTTCTGCTGCTGCTACTGTCAACTCCTGCCAACTCCAGGGTGTGATTCATCCAATTTTTGGGCTCCTGAAGCCAACTCCAGTGTATATTTGGGCTCCTGCTGCTGCTGCTGCCAACTTCTGCCAACTCCAGGGTGTGATTCATCCAATTTTTGGGCTCCTGAAGCCAACTCCAGTGTATATTTGGGCTCCTGCTGCTGCTACTGTCAACTCCTGCCAACTCCAGGGTGTGATTCATCCAATTTTTGGGCTCCTGAAGCCAACTCCAGTGTATATTTGGGCTCCTGCTGCTGCTACTGTCAACTCCTGCCAACTCCAGGGTGTGATTCATCCAATTTTTGGGCTCCTGAAGCCAACTCCAGTGTATATTTGGGCTCCTGCTGCTGCTGCTGCCAACTTCTGCCAACTCCAGGGTGTGATTCATCCAATTTTTGGGCTCCTGAAGCCAACTCCAGTGTATATTTGGGCTCCTGCTGCTGCTACTGTCAACTCCTGCCAACTCCAGGGTGTGATTCATCCAATTTTTGGGCTCCTGAGGCCAACTCCATTGTATATTTGGGCTCCTGCTGCTGCTGCTACTGTCAACTCCTGCCAACTCCAGGGTGTGATTCATCCAATTTTTGGGCTCCTGAAGCCAACTCCAGTGTATATTTGGGCTCCTGCTGCTGCTACTGTCAACTCCTGCCAACTCCAGGGTGTGATTCATCCAATTTTTGGGCTCCTGAAGCCAACTCCAGTGTATATTTGGGCTCCTGCTGCTGCTGCTGCCAACTTCTGCCAACTCCAGGGTGTGATTCATCCAATTTTTGGGCTCCTGAAGCCAACTCCAGTGTATATTTGGGCTCCTGCTGCTGCTACTGTCAACTCCTGCCAACTCCAGGGTGTGATTCATCCAATTTTTGGGCTCCTGAAGCCAACTCCAGTGTATATTTGGGCTCCTGCTGCTGCTTCTGTCAACTCCTGCCAACTCCAGGGTGTGATTCATCCAATTTTTGGGCTCCTGAGGCCAACTCCAGTGTATATTTGGGCTCCTGCTGCTGCTACTGTCAACTCCTGCCAACTCCAGGGTGTGATTCATCCAATTTTTGGGCTCCTGAGGCCAACTCCAGTGTATATTTGGGCTCCTGCTGCTGCTACTGTCAACTCCTGCCAACTCCAGGGTGTGATTCATCCAATTTTTGGGCTCCTGAAGCCAACTCCAGTGTATATTTGGGCTCCTGCTGCTGCTGCTGCCAACTTCTGCCAACTCCAGGGTGTGATTCATCCAATTTTTGGGCTCCTGAAGCCAACTCCAGTGTATATTTGGGCTCCTGCTGCTGCTACTGTCAACTCCTGCCAACTCCAGGGTGTGATTCATCCAATTTTTGGGCTCCTGAAGCCAACTCCAGTGTATATTTGGGCTCCTGCTGCTGCTACTGTCAACTCCTGCCAACTCCAGGGTGTGATTCATCCAATTTTTGGGCTCCTGAAGCCAACTCCAGTGTATATTTGGGCTCCTGCTGCTGCTGCTGCCAACTTCTGCCAACTCCAGGGTGTGATTCATCCAATTTTTGGGCTCCTGAAGCCAACTCCAGTGTATATTTGGGCTCCTGCTGCTGCTACTGTCAACTCCTGCCAACTCCAGGGTGTGATTCATCCAATTTTTGGGCTCCTGAGGCCAACTCCAGTGTATATTTGGGCTCCTGCTGCTGCTGCTGCTGCCAACTTCTGCCAACTCCAGGGTGTGATTCATCCAATTTTTGGGCTACTGAAGCCAACTCCAGTGTATATTTGGGCTCCTGCTGCTGCTACTGTCAACTCCTGCCAACTCCAGGGTGTGATTCATCCAATTTTTGGGCTCCTGAGGCCAACTCCAGTGTATATTTGGGCTCCTGCTGCTGCTGCTGCCAACTTCTGCCAACTCCAGGGTGTGATTCATCCAATTTTTGGGCTCCTGAAGCCAACTCCAGTGTATATTTGGGCTCCTGCTGCTGCTGCTGCCAACTTCTGCCAACTCCAGGGTGTGATTCATCCAATTTTTGGGCTCCTGAAGCCAACTCCAGTGTATATTTGGGCTCCTGCTGCTGCTACTGTCAACTCCTGCCAACTCCAGGGTGTGATTCATCCAATTTTTGGGCTCCTGAAGCCAACTCCAGTGTATATTTGGGCTCCTGCTGCTGCTGCTGCCAACTTCTGCCAACTCCAGGGTGTGATTCATCCAATCTTTGGGCTCCTGAAGCCAACTCCAGTGTATATTTGGGCTCCTGCTGCTGCTACTGTCAACTCCTGCCAACTCCAGGGTGTGATTCATCCAATTATTGGGCTCCTGAGGCCAACTCCAGTGTATATTTGGGCTCCTGCTGCTGCTGCTGCTGCTGCTGCCAACTTCTGCCAACTCCAGGGTGTGATTCATCCAATTTTTGGGCTACTGAAGCCAACTCCAGTGTATATTTGGGCTCCTGCTGCTGCTACTGTCAACTCCTGCCAACTCCAGGGTGTGATTCATCCAATTTTTGGGCTCCTGAGGCCAACTCCAGTGTATATTTGGGCTCCTGCTGCTGCTGCTGCCAACTTCTGCCAACTCCAGGGTGTGATTCATCCAATTTTTGGGCTCCTGAAGCCAACTCCAGTGTATATTTGGGCTCCTGCTGCTGCTGCTGCCAACTTCTGCCAACTCCAGGGTGTGATTCATCCAATTTTTGGGCTCCTGAAGCCAACTCCAGTGTATATTTGGGCTCCTGCTGCTGCTACTGTCAACTCCTGCCAACTCCAGGGTGTGATTCATCCAATTTTTGGGCTCCTGAGGCCAACTCCAGTGTATATTTGGGCTCCTTCTGCCCCTCATAGTGATGCCACTTCAACTCTCTGCAATTGTGCCGCTCTGCGATTCTATTAGCGATGCCTCTGATCTGCATGTGATATTTATTCAAAGTATTATTTAACCCAGCACGCATCCTGTGCGTGTTACAGCAAGGCTGAATGGTTTACAACCCTATTGAGGCTCTAGGAGGCTCAGAAATAGCCGTTTTTAATAGCGATTCGTCGCGAATTTATTCGGGTCGAAACGATTTTTGTCGGAAAATTCGGCGAATCAGTCGAATCGAATTTTTCAAAAGTTCGCTCATCTCTAGTCATGGCATAGGGAGGCACTACCTGCTGCTAAGGAAGCAGCACAGCATAGCTCACACCATCCCTATATAGGACAGGAGTAACACCATAGGATGGGTGAGGAGGGAGCAGAGTTTTTTCCTTTCCGCACTTTCTTTTTTTGCCCTGCATATAAATGATAGATGATAAAATGAAAACAATGATAAGAATTACTAAGTAGGCCAGTCAGCCCTCCTAATGTCTATCCACCTTATCCACAAGCGCTTGTTTTGCAGTCTGCATGCTGTGTCACACCTACATAAAGCAATAATAATGTAGACACAACAAAGCAATCAATTATTTAAAAGACAGCTACAGTTAGACAGTCAGCTATCCTGAGTAAGTTATATGTGACTGTGAAATGCGTAGAATCATATCTTGTAACCTATGGGCCACTTAAAATGATGGGGTGACTGTGAGGGTGATTCCCTGTAGACCAAAAAAAGGTCATCGCCCTTCCCCACCCAATTAAGTATGAAGAAAAAAGTGTAGCTTGACCCCCACCCAAATCCAACAATAACCTTAACAATAAAAGTGATTAAAAATATTCCTAATTCCTAATTGCAGAGTTTACCCACTGGAGCTGCAACGCACCAAGATTTATTTTAAGAAAAATCATAATAAACCCGGCTCTTGTTTGGCAAACATAAAATGCAATTACGGAGCAGTTAGAAAGCTAAATCTACAGGGAAGCCTTCATGAAAAAATAAACATTTTGGTTTTCTTTAGCATCTCAAATAACCCAGCAATTATCCAGCAAATGGCAGGGTAAAAAAAATTATATATAATTCATAAATTCCAGCCTTAAATATGAGTCTACCCGCAAGTACCTGCCGATAAAGAACAATGTCACCAGCTGGATTACGCAACAGCCAGACTTCCCTCTTTTTTTCCAGGAATGTAACGGCGCAGCGACAACCAGTATAACACTTGTCATAGACTGAGAGCCAAATATAAGCTAAGACAGACTAAGGTGACTATTTAAGGAGTATTTTAAAAAATACAAGTGGCAGGCAAAGCATGGAGTTTTTTTCTAACAAATGATTTATTTACAAGAGTAAATGACAAAAAATGTAAGGAGTGTGCTGCATCCCTCTTTGCAGTTCACAGAGGTATCCCTCTTGCAGGTTTTAGCAGGGCCATAATTCAGCAGGATGTCAGCGTTTAAGGTAACGCTGACATCCAGAAACACAGTGCGGGAGGGTGGAGGGATTATTTGAGAGGAACACCAGAAAATACAATTCTGTGATTACTCACCTGTAGAATTGGTATTATGAGTATACAGTACGTCCTGCTCCAAATCTAATACTTACACTTGGGATATACTCTGCCAGATGGCGCTGGACTGCAGAGACATCGAAAATAGGCTCCTCCCGGCCCCTCAAATACCCGGGGACCTCCCACAAATCCCCAGCATTGAAAAGCAGTTAATGAGAAGCCGGGAGAATTAAACAATCCAAACTATCAACTATAACAATGATAACAATCACCATACAGGCGATCCAAGATAATGCAAACCAAGGGTGGGTTGGAGCAGGACATACTGTATACTCATAATACCAATTCTACAGGTGAGTAATCACAGAATTGTATTATTCTTAGTATACAGTACGTCCTGCTCCAAATCTAATACTTACACTTGGGACATCCAATAGCAGTGTCCATAAAGTAGGGTGGGATCCCCAAGAAAAGTCAGCAGCAGACAGTTTAAACCACTGCCGCCTGCAGAACCTTTTGGCCAAAAGCAGCATCAGCTTAAGCTATAACATCAACCTTGTAAAACTTTGAAAAGGTATGAACAGAAGACCAAGTAGCGGCCTTGCAAACTTGTTCAACAGAAGCCTGGTGCTGAAAAGCCCAAGAGGCACCAATAGCACGAGTGGAATGAGCAGTAAGGCGGAAGGGAGGATTCTTCCCCTTAGCAGAGTAGGCCTGAATCACAGCCTGACGAATCCACTTGCTGATAGTAGACTTGGCAGGAGCCAAACCCTTCCTAGGATCAGAAGGGACCACAAAAAGAGCATCAGTCTTCCTGAAAGGTGCAGTAGCCACCAGATAGTACTTCAGACACCTAACCACATCCAAAGAGTGCAAAACCCTCTCCTTAGCATTGCTGGGATTAGGGCACAAAGAAGGAAGAACAATATCCTGATTCAAATGAAAGGCAGACACTACCTTAGGCAGAAAGTCAGGTTTGAAACGAAACACCACCTTGTCCTGGTGTCTCTCATAGTAGGGGGGCTGAATGGGAATCGCCGCCAATTCAGACACACGCCTGACAGAAGTGATAGCCACCAGAAATACAACCTTGAGCGTAAGAATGGCCAAGGCAGCATCCTGCACAGGTTCAAAGGGAGCACCCTGCAAGGCTGAAAGAACCAAGTTCAGATCCCAAACAGGCACCATAGGCTTACGTGGGGGGCGCAAATGAGTGACCCCCTGGAAAAAAGTCGTGATCAGAGGGTGCTGAGCAAAGGACTTCTGGAAGAAAATAGCCAGGGCAGAAACCTGATCCTTCAGAGTACTGAGCTGGAGTCCCATCTCCAACCCATGCTGCAGGAACTCCAGAATCCTGGGAATAGAGAACACACGACAGGGAAGAGACTTAGACTCACACCAGTCAATGTAGGCACGCCAAACCCTGTAATAAATGGAAGAGAAAGACTTCTTCCTAGCTTTAAACAAAGTATCCACAACCGAGGAAGACAGCCCCTTCTCCATCAAGATGGAGGTTTCAGCAGCCAAGCCGTCAAAGCCAGAGTTTGTAAATTGGGATGGCGTAGTGAGCCCTGAGTGAGCAGATCTGGCACCAAGGGCAGAGCGTACTGATCTACTGCCAGCTGCACCACGTCTGCGAACCACACTCTTCTTGGCCACCTGGGGGCCACCAGAATTGCTGGTACCCCTTCCAGAGCAATCTTGCGCAGAACCCTGCCCAGCAGGGGAATTGGGGGGAAGACATACAGGAACTGAAAGTCCTGCCATGACATTGCTAGTGCATCCGAGGTCAAGGCCAGAGGATCCTGGGACAGAGAGACAAAAGCTGGGAGCTTGTGATTGTGGCGGGACGAAAACAGATCCACATCTGGTTGGCCCCAACGGTGACACAGGGATTGAAACACCCTGCTGCATAGGGACCATTATCCCTGGCGAGAGGTCCCCCTGCTCAGAGAGTCCGCCAGGCGATTTTCCACCCCCGGGATGTACACAGCTGATATGCAGGGGACATTGGCCTCCGCCCAAGTCAGGATCAGAGACGCTTCCTGGAGGGCCCCCTTGCTCTGGGTCCCTCCCTGATGATTGATGTAGGCAACTGCCGTCTGGTTGTCCAAGCGCACCTGAACAGGCAGGTCCCAAAAGTGAGTAGTCAAGTGAGCCAGAACTAGCCTGATCGCCTGCAGCTCCAAGACATTGATAGGTGTGTGGGCCTCCTGAGGGTCCCACCTCCCCTGGAACCGCAGGGACTTCCAGAAACCCCCCCAGCCTGACAGACTGGCATCTGTGGTGACCGTCTCCCAGGAAGGGGCAAGAAAGGATCTGCCCCCAACAGGTTCCTTGAGTCCATCCACCACGAGAGGGACCTCCTGACCAGGGGGGAGAGCACACAGACCCTGTCCAGGGACGCTGGGTCCTTGTCCCATGCTGACAATAGGTGAAGTTGCAGGGGCCTCAAGTGGAACTGAGCATAAGGGACTGCTTCGAAGCATGCCACCATCAGGCCCACCAGCTGCATCCCCTGCCTTATGGAGGGATGGGGACAAGCTAGGAGGGACTGAGCCTGTGCAATCAGACTGTCCACCTTCTGTTGAGGAAGGAAGATCCTTGCCTAAACTGTATCCAGATGCATTCCTAGGAATGGAGTTACCAAGGAAGGGGACAGTGAGGACTTGGAGTGATTGATCACCCATCCAAATGACTCCAGAGTGGACACCGCCAGCTGAGTATCCAACTCTTCCTGATGTAGAGACTGGGAAGTGATGAGAATGTCGTCCAGATAGGGAAGCACGCGGACGCCCTGACATCTGAGCAGAGACATCACACGAGCCAGCACCTTGGTGAACACCCTGGGAGCTGAAGTGAGGCCAAAGAGCAAGGCCACAAACTGGTAGTGTTGATCCATCAGAGCGAACCTGAGGAACCTTTGATGACCTGGGAACACAAGAATATGAAGATAAGCACCTTTGATGTCCACAGAAGTCATGAAATCCCCTTGGCGCAGGGAACTGATGGCAGAGCGCAGAGTTTCCATGCGAAAGCGCCTGCCCCTGACAAACTTGTTGAGGATCTTCAAGTCCAGGATGGGCCTGACTGACCCATCTTTTTTGGGTACTGTGAATAGGTTGGAATAAAAGCCCCAGCTCCAGGAGGCCTTGCACTGCTTGCACTAGCTCCTGAGCTGACACAGGGTCCTGAGGAATCCGGGATCTGATGAATCTTGGAGGGGGACAGGCAGCAAGCTCCAACTTGTAACCGGAGGACACTACCTCCTGAATCCACCAGTCTGAGACATGAAGCCTCCAGACGTGAGCAAAGTGCTGCAGCCGTCCCCCCACCCGGATGGGTGAGGGCGTCCCATCATGCCTGAGGGGGCTTGGGAGAGGATTTTGCTTTGGGACCCCAGGAAGAGCCAGGACGCCCACGTACTCTGCCCTTACCCCAGAAATCTCCCTGGGCCCCAAGAAAGGAAACCCCCCTTCCCTGTCTGGCACCACGGTAAGGGGAGGAGAAGGAACCCTGACCCCGAAAGGGCCGAGATTGCCGCCTGCGCTGGGGTAACCGGCCTCCCTTAGCAAAAAGGTCCAGACGGTCCCCAAACAGGCGCAGTCCTTTAAAGGGAAACCCAGTGAGGGCCTTCTTGGCAGCGTTGTCAGCAGCCCACTGGTACAGCCAAACCGAGTGGCGTATAGCCACCACAACGGCAGAAGTTCTGGCACACATTCTGATGGTGTCATCCATGGCTGAGAGGACAAAATTTACAAAAACATCACAACTGGAGAGTGCATTAAACACCTCACAAGGCAAATCATCAGGGGCACTACCAAGCATATTTCTGATAAGGGTTCTAGTGGCCACAGCAGTAATGGAAGAGGCACAGACCGGGCACAGCGCCGTCCCCGCACATGCAAAGGCGTGGGATGCCAGCTGGTCAATGCGCCGGTCCTCAGCATCCCGCAGGGTAGTGGAGTCAGGGGAATGCATGACAGAGGTGTTAGATAGCCCTAGGATCGGGGCATCCACATCGGGGGGAGGGGATGACCAACATTTAACCACCTCAGCAGGTAAGGGATACTTCCTATCCTAACTTTTTGGAACCCCAGGAAGTTTACTGGGGCCCTCCCATTCCTTGAGCACAAGGTTATGGAAATGTGCCTGCTCGGGAAATTCCAAACATGATTTTGCTGTATGGAAAAGCTCCCCTCTTTGCCTGGGAGCCGCAACAGGGAGAGAGATGGACAGAACCTCAAAAATCTGGGTCAATAATCTGTCAGTGTCATCCGGGGCCCAGGGGTCAGAGCCAGAATCGTCATGACCCCTTGGTCTCTCATCAGATGAGCCTGAATCAGAAAAGAGCTCCCCTTCATCAGACGGGGTATAGCCACAAAGATTCAAAAACTCCTCAGTTCCCATATGGAAAACAGTGACATTAGGCGTCAAGTGCCGCTTTTTAGCAGGAGCCTTACGCGCTAAGGACTTAGCAATCAACTGCTCAAAAGTAGCCAGTCTAGAAGACACATCAGGCTGAGAATCCCCACTAGTATGCAACTCAACAGGAGTGAGATTTAAGCTTGGGGGAGTAGGTGAAGTGAAACGAGGTGCAGCCACTGGCAGGCCAGATTGCAATGCAAGCACCTGCTCAGCACAGGGTACACAGACCCGCGCCTTGTCAGCGTCAGCATGAGGCTGCCCACACGCTACACACAGCCGGTCTTGTCCCGAAGGGACCCCGGTCACATTATCCTGGGATGCCTCCATATGGTGATTATAGCGGCGCTATACGCCGATAGGGAATAACGCTATATAGCAACCCCGAATGCCCCAATAACCTGCTAGCGAAGTGGGAGTATTATTTTTACAAGGCCTACTAGTTATATACTAATACAGGGCCGGGAGAAGCCAAAAGGGTTCGCCCCGCCTGAAAGACATAAGCAGACAAGACCTTAAGTACATCGTAACAAAAGTGAAAGATATAAAGCCGCCTGCGAGGGCACTTACGGACCGAGCTAGGTAGGGGTCCGTCGCGCATGGGCCAACCAAGCAGGTAAAAGATGGCGTCGGTATACCTTGAGGGGCGGGCCGGTATCAGCGATGACGCAGAGCGCACCATAGACCCCCCCCCGTAGAGCGCGAAGCCAGAACGTGCAAGCAGCCAATGACAGCGCACCAACGCCTGAGGTAATGCCGCCGCCAAGCGTGGAACCAAGTCAGCGCGCGGCGGCGGCGGCAATTTTAAAAAGACAGTAAAGGCAAGTCATTGCGGCGGCTGACACAAGACTAAACAGAATGGAAAAAGAGTGTAAAACACAGAATGCATAGCATACACATTTACACCCCCCCCCCCTTTTCCCCCTGAAGGCTACAAGGAGGATGAGGGAGGACAGGGGCCACTTAAACAGGGCCCACCGATGGGCGGGGCAAGGGGGCAATAGTGCGGGAGGGGCATCCCATAGAGGCTCACCATAAGCCTGAACCGCCTACCCTTTGGTGGGGGATTGCGGTGGAGCAGCGCTCCTAAGCACCTGACAGCGGTGCTGCCTACCTTCACCGGACCAGCGCAGCCAAGGCTGGGAGGCATATTACTAGTGGAACGGGTGGGAATAGTCCTACAGGGCCGCAGGCTAATAGCCCCGCTCACCTGCGAGTAGAGAGCCATTTCTCGTCCTACGCAGCCAGACTGCCGAGAAATTCTGGGGATTTGTGGGAGGCCCCTGGGTATTTGAGGGGCCGGGAGGAGCCTATTTTCGATGTCTCTGCAGTCCAGCGCCATCTGGCGGAGTATATCCCAAGTGTAAGTATTAGATTTGGAGCAGGACATACTGTATACTAAGGCCCTTATTTATGAAGGAATAGCGACAGGTAGCGACTGGTGAGCGGCCGGTAATGACGGGCACCGCCACGAGAACGCCGGCTCCCCACCACGTTCACACATTTATCAAGCTGATCCTGCTTAGCGACTGAGATAGCGCCAGATAGCCACTCATTCATCATTATTCCAGCCTCAGCCCACAGCGCCAGCGTCCGACCTTGAACAGCGACAGGTATGACCTTTCGCTACCTGGCGCTCTCCAATGCATTTCAATGGAACAATCTTTAAATATTCATAATTAATTGTTATTAATGTTTTTTTTGTTTTTTTAAATGTGATAAATTCTGTGACCACTTCTGCCATGTTAGATTTTAAGGTAAAAAAAAAAAAAAACATTTGTGCAGAATTGATATTACAGGTCTGATATTATTGTATTCATATTACTAAATTCTTTAAAAAAAAAATTTATTTTTGGTTTCCAAAAATATGGTGGTTTGGGGGTTAAAAAACTACTTTTAACACATTGCCGCCAGCGCTCTGGGGTTTAAACATGCATTTCACAGCGCGAGAATTTTTGGAGCATGATTTTTTGATGAATATGGTGGGAGCCGGTCGCTCTGACCAGTCGCTATCATGCGCACCCATACATCGCGGAACCTGTCAAATAGCGACTCCTAACCCCGTATTCAACATTACCGCACACCGACTGAGTCGCTATCAACAACCGAACAATGGCCAAGCACAGCGACTACTAGCGGGCGCTGTGAAAATACTGCTACAGTCGCTCAACTGTCGCTACCTGCCGCTATTAATGAATCGGCCTCTAAGAATAAGGTCTGATGTTCCTCTTTAATATTTACATAGCTTAAGAACATTTTCACAGTAGTTTTACTCTCTTTGGCATGTCACCTTTCAGTTTTTTCTTTATAGTTTTGTGGCACTTCCATGGTACCTACTTGCTTTAAACATTTGTTTTTTGCTCCTTTACCCTTTTGTTTAGCTACATAGGTTTGCTCTTGTTTCTAACCTTTTTATTCTCATAATGTATCTATCACAATTAATATCGAGATTTTCTTTAAAGTCCCATTTGGTGCCAATGCTTTTGTTTCCCAGTCAATGCAGTTTAGGGCATTTCTAAGCTGAAGAAATTTTACCTTTCTGAAGTTCCAAATGTTAGCGTCTCCATTAAAAGGTGTACCTATTGACAGATACGGTAAGTGGAAATGTATATAATAATCACTAAGGGGCATTTCCATGGTGCCCCTCGACCTGTACGTTTGTCACCTTGTCTGTATATTGATTAGTATGATGTCCTTACCTCTAGTTGGAGCCTGCACATGTCAAGGCAGGTAACTGACACATATTTTACATTTAAGTTATCCACAGTTTCGGCTTCCCAATGTCTGGTATTCTGTAGGTTTACGTGAAATTAGTCCCGTAACAGAGCACATCTAGTATTTCCATGTCTCTTGCATGCGGGCCTCTGTGGCTGTGATTTCTTGGTTTAATATTGTTTCCATGTTGTGGTAGACCACTATATTCCAGCTTGCAGTAATTACATTACACATATAATTTTATATATGCGTTTAGAGTTTGACTTGTGAATGTGCAGATGGGGACAGAAATGTACATTTGCTTTTCTAGATCCCAGCTAATATCAGTTTAATTAGTCCCACAAGATAGAGATGTTTAATATGTGGACAGTTGTTGGGTCAGAACACAATACATAGCACATTTAAAGAGAATTTTCTTTTAGGGAAGTGGCAAAACCTTTCACTTACACTCCATGACCATATTAGAATTATTGCTATGATGCCAGATTATTCCACAGAGGTTACATGTAAGAGATGCTTGTTTGCGATCTTGAATTACATGGTGGTCTTGGCGTAATCTTAGTGTTTCTATTCCTTTATTCACATCAGTTATTTACTGAAGCAGCCGGAATAACTGAGGCTTCCATGATGGAGGAAGAATGGGTAATGGGCATTCCTTCCGCACACTGTACGTGCATAAAGGACAGCTCTTTCCCCGGGAGAATACGAGACTGATGAGCCAGTGAGAGCACTAAATTGAATGAAGGTGCATTACGCCTCGTTAGAAAAGATGACTTGGCAGAGCGCAAGAAACCTTTCGATGAAAACCACTTGTAAAAGCAGAAGCTAATGTTTAATAAATGTATCACAATGACTCAAACCTGACACTAACATCCGTTTTTTGGGGCTGCAAATGACATTTGTGTCAAAGGCTTTGAAAAGTACTGAAGACCCGCTATATAGAAAGGTAAATGGTATGGCTTTAGATTAGCTGGTCTTGCTCTAAACTAGATTCCCAATTAATATACCGAATAGACACTTTATTAGCGACCCATCAAGTAGCATGTCGAACCTGGTCTGGCCTCCAGAACGAAAGCAACTAATCATGGCAGGGATTCCACTAAATGGTGAATTTATTCTACATGATTATAGGGAGAATGTGAACAGGATGGAGTCTGCAGATGCAAAAAATTAGATGACGGCGTTGACATGCTCCAAACATTCTACTGCTGCAGCATTCCTCACTGGTGTGATGGCGACATACCATATTTTTCACCATATAAGACACTCATCCCTAAAATAGGCACCTATAATTTAGAGCAGGAAAATAAGAAAATACATATTCTGCACCAAATATTATGCTAAAACACCCCCCAAGAACCAGGTAATAGGCAATGTGCAGCATCCCCGATTATAGGCAGTGTGGCATCCCTCCCTCCCATTCCCCATAGACAGCGTGGCATTCCCCCCTCCCATTCCCCACATACAGTGTGACCCCCATCCAATTCCCATAGGCAGTGTGACATTACCCCCATCTTATTCCCCATATAGGCAGTGTGGCATTCCCCCCTCCCATTTTCTATATAGGCAGTGTGGCATTCCCCCTCCCACTCCCATATAGGCAGTGTGGCATCCCTCCCCTCCCATTCCGCATATACAGTGTGGCATTCCCCCCTCCCATTTCCATATAGGCAGTGTGATTTTCCCCCTCCCATTCTCCATAGACAGTGTGGCATTCCCCCATTCCATTCCCCATATACAGTGTGGTATTCACCCTCCAATTCCTTATGTACAGTGTGGCACCTCCATCCCATTACCCATATACAGTGTAGCATTCCCACTTCCATTCCCCATATACAGTGTGACATTCCCCATCCCATTCCCCATATAGGCAGTGTAGCATTCCCCCTCCAATTCCCTATATACAGTGTGGCACCCCCCTCCCATTCCCCATATACAGTGTGGCATCCCCCCTTCCATTCCCCATATACAGTGTGGCATTCCCCCTCCAATTCCCCATATACAGTGTGGCATCCCCCCTTCCATTCCCCATATACAGTGTGGCATTCCCCCTCCAATTCCCCATATACAGTGTGGCATCCCCCCTTCACTTCCCCATATACAGTGTGGCATTTCCCCTCCAATTCCCCATATACAGTGTGGCATCCCCCTCCCATTACCCATATACAGTGTGGCATCTCCCCTCCCGTTCCCCATATACAGTGTGGCATTCCCCCTCCCATTACCCATATACAGAGTGGCATCTCCCCCTCCCATTTCCCATATACAGTGTGGCATTCTCCCTCCCATTCCCCATATACAGTGTGGCATTCCCCCTCCCATTCCCCATATACAGTGTGGCATTCCCCCTCCTATTACCCATATACAGTGTGGCATTCCCCCTCCCATTCCCCATATACAGTGTGGCATCTCCCCTCCCATTCCCCAAATACAGTGTGGCATTCCCCCTCCTACTACCCATATACAGTGGGGCATTCCAGCTCCCATTCCCCATATACAGTGTGGCATTCCCCCTCCCATTTCCCATATACAGTGTGGCATCTCCCCTCCCATTCTCCATATATAGAGTGTGGCATACCCCCTCCCATTGCTCATATACAGTGTGGCATTCCCCCTCTCATTCCCCATATACAGTGTGGCATTCCCCCTCCCATTCCCCATATACAGTGGGGCCTTCCCCCTCCCATTCCCCTTATACAGTGTGGCATCCCCCTCCCATTCCCCACATACAGTGTGGCATCCCCCTCCCATTACTCATATACAGTGTGGCATTCCCCCTCCCATTACCCATATACAGTGTGGCCTTCCCCCTCCCATTCCCCATATACAGCGTGGCATCCCCCCTCCCATTCCCCATATACAGCGTGGCATCCCCCCTCCCATTCCCATATATAGTGTGGCATTCCCCCTCCCATTACCCATATACAGTGTGGCATTCCCACTCCCATTCCCCATATACAGCGTGGCATCTCCCCTCACATTCTACATATACAGTGTGGCATCTCCCCTCCCATTCTCCATATACAGTGTGGCATCCCCCCTCCCATTCCCCATATACAGTGGGGCATCCCCCCCCCTCCCATTCCCCATATACAGTGTGGCATCCCCCCCTCCCATTCCCTATATACAGTGTGGCATTCCCCCTTCCATTCTCCTGCCCTCCTGCACTGCAAGCCCCAGGAGCTCACCAGCAAACAGCACAGACTTTTTGTCTATCTTCTCCTGGCGGCTAAGCAGGCCATAGCCAGAGCCTGGAAAAAGCAATTTACCCCAATCTCTGAGGTGTCGGCCAGAATGAACGGGTTCCTCATAAACGAAAGATTATCTAGTATTCTGACCGGCACCCATGACAAATTCCTCTCCATATGGGAGCCCTGGATGAGATTTGCCTGGCCTGGACGAGCCCCCATGGAGGCTGTAGCGACTGTGCATGTTGGCTGGTGGAGCTCCCCGCGACCTGCATGGCCCCAGAACGGATATAAACGTGTCTCAGGTCAAGTAGGTCATGCGTAGATGTTGAATGTCCTTCACGTTGTCATTTACTTCCTTGATTTGTATACATTGCAAATTATTAAAACATCAACATGATCTATGTGTAATCTTATGCAATTTAGACTGTTAGCTTTCCTTTTCACCTCCCCTGCGCGGGATGGTATTATAATGCATAAGCTTCAAATACCTGTAATGTTGAAAGCTCAATGCTTTAATAAAAATATTGAAAAAAAAAAAAAAAGATGGGCACATTTTAAAGGCCTGCGACAGAACCTATAGGCATATAGGACAGGCTTCAGGTAAGCTCCTTGATGCCATATCATTGCCTAGACCAGGGGTGGGCAATTATTTTTTCCATGTTGCCACATGAGAAACCAAAAATATTGTGGAGGGCTAGGCCAAAGGCTGAACTCAATTCTGCATAATATAATTGTATTTCTTTATAAAAAGCAGTAAATAGCATTGTGTGACAAGCTGGTATGAGTATATGTTATAGTTAAACAATGAATTTTTGTGTGTCCAGTGATATCTCACACAGCAGGACAATCCCGCCCCAGAGACATGATGCCTGTAACCCAGCCCTGGATTCCTTCACACTCCAAAGGGCTGGGTTACATGGGTTTTGGTCTGCTTTAAAACATCATGACCAAATCAGGTTAGGATGGAATAACCCCCCTCCTTTACATTATTATTAAAGTAACACAGCGCTGCTCACACTTTTTACTCAGTAGCAATGTGAAAAATTGGGGATTCGCTCACATAAAGCAGAACAAAACCCAGAGCAGCCACTGGTCTTCCCCCTGGAAATCCCAGATCGGGATGCCCCACTGTGTGAAACCATTTTTACTCAGTAGCAACATGAAAAATGGCAGACTCCCTCCCTTAAAGCGGAACAAAGCCCTGATCTGGGGTGGCCAGGTGGAAGACCAGTGCCCGCTCTGGGTTCATTTCCACTTTAAGGGGGAGTCCACCATTTGTCAAGTTGCTACTAAGTAACAAGGGTTTCACACAGTGGGGCACCCTGATCTGGGATACCCAGGGGGAAGACCAGTGGCCGCTCTGGGTCTTTTTCACATTGCTACTGAGTAAAAAGGGTTTCAAAAAGTGAAGCATCCTGATTTGGGATGCCCGGGGGGAGACCAGTGGCCGGCCTTGGATAAAAGGCTGTGTGAAACCCTTACCTTGCAGCATGGTGCCCCCGCCCCCCCAAAGCCATTGGTCTGGACAGAAATGGACTACGAGAGCCAGTGCACCATTAGGCGCTGCGTACGGCATGTAACGCATTTGGTGTGGACTACAAGTGCCAGCAGCTTGCGACATGAGGCACAAGTGGCTGGAGAACCTCCATCTCCGGCGTCCGCTCCGCAGTCACTGACACATGCCACACAGTACAGGCCAAGGGTGGGAAGAGAAACTCCGCCCACAGCCAAAACTGCAGGAGGGAGCTGTCCAATAGGAGAGCAGGTTCTAATCCACACACTCCCCCGCTACATTAGACTCACTACAGATGGGCAAAAGTGCGGTTCAAACCTGGCACTATCTTTTCTGGCAAGACTGTGCGGACAGTGGGTGGGACTGAGCGGTGGGGGCGTCGGCAGCGTGTGGCCGCGCACCTTACAGGGAACGCTGGTCGCGGGCCGGTCAGAGCCAATCAAAGGGCCGTATGTGGCCCTGGGGCCTTACAATGCCCAGGTCTGGCCTAGACTGTCCTTTTTAAGTGTACCAAAACACAGGATTTTCCCAGGTCTCGGTCCTTGCTCTGTTTGAAACCACCAGGCCGCCTGGTAAAACTCACCTTTCCCCAGTCATATGCCACATGCCCTGGTTCTCATCCAACCAGCAAAATCAGCTAAGGCTTGGCTAAGGGCCACGACCCCCGCCATCAGTCCCAGGGCCATGGTCACACCCACTGATGAGAGCGTGGCAGTACCCTGTGATTGATGTTGAGTAGCTTGATGTCCTTAGTCTTGTTGAAGCGCTGTATGTGGCCCTAGCGTTGTGCTCACTTTTGTTGCCAGGGGTTTAGACATAAAGTGATAAGTGTAAAGTGATTTTGAGGACACACCAAATGTCCACTGTTAGACACGCTGTACACTGCCATTGTATGAGAAGTGTCATTCACAAGTTTTTTTTTTGGATTCATATTGGATTGCATAGGAACAGCACCCCTTTTCCACGAGCGGCCGTAGTGGATGAATTGGAGGTGGAGTGTTTCTCTACTGCTTATTTCCTGCCTTGATGTAATTTGGAATATGTGAGTGCATAATTTACTTTATTAAATAAGTTCAATCATTACTATAGAGTTGCACTAGATGCATTTGTGCTCTCTTACATGTTACTGTCCCAAAAACTATAATATAATTGCTGAGAATCCAGTGTGGAAGCCCAAAAGAGCTGGTTATAATATTGTCCAATCTGGGGAGAATTGATGGTCCAAGAGTCCATGCCGCATAAGCAAGCGCTCGTCCACTCAGCTTTTCCCGCCATGCATATTAAACCGGACCTTCAGCATGATTTCATGAAAGGCCCGAACCCTGAAAAAACTATTCCCCAGCATCTAAAATTAATATATTTTAAGTTTTTAGTCACTTGTTATTCTTTCCCCCACTGGGCTGCAACTCTGTTCAGGACTCTAGGATATGTAGGTGCTGCCATCTTGACTCAGAAGCATCACACTTACTGAGGAGAGGAATGTGGGATAAAGTACAGGGGGTGGGGTTATAGCTGTGCTTTACACAAACAGAAAGCGCCGTCCCTTTAAGGAGGGCTGCCCCCATGACTGGCCTGCGTTCCTGTCCGGAGGCAGACCAGCCATGGGGGGAAGTGGTCACTGTAGGAAGTGACATCGGGGGAGGGGGGGGAGTATAAAGGGGACGTTTGCCCCCTCCCTTTCCTCTTTGACCCCTGACTGGATGGACGAGCAGTCCCACCAGCCCGCCCTGTTTTTGGTTGTGGTGGGATTTGTCGGTCACGTGCTTGGGGGGGGGGGGGGGTATGGAGTTAGGTGGTTTGTTAGGGTTTGGAATTGTTGTAATTTATTGTTATATTTATTATAAAAAAAACAAAACAAGATAAGGTTGGTGCAATGTGCTGTTGCCACCTGTTGTGGGTGTTGCAGTGCACCGTATTTATTATTTATGGCATTGTATATATTTTGTATTAAAAAAAAACAGAAAAGAATGTTTGATGTTTTGATCGTATGTAATGTACTGTTCTTTCTTCTAGGTGATGTATTGTTTTATATATATGTTCTGATGTATTGTCGCGGCCGTTGGGCGGGTCTCCTCTCGGGTTCTGGGTCTGAGTTAGCATGGCCAATGGGGGGGGGGGGGGGGTGCGGCTGTTTCCACGGGGGGAAACCGGCCAGGACGATTCTGGTTGATATTGTGGTGTTCGGGGTGGAAGTAGGGAAGGGGAATTTTTTGGACACCAGCAGTTAGCCCGATTAAGCTCCCTGGCCTAGGAGGGATGCGGCCGAGCTTATGTTGGTTTCTGCTTGGTTGGAGGTTGGTTTGGAAAACTTCCCTCCCTTCCCTTTCAATTTGGGGATCATAAGGCTGCTCAGACCCGGAACATAAAGGGGGACTTTTTCTAGGCTTGTTGTAAACCTGTTTATACATTGTTGGCCGTGGCCGATTAAATTTAATCATTCCAACTACATGGTGGTCTGGTCTTGTTATTCTGGGTTGGATGGGCTTAGCCGGAGGACTTATGGAACGTTAGTCCAGTCAAGAGCTGGGGTCAGGGAAAGGACAGCAATCCCAGAATGCAGAGCAACACAGTGAGAAGACACTTCCTGTTTGCAGGCTGCCTGATGCTCCATGTGCCTCCATCTTGGATGTTTAAAGGCTCATAACATGCAGTAGATGCAGGTAGGATGATTTTTAATGTCAGCAATCTGTATATACAGGGTGTGGGAAACATACCGTATAAGATAGACTCTTATTCAGGGTGAAGGTCCGCTTTAATGTGCGGCTAGAGAAGCTGATTGGAATCCTAGCCGCACATACCAGTGGCACATAGCATGTCTCCACTCCCTTCGGCTGTGTGCGGCCCTACACAGCCACTCAGTTAGAAACATAGAAGGTTGACAGCAGAAGGAGACCATAGGGTCCATCTAGTCTGCCCTTATGTGTATACTGTATGTTCTCTTTATCTTATCTTAGGATAGATGTGTGCTTATCCCAGGCATGTTTACATTCACTGACTGCTGATTTTTCAACTACTTCTGCTGGACGTTTGTTCCAGTTGCAGTGGGCGAGGCCGCGCACAGCTGGGAAGGGAGACAAATGCAGCACATGCACCGTGGGCTTGGAGGGAAGGTAAGATCAGGGCCGGCGGTCAGCACCCGGCAAGCCAGGTCAGCTGCCGAGGGTCCCCACCCCCGACGGGGGCCCACTGACAGCTGGCACAATGTGGTTAAAAAACTTAAACTTTTTTTGCCACTAACATTGTATCGGGCCCCTGTCCTGCCTCCAGTTCTGCCCCATCCATCCCTGTCTCCTCAGCTCTGCCCCATCCATCCCTGTCTCCTCAGCTCTGCCCCATCCATCCCTGTCACCCCAGATCAGCCCCATCCATCTCTGTCCCCTTCACTCTGCCCCACAGCCTTATCCCCTCATTTCTGTCCCATCCATCTCTCTGCCCTCGGCTCTGTCTCATTCCCTCAGCTCTACACCTCTCCATCCCTGTCCTCCTAGCTTTGCCCTCTTCCTTCCAGCTCTGCCCATCTACCTCCCCCGCACACCAGCTCTACCAGCCATTCATGTGCTTTCCATCCCTCTTCCTCCCAGCTATCTCTCCATCCATCTATTCCTGCCCTTCCTGTTTTGTCCATCCCTCTTCCTCAATACTCTGCCCATTCATGTGGGGCCAAACTAAAAAACAGCTCCAATAGGGGATTGGAGGATCTTAGTTTTGCCCATGGAATTTATAGACCCCTGACCCGCAACTCTCCACCGCAAAGGGGCCTACTGAGGCCATGCCGCCCAAGGGCCCACATAAACCTGGAGCCGGCCCTGGGTAAGATCATCGGCTACCATTGAGGTTACACACAGTTGGGCATCCCAGTTCAGGAGGAAGTAAGCCTGCCCTGGAGTCTCATAGACTCAAGGGTGTGTTTTGGTCCACTTTAAATATATCCAGGAGATGAATCATAGTGCACTGCTAAATATAAATTCTGCAATACCCAAGGCAAGTATTGGAAGTCACATCTTTGCAGAATGTGCAATCACAGTCAGCTTGGTTGACACGTTTTTGTATACAGTATTACATTTCCTTGGACATTTAGGATTTTAGGTCATGCTAGGCAGGATGATGAAGCTGAAGCTTACAGCAGTCAGGGAGCGGCTGATAAAACTAGAACAATAAAAACTGGGACAAGGTTGAGCTACTGCCCATAGCAGCCCCCCCCCCCCCCCCATATATTTATTATTTTAGGAAAGCAATGTCCTAAATTGCAAGGTTACTATAACCTTTCACTCTGGCTTTCCATTATCAGCCTTCAGTATGGTCCAGATTCACTGATGAAAGAAGGCCAAGCCTTATAGAATAGTGCAAGTGACTTTATTAATGAATATGGGCCTATTACATATAAAAGCAGTCCAGATTAGTGGACACATTATACATTATACACACAGAGCAGGCAACAATCACATCTGTCCACCAGGGCATCACAATGCTGAGCAACCTCATTGGACAGACATGTCCACATTTTAAGTCTGGCTAACGTATTGTATATAAGGATTTGTATTGTAAAGGGCCAATATGATGGCAGCTAGCATACAATATAACTGAGGGTGATGCTATAGGAATAACAAGTGTATATCCATACCTTCCAACTTTCCAGGGTGGAAAAGAGGGACAATTGTTAAATTAAGCCACCCCCCTCAGTGTGGGGTGAATAGGAGGTTGTAAGAGTTACAACCACCAAAACACTTTGAATGTTCTGGTTTACATAAAAATCATAATCTGATGAGCAAATCATCATTGGAGGTCTTACTGTCATTCAAAGTGATTGAAAGTGATTGAAATGCTCATTGGCTATCCCATGATATACATACCTCCCAAGTGTCCCTGATTTGGAGGGACTGTCCCTCTTTTGAGTGCATGTCCACCTGTCCCTGGTTGTTCTTCTTTGTCCCTCTTTGAGGTGTAACATGCGGATCTGCATCAATAAATGATTCATTCACTGATTTAAAGTGTTTATTGTGTTTATTATGTATTGTTCTAACTTCATTTACAAATAGTCCCTCTTTCCTAGTAGGACCGGGCCCCAGTGCAGGTAATGGAAGGCTGTGGCAACAGCACAGACAACGGAAGGGTAGTGGGCCTAGCACAGACAGCATGGAGAATGGAAGGGTAGTGGGCCCAGCACAGACAGCATGGACAACGGAAGGGTAGTGGGCCCAGCACAAAGAGCACTGACAACGGAAGGGTAGTGGGCCCAGCACAAAGAGCACTGACAATGGAAGGGTAGTGGGCCCAGCACAAAGAGCACTGACAATGGAAGGGTAGTGGGCCCAGCACAAAGAGCACTGACAACGGAAGGGTAGTGGGCCCAGCACAGACAATGGAAGGGCAGTGGGCCCAGCACACACAACAGAAGGGCAGTGGGCCCAGCACAAAGAGCACTGACAACGGAAGGGTAGTGGGCCCAGCACAAAGAGCACTGACAACGGAAGGGTAGTGGCCCAGCACAAAGAGCACTGACAACGGAAGGGTAGTGGGCCCAGCACAAAGAGCACTGACAATGGAAGGGTAGTGGCCCAGCACAAAGAGCACTGACAACGGAAGGGCAGTGGGCCCAGCACAAAGAACACTGACAACGGAAGGGCAGTGGGCCCAGCACAAAGAGCACTGACAACGGAAGGGTAGTGGGCCCAGCACAAAGAGCACTGACAACGGAAGGGCAGTGGGCCCAGCACAAAGAGCACTGACAACGGAAGGGTAGTGGGCCCAGCACAGACAATGGAAGGGCAGTGGGCCCAGCACAGACAACAGAAGGGCAGTGGGCCCAGCACAAAGAGCACTGACAACGGAAGGGTAGTGGGCCCAGCACAGACAATGGAAGGGCAGTGGGCCCAGCACAGACAACAGAAGGGCAGTGGGCCCAGCACAGACAGCATGAACAATGGCAGGGCAGTGGGCCCAGCACAGACCACATGGACAACAGAAGGGCAGTGGGCCCAACACAGACCACATGGACAACAGAAGGGCAGTGGGCCCAGCACAGACAATGGAAGGGCAGTGACCCCAGCACAGACATCTCTGACAACAGAAGGGCTTTCCAAACGGATTGCTTTGCACTGTTTTATTCACCTGTTTGTCATGCATAATTCATTATCAGCTGAAACTATGCGCAAACCAAGTGTAATATTCTTTCCCCCAGCTTTGTGGGGGGAAGCTGAGGGGTGCCCTAAATGCTGCAGCTGTCTTACCTCAGGTCACCATGTATAGATGCAGAAGATAACCCCTATCTAGCAATAGACTGAGCCAAACGGCTCCCGTCTCCTGGTCTGAATTAGATACTTTTTTTTTTTTACATTTCATACCAGCCAAAGATTTATATTGCTATATTTGCGTGATACACCTCTTTTAATAGCCTAATAAAGCCAATCCGCTCTCTTTCTCATCTTTATTTTTGATAAAGACAGGCTGACTGGAAACAAAGCCCTGGCAACAGCTCCAAAACTTGGAAAAAGTCCCTGTCCAGGCACACACCAACCTCCGCACATATTATCCCCCTTGGGGACAGTATAAAAACATCAATTCAAAGCATCTCTAAGTCTCTGAATACAAATGTAAATATCCTATGTACAATACACTTTCCTTGCTTACATTTCTGGATTGTGGCTGAGCTAGGAAGGGCGAGTCATGGTGCAGCTTTAGTCTGTCTTGGAAGACAGCTGCCTAATCACTGTGGTTTGCCATGTTCGCTCACGCTGAGTGATAGAGCCGCCGTTAGATCAGTTTTTGTGTGGTACCGAAGAAATTAAGTTCAAAGGAAGTGCAAACTTTGGAGCCCTGCTACGACTTCTATGTCACACTGCAGGAAAAGGAGGAGAGGCACACGGGCAGGCATCAGGTAAGCAGCTTGCTGCCTTAATATTGCCACTGGGTTCACATTGGATTAAATTGCTCAGATCCCTGGCTGGCCGGAGGTTTCTAATATATGTGTGACGGGTGGAAACCATAAGCAACACTTGAAGTAGAAATCATTAGAGCTCTGTCAGTGGAGTAGGCCCTGAAAGTGAATAGGAACCATTAAAGTGGACCAACACCCAGGATTTTGACTATCCTGGGTTTTGCTCCACTTCGGCGGGGCACCCCGATCGGGGGTGCCCCGCTGTGTGAAACCCCCAGAAACCCCAATAAACTCACCTCTCCCCGCTCCCATGTGACTGCCCGGTCCAATCCCCGCCAACGTCCAGGCGGGGAACAGGAACGTCCAAGCGGCCGTGCCGGCCTAGAGGGGCGCGAGGGAGGCGGCGGCGGCTGAAGATAAGGTAGGTGATTTGGGGTGTTTGGGGGGGTTCACCTCCCACCTCGCGGGACATCCGAGATCGGGATGTCCCGCGGGGTGGGAGGTGATCGGCCCGGGAATCTTATAGATTTCCAGGGCCGATCACCTCTCGGTGTTGGTCCACTTTAAATACTAGTTAGTAGCTAGACGTGTTGGATGCAGTTCTTGGGCCCATTGCATCATGAAACCACATGATGGCAGTGTTGCCTAAGGAATTGACCGAACAGTACTTTAATTGTCTAGAGTTCCCTTTTAGGTTGGTAAATAGAGACTAAGCCAGATGGCATTGGCAACATTAACCGCCCTGCCATTGGTTGGGACTCGCAACAATATTTGGGATAGCAACAATACCAAGGTTACAAAAGGGAGAGACCTTCCCTTCTAGAGTGTTCTAGTTCTAGACTTTGCTATGAGGGGATGCAGTGCAATGTAGTGTGGAGGAGCCGAGAGCCAGCCATGGAGGCGACCATTACAATTGACTGTTGCTGTAACCTGTGGATCATGCTGTGCTGACTGTTTGCTTTGTTTGCCATGGAAGGAAGCCAACCAATAAAGACCGTGTTGAGTTCACCCATGAGTGTCATCTCTGGATCCAAGCGACGTCTGAAGTGTACCTTCACCCACACATGCCACACAGACATTGGATGTCCTACCCTAGGTTCAAGAACCCCCCTCGCCCCCGGCCAGGCACGCGCCCGCTACATATGGAGGAGCCCATTAAAGAGAACAGGACCGCTCTGTACTGAGGCAAGTTTGACTGCAACAACAGGAGCTGAGGTTTCTGGTATGTCGGGGGGTGGGCAGTGAAACTAATGAACGAATCAACTAAACTTTCAACTATTACTGGCTTATTTTTAGGGCGTAAGTGTAAAGAAATTATTCCTGTTATGTGTATGAGTGGATAACCCGTGCCCCTTTGCCATAGCACTACTACTCCTATCTTAGAAAAATAGACAGCATCATAGTTACCATCCCTTTTGGGAATAAAACTCCCAAAAGGCCCAAGTTTGAGGCTCACAGTTCCTTGGTAACCTGTGGGCCTGCTCGAGCCTGTATACATGTATTGTACGTCAAAAAGTCTTGTGTGCCCCTATTTCTTGTTTTATCTACTGCAGCTTTATAAAAGAACATCTCATGTGGTCTGTGAGTTCTATAGACACACCATTGTGTAAGACGAGTTAAATGATACCGGTATAAAATATACCGTGCCTGCACCCGCCAACCTTGGAGTCATTTATCATTGTCTGAGCTGAAACGTAGTCATAAATATGCATTTATATCTGCATAGCACGTGTGACACTCTCGCTGGGAATTGCCGTAAAGCTGGCAGCGGTTTTGAAAGTCAGACTGAAATATGCCATAGATCTCCGAGAGGCTTCATGCTTTCTAAAACACGGAGAACATCCCAACGAATACTCTTGTCATAAAGCACCAAGAGATTTTTCAAACCCTGTCACCAGTTTCTACAAATTAAATAAAAGGAAAAAATGTTTTCTTCAAGCTGGAGTTCCCCCATAGCATTGTTGGGCCATGGAGCATTGCAAGACCACCTAGGGGTTTATTTAAGAAACGCCACGTAGCGTCACATAGCAGCAGGTGTTTTAGTGGTGCTCATGCTGAAAGCCATATTCATGACGGGCAAAATGTCCTGCACCTCGGGGTTTTAGTTAACAATAAATGTAACTGTAGAAACTAACTGCCAAAGCAAACAGGATCATGGGGGGCATCAAGAGGGGCATAGGTGCCCATGACCAGAACATCATTTTACCCCTGTACAAGTCACTGGTTTGACCGCATATGGAGTACTATGTACAGTTCTGGGCACCTGTGCTTAAACCGTACCGTCTGCATAATTTCATGAAAAGTCCAAACCCTTAAACAACGATTCCCCAGCATCTAAAATGAATATATTTTAAGTATTTAGTCGCCTACTTATTATTCTTCCCCCGCTGGGCTGTGACTCTGTTCAGGCTTCTAGGATACGGGCGCATACTGAGGAAAGGAGAGGGGGCAAGAGAGCAGAGCTGGGGTCACGAGAGCAGAGCTGGGGTCAGGAAAAGGACACCAATCCCAGAATGCATAGCGGCACAGTCAGAAGACACTTCCTGTTTGCAGGCATCCTGGGACTCCACGGGCCTCTATCTTGGATGATTAAAAGTTCAGAAAATGCAGGAGATGCAGGTAGAATGAGTTTTAATCCCAGGATGGGAGAAACATAAGGCTAGCGGGGATGCCCCCATCAGCGTTCTCAGCTACATTCGGCCCCCGAAGAGAATCTGAATGGAGCTGCGCATGTGCTGTTAAATCAAGGGTCAGGTGAGTTTTACTGAGGAAACCAAGGGGTTCCACACAGCAGGGCTTCTCAAATTGGGATGCCCTGGGGGCAAGAATCACTTTAAGTTTTGGGGGAGTACTTTTTCTGAGGTGTTGAGGTTAGTAGGAAATGTGCATCATTGTGGGGGGGGGGGGAGTGTGGGCTGGGATGTTGCCAGAAGCACTGCACAAGAGGGGGGGTGAGATGGGTGGGACTTTGGGGGGGTGGAACTTGGACATCGGGATGAAGGAAGGCTGCGGGAAGCATCCTAGCAAGTACAATTGATCCCCAGTCCAGCCAAAGTGTTTTGGTGCTTTTAAGGGACACTAAATTCTTAGGCTGATTATGTGATCTTAGTCCACCCCTGGCTCAGAATATTGTCTCCTAGATGACAATACTTAGAAAAATAGCATGCCCCCCTGGATTATATCAAGACCACCCAGATTTATGGTATACTGTATGAAGCATGAAATCCCTCAAATTAGATAATTAGGCCATTACCAGTGTGAAACCATGCAGTCAAGGGAACTTTTTAAGGAACAATGCCCTGTATTAAATAAATAACCCATTTCCTTCTCAGCTGGCATCTAACCACCTTAGAATACTGTACCATGCCACAAAGCATGTGGGCTGGAAAAAAGGAAGATTGCAGCTATTGTGTTTAGCAGACAGAGCAACAGAACAGTGTTGTGCTTTTGTTTCTTTTTATTTTAGTTCCAACCTATGTACAGCACCAGCTCCCTGTGCATTGAAATGACAAGAGAGAGCAGGGTGTCAGCAATCTGCAAGCTCAGATGCCCCAGGAAAAAGGACTGCTTGGGGATTGGTTTAGGAGCCCACCAGGGTATCCATGTTTCCCAGTGGGCCAGTCTGAACCTGGGTTCCAATTTGAAATATTACAAAAGCTGAACAATATGTATTCAAACGAAATAGAAACAGATTCCAGCAATTCTATTATTCACCATTATCAATTGTTCTCTAAAACTATAAAGAGTTAGCACCTGGCTAACCTTTCCTTTGGATATGCAGCGTTTGATAAATGTACAATGCTCCAAGCAGATCCCACAGCCTCCATGTTGGCAGAACCTCAGCCCTTTCTTTGTAATTATGGAGGCTTTGGCTAACCAGTAATATGCTCTGATGTAGACGCAGCCATAAGCTTTCCCTGATCATGACCTAGACATGCCCATCATATATTATTATTTGGTTTTGTTTAACTGTTCACAACTTTATTTTTCCTGCACTTTGTAAGTCTCCCCTCTCCACACTACGCAACACACTTTGCCAATTAAACCGTCATGACGCCCACTCGCAGCATGTCTAGCCTTTGTATTTCAATTTTACACACAAAGTTCCTCTCCTGTGTTCTCTGCAGATCAGAAATGCGATGTGTTGGTTTAACAGACGTTAAACGTGCAACTCATCATAAGAGATGTTCCAGATCTGCACAATGTCTGTGATGAGGAAGCCCTATGACATCACTGCCTGCTAGCATTGAACTTTAATTAGAGGCCTCCCGGGAGAGGTTCCTATGACTCTCTGGCTGGTGCTGGATTGAAGGATAGATTTACAGTCAGTGTGCATGGGCTGTAGAATTTATTTTAAATCAGGATATTCTTGTTTTTCTGGGGTTTTAAAGTGGATGAAAACCTGGGAATTTGATTTTTGCTGGATTTTCTGTGCCCCCAGGGCAGCTTAAATTTGGATGCCCTGCTGCGTGACCCCCCCCCCCCCCCAGTTCGGCCAGTAAATCTAACCTTTCCTTGTTCCAACAGCGCATGTGTGGACCCATGGGCCCTTTGCCGTGTTTAAATCCTTTGGCAAAGGGCTCTGATTGGATTAGAGCCTTCAATGGGGAGCACGCGCTGCCAAATCCCCCGTATCCCCGGCGGCATGTGCCCACACGCTGCTGGTGATGCAGGGATGCAGCAGTACTCATTCCCCATTGTAAAAAATTAGATGAATTGTTGGACTGGGCGATTCCAGGCCAGCTGCTGGTGGGTTTTGTTCTACTTTAAAGTCAGCTTTCAGTAACTGCTTACCTAGATTTCTGCAGGAGGGCCAAAGGCTTAGGGATGGTGGACTCTAGGCTCCTGTGGTATCAGTAAATAACCTCACAACCCAGTAGTCGGGAGTTGGTTGAGCCCAATTAGTGTGTCTACTTAATAACACATAGCATACACTAGCTAGGCCCCAAAATATAAGGAGGTGCACAGGTTTTCACTACAGACCTCATTGGCAGGGGTAAACCTAGCCTCTATGCTGCTCAAGACTACCTATAGAAATATGCCCCTCCTCTCCTCAACAAAGCAACATGGGGAGAAGAGAGTGGAGGCCGGGCCGAGGCTGCTTAGCCACCAATAGTTGAATTAAAACATAACAGCAGTAAAAAAATAAATATATTTTTTAAATAAAAAAGCAGATCACTTGACGCCACTCTGCTAATGGCCTCATTACAGGTGCACCCTGCCCGTAAATGGACAGAGGCTGGGCAGCACCCCCAAGGTTGCTGGGGGGACTACAGTAGGTATTAGAAACTGGCAACACAATAATCACAGCTAGAGATGAGGCAGGAGCTCCATGGCAGGCAGCAGAGGTTCTTAAATAATGACTAAGGTCAGGGGCAGCCAGCACAGGTTAGCAGGTCAAGGGGTAGGCCAAGGTCCCCCCCAAAGGGTAAATCCAGGAGCCCAGGTTGAAGAGAGCAAAACACAGGAGATTACAGTTTCAGAAAGCGGACATTTCCAGGAGAAAGAGAAGACAAATCGACACTTCAAACAGGTGAACTCTTCAGCCACTAAGCAGCCTAATGACCTATCCAGCTGAGAACCCGGCCATTAATCCTTACTACTAGAACACAAAACTGTGATCCTTCCGAACTGAATAAGTTGAATTTCCGCTGAATGGCAATCAGCTAGGGTACGGTAGTCTATGATATGTACTCAAAATCACCACTTTGGTGTACATAGCTAAAGAAAATACAATGTTGCTATGGAAAACTGTTTTCTTTTATACCACAGCATTACAAAATAGCAGAAAACCTAGCACATTGAAGACATTATTTTACCACACAATAATGAAAACTTTTAAAAATGCCATCTAAAGTGGAATTACCCTTTAACTAAATGTAGCTGGGCCCGTGTGTTAACGTTAATTGGTGCCCTTTCAAGGCTCCTGCCGGAAACTTGGATGCTGAGAAACTACTAGAGACTGAAATAGCAGAGACAAATGGTCTCCCTTTTTCTAAATGATGCCAATTGAGCAAAAATATGATATATAGAGTGAAGGGTAAGTTCCGCCCCTGCTTGTCAGCTCTCCTCTCTGTACACAAGAAATAATAAAACCCATTAAAAATGTAATAAGTTCCTGCCTGGCATTTATCTCTCTTTTTTTGGTAGTTTCATTCTTTAACCTTCTAACACATTTCAACTCTCTATCTGCCTTGGGGAAGGTGGCAGAGTAAAAGAAAGCTGAATACAAATAAACATTGTTATTTGATAGCTGGAGAAAAGGAGCAATCAAAAGGAACCCAAGTCATTTACAGATTGGCCACAGCTTGCAAGGCAAATGAGTGGACAGCACCACCGTGGCCATTCCTATGTATGAGGTAGCAGGGTGCCTGCATGGAGCCCGAGATTTGATCTTCAGGACAGAAGAGTACTGAAGGTCACAAAGGTATTTGCTGCAGGGGGGCTTATAGTTATTTTTCATTATCCTAGATACCCAGTTGTTTGCCTATAAGATACATTAGCTATACTGAGAAATATGCAACCAAAAGATGGTAAGCATTCCTTGGCTTGGATTTACTGCTAGGAGTGGAGGAGAGGTTGTGTTTTTGGACTGAGCAGATATGTCAGTTTGTGATCCGTGGGGAGAGTTTAAGCTTCACTTGCAATGTCCAAACTTATCCTATGAGGGGTGGTGCTACCTTAACAGGAAAGAGAAGCACCATAACTGGTTTCTTAGAAAAAGTAAAATGGCAGTTTCTTCAATTTTTCAAAGCCAATGGCTGAAAATGAATCCAACATTCGTGTGTCACGTCAAGGTACGGTCAGATGTTGCTTTGACAATTTCTTGCCCTGTGTGACCCTGAAGAATTGCCATTGTTTTTACCTTGGATTCATAAATTAGAAGAGTACTGTACCCATCATATCAAATGGTGCCACCCAGTGACCACTACTGCATCCTGCCAAGTATGCTAATGTGCAATACCTAGGGCTGGTACCCCTTGCCGGGGCTCCTTGCGTCTTCTGGGATACACTTAGCCTAGGCCTGGTCAGGCCAGAAAAACTGAAGGACAATCGTTAGCAATGGTGGACCCTTCATCGGCAGTGAAGAAGGCAGCGAGGATGATCAGCAACAGCAGCGACAGCAATAGGTACTGAAGGGGTCCAGCAGTGGAGAAGGCATCAAAGACCATAAAGTAGGACAGCAGTGGCAAAAGAGAAGGTGGCAAGGACTAGTGATGATTTGTGGAAGTGTACCAGAGGGCAATAAGTGGAAAAGAATGATGCATTTATAAAGGCTAATAGACTGAGACTCGCCCAGGGGGAACACAAAGTCCTGGAGCCGGCACAGGAGATACACTTTCTAAATGCAGGGCCAATTTTGGACAAAGTGTGGCCCTGGGCAAAATTATAAAGTGGGGCTCCAAATTCTAAAACACTGTGCCAACAACACATTTGTATTCAGAAAATAAATGTTTAAATACCCTGTACTCATTCCTGACACCTTATGTCTCGAGTTTGCAACATCTAATGTCCTCTCAGACAGGGGATGGGAATTAAATTCGGGGTTATGGGTACTGCAGAATAGATAGGTAGAGGACAGGTGACCTCCGGAGCTTGAACAGTTGCTGCAATGGACATCGTGTCTGTATCAGAAAGCTTTACACTGCATCTCAACACTTCAGCAATAGCAAGCTTCTGGTGCTGAAGCCATGGGCCCCTTAGGCGATGGGGGCAGACATCTGTTTTGTGACCACCTAATGCTGGCCTTGCCTAAATGTGCCATACTTTGTGTTGGTGACACACTTTTTGTTATAATGAAACCCACAGATTTTGTTAGATAGGCCTACTGTTTAGCACTGGTAGTAAGGTTAAATCTCCCTCCATTGTACTGCTTCCATGTAACAGCAACATACCTATACTGATAAGATGTTCTACTTTGTAATTCCTGCCTGTCCAACCCTATCAGATGAATAGGCTTTTTAAATTCCCACCAGGCTCAAATTAGAAGAAAACAAAAAAGGGAGAAGCCAGCCTTGGCACATGGACAGTTAAAGTCATTCAACAGGCAAAGGAAAAAACAACCAGGTACTTATATTTTGTCCCCTACAGCTGATCGGTGCTAGGTTGGCAATCAGTAACTCACCTGATCACTGGATCCAAGCCCGTGCAGCAGCCCTGGTGTTCCATATCACCCTGAACTCCATTCATTGGCATTTCTAGCCACTCCATCAGTCACATGGGAGCGGCCACATCCTCTCCATTCACTACAATGGAAGGGAGGCATGTCAGGCTTCGGCACAGTACCTTCATTGCACTTAATGGAGAGGACATGGCAGTGTTCTGTGACTGGTGTTCGGTCTCGAACACGACCAGTCATAATACCCAACCCCATGTTTTGGGCCCGGATGGTGTGGGATGTGGCAGCTGCGTCGGAGGCTCGGATCCAGCAATCAGTGTGAGTTACTGATCGTCGGACTAGCACCGATCATCTAGGTGGGACAAAAGGTAGGTACCGTTTTGTTTTTTTTCTGACTGCTGAATCCCTTTAAAATCGGAGTGCCAACGCTTTCAGCTTGAGTGAGAGGTACAATTAGACTAAATACAAAGTCAACCAGTCTGTAGCCTTCAGGTTTCTTCAAAGCTCCATGGTGGTCTAATGTGGTCTTATGGCAACCAAGGTATCATTTCGGAACATAAGGTTGTGTGCTTAACCAATGTTTTTATGGTTAAGCCCCATCAGAGCAAGGGGTAAAAACAAGTTACTCCTTACTCACTTGGCTTTTTGGCTTTTGGACAGGTTATGAAATACCAGTGTGTAGAAAACTATAGCAGTTACTGTTTTTGATAATTAAAGACCAGAAATCCATACATATACAATTGTATATCTGGCAGCATTCATCTGGTCTGGCATCACCTGCGACATTCTGGAGGTCCCTGCTTCATGGCGTGTAACAAGTTCTATTGTTGCACATTTCTGTTTTTAGTGCGGTTGAAACTATACTTGACATAATTTCAGTGCTGGAGGGTACATGCCACGGAAACATGCTGGATTAGAAGGTGGAGGTCCAAGTGGAATTGTGCATTTCCTTTTCTAAAGCTTAAAATGAGAGGGGGGATAGAATGCTCAGTACATAATGCCTTTGTTGGATCACTTGGAGAGAAATATTGCTTTGTAGCGCACAGCAGGCTTAAAACCAAAACGGAGCCAGAGCGGGTAACAGCACTGACCTCATGCTTTTCAGGGATAGCCAAAAAAGCACATCAGCCTTCCCAGAAAAAGATGGATGTTGCTTTAAAATGAAAAGCATACATCACAGCTTATTATAAACCTTCATATTGCATGTCCAAAGCAACTTCTTTTAGTTACAAGGAGATCATTGCCAACAGAGATTACACCAAGATCATGTATTGGCTAGCTCACTTTGCAATGGTGTGACATGGTCCCTTCACTTCAGCCTTAGTTAAAGATGAATTACAGGTCCAAATGACATATACAGGCCTCTGCTGCCAAAGAACATAACTCCACCAGCTACAGGGTAGGTCCTTGACATATGTACACGGAACCAGCCAGGTGGTCCATGTCACTTATTGGATTATACATAAATCACAGCTTCAATGCCATTAGAATATTGCTTATGGGTAGGGTACTGGGTCAAAGATTGCAGCAATAGGTTTGGGTACAGGTCTGTAGAACTACACACAGACAGGTCACTGCTGCCGTAGGACACATGTCTATTCCAACTTACTAAACTCTACTCATGTCCTGACCAGCTACTGACAAGGCAAAAAATGAATGGGCTTCCCCACAATTATGCAGAAGGGGGTAATCCTGAATCATGATGCCAATGTGGATCAGTGTTGTGTAATCCAGGGAATGGGGGCATCCATGCTAAGCTCTTCTGGGATCTTTCCGCGGTTGCTGCAGAGCAGCCTATCAGGCTTGTCAGGCTGGTGGTTGTGCAGTAGTGTGCACACCTGCTGGCCAGTCTGATAGGCTGCTTGCAGTCACGTGGGACGCAGAAGTATTAATGAATCTGTTCACTGTGGATACAAGTGTCTGTGCCGATTCAGGATTCCGTCCCCACTGCCTAATTGAGAGGAAATCCTGTCATTTCTTATGGGTCTTCCTCTTTGAAGGGACAGTCCAGGCAATGGCAATAATAAGGCAGCAAGGAGCTCACTTAAAGTCTGTCCCATGTGCCTCTATTTCCTTCAGTGTGCTGTAGAGGAATGCGATGAGCACACTTTGGTGGCCTGCTACAGCATTAACAACATGCAGCAGGAACTTGAGAAGAGCCATAAGGGACAGGCTTAAGATTAGCTCTTGCTGACTTATTTTTGACACTGCCTGGACTGTCCCATTAAAGCATCCTCATGTTGACAACATCTAAGTTTGTCCAGCATTGATTTTAGGTAGGGTACTGGTTCAAAGTTTGCAGGTACAGGTTGGCTACAGGTCTGCAGAAAAACTGCTTACTTGGCCCCTAATACTACATGGGCCACCTGGCTGGTAACTAGATCCTTATCACCTAAGGCATACTACTAATACAACATATAGACCAATTGGTTTACCACATATAGTTATCACTGATGGCATTATCATTTTGCCATTAACACCCTTATCTACTCACCAAACCCCCCATGCTACATATAGATGAAGAAAAGGTGTATACTGGAAAGATGACGGGTGCTCACAGAGGGGGCTGTAAATGCTACCACTGGCACGAATGCCATAGGTTCTCTACCACTGGCCTGTCACTGAAGGCACATTCTGAAACTCTTTCAGCAAAATGTATAATAAACATAGCTCAGCAAAAGGCAACATTGTGCCATAGTAGTTGTGTTGCCTTTTGGTTTGGATGTCTTCAGATAGAATGCCATAAAAAGTAGTAATAAATACACAATTTGAATCGTTTAATGTACAAAGCAGCATCTACCTAGTTTTCTGAGGGATGATAGGACTGTAACTGGCTCGGACTGGCCCACAGGGTTACCAGGAAAAAAACTGGTGGGCCCCTGGTTCCCCAGGCCCCTTTGATGTCCTTTATCAGCAAACCTGAACTATGTATAGCTTATTTGTGGCATCCCAAGTGCACATACAGAGACAAGTTGGCATGATATTTATGTGCATAGGACCTTAACGTAAGCCGGTAATACTTGCATCTAAATATGAAGCCCCCAGAGTCAAATATACTAAATCATATGATAGGCTCTTCAAATAGGTGAGTTTTAAGGGTTCTTTTGAAGGTTTTAAGGGAAGTGGACTGAGAATCCCTGTGGTACCCCAATAAATAAAGGGCGAGGATAGGATACTGTGTCAGAGTAGGAAACGCTAAAAGTGCGGTTTGAGAGGTAAGAGAGCCAGCTTCAGTAGAATTATTAGAGTGCAAACCAGGATGGAATAGATATAGTAAGGCATTATGAGAGATATGGCGCTTTTCTTGGAGTGTGGATGTGAAAGGGAACAGTGAGATGGGCTGGAAGTTGGTGAGGATAGAGAGGTTTCGGTAGGGTTTGAGTAATGGGGTTACAGTCCCATGCTTGAACAGTGATGGACAGATGCCTACTGATAGGGAGAGGTTAAAGAGAGATGTAAGGGCAGGGGTGAGGAATAAGGACAGTTGCAGGGTTAGGTGGAAAGGAATAGGATCAAGGGAACAAGTAGTGAGGCGAGACTTACATACGAGGGATGACAGCTGCTGCTCAGAAAGTAGAGGGCATTGGGATAGGGTAGCAGACAGAGGCGGAGCTGGGTAGGGTGAGTGGATTTGGGGGCAGAGCTTGCACAGATATTTTATCCTTAAAGAAAGTGGCAAATTCCTCTGCTGTGATGTGGGCGGGATGTGGGAGGAGTAGGTTGTAGTAGGAGAATAGTATTGAATGTGTTGTCAGAGGTTTTGACCCTGTAAGGATATGAGGGAAGAGAAGTATGCCTGTTTCGCAGATGAAATGGCAGTCCTGAGTTCCTGAAGGGCATGTTTACATAGCAGGAAGTCACCATTGCTTTTGGTCTTCCACCATTTCCTTTCCGTGACTCTGGAGTGCCTTTTCATTCTGGCAATGAAGGTAAGGGAGGGATTGGGTTAAAGGCGCAGCGGTAGGAAAGCAGGACACCAACAACCCCACCTTGTTTGTTGCCAGGTCTGGGGATGGTATACCATGACCTGGATAAATGAGAATCTCATTTTTCTGCAAACCTACTGTTGTGGCAAAAGGTGGGTTAAATAGAGATTCAGCAACAGCTGCACACATATGCAGCAGTTAGGCCTCCACGATTGTGAGGCACTTCAGAATGTTCAGGGTCTGCTGCATGTTATCTCATCTATTATAAGCAAAGCAGGTTGTCTGGGGTAAAACAGAACTGGCTCTTCCTGACAACCTTGGATTAGGTATTATAATTGCCACAAGAAGTTATTAGTATCAAGTTTATAACTGTGAACACGACTCTGTGATATTGCAAAAGTGTAGTTGTATACATGGTACAGAGAGAACAACACATGTAAAATAGTAAATTAAAAAAAAAAGTAAAATAATTGAACAACAGCCATTGTACAAATGTTTTACATCACAGAATTTCAGCCATTAGGAATATATCTATAAAGAATGCTACCAACATTGGAAAAAAAGGACTTTCTGCCACCACACCAATGCTTACCACACATCCTATATGATATAGAATATCCATGCAAGTGCCAACCAGAACTCCCCAACATCCTAGTAAGCTCGCCCGCACACAGGATTTAAGATTGGGGCTACAGATGTTTATGTTAAGCGCAGAACAGTGAAAGATCTATATTTCGAAAAATCCAATGCACACATTACGCAGATTGGTGAAGAAACAGTAAAAACAACACAAAACACCATCTGTCAGATCCATTTGTTGGAAATGCCATGCCCAGAACTGCAAATAAAATCGTAATCAAGAAGACAGATGAATTTCACCACCCAAGCCTGAACACAATTAATCAACCTTCGAATCACAAGATACAAGACAAAGCCAAATATAAGCATATGTTCTACAGGATAATTATATACATTCCCATACAGCATAGAGGTAGGTTCCTTGTGTTGAATTGTGCACAGTTTGCCACCAAATGTTTTACATCTAAAGTATCTAAAACCATAAAATATAGTTGTCCAAGTCTTAAACAAGGTGTGGTAATGTGTATGGAAAAGTGATAAATGTTGTCTATTTTTCCCCTGCTATGCTCTATCAGGCACGATCCATGCCGGGTTTTCAGGACCCAGTTCACATTCCCCAGTCCTCTACGGGTTTGTTCGTTGATCCCAGGCCTCGCACAGGTGATGATTGCAGGGGAAGCCTGAATAAAAGGAGCCGCTGAGCCTGTCAGTGTTGCTGTTGACCAGCCTGGAAGAAGGAGCCCAGGCTGTACTGCTCAGTGGTAAATGAGAGACTGGATTTAAGCCGAAGGACTTGGCTTCTGCGACCCCAAACCCAGGACTTGTGTGGATTATGAGCAGCGTGGGCTTGTATGTCTTGTAAAGCGGACTTGCAGCTTGCTGGAGTATCAAACCCTGAACTTTATTTGAGTTGGTGAAGTAACCACTTGATTTATTGCATTGCATGCTGCACGTTTTGGTTTCAATAAAACTGGTCTTTAATTTTAAAGAACTGTTGTCCGTGCCACTGCCGTTCGCCCCAATTGCTCACAAAGGGTACAAAGATGAAACCCCATTTATCTCAGAAGGCTAACCAGGCCCGGGGTAAATATGCATGGGAACACAAAGCAGGAGCATATATAGATTTCACAGGGCACCATATAAAAAGTCATAGTTGGGGCCCTCGGGGAACACCACCTCCTTGTAAGCACTTGTAACTAGAGATGAGCGAACTTTTGAAAAGTTCGATTCGGCCGATTCGCCGAATTTCACAAAGAAATTCGGGTTCGGCCGAATCGAACTTTTGCGAAGTTCCCCATCAAAAATGCCGGCATGGTGGGAGCGGGCCGGCGGGCCGGTAAAGCCGGCCGGCCCGTTCCCACCATGCCGGCATTTAAAAAACAAAGAAAAAAAATAAAAAAATGCCGGCATGGAAGGAGCGGGCCGGCCGGTTCCGCTGTCAGCAAAGCCGGCCGGCCCGCTCCCACCATGCCGGCATTTAAAAAAAAAAAAGCATTTTTGCCGGCATGGTGGGAGCGGGCCGCGCTCCGCTGTCAGATGACGCGCCCTCAGATGACAGCTGAGAGCGGCGCCGGCCTCCACGCTCCGGACCTGCAGGTAAGTGTTTGCCTTTTTTTTAAATGCCGGCATGGTGGGAGCGGGCCGGCCGGTTCCGCTGACAGCGGAGCGCGCCGGCCGGTTCCGCTGACAGCGGAGCCGGCCGGCCCGCTCCCACCATGCCGGCAAAAATGCTTTTTTTTTTGTTTTTTAAATGCCGGCATGGTGGGAGCGGGCCAGCCGGTTCCGCTGACAGCAGAGCGCGCCGGCCGGTTCCACTGACAGCGGAGCCGGCCGGCCCGCTCCCACCATGCCGGCAAAAATGCTTTTTTTTTTGTTTTTTAAATGCCGGCATGGTGGGAGCGGGCTGGCCGACTTTACCGGCCCGCCGGCCGGCTCCCACCATGCCGGCATTTTTTTTTTTTTTAATTTCAGGAAAAATTCGATCGCCACGAACCACAAAATATTCGGGTTCGTGCCGAATCGAATATTTTCTGAAATTCGGAGCGAATTCCGGTTCGTCCGAACCGGTTCGCTCATCTCTACTTGTAACCAAGGACCTTCTCCTATCTGCATAGCTAGGTGTGATAAGTAGATGGAGCTCTGAGGTAGTCCCTCCCAAATCCAAAGAACGCCCAACCCCTTGCGTGTGCCAAAAAACACAGATCTCTGCAGCTGGTACTGCATGCCACCAACCACGTTTTTGGAACACACACAGATCAGTACTGGTAATAACTTGCGTCTCTCTAAGAGCTGTGAATTCCTGACTTAGTACACAGAAGGCAAATATGTTTAATTTATTAGTTCAAGCAAAAGTTACCCTTTTTTCTTGCCAAAACACCCTTCCTACACTTTCAGTAGAATATGTTTACCTTTTAGTATCATTCTAACTAAGGGAACCATTGGTTATGGAATAGACTAGGTCAATTTGGAGGAATTTTACGTTTTTAGTCACTGCTTGTCCTCCACTAGAAACAGCCCTGCTCCCAGGCTTCCAGTTTGTCTGAATGCCTTGCTCCTAGTTGGCAAAAAGGTAGGTGGCAGGAAAAGAACCAAACAGGGAGTAAAGGCAGACATTTACTTTCAGTAGAATACTAGACAGCAGAATACTGTTTGTTTGCGTTCTAGTCCTGTACTTACTAAGAGAAGGATTGGCTGCTAGGTCAATTTAGAGGAATAATTTGCTTTTTCAAGAAAAAAAGAAAAAACTTTTTTATCTCTTATACCAGCCATACAAAGAATCCTGAACCATTCAGTGCCACTTCTCATTAACAGCTATTCTTTCTAAGTACATTATGAAAAAATGTTGATCTATCGACAGCCAATTATTTTATTCATAAACCTACCAGGCAATATGCAATGCGTTTAAGGGTCACTGATTCTCATCAGGTCTTCACAGCACAAGCATAAAGCGTTGCAACTGTGCATTGTAATTCATTAAAGACTTTATAAAAGCCAATAAAACCATTTATCTTTCCATTTCGGGAAGGTTTTGTAGAAGACAGGAGAGTAATGACTTATCATAAAATTGTGACACCTCATTCGGGGCCGGCAAAATATAAAATGAATTAATTAGAATTGTTCATCTATTGGTGGCCAGCTGATAAAACACTTAGGAGAAGCGCTCTATTAAACATACTGCAAATGTATTATTTACTGATGCTCAAAGGTTATCTGTGTGAAAGGTTGTCTTTTTTATTCCTACAACCAAAATGGGATATATGTCAATTATTACTGCTCATTCAGTCCATAACTTTACCTAATATGGGTCATTTACTAAGCATTCGCTGGTCATTTGCAGTGCTTTTGCTAGTTCTTGCACATTTACTAGTCTAAAAATGGCTTATTTGCCAGATGAAGGCTGTGTCTGCAGTATTTAAGTCCCTTCGCCTTCGCTGGGCGAATGGCTTTCCAGTGCACAAGCTTTTAGTGGTGCACCCCATAGGAATCAATGTTATTTTTGGTGAGAATGGCTGTTTTATGTCACTAATACATCGAGCTTGAAGGTCAGATAACTAGTATTGGAGAAACAACTACGGTTTTCTTTTATAATAAAACATGATTTTTTAGAGGCTTCCCAAACACCCCCCACACTCTAAAGACACCACACATACATTCTGAGACAAAATCCATGCTGCCCTAAGCAGCACCATTTCTAGTTTGGCAACAGCAAACTGCACTACAGTGAGTGCATTGAAGACTTGGGCCCTTATTTAAGAAGGGATAGCGTCAGGTAGCGCCTGGTTAATGAGAGGTAGCGACAGATAGCGACTGGTCAACGCCGGACACGGCACGCAATTACACATTTATCAAGCAGAATCTGTTTAGCGACTGGGATAGCATCATGTAGCGTCTGATTCATCATTTTCACAGCCTCAGCGAACAGCGCCGGCGTTCAGCCTTGTACAGCGCCAGGTATGACCTCTCGCTACCTGACGCTCTCCCATACATTTCAATGGACGATCCTTTCCTTCTCTTTAAACGTTTTTTTTTTTTTTCAAAAAAATCACAAATAATTCTGTGACCTCTTCTGGCATTGAAATAGTAGTTTTTTCATAATTTTTTCATCTTTTATATATTTCCTCAGAAATGACATTACAGGTCTGGCATTAAGTGTTAATGTTACAATGTTGTTACAATGTAATTCCATATGTTTTCGCTTTGTTACTAGTTGATAGATGCTTGAAAACAGACTTTAAACACACCGCCTCCTGCGCTCTGGGCTTCAAACAAATATTTTTCAGCGCCAGAGATTTGTGAGGCTGTTTTTTTGCTGAATATGGTGTGAGTCGGTCGCTATGAGCAGTCTCTAAAATGCGCTCCCATACAGCGCTGTACTGGTCAAATAGCAACTCCTCACAATGTATTCAACATTACTGAACAGCGACTGAGTCGCTATAAAGTAGCGACTCACGGCCGAACACTGCGACTACTAGCGGGCGCTGTGAAAATGCCTGCTACAGACGCTCATCTGTCGCTACCTGCTGCTAATGATGAATCAGCCTCATAGTTGATAGTTGTTCCCTGCATTTGCTGGCACTAAATGGTTTAGATCGCCATGTTATTCCACACTCCCAGCACTGATGGCACACCCGATCCGATGTAAACTGGTGAACAGGCACGAATGCAGTAAATTACCCAAATATAAAAGACATTTAAAACTGAGAAACACAAGTGTAAAGCAGCAAGAAGCTAGGCAGTAATTTTATTTGTTCGGCATAGCTATGTGTGAGGGCCAATTGGGCTTTAATTTTTGCACAGAAGCAGGGCGGCCATAACAATTTTTTCGGGCCCCTTGGTGTTTGTCTTACATTTGCTTCATGTTTCCATCCATGTCTTAATATAGAGCACACATCACCTGAAACTCACCCATACCTACTACATATTCTGTCAGTGACCATTATACAATTTATACAATTTTACACTTTCTACACTTCTACGATTCTACACTTCCCACACTATCACACAAAGGTTTCCATTTTATTTTGTGACTCATACCATTTAGTGCTGCAAAGGCCTTTCATTATATAGTAAGTTCATACTGCCCTGCAACTCACAAATACCACCCTTGGGACCACTTTCCTATGACCAGCGTCCCTTTTCCACGTTCCACTCATCTTGGCCTCCCACCCTATACAGTTAAGGATCTCATACCACTGAAAAATTGCAAATCACCCTGTGCCCCGGCATTATATCCAAGGACTCAATATACATGGTTAAATTCATGGCTACATTCTTAAAATCGGACAGCACCTTTATATCACACTAATGCAAGTCACTCGTGGGACCTCTAGTTCTGCCGAGTGCCATTTTAAATTTGTGTGGCCCAGTCATCTGGACCTCCTACCCCATGCTACCAACCCTCTCATATCACTCCATGCCATAGCATTTAGTGTCTGTCCAAGACCTCCTAACCACCCTGGCCAAATTATACTGTACACCTGAATATTCCTTATAATCCTTGCTGTTTATTTATACATTCAAAAAACATCTTCATACCACCCTGTAAATCACTAATATCAACCTTAAGATCTCTCATTATGTCCCAGGCCCCTTTGCTGTTGTGAGGCCTACTCATTCCATCTGGGCCCTTCACGCCATACCACTGAGACTCCCATGCCCTCCCATACCATTTCATGTGTACATACTATCTCTGTTCCTTTTAAGGGCACCCTATGATCCACCACTGCTCCATACCTGCTGCAGCACTTACCTGTGACTTTTTGGGGGCTCAAAGTGTTTCAGCATTTTTTTTGCTGAAGCAGGTTCTTCCTTCATTTAGCCAATGTCTAAAAATTATTGTTGCTCCCTCTAAAAGGAGTCAAATGTATAAAATAAATAACTTAATACTGATACATTTTGTACTTGCACCTTGAGTGTTAAAACTCTGGCAGACACCTGTTTCCCCAAAAGGCATATGCTTTTGGCTGCTTTTAAATTTTACCAAGCATAAAAAAAATTCAACAGTTCAATATGTGTCACTATAGTCTATTTGTTACCATGTGTTTACTCATAGCGATGTAAGCTGCTGTTTGGACATTTCAAAAGCTATCTTTGCATTTAAGAGCTTGAAAAGTGGTTGGGTAAAGTCCTAAGACTTTTGTAAGACTTCATATGGTAAATCTAGTCTCATTTCACATTTGGTCACCATAGGTACAAGGATTTTTAGTTTAAATGAGCAGGGTGCAGGACAGCATCTTGACAGGTTTCAGATTGCTGGAGCTCCCCCCCCCCCCCCCCCCACGCAATACCATCCCAACACCCCAAAATCCTTACCTGGACCTCGATCCTCCAATTGGCCACCGCCGATCCTCCTCTGATTGGCCACCGGTGGTCACATAAGCTGTCTTTCCCAGTCACTGGTCAAGGTTAGCCCACGTGTCCACAGACTGGCACACAACAGAGGATCAAGGTACAGGTAATGATTTGGGGTTTTGCAGGGATATTGTGCATGGGGGCTCCAGCAACCTGGGTCTGAGTCTGTCACGTTGAGGGTGCCTAGGAAACGGGTGTGGGACTGCTTTAACTATGGTACAGAATGTGACACCGGTATAATCTGCTCCTAAAGAGGTGTCATAGAGTGCTATATTACTCTAATTGGTGTAACATCCCCACCGAGTTTTTTTTCAGCATTTTGAGATTACTAACTAATTTAAAGGAGCAGTATCGCGAATTTTTCTTGGTGACTTATATTTAAATGGTACTTTGAATGTAGGTAAGTGTTGGAGTAAGAATTACAACTATAGAAAAAAATGATGTGTGTGTTGAGCAGCTGGGGACTAATTGCTCATGTTTATGTCTTGTGAGTGTCGGGACCCGACACTCTCGCCTGTTCCATGCTGAGGAGAGGGGGAAACAATGTATCAGTTCCATGCTGAGGAGAGGGGGAAACAATGTATCAGTTCCATGCTGAGGAGAGGGGGAGAACAATGTATCAAAGTCTCAGCCGTTCAGTGCTGGCAGCCGTCCAGCATCAGATTTTGCAACATTGCCTGGCCAGAACTTATATATCTAAAACAGAGAGAAGCTCTAGAAGTCATTTAGCTGATTTTGACAGTTTTCCCTTCATGTTGGCTCTGCTGCAGAATCTTTCAGTTGACTATCTGCGTGAGCGCGCCAGAAAAATGGGGGGGATCTGTGGTTATCCAGGGGTTGTTTCACACAGTGGGCATCCTGATTTAGAATGCCCAAGGGGCAAGGTCAATGGCCGGGTCTTATAGACTTCAGGGTCGGCCACTCAGGGTTTTGTTCCACTTTAATACCTTTAGATTTTCCTGCACAGTTATTCAAAGAAGAATTTCAGTTATTTTCAGTCAGTTTGTTTATTTTGTATAGATTTTACACATTTGAGTCACCTGGTCTCATAACAAAAGCAGCACCTCACACACACACAGCCGTTACCACTGATTACAGTGTCAGCCTCTGAGGTAAAGTGTTGCTAGGAGACCAGTGGGCTAAATGAAGCAGCTCACTAAATACAACCCAGCAGATCCCCCTATTCAGCAAATGGACTGAGCCATTGTCATTATACAATTTAAAAGAGAGGCATATATTTTTTTCTTTTTCTATCGCCAGATTATTTATACACATGTTATAAGCTATTGTGTGGCTATTTAATTATTTATCTTTTTTAATGCGAATTTCGCGATACTGCTCCTTTAACAGCCCAAAGTATGGATGTAATCTAGTTAATCATTTTTATGGAATACCTAGATAACATATATTATTTTTATAGGCTCCCAGGGGTTTTCTTCAGATGTTTTCATGGCTATGCGTATTCATATTACATTATTCATATGGGTTTAGGTCATATTTATTATTTATATGTAGCAGAGATGCAGGATTAGATTAATGGCACGTATTAGAGCACTGTAGTATATTTCTATTGTATTATATATCCAGCTGTAATTACACCATTCCCAGTAAATATTGAAAGCCAATTGGTAGGCTAAATAACTGTTAATACTTAATGCTACCCCCCCCCCCAAAAAAAAAGCTTGATTATCTCTGCCCCCCCCCCCCAAACCACCTTCCACTTCCCTCACCAGCACCATGTAGCTCCCCAAATACATTAACAATAAATATTTCCCAGTGTGCTCGCTGAGGATTAGAAAGTGCATCCAAGACACCCTGAAGGGTATGAAGATGATGGCAGAACATTCAGTTCCAGAACACGAATACAATTTTAGAAGAGATTTAATGACAGCAATTAACTGTACTTACTGGTTTCTTTCCAGATTCAGCAGCAGTTCCTCCTCCTTAGATCTTACCATCACTTTTAGTCTTGATGGATGACCCTTAAAGAAAGAGAAATAATCATTAAGGAAGCTGTAATGAGCTTAAAGCATGGGGCGTATTATGACATCACACGCCTTTCTATGTGCCAGTCACAGGTTTGTCTCCAGAGACCTGCCTGACTAAGGTTTTACTTAGTAAATTAAAGGCGTTAAGCGTTTTTATTGTAGCACAAACTAATAAAATACAATAAAGGATACATTGTTCAAGTGTAGAAGTGTTCAAGCGCAAGAAAAATGACAGGTGTTAGCAGGGTGTTAGCATAGACTAACTATGGGTGCAGAGGAGTAGCTAACCTTTCTGGCACCCGGGGCAAGCATTCAAAATGGGGCTCCCACCTGTGCTCAGGCATCCCTTTGGTGCCCCCCTGACCTGCTGCACCCAGGGCACCTTCCCCACCTGCTCCCTCCTAGCTATACCCCTGCATGGGTGGGTTGTACTGTGGGGGGTCGACTGAGATAGGCATTGCTTCCAGTACACAGAGCCTGTGCTGGAATTAACTCATTCCTTCTGTAACACACCTCTATCTACCACCAAGTCTCCCCCCTACCCCTCTCCCTGTACCTGGCAACAATGTACCATCAGCCAAGACATCCCAGCCCATGTTCTGTAGTGATATAGCTGCAGTGTTATGGCTGTAAAGGGCCATGCTCATCCATGGCACAACCTCTGCCCCTGTATTACAATAGCACCATCGATTTGAAGGAGGGCTTATACACCACTCACCTATCCCTTACAATGCCATAGCCTCAGTTCCTGAACGTTAAGCAGATGGGAAGCACTTTGGGGACAGGGCTCAGTGCCTCTTGAACTGGTCATGGCTTGGCAAGCAAGATTCATGAACAGGTAGAGTATAATGCCCTGGCTGATTTATTGCTGTGTAATAATATGCATGCCAATTAATGCTGATTGAAGGAGTGCATCGTGGGAGCATGGAGCAAGGGGGTTTCACACATTGGGGGGGGGGGGTTTATACACAGGGGCATTGCAAATCTGGATATTGTGGTATAAAGGGGATTAAGGGATTGTTCCGGCTAAATAATAAAAAGCCTCCTCCCTCCTTTTGTCCACCACAGCTAGTCTGTGGAGGTCCGATTTGTCCGGGCAGCTCCTCCATCCAGTGCTGGAATCTTCATAGTTACCAAGGACAGGCACCCAGTGATTCTATCTCCAAGTGTGGCAGCGTCCTGAGGGCTGTTGCGAACCTTCCACCCGTTAGCCAACCTTCCATGTCCACTGCCTGAAACAACCTTTGCTTTTCTTTTGATCATGAAAAAGCTCCACTTCTGTCCCTCACAGTGGCATCAATCAGTCAAGGTTCACACTCCCACATGCCTACGCCATTCATTGCAATAGAGGGGGTGTGGCAAGGTGGATTTGGCATGGCATGCCCCCTCCATTGCAATGAATGGAGTGGGCGTGTTAGGAGGCATGAAGCCAGTCTGATGTATGCCGCTGTGGGGGGCAAAAGGTTAGTTTACCCCAAGACTGTACTTCCGCTTCAAGCACATACTGGTAGCGGATGTCAACCTTGCAGCAGTGAATCTCCTATAAAATTATGGTGAAGCTCCTCCCTGGAACTCACGCTATACCGCCTAGTCATGTGCCACACATGGCCAAAGCCATCTGAGACACGTCAGGGATCTGCCAAAATGGGTTCCATCCGGTTCTATTCAGAACTTGTTAGCTTTTCTACCAAAAACAGCTGCCACCTTTCACCTAGTTCCAATGTTATCTAATGGGATTCTCCTCTGTTCTATTCACCTACTATATATACTAGTGGTCTAACTAACGCAAACCTTTGACCTCTCCCAGCACTATTACTACAGCAAATCTTCATAATACTATTTCTTATAAACCAGTCACACCAGTACCCGGTGACAAAATGTTAAAAAACACAGATAGAAAGGGGGCTGTTGTGAAATATTTTGGGAAGAAAGGGGGGGGGGGTAGCTTTCCATTCTAACAATTAATAAAACAAAGAATCTGACTTGTACAGGACTCAATCTCTGTGGTAAAATGAGCTACTGAGCTAAATCTCTGTATCATGCCTTAATAAATATTGCTCTGGAAGAGGGCGTAGTGTCCTCAAGCCTGTCACTCAAACAGGAGCTTGAATAGAATATCCACCTTGGATGATTTTCAAATAAATACACCTCTCTTCACCATTTCTAAGTCAAATTTTCTTTTTCTTTTTTTTTTACTTTTTCCTGAAGGTTTGCAGCTAAATGAAATGTTTGCCAATTATTTGATACCTTTTTAATGTTATTTCCTAGAGTTCTTCTTTAAGAAAGGAAATCAGTGTTCATTTGGAATTATAGAGGCAGCATTGATCAGCGTTTCAAAAGATCACAAGGATTTGTTTATTGGGGTAATTAAATGACTCCATTGAAGCTGATTTTCTAGCAATGCATAAAGGAGCACTTGGAAGAGATCATAAAATACATAATTAAAAATGAAATATATCAAATCTGCCTGCGATAAATAGCAGCAACAATTACAAACGTTTCACCGCAGAAAAGAAATTTAGCCGGAACTTTAAAAATGTCAACAAGTAGTAAATAAACCGCTTGCTTAACACCACTTAGCCAGGCACAATTGAAAAGTGTTGGCATACATGGCAGGAGCTTTTTTTTTAAATGGATTGAACGTTGACTGGAAGGAGATTGAATCAGATATATATTTTATTTATGATATAATTTATTTTGGCAGATATATACTTTACATTATATACATAAATTAACCAATATATAGTGGAAGGTCAACTCTTCACTCACTCTCTAAACTTGGGTTGGATTATAATTGATGCAATGAAGTACCTGCTCTGGGCTCCCACAGCTAAGAGAGCCCCCAACATCAGGACGGAATTATAGGGTAGGCAAAACCAGGGCTAATTAACTACAAGTAATAAAAGTGATACAAACAAGGATATCACTAGGCACTTTCTCAGATACTATGTGATGTAGTGTGTGTTTGGGAGGGGGCTACCAAGGTTCTATATTTTATATTAGGTCATTTTTATATTTTATATTATGTCATGTTAACATTTTAGGTTATGTCATGTATGTATTGTAAAGGACCAACACCCACCTTTATATTGGGGGAATGGTGTTAATATTGGCTTCCATACTGCAGTTACGTACTTATGTCTGGAGAGCCAGCTTTGAGAACAAGAGGGGCAGTAGGAAGAACAAGCCACAAAAAAAAAACCCAAACCCTGACTAAATTTGAATCTGCAGTATTTGTGTCCAAGTCTGCCTGTTTCAGATTGGCCTCATCAACCACCAGTGTGTAGACATGGACAAAACCCTTCTTAAACCGGACCAGCATAATTTAATGAAAAACCCAAACCCCCAAAAAATATATATATATATATAAATATAATATATTTTAGTATTAGTCACTTACTTCTTTCCCCCACTGGGCTGCAACTCTGTTCAGGACTCTAGGATATGGGAGCTGCCATCTTGCCTCAGAAGAGGAGAGGAGAGGGGGGGCAGGGTTACGGAGCAGAGCTGGGGTCGGGAAAAGGACAGCAATCCCAGAATGCAGAGCAGCACAGTCAGAAGACACTTTCTGTCTGCAGGTAGTCTGAGACTCCATGGGCCGCCATTTTGGATGTTTAAAGGCTCAGAAAATGCAATAGATGCAGGTAGCATGATTTTTAATGTGGGCAATCTGTATGTACAGGGTGTGGGAAACATATGTTAGACTCTTATTCAGAGTGAAGGTCTGGTTTAATCTTCTCGTTCACAAAGCCAAGCCAAGAAAAGTGCAGGAAGGGAAGCTGGATTCTCTGCCTTTGAACCTTGGGGTAAAGATCCCATATGCCTCATATTCTGGGCTATTAGCCTCAAGGGGGGCACTTTTTTAAAACTAAAAATTAAATAAAAGTTAAAAGATGGGGGAATAGTTTGACCCAGATATTGCCTCTAAGTCAGGTCTGGTCGAGACAAACTGAATAGGCATAATCTAGGTCAAAAGTAACAATGACTCCAATGATGATGATGCTGCTGATGGTGATGAGCGTTCAACCTGAATGCTAAAGGAGGGTTCGTCCCCCTTTTGTGTTGGGGTATGTTATGGGTTACACAGTTGGTGACAGGACTCCCCTTTTGTGTGGTTGGTGGGTACTAATGACATAGATTCTAAATGTGAAGGGAGTGTGGACTATGCTACTGGGGTTTTTTTTGTGTGCTAAAAGTGGTCTGCATGGTGTAAAAGACCATAGATGATGCACTGCGGAAAGATTGAGGTTGCTGTTGAGGAAAACGTATTGGGGGATGGGAGGTAGTGCCTTGGCCAATTGGAATTTTTGCAGGTGAGCAGTAGAGAGATAGAAGTCGATGCAACCAGAAGTTATGGATTTCATAGGATGGTGAAGGAACAGAAATGACATAGGTAGGGAGATCTATATTAGAACGCCCCTATTTTTATGATGTACCACTACGGGACATCTGCTGTGCATTTGCAGTGCTTTTTCTCACCTGGCAACGGGTACTATCAGTAGTACTGCTGATTGGGAAACAGTCATTTATATCAGGGATTCCCAACCTTCAAATACCACTTGATAGGACCTCAAGTACCACCACTGGCACTCTGGTTAGGAACTCCTGATCAAGATGGTTAAAATGGGATGTCGGTGGTCTTGAGCTATCAGTATCTAGATAGCTAATGAGAGGGGCCCTTTAATTTAGTGGGACCTTTTTATCCATTGTTGGACTGTGCTGTCTAGTGCCCACCAGTAGCACTGACTGTGGGGGCTGACTGTGGGGGCCCACCCAACATTTAGATGAAAATATTACCAGCTTTTGTTCAGGGCCATGCACAGAGACAGTATGCCAACTGCATTGCCTCTGTGTGTGCACTTGCAGCGCCCTAAATAAGCTATACATGGTTCAGGTTTTGGTGACGTGGTCCTCATAGGGACCCCTTACTCCAGGGGCCAACTGGAGGATTCTCTGGTATACCTGGCAGTCAGAGCTTCCCTCCATCTAAGAAGCAGGGCTTCCTGTGAGAGTTGTCCATTAGTTGCCAGACATCCGTCACCAGTCACCATCCTGGCTGTGGAACAGCATGGAAGTACCATGAAGTTTAGTTAGAGGTGAACCTAGCCTCACATGGCCTTATTACAGATGCACCCATTGGGGTAATTGTTTTTAAAAAACTGCATATAATGATTATATGAAATACCTTCAATCCTCCTGTTGATGGCGCAGCATTACAGGTCTGTGGCTTCTTGGTACACTCACTTGTCCTGTCATGCCATCTACCAATCAGTGGCAAATACAAATCTGAAAATCCTAATTCCCATGTATGTATAGAGCCGGCCTGCAGATGCCTCCCTCTTTCATTCTAAGTGGCTTTTCATTGTTCCTAGGAATCTTGCTGTGATCAAACCCGCACCGCCTTGGGCCACTTCCCAGACAGTAGATGTCTAAAGCACTGCAGAAACCGCATACATCACTTTTATGAAACACAAGTGGACAGGAAGCCGGGGAAGTGGTCACTTCTCATTTACGAGGAGCTGCACGCCTTGTAACAAGAGATAAAGCACCTGTAACCAGCCAAAGCATTTATCTGCAGTTTAATTAGACACAAATTTGTTATGCTCAGCCCCCCCCCCCCCCTTTCATATTGTATCACTGAAAATCATTGCTCTGGTGCTAATAGCCAATATATTGAGAGGTTTGCTTGCCAACATATTATATTACTACTGTATGGCTGCTTTTCACAAGCCATAAAAATGTGGCCTGAAATTGAAAGGGAAAATCTTAGGTGTGATAGGCTGAAAAATATATATGGAATATTAAAGTGCACCTCCACCCAACTAACCTGCAGGAAGGACTTGGGTCAGTTGCATCCCTCACTGCCGACTTGTGGTACTTTTATCAAAATTGACTATATGCATTACTTTCCTAATGCCTGGGAGAGGGTTAATAATAGTTATTCTGGATCTAGTAGTAAAAATATTGCTGTAAGTGTTAAACCCAACCTTCACCCTAAATAATAGCATATTAAATAATAGCATATTATATGTTTCCCACACCCTGTACAGATTGGATTACACATTAAAAATCATGCTACCTACATCTACTGCAATTTGTGAGCCTTTATGTTTAATCTTATTTTTATTGAGTTTTTGCAAATTACATTGTTACAAATAAAAATGACATTAACACAAAACAGTACACTTAACATATCGGCACCTCCATGGGAGAACTTCCACCACTTGTATAACCGGGAGTCTCCCATCTCCTATGTCCCAGCCTCGTTTTCCAGGCCAGCCCCGTGAACCAGCCGGCGATGATCATTTGGCCGAGCCAAGCCCCCTCTTCCCCAGATTCCTCTCCCCCTAGAGGCCTGAGGTTCCGGCCCGCCCATATTGCATGTCAAGTGGGGAGGGCTAAGATCAAAAGGAATGTTTCAAAGTGATCCCCACAGGGCTGCCTGGCTGGGACCTGTCTTTGTCCGGTGCCCTCCACCCCATTAGTCCTTAATCGCTGTGTAGCCAGAAATAAGACGCGGACCAACAACATAAAAAGGGAACACACACACACATACACACACCACACGGACATTGAAACACTAGGGTATTAGTCTTGGGGGGCCGAGACCCCCCACCCCAAAGCCACTATCCTCTCTGCCATCTCCCTATCTACTGTAGCTCTAATATCCTCTTCATACCCGCGCCCGAGCCCTTGAACATTATCCAAGCTACCCAAGTCCACATATACGTCTCACCCTCACCCCCAAGGTCCGCCATTAGTTCCTCCATCCTCATAATATTATTGAGTTCTTTGTACCACTCTAGCAAGGGAGGAGCCTTCCAGTACCTCAGGATCACTGTCCTCCCTGCCGTCAGGAAGTGTCTCAGGGCCCCTCTTTTCCCAACTTCCTTACTACCATGAAGCATGGACAGCAACGTTATCTCAGGCGTATTCGGGATCAAAGTCCCCTATGCCTCCTCATACAAAAGCAGAACTCTGGCACACAAGCTATTTATACTTGAGCACTCCCACCATACATGTAATAGCGTACCCCGGGGCGTGTTGCATCTCCAGCATATATCAGGCACCGAAGGGAAGATCTGGTGGACACGGGCAGGACTTCTATACCACCTGGAGATCCGCTTAAAGTTTTTTTCTTGAGCCTTACAGGTAAAACGCCTTCTCCCAGTCCTCTTCATCAAAAGTCCTCCCAATCTCTCTCCCCCACTCCGCTACAAAGTCTAATTTCCCAGATGCCCCTTCCCCCAGAATGCCATATAAGGTCAAGATCACTCTCTTAGGTCGATCAGCAGCCTCCAACAAGCTCTCAAACTGAGTCCTATCTCTTGTAATACCATCTAGGTCCCCCACAGAGCCCAGGTAATTGCGCAGTTGACCCACTGCCAGCCATGACACCCTCCCCCAGCTCGCAGCTCCCCCACCGTGGGTGGCCTGCTGTCTACCAGCGTGTGCCTCAATTACACTTGTGAGGACGCTTCCCAGATCAGGAACCTTGGAACCCCCAGTCCTGGCAGAAACTCAGGTTTGCCAAACAGTACATACATTATAAAGCACAGAGCTAATCAATAATTAGAAAGTTCAGTGTTTCAACAAAAACTTAAAATAGAAAAAATGTCCGTGAATAGATCCAAATATCTGGTTATAATCATCAAATAGAAGTGTCCACCGGTGCAGTTTTAGACTAATGAAGTGCTCCACCACCATCTGAATGAGACTCTTACCAGAACAATTTTAAGAGAGAGCCATAATTAACTCCACATCCTTCATATTCCTTAGTGAGCAGTATTCATATAGCAGCCAATATATAATAAGGCAGCTCAATTGAATGACGCTTCACTCCCCAACCATAAACAGGGAGGCTTAATCCACTATTCCAATAATCTTTGTAAAATGCTCCACAATAGTTCCCATGCAAATCAGTAAAAGAAGTGTAAATAAATCCATGCAGCTGATACAATAGCTCTCACCGCCAGGTTCCCTCTCGTCCAAATATCCGGGTAGAAAACGGACACTATGTGTGCCTCCTACACGTTTCGTCCCTAAAGGGGACTTTAACCAGTGGGCCTTTTTCCCTTTGCAAAACTGTCTTCCCAGGTAGCATCCGAGGCCAGCGATTCCTGCTCTATTGTGACCCATTGTTTGGATCCCTCTCGGTGGTACCAGTCAACCATCCTAGACAACAACAACGCTGCTCTGTGGTAGTTGTCCATGTCCGGCAGCCCGGTAACCCCCCCCCCCCCCATGGGCCTGGACAATTTTCGGAGACTCAGTCTTGGCTGCCCTCCTCCCCACACAAACCTCACGATTACTGACCTCAACTGCCTGAAGAAGCGTTTATTGCCATGTATGGGCACCGCCTGAAAAACATATAATAGTTTAGGTAACACATCCATCTTTAAGACATTTATTCTCCCCATCCACTAGATGTTTTTCCTCCCATACTCCTTTAGATCCGCCCTAGTCCTTACAAGTAAGGGGTCATAATTCAATCTAAACAGCGAGGCCGGGTCAGCTGGTATGAGGACCCCCAGATAGCCCAGAGCCTCCTTACACCACTTAAACGGGAAATTCCCCTTCAGCCTCTGGACCAGGAACTGGTCCTCCAGGCTAATGTTCAACATTTCAGATTTGGACATGTTAACTTTGAAATTGCTGACTCTGCTGAATCTCTGGAACTCCTGTATAATTGACGGCAGGGATATGTGGGGTGATGTAATGTATAAAAGCAAATCATCCGCATATAGTGCTAATTTGTGCATCTTAGCCCCCCCCCACCTCTATCCTTTTAATATCAGGGTTCCTTCTTACAGCCACTGCCAAATGCTCCATCACTAATACGAACAATAAGGGTGACAAGGGGCAGCCCTGTCTCGTCCCGTTCCCCACGGGAAAAGCTGACGACAATAGTCCATTTGTTCTAACCCTTGCTGTGGAACCTCTATAAAGCGCTTGTATCTTCCCCCTCAAAACCGGGCCCAATCCCGCCTGCCTAAGAGTATGTTCCAAAAACCTCCATCTCACCCTATCAAACGCCTTTTCGGCATCCACCGACAGAAGATACATAGGGATTCTATTGGCCCTTGCATAAGAATTTAGAAGGATGGTCTTGATTGTATTGCCCCGAGCTTCTCTTCCCGACACAAACCCCACCTGGTCTGTATGCGCCCAAAAAGGTAGTAACCTCTTCAGTCGGTTAGCAATCATTTTGGAGTATCATTTCACATCCACGTTAACTAAAGAAATGGGCCTATAACTACTGCACATTGTTAGTTCCTTTCCCGGTTTGGGCAAGACCGTGATGTGCGCTTCTAGGGTCTGATTCGGGAAGCCGCACTCCTCTGACACCGCATTAAAGGTCTTAGTCATGAATGGGGCCAGCTGGGTCTTAAACTGTTTATAAAATTTTATCGTAAAGCCATCCGGTCCCGGACTTCTCCCGGAAGGGGTTCCAGCCAGGGCCTCCAATTCAAGTTGCTCGAACGGCTCCTCCAGCGCATCCCCGTCCTGAGCATCGAGGATTGGCAAGCCCATGTTTTCCACATACATCTCTATCTCCCCCACCCCCCGCCCCCCCTCAATGTTGTATAGTTGGGAGTAGAACCTCCTAAAAACGATTCCCTTGGGGTCATGCACATGCTACCCTCCCATGTCTTTTATGTTCGGAATCTACGTTTGGCGCTGTCTAGGGTGTAGAAGTCTAGCAAGGGGACGTCCGCATTTATTGTTATGTTCATAGTAAAACCTATTTGCCACTTCCCTCTGCCTATGAGACATCTTATTTAACAGACTCAGTAACTTATTTCTAGCTTCCATCAGCTCCATCATTGTGGCGGAGCTCAGGCTCCGCTTATGGGAAGTTTCCAGCCTGGATATATTGTCTATCAACTCCTTCACCTGCACGCCCCTCTCCCTTTTCAACCTTGATGCATGCTGAATGAGAATCCCCCTCAGAGTGCACTTCAGGGCCTCCCACTGTAAGGGGAGTCCAGTTGTGTCGTTTTCACGGTTTCTCAGGAACTCAGTGATTCCCTCAGCTACCGCCTTAGAACACAACTCGTTCTGCAGGAGACCCTCATTCAACCACCACTGCCATGGTCGCTCTGCCAGCCCAGGCAGCTCCAGCAACAAAAGCAAAGGAGCATGGTCTGACCAAATTCTAGTATCAATGGTTGCAACCAGGGACCACTGAAGCGCATGGTGACTTATAAAAAAGTAATCGATCCTGCTATAGGAAGAATGAATGTTCAAGTAAAAAGTAAAGTCTTTGACCCCGGGGTTACAAATCCGCCAGACGTCAATCAATTGTCTATCATGGAGCAGTTTTTTAAAGGCTCTTAATTTCATGTAGGACAAAGATGACCGTCCTGTAGAGGTGTCTATCGATGGTTCGACTGCCATGTTAAAATCCCCCCCAGTATTACCACCCCCTCAGCGAAATCCTCCAGGGCCCGGAGGATCCTCTGGGCTGCCCTTACCTGATCTGTGTTTGGCAGATAAACGTTACCTAGAGTGAATGTCCCCCCCCCCCCCCCATTTGAGCTTTCAAGAAGAAGGAGCCCTAGATTGGTCCCAAATGTCCCTGTATCAAACTACTGCACACCGAAATCATATGAATGAATAAAAAAACTAAATTTAATAAATAATTCTTGAATCATGACAAACAACGTAAACAACTCAATTAAAAAACATATATACATAAAAGACACTGGAGATAGTTATCCTGCTAAGAGCTCTTATTCAAATATCAAATGTATTATATTACATATATATCCAAGAATTGAAAAAATAAACTCCTATGCCTGTATGGTGGTGTTTAAAGAAACAGAAAACGTGCTGAAGAGTTAAAGATATATCTATAAGATTTATAATAGTGTCATAGTATTATAGAAGCTCCATTTCAAAGTGCATAAGTGCAATGAATATGTGCAAAGAGAAGTGCTCCAAGATTTTAGGAATTACTAAATATAAAAAGCAATGTGCGAAGATTATAGATGAGTGCAGTATTTATAGTGTATCCGCCATCATACAGACAAAGGCCGCAGTAAAAGAAGTTAGTAAAATAGCATCACCACCTCTTACGTGCCCAGGACCTCCAGAACAGCAACCTGCCACCAACGCGCTGCGTGGCCGAATGCCACTTCGCCAGGGTGAGTAAGTTGCTGCTTCACTGTCTACCCCTTTTAAACTGACCTAAACAACAGCTGTTCCAATGCGCGGGGACGACGCCGCCATGCCGCCCGCGCTCTACCCGGCCGACGACGCCCGTCGCCGGGATGATGCGCCCGAGACCGCGCCATCCCCACCCACCGGAGCGCAAACACACAGGAGGGGTGGTGCGGTGCGCGCGCGGCCGTGCCGCCGCCCGGGAACACCCCCCACACAATGGGAGGTACCGGGCGGTCGCGCACCCCACCCCACCGACCCCCCATCCACCTGACTCCACCGTAGTAGACAGTATTACAGATCGTGAGAGGTAAGTATTGGTGGAGGGAGAGAGTCTGAGGTGTTTATAATAAAACATACATACAATACTAATAACGATGTTTAAAAATGACATATACTTATACAATAATGCTTATCCAATAAAAACAAAAACTTTTCAATACAGCAAATACATAATGGCCCAAACAAATAAGTTGTGGCACAAATATCAATATGGTGTATAAATGCGGTCCACAAATAACATTTACATAGCCCAAAAAATGTTTGTCTCTCCCATGTCTCTCCCAGTTTCCCGATCCTTAATCACTGATGTTCTCAAGACGGACACACAATACATTTCCCGCAGGGTCTACATCCCATGGTATCTCTGTTTGTGGTCAACCAATTTCGTGGTCTAACATAATGACTGTTACACAGCCGGTCCTTTAAACTCGGTGCCCGTCTCGCTATCATCAGTGGGCCCTTTGAGACGTATTGTGCTAAAAGTGGGTCCGAATGTAAAATTGACCAATGTCTTTGTAGGATTGTTCTTATATTCTGCCAGTCATGATTAAAGGTCGAGATGAATCTTACCTCAGTCTTTTCCTTTCGCCTATATTTGTAACAAAGTAGTTCCTCCCTTGGTGTTGTAGTTGCCCGTTGTATCGCCTTATTGATCACCCGATGGGGATAACCCCTTTGTTGGAAACGTTTCTTCATAATTGCAGCTTCATTCATAAAGGTTTCATCCTTGGAACAGTTTCGTCTCGTCCTGAGAAACTGTCCAGTTGGTATACCTTCCTTTAACTTCTTTGGATGAAAGCTGTCGTAGTGCAGAATACTATTTGTGGCGGTGGGCTTTCTATATAGACAAGTAGAGATGGAACCATCATTCTCTAAACACAGGGTTAAGTCAAGAAACTAAATTTTTTCCAAGGAGCATGTGTGAGTTAAATGTATATTATACTGGTTATTATTTAGTTTTGAGATAAATTCATCGCACATCTTCAAAGGTCCTTGCCATAGGAGTAGGATGTCATCTATGAACCTGTACCAGCCCAAAATGTAGGGCTGGTACAGGTTCATGGCATCCCCCCAGACGATTTCCCTCTCCCACCAACCCAAAAATAGGTTGGCGATTGAGGGAGCACACCTGGCGCCCATTGCTACTCCTCATATCTGTCTGTAGTATCTGTTGTCAAAAACGAAAAAGTTGTGCGTGAGTATAAAAGACAGTAGGTCCACTATGAATTTGTGTAGAGATCTCTCAATTGACTCCATGCTCAAAAAATACAGTCCGGATTGCCATGGGATGAGTAATATTCGTGTACAGTGACTCAACGTCACATGCTACCAATGCAGTTCCTTCCGGGACTTGCAGAGAGTTTAGGTTTAAGATGTCGGTTGAGTCACAAATATATAATATAAGAATTTAAAGTTGTTACATGAGGTTGCATGTTCAGTCAAACTCCCAACTCCTGAGATGATAGGTCGTCCCGGCGGATTCTTCAAGTTCTTATGTATCTTAGGCAAGATATAAAATGTCGTAATCCGTGGAAATTCCACCTTTAAGAAATTCAAGAGTGTATGGTTAATGATTCTATTCTCAAATGCTCCCATTATCAAGGTATCAAATTCCTCTTTGTACATCATGAGGGGATTACCCGAAAGTTTGTGGTACGTATTGGTGTCACTCAACTGTCTGGTGATTTCCCCTACATAATAATCCCTCGGGAGGATGACAATATTCCCCCCCCTTGTCTGACTCCTTGATGATAAACTCTTGTGAGTTTTGTAGAGTTTGTAGGGCCTCCCATTCCTTCTTTGACAGATTTTTGTTAGAATTTTTTGGTTTGAGGTTTCTGATGTCTTTACTCACCGTATTGAAGAAAACTTGAAGTGCTGGAGTATGGGCCCAAGAAGGTGGAAGGTCTCCTCAAGGTGTTTAATTCCAAGCCTGATGACTCTTGTTCTTCCAAGAGTGTGGTCAAATCCTCTAAGGCCTGCTGTTCCTGTTCATCCAGGGGCACAATTTCTGTACTCTGAATGGGGTTGAAAAAGTGATGCTTCAGAGAGAGTTTTCTACAGAAGAGGTATAGGTCCTTTATTGTGTCGAATTTATTCATATCATACATGTTGGAGAAAAATAAAATCCCTTTGCATGTATATGTTTCTGGACATCAGATAAAGGCACATCAGTTAAATTAATAATTTCTAATTCCGCATCTGCCGAGTGTGGCGGGGTTGATGTGGGGACACAACCCGTCTGCGTTTGGTGTCCCTCAAGCGCAGACAATGATGTTTCCTGGACATTGGCTCTCCGTTTCTGCCTGTTCCCTCTCCTCTTATTGAGCCCCCTTCTGGTTTTCCTGTGTGTCCCTGTTCTAAAAAAGACAAATCCGCTGAAGAGTATTCAGATGATCTTCTATAGGTAAGTGATGTCTGTGAGGAGGTTCTATATCTGGGATTAAAGGCAGATCTACCATCCCTATTTGAACTGTCTATTTGTGGGGAGAATCGGAGATGGACAGACCGATCCATGCCAGAGTTACATCCGTTGCCATGGTATTTCCACCTATACAATCTCCCACCTGCAGCATCCCTCCTATCCCTCTCAAGTTTATTCTTTTCGTTAGTCATGACCTCCTGTTCATATTTGTCAAGTTCTCTTGTGAGGGCCTCTGAGAACTTATTGGCCTGTTCTTGTATTTTGAGTAAATCCAATTGTGTATAAAGATCTTGTAAACGGGACTTCATGGATGTTAGCAATTTCTGGTCCTCTTGAATGAGCATGTCCATGAGGGACAGAGAGCAGGATTGTAAAATGCTCCCCCAACCGGACTTAAATTCTGTGGAGACCTCCCATGCTGGAAAGATTTGGATCCTCAATCCCCGAGGGATCAAATTCTGTTCTGTATAAATTTGGAGGCTATGAACATTCCACCAAATTCTGAGGTAATCCCGTCGGGCATGTTTGATGGCCCTGAAAAGGGATTCCTGAGTGTGTGTGTCGCCATTTATTTGTTCTTGCCTGGTGTGGTCCTTAAGTAAGGCAAGTTTCTCTATCCAGTTATTTTCTACTGATTCAAAATTAAAGGCCTAATAACCTCCAATCTGCAGCCTTTCCCCCTTCCCTTCCCTCCCTTTCCCCCCTTTTTTTTTTTTGATAAGCCTTTACTTTAATGGACAAAATACACTGTAAATATGTGTCATTGTTGGATCCATTTATTATTGTATACATGGTTATTTTGAATACCCCAGATTCCCTCCCCCCACCAATACTAACCTTCCACGATCCACAATTTTGCTCATGACGATAGAACTGAATGGACGGTGGGTTGGTGGTGTGGGGCATATATGTGCAGAGTGCTGCCGCTTGGGTCCTTTGTTTATAAAATGGAATCATGTATACGGTGGTGCCACTCATATGATTAAAATATTGTACTCTGGTACAAACATTTTTTGGGCTATGTAATTATTGTTTGTGGACTGCCTTTATACACCATATTGATATTTGTGGCACAACTTATTTATATGGGCTAATATGTATTTGCTGTATTGAAAAGTTTTTGTTTTTATTGGATACGCATTATTGTATAAGAATATATCATTCTTAAGCATCGTTATTATTATTGTATGTATGTTTTATTATAAACACCTCAGACATTGAGGCATTCGGCCACACAATGCGTCGGTGGAAGGTTGCTGTTCTGGAGGTCCTGAGCTCGTAAGATGTGGTGATGCTATTTTACTAACTTCTTTTACTGCAGCCTTTGTCTGTATGATGGCGGATACACTATAAATACTGCACTCAGCTATAATCTTTGCACATTGCTTTTTATATTTAGTAATTCCTAAAATCGTGGAGCACTTCTCTTTGCACATATCCATGGAAATGGAGCTTCTATAATACTATGACACTATTATAAATCTTATAGATATATCTTTAACTCTTCAGCACGTTTTCTGCTTCTTTAAATGCCACCATACAGGCATAGCAGTTTATTTATTCAATTCTTGGATATATATGTAATATAATACATTTGATATTTGAATAAGAGCCCTTAGCAGGATAACTATCTCCAGTGTCTTTTATGTATATATGTTTTTTAATTGAGTTGTTTATGTTGTTTGTCATGATTCAAGAATGATTTAATAAATTTAGTTTTTTTATTCATTCATACGATTTTGGTGTGCGGTAGTTTGATACAGGGACATTTGGGGCCAATAAAGGGCTCCTTCTTCTTGGTATCTCTATATATATATTGCCCCTTTCTGCCAGCACCCCATTCTATAGTTACATAAATAGCTGTGCATACCCAAACCTCCTTTTTTCATACCTATCACTAGACTGTATAGGACAACTATTTGTCCTGGGTATAGTACGCTTCCGCTATGGCCTTTAATTTTGAATCAGTAGAAAATAACTGGATAGAGAAACTTGCCTTACTTAAGGACCACACCAGGCAAGAATAAATAAATGGCGACACACACACTCAGGAATCCCTTTTTAGGGCCATCAAACGTGCCTGAGGGGATTACCTCAGAATTTGGTGGAATGTTCATAGCCTCCAAATTTATACGGAACAGAATTTGATCCCTCGGGAATTGAGGATCCAAATCTTTCCAGCATGGGAGGTCTCCACAGAATTTAAGTCCGGTTGGGAGAGCATTTTACAATCCTGCTTTCTGTCCCTCATGGACATGCTCATTCAAGAGGACCAGAAATTGCTAACATCCATTAAGTCCCGTTTACAAGATCTTTATACACAATTGGATTTATTCAAAATACAAGAACAGGCCAATAAGTTCACAGAGGCCCTCACAAGAGAACTTGACAAATATGAACAGGAGGTCATGACTAACAAAAAGAATAAACTTGAGAGGGATAGGAGGGATGCTGCAGGTGGGAGATTGTATAGGTGGAAACACCATGGCAATGGACGTAACTCTGGCATGGATCGGTCTGTCCATCTCCGATTCACCCCACAAATAGACAGATCAAATAGGGATGGTAGTTCTGCCTTTAATCCCAGATATAGAACCTCCTCACAGACATCACTTACCTCTAGCAGATCATCTAAATACTCTTCAGCGGATTTGTCTTTTTTAGAACAGGGACACACAGGAAAACCAGAAGGGGGCTCAATATGAGGAGAGGGAACAGGCAAAAATGGAGAGCCAATGTCCAGGGAACATCATTGTCTGCGCTCAAGGGACACCAAACGCAGACGGGTTGTGTCCCCACATCAACCTCGCCGCACTCGGGAGATGCGGAATTAGAAATTATTAACTGATGTGCCTATATCTGATGTCCAGAAACATATACATGCAAAGGGATTTCATTTTTCTCCAACATGTATGATCAATAAATTCGACACAATAAAGGACATATACCTATTCGGTAGAAAACTCTCTCTGAAACATCACTTTTTCAACCCCATTCAGAGTACAGAAATTGTGCCCCTGGATGGACAGGAACAGCAGGCCTTAGAGGATTTGACCGCACTCTTGGAAGAACAAGAGTCATCAGGCTTGGAATTAAATACCTTGAGGAGACCTTCCACCTTCACGCCTTCTTGAGCCCATACTCCGGCACTTCAAGTTTTCTTCAATACGCTGAGTAAAGACATCAGAAACCTCAAACCAAAAAAAAAAAACAATAAAAATAACAAAAGGAGGAATGGAGGAATATCAAAGGAGGAATGAGAGGCCCTTCAAACTCTACAAAACTCACAAGAGTTTAACATCAAGGAATCAGACAAGGGGGGGGAACATTGTCATCCTCCCGAGGGATTATTATGTAGGGGAAATCACCAGACAATTGAGTGACACCAATACGTACCACAAACTTATGGGAAATCCCCTCATGATGTACAAAGAGGAATTTTGATACCTTGATAATGGGAGCATTTGAGAATAGAATCATTAACCATACACTCTTGAATTTCTTAAAGGTGGAATTTCCACGGATTCCAACATTTTATATCTTGCCTAAGATACATAAGAACTTGAAGAATCCGCCGGGACGACCTATCGTCTCAGGAGTTGGGAGTTTGACTGAACATGCATGTACGTATATCGATAAATTACTGCAACCTCATATAACAACTTTAAATTCTTATATTCGTGACTCAACCGACATCTTAAATTGCCTAAACTCTCTACAAGTCCTGGAACGGACTGCATTGGTAGCATGTGACGTTGAGTCACTGTACACGAATATTACTCATCCCATGGCAATCCTGTAGAGTATTTTTTGAGCATGGAGTCAATTTAAAGGAGACCTCTACACAAATTCATAGTGGACCTACTGTCTTTATTACTCACGCACAACAGATACTACAGACAGATACGAGGAGTAGCAGTGGGCGCCAGGTGTGCTCCCTCAATCGCCAACCTATTTTTGGGTTGGTGGGAGAGGGAAATCGTCTGGGGGGATGCCATGAACCTGTACCAGCCCTACATTTTGGGCTGGTACAGGTTCATAGATGACATCCTACTCCTATGGCAAGGACCTTTGAAGATGTGCGATAAATTTATCTCAAAACTAAATAATAACCAGTATAATATACATGTAACTCACACATGCTCCTTGGAAAAAATTTAGTTTCTTGACTTAACCCTGTGTTTAGAGAATGATGGTTCCATCTCTACTTGTCTATATAGAAAGCCCACCGCCACAAATAGTATTCTGCACTACGACAGCTTTCATCCAAAGAAGTTAAAGGAAGGTATACCAACTGGACAGTTTCTCAGGACGAGACGAAACTGTTCCAAGGATGAAACCTTTATGAATGAAGCTGCAATTATGAAGAAACGTTTCCAACAAAGGGGTTATCCCCATCGGGTGATCAATAAGGCGATACAACGGGCAACTACAACACCAAGGGAGGAACTACTTTGTTACAAACATAGACGAAAGGAAAAGACTGAGGTAAGATTCATCTCGACCTTTAATCATGACTGGCAGAATATAAGAACAATCCTACAAAGACATTGGTCAATTTTACATTCGGACCCACTTTTAGCACAATACGTCTCAAAGGGCCCACTGATGACAGCGAGACGGGCACCGAGTTTAAAGGACCGGCTGTGTAACAGTCATTATGTTAGACCACAGAATTGGTTGACCACAAACAGAGATGCCATGGGATGTAGACCCTGCGGGAAATGTAGTGTGTGTCCGTCTTGAGAACATCAGTGATTAAGGATCTGGAAACTGGGAGAGATCAGAGCCTCCCTGCCTCCCACCCTCCCTGCTCCGATCGCTACCGACAAGTAGTCGGAGCGGGTGCCGGTATACGAGGAGCGGGATGACGTCACCCCGCTCCTCCCACAAGTGGGCAGGGCTAGGGGCGGGGCCAGCGCCGGCCGAAGAGGACGGTGAGGGCCAGTTGCTGGGTCCTCACATGAAGAGTGGTAAGTCCAGGGGGGGGGGATCGGAGCCCCCCCCCCCCTGGTGAAGAGAAGACCCGGGGAGAGCGATCGGCCTGTCAGGTGTGTTTGAGTCTTTTTTTTTTCTTTCAGATGGCGTGGGGGGGGGGGGGGCGCTATTCTGGGCCCCCTCCTAAAGATCAGAGGCCCAGGGGCGAAAATCAAATAGCTGATTATTGAAGAGAATCGCTGGCACTTTCAAACGAGGGGTCAGGTATGTCTTTTTTACTTTTTTTTTTTATGGGGCTCTAAAGTTAGCTACGTGAGTCTCACGTAGCTGGCACTTAACGGTTGGAGAGGCAGCTACGTGAGACTCACGTAGCTGGCACTAGAAGGGTTAAAGGCAGGAAAAACACAGATCCAGAAACACTTGTCCACTATAAAATTGGAGAGGGCAAGACTCTAACACCGGTGGCAGCCCATTTCTTAAGCCATCATGAGGGAAAAACAAGCCACCTACAGGTTATGTTTATTGACCAGGTTAATATGGGCATCAGAGGAGGCAGTCGGAAGAGGTGGTTACAACAGATAGAAACTCAGTGGATTTATACACTAAGGTCCAAGGCACCGGGGGGTTTAAATGAGGACTTTTTATCCATTTTTGGGTCGGGACTGACCTGACCCGGTACTATTCTAATTGGATACACAATACATTTTTGAAATCATTCACCAATGGGGGTGGATTGGTTAAGGTGGGGTTTAATGGCACGGTGAGTTATATTATTTGAGGTGGTTATTTAGTTTTGTGCACTTTATAGTAGTGGGATGTTGTCTTGTTGAATGACATGCTGATAATCTTCCATGAAAGTTCTTTGATGTTTCACTTAAAAGGTTGTTTCAATGCACTTGAGATCCACTCCCCCTCTCTCGATTGCCTTCCTAGATCTCTATCATGTTTTAAAGGAATAATCCGCTGATCTATGCTGATCCCCTTCAATCAACCAACAAATCCATCTGCCAATGTATCATCATGTGGGATCTTGGACATTAGCAGGGATATGTCATTTCTCCTACATTATTGGATTATATCAGTTCTTTTGTTTTAAATTATAGAGCCCCATTTGGGGAAGATCCTCCAATATTATTAATATTTGAGTTTTAGGCCTTTAAACCATTTCAGGGTTGATTACCCAATTCATTTTTCTGGGACTCTAATAACCTCCAATCTGCAGCTTTTCCCCCTCCCTTTCCCTTCCTTCCTTTTTTCTTTTGATAAGCCTTTACTTTCATGGACAAAAACCACTGTAAATATGTCATTGTTGGATCCATTTATTATTGTATACATGGTTATTTTGAATACCCCAGATTCCCTCCCCCCACCAATACTCACCTTCCACGATCCACAATATTGCTCATGACGATAGAACTGAATAGACGGTGGGTTGGTGGTGTGGGGCATATACGTGCAGAGTGCTGCCGCTTGGGTCCTTTGTTTATAAAATGGAATCATGTATACGGCGGTGCCGTTCATATGATTTAAATATTGTACTCTGGTACAAACATTTTTTGGGCTATGTAAATATTGTTTGTGGACCGCCTTTATACACCATATTGATATTTGTGCCACAGCTTATTTATTTGGGCCATTATGTATTTGCTGTATTGAAAAGTTTTTGTTTTTATTGGATAAGCATTATTGTATAAGTATATGTCATTTTTAAACATTGTTATTAGTATTGTATGTATGTTTTATTATAAACACCTCAGACTCTCTCCCCCCACCAATACTTACCTCTCACGATCTGTAACACTGTCTACGACGGTGGAGTCAGGTGGACGGAGGGTCGGTGGGGTGGGGTGCGCGTGGTCGCACCGCCGCCAGGGACCTCCCATTGTGTGGGGGGTGTTCCCGGGCGGCGGCGCACCGCCCCTCCTGTGTGTTTGCGCTCCGGTGGGTGAGGATGGCACGGTCTCGGGCGCGTCATCCCGGCGACGGAAGTCGTCGGCCGGGTAGAGCGCGGGTGGCATGGCGGCGTCGTCCCCACGCATTGGAGCAGAGGTTGTTTAGGTCAGTTTAAAAGGGGTAGACAGTGAAGCAGCAACTTACCCTGGCGAAGTGCCATTCGGCCACGCAACACGTCGGTGGCAGGTTGCTGTTCTGGAGGTCCTGGGCTCGTAAGATGTGGTGATGCTATTTTACTAACTTCTTTTACTGCGGCCTTTGTCTGTATGGTTTCTATATTTATTAATTCCTAAAATCTTGGAGCACTTCTCTTTGCACATATCCATTGCACTTATGCACCTATGCACTTTGAAATGGAGCTTCTATAATACTATGACACTATTATAAATCTTATAGATATATCTTTAACTCTTCAGCACGTTTTCTGTTTCTTTAAACGCCACCATACAGGCATAGCAGTTTATTTATTCAATTCTTGGATATATATGTAATATAATACATTTGATATTTGAATAAGAGCCCTTAGCAGGATAACTATCTCCAGTGTCTTTTATGTATATATGTTTTTTAATTGAGTTGTTTATGTTTGTCATGATTCAAGAATGATTTAATAAATTTAGTTTTTTTTAATCATTCACATGATTTTGGTGTGCGGTAGTTTGGTACAGGGACATATGGGGCCAATCTAGGGCTCCTTCTTCTTGGTATCTCTCTATATATATATATTGCCCCTTTCTGCCAGCACCCCATTCTATAGTTACATAAATAGCTGTGCATACCCAAACCTCCTTTTTTCATACCCCATTTGAGCTTTGACGAATATATATATGCCCTCCGGGTCTATCACCTTCTCCATCGGAAGAAACTATGCGTTCCTGTGGATCGCTATCGATACCCCCTTGGTTTTGGTCTGGAATTCGGGGCGTGAAACCATTGGGGAAAATTTTTGTCTTTACAATTTGGCACCTTATCTGCCCTGAAGTGAGTTTCCTGCAAAAACAGGACATGGCATCTCTTCTTGTGCAGGGAATACAGAATCTGAGACCTCTTGGAGGGGCTATTCAGGCCTTTCACGTTAAATGAACATAGGGTAATGCAGGGAAATACCGACAACCCGACCTGCCCGGAAATACCAGCCAGCGACGGGGTGGACTCTACATGGCCTCTTAAACAAAGGGGGCCAAAAATTTTAAAACACAAATAGCAACAGATTAAATCTCAACAGCAACATGTTCTGACACTTGCCCCCCCCCCCAAAAAAAAAAAAAACAGTCAGAAATACCTACAAAGATAAGTGCAAGGCAATGGTGTTACCCATGACCTCAAACGGAGGAAGGACAAGGCAGCCAACTCAACCAGGCCTAATCCATCAGGAGCAAAATGACTCGTCTGGCGCCCCGTCTATTCCTCCCATCGCGGTCATGCGCGATCTGGCCTCACCCCCCCTCCCCGCCCCCTCCAAACCAAGGTCTTCTCTCCCGCTGTGGCAAGGGCTGAAATGGGGTAGGCAGAGCTTCAGCCAGCCAATCCGGAATCTGGATAGTGTCCGTCGACAGGAAATTAAACAACAGTGGTAGATCCTCGTGAGATCCTTCCTTACTATTAAATGGAAAGGGTGCCCCCACTTGTAAGAGGCTCCAGAACTCTTTATTTTATCGAGAAGCAGGCGCAGGATCCGCCTCATATGGAGTGTTCTAGAAAAATCTGGCAGGATTGTGATCCTTGCGCCGCTCCAGATCACTGTACCCCTCTCCCAGGCCGTCTTTACTATTTCCTCTCTGTCCTCGAATGAGAGCAATCGGCACAGAACGTCCCGCGGGGACCACGGACCCCCTAGAGGCCTGCTCATAACTCTGTGGATTCGTTCAATTTTGTATGTGGTCTCTTCCGGCTGTCTTCCTAACAGAGAATTGAAGATCGACTGTGCCGCTGATCTCAACCTGGTGCCCCCGATCTCCTCCGGGATCCCCCCTTAATTTTACATTGTTCCGTCTTCCCCTATTCTCCAGGTCATTCAGTTGTAACTGCATTTCCTTTTGCTGTCGTCGGACCTCCCGCTGCAATCCGGCCAACTCAGGCAATTCCCAGGACAACTCCTCCCGATTTCTTTTCATCGCAACCACTCTTGTGTCTAACATGGCTGTCTGCTGTTGCAAATCTTCAATATCTTTTCTCACCGCCCTCTTGATGCAGAGCACCATTGACTCTAGATCCGCCTTGGAGGGGAGGGCTTGCAGGTCCTTCTTTGTAGGCAACGATTGCAGGAGGTTTCTCAGTGTAATCCCCCCCGGGCTCACCGTCCGCTAATGACGAGCAATCCCGGAGCGGAGTTGCGGCCGGAGATGTAAATTCCTCTGCCTGCCAATCCATCTGAGCTCCATCTGCAAGTCCTGGTTTTCGCCTGAGAGTGAGGGGTTGTGCAAGGCTTTCCTGGCTGGGGCTGGGGCTAGGGCTAGCAGTGTCCTCACTTCTCATCCCTATCAGAGACTCCGAGGGATCGAGCCTCAACTCCACCATACTACTATCACTGCTGCTGCTGCTGAGCTCAATGTGGATGTCTGGGCTAAGAATAGGGGAGAGGTCTCTCGCCCCAAGACTTCTGGGGGGGGCACTTACAGGACAGTCACACCCCTCTCCTCCCGATCCCCTGCCATGTGCTTTCACTCCTATCATAACGTTTTTTCTGGAGGGGCACTGAGGATCACCATCTGCCTCTTGATAGATCCTGTGCCTTCCCCCTTCCTCCATCATCAGTGTATTTATTTCAATTACACCGCCTTGTCGACCAGAGTCCGGTATGACACGCTGTGCCTCCAGCCCCCCTCCTTTCCCCCCCTCACCTCGATCTCTGCTCGTGCTTCCAGCTGCTGGTGGCCTCCCCTCCGTCTTCTCTGTCGTCCGCCCGCCGCCTCCGCCGCTCTCAGCTGATCTCTCCCTGCGGTCGGGCAGCACGCCATCTTAGCCGCCTCTCCGGGTTGCTTCAGTGCGGCCGAGGGTGCAAGGAACCTCGCAATCCCCGTGCGGGCAGCCTGTCAGAGAACCAGGACTGTTCCCTCTGTAGTCCAGCAGAGGGCGTCTGTTCGCTTATGCCGGAGAACCAGGACTGTTCCTCCTGTTGACCAGCAGAGGCCGCCTGTGAGTCCTCTCTACTGAGCATGTGCAGGGGCCTATAAAAACAGACAAGGCCTGTCCTCAATTGCCAGTTGGTCTTTTTCCTGCATGATTCTGAGTTCCTGTGATTCCTTCCTGTGTACCGCCCTGGCTTGCTTCTGACTACGATCCTGCTTTCCTGACGACTTCGGCTTTGTTTTGTGACCACGATCCTGTTCTGCCTGCCCACGACCTCTGCTTGTTTCTCGACTTTGATCCAGATCTGCCAGCCCACGACTTCAGCCTGCCTCACACTCCCAGATCAGCTCTGGTCTGTCTTCTACCCAGAATTCTGCAAAATCCACTCCTAGGTTGCCTGACCTGGGGCCTTCCTGCAGCCCAGCCTATCCTCCCCATCAGAGGCTCTAGTGAATACCAGGTTGGTCCTTAAAAAACGTTAAATAACGTTTGGGGTAACGTATGGGGAAAGGTCGGATGAGGTCTGGGGGGTCTAGGAATAGGCTGGTGGTCCTCTTTAAAACAGACCCCAAATCTAATAGTACTTTATGTACAATTGGCAACCCACCTCGAGGGCATTCTGATTTACTGTAGGATGCCCTGCAGTAAAAGAGTTAAATGAAAGCCCAAGAACAAACTATAATACTAGCCCAATTCCAGAACCCAGCAATGTGGCTTAGCTGTGGGCAACACACTGGGCTTCACAGGGCCTCCACCACTTGCCCTGCAAAAGGGGTCTCCACCAACCTTTGGGTCTGGTCTGGTCCAGGAGGCTTTTCAGTCTTTGGTCTGATGGGTCCAGCAACAAAGCTATCGGCGGCAGTGCAACCAACCCCCCCCCCCCCCCCGCTCCTGGGTAAGCCTTTTTTGTTTTTGCAAACTTGCAGCCAAAGCCACCACAGGGTGGGACGTAGAGTCACCAGCAACACTAAAGTGATGGTGGGCGCAGAGCTGTCAATCGGCGGCCGCTCACTGCACATAAGCCACCAAGCACAGCCGCTGGCAGCTCAATGCAGGGAACTGTTTAATGCTGGAACAGCTGAGCAACTACACTACCCCCCATCCAGAATGGCAAACCAGGAGCTCCAGAGCAGCACGCACCCGCACAAGGGTGGCACAAGGAGCTTGAATCTGACGTTCCAGTAAGTAGGCGGGTGCCAGACAACCACCAATCAGTGACTTGGCCGGACTATTATTTTAAAGGAAAAAAAATGCTGTATCTGGGGCCTCCACCAGATTTTGTGCCCATGGGCCTTCACCACACCAATCCGGCCCTGCAGGTATGTGCCATTTCCTGCCCACTATCTAATAGAGCTGCACTAGAATGTACTGTACTTTTCTAATGATAGATATAGGTGCACATGTGAGAGTTTTATAAATAGTAAGCTAAGCCAAACGAAACCCCAGGGCTCTGTGCTGGCTGGATATCTGATCACATCTTCAGTAAAGACTTGTCCAGTAGGAGAGCATGCAGGGTGGGCACAGCTTCTAAACAAGGTACCGTATTTGCTGGCGTATAAGATGACTTTTTCCCCCTGTAAAACATGCCTCAAAGTGGGGGGGTCGTCTTATACACCGGGTGCACCTGGGTCACATACATATAAATGTACTTACCTTCACCAAGCTGGGCAGCACGATCGTCCTCCTCCTCCTGCAGAGCGATGCTCAGGCAGCACTAGTTGATCAGAGCAGGGAGAGACTGAGCAGACCAGCAGGGTGAGCGCCAAGCAGATCAGCTTTCCTGCTCTCAGGCACTGTGTGGGCAGGCAGGGGGCTGGCTCCTGGCACGCACTCCTGACATCACCCTCGCTGCTCTCCACTTTGAAGGGGACTCTTCAGCATCTGATCTGAGGTGTGATTTATTTAAGATTTATTAAAAAAAGTTTCTATGGGGAAAATAACCAACACATTACACACTATGCTATTAGATGGGACACATTCTAAACAACCCAGGCATGTCCCCAGCTATAGGCGAGCAGGGATGTGGCCGCAGTGTAATGTGGTGTGAACTCTGGGAAACGGGGTCATTGGGGAAGTTTACACAGGGGGCACCCCAAATTGGGGGAGTTTACACAGGGGGCACCCCAACTTGGGGGAGTTTACACAGGGGCATCCCAACTTGGGATGCCCTACTGGGTTTTGTTCCCTGCATCAGGGGCAGCAAAATGGAATGCCCCCCTGTGTGAATCCCCCATTTGGCCTTTTTCCCAGACTCCACACCACATTACACTGCGGCCACATTCCTGCTCGCCTTTAGTTGGGGCCTGTGCTGGCTATTCAGAATGCGTCCAATCTAAAGGCATAGTAGGGATGTGGCTGCAGTGTAATGTGGTTTGGGCTCTGGGAAAAGGGCCAGTTGGGGGTTTTCACACAGTAGAGGAAACCCAATTTGGCATGCCCCTGGAGTAGGGAACAAACCCACTGGGGCATTCCAATTTGGGATGCCCCACTGTAAAACCCTCCCTATTGGCCCTATTCCCAGAGCCAACACCACATTACCCTGCAGCTGCATCCCTACTATGCCTTTAGCTGGGACGCATTCTGAATAGCCAGCACAGGCACGTCCCCAACTAAAGGCGAGCAGGGATGCAGCTGCAGTGTAATCTGATGTGCACTCTGGGAAAAAGGCCAGTCGGGGGTATTTCACACAGTGGGGCTTCCATATTTGGGAGGCCCCACTGGGTTTTGTTCCCTACTCCAGGGGTATCCCAAATTGTGATCCTCCACTGTGTGAAATCCCCCATCTGGCCCTTTTCCCAGAGCCCAAACCACATTATACTGCAGCTGCATCCCTACTATGCCTTTAGCTGGGACGCATTCTGAATAGCCAGTGTGGGCACATCCCAAACTAAAGGCGAGCAGGGATGCGGCTGCAGTGTAATCTGATGTTCTTTTACGTTTTATTCGGTGTGCGGAAGAGGGAGTAGTCTTATACGGCGAGTATATAACAAACTCTATATTTTGAGTGGAAATGTTGGTGGGTCGTCTTATACGCCCAGTCGTCTTATACACCGGCAAATACGGTAGTTTCTGCCCTCATGTAAGTTCAGTGCCTGGAAATATTGATTTTATTTTCTCTTCTGCTGCTTTCTGAGCTGTCAGGATGACACAGCCAGCAATGTGCTGCATTTAGATAAAGTCTGTTCCAAGGAAAATCCCTGTACAAGTGTTTCCAGCTGGAACATTGTAACTAGTGGGGAGTGGGCATAGGGAAACCAGGGAGAATTCCCAGTGGGCCGCACTGCTTTTGGGGCTGGCTGGGATGCTGCCTCTACCAATCCTTTCCTCCCTTGTCTCCCCTAGCACCTCTGTTTTCTGCACCACTGTACCTCACCCGGGTGGGCATAGATAGGAAATATCCCAGGCTGATTTTTTGAATCTTATTGGGATGAATCTTAATTATGGTATATATATATATATATATATATATATATATATATATATATATATATATATATTAAACATTGAGCACTGTGTGAAACCCCCCAGGTAGCCCGAAAACTCACTGTTGTTCCTGGTCCAATGGCGCATGTGCGAGCAGCGGGCACATCCCTGCCCCTCTTCTGCAACCTTGCCTACACGTGAAAGATTATTACATTCTCTTGATCGTAAAGCACATCAATGTTTTTCTGTATGTGGAGTCATCACAGATGGCCACTGGTGGTCATGTGGGTCCTGCAACTGGCTACCGTCAGTTCAATTTCTATCTTGTATAGAGCGGAGGAATATGACGCTGTTCTTTAAATAACCAAAATTAAGAATATTTGGTGTATTGTAAAGCAATTCCAAACTATGCTCTTATTTGGGGGTATCCCGATTCTTGATGCCCACCTGCACCTGCTCCCCCTCACAAACCTCACAACTAGGTCCCTGGAACTCACCTCTACTGCACCATTCGCAAGGGTTCCTAACCCACATGACTGGTGGCAGGCCAGTTCTGTTCCCCACAGGCCATAGCAATTGGCCGGCGTCAGTGGTGTGGGTCTGGGACTGGCCGCCAGTGGATTTAGTCCCGGAAGAGGTGAACTTTTCGGACCTGGGTTTTGGGGGGGGGGGGGGGGCATCAATAGGGTGTGGGAGTGCTTAAGGTCTTTTCTGACTTGAATGATGCTAATGAAATGCTAGCACATTGAGGCCTATTCAAGCAACATTACCTGGTATGTAGTGGCTGGGTTTGAGCCACATGCACCTCCACAACGCTTCAATTGTTTTATTGCAGGGATCAAGCACCACTATTAACTATGTAAACATTTAAACATACATTTCTTATGTTTACTTTTAGTTTCCTTTAACCTCTTCCACTTATCTGCCAAATCCCATTCACATCATCTTCATGCTCGGTAAACGTCTCCCCATAAGAAGCAGGGGAGATGAAATCTGCTTTGTTAATTTCTTATTACGCCAAATAATAATGTATTTGAGTTTCGCTCCGAAGGCAACCGAACAAAGGCCAAATGTTAATAGTCGTCCTTTAATACATCCACTTACACAGTGCGATGTGTGCCTGATGATCTTTACACAAACTGAAATGAGTTAATAAAAAGACATAAACCAAATGGAATTAACACATGAACCCAATGGAAGGGGGAAAACCTGGATAATAACACACACTTTTATACCACTATTAGAATATGAGCAACACAATATTAAGCTAGTTAAATTAACCAGCCAACAAAATAATGCCACTATAATGCAGCTGTGCTCTGTTATCTAAATTGCAGCTGTCTGTGGCTTCATGAACGTCGTTTATCGGCAATGGTCATTCTACAATCGTGGAGTGACATGCTTAAAATGGAAGGCTTGATCAGTGTCACACCAATGACTATATAATAAAATCTGTCCTAGAAGTCATTATTATTATTATTATTGTATTATTCAGAACAAAAAGGATATAACAGGCACAAATTGAACTTTTAATTAAACACTTAAATGTTATTTAAAGGAAAACTCCTTTTTTGTCAGGTTTTTGGTGTTCTGCCCTATTGTTTTTCTTTTTTGGAATGTAAAATATTCACTCGTGTTAGGATTGTGCCCCAGACCTGTGATTTACTTATCAGCACACTGTTTCCATGATTCTCATATTTCTGGGACTCTGTTTTGCTACAATGGGAGCAGTTTTTATGGCCTTGAGTAAAAAACAATGGACTACAAGTACCACAATTCTTTCAATGTAACAGGTGAGCTATTTAGAAGCTTTGGCTAAGTCTAAGAAGCCCAATAATCTATCCACCTGAGAACCCGGCTATTAACCCTTTTGCTACTGAGCATAAGACTGTGATCGTTCCAAAGCGAAGAAGTTGAATTTAATCAGAAAGGGTTAAAGATATCACCCATGGCTTAGCCAATCAGATGATTAGCAAGCTAGAGTGAGGAAGTCTATGACATGTCCTCAAATTCACCACTTTGGTGTACATAGCCATTGCCCTTTAACTTTTTTATTCTCACAATAATTAGCTGGCATTCACTCTGTAATAATATATTAAGCCATAAACCCTTCAAAAACCCTAGCGATGGTAGTGGAAGAAGGAAGCATCCAGCACCCATGTCACCCCTGACCATCAAGGGGGTGGAAATCAAAAGAGGAAGTGAGACGAAATTTCTGGGTGTGACCATCTCCAACAACCTCAGCTGGGAAAGGAACACTATGGCTCTACTGAGGAAAGCACACCAGAGACTTTTATTCCTGAGGCAACTGAAGAAGGCTGGTCTGTCGAAAAGGTTGCTAGTGCTCTTCTTCAATGCTGTCATTGGTTCTGCACTGTGTTTTTCATTCTCTGTCTGGTTCGAGGGAGCTACAAAAAGGGACAAGTGTAGACTCCAAAGAACAATAAAGACAGCAGAAAGAATAATTGGAGTCCCCTTACCATCCCTACAGGAACTGCACAAATGCAGAATCAAGACTCGGGCAGAAAAGATACTTTGGGATCCCTCCCACCCTGGACACACCCTATTCCAGCACTTACCATCTGGGCAGCGTCTCGCGGTACCAGCATGCAGGACTTCTAGGTCTAGGAAGGGTTTCTTTTCTTTGGCTGTCCGCATACTCAACAATAGCCAGGCATCATAGGCCCAGGCTCAAACTGGTATTACTTGCACTTTGGAAGAGTATCTGTGTCTGTATCTCTGTTTCTATGTTCCCTCTCCTATGTTACTGTAACTGTAGTTAACTAACTGTTTTTTTGCACTGTGTATATGCCAAAAATAATTCCTTGTTCATCTCACGATGTACTTGGCGAACAATACATTTAATTGAATGTAATCTTAAAATAAAATTGTATTTATTAAACAAAGTAGGGCCTTATGAGATTAAGCTTATCAATGATCTTGCCAGACCTAAATTGGATTAAAGCCCACGAGTGGTGGCCGCATGGCTGTCACTGGGACATTCTGATTTCAGATGGACTGGAGGAGTGAGTGAGCCTCAGACTGGAGGAAAGCAGGGGGCTGGTTCATGTCAGCCCACACATGTGAGATCAGCCAATGAGTGACCTCAAATGTGACGGATGGGCACGGCTTCAGCTACAAATGACTTCTTTTTAAACCAAATCACCATGAGCCAGCAGCATTGCCCAAAGTGAGGGCCAGAATATTGTTTTCCACCTATCACAATCATACCAGTGTTTCACAACCTGAAGCAAATGCAATTCACCTGAAATGTGAGACTTATAATTATGAAAATATCCCTATCCAAAATCCTGCATTCTAAGTTACACAAGACACTAAAACTTGGTATGGTATGGACCAAGTCTAGTGAGTTTGATGATGTCACTAATTAAAACAGTTATTTAGATAAGGATTCTTTAGGATTGACATTTGAGGGAGTAAGCATTAAGGTGGTTTGTTTACACTGAGGAAGCTCTCCTTTGAATTTTTGTATACATTGATTAATTATTCAAATACCAATTGAGATTGCTTGGTGAGTTAGTGGCTTGCCAATGCTTCCTCCCAATTTCCTGCCCCCCCCCCCCCCCTTCGGGATAAAGAACGTCTATACCAACTCAGAAAGACAGACAATCCTCAATTACCTACATGTCTTCCAGGACAAATGGTGCATGGAAGAGCCTAGTGCCCATCACCATTGCCCCCATGAACTTCCAGGGGGCTCCTTTATTGCAGAATATTCCCTTACCTCTTTGATGATGCTTTTGGATTTGTTATATTTTCTGACCAACTTACCTAGTGGTTGACAATCACAAGGTGTTATAGTAACTCAACAGAAGTAGGGCATATGTGACAGGAAACATAACTGTCTATTACCACCTGGAGGCAAAATTCCCAGACAGGTCTGCCATTTCATGCTTTTCAAAAGTTTTGTAGAAGTATGTAGACGTGCCAGGACTAGGAGTGTCCTCACTCATTGGATCAGCGGCCATCTTTCTGTGGCCCCTCTTGGAGATTTTTTGCAAGCTGGTGGGGATGGAAGGAGGAACCAGATTGTGGGGCTGAGGTAAGTTACTTACACAGCCTTTTCCCTCTGTCACTCTGGATTGGTAAGCTGGTTGATGGGCAGCTTAGCAGATTTACCCTCTAACAGACCTTAAAGGGTCAGTCCAGCCAGACTGCCCAATCTTAAACCACTCTCACAAATCATGAAATATGTTGTAGATTTGTGGGTAAGTTTTCCCCAATCTGCTAAATACCTATTTCAGTCTTCAATGAATTTCTGGATTTTGTTGTTCAGGCTTTGCCCATCCTTGATTTGCCTTTTTATGGACAAGAAAAAGAGAATTGAAAGCGTTGTCCTTGATGGACATCAGATTTTTTCACCTTAATTAACTATACAACTGTTTTTACAGAAATTGAGGATCTATTAAAATGGTGAATTGAGCATTCAGGGAACCTTGACTGGCATCGATGTGATTGATGAATAGTGACAGATCCACTTGGCACATGCCTCATCACAGAATGAAGTAAATAAACTTTCCCCTGCATTATTACATTTTTCAAATATTGAGTTAATGTCTGAGGAAGTTTATAGCCAATTAATACAACTTTTAATCAACACCAGTTATAGTTGTGTGAGGATAATAAATGAGTTGGTCCTCCAAAGTCACCTGCATGATGAATACATTTTATTAAGGAAAAACTATTAGGAATCTCTGAAGCCATTTATCAAGGTCTCTGGGACATCTGGATGAAAAGTGCTGGAAAAACCCTGCACTAGATATATCAATCAAGAAAACTAATTGGCACCAAGAGTCAATAAATCCAGCTGAATTCCAGTGACCCAGTTTTACTGATCAGAGACATTGATAAATGGTGGCAAGCAGCTCAGCCCAACACTGGAGGTCATTAGTAAATGCTGTGTGTCAGCAGACCGGGCTAAGAAAATAACTATATGTATACAGTCACTTAACAGGTCAACTACTGTTAAGAGGGTGTGAGAGCATACCATGTATGAATCAGAATAGTATGGCTCTAGTTTAGGCACTATAAATTAGCCGTTTGAAAAAAATAATATTGCCCATTGAAAACGCTAAGCAATATTTAGAGGTCTTATATGTTTAATCTCAAAAAAGAGTTCAAAGAAAAGTGTTCACACCCTAACTAAAATAAGCACTCTGTTGGGAACCTATGAGCGTATCTTTAGTAAGTTACAAAATGGAAGGCATAAAAATGCATTGCCAAACTTTTAAGAAACCATCACCACATCTGCGGCATGAAAATTACCCCATATCCATTAGGACATGTTAGATCTGCAGTAGGACAATTACCTCAAATATCTACTGTATTGTTGGCTACATCTGACAACCCAGCTGCTTTAAATCTGCCTAACAGTAAGGGTTGTGTGACCTTGGTTGTTATAACTGACACTTTAGCTCCTATACAGCTCTCCACCTTGGGGAAGATCTTAGCAGTACTGGTAGTGGTCAAGATTATGTAATTTCCAGTAGGTAGCTACACCCAGGTATGTGACCCCCCCCCCCACAGAAAATCAAAGGTTAGTGGATTGCAAGCCACCATTTTACCTGATTAACCATACCCCACCGGGCACTGGGGGTGTGGAAAAGCCTGGTGTCCATCAATATGAGCACTTATGCCAGAGACCTGTGAATACCAGTCCCTTTGCTTGGTGTTCTTGGCTGGTATCCTTGGGAGCAAATGCAAAAGTTTTAGCAATTAAAAAAAACCAAAAATATTAAAAACAAAGACCAAATCTGACTCGAGCCTTGCTAATATTTAATCCTGGTTGAACCATACCAAAATGGCAAATTTGACTTTGAATGTGTGTGGCCAGATCTATTCCCATAGTCCATTTCGTAGGATCCAACAAGGCCTGGATGTTTTGCTCAACTTGCCAGCAGATTTGTTGAAATATCTAGCACTCTTGTTGTCCCGTAAAATATAGCTTTTATTTTTGACAATAAAAAATGGTAGATCCCTGAAAATAAATCTGATTGGTTAATTATGACAGCAGCTTTTTGTGCTTCTTGGTTCACATTATGTCATGTTATGACTAAGGGCATGAGATGTGTCAAAATGTTGCTGTAATAATCTATTGGATTTTATTCTTGGAAACCTACCATTTGTATAGGCAAAAATAAAACCTATATTTTATGGGACAACCTGAGTGCTAGATATTTCTACAAAACTATGGATTTGAATTTAACTCAAAATATGAATCTCAGCCTATATTCAGTAGTACGTGTTAGCCTAATAATAATTAGCTTAGATCTGGCAATAGTATTTTAAATCTTTTTTTTTTTGGCAGCCTAACATTAGTTACAATACACAGTCTATAGCAGGGGTGGGCAATTATTTTTTCCATGGGGCCACATGAGAAACTAAAAATATTGTGGAGGGCCGCTGAGCTATGGGCGTCTAAGCGACGTCTAAGCTCAGCGGCTCTGAGTGCGCTGGCGGCTGCATCTCGAGCTTCCCTCTAACAGGGAGCACGCCCGCGCTGGCCATTCTCAAATGGCTGACACAGGCACGCGCCCTGCTAGAGGGATAGCGGGCATGCGGCCGCAGCTCGTGCATGCGCCGTTGAACTGGGAAAGAAGGTGAGTTTATGGGCGACCTGGGGGTTTCACACACCCGATTTTGGATGCCCCGCGGGGAGGGGATCTATAAGATTCCCAGGCTGATAAAGCAGGGTTTTGGTCCACTTCAAACGTTCTGATGTGATAATTTCCCAGCCAATCAGAGAAGCCCTTGGCTTCTGGCAGTCTGGAAGGAGAGCTCATATCAGCTGGGGCAAAGTGTAAGAATGGTGGGCAGCAGGAAGGGGACATGGTGAGAGCATGGTGGACAGCAGGAAGGGGACATGGTGAGAGCATGGTGGACAGCAGGAAGGGGGCATGGTGAGAGCATGGTGGACAGCAGGAAGGGGACATGGTGAGAGCATGGTGGACAGCAGGAAGGGGACATGGTGAGAGCATGGTGGACAGCAGGAAGGGGGCATGGTGAGAGCATGGTGGGCAGCAGGAAGGGGGCATGGTGAGAGCATGGTGGGCAGCAGGAAGAGGGCATGGTGAGAGCATGGTGGACAGCAGGAAGGGGGCATGCTGAGAGCATGGTGGACAGCAGGAAGGGGACATGGTGAGAGCATGGTGGACAGCAGGAAGGGGGCATGGTGAGAGCATGGTGGACAGCAGGAAGGGGGCATGGTGAGAGCATGGTGGACAGCAGGAAGGGGGCATGGTGAGAGCATGGTGGAAAGCAGGAAGGGGGCATGGTGAGAGCATGGTGGGCAGCAGGAAGGGGACATGGTGAGAGCATGTGGACAGCAGGAAGGGGGCATGGTGAGAGCATGTGGGCAGCAGGAAGGGGCCATGGTGAGAGCATGGTGGACAGCAGGAAGGGGGCATGGTGAGAGCATGGTGGACAGCAAGAAGGGGGCATGGTGAGAGCATGGTGGACAGCAGGAAGGGGGCATGGTGAGAGCATGGTGGACAGCAAGAAGGGGACATGGTGAGAGCATGTGGACAGCAGGAAGGGGGCATGGTGAGAGCATGTGGACAGCAGGAAGGGGGCATGGTGAGAGCATGTGGACAGCAGGAAGGGGGCATGGTGAGAGCATGGTGGATAGCAGGAAGGGGGCATGGTGGGAGCATGTGGACAGCAGGAAGGGGGCATGGTGAGAGCATGGTGGATAGCAGGAAGGGGGCATGGTGGGAGCATGTGGACAGCAGGAAGGGGGCATGGTGAGAGCATGGTGGATAGCAGGAAGGGGGCATGGTGGGAGCATGTGGACAGCAGGAAGGGGGCATGGTGAGAGCATGGTGGACAGCAGGAAGGGGGCATGGTGAGAGCATGGTGGACAGCAGGAAGGGGGCATGGTGAGAGCATGGTGGACAGCAGGAAGGGGACATGGTGGGAGCATGTGGACAGCAGGAAGGGGGCATGGTGAGAGCATGTGGACAGCAAGAAGCGGGCATGGTGAGAGCATGTGGACAGCAGGAAGGGGACATGGTGAGAGCATGTGGACAGCAGGAAGGGGACATGGTGAGAGCATGTGGACAGCAAGAAGGGGGCATGGTGAGAGCATGGTGGATAGCAAGAAGGGGGCATGGTGAGAGCATGTGGACAGCAAGAAGGGGACATGGTGAGAGCATGGTGGACAGCAGGAAGGGGGCATGGTGAGAGCATGGTGGATAGGTACATGGTGAAAAAGAGACAGCAGGCAGGAAGGGAAAACACAAGCAAACGACATAATCTTTCTGAGCAGACTTACTGATGCTCTGGAGCTCCTACTCTGTCCTTCCAAAGTCCCCAGGTCTCTATCACCTGCTCATCGGGTCTGGCTTCCTCAGAGGAAGGGAGAATGTGCCAGACCCGACGAGCCGAGCGGCCGATCAGCTGCTGCTTAACCTAAGCCTCTCACACTGTACACAGGCGATCACCTAAGTTAAGCAGCAGGCGATCGGCCACTCGGCTCGTCGAGTCTGGCATGTTTTCCCTTCCTCTGCGTCTCTTACTGGCCAGCTCAGCCCGGGCCGGTAAGAGCCTAGCAAAGGGCCGTATACGGCCCGCGGGCCGTACATTGCCCAGGTCTGGTCTATAGCCTACCTCCACAATACATTCATGTCATCTCTAACGTTTAACCTTCCCCGCCAGTCTTGATCGGCTCTGTAGCTGACCTCCTTGTACTCTATACAAAATAAAGGGCGGTTTTATCTGAGTTTATCTGCAGCCCAGAGCAGCACGTCCGATCTTTTCTTTCCTATAAACCTGGAGAAGCTTAATAACTCCTGAGCTTTAATACATCATAGGCATAAGCTCATCCTTTTATTCTTTACAGGACACAATGATATCGGGGAAAGGCCATGTCCTCTCCCCCTATTGAGCATTCACATTAGACAACCATCTTTGGGTCATTATTGCCTTTAGAAGAGGCGCGACGGTGTTTGATGGGTCTGTCTGAAGGATCAACGTGTCCGGTCTGTGAAAATCAGTCCTGTGGGTCAATCTCCGTCGTGCTTTGGTTGCAGCTTATAATGGTTCTCAACAGCTTCTTTGTAAACAGAGCACAGAGGGGAATGAGATCACTGTCAGTCTTGCCGTAACATCACATAGCTTCGGCTTTGTCACTGGCCAGTCATTGCTTTCCGCCGTAATAAAGGATGACAGGTTAAATGAAATGTTTTATTTAGCTTGTAAATACGTTTATTGATGACCATAAATGTTATTATCTGCCCTTGAGGGGAATGGGAACCATAAAGACAGCATTGTAGGTAGCAAACAAATATAAATAAATAAAAAGTAAACACCTTACGATGATGGGTTGCTTAGGGACAGAGTTAGAACCTGGAAAGGTTAGAATCCTCTCAGTGCAGTAGAGAAGAAGGTATGTTAATCTGTTGGGATAATTAGACCCATAGGGTTAAATGGCGTTTTAGGACAGTTGTAGTACTAGAATGAGGGCATTAGATGGTAGTAGGGAGATAACAGACATAGGAAATTATAGGACCCCTTAGACAGCAGTTGAAGTGTCAGCTAGAGTAAATCTCTGATTCGGAAAGGAAAAAACAGCTAGAACCAGCAGTTGTTACATCTGCCTTACATGAAACACATGACATAGCCCATGTGTGCCATACGTCTTGGTAAGCCTATGGTGATCTCAAGAAGAAAAATATTGGGGGTGGGGGGGGGGGGAGGGAATAATGTCAGCCAATCAGAAACTGTTGTGTTGCTTTACTGTACTAAACTGTCAAACCTGAAAAGCAACTATAGGCAAAATTAAGAATGTTTAGTTCTAATTGCTACTTTCACTAATTCATCATGTGCTACTTATTTAGTTTCCTAATTTGTAATTCTCAAATCTCAGTTACGGCTAGCCTAGCGGCTAAAATCATTCTAGATTAGAAAGATCAAGTGAGAAGGACAAGGCCCATAGATAAGATGAGAGGGCTGCCTTCAGAAAAGCTAGAAATTCCCTGTCCAGAGTGATCAAGCTGGCTAAGCAGGAATATGCCAAGAAATTGGAGGAGTTTCTCTTCAGGAAATGCTAGAACAGTCTGGAGCATGGGCTGAGCGAATGAACAAACTACATGTCTCCATCTCCGGTGATATCACCTAGCTTACAGCTGGCTGAAGACCTCAGCGACTTCTATTGTAGATTCGAGAAGAATGTCCCAAAAGGTCAGACGTCTACTATTAGGCCTAAATACAAGAAAGGCCCCAGACCATATGGGATTACTTGAATATGTCCCAGAACATGCGCAGTACATTCGGCTCCAGTCCTATCATCCATCTACAACAAATCCTTGGAAGAGGAGGTAGTTCGTACGTGTCTGAAATGGTCAATCATCATTCCGGTACCCAAGAATTCCTCATCATTTGAGCTAAAGAACTTCAGACCAGTGGCACGAACCTCGTGGTTATGAAAATCTTTGAAAGGCTGGTGATGGAAATCATAAAACGAATTACCCAGATATGTTTGGATATGTTGGAAATGTTTAGATATATTGATTATGTAGAAAAAATCCATAAGCATATGCTGCCCCAGTGTGGTCTCCTGTCCCCAGTCCTTACATGCATCAGGCTCCTGCACTATTAGAGGATGGGTTTATCTCAAATATGCCAATTTTGAGTGAGCTAGATTCTTACTAATTTCACAGCTGCAGCCATTTGCCATTGCCTCAGGGTCCTCAGGGTGCCTCAGGATCCTCAGAGTCCACCATTGCCACCACTGTGTCTTCCGCTATGGCCTACAGAGCTCAATATTACACAAATGCCTTTATTTCAACCTTTCTGGAGCAAGTAAAATATGCTAACAGGCTTTGCTGTCTTGCAGTTTCCACACACTTGAGGAACAACACATACATGGTTTCAGTACAGATGTATAATGGCAGCCTGTCACTGTCACGGTATAACAGGGTAACAGTCACACATGTCCCTATTCCTTCAGCAATGATTATCTGTCTCTGACCCCCCCCCCCCGCCCATTGCTCCAGAGGTCATCTGCTACACATTTGCGGCATCGGTGGCGATCCCTAATGGCCCTTCAGGAATAATCCTCAAAGCCCGATTCCCCCCTTATTTAGATCCTTTTCAGCTTAGGCTTTCAGCATTTCTCTTCTTTTCCCCACTGCCCCAGCTGCAAACGTCCTTCTTTTCTCTCCAGCTCAACTTACACAACACAACTTTCTAGTCTAGAGGCATATTGATTTAACCCATGTTCCCTCCTATCTTTTACCTTTTTTTGAATCATTTGCATAGGCCTAACATAGCTTAAGAATGTGAACATCTAGAATGCGCTCTAGAGAGCTTGTATACTCCACATCCACCTGGTCATTGGCGGTATGGTGAGGGGCTGATCTTCTTTGTGTTTTTTTGACCCAGGGTACCTGATGTCTGCGTATGAGTGACAGGGCGGGGGAAGTGTGGGAATAACCCACAAGTACACAAAGTACCTATTCAGAGGTGGGATTTCATTATAAACAATTGTAGTTCTTTATGTAACACACGTGGCCTGAAGGGTCAACACTCAGACGTGTGAGGAGTCAGGGATGCTTGGCTCTGTGGGCCTTGTGGGAGCGATGTGGGATGGGGATGCTGACTGGCTTGGGATGATGGCAGGGCACACATATACTCCATGGAAAACAACCGCATAAACAAGTAGTTACTCACTTTATTAGTAGCTTGCTGGTACACACTTTAGTAGTCACAGATACGCTTTCATGGTTGTCATCTCTTCCATTAACAGCATACAAAGGCAGTTTCCCTTTAGTAGGAATATGGCTGCAGCAGGTTCTCTCCCTTCTAATGGTCATATGGGGTATTTACTCCCTCCTCAAAAACCAGGGTGTACCTTTCTCTTCTTGTTCCACATTGGCAAGATAGAATAGGCTTTGGCTGGATCCTTCTCTTAGTCTGGCCACTGTCTTCTCTCCTCCTGCACACATCTTGTCTCATTCCTGCTAGTTACAATAATGATGAAAAGCCTCATACCACTAACAGGTCTCCCAACCCCTTTATAGTCCTAAACTGCAGCTCAGAATTTCTCCCAAACCCAACTGGTGAGTCAGAGCAATGCATCCATCAGCCTTCAGAGCAGGTGTCAGGATGTTTACAGGATCTGGACTCCTAAATTGTTACATTAAAACTTATGTTCTTTCTCTGCACTTCCATTGAACTAACATTTAGCTTATGTAACGTAACCCTTTGTAAGTTAAACTAGATGGTACACACACACACACACACACACACACACACACACACACACACTCTTCACTTAGGCAGGAACTAGTCACAGCTGGACCAAATACTTTAACCCTTCTAACACCAGCCACGTAAAAATGTATGCAGCTGTCTCTGCTACAGTTAAATACCAGTTACAAAAATTTTACCTACCTGGCTTTCCCACCTGCTAGAGGCCCCAAAAAAAGGAAAAACACTGGGTCTCCTCTTCACCGGGGGACCTCTGATCCCCCCTGGGATCTTCTGGCTTCAGGAGAGAGCCCCGAACAGGCCCCCTACCCTCACTTCGGCCTTCACTTGCACCACCGCCTCTAGCCCCACTGCCTCTAGCGCCACCTTCTTGGGGGAAGGGCGGATGGCATCCTGCTGACATCAGCATGCTCCCAGCGCGAGGTCTTCAGATGCGGTGATCACTGGAGAGGGGTGGAGAGGCAAGGGATTCCCTGCCTCCCCACCACCCTCCACCGATCACCGCATCTGTAATTTATATTGGTATGGGACAGAAAATCGGAGGATCAAAGGTGAGTAAAAAAAATGTTTTTAAATAAATGACATTTTTTCTTTGAGTTGTGCCCCACCTCATTACCTACCTCCCCAAAGCCCAGGGGGGGGGATAGAAGAGCCTGGGGGCTGCAACGGCTACATGGGCTTGTAGCCTGTAGGGCCAGGGGCCACCAAAACTGGCCTCTGTGCCCAGTTCTGCAAGTCCTCTATGACTGGTCCCCAGGCTGGTTATGGTGGGAAGGGGGGGCCGGGGAGGGGGCCCCACACCAATTTTCTTAACCCTTTATAGTGTGGATAGTAGTTGTATTTTATTTGTAAATGTTATAAAGTGCTCTTTTCAGTAAGGGGGGGGGGGGTCTCCTGGGCAGAACCGGGGGCTACCGATATTTATGTGGTAATTTTGTAATCAGGAGAAATGGGCCTTTCACGTGCCATATTGTTTTCTTTAATTAAATACATTTTTTATTTAAAATAAATAAGAATAAAAACATTTTTTTTAACATAGTTAAAAATGAGATAGAAGGTGACAACATCTCAAGTAGGCTATGCATGTTGGGTATTGTTCTGTTTTTAGATTTAGCTAGTTTATTCTTGTTTGCATATTGTTATTTTAGGAAAATGTGGTTTCCATGCTGCTTTTTCATAATTTTTTTTCAGAAAACCCTGTGCAACCGAAAAATTCCTTGAGGGATTACTTCCAGAAAGATGAGCCCACTACAAGCTTGGTAGGTCTAGAAAGCTTAATGTATGTACTTTTAGGGAATATATGGTTTGTTTTGGTTGAAAAAGTGCAAGGTGTTCACTTTGTCCGCAGAGCTGAAATTTTCAAATAAAATTACCCTTACGTGCATGCTTTACTTTGGTGTTTGGAAACTCTTCCCTTGAAGGTAGCTATGCATGTTGTGTATCGTTCTGTTTGGGGGACCTTGTTTTTTTCAGATTTAATTAATCAAGTGATTAGATAGAAAGTGATAGAAAACTGCACCCACGTCAACAATCCTGGTACACCTAGAAATCTTGAGATGTGTACTTCCAGAGAAACTATTGTTTGTGGGAGTTATTTTAAATGAAAAGCGTGTTTCAGTTTGGTGAAGCCTCCTGGGCAGGAAAGGGTGTCTACCAATACATATGTGGTACCGTTGTAACATGGATAAATGGGGCTCTTACACACAATATGATTTTATTGAAAAACTTTTTTATTCCAAAAAACATTTTATATTTTCTTGCACATATTTCACCCAAAAGTATTGCAGATACACTAAAACAAGGCCAAACAAGATATTTTATGTTAAATCCCAGCCACAGTTGAACATGTATAGCACATATTGAAAAATGGTCTGGCAAAAGAAGGTGACAAAATCTCCAGGTAGGCTGGCTAGTTAAAGGGTTAATGCAGGTTGTGTGTTATATAGGTTCCCTGGTATTGATTCCAACCAAAGGCCCACTTGGCTACGCCTGGTCTTTTAGTTACCTAAACTCACTCTCTAGCTCTCTCTCCTGCTGGATGTTTTCATGTTCCAGACTTGCTTCTCTGGATTCTTCCCCAAAAGAAGAATTCCCTTTTTGGCAGGTTGCTTGGTGTTCTGCCTTATTGTTTTCCTTTTGGAATGTAAAATATACATGTTTAGTAGAATTGTGCCCTCATACCTGTGATTTACTTATCAGCAAGCTGTTTTCAAGTTCCAGGATCTGTGATCCACTCATCTGAAGGGCTGAGTGATGCAAGTACCCATTGTGCATTGTATCGGAGGGAGCTGGGCTTGAGTGATAACGTAGAGGGTTCTATTCTAACCTATCACAGATAGGGCGTGGCAACCTAATATGAGCCTTGGGCTTTGAATCGTGGTCAGGATCAGGATGGAGGCAGGCGTTTAAGGCAGAGGAGGAATTCCTCTTCCCCCTGGTGATAGGAGCAAAGAGACAGTGTTGGACTTTGCATCCAATAAGCTGCCAAGCAATTGATTTTAAAGTTTTACTGGTAAATCCCTTTAACTACTACTGGTAGCTACTTCCTAACACTGATATACACTTACACAGTTACCTGCTCTAGACATGCAGTCTTAATAGTCTAACTACCCCCTCCAGTCTAAAAATTCACACTATTTACTTAGATTGGTCCGACTGCCTTAACACCTTGAATCTCTGCCACTCTTAGCTGATCCTGGGTGGCCTTAGAATCCTACCTGGGGCACGGACCTGCCTAAAACTCTTTTTTATCATTATCTAAATTGGGGATCTCCTTTACTAGCTATATATGTCACTCTAGCTATTTCAGACAATGGCTTCACTTCTGCTGCCACCAATCCACTGCTGAACCCACCAGCTTTTGAGTCTTGTAGCCAGCCTCTGCTGCCTTGGCACTATCTCATAGACATTGTTGCTGCCACTTGGTGGCTTGTGGGCTGAAGATGAGTCTCTGTGGTCCAGTGTTTATCCACAATCCACACAGTTTAACCACAATTCATGGTGTGAAATGATCATACATGCTCATACAACCTCACAAGCTTTGCCTGATGATACCTCTGCCTTTTAAACTTCAGCTATCGCAGGAGAGGATCGGGTCGGGAGTTTTGCTTTGTAATGAAACGTCTTCAACAAGAAGATAATTGTGTTTTCCATTGCTCTCGATTCTGTCGGAAACACTTGGAAGTTTTAATTACAGAACAGCCTGCTCTATAAAATAGAATAATGGCTGTTGGAGCCTTTGTAATGAACTCCCTGACAGTGCCAGTTTTGTTTTATCTCTCACAGTCCTCTGCTGCCTAGATGACTCTGTCAGGAATTACAGATGTCTTGTCACCCTGACACAGTGCTTCAGTGAGGACATATTCATTTGACGTACATTACTGGTCATTCAGCTGCTGTATTCAAGGAAGTAAGGCTGTATAATATGAAGGGCTCTCTTTGTCTGGGGTTCAGTTTAGCCAAATAGTCAACAGCATTTAGCACTTGGTGCAACCAATTAGGATTATGGGAGGAGCAGGGATAAACTGGACAATTTGGCAGTATATAAAATAAGCCACAAACCCTGCATGAAGCAAAGATTCACTTAGTTGCCATTTTCCTCCTGGTCCAGACTGTTGCTTAAAGACACCCCCCCCCCCCCCCCGCCCCATCTGGCTGGCAGGCTTTGCTTCTTGACCCTGCATTTTAAGGCTTGAGCCCAATGCACCGGTCTGCAGTGACATATGACACTATAGCCTCAAGTTTTTAAACCTTGATGGTGTGACTTCTTTGTATCTATGCTGAGGTTTATAGGAGTTTATATGTCAACATGGCCAAGGTCAGCCCTGGGCGACCTATAAGTTATTCTGGGGCATTTTGTAGATAACGAGGCAACTTTTTTAGAAGCCTTAAGAAAGAAAAAGACATTCATTTGTGTTCATCTTCTTCCATTTTTTGTTTACACACATTAAAGTGGACCAAACGGGGGCAAGGGGGCTTACAACCAGCAAGCCCCAATCTGCTTATCTGACACTCACTATTTGGCAAAACCCGGCCCCATGATTGGGTACTGGTGGTCAAGTCTTCCAGGTTATTCCTACACAAATCTTCCTGTCACAGGTAAACCCAGACTTCATGATCACCGGCAGGTAATAGAAGGGTTGAATTTTGCTGGGGAACCTGGTGCAGGTATGCTGGGGAACCTGATGCAGGTAACCTGTTTGGGATTTGCGGGGTGTAAGCGTGGGTCATCCCTGCGACTGGACCAACAACCAGCTCAAGAATAATGCCCCCTTTTAGTACATTAAAGTTGATCATTTTTTGCAGTTTTTAAAATGTTTTGTATATTTTATAGATATACTAATTTGTGAACAATGATTTTACAAATTACTATATTAATAGATTTAAAAAAAAATTAAAACGCTACAGCAGTCTATTAAAATATAAAAAAAATGTCACACAAGAGGAAGCTAGAAAAGTCTACAGACACATACTCATATCACATCTTTTTATAATACCTGAAAACAGATCATGATTTATATAAAGTGGTGAAAAAATGGTCTAACGAATACAATTGTGCGTTTTAATAGAATATCAATGCTAGTTGAAATAAACCTCTTCAATGCAATGAAATAAAGAGGTTATCTATAAAAGAGGGGTGTTAAAATGGCAGAACATGGATTTTACAAGTCTCTAGGTCTACTGAACCCGACGGAACAAATATTTGGTGCAGCTTGGTAATGCCTGGCTCTCATAGGGATCCCATGTTTTGTACTTATGCTCCTGCCCATGAGTGTCCATGTCAAAGCCGCCTGGGCCCACTTTACTCTTCTGCAGCCATGGGTGGGCTCCATGGTTCCTCCATACCACACTTCTGAAAGTTCTGTATCGCTGCTGCTGCTGCCATACAGTTGACGTGCCCATGGCCATCACAACAAATGGAAATCTCAGCACAATGTCTTCTTGTTTTACAGACTAGTCTCTTTTAAAGTGACATATGTAAGGTGTGAGTGAGCTCCCTCACCTCAGCCATGGCCACAGCAGCAGTGTTCAATGTGCACATGGCTCACTCCTCTCTTGTTGCTGTATAGACTTGGAGTATGTTACCAATGGCAACAGATTGCTAACGCGACCGCAATTTAGCAATAATTGTTCCATGAAAACAGCTGCTGCGATCAAGCAGAAGGAGAATCGGTTAATCGGTTGGCCATTGAACCGTTTTGGCTGACTAAATAAGCCTGGCACCTATTTTTGGAGCAAAAATAAATATAAGACCTGTTTTATTTCTGGGGACACATGGTATGCGCAGCCAAAGAGGCTGAATGGATCAAAGCCTTGTCTGTGTCGTGCAAATGCTGGCGAGGTATGCATGTCGTGCTACAGGGAACGGTTTCATACAGTGGGGCATACTAAATCAGGATGCCCCAGGGAGATGGACCAAAACCCAGGATAGTAAGATTGTGCAAGATTGTGTAGAGATCAGAGAGCACTCGCACCCTACAAGTGCCCCACAGGGCATCTCAGGGCCCAAGAAGATCCCACTCTCCACACTCCTGATCTCACCCATAAGCCCGGGTATATACCATATACATTTCAGTTTATGGGGAAATGATGTTCCTAGGTGGGGCAATAGGGAAGCGAGAAAGATATTTAAAGTGGACCCAAACTCTTCCACCTTTGGTATAGCGGCTGCACCTTCACTGATAGGGAATGTCTTCCTCTGCAGTGAGCAGCCGTTTTAGGGGACCCCCTTTGGAGAAAGCCTTGTCAGAACAAGTAAAGTATCTCGTAAAGAGGTCTAAAAGACTACATGACTATCCGAGTCCCACTCCTTGGAGCACCCTGATTTGGAATGCCCTGCTGTGTGGGCACCCTAATTTGGCATCCTTGCTCACCAATAGCTGTGCATGTACCTGCTCCAGGCCTTTCTGAGTGGGTGGCATGGGTATGCCACAGCAAGTGACTGAGCGGGGAAAATGGCCTGTGGCACACTCAGCCACACTCAGCTTCAGTCAGCTGTTTAGCTGCTCAGCTCTGCGGCTAGCAGGGCCCTTGGGAGTCAAGCAAAATTGATCAAGTAGATTGGCTTGGGGGTCACTAAGCCAATCAGCATGCTCGTTACGCCTGCGCTGTGGGAACGCCAGGGAGGTGAGTTTTTACAGCGACCTGGGGGAATACGCACAGCAGGGTAACCCAAAGCTCTGTCTAAATAGAGGAATACCCAGGTGAGTGAAATTTCCATAGTGGCGTTCCTCTTTAATTGCGAGGTTTATTTTAGATGAAGAAATAATCCAAGCCTCATGTGTGCGCTGCCGTAGGAATGAAAAAATAATGTTGCAAATATTTTTTCATTATTTGTCCTGTTCTAGGTAGAGCACAATTTGGTCTTTAAGAACAGCAACCAATGTATTTTAAATGTGGGAGAGGCGCTTACAGCAAAATTCTTGCAAGGATAAAAGAAACATCCAGCAGGAGTTGTTAGATGAAAGAAACAGGGAGGGCATAAGATGCCGGAAAACATATTTTTTCTTGTCCAGCTTCTACTGTGTGTTGGACAGCTGTAATTAGGACACTAAGTATATTCTGATGCTTAGGGCATTGGAACAAAACACACAGGGGAACCAGAGTGCCAAAAAACAAAATATTCCAGGCAGATTTCTGGAAAAAACAAGCCTGCTGACATTTCTGTAAAGAGAATTCAGCACTATAGCTACTATCAACGATCAACCTGAACGCTTAATAAAAGCCATGCAGGAACAAATATAGGGCTAACAAAAATGAAAAGACAGTTATCCAACTGACATGCCCAACAGGGCCCACCAACAATATTGAAATACAAAATGATGCCCATCAAGAGGTCATAAAACAGATAAGCAAAGAGGATGGTCATGTGGTTATCCTGCCTTCAGTGCTGCAAATACAAACCCTATGGGCCTCAGAGCAAACTTTAGACTGGGATCCCTACCATGTGACCCCCTCAGTCATGCTGATAGTGGGGGGGGGGGGGGGGTTTGCGAGGAGCCGATAGACGGGAGTATGCTGTCAGAATACTGTGTACTTGCTAAATGATTTTAGATAGACCAACTCCTCCAAACGATACAATGTATACAATGTGACTTTTGGCTGCCTATACAAATAGGAGTGGACGTGGACACACCACACCTCTCTCCCAATGAGGAGCACCAAAAATAATCTGCAACAATCAGATTTCAAATTTCAATATACAACAACACCTTTATTCAAAAAACAGCTTGATTAAAAATACATATGCAACACAAGACATTTAAAAACAAGATGCTCACCCCTATGTCTACACAAAATATATACAATCATGAACCACTATAGTGGTATAATTATCAATATGCAAAATGACTGCCTTATGTAAATCTATCCAAGATGTTTTTGTACCGGTACAAAAAAAATATATATATTTTAAAAACTTTAATATATGAATGCCAATTACAAATTTCTATGTGTGTATCACAAAAATATTAAAGTGCACTAACAATATCTCAATAAACTCTCCTTATTAATACTCAATTAACCACTAGAATAAAGTGCATAACTATAAAGTGCAAAATGAAAAAGTGACTAGTGCATTATAAATCCATGAAATAAATACATATCAATGTATAATAAAAATATATATAATCTGTAAACATATATTGCACAAAAACTCCGCTCCAGAATAACCAATGACCCCAAAGGAATATGATACAAACCAAAGTGACACAGTAGCACAGTAAGCAATCCAAAGGTTCCCAATGAATCAACAGGCAGACTGCCAGAAAAAAGACACCGGGGAGGACGCATCGAACACCAGCGCCCGCGGCTCCCATGCCGCTTCAAAAAGGGTGAGGGTCAGATAAAAATGTGTGCTGAAGTGTTTAAATACCTGCCTCCCCACCTGCATGTTCACACCAGCACCCTGCCGCCGCCCCCGGAAGTCCTGCTGGTTAGTTGCGCTGATGTGGCAATACGTTTCCACTCACATTACATAGTCACGTGACAACTACGCAATCCGCGTCATGCAGAAACTCGTCTGCATATCCCCATGGCAACGGAATACGCATAATATAAGCATTACTGGTCAGGGGAATCTGTATGTCAGTCTGCAGCCGTAGCCACATGATTAACACATACAGCGCCAGTATACAGGCGAGGCGTCGGCGGAGCACACAGTCTATGGGAAGGAAATTGATATTCTACAATAAACAATTAATAATTTCATTGTTATAAATTATATAACTACAAAAGGATCCCTAAACCTTGGGCATCACTTGATAATACTTCACATGACTACACATTGCATCACATTTGAATTACATGAGGACGCTTAATGTATCCAATGCCGTACATCACCCACTAATTAACACTTATGAGGGGCAGTTAAAAGATCCCAACAACCTATTCTTCTTATGTCCGTGAGATTTCCTGGTTGTATATAGACATCCCTACAACCACATTCTTAAATATTCAACTTCTGACTATGGCTTTAATCTTGATGGATCTTCCGTTCTTATTCCACAACACTTGTTCCAGACCGTGCTAATAGTGATACCTGCAAAGAATATATATATATATATATATATATATATATGTGTTTATAAAAACCAAACAAACAAACCGTGGGTCACCCCACGGACTGCAAAAACAATTATACCAAAAGAATGTGAAAACTGTGCACAAACAAAATAATGAGTGAAGGCTAGTGGACAGCCTCATATCTGCAGTTGTACCCGTGAGAAACACCACAGGCGCATACCCAGATATGGGCTGTCCACCAGTCAAATCCAACCCTCCATAATACCCATTTAGACCAGTATGAACCACCGGATGTCCCAAAGAAGACAAGTGTTCATAAACAAAGAACAAAGAACAAACCCCCTGCCTACTCCAGAAGGGAGCAAGGGTGAAGACCCACAAACCAAAATGCCATCCCATTTGAAAACAGGAATCCCAATTAGCAACAGACACAATACCCCGGCAAGGGTGACAATCTCAAACATAAAAATTAGACCAAGGGACACACAATTTATCCCAAATAAGGGACAAAGGACCAGTCCTCGTTTAAACCTGCAGGAGATCTCGTATTTAGTTCGAAAATCCATCGTAACTCACGCTGTAAAAGCCGACGTTTCAGATCTCCTCCACGGGGACCCAAACGGACCCTCTCAATCCCGATGACCCTAAACGAGGAATAGTCCCGCCATGCACTTCTAAGAAATGTCAGGCTACTGGGGAAATAACCTTACCCAAATTCACGTCTCGCCTGGCCAATCTGATATTCGACAGGTGTCCTTGAATGCGGGTCCTCAACGTGTTTTGTGTTTCGCCTATATACCTCTTTGGGCAATCACAACAGATCTGGTAGATGAGTAAGCGGGTCCGGCAGTTGATAAAAGATAAAATCTTATGAACTCTCTTGGTCCGATCTTCTCTGATCTCTGTGGTTTTGACAACATATTGGCAGATAGTACAGTTGCCACAAGGAAAACACACCTTAACCCCCGTATCTGACAGCCACGTACCTGCCACTGTCAAGTGGCTCCTACATAGCCGGTCCCTGAGGTTCGGGGCCCTCTGGGACGTCATTTGTATCTGCCCGCCACCATTGGGGAAATCACAGAATCCGAGGTCAGAACGTGCCAATGGTTTGACATTATTCGTCGAATAAAAGACCATTGGGAGTTGAAGTCTGTCACAAATCTCACCACATCCCTTGCCCTCTGATCCCTCTTGGTCTGATTTGCTGAACGTAATAAGCCAAATCTATCAGTGTTTCTCGCCCGTATATATGCATTATGTACCACTTTGGATGGATATCCCCGTTCCAAAAATCTTTTCTCCAAATTTGATGCTTGATGTTCAAAACTCTCAACATGGGTACAGTTGCGTCGGGCTCTGAGAAACTGACTATAGGGTATGGCATTCTTGAGATGTGTGATGTGTGAGCTGTTGACCGCAGTCGGTTTTCTGTACAAATCTGTACTGATCGACCCATCGGTTTCCAAAGTAAGTCTTAAATCCAGGAACCACAATATGGGGTGGTACCGTTCACAGTCAGAATTACACACATAGGACTCCTCCCACCAGCCCAAGAAGAGATTAGCAATTGATGGAGTGCACCTAGCCCCCATCGATACTCCAGAGATTTGCTTGAAAAAACTCCCATTAGAGGTAAAGACATTGTGAGTCAAAATAAAATCTACCAGGGACAGGATAAACGAATGTAATCTTGCCCTGTTCTGGCAGTTTGGAACATGTAAAACCGGGGATCCGGTGGATACACTGGGCCCGGCTTATCGAGGTGCGCTTTTGGATTCACAAACTGTGCTGCGAGAACAAGACTCAGATGTACCCCTTGATTCAGGTCTGGTAAGAGAACATAGTGGACTTAAACGTTTACATCAGGCAGACAGTCATTTTGCATATTGATAATTATACCCCTATGGTGGTTCATGATTGTATATATTTTGTGTAGACATAGGGGGGAGCATCTTGTTTTTAAATGTCTTGTGTTGTATATGTATTTTTAATCAAGCTGTTTTTTGAATAAAGGTGTTGTATATTGAAACTTGAAATCTGATTGTTGCAGATTATTTTTGGTGCTCCTCATTGGGAGAGAGGTGTGGTGTGTCCATGTCCACTCCTATTTGTATAGTTTGGTTGTTTAAGAGTGAGCACACACAACGGTTGGTTAAATTAAGTGGTGCACCCCAGTGGTTTCTGTGTGACTTTTGGCTGCCTACGCACCTAGCACCTTCTTTCTAAACCACAGTGCCCATAGGTTTGTGGTTGCAGGAAGCAGCCACTGAGATGTGGCCACCTGACCATGAGCCTCAGGGCACCTGTGACAAGAGTCATTTTATGCACCTTAGAGTGTACTAGGAACTTGGACTGTTTGCTAAGGAACATTTTTGTTTTTTTCTGCATTTTGGTTTTGTGATATTGGCACTTTGAAGGGGGATCAGAGACTAACTTTTTGCTTAAAGAACTATCAAAAAGAAATGTGCCTGGTACCTATCATGCACTATGTCTGTTCCAAACTGAAAAAAAATGTAATAAGATTTCTCAGGTTTTACAGTCCCAGTATTGGTTGGTGCTAAGTAAGGGGCCTAAGGGTCTAAATTTATTTAAGATGTTATTTGTTGAAACTTTTTGGGTACTAATCGGTTATGTCTAGAGATGAGTGAACTTTTCATCAGTTTGGTTCGGCGGTTCGGAGGTTCAACAAACCTTTAAGAAAAAGTTTGGTTTGCTCCAAACTAGTTTGGGACAAACTTTCGTCTTAAACGCCTAGAAAACAATTGCTGATGGCCCTAAAGTCCTTTATAACTGTGAAGTCACCCAAGACTGTATAAAAACATGTTTTAGTGGACTAATTAGCATTTGAATTGGCTGTGGCTAATTAGCATACAAATCATCCATGACCTAATTAGCATTCAATAGCCCGCGGTTGTGTTTGATAATAAAAAAAAAAATGGGGAGAAGCAACAGGGTTTGCATTTTGGCTTTTTATAAACTTTGGAAGAATGTACCCCTATACAAACACAAGTGTACCCCCCACAGGGGTAGACTTGTGTTTGTATAGGGCAGGCAGGTTCTCAAAAAATTTTCCCATTTGTAGCGGGGGGTATCAGTGGGATTTGCACCCTTAAATTTTAGCTGAAGAAGAAGCTATGGCTTTTTACAAGCGCTATTTTGGCCATCACAGGTTTGACCTGCGTGTGTGTTGGCCTGGCAGTAGCTGAGGGTGGCAGGCTGACAGCTGAAGCGCTGTTGGTGGTAGTAGTAACAGCATTAGCAGAGGCTGAAGCAGAAGACCGAACAATGTTTTTTTACAAGCCTTGATAAATGTACCCATTTTGTGCATCGCGGCGTAGACCTGCGGTTGTGTGGGCCTAGTAGTAGCAGAGGGTGGCAGCTGAGGTGGTGTTGGTGGTAGTAGTGGTATTAGCAGTACATAAAGACTAGGCAGAGGGACAGGAGACCTGTGGTGGTTGTGTAGGGCTGGGGTTAGTAGATGGCAGCAGGGGTGCTGGTGAGAAACACATGTTTTAAAGACTAGGCCAAAAGACAGGAAACCTCTGGTTATTGTGTAAGCCTGGCACTGGCAGTAGTTCCCGGAAATTGAAGAAGGGCATTTCGATTGTCCCACTCAGTTTTGTGATGCCGCTCCAGGTGCCTATGTAGAGCTGTAGTTCCTTGTCCTAGATTTGTGCCCTGGCTACGGCTAACTTTCTGCTTGCAGATCTTGCCCTGTGCTAGGTTTTGTTCTCCAGGGAAGGTACAAAAGAATTGCCACACTGCAGCATACTGAGCTCCTGAGTGGACCATATCAGCAGACCTAGCCCTGTGCCGTTATGCAGATGATCTGATGTTTCATCAGGGTCTACTTGCCTCCCCACACCACAACCACCTTCATAACTGCCAATACAGTATGTCCATGGCTACCACCACCCCAACTGCCACAGTTATGAGTCTCAGACACCGCTTTCACCTCTGCAACACGCTTCAAAGGCTGTCATCAAACAAATTCTCCTCATCACTATCGATAGCGACCAGGCTGCTGAGAAACCTGGCGCCCCACTAGGAGGGAGAGATGATGAAAGAGAAAAGCTTCTTTTAATGTAATGTGTAGCTGTAATGGTGGAAGAATACACTGAAACCTGGCTCAAAGTCATTGTGTCAGAGTCTTCCTCCTACTGAGATGAGCGAGAGCAAGTCAACCAGTCCACAATGGATGCATTGTCCAAAATAACATGCCCAATGGAGGAAATGGACAACTCTGGCTTGCTGATGCTGTTACTACTACCACATACATTACTGCTGCTACTACTACCACCGCGTACATTGCTGCTGCTGCTACTACTATCAGTGCTGGGCCTGGGCACTACTACTTCTGCCACTACTATGGCTGGTGCTACTTTTACTGGGCCTAGGCAAATGGCTGCTGACCACAGTATTGGTACTGGCACCAACGTCCTTAGTGGCAGAAGCAATTTCTGTGATGTATTTTCCCTCTACCCCACCCATTTCTTTCCCAGACATTTAACTTAGCATTTAAAAAAGAAATAAAAAAAATGGCACACCTCGGCTAAAACAGACAGATGCACCTAAAATATCGCTTTGCGGTGAAAAAGATTGTTTTATTTTTTTAAACTATATTGTTGGACCCCCAAAGAGATGGGGCCCGCACACTTAAAACAGAGCTACTGCCCTTGTTTTTGTTTAAACTGTGTATAACAAAAAAGCACCTTGGACCCCAGGGTTGGGGAGCTCCACCCACGGGTGGGCTACATAAGATTCAGGAGGAAAGTGTTTTAAGAAGAAACTTAATGATAGAACAGGGGGGGGCACAACCTGAAGTTAGTCGGGGGGAAGATCAGGAGCAATGTTAGAAAATATTATTTTACAGAAAGAGTAGTAGATGCTTGGAACAAACAGCAGAGGTAGTTGAAAAATTTACAGTAAGTGAATTTAAACATGCCTGGGATAAGAACACATCTATCCTAAGATAAAGAGTACATACAGTATACACATAGGGCAGACTAGATGCACCATTTGGTCTCCTTCTGCCATCAACCTTCTATGTTTTCATGAGGAGGATGAAGAGATGGAAGATAAAGAATTTGAGGACTCAGAAGATGTGGCTAAGGCTACAGAATCTTCTTCATTCTGTCCATCACAAACCCCAGCCATTGTCCACAAATAGAATGACCAGCCATGGGACACTGTAGTCATCCCACAGCTTGAGCACATTAAAGCACAAGTGCCTTTATGTTGCTGTGTTTGCCAAGGGAGCCCTGCATAATACACATCTACACATCTAACAAACATGACTATGACTTGGTAGCCACCCTCCTTGACCCATGGCCAACAACAGAACTCATGCAAGCAGTCATGCGGGGAGCCAGAAAGGGCAATTTAAAGAATATATTCACAAACTTGGAGAAAGAATTTCCCTATAGCAACACACAATAATTCACTACTCCTCACACGTCTAGCAAGTGACAAACCAGCAGTGGCATCAACAAACTAAAGTTTTTTCTAATCCCAACACCCAGCAGGCCTAGGCGGTAGCACTCACACTCAAAGAAAGAGGCTCTAATTTATGGCACATAAGGTAAATGAGTAATCAAAAACAGAATCTTTGAGAACACAGTCAAGTAAAGCTAGTCAGTGAGTGTATTGTTCCTTTAACCCTGGAATAGAATTTGCTCTTACCTGTTTTACCATACTACTGCTCCCTGTAATAGGTAAGATTCTGGGATCCCTTGTGGGGAGGAAGCTGGCTGTTGTAGGCAAGTATTTACTGTGGCATTTTGGATAGTATAGTAGGTATGGCAATCCAGCAGGAGAGTTGTTGTATGATTTCAGATAATTTAGTCAATTAATAATTCAGTTACAAACGGTAATTTCTAAATACCTACATTTCCCCAATAGGTCTCTATAGGGGACAGTGTGAAACACCAATGCAAAATCTTGACACAGGTTATCTACAGCACCCCTGACCAATGTCATATCAAGGTCTGGCAGCTTCAGTGCTTTTAAACATGCTGGTTCTTATAGTATGCAGAGTTACATAATCCTGTATGTAGTTCCTTAAGAGCCCCACAAGCAATTTTACCACAACGTATTTTAAAGTCCATGTCCAGGCACACAATAACTATGTCCCACTGGATGTTTTTGGAAACAGTGTAAAATGAGCCATATAAAAGCATCTCAAAATCCCTGATTAGGTATGCCTCTCTGGTGATTTAAATTCTGGGTTGTAGCTTAGCTGGGAAGGGCATGTCATGGCGCAGCTCTATGGGTCATGTGCTCCCTCCGCTGTGGTCAGAGACAGCTGAGGCATGCCATGCTCACTTGTGCCAAAAGCTCCAAGAGACAGAGTTGCTGTCTCCAGTTATTTTGTGGTCCTGGAGAAATCAAATTGAAAGGAGGACAAACTTTGGAGCCCTGCTACAGCTTCTACCCCTGTGATGCAAGAAACGGAGGAGATGCACATGGAACAGGCATCAGGTAAACTTCCTGCCTTATTACTTCTGCAGGATTTATAGTCCCTTTAGGCTTATGGGTCTAAAATTACCAAGCAAAAACCTAGCCTAAACCTAAAAGTGCAGTACACCTAAAAAAGCCTAGAGCCCTTTATAAAAAATTGGCACCAAACCTGCAATGCGCCAATAGAACTATACCAGTTATTAGTGAGTCAAAAAACAATAAGCAATGAAAAAACACGACTGGGCAGAGTTCTTGTGGGAAGTCCATCAAGTCTAGGAGTCTAGTACACATCTATATTATTTAGCATTTTTGGATTATATTTATTAGAGATGAGCGAATCGATTCGGACGAACCCGAATTCGTTACGAATTTCGATTCTGATCGAATCCGAATTTCCCCGCGATTCGATCGATCAAAGTTTTCCTTTAAACTCCATTTATTTAAATTACAGCCATTGTAAAATGGTGGATGGACATGTGCGGACATGTCCCCTGGGGCAAGTTATCATGGGAAGGTCCCATGCAGCCCATCAGCAGCCAGGAAGCCCGGTGACGTCACAGTGCTATATAAACGGCGGCCATCTTGCTTGTGCGCATTTCAGCCTTGCATTGCAGACAGAATGGAGGTTGCTGCAGACAGGAAGAGACTTACAGACAGTCAGGGAGACCCACAGAGACCCACACAGTGCCAGGGAGAGCTAGGAAAAGATAGGGAAAGATAGGGAAAAATCGGGAACGATCCAGGCAGGGACAGCAAAGAAAGTGACAGGGAAACATTTTTTTTATTTTCACTTCACTTCATTTGCCAGATCAGTTTTAAATTGCTTTTTTTGTGCTGTAAATATTCCTGGCCACTGTGCATCCCATCTTGGCAGTGGCATATTTAACCCTATCTGTTCACACAAGCATTTCTTATAACTCGATTAATTTTAATTTTTTTTGTATGCTGTAAAAACCCCAGCCCACATGGGCATACTATTTCAGCACATTTCACCATATCTGTTATACTAAATCAGCTTCTAAAGGCACTGTTTTTTTACTATATTGCATTTTGAATTGTTTTTTTGCGTCCTGTAAAAACACCAGGCAGGGTATCACAAACAGGCACATTTCACCCTATCTGTTATACTAAAGCAGCTTCTACAGGCTCTGTTTTATTAATATATTGCATTTTGAATTTGTTTTTGCGTTTTAAGTGCCTATTGCGCATTTCAAATACATAAAAATGTCAGGCAGACAAGTGCCAGGATGTTCAAAGAGGAGTGGCAGAGGCCAAGATTCTGCAGGCAGAGGTCGCAGCAGACTAGGGAAGAGTGGCAGCAGGAGTTGCGGTGAGAGACCTGATCTGCCAGTATCTGCTAGCGGTCGTGTCTCCACCTGTAATGCATCTGCCATGGTAGATTGGTTAACGCGGTCATCCACATCATCACAAGTTACATCTGACACCCCCAGTCTAGGGTCGGTAGGTTCCTCTGACACAACCCTGAGTTGGCAGGGCCCGAGAGCAGTCCCTGTCCTCCCATTGCCTCTGTCCTACGCCGTTCCCTCCCCCAGCGATGTATCCTATGCCTTGGGTTCAGCTCCACTCTTTAGTGAGGAGGACGATCAGATAGAGGACAGTCAGCAGCTACTGCCCAGTCAAGAAATGGAGGTGGCTTCCTTCGCTAGGCAGACAAATAGTGATGTGGAGAGTGGCATGGGTGTTGTTGCGAGCGTTCCAGCTCCTGCGCCAGACACTGTTGAGGAAACCGAGAACATCAGTGATGTGCAGCCACAACTCGGTGATGATGATGAAGCCGATCGCACTTGGGAGCCGGGTGCAGATGGTGCTTCATCCTCATCATCAGGAGAAGAGGGGTGCAGGTTGCCCCGGAGTCAGTAGCTGAGGCAGCAAGGTGTTAGCAGCATGGTTGGCAGTCAGCATGGGGGCAGAATTGTAAAGCCTGGAGCCAAACGGGGCCAGGGCCGGGGTAGAGCACCTGCTGCGCGGCAGGCTACCTTCTCGGGAGGTAGTGGAGCAGGGGTTCCTGGAGTTGGCTGCAGTAGCAGTGAATCAGTGCGGGCTGTTGGTGGGAAAATTAGCTGCTCAGCAGTGTGGCAGTTTTTCATCAAGCATCAGAAGGAGGGTAACAGGGCCACATGCAAGATGTGTAGGCAGAAGGTGAAGCGTGGCCAGGGCCCAAATGTTGGCACCACGGCCCTGCGTCAACATATGCTGCGTCACCATAAAGCGGCCTGGGAGAACCAAGGCTCCGAAGAGGTGGTCCAGGCTGCTTCCTCACCAAGTGGCACGCCGCTCCCAATTTCTGCCAGCCAAGGCTCCAGCACCTCAGCCGAAGGCAGCTGTGCATCATACCCATCCTCTGTTGCTCCAGATGCTCCTGCTCCTCCTCCTCCTCCAAGTGATGGATCCCGCCAGCAATCCATCAGTGAAGCCATGTCCAAGAGACAGCAGTATGCGCCCACTCATCCTACGGCGCAGAAGCTGAATGTGCTCCTGTCCAAGTTGCTGGTGCTGCATTCGCTCCCTTTTCAGGTGGTGAATTCTGCACCTTTCAGAGAACTGATGGCTTGTGTCGAGCCGAGGTGGAGAGTCCCAAGCCGTCATTTCTTTGCCAAGAAGGCAGTACCAGCGCTGCACACTTTTGTTGAACAGAAGGTGGGCCGGTCCCTGAGCCTGTCGGTGTATAGCAAAGTGCATGGCAGCACAGACGTCTGGAGCTGTAACTACGGTCAGGGACAGTACATGTCGTTTACGGCCCACTGGGTGAATGTGGTCCCTTTGCAGCAGCAGCAACTTGGACAGGTCACGCCGCTTCGGCCTCCACGCTCCCTGGCCGTTGTGCCTGTGACACCGTGCGACTCGGCCTCCTCATCCTCCGCCATCTCCTCACCCTGCCCTGTAGGCCCATGGTTTGTCTTGGCGAACGGAGTCACACAGGGGAGGAACTGCTTAAATGTATTCACCAAGAAATCCAAACATGGCTTACTCCAAGAAAACTGAAAAGGGGAAACATGGTTACCGACAATGGGAAGAACATTTTGTCTGCGCTGCGACAAGAAAGGCTGACCCATGCGCCCTGCATGGCTCACGTCTTCAATCTGGTTGTGAAGCGGTTTCTGAAGTCTTTCCCCCATCTGCAAGACATCCTAACAACTTCAAGGAAACTTTGCATGCACTTCAGCCACTCATACACCACCAAGCACACCCTTCTTGAGCTACAGCGTCAGAACGGTAGCCCCCAACATAGTCTGATTTGCGATGTTTCCACCCATTGGAATTCCACCTTGCATATGTTGGACAGACTATACGAACAGAGAAAAGCCATCACGGATTTCTTGATGATCCAAGCGGATAGGGGGACTCCCCTGTGTAACTTCAATGTCAACCAGTGGCAGCTCATACGTGACACCTGCCGTTTGCTCAGGCCCTTTGAGGAAGCCACTTTATTTGTGAGTCGCCAGGATTACGGGATGAACGACGTGATTCCACTGCTTCATATACTACAGTACATGTTGGAAACCATGGCTGGTCAGGGCACTAGAGATATGGCGTCTACATCTTACGGCCACATGAACCCTGTTGGAGTTGAACTGGAGGAGGAGGAGGAAGAAGAGGAGGAGTGGCACAATGCACAGTTTAGGCTTGGCGAAATGGCTGGTTTATCTAGTCAGCAGACAGGAGAGGAGGAGCAGGAGCAGCCAGAGGAGCTAGAGGGTTGTGAGGAAGGCGTGACAGAGGACCCAGACACACCGTGGCAGTATGCAGTGGAGATTGAGACAGGTAGTCCCTCCGAGTCACTTGCGCAAATGGCAGGAAGCATGCTTACGTGCTTGCGTAGTGACCCCAGAATTGTTTCCATTTGTCAGCGGAATGACTTCTGGCTCTCCACTTTATTGGACCCTCGCTACCGGCACAAAATGGGGGCATTTTTTAAACCCGCTGAGAGGGAGGACAAACTGACCTACTACAAAGACATTCTACGTAGTCAGCTGGCCGATGCCTATCTGCGCAATGGTCCATACTCTCGCAGGTCTGACTCGGGGGGACCTCTGCGCTCACCTTCCACTGCCATGGCTGCCTTCCACTGCCATGGCAGCCGCAGCAGCTCCATCAGCAGCAGCCTCAGTCTTCAGTCGCTAATGAGTAGCTTTCTACACCCGCATAGTGAGTCTACTCATGAGCAGCAGGAAGACCTGGAGCAGGACCTGAACCAGCAGGTCATGTCATACCTTGACATGACCATGCCAACACACCTTGAGGACCCGCAGGACTTCTGGGCAGCCAAACTTGACTTGTGGCCGCAGCTAGCTGAGTTTGCCCTGGAAAAGCTGTCCTGCCTGGCAAGTAGCGTGCCATCTGAGCGGGCGTTTAGTGCGGTGAGGAGAACTCGTCTGTCAACCAAAAATGTGGAGAGACTCACCTTTGTGAAAATGAATCAGGGATGGATCAGCCAGGATTTCCACCCACCAATGGCTGATGCATGCGACTAGATTCAGCATGGTGCCACGTTTTACACTTTCCAAATGGTGCAAAACATATTTATGTCTTTAGGCCAATTTTTGGGCTTCTGCTGATGCCAACTTCATGGTGTGCCTTTCAGCCAAATTTTGGCCTCCTGCTGCTGCTGCTGCCAACTGCAGTGTGTCTTTAGGCCAATTTTTGGGTTCCTGCTGCCAACTCCAGTGTCTCTTTCAAGCTATGTTTGGGCTCCTGCTGCTGCTGCTTGCAACTCCAGGGTGTCATTCAGCCAATTTTTGGGCTCCTGCTGCCAACTGCAGTGTGTCTTTCAAGCTATGTTTGGGGTGCCGCTGCTGCTTGCAACTCCAGGGTGTCATTCAGCTAATTTTTGGGCTCCTGCTGCTCCTGCTGCCAACTCCCGGATGTCTTTCAGCCAATATTTGGGCTCCTGCTGCTCCTGCTGCCAACTCCAGGATGTCTTTGAGCCAATATTTGGGCTCTTGCTGCTGCCAGCTCCAGGGTGTGTTTTCAGGCAATATAGGGGCCCCTCATAGTGATGCCACCTCAACTCTCTGCAATTGTGCCGCTCTGCGATTCTAATAGCGATGCCTCTGATCTGCATGTCATAATTATTTACAGTATTATTTCACTTACCCAGCACGCATCCTATGCGTGTTACAGCAAGGCAGAATGGTTTACAACCCTATTGAGGCTCTAGGAAGCTCAGAAATAGCCGTTTTTTAATAGCAATTCGTCGCTAATAAATTGGGACTGAAACAAATTTTGTCGGAGAATCAGCCGAATCGAATTTTTCAATAGTTCGCTCATCCCTAATATTTATGATTAGCAATTTAAGACTTTCTCTTTGGGTATTGACAGCAGTGGGTTTTGTATCCTTGAAGATAAAGAAACAATTTAGCAACTGTGCCTTCTCTTGATCCCTGTGACCAACTCCCCATTACCATTAGTTAGGGGGCCTACCTGTTCTGAGTTTATTTTCTTTGAACTGAATCTATATACAGTATTTAAAGGAATGTTTAAGATTGGTGTTGCTTTCCAGATTTTCTGAAACTGGGGTTATAATATTGAAAATTAATCTAAATATAAATGTTTTCCTTGATGTGCATCGGGTACTTAACAGTTAACTAAACATAAGTGTGGGCATTGTTAAGCAAGATTGAGAAAGATAGAATGTCAAGTATTGAAGGAGTTTATATATGTGATGTTTGTCTCAACTTCTTCCTAAGACACCTAAAGGTATTGGATTTTTTACATATAAAAGCCATCATGTAAACAATTAGTCTATGCAGGACATAAAGTGTAAATCCTTTAACGATGTACAAGACTTTCGTTTCACCAGCCATATAAATATTGTGATAACAAGCCCATTGGCTTTCGACATATAACTTCAGATTGCTTCAGTCAGGTGCCATGTAATTACCTGTTATTCAGTGTTGTCCTTCCTTTAAGCAGTGCATCAAAAGATGCAAAAGACATTACAGTAAAGCCATTAATGTATTTATTACTGAACTGTTTGCTGAGATTGAAGTGATAGGAGTTAACAAGCACACATGCCATTCCCACAATCTTCTCATTATCCGCTCGCTGACTCCAAGCATCAATAAAGTAATCATACAGATGCACGCTGGGAGGTGCACAGCAGACACTATAATATCACAAAGGTAGCGCCTGATCTGTGTTTTACACGTTGCAACTGACCCTTGGCATGTTCGATGCAATGAGTGACTTTGATTAGCCTACATATATGTAAAATCCCTTCCAGCAGTCTTACAATTTTGCGCTGTATGAAGTCTATACGGCTGTCATCCAACACTTTACTTCACACCATTTTCACTAATTGAATTCACTGACTAGTCAAAACTAGCCATAAATAAAGCAAATAACCATGGACAGCATGCAGCACCAGCTTGAAACTAATTAGCATTTTGCATTTTTGCATTTATTTAGTGCATGGAACCACTGGAGTGGATTGTAACCCCACAAAGAAGTTCACGGTCCTCTGTGCTAACACAAGCACAATAATAAATTGACCTGTGACATTTTTAGATTATGGTTGCAAAACATCTTCACCTAGAATAGACTCAAATAAACTCCAATTGAACATATGCAATACTAATTTTAAATGTTTAGCCTACTATTTCAATGGAAAGTTGTATCACTGTTGTCATACTGTGTTATGAGACTGGTGCATGCCCCGGAGTTAAATCCAGGTCCAAACGAATAAGGCTTTGGTCCTATTAATGTAGCTTATTAGCTCAAATATTCTCTTGTTAGGAAGTGCAACTGTTTGTATTTCACAACAGCCAAAGTGGTTTCCATATGTAGGGTAATAGCACAGACTCCAAAAACCTTTCACATCAAGATTAGAGATGAATTTTCGCAGCATTTTCCAGGAAAAAATGTTTCAGTCCGAATTTATTCGCAACGAATCTCTATTAAGAAACGACTATTTCTGGGCATCCGAGAGCCTCCATAGGGTTGCAGAATGTTTTGCTTGGCTGCCACATGCATAAGATGCATGCTGGGTTAGTGAAATACTATTGTAAAGAAGTATGTCATGCAGATCAGAGGTGTCGCTATTAGATTCGCTGTCACAGAGCAGCACAATTGCAGAGCCTTGAGGTGGCATCAGCATGATGAGCCCATATATTGCCTGAAAAACACACCCTGAACTTGGCAGCAGCATAGGGAGCCCATATATTGCCTGAAAGACACACCCAGGAGTTGGCAGCAGCATTAGGAGCCCATATATTGCCTGAAAGACACACTCTGGACTTGGCAGTAGTATAGGGAGCTCATATATTGCCTGAAAGACACACAAAGGAGTTGGCAGCAGCATAGGGAGCTCATATATTGCACAAAAGGGGGTTGAAGGGGCCCCTGTAGATACACCTGAAGTGATGTACCCACAGAGGAAGTTGTCCAGGATTCGGCGTCCCTACTCTGGTTATCTAAGTGAGAAGGGGGGAGGGGGTGTTTCTGTTTGAAACCCCCTGAGGGTTGAGTAGTTAACGGGACTGTTAGTCAATAAATGTATATAATGTGATTACAAATACAAATATATACTATGTGGCCCCAGCTACCACCAGGGGCATTCCCAGGCACCACCAAATCAAATAGCCTGAATCAAAAGTATATCATAAGTAATCAATATTTATTAATGGTTATAAAAGTACCATCACAAATATACTTTTAAAAACAACATATTAATAGCAGGGACACAAACAATCATCCCTCTTCCTCCTTGTGAACAATAGATCCCTATCACAAAATATACAGTACAGTACAAAGATAAAGTGACAAATGCAATATTAAAGTGCTAAATGCTAATATAAAAAGGTGCTAGGTGCTACAATAACATTCAAAACCTATATAAATGTATCCCACATAGAAAGAGAGAACAAATAGTCAATCAATTTGCCCCAGAATAATAAATTGGTTAGTGATTAAAGTGCATAAGATATCACCAAATCGGAGGTTAAGAGGTGTCCCTGCTAGTAACTGATCCCCCACGCGTTCCGTGAGACAAGCTCACTTCTTCAAGGGTGCCAGAGAATAATGCCTGCTTCACAAACCCTTTTTATGTGTACAAATGGCTGGGGAGAGCTCTGTTGACAGGTGTTGCTCATTTCCAATCAGGGCAGCGCTCCAGCCCACGGCGGCCCCGGCCGGCGGTCGCACAATGTACAGGAGACGCCACCAATCAGGAACGGCAATCCAAGTATGGACGTCATTACCCTTCCTCCCCACCGCCCGCCCCCCAAACCACCCAGCCAGCCGCGCCGACGCACAACATTGCTACGGCAACGGACGCCAAGGCAGGGGGCGGGGGGCGGTGGGGAGGAAGCGCATACACACTGAAACAGCTCATTAGTGATTCCCAGCTGGGTGTGGAGCAGGCAATTACAAATACATTAAAACCCCTTAATAAAAACAGTAAACCTTTATTTTAATCTATCACAATCTATCGCTACAATAAGATATAGTAACATATATAAACAACATACAATGTATTCATAAAACTTTGATCTAATCATGGCTATACAACTGTCCACTATTAAATGAATGCAAGCAGAGGCTAAATTAATCATGCATATGGGTCTGGGCCAATTCAGGCATACACACACCCATATACATGAAGACCAACAATCAAAGGCAGGATCACACCCATATAGGTAAGATCAGATAATCAACACAAAACATACATATGCCCATATAGGTAAGGCCAAGCATTCAATTCCAAAAGGAGAAGACACATACGATCAAATGGCATATATACCGTTAATGTTAGCAACCAGAGATAGATCTTATGTGTTGAGTACAAATACTAGTATAGATGAACATCTAAATAATTTTATTGTTATTTTATTTAATTTGTATGGATAATACCAGTTATATCATGACAATGGCATTATTAATTAAATCTGAGGTAAGATCAAATAAACCAGATAGATAAATAGGGTCATATGTATATATATGGACGCCATCACAGACAAAATATATATGATGGCGCACACACATACACATACACGATCCCCCCTATAATATTGAAAAAACACACATAAGATCCTGGTTGATAACCTCAGGAAGATCTATATAGCAAATGTCAATAATATAATTCAAGAATCCATATACTCAAATATAAATAAATACATAAAAGTTATTCTAATTAATTATATTTGTATTTGTATATACTTTTCTTTGGGGATTCCTTTAAGGCACACCTACATTTATATATTGTTAGGAAATAGTTAGTGGTGCATTGGGTAAAAAACTTCCTTATATAATGTGATTAGTGATGTTAGTAGATTTATCAAAGTTGTCAATGTTACATCTCATAGTAAATGGAAAACAAAGGGGTTTAGTGGTACCTCTGTGTGAAGGAGCGCTTGTTTTCTTCTCATTCAAGTTAAAATCTGAAGTGAAAGGGAATTAATAGGTAGAAGTGTGGTTGTAACTACTTATCAGGGGCTAGAATATAATAATATAATGTACGCGCTTTAAATGCATCGTTCCATTTGTGCAAGGGACTACCTGTCTCCATCTCCACTGCATACTGCCACGGTGTGTCTGGGTCCTCTGTCTCGCCTTCCTCACAACCCTGTAGCTCCACTGGCTGCTCCTGCTCCTCCTCTCCTGTTAGATGACTAGATAAACTGCCCATTTTGCCAAAACTAAACTGCGCTTCACTGTGCTGCTCCTCCTCCTCAGCTCCCACGGGGTTTATGTGGCTGTCACATATGAGCTGCCACTGGTTCACATTAAAGTTACACAGGGGAGTCCCCCTATCTGCTTGGATCATCAAGGAATCAGTGATGGCTTTTCTCTGTTCGTATAGGCAATCTAACATATGTAGGGTGGAATTCCAACAAGTTGGGAACATCGCAAATCAGACTATGTTGGTGGATACCGTTCTGACGCTGTAGTTCAAGAAGGGTGTGCTTGGCGGTGTAGGAGTGGCTGAAGCGCATACAAAGTTTCCTTCCCGTTGTTAGGATGTCTTGCAGACAAGGGGAAAACTTCAGAAAATGCTTGACAACTAGGTTGAACACGTGTGCCATACAAGGCGCATGGCTTCCTTGTCGCAGCGCAGACAAGATGTTACTCCCATTGTCAGTCACCATGGTACCCATTTCCAATTTTCGCTGAGTAAGCCATGTTTTGATTTCTTGATGAATGAACTGGCCAACCTTCTGCTCAACAAATTTGTGCAGGGCTAGTACTGCCTTCTTTGCAAAGGAATGACGGCTTGGAACTCTCCACCTCGGCTCGGCACGGAACGATCAGCTCTCTGAAAGGTGCAGAGTCCACCACCGTAAAAGGGAGGGACTGCAGCACCAGCAACTTGGACAGGAGCACATTTAGCTTCTGCGCCGTAGGATGAGTGGGCGCATTCTGTTGTCTCTTGGACATGGCTTCACTGATGGATTGCTGGTGGGACGAGTGACTTTTAGTAGGAGGAGCAGGAGCATCTGGAGTGGCAGAGGATGGGTATGACGCACAGCTACCTTCGGCTGAGGTGCTGGAGCCTTGGCTGGGTGAAATTGGAAGCGGAGTGGCACTGGCTGACGCAGCAGGCTGGACCCCCACTTCGGAGCCTCAGTTCTCCCAGGCCGCTTTATGGTAATGCTGCATGTGTTGCCGCAGGGCCGTGGCACCAACATTGGGGCCCTGGCCACGCTTGACCTTCTGTCTACACATCTTGCATGTGGCCAGGTTACCCTCCTGCGGATGCTTGATGAGAAAGTGCCACACTGCCGAGTAGCTAATTTTCCCTCCAACAGTCCGCACTAATTCACTGCTACTGCTGCCAACTCCAGGAACCCCTGCTCCACTTCCTCCCGGGAAGGCAGCCTGCCGCGCAGCAGGTGGTCTACCCCGCCCCCGGCCACGTGTGGCTCCAGACATTCCAATTCTGCCATCATGCTGACTGCCAACCCTACTGCCACCATGCTGACTGCCAACCCTACTGCCACCTTGCTGCCTCAGCTGCTGACTCTGGGGCAACCTGGGACCCTCTTCTGCTGATGATGATAAAGCCCCTTCTGCACCAGGCTCCCAAGTGCGATCGGCTTCATCATCATCATCGAGTTGTGTCTGCACGTCACTGATGTCCTCCTCGGTTTCCACAAGAGCGTGTGCTGCAGGAACGCTCGCCACACCATCTCCCACACCACTCTCCTCCTCAGTGTTTGTCTGCCTAGCGGAAGAAGCGGCGGATGTTTCCTCCATTTCTTGGCTGGGCAGTAGCTGCTGACTGTCCTCTAACACATCGTCCTCACTGAATAGTGGAGCTGAACCCAAAGCATAAGATATGACGACTGGAGCGGGGGGGCGTAGGACAGAGGCAATGGAAGGACAGGGGCTGCTCCCGGGCCATGCCAACTCAGGGTTGTGTCCGAGGAACCTACGGACTGTTGACTGGGGGTGTCAGATGTCATTTGTGATGAGGTTGATGAGTAGGAGGAGCAGGAGCATCTGGAGTGGCAGAGGATGGGTATGACGCACAGCTACCTTCGGCTGAGGTGCTGGAGCCTTGGCTGGGTGAAATTGGAAGCGGAGTGGCACTGGCTGACGCAGCAGACTAGACCCCCACTTCGGAGCCTCAGTTCTCCCAGGCCGCTTTATGGTAATGCTGCATGTCTTGCCGCAGGGCCGTGGCACCAACATTGGGGCCCTGGCCACACTTGACCTTCTGTCTACACATCTTGCATGTGGCCAGGTTACCCTCCTGCGGATGCTTGATGAGAAAGTGCCCCACTGCCGAGTAGCTAATTTTCCCTCCAACAGTCCGCACTAATTCACTGCTACTGCTGCCAACTCCAGGAACCCCTGCTCCACTACCTCCCAGGAAGGCAGCCTGCCGCGCAGCAGGTGGTTTACCCTGCCCCCGGCCACGTGTGGCTCCAGACATTCCAATTCTGCCATCATGCTGACTGCCAACCCTACTGCCACCATGCTGACTGCCAACCCTACTGCCACCTTGCTGCCTCAGCTGCTGACTGGGGGTGTCAGATGTCATTTGTGATGAGGTTGATGACCGCGTTAACCAATCGATGATGGCAGATGCGTTGCTGGTCGAGACACGACCGCTAGCAGATACCGGGAGATCAGGCCTCTCACCGTGACTCCTGCTGCCACTCGCCTCTAGTCTGCTGCGACCTCTGCCTGATGAATCTAGGCCTCTCCTCAGGTGCACATCCTGGCACATCTCTGCCTGACATTTTTACTGCATTTAGGAGGGGAAAACAATATACTACACTACACCTACAACAGTATTTTTGTAACAGCAGGTGTGTAGAAAAGTTAGATCAAAATAGGCAGACACTGTAGCTAAAAGCTAATGCAAAAAGACACTGTCAGATGGTCTTACACAGGATGCCCCTGGTCAGAGTTAAATGCACCACAGGCAGTTTTAAAATGTGGTTTTTGTTCAAAATGTAAAAAAGGTAAAGATGCAGGTACTATTAACACTTTCGCTGCCAGCCTACCTGCAGCTTTTGTCACCCTCTGTTGCCAGACCATGTTTCACTATTTTGCGCTACACATGTTCAACTGTGATTTTTGAAAGGATTTCCAGGGATTTCCCAGGAAAATTATATATTGTTTTTTTCAACAGAGTCTGGGCTTCAACATGAAATGTCTTGTTTGGCCTTTTTTTAGTATATTCTCAATACTTTTTGGTGAAATATGTGCAAGACAAAATAACAAAAATCTATTTTTTGCAATTTGTAGGGCTTTTTGTAATAATAAATGTAATTTCTCCCGGTCACAGAGGTACCACATATGTATAGGTAGACACCCTTTCCTGCCCAGGAGACTCCCCCAAACTGAAGCAGAGCTTTAGGAGATTTTCAGATAAAATACAACTGCTCTATGTATATATTCTCTGGAAGTACACGCCTCAAGCTTTCTAGGCGCACCAAGCTTGTTTATGTGGGCTTAGTTTTCTGGAAGTAATCCCTCAATGTATTCTTTGGTTGCACAAAGTTTCCCTAAAAAAGAATAAAAAGGAAGAATCAAGCCACATTTTCCTAAAAAAAAACTATGAAAACAAGAAGAAACAAGTAAAATCTCAAAAGCAACATGCCCCGAACAGAATGATACCCAACAGGCATAGGTCCTGTAAAGGGAAAAGTTGGCAAACACCACAAAGTAAAGCGTGCGCGTAACAGTAAATTTCAGCTCTGCAGACAAAGTGCGCACCTTGCAATTTTTCAACCAAAACAACCCTTTACATTTCGAATATCCCTGATAAATCATATATTCCCTGATAGTACACATGTTAAGCTTTCTAAGAGTACCCAGCTTGTTGTAGTAGGCTCACCTTTATGAAAGTAATCCCTCGAAGAATTCTTAGGTTGCACGGGGTTTTCCTAAAAAAATGAATAAAGAAATGGAATAAATAACATGTTTTCCTAAAATGTAAATATGCAAACAAGAAAAAACAAGCTAAATCTGAAATAGCATGGTCCCCCGAGCAGAACAATACCCAACATGCATTGGTACTATTAACCCTTTTAATTGCCAGCCTACTTGAAGTTTTGTCACCCTCTGTTGACAGGTCATTTTCCCCATTCTGTGCCATGTTTAACCGTGATTTTTGCTGGAATTTCCAGGAAAATTATAGATATATATTTTGCATCAGAGTTTAGGCTTTAACATGAAATGTTTTGTTTGTAATTTTTCTACTGTTTTTTTTTATATTTTTGTGTAAAAAAACAAAAACAAAAAAATAAATATTTTTAGACAATTGCCTCCTTTATTTTAAATAAAACATTTACTTTATTAAAGAAAACCATATTGCATGTGAAAGCCCAATTTTTCCTGATTACAACGGTACCACATATGTATTGGTAGCCTCCCCATTCTTGCCCAGGAGACCCCCTAAACTGAAAATAGCACTTTATAACATTTACAAATAAAATACTACTACTATACACACTATAAACATAAGGTGTTAATTAAAAAAAAATGATATAGGGTCCTCCCTCCTGGGGGGGGGTGGGGGGATCCCATTTTTGGGGAATTTTAAGGGTTAAAAACCCTTAAAACTCACCCAAAAAATGATATGGGGTCCCCCTTACCCATTATAACCAGCCCTGGACCAGCTATGGGGGCTTGTAGAACAGGGTGTAAGGGGGGCAGCTTTGGTGGCCCCACCACCCTGCAGGCTACAAGCCCACATAGCCATGGCCGGGGCTCTTCTGCCCCCCCTGGGCTTTGGGGAGGCAGGAAATTGGGGTGTGGGGGTTAACGGCAAATCACCCGCTAGCCGCAGGTGACTTGCCAGCCCCCAGCCTTGTGAACTGGTATAGGAATCTCATGGATCCCTTACCAGTTCACAAGGGGTTAAGTGTAAAAAAAAAAAAAACACAGAAACAAGCAGAAAATATATTTTATTTATTTATTTTTTAATACTTTTTAATACTTACCTCCCATCCATCCCTGTGTCCCAATCTGGCTTCTGCTCTCGTGCTGCAGCTCAAAGCCTTTTATAGCTGCTGGGCGACAGAACATAAGGGGTTAATTAAAAAAAAAAATGACCCACCCAGGGGGGACCCAATTTTTTTGGAATTTTAAGGGTTAAAACCTTTAAAAATCCTCCCAAAAATGAAATGGGGTCCCCCTTACCCAGCATTACCAGCCTGGGACCAGCTATGGGGGCTTGTAGGAACAGAGTGGAGGGGCCAGCTTTTGTGGCCCCCCCACCCTGCAGCCTACAAGCTCACATAGCCTATGTGGGCCCGGGCTCTTCTGCCCCCCCTGGGCTTTGGGGAGGCAGGTAATAGGGTGCCAGGGCCTTGTGAACTGGTATAGGGGTCTCATGGACCCCTTACCAGTTCACAAGGGGTTACATGTAAAAATAAACACACTGACACATAGAAAAAAAATGACATTTATTTATTTTTTTTTTAATTTACTCACCTCCGATCCTCTGTCCCCCCGGCGATTTGCGATGACAGCTGCTGGTGTTTGGAGGAGAGAGCCTGGGGAGGGGGGGCAATCAGAGCCCTCTCCCCCTCCCCACCTCTCTCCTCCAAGCACCCGAGCAGACTGATTCCGAGTCTCGGGTGCCGGTATTAAAATGCCTGCTGCTGGTGACATCACAATGATAGCTAGCAGCCGCTATTCAGGAAGTGGGGGGGAGGGCGATTTCTGCCCTCTCCTCGCCGCGGATATGCCTGGGGGGGCGATCGGAGGCCCCCCCCCCCAGTGAAGAGGAGACCTGTCGGGAGGCAGCGCGGCCACAGGAAAGGAAATGTCATTTTACATTTTTTTTTTTTTACAGTTGCTGCTGCCGAAGGGGGGGGGGGGGGGGGGGGGCGCTATTCTGGGGCGCTATTCTGGGGCTCTCCTGGAGCTATCCAAGCCCCCACGGGGGATTGGATGGCACCAAATTAAAGAGCAGACCCCGCCGGATTAAACGAGGGGTCAGGTATAGGGGTCAGGCGGGGAAAGTCAAGCATGTAACACCTACGTGCTTGGCACTTAAGGCACAAACATGCAAGCATGTAGGTGTTACGTGCTTGACACTTAAAGGGTTAAAAGCTAAGTGCTAGTATTCGGGATGCCCTCCCTCGGTGAAAGGCAATGGGTGCTTTAAACTTGTAAAATACTTTTTTATACAAAAGGCAAAAGGTTAGTAGGCAGGTACTCTTAAAAGATAAGTGCTAGCACTGACAATGGCCCCCGTTGAAAGGCAATGGGTGCTTTAAACTTGTAAACCAGACTTGTTTTATAAAGGCTAAAGGTTAGTAGGCAGGTACCCTTAAAAGATAAGTGCTAGCACTGCCAATGGCCCCCAGTGAAAGGCAATGGGTACTTTAAACTTGTAAACCAGACTTGTTTTATACAAAAGGCAAAAGGTTAGTAGGCCAATACTCTTAAAGGATAAGTGCTAGCACTGACAATGGCCCCCGGTGAAAGGCAATGGGTGCTTTAAACTTGTAAACCAGACTTTTTTTATACAAAAGGCAAAAGGTTAGGAGGCAGGTACTCTTAAAAGACACGTGGTAGTATTTGGGATGCCCCTTGCTCACATACAGAGGTGTCCTCCGTTGATTGGGGAAAAGTGACTTTGCTTATAAAATGCAAGCAGTTATTAGACAGGTAGTCTTGAAATATTAATGCTAGTGTTTGGGATGCCCCCTGCTCACATACAGAGGTGGCCTCCCTTGATTGTGGAAAAGTTACGTTAATTATAAAATGCAAGTAGTTATTAGACAGGTAGTCTTTAAATATTAATGCTAGTGTTTGGGATGCCCCCTGCTCACATGCAGAGGTGGCCTCCTTTGATTGTGGAAAAGTGACGTTAATAATAAAATGCAAGCAGTTATTAGACAGGTAGTCTTGAAATATTGATGCTAGTGTTTGGGATGCCCCCTGCTCACATACAGAGGTGGCCTCCTTTGATTGTGGAAAAGTGACGTTAATTATAAAATGCAAGCAGTTATTAGACAGGTAGTCTTGAAATATACTGCTAGTGTTTGGGATGCCCCCTGCTCACATACAGAGGTGGCCTCCCTTGATGGTGGAAAAGTGACATTAATTATAAAATGCAAGCAGTTATTAGACAGGTAGTCTTGAAATATTAATGCTAGTGTTTGGGATGCCCCCTGCTCACATACAGAGGTGGCCTCCTTTAACCCTTTAATTGTGGAAAAGTGACGTTGATTATAAAATGCAAGCAGTTATTAGACAGGTAGTCTTGAAATATTACTGCTAGTGTTTGGGATGCCCCCTGCTCACATACAGAGGTGGCCTCCTTTGATTGTGGAAAAGTGACGTTGATTATAAAATGCAAGCAGTTATTAGACAGGTAGCCTTGAAATATACTGCTAGTGTTTGGGATGCCCCCTGCTCACATACAGAGGTGGCCTTCTTTAACCCTTTAATTGTGGAAAAGTGACGTTGATTATAAAATGCAAGCAGTTATTAGACAGGTAGTCTTAAATTTTACTGCTAGTGTTTGGGATGCCCCCTGCTCACATACAGAGTGGCCTCCTTTGATTGTGGAAAAGTGATGATTATAAAATGCAAGCAGTTATTAGACAGGTAGTCTTGAAATATTTATGCTAGTGTTTGGGATGCCCCCTGCTCACATACAGAGGTGGCCTCCTTTGATTGTGGAAAAGTGCTGTTGATTATAAAATGCAAGCAGTTATTAGACAGGTAGTCTTGAAATATTGCTGCTAGTGTTTGTGATGCCCCCTGCTCACATACAGAGGTGGCCTCCCTATATTGTGGAAAAGTGACCTTGATTATAAAATGCAAGCAGTTATTAGACAGGTAGTCTTGAAATATTAATGTTAACACGCTTTTTAAAGGATGACACCAGGTAAAGAAAAAGCTAAATAGGCAGGAGTGTAATTAACACTAAACAGGCTTGGAAGCTAATGCAAACAGTTTAAACTTTCCCTGTCTTTATCTATCACTGTCACAGGCTCTCTCCTTCTCTATCTGCCCCTCGCTCTGCTTCTTCTGTTCTTTGTTGTCTATCTATCTATCTATCTATCCGTCTGTCTGTCTATCTATCTGTCCCCCGCTCTCTCCTTGCCTGATCTGCTCTGGCCGCATTACAGTGTCAGAATGATCTTCCGCAAGATGGCCGCTGTTTATATGGGGCTGTGACATCATCGGTAAGCCTTTCTGCTGATAGGTAGCATGTGACACCTACCCAGCATTCCTTTCCCCATGGGACATGTCCTGACATGTGGATCCACCATTTTAGATGGGCTGTATAGCAGTAAATGGAGTTTTAATGAAGCGATTTGAGCGATCGAATCGCGGCGATATTCGGAATCGTAACAAATCTAATATTTAAATTCGGGTTCGTCAGAATCGATTCGCCCATCTCTAATCAAGATGTAAAGAAATAGTTGTCAATCTAATCTGTATATTTCTATAGGTAATTAGCCTAAATTAGACCATGCAGGACACATGGCAACCGCAATGATATGCAGACACCATTTTTAACAGCTTGAACAGCTTTTCAAGTTAAATTATAGGTTGGCCACCGGGTCTAGAAAACAGCCTTAATGCTTTCTGTCCGTTACATTGTTAGTACAAATATATCACAAATTTTCAACTCAGCAATGTTCCCTTTTCATTCGCCATTGTGCAGCTGAAAGCATCTCCCCGGAGCATGAAGAAGAGAACTAACCTTCGGAAAGATGGTACCTATTTCCTTCCACTGCTTTCCACTCAAAAGATAAGGGACTATTATCTCATAATGTCCTCCATGTTCCCTCTCTCTCGGTTTCCCAGATGATCCCAATTTACGGTCCACATTTTCTCCTACACAAAAAAATAAGAAAAGAGAAATTCATTTTAGTATGTACGACCTGCAAAACACAGACACAACTTTTTTCATGACTTTACAGAATCCCCAGAAGATTAATACGTTCTAGGAAATCTCTTAATAAATCAAATCAATTAAACATTTTTTTCAGCAGCTTTTCCTTTGCAGGGCTGCAACAAAACCATTGTTCTATGACAGAGGGAAAAAATACAGAGCGTTACACACTGCTTTACATAAGACAAATGGCAAATCTTACCTCAGCATTTTAGGCTAAAGAATGGCTATGTGAATTTTACTATTTCGTTTATGTGACTCATGCAGAGGATTGGGAAAGTTCTGTGCCAGGAAGGGTGCTGGTCTAGTGGGACCCTAATAAAGATAATTTGTTCTACATTTGTGTGTGCCAATCTGTTCATATCTGACTGCCAAAATAATTTTGGGTGTAGATCAATTCGAATGAAAAAAGGTACCCACAATCACCCAAAAGAATCTTATGTACCACATACTGTCTGGGGCCAAATTAGTAATAGCTAAAGCCTGGAAGACCCCTGATTTGAGTTTTGCAGCGTTTCAGAACAAGCTCAATTCCATAATGGCAATGGAAAAAATATCTGCCCTACATGGAGGGAACCTGGATGATTTTCGAGAAGTGTGGTCTCCTTGGGTCCAGAAATTCCTGCCGCCAGGCTTTGATACTACCCTTCTGGTTATCTAGGTATATGACTTGCAGAATAGTGCCTAATCTTGGTGAGTTGCTTGCTGTAATCCTGTAGGATAATTATTTTCTTTTTTTTTTCCCTCTCCCTGCCCCATGTCCCCCCCATTTCTGTCCATCCTTTCCCCTCCCTTTTTTCCTCCCTGGTTGACTTACAGTAATAATATTTCGTATGAAGAAAGTTTTTTATATGTTAGAGATCATGCTTGGAGTTAAGTGGTCCCGATTTGGACCTCCGGGCTTCGGCAGGAATGTCCAATTTGATTAGGATACTGTCTATGAGACCGAAAATAGCTGTATTGATAGCCCTTTTATTATTTTTCTATATGTGGATGAAGATATTGATTGTTATAACTATTGCATACTGCCTTCTGCCATGAATAGTTGTTTCTTGACAAATCTCTATGATGTGTGGAGTATGTTGTAATTCTCTTTCTTACAATAACAATTATTGAACAAGAAAAAAGGTACCAAATTTATTTGGATCCCTATCAATTAGCTCTGATCCAGCCCCTATGCTTCCCACAAGCTCCAGGGTGCTGACAAACCTACCACTACATTTTATTTGTGCTGCTTTTTCCATCAAGTAGCCCGGCATTGTAGGGCTTGTGGTAGGAGGGTCGGTTATGCTTCCTTCAGACCAACTTTGATTCTCCACAAATCAATTTGCTCATCCCTAACCTACCTCTCCCTCTGATGCCATCTCTTTTAATGCCAACATATCTTGAACTATGTCGATTAGGTTCCTTGTAGACCAGCACTAACTGGAAATGTATACATCTTTTATTACTTTGCTCATCCCTAGACCCTATTCCCACCCTCCAGCCTCCTGTGTGACCTCCAACTTCCTTATTGCAATTTCTGTCAAGTAAGTATAGAGGGCCTTGCAGGTGGTGGGAAGGGATGGGTTAGGCTCCCTGTAGACCATCTCTTCACCTAGTAAACAATTCTTTGGCGGGTTTATGCTTTATGATATGGCATAGTCCCCTAAACTGGTCAACTAGGGTTCTGCTGGGAAACATGTTGGCAGCTAAAGTCACCTTGATGGCGGACTTAGCAAGCAACCACCATAGGAGTGTGGGAGGCAAATGGAATCACCCGGCATTCCTCAAGGAGGAGGATTTACTCTCTCTGTGACTCAGAGCAAAGATGTTCTGTTGATTATTTATAAATGGGAGGTTAGGTGGATAACACCCATGTAAACTGCGGTTAGTACCTAAATCATTGCTCTAGGTCAGGGTTGCTCAACCTTTTGACAAGCGTGGGCCACTTAAATTGTTTGGAATCTGGTCATGGGCCACAGTTATTAGGTTGAGAATTTTTTTCTTTGGAATAGCATAATAAAGATTTTCTACAACAATCAGGATACCCACTGACTTCACAAAGATTCATTCTATGTCCATCCACCACATCTCTACATTCATATGTAACAATCCTCACATGCTAGCTTTGCACATGCTGATTGGCTTACCCCTATAGATTTATGGGTTCTATAATTATAGCCCACCCCAGTCCCACATCTTAACCATGTTCCCAGTACTCAAGCCATCTAAGCTCCCATCATTGCTAGACATACAATCATTATAGAAAATTATTTTTTTTTCTGCAAAAGCTCTCACCCAGGGGAGATGTCACCACGTTCCTCCAAGCCAGCACTGTCGCCTATATTTGCCAATGCATTATTCCCAAATCACTCGTCATGCAATAGCCCATCCTTACTTTACCTCTATTTAACTGCCTTTACCCTTAGTTCTATTTACCTCTCCCATTCACACAGCAGGTCAAGTCAAATGGCTCTGAGGGCCACAGGTTGAGCATGTATGCTCTAGGTTTTTGAATTGCCTTTGACCAAGACTGGAACTGACCCAAATATTCTGTCTTATTCTATGTTCTCTATTCTCTCCTGTTGCCCAATACAGATGGGAGCCACTTTTCATTGTTAATACCCCATGTTCCTTGTGTTAACCTGTAGCGATAACCCTTATCGCCGGAGGGCTTCACCGCCCAAGACGTCCTTTTCCCAATCGTAAGAGGTGCTGCTGGAATTCCAGAGTCGTCCGTGAGGAAAACAGGAACAGCCCTTACAAGGGCTAGTGAACTGTAATATAGCGTTTCCCCCCAATAAGAGACAGAACTTCAGTATTGAGGGTGAAGGTGAAGTGTGTTTTATTAGTGCCACACTGGGCCTTATATACACAAGTCTCCATGCAATGACAACCACACTGACCAATAGCAGCAGGGCACACAATCCCTCAACTCTGCCGGTGACGCAATCAGTAGAACAATAGCAGGCCGTAATACAATCAATCAGGACAATGCCATTGACTGTGACGTAATCAGCAATACACAATGGCAGTCAAAATACAATGACATTGCCTGTAACAGTATCAAAATACAATTACATCGTCTGGAACCTAATTAAGAAAAGGCCAGTGAATGACCCGGTGGGCAACTGAATAGTGATGACATCCAAAAGACAGAGCCTCTGTCACATAACCCTTGGGTGAGGAGTATATATTAATTCACTAGTGTATCAGTCAAGGCAGTGGTGGCTTAGACTTGCATTCATAGAGTCCTTTAAAAAAAATGCTGTCTGCCATCCACAACAGGCTTGATATAACTATTACACGGGAGCTAAACAGCTAAATTATAAAAAACTTCTAAAATTGAACTTACCCGGAACTTTTAAATAAATAGTGTACGATAGGAAAGTGCAAGAGCCCAACCGTGCTTTTCTCTCAGAGTCCCCCCCCCCCCCCCCCCAATGAACCATACAAGACTAGAGATATGGCTAGTATGGCAAAGGGAACTTATTAGGTTTCTAGTTTCTAGGTATTGACCAGTCACTTTAAACTCTACAACAAAACATTTTATTCTCCAGAATACTTATCACTACTCATTCATTCCAATATTCTTACACGTTGTCAAAGCTATGGGGATGGATTCCAATTTGCAGTTGTCAACACGAGTTTTCATGCATCAACGTGCACACATTGTTATCTCTTTCTGCCTTGCTGTTGGAAGCTTATTGAAGAAATGTTTACGAACAGAGAGAATTGACTTTTATTTTACGGCCAATCCCTTACAAACTGCATCAAGCCTTGTGTATAATCCACCTGGTAATGAAGCTGTACATGTGAAAACTGGATAAGAGTGTAGGTTTTAAAGTTAAGTGCCACAACCAATTTTAGAATGTTCTGACTGATTTTGTGGTTGACACATAGGCTCATAATGTTACAACCTTTATTCCCAAAAAGTTGGAAAAGTAAAATTAAAAAAAAATGTAATGATTTTGAAATCTCCTATAAAAATACGGTATTAACAACAGCACATAAAAATATCAGAAGTTAAAAATTAGATATTTTCCCATTTTTTTTTTATTGGAGTGCACCACAGTTACAGGGATGCAAGGGCTGCAGCCATGTTCAAAGACAGCGTCATGATAGCCGCTGGTAAAGGTGAGTCTACCGGCGGCCCCTTGGATTTTACACATCGGCTCATCCCAACTTTGGATGCTCTGGGGGCAGACTATCTGTCGACCCTGGAGTCTTTTTTACTCCAGAGCTGGCAGCATTTGAGACACTTTTAGGTGAAAAATGAGGTAATATAGGAGTGCTATTTTTAAACATGGTGCTAAATCAACCGCTAGGTCAGCGGCACTCAACTGGTGGACCTCAACGCCAGCTTTCCGGACCCCTGCCTTGACAGTCCTGCACTCAGTTGCTTCTCTGTTGCCATGCTCAGCGCTACTTGATTTGCGATGTAGAGCTTAGTCTCCCTGCCAGTGTCATGAGCCTGCCCCCTGACTTAGTCTCCCTATCAGTGTCATGAGTCTGCCCCCTGGCACCTAGCATTGCAATATGAAGTACCGCATGTGGCATTGCAAGGTACACACACACAAACGTTGCTTCTCGGTCTCTTTGCCCCATCCAATCCTTTCCCCCCACCCCAGCTCAGCCTCATCCATCCATATCCCACCATCTGTGCCCTATCCATCCCTGTCCACTCAGCTCAGCCCCATCCATTCCTGTCCCCAAAGCTTTGCCCCATCTTTCCCTGCCCCCTCAGCTTTGCCCCATCCATCTCATCACATCCCAGCTTTGCCCCATCCATCTCTGTCCCCTCAGCTCTGTCCCATCCAGCCCAGTCTCTCTGCCCCATTCATTCCTGTCCTTACAGTTTTGCCAATCCATTACTCTTTCTCCCAGCTTTGGCCATATATCCGCCCCCAACTCTTCCCATCCATTCCTGTCCTTCTATTTCTGCCCATTCATCCCTTCTCCCAGATCTCTCTCATTCCCTCCCTGCCCTTCCTGTTCTGTCTATCCATCCCTCTTTTCAACAGCTTCTCTCCCATTCATTCCTTTTCCCTGAGCCCTATCTATTCATTCTAGTCACCACACTTTATTGCCAGTAACATTTTAAGCCCTAGTCCACCCCTGTACAAGCCTGCAGAGAATGCACTGGGGGTTAAAATCAGTGAACCACGGGCCAGAGCTGTAGGTTCTGTGGGGCCAAAAAAAAACTGCTTTTTCCCAGTGCAAGCAGCATTTTTTAGTTTTGTCAGTGGAATCTATAGCCCCCCCTCAACCCCTTGCCCTGCCACCCTCCCCTGGCACTGAGGCAGGGTAGGGGGTTACAACAAAAAAATCGCTTACCTTGTCTGTAATCTAGCACTATTTACCCAGCGATTCCAGCACTGGGAGCAGCCATTTTGGATAGACTGTACAAATTGGCTTACCTTGCTCTGTGTGCGGTCCTGCCCACTTACTTCAATGGTTGGCTGGACACACACACAGAGCAGTGAGTTTAAGATGTGCAGCTGCCACAGGAACACCAGTTACAGCACAGGATCCTTGGCGAGGAAGGGAGTTTTTTGTTGTAAAGCCCCCCCCCCACCCTGCCTCAGAGCCAGGGCAGTGTGGCAGGATGGGGCGGTATAGGTAGACTGGACATCCACTTTAAAGGAGCTGCATTTAACACACTATGAAAAGAAAGCCCACACAACTACAAATTATTACCACTGGTGCAGGCTGGGTGAGAGCAGAACCCTGGAACAGGGCCCCAATACACTAAGAACTAAATCTGCGGTCTGCCAGTATAGATCGCTATCTCTCACCTACCAAATATAACCACACAATAGTATCTATACTAAAAATTACTAAGCTTTATTGCAATGATCACAAGGACACATAACATTTAATGACAATAACAAAACATGATTAAAAATGGTTAAACATAACCCATTGTGCGGGTGATTATTGATTATATGACATTTGTTATATGATTATAATACTGTGCCAAGTATAGTGGAGTCGCTGTATTAAATGATAGAAAAATAGTGTGAACAATATGCTAAAAGCATAACTAATGAGTTTAAAAGGCTAGCAGCTATAAGTGCAAGAAAGCTTATGTGCAAAGATATTGGGCCAAAGATTTGCCCAAGTTGATAAAGAATGCCTATATTGAAGTGCTTTGTGCAAAAGTGCAAAGTCCAATAAGTGCTGAAAGAGAGTGCTAGCAGTGATTCCAAAACACAATGGCAGTAAGGGTATTAAAGCATAAAAAATCAAACATAGCAATAATTTGTCACCCAAGGGATGAGTCCAGGTCCTGCTTAAAACACCCGTTTACCGACACCGACGCGTTGCGTGGAGAACCACTTCGTCAGGATGCACTCATTAGTTATGCTTTTAGCATATTGTTCCCACTATTTTTCTATCATAACAAATGTCATATAATCGATAATCTTTAATAGTCCATAAGGGTCTGCTTACATCACCCGCACAATGGGTTATGTTTAACCATTTTTAATCATGTTTTGTTATTGTCATTGAATATTATGTGTCCTTGTGATCATTGCAATAAAGCTTAGTGATTTTTAGTATAGATACTGTTGTGCGGCTATATTTGGTAGGTGAGAGATAGCGATCTATACTGGCAGACCGAAGATTTAGTTCTTTAAAGGAGCTGCATTTAGTATTAAAATCTATGTAAACATACTGAAAAAGCAATTCTGTGAGTACTCACCTGTAGAATTGTTTTTGTTCTTGCATGGCACGGCCCGCTTCGGTATTCATAACAGTTGGGTTATTCCGTCACAAGGTGGCGCAGTGGTACTGCAGAAAGCTGTGGCATCTCCCGGCTCCCTATAAAAACGGGATTACCCATAGAGTTCCCCAGAGTAGACAAGCAGTGAGACAAGAAGCCGGGAGAGAATAAAGTAAAAAATGTGAAAAAGGTAAAAAAAAAACAATTAACTTGGAACAATCACCATAAAGAGGCAACCAAGAATAACGATAACAAAGGTGGGGCAAAGCGGGCCGTGCCATGCAAGAACAAAAACAATTCTACAGGTGAGTACTCACAGAATTGCTTTTTTCTTTATTGCATGGCACAGCCCGTTTCGGTATTCATGACATTTGGGACATCCAAAAGCAGTGTCCAAAGTAGGGTGGGATCCCCAAAGAGTAACGTCCAGTACTCCACCTGAAGCACCTTGCGGCCAAAAGCAGCATCCGCTGAGGCCTTAACATCAACCTTGTAAAACTTTGAAAAAGTATGAACAGAAGACCAAGTAGCGGCCTTGCAAACTTGTTCAACAGAAACTTGGTGCTGAAAAGCCCAAGAAGCACGAGTGGAATGAGCAGTAATCCTAAAGGGAAGTTCCTTTCCCTTAGCAGAATAGGTTAGAACCACCGCCTGATGTATCCACTTGCTGATAGTGGATTTAGCAGGAGGCAAACCCTTTCTAGGTCCAGAAGTGAGAACAAAAAGAGCATCAGACTTCCTGAAAGTCTCAGTAGCGACCAAATAAAACTTCAGAGCCCTGACCACATCCAGAGAATGCAGATTCTGCTCCATGGAATTAGCAGGATTAGGACACAATGAAGGCAAGACAATGTCCTGATTATGATGGAGGGAACACATAGAGAAGCTGAAACTCCGTCCAAGGTATTGCCAGGGCATCTGTGGTGAAGGCCAGAGGATCCTGAGACAGAGAGACAAATCTGGGAAATTTGTGATTGTGACGGGACGCAAATAGGTCCACATCCGGCTGACTCCAGCGGAGACAGAGGAAGAGAAACACCCAGTTGTTGAGAGACCACTCCCCCAGACGAGACGTCCCCCTGCTCAGGGAGTCCACCACCTGGTTCTCCACCCCTGGGATGTAGACCGCTGATATGCAGGGAACATGCTGTTCCGTCCAAGACAGAATCAGGGACACTTCCTTGAAGGCTCGCTTGCTCCGAGTTCCTCCCTGATGATTGAGGTAGGCACCGCCGTCTGGTTGTCTGAGCGGATATAAACAGCCCCACCCTGAAGGTGAGTGGATAGGCGAGAAAGAACCAACCTGATCGCCCTCAGTTCCAGGACGTTGATGGAAGCATGGGCCTCTTGTGGGCCCCACCGACCCTGGAACCTCAGGGACTTCCAGATACCTCCCCAGCCGGTCAGACTGGCATCCGTGGTGACCGTTTCCCAGCACAGGGGCAGGAAGGACGTGCCCCCCAGAAGGTTCCTTGAGTCCAGCCACCACAAAAGAGACTGTCTGGCCAGGGTGGGAGGCAGGACAAATTCCTGATCCAGGGACACAGGGTCCTGATCCCAAACTGACAAGAGGTGCAACTGAAGAGGTCTCATGTGAACCTGAGCAAAGAGGACTGCCTCGAAGCATGACACCATCAGGCACACCAACTGCATCCCCTGACGGATGCAGGGATGAGGACATGACAGCAGAGCCTGCAGCTGAAGACCCTCCACCTTCTGCTGAGGAAGGAACACCTTGACCTGAGAGGTATCCAGAGTCATGCCCAGAAAGGACCTCACCAAGGACGGAGACAGAGAAGACTTGGGATAGTTGATCACCCAGCCGAAAGACAATAGAGTGGATGTCACCATTTGAGTGTCCCACAAAAGACACAATCAGGATTTCGTCCAGGCAAGGAATGATGCGAATGCCCTGGTTCCTTAGCAGAGCCATCACTCCCGCCAGCACCTTGGTGAACACCCGAGGTGATACCGAAGGGTAGAGCCACAAACTGGTAATGCTGATCCTGCAGCTCAAACCTTAAAAATCTCTGATGACCTGGGAAGATAGGCACATGAAGATAAGCATCCTTGATGTCCACAGTGGTCATGAAGTCGCCCAGGCGAAGGGTACTGACAGCAGAGCACAGCGTCTCCATGCGAAAATGCTTGAATCTGACAAATTTGTTGAGGCCCTTCAGATCCAGAATGGGCCTCAGAGAGCTGTCTTTTTTGGGAACCGTGAAAAGATTGGAGTAGTACCCCTGACCCCTTTCTTGATGAGGCACCAAACAAATGACTCTGGACTCTAACAGGCAATGAACCGCCAGAAGCAGCCCTTGAGCAGACAGGGGGTATAAAGACATCCGGGATCTGATGAATCTTGGGGGTGGGCAGGCTGCAAACTATATCTTGTAACCGGAGGACACTACCTCCTGAATCCACCGGTCTGAAGCATGAAGCCTCCAGAGAGCAAAGAGCCGAAGCTGTCCCCCCACCTAGATGGGTGAGGGCGCCCCTTCATGCCTGAGGGTGCTTGGGAGAGGGTTTGGGCTTAGGATTCCAGGAGAGACCGGGACGACCTTGGGGTCTGCCACGGCCCCAAGAATCTCTGCGACCACTGGAGAGGAGGGAGCCACGGCCCTCTCTGGGAATGCGAAAGGAAGGGAGGGGGACAGAGGACCCCCGAAAGGGCCAAGACTGCCTCCTACGCTGAGGCAGCCTTCCATCCTTGGCTAGAACATCAAGACACTCCCCAAATAGCCGCAGCCCCATAAAGGGGAGGCCAGTGAGAGCTTTCTTAGCCGCAGCGTCAGCTGCCCACTGGCGCAACCAGACAGAGTGGCGCCTAGCCACCAAGAGCGCAGAGGCCCTACCACACAGCCGCACAGCATCATCCATAGCAGTAAGGATAAAGACCACAAAATCAGAGCAAAGTTAGAGAGTCCTATATTCCTCCCCCACACTACCAGCTGTTGCACCATCAATGAGACGCTTGAGCAGCTTCTTAAGGGCAATAGCAGTAATGGCGGCAGCACATACCGGGTGCAAGCCACCCCCACACAGGTAAAAGCATGGCAGACCAATTGATCCATGCGCCGGTCCTCACCGTCCCTCAGAGTGGTAGTGTCAGGGGAAGGCATGACCGAAGTATTGGACAAGCCTAGCACGGGAGCGTCCACTTCAGGGGGAAATGACCACCTCTTAACAAGATCAGCAGGAAAAGAGGTAAAGGGGCACCAGGACACAGCGGGATCTCCAGCCAGATTATTTGGTGATAGAAATCTTTTTTTATATATATCTTTTTTCACTTTAGGATAAATTTTGGGGTCAGTTTTTGGATTAGTTTAGGTGTATATTTTTCACATGTGAGTTTATGGTATTCACATATTGTTTTAATTAATACTGTGTAGTTTTTCACAGTTATTTTTTGAACAGAGGTTGTTTGATTGTTTGTATTGATTATATCACTGGTTCACATATATATTTTTGTACTTGTATTATTATATGCACAACGGCACTTTTTTCTGGCTTGAGATTTTTCCCGTTGAGTAATTATGGTTTTTAGTAATTGTTGGATGAGCTCTATTTTAATCATGATGTAAATAAATAAATTTACAATTTGAAATATATATTATTGTTACATGCCTTGATTGAATTTTGAATACATAGATTGGTGGTGCAAATTATTGGTGTCCGTTTTTGTGGGGTACTGGGCCCCACACCACACTTGTTTGCAAATTCAAATTGCCTGCCTTGGGACACCTTCTTTTTGCACACTAATCTTGCTGTATTTTTATCTGAAGAGTGGTGCAGGGACAGCTTAATTATTGGTTTCTAAGATCAGCAGGAAAGGGATACCCTTTATCCAAACCCTTGGGCACAGCAGGCATCTTGTTAGGACGTTCCCATTCTTTAAGCACCAAGGTGGTAAAATGTTCCTGCTCAGGAAACTCTAGACGCTGTTTACCAGGGCGAAAAAGCTCCCCCTGCTTTCTCTTAGCTACCTCAGTGGCAGCAATGTGCAAAATTTCAAAAATGTGTGACAGCAGATTATCAGTGTCCTCAGGGCACCATGATTCCTCTCCGGATGCAGACCCAGGGTCACTATCGCAACCCTCCTGCTGGTTCCCAGAGGAGTCAGAATCCTGGGAGAGCTCCCCCATCTCAAGGGGGTGACAGCCACCAAGATCATCAATCCCCACATACATCTCAGTAAGGGGAGCGGGCCTGGGATCCAGGTGTCTCTTCTTGCCAGAGGCCTTCTAAGGAACAGTCCTGGCAAGCTGCTTTTCAATGTTAGCCACCCGCAGAGCCAAAAATGAAAATAAGGGGACACAGTCCCCAAACTACTTACCACCTCAGAAGCCAGGACAGAAACTCCGCATCCCTATTTGGCTCACCATAAAGCCTATGGCCGGCTACCCTTTGTGTTACAGGGTCTGCGGCTTGGAGCTGTGCTCCAGGAGCACTTGACCCTAGTGCTCTTCTACCTTCACCTGATCGGTCAGCCGAGGCTGGGAGGCAGTGAGGGTCCAGAAACGGATGCAAGTAGACATGCAGGGCCGCAGGCTTGGTTGCCCCGCTCACCTGCACAAGAGAGAGAGCCATCTTCTAACTTCGCAGTTCCACTGTAGAGGAAACACTGGGGAACTCTATGGTTAATCACGTTTTTATAGGGAGCCGGGAGATGCCACAGCTTTCTGCAGTACCACTGCGCCACCTTGTGGTGGAATAACCCAACTGTTATGAATACCAAAGTGGGCCGTGCCATGCAATAAAGAAAAGAAATATCCACTAAGCTTGTTGTTTTCTTCTCCCGGTAGTAAGAAAATCCAGGGATGACGGGTTTTCCATTTCACTTACAGGGACGATGTGCTCCATTCCAATGCCCGTCTCCTGAACCAGCCTGGGGTGAGCAGCCACGTTAACCAATCTAAATTTCTGCCAAAGCATTGCATGATGGGTAAAGGCATTTGGTCACATTGGCATTATTCGAGCACAGATTCTCTCATATATTCAGAACACCGTAAAAAAGAGCACAAGATGAAGCATGCATGCATAACCCCGACCCCAAAACCATGTGCCAAGACGGTAGCGAGTATAGCTCAATATCTATGCCATTTACACTCATTCTAACTAGAGATGAGCGAACTTTTGAAAGCATTGGGGGCCCATATATTGCCTGAAAAACACATTGGAGTTGGCAGCAGCATTAGGAGCCCATATATTGCCTGAAAAACACACCCAGGAGTTAGCAGCAGCATTAGGAGCCCATATATTGCCTGAAAGACACACCCAGGAGTTGGCAGCAGCAGCAGCAGCATTAGGCAGCCCATATATTTCCTGAAAAACACATTGGAGTTGGCAGCAGCATAGGGAACTCAGATATTTCCTGAAAAACACATTGGAGTTGGCAGCAGCATAGGGAGCTCATATATTGCCTGAAAGACACACCCAGGAGTTGGCAGCAGCATAGGGAGCTCATATATTGCCTGAAAAACACACTCAGGAGTTGGCAGCAGCAGCTTTAGGAGCCCATAATTTGCCTGAAAAACACATTGGAGTTGGCAGCAGCATAGGGAGCTCATATATTGCCTGAAAGACACACCCAAGAGTTGGCAGCAGCATAGGGTGCCCATATATCGCCTGAAAAACACATTGGAGTTGGCAGCAGCATAGGGAGCTCATATATTGCCTGAAAAACACATTGGAGTTGGCAGCAGCATTGGGAGCCCATGTATTGCCTGAAAGAAACTCCCAGGAGTTGGCAGCAGCATAGGGAGCCCATATATTGCCTGAAAAACACATTGGAGTTGGAAGCAGCATAGGGAGCTCATATATTGCCTGAAAAACACATTGGAGTTGGCAGCAGCATTAGGAGCCCATATTTTGCCTGAAAGACACACCAAGGAGTTGGCAGCAGCAGCATTAGGAGCCCATATATTGCCTGAAAGACACACCCATGAGTTGGCAGCAGCAGTAGGAGCCCATATATTGACTGAAAGACATACCCAGGAGTTGTCAGCAGTACTAGGAGCCCATATAATGCCTGAAAGACACACCCATGAGTTGGTAGCAGTATAGGGAGCTCATATATTGCCTGAAAAACACATTGGAGTTGGCAGCAGCATAAGAAAGCCCATATATTGCCTGAAAATCACATTGGAGTTGGCAGCAGTATTGGGAGCCCATATATTGACTGAAAGACACACCCAGGAGTTGGCAGCAGCATTAGGAGCTCATATATTGCCTGAAAGACACACCCAGGAGTTGGCAGCTGCATTAGGAGCCCATATATTGCCTGAAAGACACACCCAGGAGTTGGCAGCAGCAGCAGCAGCAGCATAGGGAGCCCATATATTGCCTAAAAGACACACACAGGAGTTGGCAGCAGCATTAGGAGCCTATATATTGCCTGAAAGACACACTCTGGACTTGCCAGCAGCATAAGGAGCCCATATATTGCCTGAAAAACACAATGGATTTGGCAGCAGCATAGGTTACTCATATATTGCCTGAAAAACACATTGGAGTTGGCAGCAGCATAGGGAGCTCATATATTGCCTGAAAAACACATTGGAGTTGGCAGTAGCATTGGGAGCCCATATATTGCCTGAAGGACACACCCAGGAGTTGGCAGCAGCATAGGGAGCTCATATATTGCCTGAAAGACACAACCAGGAGTTGGCAGCAGCATCAGCAGCATAAGGAGCCCATATATTGCCTGAAAGACACACATTGGACTTGGCAGCAGCATTAGGAGCCCATATATTGCCTGAAAAACACATTGGAGTTGGCAGCAGCATTGGGAGCCCATATATTGCCTGAAGGACACACCCAGGAGTTGGCAGCAGCAGAAGGAGCTACCATGCATCAGCTACTCACATGCATCAGCTATTGGTGGGTGGAAATCCTGGCTGATCCATGCCTGATTCATCTTCACAAAGGTGAGTCTCTCCACATTTTTCGTGGACAGACGAGTTCTCCTTGGCGTTACTATGACCCCCGCAGCACTAAAGACCCGCTCAGAGGCACACTACTGGCCGGGCAGGACAGCTTTCTCAGGGCAAACTGTACCAGTTGCGGCCACAAGTCAAGTTTGGCTGCCCAGAAGTCCAGCGGATCCTCAAGGTGCGTTGGCATGGTCATTTCAAGGTATGACACGACCTGCTGGTTCAGGCCCTGCTCCAGGTCTTCCTGCTGCTCATGAGTAGCCTCACTATGCGGGTGTAGAAAGCTACTCATTAGCGACTAAAGACTGAGGCTGCTGCTGATGGAGCTAATGCTGCTGCTCCTGCCACCCCCCCCGGCACCCATGGCAGGGGAAGGTGAGCGCAGAGGTCCCCTCGAGTCAGACCTGCGAGACTATGGACCATGGCGCAGATAGGCATCGGCCAACTGACTACGTTGAATGTCTTTGTAGTAGGTCAGTTTGTCCTCCCTCTCAGCGGGTGTAAAAATGCCCCCATTTTGTGCCGATAGCGAGGGTCCAATAAGGCAGAGAGCGAGTAGTCATCCCGCAGAAAAATGGAGACAATTCTGCGGTCACTACGCAAGCACGTGAGCATGCATTGTGCCATTTGTGCAAGTGACTCGGAGGGACTACCTGTCTCCATCTCCACTGCATACTGCCACGGTGTGTCTGGGTCCTCTCTCACCTTCCTCACAACCCTCTAGCTCCACTGGCTGCTCCTGCTCCTCCTCTCCTGTCAGATGACTAGATAAACCGCCCATTTTTCCAAAACTAAACTGTGCTTCACTGTGCTGCTCCTCCTCCTCAGCTCCCACAGGGTTTATGTGGCCGTGAAATGTATGCGCCATGTCTCCAGTGCCCAGACCAGCCATGGTTTCCAACATGTGTTGTATTACATGAAGCAGCGGAATCACGCCGTTCATGCCGTAATCCTGGCGGCTGACAAATAAAGTGGCTTTCTCAAAGGGCCTGAGCAAACGGCAGGTGTCACGTATGAGCTGCCACTGGTTCCCATTAAAGTTACACAGGGGAGTCCCCCTATCTGCTTGGATCATCAAGAAATCAGTGATGGCTTTTCTCTGATCGTATAGGCGATCTAACATATATAGGGTGGAATTCCAACGGGTGGGAACATCGCGAATCAGACTATGTTGGGGGATACCGTTCTGACGCTGTAGCTCAAGAAGCGTGTGCTTGGCGGTGTAGGAGTGGCTGAAGTGCATAAGGGGAGGCTGATTCATTAATAGTGCCAGGTAGCGACAGATGAGCGACAGTAGCGGTATTTTCACAGCGCACGCTAATATTCGCTGTGCTTGGCCGTTGTTCGGCTGTTGACAGCGACTCAGTCGGTGTGCGGTAATGTTGAATACGGGGTTAGGAGTCGCTGTTTGACAGGTTCCGCGCTGTATGGGAGCGCATGACAGCGAATGGCCATAGCGAACGGCTCCCAGCATATTCATTAACAAATCACGCTCAAAAAATTCTCGTGCTGTGAAATGCTTGTTTAAACCCCAGAGCGCTGGCGGCGATGGGTTAAAAGTAGTTTTTTAACCCCCAACCATATTTTTGGAAAAAAAAAAACATGTTTTTCAAAACATTTTGTAATATGAATATATTAATATCAGACCTGTAATATCAATTCTGCACACATTTTGTTTTTTTTTACCTTAAAAAAAAAAAATAATAATAATAATAGCAATTAATTAAGAATATTTAAAAATTGCTCCATTGAAATGCATTGGAGAGCGCCAGGTAGCGAGAGGTCATACCTGTCGCTGTTCAAGGTCGCTCCCTGGCGCTGTGGGGTGAGGCTGGAATAATGATGAATGATTCGCTATCTGGCGCTCTGTCAGTCGCTAAGCAGGATCGGCTTGTTAAATGTGTGATTGCGGAGGGGAGCCGGCGTTCTCGTGGCGGTGACCGTCATTACCGTTCGCTCACCATTCGCTACCTGGCGCTATCCCTTGTTAAATAAGGGCCAAAGTTTCCTTCCCGTTGTTAGGATGTCTTGCAGATGGAGGGAAGACTTCAGAAAACGCTTGACAACTAGGTTGAACATGTGTGCCATACAGGGCGCATGGCTCAGGCTTCCTTGTCTCAGTGCAGACAAGATGTTACTCCCATTGTTAGTCACCATGGTACCCATCTCCAATTTTCGCGGAGTAAGCCATGTTTTGATTTCTTGATGAATGAATTTCAGGAGCTCCCGCCCTGTGTGACTCCGTTCGCCAAGGCAAACCATGTGAAGCACAGCGTGACACCGCCGTGCCCTGCACACATGGTAGGCTGAAGGGGCATTGAGAATTGACCGTACAGTGGAGGCAGAGTCGCACACTGTGACAGGTAAAACGGCCTGGGAGCGTGGAGGCCGACGTGGTGTGACCTGTCCAAATTGCTGTGCAGGAACCACATTCACCCAGTGGCCGTAAAGGACATGTTTTGTCCTTGACCATAGTTACAGCTCCAGATGTCGGTGCTGCTTTGCGCTTTGGTACACACCGACAGGCTCAAGGACTGGCCCACCTTCTGCTCAACAAATTTGTGCAGGGCTGGTACTGCCTTCTTTGCAAAGAAATGACAGCTTGGGACTCTCCACCTTGGCTTGGCACAAGCAATCAGCTCTCTGAAAGGTGCAGAGTCCACCACCGTAAAAGGGAGGGACTGCAGCACCAGCAACTTGGACAGGAGCACATTTGCACCGTAGGATGAGTGGGCACATACTGGTGTTTCTTGGACATGGCTTCGCTGATGGATTGCTGGTGGGATGAGTGACTTTTAGTAGGAAGAGCAGGAGCATCTGGAGCGGCAGAGGATGGGTATGATGCACAGCTACCTTCGGCTGAGGTGCTGGAGCCTTGGCTGGGTGAAATTGGAAGCGGCGTGGCACTGGCTGACACAGCAGGCTGGACCCCCACTTCGGAGCCTCGGTTCTCCCAGGCCGCTTTATGGTGACACTGCATGTGTTGCCGCAGGGCCGTGGTACCAACATTGGGGCCCTTGCTTGACCTTCTGTCTACACATCTTGCATGTGGCCAGATTACCCTCCTGTGGATGCTTGATGAAAAAGTGCCACACTGCCGAGTAGCTAATTTTCCCTCCAACAGTCCGCACTAATTCACTTCTACTGCTGCCAACTCCAGGAACCCCTGCTCCACTACCTCCCAGGAAGGCAGCCTGCCGCGCAGCAGGTGGCCTACCCCGACCCCGGCCACGTGTGGCTCCAGACATCCCAATTCTGCCAGCATGCTGACTGCCAACCCTACTGCCACCATGCTGGCTGCCAACACTACTGCCACCTTGCTGCCTCAGCTGCTGACTCTGGGGCAACCTGGGACCCTCTTCTGATGATGATGATAAAGCCCCTTCGGCTCCCAAGTGCGATCGGCTTCATTATCATTATCTAGTTGTGTCTGCATGTCACTGATGTCCTCCTCGGTTTCCACCGTGTGCTGCAGGAGACTGAACACTGACCACACTACCTCCCACGCCACTCTCCTCCTCAGTGTTTGTCTGCCTAATGGAAGTAGCGGCGGATGTCTCCTCCATTTCTTTGCTGGGCAGTAGCTGCTGACTGTCCTCTAACACATCGTCCTCACTGAATAGTGGAGCTGAACCCAAAGCATAAGAGACGGCGGCTGGAGGGGGGGGCGTAGAGGGCGTAGGACAGAGGCAATGGAAGGACAGGGGCTGCTCCCGGGCCATGCCAACTCAGGGTTGTGTCCGAGGAACCTACGGACTGTTGACTGGGGGTGTCAGATGTCACTTGTGATGAGATCGATGACCGTGTTAACCAATCGATGATGGCAGATGCGTTGCTGGTCGAGACACGACCGCTAGCAGATACCGGGAGATCAGGTCTCTCACCGCGACTCCTGCTGCCACTCGCCCCTAGTCTGCTGCAACCTCTGCCTGATGAATCTAGGCCTCCCCTTTGTGCACATCCTGGCACATCTCTGCCTGACATTTTTACTGTATTTAGGAGGGGAAAACAATATACTACACTACACCTACAACAGTATTTTTGTAACAGCAGGAAGGTAGAGATGCAGGTACTATTATAAGGTAAGTGCTAGTATTCGGAAGGCCCCCCCCCGGTGAAAGGCAATGGGTGCTTTAAACTTGTAAACCAGACTTGTTTTATACAAAAGGCAAAAGGTTAGGAGGCAGGTACTCTTAAAAGATAAGTGCTAGCACTGACAGTGGCCCCCGGTGAAAGGCAATGGGTGCTTTAAACTTGTAAACCAGACATTTTTATACAAAAGGCAAAAGGTTAGTAGGCAGGTACTCTTAAAAGATAAGTGCTAGCACTGACAATGGCCCCCGGTGAAAGGAAATGGGTGCTTTAAACTTGTAAACCAGACTTGTTTTATACAAAAGGCAAAAGGTTAGTAGGTAGGTACTCTTAAAAGAATAGGTGCTAGTGCTGACAATGGCCCCCGGTGAAAGGCAATAGGTGCTTTAAACTTGTAAACCAGACTTGTTTTATACAAAAGGTAAAAGGTTAGGAGACAGGCACTCTTAAAAGATAAGTGCTAGCACTGACAATGGCCCCCAGTGAAAGGCAATGGGTGCTTTACACTTGTAAACCAGACATTTTTATACAAAAGGCAAAAGGTTAGTAGGCAGGTACTCTTAAAAGATAAGTGCTAGCACTGACAATGTCCCCCGGTGAAAGGCAATGGGTGCTTTAAACTTGTAAACCAGACTTGTTTTATACAAAAGGCAAAAGGTTAGGAGGCAGGTACTCTTAAAGGATAAGTGCTATCACTGTCAATGGCCCCCGGTGAAAGGCAATGGGTGCTTTAGACTTGTAAACCAGACTTTTTTATACAAAAGACAAAAGGTTAGTAGGTAGGTACTCTTATAAAATAAGTGCTAGCACTGACAATGGCCCCCGGTGAAAGCCAATGGGTGCTTTAAACTTGTAAACCAGACATTTTTATACAAAAGGCAAAAGGTTAGTAGGCAGGTACTCTTAAAAGACAAGTGCTAGCACTGACAATGGCCCCCGGTGAAAGGCAATGGGTGCTTTAAACTTGTAAACCAGACTTGTTTTATACAAAAGGCAAAAGGTTAGTAGGCAGGTACTCTTAAAGGATAAGTGCTAGCAATGACAATGGCCCCCGGTGAAAGGCAATGGCTGCTTTAAACCTGTAAACCAGATTTAAACCAGACATGTGCTAGTGTTTGGGATGCCCCCTGCTCACATACAGAGGTGGTCTCCTTTGATTGTGGAAAAGTGACTTTGCTTATAAAATGCAAGCAGTTATTAGATAGTTAGTCTTGAAATATTAATGCTAGTGTTTGGGATGCCCCCTGCTCACATACAGAGGTGGCCTCCTTTTATAGTGGAAAAGTGACGTTGATTATAAAATGCAAGCAGTTATTAGACAGGTAGTCTTGAAATATTAATGCTAGTGTTTGGGATGCCCCCTGCTCACATACAGAGGTGGCCTCCTTTGATTGTGGAAAAGTGACGTTAATTATAAAATGCAAGCAGTTATTAGACAGGTAGTCTTGAAATATTACTGCTAGTGTTTGGGATGCCCCCTGCTCACATACAGAGGTGGCCTCCCTTGATTGTGGAAAAGTGACGTTAATTATGAAATGCAAGCAGTTATTAGACAGGTAGTCTTGAAATATTAATGCCAGTGTTTGGGATTCCCCCTGCTCACATACAGAGGTGGCCTCCCTTGATTGTGGAAAAGTGAGGTTAATTATAAAATGCAAGCAGTTATTAGACAGGTAGTATTGAAATATTTATGCTAGTGTTTGGGATGCTCCCTGCTCACATACAGTGGTGGCCTCCCTTGATTGGGAAAAGTGACGTTAATTATAAAATGCAAGCAGTTATTAGACAGGTAGTCTTGAAATAATAATGCTAGTGTTTGGGATGCCCCCTGCTCACATACAGAGGTGGCCTCCTTTGATTATGAAAAAGTGACGTTAATTATAAAATGCAAGCAGTTATTAGACAGGTAGTCTTGAAATATTAATACTAGTGTTTGGGATGCCCCCTGCTCACATACAGAGGTGGCCTCCTTTGATTGTGGAAAAGTGACATTAATTATAAAATGCAAGCAGTTATTAGACAGGTAATCTTGAAATATTAATGCTAGTGTTTGGGATGCCCCCTGCTCACATACAGAGGTGGCCTCCTTTGATTGTGGAAAAGTGACAATAATTATAAAATGCAAGCAGTAATTAGACAGGTAGTATTGAAATATTTATGCTAGTGTTTGGGATGCTCCCTGCTCACATACAGAGGTGGCCTCCCTTGATTGGGGAAAAGTGACGTTAATTATAAAATGCAAGCAGTTATTAGACAGGTAGTCTTGAAATAATAATGCTAGTGTTTGGGATGCCCCCTGCTCACATACAGAGGTGGCCTCCTTTGATTGTGGAAAAGTGAATTTGCTCATAAAATGCAAGCAGTTATTAGACAGGTAGTCTTGAAATATTAATGCTAGTGTTTGGGATGCCCGCTGCTCACATACAGAGGTGGCCTCCATTGATTGTGGAAAAGTGACTTTGCTTATAAAATGCAAGCAGTTATTAGACAGGTAGTCTTGAAATAATAATGCTAGTGTTTGGAATGCCCCCTACTCACATACAGAGGTGGGTTCCTTTGATTGTGGAAAAGTGACTTTGGTTACAAAATGCAACCAGTTAGTACACAGGTAGTCTTGAAATATTTATGCTAGTGTTTTGGGATGCCCCCTGCTCACACACAGAGGTGGCCTCCCTTGCTTGTGGAAAAGTGACGTTGATTATAAAATGCAACCAGTTAGTACACAGGGAGTCTTGAAATATTAATGCTAGTGTTTGGGATGCCCCCTGCTCACATACAGAGGTGGCCTCCCTTGATTGTGGAAAAGAGACGTTATTTATAAAATGCAAGCAGTTATTAGACAGACAGTCTTGAAATATTAATGCTAGTGTTTGGGATGCCCCCTGCTCACATACAGAGGTGGCCTCCTTTGATTGTGGAAAAGTGACTTTGCTTACAAAATGCAACCAGTTAGTACACGGGTAGTCTTGAAATATTAATGCTAGTGTTTGGGATGCCCCCTGCTCACATACAGAGGTGGTCTCCTTTGATTGTGGAAAAGTGACTTTGCTTATAAAATGCAAGCAGTTATTAGATAGTTAGTCTTGAAATATTAATGCTAGTGTTTGGGATGCCCCCTGCTCACATACAGAGGTGGCCTCCTTTTATAGTGGAAAAGTGACGTTGATTATAAAATGCAAGCAGTTATTAGACAGGTAGTCTTGAAATATTAATGCTAGTGTTTGGGATGCCCCCTGCTCACATACAGAGGTGGCCTCCTTTGATTGTGGAAAAGTGACGTTAATTATAAAATGCAAGCAGTTATTAGACAGGTAGTCTTGAAATATTACTGCTAGTGTTTGGGATGCCCCCTGCTCACATACAGAGGTGGCCTCCCTTGATTGTGGAAAAGTGACGTTAATTATGAAATGCAAGCAGTTATTAGACAGGTAGTCTTGAAATATTAATGCCAGTGTTTGGGATTCCCCCTGCTCACATACAGAGGTGGCCTCCCTTGATTGTGGAAAAGTGAGGTTAATTATAAAATGCAAGCAGTTATTAGACAGGTAGTATTGAAATATTTATGCTAGTGTTTGGGATGCTCCCTGCTCACATACAGTGGTGGCCTCCCTTGATTGGGAAAAGTGACGTTAATTATAAAATGCAAGCAGTTATTAGACAGGTAGTCTTGAAATAATAATGCTAGTGTTTGGGATGCCCCCTGCTCACATACAGAGGTGGCCTCCTTTGATTATGAAAAAGTGACGTTAATTATAAAATGCAAGCAGTTATTAGACAGGTAGTCTTGAAATATTAATACTAGTGTTTGGGATGCCCCCTGCTCACATACAGAGGTGGCCTCCTTTGATTGTGGAAAAGTGACATTAATTATAAAATGCAAGCAGTTATTAGACAGGTAATCTTGAAATATTAATGCTAGTGTTTGGGATGCCCCCTGCTCACATACAGAGGTGGCCTCCTTTGATTGTGGAAAAGTGACAATAATTATAAAATGCAAGCAGTAATTAGACAGGTAGTATTGAAATATTTATGCTAGTGTTTGGGATGCTCCCTGCTCACATACAGAGGTGGCCTCCCTTGATTGGGGAAAAGTGACGTTAATTATAAAATGCAAGCAGTTATTAGACAGGTAGTCTTGAAATAATAATGCTAGTGTTTGGGATGCCCCCTGCTCACATACAGAGGTGGCCTCCTTTGATTGTGGAAAAGTGAATTTGCTCATAAAATGCAAGCAGTTATTAGACAGGTAGTCTTGAAATATTAATGCTAGTGTTTGGGATGCCCGCTGCTCACATACAGAGGTGGCCTCCATTGATTGTGGAAAAGTGACTTTGCTTATAAAATGCAAGCAGTTATTAGACAGGTAGTCTTGAAATAATAATGCTAGTGTTTGGAATGCCCCCTACTCACATACAGAGGTGGGTTCCTTTGATTGTGGAAAAGTGACTTTGGTTACAAAATGCAACCAGTTAGTACACAGGTAGTCTTGAAATATTTATGCTAGTGTTTTGGGATGCCCCCTGCTCACACACAGAGGTGGCCTCCCTTGCTTGTGGAAAAGTGACGTTGATTATAAAATGCAACCAGTTAGTACACAGGGAGTCTTGAAATATTAATGCTAGTGTTTGGGATGCCCCCTGCTCACATACAGAGGTGGCCTCCCTTGATTGTGGAAAAGAGACGTTATTTATAAAATGCAAGCAGTTATTAGACAGACAGTCTTGAAATATTAATGCTAGTGTTTGGGATGCCCCCTGCTCACATACAGAGGTGGCCTCCTTTGATTGTGGAAAAGTGACTTTGCTTACAAAATGCAACCAGTTAGTACACGGGTAGTCTTGAAATATTAATGCTAGTGTTTGGGATGCCCCCTGCTCACATACAGAGGTGGCCTCCCTTGATTGTGGAAAAGTGACGTTATTTATGAAATGCAAGCAGTTATTAGACAGGTAGTATTGAAATATTTATGCTAGTGTTTGCGATGCTTCCTGCTCACATACAGAGGTGGCCTCCCTTGATTGGGGAAAAGTGACGTTAATTATAAAATGCAAGCAGTTATTAGACAGGTAGTCTTGAAATAATAATGCTAGTGTTTGGGATGCCCCCTGCTCACATACAGAGGTGGCCTCCTTTGATTGTGGAAAAGTGACGTTAATTATAAAATGCAAGCAGTTATTAGACAGGTAGTCTTGAAATATTTATGCTAGTGTTTTGGGATGCCCCCTGCTCACACACAGAGGTGGCCTCCCTTGCTTGTGGAAAAGTGACGTTGATTATAAAATGCAACCAGTTAGTACACAGGGAGTCTTGAAATATTAATGCTAGTGTTTGGGATGCCCCCTGCTCACATACAGAGGTGGCCTCCCTTGATTGTGGAAAAGAGACGTTATTTATAAAATGCAAGCAGTTATTAGACAGACAGTCTTGAAATATTAATGCTAGTGTTTGGGATGCCCCCTGCTCACATACAGAGGTGGCCTCCTTTGATTGTGGAAAAGTGACTTTGCTTACAAAATGCAACCAGTTAGTACACGGGTAGTCTTGAAATATTAATGCTAGTGTTTGGGATGCCCCCTGCTCACATACAGAGGTGGTCTCCTTTGATTGTGGAAAAGTGACTTTGCTTATAAAATGCAAGCAGTTATTAGATAGTTAGTCTTGAAATATTAATGCTAGTGTTTGGGATGCCCCCTGCTCACATACAGAGGTGGCCTCCTTTTATAGTGGAAAAGTGACGTTGATTATAAAATGCAAGCAGTTATTAGACAGGTAGTCTTGAAATATTAATGCTAGTGTTTGGGATGCCCCCTGCTCACATACAGAGGTGGCCTCCTTTGATTGTGGAAAAGTGACGTTAATTATAAAATGCAAGCAGTTATTAGACAGGTAGTCTTGAAATATTACTGCTAGTGTTTGGGATGCCCCCTGCTCACATACAGAGGTGGCCTCCCTTGATTGTGGAAAAGTGACGTTAATTATGAAATGCAAGCAGTTATTAGACAGGTAGTCTTGAAATATTAATGCCAGTGTTTGGGATTCCCCCTGCTCACATACAGAGGTGGCCTCCCTTGATTGTGGAAAAGTGAGGTTAATTATAAAATGCAAGCAGTTATTAGACAGGTAGTATTGAAATATTTATGCTAGTGTTTGGGATGCTCCCTGCTCACATACAGTGGTGGCCTCCCTTGATTGGGAAAAGTGACGTTAATTATAAAATGCAAGCAGTTATTAGACAGGTAGTCTTGAAATAATAATGCTAGTGTTTGGGATGCCCCCTGCTCACATACAGAGGTGGCCTCCTTTGATTATGAAAAAGTGACGTTAATTATAAAATGCAAGCAGTTATTAGACAGGTAGTCTTGAAATATTAATACTAGTGTTTGGGATGCCCCCTGCTCACATACAGAGGTGGCCTCCTTTGATTGTGGAAAAGTGACATTAATTATAAAATGCAAGCAGTTATTAGACAGGTAATCTTGAAATATTAATGCTAGTGTTTGGGATGCCCCCTGCTCACATACAGAGGTGGCCTCCTTTGATTGTGGAAAAGTGACAATAATTATAAAATGCAAGCAGTAATTAGACAGGTAGTATTGAAATATTTATGCTAGTGTTTGGGATGCTCCCTGCTCACATACAGAGGTGGCCTCCCTTGATTGGGGAAAAGTGACGTTAATTATAAAATGCAAGCAGTTATTAGACAGGTAGTCTTGAAATAATAATGCTAGTGTTTGGGATGCCCCCTGCTCACATACAGAGGTGGCCTCCTTTGATTGTGGAAAAGTGAATTTGCTCATAAAATGCAAGCAGTTATTAGACAGGTAGTCTTGAAATATTAATGCTAGTGTTTGGGATGCCCGCTGCTCACATACAGAGGTGGCCTCCATTGATTGTGGAAAAGTGACTTTGCTTATAAAATGCAAGCAGTTATTAGACAGGTAGTCTTGAAATAATAATGCTAGTGTTTGGAATGCCCCCTACTCACATACAGAGGTGGGTTCCTTTGATTGTGGAAAAGTGACTTTGGTTACAAAATGCAACCAGTTAGTACACAGGTAGTCTTGAAATATTTATGCTAGTGTTTTGGGATGCCCCCTGCTCACACACAGAGGTGGCCTCCCTTGCTTGTGGAAAAGTGACGTTGATTATAAAATGCAACCAGTTAGTACACAGGGAGTCTTGAAATATTAATGCTAGTGTTTGGGATGCCCCCTGCTCACATACAGAGGTGGCCTCCCTTGATTGTGGAAAAGAGACGTTATTTATAAAATGCAAGCAGTTATTAGACAGACAGTCTTGAAATATTAATGCTAGTGTTTGGGATGCCCCCTGCTCACATACAGAGGTGGCCTCCTTTGATTGTGGAAAAGTGACTTTGCTTACAAAATGCAACCAGTTAGTACACGGGTAGTCTTGAAATATTAATGCTAGTGTTTGGGATGCCCCCTGCTCACATACAGAGGTGGCCTCCCTTGATTGTGGAAAAGTGACGTTATTTATGAAATGCAAGCAGTTATTAGACAGGTAGTATTGAAATATTTATGCTAGTGTTTGCGATGCTTCCTGCTCACATACAGAGGTGGCCTCCCTTGATTGGGGAAAAGTGACGTTAATTATAAAATGCAAGCAGTTATTAGACAGGTAGTCTTGAAATAATAATGCTAGTGTTTGGGATGCCCCCTGCTCACATACAGAGGTGGCCTCCTTTGATTGTGGAAAAGTGACGTTAATTATAAAATGCAAGCAGTTATTAGACAGGTAGTCTTGAAATATTAATACTAGTGTTTGGGATGCCCCCTGCTCACATACAGAGGTGGCATCCTTTGATTGTGGAAAAGTGACATTAATTATAAAATGCAAGCAGTTATTAGACAGGTAATCTTGAAATATTAATGCTAGTGTTTGGGATGCTCCCTGCTCACATACAGAGGTGGCCTCCCTTGATTGGGGAAAAGTGACGTTAATTATAAAATGCAAGCAGGTATTAGACAGGTAGTCTTGAAATAATAATGCTAGTGTTTGGGATGCCCCCTGCTCACATACAGAGGTGGCCTCCTTTGATTGTGGTAAAGTGACGTTAATTATAAAATGCAAGCAGTTATTAGACAGCTAGTCTTAAATTATTAATGCTAGTGTTTGGAATCCCCCCTGCTAACATACAGAGGTGGCCTCCTTTGATTGTGGAAAAGTGACGTTGATTATAAAATGCAATCAGTTATTAGACAGGTAGTCTTGAAATATTACTGCTAGTGTTTGGGATGCCCCCTGCTCACATACAGAGGTGGCCTCCCTTGATTGTGGAAAAGTGACGTTAATTATGAAATGCAAGCAGTTATTAGACAGGTAGTCTTGAAATATTAATGCCAGTGTTTGGGATTCCCCCTGCTCACATACAGAGGTGGCCTCCCTTGATTGTGGAAAAGTGAGGTTAATTATAAAATGCAAGCAGTTATTAGACAGGTAGTATTGAAATATTTATGCTAGTGTTTGGGATGCTCCCTGCTCACATACAGTGGTGGCCTCCCTTGATTGGGAAAAGTGACGTTAATTATAAAATGCAAGCAGTTATTAGACAGGTAGTCTTGAAATAATAATGCTAGTGTTTGGGATGCCCCCTGCTCACATACAGAGGTGGCCTCCTTTGATTATGAAAAGTGACGTTAATTATAAAATGCAAGCAGTTATTAGACAGGTAGTCTTGAAATATTAATACTAGTGTTTGGGATGCCCCCTGCTCACATACAGAGGTGGCCTCCTTTGATTGTGGAAAAGTGACATTAATTATAAAATGCAAGCAGTTATTAGACAGGTAATCTTGAAATATTAATGCTAGTGTTTGGGATGCCCCCTGCTCACATACAGAGGTGGCCTCCTTTGATTGTGGAAAAGTGACAATAACTATAAAATGCAAGCAGTTATTAGACAGGTAGTATTGAAATATTTATGCTAGTGTTTGGGATGCTCCCTGCTCACATACAGAGGTGGCCTCCCTTGATTGGGGAAAAGTGACGTTAATTATAAAATGCAAGCAGTTATTAGACAGGTAGTCTTGAAATAATAATGCTAGTGTTTGGGATGCCCCCTGCTCACATACAGAGGTGGCCTCCTTTGAATGTGGAAAAGTGAATTTGCTCATAAAATGCAAGCAGTTATTAGACAGGTAGTCTTGAAATATTAATGCTAGTGTTTGGGATGCCCGCTGCTCACATACAGAGGTGGCCTCCATTGATTGTGGAAAAGTGACTTTGCTTATAAAATGCAAGCAGTTATTAGACAGGTAGTCTTGAAATAATAATGCTAGTGTTTGGAATGCCCCCTGCTCACATACAGAGGTGGGCTCCTTTGATTGTGGAAAAGTGACTTTGGTTACAAAATGCAACCAGTTAGTACACAGGTAGTCTTGAAATATTTATGCTAGTGTTTTGGGATGCCCCCTGCTCACACACAGAGGTGGCCTCCCTTGCTTGTGGAAAAGTGACGTTGATTATAAAATGCAACCAGTTAGTACACAGGGAGTCTTGAAATATTAATGCTAGTGTTTGGGATGCCCCCTGCTCACATACAGAGGTGGCCTCCCTTGATTGTGGAAAAGAGACGTTATTTATAAAATGCAAGCAGTTATTAGACAGACAGTCTTGAAATATTAATACTAGTGTTTGGGATGCCCCCTGCTCACATACAGAGGTGGCCTCCTTTGATTGTGGAAAAGTGACATTAATTATAAAATGCAACCAGTTAGTACACCGGGAGTCTTGAAATATTAATGCTAGTGTTTGGGATGCCCCCTGCTCACATACAGAGGTGGCCTCCCTTGATTGTGGAAAAGAGACGTTATTTATAAAATGCAAGCAGTTATTAGACAGACAGTCTTGAAATATTAATGCTAGTGTTTGGGATGCCCCCTGCTCACATACGGAGGTGGCCTCCTTTGATTGTGGAAAAGTGACTTTGCTTACAAAATGCAACCAGTTAGTACACGGGTAGTCTTGAAATATTAATGCTAGTGTTTGGGATGCCCCCTGCTCACATACAGAGGTGGCCTCCCTTGATTGTGGAAAAGTGACGTTATTTATGAAATGCAAGCAGTTATTAGACAGGTAGTATTGAAATATTTATGCTAGTGTTTGCGATGCTCCCTGCTCACATACAGAGGTGGCCTCCCTTGATTGGGGAAAAGTGACGTTAATTATAAAATGCAAGCAGTTATTAGACAGGTAGTCTTGAAATAATAATGCTAGTGTTTGGGATGCCCCCTGCTCACATACAGAGGTGGCCTCCTTTGATTGTGGAAAAGTGACGTTAATTATAAAATGCAAGCAGTTATTAGACAGGTAGTCTTGAAATATTAATACTAGTGTTTGGGATGCCCCCTGCTCACATACAGAGGTGGCCTCCTTTGATTGTGGAAAAGTGACATTAATTATAAAATGCAAGCAGTTATTAGACAGGTAATCTTGAAATATTAATGCTAGTGTTTGGGATGCTTCCTGCTCACATACAGAGGTGGCCTCCCTTGATTGGGGAAAAGTTACGTTAATTATAAAATGCAAGCAGGTGTTAGACAGGTAGTCTTGAAATAATAATGCTAGTGTTTGGGATGCCCCCTGCTCACATACAGAGGTGGCCTCCTTTGATTGTGGTAAAGTGACGTTAATTATAAAATGCAAGCAGTTATTAGACAGCTAGTCTTAAATTATTAATGCTAGTGTTTGGAATCCCCCCTGCTAACATACAGAGGTGGCCTCCTTTGATTGTGGAAAAGTGACGTTGATTATAAAATGCAATCAGTTATTAGACAGGTAGTCTTGATATATTGCTACTGGTGTTTGGGATGCCCCCTGCACACATACAGAGGTTGCCTCCTTTGATTGTGGAAAAGAGACGTTAATTATAAAATGCAAGCAGTTATTAGACAGCTAGTCTTAAATTATTAATTCTAGTTTTTGGAATCCCCCCTACTCACATACAGAGGTGGCCTCCTTTGATTGTGGAGTGACTTTGGTTACAAAATGCAACCAGTTAGTACACAGGTAGCCTTGAAATATTTATGCTAGTGTTTGGGATGCCCCCTGCTCACATACAGAGTTGGCCTCCCTTGATTGTGGAAAAGTGACGTTGATTATAAAATGCAAGCAGTTATTAGACAGGTAGTCTTGAAATATTAATGCTAGTGTTTGGGATGCCCGCTGCTCACATACAGGGGTGGTCTTCCTTGATTGTGGAATAGTGACGTTAATTATAAAATGCAAGCAGTTATTAGACAGGGAGTCTTGAAATATTAATGCTAGTGTTTGGGATGCCCCCTGCTCACATACAGAGGTGGCCTCCCTTGATTGTGGAAAAGTGACATTAATTATAAAATGCAAGCAGTTATTAGACAGGTAGTCTTGAAATATTAATGCTAGTGTTTGGGATGCCCCCTGCTCACATACAGAGGTGGCCTCCCTTGATTGTGGAAAAGTGACGTTGATTATAAAATGCAAGCAGTTATTAGACAGGTAGTCTTGAAATATTAATGCTAGTGTTTGGGATGCCCCCTGCTCACATACAGAGGTGGCCTCCTTTGATTTTGGAAAAGTGACAAATATAAAATGCAAGCAGTTATTAGACAGGTAGTCTTGAAATATTTATGCTAGTGTTGGGGATGCCCCCTGCTCACATACAGAGGTGGCCTCCTTTGATTGTGGAAAAGTGAATTTGCTCATAAAATGCAAGCAGTTATTAGACAGGTAGTCTTGAAATATTAATGCTAGTGTTTGGGATGCCCGCTGCTCACACACAGAGGTGGTCTCCCTTGATTGTGGAAAAGTGACGTTGATTATAAAATGCAACCAGTTAGTACACAGGGAGTCTTGAAATATTAATGCTAGTGTTTGGGATGCCCCCTGCTCACATACAGAGGTGGCCTCCCTTGATTGTGGAAAAGAGACGTTATTTATAAAATGCAAGCAATTATTAGACAGACAGTCTTGAAATATTAATGCTAGTGTTTGGGATGCCCCCTGCTCACATACAGAGGTGGCCTCCTTTGATTGTGGAAAAGTGACTTTGCTTACAAAATACAACCAGTTAGTACACAGGTAGTCTTGAAATATTTATGCTAGTGTTTGGGATGCCCCCTGCTCACATACAGAGGTGGCCTCCCTTGATTGTGGAAAAATGACAATTATAAAATGCAAGCAGTTATTAGATAGGTAGTCTTGAAATATTAATGCTAGTGTTTGGGATGCCCCCTGCTCACATACAGAGGTGGCCTCCCTTGATTTTTGAAAAGTGACGTTAATTATAAAATGCATGCAGTTATTAGACAGGTAGTCTTGAAATATTAATGCTAGTGTTTGGGATGCCCCCTGCTCACACACAGAGGTGGCCTCCTTTGACTGTGGAAAAGTGACTTTGCTTATAAAATGCAAGCAGTTATTAGACAGGTAGTCTTAAAATATTAATGCTAGTGTTTGGGATGCCCCCTGCTCACATACAGAGGTGGCCTCCTTTGATTATGGAAAAGTGACTTTGATTATAAAATACAAGCAGTTATTAGACAGGTAGTCTTGAAATATTAATGCTAGTGTTTGGGATGCCCACTGCTCACATACAGAGGTGGCCTCCTTTGACTGTGGAAATGTGACATTGCTTATAAAATGCAAGCAGTTATTAGACAGGTAGTCTTAACATAATAATGCTAGTGTTTGGGATGCTCCCTGCTCACATACAGAGGTGGCCTCCTTTGATTGTGGAAAAGTGACATTATTTATAAAATGCAAGCAGTTATTAGACAGGTAGTCTCGAAATATTTATGCTAGTGCTTGGGATGCCCCCTGCTCACATACAGAGGTGGCCTCCTTTGATTGTGGAAAAGTGACATTAATTATAAAATGCAAGCAGTTATTAGACAGGTAGTCTTGAAATATTTATGGTAGTGTTTGGGATGCCCCCTGCTCACATACAGAGGTGGCCTCCCTTGATTGTGGAAAAGTGACGTTAATTATAAAATGCAAGCAGTTATTAGACACGTAGTCTTGAAATATACTGCTAGTGTTTGGGATGCCCCCTGCTCACATACAGAGGTGGCCTCCCTTGATGGTGGAAAAGTGACGTTAATTCTAAAATGCAAGCAGTTATTAGACAGGTAGTCTTGAAATATTAATGCTAGTGTTTCGGATGCCCCCTGCTCACATACAGAGGTGGCCTCCTTTTCTAGTGGTAAAGTGACGTTGATTATAAAATGCAAGCAGTTATTAGACAGGTAGTCTTAAAATATTTATGCTCTTGTTTGGGATGCTCCCTGCTCACATACAGAGGTGGCCTCCCTTGATTGTGGAAAAGTGACGTTAATTATAAAATGCAAGCAGATATTACACAGGTAGTCTTGAAGTATTAATGCTAGCACGCTTTTTAAAGAATGACACCAGGTAAAGCAAAAGCTAAATAGGCAGGAGTGTTATTAACACTAAATAGGCTTGGTAGCTAATGCAAAAATTAAACTGTTCCCTGTCTTTAACTGTCACTGTCACAGGCTCTCTCCTTCTCTATCTGCCCCTCGCTCTGCTTCTTCTGTTCTTTTATCTATCTATCTATCTATCTATCTATCTATCTATCTATCTGTCCCTCGCTCTCTCCCTGCCTGATCTGCTCTGGCCGCAATACAAAATGATCTTTCTCAAGATGGCCGCCATTTATATGGGGCTGTGACATCATCGGTAAGCCTGTCTTGCCCCATGGGACATGTCCTGACATGTGGATCCACCATTTTAGATGGGCTGTATAGCAGTAAATGGAGTTTTAAGGAAGCGATTCAAGCGATCGAATCGCGGCGATATTCGGAATCGTAACAAATCGAATATTTCATTCGTAACGAATTCGGGTCGATTCGCTTATCTGTAATTCTAACAAACACAGAGAAGGTCCTTGGTGTAACAGTTGAGCCCTTTTAACAGGCATGTGCTGTCCCAGTTTCCTTTAACCCCTTAATTACCGCATTTTTCGCCCTATAAGACGCACTTATTTCTCCCCAAAAGTGGGGGGAAAATGTCTGTGCGCCTTATCGGGCGAATGTAAAAAAATAAATAAATAAATAAATAAATAGAAAAAAAAAACCTCACCCGTTCCCGGCGCTCCCGCGTTGCCTGTTACACTGCGGGAGCCCAGAGGAGCAGCGGGGGCTCTGTCCCGGCCCCGCCGCTGTGATCGCTGTCTTTTACAGGCAGCGATGACAGTGGCGGGGCCAGAGACAGACCGCTCCTCCATCTGCTGCTTCTTCCGCCTGGGGAACATGCGAGCACCCAGGTCAGGGCAGCGGGTGGGCGCGGCCTGCTCCAAGTCGGTGCAGGCCACGCCCACCTGCTGCCCTGACCTGGGTGCTCGCATGTGCCCAGGAAGAAGCAGGAAGGATACTTTTAAAATTATAATTATATTTATATACCTAAAGCCGCTGTGTGGGAAACACCCTTTTTTCTTTGTCATTGTGTTTGTGTATTTTAATATGTCGATTGTCTTGTATATTTATGTTTTTTCATGAGTCTTCCTAACATAAATAAAATTTGATATTATTTTAGCATATAGCTTGTTGATTGTTTCATGGGTTGAGTGCGGACCCTATCAGGGCTTGCAGGGGGATTGTCAGAGCACCCCCAAAAATTGTGTTTGCTCATTTCTTAGACAGGCACGGACGGGTCCAGCACCCCCATTATTCATATTGTTGGGCTGTGCGTATCTACTCTTGTTGGTTCAGGAAGAAGCAGCAGGCGGAGGAGCGGCGGGGGCACTGTCTCTGGCCCCGCCGCTGTCATCGCTGCCTGTATAAGACGCGGCGCAGGCCACGCCCACCCCATTCACGGAGCCGACCGCTCAGCGGAGCGGTGTCAGTGGAGAGGTGAGTTTAATTTTTTTTTTTTTACTTCAGCCGCACAGGGGGGGTGCCACACAGCCTATGGGAATTGGGGGAGGGGGGGATGCCACACAGCCTACGGGAATTGGGGGCAGGGGGGATGCCACACAGCCTATGGGAATTGGGGGGATGCCACACAGCCTATGAGGGGAGAAGGGGATGCCACACAGCCTATGGGAATTGGGGGGAGAGGGGATGCCACACAGCCTATGGGAAATGGGGTGAGGGGGGGATGCCACACAGAATATGGGGGGAGAAGGGGATGCCGCACAGCCTATGGGAATTGGGGGGGAGAGGGGATGCCACACAGCCTATGGGAAATGGGGGGAGAGGGGATGCCACACAGCCTATGGGAATTGGGGGGAGGGGGGAATGCCACACAGCCTATGGGGGGAGAAGGGGATGCCACACAGCCTATGGGAATTGGGGGGAGAGGGGATGCCACACAGCCTATGGGGGGAGAGGGGGATGCCACGCAGCCTATACAAATGGGGGGAGAGGGGATGCTACACAGCCTATGGGGGGAGAGGGGGATGCCACACAGCCTATATAAATGGGGGAGAGGGGGATGCCACACAGCCTATGGGGGGAGAGGGGGATGCCACACAGCCTAAACTAATGGGGGGGAGGGGAATGCCACACAGCCTATGGGGGGAGAGGGGGATGCCACACAGCCTATGGGGGGAGAGGGGGATGCCACACAGCCTATACTAATGGGGGGAGGGGGATGCCACACAGCCAATGGGAATGGGGGGCACACTGCCTACATGAGGAATAGGAGGGGGGAATGCCACACTGCTTATGATAATGGGGTGTACACTGCCTATATGGGAATGCCACACTGGGTATACGGGGAATGGGATGGGGGCATGCTACACTGTCTATGGAATGGGGGCATCCCACACGGCCAATGGGAAAGGGGAATGCCACACTGTCTGTAATGGTGCGTTTTTGGTTTAAAATATTTTTTTTTCTTATTTTCTCCCCCAAATCCTAGGTGCGTCTTATGGGCAGGTGCGTCTTATAGTGCGAAAAATACGGTATTTTAGACATGTATTTGCCCAATTTAATGAAAGGAGCTTTTAAGTTTGGTTATGCAGACTGCTGACCCTTACTGCCTGCTAACCCCATCTGCCAGGACCTAATACCCTGCACTGTGTGTCCAGAGCTGCCCCTGCTAATGGAGACACATTTTTAGTTGTTCTGGGTATTTCTCCTATTTACCTAGGGCAGTTAGGGGGTTAAGGCTTCCATTGTATTCAATTCAATTCAATTTATTGTTCGCCAAGTAGATCGTGAGATGAACAAGGAATTCTTTTTGGCATATACACAGTGCAAAAAACAGTGCAAGAAAACAGTTAACAGTTAACTACAGTTACAGTAACATAGGAAGGGGAACATAGAAACAGAGATACAGGCACAGATACCCTTCCAAAGTGCAAGTCACATGTGTTTCTCATATGACCTCTATTCTCTTTTGCATGAGCCATATACTTGGAGACATTCCTAGATGTCTGCAATAATTAGATACAACCACCACCACAATCAGGGATGGCCAAATCTCGTGTTTAAGATATTTCAAAGAAATCAGTTTTATTGGGGGTTTCCTAACTAAAATCACTATGTACACGACAATATTATATATAGGTGATGTCAGAGAGCTTTGGAATAGGGAGGGAACATAGCCACACAGTGGGGGAAAGCAAGCAGGAAGCTTTACTGTATAGATAGGGGCATCACCAGTAGAAAGGTAGAGATCATTTTAATATGTGAAAGGATTTAATAAGGTTCAAACGGCTAGTGTTTTTAAACCAAAGGTTATTTTACTGTAAGTAAAAGTAGTAGCTGTTGGAATGTCTTAAAACATCTCTATTTAAAGCAGACTAAAATAAAGTCAGTTCGTAAAAAAGGCTTTATTCACCACCGTAGCCATGCCCAGCCAGCAGATTGCAGATCTTTATTTGGCTGTTCCCCAATCTGCTGTCTGACATGACAAGCCGAATCCCCTGACTGGCTGGGTGCTGGAGTACACATCAGCTAAAGGAAATCAGGGGATGTGGCTGTGGGCCACCAAAAATGTGTGGGTTACCCGGTCGGAGAGGTTTCACACAGCAAGACATCCTGAAACAAGATGCCCCAGGGGCAGCAAAGTGGCTGACTAAAGGGCCAGCTGGCACAGGGCTCTTTAATGCTAGAGTTTCCAAGTAGCAAATTAATGAATCTTTGCAGTAACTGCTTTAAAACATCTCCCTTTTTTTTTTTAATAATAGTTTTTATTAAAGTAGAGCAAAAACAAATAGCATATGGTTACATTGAAGACAAGCTCCATACTGTGCAAAAGGTCATACAGAAGTCAAAGCATATAGCCAACATATATAAAAATACGACCATCTGAGATCATATACTGAGCAAAATCGTCAATGAAGGTAATCAGAACACTTCTTAAACAATACAAAATAGAAAGAAAATCCGGAAGAGAAGAAAGGAACAATAAAAGGTAAGAGAAAAGAAAAAAGTAAAAAGAGAAGAAGAAGAAAGGATAGGTAAAGCATGGGTTTCGAGCCTCTCAGCAAATCAATAAAAAGAAACAGAACAGGGTTCTACATCGTAAGGAGAAGACGATTAAGCCCCCCCGGGTGAAAGTGCGTAATCCATCCTTCCCAGGTAGACAGAAAAAGAGTAAAATCTCCTTTTAAAACCGCCGCCATTTTCTCAAACATCATGACCTCATTGACCCGGGAATATAGACTTCCTCGGGGAATGGCAGAGTTCTTCCAAGACTGTGCTATTATCAACTTCGCAGCAGTGGTAATATGTCTTATGAGTTCAAACTGAGATCTTAAACAGTCAGGAGGTTTTAAATTAAGGAGAAATAGCTGGGGAGTTATAATCAACTTGAGCCCGGTGGCCCTCTTAATCACGTATAGGACTTTAAGCCAAAATTGTTTCACCACCCTACACTCCCACCAGATATGCAAATAAGTACCAGGGAGCCCACATCCTCTGAAGCAATCCTGCGAATAGGAAGGGCAAAATTTGTGTATTCTATCAGGAACCAGGTACCATCGAAGGAGGACCTTAATATTGACCTCCTGCGCACCCACATTTAGACAGGGTATGTCTCCAAATCGCCCTCCATTCAACATCCGACAGAGTCAAGTCAAGGTCCCTACACCATTTCACCACATATTTCGGGGGAGTCATCCCTTCTGGTTCAGACAATAGTTTGTAAACCAATGCTATCACACCCTTACCCAAAGGCTGTTCCATACAAACTCGTTCAAATGACGTAAGGGGAGGGAGTGGAGTGTTCAACTTACATCTACAATAATGTGAGACTTGCAAGAAACGGAAAAATTCCCCGACCGGAATGTCATGGGAAGATTTCAAGGCGTCAAAAGAAAGTGGGCCTTGACGGGAAAAGAGATTCCGAATTATAGTCAAGTTCCGAGTTTTCCACCACTCAAACGCCGCAGGATCCTCAAATCCCAGAACAAAATCCGGATTACCCAAAAATGAAAGCAGAGGACAGTGCGATGAGGCCAAATTCCCCCGCATCTTGCAAGTCCTCCATATCTTGAGGGAATGGCTAAGTACGGGACTAGACATCTTCCTACCAACTACAGAGGGAAGCCATAATAAATTGGGAATCGACATAGGGGAACAAGACGACTCTTCAATATCAACCCATAGCGGTCTGTCAACCCCACCATGGAAGACTGTCAGCTGTGCAACCTGACACGCATTATAATAACGAGCCAGATTAGGGACCCCCAAACCACCCTTCTGTTTAGATCTATAGAGCGTTCCACGATCCACACGCGATCTACGCCCCCCCCCCAAATAAATTTATTTAAGTCCGATTGGAGACTTTTTAAAGTAGAGAGCGGGACAAAAATCGGCAGAACCCGAAAAAAATAAAGTAATTTAGGGAGCCATGCCATCTTCACAGCAGTAATCCTACCCAGCCACGAAAGATTTAATTTGGCCCAATTACCAAGAAGAGACCTCAAAATTTTAAACAAATTAGGGTAGTTTGCACCAAAAAGAGAATAGTAATCAGATGACAGTTGAATCCCTAAATACTTAATGTACCTAACTTGCCAGTGAAAATTAAAAGAGGACTTGACAGTACTCAGAACGCTATCGGGAAGAGAAATATTAAGAGCTTGGGATTTAGCGACATTAATTTCAAGACCCGAGAGCACCGAGAAAGAGTCAAGGGTATTGAACAAACTCAGGAGGGACACGACAGGGTCTTTAATAACCATTAATATATCGTCAGCAAATAACGAGATCTTATGCTCATAACCACCCACCTCAATGCCTGCTATAGCACTGTTCGCCTGAATAAGTCTAAAAAGGGGTTCTATAGCTAAGGCAAAAAGAAGGGGGGAGAGAGGACAGCCCTGTCTAGTACCCCTACCCAGCGTAAAACGGTTTGAAGAATAACCAGAGTACCGCACAAATGCACCCGGGTTAGCATATAAAGAAGAGATCCAATTAAGAAAGAACGGGCCTATCCCCCATTTATTAAGAGAAAAATATAAATAATCCCATGCCACTGTATCGAACGCTTTACGTATATCTAGACCCAATAACATGGCATGATAACCCTCCACCTTAGAACGATGGATAAGATTAGCAATCTTCCTAATATTATCACCGGCCTGACGCTGAGGCATAAAGCCTACCTGTTCTTTAGAGATGAGGACATTGATAAACCCATTAAGATGAGCTGCTAACACTTTCGCCAGAATCTTAACGTCCACATTTAATAAAGAAATAGGCCTGTAATTAGACCATAACGAGTCGTCTGTATTGGGTTTGGGAATCATACTTACGGCAGCTGTAAGCGAATCCGCACTCCAGACTGCACCCTCCCTCAAAGCATTGAAGGCTGTCGTCAAGTGAGGGGCCAATATCTGACTAAATTTTTTATAATAGACCGTTGAAAAACCATCCGGTCCTGGCTGTTTACCTACCTTCAAGGACGTTATGGCTTCCAGCACCTCACCCGCCTCAATGGGTCTATCAATGAGTTCCCTGGCACCAGGGGGAAGAGAAGGCAAACCAATCTGAGCAAACAGTTCCTCAGCTTTATTGATATTCAAATCCGATTTAGACTTATATAATCCCTCGAGATGCTTAGAAAAAGTAGCCACTACCTTTGCTGGATCACTAGACAAAGAGCCCGAGAGAGTCTTAATGCACATCGGTTTGGGTTTCAGTACTATTCCCCTAAGTCTCTTAGCAAGAGGAGTGTTGGGCTTGTTACTTGTACAGTACCAACGAAACTTAGATCTATTTAATTGGCCCGCAGCCTCGCCAGACAAACATAAGTTAAGCTGGTTAGTAGCTTGATTAAGGCGAATCCTATTCTGTTTAGTGGGCCTAGTTTTAAAGTCCTGAGAGGCTGAATTAAAGGCTTTAGTTAACAACAGGAGCTTCTCTTTATATAATGCCTTACGTCTAGCTGATTCCTGCATCAATATCCCTCTGATCACGACCTTGTGGGCTTCCCAGAGCATGACATTGGAGCTGACCGAGCCCGTGTTGAGACGAAAATATTCCAGAATCTCGGTGCAGAGCCGTTCAATGAGAATCTCGTAAGCCAACATTGGTTCATACAGCTTCCAGGACTTCTGGGTACTACTCTGGGAAAGAGACAGAAGATCGATTGACACCAAGTCGTGATCAGACCAGGATATTGGAACAATATTCGCTTGAGAAAGCTGGGGGAGGGCAGAATGCTGCATGAAAATATGATCAATCCTAGTAGCCAACTTGTGGGGGCATGAATAGTGAGTGAAATCACGTTTGGTTGGGTGAATCTCTCTCCAGGCATCGATCAAATGATATTGGCCTAACAGTGCCTGAAACGATTTCCCAGGGGTTCTATTCTTAACCCTTGGGGAAGAACCATCATCCGATCGCCTATCCAGGGATTGGTGAAGAATCAGGTTAGAGTCCCCGGCCACAATAAGGAGACCTTTCTCAACCTGCTGAAGTTTCTTCAAAAACACCTAAAAAAATGCAATCTGGTTTTGGTTAGGGGCATAATAGGTTGCAATCGTTACTGGATGGTCCTGGATCTTACCTATTAAAATTAAATAACGACCCTGTGTGTCACGCACTAGGTGCTCCAGAGAAAAGGGAGTTGAGCGCTTAAACGCAATCAAAACTCCCCGCTGCTTGGAATGGGCAGAGGAGGAATAAAATATAGGGTAATCCGCACTAAGGAATTTAGGGGAATTACGTTTAATATAGTGCGTTTCCTGAAGGCATACAATGTCCGCTCGGAGCGACCGCATTTGCCTAAACGCTTTTACTCTCTTCTGAGGAGCGTTCAAACCCTGGACATTTAAAGAAACTAATCTAGTCGCCATTGTCACTTACAAGTCGAACCATCACGCTAAAGAGTTCAGAAACCCATGAGGAAAACAGAAAAGAACAGAAAAGAGACAGGATAAGAAAAGACAAAAAAAGACAGGACAACAAAAAAAAATCACTATGAAGGAGAAAACACCTTCCAATCGAAAAATCCCAAAAAGGCAGCCTATAGGGCTGCTCCTAAGGGAAAGGAGTAACAAAATAAGGTGGTCGACAGTGAGGAGCCCCATCACTGAGCAACACACCACCTACTCCGCCAAAAGGAGCGAGTTTTGCGCTTCCGTTCCTACTGGAAAACCAGTAAGAAGAGAAGCTTGGAGTGAGCAAACGACCGACAACAGAGCTCCCGACCCTAAAACGATGAACATACAGCCCAAATAAAATTAACATAACCTTATTAATAATAATAACCACAGCATTAATAATAACAACAACATTAACATGTGACCCAAGGTACCACAGCCTTAAAAAGGACCTGAGAAAGAAAAATTTGTTACAATAAGGGGGTGGGAAAAATGTAAAACTAGGAAAACAAAGAATTATTCCATACATGGTAAAATAATAAGCAAACGGAGAAAATGAAAGGTATCAGAGAGATGGAGGAAAAGAAAAAAAAAAAAAACTTAAACTCCTTTCCACCACATCTCAGATAACTTCTCAAAGAGAATATAGAACCAACAGGAAATAACAGTACCTACAGTCACGGCTGAAGGAAGGTGAGGGGAAGGACCCGTAAGGAAAGAAGAAAACAATCCCAGGGTTAACCTACACCTCAACCATCCTCCGCCAACGGCTTAACAAAACGATGGACCGGCGTTGAACACGCATCTCCCGACACCAGGGGTCGTCTCCGAGGTTCACGCTTCTCCTTGGAAACCGGCGAAAAAGAAAGTGCTCTTTTCTTCTGCGGGGGGGGGGGGGGGCAACGTGGAGGCTCTCCCGAGATTGCAAATTCACAGACGCCATCAGCCTGTCCAGTTCCAAAGAAGAAGAGGCCTCAAAGCGAGTGCCATTATATTCAAAAGAAATCTTAAAGGGGAAACCCCACCTATATCTGATCCCGTGAGACTGTAAAATTTGAAGCGCTGGTTTCATAGCACGTCTTCTTGCTATAGTTTGGGGTGCCAAGTCCGCAAATAGTTGGTAGGCAAAGCCTTGAAAACTCAAAGTGTCCTGACCGGGAGCTGCTCCCATAAGTTGCTCTTTGGTGCGAAAAAAGTGAAGTTTAACTATAACGTCACGTGGGAGACCGTCAGCCCTTTTCTTCTGGAGATACGATCAGATTCCAGTCTCTCAATTGGAAGTGTGGGGACAAGCTCTTGAAACAAAGCAGTGACCGTTGATTGAAGATCCACAATAGCTTCTGGAATCCCTCGGATCCTAATATTGGCCCGTCTAGACCGATTCTCAACATCTTCCAACTTATGAAGAAGTACCAAGTTCTCTCCGCGCAATTCTTCCAATTCCTCTCCCAAAGTGGATATATCCGTTTTCTGAGTCATGGCTTGCTGTTCCAAGTCCCCGACCCTATGGCCCAATTCTTTAATATCAGCAGTAAGGGTGTTAGAAATCTGGGTAGTAATATTCAGAGACCACTTTTCAAGCGCCCTTTCCAACATTGCTTCATATCTATCAAGAGAAGGGGAGTGGGACTTGGGCGGGGAGCCATGTAAGGATTCATCCATCCAGGATTCATCTTCTGGGAGGAGAGCAGACGTATTATGGGGATCGCTCTGGGGTACATTAGGGTCAGACATTGCGGAAATCAAGTAGGCAGATTGCAGTGCTAAAAATTCAAGAAATAGAAACCCATAAAGCTTATAGTAAAAAAGGGATCGGGCACCAGAAATATAGATTTGATATATAGAAATGCGGAGGCCCTTTAGGAAAAATAGAAAACTTGCAGGTGCAGTAGCTTATATGTCTCCTGAGGATGGGACCCTTTATATGTACTGAGCGCTGAATGATAACTGAGACAGAGCAGGATTAAATGCAGATCACACTACACTGGCCCTTTAAATGATGATTTATGTCGAGTAAATGTTGCTGACAGCAAAGGCAAAGCGGGGAAGGGCAGCAGAACTATTATCCCACAGGCAGCTTAATGGGGGCCACGCAGGAAAAGGGAAAATAGCAATATGTGGCCAAACACCTCTGAAGAACCGGACCTTGGGAGGGGAGACACAGCTACTGACAGCAGCAGCAAGATGGCGCCTGAGCCGTCAGCTCAGCAGCGCAAGTCAGCAGGAAGGGGCCTCCACTCACCACCCCCAAATGCTCCAAGATTCGGCAGGAAGGATCCCCGGGTGTACCCAACCCGCACCAGCCGAAAACCGCCAGGTCCCAATCACGCAGGGGGTCAGGAAACGCCGATTTCCTCTGGTGGGCCCCAAGAATGATTTCCTCTGGTGGGACCCAAGAATGATTTTCTCTGATGGGACCCAAGAATCATTTTCTCTGGCAGGCCCCAAGATTAATTTTCTCTGGTGGGACCCAAGAATGATTTTCTCTGGAGGGGCCTCAAGAATTATTTCCTCTGGCACACCCTAAAAATTATTTCCTCTGGTGAGCCCCAAGATAAATTTTCTCTGGCACAACCCAAGAATGATTTCCTCTGGTGGGACTCAAGAATGATTTCCTCTGGTGGGCCCTAAAAATGATTTGCTATGACGGGCCCCAGATTAATTTTCTCTGGCGGGATCCAAGAATGATTACCTCTGGCAGGACCCAAGAATGTTTCCCTCTGGCGGGCCCCAAGAATGACTTCTTCTGGGGGGGCCCAAGAGTGATTTATTTTTGTGTGCACCAATGATTTCCTTAGGCAAGCCCCAAAAACTATTTCTACTGGCTTGTCCCAAGAATGACTACTTCTGGGGGGGGGGGGGGGGGGGGAAGATTGATTGATTGATTGATTGGGGGGGAAAGATTGATTTTCTTATAGGTAAGGCCTAAAAATTATTTCTACTGGCAGGCCCCAAGAATGATTTCTACTGGCGGGCCCCAAAAATGATTTCCTCTGACATTTGGGTCTGGGACACCCATGGGATATTAGAAGAGGTCAAGGAACCACTACGCAGGATTAAATAATGGTTCTGAGACTGGCTTAGGGTATAGTATTCAGTATACTGCCTTATATTTTCATTCAGGTCCTTGTACATATAATAATAGAATTCCAAGTGATGCATCTTTTTCTCCTTAACTGCATCTGAAAAGGATCCTGCTTGAACTCTGCATCTTCCCTTCCCGAACACTAGAATTGGTCATATACATCTTCAAACTGATATAGAAAGTAAATGTTGTGCACTTAGCTGGCTGAACTAAAATATGCAGCGTGGATCAATTCTCATTCAGAACATGTGGTCTCTATTTGCTGGAAGAACACACTGACACCACTATTCCAGAAAATATATGAAACACAAGAATATTGCTTCTAGATGTTGCACTCTCCACTGAGAAGGGGATACGTACACAAGAAATAACCAATAGCTTATTTAGTACAGGTGCTATGTAAACGGCTGTGATGTAGCAGTACTATCTATACACATGAGATTTTAGCAGTTTATTGTTGTAGAATATTGACCGGTGTCTTTGGCTTGCTTGCTGTAATTTACTGAACCCTGCAAACTTACATCCTGGTGGTGTCCTATAAAAGCTGTGCTGCTAAGAGACAGGGACACATATCTATAGCTATTACATGTGGGAACTTATGGAACACATATTAATATTTGAAGGACAGTTAAATCCTGCACTTACTGACAGGGCCGGATTAAGTGTGGTGGAGGCTCCTGGGCACAAAATCTGGTGGAGGCCCTAGATACAGATGTTTTTTTTCTTTTAAACTACTAGTCCAGCCAAATATCTGATTGGTGGTTGTCTGGCACCCACCTACTTACTGGAATATCAGATCAAGTCCCTTGTGCCACCCTTGTGCAGATGCGTGCTGCTCTGAAGGCCTGCTTCGACATTCTGGGTGGGGGGGGTGTAGTCACCCAGCTGGTCCAGCAGTTTCCTGCATTGAGCTCCCAGTGGCTGTGCTTGGTGGCTAATGTGAAGTAAGCGGCCCCCCGATTGACAGCTCTGCACCCACCCATTACTGTATAGTGTTGCTGACGGCGGCTTTGCTGCTCTAGACTCTCTGTCCTGCCTTGCGGCGGCTTTAGCTGTGGATTTACAAAAACAAAAAAAGCTTGCCCAAGTGCGGGAGATAGCTTTGTTCACGGCCTATCAGACCAAAGACTGAAAATGCCTCCTGAACCAGACCATAACCCAATGGTTGGTGGAGGCCCCCTTTGCAGGGCAAGTGGTGGAGACCCCGTATTGCTGCAGAGAGGCTGGAGAGAAGCAGCAAGTGTCAAGAGAAAGACCTGTGAAGATCAGGTATTTTCAGGAAGGTGGGTTGGGTGTAATTTGATTTATAGGTTATAGATGGTCTTTAAAGTGGTCAATACTTGCAAGAAGTGTAGCTTTGAAAAGCAACAACACCTTCATGCAGGATTCTGCACAATAAGAGCACTGAATATAAAAGAGAAACCTTAAAGCATAATAAAGCCCTATGGCCAGCCCCACAACATAAAAGTTTCCAGGGCCAGCCGCTGTCCTTCCCCAGGGGCATCCCGGATAAGGATGCCCTGCTGTGTGAAGCTCCCCCCAGGTGCCACAGAACTCACCTGCTTTTCTGGCGCCCTTGGCGATGTAAACATCCAGCTGCCAAATCTTGTTCTGATTGCCAAAATCAAGAGCCGTTTGACAAACATTTAATATGTACGGCAAATGGCTCTTATTGGATGAGAGCCCATGCCTGCACTGTAGGACCGGGAAGAGGTGAGTTTTACAGGGCGTCCTGGGGTGTTTCACACAAAATTTCCAGGGTTCAGTACTAGCCGTGCTCGTCAATGTCCCATGATGATCTGGCAGCTTAGCAAAGTCTCGTGGGATTTTGGGCGGCTCCATTGCATCCCATGCATAGGCACTGCACAGGCACGAGTGCCTGATGGGATGCAAGGTGGCGCCGTCCGTCTGAATGTCACACGAAAACCGAGGGACCCAGAAGATGGCGAGGTGAGTAAATACTGGCCAAGGTAAAACCAGGGGGTGGGGGGGGGGCAACAGATCGTGTGGCTTGGGGGAGGTTTTAACCTTCCTTGATGTTCCTCTTTAAGTAGTTTTCTCATAATGTGATGGATACAATAGGAGGTAGTGTGGCAACATTTGGAGACAATATTAAAATATGCAAAATTAAAACTCCAATGAATAGTAACATATTACATGGGCACATTGATGGTAAGTTAAACAAAACTGAAGCAAGAGGAACCACCCGCCTCGTAGGTGCGCTATACTATATAGACAATTCACTCCTGCAATATGTCACTTTTAACATAAATAGTAAACACAAGTATTACAGTTCTTGGGTTTGTCAAGGGCTGAAAGAGACACAATGGACGTTGGTTGCTTAGATAATAAATACAGCATTTATTGGGCAACTTTTCCTCTTTTCAGTATAATTCAATGCAGTAACTACAACTACAATAGATCACAGACGTTCCCTCCAAGGGGTGTACAGGGATATGTGGATGTCCTCTCCCCTCGAGTAAGCTCCCCACCACTCGAGCACTAGCTAGGAGTCAGGAGAATTAATGGCAAATCAATGGGTTTTTGGGAATTTCTCACTATTCTGTCATCAATGTTTAATGTGGATAATACAAGGGCAATGATAGAGGTATAAAACATGCAGGATGTTTTCAGTAGGACAATTCTCTTCAACTGACAAGGATATACAACTGCTGCTGAGCCTGTTTCGGTAGCTTTGCTGAGTATGTGTCGTATAAAACACTGGTAGTAATGGTGACCACCAGAGAGGATCGGTAGAGATGCTAACGTATTTTTACAGAAATCAATTACAAGTTCCATGATCTTGAGGGTGTTCAGAACCAGGCTATTATCTCAATACCAGTTGCTGAGTTTGTAATTTGTCAGCTTGTCTATAGGCCTTATCTCCATATCTTATTAGGCCGAAATCTGGGGTATCATCTGGGTATTTGATCAGTTTTAAAGACTCGTCCACTGACGATGTTTCTTGGCCCATTTCTATAGCACCCCATATGTAAATTCAGCCTCTTCAAACCACTGTTATATGTATAATGAAAACAGCATAGGAGAAACCACACCTCCCTGAGGGGCACCAGTGCTGATGGTCCTAACACTTGATGTTATTTGGAAGAAATTTTGTGTATATCAGCGCTGGGAAGGGTGTACTGTAGCTGCACTTGTTAGGAGCTGACCAGTGTTCCTTGGTTTCTAGGTATGGGGTGGGCTATTTTAGCTCTGTTCAGAGGACAGAGTATCCTAAGTACAGGGAATAATTAGGAACAGGTGCGCTTTGGAGAAAGGTGATGGTTGAAGTGGGATTAGAATAATTTGGGATTTATAAGGTGTTTGACTACCTGTGCGGGCTCCTGATGTTAGTTCCGGGTTTGATGAATGTATGGAGATGGCACTGGTGTGCCTTAAAACTAACACATAGGATACCCAGTTAGCCTTGTTTTGTTAATCCTCAGAAGAATTTGTTTTTTTTCTAAAAACGGTTTTAGTCTCCTAAGTGGCCAATGCCATCCAAAGGAGCTTGCCCACCTTCTGTTCCGAGTGGAACAACTGTTCCCTAAGCCCCAGGAACCAAACCGCCGGAGCGTCATTACCCTCTCCCTCGCCCGCCAGCCCGTCTCACAGCATCAGTAGCCGCCGGAGCGGCTTCACCTCAGCCGCCGCCAGAACGGCACACACAGCACACTTCCAGCCCCCACCGGATAAAAAGAACATCCACTGTATCCAGTGACGCTCTCCGCCTGCGCCCTCTGCGAAAACAACCGGCAGCCCGCCTCCGCCAGCACACTTTGCACAAGGAATTTTCCACAGCCCACCAGGGCCGTGGCGGTGAGATTTTTAACTTTTTTCTTGCACACATCTTTTCAACTAATTATTAATCAACTTCCTATCCTATATATAATATCACCACTTATTACAAAAGACTAAATTCGTTCATTACTTAATACCACTTTTTCCTCATTATTACAGGTAATACACAGAACATTTAACTGTTTAAACCATTTACATAACTCTGGAAACACAACTACTCTCTACTATACACAATTTCATTGGAACAATTTATTGGAACTGGATAATTTACACCTCCCTTCAATGGACTAAAACCGTTTTTAGATTGTTTTCTAAAAACAAAAAAACTAATTTTTCTGAGGATTAACTAAACAAGGCTAACTAACTGGAACTAACATCAGAAGCCCGCACCGCTAAGGTAGTCAAACACCTTATAAATCCCAAATTATTCTAATCCCACATCAACCATCACCTTTCTGCAAAGTGCACCTGTTACTATTTATTCCCTGTACTTAGGATACTCTGTCCTCTGAACAGAGCTAAAATAGCCAACGTCATACTTGATGTTATTTGGCCAAGTTTGAAATCCTGGTGCATAGCTGAGTATAGGATATACAAACAAAGTTATGGGATATAAAACAGGGATAAAAACCCATGATATGGGCACAGTAATGCCCTTGAACAAATCACTGGTAAGTCAGCGCCCTGAATATGGGCTAGAATTATAGGTTCTGCACTGACCTCGGAGAATTTGTGGTTGTCCACACTGCTTTGGGGCCAGTGGAGCTAATGCTTGTTACACCCCTATTTAATGACTACCGCCCTAGTCTCTCTCTCAATTCCCCTATACCTATAGTATATATGTACTCCCTGTACCATCCAAATGATATAGCCTTAAATCATGGCTGTGGCATCTGCCCCTACAATATTGAAGCTTCACAACCATTGAGAGTGTCTGGGTTGTTTGAAAGCTTAAGAATAAAAGTGTATTTGAAAATATAAAAGTCATATAAAAACATTATTGTTAGTTGCTTTTCACATACTGGGTAATTTTCTAATTTTCACGCTTGGAAAATATGCTAAAGATGCTTAAAAATACCTGAAGACACAATCTCTCCTCAAATAGCATTGATTCATATTTGGTTCACTACTAAAAGGTGGCAACGCAAAAGTGTTCACCAGCATTCGCCGAGCCAAACTGTAAAAGAAGTAAATCCTAAAGACATGGACGTCGCCGGCAGAACATGCTTGGTAAATGCATATACCTGGCAGATGCCGACAAATTGTTTCGTAAATTCCCCCATAATCTGATAAAAGCAATATAAGGAAGAAAGTTATGCAGTTTCATCTCCAGGGAGACTCACCGGATGGTCAAAGACAGTATTTCACACAACAGAGTATAAACATAAAATATTCTGTAGTTGAGTTGGAGTTCAGTTCAAACAGGCTGCCTTTTTTTATTGATATATAACAAAACAGCATGGTCATTACTCTGTGCCGCTTGAAACACAAAACTTCAAATTTCAATTTTTTTAAAATTGTAGTTTTCTGAATCTTATGAAAAATAAACATAGTCCTTGCAATATATCTACGGAAAGCTGATCTAACCCAACAATTTGATTAGATGGTTCCCTCAGAATGACAGACAGGGCAAGACCAACTCTGACCAACTATAGCTGGAATAATGGGGTTTTAATGGCTGGCTAGGACATATTTTAGTTTTTTTTCACAGGACTGGAGGCATGTCCAGCCTCCAGCTGATTTCTCAGATGTGGTCTCTTTGGTATGGGTAGATAAATTACGGAAAGAGATTGGGCAAGACCCAGTTGTCATATCCAATGAAAAACATAGTGGGTGGATGGTTCTTACACGGTTAGTCTATACTAACACTACCTCATGGGGGTCCTTTGAGCTCCACAGCCTGATTTAATGAGGTAGGCTGCTATCTTGTAACTGGAAGCACACACAGTGCTTCACGTTCCAAGACCAAGGAATAAATCTTAAAGGGCCACCAAAATAAGTAAATAATTCACCTGCATGCTGCCAGGTGCCAATATCACCAGTGGAAACTCTGCTTCTGCCGATTAATTTGCTACACTGAGCTTGAGTGACTGTTTATTTAGCCAATCGCTGCAGCTGCCACTAGATAGTGATTGAGTTATTGACAGTCTCTGGAGCTGTCTGGGTCAGCTTTACCAATGGTGGGTGTCCTGCTTCTACTGTGGGAGTGGACAGCCAGTGTCAAACAGGCAAATCTCTTTTTTAAACTCAAATACAGGCTTAGCACAATAGGGTGGGTAGAATTTTGGCCTGCTTTAAAGGTTGGTGTTAAAAGGAAAGGTTTGGGCTTTCAGAGCCCTGGACATTTCCTTGCTGTGCAGCAATGGTATGGACATACTGAACCTGAGTAAAAGGGGGTCTATCAGGCTAAGGAAGAATCCTTAGGCCCAGCTGGTAAGCTTTTAACTTACAACAATAACCACAGCATTAGATAAATACCCCCCTCCAAACACACACACACCTATATAGACATCAGCATTATGTAGATTACCTCCTAACATTACCAGCTTGCGAGAGAAGGACCTCCAACTTCTTCCACAAACACCGGTTCTGTGTACATTGTCTATAGCGCACAAAGATAAAAGGCCCTTAGTTCCACCCTGTGGATCATACTTGCCTGGGCCACCCAAAGCTACCTACTGACAGTGTCAGCAAGGTTTTCTTTTTAAGGGAAATAGCACCTGCTGGGTGTTTGCGGCTTCCTGGGTCCTGTCAATGCTGATTTGGATGGCAAAAGCGCTCCCTTGGGGGAAGAGTTTAAGCATTGCTGTATGTGTTGCAGGGTAGGAGAGACACCTTGAACTGCCCCAGCTTTCCGTGGACCTGGTATAAGTTGCCTCTTATGCACTGCATGTATGTCCTTGGCTTTAACTTTTATTTTAATGAAAGCTACCTGCTATTCTCTGGCAAGAACCACTTAGGCTTAAATGGCATTTGATGCTATACAATCAAACCTGGTTAACTTTTTCACTGCTTTTACTGGTGTATCTATGCAGCATTTATAGATGTACTTGGCAGTTTTGCACTCCAGTTCTGCCTTTAGGAGAGAAATCTGCTTCCAGGGAGATTTTACTGCTCTGCTGATGAACTCCCACACGACATATTCCTCCGTATCTCACTTCATCCTATAATACGGATTCCTAAAGATATATATATGGTATATATATTGTGCTTAACCATGGACAGCTTTAGTGATGTCAGCAAAATGCCTACAATCTGAATACAAGAGATTGTACTGGAGATGGCAAAAATAATTCGGCATATACTGTAGGTATTTACCACTTAAACACTTATGGTGGATGAATATTCACTGCATTTCTTCTACTTAAAACAAAAGGAATCCACCTTTAACATATAAATGGTAGAATGTCGTCATGTCGGGAATTGTAGAAACTGTTGAGCTGGCATATTTGTGTTCCAGGGTAGAGTACAGAGGGGACAATCTCTACCATCTTTGCATCCCATGGTGTTATGCACACATCACATTGCACTGTAAGCTCCAATATTAGGTTCATAGTTGTTTTAGAAAGTATCACAGCTGATTACAATAGAAACAATTAAGATACAAGGTATTGCTATTTCGCTTACATAATGTAATACAATGGACGTATCAGCAGGGAGTTGGCAGCCTTTTCAGAATGACTCATCTTGTTTGTTATAGACCCAGCAGGAGGGTGAGATAGCCCATCTCAAGGTTTTAACACCCCATCCCAATGTATGGTTCTCTCAGTTTTGTTGCACTTTTAAAAGGAAACCACACCCCCAAAGGCAAATCTATGCTTGTGGGACAGAATGTCTTTGAATAACTAAACACTCCCTCCCGTAATTTTCCAGCCCTGCAGTTAGGCATAATCCCCTACAGGGGAGCACCCAAGGGGGTGGTTCATGGCTCTGGACCACCCTTCCAGACCTGGCGGAGCACAGTGCTGTGACGGCTTCCTTTTGTGGCACACTTAAGTGCTGCATGGTCGCTGTTTACATAAGTGGATGCTTAGCGAGCAGGCGGACAATGAAAGTAAGATCAGCATTGAAAGGCAAGCAGTAGCAGGAAGGAGGAGGTGAAAAAAGGGACATGGGATCTGCAAGTTCATGGAGCTCAGGACAAGAAATGGGGGAGTGGATGCCTGGTCATAAAGTGTTTCGCATCAACAAGAGCAGGTGTACCTAGAAAGAATACTCATCAATGTTTCTGCAGCACCACTTGGCACATGTACCCTGCATGTCTATAGAAGGAGGGGATTGAACTTGTCCTGTGGTTCAGTGGTACTTCATGTAAAACACAGGTCACCCAGCATTAGGATTGGACTCCAGCAGAAAACCAGACCACCCCAGGCACTGACCAAGAGTCACCATTATATATTGAGTAAGGTACTTCTTCTTATTTAATTCAATAAACACTATACTTTTTAATGTGCAACAATGTGATTAAGAATGGTCTTGCCTTTTGTCTATATAGCTGAAGGGTGGGTCCCATAAATGATTTCATCTTGTGGGTCCAGGGCACCTCAATCTTGTCCAGCATTCTTATTACAGAGCAGTTTACCCCCGTGATAGTTAAGCTAATTAATCATTGTTACCAGTGTCACACTCAGAATAAATGTGATACATGCAGGGGCATAACTTGATGGGGTGCAGGAGGTACGAATGGCATCAGAGCCCAGAAAGTCATTGAACTCCTCCACCTTATTTATCATATTTGTGTTCACTTGCCAGAAAACAGCGCCTGTTTCTGCCGTTTCAGTCTTTAGTTGTCTAGTTGCATCCAATTAAATTGAAAGACAAAAAAAGTTTACTGTACAAGTGGTGAAAGGGCCCCATTTAAAGTTTGCACCAGGGCCCCATTACATTAACTGGATACGTGTAGCAACACGCAAACTCGCTAATCAATGCCTGTCCTATTTATATTCTCTGTTGTTCTTGTTTTTATTTTAAAAAGTGTCCAGAAGTTTTTTGGTGATTTAAAAAAATAAATAATTCCAAATGTGAGCTCTAGGGCAGTTTCCCAAGTTTGTTGGTGACACTTTATTTAATTACATTGCAGGGTAATTAATGGCGGCTCTATTATTAAGAGATAAAAACATCTGGGCTTTTTACTACTTTTTTATGTTGATTACGCGGCATTCACACAATGCCCCTGAGCATCTGTGCTGAACTGTATGCTCCAGACGGAGACTGTCGATTTTTCTTCCATGTTTTACAATAGCACAGAGGACAAACAGCATATATGACAATGTGGTGAACTTGTGGACAATACTAGTGATCAGCCAAATTATTTTTAACTGTAGGGCAGAAACCCAGAGATTAGGGCTGTGCAGGGCCCTGGAATTACCAGTGGTTGCTCTGTCTAACAATCCCCACATATTACCAATACTCATGCTGATTGCATCACCTCTCCAAATATATGAGTCCTATAATTATTTTCCATCCTCTCCCCAACAATTCCAAATCGTAACTGTATTCCCAATACTCAACTCATCTAAAAGCCTACCAATGCTAAACATACAATTAAATATAGGAAAAACTCTTATGTTATGTTGCCAGAGATTTCCCCTTGGGGTTGTGTTGTACTATCAATGTCACCAAGTTCCTCCAAGCCAACGCTGCCACCTCTATTTTCCAGTGTGCCCCCTCCTATATCACTCTCCTTGCAATCTATCATCCTTACTAACAGGCTGATTCATTACTAGCGCCAGGTACAGGCAGATGAGCGTCTGTAGCGAGGCGCTCAGAGCGACCGCTAGTAGTTGCTGTGATCGGCTATGATTCGCTGTGATGTGTGAGTCGCTATAACACCAGTACAGCACTATATGGGAGCAAACGGTAGCGACTGGTCAGTGTGAGCGACTCAAACCATATTCATAAAAAAAAACAGCCTCACACAGCGCCGGCACTCAAAATTGGGTCGCTGTAGCCCAGAGTGCTAGAAGCTGTGTGATTAAAGTCCGTTTTTTAACACATATCCACTAGTAACAAAACGAAAATATATGGAATTACATTGTTATTACATTGTGACATTAACACTTTAATACCAGACATGTAATGACAATTCTGCATAAAAATATAAAAGATCAAAAAAAAGTTTTCAAAAATGACTTTTTTTTAGGCCAGGAGAGGTCACACAATGATTTGATAAAAAAAATAAAAATAAAACCCTGTTTAAAGAAAAGTAACGCCCATTGAAATGTATGGGAGAGCGACAGGTAATACCAGGTGCTCTGGAAGTCAGAGCGCCGGCGGAATACGCTGAGCCGTCTGTGATGATGAATCGGACGCTACATGGCGCTGTTAGAGTCGCTCACCAGAATCGCTTTCATAAATGTGGTATTGCGTACAGCGCATGTCGTTCACCAGACGCTGCCTGCCGCTTACAAGGCACTACCTGCTGTTATCCCTTGATGATTAAACCCCTAAGCCTTCCCTTTCTCAGCCCCCAAAATAAGTTCACTGTTACACTAAAGCAGGCTTTCTCAACCTGTAGCTTGGGAGCCACATGTGGCTAGCGGACCCCTACTGTGTGGCTCGCCAGTTGTCTGCTAGACCATAACACTAGCAGAGACCTAGCACACTGTTGAGGCTGGGGGGGGGTATTATGCAGCCCAGTGCTGGGCACTGTTAGCACCATGCATGGAGCAAGGATTGCATTAGGCAGGGGGATAATTGTGCTGGCTTACCTTTCTCAGCAGTTTTCTGTCGTATCCTCTATTTCCTGGCCTATCAGCAGTATCTGGGTTTTGATTGTGTCTTTTACCTCCTTAGAGCCGGGGGATCCACTCATATGAGGCAAGTATTTTATGGGGCAGCATGAACAACATGCACACTAAGTTGCCAAATCTCCACTTGTTCCCTGTTGGAATGTATCTCCCGACCACCTTTAATGCTGAATGTGGCTCTCATGGTGAGGAAGGATGGGGACCCCTGCACTAAAGAATACATGGATGAATCATCCTCTGCTGCTGAGAGGCCCAGCAGAAGTAGGCTGATTTAAGACTAGCGCCACGTATTGCCATTTGAGCGTCTATGTAGCGGTGCTTAGAGCGTCCGCTAGTGGACGCTGCAAGCGGATGTCTGACGCTATAACCTAGCGTAGCAGCTGGACAAGTGACGCTGTCCAGCATTGATAAATGTGATGTCTGGAGGGCACTGTAGAAGCGTGCTCCCTCAATCAATGCATATGTGGTGCCCCGAGGAAAGGCCGGCCAGAGCAACACCACATAAAACAATTAGGACAGCGCTGCAGCGAACGATAGGTGGTGCCAGTTAAGTGCATCAGGCACTCGGAGCTGAAGCCCATATTTAAGAAAATCAAACACAAAGCCAGCGCCAGCGCTCTAAAACTGGGTGCTCTGGCAGGAGCGCTGGACGATATTTGAAAAAAGTATGTTTCTCAACACATATACACCAGCACCAGAGCGAAAAACATATGGAATGACATTGCTGCAACAGCCAACCTGCACATACAATCTGCATAAAAAAACAAAAAACAAAATTTAACAATGTAATTGTTTGGTTTCCGGGCAGGAGAGGTCACACAATAATTTGATAATTAATTAAAAGTCTATTTATACACAAGCAAATAAAACAGCATTGAAATGTATCAGATAACACTGCTGAGCGACAGGTGCTACATGGCGCTGCTGAACATACAGCGCCGGCGCTTTACACTGAGCCGCCACTAGTTCAACTACAACTACTTCAACTACATTCAACGCTACATGACGCAATTACAGGCAAAGGCCTCGATTCAATAAAGGTAGAAAAAAAAATCTCATGGTAGTAAAAAATTCAATTCATGAGAAAATAGCCTGAGAATATCACTGTTACTGAATCACCAGATAAAAAGACAATGAAAGTCAATGGCAGCTTTTACTATAGTGTAGAAAGGAGTAAACAGTTTACTTTTCTTAGGAGTAAAAAAGTGCCATTGACTTTAATTGTTTTCTTAGCTGGTGATTCTGTAACAGTGACATTCTCAGACTTTTTTCTCAGGAATTGAATCTTTTACTACCATGAGAATTTTTTTCTACCTATATTGAATCAAGGCCATAGTCTGCTCCAGGCTGTGGGGAAATATTGTCCTGGCTCACCCTAGTGTTTATTTTACCCTTTATTTAGTTTTGCACACCTTGTAAAGCCACAAGAAAGCCGGGGGCATCCCCCCACCCTCTGACACATTGATGTGTGAATCTCCAGCACAGCGGCTGCTTTTGGGCAATCAGAGTTCCAGGAGTTAAATGTTTTATCAAGTGCCAGATAAAGAAAGAGCAAACCCCATCTCATGCCGAGAGGCATCAATCAGCACTCACACCACACATGATTACAGGCTTGCCTTTTCTCCGGTTATTTGCAGGTTCACGCGTCAACTTTAACATGGGAATTTCATCAAAATATACATCTCATGCATGCACTAAAGCCTAACTTCATTAACTTCATTCAAAAACAGCTACCCGTAAATCCCATTGCTTGTCCATCATCAGGCAAAGTGCTCCCTTGGCAACCCAATTTCCCTGGATATTCACTCTGAATTATCAGTCAGAAAAGTACAATAACAGAAGTACAGGGTATATTTAAGTACTGACTCCACAGGAGGCATTAGTGAGTCAATAGTCAAATACTAAGAGTTCCACACATACGGGAATGGATCCCCCTATTTTAGGGGTTAGGAAGAAAAAAGGGGGATCCATTCCTGTATGTGTGGAACTCGGGGAGGCCGATTCATTAATAGCGGCAGGTAGCGACAGTTGAGCGACTGTAGCGGCATTTTCAGAGCGCCCGCTAGTAGTCGCTGTGCTTGGCCGTTGTTCGGTAGTTGATAGCGACTCAGTCGGTTTGCGGTAATGTTGAATATTGGGTGAGGAGTCGCTATTTGACAGGTTCCGCGCTGTATGGGAGCGCATGATAGCGACTGGCCCTAGCGACCGGCTCCCACCATATTCATTAAAAAATCATGCTCAAAATATTCTTGCGCTGTAAAATGCATGTTTAAACCCCAGAGCGCTGGCGGCGATGGGTTAAAAGTAGTTTTTTAACCCCCAAACAACCATGTTTTTGGAAACCAAAAAAGTTTTTTAAATAATTTGGTAATATGAATACATTAATATCAGACCTGTAATATCAATTCTGTACATTTTTTCTTTCTAAAATGGCAGAAGTGGTCACAGAATTTTTCACATTTAAAAAAAAAAAATGAATAACAATTAATTATGAATATTTAAAGATTGTTCCATTGAAATGCATTGGAGAGCGCCAGGTAGCGAGAGGTCATACCTGTCGCTGTTCAAGGTCGGACGCTGGCGCTGTGGGCTGAGACTGGAATAATGATGAATGAGTGGCTATATGGCGCTATCTCAGTCGCTAAGCAGGATTGGCTTGATAAATGTGTGATTGTGGTGGGGAGCCGGCGTTCTCGTGGCGGTGCCCGTCATTACCGGCCGCTCACCAGTCGCTACCTGTCGCTATCCCTTCATAAATAAGGGCCTTAGTATTTGCCTATTGACTCACTAATGCCTCCTGTGGAAGCGCAGGTGGCATATCCCCGCTGCCCTGACTTTCCTCCCCGGTGGCTGCGTGACCTAGTGATGTCAGCTGAGTATCTCCTCTTTGCATATTTGCACTTGTAGATTTTGCTTACCTTTGTGTCTATCGCACTGCATTTAGTTTACTGATTTCTGGCACGTTGCACTTTATCATGTTACTATACTAATTGGATCATTATTACATTCATTATTAGCATCTTATTGGTTTTTGGCACATTGCACTTTATTATATTAATATGTTAATTGGATCATCATTATATCTACTACTTGTTTTTGATTGAAAAAAACTTTTGTTTCCTACAAAATATTCTGTACAATGTATATGTGGTTTTCCTATTAATAAGGGATTGTTGTAATTAAATGTAGGATATTAAATGTATCATTTTGCACAGTGTGGATTTTGGGATTTTTAACATAGGATATGTGTTGTGCCGGCACAAAAACTCAGGAAGGGTTATCTATATTATTTAGGTATTGGGTGGATAGGTACTTCAATTATGTTGCCAGATAGACAAGGAGGGATAATAAATTGAACCGCAGCCTTATACTCCACGGGTCATTTCTGAGGAAAGATTATTCTCAGAGTCGGGGGGGGGGGGGGGGGTTTAACTTGTCTTGATTGTTGGTTTTAAATGTGTGTTTTTTTGTATGTTGTTGAATAAACTATTGGTAGATTTGCAATTGGTTGTGCTCCTTTTTTGATGGTGTCTGGGGGAACGTCATACCCCGGGTACCATCTGGGCAGTATATATATATATATATATATATATATATATATATATATATATGCCACACTGCTTTCTAATCCCTAGGAAACCCAAACACAAGCTTTCCATACCTAAACCAGATAATAATCTTACCTTTATTCTTAGCTTTCAAAAAGCAGCCCCCCCCCCCAATGAAATCAAGCCCAGCGATTGGGCGCTGCAGTCACATGGACAGCAGGTCTCCCCTGGGTATCCGGCCCCTAACCACGTGACCAAAGCAACCAGGAGAGCGATTAAAAATACAAGATTTGTTTTAGCGGGAATTACAGTGCAGGGGCACCACCAATTGGAATGCCCCCCTGCACAGGGAACAATTTTGGTAAAAAAGGTGTTCTGGTTTAATCTCTCCTGGGTTAGTCTGGTGCAGCCATTACTCTGGCTGCCAATCGGGCTCACCAGGCATGAACATGCATTGCACACAGGCACTGCACCTGTGTTCCCATTAATTGCAATTAGGTTCATTTAAGCCGCTGGAGTGCAGACATAAATTGGATCAATCACTAGCCCATGCTGTGCCTGCACCTTAGCAGTAGGTAATTCCCACACCCCATGACTGAGCCCAAATTGGGGGATGAGTGGCCTGTCTTATGCATCACTAAACAGGATAAAAACAGGGGTACTTAATCTATTATACACATCCCTGTACAGAAACTGCCTAGCTGTGTATAAGAAATAACAGCAGTTATGGAGTTAACCACTAGACGCTGCTGTGAGGGAGTGACATCACAATCAGACGTGATATATATTACTGCCACTTCCTGGAATAGTCAGTTGTCCAGTGATCTGGAAGTGTGCAGTGCAGAGTTGAGAGCCGGCTTGTGTTCAGAGAGTGTTCTAGGGACAGCACACCAGAGGGCCTATTGAGCCTGTGAGACAGAGGGACATTTCAGGAGAGAAATACCCTTCATACTGAGAAGGAGGAGCCAGTTGTCCTGGCAAGCAAGTTGAGAATCCATGAGGGCCTGGGAAGAGTGAGTGGAGTACCATGCCACCCACCAAACAAGGTACTGCATGAGTATAGTCCCAACCCCTAGCGAGACCCTTGGATATAGAGACTGTGTTGTTGCTCATTTGAAATTTGCTAATAAACGTTGGAGAGAGACTTTTCAAGTGTGGTTGGTGACTCCCCAGGCCCAAACCCAAGTTCCCTCAGAATCTCAAGAACTCGTGACAGCTCGCCCCACGTCCTCTGGCTCTGGTAGTGGTGTGTGGTTTACATAAAACCTGGGATATAAGCACCACCAATGGTCTTGGTGCCCAGGGCGATCACCCTGCTCACCCTTCCCTAGAACAGCTCTGGTGCATGCGTGGGTTCCAATCCAATCACTGCTGTATCATGTGCATATTAATGCATAGCATACAGCTCTGTTTGCGCATAGGGCGTAAAGAAAGGGACTGCATTGCGATCATCCTTTGGTGAGCTCCCGTCATCTGAATGGCTGGATGTGCGCCTCAACGGGGAGATACCAGGTATGTGGCTGCGTGCACCGTGGGACCACTGCAAAGGTAAGCTGTACCAGCAATCGAAGCGGTTTCACACAACAGGTCATCCCAAAACAGGATGCCATGATTGGGGGAATAAATGGAATTCTTTATACTTCAAGCCGGCCCAAGTGCTGGTCCTTTTTAAGCAGTATATACATGTAACTAGTGCAATACATAGGCCCTTATTTAACAAGGGATAGCGCCAGGTAGCGAATGGTGAGCGAACGGTAATGACGCTCACCGCCACGAGAACGCCGGCTCCCCTCCGCAATCACACATTTATCAAGCCGATCCTGCTTAGCGACTGACAGAGCGCCAGATAGCGAATCATTCATCATTATTCCACCCTCACCCCACAGCGCCAGCGAGCGACCTTGAACAGCGACAGGTATGACCTCTCGCTACCTGGCGCTCTCCAATGCATTTCAATGGAGCAATCTTTAAATATTCTTAATTAATTGCTATTAATGTTTTTTTTTTTTTTTTAAATGTCAAAAATTCTGTGACCACTTCTGCAATGTTAGATATTTTTTTTAAGGTAAAAAAAAAATAAATAAAAATTTGTGCAGAATTGATATTACAGGTCTGATATTAATGTATTCATATTACAAAATGTTTTGAAAAACATGTTTTTTTTTTTCTTCAAAAAATACGGTTGTTTGGGGGTTAAAAAACTACTTTTAACCCATCGCCGCCAGCGCTCTGGGGTTTAAACAAGCATTTCACAGCGCGAGAATTTTTTGAGCGTGATTTGTTAATGAATATGCTGGGAGCCGTGCGCTATGGCCATTCGCTGTCATGCGCTCCCATACAGCGCGGAACCTGTCAAACAGCGACTCCTAACCCCGTATTCAACATTACCGCACACCGACGGGGTCGCTGTCAACAGCCGAACAACGGCCAAGCACAGCGAATACTAGCGTGCGCTGTGAAAATAACGCTACTGTCGCTCATCTGTCGCTACCTGGCGCAATTAATGAATCGGCCTCCCCGGATCTATCTATCCTGTCTATCTATCTATCTATCTATCTATCTATCTAGTCTAGAATTTTCTGTGCATGGAGAACTGTATAGGCCACTTTGCTGCAGTCCGGGTGCTGATGGAGCTACAACAGAAGATGGACTTTATATCAGAAGCTGCAAAAGCCTAAAAAAATAAAAATAGGAGGAAGACATTAGGCAAAAAACCTTCCTCCAAAAAGTTTTCTTCAAAGGTCAGCTAGAAGATTAAAATTTCAGCAATGGACAGAAATCAATGGAGAACAATCTGTTCGGATTTCCGGAAAATACTCTCTAATTTTATCACAACAGGTGTCTGGCACGGTGCACCCGGATAATGAACACTTTAGCGGCATCAGATAACTTGAACGTGTGCTTAAAAATCAACTGTCAAAACAAGTCATTACGGTGCGCTGGCTGCTCACAACGATACCTAGCCCAATACAATGAAAGGCGCCTAATGTCCTTACGCTATCGGTAAACTCGCAGCGCTGGGATGTACTTCATGTGTGGCAGAATCAGAAACAGGCTTAAAGGATGTGACCAAATTCCAGCGGGACAACACAACCCATCAGTATTTATAGATCAGTTAATAACTGACACGCATGACATGAGGCGTGTGAATGATTAAACACACACGACAGCCAACTGAATGAAAGAAGCCACATATGTCGGAGGGAGGTTGCGCAAGGCTGGTGTCTGAAGAGGTTTCTGGCTTCACACACCCCAGATAATGAAATCTAATTCAACCCATGGAACAGGATCGGATCAAATTTCATTGAATTGATTACATTCGGTTCAGTTCATGGACTTTTATATTGATTAGGTCACAATAGATCAGTGACAGAAAAATAAGTGTGTTGATAAGTCTTATGGTAATGTAGGCATGCATGGAAGGGCCAACCTAGTGGGCTGTAATGGCGCCGACGGACAAGCCGCGGACAAGCGGCTCCTCCGCCGCCGCCTCCCTCGCGCCCCTCTAGGCGTGCGCGCGCCCGCGCCGGCCGTCTGCGAATGGCCGGCGTGGGCGCGCGCGTCAAGAGGGACGCGCGGGAGGCGGCGGCGGAGAAGCCGCTTGTCCGCGGCTTGTCCGTCGGCGCTGGGAGCGGGGAGAGGTGAGTTTTTCGGGTGATCGGGGGGGTTTCACACAGCGGGGCACCCCGATCGGGGGTGCCCCACCGAAGTGGACCAAGACCTAGGATAGTCAAAATCCTGGGTGTTGGTCCACTTTAAAATAATATGTGCCACCCTTATGTGGGTGTGTGCTGCTTGGGAACTCCTGCTTTGCCATTCTGGGTGGAGGGTAGTGTAGTCACCCAATTGGTGCAGCAGAAAACAGTTCCCTGCATTGAGCTGCCAGCGGCTGTGCTTGGTGGCTTATGTGCAGTGACAGCTCTGCACCCACCCATCACTATAGCGTTGCTGATGGTGGCTTTGCTGCTCAAGACTCTGTCCTGCCCTGTGGTGGCTATGGTTGCAGGATTGCAAAAACAAAAAAAGGCTTGCCCAGACGCGGGGGCCCCACTGCCGCCGATAGCTTTGTTGCTGGCCCCACAGCCCATTATAACAAAGACTGAAAAGCCTCCTGGACTAGACCATAAGCCAACGGTTGGTGGAGGCCCCCTTTGCAAGTTAAGTGGTGGAGGCCCCGGGGCACTCGCCCCTTGCGCCCCCCTTATAATCTGGCCCTGTATTTATGCCATCATCAAGTATGTCCTGAGTGACCCCAGTAATGGGCAAAGAGTCATATCACATACTCCCAACTCCAATCACATTTGTGGCTAAATAGTATCAATTAGTCGGTGATTAGTATGGATTTATGGAGGGGTTTGGAAACAATTTATCATGTTATGTGTATATATACCGGTATACTGTGTATATAGTCAGGGATCAGAGAATAGAGTCTTCTGCCAGACAGCATTTCAATTTCATCTCCGTGAAAGCCACTCAGTTCAGAGAAGGGAACACGTCCTTATTCAGCTCTCACCACCTCACTTTCCCGGGAGTACACTGGAGGTGGTTGGAAGGTATAACACCTGCCCCTAGGCTGCACTACCACATATATTTTGTGCAGTTGTATGTAAATAACACATTTGTTTAAAGCATTGATTTTGCACTTTGCACTTTATAGCTAGATATTTGTAATCCGGATAATAGGCAGTACATAGGTTTAAAATACCTGGTCGATAGTGGAGATATTTTTTTTTATTTTTTTCGGACATGGACTCCTTTGCTCCTTTTCATGTCTGGTCTGTATATTTTAATGTTGTCTATTTATGGTTTTAAAGCTGTCCCACACTCATTTTCTACATAATGGGTGTGGGGCCTCATTGTGACACAATCTTTACCTGAAACTTGATCCTCAGGCGAAATGTGGCCCACAATTGGCCACCGGTGGTACACTAGAAATGAGGACAAAACTAGGTCATAAGCCTCTAGCTTTAATAGCAGATGTTGTAAATTAGCTAAAGGGGAATTCTTATTCCACTCAGGCCCAGATTGTGAATATTTATGCAAGTTCGGCCAAACAGCATTCAAGCCAAATAAGAGACACAGTCACTATAGTTTAATAGAGGTAGTTTCACACCTAACCTCTAAATTATTCCTAATGCATTTCATATATGAAATAATTTATGGTCAGTTGGGGTGCCCCCCCCCTTTCTGATCTCAGAATGTTGGGTGGTTACAGAAATCTTTTTATTTTTCTTAGCATAGAAGACACAGGTAAACGTCTATTCACATATTTATGTACGTATTTAATATTATATATATGCCATCTCCGTTACAGCAAAGGAAATACATCATAGCGCCAGCCAGCCCATTCCTATTTAACATTCTATGACCGCGGCTGGCCGTGTTTTTATGGATCAATACCGAGGTGTTTTACTTGCAGGAGATGCAGGCTGTAAATTGCTGTGTCACACTGCAAATAAAGAATAAGAGCGCAGCCAAGATCTGCGAGCGCACTACAACCAGAATTAGAATGGCATTCGCAGTTAAAAGTCAAACAGGTATGTGTTTATAAAAAACAGTTATAAGTATATAGCTACAAACACGTTGTCAGCTGTGAGCAGTTTGTAAATAACTGCATACAATGCCTCCAAAAGGTAAACGACTATGCCCAGGTGTGCCTACACTATACATGGTACACACAAACCATGCTTTACACCATCCATGATCCACACTATTAATTGTCCACACCATCCATTGGCAACACCATTCTTGGACCACGCCATCCAAATTAAGTTTTAAATAATAATGCAGTGTACATGTGAGGCCTTGCCAGACCAGATGTAATATGTATGTTATGTAATATGAATGCATGTGGATCTCTGTGTCCCATAAACTACTTTCCCAATAAAAAAAAACCCCAGCCCCAAAAAAGTAAAATGACAGGAGCCCAGAAACCACACATGGAAAACAAGTAAACAAGTATGGAACCTTGCATTAACCTCATCAATGGCACCAATGATGCCTAGCTTAGGGTGCAATAGATCCCCTCCAGCATCAAAAGTGTACTAGACCTTCGAAAGTAAGTAAAGAGTGTCAGTGAGCCACACAGCAGGCTACATGTGGCAGTGGCTCCCGAAATAGAGGTTGGAGACCTCCGGCCTTCACCATTCATGGTCCACACTATACATAGCCAACACCAAGGAACACAAAGGGAAGATCCACGTCTGGGAAAAAATCCTAAATGCTAGAGGCAGAGAAGTCTCTTGATTGGGGTAATCAAGGTGGGTAGGTGGTCTCCACCAACCATGGTTTACCATAGTCTACATCAGTGATGGCAAACCTTTTAGAGTGCCCAAACTTTACACAAAACTTTATTTAAGTGCCTACCTAATCTCTGGTGCCAGAGGGAGATGAAAAAACAAAACAAAATGTGTGTATTGGAAAGATGATAGGTGCCCACAGAGAGGGCTCTGAGTGCCACCTCTGGCACGGTTATCAAATGTTCGCCTTCACTGGACTACACTATTTGAGTGCCAATTACTTCATCTTTGTATCTCTGTTGGGAGATCTACAAAATGTTACCTGTTGGTGGACAGGGTTGAACACAAATGGTCTACACGACCCATGGGCCACACCATTTATGGTTCAAAACATCCACGGACAACATCATCAGTGATCTACATAATCAATTGTCCAAAACAACCAGAGTCAAGCAGGTGGAGAAAAATGTGACAACCTACTTATCTTAGCAGCATCCAGTGCCATGCTTGGCTTCCCCTCCCACCTCCTGGTCTGTGTGAGATGATGAGCTGGAATCTATAGGATTCTGTTGCAGCTCTCGAAGTCCCTAAATAGAAGTCACAGGTAGAGATGAGCGAGTAGTGAAATATTCGAAATTTCGAATTTCGATTCGAATAGACCGCGTTACTCGACTACTCGACCGAATATCGAATCCCATTATAGTCTATGGGAAAAAAATGCTTGACACTTGGAAATCTCAATTCGACCACTTGGAGGTCACCAAGTCCACCCTGAAACATCAGAAAATGATGCCAACACTGCTGGAATGCAACTGGGACAGCAGGGGAAGCATGTCTGGGTGCATATAACGCGCCCAAGTCGCACTATTACGCCACTATCACAGCCTCTCAACAATACACTCCAAACACAATATTACTTCTACGTAAAGTGAGACAAGACAAGGAAACCTTCTTTCCTCTACATTGCCATGGACCCCAAGCCAAACTGTACAAAAAAGAACAAAATTCTGCACCCCTTAAAATCACGTTGCCTAATGACAACCACAGATGGCATAGGCAAGGGGGAAAATAAATAGACCCCACCCCTAATTGTCATTGTGTGTGTGTGTGTGTGTGTGTGTGTGTGTGTGTGTGTGTGTGTGTGAGATGTGGTCAGACATGTCCTCTTGTGTCATTGTGTCACCCCAGCAGTAAGGGAAGCTTAAAGGAGGAGGTTTGTTACAGTGTGTCACCCCAGCAGTAAGGGAAGCTTACAGGAGGAGGTTTGTTACAGTGTTTCACCCCAGCAGTCAGGGAAGCTTACAGGAGGAGGTTTGTTACAGTGTGTCACCCCAGCAGTAAGGGAAGCTTACAGGAGGAGGTTTGTTACAGTGTGTCACCCCAGCAGTAAGGGAAGCTTACAGGAGGAGGTTTGTTACAGTGTGTCACCCCAGCAGTAAGGGAAGCTTAGAGCTGAGACCTCTTAAAAATTGTGTGGAGGCCCAAGATCTGAGACCTCTTAAAAATTGTGTGGAGGCCCAAGAGCTGAGACCTCTCAAACATTGTGTGGAGTCCCAAGAGCTGAGACCTCTTAAAAATTGTGTGGAGGCCCAAGATCTGAGACCTCTTAAAAATTGTGTGGAGGCCCAAGAGCTGAGACCTCTCAAACATTGTGTGGAGGCCCAAGAGCTGAGACCTCTTAAAAATTGTGTGGAGGCCCAAGATCTGAGACCTCTTAAAAATTGTGTGGAGGCCCAAGAGCTGAGACCTCTCAAACATTGTGTGGAGTCCCAAGAGCTGAGACCTTTTAAAAATTGTGTGGAGGCCCAAGAGCTGAGACCTCTTAAAAATTGTGTGGAGGCCCAAGAGCTGAGACCTCTCAAACATTGTGTGGAGGCCCAAGAGCTGAGACCTCTTAAAAATTGTGTGGAGGCCCAAGATCTGAGACCTCTTAAAAATTGTGTGGAGGCCCAAGAGCTGAGACCTCTCAAACATTGTGTGGAGTCCCAAGAGCTGAGACCTTTTAAAAATTGTGTGGAGGCCCAAGAGCTGAGACCTTTTAAAAATTGTGTGGAGGCCCAAGAGCTGAGACCTCTTAAAAATTGTGTGGAGGCCCAAGAGCTGAGACCTTTTAAAAATTGTGTGGAGGCCCAAGAGCTGAGACCTCTCAAACATTGTGTGGAGTCCCAAGAGCTGAGACCTTTTAAAAATTGTGTGGAGGCCCAAGAGCTGAGACCTTTTAAAAATTGTGTGGAGGCCCAAGATCTGAGACCTCTTAAAAATTGTGTGGAGGCCCAAGAGCTGAGACCTCTCAAACATTGTGTGGAGTCCCAAGAGCTGAGATCTTTTAAAAATTGTGTGGAGGCCCAAGAGCTGAGACCTTTTAAAAATTGTGTGGAGGCCCAAGAGCTGAGACCTCTCAAACATTGTGTGGAGGCCCAAGAGCTGAGACCTTTTAAAAATTGTGTGGAGGCCCAAGAGCTGAGACCTTTTAAAAATTGTGTGGAGGCCCAAGAGCTGAGACCTCTCAAACATTGTGTGGAGTCCCAAGAGCTGAGACCTTTTAAAAATTGTGTGGAGGCCCAAGAGCTGAGACCTTTTAAAAATTGTGTGGAGGCCCAAGATCTGAGACCTCTTAAAAATTGTGTGGAGGCCCAAGAGCTGAGACCTCTCAAACATTGTGTGGAGTCCCAAGAGCTGAGACCTTTTAAAAATTGTGTGGAGGCCCAAGAGCTGAGACCTTTTAAAAATTGTGTGGAGGCCCAAGAGCTGAGACCTTTTAAAAATTGTGTGGAGGCCCAAGAGCTGAGACCTCTTAAAAATTGTGTGGAGGCCCAAGAGCTGAGACCTCTCAAACATTGTGTGGAGGCCCAAGAGCTGAGACCTTTTAAAAATTGTGTGGAGGCCCAAGAGCTGAGACCTTTTAAAAATTGTGTGGAGGCCCAAGAGCTGAGACCTCTCAAACATTGTGTGGAGTCCCAAGAGCTGAGACCTTTTAAAAATTGTGTGGAGGCCCAAGAGCTGAGACCTTTTAAAAATTGTGTGGAGGCCCAAGAGCTGAGACCTTTTAAAAATTGTGTGGAGGCCCAAGAGCTGAGACCTCTTAAAAATTGTGTGGAGGCCCAGGAGCTGAGACCTTTTAAAAATTGTGTGGAGGCCCAAGAGCTGAGACCTCTCAAACATTGTGTGGAGGCCCAAGAGCTGAGACCTTTTAAAAATTGTGTGGAGGCCCAAGAGCTGAGACCTCTCAAACATTGTGTGGAGGCCCAAGAGCTGAGACCTCTTAAAAATTGTGTGGAGGCCCAAGAGCTGAGACCTCTCAAACATTGTGTGGAGTCCCACGAGCTGAGACCTTTTAAAAATTGTGTGGAGGCCCAAGAGCTGAGACCTCTCAAACATTGTGTGGAGGCCCAAGAGCTGAGACCTTTTAAAAATTGTGTGGAGGCCCAAGAGCTGAGACCTTTTAAAAATTGTGTGGAGGCCCAAGAGCTGAGACCTCTCAAACATTGTGTGGAGGCCCAAGAGCTGAGACCTTTTAAAAATTGTGTGGAGGCCCAAGAGCTGAGACCTCTCAAACATTGTGTGGAGTCCCAAGAGCTGAGACCTTTTAAAAATTGTGTGGAGGCCCAAGAGCTGAGACCTTTTAAAAATTGTGTGGAGGCCCAAGAGCTGAGACCTTTTAAAAATTGTGTGGAGGCCCAAGAGCTGAGACCTTTTAAAAATTGTGTGGAGGCCCAAGAGCTGAGACCTCTCAAACATTGTGTGGAGGCCCAAGAGCTGAGCACTTATTAGTGCTGCAGCTACGGCTGCTTTAGTGAGGGGTAGCTGCTGCTGCTGGAATAGGGACAGAAAGACTTCAGTGGTGTATTACCACCTATATACAAAACTATATACACTCTGCTCAAAACGGCTGCTTTAGTGAGGGGTAGCTGCTGATGCTGGAATAGGGACAGAAAGACTTCAGTGGTGTATTAGCACCTATATACAAAACTATATTTTGCACTACTGTTTTGTGTCCTCTGTGCCAACAAAACACTGTTTTATACACGGTGCGTATAGGCACCATTTCACCTTCTGGCAGTATACGGCTGTATAGCCAGGTGTTTTTCTTAAAAATATTTTTTATATTTGGCACTACTGTTTTGTGTCCTCTTTACCAACAAAACCTTGTTATATACCCGGTGCGTATAGGCACCATTTCACCTTCTGGCAGTATACGGCTGTATAGCCAGGTGTTCTTCTTAAAAATATTTTTATATTTGGCATAACGCGTGGCCAAAAAAGTAAAACGTCTGAAATGCGGAGGGCTAGCGCAAAGGGACGTGGACGAGGACGGGGGCGCGGAAATGCTGGTGGGGGCACAAACCGCGTTGAAGCCAGTGGGGATACAATGCGTGCTGATGAGGGGCAGCCAGCATTACGCTCATCCAGCTTCCCTGCCTTTATGGGACAGTTATGCGGGGGGCGGGGTACACCTCTGTTAAAGCCTGAGCAGCGTGAACAGGTGGTGCAATGGATGGCCGATAACGCTTCCAGTCACTTGTCCACCACCCAGTCATCCACACAGTCTCACTCTGACCCTCCTTCCTCCCAACCTGGCCAACAGAGTCAGCCCACCCTTGACCCCTCCCAGGACCTCTTTTCGGGTCCTTTTCCAGATGTGCTGCAAGAATCCCAGGAGCTAGCAGAGGAATTTGTTTGTAGTGATGCCCAAACACTTGAGCATCCGCCATCTGCTAGTGATGTGGACCCGGAACCAGCATCTGCTATCATGAGCGATGATGATGATGAGACGCAGTTGCCATCAAGGGAGGCTGTTGGAATGTCCAGTGGGCAGGAGGAGGAGCAGAGAGAGGAAGTGGAAGAGGAGGTGGTGGACGACGAAATGACCGACCCCACTTGGACAGGGGTGATGTCCAGCGGGGAAAGCAGTGGAGATGCGGTCTGCGCATCACCGAATAAGGCAGCAAGAGGCAGAGGACAGTCCAGAGGCAGAGGACAGTCCAGACAGAGAAGGCAGGCCACAGCCAGCAGGGCCGAAGCTCTTCCCGGCAGCAGGCAGTCGCGCGAAGCTCCCCCATCGAGGCCTCGTACTTCTGTGGTGTGGAGATTTTTTAATGTTTGCGCGGATGACAAATTGAGCGCGGTTTGCGCAATCTGCCACTCAAAACTGAGTAGGGGCTCTGAGAAGAGCAATCTGACCACCTCAGGCATGCGCCGTCACTTGGAATTCAAGCACTGGGCTGAGTGGGAGAGAGCAAACGCAATACAACCTGCGCCCCGTCTTGCTGCCACTGCCTCTTCCCCTTTGTTGTGTGCTGCCACTGCGGTCCAGACCTCCAGCCAGGACACCTCCACATCTGCCTCTGCCTCGGCTACTTTGGGGCCTTCTCCTTCAGCCCCCCCTTCCCCCGCATCTTCGTCTGCACCTTCCATCTCCTCGTCCCATCAACTGTCCATCTCGCAGGCGTTCAACCGCAGGCGGAAGTACGCCTCCAGTCACCCCCAAGCCCAAGCCTTAACCTGCCTCATCTCCAAACTGCTGGCCCTGGAGATGTTGCCGTTTTGGCTTGTGGAGACGCAGGCCTTCCGCGACCTGATGGCGGCTGCCGCACCTCGCTATTCCGTCCCTAGCTGCCACTATTTTTCCCGGTGTGGCGTCCCCGCCCTGCACCAGCACGTGTCGCGTAACATCAGGCGGACCCTGAGGTACGCAGTCAGCGCAAAGGTCCACTTGACCACCGACTCGTGGACAAGCGCTTGCGGCCAAGGACGCTACATCTCTTTGACGGCACACTGGGTGAATGTTGTGGAAGCGGGGACGGGGTCGCAAACAGGGACGGCCTACATACCACCCCCGCCCAAGATTGCCAGCACAGGTTCTGATAGACCCCCCTCCTCTTCCTCCTCCTCCTCCTCCTCTGCCTTAACATCGCCCTCAGCCCCTAGCTGGAAGCGTTGCAGCACTGGCACGGGGAGACGTCAGCAGGCGGTGCTTAAGCTCATCAGCTTGGGCGACAGGAAGCACAGCGCCGCAGAGGTGAGGCACGCCATATTGCAGCAGACAGAGATGTGGCTGTCGCCGCTGCAGCTAGGACCAGGCATGGTCGTGTGCGATAACGGCCGTAACCTGGTGGCGGCTCTGGAGCTTGCAGAACTCAATCACGTACCATGCCTGGCCCACGTTTTTAATTTGGTAGTACAAAAGTTTCTAAAGACTTACCCCAACCTGGCAGAGCTACTGGTCAAAGTGCGGCGCTTGTGCGCTCACTTTCGGAAGTCAACTGTAGCTGCTGCTAGCTTAAAAAAAAACCCAGCAACGCCTCCATTTGCCTCAACATCGGCTGTTGTGCGACCTGCCCACTCGCTGGAATTCCACCTATTGCATGTTGGCCAGGGTGTGTGAGCAGCAGAAAGCGTTGATGGAGTACCAGATGATGCATCCACGCGTGCCTCCAACTCAGCTCCCTCAGTTTGCCAACCACGAGTGGCCATGGATGGCAGACATATGCGATGTATTGCGTATCTTTGAGGAGTCCACTAAGAAGGTCAGCAGCGAGGACGCTATAGTGAGCGTAACCATCCCGCTCCTAGGCGTCCTTAAAGAATCGCTCATCGCAATAAGGGAGAACGCATTGCACACAGAGGAGATGGGGGTAGGAGGAGACGCAACGCAGGTAGACAGTCAGACCACACTTTTGTCTGCTGCTCGGTGGCAGTTGCAGGAGGAGGATGAGGAGGAGGAGGACAACGTGGAGGTGGCTGTGGAAGAGGATGCTGGCGGCGAGGGTAGCAGTCAGGCTGTGTGCGTCCCATTGGTTCAGCGCGGATGGGGCGGAGAGGAGGAGGAAGAGGAGGAAATGGAAAATGATCCTTCTGGTGGGGGCAGTGAGGTCATGCCTACTCAGAGTCTGGCACACATGGCTGACTTCATGCTGGGCTGCTTTTCCCGGGACATACGTGTTGTCCGGATATTGGAGAACAAACTATACTGGGTCTTCGCACTCCTGGACCCCCGGTATAAAGATAACTTCTCCTCTTTTATTCCGGTAGAGGAGAGGACGAATCGATTACTGGAATACCAGAGGGAACTCTTGCAGAACATGATGCAGATTTTCCCACCCAGCATCGCTGGCGGCAGAGAGGAGAGTGTCTCCCAGAGTCTGACAACATCGATCAGGCCCACAGCCACCAGGGGAACACTCTCCAAGGTGTGGGACACGTTCATGTCACCCCCTCGTGCAACTTCCATCACTGCGGGGCCCGCTATCAGCAGGAGGGACAAGTATCGGCGGATGTTGCGGGACTACCTGGCAGACCACACCCCTGTCCTCCCCGATCCCTCGGCGACCTACACTTACTGGGTCTCCAAGTTGGACACGTGGCTGGAACTGTCCCTGTACGCCTTGGAGGTGCTTGCCTGCCCTGCCGCCAGCGTGCTATCAGAAAGGGTGTGTTCAGCGCAGCCGGGGGCATTATAACCGTTAAGCGCAGCCGCCTGTCAACCGACAGTGCCGACAGGCTGACGCTAATCAAAATGAACAGCAAGTGGATTGACCCGGACTTTGCTTGTACAACAGTGGAAAGCAGCCAAGAGTGAAGTGCCATCTGTATGAAGTGCCATTTCCTCCTCCTCCTCCTCCTCCTCCTTAACCGCCGTAGAATTGCTGTATTAATGAAAAAATTTATGGCTCACCTCTTAGGCTTAATACAATCAATTTTTAAGAGGTCTCAACTCTTGGGCCTCCACACAATGTTTGAGAGGTCTCAGCTCTTGGGCCTCCACACAATTTTTAAAAGGTCTCAGCTCTTGGGCCTCCACACAATTTTTAAAAGGTCTCAGCTCTTGGGCCTCCACACAATTTTTAAAAGGTCTCAGCTCTTGGGCCTCCACACAATTTTTAAAACATAGCAGCCCTAATAAGGGCTCTCAATGACTCTCTTGTCTTCTGGTAGCTGGTATATATGGTGGTAAATGCGATATTCTGAGCTTCTGGGGCCCTGCCTGCCTACATAAGAGCTATATACTGTTCAGCATAGTAGCCCTAATAAGGGCTCTTAAGGACTCTCTTGTCTTCTGGTAGCTGGTATATATGGTGGTAAAAGGTATATTCTGAGCTTCTGGGGCCCTGCCTGACTACATAGAAAATGAGCTATATACTGTTCAACATAGCAGCACTAATAAGGGATTAAGGACTCTCTTGTCTTCTGGTAGCTGGTATATATGGTGGTAAAAGGTATATTCTGAGCTTCTGGGGCCCTGCCTGACTACATAGAAAATGAGCTATATACTGTTCAACATAGCAGCACTAATAAGGGATTAAGGACTCTCTTGTCTTCTGGTAGCTGGTATATATGGTGGTAAAAGGTATATTCTGAGCTTCTGGGGCCCTGCCTGACTACATAGAAAATAAGCTATATACTGTTCAGCATAGTAGCCCTAATAAGGGCTCTGAAGGACTCTCTTGTCTTCTGGTAGCTGGTATATATGGTGGTAAAAGGTATATTCTGAGCTTCTGGGGCCCTGCCTGCCTACATAGGATATGAGCTATATACTGTTCAACATAGCAGCACTAATAAGGGATTAAGGACTCTCTTGTCTTCTGGTAGCTGGTATATATGGTGGTAAAAGGTATATTCTGAGCTTCTGGGGCCCTGCCTGACTACATAGAAAATGAGCTATATACTGTTCAGCATAGTAGCCCTAATAAGGGCTCTTAAGGACTCTCTTGTCTTCTGGTAGCTGGTATATATGGTGGTAAAAGGTATATTCTGAGCTTCTGGGGCCCTGCCTGACTACATAGAAAATGAGCTATATACTGTTCAGCATAGTAGCCCTAATAAGGGCTCTTAAGGACTCTCTTGTCTTCTGGTAGCTGGTATATATGGTGGTAAAAGGTATATTCTGAGCTTCTGGGGCCCTGCCTGACTACATAGGATATGAGCTATATACTGTTCAACATAGCAGCACTAATAAGGGATTAAGGACTCTCTTGTCTTCTGGTAGCTGGTATATATGGTGGTAAAAGGTATATTCTGAGCTTCTGGGGCCCTGCCTGACTACATAGAAAATGAGCTATATACTGTTCAACATAGCAGCACTAATAAGGGATTAAGGACTCTCTTGTCTTCTGGTAGCTGGTATATATGGTGGTAAAAGGTATATTCTGAGCTTCTGGGGCCCTGCCTGACTACATAGAAAATGAGCTATATACTGTTCAGCATAGTAGCCCTAATAAGGGCTCTTAAGGACTCTCTTGTCTTCTGGTAGCTGGTATATATGGTGGTAAAAGGTATATTCTGAGCTTCTGGGGCCCTGCCTGACTACATAGAAAATGAGCTATATACTGTTCAACATAGCAGCACTAATAAGGGATTAAGGACTCTCTTGTCTTCTGGTAGCTGGTATATATGGTGGTAAAAGGTATATTCTGAGCTTCTGGGGCCCTGCCTGCCTACATAGGATATGAGCTATAAACTGTTCAACATAGCAGCACTAATAAGGGATTAAGGACTCTCTTGTCTTCTGGTAGCTGGTATATATGGTGGTAAAAGGTATATTCTGAGCTTCTGGGGCCCTGCCTGACTACATAGAAAATGAGCTATATACTGTTCAGCATAGTAGCCCTAATAAGGGCTCTTAAGGACTCTCTTGTCTTCTGGTAGCTGGTATATATGGTGGTAAAAGGTATATTCTGAGCTTCTGGGGCCCTGCCTGACTTCATAGAAAATGAGCTATATACTGTTCAGCATAGTAGCCCTAATAAGGGCTCTTAAGGACTCTCTTGTCTTCTGGTAGCTGGTATATATGGTGGTAAAAGGTATATTCTGAGCTTCTGGGGCCCTGCCTGACTACATAGGATATGAGCTATATACTGTTCAACATAGCAGCACTAATAAGGGATTAAGGACTCTCTTGTCTTCTGGTAGCTGGTATATATGGTGGTAAAAGGTATATTCTGAGCTTCTGGGGCCCTGCCTGACTACATAGAAAATGAGCTATATACTGTTCAGCATAGTAGCCCTAATAAGGGCTCTTAAGGACTCTCTTGTCTTCTGGTAGCTGGTATATATGGTGGTAAAAGGTATATTCTGAGCTTCTGGGGCCCTGCCTGACTACATAGGATATGAGCTATATACTGTTCAACATAGCAGCACTAATAAGGGATTAAGGACTCTCTTGTCTTCTGGTAGCTGGTATATATGGTGGTAAAAGGTATATTCTGAGCTTCTGGGGCCCTGCCTGACTACATAGAAAATGAGCTATATACTGTTCAGCATAGTAGCCCTATTAAGGGCTCTTAAGGACTCTCTTGTCTTCTGGTAGCTGGTATATATGGTGGTAAAAGGTATATTCTGAGCTTCTGGGGCCCTGCCTGACTACATAGAAAATGAGCTATATACTGTTCAGCATAGTAGCCCTAATAAGGGCTCTTAAGGACTCTCTTGTCTTCTGGTAGCTGGTATATATGGTGGTAAAAGGTATATTCTGAGCTTCTGGGGCCCTGCCTGACTACATAGAAAATGAGCTATATACTGTTCAACATAGCAGCACTAATAAGGGATTAAGGACTCTCTTGTCTTCTGGTAGCTGGTATATATGGTGGTAAAAGGTATATTCTGAGCTTCTGGGGCCCTGCCTGACTACATAGAAAATGAGCTATATACTGTTCAGCGTAGTAGCCCTAATAAGGGCTCTTAAGGACTCTCTTGTCTTCTGGTAGCTGGTATATATGGTGGTAAAAGGTATATTCTGAGCTTCTGGGGCCCTGCCTGACTACATAGAAAATGAGCTATATACTGTTCAGCATAGTAGCCCTAATAAGGGCTCTTAAGGACTCTCTTGTCCTCTGGTAGCTGGTATATATGGTGGTAAAAGGTATATTCTGAGCTTCTGGGGCCCTGCCTGACTACATAGAAAATGAGCTATATACTGTTCAACATAGTAGCCCTAATAAGGGCTCTTAAGGACTCTCTTGTCTTCTGGTAGCTGGTATATATGGTGGTAAAAGGTATATTCTGAGCTTCTGGGGCCCTGCCTGACTACATAGAAAATGAGCTATATACTGTTCAACATAGCAGCACTAATAAGGGATTAAGGACTCTCTTGTCTTCTGGTAGCTGGTATATATGGTGGTAAAAGGTATATTCTGAGCTTCTGGGGCCCTGCCTGACTACATAGAAAATGAGCTATATACTGTTCAGCATAGTAGCCCTAATAAGGGCTCTTAAGGACTCTCTTGTCTTCTGGTAGCTGGTATATATGGTGGTAAAAGGTATATTCTGAGCTTCTGGGGCCCTGCCTGCCTACATAGGATATGAGCTATATACTGTTCAACATAGCAGCACTAATAAGGGATTAAGGACTCTCTTGTCTTCTGGTAGCTGGTATATATGGTGGTAAAAGGTATATTCTGAGCTTCTGGGGCCCTGCCTGACTACATAGAAAATGAGCTATATACTGTTCAGCGTAGTAGCCCTAATATGGGCTCTTAAGGACTCTCTTGTCTTCTGGTAGCTGGTATATATGGTGGTAAAAGGTATATTCTGAGCTTCTGGGGCCCTGCCTGACTACATAGAAAATGAGCTATATACTCTTCAGCGTAGTAGCCCTAATAAGGGCTCTTAAGGACTCTCTTGTCTTCTGGTAGCTGGTATATATGGTGGTAAAAGCTATATTCTGAGCTTCTGGGGCCCTGCCTGCCTACATATGAGCCATATACCGTTCAGCGTAGTAGCCCTAATAAGGGCTCTTAATGACTCTCTTGTCTTCTGGTAGCTGGTATAGATGGTGGTAAAAGCGATATCCCGAGCTTCTGGGGCCCTGCCAGCGACAGCCTGTCTTTCCCTGCTGTGAGCGTCTGTCCCTCAAGTTCAAGCTGCTAATGCTGACGAAGAGGAAGTGCTGAGTTTTGTATATTCGAGGTCACATGGTTTTTCCAGCCAATGCGTGTAGACGCCGTTTTCGCGATGCCAGCGTCCTCCCAGGACCTGTCCCACCCCCCCTGCATGGTGATTGGTGTAAAAAACGCGCCAGGGAAGGTGGGAGGGGAAACGAATTGTGAGTGCGCCATCGCCGCTGTACTCGATCGAAATCGAGTATGACGAACAGCGTAGTATTCGATCGAATACCGGCTCGGTCGAATACTACTCGCTCATCACTAGTCACAGGCGGTTGCAGTGTGTGGTGCAGTTTCCAGTCCCCAGTCATAGGTATGCCTGGTGATAAATGCCTTACAGTGGTGATTTGGGGTAGTGGGAGAGTGCTGAGTGAGAGAGTCTCTTGGGCCACATTTCCACGGGGTAAGTCTGCTAAACTATCAGTCCTTCAAGCTTTCCATTCTGTGCTAATAATAAATGTCACTTCATTTCCTTAGCTTTGTTTTTCCCAATAATCACAGCTAGTGCTCCCAGTAGATGAAATCAGGCCACAATTGTGGCCTAAATTATCCCTCAATGTTTCAGGAGCATGTATGCTCGCTCCAGCGAGTTACTTGCTTGTATTTCTCAACATGCTAGTCAGTTGCCCCACATATCTCCCAATATGCATGCTGCTTGGTAATGTGCATAAGTGCTCCTGAACCAATCTGACCCACACTGCTGCACAGAGCTGTCGGCTGCCGTCTGATTTCTGTGATTATTATGGAGAGCACACAAAGGAAAGTTTGAAGGGGCTTATTAGACCTATGTTTAGTGTACAGGAACAATAAATAAGAAAGCAACATGCAAGGGGCTATATTTAAAAGGAAATACTTTACCTCCTTATGGCATTTCAATGCATTGCAGATTTATTTCTGGAGTTGGCACAAAAAGAAAGAAAAAACTGTCGACCAATGTGTTCCAGCAAGTGGAAGGCAGTTAAGGTCAGTGACTCACCAGCTGAATAAACTGGTGACATGTTGTGAAGGGGAGCACAGTGGGAGGCATGCGGGGAGGGTCCCCCCTGAGCGAGCGGTGTGATCATCCTAATCCTCCGGCTTCCTAGGAGAGCGCAGATGGAAGGCAGCCAGGCCACGTATAATGGGGGCCTTTGTGGTGGCGCACAACATCAGGACCCACATTATAGACACATGTCATGTCAGAATCCAAATGTCACAGAGGATGGCGCCGGGGGGTTGGTTTCTAGACAGCAGACCTCACTGGCAACTCTGACCTATGGAGGGTCTTAGTCTGTGGATGCTTCAACGCTGAGCTGATCTATCTATTATTTTTTTTTAATTCTTTCTTTTGTTAAAATGAAAGAAGTTTTAAATATATGCAATCAGTTACTATTCTACACACAGAACACTGCTGCTGTGGCCACTGCTGAGCTCACTTACAATTACACATGGCCAGCAGCAGTGTTCTGTGGGAACAGGGATCACATCTCTCTTCTTGGAGATCTTGGTGTACAGTTGCTAATAGCAACAGATGCAGAGATGCAAAACCGCATCTATAAAGCACAAAACAACAGTGAAACATTTGCTAACATAAGAATTGCATTTATTCTCTTCTTACACCAAGCGGACAGGATTTGAGAGCTGTGCAGTCACCAGGGAAGAGTCCACAGCTTCTCATTGGTCAAAGACAGTTATTCCGCACTACATAAACGTGGAAGTGAAATCAAGAGGAAGCAGCAAAGCCCACGTGATTAACTGTGTCTTGCCCCATCCGAAGCTGTGCCGCTTTAATGGTATTCCAGATTATAATGTTGGGGGGGAGGGGGCGGCCCTGTTTTTCCACTTAGACACATGCAGGGGTAGTTAGCCATGATGTTATTATTAGAGAGTGTCTATGGTCACATTAACCCCAAATACAGTCTATGGAGGTGAGGTATAGTATGCAGCAGCGCAGAGGAACACTGGGGGTCGCTTCTCATCCATGGCACACTAAACTACTCCTCGCATTACCGGTAATTAATAAATAATTATCTTTTGCTGATATCTTTCCAACCAGTGGAATTCATAAACAGCAGAATACAAGTGCATTTTCAGGTACACCATCTGACAAAGCTCTGGCAGCAAAATCGGAGAATTTGATATAAAATGAGAGGAGTGAGTCAAATCCAGATAGACATTTGTGGTGTAACAGAAACTGGCTTTGCTGGAACATGTGTGCAGTATGAGAATGTCACCTTACATGGTGGCTAACACAGGCAGAGAATATAAGTTAAAGAACGCAGCTGAATAAAGGGGAAGTACAACACATCAGAAAAATGCATATAGAGACTACAGCTAGGCATTGGTAACAGCACCATCTACTGTCATTACTGTAAACTGCAGTTGATCTGGCAAAAGTCCCAAATTCCCATTAGGAGACAAGCAGAAGCTGTTGCAATGTATTGTATCTCCAACATTTTGTACTTTGCCTGTTATGTGGTTTTTGGGAAGGGATTCTGCACACTGTCACTTATGGGGTTATTGGGGGAGATTCTGCCACACTGTCTGCTGGGCGATGGGGGCAGGACTTTTCCTTTACCAGCCCCACGTGGGGGTATTCTGCATGCTTCCTGCTGTCGTGTTCTGCATGCTCCCTAGCACGTTTCCACTAGTGTGCGTGTGTGTTTGTGTGTGTGTGTGTGTGTGTGTGTGTGTGTGTGTGTGTAGGGGGGGGGGGGTTATGGGGCATATATGGCCATTGTATGGCTGCACACACATAGAAATGTTTCCCTTGCATTCCTTTGCTCAAGAGCACTCTGGTTACAATATAGCTTCCTTTCCTGTAGGCCTTGACTGCTGCTTAATGTAGGTTTCTCTAATCAGGGTACATACATCTCCAGCAAGATGCTGGGTGTAGCTCCAATCAGCATCTTCTCTTTGCCATATATAAGGTTAGGCCAAGGAAGGCATTGATTGCATTGGATGATTGGAGCTATGAGGTGTTATTAGCCTGCCTTAAAGGAGGTGTTATGCTGGCAGACATTAAATACTGTATCTCCCTCTATTCAAGCTTGAATTCTTTTTTCTAACATAAATGACTTGTTTCGCACACCTTTTTGCCAGTCTTCCTGTCCAAGATGCAAACCCGTCTGTCATCCAATGAGAACCCCGTGTTGTTCAGATAAAAGTGCACAGCTCAGTTTGTCTCCACAGGGCCGAGAGACCTTTCTACCTCTGGGAGTCCAAAATTGCTGTTGTCTTTCATGTTATATGCAATGTCCCTGAAAATAATAAAGAAACAGCCCAGTGGACAGTTGTGATATCATTGTTTGGCTTCATCTTCAATCTCCTCGAGTAGAGTAAACACCATTCATTCCATCACTTCCATTATCAGTCAGTGTTTGTAAACTCAACTTCACTTGTTATGACTAGCTAAAGTGCTGCCGTAAATGAAGAAACATTACGTGCTCTTTCCTCGGTTATGTCATATTACCTGCTGATGGAGCATGAACTGGACCATCAATTACTTTTCCATGGCCAACGTGGGTGGCCAGGATTAAATGTACAGGTCAGGCCTAGTCTAACAAGCCCCCCACTCAGTAAGGATGTCATATGTTAAGTGGATATACTATAGTCACCTATCCCATCCCATACACTATATATAAATATATAAACATATATTGTTAGGATTGGTGTTGCTACTGGCAATGATAAACTCTGGAAACTGTTCAAAGTGAAGTATAGCGCAGTTTATTTGGGAAACAAGCCCAACATTAACTCATTGCATTCCAGCTTACAAATAGGGGCAACATCAATGGCAACATAAATCCTTCCCCCCGGGTTGTACTAAATTCTTGCTTGTGTCATATTATAGGAAGGGCATTGTTCTTAAAGCTTAACAAAACTCACCCGGGACGGCCCTGGAATCTAAAAGATTTCATGGCCATCTGCTGGCCTTATCCCCAATTAGAATGCCCCATTGTGTGAAACCCTCGCTCCAACAATGCATGTGTGGGCTCTTGTCCAATGAGAGTCATCTGCCATGGCTATGTAATTCGGCAAACTATTTTTATTGCTGTTAATGGGGAGCATGCGCTGCTGCTCCGCCTGTATCCCCGCCAGCATGTGCCGCTCCCACCAGACCTTATCAGATGGGGGAGTATAAGGGGGTGCGCCTGGTTCACAGGAGCATTGAACTAACCTTAGCTACTCCTTATGCCATCATTAAGCCCTGCACTAAATACTCCAGAGCTCCATTCTTGCCCCTCTATCATAAAATCTCCATGAGGGGAAGGTGAGCTTGCATGTATGTAGCAGGGGCTATGCAAGGTCTATGCAAGCCAGGACTGTGTCTGGCACTAGAGGCTTTAGGTATTCTTTAAAACTGTGATTTACTCAAAAGGTTAACACCCCCCCCCCTCGCTAATCTTACCAGTTTAAAACAAGTATAAAGAACTCAGACTAAAGTCTTAAAAAGTTCAGGTTAAAGTGGCCCAATCACCGACTAACTGCTCCTGGGTGTATCCCACACAATCTCTTTACACCTTTCCGCCAGTCCTAGCTGCGACTGGCATTCCTACGAGCTGAGGCGTGCCCCTGCGACCAGCCCTTCACATATGCTGAGACAGGAGAGCGTGTGCTCCACAGTGAAACTGGCTGCCGCCGCTCCCTATGTTGATGCTCAGTTTTAACTAGCTCTTAACAAAGCACTGATTGGATGAGAGCCAGAGCATGTGCCAAGGAGTGTCTGTCCCCTGTAGGGTGGAGTATCATACTAATGCAGTGAAGGTATGAGAGGATAATCCTACGCAGACAGTCCTGGCAGGGCCCCCCAACCAACAGCCTCTGTAGAGAGTCTCCGCAGGACCCCCCTAAACCACAACTCTATGAGGACAGCCCACAACCCAATACAGTGTCTGGGGGTGGTCCACCAAAGCCATCGCTCTTCTCAGCAGATCAGGCACCAAACATGAGTCCTGCCCCTAATACCAGCCTGGGCATACTTTTGCATTTTGGCTGTGAAAGTGCTGTGTTCTATATTGCAAGCAAAATAGATACAAATATAGTGGGCAGCACAGGTAAATCCTGACCCATTATTGTGGTTTGGTGTATTGTTTTGCACTTTACTAGAAGTTTTATGGCAATATATGGCCAGTGTATGGTTACACACACATAGGAATGTTTCCTTTGCATTTAACTATGCCACCCGGTGAAAAGTTGTGAGTTAGATGCTTTGCTCAAGAGCATTCAGTCTCGAACATTCAGTCCTCTGGTCACAAAATTGTTTCCTTTCCTGTAGGCCTTGACTGCTCCTTTAATGTAGGTTTTTCTAATCAGGGTACATAAATCTCCAGCATGATGCTGGGTGTAGCACCAATCACCATCTTCTCTTTGCCATATATAAGGTTAGGTCAAGGAAGGCATTGATTGCATTGGATGATTGGAGCAATTAGGTGTTATTAGCTTGCCTGAGGTCTTAGCTTGCTGGCAGTGCTGGCACTAGAAGTGTCCTCACTCATGGAAGCCAGCGGCCATCTTTCTGTAGCCCTGGCTGGGGCAAAATGTAAACGCCAGCACAGCAGCTCCACCGCCACTGAAAGGAAGATGATTGCAGGCCGAGATGAGTTACAGCAACTTCCTGATGCTTCACCCTGCTCAGCAGCCCATCAACAAGCTTTTCTGTGTTTGGGCCGGACGCCAAACTCGAACACAGACTTCTGGAGGGCGGGATTCTTTTTGCCTTGAGAGTTATTTAGCCTAGGAACTGCCCAGGGACCAGCAGCACCTGCTCCTCAGACCTTGCTGCTGGTAAATGTTGGATTAGTGTTCTGTAAGATATAAACTGCCTATCACGTTTCTGTTTAATTGTTGGAAACTATTACTGCATATTATATTACTTATAATGCAAACTTAGATATTTGTGCCTCCGGGTGTACATTTACTGACTGAATTCTCTACTGTCCAGGCGATCCTCTATCCCTTCCAAGCCTGGTGGAATGAATATGCAGTAGGAAACTCTTTTTAGGTCTAAACGTTTCTTTCCAAAATGAAAAAAAAAACGGTGGAATTTACTGTCTCAACATGATTGCTGCCAGCTCGGTATCCAGTGTTTTATGCCTCCATCCAACATGTCTAACAGGCCATGAAATATTCACTTGTTTCTCGATTAAGTGGTGGTTGGGCTCACTTTGTACAATAAGATGGCGATGCATTAACATTGTATACAAACTGTTCATTAGCGCCACTCAACAGCTGGTGAGAATGCAACAAAATCAGGAAAACGTGACTCATTAACGTTCATTTTTTTTCCTATTAGAAATAGTTGCCTGTGATGAAGAGTTTTATTATAACAAGTTGTTAAATGGCCCTGTAGTTGGGATTATTTTGCTGCTTATCAGTGCCTATATCACATCATGTTCTTCAGTAAGACATATTGAGATCTGAGTTTTTGCAATGAATGATGAGCAAGAACAGAGTCCCATCCTGTGCAGTTATTCCCCCCCCACAAGACCTAGATAAAACCTTGGTTTATAATTAGAAATAGATAGTCAAAATTTGTCAAGTGAGATACTTTTAGAAGTCTGGCCTGGGATGAGGCAACATTGCAAAAGTCATTTGAGTTCAGTTGATGTCCTTTAAAGTGGACCAAAACCCAGAATTTTGACTATCCTGGGTTTTGGTTCTTGCCCCTGGGCACCCCGATCGGGGATGCCCCACTGTGTGAAACCCAGAGTATCCAGCTATACTTTATCCAACCATCATTTGCTCAGTTCCATTCCTGTATGACCACACTCCAAAGCAGTCACACGGCCAACCCTGCCCCTTGATCCTTTTGCACAACTGAGCACAGCAAGCTGCAAAGGTCTCACATCTGGCTCGGTCCACAACAGTGCATGCTTTTGCACCATGACATGTCCTTTGCAGCTCAGCCACACACAGGAATAGCAAGGCCAGAGGCTTGCTTTTGACTATATAATTTACATATACTCCTTTATTGATTGATGAAAATGGCTCAGTTTGAAACTCTCTAATATTGATCAGAATGGAAATTCTTTTGGATTTGACTTCTTTTTCTTAATTCTCTTTACATTGATCAAAATGAAAATGGAATAGAATAACTTGGCAGGTGGAAAGCCACTAAAATGAAGTTTCCTCATTCCAAATAAATACAAATCAAAATGATGTATCAAACTAAAATAAATGAGTGTATAGCTAGCATGGCCCTAGCAGATGGCCTCCTCTCTTCTGCTGCCTCAAGGATCTGAACATGCCTTGGGCCGTTCATGCTTATAGAAGAAGTATGGCAGAGCCCCCTTGCATGGGGAGGTGTGTATCTTATTTCATAAGCCATTTTAGGACATAGGGTACTGAATGACCTCTCTTTCTTGTGCTGTTATTCTACAGGAAGGTAAGATTGCTTTCCCAGCCCTCTGCAGAGTAGGATGCCATATGTTCACATAAGCTGAGGTGTGACTTCTGGAAATTGTGTACAAAAGTAGACAAAAAGTAAAAAGGAAATGAGCACTCGACAAAAAAAAACAAACACACTCAACTGAGCTGAAGGCAGGTGCAGAACTAATAAAAAATTAACTAAGGAAATGATTTGTAGCCTTTGGATCTGATATCAGGTAAATGCATTGGGCACGCTGTTAGTTTTAACGCGCTGTGTACAAGTTACTGCTAATAAATGACACACATTAACAAACTGTGATTAGACGTGGCATGTTGCTAGATCTACCATGACCAACTGGGAGGGCTCTTGCATAAGCTGATGCCATTTATATTCACAGAACATTCCTCAAGAAACACGATTGTACCTGATATGTAATTTCCCTGGGGCCGCTGTGCTTAGGATATAGCATCTGAAGTGCGCAAGCGCAGCAAGCAAGACAGTTAATAAAGACTACCAGGCTTGGTCACACACACGGTACACGTAGGGATGTATGGGAATCTCCTGGTTTCTAGATCATAGCATTGGAATTTGAGATAGCCTTAGTCAAGAGGTTAAATGAGACACGCACAGCAACAGCACAGACTAGACCAAACAATGAATTACAGAGCATACCCATATTTACATTGGTTATTCTATATATTCTTTGTAGGCCGATGTGATTGTGCCTCCAAGGGTCTTATTCCTTGTTAAACTCTGCAATAACATTGTATGTCAATGGGTTTATTAGAATTCAAAGTGGTTGATGTCATGTGCTTTTTATCCGAATGTGGCTTCTTGTGATTAGTCAAATAAATCAAATCATCACAGTGGTAGGGCATCTTATAACCTGGCAGTATTCAATTTGATAATTTAGGTAGAATGTGAATGGTCAGAGCGTGGGTCTTAAAAGTAAATAAATGTTTTTCAGTAGCTTCGAAGCCAAATCGAAGGACCTAGGCGATTCTAATATGTAAATCTACCCCCTTCACATTCACTGGACAGTTTAGAGATGGGGAGATTCTTGCTACTAAGGGGATCTTTGGGTGGAAATGCCCTTTCCTTAGCCTTGGGTAACATGCCAAACAATGTGCAAATGAATTTCCTACTGGACTTTCTGAATACTCTTTCTACTTTCTACTTTAGTATTGGATCCCTTATTAGCGTCTTGATACAACACACATCCCATCTAAAAGAAGAAAAGAACCTTCAAAGTTATTGGAAGAGGTCCGAAAATAAGAATCATCCCCAAAAAACAAAAATGGCAAAGACAATTTGTTAGCGCTAACCAAAGTGCAGGAACATCCACAACAAAAAAACAAAAGACCTTGATAGGATAGCATGAAGAAATATGGTATATCTGACTCCAGTTTACAGACCCTAAATGAGGCAGACGCAGAATTGTTAGAAGCCCCCATCGCCAGTGAAGAATTAATGCTATTACAAAAAAAATCTTTAGGCAAATCCCAATTTCTGCGTAGTACACAGTTTTTCAAGGCATATCGTAATACTGACCCACTCTAATCAGCATTTGATAGAGTGAACTGGAAATTACTTCAGTCTGGAGATTTTAGAATACATGGGACTTAGATGACTTCGCGCATATTAATGTGTGGCTGGAGAAGCTAATTGGAATCCCAGCCACTCACATCATATTGGGCTTTCACAGAGCTGGACATCCCAGTTCAGGAGGCTCCGGGGAGAGGGAATCAGTCTCATAGACTCCAGGGCCGGTTTTGCACCACTTTAACTCCTCTGATGAGATCAGACCTGACTTCTGTACCACATGGGAAAGAAACTTAGGCCGGAAATTCTCAGCGAAGGAATGGGAGAAAAACGTCACCCTCTCACACAAAACTCAATTTACACTATGGCCCTTATTTATGAAGGAATAGCGACAGGTAGCGACTGGTGAGTGACCGGTAATGACGGGCACCGCCACGAGAACGCCGGCTCCCCACCACAATCACACATTTATCAAGCCGATCCTGCTTAGCGACTGAGATAGCGCCAGATAGCCACTCATTCATCATTATTCCAGCCTCAGCCCACAGCGCCAGCGTCCAACCTTGAACAGCGACAGGTATGACCTCTCGCTACCTGGCGCTCTCCAATGCATTTCAATGGAACAATCTTTAAATATTCATAATTAATTGTTATTAATTTTTTTTTTATTTTTTTTAAATGTGAAAAATTCTGTGACCACTTCTGCCATGTTAGATAATTTTTTTAAGGTAAAAAAAAAAAAAAAATTGTACAGAATTGATATTACAGGTCTGATATTATTGTATTCATATTACTAAATTCTTTAAAAAATTTTTTTTTTTTTTGGTTTCCAAAAATATGGTGGTTTGGGGGTTAAAAAACTACTTTTAACACATCGCCTCCAGCGCTCTGGGGTTTAAACATGCATTTCACAGCGCGAGAATTTTTTGAGCGTGATTTTTTGATGAATTTGGTGGGAGCCGGTCGCTCTGACCAGTCGCTATCATGCACACCCATACATCGCGGAACCTGTCAAATAGCGACTCGTCACCCCGTATTCAACATTACTGCACACCGACTCAGTCGCTATCAACAACCGAACAATGGCCAAGCACAGCGAATACTAGCGGGCGCTGTGAAAATACTGCTACAGTCGCTCAACTGTCGCTACCTGCTATTAATGAATCGTCCTCTAAGATTCAGGAAGCTAATTATAAATGTTTATAGTATTATATCCCAGAAAAAGCTGCCTGTTACAGTATATACCTCACCTCAGTTCTGGCGCTGTGACATGGCAGTAGGCTCGTTCATGCACATTTTCTGGCACTGCGACTGAATTAGGCCCTTTTGGACAAGTGTAGCTGCTTTAATCACAGAAATTAAAAGCTCCCAGTTCCGAGCTGAACCTGTTGCTTTTCTGTCACACTACACTAGTAATAGCTCTGCGAAGTACAAAAAATCCCTGTTATCACATTTAATCAATGCGGCCGAAATCTTAAACTGGAAAAACATCCATTTTCACAAAATGTTGTTGGTAGCGCAGATGGGTGTATTCCCGATTGCCGATGCCCTCCTGAGTAATAATGGTGTCAGACAGGGGAATTCTTTTCTCCTCAGTCCCTCTGTTCCCAGAAGGAAGCGGGTGACCTGATTGGCCTCTGAAATTACGTGGTCGGCAGCATTTGTGTGGCCAGCCGAGGGCTGGCAAAACAGCATGACCATGGCGGCCAGTCAGAGAGCTCAAATTCAACCTAATGTCTGTGTGCCTAGACCCTTGAAATAAGTCATTTTTGTGTGTAACTGTTAGGAGTCCATTCTTATTGTGAGCCCGATACTCCCCAATCCAACTGGAGGAACAATTGTGCTAATGCAGGTGTCACTATTCAAGAGACAAAGATTGGTTAAAGTTTTTGGCAAAGTAAAAAGTTTAAAAATAAATATAAGTAGCTAACCTTTCATTATGTCCCTCCAGCATTGTCCTTTCTGCTCTCTCAGACTCTTTGGCTAAGAAATCACTACCTCATTCAGCTGTCAGTCACCATCCCACTGACCTGGTCCTTCAATCAGCCTTCAACCGGACCTTCAGCATTATTTAATGAAAAGCTCAAACCCTTAAACTATTCCCCAGCATCTAAAATTGAGAACTTAAACCATTTTCGACTAAAAGTGGACCTTCAGTCAAAAATGACTTTAGGTTCCTTTTGACAATCGTCTCTGGGAGATTGTGAATATTATTTATTTATAAAGAGCCGTCATCTTCCATGGCTTTGTACAATGTGAAATTACAAACAGGGTAGAACAACAAACTTACAATACATGACTGAAAAGCACAAATATACAGTCATACTGAAATACACTAGGGGACATGACCCTGCTCTTGTGGCCTTACAATTTTACTGGTTTTGCGATGCCCCTAGTGTGCACTGCAATGAAGCATGTCTCCTTGGAGGACATATAGCATGGGTGCGCAGTTCTTCCCTGATACCATCAGATGGATGCTGCTGGTCCCGCTGGCTGCCGCTCCTGCTTGCTAAAAAGGTAGTTTAGGTGGCCGGTGGGTGTGGCCTATGTCTTTGGGCATGTCCATTGTTTTTATTGGATGCCCCCATATGGCCCATACCCACCGGCCGCCGGGAACTACCACATCGTCATCCAGAGCTGAATGTGTGTGTGGGGGCAGCAGTAACAGCAGCAGCAGGGTGCACACTGCCTGTAATGAGGGATGCCCCTCACTGTCTATAATGAGAGATGCAGCACACTGCCTGCGATGGAGGGATGCCCATCCCTGCCTGTAATTGGTGATGCCCTTCACTGCCTGTAATGAGAGATGGTGAATATTTTTTCTTATTTTTGTCCTCTAAACCCTGGGAGTCTTATTAATTAAGTCCCGGGCCGCTTTTTAACCTCAGTATGACCTTGGTTGGGGGCTGCCTGAATGTGTGTGGGGAGGGAGCTTGCCTGTATTAATATTATTATCATGTAATTTTTAGGTGCTGTTTCACTTTATGGTCAGGGTTGGGGGCATGGTTTAATTGCAAAAATGTTCAGTGCACTGCTGCACTTGTCCCTCTTTCCTGTTTTCAAAAGTTGGGAGGTATATATGAGGGGATGTTAAGTTAATTTAGTGTCCTGTGAAGCAGGAACCTCCATAGCACAGAGCTGACCGTGAGAGTGCAGTTTCGCCCTAAGCCCACTTCAAATCAGTGTTGTTAAACTAGAGAAGCCTCTGGCTGCAGGGATGGTTGTGTTAGAACACAGAGATCTATTTTGTAGTTTTTAAAGGTAGTGGCACATTTAACTTGACAAACAAGTGATCCTTTTCCCAGTTGACTTGACCCTAAACGAATAACCCTGCTTGGCTGGCGTTCCGTGAATGTAGGTTGAGGTTTCAGGCCCACACATTTCTTGCTGTGATATCAATCTTTGGCTTCTGAATATGATTTACAGGCTGTCCTGTCGCTGTCTCGACGGCGGAATTGCAGTCTATATTTTGTAATAATAATTTGATCCCTCTAACAATCTGTGGCCGAGTGTAAGCGAGAAGAAGTGTGCTTCCCAGAGCCAGCTCCAATGGAGTGACCTTCACCTCAATTACGCCACTGCAGCCTGATTATGGGCAGCCTCTGCCCAGCTGCAGCAATGTCATCTGTGATTACAGCTTGGCACATTCCACAAGAACGGGAAAAATGTCCTTTACGCCAGCGCGCGCAATACAATACGGGACGTGGAGGGCGGCGGGAGACTCCACTCTTTTGGGGGGTGTTTCTGATTATGGTGTCAGGCTCTCTCCAGATGTTCCTTATCGCAAGATAAATGATGATTTCTTAGTAAAATAATAAACTCAATGCCATGTTGGCAATCTGGTTTTGTCAGGCTCATTCTTAAAGGGGGAGTTTATTGAATGTATATGTTAAAGCAGACCTAAACAAGGAGCAGTTTTACTGCAGCGTATATCCATCATTTAAAGTGCTGTTCCCGATTTTGTCTTCCTAGGGATTTTTATGTCAGAATGTCCCAGGGTTAACAGGGACCTAATTTAATTTTTTACTTTCTGCATCCTCTAAACCACTGTTTCTCAAACTTGCGATACACATATGCCAGGGGGTATCTGGTGCTGTTCAAGAGAACAACAACAGGGGGCATCTAACTGGTGTGGTATATTATTTTAACAGTGAACGTATGCCTTCCTGCTTTAAAAGTGCTATGATGCCTGTGGTCTCCCTCTGTTGGTGCTATTTATAATTAATTACCCCCGGGGGGGTACTTGGTTGGAACTTCCTGTTAATGGGGGGGGGGGGGGTACTGGGTGTCAAAGGGAGGCTGGGGCCAAAAATCAGCCCAGGATTTTACCAGCACCTGGCATGCACATGACCATCTAATGACATCTCTTCTGCTTCCTGGACAGTCAACCAGTGTGCTCCAAGGCTGAGGATATATCATTAGGATGAGGACATGAGCTGGGGTTGCTTGGGTGAGGGGATAGAGTGGTGAAGCGGATGGGGGCTGTTACTGGATGGGAGTGTTAGCATACCTCTCAATGTCCCTGATTTGGAGGGACTGTCCCTCTTTTGAGTCCATGTCCCACTGTCCCTCGTTCTTCTCTGTCCCTCTTTGAGGTGTAACATGCAGATCTGCATCAATAAATGATTAATTTGCCTATTAAAAGTATTGTTGTAACTGTTACAACTTACCTACCTAAGGCAGCGGCCGGCCCTGGAATCTTTTAAATTCCAGCCCGGTCTCTGGTGGGTTTTGTTCCGCTTTAAAGCACTATTTTTATCTGAAATATATATACACAATTCTGGGAGACATAATCTCCGATTCCCCACCATCTGTGAGTGCTAGACGTAGGAGCTGCTGGGGGGGGGGGGGGGGGGGGGGACACCGGACCTGAATGGAAAAGCTGCTGGCTACACCCACCCAGCAAATTTGAGATCCTTAATTGGATGACCTAAAATTTGCTGGGTTCCCTTTAGATTGATTTAGATAAAGATCTAAATTGATTTAGATTTAGATAAAGTCAAGCCTAGAGGAGTATTAGCTGAGATTAAAAAAAAAAACAGGACAATAGAGTTTTGGGGGACAGACGGCGAGTATAACCTTTTATATTTTAATGCACTGACAGAGACGTTTAAGGCAGACTAAAACCCTCCTCTCTTCCAGCCACCTTGAGTACCTGGAAGCACCCATGAGGGCTGCCATCTGGAATCAACCCCATGGAGGTAGCAGCAGTGTGAACAGATCCTTCTAGCCTACCATATAGGAAACAAAACCTCTAGAGGCCAAGAACCCAGACACAATATTATCTCTTTAGAGTCTGGCCCTCTCTCTAACCTATGTGTGATGGATTAGCTTAGTTTGGACTGTGCCCCAAGGCAAACCAGCCTGGGGGAGGGGGCACACCCTTATTTATCATCAACGCCAGCAGCAATAGTGTGGCAGTCTGCCGGACTCGGGTCATTACGGCCACCTGGCCAGGGGTCCCTTGGGCCCCATACTGGAGCCTAGACTCTCTTGCCCTGATATCCAGCCTCCTCTAGTATCACTCGGTACCGATCAGGCTTTTTTTAGTGCGCAGAGATGCTGAGGATGCAGCTGACACTCATGGAAACGCCATAAGCCCACTGGAAATGTGATGGGTTTATTTTGCGATCCTGGGGGGTTTCACATAGCGGGGCATCCCGATTAGGCAATCAACCAGCCCTGAAGTCTATTCTAGGGAGTCTATTCTATTCTAGGGAGTCTAGTCTATTCTATTCTAGGGAGCTAGGGAGCCAAACAATGTTCTCACTAGACCAGACTGGAAAACATAAAAAAACAAAGCATTCCCTTTATGCAGCACGAGCAGGGGAGGTCAATTACCCCATTAGAGGGTTCCAAGAAGTCTGCGGCAGAGGTGCCCTAGTCATCATGAGCATGCCCAGTCTGTGACTCTCAGCTGATCTTTCCTGATTGATGTCACCCCGCATCACATGGAGGTCACACAGTCGCTGGGCTCAACATATTCAGAAGTGGCTGATTCTGCATGGAGTGACTACACGCCTCCCAACCTTCCGCGAGGGAAACCGGGAGAGCAGCATTAAGTGTGAAATCCCCCTGCCATGTCCAAATGATGAATAGGATTACAAACACAGAGATGATCGCTATTGTTCTCCCATGATGACTGCATAATATAATAATGTCACCGGTGACTCCTGTATACCTCCTAATTGGTGATAAGCAGGAGATCAGCTGACATGCTCTCAGTTCTGCTGAGGACACTTGCCACATTTACAGCCTACACACAGTATATAGATGATCAGATCCCATATGGATGGCTGGGTTAGGAGGATCTGTTCACACTGCTGCTGCCTCCATAGGGTCAATTCAGCACCATTTATAAAAGGATCAACCGGACCAACACCCTTACAACAAACAGTGCTCATGTGCATTCCTCCCCAGGGCTGTTCAGATTGATGTACATAGAAATTAATTTACCTTTTTCTAACTTCTGCTGTGGTCAATTTAAAAAACAAAATGGTGCTGCAAACAGGAAGTGCTGCTGGGCTTCCTGTTACTGTGCATTGTCAGTTAGGTCAGTTGAATCCAGGCAGCAGCATGGCTGGAATTCTGGGAAAGGAAGCTCCAGAATGGCCAATGCCACTAGAAAATGAGTGAGGCGGTGTTTCAGCTTTCAGTGGATGCAGGAGCAAATGTAAGTGCTGATAATGATTCAGTATCATGCATGCAGATGTGGCAAGGAAGTTTTGGGGAGTATTCTTTTCCAGCTGTGCCAGACTGTTGGTCCGGTTTAAGGTGAAATAAATAACACTGTTTTATTTCCACCTGGTGCTAAGTCACCCCTAGGTAGACTCTGAAAGTGAATGACACTGTTAACTCCCCAAAAAGTAGCGCACTTTTTATACCTGTTTTTAAATTTAAAAATATTTTAAAGTAAAAAGATTAATTCAGCACCTGGTGTAAAAAGTGCTAAATTTATTTAGTAAAAAGTGTTTCTTGTTTATTTTCTATCTAAAGTGCATTTTTTTTACTCCAAATTGCACTTTTTGCACCTGGTGCTGAATAGACCCCCCCCCCCTTCCTTGCAGTCTAAAACAATTAACAGTTTACAGAAAGCTCACTTTCCCTCTGGGTCAGCTGCAGTGGCATAACTAAATGTGATGGGGTCCTGGTGCGAATATTAAATCATACAGATCATACAGTACATTTTTTCTGTCTTGTAGCTCAACTGGATGCAGATAAATGATGCCAAGTGAGCACAAATATGAATTAAGGTGGATGAGCAATAATGATGGGGCCTCTGACCTTCCGGGCCCCGGGGCGGTTGCACCTCCTGCATCCTGATCAGCTGATCCTGCACTGATCTGAAAATAGAAGAGGTCCCCATCAGCATCACTGAGATAAGAGCTTTCAGCTTGGTCTGTTTGGGCATTTTCCTCCATCTCAGAAGAGGATCCTGAGAGACAAGGGCCAACTAGGTCAACGTGCCCTTCAAAAATCTGCTGACATAGAATAATACCTACCAACTTTTCAGAGTGGGAAAGAAGGACATTTATTAAATTAGGCCACGCCCTCCTCATTGAGGGATGGATAGTAGATACATTGTAACAGTTACAACACTAGAAACACTTTGAATAGGAAATGAATCATTTATTGATGCAGATGCATGTTACACCTCTAAGAGGGACAAATGAGAACAACGAGGGACAGGGGGACATGGCTTCAAAAGAGGGACAGACCCTCCAAATCAGGGACACCTGGGAGGTATGATAGAATAGAAGCTTACTTCTGCTGTCAGGTTAGCACTGGATCAGCATTCCTGTGCGTAGCTAGACTTTCTGGCACCCGGGGCAAAGATTGGAAATGACGCCCCCATCTGTTCTCAGGCCCCCCTTTGGCACCCCCCTAACCTGCTGCACCCGGGGCACGTGCATCTCCTGCCCCCCCCCCCCCCCCCCCCGATAGCTACGCCCTTGGCATGCGTATTACTCCCTATAAAACCGAAGATACCTTTTTGCACAGTCTCTCGCCGAAACAGAGCAATGTGAATGGTTGCCGTGGTTGTCATTGATCTGCAGGCTTCTTCCAAGTATCCGACTGATGGCAACCATGTAACAATGGCAGCTAATCGCAGTGCTCAGTTTCAATTTTGCTCAATTTAAAGCGGAACAAAACCCAGGATTTTGAATATCTGGTTGATTGGACGGCATCTGGTTGATTGGACGAGAGCACGGAAGGCCAGCGACTGGCCCTGGAATCTTTTTGATTTTGAAGCCAGCTATTCGGGATTGTGCTCTGCTTCAAAAAGGCATTTAGGTACTCTTAACCCACTCCCCTTTTTGATTTGGGATGCCTCTATACTTTCCGAATACTCAAATTTTGCTGAATTACTCTCCCGACCCATGCTCCTGTGCCGTTGGGGGCCAACCAGATTGTCAGGTAGACCCGACTCACATCTAACAATCCCTATTTTTAGTATACTGTTTTTATGCGGATTTATCATGTGAGTCCCTACCATGCCATATGCTGATGGTGAAATATTAGGTTGCATCATCATACATTATGCATATCATTGGCAATATTATGTAGCAATAAACATTCCTTTGCCTTATTATATAGTCACTTCCAATAAGCGCATCATTTTCCCCCGCCATACCATTAATTGTAATATCACGCTAATGTGTGCGCCTATCTGTAGTCTGATTTAATTGCGGAGTTCCATTTTCCTTTCCGCCCCCTCAGATTGGCTGCGAAATATATTGCTGCATTATTAATAGAAGATAATAAGTGGGGAAACTGCCTTTTTGCTGGAGCTAAATTAGTTCCTTATGAAAAAACATATTACTTTCTAGAATTAAGACCATTCATCTGAAAGCAATGAAGGCATTTAGCACATCCAGGATTTCACCGCAATGAGATCCACTAACCTGTTCTGGGCTGGCTTGTACAGAAAGAACAACCCCTGCAGCTATATTAGTTCTATGAGGGTCCCAGTCAGTGATCCCAGGACAGGGACCCTCACACTGTCTGCTCCAGAAGGAGAACGTCGCTATTGGTACAGACTTGCTTAAGCACCCCTGTACTCATGGGCGTCATCCAGCTGAGGCCATCACATGCGTGGAGGCACGCACGAGTACTCAATGCTGACATTGGCTGTTGGGGATTTAAATAGTGACAGCAACGGGAAACCTCTGCCCCTTGAGAAAGTGGCCTGCTGTAGGGGGCCATGGAACATGCGGGAGCACGAGCCTCTCAGATGGAGCAGCGGGGACTCCATATCTGACTTTAGGTGATAACTTTCCATGTTGTGTATGTTTTTTCTCTGCCTGGTTTCCTCCTCGTATTTTAATCATTGTTATTTGACATACAAGTAGCACTTTTGCACAGTTCACGCATCACAAACCAGGTCTGTGTCAGGCCTCCCGGCTACAACCATGGAAGGGTAGAATTACAACAGGTAGCTAGAGATGGGTGGGGCTCCAGATGTGGGGGCGTAGCGGAGAAGTTAAGTCCAATAAAACAAATCCAAGTTCAGAGGCAGGCGGCAAGAAGCAAAGTCCAATAGCAAATCCAAGTTCAGGGGCTGGCGGCAAGAAGAAAAGTCCAATAGCAAAAAGTTCAACTAAGTAATCCGTCCGAGAGCCAATCCGGGAGCAGGCCAGGTCAATCTGGGAAAATCAGTCAGGAAATATAGAGAATGCAAAATGGAAAAAAAAGGATCTGGGAACTGAGCTGATAACATAGCAATGCAAACAGGTCAGCTGTCCTTTTAAATAGGGCTGTCAATAAAGATGGGAGGGACATCTCAGAGCAGGAGTGATGTCACATCCTGTCCACTGGAACCAAGGATAGCTCGAAAGTAAATGTAAGTCCAAGAGCTTACACTCTATGCTTCGTGCAATTGCGGCCTTGATTGTATCGCGCTGGACACCAGGTGGCGCTTTTGGGCAGTGGAGAGGATGAGGAGCCAGGTTGTGTCCGTGACCGCGCACAGACAGCGTCGAAGATCCGGCGGCACACCCACGCCCAACAAAGGCGCAAGAAAGGCAAGGAGACCGACAGGCTACAGGAGACTGATTGGCGGCATGGGAGTGGCGGTAAGGTGAGCAAGCTGCTAGTTAACCTTTGGAATGTCTGGCACTCGAATATTAAGAGAAGTCTACAGAAGTTGATTCCATGCCCAGTCACAGACTAACAGTAAACAATGAAAAATAAGCCATTTCTAGGGAGCTTGAAATCTCAGTTTATATGTAGATCTAAGCAAAGACACATTCTTTGCTTGACATTCTGGGTCATGGCTGAGCTGGGGGGGAGGCATAATGCAAATTTAGAAGTCTTGAGCTTGTTCTGCTTTGGTCAGAGACAGCCGTCGGACTACTGCGGCTTGTCATATTCACTTCTGCTTAATGCTCCAAGGGACAGAGTAGCTGTTATACCACTATTTTGTGTGATACTGAAGGAAAGAAGTTAAAAAGAAGGCAAACTTTGGAGCACTTCCATTGCTTCTACCTGGCTCTACAAGAAATGGAGGTCGGGCACATGGGACAGGCATCAGGTGATCTGCTTGCTGTCTTATTAATGCCATTGGATTTACAGTCCCTTGAAGGGCCTATTGTGTTGGCTTTGCCTACAGATCTATATAGTATGCTACCAGGTCTAACCACATTTTTCTTTTTGCTTAGAGCCTATGATGCCTGCATGGACCTTGGCTTGTTTAATCACTTATGGACCTAAGCAGTCAAGACCAATTTTGGCTTGCTCAGAGACCTAGGCTGTCAGAATACACCTCAGCTTGTCTAAGCATGTAATCATGTACCTACATTGCCTGCACAAACAGCTTGTTTATTGGCTCAACCTCTGCTACCAGGACCAGCCCTGCCTTGTCTAACGGTCGTAGACCTACACTGCCACCACCAAATATGACTTGTTGAACCTCTCATAAATTGAACTGACAGCTTTGAGCTTGGCTTGTCTATTTCCTTCCAGACTAGAGATGAAAGCATTTTCTCTCTCAAAGCCACACTGAGCACCCCTGCTGCCAATCACGTGGGAGCAGGACAGAACTAGTCAACACCAGAATCCAGGGCCAGTAGAGCTCCACCCTAAATGAATACCAGCAGTATTTTCCTACTTACCTAGCAACATACATTCTACATGCATCAGAAGTCATCCCCATAAGCTAGATATTCTTGGCACTACTTGCTATAACATGACCTTCTGAGGATGCCTCTTAAGCGAAATGCGTCAAGGCATTTCTATTTCACCATCAGGACCTTAGCATTTCCCATTCTTCCGGGATGATCTCTATACATAAAGGACACTATTTAACTAGGCACAACTCTCACATGGCCTGACACGTGAACCCAGTACTATTCCTTTTCTCCAGAAACAACAATCCTCTCTGGGTAATTATAGCTGCCAACCAAAGTTTAGCAGGCTTCATGCCAAATTGCATTACACCTACATCATTCTGCAACCAAATCAATGGCAGGATCTGCCCTGCAGTCTTGCCCCATGCATACTGTAGTTCCTGGCTGAAACCGGGGCATTTGTCCTATGAAGTGCTATAGTAGAGATCTGCATGCCATCACCTACAGGCCAATAATTACCCACATTTAGCACATATCTTGCTTGACTTACAATCTCTGCCGACTTATTAGATTAATGGAGTGTGCCAGCACTAAATGAGGCCAGCCTGGTAAAGTGAGCATTAGCGTTGTTTTCATAAATATATCATAAGATTATCATGCAATAATAAAATGTAGGCCAGTATTGAGTCCTACCACATACCCCCAGAATTAAATTAAAGTGGAGCAAAACCCACGATTTTGTCTATCCTGGGTTTTGGTCCTTGCCCACTGTATGAACTCCTCAGGTTGCGCGATCTGACCCAATCCGCGCCTGCACGGCCTCCTGTCCAATCAGCGTGCTCGGATCTGCTCCGCCCCCTTTATCTAAGCTATCGTCTAAGGGAGCAGATCCAAGCACAATGGCGGCCGCATCCCCTGCTTCTCTCTAACAGTCTGCCATTCACAAATGCCTGGAGCAGGCATGCACCCTGCTAAAGGGGTAGTGCATTGCAGGTTTGCAGTAAAGATAGATGGGGTAGTCTGTTGGTGGCAATTCCGAGCAGTGCCGAGCATTGCCTTTCGGTCTTTCATCCACACCTTGGATTTTCACAAAGATCTGAGACTCAATCAGATAGGTATTGTAGTGTATCTAGATGATCTGCTCCTTTTTGCACCGACCAGAAAGCTTTTAGAGAACATTGTCTCTTCTTTTCAAGCTTGGTTGGGTTATAAACAGAAATCAAGCCTTACTCCCCAGACTTCTTGTACCTATCTGGGCTACAGGCAGGGCTGAATTATGAGGAGGGTGCAACATTTGGGTTATGGTCTGGTCCAGAAGGCTTTTTAGTCTTTTGTCAGATGGGCCGCGGGGTGAGCAACAAAGCCATTGACGGTGCCTGGGCAAGCCTTTTTTGTTTTTGCAAAATAGTCTAGAGCAGCAAAGCCGTCACCAGCAACGCTACAGGGTGGGAGCAGAGATGTTAATTGGTGGCTGCTCACTGCACATAAGCCACCAAGCACAGCCGCTGGTAGCACAGTGCTGGGAAACTGGATAAGCTGGGTGCCTACACCCCCTCACCACCCAGAATGGCAAAGTAGAAGTCACGCACCTGCACTTGGCTGGACAATTATTTTAAAGGAAAATAAATACTGTATTTTGGGCCTCCACCAGATTTTGTGCCCAGGAGCCTCCACCACTCTTAATCCTAGAAAGGGCCTTTTTGCCGCAGCTGAAGATCACCTCCCTGTCCTCCTATGTACAGGATCATCCTGTACTGTGTCCCTGGTCCTTCTGGGTCTCATGACTTCTGCAATACCAGTGGTCAAATTCAAGAGAACTCCAAACCTTCTACCTACAATCTTGGTACAAACACCCAAAGTCTCTGGACACTGAATCATTATTTTAGACAACGCCATGGCTGTGGCTTATCTGAACCATCAGGAAGGCACTAGATCCTTCGACCTGAGGTCTCTGGCAGTGATGATTTACTCCAAGTTGAGGAAAAGTTGTGAGTTGTGCACATCAGGGGAGCGCTGAACATGTAGCAGACTTCCTTAGCAGGGTAGAACTCAGACAGTCAGAGTAGCAATTAAGTCAGAGGGTCAGTGATAGATTCTCTGCTGAGAAATCGGGGGGCACTAGGGGAGCATGCACTGTGCCAGAATTGGGGTCAGTTGAGACTTTGCTATACTTTTCCTCCCTTTCAGATTCTGGTCATAAGGAAGATTTTTGTGGAGCGAGCTTGTGTAATTCTCATTGCTTCCTCGAGGCCAAGAAGGTTGTGGTTCTTGCTATGTGAACAAATGGCAGTTAGACCTCCAATAGAGCCACCACTGATGGGGCAGAGCTGAGGGGACAGGGATGGATGGGGCAGAGCTGGGGGGATGGGGAAGGATGATTCAGAGTTGAGGGAATAGGGATGATTGAGCAGAGCTGGCGGGACAGGGATGAATAGGGCTGAGCTGGGGGGGGGGGGGGGGGGATTGGATGGGGCAAAGAGACAGAGAAACTAAGTTTGTATGTACCCTGCAATGCCACTTCCCGTCCATTGCAACTCTAGGTGCCAGGGAGCAGAGTCATGACACTGGCAGGAAGACTAAGCACTACATCGCAGATCAAGTAGGGGGCAGTGCTGAGCATGGCAACATAGAAGCAACAGAGTGCAGGGCTGTCAGGGCAGGGATCCAGAAATCTGTGGCCAAGGTCCTCATTCGGACCCCGGTCCACCAGTTGAGTATGGCTGGTATAAGGTAAGGTATAATAACCTATTCAGACGAGCATATCACTTGGCCTAAATAAAAGACAGCCAAAGCTACGTCAGATCACTTGCTACCATAATAAGTATATACTATTTATGACCTACCTTTGTCTCCACCCTTATCCTTTAGATTGTAAGCCCACAAAGACAAGGCTATCTCTCCTAGTGTATTTCAGTATGACTATGTATTTGTGCTTTTCTGTCATGTATTGTAAGTTAGTTGCTTTACCCTTTTTGTAATTTCACATTGTACAGCACCATGGAAGATGATGGTGCTTTCTAAATAAACTTAATAATAATCATAATAATAAGGTATGGCCAGCATTACAATAGAGTGGTTTGCATTGTACTAGATATGTTTAATAGGACTGTACAAAAATAGTGCACAGGTATAACCTGCATCATAGGCTTCTGGTATGATTGTATGGAGATTATATGATTGTACAATTACATTGTATAGTGTATTAGCAGCATCAAAATTCAAGTTTTGGTAGGGTTGTATGAAGATTGTACAATCACACTGTACAGTAAATGGCCATCAGCACAATACAGGGTTTTGCTAGGATTGTACAGTATGGCAATGATATAATTAATCACATTGTATTGTGTATGACCAGCATTGTACTTGATAGTTTTAGTAACACTGAACAGAGATTGTACAATCTCATTGTGTAAGGGAGAACCTGCATCACAATACAGGCTTCTGGAATGAAGTACAGTAAGAGCACCTTGTATTATATATGACCTGCATCACAATACACGTTTATATACAATCGCATTGTATATTATATGACCAACATCACAATATTAATTGTGATAGAATTCTATGGATATTGTATAGTTACATTGTATAGTATATGACCAATATCACAATACAGGCTCTTAGTAAGATTGTATAGAGATTGTACAATCACATTGTATAGAATAAGGCCAGCATCACAATACAGGGTTTTGATAAGATTGTATAGAGATTGTATAATCACATTGTATAGAATAAGGCCAGCATCACAATACAGGGTTTTGATAAGATTGTATAGAGATTGTACAATCACATTGTATAGAATAAGGCCAGCATCACAATACAGGGTTTTGATAAGATTGTATAGAGATTGTATAATCACATTGTATAGTGCATGACCAAAATCACAATACAGGACTTTGATAAGATTGTACAATCACATTGTATAATATATGGCCAGCATCACAATACAGGGCTTTGATAAGATTGTACAATCACATTGTATAATATATGGCCAGCATCACAATACAGGGCTTTGATAAGATTGTATGGATATTGTACAATGACATTGTATAGAATATGACCATCATCAAAATACAGGGGTTTGGTAAGATTGTTTGGAGATTGTATAATCACATTGTATAGTGCATGACCTGAATCACAATACAGGGCTTTGATAAGATTGTATTGAGATTGTACAATCACATTGTATATTATATGGCCAGCATCACAATACAGGGCTTTTATAAGATTGTATGGATATTGTACAATCATATTTTATAGTGTATGACCAGCATCACAATATAGGGTTTTGGTAAGATTTCTGTATAAAGATTGTATAATCACATTGTACAGTATATGGCAAGCATCACAATACAGGGGTCTGGCAGGATTGTATAAAGATTGTACAATCACATTGTATAGTGTATAACCAGCATCACAATACAGGGATTTGATACGATTGAATAGAGATTGTACAATCACATTGTAAAGTATATGGCCAGCATCACAATACAGGGGTTTGGTAGGATTGTATAGAGGCTGTATTATCACATTGTATATTATATGGCCAGCATCTCAATACAGGCTCTTGGTAGGATTGTATGGATATTGTACAATCACATTGTAATGTATATGACCAGCATCACAATACAGGGTTTTGGCAAGATTTTATGGAGATTGTACAATCACATTGTATAGTATATGACCATCATCACAATATAGGCTCTTGGTCGGATTGTATAGAGATTGTACAATCACATTGTATAGTATATAGAATATGACCAGCATCACAATAGAGGGTTTTGATAAGATTGTTCAATCGTATCAAATCACAATATAGGCTCTTGGTTGGATTGTATAGAGATTGTACAATCACATTGTATAGTGTATGACCAGCATCACAATACAGGCTCTTGGTCGGATTGTATAGAGATTGTACAATCACATTGTATAGTATATAGAATATGACCAGCATCACAATACAGGGATTTTGATAAGATTGTATAGAGATTGTACAATCACATTGTATAGTGCATGACCAAAATCACAATACAGGGCTTTGATAAGATTGTACAATCACATTGTATAGTATATGGCCAGCATCACAATACAGGGGTTTGATAGGACTGTATGTATATTGTACAATCACATTGTATAGTGTATGACCATCATCACAATACAGGCTTTTGGTAAGATTGTATGGAGATTGTACAATCACATTGTATAGTTTATTTCCAGCATCACAATACAGGCTCTTGGTTGGATTGTATAGAGATTGTACAACCACATTGTATAGTGTATGACCATCATCACAATACCAGCTCTTGGTCAGATTGTATAGAGGCTGTACAATCAGATGGTGATTGTTATACAGCACTCGCTGAGTCACAGCCCCCCCTGCAGCCTGTAGCGGTGGCGGTGGTGTTGCAGGGATTGGATCAGGCAGCCAGACAGAGGGAGACAGGGGAAGAACAATAGGGGTGACATAGACAATGAGCAATCAGGAGCCTGACGAGGTGGCAGTGCTGCAGTGGGCACGCGTCTGTATAGGGGAAGCCTTACCTTGAGCAGTGAGTAAGAGGCACCCGCAGACGGCACACATCAGCAGCAGTGCCTGGCGGGGGCCCAGGGCCGGCTCTCTAGTCCAGGGCTGCTCTGACATGTTATCCGGAGAGCGTCCCAGCTCCCGATCAGCTGTGCGAGCGCCTGCGCTCCATCATATAGAGCTCCCAGGGACGCAGGATGTGAGAAATTTCCTGAGTGCCGCTTGCTTAACCCCTCCTGCCTGACATGATCATCTTTCCCCCTCAACTGCCTTTTTTTTGGCAGTGGGGGAAATATGTTGACCGTTACAACAAATGAGCAAACTGCCTGCGCTGGCCGGCGAGCGGCATGAAGGGAGGGAACCCGGGCCGGGACGCGGGAGCGTGCCAGAGCCGTTTTCTACTATGGAATAAATGAGAAAACTCCTGTCTGCTGCATCCTGCAAAGCCTCCAATCAGCTGCTTAATCCAAGGCTGTCACTTTAAAGGAGTACTCTGCCTGTGAGGAGGAGTACTCCTCTCCATGCTTACCTCTGTACTGGACCAGCGTTCTTCTTAAAGTGGAGCAATACCTTTACAAGAAACAGTGCCCATATGCATTCCCCCCTTCCCAGGGAAACTCACATTGTTTCATTCATTTACCTTTTACTAACTCCTGCCCTGGTCGATTTTCTCCCCTTGGTGGTGTCCTATGGACCTGCCTCTTTGCATTGTTATGTCTGTTACAGCGGACCTTCAGCATCATTTGATGAAAAGAGCAAACCCTTAAAAAACTATTCCCCAGCATCTAAAATGAATATATTTTATGTTTTTAGTCGCTTACTTTTTCTTCTTTCCCCCACTGGGCTGCAACTCTGATCAGGACTCTAGGAAACGGGCGCCGCCATCTTGCCTCAGTAGAATCACACATACTGAGGAGTGGAGAAGAGTCAAAAATGCAGTGGTGGAGGGGTTATTGCAGTGCTTTGCACAGACAAAGTAGAGCTGCCGTCAGGAAAATAACAGCAATCCCAGAATGCAGAGCGGCACAGTCAGAAGACACTTCCTGTTTGCAGGCAGCTGAGACTCCATGAGCCGCCATCTTGGATGTTTAAAGGTTCAGAAAATGCAGTAGATGCAGGTCGTATGATTTTTAATGTGAGCAATCTGTATGTACAGAGTGTGGGAAACATATAAGATATGCTCTTATTCAGGATGAAGGTCCAGTTGAATAACTCCTGCCCTGGTTGATTTTCTCCCCTCAGTGGCGTCCTATGGACCTGCCAGTGGCCTGAGGGTGTTCCACTGGGTCTTCTGCCTCTTTGCATTGGAGGTTATGTCTGTTAAGTCCAGGCAACAGCACAGGTGGGATACTGGGAAAGAAAGAAGCCTCACAGGTGCTCCAAGATGGCCATGACCAGGAGAACATTATTGAGGTGGTGTCTCAGCTTTGAGTAAATGAAGAGGCAAATGTAAATGCCGATAATGATTCAGTATCATGCATGGAGATGGGGCAAAACGGGGTTTTGCTGAGTTTTCACTTCAACTTTGCAAGGCCATTGGTCTGGTTTAAATATTTCAGGCTACTTCCAACAACCTCCACACAGTACTCTGTATCTTGCAAACTCTTGTACCAACTACTGAACCTGAAGCTGTCGCTTTAAAATGGACCACAACTCACGATTTTGACTATCCTGGGTTTTATTCCGCGCCCTTGTGTACCCCCATCGGGGGTGCCCCGCTGTGTGTACCCCCCCCCAAATAGCCCGAACAAACTCACCTCTTCCCAGTCCTATGACACATGGGCAGCTCTTTCGTCCAATCAGAGCACTCGGATTCGCTCAAGCCCCTTCGTCCAGGAGTTCGTCTAATACTAGCGGATCGGAGCCCGCTGACGGCTTCATCTCCCGCTACCCTCTAACATGGAGCATTCACAAATGCCTGGCGCGGACGCACGCCCTGCTGGAGGGATAGCGGGGATGCGCCCGCTGCTTACACATGAGCCTTTGGACAGGGAAAGAAGGTGAGATTATGACTGACCTGGGGGGTTTCATACAGCGGGGTATCCCGATTCTGGATGCCCCAGGGGGAGGGACTCAATCGGTCCTGGAATCTTATAAATTCCTAGGTTTGATCTCCGTGGGTTTTGATCTACTTTAAAGGAGAACTCCGGAAGTGAAAACTGCTGCTTCCCACTTACCCCCATACAACTGTTCTTCTGAAATTTTCCAGGTTACTCCCATCCACCTCTATACCAGCCTCTCTATCGCTGCATCCTGCACTTGTACCAACTACTTAATCCATTGTTGTCGCATTAAATGAAGACTCCAGCATTGAGGAGTACTGCTGCTTCTCACTTACCCACATACAACTGTTCTTCTGAAATACCTCCAGCCCTCTTTACACCACTCTCTCTGTCAAATGTTTTCTGCAAAATCTTGTATTAACTACTTGAGGTTGTGGCTTTAAAGGATAACTCTGGCAGTGAGAACGGCTACTCCCCGCTTACCTCCATGCCACTGTCCTAGTGAAATTATCCAGCCTGCTTCCAACCACCACTGCACAGCACTCTCTGCCTTCTGTATCCTGCAAACTCTTGTACCAACTACTTAAAGCGGACCTTCAGCATCATTTAATGGAAAGTCCAAACCCCTCAAAAACCACACCATTTCCCAGCATCTAAAATTAATACATTTTACGGTTTTAGTCGCTTAGTTATTATTCTTTTCCCCACTGGGCTGTAACTATGTTCAGGTCTCCAGGATATGGGCGCCGCCATCTTGCCTCAGAAGCATCACATACTGAGAAGAGGAGAGGGGTGAAAAGTGCAGGGGGCGGGTTATAGCTGTGAGCAGAGCTAGGGTCAGGAAAAGAACAGCAATCCCAGAATGCAGGGCGGCACAGTCAGAAGACACTTCCTGTTTGCAGGCAGCCTGAGATTCCATGGATGCCTAAAGGCTCATAAAATGCAGTAGATGCAGGTAGGATGATTTTTAATGTGAGCAATCTGTATGTACAGGGTGTGGGAAACATATAAGATAGACTCTTTTTCAGGTCCAGTTTAATCTGAGGCTGTGGCTTTTAAAGGAAAACTCCAGCAGGGACACTGCTGCTCCCCATTTATCTCCATAACACTGTTATTCAGATATATCCTATGCTGTCTGTAGGCTGTTACTGCATACACTGGTCCCAACTGCTTAACGCGAAACAAAACAAAATCCGGGGGTTTGATCCTTGCCCTGGGGCATCAGGCAAATGAGAACACTGGCAGTGAGGAGAACTGCTGCTCCTTTACCACTGTTCTTCTGACATATTCCAGGCTACTTCCAAATATCACTGCTCAGCTCTCTCTGCTGTATCCTGCAATCAATGCAGTCCCACAATCAGAATTGCCTTACAGTCTCTGTCCAGGGACACACAACCTTGACCCCCCCCTTATTCCACATAGGACCTGTGTAAAATAAGCCATTTCAAAACATCACAAAATCACTGATGATATGTAAATATCTTATGTATTCTATATATTCTTATGTTTTCTTTGCTTTAGTCTCTGTGTCGTAACTAAGCTGGGAAGGGCGTGTCATGGGGCAGCTATATAAGCCATGAACATGTTGTCAGACACAGCTGTGGGACCACTGTGGCTTCCAAGCTCGTTCACCCTAAGAGCACCAAGGGATAGAGTGCCTTTTAGACCACTTATATGCGTGGTCCAGGAGCAGAAGCATACAGAAGGTAACCAGAAGCAGAAAGTCCTCATTTGTAACGACTTATTATGGCTCTGCTCAAAGCAGAGAGCTCCTAGAAACATCGTTTCAACTGTTTAATTACTCCATAGAGATACATAGTTACAACAGATACAGCATTCCTTTGCTGGGATGATGGCCACTCCCATGCATTCCAGGAAGGCAGCATCTGCAAATATATTTCACAACATCTGCATGGGATAAGGCCCCCCAAATACGCTACTGATAGTCAGATGGAGGGTTTAGGGGAGCAATTTAAAAAAGTTTATTTCTTTGACTGGAGGTCTGCTTTAAACTGAGTCTGTCATTTTGAAGTTTCCAACTGTTCTCCGTGCTGCTGCTCCTTCAGGCTACCTCTATCCACTTCCACACTGAGCCTTCTGACTGCTGCATACTACAAATTATTGTACCAGCTGCCTAGCTATCACTCTGAGTCTCCCCACTTACCTCCATAAAACTGTTCTTCTGAAATGTTCCAGGTTGCTTCCAAGCACCTCTGCACAGTACTCTCTGCCTTCTGGATACTGGAAACTCTTGTACCAGCTGAAGAGTTGAAGCTGTCACTGAATTGAAGTCCAACAATAAGGTTTACTACTGCTCCCACTTACCTCCATGCCATTGTCATTCTGAAACAGGCTACTTTAATCTACTTACCTACAGCCTTCTCTACTTGCTGCATTCGCAAGCCTTCCTATCAGATACATAACGTGGACCAAAAGCATGAAAAAACTTTCCAATCCACACCACTGAGTACTGGCCTGAATGGAGAAATGAGTCAGCCAGTGCGTAGGTTCAGCGTTTTGCACCAAGCACCCAGGAGGATTGTGGGATGTGTACACCACACCTTCTGGGTGCAGGGAGATGGCCACAGATTCCCGCAGTGGCTGGAGGGGTAAGTTAGCAGCAGTTTGCATGCTTATAAATTATTTATTTTTATGTATTTTTTTATATATATTTTTTTGCTTTAAAGCAGTACTATAGTCAAGTCAATCTACATCCTCATTAATTGTATAGCTGCCAGTTACTGAATGGTTGCTGGTGTTCACATGATTGGCCGTCATTTGCTTCCAAACATGAGAATGTGGAAGTGATGACTTGACTAGTGTCCCTTAAATTCAAGGCTGCCACTTTAAAGAAGAGCTCTGACAATGAGGAGTACTGTTGCTCACCACTTACCTCCATGCCATAGTTCTTATGAAATATTCCAGGCTACGTCCCGTTACCTATACACAGCCCTCTCTGCCTTCTGTATTCTACAAATTCTTGTATCAACTACTTAATCCAAGGCTATTGCTTTAAATGACAGGAGTATTGTTGCTACGTTGCTTACCTCAATGTCACTTTCCTTCAGAAACATACCCATATTGGCTGCTTAATTTATCACTTTAAAGAAGAACTCAGTGGCTCTCTATTACCTTCATGATACTGTCCTTCGGTTCAAGTATATCTTAAGCTGCTCCAAGCCACTTCCCAACCACACCCTCTCCCTACTAAAGCCTACAAATTCATACCCTCAAGAGTCTTGATTTTCACAAGACAATGCCTCTTTGGGGCCCTTGTCCCATTGTCCCGAACATCTTTAACATGTCCCGTGAGGTTTTGAGGTCTCCGGCAATGTTGTGAAGTCGCTGGCTTGGCTGTGGCACTATGTGCACAGTGTAGTAGCTGGAGGGAACTGGGGATTGGGAGGGGGCGGTGCTGGGGCAGCTGCAGTGGGTTGGGGGCGGAGTCAGAGATTGGGCCTTTGAGGCTATTGTTCCGTGGGGCAGGATGCCTCAAGAGCGTATTGGGGGTGGAATCAGAGATCCCTGTGAGATTGCTTGGTGTTGCTTAGCAGGGAGCTGAGCGGCCACATGGTTTGGGAAAGGTGAGCTCAGCTGTGAGTTACAGAGCAGATCTTCTTTGCAGCCTGATTCAGGATCTCCATACACTGAAAAAGGAAAATCAGTGGGCTTGGCACCCGGGGGTTAGCTAGTGTGGGGCACTGTAAGGCATCCCGATTTGGAATGACCCCAGGGATTAGAAAAAGAGGCATGTTGTGGAGAGCTAGTAAAGTTAAAGCAGTGATGTGCTTGCTACAGGAACTTTGTATGTCACATACTGCCATGAGGTCATGTTTTATTTGTGAGGGTTTTTTCTCCTATATTTTATAAAGACAGCTTGTTTGCCTGTAGGATAAACACAGCAGAAGGGAGCTAATTCATTATGGGAGATTAGCCTTGGCAGCTCCCATATCGCTCTCTCTGCAAGTACCATCCACTAGTACTAGTAAGTGTCAATTATGCTTCCATATATATATTGATGTCCCCTACTGAGCAACCCCCCCCCTCCAACTTATCCAACTTCGGCAGCTACACTCTTATAAAGCTACTGAGCTCTCACCAGCCTCTCAGCTTTCCTACAACAGAGCAGGAGACAGAAAAAATGAAGAGAGAGACTCTGTATGCATGTGTGGGAGAGCTTACCTGCGTGTCTATGTGTGGGGGAGTGTGAGTGCTGGGTGCAGCAGAGTCATAATCCAGATAGACATTAGTGGTATAACAGGAACTGGCTTTACTGGAACATGGAAGCAGTAAGAGAATGTCATCTTGCATGGTGCAATAACACAGGCAGGAAAAAAGGAAGTACCATAGAGCAACTGAATGCACAGGAAATACAACACATCAGAAAAATGCAAAGAAACTACAGTTAAGCATTGGTCACAGCACCATCTATTGTCATAACTTGTCATAGCTGTAAACTGCTGTAAATCTAGCACAAGTTAATCCAGCTTAGACTAAGCTAGAAGTCAGTTGTATCTCCAACATGGCTTGCCTGTATGCATGTGTGGGGGGCTTGCCTGTGTTTGTATAAGGGAGCCTACCTGTCACGTCCACTCTATTCATTTTAATGGAGGGGATGTGCCAAGAGCCAGAGCAAGCTTGGCCAACCGCCAAGACTGACACGGGGACAGCTGCTTGACTCTGGGCCACCGGGATAATGTGGACGAGATCGCCGGTAAGTTGAAAACTTCCGGTATGGCACGGATCAGCTGGTGGGTATCTGGTTTATTATTTTTGTCTGCCCAGGGACTTTAATCTGTGGCTGTTGCTTCAAAGAAACACCCAACCATGAGAAGTACTGCTGCCCTTCACTTAACTGTATACCATTGTTTCTTAGAAATATTCTAGGCTACATTCTGTCACCTGCACACAGCACTTTGAGCTCCCGCCCTTTTTATAAATGAATGCCTAGCAAGCCAGTGTGCAGTCAAAGCTGGAGGGGCCACTCTCCCTGTGGCTGCCACCCATCATCAGAGGCTAGGGCAGATCTTGCTAGTAAGGTAGGCCTCATTTAGACATTAGTGGTATAAAAGGAATTGGCTTTACTGGAACCTGAATGCAGTAACCCTTTCGCTGCCAGCCTATCTGGAGATTTTGCCACCCTTATTGCCAGACCATTTTGTACTATTTTGCGCTCCACATGTTCAACTGTGATTTCCAGGGATTTCCCAGGGAAGTTAAACATTGTTTTTTTCAGCAGAGTCTGGGCTTTAACATGAAATGTCATGTTTGTAATATTTTAGGTGTATTCTCAATATTTTTGGGTAAAATATGTGCAAAAAAATAAAAAAATCTATTTTTTACAATTTGTAGTGTTTTGTTGCAATAAAGTTTGTCAATGAAATCTTATTGCGTGCGAAACCCCAATTTCTCCGGGTTACAGCGGTACCCCATATGTATAGGTAGACACCCTTTTCTGCCCAGGAGACTCCCCCAAACTGAAACAGCGCTTTAGGAGATTTTGAGATAAAATACAACTATGCTATGCAATATGCGCACCTTGCAGTTTTTCAAGAAAAACAACCCTTTACATTTGAAACACCCCCCACAAACTTTATATTCTCTGGACATACATACCTCAAGCTTTCTAGGCATACCAGGCTTGTTGACATGGGTGCAGTTTTCTGGACGTAATCCCTCAATTAATTATTTGGTTGCACAGGGTTTCCCTAAAAAAAAGAATAAAAAAACAGAATCAAAGTTACATTTTCCTACAAAAAACAATATGCAAACAAAAAAAACCAAATCTGAAAAAGCAACATCCCCCGAACAGAACAAAACCCAACATGCATAGCTACTGTCAAGAGAAGAGTTGCCAAACACCCCAAAGTAAAGCGTGTGCGTAACGTTAATTTTACTTGAAAATTTCAGCTCTGCTGACAAAGTGCGCACCTTGCGCTTTTTCTACCAGAACAACCCTTTATATTTGGAATATGCCCCATAAACCATATATGCCCTGAAAGTATACATGTTACGCTTTGTAAGCGTAGCCAGCTTGTTGTAGTGGGATCAACTTTCTGGAAGTAATCCGTCAAAGAATTAGGGTTTCCCTAAAAAATGTATAAAAAAGCAGAATAAAAAACACCTTTCCCTAAAATATCAATATGCAAACAAGAAAAAACAAGCTAAATCTGAAAGCACAAGGTCCCCTGAACAGAACAATACCCAACATGCATAGGTACTTTCAACCCTTTTAATTGTCAGCCTACTTGAAATGTTGTCACCCTCTGGTGAAAGGTCATTTTTCCCCATTTTGCTCCACGTTTCACCGTGATTTTTAGGCTTTAACATGAAATGTCTTGTTTGTAATTTTTCTACTGTTTTTTGAAAATTTTTGCGTAAAAAAACAAAAAAATAAATAAAATAATATTATTTAGACAATTGTCTCCTTTATTTCAAATAAAACATTTGTTTTATTAATGAAAACCTCCCGATTACAACGGTACCACATATGTATCGGTAGCCCCCCATTCTTGCCCAGGAGACCCCCCAAACTGAAAAGAGCACTTTATAACATTTACAAGTAAAATACTACTATCAACACTATATACATAAGGGGTTAATGTAAAAAAAAATGACATAGGGTCCCCCCTCCTGTGTGGGCCCGGGCTCTTCTGCCCCCCCTGGGCTTTGGGGAGGCAGGTAATTGGGGGTGCCGGGGGTTAATGGCAAGTCACCCGCTAACCCCCGGTGACTTGCCAGCCCCCAGCCTTGTGAAATGGTATAGGGGTCTCATGGATCCCTTACCAGTTCACAAGGGGTTAAGTGTAAAAAAAAACACACAGACACATGGAGAAAAAAATATTTTATTTGTTTTTTTTTATACTTTTTTTTTATACTTACCTCCCATCCATCCCTGGGCACTGTGTCCCATGCTGATCACTCTGGCTTCTGCTCTCCTGCTACTGCTGGAAGCCTTTTATAGCTGCTAGGCAACAGAGCATAAGGGGTTAATTTAAAAAAAAACAACAACATAGGGTTCCCCCTCCCGGGGGGGGGGGGGGGTACCCCATTTTTGGGGGGAATTTTAAGGGTTAGGCTAACCCTAACCCATAAAAATCCCCCAAAAATGAAATAGGGTCCCCCCTACCCGTCATAACCAGCCTGGGACCAGCTATGGGGGCTTGTAGGGCTTTTGTGGCCCCCCACCCTGCAGCCTACAAGCCCACATAGCCTATGTGGGCCCGGGCTCTTCTGCGCTCCCCCCTGAGCTTTGGGGAGGCAGGTAATTGGGGGTGCGGGGGTTAATGGCAAGTCACCCGCTAGCCACAGGTGACTTGCCAGCCCCCAGCCTTGTGAACTGGTATAGGGATCTCATGGACCCCTTACCAGTTCACAAAGGGTTAACAGTAAAAAAACACACAGACACAGAATTAAAAATGACTTTGATGTGATGACAGATGCGATCATGCTGGCTACAGTAGCAGAGGGGCAGGTGATGATCTGATCACCTGCCCCTCTGCTCCTGTGGCCAGTCATTTTTATTTATTTATTTTTTTACATGTAATTATGGCGGGAGGGGGGGGGGGTCAGGTGAGTGTTTTTTTTTTTAATTTACTTTTACTGCAGCAGGGGGGAACGTCAAGCATGTAGATTCTACGTGCTTGGCACTTAAGTGGAGTGGAAGCGAGCACGTAGAATCTACGTGCTTGGCACTGAAAGGGTTAAGAGAATGTCAACTTATATGGTGCAATAATACAGACAGGAAAAAAGGAAGTATCAAAGAGCAACTGAATACACAAGGAAATTCAACAAATCCGAAAAATGCAAAGAAACTACAGTTAAGCATTGGTCACTGCACCATCTGTTGTCATAACTTGTCACAGCTGTAAACTGCAGTAAATCTAGCAAAAGTCACTCCAGCATAAGCTAAGCTAGAAGTCAGTTGTATCTCCTCATTTTTTATTTTTAGCCCTATAATCTACCCCAGCATTGGAGTCCAAACTTCCCCTGTTTCTGTGCTCTGTGAGACATGTTTTTCCCCTATTATCGCAATTTATCAACCAGCAGAGATTGTTTTATACATTGTAAAACAACCAGCTAAAACAGTTGATAAATATGAAGATATATACATCTTAATAAACATATGAAGAACCTTCCTGCTGAACCCTCAAATAAGTTAATATGGGCTGTCCTCACTTTAAAGCAAAACAAAACCCGGTGTTACTGGCCCTGGAATGCCTATGTAATTCGGCAAACTGCTCTGCCCTTCTGCAATGGGGAGCACAAGCGGCCGCAACTCCAGCAGTGTGCACTATCGTGGCTCGGCCTGTATAAATGGCTGGAGCAGGAGTGCATGCAAAGCCCAAAGATGCGGGGAGTGAGTGAGAAATAATGTGCCTTTAACTATATTAAACATTTAAATAAATAGATCCAGAGGTTCTGTTTGCAAAAAAGAAACCTTTTAGCAGGAAAGAAGAATATCGTTTTTGCTCCCTTTAAAGCGGATGTCCAGTGTAATGTGCTTAATATGCCAAATCAGGCCTAGTGCCAGGTGGGGGGTGGGGCAGCTGCAGCGGAGTAGTTGCAGTTACACTGGACATTTGCTTTAAAGTTATCCTATATCCAGAAAGGAAGTCTATGTCGTCACCTTTTATCCCCAGCCCAGTGGCCTGTGTTTCTTTACTAATATTCATAACAACACAAACTGGATGCAGTCGCACATATTGTTCTCTGATGCTTTCAGTGATTATACATTCAGTTACAGTACACACAGCTCAGCATTGTTGTTAGGGCGAGTGCTGCACGCCCATCTAGCAGCACTTCACTTACCTCCATGGCTGCATCCAGCCGGCATCCATTTTGCAGCACTTCCCTCATGGCTGTTCCCAGCTGTCTCCCTTCCCCCAATGCTTCCTTCTCACATGCTCAGGTGTGCGCACGTCTCCGTCCACTAGAGGGCGAGCGCACTAGGTTCCTGAGATTTAAAGGGCCTGTACAGCACTGATTGGTGCCTGGTCATCCAATCCTGCATCCACTTCTCCTATTTAAAGAGGCACTTCCTTCCTTCAGTGCCGGATCTTGGTCTCTCCATGCTTGTTGAAAGTCAGACATTCTTGGATTGCTCACCCGTGTACCGACCTCTGCCTGTCCCCGACTCTGAACCTTTGCTGCCGGCCCTGACCTCGGCTACTCACCTTTACCACAAACCTGTGCTGCCAGCCCCGATCTCTGCCTGTACTTACTACGCCTTTTGCCTGCCACTTGTGTACCTCGCTGAACCTCGGCTGACTGTGGGACTGGGCCGCTGTTGGGGGGTAGCGACCTGGGGGTCACTCACCGCACAAGACCAACCTGCCTTGCGGTGGGCTCTGGTGAATACCGGTGGCCCCTTAGACTCCGCTCCCCTGACACGGTACCCGCCATCGGTCCCACAGTTAAAGCGGATCCACACCCGAGTCCGCTCCACCCGGTCCGTGACAATTGTGGAGTACTGCAACCTAACTGCCATTATGTTTTTATTTTTTAAATTATTATTATTTTTTTAATGCATAAATGGCCATTGTATGCTTGCGCACATTCGTCCTCTGCATTTGACCCATCCATTATGTGACAGTTTAGTTGTAACTGAATCAATTAGTAGCCATTTGGGACATCATACTGCTTCCTGTTACTGTTAGTGTGTTTATGAATATTGGTATATTAAAAAAGGAACACAGGCTGTTTTGGGACACTGGGCTTGGGATAGAAGGTGTCAACATAAACTCTGAGTATAGGGTCACTTTATAACAACTGTATATAAGGCTGGATTTTCAATGTAACACCATAAGGCATTTTACTCTTTTACACGTAAGTGAAAGAAGAAGACCAATTTTATTATAATATAGTATCTGCATATAATACCAGAGCTCCTGAAATGTTATGTTAAATGGGACTTCTAGCATTATCTTAAAATGTATTACAATAGAAGAGGTGGCTTTTTCTTTCACTCATTGCTGTAAATCCATTACTGTGTTAAAGGGAGCCTCCATCATTTTATACAGATGTTGTAAAAAGGCTGGGGATCAATTCTTTTCCCACGCAGGAGTATTTATCACAATGGATCAGCCATTATAAATTGTAATACAATCAGCCGAGAAAGCTTATACAAATATAAACATACTGTATAAAGTAAACATTTTCCCCATTAAAACATTTTTTAACAGTCTAATTCATCTTTTCCTGCCCCCAGTTAGATTATTGAGAACATTGTAAAACAGTTAAATCAGGCTTCACTTACAAAGCAGATTCTTTTGTTAATGGGCATATCTAGGGTTATACGTATATGGAGGCTTAACTTGAGTTGAAATGGACCTAAATCCTCCCTGGCAAAACATTCTTCTCGTGGACCAATTGGCACATAGGATCTAATACTGGATTGTCATTGTCCAGTCCAACACTGCGCCCAGCGGCCCAGACACAGTAAAAGCATTTAACCATCGGCTACATAAAGGAGACCAAATAGATGATTACAGAGATTATAAACCCAAAGCAATAATAAAGCAGCAAGCAGCTCACCTGATGCATGTCCCATGTGCCTCTTTTTCATTTGCTGCAGAACTGGGTAGAAGCCGTAACAGGGCTCCCAAGTTCACCCACCTTTCATTTGATTCCTCCAGGACCATGCCAAAAAACTAGTCTAGCAGTCACTCTGTCCCTTGGTGCTTTCAGTGTGAGCGAGCACCTCAAGCCACAATGGTCCTAAAGCTGCCTCAGACCACATCAGAGCATGCACAGAGTTATAAAGCTGCTCCATAACCCACACATGCCCTTCCCAGCGCAGCCATGACCCAAAGATTAAAGAAAAGAAATGGGCTTAAAGGAGCAGTATTGCAAAAAATGGCCCAATAATAAAAATCCATATAAATATGCTGGAAGGTGGGAGAAGGGGTCACTTATATACCTATATCCCAAAAAGGGGGTGACCCCCCTGGTATTCTTTTAATTAACCCTTTATCTTCCATCACTCAGCAGGTATAAAAGGCTTCCAGTAGCAGCAGGAGAGCAGAAGCCAGAATGATCGTCATTGGACACAGTGTTCTGGGATAGATCGATAGGAGGTAATCAATAATTGTAAAAATAGCGGGTAGCGGGGAATCTGGAGAGGGGAACCTGGGGAGGGGAACCCCATGCCATTTTTTAATATAACCCTTTATAGTGTGGATAGTAGTTGTTAGTTGTATTTTAATTGTCAATGTTATAAAGTGCTCGTTTCAGTTTTGAGGGTCTTTTGGACAGGAACAGGGGGCCACCGATACATATGTGGTAACTTGGAGAAATGGGGCTTTCAACCATGCAATATGGTTTTCTTGAATGAAATAGTTTTTTTTTTTATTTAAAAGAAAACATGCCACATTTTAAAAAACAGATTTTTTTTTTGTGAAACAGTGAAAAATAACCTGTCAGCAGAGGGTGGAAATATCTCAAGTAGGCTTGCAGTTAAAATAGTTAAAAGTACCTATGCATTGTGGGTATTGTACTGATACTGATATTTTAGGAAAATGTGTTTTTTATTTTGCTTTTCTATACATTCTTTATACATGCATGCTTTACTTTGGGGTGTTTGGCAACACTTCCATTGACAGTATCTATGCATGTTGGGTATTGTTCTGTTTGGGGATGTTGCTTTTTCAATTTAACTTGTTTTTTCTTGTTTGCATATGTTTTTAGGAAAATATATTTTTAGGAAAATTTGGTTTTTATTCTAAATTTTTAATTCTTTTTTTTCAGGGAAACCCTCTGCAACCAAATAATTCATTGAGGGATTACTTCTAGAAAATTGTTCCCACATCAACAAGCCTGGTATGCCTAGAAAGCTTGAGATGTGTACCAGAGAATATATCATTTGTGGGGGGTATTTCAAATGTAAAGGGTTGTTTTTCTTGAAAAGCTGCAAGGTGCACATAGCAGTTGTATTTTATCTGAAAATCTCCTAAAGCGCTGTTTCAGTTTGGGGGGAGTCTCCTGGGCAGGAAAGGGTGTCTACCAATACATATGTGGCACCGCTGTAACCGGGAGAAATGAGGCTTTTAAATGCAGGATGATTTTATGATTTTATTAAAAAATACATTTACAAAAAAAAATACAAATTGTAAAATAATAGATTTTTGAAAATAATTTTGTACATATTTCACCCAAAATATTGAGAATACACTAAAACAAGGCCAAACAAAACATTTCATGTTAAAACCCAGACTGCTGAAAAACAATATGTAATTGTCCTGGGAAATTCTTTCAAAAATTAAATTTGAACATGTATAGCGCAAAATATTGAAAAATAGTCTGGCAACAGAGGGTGACAAAATCTCCAGGTAGGCTGGCAGTTAAAGGGTTAAAATTGCTCATTTTACACTGTTTCTTGGTGTAACAATCTCCAAGAATATCAAATTGAACAAAATTCCACTGTTATGCAAAAGAAGGCACTGCAACGAATGTACTTTCTGTGGAAGCTGAGGGAATTAAGTTTATCACAAGATGCCCGGTGGTAATTTTACAACTCCATCATAATTTTCTCAATTCTTGTGTGGTTCAACTGAACATCAAAGCGGCAAAAACAACTGTTTACAATGGGTCATCAATCAAGTGGAACGAATTGCCTTACCAGTACCTTCACTCCACACCCTTCACTCTAGGAGAGCCAGAAAGCGTGCAATGAATATCTTCAATGATTCGTCCCACCCTCATCAATCTCTCCTCCAGTTTCTTCCTTCAGGGAGAAGATTCTGCGTTCTATGTACATTTGCTATGTACAAACTGGCAAGAAAAAGTCCATAAATACTAAGTATGTGGTGGAAATAAACTGATTAGATAGAGCAACACAAAGTAGCAAGTATTGTGAAGTGTAAAAGAAAGTTATACTTGCTTCTGAACGATTTGAAAAATAAGAAACTGAAAAGTGTGATGTGCATATGTATTCAGCTCCATCAGAGTCATCCCTGAGCAATACAGCTGCACAGCTAGAGGCTGAACCTTTTTCCCATTATTCTTTACAAAACAGTCAGATTGAATGGGGCATGTGTGTAAGCAGCACTGTTCAAGTCATGCCACACATTCGCAATAGGATTTAGGTCAGGACTTTGACTAGGCCATTCCAACACATAATTATGATTTGAAATGATTCCATTGTAGCTTTGGCTGTATGTTTAGGGTTGTTTTCCTGCTGGAAGGCTGAGAAACGCCCCAGGTTCAAGTCTTTTGCAAATTCCACCAGAATCACCCTGTATTAACTGTAGCTTTGTCCATCCTCTATCTACCATGATCAGCTTCTCAGTCCCTGCTGAAGAAAAGCATCTCCACAGAATGATGCTGCCACCACGTTTCACGGAGGGGACCTTGTATTCAGGCTGATGTGCAGAGCTAGCATTCTTCCACACAAAGATTTGGAATTTAGGCCAAAAAGGGTCTTGTGGGGAAAATTATATTATATTTTATTTTGGATGCCTGGTCCTTTTTTCATCAAAGTGCACAATTTACCTTATGCCCCCTTCACTAGGTGTAATTTCTCACAGCAAGAGGAACTGACACACACTGTGAGACATGGGCAAACACAGGCTATCCCAAGTTCAAAGCGCAACCCCCAAACCCCTTTACCCCCACTGGTTCCCTGACATCTTCGTCCAACTGAATGAAACCACAGGACAACCCTACAGAACTAGGAATAACCAGGCCACTATTCGCTCTAGCCCCAAGCCTGATACAGAAAACCAGAATCGGGCCACAAAGACGCACCCACATACCTTTTCCATCTCTGTAATGGACTCAGAACCAGAAGAGTTATGGAGATTCCCAGTTCTGATCAATTCTAAAACCCCATTCTTGGACTCTGGACAAAAATGGTTCTGTCAGTTTTCCATCTGTGAACTAGAAGCCCTCCTCTCAGAGGGGAGGGGGGAGTGAGGGACCCACTTGGGCATGGTACTCTTGTCACTACTTGGCAGGAAGTCACATGCCATTGTGCCAGTAGGACCAGAAATCTGTCAGGGATTGTCAGTGACAAGTGCAAGTAGTGCTTTCAGTATTGGTCAGTCACCTGCTGGTGGTGCTATTTTACCATCTGCCCATGCTTGTATCTCTTAGCAACTACCAGCAGGTGGCTCTGCCTGGCTGCATGACCTGCCCTTACAAGCTTTAGTTGATCCAATTAACAGACAATCTACTCTGCTTGGGTCTTTCAGACTCATGGTAGTAAAAGATCCAATTCATGAGAAAAAAGCCTGAGAATTTCACTGTTTCTGAATCACCAGCTAAGAAAACAATGAAAGTCAATGGCACTTTTTTACTCAGTAAAGTAGAGAACTGTTTTCTCCTTTCTACACTGTAGTAAAAGCTGCCATTGACTTTCATTGTCTTTTTATCTGGTGATTCAGTAACAGTGAAATTCTCAGGCTTTTTTCTCATTAATTGAATTTTTTACTACCATGAGAGTTTTTCTCTACCTTTATTGAATCGAGGCCATTGTCTCAGTATTGAGCCAATTCATGTTAAAGGTTGCTGCTCCTCTGTCTGGACATCATCCCTGCTCTCTGTGTATGCCTTGCTCCCGCCACCTTGCACCACCTTGCACCACCTATCCTCATCTCCCTATCGGTAATCCTTACTCTTTCTGGTTTAAACCAGTTCTCAGCCGTCATATCCCATCCTGCAGTTCTGGTATTCCTTCCTGTCTCATTCAGCTCTGTTGGCAGTATTCCCATCTAGAGGCCCTGTATCATAGTGTATTATAGTTTGTATGAGATATTGTATAGGATTAGTTTGTTTGTTTATACGGTTGCTGTATCTTGGGAGTTTGTTATATTGTACCCCTGTGTTGTTTGCCAAGGTCTTTGTATTACAAATTAAATCCAGCATTTTATTGCAATACTTGTGCAGTCTCTCTGAATCTGGTCTCACCCAGCTAGGCGAGTGTGACTTGTGGCAGGGCTCCCCCCATGTTTTCCTGGGTGCCCTGATCCATTATACATCATCCGTTTTGCTAAGGTAACGCTGACTTGTCTGTATGTTTCTGTTTGTAATGACTTAACCTTTAACCTGTTCTGCATCTCCGACCTGTATATGTAATATTTCATCATAATATTCTCATACTTGTATCTCCTGCTTAAAGCAGACCAACAGTCAAAAAAATGACTTAAACCAGACCAACACAATAAACAGTGCACATATGCATCTCTCCCCGGGGGAATTTAGATTGCTGCACATCAAAAATCCTGCTGGGGTCAATTTTAAAAACAAGATGGTGGTTCATGCGTTTGCAGGCCACCTGCAAACAGGAAGTGCTGCTGGGCTTCCTGTTACTGTGCATTGTCAGTTATGTCAGTTGGGAGAGAAAGCTCCAAAATGGCCGCTACCTTTCTTTTCCAACTGTGCCAAGCTGTTGGTCCCGTTTAAGTGTGTGCTTATCGCATTAAAATATATACTTTTGTCTTAACTGAAATTTGCACGTCCATGCCCCTTGGCTAAATTATAGGCCGCTGGGCTGGTTAACTGACTGGGATTTAGGAAAGCGTGTTGTGTGATTCCAGAAGCTGTGGTGTCAGCAGGCTTACGTTATACATGGTTCCTCACAGGCCTTCCTATGGCTTGCTTCAAAAAATGCCTTTCTTCTTTCTCATCTTCTATAAAGGCTAAATTTGTAGAATGCAAAACTAATAGTACATTCCAGAATGACTTGGGGTCTTCTTTCTTTAGTACTCTTCCAGCCTGTCAGTTTAGGTGGACGACCATGTCTTGGTTGGCGATACTCCTTCCATTTACAGATGATGGAATGAACAGTGCTCTATGATATGTTCAGAGCTTGGGCTATTGTTTTATAATCTAATCCTGCAAAATATGGTGTGTTCCTCTGTATTCATGCTGTTTGCCCAACAAACCTGATATCTTCACAGAACAGCTCTAGTTATACTGGGAATAAATCCCATACACACATTTACTAATAACGTGACATCTGAAAGAGAATTGGTTACAATAGATTTTATTTAAGGGTTAGCTGAGTACAGGGGGTGAACTACATTTGCACACCACATTTTTCAGTTTCTTATTGTTTTCAAATTTGTAAAAGCATGTATATTTTTCTTTTCACTATAATGTTATAAAAATTATGGTTTGTGGCTATAACATTTAATAATGTAAAAAAAGGGGTATGAATACCACGTCACGGTATATACTATACTTAGCTTGCTCTATGTAAGCCAGTGAACAGACAACTGAAGAAGTCTTCATTGAAAACTAAAACTGCTTAATGAAATAATAATAGCACTATGGAAGAGTGCATGCTTAAAAATGATCTAAGCTTTGTTCTTCAAGTGTATGGAAGATTATGCATATTCCAAGCTCCATGTTAAAGGTAATTCACTGCCCAACATCTATTTTGTCCTAAAAGGGTGTTAGATCACATTGTGACAGTTACAGGGGACATGCAGATTGCTGGACCCCCCCATGCATACATCCCTGTAAACACCCTTTTCATTACCTCCATTTCGATCCCCCCGTGGATCTAGGGGTATGGGGGGTTTTACACAGTGGGGGAGTGAGACTTGGATGGCCCAGGAGTCTGAAAGACTCCACGGCATCCAAAGTTTCTCTTTAATGTCAGCACTAGAGATAGTGAAAATCCAAGACAATGCCGAAAACCCTGCAGAGAGACAGCAGCCCTTCAAGCAAGTCAGAGGTTGCTGGGGAGCTTCAAGCAAGCTTTCATTTAGTTTTTTTCATTCTTAAAAGATAGGGTTGTGTTTTTTCAAACTTTTACATTACTTGTGAACTTGTAAGTGGCCCCAAAGGCCTGGCATGTAGCGCATGGCTTGCTAAATCCCTCACCAATTTCCTGCAGCTGCAATGAGCACAGGATTGAGGAATAATTGGGTGTCTATGAGCATGGGCCCATTGTTCTTCCAGGGATGCTCCACATCTATGCCGGGGGGTCAATTTCTTTTATCACACTAACAATAAATTTGTTGTTTTTTCTCTACAGAATAATTACAGCAATTATTATTTATAGACTAATGTAGCTGAGTTTTGTCCAAATTTCTATTTTGACCAAACTGAGCAGAATCAGAAAATATCTGGTTCACTTTAACTTTAAAGCAGTCCAAAAGTGTACGTGACTTGTTTTTTGCAAGTTTTGAAACCTTATCATAAAAATGATCATTGATAAGCATGCAAACCTCTGCATGCCTTTCAGTAACTGACTTACCTTTCCTGCCTCTAACTTGGGAGATGTACGTATCCCACAATCCTCCCAGGTACAGCCTGGAAGTTGTGCACCTGCACGCTCATTCATGAATTGCAAGATTACAGATGCTGCGAACAGGGAAATGAGACGTCAATCACCAGGGAAAAATCCACAGCATCCAATGAGGACAGCATAGCTGTTTTTCGCCAGTCCTTGAATGTGGAAGTGGACTTCCTGTGAGGAGGAGTTAAGACTTAAATACTTATGTGATGGCTATGCTGGAACCTGGGCCACTGCAGTGAGCATATATTTTATGTATTAGTTTACTATTAGACTTTCGGTCCACTTTAAAGTGTCACAACCCACCATAGGCCCTCCCAGCCCGAGTGCCTTGGGTGATGCATCAGGTTTGCCTGTGGCACAGTTTTCCACTGCTGAGGTTATGCCCACCTTGCTGATCTAAAGAATGCCAACTGACATGACTCCACCAATGGCCGCATCCCTGGCTTTCCTGTAGATTGGCTCCTGCCGCCGATCCTACCTGAATGGTTAGGCAAGGGAGTGAGCCTCAGCTTCAGGGAATCTGTGGATGTGATCTTGGGCCGTAGAAGTGCCATGGGAGCTGCAGAGTGAGTTTACCGGCAACCCAGGGGGTTTCACACAATGGGGCATCCCAATTTTGGGTGCTCATAGGAACAGGCTAGCGGGGGGCCCAGAAGTCTTTTATTCTCCAGGTCTGCGCCGACTGACTTTTGTGCTGCATTAACCCTAATCTGAACAGTACCACTGTTGGTATTAATGGTATGGTATTTAGAGCAGGTTGGCGAGTTTGGTGACAACAATGTGGTTGATCCCTCTTTTGGTAACTGCTGTAAGGCAAGACCTAGCTTTCTGTTTCTGCTTTATCCGGGAGGCCGCAACACGCTGCCATGTGCTGGCGGCAGCCTTCCTTCACACATGGCTGCTAAAGTGGAGCTCAGTCTCACCTTCCTGACCAATAGTGTGCTGAGGCTTTGAAGAGTGTTACCGTGTGAAGCGATAAGATAAGCGTACATCAGAAATAATGACTGTAATTCATGCTCTATTTTCGGCGTGCTGTGAGTGCGCTCAATTTATTCTAACTACATGTCCTACGCAGCAGTCTTCAGCCGTCCTACATGGCAGCCACTTAAATAGGCTCCTTGTGTTAAGGTGGTCGGCACTAAAACTCTAGACTATTCATCTGATTAGATAGATATAGATGTGGATTTTGTTAGCAACAGTCTAAAAGTAATCTGTTTTATCAGTGTAGCGCCAGAAAAAAATAAGTTTCACTAATACTGTGAGAATGGGAAAAAAGGGTTTGTATCACCTCTGCAATTAGAAGGTTAAGAGAAGAGGGCTCTAGAGATCTCCCAATTTTCCCCACAGCCATAAATGGTTGATCTGGGCTTGCAAAGCTCTGGCCACAGTATAGGCAAGATAGACTGGGGCAACAGACAAAAACTTTTAGCCAATGGCAGGACTGAAAGCCAAGGTTTAGATTCTACAAACAAGTCAAGAAGATATCAGAGGCCATATCTATTCACCACAAGAGCAGAAACAGGTAATGAATGAAGAACAGAACATGTTCACACTGTCATTAAACTAGAGCAAAACCCATTTTCGGGTGCTCCACTCCTTCAACCCCAATTGGCTGATCTCAAACGGGCTGGCTGGCCGCATCCCCGCCTTTCACACTGGGTGCACCAGTCAAACCCTCTGATTGTTTGTTCTACTGCTAGGATAATCGGAGGGAATGCCAGAAACTAGTGCCAAGTTTTTGCTTCTATGAACAACACAATCTGCACATGCACCACTAATGAGTATATCTGAGCCCAAGGCCCAATGTCCCCAAATACTCAGGGCCCCCAACAAGGTCAGGAGGTCCTCCACCAAACAATTTACCATTATACAATATACACAATATATGCACATATATCCGGCTGGCGGAGTTGGTCGGGGGCAGGGGGAACATGTTGGTTGGGGTCTCAAGGAGCGGCGGATCCTATGGGAGAGGGTTTTACACTCCTGTGAACTTGTTGCCGGCCTATGGACCCTGGGTGATTGGCTGCTTGTCTTGTGGCATCTCACGCGCGGCATCAGGGGCACAAGGCCTATCCAACGGCATGCAGGGCAGCCGCTGATCACCTGCGCCTACACAGCTTAAAAGCAGGGGGCAACTATGGGCCCATATCTTCCCTGGTGAAACGCTATAGCAAGTGTGAAACGTGTGGGTCTGCGGGTATGACAGGCGTGTAGCTCTCTGTGTCTATCTTTATTATTGTACTAATCTTATCTTAGCTTACACCCACCTACATTTAGACTTTGTATGTATTTAGATGGAATCATAAGGGAGTGTTATGACTATTATTGATTATTGAGCAGCGCCATGGCTTGTTTTTAATTGTGTGTAGTTGGATTTGTTACATAACCCAATTAATTAAACATTCTTTGATGAAATGGTGCTTGTTGGTGCTTGTACCTCCCGTCCTAGGGGTGGATCCCAGCAGTGGTATTAAGTTTCTGCTTCTAGGTGCTGCTGCGAGGTTACAGGAAGGCAAAGGAAAGATATGACGAGGTAAGCTGCTGAATCATGTTTTTTTACATTTTCCCTGGACAGCCCCTTCAATATTGATCCTTCAGCTACAGTTGCAGTTTCTGTTCCAGTTAGCAGTTCAGGTAGAAAATTCAAACAGGTGTAAAGTTAGCCGAACTGCAACATAAACAGCAACATCTTCTGTGCTGGGCTGCACCCCCATCAGTCAAAGTAGTGTAGACACACCTACTCGATTCACTACAGTAGAGGGGTGTATCAGGCCCCAGCCTACTAGCTCCATTGCAAGGGCCAGGGCTTGCTGTGATTGCTGGCGATTTGAAAATCTTGCATGCTGTCACGGACCGGGTGGAGCGGACTCGGGTGTGGATCCGCTTCAACTGTGGGACCGATGGCGGGTACCGTGCCAGGGGAGCGGAGTCTAAGGGGCCACCGGTATTCACCAGAGCCCATCGCAAGGCAGGTTGGTCTTGTGCGGCGAGTGACCCCCAGGTCGCTACCCCCCAACAGCGGCCCAGTCCCACAGTCAGCCGAGGTTCAGCGAGGTACACAAGTGGCAGGCAAAAGGCGTAGTAAGTACAGGCAGAGATCGGGGCTGGCAGCACAGGTTCGCGGCAAAGGTGAGTAGCCGAGGTCGGGGCAGGCAGCAAAGGTTCAGAGTCGGGGACAGGCAGAGGTCGGTACACAGGTGCGCAATCCAAGAATGTCTGACTTTCAGCAAGCATGGAGAGACCAAGATCCGGCACTGAAGGAAGGAAGTGCCTCTTTAAATAGGAAAAGTGGATGCAGGATTGGATGACCAGGCACCAATCAGTGCTGTACAGGCCCTTTAAATCTCAGGAATCTAGTGCGCTCGCCCTCTAGTGGACGGAGACGTGCGCGCACCTGAGCATGTGAGAAGGAAGCATTTGGGGAAGGGAGACAGCTAGGAACAGCCATGAGGGAAGTGCTGCAAAATGGATGACGGCTGGATGCAGCCATGGAGGTAAGTGAAGTGCTGCTAGATGGGCATGCAGTGCTCGCCCTAACACATGCCATCAAACCCAGCACCATGTTTAGGCCCCAGGAGATGCTGGATCACAGGTTGTGGCACAGGCTTAAATCCAGTGATTGCAGCAGCGGGAGACAAAAGGTTAGTAACTTTTTTTTAGCCTGCTGAATGCTATTCAGTCTGCAGGCCAACTTATTGCAATGTAACAACAGGGCTCTTTCCCACTTGTTACATTGTACAGCACAAGGAGAGGTTATGCTGTTTCTTCACCATGTTGTCACATCACTTTTTACCATTTAAATATGGCTTCTTCCTAAAAACAGAAACTTCCAGTACAGCACCACCATTAGGATGCCCTCAGAGTGCATATTAACAGCGTCCAAAAAGTCCACTTTTACTTTATAACACCCATCATTTCAGGAAATGATTGTGGGTGGTTCAGTTCAGCAACATTCAGTAATGACTCCTGGAGTCAGTGAGTTTCGCACAGATGGTGCGGTGGTGCACGCTCGCCTTGGAATGGTGCTCTCCTGTAGTAAAGCTATATTTATCATTGCATATGGTAACGGCTTGCAGATGTTGTGCTTCAAACAATCTGGAATGGGATATTTTAAGAGGAACAATAATGACACATGTAATGCTAGAATCTATTTAGGAGGTATGAGTTGAAAATTAGAGCTCTGAATATACTGATATATGAAAACCAAACTATAACCTCAAACCAAATAAACCTGAATCTTTTTAGCATTGTAGCATTTTCAGGATATATATATATATATATATATTTATATTTTTTTATTGTACCGTCGGTGACCAAAGCCAGCTATAGCGCTCCCTTAAATGCTTTAGTCTATGCAGGGGCGTAGCTTGAGGGGGTTGCAGGAGGTGCAGCTGCACCGGGGCCCAGAAGGTCAGGGTTGCCCCATTATTGTTGCTCCTCCACCTTATTTATCATATTTGTGCACACTTTGCATCATTTAGAAAAAATAAGCTGCATTTATATTTATTGTTTCGGTCATTCGTTGTCTAGCTGCAGCCAAATGAGTTAAAAGACAGAACAAAAATGTACTGTTTGAGTAGTGAAAGGGCCCCATTTAATGTTCACACCAGGGCCCCATGACATTTAGTTATGTCACTAAGTGTATGCTTAATTTTCAGTTTAAAACACAAGAAGCTAAGGGTTAAAAGGCATACATTAGCCCCAGTGCAACTGATCATTCCAGGTCTGCTTTGAAAAAGTAAACAGTTGCTGTGTGGGTTGGTTACTTATCAAGGCCATATATTTTGCATTAGCATGTCAGTATGGGCTCACACACTGTGATGGAGCCAGAAAATGTATTCTGGCCATGCTCCACTCTCAAAGGGCTACGGCTTTATATGATCAGAGTAGAGGAAATGCCTGGGCAAGGTAAGTTGCACAGCATCTAACTACTTTTCTCACAGCAGAGTAGAATAGATACACTGATCTGGAGCTAAGATATTTATTGTAGCTTTTCAATTTTAGCCTAGAGATGCCCACAAATATTTGAATCTCCTGTGTTATGTTGTTGAACTATAGCTCTGTATCCCCCATACTGGAAGTTTATTAACCATAAAGACTTTGTTTTATTGACCCGTAGGATGTCACTGACAAAGAAAATATATATTTTGTGCTTGGCTTTAACTTAGAGTTCCCTGGGAATCCCATGCTTTATTCAATTTTTAAGGGTTAAACTCTTCATTTTTTTAAAAAAATGGTGCGGTGTCCCTTTGATAAATCAACATCAGCTTGGGGCGCCAGCTATATCTGGGCTGGTAGACCAGGGTGCATAGGCCGAGTGGCCGCCTTTCCTGCAAACCTGCATAGCCCTCACAGACCTTGGGATCTTCTGCCCATCCCTGGACTTTGGGGGGCAGGTAATGGGGCATGGGGTTCTGGTAAATCACCTGCTGGCTGGCAGAAGACACCTCAAACGGGGACAAATGAGAACAACGAAGGGCAGGTGGACATGGAGTCCCTCCAAATCAGGGACAGTTAAGACTTTAAGTTAGGTCAGCTGTATGTTGACTACTATTTAACATGAGTTTAAATGTGATTGTCTAAATATGAACACAGTCACACCTGCAATTATAAGAGGGTGGTCACATGCAACCACATTATTTGAGTTTTGTTAATTGCATGTTATGATGCGATTGGGTGAGATTCTGCACACTGCCTGTAATGCAGTGATCGGGGGCGATTCAGCATGCTACCTGTTATGACTTTGGGGGATCTTGCATGCTGCCTTTAAGAGGTTATGGGTGGGGGGTAGATTGTTTACACTGCCTGATGTGGGGTGATTGGGGGGATTCTGCACGCTGCCTGTTATGGGGTGAGTAAGGGAGAATTCTGCATGCTGCCTGTTATGGGATGAGTAAGGTGGATTCTGCACACTGCCTTTATATGGGATAGTTGGGAGGATTAAGCACACTGCCTGTAATGGGATGATTAGGAGGGATTTTGCATACTGCCTGTAACAGGGTGATTCTGCATGATGTCTTTTATGGGGTGATTAAGGGGGATTCTGCATGCTGCCTGTTATGTGTTGATTGAACGGATTCTGAATGCTGCCTGTTAAAGGGGATTCTACATACTGGGGTTGATTCAGAGCCTGGTGAGAATACATTCTTTTTTAGAAGAGAAAACTGTCGTTCACTTTCATTGGGGCTCATGCTACATATTTGGTGAAGCCAGTGTGACTTTCGGTGTGCATTGTGGTGTGGGTTGCAAACTATTTCCTGTTGAGCTTTATAGAGTTTAGACACAAAAAAGGGAAAAAAAAGTTTGTTCTACATTTTTCTTTGTCCTACACCGGGGAATTCCATGAAACACTGCCTGCTATGTGGTGATTGAGGGGATTCCTGCACATTGCCTGGTTTATGGTGATTGGGGCATTCTGCCACTTCCTGTTAATGGGTTCTTGTGGCGGAAGGGGGTGGGGGGGAATTTAGCATACCATTTAGTTCAGAATTTGTTCTGCTTATTTGTCTACCTTTAAACCCTAGGTGTGTCTCATGATCAGGTCTTATACTGCAAAAAATACTGATTATGGGACATTTTCACCACCACTAATACCTTTAGAGATTGCGAGCAGTGTGTGCACAACACAGGCATTTGCATGCTTCCCACCACGCCATATACAGCCCTTGAAACGTGCGCCTTTTCTACACATAAACACAACCTTGGGAATACTAGTTATACGAAGCAGGGTGAACAGATACCCAATACTAAATGGGGACCAGCATAACCATTACAGAAGCCAGAGCCACAAAAAAAACGGAAAGGAAGTAAGCTAACCATAATCGTTAAACTACTACAAATGTAGCCACCATATATACCTGTAGGGACTTGCTACAAATTTGAAGGGTAAACCATGAACCTACTTGCTACAACTGATAGGCTCTGCATCAGTGCAAGGGAGAGGACCCCCCCCCCACCAAAATCCCTTACCTATGACAAAGACACTAAGAATATACCAAACCTGTTATACTATTTCTCTCCTACCCATAGCTGGCCGCCGGCACCGGTCTACCCGCTCATCTTTCCTCTTTATGGAGCATCCCACATATGAACTATAAAAAAATTTTAAAGGTGCAAATGCAAATCAATATACACTGAACTAACAGATATATATCTAAATACTGTATGTTTTACTCACCAAGACCAAGACTACTGAAGAAGCCTCATCAAGGCGAAACACGTAAACCCCAGCAAGTCCTTTGTTCAATCACACCGTATAGGTGCTCTTTTTTGCATTCTGTAAATACTACATATATTATCTTTTGCTTATAAAGACCTATTAATAAATAGATGCACTGTGTATTGCACATTGAAAGCTCATTTGGGATGATCGTTTAATGAATGTATGAATATAACTGCAGCATAGGAGAGGGCTACCTATTAAATGGGTGACCTCAAGCTGTCCCCTGGGGAATAGGGTGAACCTCTCTAAGGGGGTAGGAAGCATCCAGGACTAGGGTTGCCTGCACCTCCCTCTTCCTTTCTATCTACCTTCAGAGATGTCTGGATTTTTTATAGATATACTATATATTACAATACAATAAAGACTACAAGAAAAAAAGTATCAAGCTCATAGTAGGGCCCAAGAAAAGACCTTAAATAAAAAACTAAATACTCTTTAGTAGCACATGGTAAAGCAATTTGCTTTAAAAATCCTCCATGATCCCAGAGGGAATGGCCTAAATCCCCGGATCATCATTTCACAAGATGTTATGTGTGGGATGATGATGAAAAGTTTCCGTCAGATTATGAGCTGCAGTCATCTCTGTCACTTTGTGTTATCTCGGGACGCAGTGCAGTGAGCAGCGATGAGGATCAGGTTATCTGATTTAATAACCTTGCACAGTCAGGGGCTAAAAGCATAGCTAAAGCGGCCAATGCAGCTGTTATGGAGCTCAGGCAGTGGTGAAATGGGAAACCCAATATACATTATACCGAATATCCCTTACTGCAGCAACACTTACTGTATACCATAATAGATTGGATGCCCCTTTATGTTTTTTTTATCTTTATTTATGTTATAATAAATTGTAACTTGTCCCTATATCATCTCCCTGAATACCTTAATAGATTGTAAGCTTAATCTCTTCTTGAGTTCTTCCAGTTTCTGTATTCTTTCTAATGCTGGGTTTACACAAGCAGATCAATTGGCCGATCTTCTGCGATTAAGTTACTGTGTTCATTCGCCGAAGATTTAATGGTCAATCGGTAGCTAGAGTAATCACTTAATGCGATCACTTGTTCTCATAGCAAAGGACTCTTTTTCTGAGGGCGACATCCAGTGATGTCCAACCATCAAGTGATCAGCTAGAAATTTCTGGTCTGCTGAAACAATATGAATAATCAATTCTCGTTCACCTCTTGATCGCAGCAGCTCTTCCTACTGAGCGATTATTGCTTTAACAATTTCCAGTTCAATAATGCTCCATATACAGTTTGTAAGCGCCTTTACCTAGAGATCCATAGATTTCTCCCATCAATCCTACATATCCTAATAGATTACAAGCTGTTTTACCTGTTTCCTTCCTATACTCTAGTAGATTGCAAGCTCTTTGCTTCCTGTGCCCTCTAATTAACTAATAAATTGGCAGTTCTTTCACTTTTTTTTTTATACCCTAATAGAATGCAAGCTCCTTTGCCTTTTGTATTCTTCCTTATACTCTAATAAGATGGAAGCTCTTCCCCTAATTCATTCTCCCCATACCCTAATAGATAGCAAGCTTGTTTTCTTATAATTTGCTGGATTGCAATCTCTTTCCCTTCTGTGTCCTCCTAGAAACTCAAACACACTTTTCACTTTTGTATACTCACATATACCTTTTGTATTTTGCCTTATACCTAATGATGAGCGGACCCTTGGAAGTTTCACCAGTTCAACTTGACCTGAACCCCACTGAAATCAATAGGGACCCGAACTTGGGGGCCCAAAATTGGCTGTTAAATGGGGTGATCACCAGGGTGACTGCCCTGTACAGAATGAGTTAGGGAATGTACTCAAGATAATAACAGAAAACACAAAAGTGTAATAAATACATCACATAGCAGGCTGTGACATAGCCCCCTATCACCTCCATAGCAGACTTTGACAGAGTTCCTCCCATTATCCTTATAGCAGACTATGTTGCAGAACAACCCCCATCATCCCTATAGCAGACTGTGTGGCGAAACAACCCCCATCATCCCTATAGCAGACTGTGTGGCAAAACAACTCCCATCATCCCTATAGCAGACTGTGTGGCGAAACAACCCTCATCATTAGGGATGAGCGAATCGATCCGGACGAACCCGGATTCGATACGAATTTCATGAAAAATTCGATTCGGATCGAATCCTAATTTCCCCGTGCTTCGATCGCTCGAAGTTTTCCTTTAACATCCATTCATTTACATTACAGGCATTCTAAGATGGCGGACGGGACATGTCCAGACATCTACCCCGCGCCAGTGCAAGCTGGGGCAGTCACATGCAGCCTATCAGCAGCCAGCAAGCCCGGTGACGTCACAGCGCTATTTAAGTCGGCGGACATCTTGCTTTTCCTCATTTCTCTATTGCATTCGTGAGAGACAGGACGCTGCTGTAGTGAGGGAGAGGCAGAGAGCCAGGGACAGACAGGGACAGACAGGAGACAGGCAGGAGACAGGCAGAAAGTCAGCGAAAAGCAGGGAAAGTTAGGAAAAATCGGAGGCAGTCACCGGGAGAATTTTTTTTTTTTTCATCCAGCCTGAGTGTTACTGGCTGGCTGACTGGCTTTGTTAGCATTTTCAGGCTGCTTATACACTTACTGTGCATATATACTGAACTGATCTCAAGTCTGCTGTGAGGCATCCCATTCTGTGACTACACCAGCCTCTATTTACTATAACCCTTTGCACTTATTCTAAAAGTAATTTGGCCTGATAAAGACACTTTTGCTGTGCATAGTAGTACTGCTGCCAGGTGCTCTCCGGTTGGGGCATCCCATTCTGTGACTACAACAGCCTCTATTTACTATAACCCTTTGCACTTATTCTAAAAGTAATTTGGCCTGATAAAGAAACTTTTGCTTTGCATAGGACTACTGCTGCCAGGTGCACTCCGGTTGTGGCATCCCATTCTGTGACTACACCAGCCTCTATTTAATATAACCCTTTGCACTTATTCTAAAAGTAATTTGGCCTGATAAAGACACTTTTGCTGTGCATAGTAGTACTGCTGCCAGGTGCTCTCTGGTTGGGGCATCCCATTCTGTGACTACACCAGCCTCTATTTACTATAACCCTTTGCACTTATTCTAAAAGTAATTTGGCCTGATAAAGACACTTTTGCTTTGCATAGGACTACTGCTGCCAGGTGCACTCCGGTTGTGGCATCCCATTCTGTGACTACACCAGCCTCTATTTAATATAACCCTTTGCACTTATTCTAAAAGTAATTTGGCCTGATAAAGACACTTTTGCTTTGCATAGGACTACTGCTGCCAGGTGCTCTCCGGTTGGGGCATCCCATTCTGTGACTACACCAGCCTCTAACCCTTTGCACTTATTCTAAAAGTAATTTGGCCTGATAAAGACACTTTTGCTTTGCATAGGACTACTGCTGCCAGGTGCTCTCTGGTTGGGGCATCAAATTCTGTGACTACAACAGCCTCTAACCCTTTGCACTTATTCTAAAAGTAATTTGGCCTGATAAAGACACTTTTGCTGTGCATAGTAGTACTGCTGCCAGGTGCTCTCTGGTTGGGGCATCCCATTCTGTGACTACACCAGCCTCTATTTACTATAACCCTTTGCACTTATTCTAAAAGTAATTTGGCCTGATAAAGACACTTTTGCTGTGCATAGTAGTACTGCTGCCAGGTGCTCTCCGGTTAGGGCATCCCATTCTGTGACTACAACAGCCTCTATTTACTATAACCCTTTGCACTTATTCTAAAAGTAATTTGGCCTGATAAAGAAACTTTTGCTTTGCATAGGACTACTGCTGCCAGGTGCACTCCAGTTGTGGCATCCCATTCTGTGACTACACCAGCCTCTATTTAATATAACCCTTTGCACTTATTCTAAAAGTAATTTGGCCTGATAAAGACACTTTTGCTGTGCATAGTAGTACTGCTGCCAGGTGCTCTCTGGTTGGGGCATCCCATTCTGTGACTACACCAGCCTCTATTTACTATAACCCTTTGCACTTATTCTAAAAGTAATTTGGCCTGATAAAGACACTTTTGCTTTGCATAGGACTACTGCTGCCAGGTGCACTCCGGTTGTGGCATCCCATTCTGTGACTACACCAGCCTCTATTTAATATAACCCTTTGCACTTATTCTAAAAGTAATTTGGCCTGATAAAGACACTTTTGCTTTGCATAGGACTACTGCTGCCAGGTGCTCTCTGGTTGGGGCATCCCATTCTGTGACTACACCAGCCTCTATTTACTATAACCCTTTGCACTTATTCTAAAAGTAATTTGGCCTGATAAAGACACTTTTGCTGTGCATAGGACTACTGCTGCCAGGTGCTCTCTGGTTGGGGCATCCCATTCTGTGACTACAACAGCCTCTATTTACTATAACCCTTTGCACTTATTCTAAAAGTAATTTGGCCTGATAAAGACACTTTTGCTTTGCATAGGACTACTGCTGCCAGGTGCTCTCTGGTTGGGGCATCCCATTCTGTGACTACAACAGCCTCTATTTAATATAACCCTTTGCACTTATTCTAAAACTAATTTGGCCTGATAAAGACACTTTTGCTTTGCATAGGACTACTGCTGCCAGGTGCTCTCTGGTTGGGGCATCCCATTCTGTGACTACAACAGCCTCTATTTACTATAACCCTTTGCACTTATTCTAAAAGTAATTTGGCCTGATAAAGACACGTTTGCTTTGCATAGGACTACTGCTGCCAGGTGCTCTCTGGTTGGGGCATCCCATTCTGTGACTGCACCAGCCTCTATTTACTATAACCCTTTGCACTTATTCTAAAAGTAATTTGGCCTGATAAAGACACTTTTGCTGTGCATAGTAGTACTGCTGCCAGGTGCTCTCTGGTTGGGGCATCCCATTCTGTGACTACACCAGCCTCTATTTACTATAACCCTTTGCACTTATTCTAAAAGTAATTTGGCCTGATAAAGACACTTTTGCTTTGCATAGGACTACTGCTGCCAGGTGCTCTCTGGTTGGGGCATCCCATTCTGTGACTACAACAGTCTCTATTTACTATAACCCTTTGCACCTATTCTAAAAGTAATTTGGCCTGATAAAGACACTTTTGCTGTGCATAGGACTACTGCTGCCAGGTGCTCTCTGGTTGGGGCATCCCATTCTGTGACTACACCAGCCTCTAACCCTTTGCACTTATTCTAAAAGTAATTTGGCCTGATAAAGACACTTTTGCTGTGCATAGTACTACTGCTCCCAGGTGCTCTGCTGTTGGGGCATCCCATTCTGTAACATACCATACCCCTCTTTATTTACACTAAGCAGCTCTCTTATTTACACTAAGCAGGCCTGTTGGAGGCTGAGTGTTACTGCTCACTTTTGGTGTGCATTATATTCTGTTTCATATAGACCCACCGCTGCCTGGGGGTTCTTAAAATATCACCTACTACCACGCCAGTTAGACTATGTCGGGCAGACAAGTGCCTGGAAGTGAAAAGAGGAGTGGCAGAGGCCAAGATTCCGCAGGCAGAGGTCGCAGCAGACTGGGGGCCAGTAGCAGCAGGAGTCACGCTGAGAGATCTAATCTGCCAGTATCTGCTAGCGGTCGGGTCTCCACTAGTAAAGCATCTGCCGTGGTAGATTGGTTAACGCGCTCATCAACAACATCATCACAACTTACGTCTGAGACCCCCAGTCTAGGGTCGGTAGGTTCCTCTGACACAACCCTGAGTTGGCATGCCCCGAGAGCAGTCCCTGTCCTCCCATTGCCTCTGTCCTACGCCGTTCCCTCCCCCAGCGACGTATCCTATGCTTTGGGTTCAGCTCCACTCTTTAGTGAGGAGGACGATCAGATAGAGGACAGTCAGCAGCTACTGCCCAGCCAAGAAATGGAGGTGGCTTCTTTAGCTAGGCAGACAAATAGTGATGTGGACAGTGTCGTGGGTGTTGCGAGCGTTCCAGCTCCTGCGCCAGACACTGTTGACGAATCCACGAACATCAGTGATGTACAGCCACAACTCGGTGATAATGATGATGACGATGAAGCCGATCGCACTTGGGAGCCGGGTGATGAAGGGGCTTCATCGTCATCATCAGGAGAAGAGGGGCGCAGGTTGCCCCGGAGTCAGCAGCTCAGGCAGCAAGGTGGTAGCAGTCAGCATGGGGACACAATTCCAAAGGCTGGAGCCGGCCGGGCCGGGGCCGGGGTAGAGCACCTGCTGTGCGGCAGTCTACCTTATCGGGAGGTAGTGGAGCAGGGGTTCCTGGAGTTGGCAACAGCAGCAGTGAATCAGTGAGGCCAGGGGGTGGGAAAAGTAGCTACTCGGCAGTGTGGCAGTTTTTCCTGAAGCATCCGCAGGAGGGTAACATGGCCACATGCAAGATATGTAGGCAGAAGGTGAAGCGTGGCCAGGGTCCAAATGTTGGCACCACGGCCCTGCGTCAACATATGATGAGTCACCATAAAGCGACCTGGGAGAACCGAGGCTCCCAAGGGGTGGTCCAGTCTGCTTCCTCACCAAGTGACACACCGCTCCCAATTTCTGCCAGCCAAGGCTCCAGCACCTCAGCCGAAGGCAGCTGTGCGTCATACCCATCCTCTGTCGCTCCTGCTCCTCCTCCTCCTCCTCCAAGTCATGCATCCCGCCAGCAATCCATCAGCAAAGCCATGTGCAAGAGACAGCAGTATGCGCCCACTCATCCTACGGCGCAGAAGCTGAATGTGCTCCTGTCCAAGTTGCTGGTGCTGCAGTCGCTCCCTTTTCAGGTGGTGGACTCTGCACCTTTCAGAGAACTGATGGCTTGTGCCGAGCCGAGGTGGAGAGTCCCAAGCCGTCATTTCTTTGCCAAGAAGGCAGTACCAGTGCTGCACACTTTTGTTGAACAGAAGGTGGGCCAGTCCTTGAGCCTGTCGGTGTGTAGCAAAGTGCATGGCAGCGCCGACGTCTGGAGCTGTAACTACGGTCAGGGACAGTACATGTCGTTTACGGCCCACTGGGTGAATGTGGTCCCTTTGCAGCAGCAACTTGGACAGGTCACGCCGATTCGGCCTCCGCGTTCCCTGCCCGTTGGGCCTGTGACACTGTGCGACTCGGCCTCCTCATCCTCCGCCATCTCCTCACCCTCCACTGTAGGCTCAAGTCTCAGTGCCCCTCCAGTCTACCATGTGTGCAGGGCACGGAGGTGTCACGCAGTGCTTCACATGGTTTGTCTTGGCGAACGGAGTCACACAGGGGAGGAACTGCTTAAATTTATTCATCAGGAAATCCAAACATGGCTTACTCCAAGAAAACTTAAAATGGGAATCATGGTTACCGACAATGGGAAGAACATTTTGTCTGCGCTGCGCCAAGGAAGCCTGACCCATGCCCCCTGCATGGCTCACGTCTTCAATCTGGTTGTCAAGCAGTTTCTGAAGTGTTCCCCCCATCTGCAAGACATCCTAACAACTTCCAGGAAACTTTGCATGCACTTCAGCCACTCATACACCGCCAAACACACCCTTCTTGAGCTACAGCGTCAGAACGGTATCCCCCAACATAGTCTGATTTGCGATGTTTCCACCCGTTGGAATTCCACCCTTCACATGTTGGACCGATTATATGAACAGAGAAAAGCCATCACGGATTTCCTGATGATCCAAGCAGATAGGGGGACTCCCCTGTGTAACTTCAATGTCAACCAGTGGCAGCTCATACGTGACACTGGCCGTTTGCTCAGGCCCTTTGAGGAAGCCACTTTATTTGTCAGTCGGCAGGATTACGGGATGAACGACGTGATTCCACTGCTTCATGTACTACAGCACATGTTGGAAACCATGGCTGGTCAGGGCACTGGAGACATGGCGTTTACATCTTACGGCCACATGAACCCCGTTGGAGCTGAACTGGAGGAGGAGGAGGAAGAGGAGGAGGAGGAGTTGCCCAGCGAAACACAGTTTAGGCTTGGCGAAATGGCTGGTTTATCTAGTCAGCGGACAGGAGAGGAGGAGCAGGAGCAGCCAGAGGAGCTAGAGGTTTTTGAGGAAGGCGAGACAGAGGCCCCGGGCACACCGTGGCAGTATGCAGTGGAGATGGAGACAGGTAGTCCATCCGAGTCACTTGCGCAAATGGCACGAAGCATGCTCACGTGCTTGCGTAGTGACCCCAGAATTGTTTCCATCTGTCGGCGGGATGACTTCTGGCTGTCCACCTTATTGGACCCTCGCTTCCGGCACAAAATGGGGGCATTTTTTAAACCCACCGAGAGGGAGGACAAACTGAACTACTACAAAGAAATTCTACGTAGGCAGTTGGCCGATGCCTATTTGCGCCATGGTCCATACTCTCGCAGGTCTGACTCGAGGGGACCTCTGCGCTCACCTTCCACTGCCATGGCTGCTGGGGGGGTTGGCAGGAGCAGCAGCAGCAGCTCCATCAGCAGCAGCCTCAGTCTTCAGTCGCTAATGAGTAGCTTTCTACACCCGCATAGTGAGGCTACTCATGAGCAGCAGGAAGACCTGGAGCAGGACCTGAACCAGCAGGTCATGTCATACTTTGACATGACCATGCCAACACACCTTGAGGATCCGCTGGACTTCTGGGCAGCCAAACTTGATTTGTGGCCGCAACTAGCAGAGTTTGCCCTGGAAAAGCTGTCCTGCCCGGCAAGTAGCGTGCCATCTGAGCGGGTGTTTAGTGCGGCGGGGGCCATAGTTACGGCGAGGAGAACTCGTCTGTCAACTAAAAATGTGGAGAGACTCACCTTTGTCAAAATGAATCAGGGATGGATCAGCCAGGATTTCCACCCACCAATGGCTGATGCATGCGAGTAGATTCAGCATGGTGCCACGTTTTACACTTTCCAAATGGTGCAAAACATATTTATGTCTTTAGGCCAATTTTTGGGATCCTGCTGCTGCCAACTCCAGGGTGTGATTCATCCAATTTTTGGGCTCCTGAAGCCAACCCCAGTGTCTCTTTAAAGTAATGTTTGGGCTCCTGCTGCTGCTGCTTGCAACTCCAGGGTATGATTCATCCAATTTTTGGGCTCCTGAAGCCAACCCCAGTGTCTCTTTAAAGTAATGTTTGGGCTCCTGCTGCTGCTGCTGCCAACTCCAGGGTGTGATTCATCCAATTCTTGGGCTCCTGAAGCCAACCCCAGTGTCTATTTAAAGTAATGTTTGGGCTCCTGCTGCTGCTGCCAACTCCAGGGTGTGATTCATCCAATCTTTGGGCTCCTGCTGCCAACTCCAGTGTCTCTTTAAAGTAATGTTCGGGCTCCTGCTGCTGCTTGCAACTCCAGGGTGTGAATCATCCAATTTTTGGGCTCCTGAAGCCAACTCCAGTGTCTCTTTAAAGTAATACTTGGGCTCCTGCTGCTGCTGCTGCTGCCAACTCCAGGGTGTGAATCATCCAATTTTTGGGCTCCTGAAGCCAACTCCAGTGTCTCTTTAAAGTAATATTTGGGCTCCTGCTGCTGCTGCTGCCAACTCCAGGGTGTGATTCATCCAATTTTTGGGCTCCTGAAGCCAACCCCAGTGTCTCTTTAAAGTAATGTTTGGGCTCCTGCTGCTGCTGCCAACTCCAGGGTGTGATTCATCCAATCTTTGGGCTCCTGCTGCCAACTCCAGTGTCTCTTTAAAGTAATGTTGGGCTCCTGCTGCTGCTGCCAACTCCAGGGTGTGATTCATCCAATCTTTGGGCTCCTGCTGCCAACTCCAGTGTCTCTTTAAAGTAATGTTTGGGCTCCTGCTGCTGCTGCCAACTCCAGGGTGTGATTCATCCAATTTTTGTGCTCCTGAAGCCAACCCCAGGGTCTCTTTAAAGTAATGTTTTGGCTCCTGCTGCTGCTGCTGCTGCCAACTCCAGGGTGTGAATCATCCAATTTTTGGGCTCCTGAAGCCAACTCCAGTGTCTCTTTAAAGTAATATTTGGGCTCCTGCTGCTGCTGCCAACTCCAGGGTGTGAATCATCCAATTTTTGTGCTCCTGAAGCCAACTCCAGTGTCTCTTTAAAGTAATATTTGGGCTCCTGCTGCTGCTGCTGGCAACTCCAGGGTGTGATTCATCCAATTTTTGGGCTCCTGAAGCCAACCCCAGTGTCTCTTTAAAGTAATGTTTGGGCTCCTGCTGCTGCTGCTGCCAACTCCAGGGTGTGATTCATCCAATCTTTGGGCTCCTGCTGCCAACTCCAGTGTCTCTTTAAAGTAATGTTTGGGCTCCTGCTGCTGCTGCCAACTCCAGGGTGTGATTCATCCAATCTTTGGGCTCCTGCTGCCAACTCCAGTGTCTCTTTAAAGTAATGTTTGGGCTCCTGCTGCTGCTGCTGCCAACTCCAGGGGGGGGGGTTCATCCAATTTTTGGGCTCCTGAAGCCAACCTCAGTGTCTCTTTAAAGTAATGTTTGGGCTCCTGCTGCTGCTGCTGCTGCCAACTCCAGGGTGTGATTCATCCAATTTTTGGGCTCCTGAAGCGAACCCCAGTGTCTCTTTAAAGTAATATTTTCTGCTCCTGCTGCTGCTGCCAACTCCAGGGTGTGATTCATCCAATCTTTGGGCTCCTGAAGCCAACTCCAGTGTCTCTTTAAAGCAATATTTGGGCTCCTGCTGCTGCTGCTTGCAACTCCAGGGTGTGATTCATCCAATTTTTGGGCTCCTGCTGCTGCCAACTCCAGTGTCTCTTTAAAGTATTGTTTGGGCTCCTGCCCCTCATAGTGATGCCACTTCAACTCTCTGCAATTTTGCCGCTCTGCGATTCTATTAGCGATGCATCTGATCTGCATGTGATATTTATTCAAAGTATTATTTAACTAACCCAGCACACATCCTGTGCGTGTTACAGCAAGGCAGAATGGTTTACAACCCTATTGAGGCTCTAGGAGGCTCAGAAATAGCTGTTTTTAATAGCGATTCGTCGCAAATAAATTCGGGTCGAAACAAATTTTGTCGGAAAATTCAGCGAATCGGTCGAATCAAACTTTTCAAAAGTTCGCTCATCTCTACTCATCATCCCTATAGCAGACTGTGCGGTGAAACAACCCCCATCATCCCTATAGCAGACGGTGTGGCGAAACAACCCCCATCATCCCTATAGCAGACTGTGTGGTGAAACAATACCCATCATCCCTATAGCAGACGGTGTGGCAGAACAACCCCCATCATCCCTATAGCAGACTATGACAAAGCCCCCCATCATTCCATAGCAGGCTGTGACAGAATCCCCCCATCACCCCCTTAGCAGACTGTGTGGCAGAACAACCCCCATCGACCGATAGCAGACTGTGACCAAGACCCTATCTTCTCTTTTAGCAGACTGTGTTGCAGAACAACCCCCCATCATCCCAAAGCAGATTATTGCAGAACAACCCCCATCAGTCCATAGCAGCCTGTTGCAGAACAACCCCCCATCATCCCATAGCAGACTGTGTGGCAGAACAACCCCCATCATTCCATAGCAGCCTGTTGCAGAACAACCCCCATCATCCCATAGCAGACTGTGTGGCAGAACAACCCCCATCATCCCATAGCAGACTGTGTTGCAGAACAACCCCCATTAATTCATAGCCGATTGACAGAGCCCCCCATCATCTTCTGTAGCAAGCAGAGCACTGTGTGTGTCTGTCTGCTTGCTGGCTGGGGTGGGAGCTGACCTCCCAATGTAAGTCCAACCCCCTTCATGGCCCAGGACCACCAACTCCGCTTTTTCATTGGTTGTGGGTAGGGATGAGCGAATCGATCTGGACGAACCTGAATTCGTTCCGAATTTCAGGAAAAATTTGATTCTGAACGAATCCGAATTTCCCCGTGATTCGATCGATCGAAGTTTTCCTTTAAACTCCATTTATTTCAATTACAGGCATTCTAATATGGTGGAAGCACATGTCCGGACATATTCCCTGGGGCAAGGTATCATGGAAAAGTCACATGCAGCCTATCAGCAGCCAGGAAGCCAGGTGACGTCACTGTGCTATATAAACCGGCCATTTTCCTTGTGCGCAGTTCAGCGTTGTATTGCGGCCAGAGCAGAGCTGGTTATAGACAGGGACAGAGTTAGAGATAGGTAGGGAGAGTCAGAGAGACCGACAGAGAGGCAGAAAGAGAGGTAGACAGAGCCAGGGAAAGATAGTGAAAGATAGGGAAAAAACGGAACGATCCAGGCAGGGACAGCATTGAAGTGACAGGGAAAATGTTTTTTTTATTTTCATTAGCCAGATCATTTTTCAATTAAATTTCAGTTCTTTGTGCTGTAAACTTGCCTTGCCACTGTGGATCCCATCTATGCAGTGGCATATTTAACCCTATCTGTTACACACAAGCATTTCTCATAACTGGATTAGCTTTAATATTTTTTTGTCTGGTTTAAATACACCAGCCCACATGGGCATCCCAAACCAGCACATGTCACCCTATCTGTTATACTAAATAAGCATTGTTCAGCCTCATTTTAATTAAGCTATTGCATTTTGATTAGGTTTTTGTCCTGCTGCCAAAACACTAGGCCGCAGGGTATCCCAAACCTGCACGTAGCACCCTATCTGTTATACTAAATAAGCGTTGTTCAGCCTCATTTTAATTAAGCTATTGCATTTTGAATTGGTTTTTGTCTGCTTTAAATACACCAGCCCACATGGCCATCCCAAACCTGCACGTAGCACCCTATCTGTTATACTAAATCAGCGTTGTTCAGCCTCATTTTAATTAAGCTATTGCATTTTGAATTGGGTTTTGTCCTGCTGCCAAAACACTAGGCCGCAAGGTATCCCAAACCTGCAGGTAGCACCCTGTCTGTTATACTAAATAAGCGTTGTTTATCCTCAGCTTAATCAAGCTATTGCATTTTTAATTGGTTTTTGTCCTGCTGCCAAAACTCTAGGCCTCAGGGTATCCCAAACCTGCACGTAGCACCCTATCTGTTATACTAAATACGCGTTGTTCGGCCTCATTTTAATTAAGCTATTGCATTTTGAATTGGTTTTTGTCCTGCTGCCAAAACACTAGGCCGCAGGGTATCCCAAACCTGTACGTAGCACCCTATCTGTTATGCTAAATAAGCTTTGTTCAGCCTCATTTTAATTAAGCTATTGCATTTTGAATTGGGTTTTGTCCTGCTGCCAAAACACTAGGCCGCAGGGTATCCCAAACCTGCACGTAGCACCCTATCTGTTATACTAAATAAGCGTTGTTCGTCCTCAGCTTAATCAAGCTATTGCATTTTGAATTATTTTTTGTCCTGCTTTTAAAAAAAACACCAGGCCGCAGGTTATCCCAAACCTGCACGTAGCACCCTATCTGTTATACTAAATACCCTTGTTCATCCTCAGCTTAATCAAGCTATTGCATTTTGAATTATTTTTTGTCCTGCTTTTAAAAAAAAACACCAGGCCGCAGGGTATCCCAAACCTGCACGTAGCACCCTATCTGTTATACTAAATACCCTTGTTCATCCTCAGCTTAATCAAGCTATTGCATTTTGAATTGGTTTTTTTCCTGCTGCCAAAACACTAGGCCGCATGGTATCCCAAACCTGCACGTAGCACCCTATCTGTTATACTAAATTCCCTTGTTCATCCTCAGCTTAATCAAGCTATTGCATTTTGAATTGGTTTTTGTCCTGCTTTTAAAAAAAACACCAGGCCGCAGGGTATCCCAAACCTGCACGTAGCACCCTATCTGTTATACTAAATTCCCTTGTTCATCCTCAGCTTAATCAAGCTATTGCATTTTGAATTGGTTTTTGTCCAGCTTTTAAAAAAAACACCAGGCCGCAGGGTATCCCGAACCTGCACGTAGCACCCTATCTGTTATACTAAATTCCCTTGTTCATCCTCAGCTTAATCAAGCTATTGCATTTTGAATTGGTTTTTGTCCAGCTTTTAAAAAAAACACTAGGCCGCAGGGTATCCCAAACCTGCACGTAGCACCCTATCTGTTATACTAAATACCCTTGTTCATCCTCAGCTTAATCAAGCTATTACATTTTGAATTGGTTTTTGTCCTGCTTTAAAAAAAAACACCAGGCCGCAGGGTATCCCAAACCTGCACGTAGCACCCTATCAGTTATACTAAATACGCTTGTTCATCCTCAGCTTAATCAAGCTATTGCACTTTGAATTGGTTTTTGTCCTGCTGTCAAAACACTAGGCCGCAAGGTATCCCATATTGCCAATTTTCATAGTATCTGGTGCAGAGAAGCAGTTCCTCACTTTATTTAGCTTCTGCTTTTTAAAGTAAACACATTTTTTAAAGTACCTATTGCGCATTTCAAATACATAAAAATGCCAGGCAGACAAGTGCCAGGATGTTCAAAGAGGAGTGGCGAGTGGCAGCAAGAGTCACGGTGAGAGACCTGATCTGCCAGTATCTGCTAGCGGTCGTGTCTCCACCAGTAACGCATCTGCCGTGGTAGATTGGTTAACACGGTCATCGACATCATCACAAGTTACATCTGAGACCCCCAGTCTAGGGTCGTTAGGTTCCTCTGACACAACCCTGAGTTGGCATGCCCCGAGAGCAGTCCCTGTCCTCCCATTGCCTCTGTCCTACGCCGTTCCCTCCCCCAGCGATGTATCCTATGCTTTGGGTTCAGCTCCACTCTTTAGTGAGGAGGACGATCAGATAGAGGACAGCCAGCAGCTACTGCCCAGCCAAGAAATGGAGGTGGCTTCTTTAGCTCGGCAGACAAATAGTGATGTGGACAGTGTCGTGGGTGTTGCGAGGGTTCCAGCTCCTGCGCCAGACACTGTTGAGGAAACCGAGAACATCAGTGACGTGCAGCCACACCTCGGTGATGATGATGAAGAAGCCGATCGCACTTGGGAGCCGGGTGCAGAAGGGGCTTCATCGTCATCATCAGGAGAAGAGGGGCGCAGGTTGCCCCGGAGTCAGCTGCTGAGGCAGCAAGGTGTTAGCAGCATGGTTGGCAGTCAGCATGGGGGCACAATTGTAAAGCCTGGAGCCAAACGGGGCCGGGGCCGGGGTAGAGCACCTGCTGCACGGCAGGCTACCTTATCTGGAGGTAGTGGAGAAGGGGTTCCTGGAGTTGGCGACAGTAGCAATGAATCAGTGCGGCCTGTTGGTGGGAAAAGTAGCTACTCGGCAGTGTGGCAGTTTCTCCTGAAGCATCCGCAGGAGGGTAACATGGCCACATACAAGATATGTAGGCAGAAGGTGAAGCATGGCCAGGGCCCAAATGTTGGCACCATGGCCCTGCGTCAACATATGATGCGTCACCATAAAGCGGCCTGGGAGAACCGAGGCTCCGAAGAGGTGGTCCAGCCTGCTTCCTCACCAAGTGGCACGCCGCTCCCAATTTCTGCCAGCCAAGGCTCCAGCACCTCAGCCGAAGGCAACTGTGCATCATACCCATCCTCTGTCGCTCCTCCTCCTCCAAGTCATGCATCGCGCCAGCAATCCATCAGCGAAGCCATGTCCAAGAGACAGCAGTATGCGCCCACTCATCCTACGGCGCAGAAGCTGAATGTGCTCCTGTCCAAGTTGCTGGTGCTGCAGTCACTCCCTTTTCAGGTGGTGAACTCTGCACCTTTCAGAGAACTGATGGCTTGTGCCGAGCCGAGATGGAGAGTCCCAAGCCTTCATTTCTTTGCCAAGAAGGCAGTACCAGCGCTGCACACTTTTGTTGAACAGAAGGTGGGCCAGTGCTTGAGCCTGTCGGTGTGTAGCAAAGTGCATGGCAGCGCCATATCTGGAGCTGTAACTATGGTCAGGGACAGTACATGTCATTTACGGCCCACTGGATGAATGTGGGCCCTCTGCAGCAGCAGCAGCAACTTGGACAGGTCACGCCGCTTCGGCCTCCGCGCTCCCTGGCCGTTGTGCCTGTGACACCGTGCGACTCGGCCTCCTCATCCTCCGCCATCTCCTCACCCTCCACTGTAGGCTCAAGTCTCAGTGCCCCTCCAGTCTACCATGTGTGCAGGGCACGGAGGTGTCACGCTGTGCTTCACATGGTTTGTCTTGGCGAACTGAGTCACACAGGGGAGGAACTGCTTAAATTTATTCATCAGGAAATCCAAACATGGCTTACTCCAAGAAAACTTAAAATGGGAATCATGGTTACCGACAATGGGAAGAACATTTTGTCTGCGCTGCGACAAGGAAGCCTGACCCATGCGCCCTGCATGGCTCACGTCTTCAATCTGGTTGTCAAGCAGTCTCTGAGGTGTTCCCCCCATCTGCAAGACATCCTAACAACTTCAAGGAAACTTTGCATGCACTTCAGCCACTCATACACCACCAAACACACCCTTCTTAAGCTACAGCGTCAGAACGGTAGCCCGCAACATAGTCTGATTTTCGATGTTTCCACCCATTGGAATTCCACCCTTCACATGTTGGACCGATTATATGAACAGAGAAAAGCCATCACGGATTTCCTGATGATCCAAGCGGATAGGGGGACTCCCCTGTGTAACTTCAATGTCAACCAGTGGCAGCTCATATGTGACACCTGCCGTTTGCTCAGGCCCTTTGAGGAAGCCACCTTATTTGTCAGTCGGCAGGATGAACGATGTGATTCCACTGAACTACTACAAAGACATTCTACGTAGTCAGTTGGCCGGTGCCTATCTGCGCCATGATCCATACTCTCGCAAGTCTGACTCGGGGGGACCTCTGCGCTCACTTTCCGCTGCCATGGCTGCTGGGGGGGTTGGCAGGAGCAGCAGCTCCATCAGCAGCAGCCTCAGTCTTCAGTCGCTAATGAGTAGCTTTCTACACCCGCATAGTGAGGCTACTCATGAGCAGCAGGAAGACCTGGAGCAGGACCTCAACCAGCAGGTCATGTCATACCTTGACTTGACCATGCCAACACACCTTGAGGATCCGCTGGACTTCTGGGCAGCCAAACTTGGCTTGTGGCCGCAACTAGCAGAGCTGGAAAAGCTGTCCTGCCCGGCCAGTAGCGTGCCATCTGAGCGGGTGTTTAGTGCGGCAGGGGCCATAGTTACGGCGAGGAGAACTCGTCTGTCAACTAAAAATGTGAAGAGACTCACCTTTGTCAAAATGAATCAGGGATGGATCAGCCAGGATTTCCACCCACCAATGACTGATGAATGTGACTAGATTCAGCATGGTGCCACGTTTTCCACTTTCCAAATGGTGCAAAACATATTTATGTCTTTAGGCCAATTTTTGGGCTCCTGCTGATGCCAACTTCAGGGTCTGCCTTTCAGCCAATTTTTGGGCTCCTGCTGATGCCAACTTCAGGGTGTGCCTTTCCGCCAATTTTTGGCCTCCTGCTGCTGCTGCTGCTGCCAACTCCAGGGTGTCTTTCAAGCAATGTTTGGGCTCCTGCTTCTGCTGCTGCCAACTCCAGGGTGTGCCTTCCAGATAATGTTTGTGCTCCTGCTGCTGCCAACTTCAGGGTGTGATTCATCCCATTTTTGGGCTCCTGCAGCCAACTCCAGCGTCTCTTTCAAGCTACGTTCGGGCTCCTGCCGCTGCTTGCAACTCCAGGGTGTGATTCATCCAATTTTTGCCCTCCTGCAGCCAACTGCAGTGTCTCTTTAAAGTAATGTTTGGGCTCCTGCTGCTGCTTGCAACTCCAGGGTGTGATTCACCAATTTTTGGGCTCCTGAAGCCAACTCCAGTGTCTCTTTAAAGCAATGTTTGGGCTCCTGCTGCTGCTTGCAACTCTAGGGTGTGATTTCATCCAATTTTTGGGCTCCTGCAGCCAACTCCAGTGTCTCTTTCATGCAATGTTTGGGCTCCTGCTGCTGCTGCTTGCAACTCCAGGGTGTGATTCATCCATTTTTTGGGCTCCTGCTGCCAACTCCAGTGTCTCTTTCAAGCTATGTTTGGGCTCCTGAAGCTGCTGCTTGCAACTCCAGGGTGTGATTCATCCAATTTTTGGCCTCCTGCAGTCAACTCCAGTGTCTCTTTAAAGCAATGTTTGGGTTCCTGAAGCTGCTGCTGCTGCTTGCAACTCCAGGGTGTGATTCAGCTAATTTTTGGGCTCCTGCTGCTGCAAGCTCCAGGGTGTGTTTTTCAGGCATTATAGGGGCCCCTCATAGTGATGCCACTTCAACTCTCTGCAATTGTGCCGCTCTGCGATTCTATTAGCGATGCCTCTGATCTGCATGTGATAATTATTTACAGTATTATTTCACTAACCCAGCACGCATCCTATGCGTATTACAGCAAGGCAGAATGGTTTACAACCCTATTGAGGCTCTAGGAGGCTCAGGAATAGCCGTTTTTAATAGCGATTCATCGCAAATAAATTCGGGTCGAAATGATTTTTGTCGGAAAATTCGGCGAATCAGTCAAATCGAATTTTTCAAAAGTTCGCTCATCTCTAGTTGTGGGCACAGGACATGGGCGGGAGGAAGCAAGACCGGGCCGAACGCTGACCCTGGCACGGACTTGGGAATTGGGAAGCTGAACTCGCTCTGCACAGATCCAAACTTTGCGGTTTGGTTTCGCCCATCTCTACTTATACCCCATTAAATTGCACTAACCCTTTTTTCAACTCTGATACCCCATTAAATATGATCTTTCACTACCATATACTTCTTATATATATTCAGCAGACTGTACTCTCCTTTACAGTCTTACCTTTTCGACAAGCCCGCGGCAAATGCACGGTTGGCATCGTTCGCATCCCTTTTTTTATCCCACGCAGCTGATTGGTGCCAGTCTGGCAATTTGCCTGATCGTTTTTGCGCCACAGCATCCAGTGCCTGACCATGTAGATGGGATTGATCGTGTTTCAGGATCCCGGCTCACCATCAATCACATGCACGCTGCCCTGCCCTCTCCATTCATTGCAATAGAGGTAGTGGACTGAGGTCTTACACGCTCCCTCTCCACTGTAGTAAATGAAGAGGGCATAGCCACACCCCATGTGATGAAAAGCGGAGGGCAGGGTCCAGGCGCAGAAGTGCTGGTAAAAGACGCTTGAGGCCCGGGATTGCAGGCTGAATTGCGGGCTCTGTGCAAACGACCAAGTGAATTGCTGATCTCCAATCAGCTGAACAGTACAAAAAGTAAATACCCTTTTGTGTATTTTCGAGCCTGCTGAATTTTTTTAAAGTGATTGGCAAATCAAAAGTTAGAAAAATAAATATCAGTAGCTTACCTTACATTCAGTCCCTCCAGAGGTCTCCTTCCTGCTATGTCGGTCTACTTAGTAATTAAATCACTTCCTCATTCTGCTTTCAGTCCCCTCCCCACTGTATATTATTTTTAATAATTAATAAATGATACAAATTGATCACAAGTACAATAATTTGTGTTGCAAGCGATACTTTTACTTCCTCCTGAAACCTATACATATATTCTGTTAGATCAATTTTGTAGCAAGTGACAAGTTTGTAGCAAGTTGATAGTTGTAGCAAGCGGGTTTATACCCCTTCTAAATGTAGACACGTTTCGCACGACAAGTGCTTCCTCAGTACACCTTATTTACTGTAATACACATATAATAATCAAGATCATAATCTATGCATTTGGTAAATTTTTAATACAATTCTTTATGCTTCAATTTGAAAGTTATGAGTGCACTTACTTGTAAGCTCTGGGATTCAGCAAAGTTGCTGGGCTACTTCTTACAGTTTTATCTGTAAATTATGTATAGGGTTAGCTTTGAATAGGCATGATGAACATATAAGAGATATTAAGAAAATAAATCTGCTGAAACCAGTAGGCAGACACTTTTCCCTATGTCATAAAGGGTCCCCAGAAGGACTGTACTTCCAAATCCTAGATAGAATCCACCTCCACCCGAGAGGAGTGGATACAATAATACATTGCAAAAACATTGTAAATATGACTTCATTTTTTGAACCTTTATGTGTATGGATCTGGATATATAAGATCACAAGTCTGTAATGTGAGTGCACTTACCTAAAAGCAAGGGACGCATATTTGATAATAAAAGAGTTTCCAACATAATTAGCATAGCACAAATTAAATACAATTTAAAATCAAATATATCATAAGGCATGAAATAGATGTATCCCCAGTGTATAGCATACTTTGGCCCCCAAAAAACAGACTATAATGGCAACAGTAAACCCGTAGTATCAAACCGCAACACAGGGCTACAATAAAATGGAGGCCGCCAACCAATAGAAACAGCTGCACCGTCAATGAAATAAAGACACTGGACACTAACCCAAAAAATCGCGGCTCACTTTACAGCGACATCTCAAAAGCCGGAAGGGGTCGCCCAGGGATGCGAAAGACCGGCTCCGATGACAGTTCAAGGACCCCCCCATCCCGAGCGTCATGGCCTCGGATAGGCCAAAACGCAGAGAGGGGCTGGCCCCTCTCATTACGCAGCCCCGAGTGACGAAACATGGGCGGGCCAGGCAGATGCAGGCCATTTAAAAGGTGCGAATTGCGCTCCGACATAAACAGACGCTACAAACAGGGCGGGCCAGGCAGATGCAGGCCATTACAAGGCCTGAAATACAGTAATTCTCCATGGGGCATATGCCACAAAATTCAATACAGACTTGTATAGGACTGGCCCAGAGGGCCACAATCAAGGCAATACAAAAGATCCAAGACTAATCAAGGCTTGCCTGGAGTGTTCTTTGAGTATGTTATTTGGTCAGTAAAAAGAAGGTTGGGCCCAAAGCATAATTTCCTCTGGTGGGCCCCAAGAATGATTTCCTCTGGTGAGCCCCAAGAATGATTTCCTCTGGTGGGCCCAAGAATGATTTCCTCTGGTGGGCTCCAAGAATGATTTCCTCTGGTGGGACCCAAGAATGATTTCCTCTGGTGGGACCCAAGAATGATTTCCTCTGGTGGGACCCAAGAATTGTTTCCCTGGTTGGACCCAAGAATGATTTCCTCTGGTGGGCCCAAGAATGATTTCCTCTGGTGGGCTCCAAGAATGATTTCCTCTGGTGGGACCCAAGAATGATTTCCTCTGGTGGGACCCAAGAATGATTTCCTCTGGTGGGACCCAAGAATTGTTTTCCCTGGTTGGACCCAAGAATGATTTCCTCTGGTGGGCCCCAAGAATGATTTCCTCTGGTGGGCCCCAAGAGTGATTTCCTCTGGTGGGCCCCAAGAATGATTTCCTCTGGTGGGCCCCAAGAATGATTTCCTCTGGTGGCCCCAAAGAGTGATCTCCTCTGGTGGAACCCAAGAATGATTTCCTCTGGTGGGCCCCAAGAGTGATTTCCTCTGGTGGGACCCAAGAATGATTTCCTCTGGCGGGACCCAAGAATGATTTCCTCTGGTGGGACCCAAGAATGATTTCCTCTGGTGGGACCCAAGAATGATTTCCTCTGGTGGGACCCAAGAATTGTTTTCCCTGGTTGGACCCAAGAATGATTTCCTCTGGTGGGCCCCAAGAGTGATTTCCTCTGGTAGGACCCAAGAATGATTTCCTCTGGTGGGACCCAAGAATGATTTCCTCTGGTGGGACCCAAGAGTGATTTCCTCTGGTGGGCCCCAAGAATGATTTCCTCTGGTGGGACCCAAGAATTGTTTTCCCTGGTGGGTCCAAGGTGCCCCAGTTTAACCCAGATACAGACTGGGGTCTGTGATCCATCTCCGTTTGTCTCTACAAAAGCCAAAAGACCAAGTCAAAAATAGAAAGTTTAGTAAATTGCTCCCCTAAAGCCCCCCTCTGGCAAAAACTATTTGAGAGGGCTTAAGTCCATGCAGATGTTCTGAGATAACAGGCCGATTCTTTGCTGCAGAACTGCTTGGGAGCGGCCATTTTTTTTTACACATATAGGCATAAGGGGAGAGCTGTGCCAGCAGCAATCCACACTAAGCTGAGAGATACATGCCTCAGTAACATGGGCAGCTTGTGTATTATGTTATATAAACACACACTGAATGACCAGCAGCTAGAGGCATTGTGTGTGTAAGAGAAAGCTGCAACAATGTTTCTTTATCACTGCACACTGCAAACTCTGGATTTACTGCACACCATTCAGACATTGTATCCTCTAAAATGATACATTTCTTTCAGCTCTGCAGCAGAGCAATGAGTCCTCACAGCTGGTGGCTTTGTACTAAAAATATAGGAGGATTGCACTGATATGTGAGGCGATTTTGACTGTGGGTTTGGGTTTTTATATAAGCTGGATTCATGTATTGTGGCAAAATGGCTGCTCCCATGTAGTTATGCAGCATAGAATCTGTCTGCTATTCCATAATATCTGCATGGAGTTAAGCCCTCTCAAATAGTTAATGTCACTGCTTACCAGAGTAAGGCTTTAGGAGAGCATTTTACTGAACCTGCTTTTTGGACTTTTGGTCTGCTTTAACGCTAAAACTGTAAGCTCATAGGGGAAGAGCTTTCTCTGCTGTTATATTTTGCTTTCACCTGGAAAGCCATAGCATCTTGTTTGTAATTATCTATGTATCATACATTTTACTCTAATTTTACTCTAATGGCAGTACAGAAGATGGTACCATATAAATAAATAAATAGTAAAAATAATCTCTATACTTACCAACCACTTTATCTTACTTTCAATAGCTGAAATAATAAGTTAAAAACAAAAGTTTTATATCTCACTTACTTCACCTCCTGAGAGTTCCAGGTCATTTTGTTGGACCTATTTAACTGCAAATAACCATTTACTTTCTGCGGTAATCTACATTTATTTCATATTATTTTTCACGGGGCACCTTAGACCTTTCTTTGGATTATTATATGACAGATATTGTTTATTCATTACAATCTTCTATTAAATCTTTATACAATGAATTGCTAATTTAAACAATACATTTAAGAAAAACTTATGTAAAAAAGTAAAGTTTTTTCCTTTCTTACCATTTTTTTTTTGTAAAAAAGATATCAGGACATAAAATGTCTAAAACCATTACTATATATATGTATACAGTCAAGACAGAAAGGGGTTAAATGGCATTATTACAGCAGAAACCCCCTGGAGTCCCTACCTGAACCACTATCCGCTGACAAAATGTGGACCCGAGATTAGCCTTCGGTGGTCACATGGGCCGGGTCGCTTTCTTTTTCCTGGAGTTCCAGGCCGGCAGCCAATAGGAAATCGTAAAAGAGAGAGATGGAGGGAACATGAGGGGAAATAGGGACAAGGCAAAATAAAGAGAAACAAGGGAAAATAGAGAGATGGGGGGCAGTGGTAAAAAAGGGATGGAGGGAACAAGGGGAAATAGAGATATGGAGGGAACAAAGAAAGCTGGAACAAGGGACAGGGAGAAAAGAGGCAACAAGGGAAAAGAAAGAGATGGAGCAGACATGGGGGAAATAGAAATGGAGGGAGAAGGTGGAACAAGGGAGATGGAAGATGGAGGGAACTAGGGAAAGGAAAGAGATGAAGCAGACATGGGAAAAATAGAAATGGATGGAGAAGGTGGAACAAGGAAGATGGAAGATGGAGGAACCAAGGGAAAAGAAAGAGATGGAGCAGACATGGGAAAATAGAAATGGAGGGAAAAGGTGGAACAAGGGACATGGAAGATGGAGGCAACAAGGGAAAAAAAGAGGACAGGGGAAAATAGAGGAAGTAGCAGGGACAAGGTTAAGTGAAAGCTGGCAGAAACTAGGTAAAAAAGATTGGAAAGAGAGAGATGGAAGGAACAAGGGAAAAATAAGAGATAATGGCAACAAGGGAAAAAGAGAGTGAAGGCACAAGGGGAAAAGAGAGAGATAGAGAAAACAAGGGAAAAGGAGAAATGGATGGAACAAGGAAAAAAGATGGAGGGAAGAAATACAGAAGATGAAAAGGAAGGAAAATAGATGGTGAGAAAAACAACAGGAGTGTAAAAATAAAGATAAAATAAAGACGGATAGGACAAAGATACAGAGGGAATTTGAAAAAGGTAAAAAAAGAGGGTATAAACAAAGAGAGGAAGTAAATACTGTAGATAAAGAGAGAGTGAAGTAGGCAATGTTGACAGATATGCTGAGCTCTCTCTAAAGGGGTGTCTGAAAGAGATTGGGAAGACTCATACCCTAAAGGCCGGTCATGGGCACACATGTAGGTCTGTTTTTCAGTGGGGGAAAGGACTCCTGGCACGGCACGGGTAAGTATTTATTTCATGGAATATGCCTACTTTGGGCAGAGTATTTTAAAGAGGCATGCATAAGATAGTGAAAAGCAAAGCCGACCCAGTTCTTCAATGTGGTGTCGCCATCTAGAGGACATTTTCTTTTTCAAACATTCATTTTTGACTCAGGGCATTTGTTTTGCTCACATTCCCGCATATGTTGAGCATTACGTGCATACAGTGTTTCTTAGAAAGGTTCCCCAGAGTTCTCCTGTAGCATCTCAGGATGGTAAAAGTTTTATGATGCCCGCAAGGTATCTTCAGGGCTACTGTACTTTCTTGCAACAAGATAATCATAAAAACATTACTCCCTGTTTCTGTATAGCACATGATGCTGGCTCTACAGAAAGACAAGCCTTTCTGATCTGTGAAATGCTAAATGTATAGTTAATAGTATAAAAAGCCAGATCTTACCTAAACATGTTAGATAAACACCGGCACACAAATCTGCAAGCTAAAAGGGCCTCTGGTACTTTATATAGACGTTTACTTTACAATACAGGGGAGCAGCCAGAGCTGATGGAACAGAATGTTTCTTAAAGCGGACCTTCACTCTAAATAAGAGTCTATCTTATATGTTTCCCACACCCTGTACATACAGATTGCTCACATTAAAAATCATCCTACCTGCATCTACTGCATTTTATAAGCCTTTAAACATCCAAGATGGCGGCTTATGGAAGCTGCCATTTTTGCAGGCAGCCTGCAAACAGGAAGTGCCTGCAAACAGGAAGTGACTGTGCTGCTCTGCATTCTGGGACTGCTGACCTTTCCCTGACCCCAGCTCTGCTCTGTCTGAGCAAAGCACAGCTATAACCCGCCCCCCTGTACCTTATCCCACTCTCCTCTCCTCAGTAAGTGTGATGCTTCTGAGTCAAGATGGCGGCGCCCGTATCCTAAATTCCCGAACAGAGTTGCAGCCCAGTGGGGGAAAGTATAATAAATTAGTGACTAAACATGTAAAATATATTAATTTTAGATGCTGAGGAATTGTTTTTTAAGAGTTTGGGCTTTTCATTAAATCATGGTGAAGGTCCGGTTTAAGTGCAGCATTGCTGACAATTTGGGATGTCTTATGCTTCCACTGTAAGGTATTGTAAAAAGGGACTAAAGTATACATTCCTCCCAACTGTCCCTGATTTGGAGGGACTGTCCCTCTTTTGAGCCCCTGTCCTCCTGCCCCTAATTATTCCCATTTGTCCATTTACTTGTGTAACATACAGATCAGTATCAATAAATGATTGAATTGCCTAATCAAAGTGTTTATATTGTTGTACAATGTTTTTTTCTATCCATCCCTCAATGAGGGTGTGTGGTTTAATTAAACAATTGACCCTCTTTCCCACCCTGAAAAGTTGGGAGGTATGAGTATATGCTACTTTATTTCCTGTTTAAATAATTTTAGGAACAACGAAGGGGGGGGCATGCTGATTCGGAATTCCCACACAGCCGGATAGTAAAGGAAACCAAAGAACAGGCTAAGATACGGGCAGGCTGATTCATTACTAGCGCCAGCTATCGGCAGATAAGCGTCTGTACAGAGGCACTAAGAGCGACCGCTAGTATACGCTGTGATCGGCTATCGGGCGCTGTGACAGAGCTCCTCAGTTGCTGTAGTAACCTGGCCGGCATTGATGAATGAGATGTATGCTGGCCATTCTAACACCAGTACAGCATTGCAGCGAGCGAAAGGAAGCGCCTGCTCATTGCGACTGACTCTTAGCGACTCACACCATATTCAACAAAAAAAAAGACACACACAGCGTCAGCGCTCTGGATCTGGTAGCATAGAGCGGCAGATGCTGTGATTAAAGTCTGTTTTTGAACACATATCCACCAGTAACAAAGCGAAAACACATGGAATTAATTGTTGTAACACTGTGACATTAATACTTTAATGCCAGACCTGTAAATCAAAAAAGTTTTCAAAAATGACTCTTTCTAGGCCAGGAGAGGTGAAAAGGAACATCCACTGAAATGTATGGGAGAGCGACAGGTAGCGACAGGTAATACCTGGCGCTCTGGAAGCTAGAGCACCGGCGCTATACGCTGAGCCACCTGTAATGATGAATCGTACCCTACATGGCGCTGTTAGAGGCGCTCACCAGATTTGCTTTCATAAATGCGGTTTTGCGTACAGTGCCCGACGTTCACCAGGCGCTGCCTGCCGCAATGAGGCACTACCTGCCGCTATCACTTGATGAATAACCCCCCTATTTGTGCATTCCAGTACTTTCAATAACTAATCTATGGCTCAATAACTAATCTTTGGGCCATTTCTAAGCCAGATCAAGATGCAGTACTTTTAGTTTGAGGTCTGCTTTACAGGTAATGATGGTCACACCAATTTCTTTCTTTTTTCTTATGTTGCAGAAGCCGTTTTAATAAGCTGCAATCAGTTGCTATTAGCAATGTACACCAAGATCTACAGGAAGTGAGCTATGTATAGTACACACAGTACGCTGATGAGATGAGGGAGCTCCCTTGCAGTGTTCTGTGTGTGCAGGACTCGCCTCTCTCTTCTGGGTGTACAGATTTTGTGTTGCTAATAGCAACAGATGACAGGAAGTGAAATCTCCTTCCATAAAACACACATTTGCTAACTTAATATTTATTATAACTCAATAATATACACTTTCAAAAATGCCATTGAAAGTAGCTTTACCTTTTAAAGTGGACCAAAACCTGGAATTCTCACTATCCCAAGTTTTGGTCCTTCCCCCTGGGGCATCTTGCTATGTGAAACCCCGCCATTCGCCTTGCTCGCTTACCTCTCCTCGAGCTCACAGTGTGGTTAGAGCCTCTGGCTGGAATCCTGGCTGCACTTGTGAGCGGCACGTGGCATCACTCAGCTCCCTTTGGCTGTGCGAGACCATGCAAAGCCATTCAGTTGTGGCGGGCAGAGCCATGCACAGCCGAGAAGAGAGGTGAGTGATGCTGGTGCCTGTTGCACATGTGCTGTGGGCTTGGGGAAAAGGTAATATTTGCACATTACTTGGGGGGTTTCACAGCCTAGGGCATCCCATGAGAGGTAGTAAGCCTACCCTGGATTCTCATAGACTCCAGGGTGGGTTTTGGTCTGCTTTAAAAAGGAACAGCGCACATGAATTTCACTTTCCTCTCTGCGGCGGCATACCGAATTGGGATACCCTGCTGTATGTACCCCCCCCCCCCAAGTCGCCCCATTTCACTCACCTTCCTTCCGCTCCCATGGCGTGTATTCGCGTGAGAGCGAATGCGGTGATTGGCTGAGAGGCACGCTCACTGTCACTCGGCTCCCTTTTGCGCCACTTGGATGGCTAAGCAGCCGAGTGGTACCGCCAGCTGCATCCCCTGTCCACCTTGCAGCCGTGGCGTGACCGCGGTGCCCATTCAGGAAGGCCGGGACTGGGCGCGCGCATGGCTAGAGGTGAGCGGGGATGCTGCTGAAGCGCACAGATGCGGTGAATTCTATGGGGGAGGGGAAGTGTTTCCGGGGTTCATGGGGGTTTCACACAGCGGGGCATCCCAATTCTGGATGCTCCAAGGACTGGAACTTGGGAGGCCCTGGAGCCCCTGAAGTTCCTCTTTAAGAATGAGAAATCAGTTGGCCAAGAATTCTCCTAAAGATTGAGTTTAAGGTAGTATTGTACTGAGGGGTTTTATTCATTAGGGGCAGTTCATCTGGCCTTTTACTGCACTGCTGACATCTGGAAGTGAGAAGGTACTTTAGCCCCTTCTCCGTCCTCCATCTTACCATTACACTTCAGAGCATTCCAAATCATAATGTCCCTGACCTAAGGTCTTTTTATACTCTAGATCTTCTTTAAAGATCCATAGGAAGCCCCAAATCAGGCTTGTAGACGATTGGTTGTACAATTAAAGTTGGATGGAGCACTGCTAGGTAAAGGTGACTCTTTCTATTTCAGGGATCACTGTTGGAGTGAAAGGGTAAGTAAGGTTGGTCTGTCCCCAGTGGTGTATCTACATTCGTATGAGTCCCAATGCAAACTTTGCACTGGGACACACACACACAAACACACACACACACACACACACACACACACACACACACCCCTCTTCGTTGATGCCTTCCCCAGAACATAGTTTAAAAAAACAGCACCAACCTCCTGTCCTGCGCAGCAACTCCAAGCCAGTCCGCCATTCAGAAACCTCCTGATTTCCGACAACGATCGGCACAGCTCCAGAATAGTTTGAGCCATGACCAGCACTTGCTGTAGTTCGTGGTCTTGCCGCTCTCACCAGTCACTGTGCGTTGTCCACTCATTGCAATGAAGGGGGAGTGCCAGACACTGCTTTGGTGCACTCTCTTCATTGCAGTAAATGGACCGTGTGGTGCTGTGGTGCTGTGACTGATGTTAGGGTTGGGACAGTGTGTGAAACACCGAAAGTTTTCAGAGCAGCAGACATGCTGGGACCTTGGGACCATCCCGGGACTATCTCCAGGTAGAGATGGTGAGCGTTGGTTTGTTTTTTATTTTGGGTTTAGCAACCCTTTAAGATGCACAGGGGGCCAGGGGCCCTGTGCAGTGCCCATGGAAGGGTCAGGGGCTCTGATGGTGGATGCCGGGGGGAAAAATGTGCCCCGTAGTAAGTAAGAACTGCTATAACACACCACAACAAAATATGATGCAAAAGGTGTCCAATTTAATTTTGTACAAAAATATACAAAAATGAAACGATTTAATGGCTACAAAAGACAGGCTCATCACATGTTAGCAGTAAGTTGCATATAGTTCAATGTAGGTTTTGTTCATGGAAAATTGTGTCACTTGCATGTGGGAGAAGCCCAGCAGAGGTAAGTAGAGAGCATACAGACTAGCCATATGCCAATGAGAGTTTGACACAAATATCCAATTATGATTAACAGACACTAAAGCCCTCCTGATGAAGGTTACTCAACCGAAACGTTGAGGGTTATTGTCTGTCATCCCTTAAGGTATACTGCTGTCTGACTTTACTCTTTGGCTTGGAATCTCTATATATGTATGCTTTAGTGTCTGTGAATCATATTGGAATTGGTATATGGCTAGTCTGTATGCTCTCTACTTACCTCTGCTGTGCTTCTCCCGCATGCAAGGGACACAATTTTCCATGAACAAAACTTACATTGAACTATATGCAACTTACTGCTAACATGTGATGAGCCTGTCCTTTGTAACCATTCAATCATTTCATTTTGTATATTTATGCACAAAATTAAATTGGACACCTTTTGCATCATATTTTGTTGTTGGGTGTTCATCGGTTATAGCAGTTCTTACTTAACCCCGTCCTGTTTGCTCTTGTCTTTTGCTTGCAAAGATCATTGCACTTGGTGTGCAAATGTAACCTGACCTATTGTGAATAACAGAAACATATGCCCCTCCTGTAAAACCAACCCAGGCACCAGCTATGGGGTCTGGCACACCTGGTCCTGACGGCTACTAGTCTGCATAGCCTATATGGACTGTGGGCTCTTCTGCACCTCGACTGGGGATGCAGTCAATGGGGCAGGGGTTTATGGCACTGACTGGCAGATGACTTGCCAGCCCCACTGCCCTGTGATCTGGTATAGGGGTCTCAAGGCCCCCTTACCAGCTCACAAAGGGTTAATGTAAAAACAGACACACACAAAAGTAAAAATAATTTTATTATCCCCCCTGTCCCATGGCGGTCGGCTGCTGCTTGTGACTGCCAGAAAAATCAGTGGCTTCTCACATATTGCTTCCCAGTGCAAGGATGGGCCTTTTATATGGAATGGGCCATTTTTTTTGTAATAAAAACTTACCAAAGTCTTGCTGCCCCCCCCACCCCCGTCCCTCCGGTTTCACATTATACAACTTTTGACCTACCTGCCCGGTCGTATCATGCTCTGGCATCCCTCAGTCCCGCGTCATTTCCGTATCGCAGTGTCCGTCCCGTCATGCTCTGTGCTGGCCCGCAGATCTCGCGCATGCACAGTGTCACTGCATAGGCTGCGAAGACACTTGGTGCAGGTCCCGCAAGATTTGAAGAGTGGTGTAGGACATTTTAAGAGGGACGGCAAAGGGTGAGTACGGCTTAGGCAGCTGCCTTCACTCAGCGATGGCTAAGGGGGGAGGCGGGTGCAAAGCGTCCAGGAATGCTGCCGGATGTTACGTTTTAGATAACGCATCATCCAAAAGGCAGTGAGGGAGGGGGGGGGGATGTTTAGAGAGGAACATCAGAAAAGGGGGGGAAATTGATAATGGTAGGAGTTTTATGAAGGCGATTCTGGTGAGCGACTCTTACAGACACACGTAGCGACCGATTCATCATCATAGACGGCTCAGCGGATCCCGGCATCGCTCTGGGTTTCAGAGCGCCTGGTATTACCTGTCGCTCTGCCATACATTTCAATAGACAATACTTTTCTTCTCTGTAAACATGTTTTTTTTTTCAAATAAAATCCTTGTGTGAGGTCTTCTGGCCTATTAAAAGTAATTTTTGAAAGATTTTTTGATTTTTAATATTTTTATGAATTATTGTCATTACAGGTCTGGCATTAAAGTGTTTATGTCACAATGTTATAAAATTGCATATTTTATCGCTTGGTTGCTAGTGTTTAAACATTAGAAAACACACTTTAATCACACAGCGTCTGGCGCTATGGCCTCCAGTCACACAATTTAGAACACCGTCTGTCAGTGTAAAATGTTACTGAATATAGTGTGAGTTGCTCAGATTCGTTCGCACTGAGCAGTTGCTGTCGTTTGCACCACGCTTTCGTTTTATGCACTTCCGGTTTTCCACCTCTGAGGATCCAGCCATGCCACCTAGAAGGCTAGCCAGACGCCTCCCCAACTCTTCCTTTGATTCTGATGCCCCCCCCCCCAAAAAGAAGAGGCAGCGTTTGGATCCTTGGGTAAATGGCCAAGTGGTCAAAGTAAATGTACATATGAAATGTGTGTTAATGTATGATGTACTGTGTAGTGCCATTATTGAAATATGTTTGATTCTCATGCATCTTTAAATGTTTAATGCTTTATTGTATTTTCATCCATAATCATATATTGTTAAAAAAAATTAAATTTTTATTGTACTAAAATTAATGTGATATATAATATATATTTTTTTAAATAATATTTTTATGTAATAATTTTTATTTTTATTTTTTTTTTTGAACATTGTTAACTTTTATTTTAACCAATATGCATAGACATTCCAATAGTTATATACTGGAACAGATAAGCACTTTTAAGTGCATATATATTGTGAATTTCACAAGCCCTTTATGCTATAGGTTAATTATTAAAATGTTAAAATTTAAACTGTACACTAATGATTTTTATTTAAATATAATTATGTTAAGGTTTTTTTTTCTCTAGGATTTCTGCATTTAGGAGTACGACTATGCCCTGAGTGCTAAGAGCAGCATAGTGGAGGAGGTGAGGGCCACCATGTCCCGGCGCTTCAACACGAAGCTAACAGCAAGATCCATAATGCAGAAGTGGTCAGATTTTAAGTGCCGGGACAATGAGGGCGTCTACCGGCTCTATGATGCCTACGCATCTAGTAAGTCCAACACACATACACAATAATCAATTTTTTTTTATTTTTGTTTCCTCTCCACAGATAAGCATGCTCCCCTGGTTAAACACGGGAAGGGTATTCTCTCCCGCAGACGTGTGGTGGGGTCGGATGAGTCTGCGGGGGAGGGTCCCTCTCGGATATACCATATTGAGGACCCAGGGGAGCAAGGGGATGACGCCCCAGTGGAGAGTACTGCTGGGGTCAGCGCAGTATGGAGCCTCAGCTCCTCACATTCGGACATAGCGGAGTCCCAAACCCCCTGTGGCCACTCTCAAGTGTGGAGTCCCAGTGGGGAGGAGGCAAGGGACTCCACCACATTCCCTGAAGGATCAGGGAGTGAGAGGGAGGAGGGTGGCCCATCCGGTTTGGGATCTGCTGGGCCCATTGTGAGGAGTGAAGGCTCCACGCCTCCACCTCATAGCCCTCCCTGGGATCCAAGCAGCAGGTCATCCCCTGGTGAGGGGACTTCTTAGTTTGGGTTATTGTTTCCATTGGTACCTTGTTGTCATTACAATTTTCCTTTCCTTGCATACATGTTTTTCAGGGCATCATAGAGCCGGCACCTTCTCCACCTATGCTGCAGATGAGGCACTCAGGCATAGTCAAGGTAAGAGTTCCTTTAGTTTTATTATTAAAGTATATTCAAATATTGATTTATGTCTATCACATTTTTTACTGGTGTACCCCTACTTCAAAATATATTGTGGCTTGAGCACGTGTTAGCCAAAGTCGTTTTGTTTTAGCTAACACATGGCCAAGTGAATACCCACAAGTATTTATATGTTTTCATTCTAGCAAATACATGTTAAGTCCTATTTTCAAAATCAAATGCAATGTTCTTATGATTGCTTCTGTTTCCACACAGACGAACCCTGTCCTAATTCTCCTCACCCCAGCTCCGGGACCCTCCAGCAGCATGGGCCCAAGCCACAGCTGCGATGGTGAGTACTGTGATTTCTTATTATAACATTGAAAAAAGGCATATGTCTGTGTCCATGACCATGTACATATGTTAGTGACAGTCTGCTGTTTACTATCATGCATGGAGACCCTCTTTTTGCAATCATCATTCATAATTCTAGTTTGATGGCCCTGCTAATGTTACTTGACCCTACATGATAAAGGCAGCAGTTGATTATGTGGTGGCTTTTTATTCCTACTACTACAGTAACTCCCCATTCACTAATTAATATATACAATCATTAATTAACTTTGATAGGTGAATGATTTGATATCATATTGGCTCAGGAGTAAGTGACCAAGACATGAAGTACAGTCTTCCGCTGGTCAAGTAGGCCTTATTTGGTTAGGTTAAATAGTTTCTGATGTGAGACTAGGGTGGATAATATAGAATGGCGGGACGGGTTTGATTATTGTGACAGACGCTCTGTCTTTTGGACTTTACACAGGTTCATTACTTTCCTTTTCTTAAGCATGTACAGACTGCCATTGTGTTGATTGATTACGTTATTCATTGTTCTGACTGCCATTGTATTGATTGATTACGTCACAGACAATGGCATTGTTCTGATTGAGTGTATTACAGACGTCTATTGTTTTGCTGATTGCGTCACCGGCAGAGTTGAGGGATTGTGTGCCCTGCTCCCATTGGTCTGTGTATGTTAGACTCTTACCTTGTCGCCGTTCCGGGTCCCGCGGCGCGCTGTTGCGTGGGCCCCAGCGGGCTTCTGCTCGGCGGTCCCCGGGTCTTCCGTCCCCTCGGCACCCCCGTGGGGTCCAGGGGCTGGCGGCACAGGACGCGGCTGATGGCCGCGTCGCAGCCCGCTCCGCGCGGCTGCGCCGGCCTGCTGGGCTTCCGGGTGGCGTGACGCTGCCTCCTCCAGGCGGGGGCGCGCCTGTCTCATATCGTGCTCGCGCGCACGCGCGAGCACGTCTCTCTTATGCCTCCCGGCGGCGCTTTCTCCAGCGCGCCCGCCGGGGGCGAGTTTAAAGTGACCTATCGGCGGCTGGATCCTGGGATCGGACCCAGGGACTGGTCGGCCTGTCTGGCCTGGCCCGTCCAGCTCCTGGGACCGATCCCATTTAGTTTATATGCACCAATCATTGTCCTTCCCTCCAATTGCCCCCTTCCCTATTGGCCAGCATTCCCTATAAGGTTTTCCTGCTCCATCATCCCAGTGCCCGTTATAGCCTCTGGGTTCTGGATGTGCGTTGCAGTGTCTTTTGTGATTATTTGGCTTTTGGACCTCGACTACCCTTGCTTGCTGCCTGCCCTGACCTTTCGCTTTGCCTGACCACGTTTTTGCCTGACCCCTCTGATACCTCGCACCGTGACCTCCTGGATTTGACCTCAGCTCGTCTTGACCACCCCTTCGTTACCTCCTTCGGATACCACGCCCCGTGACCTCCTGGTTCGACCTCGGCCTGTATTTCGGACTTCTGCCATCCGGCATCCTCATTCGGGATTCCCTGCCAAACATCTATCTGCGCCTTAAGCCGGTATCCTTTGCGCCTTATAAGTCCTGGGGGCAACCGACTGGGAGAGGCATTACCCGCGTCTCCTACAAGCGGGGGCTTGTCTATAGGCAGAAGAGGCGGCGGAGATTGGGGGATACCAGCTCAAGACAGACGGGTGTTCGGTACAGTCCTGACATTATAACGGGCCAACAAGAATGGACCAAATCCTGGAACAGGTGCAAGCCTTAACAGCGGCGGTGGAGCACCTGGCTCATCGGGTTGCGGCCCAGGAGAACCGTCCTGCTCCTAACGTCCCCAGTCCTCAGGGGACCCCGGCCGCAATGTTTGTGGAACCTAAGATCCCACTTCCTGAAAAATTCCACGGCGACAGGGCAGAATTTGCCAACTTCCGGGACTCTTGTAAATTGTACTTCCAGCTCCGTCCTGTCTCCTCAGGGTCACAAGAGCAGAGGGTCGGCTTGATTGTCTCCCTCCTTCAAGGAGATCCTCAATCCTGGGCCTTCAGCTTATCAGCTCAGGACCCAATCCGTCTCTCTGTGGATAGTTTTTTTTCTGCGATGGAGGTTCTTTATGATGATCCCGACAAAGGGGCCACAGCTGATGCCAAGTTACGTACTCTTCGCCAGGGACGCCGTCCAGCCGAAGATTATTGCTCAGAATTCCGTCGCTGGGCGGTAGATTCTCGCTGGAACAATCCTGCCCTCTGCGGCCAATTCCGGCTAGGATTGGCTGATACCATCAAGGACACCTTGGTGAATTACCCGGAACCTCAGACCCTAGACGAGTTAATGCACCTTGCCATCCGCATTGATCGTCGGCTTCGGGAAAGACGCCAAGAAAAAGGGTCGCATGCTGAGACAGCTTCAAGGTCTGAGGTCCCAATTGTACAACCTTTGGAAGAGCCCATGCAACTAGGTGCCACAAGGCTCACCGAAGGCGAGAGACGACGACGCTTATCCGAGGGGCTTTGTCTGTACTGTGGTGGAACCGGCCATATGGTCAGACTATGCCCAAAGAAGCCGTCGGGAAACTCCAGAGCCTAGGGGGTTTCGAGGGGGCCCTCCTAGGCTGTAAGGTATCACCTCAAGTATCGTCTCCAGTTCTTATTCCAGTTCAGATTAAGATTAATTTTAAGTTTTTTCTATAGGCTCTCCTAGATTCAGGAGCAGCTGGGAACTTTCTAGACTCTGAGCTAGCGCAGAGTCTAGGAATTATGATCCAGCCCTTGCCGACTCCCATCCGGGTTTCAGCCATTGATGGCACTCCAGTGGCCGGGGGTTTAGTTCGGTCCCGAACCCCTCCTATACAGTTCAAAGTGGGAGCCAATCATTCTGAAGTTATCAGTTTCTTGGTATTGAGTATGCCTAGTACCCCTTTAATCTTGGGATTGCCATGGCTGCAGGAGCACAATCCCCAAATTGACTGGGTCTCAGGGCAAATCACTAAGTGGGGACGCCAGTGTTTTCAGAGCTGTTTAGAATTTCCACTCAGGGTTGCGCATCTAGCCCCGGTTGGAGTCCCCACTCCGTACCTAGAGTTTGCTGACGTCTTTTCTGAAAGGGCGGCAGACAAACTTCCTCCCCATAGACCATGGGATTGCCCTATTGAACGTCTCCCCGGCACCATGCCTCCCAGAGGGAGAATATTTAATTTGACCCGAGCTGAAACCCTCGCCATGCGGGAATATATTGCCGAGAACTTAGAGAAAGGATTTATCCGGCCATCATCTTCCCCGGCAGGGGCAGGGTTTTTTTTCGTGGAAAAGAAAGATGGGGGACTCCGCCCCTGTATTGATTATCGGGGTTTAAATAACATCACTGTAAAGAATAAGTATCCCCTACCACTTATTGAGGGACTATTTACACAGGTGGTTGGGGCGCAGGTCTTTTCTAAACTCGATCTCCGGGGGGCCTATAACCTCATTAGGATTAGGCAGGGGGACGAGTGGAAGACGGCCTTCAATACCCTTGAAGGGCATTATGAGTATTTAGTAATGCCTTTCGGCCTGTGCAATGCCCCCGCGGTCTTTCAAAGTTTCGTTAACGAAATTTTTAGGGACTATCTTGGCCGTTTTGTGGTCGTTTATTTAGACGACATTTTGATTTTTTCTTCATCCCTTGATGAACATCGCAAACATGTGTGTTTGGTCTTGCAAAAACTTAGAGAAAACTGTTTATATGCTAAGTTAAAGAAATGTCAATTTGAAGTGTCAGAGGTTCCGTTTCTCGGTTACATTATCTCTAAATCTGGTCTATCCATGGATCAGTCTAAGGTGAAGGCAGTCTTAGAATGGGAGCAGCCCAGGGATCTGAAGGGCCTGCAAAGGTTTTTGGGCTTTGCTAATTTCTATAGGAGGTTCATTAAAAAATTTTCTGCCCTTGTTACACCATTAACCAATCTTACCAAGAAAAGCGGGTACCCCTCAGTTTGGCCTGTTCAAGCGGTCCAGGCCTTCGAGAATCTTAAAAGGGTGTTTAGTGCCGCTCCGGTCCTAGTCCATCCTGACGAGCAGCTACCCTTCTTTGTGGAGGTAGATGCTTCTGAAATCGCAGTAGGGGCGGTCTTGTCACAGTATCGCGGGTCACCTGAACGCCTCCATCCATGTGCCTTCTTTTCCAAGAAATTCTCAGGGGCCGAAAGAAATTACGATATCGGCAACAGAGAATTATTGGCCATCAAGTTAGCCTTCCAGGAATGGAGACACTGGCTGGAGGGGGCTCAGTATCCAGTCACGGTCTTTACGGATCATAAAAATCTAGAATACATTCAATCTGCAAAGAGACTAACTCCTAGACAGGCTCGCTGGTCCTTGTTCTTCTCTCGATTTAACTTTTCTATAACCTATAAGCCCGGATCCAAAAACGTTAAAGCAGATGCCCTGTCTCGGAGTTTTTCCTTTCCCGACTTACCTGAAAGGTTGGATTCTCCCATTTTACCCCACTCCCTAGTGGTAGCCGCTATCCAACCCCAACTTCCTGATCTTGCTCAGTTCCAGGCCCAAGCTCCTCCTGGAAAACCTGACTCAACCCAGTTTGTGCCTTCTACTTACCGTACTGTCTTTTTGTCCCATTTTCATGATACCAAAACAGCGGGTCATCCGGGGGTCAAGAAAACCATTGCTTTATTAATGCGCCAAGTTTGGTGGCCCTCTATTAGGAGGGACGTTCAAAAATTTGTCGCCACCTGTAAAGTCTGTGCTCGAAGTAAATCTTTAAGACATTCTCCTGAAGGCCCACTCCTACCATTACCCATTCCCGCCTCTCCGTGGACCCATCTGGCCATGGACTTTGTTACTGATCTTCCCCCTTCGCAGGGATATACTGTTATTTGGGTAGTTGTGGACCGCTTTAGCAAGATGGCTCATTTCATTCCTTTAAAGAAACTCCCCTCAGCCCAAACATTAGCTCAACTCTTCATCACTCACATTTTTAGAATCCACGGTATTCCCATAGACATTGTTTCGGATAGGGGGGTCCAATCTGTCTCCCGGTTTTGGAGGGCTTTCTGTACTAAGCTGGGTTTCACTGTCTCCCTTTCCTCGGCTTTCCATCCTCAGTCGAATGGACAAACCGAGAGAACAAATCAGTCCTTAGAACAGTATTTGCGTTGTTTTACGGCTGATACCCAAACTGACTGGGCCTTCTTCTTACCATTTGCGGAGTTTGCATTTAACAACGCTGCACATTCTTCCACGGGAGTTTCTCCCTTCCATTGTGTTTATGGCAAAGACCTGAAGTTTTCTGCCCTTCCGGACCAACCCTCTAGAGTTCCCTCCGTGGATGAATGGGTTTCCAAATGGCCAGAGGAATGGGATAAGATCCAACAACATCTAACTAAGGCCGCTCTTCAACAGAAAAAATTTTCAGATCGCAAACGTTCCTCTAACCCTGGTTATAAGGTGGGAGACTGGGTTTGGCTTTCAACTAAGAACTTGGCATTACGCCAGCCCTCCGCTAAGTTAGGGCCTAAATTTATTGGTCCCTTCCCCATAGTACGGAAAATCAATCAGGTCACGTTTCAGTTAGCCCTCCCTTCGTCCATGAAGATTTGTAGATCTTTTCATGTTTCTCTTCTTAAATCTGCTAGAAACCATGAACCCAATAGTTCCCCCAGTCCTGTGTTAGTCGATGGTCATCAGGAATTTGAAGTCGCCCGAATTCTTGACCTTGGCCTTTTTAGGAACTCTCTTCAGTATTTAATTGACTGGAAGGGGTACGGCCCGGAAGAAAGATCTTGGGTTCCGGCCAGAGAGGTTCATGCGCAGAATCTGGTAAAGAGATTTCATAAGGAGAATCCATTGAAACCCAGCTTGGAGGGTCCAGTGGCCCCTCCTCAGGGGGGGGGTAATGTTAGACTCTTACCTTGTCGCTGTTCCGGGTCCCGCGGCGCGCTGTTGCGTGGGCCCCAGCGGGCTTCTGCTCGGCGGTCTTCCGTCCCCTCGGCACCCCCGTGGGGTCCAGGGGCTGGCGGCACAGGACGCGGCTGATGGCCGCGTCGCAGCCCGCTCCGCGCGGCTGCGCCGGCCTGCTGGGCTTCCGGGTGGCGTGACGCTGCCTCCTCCAGGCGGGGGCGCGCCTGTCTCATATCGTGCTCGCGCGCACGCGCGAGCACGTCTCTCTTATGCCTCCCGGCGGCGCTTTCTCCAGCGCGCCCGCCGGGGGCGAGTTTAAAGTGACCTATCGGCGGCTGGATCCTGGGATCGGACCCAGGGACTGGTCGGCCTGTCTGGCCTGGCCCGTCCAGCTCCTGGGACCGATCCCATTTAGTTTATATGCACCAATCATTGTCCTTCCCTCCAATTGCCCCCTTCCCTATTGGCCAGCATTCCCTATAAGGTTTTCCTGCTCCATCATCCCAGTGCCCGTTATAGCCTCTGGGTTCTGGATGTGCGTTGCAGTGTCTTTTGTGATTATTTGGCTTTTGGACCTCGACTACCCTTGCTTGCTGCCTGCCCTGACCTTTCGCTTTGCCTGACCACGTTTTTGCCTGACCCCTCTGATACCTCGCACCGTGACCTCCTGGATTTGACCTCAGCTCGTCTTGACCACCCCTTCGTTACCTCCTTCGGATACCACGCCCCGTGACCTCCTGGTTCGACCTCGGCCTGTATTTCGGACTTCTGCCATCCGGCATCCTCATTCGGGATTCCCTGCCAAACATCTATCTGCGCCTTAAGCCGGTATCCTTTGCGCCTTATAAGTCCTGGGGGCAACCGACTGGGAGAGGCATTACCCGCGTCTCCTACAAGCGGGGGCTTGTCTATAGGCAGAAGAGGCGGCGGAGATTGGGGGATACCAGCTCAAGACAGACGGGTGTTCGGTACAGTCCTGACAGTGTATTTGTCATGAGGTCCACGGGGGAGGTCCCCTTGCATGGAGCCTTGCATATAAGGCACAGTGTGGCACTAATAAAGTACAGTTCCTCTTCACCCTCAATACTGAGTTCTGTCTCTTATTGGGGGAAACGCTATATTACAGTTCACTAGCCCTTGTAAGGGCTGTTCCTGTTTCCTCACGGACGACTCTGGGATTCCTGCAGCACCTCTTACGATTGGGAAAAGGACGTCTCGGGCGGTGAAGCCCTCCAGCGATAAGGGTTATCGCTACAATTGGTGGCAAGCGGTCGGATGGTCCTTTCTACCCAGAGAGAGTGCTACCCTGATGGAGAGTCAGTAGGACAAGTTGAAAAGGATGACCCTGAAGGATCTACTCGAGAGCCGGGGAAGGTCGGCTAGCAACCGCCCACGTCAGGAACTGATAGCCAAGCTGATCGAAATGGATCGTGCAGCAGTGAGGACCGAAACCAATATAGAGACTGATGAAGACGCTGCTCTCGTTCAAGCGGTTCGGAACAGATTGTCGGTCTATGGCCGAATCCATTACAAGAACTGATCGACCAAGTCTTCGCCGCAAAGGAGGCAGAGGCCAGTAAGCGAAGGGAAGATCGGCGACTCGCAACCCAGCAGCCTCTCAGCGCCCCTGTGTCTCCGAGCCTCAGTTACACTGGGGGGAGAAAGATTCCATTTGCAGCATTTAAGTCCTTCCAGGAAAGTGACGATGAGATTGATGGATTTTTGGCCGATTTTGAACGGCAGTGTGCTTTACACCGGGTACCCACGGAGGAATGGGTCACCATATTATCAGGGAAAATCTGGGAAAGCTTCCGATGCTTTCCGGGCCACCCCTGATGCGGACTTACCACACTACCATCTGGTAAAGGAGGCTTTGTTAGCCCGGCACGCTGTCACCCCGGAAGCCTACAGTTGTTTTTACTAGAACATTTTCTCAATGCCTTGCAACCAGAGCTAAGAGAGTGTGTACAAGACCAGCACCCTGTGAGTACATGTGTGTGTACAAGACCAGCACCCTGTGAGTACGTGTGTGTACAAGACCAGCACCCTGTGAGTACATGTGTGTGTACAAGACCAGCACCCTGTGAGTACATGTGTGTGTGTACAAGACCAGCACCCTGTGAGTACATGTGTGTGTACAAGACCAGCACCCTGTGAGTACAACTGTGTGTGTGTGTGTGTGTGTGTGTATCATCTTCACCTTCAATACTGAGTTCTGTCTCTTATTGGGGGGAAAAGACAAGACCAGCACCCTGTGAGTACAACTGTATGTGTGTACAAGACCAGCACCCTGTGAGTACATGTGTGTGTACAAGACCAGCACCCTGTGAGTACAACTGTGTGTGTGTACAAGACCAGCACCCTGTGAGTACATGTGTGTGTACAAGACCAGCACCCTGTGAGTACATGTGTGTGTACAAGACCAGCACCCTGTGAGTACAACTGTGTGTGTGTACAAGACCAGCACCCTGTGAGTACAACTGTATGTGTGTGTGTGTGTGTATCATCTTCACCCTCAATACTGAGTTCTGTCTCTTATTGGGGGGAAAAGACAAGACCAGCACCCTGTGAGTACAACTGTATGTGTGTGTGTGTGTGTATATACAGGCCCGGTAGACAAAACGGTAATGCAGATGGATTATCCCGGCAAACAGAACTCTGCCCATAACAAGAGTCCGGACAGCCCCACGTTAACCCGAACAGGGTCAATCCGGGTCTGCCGGGTGTTCCACAAAAAGGGGGCATTGTGACAGACGCTCTGTCTTTTGGACTTTACACAGGTTCATTACTTTCCTTTTCTTAAGCATGTACAGACTGCCATTGTGTTGATTGATTACGTTATTCATTGTTCTGACTGCCATTGTATTGATTGATTACGTCACAGACAATGGCATTGTTCTGATTGAGTGTATTACAGACGTCTATTGTTTTGCTGATTGCGTCACCGGCAGAGTTGAGGGATTGTGTGCCCTGCTCCCATTGGTCTGTGTATTTGTCATGAGGTCCACAGGGGAGGTCCCCTTGCATGGAGCCTTGCATATAAGGCACAGTGTGGCACTAATAAAGTACAGTTCATCTTCACCCTCAATACTGAGTTCTGTCTCTTATTGGGGGAAACGCTATATTACAGTTCACTAGCCCTTGTAAGGGCTGTTCCTGTTTCCTCACGGATGACTCTGGGATTCCTGCAGCACCTCTTACGATTGGGAAAAGGATGTCTCGGGCGGTGAAGCCCTCCGGCGATAAGGGTTATCGCTACAATTATTTTGGCATCTATTAATTCTCCAAATGTGCCTGTTGTTTAAGGGTTAAAATAGTGTGAATGAATAATCTTTACACTTTCATAGGTATGTACTGTATATTTTGAGCTGTGGTACTTAATTTTGTATTTTCTTTCAAACAGCTTGCACACAGGAGCATTGCTGACTGTGGCAGTATGTCCGAAGGACAAGGCAAATGCTGCTGGGGAAGAAGAACCTGCCACAGGATGGGGGGAATTAGGGTTGTTGCTGTGCGGCACTCAACTTTTTGGCCCATGTTGGGCCTTTTTGTTAAAAAAAATGTAAACATTTTCTAGTTTTGAATATACATTTGTGTCTTGTTTTTATTTACATAAATTAGACTCACTCAACATACACACACAAAAACAACATCAGAATAAAAAAAAAAAAATGTAAACATATTGTCAATGTGATCATTGTCAATATAAGATTTAAAAATTTAGTGTTAGAGCAGCATAGGAATGCCCAGACACCATTAGATTTGGGTGAGCGACTGTATAATGCCTTTATAGCGACTGACAACCATCACATCCATCAATGGCGGCCATGTTACTATAGCGACTAAGGCGCTCTGTAATATCGACTTGCGGCCGATCAGAGCGACCACTAGCAGTCGCTCTTAGCGCCGCAGTACAGACGCTCTCATTACTCAGCCAGTTTTCTTTGAAGACAAAGATATATAATTATGTTTTATTAGTATATATGAGCGCTGAGTGTAACATTTTTCAATTATGCCACTCAGAAGTTATTTCCCCATACAAGTCTCACTAATCAGCTAGTTATGTTATATATTGTAAACACGAAGCGTCGCTCCAACGTACAGCTGTTCATTTATGGTACATGTCTGGAGAACGCTCCTAATTTCCATATTATGCATTTAATTGGGTGCTATTAAACCTTTTGCTTTACCAGTCATAGAACTATACATGAATAAATCCAGTAAGCGAAGACTACCCTCCCCCCATTGTGGCTAAGGGTTTATCAGGCCTTGCTGGGGACTATGCTAGGTCAGCCATAGCTGTAGCACTGTTTTGAGTTAACTCAAGGTGTCAAACTCAAATACACAGTGGGCCAAAGTTAAAAACTTGGACAAGGTCACTGGCCAACCTTGATATTTCATAAGGAAACAAACACCGATCGGGATGCCCCACCACTTAGAGTTTATGTCCCCTTCAAAAGTTCTGTGTCCTACATTGACATGCTTCCTCCCAGAGCATTTAAAGGGGCTCTCCACCCTATTAAGTGCACCGCTGCAGCTAAACGCCTCTACTGCCCCAGTAAGTAATATCTTTTATCAATGGGCAAACCAGAAATTGCAGGGAATACTGTAGCAGTTAGAGGTGGCAATAGCTGTGGTGTTTTTGGCGAAATCCAGAGGGTAAAATTCTCACTGGTGACTGGAGGAAGAGGTGTTTGGGTGCAGAAGTGCACATAATAGGGTGCAGTGGGCCTCTGCATCTCAACACCATTTCTACCTCTGCCAGTGGTGGCTTCCCAATTTTCAATACCACACTGCACATACCAAGATGCATTGCCTTGTAACCTGCCGTTGGTTTGCTACCCCCATGACTACCATAGGTCTAAATTGGTTTGCATGGCAGGCAGTGGTCACGTGGGCTGACGAAGCAGCAGCCAGATCCATTGGAATGCTTGTAGATATATCCCAAAACAGGGATTCCCCCAACTCCCCAGCTATCTAAGCAGACCAGCAGTAAGCGTTAGGACCACATGTTCTTATTTTTGTTCCTAACTTTCCCATTTACTTGAGCTGAGGGGGGTTTAGGTCCCCGAATCCCAGTGACAAATTAAAATCAGTGCGCACATTCATTCCAAACCCAGAAGAAGGCTGATTGGCTTCACATTGCTAGCAGCCATTGGCCAGGCGGGGAATGTGATCATGCTGGCACTCTGCAGTAGGTAGGGAAAGCTGCAGGCTGCTGCTGCTAAGGGACAGATAGGGCTTCATTATTTTTACAAAAATTGTCCTTGTAAGGACATTTATTTACGGAAAGAGGCTGGAGTAAGGGTTAGATAGGTTGGGTGCCAGTACTATTTAATATCACCTGCTTAAACCACTGGTATGCAAATACTCTTAAATATCATCTGCTAAAAACCACTGGTGTGTCAGTACTATTTAATGCCACTTGCTCAAACCACTGGGGCTTCAGGAATCTTTAATACCACTTACTGAAACCACTTGGGTGTTAGTACACTTTAATACCACTTGCTCAGACCACTGGTGTGTCAGTAATCTTTATTACTACTTGCTGAAACTACTGGTGGGTCAGTACCCTTTAATACCGCTTGCTGAAACCACATGAGTGTCAGTAATCTTTAATACCACTTGCTGAAACCACTTGGGTGTCAGTATTCTTTAATGCCACTTGCTTAAAGCACTTGGGTGTCAGGACTCATTAATACTCACATGTCTCATTCACTGCTTTGTAGTAAGTAGATGTCCCTATAGGGAGGTGTCACCAGGAGGCTTAGATAGCACAGGCATTTAGCGCAGGGCTGTAAAGTGGCTTGTTCTTCTGTCCTGTCATATGTAAATGGCTCACTGTTGGTACCTCCAGACAAATGTACTAGCATGCCTCTAATTGACAATGTGTGTTTTAACAACCATAGTTTGTCATATTTTTATATGGCCATATATTTTATATATCTTCACATCCCCCCATTTTCAAAATGACGCCTGGCTTAGCGTAAGACGCTGAGCCACGTGTCTACCTTTAATGTTCCCCTTGGCGGGGGAGACCACCTATATATTTTTTTATTTTTTGACCGAGGCACTGCATCAGACGAGAGACAAACTGCGTGCCATGATCAGTGAGCATCTCATGGGGAAATCCTACTCATGTAAAAATGCTCACTAATGCATCTGCCACCTTGTCTGCTCTGATGGAGCTTAGGGCTACTGCCTCTGGGTATTGGGTTGCATAGTCAAAAGTGGACCTTTTTTCAGAACTGCTGGGTATAGTTAAGGGCCCAATGATGTCTACTGCTACCCTCTGAAAAGGCTCTTCAATAATGGGTAAAGGCCTCAAGGGGGCCTTGTTTGTGTCTCCTGTCTTGCCGACTCGCTGGCACACAACACAGGACCGGCAATAATTGGCAATGTCAGAACCCATGTGTGGCCAGTAGAAGTTGTGGATGAGACAGGCTTTAGTTTTCTGTATCCCTAAGTGCCCGGCAAGCGGGATCTCATGAGCGATTTGCAACAGATGTTCCCGGTACTTGTGGGGTACTATCACCTGTCGGTCAGTCATTTCTGGGTCAGACGGTTCAGAGGGGATAGCCTCTCTGTACAATCTGCCTTGTTCCCAATACACCCTCATCCTCCCATCTCCTTCTGGAGACCTATCCGCCAGATCCCTGAGCTCCTCCAGACTGGTATCAGTTTTGACAGCCTCAGAGAATTCAGAGCTATCTGTGACAGGCACCAGAGGGAAAACAGAGGGGCCGGGCTCCAGCACTTCAGCAGTTGGTGGGTTCAGTCCATGCTCATTAGTATTTTGAGAAGGCTGTGCCTCGGCAGTGGCGCGCAGCGGGCAGTTAGAGGAGTCACCACTGCAGCAGAGGGGTTGCCCTCAGTGTAAATTGCATCACATACATTTGTTATATCCTGATCAACATACTTCTTAGTGAGACCTCGATCAGGCCTCAACTCATAGGACTCACTAGAATCATGGCTTGGCACACAGTCAGTTATTTCGGAATTTCTCAAGGCCCCCGAGTCCCTCACCAGTTTTTTGAGGGGTCCTGAGCCACAGTCTCTTATGCCTTGCCCAGCCCCCCAGTCTAGGAAGACACAGGCCGTGGGAACTGAAGGGTTTAAGCCTCCAACCCCCTTGACTGCCATGGTCCGGCCTGGAATCAGATCTTCGGGGCTTATAAGCATAGGGCGGACCAATGTGACCTCAGACCCAGTGTCCCGTAACCCAGTGGTAACTGTGTTCCCCACAGTGACAGGTTGCAAGTTTTCGGCAAGGTTACCTGTCCTGGAGGCACACAGGACTGAAGAGGCCCCACCATTGTCCTTATAGGTGGGGCTGTTTTCTTGTTTTCTGGGCACGTCATGCTGAGATCACCCACCTGGTTGCAAATATAACATCTCCGGGGGACTACAGCTGATGGTGGGTCTCCTGAAGACCTGGATACCTGGCTCCTTTGGTGGGCAGGGGCATAGGGTCTAGCGGCTTTTCCCTCTTTCCAGCTGGGGGGAGCAGTCCTGCTGGTCAGAGGGATCCTGTTGGCAGCATAGGAATCTGCGATCTCGGCTGCTTCTGCCGCTGTCTTGGGGGCTCGATCCAAAACAAACTGTCTGACATCCACAGGACATGTGTGGAGAAACTGGTCCTTAATCATGAGCTCTTGTAAGTTGACAAAAGTGTCCATGGACAGTCCTTTGAGCCACTGCTGAAACGCAGCACGCAGATTAAAAACAAGGTCCATGTAGCTGTCAGCAAGGCCACGCTGCAGGGTCCGGAAACGTTTGCGATAAACTTCAGGTGTGAGACAGTAGCGTTTCACAATGGCTTGTTTTAAAGCATCATAATCTTGCTCTTGATCCTCTGGGAGACTTACAAAAACTTCTAGGGCCTTCCCCCTCAGTCCTGGAGTGAGGTAACAAGCCCACTTCTCTTGGCAGGCTATATTGTCTGCAATTTTTTTCAAAGGCTTGGAAGAAAGAGTCCACACAGTTATCTCCTTCCATGGTCGGAAATTTATCCAAAGGGATTTTGTGGGGTCGTTCACCCCCAGACTCCATCAGGCTAGCAGACCCCTGTTGCTGCATTTGTAATTTAGCTAGTTCCAGCTGATAGACCCGTTCCTCTCGCTGGGCCTGGTGGTGCTGCATAATCAGCTGGAGACGTAGCGCTGGGTCATCGGAGCCCAAAAGTCGTAGGCTCATTTCCAAAGACGACATCTGGTCCTCGGGTTGGTATCTCAAGACATTACGTCCCCCTGCGTCCTGTGGCGGTGAGGATTGCTCTTCCTCTGGGGTCTCTTGAGAAACATTTTGAGCTTGCTTTGCTCAATCAAATTCAACCAACGCACAGATCAATTGTTCCTTTGATTGTCCTCTTGTGGTGGAGATGTTCCTGACCTCACACAGATTGATCAGGTCATCTCGGCTGTGCTTTTTATAGCTGCTAACACTCTCAGCTATTATGCCAAATAGAGATGAGCGAGTAGTGAAATATTCGAAATTTCGAATTTCGATTCGAATAGACCGCGTTACTCGACTACTCGACCGAATATCGAATCCCATTATAGTCTATGGGAAAAAAATGCTCGACACTTGGAAATCTCAATTCGACCACTTGGAGGTCACCAAGTCCACCCTGAAACATCAGAAAATGATGCCAACACTGCTGGAATGCAACTGGGACAGCAGGGGAAGCATGTCTGGGTGCATATAACGCGCCCAAGTCGCACTATTACGCCACTATCACAGCCACTCAACAATACACTCCAAACACAATATAACTTCTACGTAAAGTGAGACAAGACAAGGAAACCTTCTTTCCTCTACATTGCCATGGACCCCAAGCCAAACTGTACAAAAAAGAAGAACAAAATTCTGCACCCCTTAAAATCACGTTGCCTATGACAACCACAGATGGCATAGGCAAGGGGGAAAATAAATAGACCCCACCCCTAATTGTCATTGTGTGTGTGTGTGTGTGTGTGTGTGTGTGTGTGTGTGTGAGATGTGGTCAGACATGTCCTCTTGTGTCATTGTGTCACCCCAGCAGTAAGGGAAGCTTAAAGGAGGAGGTTTGTTACAGTGTGTTACCCCAGCAGTAAGGGAAGCTTACAGGAGGAGGTTTGTTACAGTGTGTCACCCCAGCAGTCAGGGAAGCTTACAGGAGGAGGTTTGTTACAGTGTGTCACCCCAGCAGTAAGGGAAGCTTACAGGAGGAGGTTTGTTACAGTGTGTCACCCCAGCAGTCAGGGAAGCTTACAGGAGGAGGTTTGTTACAGTGTGTCACCCCAGCAGTAAGGGAAGCTTAGAGCTGAGACCTCTTAAAAATTGTGTGGAGGCCCAAGATCTGAGACCTCTTAAAAATTGTGTGGAGGCCCAAGAGCTGAGACCTCTTAAAAATTGTGTGGAGGCCCAAGAGCTGAGACCTTTTAAAAATTGTGTGGAGGCCCAAGAGCTGAGACCTCTCAAACATTGTGTGGAGTCCCACAAGCTGAGACCTCTTAAAAATTGTGTGGAGGCCCAAGAGCTGAGACCTTTTAAAAATTGTGTGGAGGCCCAAGAGCTGAGACCATTTAAAAATTGTGTGGAGGCCCAAGAGCTGAGACCTTTTAAAAATTGTGTGGAGGCCCAAGAGCTGAGACCTCTCAAACATTGTGTGGAGTCCCACGAGCTGAGACCTCTTAAAAATTGTGTGGAGGCCCAAGAGCTGAGACCTCTCAAACATTGTGTGGAGTCCCAAGAGCTGAGACCTTTTAAAAATTGTGTGGAGGCCCAAGAGCTGAGACCTCTTAAAAATTGTGTGGAGGCCCAAGAGCTGAGACCTTTTAAAAATTGTGTGGAGGCCCAAGAGCTGAGACCTTTTAAAAATTGTGTGGAGGCCCAAGAGCTGAGACCTTTTAAAAATTGTGTGGAGGCCCAAGAGCTGAGACCTCTCAAACATTGTGTGGAGTCCCACGAGCTGAGACCTCTTAAAAATTGTGTGGAGGCCCAAGAGCTGAGACCTCTTAAAAATTGTGTGGAGGCCCAAGAGCTGAGACCTTTTAAAAATTGTGTGGAGGCCCAAGAGCTGAGCACTTATTAGTGCTGCAGCTACGGCTGCTTTAGTGAGGGGTAGCTGCTGCTGCTGGAATAGGGACAGAAAGACTTCAGTGGTGTATTACCACCTATATACAAAACTATATACACTCTGCTCAAAACGGCTGCTTTAGTGAGGGGTAGCTGCTGATGCTGGAATAGGGACAGAAAGACTTCAGTGGTGTATTAGCACCTATATACAAAACTATATTTTGCACTACTGTTTTGTGTCCTCTGTGCCAACAAAACACTGTTTTATACACGGTGCGTATAGGCACCATTTCACCTTCTGGCAGTATACGGCTGTATAGCCAGGTGTTCTTCTTAAAAATATTTTTATATTTGGCATAACGCGTGGCCAAAAAAGTAAAACGTCTGAAATGCGGAGGGCTAGCGCAAAGGGACGTGGACGAGGACGGGGGCGCGGAAATGCTGGTGGGGGCACAAACCGCGTTGAAGCCAGTGGGGATACAATGCGTGCTGATGAGGGGCAGCCAGCATTACGCTCATCCAGCTTCCCTGCCTTTATGGGACAGTTATGCGGGGGGCGGGGTACACCTCTGTTAAAGCCTGAGCAGCGTGAACAGGTGGTGCAATGGATGGCCGATAACGCTTCCAGTCACTTGTCCACCACCCAGTCATCCACACAGTCTCACTCTGACCCTCCTTCCTCCCAACCTGGCCAACAGAGTCAGCCCACCCTTGACCCCTCCCAGGACCTCTTTTCGGGTCCTTTTCCAGATGTGCTGCAAGAATCCCAGGAGCTAGCAGAGGAATTTGTTTGTAGTGATGCCCAAACACTTGAGTATCCGCCATCTGCTAGTGATGTGGACCCGGAACCAGCATCTGCTATCATGAGCGATGATGATGAGACGCAGTTGCCATCAAGGGAGGCTGTTGGAATGTCCAGTGGGCAGGAGGAGGAGCAGAGAGAGGAAGTGGAAGAGGAGGTGGTGGACGACGAAATGACCGACCCCACTTGGACAGGGGTGATGTCCAGCGGGGAAAGTAGTGGAGATGCGGTCTGCGCATCACCGAATAAGGCAGCAAGAGGCAGAGGACAGTCCAGAGGCAGAGGACAGTCCAGACAGGCCACAGCCAGCAGGGCCGAAGCTCTTCCCGGTAGCAGGCAGTCGCGCGAAGCTCCCCCATCGAGGCCTCGTACTTCTGTGGTGTGGAGATTTTTTAATGTTTGCGCGGATGACAAACTGAGCGCGGTTTGCGCAATCTGCCACTCAAAACTGAGTAGGGGCTCTGAGAAGAGCAATCTGACCACCTCAGGCATGCGCCGTCACTTGGAATTCAAGCACTGGGCTGAGTGGGAGAGAGCAAACGCAATACAACCTGCGCCCCGTCTTGCTGCCACTGCTTCTTCCCCTTTGTTGTGTGCTGCCACTGCGGTCCAGACCTCCAGCCAGGACACCTCCACATCTGCCTCTGCCTCGGCTACTTTGGGGCCTTCTCCTTCAGCCCCCCCTTCCCCCGCATCTTCGTCTGCACCTTCCATCTCCTCGTCCCATCAACTGTCCATCTCGCAGGCGTTCAACCGCAGGCGGAAGTACGCCTCCAGTCACCCCCAAGCCCAAGCCTTAACCTGCCTCATCTCCAAACTGCTGGCCCTGGAGATGTTGCCGTTTAGGCTTGTGGAGACACAGGCCTTCCGCGACCTGATGGCGGCTGCCGCACCTCGCTATTCCGTCCCTAGCCGCCACTATTTTTCCCGGTGTGGCGTCCCCGCCCTGCACCAGCACGTGTCGCGTAACATCAGGCGGACCCTGAGGTACGCAGTCAGCGCAAAGGTCCACTTGACCACCGACTCGTGGACAAGCGCTTGCGGCCAAGGATGCTACATCTCTTTGACGGCACACTGGGTGAATGTTGTGGAAGCGGGGGCGGGGACGGGGTCGCAAACAGGGACGGCCTACATACCACCCCCGCCCAAGATTGCCAGCACGGGTTCTGATAGACCCCCCTCCTCTTCCTCCTCCTCCTCCTCCTCCTCCTCCTCCTCCTCTGCCTTAACATCGCCCTCAGCCCCTAGCTGGAAGCGTTGCAGCACTGGCACGGGGAGACGTCAGCAGACGGTGCTTAAGCTCATCAGCTTGGGCGACAGGAAGCACAGCGCCGCAGAGGTGAGGCACGCCATATTGCAGCAGACAGAGATGTGGCTGTCGCCGCTGCAGCTAGGACCAGGCATGGTCGTGTGCGATAACGGCCGTAACCTGGTGGCGGCTCTGGAGCTTGCAGAACTCAATCACGTACCATGCCTGGCCCACGTTTTTAATTTGGTAGTACAAAAGTTTCTAAAGACTTACCCCAACCTGGCAGAGCTACTGGTCAAAGTGCGGCGCTTGTGCGCTCACTTTCGGAAGTCAACTGTAGCTGCTGCTAGCTTAAAAAAAATCCAGCAACGCCTCCATTTGCCTCAACATCGGCTGTTGTGCGACCTGCCCACTCGCTGGAATTCCACCTATTGCATGTTGGCCAGGGTGTGTGAGCAGCAGAAAGCATTGATGGAGTACCAGATGATGCATCCACGCGTGCCTCCAACTCAGCTCCCTCAGTTTGCCAACCACGAGTGGCCATGGATGGCAGACATATGCGATGTATTGCGTATCTTTGAGGAGTCCACTAAGAAGGTCAGCAGCGAGGACGCTATAGTGAGCGTAACCATCCCGCTCCTAGGCGTCCTTAAAGAATCGCTCATCGCAATAAGGGAGAACGCATTGCACACAGAGGAGACGAGGGTAGGAGGAGACGCAACGCAGGTAGACAGTCAGACCACACTTTTGTCTGCTGCTCGGTGGCAGTTGCAGGAGGAGGAGGATGAGGAGGAGGAGGACAACGTGGAGGTGGCTGTGGAAGAGGATGCTGGCGGCGAGGGTAGCAGTCAGGCTGTGTGCATCCCATTGGTTCAGCGTGGATGGGGCGGAGAGGAGGAGGAAGAGGAGGAAATGGAAAATGATCCTTCTGGTGGGGGCAGTGAGGTCATGCCTACTCAGAGTCTGGCACACATGGCTGACTTCATGCTGGGCTGCTTTTCCCGGGACATACGTGTTGTCCGGATATTGGAGAACAAACTATACTGGGTCTTCGCACTCCTGGACCCCCGGTATAAAGATAACTTCTCCTCTTTTATTCCGGTAGAGGAGAGGACGAATCGATTACTGGAATACCAGAGGGAACTCTTGCAGAACATGATGCAGATTTTCCCACCCAGCATCGCTGGCGGCAGAGAGGAGAGTGTCTCCCAGAGTCTGACAACATCGATCAGGCCCACAGCCACCAGGGGAACACTCTCCAAGGTGTGGGACACGTTCATGTCACCCCCTCGTGCAACTTCCATCACTGCGGGGCCCGCTATCAGCAGGAGGGACAAGTATCGGCGGATGTTGCGGGACTACCTGGCAGACCACACCCCTGTCCTCCCCGATCCCTCGGCGACCTACACTTACTGAGTCTCCAAGTTGGACACGTGGCTGGAACTGTCCCTGTACGCCTTGGAGGTGCTTGCCTGCCCTGCCGCCAGCGTGCTATCAGAAAGGGTGTTCAGCGCAGCCGGGGGCATTATAACCGATAAGCGCAGCCGCCTGTCAACCGACAGTGCCGACAGGCTGACGCTAATCAAAATGAACAGCAAGTGGATTGACCCGGACTTTGCTTGTACAACAGTGGAAAGCAGCCAAGAGTGAAGTGCCATCTGTATGAAGTGCCATTTCCTCCTCCTCCTCCTCCTCCTCCTTAACCGCCGTAGAATTGCTGTATTAATGAAAAAAATTATGGCTCACCTCTTGGGCTTAATACAATCAATTTTTAAGAGGTCTCAACTCTTGGGCCTCCACACAATTTTTAAGAGGTCTCAGCTCTTGGGACTCCACACAATTTTTAAAAGGTCTCAGCTCTTGGGCCTCCACACAATTTTTAAAAGGTCTCAGCTCTTGGGCCTCCACACAATTTTTAAAAGGTCTCAGCTCTTGGGCCTCCACACAATTTTTAAAACATAGCAGCCCTAATAAGGGCTCTCAATGACTCTCTTGTCTTCTGGTAGCTGGTATATATGGTGGTAAAAGCGATATTCTGAGCTTCTGGGGCCCTGCCTGCCTACATAGGATATGAGCTATATACTGTTCAGCGTAGTAGCCCTAATAAGGGCTCTTAATGACTCTCTTGTCTTCTGGTAGCTGGTATATATGGTGGTAAAAGCGATATTCTGAGCTTCTGGGGCCCTGCCTGCCTACATAGGATATGAGCTATATACTGTTCAGCGTAGTAGCCCTAATAAGGGCTCTTAATGACTCTCTTGTCTTCTGGTAGCTGGTATATATGGTGGTAAAAGCGATATTCTGAGCTTCTGGGGCCCTGCCTGCCTACATAGGATATGAGCTATATACTGTTCAGCGTAGTAGCCCTAATAAGGGCTCTTAATGACTCTCTTGTCTTCTGGTAGCTGGTATATATGGTGGTAAAAGCGATATTCTGAGCTTCTGGGGCCCTGCCTGACTACATAGAATATGAGCTATATACTGTTCAGCGTAGTAGCCCTAATAAGGGCTCTTAATGACTCTCTTGTCTTCTGGTAGCTGGTATATATGGTGGTAAAAGCGATATTCTGAGCTTCTGGGGCCCTGCCTGACTACATAGAATATGAGCTATATACTGTTCAGCGTAGTAGCCCTAATAAGGGCTCTTAATGACTCTCTTGTCTTCTGGTAGCTGGTATATATGGTGGTAAATGCGAGATTCTGAGCTTCTAGGGCCCTGCCTGACTACATAGGATATGAGCTATATACTGTTCAACATAGCAGCACTAATAAGGGATTAAGGACTCTCTTGTCTTCTGGTAGCTGGTATATATGGTGGTAAATGCGAGATTCTGAGCTTCTAGGGCCCTGCCTGACTACATAGGATATGAGCTATATACTGTTCAGCGTAGTAGCCCTAATAAGGGCTCTTAATGACTCTCTTGTCTTCTGGTAGCTGGTATATATGGTGGTAAAAGCGATATTCTGAGCTTCTTTGGCCCTGCCTGACTACATAGAATATGAGCTATATACTGTTCAGCGTAGTAGCCCTAATAAGGGCTCTTAATGACTCTCTTGTCTTCTGGTAGCTGGTATATATGGTGGTAAAAGCGATATTCTGAGCTTCTGGGGCCCTGCCTGCCTACATAGGATATGAGCTATATACTGTTCAACATAGCAGCACTAATAAGGGATTAAGGACTCTCTTGTCTTCTGGTAGCTGGTATATATGGTGGTAAATGCGAGATTCTGAGCTTCTAGGGCCCTGCCTGACTACATAGGATATGAGCTATATACTGTTCAGCGTAGTAGCCCTAATAAGGGCTCTTAATGACTCTCTTGTCTTCTGGTAGCTGGTATATATGGTGGTAAAAGCGATATTCTGAGCTTCTGGGGCCCTGCCTGACTACATAGAATATGAGCTATATACTGTTCAGCGTAGTAGCCCTAATAAGGGCTCTTAATGACTCTCTTGTCTTCTGGTAGCTGGTATATATGGTGGTAAAAGCGATATTCTGAGCTTCTGGGGCCCTGCCTGCCTACATAGGATATGAGCTATATACTGTTCAACATAGCAGCACTAATAAGGGATTAAGGACTCTCTTGTCTTCTGGTAGCTGGTATATATGGTGGTAAATGCGAGATTCTGAGCTTCTAGGGCCCTGCCTGACTACATAGGATATGAGCTATATACTGTTCAGCGTAGTAGCCCTAATAAGGGCTCTTAATGACTCTCTTGTCTTCTGGTAGCTGGTATATATGGTGGTAAAAGCGATATTCTGAGCTTCTGGGGCCCTGCCTGCCTACATAGGATATGAGCTATATACTGTTCAGCGTAGTAGCCCTAATAAGGGCTCTTAATGACTCTCTTGTCTTCTGGTAGCTGGTATATATGGTGGTAAAAGCGATATTCTGAGCTTCTGGGGCCCTGCCTGACTACATAGAATATGAGCTATATACTGTTCAGCGTAGTAGCCCTAATAAGGGCTCTTAATGACTCTCTTGTCTTCTGGTAGCTGGTATATATGGTGGTAAAAGCGATATTCTGAGCTTCTGGGGCCCTGCCTGCATACATAGAATATGAGCTATATACTGTTCAGCGTAGTAGCCCTAATAAGGGCTCTTAATGACTCTCTTGTCTTCTGGTAGCTGGTATATATGGTGGTAAAAGCGATATTCTGAGCTTCTGGGGCCCTGCCTGCCTACATAGGATATGAGCTATATACTGTTCAGCGTAGTAGCCCTAATAAGGGCTCTTAATGACTCTCTTGTCTTCTGGTAGCTGGTATATATGGTGGTAAAAGCGATATTCTGAGCTTCTGGGGCCCTGCCTGCCTACATAGGATATGAGCTATATACTGTTCAACATAGCAGCACTAATAAGGGATTAAGGACTCTCTTGTCTTCTGGTAGCTGGTATATATGGTGGTAAATGCGAGATTCTGAGCTTCTAGGGCCCTGCCTGACTACATAGGATATGAGCTATATACTGTTCAGCGTAGTAGCCCTAATAAGGGCTCTTAATGACTCTCTTGTCTTCTGGTAGCTGGTATATATGGTGGTAAAAGCGATATTCTGAGCTTCTGGGGCCCTGCCTGCCTACATAGGATATGAGCTATATACTGTTCAGCGTAGTAGCCCTAATAAGGGCTCTTAATGACTCTCTTGTCTTCTGGTAGCTGGTATATATGGTGGTAAATGCGAGATTCTGAGCTTCTAGGGCCCTGCCTGACTACATAGGATATGAGCTATATACTGTTCAACATAGCAGCACTAATAAGGGCTCTTAATGACTCTCTTGTCTTCTGGTAGCTGGTATATATGGTGGTAAAAGCGATATTCTGAGCTTCTGGGGCCCTGCCTGACTACATAGAATATGAGCTATATACTGTTCAGCGTAGTAGCCCTAATAAGGGCTCTTAATGACTCTCTTGTCTTCTGGTAGCTGGTATATATGGTGGTAAAAGCGATATTCTGAGCTTCTGGGGCCCTGCCTGCCTACATAGGATATGAGCTATATACTGTTCAGCGTAGTAGCCCTAATAAGGGCTCTTAATGACTCTCTTGTCTTCTGGTAGCTGGTATATATGGTGGTAAAAGCGATATTCTGAGCTTCTGGGGCCCTGCCTGCCTACATAGGATATGAGCTATATACTGTTCAACATAGCAGCACTAATAAGGGATTAAGGACTCTCTTGTCTTCTGGTAGCTGGTATATATGGTGGTAAATGCGAGATTCTGAGCTTCTAGGGCCCTGCCTGACTACATAGGATATGAGCTATATACTGTTCAGCCTAGTAGCCCTAATAAGGGCTCTTAATGACTCTCTTGTCTTCTGGTAGCTGGTATATATGGTGGTAAAAGCGATATTCTGAGCTTCTGGGGCCCTGCCTGCCTACATAGGATATGAGCTATATACTGTTCAGCGTAGTAGCCCTAATAAGGGCTCTTAATGACTCTCTTGTCTTCTGGTAGCTGGTATATATGGTGGTAAATGCGAGATTCTGAGCTTCTAGGGCCCTGCCTGACTACATAGGATATGAGCTATATACTGTTCAACATAGCAGCACTAATAAGGGATTAAGGACTCTCTTGTCTTCTGGTAGCTGGTATATATGGTGGTAAATGCGAGATTCTGAGCTTCTAGGGCCCTGCCTGACTACATAGGATATGAGCTATATACTGTTCAGCGTAGTAGCCCTAATAAGGGCTCTTAATGACTCTCTTGTCTTCTGGTAGCTGGTATATATGGTGGTAAAAGCGATATTCTGAGCTTCTGGGGCCCTGCCTGACTACATAGAATATGAGTTATATACTGTTCAGCGTAGTAGCCCTAATAAGGGCTCTTAATGACTCTCTTGTCTTCTGGTAGCTGGTATATATGGTGGTAAAAGCGATATTCTGAGCTTCTGGGGCCCTGCCTGCCTACATAGGATATGAGCTATATACTGTTCAACATAGCAGCACTAATAAGGGATTAAGGACTCTCTTGTCTTCTGGTAGCTGGTATATATGGTGGTAAATGCGAGATTCTGAGCTTCTAGGGCCCTGCCTGACTACATAGGATATGAGCTATATACTGTTCAGCGTAGTAGCCCTAATAAGGGCTCTTAATGACTCTCTTGTCTTCTGGTAGCTGGTATATATGGTGGTAAAAGCGATATTCTGAGCTTCTGGGGCCCTGCCTGCCTACATAGGATATGAGCTATATACTGTTCAACATAGCAGCACTAATAAGGGATTAAGGACTCTCTTGTCTTCTGGTAGCTGGTATATATGGTGGTAAATGCGAGATTCTGAGCTTCTAGGGCCCTGCCTGACTACATAGGATATGAGCTATATACTGTTCAGCGTAGTAGCCCTAATAAGGGCTCTTAATGACTCTCTTGTCTTCTGGTAGCTGGTATATATGGTGGTAAAAGCGATATTCTGAGCTTCTGGGGCCCTGCCTGACTACATAGAATATGAGCTATATACTGTTCAGCGTAGTAGCCCTAATAAGGGCTCTTAATGACTCTCTTGTCTTCTGGTAGCTGGTATATATGGTGGTAAAAGCGATATTCTGAGCTTCTGGGGCCCTGCCTGCCTACATAGGATATGAGCTATATACTGTTCAGCGTAGTAGCCCTAATAAGGGCTCTTAATGACTCTCTTGTCTTCTGGTAGCTGGTATATATGGTGGTAAATGCGAGATTCTGAGCTTCTAGGGCCCTGCCTGCCTACATATGAGCCATATACCGTTCAGCGTAGTAGCCCTAATAAGGGCTCTTAATGACTCTCTTGTCTTCTGGTAGCTGGTATAGATGGTGGTAAATGCGATATTCCGAGCTTCTGGGGCCCTGCCAGCGACAGCCTGTCTTTCCCTGCTGTGAGCGTCTGTCCCTCACTAAGTTCAAGCTGCTAATGCTGACGAAGAAGAAGTGCTGAGTTTTGTATATTCGAGGTCACATGGTTTTTCCAGCCAATGCGTGTAGACGCCGTTCTCGCGATGCCAGCGTCCTCCCAGGACCTGTCCCACCCCCCCTGCATGGTGATTGGTGTAAAAAACGCGCCAGGGAAGGTGGGAGGGGAAACGAATTGTGAGTGCGCCATCGCCGCTGTACTCGATGACGAACAGCGTAGTATTCGATCGAATACCGGCTCGGTCGAATACTACTCGCTCATCTCTAATGCCAAATAAAAGATAGATATAAAGAAAAACAAGAGTGGGGGGGGGCAAGCAAAAGCCAAGTATGCCAAGTATAACTTAATACAATGCACTGAGTGAGCTTCTGTAGGCCGGTCACTTATAGCAAGCTTCCAGCCTATTAGTACACGCTTAAATGACTTTAAACAGTGCACTAATGTACTAAGTTATAGATCCCACCAAGCTGCCACCAATTTTGTCATGAATCAAGGAGGTTTTATGCCTTAATCCAGACCGGATTTCGATTGTACCGCAAACAATCGTTTACACACACACAGTCTTTTGGGACCTGGCCCTAATAGCCTGACACTACATACACACACAGATCTCAAGCTAAGATCTCACCTTATGCAGTTAATATACCCAATCACACGATAAGGTCCTAGGCCCGACTATACAGCAATAAAGTCACACTGGTAGCGATAAGCAAGCACACAGGGCACAAGATTTAGCACACATACAATGTCCCTTCTGAAGTTAAGTGGGTTAGCACACAGAAGACCACTTTATAAATCTTTAGGATTTAATTCACCCATAAGGGGCAGTGCATGTAAAACAAAGATGTACGATAAAAATAACAGACATACAATATACGGCAAGATGCTTATAAAATATAAGGGAGAAATATACAGAGATCGTCACCTTTTGTGAAGATAATGTCTTGTGAGGGGTACACAGAAAGCAATGATAACAGCCTACTTATTGGACGCAATCCCCTGGCATGTCATACCATCTGTGCCCAACTCTCTCATTTTTAAACTGGTTATTGGGGCGGACAGCATGCTGGATGTATCCAATCGTGTGTCAGGGGCATTTCCTTGTAAAAGTTATGATTTAAATTTCTTTTGAAGAGGGGTGTGCAGCACATGTCTCATTCACTGCTTTGTAGTAAGTAGATGTCAATTACCCCATAGGGAGGTGTCACCAGGAGGCTTAGTTAGCACAGGCATTTAGCGCAGGGCTGTAAAGTGGCTTGTTCTTCAGTCCTGTCATATGTAAATGGCTCCCTGTTGGTAACTCCAGACAAATGTACTAGCATGCTTCTAATTGACAATGTGTGTTTTAACAACCATAGTTTGTCATATTTTTATATGGCCATATATTCTATATATCCTCACAATAAGGTCTTGTATTTCCAGGACTCAAGGGTCGCCCCGCCGGCCCCTGGCCCTGACTATTAGAAGCCCTTATGCCCTATAGCCCATGCCTGATGCACCATGCTATGGGCCACCGGGTTCATCCGCACCACCATGCCCATTGGTGGTGCGGGTAATGGCATATGAACTGGTATAGGGGACCCATCACCAGCTCAATGTGAAAGTGAAAAAATAAAGACACAAACCAAAGATTGCAAAAAAGTTTTTAATATTCTTAAAAAACGTATACTTTATTTCTCCAGGTGGCTATAAGGACACTCTGCCAACATTAAGAAAGGAGGGGAAAACAGGTTCCCCGTCGTCCATACCAGCTCCCAGCTTTGGACTTCGCGATGAGCTGCTGAGGAGCAGTTTTAACATGAGAAATTCAAAGTTTTATCTATTAATTGTCAAGCTGCTAGAAATCTTAATAAAAATTTATTTGGGTTAGCTTAGACCATCCACCTTTTGGGTTAGCTTAGACCATCCACCTGGGCAAACTGATTTGGATGCACCTGTGTTTTGAAAAAAAGAAAACACCCAGAGCCCAGTTTATGAGGCTCCTTGGTCTTTACCAAGGTCGCTTGTATGGCAGGGAGAACTCTGCTTGTGCAAAGGAAACTGGGAAATTAGCAGCCTAGTTGCCAGAAACAGTTTGTGTCGGCCAAGGCAAGAGAAACGCAGCACAGGATTGTAATGAATTGACAGAACCGACTCATGGGCATGTGGCAAAGTTTTGAAGTAAACTGTGAAGCCAAGGTTGGGGGTCAGTAGCACTGGTTGATAGTTGAGCTTCAACATAACATGCCCTTCCCATATCAGCCATGATCCAGAAATTGAAGCAAAAGATCAGGTTTCGCCTGAAATACATGGGGTATTTACATACAATCAGAGATTTTCAGGTGCTTTGAAATGACTTATTGAGCCTTATTTATCAAGCTTCAGCAGCACACAGCGCCCCTTTTTGGCCTCAGTGGCACTCAGTGTGCAATTTAAGAAACAAAAATCAGGCTGCGCCGATATGGCTGCCAGCTAGCATCTTATTTAACACTAGTGCCCCAAAGGTCACAGCGCCGGATGCTCTGGTTGAAGCAGCGCCAGTTGAAAGTAGGGTCTGTAGGTCAAGATCCCATAGAACTCAATAGGCAGAACTGGATTGCAGTGGTTTATGCTTTATAATAATACATTTTATAATACATATTGCACACAATCTTGGTACAGAACTTTGCACTGTGACTTGTCAATATTAGACACAGGACCTAGATGTCGCCAAATGACTTTTTTTTTCATAAAAAAAATCTATTTTCGTGGGTTACACAAATGTGTAATTTGGACAACAACTAAAACACAGTCTAAATTCAATTTATCCCATTTGTCCCAAGCAGTGATTGCTTGTAACGGCAATGATGAAACGCTGACCAGTGTCGGAAAAATACAGCGGCAATATTTTCAAAGACGGCGGTACAAAGGGGCGTTCACTGGCACTGGGATCATCGGCAGTCGGGTCCAACAGAAATCAAAGCAAGTGAGTTAGAATTTGGCACTTGAAGTTAGTTTTATACTTGTAGAGGGACTTTAATTACCACTAGAGGGAAGTTTGTGTACCACTGATTTGGCAACATTAGCCTAGTGTTTAAGGCAGATAATGTGATATGGAAAGGGGCATATGTTAATGTGTATGTGTTGGTGGCTATATAGGGACCAAATAAATCCCGCTCCTACAGTAGTTATAGAATTGACTGAAGGGGTCTACAAAATTCTTATACACACTTTCACCTCCACTGTCAATGAAGATCTGTAATGAACATTAAGCACTGTGATCAAAACTTACCCTATACAAAGTTAAACTTGAAAATGTTTTGACATTTTCTGTTGTATACATTATTTAATGCTTCTTCTAATATCACATTCAAACCAGTTTACAGTTACTTTTTATTAGTTCCGTCCTTTCATTTGACTATTAAATGCACGTGTTGTCTATTTCGAGTCCTTCCAGTTGGAAGCTCTCCCTGGAAAGAAATATGTACCAACTGCCTGCTGCCCATTATCTGGTGAGACACTCATAATCCGCTATGGAAATGAGAGTTTTGGCTTGCCAGCTCTTTTCCTTTTTTTAACAGCATAAAATATAAACAACACTGTTGGCTTGCAAACTGACAAGTAACAGTGCGATATTAATACATGTGTTAATCAGATGCTGCTGATGGATGTGGACGGGCGTGTGAACATGTGATGGTATAATAACATTACCTGTGTCATCTAGTGACCATATTAAGCTAGTAAGCGACTATCTGCATTGCGCTCTTTGTAAAGCTAAGTCATTGATTGTTATGCCAGAGACCGTGCCAGCAAAATCTCACTTGAGCTGTTCATGCAAGAGTTTGTTGGAAAAAGAAATTCTATAGCTTGGCTCAAAAGATAATATGCAACACAAACATCACAAGTTCTTGTTTTGAATTAATACCAATACCATGACAATCAGGGACATAAAAAGTTAATCTTTAATGTCATATGGTCAACATCAGATGGTGCCCACTGCCCATCAAAAGGGTTGAACTTTGGATTTAGGTCAATTTAAGTTAAATTCTGCCTTTAGTTTGGCCAAATATTAGGCCCCTCACCTGGGCTAGAGGAAAAGGGTGTGAGGAGAAAGGGGGGTTCTTAGATCTGGAATAGCTTTTAAAATAGTGCCTTTGCTATTCCCTGAGTTACCTTGCTCTTATCCAACAGCAGGAATCCAGTTTACCATGACTACTAGAGATGAGCGAACCGGTTCGGACGAACCGGAATTCGCTCCGAATTTCAGGAAATATTCGATTCGGCATGAACCCGAATATTTTGTGGTTCGTGCCGATCGAATTTTTCCTGAAATTAAAAAAAAAAAAATGCCGGCATGGTGGGAGCCGGCTGGCGGGCCGGTAAAGCCGGCCGGCCCGCTCCCACCATGCCGGCATTTAAAAAACAAAAAACAAAAAAAAAAAAGCATTTTTGCCGGCATGGTGGGAGCGGGCCGGCCGGCTCCGCTGTCAGCGGAACCGGCCGGCCCGCTCCCACCATGCCGGCATTTAAAAAAAAAGCAAACACTTACCTGCAGGTCCGGAGCGTGGAGGCCGGCGCCGCTCTCAGCTGTCATCTGAGGGCGCGTCATCAGAGGCGCCCTCTGATGACGCGCCCTCAGATGACAGCTGAGAGCGGCCCGCTCCCACCATGCCGGCAAAAATGCTTTTTTTTTTTGTTTTTTAAATGCCGGCATGGTGGGAGCGGGCCGGCCGGCTTTACCGGCCCGCCGGCCGGCTCCGCAGTCAGCGGGCCGGCTTTGCCGGCCCGCTGACAGCGGAACCGGCCGGCCCGCTCCCACCATGCCGGCATTTATGATGGGGAACTTCGTAAAAGTTCGATTCGGCCGAACCCGAATTTCTTTGTGAAATTCAGCGAATCGGCCGAATCGAACTTTTCAAAAGTTCGCTCATCTCTAATGACTACTACTAACAGAATGAGGTGGTGTACAAGTCAAAAACCCTATTCCCTGGATTGCTGAGACTAGGTTGCTGCTTGAGCTGTACACCTTTAGTATCAGGGCTCCCTATCTCTAAACTCACTAACCAGTTACTCACCTAGTGTACAGGGAAATCTAACTTTACCAACCCACTGTTGAGATAGAAGTGATCAGCACTATCACAGGAGTTAAAGTGGACCAACACCCAGGATTTTCACTATCCTGGGCTTTGGTCCACTTCGGTGAGCACCCCAATCGGGGGTGCCCGCTGTGTGAAAGCCCCCAGAACGCCCGGAAACACTCACCTCACCACGCTCCTACGTGGGCGCTCGTCCAATCAGAGCGTTCAGAGCCACTGTGGTATGCATGTACAAGCGGCGTCCAACCGCAGCGGCGCTGAGCGCTGGAGGCCGCGTCTCGCGCTTCCCTCTAACAGGGAGTGCGCCCGCGCCGGCCATTCACAAACGGCTGGCGCGGGTGCGCGCCCTGCTAGAGGGAAGCTCGAGACGCGGCCCGCGCATGCGCCGTTGGAACGGGGTAAGGTAAGGTTTCTGGGCTTCCTGGGGGGTTTCACCCCGCGGGACATCCCGATTTTGGATGCCCCACGGGGAGGGATCTGATCGGCCTGGGAATCTTATAGATTCCCGGGCCGATCCCCCCTGGGTGTTGGTCCACTTTAACATGAGTCATGGTAGGTGTATGCTCTTTAGGCTTTATTGTATGCTACATACCTACATACACACGCTACATACATACATATAAATATATCTCTTGAGCTTCTTTATAGGATATCACTTCCATCTACACTATTTACGATATTTCGGATTCGTGTCTCCTCAAGAGAGTTCACCCAAAGGTTTGGGACGCCTTGCGGTTTTCTCCCCAGGATGCACTGCCTGGTTTGACCCCAAAACACAAAGGTGGGAATAGGTGCAAATACTAACTGATTACCTGTCTCTATGAATTTCTAGTTCTCCTGTTGGATGTGACTGGGAGGCTGATTCATCATTAGCGGCAGGTAGCGACAGATGAGCGTCTGTAGCAGGCATTTTCAGAGCGCCCGCTAGTAGTCGCAGTGCTCGGCCGTGGTTCGCTACTTTATAGCGACTCAGTCGCTGTTCAGTAATGTTGAATACATTGTGAGGAGTTGCTATTTGACCAGTACAGCGCTGTATGGGAGCGCATGTTAGCGACTGCTCATAGCGACCGACTCACACCATATTCAGCAAAAAAACAGCCTCACAAATCTCTGGCGCTGAAAAATACTTGTTTGAAGCCCAGAGCGCAGGAGGCGGTGTGTTTAAAGTCTGTTTTCAAGCATCTATCCACTAGTAACAAAGCGAAAACATATGGAATTACATTGTAACAACATTGTAACATGAACACTTTAATGCCAGACCTGTAATGTCATTTCTGAGGAAATATATAACAAATGAAAACATTATGAAAAAACTGCTTTTTCAATGCCAGAAGAGGTCAAAGAATTATTTGTGATTTTTTGGAAAAAAAAAAAACCCAGTTTAAAGAGAAGGAAAGGATCATCCATTGAAATGTATGGGAGAGCGACAGGTAGCGAGAGGTCATACCTGGCGCTGTGCAAGGCTGAACGCTGGTGCTGTTCGCTGAGGCTGTGAAAATGATGAATCAGACGCTACATGGCGCTATCCCAGTCGCTAAACAGATTCTGCTTGATAAATCTGTAATTGCGTGCCGTGTCCGGCGTTCAACAGTCGCTACCTGTCGCTACCTGTCATTAACCAGCCACTACCTGACGCTATCCCTTCTTAAATAAGGGCCTATGTAAACAAGGTCCTGCAGTAACCACTTCTTTCCAGTTCACTTTTCCACTACACCTTCTCTGCACCACTATTTCTTTCTGTACTTTCTGTACCACTTTTGCTAGCAATTGTCTACAGACGTGGACCAGGGGTCACTAAAGCCCTATACCATGAAACCTGTTCAACTGAGTCTTCCCTTAAATGGGAATGGTAAGCATTCAAGGATCACTTACCCATCCTATATGTCAAAATACATGCAGCCAGTACATGTGGGGCGGCCCTCTAAGAGTCACTCGACGTCTCTGCTACTCAGTGTTGCCTAAGACTCCTTTGGAGAACCTACCAGACTTAGGCCCTTATTTAAGAAGGGATAGCTTCAGGTAGCGCCTGGTTAATGAGAGGTAGCGACAGGTAGCGACTGGTGAACGCCGGACACGGCACGCAATTACACATTTATCAAGCAGAATCTGTTTAGCGACTGGGATAGCGTCATGTAGCGTCTGATTCATCATTTTCACAGCCTCAGTGAACAGCGCCGGCGTCCAGCCTTACACAGCGCCAGGTATGACCTTTCGCTACCTGTCGCTCTCCCATACATTTCAATGGATGAACCTTTTCTTCTCTTTAAACTGGGTTTTTTTGTTTTTTTTTTCCCAAAAAATCACAAATAATTCTGTGACCTCTTCTGGCATTGAAAAAGCAGTTTTTTCATAATTTTTTCATTTTTTATATATTTCTTCAGAAATGACATTACAGGTCTGGCATTAAAGTGTTCATGTTACAATGTTGTTACAATGTAATTCCATATGTTTTCGCTTTGTTACTAGTTGATAGATGCTTGGAAACAGACTTTAAACACACCGCCTCCTGTGCTCTGGGCTTCAAACAAGAATTTTTCAGCGGCAGAGATTTGTGAGGCTGTTTTTTTGCTGAATATGGTGTGAGTCGGTCGCTATGAGCAGTCGCTAACATGCGCTCCCATACAGCGCTGTACTGGTCAAATAGCGACTCCTCACAATGTATTCAACATCACTGAACAGCGACTGAGTCGCTATAAACTAGCGACTCACAGCCGAGCACTGCGACTACTAGCAGGCGCTCTGAAAATGCCTGCTACAGACGCTCATCTGTCGCTACCTGCCGCTAATGATGAATCAGCCTGTTACTTTCTTACAACACCTGCCTCAACCCTGTGAAAAGCAGTGACTTGTCTTGCAGAGAGACAATGACAGAGTGCAGCTCTGTCAGATATCTTTGTGCTTCTCTTTATACACCGCTATGCATGAATAATAATAATAGGAGGCTAGGCCATTGGCACTGATGTTCAGTCACTGCTGTGTACATGTAATTTCCCAAATGTCTGCTAGAAATAAAGGGTTATTCTCCACCACACCTCTACTACAGATGTTTTACATAGTTATACTGTAGACCATTGAGCCAGGTACTTAGAGGCTGATTCATTAATAGCGACAGATAGTGACAGATAGCGACAGTTGAGCGACTGTAGTGGTATTTTGACAGCCGGCTTCCGCCGCCCGCTGATAGCACAGCCAGCCTCCCAGCTCCCACCATGCGGTGGAACCGCTTCTCCCTCCTGCCCACCCTGGTCGGTTTGGGTGGGCTGTGTGCCACTCAGGTCTCCCTCCCCCTGTCTCTTGCTCTCCCCTGAGCAGAAGCTGTCACCGACGGCTGTCGGCTCTCTTCATCTGCCTTTCTATACTCCGCGGTGGATCGCTTGCATGGGGAAGGAGGGCGCCCCCCCCGCTCTGCCCGCGGCTCCTGTCTTGCGGTCGGAGCCAGCGCTGTACTCGGACGGCTCCCCCGCGGCTCGGCTCCGCGCGTCTTCTCTCCCTCCTCTGATGACGCGTCCTCTTCACTCCCGCACCTGGTCTTCGGGGCGGAATCCACAGCCGTCGGGCCACCATCACACCGGCTGTCTTGGCCGGCCTCCTCGTCGCCGCTCGCCTCCTTTGGCCATGCAGGGCCCCCAGGTAGGGACTGCAGCTCCAGACCCTCCGGGTCTCGGGCGACCACCGCCCCCTTCTCCTTTCTGCCTCTCTGCCCACCATTTCCTCGGGCCGTCGCCATATTGGGTTCCGCGCTCTCCAAGTCGGATGGACCTCTGGTGGGGAAGTAGCGCTGTATCTTGGCAGCCTGATGATTTCAAGGGTCTGACAGCGCAGCCGGCCTCCCCGCTCCCACTATGCCGGTAAGTGTTTGCAGCGGGCGGCGAAAGTCGGCTTCCGCCTCCCGCTGACAGCGCAGCTGGCCTCCCCGCTCCCACCATGCCGGCATGTAGCATACACTTACCTACATGCCGGCAGAGATGAGCGATTCTTTAAAGTTTGATTCGGACGAACCCGAATTTCTTGGAGAAATTCGGCGAATTGCCCGAATCGAATTTTAAGAAGTTCGCTCATCTCTAGTCTCAATATGAATAATGGTTCGGACGGCGTGAACATTTGATCTAGGGATCAGGTACTGTAGTAGGAAAGTAGGAGTAGGAGCAATCATCTGCAGGACAAAAGTGTAATGTTTTTTGCTTGGACAATGAGATTAACCCTTCTAATGCCAGCTATGTGAAATTGACATTGTTGCATCGGCAACCATTAAATGACAGCAACATAAATTTGACATGACTGTGCATTTACTCACCTTCATCCACGTTCCAGGTCTGGGCAGTCTTCTCATCCTCGGGCAGGCCGCTGGTGTCTTCAGTGGGACAGAGTACACAGATTTTCTGTCCTAGACTGGGGTCCCAGAAGCTTGCTACCCACCACAGGAAGGAGCAAGCTAATTATAGGCTAAGAGAGCTGCGGCGAAAGCCAGCAGAAAGCGACGTGGGTGAGTGGCAGACGGCGTGGGACAGCACCTGGCAATGGAAGGTGGTAAGTAGTGGTGTAAAAATAATGTACAACGGATTTTTCAAGTGCATGTTTTTTCTTTTTCACTAAAAGCGGATCAAAACCTGCATCTTTAACTTGCATCTCTTGAATTGCTCCCCTCATAAAGAATACCCTTTGCCAGTTTTCAATACTCCTGCTTCACTCTAATCCCAGATAATGGCGCCTGTTTCATCTGTATAGCTCTGCCTCCTCCATTCATTGACACTGCTGTGTGTGGCAATGATGTATTTGCCACAGCTATGCAATGACGGCTCCCCTGCCATCTTACAGAGAGGGACAGAAAAAAAAAGTGTTCTTTTCGAAGAGCGATAATATATTTTTCTAGTTCTACACCGTAAGAAGGAAGTATTGGCAGGGGCTTTGGCCAGATGTATTTAAAAATGTCAGTAGGTTTGGTCAGCTTTAACTACTGGTAAGGGGGCCTTCAGACCATTATACCAGTTCAAAGGACAGAAGGTGCCAGCAAGTCACCTGCCGGCAAGAGGGGTGTAGCAGTGCCTGGTGCCTGGGTGTGCTATGTGGCCTGGTAGTCTCCAGGGCCAGAAATCCCTGCAAAAATCACAGTTAAGCATATATTGTGCAAAATGCTTAAGAATTGCTTGGCAACATGGGGTGACAACATCTCTAGGTAGGCTGGCAAGGTAGGGTTGATTCTTTATCCATATACTCAAGGATTATGCTTCTCTTTTATATCCTGGTCTTCAGCACAGAACACTGCTGCTCGGCATGTTTAAGTTGGCATGAGCTCTCTCACCTCAGCAGCGCTCATAGTAGCAGTATTTTGTGTTTGCAGGGTCACTCCTCACTTCTTGTAGATCTTGGTGTACAGACTTGGTATATGGTTACTAACAGCAACAAATTACAGGTAGTAAAAACCTTGGTTTAGCAGGGTGCATACTCGCGCCAAGCATTTGTGAATGGCTGGAGCGGGCACACTTCCTGTTACAGAGTAGAGGGGATGTGGCTGCCGGGTCCATTCAGGTCCACTCCCTTAGACGAAGGCTTAGACAAAGGGATGGGAGCGGATCTGAGCATGCTGATTGGGGCAAGAGGCCGCGAATGCGCCGAGTTAGATTGGGCAATCTGGGGGATTGCAAACAGCGGAGATCCTCTATTGCCTTTGTTACCATACACCAGTAATGTAAGGATTACCCCCCTTTACAGATATGCCTGGCACAGTGGGCACATGGGATGGAGGGGCACAGGTGATACCACCAGATTCCCACACACCCAGTCTTGGGACAAGAAATGGGGATCGCATGGGGTTTCTTTCACCAATTTGGGATGCCCCGGAAGAGGGCTTGCACCAGGCCCTGGAGTCTTTTAGGTCTTTTATGGTCTGATGTCAGCTTAAACTGTGTAAACATATAGCATTGTAATTGTGATTCACAATCAGCCACACTGATAGCAACGGCAGTGCCGTAATGGTGCTTTATCTGTTTCACATGCCCCCTGTCTGATACATTGAATGACACATGATGGATGAGTTAATGGGTTAACCTGCTGATATTAGAGTTGGATGAGTTTGGTTGAATTTGCCACTAAAGTTTGGTTCGGGTTCCCCGACTTGACCCGAACCCCATTGAAGTCAATGGGGACCAGAATTTGGGGGAGCAAAAATGGCTGTAAAATGGGGGTAGCAAGAAAGAGAGGGCTGAAAATCGAGGGGAAGACCAGGGAATTTGGGCTGGGGAAAGTACTCAAAATAATAACAGAAATACATAAATAAATAAGAAAAAAAATATTTGTTTTTTATGGGGGTTGGAGGCCAAACTGGGAGCGGGTGGGGGTGCGTCTACGTGATAGCCCTGCACAAAATGGGCTGAGGAAGGTACTCAAAATAATAACAGAAAACAAAAATATTAAAAAGTACATACATACATAAATAAATTCCTCAAAAATATATACATAAATAAATACATATTAACATCAATAAATAAATAAATAAATATTTATAATATTTATTTATTTATAAATACATTTATAAATAATTTATAAATAATGGGGTTGGAGGTGGATGTGGCAGTGTAGGCACAAAAGACAGAGAAGGTGGATGTGGTGCAAGAGGAGGTAGCAAAAATTTAAGGCACTCACTCAGGTGCTAAGGTGCTGGCAAAGCCAAGTCCCATTGGATCCAAACCTTCTTAGGGAAGGTAGGCATGTACATGTTGCCGGTGGATAGGCAGATCCTCTTGTCAGTGATAACACCCCAAGGCATAGAGGGGAAAGCTCTGGTCACCTGTCCAATTTAGCGACCCAGAAATTGAACGGGGAGAAGCCATGGATCTGTACTAGGGGACGAGTGGACAGGTAGACATCCACCATGCGAGTCAAAGTCTGCCTCCTGGTACTGCGGGCCTTATCTGATGGTGGTGTATGTGGCAGACAATGGAACAAGTTCTTCCACATTGTGGCCATGTAAGACGAAAAATATAGTTTAATATTTGATGCACAATAATCTCCAATATTTCTATCAAAGAATAATATTACAAATATTTTGCAGATACTAAAAATCACATCAGCCAACAGCCATCAATCTGATACAAATCAAAGGTCGCTGAGGCTACTTACACATCCAGTGAAGTGTCCTTGCACATACAGTCTATTGTGTAAGAAATTAGCCACCACACACACACACAGTAAGATGTATAAATGAAAACGGGTTTAATTCACAAGCACAGTAAATATCCTTCACTAATCTAATACGTTCCCAAAGTTTACCCAAAGAGACCTTATTAAATGTTACAGGCAATTATTACATGATAAGTTATAAGTTAGTTACAGTACGCTAAATGTTATAATGGAGAGCAAGAGATTTCAGGTAGATACTGACTTGCTCTGTACCCATCCTCCTAATAAACACTAGGGGGTGTGGTCAGCATTTCCAGCCTCCTGGGTGTGTCTGCATTTTACAGCCTACAACTCGCTTCTATGGAATTAGATAAATATTCTATAAAGTAATATAATTCCCACAATATGCATGTTATCATGTGGTAACAAAGAAATTAATGATTCCCATTAATTTCTTAGGTAAATGAAACACTAGATTCTAGCAGTTCTCAACCTGTGGGTCGGGACCCGGGCGGGGGTCGAACGACCAAAACACAGGGGGCGCCTAAAGCCGCTACTGTCTGCAGCAGCGCTATTCAGCTGGAACGCACGCCGTTATGGATGCGCGTTCCAAACTGAATGATCCATCATCCGTCCGGGGCCTAAGGGGCGAGGGAAGTGGGGGGGAACGCTCCACAGTCTATAGCAGCGCATTATACGTGTCCGGCGCTTGCTGACATCATCAGTGGGCGGACACAGCAAGCGCCGGAGGACAGAAGCCTAGGAGGCGGAGAGGCAAGAGAGCCTGTGAGACAGCCTGCTGGTGTAAAAAAAGGTTAATAATGTAAAAACAGTACACACACTATACACACAATACTGTGTAAGTGTAAAGTGCTTTGTGTGTAATCATTACACAGTACACAAAGCAGCTTAAACTTACACAAAGCATCATACATTTACACAGTGTGAACTACATCGGTCTTATACTCTGAGACCACTATAAGATGGAGTTCACACTGTTCCCCGATGTATAATTATCTCCTATATCTCCCACTATTTTCCCATATTCTGAATGAGGAAACTGCTGAAATCACTACAAAATTACTACAGCGGCCGAGACGCTGTTACAGCGCCAGATACCCATTTACAGTGTCTACTAGTGGTCGCTCCAACCGCTGCTATACCGACACTCATCTGGCAATACCTGCCATTAGTAGTGAATCAGCCTCCACATAGAAAAGAGAGCATTGATTCAACAAGAGAAAAAGTTGCACATCGGACTAAAAAGTACACTTTGTCTGAAAAACTAAATAGATGTCTACTTTTTACTCCTGATCTGAATTGGTCCCAATGTAGAGAATAAAAAGGAACAACTATTCAAAATGGCTAATTTACCTCTTCATATAGCAAAAGCCGCACTACTATTTGGTTAAAACCGCCTTAAACCGGACCTTCACCATGATTTATTGAAAAGCCCAAACCCTTAAAAAAACTATTCCCCAGCATCTAAAGTTAATATATTTTTAGTTTTTAGTCACTTATTATTTTTTCCCCACTGGACTGCAACTCTGTTCAGGACTTTAGCATAGGGGCGCTGCCATCTTGACTCAGAAGCATCACATACAGAGGAGAGGAGAGTGGGATAAAGTTAAGGGGGGAGGGTTTTAACTGTGCCTTGTTCAGACAGAGCAGAGCTGGGGTCAGGAAAAGGTCAGCAATCCCAGAATGCAGAGCAGCACAGTCAGAAGGCACTTCCTGTTTGCAGGCTGCCTGACGTTCCATGGGCCGCCATCTTGGATGTTTAAAGGCTCATAACATGCAGTAGATGCAGGTAGGATGATTTTTAAAGTGATCAATCTGTATGTACAGGGTGTGGGAAACATATAAGATAGAATCTTATTCAGAGTGAAGGACCGCTTTAAGACTTTTACCATACACTGTTCTTCAATACTTTGTCATCCAGATGTTTGTTGCATTAAACCTTGGTATGACCTTCCTTGTATTTTGATAGCCTTTCTCTCAATGACAACCTTTGATGCTTGTCCCACTATTATATGCTGCCACCCTGGTAGTTCCTCCATGTCTCATCTGTCCTGCCTAATAGTAAATTGCTAGAACCCAAATGCTAATGAGGAATGCATAATGACTGCTTCCAGTATTCCGGAATTTTGCCGGTAATACAGCCTGTCTGATGATGATGATGAGCTTTATCTCCAGGTGAAGTTGTAAGCCCATCAAATTTGGATATCGTCTTTTTTTCTCCAGATATAGCAGCTTTGTCATTAGCCAGAAATCTGTCTACTGCATGAGATAACGAGAACAAAACAAAGCTTAATAGCTGATAATTTTACCCTGAGCTCAATACACAATCAGCCGTTCATGATACACAAATTATAGAGGGATTGTGAATCCTCTTTGTAGAACGGGATCTGTGACAAATCCACTTCCTGTCTGTATTTTTCCAAGCGACAATCCTTACAAAGATAAATGTGCCGCTTATATTTTAACAAAGAAATACATTGTGATGTTCTTTGATGATTTCATTGTGTGGACTGGCCGTCCTAGTGTGTGTTTATTCTGAGCCTGATGCCCCTCAGTCTGTATCTCAGCAGAAAAAATATATATATATGAAAATGAATACTAGTAGAATGTGACATTACACTACATACACTACAGAGGACGAACTTCAGCCACAACCAGACACAATATGGAACAGTTTTTGTGCTCGTTACATCTTTGGTCACAATAACATCGACTGATTTCTTTTTAAAAGAGTAATTTTAGCCATTAGTCAAAAATAGCTATACAGATGCTAAATATAGTATTTTATTTATATTGCAACTTGAATGGTCACCCTTTTTAATCACTAAATAACAAAATTAAAAACAATTAATTAAAATAGCGAGAGCTGCTTAGTACTATAGGGGTTTTGATCAAAGCAATTCAAGTGTCCAAAAAAATGAAAATAAAAAAATGACACTTCACGTTTATTTTTTATTATGCACCTTTTTGGTTACAGACATTTTTAATGTCTATAAAGGGAGTTGAGATTCTGTATGGAGGGTATATGTTGGTCTCATTGCTGACATCTTTTATCAATGTGACTAGAACGGTTTCAAAAAGCTATATGGCTTTTACCAAAATCAGTAGTAATTTTAAAGTCATTCTGCAAGCAAGAAAAATAAAAATGCCATACTCATCTGGGCATCTGGAGGCCATCCCAATTCAGGATGCCTCAAGAACAGGAACTCGGATGACCCAGGAGTCTTTTAGACTTCAGGGCCTCCGAAGTTCCTCTTTAAGGGTGTGCTCAATTTTGTTGCCTAGGGTTTAGACATTAAAGTGGACCAACACCCAGCGTAATGGGCTGATCCAATCCCTCCCTGAGGTGCATCCAAAATCGGGATGCCCCGCTGTGTAAAACCCCCCCTCTCAGAATTTATGGTCCGAAGTTAACTGGCCCAGCTATCTTAAATGAGCTCGCTGCTGGAGGTGAATTTGTTCTAGCTCTAAGGTGCCTGTATTTTGTTGTTCAGCCATTCCTCCAGTGCATTCCAGCACTTCTCCATGGGGATGTCCCAGTCTACCCTGAGCCTCACGCTGCATATATTCCTACGGGGCATGATGTGCTTGGCCCCTCCGCTACCTCCACTTCCCCTGCAGCCTCAGTGAGTGGAATGTCCTCAAGGTAGAGTTTGGCTTCCAGCTTGGAATCCCCAATGTACTTGGCGCTATCGACTGCACTCATGTGTCTCTGGTGCCGCCAGTCGCTGACAAGTACAAATATCGGTGAGTGTCTCAGTTTCTTTGACCCTTGATTTGCCTTTGGCTTTTGTCTTTACCTGTTACTGTGTTTGCATTTGGAGGCTGTAAGTTTGTCCAGCATAAATGTCCTGTCTCTGCATAGAAACAATCTGCCAAACTGTGTATTTTCATTTGTGCAGCAGGGCCTCCAGGGTGCTCTTTGTGCCATGTACCCACCAGGTTGTCCCATGGTAGCCCTGTTGGCCATTCCCAGGCATGTCAGCCTGTGTGCATGCCTAAACTGTTCCATCTTGTTCCTTTGTAGTCCACCATGTTTTTTTTCCTGTGATTAGCTTTCTCCCTGTTACTGTGTTTGCAATTTGATGTGCGTGTAATCTCCCAGACCATTGTCATCCAGTGATGCGTGTATGGCCCCCTGTATAGCTCACTCTGTTGCCCCCACCACCCTCATCTAGCTGCCATTTAGTCCTGCTTATATTCTGGCCCTTGCACAGGAACCTCCTGGCAATCGTTGTATTTTATGCCTGTGCACTTGTAATGGCCTAATTAACCAATCACTGGTTCCTCTGGTGCTCCTTGTACCATGTGCCTACAGGAGTTTCCCCTGATAACTCTGTGGCCCAGTCCGAGCCTGTCCTTGGCTAACCTGCTCCATCATCTTCCTTAGTTGTCCCATGTGTGCAGCTGGTTCTTTTCCTGTGATTCCTGTGCATCTTCCTATTGGTTACCATGTGCTTTATAATGAATCAACTCCCAACAGGAAGTAGCTGGATTGTCCATGTGATCCGGCTGCACCTTTGACTACGCTATTTGGATTCGCCTTGGATTGCTCACCCCTTAAAGTGGACCAATCCACTATCCTTTGACTATCCTGGGTTTTGGTCCTTGCCCCCCAGATCGCCTGAACAAACTCACCTCTTACCAGTCCTATGATGCATGCACGGCCGCTTGTCCAATCAGCACGCTCGGATCCGCTCAAGCCCCTTCGTCCAGGAGCTTGTCTAATGTGAGCAGATCTGAGTACACTGGCGCCGCATCTCCCGCTACCCTCTAACAGGGAGCATGCCCATGGCATGGGCAAGCATTCTGCTAAAGGGATAGTGGGGATGCGCCCACTGCTCACGCATGTGCCATTGGACCGGGAACGAATGTGAGTTTTCAGGCGACCTGGAGGATTTCACACAGTGGGGCACACCCGATCGGGGTGCCCCAGGGGGTTGAGTATACCTGCCCGGGAGCCTTATAGACTAGGGTGGGTTTTGGTCCTCTTTATGCCTTCAGCTCGCCTGACTACTCTCGGACTGATCTCTCAGCTTTTACCCCTGGCTATCCAATTTGACCACAGCTTTACTTTTTGAACTGATCACCCAGCTTGACCTCATCACCTTCACTGCTGGTCCCTGAACTTTGGACTGTTTGACCACTCCTGATACCTGACACCAGCCTTAAAGTGGCAGAAGCACCACCAACAACCAGTGAGGTTCGGCCTGGAGCCTGGGTCCATTTCTTTCCCAGATTTGTCCCTGTCTGTCCACCTTGCAGGCCTATGTGTTTTGGAACTCTCCACTAAAGCAGAACTCTGCACCTGGATCTCCCCTTCAATCTGACAGCTGTTGCACATTATCTCTAACAGCCTGGACAATGTTTTTCAGTCCACATAAATTTGAGGGTCACAATGAAGAGCACGCCCCCTCTACATTTAAAGTGGACCAAAGTCCATCTCTAGAGTCTAAAATACTCTAGGGCTGGTTAAATCACCTACACAGGGGGCATCCTCATTCAGGGAAGACCCACTGTTTAATGCCGATGGAATTGTTATATACTTACCTTGGGCATTGATCCCATGGTGTATGCGTGGCTTAGCCTCGGCTTTCCTGCTGTGCAAACTCTGTGTGTCTTGAATGCATGCAGGTGCCAGTGAATACAGCTAGTGTAGCCAGGGCTGAGCCACAAATGAACCCTGAAATAGAGGCCCGTGGTAATATAGCGATTTCGCCAAGATTCACAAAGCAGGGGAAATCTTAATTGGGGCATCAACATGTGGCATTCTATCTTTAGATTATTTATTTATGTAAGGGCCTGGGTATAATTAGGAACAGGTTAGTTAACTAATAAGAACCATAACCACCGTTAACCATACATTAAGCTATATTGCGGTTTCTACCCATGAAAGTACATTGGCAGTGCCATACAATAAACTAGACTCAAGATGGCAGTAGTGGGTTTAGGCCATAAACTAACATTAGTCCAAAGGCTATAGTGGGGATTGTTTTAGAAGGTGAAGTCAGAAGGGTTGTTAGTCATAACAGGAGGTAGAGTAGAAACATCGTTATAACTGGAGGGATAGTGATCGGTTAGAAGGTTTAGCGAGCAACCTATTAGATGTCGGACATGAGGCCGAATATGTGATAGAAGGTTCTGTAAGGTAATGAGAAGGGATATAGGGAAGCCCCAGTCCCAAAAGCCATTGTCCTACACCATTTTGAATTGTAAGAGGAGCAGGGGTACAGATTCTAACAGAGGGAGGAGGGAGAGATCCAGCAAAGGACATTATTCTCTTTGAGAAGCAATACTTTATAATTGTACTTGACTATGGACAGAACCAGAGCTGTAACTAGATGGACATGTACTTGTTCCGTGTTTGCTGTTTGCTTGTAGATTAAATAAAGAGGAACTCTGCTTCATCTACTGTACTGCTGTTCATCTTTCCAAGCGGCAACAGTGAGTACTAACCTTTACCGCAAACCTAACCCTTACCTACTCACAACACAAACCCAGAGAACCCTGGGTCCAGAAGAACCTGCTTCCTGCCATCACTTGTCGGACACCCTGGTGCGTGAGGGCTACATTTAGTTATTCTAAGAGGCACAAAATAGTTAAAATGTTGACTTTAACATGATGAGGAGTAAGTTAGGACATGTAGGCCAGTGTGTCACCCAGCTTTAGTTTATTTATGATAATAAGGAAAGGGAACATTGCGTTTTCCTAAAATATGCCTAGTTGTGTGTATGTACTTTTCAGATGTGATGATGTCTGCACATACTGGCGCACACCGGCCAATGGACATTCCCACACATTGTGCTCATTATGGAGGGGAACACAGACTAGTTTGTTGCCTTGGGGAAGATTCCCACTTCTGACACAGTCTGTTGGATGATACGTGAACTGTGCAGGGAGACACTGTCTCGGGCTCAGAGCCTGCTCAGGCCTCAGGGAACCTAGTTATCCTGTTATTTCCAGCTATCGCTTCCTCCATCTCCTGGCTCCAACTGATGGCAGACACATTTGCAAGCAAAGCAAAAGGTTTTTTGTTCATATGCTAGTTAGATTTTCTGGGTGGAACCAGAGCATGTTATTCTGACCACAAAGAATATTTATTGTTTCATGTATCATTTGAAGCCCACCTTTGTGCTTTATTTTTTGGCATTATTCTTTCCGACGAACACCAACCAACGGAAGGCTCACAGTTCTGCTTGTGACCTTCTGATTGGTGGCCTGCTGTCTGGATGTTTAGGACATTCCAAGTTATATTTAATTGCCTGCTCTCAATCCATTATCCAAATCCACTTCTAACCATGTGGCTTCATACATCTGCAGCTGAACTTGGACTATTAGTCCTTTATTGTCTGAGCACATGCACAAAATATGTTTGCCTGCCCATATGCCCAATCCAGCACTGCCGCATTGTTAACACTGCCATATTCCTATGTGTGTGCAAGCGTACAATGGCCATATAAGCCCCACAAATCATCCCCCAAAAATGTATGGCACTTCTCTGTTTGATTAGCCTTCCTGCTCCTGAACCTTGTATGGCAATTCCTCAGTCTGATTCTAGGGTTTAAACTTGGATTGACTCTTGACCTGAACCTTTGCTGCCTGCCCCGATCTAGGCCTCGCTCTTAAGACAAAGACTGATGCTGCTCTTACATCTGCTTTGCTCCTGTGCTTCCAGTGGAACGTTGCAGGAGACATTCAGGTGAATGACAAAAGGTTTCCCACATCATAGTCAATCCCCTGGGACACGTCATAGATTTTTGGACCTAGGTAGTCTGGTGCTCCTGTCATACTCAAATTTTAAAACCATTCCCAACTTCAGGAGCCTAACGTATGAAGACTGAGGAGTGTGTTTGCAGATATTTTATACTTAAAGCGGACCAACAGTCAAAAATGATTTAAACCAGACCCACACAACAAACAGTGCTCATATGCATCCCTCCCCAGGGCAACTGAGATTGCTGCACATAAAAATTATTTTACCTGCCGGGGTCAATTTAAAAACGAGATGGCGGTGCATGCATTTGCAGACCACCTGCAAACAGGAAGTGCTGCTGGGCTTCCCGTTACTGTGCATTGTCAGTTAGGTCAGTTGGGAGAGGAAGCTCCAAAATGGCTGCTACCTTTCTTTTCCAAATGTGCCAGGCTGTTGGTCCGGTTTAAAGTGGACCAACACCCTGGGGTGATCGGCCCGGGAATCTATAAGATTCCCGGGCCGATCACCCCCCACCCCGCGGGACATCCGAGATCGGGATGTCCCGCGGGGTGAAACCCCCCCCAAACACCCCAACTCACCTACCTTATCTTCGGCGGCGGCCGGCCGCCGCCGCCTCCCTCGCGCCCCTGTAGGCGTGCGCGCCTCCGCGCCGGCCGTCTGCGAATGGCCGGCGCGGGCGCGCGCGCGTCAAAAGTGACGCGAGGGAGGCGGTGGCGGCGGCCGCCGCTTAGACGTTCCAGTTCTCCCCTTGTACGTCGGCGCTGGGAGCGGGGAGAGGTGAGTTTTTCGGGGGGTTAGGGGGGGTTTCACACAGCGGGGCACCCCGATCGGGGGTGCCCCACCGAAGTGGACCAAGACCCAGGATAGTCAAAATCCTGGGTGTTGGTCCACTTTAAGGTGAGCCAGGGAGGGTCATGCTAAATATTTGGTAAATCAGGGTGCAGCAGTGCAATAAAATGTTTTTGTTCCATTTTGTTCCCGAATTACTACCTACACATGCGATGAGGCTTTTTTAAAGGTGAGGAACATCATTTTTCCAATTAGATAAGAGGAATATTTTTAAAGTTTGGAAATAATAGCACCCTATGGGTTATGCAGAATAATTTGGCATTTTTTCCTGCATACCGCATAAGGGCCTGTTGTTTCGAAAATCCCCCATTGAAAAAATAATGTATCTCACCTGTAAAAATGCCATATTACAGATACTGGTGATTTTTGCGGGACAAATGATTAACATTTTTCTATTGCAAATTCTTAAAGCCTTAAACGTAAAAATGAGATGTGGATTGCACTTCAAACCGGTAGTGCACCTTACTTCACCAAATAATTAGCATGATTCCCCATGTCTCCTGCTGTCACGCTCAACATGACACCTACTGCTAGAAATTACACTGTAGTGTATACATACTCCCTAACTGAGTTATATTTGGAAGAATTGTTCTGTATTACTGTTCTGTTCTCAAGCATTACTTTTCAATACCGTGCTCATATGACCAGTATACGCATACAAAAGAATTTGTGCTCCCCTTTTAACACATCTGTGTTAATGTGCAACATACAACCACAGTTGTGAGACTAGTGACAACACCAGTAAACCTCACCAGTAAAAATACCAAGGGGCAGTGAGTGCAAACCTGTGGCTGGAAGCAGTTGGGAATCACAGAAGGTGCCTTGATCAAAAGTGCTACAGTTATGCCCCAGCCAGGAACCGAACCTGCAATCCAGCATTCACAATATCATATCCTAACCAGTTGGTCATGACTGCCCCACATTAAGCCATAACTGACCGCCATTAAGCCATAACCGCCCTATACTAGGCCACAACTACTGCCAGAAATTTCACGCTACAACTGACCATATATGAACCATATACATACCTTCTAATTTTGAGGCCTGAACCATTATGACCTTTCAATTCCCCAACTCTCCAACTTTTAAAGTCTAAAATGCCATACCTCTGAGGTAGAGCTGCTTAAGCCAGGTGAAAGTTGGGAGGGTAAATTCCAGTGTCAAAAACTGTGGTTTCATGTCTTGCTGTCTGATCCAAGGTTATGCATCCACAGTTCCCATCAATCATCATGCAATCAGACCTTCAGATAAGACAAAGGTTTAGGCCTGTGAAAGTCTAAGGATTGAAAGATGCAAAAATTGTTTTTAATCCCTGATCATTAACAACTTGAATACCTGGAAATATGAAGGTGTTTGTCACGGTTACTGTCATAAATGACTTGCCTTCAGCCCGTGCCCGTGGTGTCCCTAGGCAACTGGTCGAGGTTTCTCCTGCCCAGCAGCCGCTTCTGCCTCAGATGCCAGCTCCAGCGGCGCGTGTGTCGCCAAGCGCGCCCTCCTCCCTCGTCCACTGTCATTCTACTCGTGCTTGCACGCGTGTACAATCAGCTTATGTCCTCCGGTGGTGCTATACACAGAGTGGCCACTGGAGGCTGTTTAAAAGATCTAAACCTAGGAGGTGCAGTTCTGGGCAGTATGCCTTTGGAGTTCAGCTGGGGCAATCAGCCCAGAGCTCTCTAAGTGCACCAATCAGCACACAGATCTGAAGTGCACCAATCAGCACACAGATCCGAAGTGCACCAATCACAGTCACTGCCTCCCTGTCCAATCCAGCCGGGTTCAGTCCTATAAAGGGATTACCTCTTCAGTGTGTCAGTGCCTGTGATAGCGCTTAGCTGGCTTTGTTATTGTTCCTGTGATTTCCTGTATATATCGTTATTGACCTTCTGCTTGAATCTCGACCACGTCTCCATCTCATTCCTTTGTACTGCGCAGCTCTCTGACCTCCCGGTGTGACCCCTGGCTTGACGTCTGACTTCGCTTGAATTCTCCTGAGCACCCAAATTGCTTTCAGTATTACCTGTTTTCGAAGCACCCGAACTGTTTCCAGTACTTACCCGACATTGCCCAGTCTGGCCTCTGGTTCATCTGCCTTCAACCCCTGTAAGCTCACATCCTTTGTGCTATTTAGTCCTGGGGGCATCCATGTCCGGGGAGGGGAATAAAGCGTCCCCGCAAACGGGGGTTTGACTACAGGTGAAGCTAGCAGCGGAGATTGGGGGTTGTGGGCTTACTCTGAAGGCGGGTGTCCCACGGGGCCTGACAGTGTTAAAGCACGGAATGTTCTGAAAATTATTCACTGACAATATATGTTAAGTGTATATAATATTCTGTGTTCTTTTTCTATAGTATTATTATTGTACAAATTCATTCTTAACACTCATACCACGAAAGAAATCCTTGTATCAATATGTATATATATGTGTATGCTTGGCAAAATAAACTTGAACTTGACATATCTCTTTTGATTTCTAAAATGAAATGCAGTTTCTGAAAAAAGTATAAATATAAATGTACACACGTTTATATTGTTAACAAAACACCAAAGCTAAGTATCCATTATCCATGCACATTGGTCCTTGTCCATTTGAGTTTATAATCTAGAGTCAATTAATAGATCAGTGTCCAAGATGGACTAAATTTACAACAAAATGAGGTGTCTACCACTCTCATGGAATGGGGTGGTGTATAGCATCTAATAAATAAGTCACAGCTTGTTTCCTTCAATATATTTTATTTAAAAAACAGTGAAAGCTGAATTTTGTGTTGTCTCTGAAACAATATTTTAAAGTCAGCTACAATAACCCGTCAGGTCTCTATGTAATTTAGCCAGTCATGGTGCTCAATAGATAATGTGCTGTCTGGACTTGTTAGAGTCACAGGCATCCTGACTATCAGTGATCATCTGCTTGCACTCAGATTTAATCAGCCATGTTCTCAGCTGCCACAGAGGCTTCTGGCAATCTGTAGTGGACGAGTGAGAACATCTTATGTTTTTTTAACTTATGTCAGACTTGTTCACCTCCTGACATTAGCTTGAAAGTGGCATAATAATGATGGCCTATTCTTTAAAAAGGATAAGAAAACATTTAATATTAAAAACAGTATGTTTGATGAATTAAAAAAAAAACAAATCTTTTTTGCATTTGTAGCAATACTGCCTACTAAGTCCACATACAGCTCCTAACACTATACTAACTATACTTTCTCCTGAGGATTGCATCACATACCTGGTGTGTTTTGATTGTGGAGATGACCACTCTGTTTTGAGCCAAATTCGCCCAGTTACTGGTCAGCAGGCAGTGGAAGCAGGAAGACAAACAAAGTTAAACACATATCCGGGTTGGAAACAGTGAACTACATGTCAAGAGTAGACAAGCATGGTCTAAGTCCAGTTCCTAGTTGGAAATAGTAAACAGGTGGCATCAGTGGAAAGCAGAGGAAAAGGGCGACCAGAGACATTGGGTGATGATCTAGGGTTTAGAGGATTCCAACAAGACCACCAGAGAGCCATGTAGTCAGTTCTCCCTGGAAGCACATGAGTAGTACCCAGAAGGAGAAACTGGGTTGTCCTGAAATGGTAATGTTCTTGTTAGTCAGGAACTGGGAGTATGTGGTCACCTCAAAGTTGGTCATCTTTCAAAATCAGAAGTTTTAAAAGAAGAAGAGATCTACAAAGCTTAATCGGAAACAAAACCGAATGTCAGCTAGGATTCTGGTGCAGGAAACAACCAACGGAACACATTAAAACAGATGTCCACAGAAGAGAGCCATAGAAGAGCCATGGATAAAGCTGGGCAAGACGCCAGTGGGGGAAGCCATACAAAACTGGGTTGGAAACAAAAGTAGAAACAAAAGTGAGGTTGGGATGAAATGGAAAGCACACTCAGGTTGCACGTGCCCAAAACCAAGAACATATGGTGTGAGTAATGTTAGAGCGAGATATAGCAGGAAACCAACCCAAATGAGCATGAGAATCTGCAAGCATATTGTTAATGCACACCAGTGAAAGCATTTCTACAGCGGCAAGCATACAAACACAGATAGATTCTGTGCCCAACGCTCCATAGAAACAATGACAAATGACCTCTTGAAAGCCAAATACAATAGTGACTACTCACTACTCATTCTTCTGGGCAGCATTTTACACTGTAGACCACCATCTGGTATCACATGTGACTCTGATCTGTCATTCACCTCCTATATTTAATCATATCTTCCCGTTACCTGCACCTCAAAAGTGTAACCAGAATCTGCCCCTTTCTAATGGTAGAAACAGTGATGCACTGTTTGTTCTTCTTCCATTGGAGTAGTTCTTTACATTGGCAACATGCAAAAAACTACTATACCCTAGAATGGCTTCTCTTTGTGAACTAAATGAAAATCAGTCCGTGTGCTCCGGAACAGTCTCTGGATATAATATAAACTATAATGCCGCTGTTGAACTACTGAATTTAGCAATGGCCGCTCCCCGCTATCCTTTTAGCAGGGCGTGTGCCCACACCAGGCATTTGTGAATGGCTGGCGTGGGTGTTCTTCCTGTTAGAGGGTATGCTCTAAGCTTGCTGATTGGACGAGAGGCTGCGCATGAGCCAGAGGACCAGGAAAAGGTCAGTGAGTTTGGGTGACCTGGGGGTTTCACACAGCGATGCATCCCTGATCAGGCAAGCACCAAAACCCAGGCTAGTCAAAATCCTGGGTTTTGGTCCACTTTACCCCCTCTGTCCTGCTGCAGGTTGTATAAGCTGTGATTTATACAGAAACATGTTAGTGACTGGTGCCAGGACAGGGGAGTATGAATTTATGATAATAGTCATGAATTTCTCATTAGCAGTGGCATGGAATACCTTATGAAGGAGCACATATAGCATCTACATTCACAAACAGCTATAATAATGGAACAAATATGTTTGAACTAATATAAGACATAAGTAACTATTAAGGAAGGCTCACTGTTGTGATCAGCAAGTAAAGCTACTTTCACAGTGTCTGCAAGCAGTTTTAATTGCTGCTTTGAATGTACAGAGTCGACAGTGATCTAACTTGTAGGGATAATTTCTGCCCCAGCCTCTTAGGATTAAACCAGGTGTCGATACTTCTGGAAACGTGGTTGTCGGTAGGGTAAAGCGGTAAAGATTAAGAAGAAAGCAGAACGGAATACCAAAAACTTTCACATGATGTGCCATACATAAATTCACATTGTACAGGAAAGACAGACTAGAACAAAAGGGCAATAGATTAGCCATTTATGTCAAGAATACTCTTCTGTTTCAATATTTTTATTGAATTTTCGAATACATCTCAGACAAGGTCGATTCACAGCCTCTTTTACACGCACTTACACATGAAAAAGTGTGTGTATAAGTATATATTTTGTAGTTTTTGGTCCATTTGTGAGCTTCTGGACATATTGGCATTTGCGTGTGCGTGTTTAAGCCTTTTCATGAGCATGTCTATTGTGTATGTGCTTTGTGTTGTTTTCGCGTTGAAGCCTATATGTGATTAGTATGAGTATTAGAGTCTTGATAAGCATGATGCTGCCTTCGAGATGGGCCAATAAAACAGGTTCTTTCACGCTCCACTTCCAGCCTCTATTTTCTGGCGGGATTGTGTTGTCGTTGTGTATGGGTAAGTGTAATGGAGCTCTCTGAGGAATGCCTTGCAGGGTAGGAGCGTCTACAGCGTCACAGCGTTCTGTGCATGTGTCTCCCAGACTTTCAATTGCATCGGCCACATGTGGATGTTGATCGCATGCATGAGGTTGAGCTATTCAAGTGGACCCGTGTTTCTCTTGGGAAACTGTATAGTGAGTTGCGGCCATGGATGGCCCCCGCCACAAGCAAGGGGCATGCAATTGTGGGCATGACCAAATCGGTTGGCTGCCTTCAATTTTTGGTGAATGGCTCATTCCAGAGGCTGGGCGCCTTCTCTTTGGGCATGTCCCAGCCTATGCTCAGCCGCACACTCAACAAATTTCTTGATGGCATGGCTACCTTGATGGACAAGTACATCTGTTTTTCTGACATCATGGTAGCCTAGAATGCTGTTAAGTTGGGATTTTATGAGCTGGCCGATATGCCCAATGTCATGGATGTTATCGATTTCACACACATGGCACTGGTACCTCCAGTCGCTGATGAGTATCTTTATAAGTATTGCTTTGTTCTCCCTTTGCGTCCTTCATTCTATGCAGTGTAGTCACTTTTTGTTTGAATCTCGACTCCCCATATATAGTGTGTGTAGTCCCTAGCATTATATTGCCTCCTGTAAAGTGGACCTCAATCTTCTCTTTCAACTAGTTGCTCCTAGTTCCCTGTAGCTGCTTCCATCGAGAGTAAGGCAATGTTTATGTTCATTTTCCTTTTGCTCACACAAGTTATGGCCTCCCACTTAACACTGTCTTCAAAGTCCCATTTTCTTACTTACCCAAAGAATCTAAGTAAACAGAAAAACGACTGGGTATAGGTCAACCCCAGATTTGTAAGACCTCCATGTGTGACCGCGCCATTTACAAAAAGCAAGCTAAACCATAAGATGTAAAAAATATATGCACTCTTTATTGTTACTTATTATTATTAGAAAAAGGGAAGGAGGCGGCCAAACCATTCCTCCCCCCTTTTTTTTAATGGGAATCAAGTATCCCTAATATTATCTCATCATATGTTATAACAATGAATACAATATGTACATAACATAGATCAAACCCTTACAACAAATGAGCTTTATCAATAAATATTACAAGGGACAAATTCCTTAGCACAGTACAGGCATGATAGTACCATTCAACATGCAACAATTTGGTGAATAATCTTGTTTAGCGGTGGAAGTGGACTAGTTTCGCCCTATTTAGGGCTTCCTCTGCACCTCTATTCGCCTTTTCAAAATCCATCCCAACTTAACAATAATATATATACAATTTCACCTATACAGTGCAAGTGGAGGGGAAAGGAAAAGAGGAAAAAAAAAAGAAAAAGAACAAAAACATACAGCAAAAACAGTTTAGTAAAAATGATCACCACAATAACCTGTTTCACCATTGTTCATATAAACACATCATAATACCTGGAAGTCCCATGTGGTCACTGTAAGCTGACTGTATGTCAATGGACTAGAGGACGAGTATGAAATCCTGATTGTACCTTCGCCGTCTATAATGTCAGAAAATATGCACCAGGCAACTGATCAGCAATTTATGCTATTACTGTTGTTGTCACTACTGATTAAGTAAAAATGTGTATATTGCATTAATGTTGTACTTACTTTTGACTCAGTGGCTGTGTTGCATAAGGGGACACAGTCGGTGCTTCCGGATGTCAGCGAATGGTATGGTTGTAAGGAGGCTGGCGTGACACAGTCCGGGTCACATCACCAACCTGTTCCCCACACAGCCCGGATGTGAAGGATGCACGTGGCGCACCCTTGTAGTACGGCGCGCCCACGTCATCCTAGAGACGCGGACTGCTTCCGGGGCTGGCGGGCCGCATTAATGGCATCACCGCCATAACCGGAAGTGCCGCCGACTCATCCTGGGGGATGGAGCACTGGGGGGGGGAAGAGAGAGGGCGGAGCCAAGGGGAGAGCGCCCCGCCGCCTGACCGACACCGGCGCGCCGAGCCGGAAAGTAACCGACACGCACAGGCAGCAGCCCGCACATACCTCCCACCCGCGAAGGGACATAGTCCCACCCGGCAGGCGGAGGCGCGCCACACCCGACAATGCACGCCCGCCCAGGCCCCCACAAAAATGTGGAAACGGTCAGGAGTCACGGACGCCCCCCCCACACCCAACAGCATCCACCAGCCCCCCTCCCCCCCCCAGCCAACGGGAAAAAGGCACGTCAGCAGGACCTCAGCCAACTGGACCCCGCTCGTACCACCCCCCCTGGTCACATCTGTTCCCTGCTCCGGTCTGCGAAGGTAAATTACTAATAATTGGGGTTAGTAATAATTATCCCCCATTGCATACAAGTTTTACATGGGTCAATACCCATAGCACAAATAAGACAGCCGGTATTCAGGGAAACTGATCTAGCAAGTACAAAAAACTTTAAAAACCCATCAGAGCTTGTTATGTCACCCGATAACACATAATGCCTGTGCCACAGAGGATAATAAATATTCAAAAGTATTACAAAAAAAAAAACACAAACAGAGGGGACCTCCTATGCTTTGGCAATAAGTCCTAACCCAAAAATGAGGCAAAGCTAATCGTCTCATTAAGGCCAGGATGTTCATGGGCTTTTGTTTTACTGATCCAACGAGTTTCCCTCTGAAGGGTGATTTTTTCTATGTTACCACCCCTGATCTGTGGATGGATCCGATCCAGTCCCTGAACCATCAAACCTTTCGGTTCCTGGTTGTGAAAACGGGCAAAGTGTCATCCTATAGGTGTCTTTACATTTGCTGTTCGTATATCATACTGATGTTCATAGATCCTCTTTTTCAGAGGTCTATTGGTTTTTCCAATGTAGAAACCCCCACATGGGCATGTTAATATGTATACCACGTGGGAAGTTTCACAATTAACAAAATGTTGAGATTTAATCGGTTCCTGCCCAGGTATATCAATGGTTTTACCTGATTTAATGAACTGGCAACAGCTGCACCTTTTCTGACATTACTAAGTGCCCCTTGTCTTACAACATTTAGTACGGTCCCTCTCTGTGTAGTGGCTCTTTACCAATTTATCCCTAAGGTTTCTCGCCCTTCTAAAAATGAACTGTGATTGAGTTGGTAAAATCTCCCTAAGCTTCTGATTGTTCATTAGCACGTGCCAATGTTGTTGAAAGATGTTCTTGAGTGTGTGATGATGTGCCGAATATGTGAAGGTAATAGCTAATGGTCGTTCCTTTGGTTGAACTTTTGGTTTATACAGTATTTCTGTGCGGGGCCTCGCAAGGGCTTTTTTCTAGGCAATAAATGCTGAGGATGAAATCTTGTGGCTCTTAAGATTGTATTTGCAGTTGAGGTCTTCCTAAAGAAATCTGAATGAAGTTGTCCCTGTGCATCGACATAAATTGTCAGGTCCAAAAAGTTAATCTTGTGTTCACTGACTTCATAGGTAAACCTAAGATTTAAATTATTTTGATTCAGAATTTTAATAAACTCAAGTAATTGTGTAGGGCCAGTCCATAAAACAAAGATATCGTCAATGTACCTGTGCCACGTAAGACTCACTGTAAAAAAAAGAGATAATTGCCCATCAAAAAATTAACAACCCGTTTGACCCAAAACAGCACGGCTTTACTGAGAGCAGCTCATGTCAAAGTAATCTTATTGATTTCTATGACTTTGTTACTATAGTTTTGGATGAAGGTGGTGCTGTGGATATAATTTATCTAGATTTCAGCAAAATTTCACATAAAGAGCTCATACAAAAGTATGCAATAGGGTGTCTGCAACATGGAAAATTAGTTGAATTTTCAGGATGAATGGTAAAAACAGTGGAAACTGGGTTTCAATGACTATGAATATAAAATCATGTACTTGGGTAGAAGGAATACCAGCTCTGCGTATTGTAAGGGCAGTACTTTGTTACCTAGAACAGAGAGATGTGTAGATCAAGTAGCCAGGCATTGGGGAAAGCAAGCAAGATGCTCGGCTGCATAGCTAGAGACATCATCAGTAGGAAGAGGGAGGTTGTGAGGTTTTTGTATAAAGCTCTGGTGAGGCCACAGCACATAAGTCACAGTTTACAGGTTTAGAGACCTTACCTACAAAAATACATTGTTTAAATGGAACAGGTCCAAAGGTGGACAACAACAATAGTGGAAGGGCTTAAACTTAAAACAGGAGAGAATTAAAAAAAAAAAGTTTTCTTTAAAGAAGATGTTTCGGGGCTCATGACATTCTAATTACGTCACAGGTTGCATAATAGTTTGAGGTCATACATTTCAGAGAGCAGTACAAGAGAAATGGCCAAAGAGGAAATGAACACATGCCCCTGTCTGCAATGATGTGGCTTGCTCACAATTTTTTCCTATGCGTGTATAGTCTTTTTCACTACATCTCTCTCTATTGCAGCAGCTTTATGCTAAATGCAGAGATCCAGTTTATTTCCCTATCTATCCATTCTTTGCCTGAGGATATTCCAGGATGAATATACATCTGCACATTGTATTAAAGCTTCAGCAAATACAAGGAACACGCGTTTATGTCTAAGCAGTTGTTCAGCAACGAGAGAGAGCTGATTTTTCGTCAGATATTTATACAAAACTTCTCCCTGTTTTCCTCCTGGGTGTTTTGATCTCCTTTAGTTTTCCACTTCTTACTATCATGTTGTAAAACCCATCCATAAATTTCTAAAACCTATCTCTATAAATCTCTCTTTTTCCCAAAGTCCCTAAACTGTCTCCGCAAGCAGAAATGTCCTTCTTTAACCTTTCAGTTTGTTCAGCGATGCCAGATTTTTTTTCCTTCCTCTCACAGCTATTAACTTATGTCCTCTTTTCTCAGTGCATAGCAATGTGTATTACACAGGAGAGCTTGGTGCTCAGTGTTTTCTTTACATGCTGTTGAAATATCCCTTTTACAAGCCATATTTTCCTTAAGGTGGACATGAAAAAGAAGGTTTTCTGCCAACGAATATGTTAACAATGTCTTCAATGACAGCCTAAAAACTCATAGAAGATGGCAGGTCTGTATTTATGCTGGTAGTGATCTAGCTCAGCCAGTTTACACCCCTCTTATTTTTTATCAAGTGTCACTTTTCCATTTTTAATAATAATTAGCACTGCCTGGGAAGTAAGTATGAGTTGTCCTTCACCTAAAACTGTGTTAAGGACACAGTACAAACACCAAAAGTACAAACACCAAAATGTGCACATTCAAGGTAATGTTAGTGAATGTATCTGTATAGCTGGGCTGCTATGGTCAACAAAAGACTCCCGTTACTCACATAAAAAAATTGAACTTTACTACATTGTGGTTGATCCTCCACAGGTACATATAGAAAGGTAAGGGGAGGCTGATTCATCATTAGTGGCAGGTAGCGACAGATGAGCGTCTGTAGCAGGCATTTTCAGAGCGCCCGCTAGTAGTCGCAGTGCTCGGCCGTCAGTTCAGTTCAGCAATGTTGAATACATTGTGAGGAGTCGCTATTTGACCAGTACAGCGCTGTATGGGAGCGCATGTTACCGACTGCTCATAGCGACCGACTCACACCAGAGCCCAGGAGGCGGTGTGTTTAAAGTCTGTTTTCAAGCATCTATCAACTAGTAACAAAGCGAAAACATATGGAATTACATTGTAACAACATTGTAACATGAACACTTTAATGCCAGACCTGTAATGTAATTTCTGAGGAAATATATAAAAAATGAAAAAATTATTTAAAAAAACTGCTTTTTCAATGCCAGAAGAGGTCACAGAATTATTTGTGATTTTTTGAAAAAAAAAACCCGTTTAAAGAGAAGAAAAGGATCGTCCATTGAAATGTATGGGAGAGCGTCAGGTAGCGAGAGGTCATACCTGGCGCTGTGCAAGGCTGAACGCTGGCGCTGTTCACTGAGGCTGTGAAAATGATGAATCAGACGCTACATGGCGTTATCCCAGTCGCTAAACAGATTCTGCTTGATAAATGTGTAATTGCGTGCCGTGTCCGGCGTTCACCAGTCGCTACCTGTCGCTACCTGTCATTAACCAGCCAGTACCTGACGCTATCCCTTCTTAAATAAGGGCCTTAGTCTAATCCTGGTGCAGGTGATGAGTACCACGCCCAGGGCGAGTCCTGACTGAGGGTTACTAGGTTCTCACTGATAACAAGGCTGATGCTGCAGGCTGCTGTCCAGAACCCAAGCTTTAAGCCAGCAACTCGGAATCTGAAGGCAATCCTGGTCTTCACTAGAGCCCCCAGCAAAGTAGGATAAGCTGGACTGCATGGATAGCCACAAGGCATGCATCTCCTGATACAGATGGACCTGCAGGAGCTTAAAGGCAGGAGCAAGGTCCGAGGTTGTGGGCAGGAAGCAGAAAATAATTTTTCATAGCACAAGATCATGAGCTGGCTGTAAATTAAAATCTGTAGTAAATGCAGCGAGCAAAAGGCTTATTCTAAAATCCAAGCAAAGGTCATGGGCAGGTGGCAAAAGGCGTAGGTAATTATCCAGGCAAGGTACTCTCCAATGCAGGAAAAAAGGCTTGGAAGGATAAGATCCTATAAAGATCTCTGGCGCCATCTTAACCTTTTGCTCCCTAGGCTTTTGTGCATGCAAGTTTGCATAAGGTTTGGAAAAAGAAAACCGGGAAGAGCTGGTCAAAATCCTGGGTTTTGGTCCACTTTAATCTAAAGGTTTAAGGCTTAAAGTGGACCAACACCCAGGGGGGATCGGCCCGGAAATCTATAAGATTCCCGGACCGATCAGATCCCTCCCCGCGGGGCATCCGAAATCGGGATGTCCCGCGGGGAGGAACCCCCCAGGAGGCCCACAAACCTTACCTCAGCCCCGTTCCATCGGCGCATGTGTGAGCCGCTGCCGCGTCTCGCGCTTCCCTCTAGCAGGGCGCGCACCCGTGCCGGCCGTTTGTGAATGGCCGGTGCAGGCGCGCTACCTGTTAGAGGGAAGCGCAAGGCGCGGCCTCCAGCGCTCAGAGCCAGCTGAGCTGATATGCGCGTCCAGGCGGCCTTGGACGCGCATACCACAGCGGCTCTGAGCGCTGTGATTGGATGGCGCGGTCACGTGGGAGCGGGGAGAGGTGAGTTTTTGGGGCTTTCTGGGGGGTTTCAGACAGCGGGGCACCCCCGATCGGGGTGTCCCACCGAAGTGGACCAAAACCCAGGATAGTCAAAATCCTGGGTGTTGGTCCACTTTAAATCAAAATCCAAGCAGAGGTCGTGGACGGGCAGCAATTGGCCGATATTCCAGGCAACAAAATCCAGGAAAAGTCAGCAATGAGTAGGAAAAATCAGGAACAAGGTTTTCTCCAAAGCAGGGACAAAGGCTTGGAAGGATAGGATCATCTGGCACCACCTTAGCACACAAGCATTAGAATGAAGGGCCCTTTGTGAACATTTCTAAGCAGAAGTTTGTGTGTGTTTCTAGCCCTCTATCCTGTGAGCAGACTGATGTTCTTAACAGCCTATGGTCTATGGTCAATCACTGGCCTCAGGAGTCCATATCAATAGTTCATAGTACTTAAAGTGAATCTGGAGCTAGACATCTGGAGCAGAGGTCCCCAAACCTGACTGAAGCGCGCCACCAGGTCACATTTTCTGGTTTCAAAGCTCTGCTGCTGTACTAATTAGTGTGCATCTGTGTGGAGATCCACAAAACATGGCCTGTTAAGGGGCCTTGAGGAGAAGGGTTGGGGACTAATTAGGGGCACAATAATATATGCACTGGAACACTGAATGATGAATAACTGAAAACAATGTAATAAACAAAAAGACAATGCAGAAACTGCTCAATTCCAGCATTGACTGAAGGTGAACGGCTGGACAGCTAAACGTCTCATCAGGGCTGTGGAATCGTTAAGTCTCCATCTCCAACTCTGACTTCATAAAATCGGGACCAGTAATCAGGCTACATGAGGAATATTTATTGGAAAACTGTTTCTGAGCAAATAACTTGCCCAGTTTCTGCCCAGGCAAAAGAGTATTTTACTTAGCAGTTGTGTCTGGCAGCATGCCAGCCCTGGCAGGCAATTTTAAGTACTTTTTCGAATTAGACCCAAATTCTCATCATGACAGCCATGCCAAATTTCCATATGCTCTTCCATCTGATCTGAACCCACTTATCTTCTTTCACCTACAGGTATGCATCTGATTGTTTGACCGATTCCTGCAAAATTGATATATGTGGATTGTGTTCAGAATCTGGTATACATCTGATCTGTTTGTGTTCCGCCATGTACTTTTTTGTACGATTTTATTACCCCCTCACTAGTCCAGAGGTCTGATCGGAGTTAACCTTACCTGCTCCCCCCATAATAACTTCACCCACCCTCCAGCAGGCAAAGTTAATTCACATCCTTTCTGCAAGGAGTATTTTACTAAGCAGTTGATGCTGCCAGGATGTCAGCCCTGGCAGCCAATTATAAGTGCCTTTTTGAATAAAACCCGCATGGAACCCAAAGTGATCTGAAGGGATTAAGCTAAATATTCTGCTACACTAAAATAATCTCTCAACATGCTTACATTAAACATCATATTTGCAATACTTATACTGCTTAAAGCTCAACTCACACTTCATTCTTCTTCTACTGGTAAGTATATCTACATTTCCCCATCACTTCTACCCACCCCATATCTCACTAGAGATGCTGTCATCTCCTTTACTAAAAATGGCTCTGGGATCTTGTTGTGTGTTGGCTGGCTACCACTTACATACATACAGGCATGTCCAACCTGTGGCTTGCAAAGCCTTCATATGTGGCCCATGACCTCAAACAGTGAAAGCAGGGCTGGGAAGAAGTAAAGGTGGAACACCGCTTAATTAGGAGCATTGTGCGAGGAAGGATGTAAGCACACTGCTGTGGGGAAGGGAGGGGTAGATAGAAATGGTGCATAAAGGGAGTTAAATAAAGCCCAGTAAGGACAGGAGGTTATAAGGAGAGCAATATAACAGGGGCATTGGCAGACAGAGGTGGCAGTGGCAGCTTTTAAAGAGCCTGGTAACATTAACTGGATGATATGGAATACCACCAGGGACCCTGGGTAAAATCTCTGGCACAATAATCAGGGAAAGCCTTATCCTATATGAATTATATGCTTAGCTTAGCATGGGTGGGATTTCAGACTCCACTACTCTAATGCTTGTTCTAAATAAATTATAGTTTTCTGGCTAAAATCATGCTCCTCCCTCATCAATAAGGTTAGCTGCTATTTCTGACCAGGGGGTCATAGGAATGTTTTGGTTTTGGATTTGATCTACCTACCTAATACTGCTATTAAAGCAAAATAGACAGCACTTCACCTGCACTGAATCCTAACTTGGGATGCCATTTCGCTAAATGCTGGCAGCTGCATCAGTGCATGCTAAAGTGGACCAAAACCCAATATTTTGATTATTCTGGGTTTTGGTCTTTGCCCCCCGGTCTCCCCGATTGGGGGTGCCTCGCTGTGTGAAACCCCCCAGGTCGCCCGATCTCACTCACCATTTCCCAGTCCTACGGCGCATGTGCAGCCCTCTCATCCAATAAGCGCGCTCAGATCCGCTCCCGCCCCTTCGTCCACGAGCTTGTGTAATGTGAGTGGATCCGAATGTTCTGGTGCCCGCATCCCCCGCTACTCATTAACGGGTAGCGCGCCCACACCGGACATTCCCAAATGTCTGGCATGGGCACACGCCCTGCTAAAGGGATAGCAGCGATACGGACACTGCTCAACGCATGTGCCATTGAACCGGGAATGAAGGTAAGTTTTCGGGTGACCTGGGGGGTTTCATACAGTGGGGCATCCCGGATCGAGGTGCCACAGGTGGAGCGAGTTAGCGAGCGGGTTTTGGTCCACTTTAACATGCTACACCCAACCTGGTGTACCCTAATGGCACACATGCCTAGCCATGATGCACTGCTTCAGCAGAGGAAACGCATGCAGTGTCATCTCCTGCAAGTCTGCTGTGCACATTCGCACTGGAAGATTGTTTGTGTACAATGCTGGATCACAGCTAGGTGAGTGTGCGGCTCTACAGGAGGTTAGGCAGAAATTCCAACTGTGATGAATCAGAAATCATATTAACTAGGCCAAAAGTCCAGGGCAAAATAATGTAGGGAAGGGGTTAAGAAAACTAAACATTGTAGTTTGTGTGCCATCTAGCCCATGCCTGGAAATGAATGGATTTTTCAATATTAAGCTGCTTTTTGGGTATAGTAAAGCTGGCACAATGCATTACATCACTGCTGTTACAGTCAATCATGGCCACTCAATAGGCTTCTAGAGGAATGTAGTACAGCACTTACATTTATTGTGTTCAGAAGAATATAAAATACAGGTTAGCTTTGGAAATTTTACAGCCTTGGAAAAGCTTCTTTATATGAATATATTTAATAAGTAATGTTTTCCTTGTCAGGGCAATAATGGAGTGTAGGCTTAAGTGGCAATAACGTACCATAGAGCTAGGTTGAATTTGCCATTTGACATCTGTAGAAGCTTAAAGGGGATATCCAGTCATATAATGTGTGTGTCTCCCTGGCTTAAGCAGGACCAGTGGTATAAAAACCTTAGCAATGGGCACCACCTTACACTGGGAAATTACATGTATGGTGGCCCCTATTTCTTTCAGTTGGAGCTGGCTGTACACATGTTACACCTACCCCCCACACGGAACCAAGAAGTATTATTGGCTTGACAAACCCCAGCTGCGGGTGCACCTGTAATAAGGCCATGCAAAGCGACTGACTGAGGGCAGCAATAAACCTGATTTTGGATTTATTCTTTATTTAAAACATATTTTAGTAGATTTTTTTTACTCTCTTGGTGGTTCAGTGGAGATTGTGGTGCCGCTGTATGCTGCCATGATTTTGCCAACATCCCACCTGTTGCAGAGTGTGAGTGCTGGGTGCAGTGGAGTGAATCCACATAGACATCTGTGAACGGGAACGGAGTTTACTGGAACGTGAGTGCAGTAAGTGAAGGTCACCTTACATGGTGAATAACAGACAGGATAAAGAAAAATGCAAAACATTCTGAAAAGCATAGAGAGACTACAGATACGCATTTAGTAACAGGGACATCTAGTGTCAAATGTAAACTGCAGCCAATCCAGTAAATATAGACAAACCTAGGCTGTTACATCTCCAACACCACCTCCACTCCCAACCCCCATGTGTTGCTTTGTTGATGATTGCACAGACATCTTTCTATCACTTGACTCAACAGAAAGGCTAGTCCTGGGGAGGATGATTAGCAGCACAGGAGTGGCGGAAAGGTAAGCGGTCCATCCTGTGTCTTCTGGAACTGCCCTGAGGTCTGTGGATAAAAGTTATAAATTATGCAATCCTGTGGCTTTTTATAAATGAATGATTAGTATAATGCTGATAGTTTTATGGGAGAACTTGCTCTCATGTGATGTACTATCTAAAGTCTCTCACCCTCTTCCTTATTTACATGTGAAGGATGCTGTCAAAAGAAAGGGATGGACAGAAAGTGGGAAAAAAGGTGAAATAGGAAGAAAGAGAAGAAGATAAAGAGATAATCTTCAATGTGGAAAACAGAAAGATGAAGGGTAAGTGTGAAGAAAAAGGTTGGACTGTTGATAAAAAGACAGAGAAGGAAGGAAATATGCAAAAAGAGGGAGATAGAGAGAGAGTAAAGAAAAGAGTCATATTAAATAAGAAAAAGATATAAGGAAAAGGTGTAGATAAGGAAAGAATGTGGAAGAGGGATGAGGGAAAGTTGTAAAAAAAGAAGATTAAGAAGGACAGAAAAAGGAAAAACAATTTTAGACAAGAGAATGTGGAGGGAATTTGGAAATGAAAGCATGAAGGTGAGAATATGGGAAAGAAAAATAATATGGGCTAAAAAAAAGTCAGAATATGGAGGATTCTTTAATACACATGTGTCAAACTTGTAATAGTATTACACACTTTGCTCTTTATTTGTATGCAAAATGTCATTAAAAAATGAAATGTGTGTCACACTTGACAACTTTATAGGGAACTGGTATATAAAAATGTATATCTCACCTCAGCTGAAGGGCCTACCCACACCATGCATTTCTGAAGGGCTAGCACAGGTACACAGAGCCCCCCCCCCCCCCACTTGCACTGTGGGGTTGCCAAAAGGGTTATTAACTGGCCCCGTGAAGGCAAATGACTTCTAATGCGACCCTAAATGAAAATGAGTTTGACACCCCTGCTCTAAAAGAAGTAAAGACTGAGTCAGGAAAAGGCAGGAAGAAGGAAATAAGAAGGGAAGGGTTTCTTAATGGTGTCTACCGGTGCTTTATTACAGAGAGTTCAGGATGGTGCCCTGTGGAACTGCATAACTTTCAAACCACAAATGCCAGTCATGATCCAAGAAACTCCTGCCTTAGCTGCAAAGCAATACATCCAGATGATTAACTCTTTAATCCATAAGAGCCCCTTCAGTCAGTTATCTCTAACCCAGTCCCACAGCCCAATACCCATTTCAATCTGTATGGTACCACTAAGTTCAAATAGTACCCCCTTTTCCATATAATGTCAACTTAAACCAAATAAAAACCATCTCAGTCCATAAAGAAATAAATACTATTCTATACACAAAATTCTCTTTAAGGTTAATTTATATTTTCTTAATATATGTATTACCTCTAAGCCCTTGTAAACACAAACGAAAGCCAAAAAGAACCCCTTATAATGAATTCCCCTATCCACAAGAGACCTACAAGCCTGAAACCTGCATCTGTGTGGGTGTTTTCATTTAACCACAGAAGAAAATGCAAGTGTGCAAATAACATCACCTTAAGGGCTATGTAGCAAAATGTGGCAATTCTTTTCAGCATACCCCACATGGCGCTGCTATTTCTCCTTCTTAAAAAGAATATCCTCACCTCAGTGGAAGAATTATGGGCTTCATCTGTAAAAATACTCCATCAAATGTGCAGGTGATTTTTGTGGGAATAACAAAAAATGTTATTTGATATTTTTGTGTCTTAAAATTTTAAAGCTCACTCAGATGCAGATTGCAATTCACACTGCAAGGCACACAAAAAGTTAAACTTGCTTCACAGCTTATTTAGCATGACCCCCATATCTACACTGTGGTAAATGGCTCAAGGTGGCCCTGGAATTATAATCCATTTATATGTTGAATTATATTTTATATTCCTATGTGAACATATAACAGGAGAACAGTCTAACCTGAAATTGTTATAAATACAATGCTTTGGGTAATGTTTAGCATTAGGCAGAGTACACATTATAGATGCTATTCCTAGATAGGTACCTATCTATTCTGGGTCAGATGGTTGGATTCCACCCAATAAGAACCCAATAAGCACCCAAAAAACTGCTAGCCACCCAGCATTCCTACAGTTGAAATAATAGAGAGCATTATGTGGGCTAATGTTATATATACCTGCCCTTAAAAGTTGAAAAAAAAATGAAGGTGTGGGGTTCCCTCCTCCTGGACCAGCCCCCCCCCCATGTTTTTTAATCACCCGAATCGATTTTAATTTCCTGAATCATATTTTCAAAAAGTTTGCTCATCTCTAGATATAACCAAGTTTCTAAAGCTAGATACAAAGACAAGGGCCTGGAACTGCAAACCAGTTGATTGAAAAGTCCATTGAAGTATATGGGAGAACACCACTGAGCACCTGCTGTAAGTGTGGATGCTGAGTGGCGGTCTCTTAGGTGCTCACAAATTTTAACGCCATAAATGAGGCACTGAAGTGGCGCAACTACTAAATCATTTAATGGCACTAGTGCTTCTTCTTAAAAGGCCTCTTATTCAGTTCACTAGGTAGTAATAACCATATGATGGTCCTAAGGTTCCAGCTGCCTCTCTGCTGTCTTGGGTTTAAACAAAATCACCGACGCGCGTTTTGGCTTGAGCCGTCTTCCGGGTGACGGCTCAAGCCGAAACGCGCGTCGGTGATTTTGTTTAAACCCAAGACAGCAGAGAGGCAGCTGGAACGCGCCCCTGCCAGCAGTGAATATCGGTTATTGAAGTTTGACCTTAGGACCATCCTTTAAACCTGTTTTAATCAACCTTTTCCACGTTTGGGAACAAACATACCAGCAAGTGAGGACCGGCTATCACGAAAACTGAAGGCTAGCAAGCTCTCAGCTGAACATTTTACCGCGAACTTTGAATCAGCTGCCGGCCTGACAGGACTTCCACAGGCCCTCTACCCAGGACTGCTTCCCACCACTATCCTTATCCTTTTATTATTTTATTTCTTATGTATTGAAAATAAAATCACTTTTGACCGGATATTTGAGCAAAGAGACATTTTTGTTTACCTTCAAACACACCGTAGCCTGGATACATCTGCACAAGAAGCCACCAGCGGTGCATCAATTCACTGACACGATTACAACTAAAGAGCATCAACTTCGAGGCCCTGGGTAGGTTAAGCACCCCCGGGCCGCGGCGGTAAGTGCCCTGTTTCTCCATATGTCTATTCTGAAGGTAATATGTACTTTTTAATAGAATAGCCATAATACCAATAATCTTTTTAATTTTAAACCTTATGTCCATTTGGATTAATTTATATATTTCTACGGCTGGAACTCAGAACCAGTTAGGTTCCTGAGATCCAGCTCAGACTAAATTCTCAGAGAAAAACTAACATCCCAGTTATCCTCATTAACTTGGATTGTTGTCTCTGTGATACACACTCCTAAGAGAGCGCAACCTTTAAACTTGTTGTGGCCAAGCATTTGACCACAAAAGACACCACTTTCACTAAGGAGAAGTGCTGACAGCGTCCCAGCCGGAGCGCTGCAGATGGCCAATGGCGCTATTGCCGTTGCTGCCCAAGTGCGACTTTGATAAAAGTATTGTCCAATGGGAACTAATGGAGCGGCCTTCCTGTGGACCACTGTGCCTCTGCTTTTGAAGGTTGCTAGTTGTTTCTAGGCATTCAGCATCAGCATTCTGTAGTACAATCACATACAATACAGCTCAGATCCAAAGTTTCAAAATTTACATGGTTGAATGAAGACTTAAGTCCATCCAGTTCGGTCTGTTTATCTACTTCTAGTGATTTAGTATCCATAGCTGGAAATGTTATTACATGCAAGGAAGGCATCCAGGCCACTTTTGAATGCTTTTACTGTATTCTTCATTACTACCTGATTGGAGCCCCCCCCCCCCCCCCCACTCCGGAGAAGAGGAGAGCTGGCAGGAGTGATCGCAGCTGCAGGTGAGTAAATGTCATTTTATTTTTTTGCCGGGTGACTGAAGCGGGGGCACCCTATTTTGGGCACTCTCCTGCAGCGGGAGGTGCCTGGGGGGGATTGGAGGACCCCAGGGTGATGAGGAGACCCGGACTGATCGAACGAGGGGTCAGGTGAGTGCTTTATTTTCTTTGTTTTTACTGTAGCAGGGAGGAAAGTCAGGCACGTAGTTTCTACATGCTTGGCACTTTAAAGGAGTGAAAGGGGGCATGTAGAAACTACATGCTTGGCACTGAAAAAGAAAAAGGGTTAAAAAGACCAAAAACAAAAAAAAACTATAAAATGTATAAACAAAATTTAAAAACACATTGCTGCACAATAATAGATGAGAATTGGAAAAAACACATTGAAAAATCTAAAAGATGCATGCAAAAATGCTAAGTGCAGCGCTAAGACATCTGTATTTAACAAATAAGCAATGGTGCCAGCAAAAAACACAAAACTTGGCCAAAGAGGCCTAAGCCTATAATAAAGTAGAAGGGGCCATACAGAAATAAACGCCCACAGGAAGATTACAAAAACACACACAAAACTGGACTAAATTGGCCTTAGACAGAAAGAAGTGAAGAAGTGAGCAGGAGAAAAGACATGCCCCCACACGAAAAGAACATGTGCAACAAACACACAGAAAACACTTAGCTTAATGATCCGGTCGTTTACATGGGGATCTACACGATGGCAGGTGGACTGGGGGGGGGGGGGGGGGCGGGAACTGCCATATGAGCAGCTGGACAATGTTCTGGGGAAGCAGGTTGCACTGTGTCTCAGGAGGGGGACCATGCCGACACCGCAGAGGCAAACCAGAAGTACACAAAGTTAATCTAAAAACAGAACAGTAATAGCGGAGCCTAACTGACAGCATTCAAAACAATCACAGCACCACAATTTGGATTGATTGACGCTATCAGCGAGCACAAAAAAGCAGCCACCACATTTAACGCAGCACAGGAAAAGATGTAGTGCCATTGAGGACCGCCCAAAACCTGGAGCTCAGCAACAATTTAACAACATAAACCACAGTGTAAAAGGTTTTGGAAAGGCGCACAGCGCCAGTTGCAATATGTAAAAAGCTGGTAAAAGAGCCGGAGGGAACAGGCTCACAATGAAAACACATGGAATGACATTGGGGACACCCAGAAGCCTGCCACTTGAATGTCAGGCACAAAAACACAAATTTGCAGAAAAACCACAAACTACTATAGTGGAGGTAAAAGACATCCCAAGCAGGCCGGGGGTCCCCTGTCAGTTGATTGTGGCAAAAAAAATGGAAAAATGCTAACCAGAAGTAGTAAAAATAACTTCTCTGAAAAGGTCAACGAATGGTACATGAGAATGATAGCGTCTGATTTGATGTGGCGCTGCAGGACACACAGTGCCGGTGCTCTACAAACACCCCCTGCTATTGATACATGGAACGCTGACTGACGCTATGAGGGGCGCTAACTGTTTTTTGAGTCATAAATATTCTTGTGGAGCTCCAGAAAAACACCTGTCGCTATGTGGTCCTATGTGGTGCTAACATTTCTTAAATGAACCCCTAAATATACTATAGCCTACTGCTACAAATCATTTGGCGCTCAAAGGAATGTACCATGTGTAAAATTAATCCTACAGCGCAACGGTTAGCTTTATCACACTGAAAACTTGTAAATATCAATATTACATAGTTACAAGTCAATACGGTTGTAAAGAGACATATGTTCATCAAGTTCAACCAAGGGTGTAAGTGTAGGGGAAGTTATTTTTCTATTTTATTTCTTGTTTTTTACTGATATCTGCTAATAATAACTTAATGTTATTTTCCTTCAAATAAGCATCTAATCCTTTTTTGAAGCTGTCAGCGGTTCTATGGGAGAAACAAAGGGGGGGTGGCAAGCTAACAGGGTTGAGTGCTGTGGCTCCTTTAAGACTTTTGTATTCTAATTGCCCTGCTAACGTGCACCTCCCAGGTTAGTTATAAAATGGTCTGAGCGGCTGCCACCCCCCCTTTGTTTCTTTTGAATTTGTGCAAGCACATGGTGTGTGGGGTCTAGGCTGTACCACCCCATGGCTTGCACTTGAGAGGTTTAGGGCAACCTCAGGTAAGCCTGCTCCCAATTTTTCTATTGCACTGTATGTCCCAGATGGGCTCTCAGAGATTAGAGTTGGGACTGCACCCCACAGAGGCACTTTGGCGTAGTGGTGCAGCTTAAGCATACTTCTGCAGATGTGTGTGACCGAGTCCTCTGTTTTTAACCAAGTTTAGAGACAGATTATAGGCTGGCCTGCAAGCTAACAGGGTTGAGTGCTGTGGCTCCTTTAAGACTTTTGGGTTCTATGGGAGACTATTCTACAGATTTATAGTTCTTATAGTCAAAAACGATTGCCGCCTCCAGAGACGGGCAGGCTGATTCATCACTAACGCCAGGTAGCGACAGATGAGCGTCTGTAGCAGGCATTTTCAGAGCGCCCGCTAGTAGTCACTGTGCTCTGCCGTGGGTCACTAGTTCTTAGAGACTCAGTTGCTGTTCAGTAATGTTGAATATATTGTGAGGAGTCGCTATTTGACCAGTACAGCGCTGTATGGGAGCGCATGTTAGCGACTGCTCATAGCGACCGACTCACACCATATTCAGCAAAAAAACAGCCTCACAAATCTCTGGCGCTGAAAAATGCTTGTTTGAAGCCCAGAGCGCAGGAGGCGGTGTGTTTAAAGTCTGTTTTCCAGCATCTATCCACTAGTAACAAAGCGAAAACATATGGAATTACATTGTAGCAACATTGTAACATGAACACTTTAATGCCAGACCTGTAATGTCATTTCTGAAAAAACTGCTTTTTGAATGCCAGAATAGGTCACAGAATTATTTGTGAATTTTTGAAAAAAAATAAATAAACAAAAACCCTGAAGAAGAAGAAAAGTATCGTCCATTGAAATGTATGGGAGAGCAAGAGGTCATACCTGGTGCTGTGCAAGGCTGAACGCCGGCGCTGTTTGCTGAGGCTGTGAAAATGATGAATCAGACGCTACATGGTGTTATCCCAGTCGCTAAACAGATTCTGCTTGATAAATGTGTAATTGCGTGCCATGTCCGGCGTTCACCAGTCGCTACCTCTCATTAACCAGCCACTACCTGATGCTATCCCTTCTTAAATAAGGGCCTAAGTGTCTTTTTTTCCCAGTCGAAGGGACTGCCCCCTTGTCTTTAGAGAGGATTTTACCTGAAATAGTGTTTCCCCATATTTTTTGTATTGGCCATTTATATATTTATACAAGTTACTTATGTTCCCCTCAGTCGTCTCCTCTCAAGACTAAACAGATTTAATTCTCGTAATTTTTTCTCATCACTAAGTTCCTTCATTCCTCTCATTAGTTTGGTGGCTCTCCTCTGCACCCTTTCCATAGTCAGAGCGTCCTTTCTATAAATGGGTGCCCAGAACTGGATGGCATATTCCAGGTGAGGGTGCACCAGTGCCTTGTAAAGAGGCTAAATTACATCTCTATCCCGGGATTCCATGCCTCTTTTAATGCATGATAATATCTTGGTGGCCTTGGAAGCAGCTGCTTGACATTGCATACTGTTATTTAGCTTGTGGTCTACTAGTACCCCCAGATCCTTCTCAACAAGTGACTCTCCCAGTTTTACTCCCCCGAGGACATATGTGGCCTTCAGGTTATTAGACCCCAAGTGCATGACTTTACATTTCTCCACATTGAACTACATTTGCTCAAATACTCAAAGTGTCCAAGTCAGCTTGAAGCTTGTGAACATCTACAATAGCCTGCACTGTGCTACATATCTTTGTGTCATCGACAAAATAGAGACAGTGCTTTTAATTCCATCTTCTATGTCTTTTATAAACAAGTTGAATAATAGAGGGCCCAGCACTGAACCCTGGGGTACATGGCTTACAACCAGTAACCATTCACTGTAGGTATCATTAACCACAACTCTGCACACAATCCTTCAGCCAGTTTTCAATCCAGTTACAAACTGTATTTTCTAATCCTGAAGATCTCAATTTCCCCAATAAGTGTCTATGGGGACAGTGTCAAATGCTTCTGCAAAATCCAGAAAAACTATATCTGTTTATATATGGAGATACAACTGACAGATGTTTTTAATGAATACATTTAATGAAAAATGTGGGTGCCAAGACTTGATGATAATGGTGAATTGGTCACTAGGGATCTAGATAAGATGGAGCTGCTAAATGGGTTCTCTAGCTTTGTGTACCAAGAAGCCAATATAGGTAATTCCACTGCTGGCAATGACACAGGCATAATTCTTCACTGGCTAAATATGGATATCATCCAAGAAAGTTAAATAATCTAAAATGTTAATAAGACTCCAGGTCCGGATGGTTCTAAACAGGACTGGCGTTAGCCCCTACGGCACATGTGTGGCCTCTTGTCCAATCAGCGTGCTCGGATCCACTCCCGACCCTTCGTCTAATGGACCCTCTAACAGGGAGCGTGCCCAAGCCGGCCATTCACGAAGGCCTGGCATGGGTGCATGCCCTGCTAAAGGGATAGTGAGGAGCGGCTGCTGCTCATGCATGCACCATTGGACAGGGGGAGAAAGTGAGGCCCTTATTTATGAAGGAATAGCGACAGGTAGCGAATGGTGAGCGGCCGGTAATGACGGGCCCCGCCACGAGAACGCCGGCTCCCCACCACAATCACACATTTATCAAGCCAATCCTGCTTAGCGACTGAGATAGCGCCATATAGCCACTCATTCATCATTATTCCAGCCTCAGCCCACAGCGCCAGCGTCCGACCTTGGACAGGGACAAGTATGACCTCTCGCTACCTGGCGCTCTCCAATGCATTTCAATGGAACAATCTTTAAATATTCATAATTAATTGTTAATAATTGTTTTTTTTTTAAGTGTTTTTTTAAATGTGAAAAATTCTGTGACCACTTCTGCCATTTTAGGTAATTTTTTTAAGGTAAAAAAAAAAAAAAAAAAATTGTACAGAATTGATATTACAGGTCTGATATTAATGTATTCATATTACAAAATTATTTTAAAAACTTGTTTTTTTTGGTTTCCAAAAATATGGTTGTTTGGGGGTTAAAAAACTACTTTTAACCCATTGCCGCCAGCGCTCTGGGGTTTAAACATGCATTTTACAGCGCGAGAATTTTTTGAGCGTGATTTTTTAATGAATATGGTGGGAGCCGGTCGCTAGGGCCAGTCGCTATCATGCGCTCCCATACAGCGCGGAACCTGTCAAATAGCGACTCGCTCAACTGTCGCTACCTGCCGCTATTAATGAATCGGCCTCTGAGTATACCAGGCGACCCGGGGATTTTACACAGTGGGGCATCCCAATTCAGGATGTAACTATTTAATGCTCTGGATGGATTGGTCTTTAGGCGGGTAAACCATGATTAGCCCCAATATCTGCTTTTGTGTATCCAGTAATTACTGCCTCATAGATTCCATATTTCATTCATTTTCACGATCGAAAAAGTGCAATGACATTGATACGCATTGTATTTTCATCTTCATGTGTTTTCACAATCAAGGTTAAGTGATTTGGATAACCTTGAATGTACAGTATATCTTCAAAATCACAATTCAGTTGATGTAAAGGAAAGGTATTAAGTTCGCAGTGAGATAAATCACTTCCATTAATGAGAAATAATACAGTGTGAATAAACAGAGAGTACAAGGACATTTGTTTTCTGCTTGCTGTGACACTGCTGTTATGAGTTACTATAATAGTCAATTTATCAATACAAGTATCAGAAAAAACTTGCTGCCGCATGATCGCAAGAATAACTTAATTCTACTGAATAAAGGTGCAGTCATGTAGTTATCAGAAATAAGGTGGTGCCTGAATTTAGGGTGATGGAGTTGATGTGAAGCAATTCACAACATAAGCAACTTCTCAATAAAACTGGATAGCCTGGGCCCTCTACAACTACAACCCTCTACAACTCGACAACTACAAAGACCAGCATAACCTAAAAGAGATCTATCAAGATTAATAGTCTAATAATAAAAAGATTACACAGGGAGGGGTTACTTATATACCCTGCATAAAAAAACAGCCAAGCTTGTCTTTTCCTTTTGCTTGATGGAAGTAGAATCAAGGTGGGACAGGTTTGTTCATAGTACCATTCTGCTTTACAGGAGAGGGCTGCTCTTGCTATCTGGCATATATATACAGATTTTGAATATTTTTCTAATAGAGATCCTTTAAAGTAAAGGTCCGCCGTAGCTGATTGCTTTTAGCCTAGTCCCACTCCCCCCCCCCCCCCCCCATTGTAGTAATGGGAGAGGGGAGAATGCTTGGCTCTCAGGGCCGCTGGGGTGGTGGGGATGATTTTGCCAATGCCACATTTCAAACTATCATCATGCGATTTAGCTGTGTGGAGCTATAGGTGAATATGTTTATTGTTTTTAACTGGAAGGACAGGAACCTTAAGTGCAAAATGCTTAAGGTGAAAGTAAAAACAAATCTCCTCTACATCTACATTGCATAACCAGCACCACTGAAAGCTATGCCAGGAAGGTGGTGTTATTGCACAGTAACATCTAGGAAATTGAAAATTAAGGAGGGCTCTGGAGAGTAAAGGGAGAGAAATGTTTGAGTTGCCTTAGGTTTTTTTTTACACATTTTTATAACACGGTCCCGCCATTCAATATGGAGCAAAAGCTGGATATTACGGATTGTAAATAAAAAGAGTTATTTGGTATAGAATAGACAAGAGCTAGAACTATTTTTGAATTTGCAGTGTTTAACTTTACTATGGGGGAATCTCATATCTCATATTTGTAGAGATGGGTTCTGGATCCGGGTGGATCTGGAAGGTAGATTCAGGGTAAGCTGAATTGGGTCTAGATTCTGGTGTGAATATCCGTTACCTTTCCCACAATTTAGATCTGCTTCCCCTTTGTAATCTGCAGCACATCAGCAGCCACCACATCATGCCCACAGGTCACAAGGTTCCCCGATTTTGCATCTGATTGGATGCTGGGATCAGATAATTTGGCCACTCCCCCAATCCTCCTTGACTTCAGCCATATTTGAGCATGGCATCACTAGAGCCTACCAGTGACTGTCAGCAGCCTGCTACAGAGCTTGCACTCATCTTCTCTCGGCCAAGGAGCTTACACTCACTTGCTATCACCACAAGAGAACTAGAAATCCATTGTAGCACAGAGAGCTTAGATATGAACACAGCAGCTAGACCAACAGGATTGTATAATAGTATAGCATAGGGACTTGCAGCAGTAGGGAGCAGAAGAGCTTGCAATCTAGTCATTAATTGTGCATTTGTTTGTAATTAAAGTGTAATTAAAGCGCACCTTCACCCTGAATAAGAGCCTATCTTATGTTTCCCACACCCTGTACATACAGATTGCTCACATTAAAAATTATCCTACCTGCATCTACTACATGTTATGAGCCTTTAAACATCCAAGATGGCTGCTCATTGAGCATCAGGCAGCCTGCAAACAGGAAGTGTCTCCTAACTGTGCTGCTCTGCATTCTGACACTGCTGTCCTTTCCCTGACCCCAGCTCTGCTCTGTCTGTGCAAAGCACAGCTATAACCCCGCTTTCTGTACTTTATCCCGCTCTCCTCTCCTCAGTATGTGTGATGCTATCCTAGAGTCCTGAAAAGAGTTGCAGCCTGGTGTGGGAAAGAATAATAAGTAAGTGACTAAAAACATATATTAATTTTAATATTAATATATTAATTTTAGATGCTGGGGAATAGTTTTTTTAAGGGTTTGGCCTTTTTATTAAACCATGCTGAAGTTCCGCTTTAAATGTTGCTGTACACAAATTCAAAAGCAGCCATATACCACTCACTCTAGTTATTTTCTGCCAATTCACTCCATACTGGTCTCCTTGGATGCAGTTAAATATATATATATATATATATATAGATTAGTGCCTTCAGTTATTTTCTGCCAATTCACTCCATTCTGGTCTTGTTGGACATGAACAATACTATAAAATAGATACTGGAAAAGGAAGGGGCAAAGCTGGTAGGCATGGGGTGGTCAAGGTAGAACAGGGCAAAATAGGATAGTTCTAGAAGCAGACTGCCCGTTCTATAAGCTGCAATGTTTTCAACAGAAAGGTGGCGGTTTCTATTTTTTTAAAAGCTTTTTGTTCTTTACAACAGCAAGATCAAGAAGAGCTAATTGATGGGTGATGCACCCTTGGTCGATTGCAACCACCTTCTTCTCCTCACCTTCCTCTAAAAGACCAACCTGCTGACTAAAAGAAAGACATATACATGGTCCCACTACCCTACCCAGGGCAGTGTCCCTAATATGAGCCACATGTCCCATGATTTCTTGCGTCTAGAGAAGTTAGGGGCTTTGAACCAAAACCAGTAGGAGGAGGATGAGGCTCATATTCCATGTACTGATGGACAACTATTACTTTCCTTGGAGGAGAAGGTGCAGTTAAGATCAGGAAATAAGGATAGTGCTAATCGAAATATAATTAATAGCTAATCTAATCTAATAGCAGAAAGCTGTAAGACATGTAACAGCTTCTATTGCCTCTGGTCTCTTTGAGTCTAGAGTCTTGAGTGTGCTCTGAGGAGTAAGTTGAGGAAGAAGAGATCCAAGAAGATGAGGTGTTTGACTCAAAATAGGGCAAGGGAGTGGGTCACCAGAGCAGCAGGTGGAGGAGCTAAGGGAATAGTAGCAACCTCTTGGAAAGGAAATCATATCCTCCTTTATGCATGGCCTCCCGACGCAGCCCATGACCAGTGCTAGCTCAGCTAAAAAGATATCAGATATATATGATAGGTAATTTGTAACATCTGCGGACACTGCTTGAGCGAAGCAAGAAAATGGGCACCTCCTGCATGACCAACCACATGAAGGACCACCACCCCATTTCACTCTGTAATGTAAAATATGTAAAAACCTTTTGAGGAAATTTGCTGGCTGCTGTGGCCTTTATCTGGGTGGCTAATTCTGGCACTGGGGGCTGCTGCGGCCCTTTGGGGGGGGGGGGGGGGGGAATGGATAATTTTTAGATTAGGTTCGTTCTATAAGGGCCCTTTGATTTTGGATCTGACTCAAGTGCTATCTGACTAGAGCTTGTTAAAAGCTGTCAGTTGTGCACTTTTGGAGCATATGGCAGCGTTTTATTGTCCTTTCCACTGACCAGGATTTTTGCCGCATAGAATATAATAGGATTCGGATCCTATTATATTGGTCAAAAGAGGAGATTTGGTTCGGCTCATCACTTCATATTTATCCACTGGAGACAGGCAGTCAATAAGGTGGATCAAAGCCCTGTACGGCCAGCCCTAGAGTCTAAAAGCCCCTGTCCCCGGGGCATCCCAATTTGGGATGCCCTGCTTTGTGAAATCTACTGGTTTGTTATGTATACTCACTGATTTATCTTGCTTTATGCTATGTCCACAGCTTTAGTTTCCTCTTGTCTGTTCCTTAAATCCATATCTCACCCATCCACCTCTTTATTTCAACTTTTAATAATCATTTTTACAAAATAAAATTACTGACAGACTCCCATGCTATGAGTTTGATTTGCAGCTCCAAATCCTAAAGGACATGTGATTAATCAGAAGCGTATTTATAGGAAGAAATGACAGGACTGTGATCTATTTTATAAAGGAAGGAAATGGCGGCAGTAAAATCCATTTGCATATGTTGTTGGCTAGGCGTGATGGAAGGCTCTATTCCAGAGAGATATGTTATAGGTGAGAAAGAAGCCGCACAGATCTCATCAACACATCTGTTGTCTTCCTGTTTTTAAAATACGAAACAAAATACATGTTGGGGGAAAATGACTCCTTTTCACCTGCCAGCACATTCAGTCTGTTATATTCTAGTCAAGGAGAGGAATGTACTGGAAGCTATGACCCCCCTCCCCCCCCTCACTATCAGACAATGCAGAGAGAACACATTTTTAAACCAGACCTTCAGCATCATTAATGAAAACCCCAAACCCTTTAAAAAATATTCCCCAGCATCTAAAATGAATATATTTTATGTTTTTCATAATTTACTTTTAATTCTTTCCCTCACTGGGCTGCAACTCTGTTCAGCACTCCAGGATACAGGCACCAGCATCTTGACTTAGAAGCATCACATACAGAGGAGAGGGGGCAAAAGTACAGGGTGGGTTATAGCTGTGCTTTACACAGATAGAGCAACACTAGGGTCAGGTAAAGGACAGCAATCCCAGAATGCAGAGCGGCACAGTCAGAAGACACTTCCTGTTTTAAGGTAGCCTGAGAATCCATGGGCCACCATCTTGGATGTTCAAAGACAGATGCAGGTAGGATGATTTTTTATTGAGAGCAATCTGTATGTACAGGGTGGGGGAAGAATATAAGATATGCTGTTATTCAGGTTGAAGGTCTGGTCTATCACTGCTATCATTTACCCACCTGTAATAACCTTAACTGAGGACCTGGTGAAAACAGGTCCATTTGAAGGAGCACCGGGTGCCGAGCTGATAGCTCACTATGGGGGGGGGGCAGGCCATTGTTTTCTCTATAATATATTACAAATTATTAGTAATACAAAAGCAAACACAATGCTGTACACTGTACTTTATATTCATTTTCACTGCCATAGCCGCCATGGAGTTGTGGTTGGGCTCCAATTGTGATATAATGTGGTGAAAATGCAGAAAGCTGGACGTTTTCCAACCAAAATGCATTGCAATAGAGGTATGTAAAATAGCCCATACAAAATCAAATAAAAGTCAGGCCCTTACCATGTGCTCCAAACCCTAGTGGGATGCCGCCCCTGAAGATTGGAGGTTACAAGAGGAAACATTCTCATTAATCTCATTAATAATAGGAGTTTCAGAATAAAGGTGCTTACAAGAAAAAGGCGTCCCATGTTGTTTGAATAAACAGTCATGTGTGGTTTGGGGTTACCAAAATTGGCTTCCCCAATTGTGTGACCCTAATCACCTGTGGATTAATACACTGGAGGTTGGTTCATATTCCAGCTATGTTAAATCTTTGTTGGTTCCGGGGCTAGGCCCTACCCGGTTTGTTTTGTATGCCTCGAAATATGACCACACCGCGAATTTATTTGAAAAATTCTACAAAATGTATGTAAATCATTTGTTTAAAAAAATAATATAATATTATAAACAGTCAGCTGGGATTTAAGTCAAGCTCAAGAAAGTACTACAGATAGACCCCAGGGTGCCAGGGCTTGGCCTTTTTTTCTGCACACAGGTATAAGCTAGTATTTATTTTTAGAATGTATGCAACGAAACATTATGCCAAACAATAAGCTATCCAAGTCTATATAAATAATATAGTACAATGTATCTGTTCAGGGTCAGCTGAGCATTGTGACTGTGCACTTTTCTAAAACTAAGAAATAATATATGTTGTTCCCAGCCATTCAAAAGATAATTACAGGATTGTTAGCGAACCAGGATGCCCTTTGGAGGATGAGCAAGGGCCCATCATGGAATTCTCCTTTAACGTTAGGCCTGTTTGCATGGTCTTATTCAGTCAATATTTAGTCTCCTTGGATTGCAAGCTTTAACAGGTTTAATATTCTACAATAATTCAGTTTATACAACCCTACACTATAAAATGATTAATATTAATGACTCTGAAAAGGAAGTGTGACATTTGTTAACTAATGGCACCTTTCGTGTATTTATAATGACTTTGTATCATGTACACTTACATAGAGCCAATAATAAAACAAGACAAGTAGAACTAACACAAAATGGGTAATAGGTTAAATTGAAATGCATTGTTACATTGTTTTTATAAGCCCTTTGGTGAAGTGTGAGGCTTGTGATTAATTGTGCATTCTTTATTTCAGTAAATGGCGCTTAACATAAGCTGTATATTTTCTGTTTTGAAAGAAAAACTAATTACTTTGAAAATACTTGTGGGGTTGTGCAATGTGGTTGACTAAAACATGTGCAACTCATAACAATTGGACATAGTACCATGCCTCAAATAATATTTTAAGCTCAGTACAGTCACCTGAGTTTCTTACCTTGTACTTCTCCTTTATTGAGGTTCCCCTACTCCATAAAAGATAAATTCCCTCAGCCTCAACAACCACCGGTCTAAGGAAGCTTCCTCTCCCCCACATGAGAGGCCTGTTTCCTCTTCCCCACACTAGATGGCTAAAGAAGGTTCTTCTCCACAAACTAATCCACAATCTAAGGAAGGTTTCTCCTTTGAGGGTCGGGAGACGGTTCCACTCCTCCACAAGTGAAGTTTGTGGATGGTTTACGTACATAAGGGAGATCTAAGTAAGGTTAATTTTCTCCACACAAGAGGACTAAGGAAGATTCCATTGCTTCACAAGTGAGGTCTAAGTTTGGTTGCTGACCACGATTCATCTGATAATCTGGTTTGGCTTCTAAACCAGCTTCATCAAACAACCTGCTTTGACCTTTGACCCAATTTGGTCTTTTGACACATTTTATTTTCTGACCCAAATTGGTATGCTAAACTGCTTTGGTTTTTGAAACAGACTGGTTTGAAACAAGGGCCTCTGCACCTTGGAAGGACATGGTCAGGTAACATACCTCTTTCCAAAAATGGATGGCTTGACTCCCTCTTCCATCAGCAGCTACACTATCTAGGACATAAGCCCATGCATTAAACAGGAGAGAGGGCTTGTCCATCTGGAGAATAGCCAGTGGACCATCCATTCTGCACTCTTGGTTTTCAGAGTCCCCCCAGGTACATCCAAACGGTAATGCTTTTGGGGGGTAATGCTTTTGCTTGACAGAAATGTCAGGATGAAAGACTTAAACATTGAGCTTCTTGGAGTGATAATTTAGGGCTGTATTGTTACTAAGGTGAAACTGTAAGAAATCATCCTGGGCAGGGGACTGACACAGAAATAGAAGTCACAAGGGAAAGATATCATCTTTGGCAATATCCATCCTACATATCCAGCTTGTAACCTCATGTCTGACATGACAAAACACAAGAGACCCACTGAGTGCCCACATAAACCTGGAGTCGGCCCAGCTGATAACCTTCTTTGACTTCTGACTAGTGTTCACTGGACCCGAACGTCAAAGTTTAGGTCTGTGCCGAACCTTGCGAGTTCAGGTTCCTTAGCTGGGTTTCGGAGTTCAGCTTAACACTAAAGCCGGTTGACAGGCTACTGAGCAGCCTAATGACCAGCTTTTAGCCATCCTTGAAGCCAATCAGGTCGGTCTTCATTGCCGACCATCTCACTCCTCCCCGCCCCTTACCAATTAGGAAGGGGAGTAGGCAGGGCCAGGCTGCAACAGGGGGTGGCTGCAAGATGAAACACAGCACTCTGCCTTCCGGGGTAAGATGAGGGCTCTGTCACAGTCTGCTATAGGCAGATGTTGGGGCGCTCTGTCACAGTCTGCTGTGGGGTGATGTTGGGGGGCTCTGCCAAAGTCTGCTATGGGGTGATGATGGGGGTCTCTGTCACAGTCTGCTATGGGGTGAGTCTGGGGGGCTCTGTCACAGTCTGTCACATAGTGCTATGGAGGCGATGGGGGATTCTGCCACATAGTCTGCTATGGTGATGATGGGGGTTGTTGTGCCACACAGTCTGCTATAGGGATGATGGGGTTGTTGTGCCACACAGTCTGTTATAAGGATGATGGGGGTTGTTCTGCCACACAGTCTGCTATGGTGATGATGGGGGTTGTTGTGCCACACACTCTGCTATGGGGATGATGGGGTTGTTGTGCCACACAGTCTGTTATAAGGATGATGGGGGTTGTTCTGCCACACAGTCTGCTATAGGGATGATGGGGGTTGTTCTAACACACAGTTTGCTGTGGGAGTAATGGGGGTTTTTCTGATACACAGTCTGCTTTGGGGATGATGGGGGTTGTTCTGCCACACAGGGGCGGGCTGGCCATCGGGAGAACCAGGCAAAATCCCGGTGGGCCTCGCCTGCCCCACACTTCCACAATGTGAAGTCATGCTGATGCAGCAGTCAGTATGCAGGCTGCTTGAGTTCAGTGTTTTTTGAGTGGCCAGGCAGCAACATGCAGGGTAGTCAGGGGCCGCACATCAGTAGGTCAATGATTAATAAAATGTCTCTCTATCTTTCTAAATCGCACCTCGGGCTGCGTCCTGGCGGCCTGTACCTTTATCCTTCATAGTAAGTCAACAGCCGTCAGCCCAGCCATTCAGTGCCTGACAGCAGCGTAGGGGTGGCTGGGAGAAAATGACGTCATTCCCAGCAGTGCTGCTCATCGAGGATGTGAATGGCGGCTGCTAGTTTACCATGAAAGAGAAAGATAAAGGCTGGTGGGAGTCAGGGAGAGAGAGAGAGAGAGAGAGAGAGAGAGAAGTTTTATTCTCTCTTATTATAGTATTTAGCTACTGATGTCTACCAAAACGTACAACAGCATGGGGCACTCACATTGTTTTGTGCTTTACTGAAGCCCCCTGATTTTGGATAAGCCCTTCTGTGAAGCCCCCAGTTCTGGCAGATTTGTTTTACCTTATTCCACATTTCCATGGAGCATGTGTCATCCAGACCGACATCCCATTGGCTGCTCACCTCTGGCTGTTTACGGCTCTGCTGCCCAGGGATGCCAGTTGCTCTCTGTGCAGGCGTCATGGGATCACCAGAAAAATGTGAGTTTTCTCGGTTTGGGATGCCCAGCTGTGTGAAACCCATCCTGCCTACGCATGGCCATTCAGTTGTGGCAGGCATGGCCGAACATAGCAAAAAGAGGATGTGAGTGATGCTGCCGCCGGCCGCGCATGATTTGAGGGCTCATTGGACCAGTAAGAATTCCAGGTGAATGGCAGAGTTTCACACAACAGGGCACCCCAGTTCATAAAGCTCAGGGAGAGGAAATCAGCCAGCCCTGGAGTCTCTTAGATGCCATGGTCAGTTTTGGTCCACTTTAAGGTAGGCGTGTGGTCACAAACACAGCATCCACTAAATGTTTGTGTAATGCTGAAGCACACTTAAATGTACTGCAAGGCTTTTATTCTGTTTTGCCTCTGTCCTTCTCTTTTTCACCTTTCTTCACATTTCCTGCCTCTCCTATTCTCAGCATTCTGCCCCTCCTCCCTCTCGTCTCCACATTCCCAACATCTCTCTCTCTTTTTCATATTTCCCCCATCTTTAGTTTTTTTCCCATATTCTCTACCTCCTCCCTCCCCTTTGCATACTCCATGTCTTTCGCTTTTACATATTCCCTCACTCTTGCTCACTTTTAGTATTTTTCACCCATTTTACTTTTTACCACATTCCTTCACTCTTCACTTTTCCATATTCCCTCCAACATTTTCTCTTTTCCACATTTCCTCAGTGTTTCTTCCAATTCACATTGCCTCTTTCTTTTTTGTCTCTCCATATGAAATGTCCTTGTTTGTTTTCTTTTTTTACATTCCTTTCTCTCTCTCTCTTTTCCATGCTCACGACATTTATTTTTTTCCAATTTTCTCTCCTCCTGGGGGCAGCTGATTCCACAGCCAAAAAATATTGTGTGGCATCCTCAGCACCATTCAGCATGCGATCACCCTGCTGTTATAGGTTAGTGGCAGCGTGTGTACAGCTGGAGGGCATATGAATACAACCTAACACACTAGGGACCCAGGAGTGAGGTAAGTTAGCTGCCCAAAAACTGTTTTTTTAAACTAGCGAGGCATCCCAATTAGACATGCCAACCTGAAAGGGTATCGAAGGTTGGTACCCTTTAATACATCTTTTCATATCTACTCTCTTTCTCTGTAGTTATTTTGTGGGAATATGTGTGTTTGGGTGCCATCCTGAAGTTTTACACAGGGCACCTCTTAACCTGGGTAAAACAAAGGAGGGGGAATGAAAGAAAAAGAGCTGGCAGAAGAAATGTAATGACAGGAGAAATGGGGTAAACAGAGAATTAGGGTTAGATATTTAAAGTAAAAGTGTAACTGAGTGGACCCTCTTAGCTCATGCCTCCCAACTGTCCCGATTTTCGCGGGATTGTCCCGATTATTTTCCCAAATCCCGCGGTCCTGGATGTTAGTGTGATGTCCCGGGACGCCCTGCAGTGTGCCCAGGGCTGCCACGACACGGCCGGCGCCTTCTAATTAGTTTACACTGTCCGGCAGGTGATTAAACAATGGCCAGTGCCTGACAATGACAGCGCGCGTGGGGGGGGGGGCGGGCATTGGTCGGCTGGGTGGTCGGGGGGCGGGCGTAGGTCGGCTGGGTGGTCGGGGGGCGGGCGTAGGTCGGCTGGGTGGTCGGGGGGCGGGCGTAGGTCGGCTGGGTGGTCGGGGGGCGGGCGTAGGTCGGCTGGGTGGTCAGGGGCTGGGTTAACTTACTGCAGGCTTGCAGGTCTGAAGGCAGCAGACATCACATTGCTGGAGGATCTGCGAGCAGCGGGGCGGGTCAGTCATTCTTATGGGCGGAGTCCATTGTGCAGGCAGCAGATTTAAATTTAGTCTAGACCCCGCCCAGAAAGACGTCTGACCCGCCCCCTACTCCCAGGGGGGCTGTGCTGGGAGTGATGGAATAGGATGGGGCGGGGCTGAGCTGCATAGTGAGGCTGCAGATCATCCATCCTCCATCACCTGGGTAGCAAGTATGATCCCCTGTGTGTTCTTCTGTCTTTTATACATGTACACTGTTATATTACACAGTTATATCATCAATCGGTACCCCCTTACCCCCCTCCACAGCAGTCAACCCTCACCTTAAAGTGGACCAACACCCAGGATTTTCACTATCCTGGGTTTTGGTCCACTTCCCCGGGGCACCCCGATCGGGGATGCCCCACTGCGTGAAACCCCCCAGATCACTCATATCAACTCACCTGACTGCGGTCCTACGGCGCATGCGCTGCCGCTCGTCCAATCAGCACCCTCAGAGCCGCTGTGGTATGCGCGTCCAACCACAGCGGCTTCGAGCGTGCTGGCGGACGCATCTCATGCTTCTAACAGGGAGCGCACCTGCGCCGGCCATTCACAAATGCCTGGTGTGGGCATGTGTCCCCTGCTAGAGAGAAGCGCGAGATGCGGCCCACGCATGCGCTGTTGGACCTGGAGTAAAGTAAGGTTTCTGGGCGTCCTGGGGGTTTCACACAGCGGGGGCATCCCGATTTTGAATGCCCCGCAGGGAGGGATCGGATAGGCCTGGGAGATTCCCGGGCCGATCCTCATGGTCCACTTTAATACCCCCACCCTGCCTTCCAATCTGCACCCCCACCTAAACCCTTTACCTAGCCTCCAATCCACACCCTTTGCCCCCTCTCTACCTGCTGACCTACACCCCTACTAAAACCCACGCTGGGATGCCTCACACAGCAGGGCATCCCGATTTTGGATGCCTCGGGGGGAGGGAATCGATTGTTCTCAGGGCGATCTATTCCCTCCCCCCGGGGCATCCCAAATCAGGATACCACACTGGAGAGTGAAAAAACTGGGGGTGGGTCCTTTTTAAAAGTGTACAGTATGACAATTAACGTTAAATATACATTTAGAAATGTCTAGTAAATACTATTCTTTATTTTTTAAATAATTTTTTCTAAGGAAAGAAGCTCCTCAGGTTCAATGTGTGGGAAATATGGCATGGTTGGGGGGCGCGACAGGGGGTGGAGTCGGGGGTGTGACAGGGGTGGGGTCAGGGGTGTGGCCTGGGTGGGGTCAGGGGCGTGGCTTGTCCCTCTTTCATATCTTCAGAAGTTGGGAGGTATGTTAGCTGTCTGCAGTGAGTAGGGAATATACTGAGCAGTCATCTGTTGATGCAGGGTCCCTTCTGCATCCAGTCAACAAGAGAGCCTTGCCCCCTCATGACTCCTAGCCATGGCTCAGCATAATCCGCCTCCTGGTCCCCATAGTGGGGCCAGGAGGAGTTGATAGCAGCAAAATGACAGGGCTGTGGCACATATATATATATAATATATATATATATATATATATATATATACATATATATATATATATATATATATATATTATTTTTTTTTTTATATATACCTATATGTACAGTGCTGCGATTGCAAAGTGTTAGCGATTTAAATCACTAGCACACATGCGATTGCATTAGAACAGTGATCAACAAGCTCTAATGCTTGCGATTACTGTCGCAAAATAGCTAAACGCAGGACTTTTAGGATGCAATTAAAATCGCCAATCGCAGATATGAAAGGGCCTGGGCTAGGGCCAGACACAGTATAGCAGGGCCTGTGCGACCAGAAAATTCCCGGGCCGTTTTATGTCCCCAGTCCGCCCCTGCTGCCACACAATCACAAGCAATAGCGAAAATGGGGGCTGTTCTGCCACATAGTCTACTATGGTGATGATGGGGGATTCTGTCACACAGTCTGGCATGGAGATGGATGGGGGTTGTTCTGACACACAGTCTGCTATGGGGCTGCATGGGGGTTGTTCTGACACGGGGAGGCTGATTCATTAATAGCGACAGATAGCGACTGTTGAGCGACTGTAGCGGTATTTTGACAGCGACCGCTAGTAGTCGCTGTGCTTGGCCATTGTTCGGTGGATGATAGCGGTGTGCCGTAATGTTGAATACAAGATGCTGAGTCGCTATTTGACAGGTTCGCTGTTGTATGGGAGGGCATGATAGCGACTGGACATAGCGACCGGCACCCACCATATTCATTAAAAAATCAGCCTTAAAAATTCCTAGCGCTGTGAAATGCATGTTTAAATCCCAGAGCGTAGTAGGCGATGTGTTAAAAGTAGTTTTTTAACCCCCTAACCACCCAAAAAAAATGGAATGATTTTGAAATAATATTCAAACCAGAATAGTTTAAAATCAGACCTGTAATATCAATTTTGCAAAAAAAAAATTTTTTTTTTAAATCCCCAAAAAAATACATTTTCAAAGGAAGAAGTGTTCACAGATTTTTTTTTTGGAAATTAAAAAAAAAAAATATATATTAAAAAATAATTATTAATTAAAATACATTCTGCCATTGAAATGCATTGGAGAGCGCCAGGTAGCGAGAGGTCATACCTGTCGCTGTTCAAGGATGTTCGCTGGCGCTGTGGGATGAGGCCGGGATAATGATGAATGAGTTGCTAGGTGGCGCTATCTCAGTCGCTAAGCAGTATCGGCTTGATAAATGTGTGATTGTGGAGGGGAGCCGGAGTTCTAGTTGCGGTACCTGGCTTTACTGGCCGGCTCCCCAGTCGCTATCTGTCGCTATTCCTTGATAAATAAGGCCCACAGTCTGCTATGGGGATGCATGGGGGTTATTCTGACACACAGTCTGCTATAGGGATGGATGAGGATTGTTCTGTCACACAGTCTGCTATGGGGATGGATGGGGGTTGTTCTGACACACAGTCTGCTATGGGGATGGATGGGGGTTGTTCTGACACACAGTCTGCTATGGGGATGGATGGGGGTTGTTCTGACACACAGTCTGCTATGGGGATGGATGGGGGTTGTTCTGAAACACAGTCTGCTAAGGGGATGGATGAGAGTTGTTCTAACACACAGTCTAATATGAGGGTGACGGGGACCAGAGAGTCTGCTATGTGAATGATGTTAGTTGTTCTGCCACAAAGTCTGCTATGGGGATGATGGGGGTTGTTCTGTCACACAGTCTGCTATGGGGATAGATGGGGGTTGTTCTGAAACACAGTCTGCTATGGGGATGGATGAGAGTTGTTCTAACACACAGTCTGCTATGGGTATGATGGAGGGAATCTGTCACACATTCTTCTATGCGGATGATGGGGGTTGTTCAAACACACAGTCTGCTATGATGGTGATGTGGGATTTTGCCACACAGTCTGCTATGTGGATGATGAGGGTTGTTCTACCACACAATCTGGTATGAGGGTGACGGGGACCAGAGAGTCTGCTATGTGGATGATGGTAGTTGTTCTGCCACAAAGTCTGCTATGTGGATGATGTTGGTTGTTCTGCCACAAAGTCTGCTATGGGGATGATGGGGGTTGTTCTGTCACACAGTCTGCTATGGGGATGATGAGGGTTGTTCTACCACACAGTCTGGTATGATGGTGACGGGGGCCAGAGAGTCTGCTATGGGGATGAAGAGAGTTTTTCTGCTTCACAGTCGGCTATAGGGATAATGGGGGTTGTTCTGTCACACAGTCTGCTATGGGGATGAAGGGAGATGTTCCGCCACACAGGGCTCTGTCACACAGTTTGCTATGGGTTTTTAAGGGCTTCTTCTTATTTTTTAAAGGATACATAAAATTAGTACTATCCCTACCCCTATTTTGTACAGCGTAATCACCCTAGTGTTCCCCTCGATTTGCAGCCCTCTAGCCCTTGCAAGCACATTTTACTGCCATTCTTAGCCCCCCCCCCCAAATCCAGGTCCAAATTGATTTCAATGGAGTTCGGGTATGGCGGCAAGTTCGGCTGTGTGGGTTCGCCCATCACTACTTCTGACCCAGCTTTGTCTGATAACCTACTTTGGCTATTTGAAACTGTGGCTACTGACTAGGCTTTTGTATGGCCACTGCTCCTGCAATGGTTGCTTGTCTATGCTAGAATCAATTACTGATACCCATGGCTTATGTGTAAAAAGCAGGGCTCTCCATGGACAGCCCACTATGTTTTTAATGCCTGTGACAGTGGACTCATTTAGCTAGACAAACTAGAATCTTTGCCTGCACCAATATAGTAGGATGTCCAATGGCACATAACAGGAGCAATCAAACTTCTATAGTCAGTGCAAGGTTGTGGGCCACCTAGACCCCTTTATTAGGTAAAACTGAACAAATTTCCAAAGTAGCCCTGAAACCTTTTACCTTATGGAATAAAGAAACTTTAATTTTTGAGTTGCGTGTCAGTGAACTGCCTGCACATTGATGCATGACAGCGCTAACTGCTCCCACATGAGCACCCTGAATACCCACCCTGAATTCAGCAGCAAATGTATTACTAAAAGTATCTTTTTCTGGATGAAAGTTATTCTCCAGATCAGCACTAAGTACATGGCAAGTACTTCAGGATCTGAGAAGGCTGCAGGATTAATTTATTGTAATATTGTATTTAACATATTTAAACTCAATAATATCTTTTTAAATAAAGCTAAACAATGCTAAACTCCTAAAGAATGACACAATGCAGCTTCTGGCAGTTTCTGCCACCTAATGGGTTTATTTCACAATGAAGCTTGACCTCTAATTCTGCTTTGGAAGAAGTTCCATTTTGCATCTAATGGTGTTTATTATTCATATTTTGCTGCTGCTTGGATTTCAGGCAGCGGGAGGCTGGCAATACGTTCCACGACACCTCTGATTTGTGAAGCCCTCACAGATCTTGGAGTGAAATAAATGAAGGGGAGCTTAGCGAGGAAAGGGCTTTCTTATACCACTTTATCCCACAATGTTTTTCAGCTTTGAAAAGTAAATGTACTCTTTGCAGAGGGTTTTGTGAAGGCTCAAGGTTTAAAGGAAATAGAGGTATTCCAAAGATATAGGACCAAACCTAGGAGAGCAACATGAAAAATGGAACATAGCTGGGAGATTCAAGATTTGTTATTTTGATGACATTTTCTACATAGATTTACATAAATAGCTCAAAATAGATGTGCTACAAATAACTATATATATATATATATATATATATATATATATATATATATATATCAAAATAAAAGCCTCTTGACCCATTTTCAGCAAATTGCTTAAATTACTTTATAGTCGATAAAGTCATATTTTCTTTAGGTTCTAAGTATTAGACTGCCAAAAAGATAAATTAGAACATGTGTTTCCAACCTTTATTCATCAAGTACCACTTTGTATTTTCTAATTATCTCATGTACCACCAGGGTGGTAGGTATGGCTTATCAGTAGGGATGAGCAGATCCATCAAAGTTCGCGTTTTGCCAAACTTGCTGCTAAAGTTCCCTGGACTCAACCCGAACCTGAATATGTACCACATTAAAGTCAATGGGGGCCCAAAAATTGCTGTAAAATGGGGCTACCAAAGGGCTTGAGGACTGCAAATCAAGGGGTATACCAGGGTGATTGCCCTGCACAAAATGGGCTAGGGAAAGTACTCAAAACAATAACCAAAAACAAACAAAAAAAAACAATAAATACATACATAAATATAAACATTAATACATATATAATTAAATAAATACATATATACATAAATACATATATACATGAATATTAAATATAAACATAAATAATTAAGTAAATGAAAATATTACATTTTTTACAAGGGTGAGATGCCCAGGGGGGAGGTGGGGCAGATATGAAGAAAGTGTAGCCTGAAAAGGCGGAGGAGAAGGAGTGAACTATTCACTCAGGTGCTGGCACAGCCAAGACCTGTGGGATCCATGTCTGGTTTATCTTAAAGTGGACCCACACCCAGGATTTTAACTATCCTGGGTTTTGGTCCACTTCCGCGGAGCACCCCGATGGGCGGGGCATCCTGGGGGGTTTCACACAGCGGGGCATCCCGATTTTGGATGCCCCACGGGGAGGGATCTGATTGGCCTGGGAATCTTATAGATTCCCGGCCCGATCGGGCGGGGTGTTGGTCCACTTTAAGGAATGTAAGCATGTCTGCATTAGCGGTGGATAGGCAGATCCTCCTGTCGGTGATGACACTACCTGCAGTTTAGAACACACGTTCTGATAGGACACTTGCCACAGGGCAGGCCAGTACCTCCAAGACATAGAGGGCATTGCTCAATACTAGGAGGCATGTCAACAGGTAGTAATCTATGCGAGTCAAAGTCTGCCACCTTGTACTACAGGCCATATCCAATGGTGAAGGATGTGGCTGACAATTGAATAAGGTGTTCCACATTATGTCCATGCTCACCCTACCCTATGAGGTGATGCCAGTGCCCCTACTGCATTGGCGACTTGCTTCTCCTCCTCCTCGGCCTCATCCCACCACTGAGCCCTCAAAGTTAGCTGTGATCTCCGCTAGTAGTGCATCCCCCAGCATGCATTTCATTTTTCGATCCTGCTCCACTGCTGGATCCTGCTCACCTGCTACAAGGATGTGATGTTATCCTTATAGTGGAATCCTTATAGAAGTTCCTCTGCAGTGCAGGTGAGCTGCAGCAGGATGGGAATGCCGAAAGTGTGTGCACATGCTACGTACTTTATGCAGCAGCTCCGGCATCCCAGGATAATGTGCCAGGAAGCTCTGAACCACCAAGTTGAGCACATGAGCCAGACAAGGGATGTGCGTCAACCAGCCTTGGACCAAGGCTGCTACAAAGTTACGCCTGTTGTCACATACCATCTTGCCAAGCTTTAAGTGCAAAAGCAGCAGCCACTCATCTGTTTGCTCCTGAATGCCGGACCACAGCTCCTGGGTGGTGTGGGGTCTTTCGCCCAGGCAAATTAGTTTTAGCACCATGGCAGTGCTCAAATTGGTGGTGCAGGGGCTGTGCTGGCTGCATGAGGAGGAAGAGTAGGAGGAGGCTACAGGAGGCACCAACTTATTTCCAGCAATCCTGAGTGGTGGAAGCATATGCACCACAGGGGCAGGGGCAGGTGGATGGCCCATGGTATCCCAGCTAAGAGTGTCAATAGAGATGAGCGAACTTTTGACGACAAAAATCGTTTCGACCAGAATTAATTCGCGACTAATCGCTATTAAAAACGGCTATTTCTGAGCCTCCTAGAGCCTCAATAGGGTTGTAAACCATTCTGCCTTGCTGTAACACGCACAGGATGCGTGCTGGGTTAGTTAAATAATACTTTGAATAAATATCACATGCAGATCAGAGGCATCGCTAATAGAATCGCAGAGCGGCACAATTGAATTCAAGAGAGTTGAAGTGGCATCACTATGAGGGGCAGGAGCCCAAACATTGCTTTAAAGAGACACTGGAGTTGGCAGCAGCAGGAGCCCAAAAATTGGATGAATCACACCCTGGAGTTGGCAGCAGCAGCAGCAGGAGCCCAAACATTGGCTGAAAGAGACACTGGGGTTGGCTTCAGGAGCCCAAAAATTGGATGAATCACACCCTGGAGTTGCAAGCAGCAGCAGGAGCCCAAATATTACTTTAAAGAGACACTGGAGTTGGCTTCAGGAGCCCAAAAATTGGATGAATCACACCCTGGAGTTGGCAGCGGCAGCAGCAGGATCCCAAACATTACTTTAAAGAGACACTGGAGTTGGCTTCAGGAGCCCAAAAATTGGATGAATCACACCCTGGAGTTGGCAGCAGCAGCAGCAGGAGCCCAAATATTACTTTAAAGAGACCCTGGGGTTGGCTTCAGGAGCCCAAAAATTGGATGATTCACACCCTGGAGTTGGCAGCAGCAGCAGCAGGAGCCCAAATATACACTGGAGTTGGCTTCAGGAGCCCAAAAATTGGATGAATCACACCCTGGAGTTGGCAGCAGCAGCAGCAGGAGCCCAAATATTACTTTAAAGAGACACTGGGGTTGGCTTCAGGAGGCCAAAAATTGGATGAATCACACCCTGGAGTTGGCAGCAGCAGCAGCAGGAGCCCAAATATACACTGGAGTTGGCTTCAGGAGCCCAAAAATGGGATGAATCACACCCTGGAGTTGGCAGCAGCAGCAGCAGGAGCCCAAATATTACTTTAAAGAGACACTGGGGTTGGCTTCAGGAGCCCAAAAACTGGATGAATCACACCCTGGAGTTGGCAGCAGCAGCAGGAGCCCAAACATTACTTTAAAGAGACACTGGGGTTGGCTTCAGGAGCCCAAAAATTGGATGAATCACACCCTGGAGTTGGCAGCAGCAGGAGCCCAAACATTGCTTTAAAGAGACACTGGAGTTGGCAGCAGCAGGAGCCCAAAAATTGGATGAATCACACCCTGGAGTTGGCAGCAGCAGCAGCAGGAGCCCAAACATTGGCTGAAAGAGACACTGGGGTTGGCTTCAGGAGCCCAAAAATTGGATGAATCACACCCTGGAGTTGCAAGCAGCAGCAGGAGCCCAAATATTACTTTAAAGAGACACTGGAGTTGGCTTCAGGAGCCCAAAAATTGGATGAATCACACCCTGGAGTTGGCAGCGGCAGCAGCAGGAGCCCAAACATTACTTTAAAGAGACACTGGAGTTGGCTTCAGGAGCCCAAAAATTGGATGAATCACACCCTGGAGTTGGCAGCAGCAGCAGCAGGAGCCCAAATATTACTTTAAAGAGACCCTGGGGTTGGCTTCAGGAGCCCAAAAATTGGATGATTCACACCCTGGAGTTGGCAGCAGCAGCAGCAGGAGCCCAAATATACACTGGAGTTGGCTTCAGGAGCCCAAAAATTGGATGAATCACACCCTGGAGTTGGCAGCAGCAGCAGCAGGAGCCCAAATATTACTTTAAAGAGACACTGGGGTTGGCTTCAGGAGGCCAAAAATTGGATGAATCACACCCTGGAGTTGGCAGCAGCAGCAGCAGGAGCCCAAATATACACTGGAGTTGGCTTCAGGAGCCCAAAAATGGGATGAATCACACCCTGGAGTTGGCAGCAGCAGCAGCAGGAGCCCAAATATTACTTTAAAGAGACACTGGGGTTGGCTTCAGGAGCCCAAAAACTGGATGAATCACACCCTGGAGTTGGCAGCAGCAGCAGGAGCCCAAACATTACTTTAAAGAGACACTGGGGTTGGCTTCAGGAGCCCAAAAATTGGATGAATCACACCCTGGAGTTGGCAGCAGCAGGAGCCCAAATATTACTTTAAAGAGACACTGGGGTTGGCTTCAGGAGCCCAAAAATTGGATGAATCACACCCTGGAGTTGGCAGCAGCAGCAGCAGGAGCCCAAATATTACTTTAAAGAGACACTGGGGTTGGCTTCAGGAGGCCAAAAATTGGATGAATCACACCCTGGAGTTGGCAGCAGAAGCAGGAGCAGCCCAAATATTACTTTAAAGAGACACTGGGGTTGGCTTCAGGAGGCCAAAAATTGGATGAATCACACCCTGGAGTTGGCAGCAGCAGCAGGAGCCCAAACATTACTTTAAAGAGACACTGGGGTTGGCTTCAGGAGCCCAAAAATTGGATGAATCACACCCTGGAGTTGGCAGCAGCAGCAGGAGCAGCCCAAATATTACTTTAAAGAGACACTGGGGTTGGCTTCAGGAGCCCAAAAATTGGATGAATCACACCCTGGAGTTGGCAGCAGCAGCAGGAGCCCAAACATTACTTTAAAGAGACACTGGGGTTGGCTTCAGGAGCCCAAAAATTGGATGAATCACACCCTGGAGTTGGCAGCAGCAGCAGGAGCAGCCCAAATATTACTTTAAAGAGACACTGGGGTTGGCTTCAGGAGGCCAAAAATTGGATGAATCACACCCTGGAGTTGGCAGCAGCAGCAGGAGCCCAAACATTACTTTAAAGAGACACTGGGGTTGGCTTCAGGAGCCCAAAAATTGGATGAATCACACCCTGGAGTTGGCAGCAGCAGCAGGAGCCCAAACATTACTTTAAAGAGACACTGGGGTTGGCTTCAGGAGCCCAAAAATTGGATGAATCACACCCTGGAGTTGGCAGCAGCAGCAGCAGGAGCCCAAATATTACTTTAAAGAGACACTGGGGTTGGCTTCAGGAGCCCAAAAATTGGATGAATCACACCCTGGAGTTGGCAGCAGCAGCAGCAGGAGCCCAAATATTACTTTAAAGAGACACTGGGGTTGGCTTCAGGAGGCCAAACATTGGATGAATCACACCCTGGAGTTGGCAGCAGCAGCAGGAGCAGCCCAAATATTACTTTAAAGAGACACTGGGGTTGGCTTCAGGAGGCCAAAAATTGGATGAATCACACCCTGGAGTTGGCAGCAGCAGCAGGAGCCCAAACATTACTTTAAAGAGACACTGGGGTTGGCTTCAGGAGCCCAAAAATTGGATGAATCACACCCTGGAGTCGGCAGCAGCAGCAGGAGCCCAAACATTACTTTAAAGAGACACTGGGGTTGGCTTCAGCAGCCCAAAAATTGGATGAATCACACCCTGGAGTTGGCAGCAGCAGCAGCAGGAGCCCAAATATTACTTTAAAGAGACACTGGGTTGGCTTCAGGAGCCCAAAAATTGGATGAATCACACCCTGGAGTTGGCAGCAGCAGCAGCAGGTGCCCAAATATTACTTTAAAGAGACACTGGAGTTGGCTTCAGGAGCCCAAAAATTGGATGAATCACACCCTGGAGTTGGCAGCAGCAGCAGGAGCCCAAACATTACTTTAAAGAGACCCTGGGGTTGGCTTCAGAAGCCCAAAAATTGGATGAATCACACCCTGGAGTTGGCAGCAGCAGCAGGAGCCCAAACATTACTTCAAAGAGACCCTGGGGTTGGCTTCAGGAGCCAAAAATTGGATGAATCACACCCTGGAGTTGGCAGCAGCAGCAGCAGGAGCAGCCCAAATATTACTTTAAAGAGACACTGGGGTTGGCTTCAGGAGGCCAAAAATTGGATGAATCACACCCTGGAGTTGGCAGCAGCAGCAGGAGCCCAAACATTACTTTAAAGAGACACTGGGGTTGGCTTCAGGAGCCCAAAAATTGGATGAATCACACCCTGGAGTTGGCAGCAGCAGCAGGAGCCCAAACATTACTTTAAAGAGACACTGGGGTTGGCTTCAGGAGCCCAAAAATTGGATGAATCACACCCTGGAGTTGGCAGCAGCAGCAGCAGGAGCCCAAATATTACTTTAAAGAGACCCTGGGGTTGGCTTCAGGAGCCCAAAAATTGGATGATTCACACCCTGGAGTTGACATCAGCAGGAGCCCAAAAATTGGCCTAAAGACATAAATATGTTTTGCACCATTTGGAAAGTGTAAAACCTGGCACCATGCTGAATCTAGTCGCATGCATCAGGCATTGGTGGCTGATCCATCCCTGATTCATTTTGACAAAGGTGAGTCTCTCCACATTTTTAGTTGACAGACGAGTTCTCCTCGCCGTAACTATGGCCCCCGCCGCACTAAACACCCGCTCAGATGGCACGCTACTTGCCGGGCAGGACAGCTTTTCCAGGGCAAACTCTGCTAGTTGCGGCCACAAATCAAGTTTGGCTGCCCAGAAGTCCAGCGGATCCTCAAGGTGTGTTGGCATGGTCATGTCAAAGTATGACATGACCTGCTGGTTCAGGTCCTGCTCCAGGTCTTCCTGCTGCTCATGAGTAGCCTCACTATGCGGGTGTAGAAAGCTACTCATTAGCGACTGAAGACTGAGGCTGCTGCTGCTGATGGAGCTGCTGCTGCTGCTCCTGCCAACCCCCCCAGCGGCCATGGCAGTGGAAGGTGAGGTCCCTCGAGTCAGACCTGTGAGAGTATGGACCATGGCGCAGATAGGCATCGGCCAACTGCCTACGTAGAATGTCTTTGTAGTAGTTCAGTTTGTCCTCCCTCTCGGTGGGTTTAAAAAATGCCCCCATTTTGTGCCGGAAGCGAGGGTCCAATAAGGTGGACAGCCAGAAGTCATCCCGCCGACAGATGGAAACAATTCTGGGGTCACTACGCAAGCACGTGAGCATGCTTCGTGCCATTTGCGCAAGTGACTCGGATGGACTACCTGTCTCCATCTCCACTGCATACTGCCACGGTGTACTTGAGCCTACAGTGGAGGGTGAGGAGATGGCGGAGGATGAGGAGGCCGAGTCGCACGGTGTCACAGGCCCAACGGGCAGGAAGCGCGGAGGCCGAAGCGGCGTGACCTGTCCAAGTTGCTGCTGCTGCTGCAAAGGGACCACATTCACCCAGTGGGCCGTAAACGACATGTACTGTCCCTTGGGACTCTCCACCTCGGCTCGGCACAAGCCATCAGTTCTCTGAAAGGTGCAGATTCCACCACCTGAAAATACAACTACAAAGTGAGGGAACCTAGACTGATCTCTCCTACCCCTATACAAGGCCGCACACTGGGTGTAAAAAGATATATAAATAATTTTAATAGATACCATATGCATCAAAAAGACACCTTACAAGACATACACAGAGTTAAAAAACACAAAACACAAACAGGGGAATCCCAATCAAAGGTGACTATTACATGTAAATATCAGTGCTGTCGCCATATATATATATGCAATAAATTTGAATGAACAACGCTATGAATGGACCTGGGTCCATCAGAGACCTGGGTGACCGGACCAACACGTTGGAGGAAAGAGTGGATGAAATAGTGTCGGCCCTGGACTCTGGCGGGTCTGCCACCGCGGCTGTGCGAGAAGAGGTGTCCTTACTTCAACAAAAGCTGGAAGACCTGGAAAACAGATCCAGGAGAGAAAACGTCCGGATCCGGGGTCTCCCGGAGTCCATGGAGGATGTTCCCGCTACGGTCACAGCGTTACTTCAGGAACTGCTCCCTTCTATGCCAGTTGAGCGCCTGGAATTGGACAGGGCCCATAGGGCCTTGGGTCCCAAAAGATCGGACGGTCGCCCTACGGACATTGTCATCAGACCCACGTTTTATCGCACAAAGGAGGCTATCCTAGAAGCCTCTAGGGTGGCAACTAACCTCTCTTTTCGGAATTACGCCTATCAGATATTCCCAGATGTTGCCCCCCAGACGCTCCAGCGGCGACGGGAGATGAAACCGGGACTGGAGGTTTTGAAGTCGAATGGTATCAGGTATCGCTGGGGGTTCCCTTTTAAGCTGATGTTCTCCCATGCGGGCCGTCAGTGTGCTGCGGGCTCCCTCGGTGAGCTTCAGGGCCTCATCCGGGAGCTCGGCATACCCTTGAAGGACCCGCTTGTGGCCACGCCGGATCGGGCGGCCCAGCGGGGGTCCCAGCGTCAGCCGCTGCGGGCCATTTGGGAGAGGGTTCGCCCGCGGAGGAGACGGGACCGGGGGGCCGGCCACATGCCGCGCTCTGATTCGGACCCGGGTTGAGGTCTTTTAGCGTCAAGACGGGTCGGAGTTGGTGAGCTGCGCTTTGTTTCCAATTTTGGATAGGCTCTGCTGAACGAGCGCGGGGTCCATATGCCTATTTCCCTGGGTCCCGCCTTCTCCCCCCCCCCCCCCGAGTTACTTGTGTTTACATAGGTTATTTAGTTGAAGTTACAATGTTACACGTTTATGCCAACGGCTTCAACAATGTATTTTTCCTCCAGACCGGCCATCCACGGTGGCGAAAGCTGGGGACCCTTCTGCCCGCTTGAGGGGGAATTAGTGCCTGCCTTAGGCCCTCGGGGTACAGCGGCTCCAGGGCCCTGTGCCTGGGACGGCCTGCAATACTGTAAAGTAAAGTAATTTACCGAGTGGCGCGGGGGTTCCCCTTTTGGCTTGGGCTGGATGGACGGGCACGGGGGGGGCAGATCTCTTCCCCCCCCCTTGCCGGGTTGAATTAATAATGCTTACTGTTCTGGTTTCTGTCGGGCTTTATATCGGGGTGGTAGCCTGTGTCTCTGAGTATCACCCCCCACACTGTACGAGTTGTCCCGGACTGGGATGCCTTTGCCCCCAGTGCCTGGACGACTTCCTGCCTTGGCAGGAATCCTTTGGGTCTTTTTTGACCCAGAGGGTCTTCTTGGACTATGGTCCTTACTGTTTTTTGCCACGTGTATATGGTTTGCAATGTTATGCTTCCTTTTGTATGTTGTAACCTTCCCCTCATTTCCCTCCCCCCTCCCTTCCCCCCTCGCGACCAGCCTGCCTCCTCTGTCTTCTCTTGTGAAAACCAGACCCAATGGTGGGACTGACAGTTAAATTAATCTCCCATAATGTCCAGGGATTTAACAGCCCTGTTAAAAGGAGCAAAGCCTTCCATTATTATAAATCATGTAAGGCGGATATACTGTTCCTCCAGGAAACCAGGTTCTCGACCCACTCTAGACCCAAGTACCTAAGTAACCACTTTCCGGTGTCCCATATGGCCTGCGCTAGAGAAAAGAAAAGGGGGGTCCTGGTGGCCTTTAGGAAGAATCTTCCCTTTATTTGCTCTAAGGAAATTATTGACCCGACCGGTAGGTATGTCTTGCTACAAGGGTCTCTTTACGATGTTGACCTGACCCTTGTGACATATTATGCTCCTAATTCCTTTCAAACACGCTTTTTTAAACACCTATTGACGGTCATCTGTAACAACACTAAAGGTATCTTGCTAATGGGCGGCGACTCGAACATGGTACTAGACCCCAAGGCGGATAGACACCGGACGGGCCAAAGGGTGAGGGCGAGGGAGGAACTGGACCCCCACTCTGCCACGTTCAGGGACCTTTTAGACACCTCTGGCCTGTGCGATGTTTGGAGGGAGAGGAACCCCACCACAAGGGACTTCACGTTCTACTCTAACCCCCATGGCTCCTTTTGCAGGATCGATCACATTTTTGTCCCCCAATCTCTCCTCCCAGCTATGGTCAACTCCAGAATCTACAGCTCGACCTGGTCGGACCATAGCCCGGTGATGGCGGTGGCGGATCTCCTGATCCCAACCAGAAGATCCTTTACTTGGAGACTCAATGACTCCCTCCTGTGTTCTCAAGATACCTGCTCGAGGATCCATGAGGCCCTTAAAGATTATTTTGCATTAAATACAGGATCTGTCCGCTCCCCGATTACTCTTTGGGAGGCTCAAAAAGTAGTTATGCGTGGCAACATCATAGGTGTAGCTTCCCGTAAGAAACAAGAGCGGCAACAGCGTCAGAAGGAATTAATGGCGCGCTATGAACAAGCCGAATTGCTCTGGAAGAAAACCCCAAATGCTAGGAACAAGAAAGCTGTAGATAAACTTAGGCTGGAGCTCAACGTGCTTTTGGATGATCAGGCTGAGAAAAGGCTTCGCTGGGCCAAGCAAAAATTTTATGCTAGGGGCAATAAGCCCGACACCATGATGGCCCGGAAGCTGCGTGCAGCCGAACTGGATCGCCGGCAGTCGATAAAGCTTAAACTTCCACAGGGCACAATCACGGCCAACCCAGACAAGATCGTGGGGGCTTTCCGCGATTTTCTTTCAAATTTGTACTCAGCCTCCCCGAGAGCCGGCAATGCCGATCTCGAGAAATTCTTTGAGCGCGTTGAGCTGCCGCCTATTGCCCAAGATCATTTGGACCTGATGGATTCCCCCATTACCCCCCAGGAGATCCTCCTGGCCATTAAGGCCACTAAGACTTCTAAAACTCCAGGGCCGGACGGGTTTGGTGGTCTTTATTACAAGAAATTTGCACCCCTCCTGGTCCCCCACTTGGCCAACCTCTTTAACGCTATGTGTGCGGCGTCATCCATGGGTCCGAGCGCTTTGCTGGCGGACATCTGTATGATACCCAAACCAGATAGGGACGGTCTGATGGTTTCAAATTACAGGCCGATCTCTTTAATTAACACTGACGTGAAGTTGTTGGCCTAGGTACTGGCGGGCAGGTTGAACACATTCCTGGAAGGTATCATACATGGGGATCAAGTGGGCTTTGTTCCGACTCGGCAGGCTGGAGACAATATCAGAAGGGTGGTCCACCTGGTTCACCACGCTCGGACAAGGAATATCCCGGCTTTCTTGTTGTCCCTAGATATCCAGAAGGCCTTTGATACCATTTCCTGGGATTACCTGCTCTGGGTCTTACAGAGGTGGGGTTTTGGGCAGCGCTTCTTAGACTGGATAAGAGCCCTTTATAATGCCCCGTCGGCTCGTGTGCGCTATTTGGGTTGTAGCTCGGAGTCCTTCCACATTTATAGAGGTACTAGGCAGGGGTGCCCCCTTTCTCCGATCCTCTTTATAATGGCTCTAGAGCCTCTGGGTATAGCGCTTCGGCAGAACCAGAACGTTAAGGGGCTAGAGGTCGCGGGAGTTCAGCACAAGGCTCTCTTCTTTGCTGACGATGCCATGCTGACGGTCACGCAACCAATTACTTCTCTTCCAAACCTATTTCAAATGCTAGACCACTTTGCCCGCATTTCCGGTCTGGCTATAAATAGTGACAAATCTAGAGCATTAAACGTGTCCCTGGCACCTGAGTTGGTGGCCCATATTAAATTGAACTTTCCCTTTCAATGGTCAACGGAGCCGCTCCCGTACCTGGGGGTCCGGATCCCGGGGAGGTATGAAGACCTTTATGGGGCTAACTATCCATCCTTGTTTGGGTCCCTGGCGCGGCTCCTCGAGACCTGGATGCCGTATCCAATTTCCTGGCTGGGTCGGGTCAATGCAGTAAAGATGTCCATTCTCCCTAAGCTCCTGTATTTCTTTAGAGTGTTGCCGGTCTCGATCCCCTCCTATAGACTGCGTGCAATGCAAAAAAAGATCTTAGCCTTCGTCTGGGCTGGAAGGCGCCCGCGAGTACCTAGGCGTACGCTGCTTAGCCATAGGTCGTCAGGAGGGCTTGGAGTCCCTAACGTCAGCCTGTATTATAAGGCGGCCCAGATAGCCCAATTGATTCCCATGCATTCCCCATCGAAGCCCCCCCTCTGGACCTTTCTGGAGCTCCCAAACGCCTCCCCGACCCCTGTGGATGGTCTTCTTTGGATGGACGCGGCAGCTAGACCTAAGACGCTTAGTCCTTTGATGAGGCACTCCCTCTTGGTGTGGGACTCAGTAAAATATTCAGCCTCCCTGATGTCCCCTCACGCCCCCCTAGCGCACCTTTGGGGTAATCCGGCGTTTCCCCCGGGCTTGGACAATAGACCGTCCTTTAAGTGGTGGGAGGATCACGGCCTGCTTAGGGTGTGGGATCTCCTCTCGGAGGATGGCCTTATATCCTTTAGCACTTTGAAGGATAGGTATGCCGTTCCCCAGGGGGTCCTGTTTCAGTATATACAGTTAAAACACTGGCTGTCTCCCCTGGTTAGATTGGGGCTGCCCTTTAGGAGATGTACCCCTTTCGAGAGAGTTTGCGGAGAGGAGCCATTTTGCAGAGGGACAATATCTACGATATACTCTGCATTAAATGCCATGGGGGAGGGCACACATGTACATGTTGATAGGTGGGAACACGACTTGGGCCCGTGCACCCTGGGAGGGGGGTGGTCGGATATTTGGAAAACCGCCTCCTCATGTTCTATAAATGTCCTGACGACCGAGACGGCCTACAAAGTTCTATATAGGTGGTACTTGGTACCCAGCCGCCTCGGTAGAATGTTCCCGGGACAAACTAATACTTGCTTTAGAGGTTGTAATACAGAGGGCACTTTCCTCCATATTTGGTGGACGTGTCCCATGCTGACTCGTTTTTGGGCACAAGTTCACAAGATAGCTGGCAAACTATTTCGAACGTCTATAAGAAGAGACCCTTGGGTGGCCCTCCTCCATTGCAAACCCCCTGAGCTTTCCCGCAAGCAACATAAGCTATTTGTATACCTGCTTCTGGCGGCTAAACAAACTATTGCTGGAGGGTGGAAAAAGCAGACTATACCATTGTCGGAGGTGTCGGCCAGGATGAATGGATTTCTAGTTAACGAGAGGCTTTCAAGCATACTGACCGATACCCAGGACAAGTTCCTTTCCACTTGGGAACCATGGATACAACATGCCTGGCCTGACGCGCCAGCGGGTATACTGAGCTAGGTGATGGAGGCGGGTTGGTCTGCGAGGTCCCCCCCCCCCTTTTTTCCCATTTCTTCCCTTCGTCTTCCCTCCCAACCTACCTACCCTTTTTTAATATTGTTGTGTTTTTCCCTCCCCTTCCCCTGTTCTTTTTTTTCTTTTTTTTTTTTCACGACTTCTTCGCTGCTCGCGCGGTGGCCTGCCCTGCGCCGTCTTCCTGGGCCCCGGGGTGGGTGCGCCTTGCGAACGCTGGGCGGCCCGGCCCCAGGGGGCTGGGGGGGCGGGGGGGGGGGCTGGGTTGCGGCGGGAGAGCGAATGCGTCTGCTAGTATGGCTTCCCAGACCTGGGAGGCGGCGAGAAAAAGGAATTAATGCAAACAGACGCTGTCCAGTTGATAGTTTATTGCCATTAAACTCTGATGCGGCAGTTCTGCTATATATATATCACAGTTCTGTTAAATTGAATTTGTTCCTACTTCAATATATTGCTGTAATCTTACATGCTTCGTTATAATGGCCTCCCCTGCGTGGGATGGCTTTTGCACTATTCCTGGTCCGCTGACGGCCGTGCCTGTATCGCTCTTTTTCCAGTTCCAATAAAAATATTGAAACAAAAAAATACCCCGGGAATAACGAGCTGGCCAATGAGGCGCCGCCACGTCGCCACCCACACGTGGGCCCCGCCCGGCCAATGGAAATAGCCGTAAGGGCATCACGTCAGGCGCCACGCAGTTGGCGCCGTCATCAGCCGCAACAATCAGGAAGTGCCCGCGGCGGGCGTGCGGCCGGGCGCGCGGCAGGGCGGGCGCACTCCCCTGCAGTAGGAGGCGGCCACCCGCCGCGCGCACGGCCACACGCACCGCACACGAGCACTCCCCGTCCACCCAGCTACCGGGACAACACCCGAAGCGGATCCGTGGAAGGTGAGTATTCGGGGAGGGGGGGGAAAGGGGAAGTTGGAAGAATAAACAACAATTTTTTGGCAACAAGGTGTCATATTCTAAATCAGCAATCTCAAAATTCTCATGAAGTAAAATGTACATTGGGTGTTTGTAAACCCCCGAAATGCTGCTAATATATAAATTAAAGCCCATCCATATCCTCGCCAATGACCCGATGGACATATATAGAACAATACAGGGCGCATGAAAGCTGCCACTATTATAAGTGTGGGTCATGATTCCTGTGAAAACTATTATACATGGAAATAGAATAAAGCAAAGAACATAACAGGCCATCAAGGGCCAATTGCATCCTCCTGGCCCCGAGTGTGATGTCCAAGATTCTTTACAATTTATAATCGATGGACAAGTGCAATTCCCTCTACGTGGGCCAAATGGCGGAGAGGTCGCACAGCAACAAGAGTCCACGGGGGACAAGTCCCCATATTAGGGTTGTTCCGGTTTTCCTTAGTACATCATTGTGACATTCCATGATCTCCTTGGTGTAATATTCTAACATCCTTCAAGGGGTGTAAATGTCGTGATCCTTTGACCAACGCTGATGTTTCGAGCTGAAGCCACGCGTACTGCACGGACCACCACCAATTGGAATGCATAAATAAGGCCCAAGATCTTGTATCAGACAGTCGTCATGTACTAGTTAATAGGCAAAAAATGGAAAATTGAATTAATCACCAACAACAGTGCATATACTATAAAATATGCGATCAAAAATCAAAAAGACAAATGTATATGAAGGAGACTCTCAATAACCCTGGCATATAGCCAGTAACTACATAAAAATGTGCACAGAAAAAATAATCCAAAGTGTGATATCAGAATGAACATTGATTACAAAAAACATATATAATGAGATGTGAGATAAAAAGTGTAAAATAATAATGATGTGTACAGACTCAGATAATATAATGTGATGATAACACATTAATCACGACCCAGAAAGGGTGAGAACCCAAAGACCTCATTGATGCCGAACGGCGCCTGTGATCTCAGAGTGTAGATCCACCGAGATTCCTGTTGCTGCAACCTCCTTTTTAGGTTTCCACCCCTAATCCCCAATCGAACCTGATCCACAAAGAATATCTGTATCCCTGACACATTACTCTGATGGAAGTGAAGAAAATGTGAGGCTACAGGGGTCAGTTTCTGCCCATTCTCCTCATCTCGTGCTGCCAATCTGATGGTAGATAGGTGTTTCTGTATTCTCGCCTTGACGGCATTGGCAGTTTCCCCCACGTAATATTTAGGACATGGGCACCTAATAACATATACGACTCCATGTGATTTACAGTTGAGATGGTGTTTTAATTCTATGTCCCTCTGTGTGTACAAATATAGTATAGTATAGCGTTAGTCTTCTTCACCAACGGGCATATAGAACAATTGCCACAGGGCCTACTTTTGGCCCCTGGCTGATCCCGTAGCCAAGTGGGGGGAGCAGTGTAGTGACTGCTACAAAGTCTATCTCTCAGGTTGGGAGCCCTCCTTGCAGTCAAAAGAGGGCCCCTCCTGGTCCAAGTATCCAACCTTGGATCTGAACGGAGTACCGGCCAGTGGGTATTAAGGATGTTCCTGATTCTATTCCAATCATTATTATAATTGGTTATGAATCTTACCTCACTGTCTTGCTTCTTCATTTTGTAAGAGAGCAACCGGTCCCGAGGTGTCTCTATGGCTCTCCTGGCTGCCCGGTCGATGACTGGTTTCCACCATCTGAAAAGGGAGCGACTGCAGCACCAGCAACTTGGACAGGAGCACATTAAGCTTCTGCGCCGTAGGATGAGTGGGCGCATACTGCTGTCTCTTGGACATGGCTTCGCTGATGGATTGCTGGCGGGATGCATGACTTGGAGGAGGAGGAGGAGGAGCAGGAGCGACAGAGGATGGGTATGACGCACAGCTGCCTTCGGCTGAGGTGCTGGAGCCTTGGCTGGCAGAAATTGGGAGCTCACTTGGTGAGGAAGCAGACTGGACCACCCCTTGGGAGCCTCGGTTCTCCCAGGTCGCTTTATGGTGACGCATCATATGTAGAGATGAGCGAGTAGTATTCGACCGAGTCGGTATTCGATCGAATACTACGCTATTCGTCATACTCGATTTCGATCGAGTACAGCGGCGATGGCGCACTCACAATTCGTTTCCCCTCACACCTTCCCTGGCGCGTTTTTTACACCAATCACCATGCAGGGGGGGTGGGACAGGTCCTGGGAGGACGCTGGCATCGCGAGAACGGCGTCTACACGCATTGGCTGGAAAAACCATGTGACCTCGAATCTACAAAACTCAGCACTTCCTCTTCGTCAGCATTAGCAGCTTGAACTTAGTGAGGGATAGACGCTCACAGCAGGGAAAGACAGGCTGTAGCTGGCAGGGCCCCAGAAGCTCGGAATATCGCATTTACCACCATATATACCAGCCACCAGAAGACAAGAGAGTCATTAAGAGCCCTTATTAGGGCTACTATGCTGAACGGTATATAGCTCCTATGTAGGCAGGCAGGGCCCCAGAAGCTCAGAATATCGCTTTTACCACCATATATACCAGCTACCAGAAGACAAGAGAGTCATTAAGAGCCCTTATTAGGGCTACTATGCTGAACGGTATATAGCTCATATGTAGGCAGGCAGGGCCCCAGAAGCTCAGAATATCGCATTTACCACCATATATACCAGCTACCAGAAGACAAGAGAGTCATTGAGAGCCCTTATTAGGGCTACTATGCTGAACAGTATATAGCTCATATGTAGGCAGGCAGGGCCCCAGAAGCTCAGAATATCGCATTTACCACCATATATACCAGCTTCCAGAAGACAAGAGAGTCATTGAGAGCCCTTATTAGGGCTACTATGTTGAACAGTATATAGCCCATATGTAGGCAGGCAGGGCCCCAGAAGCTCAGAATATCGCATTTACCACCATATATACCAGCTACCAGAAGACAAGAGAGTCCTTATTATTAGGGCTACTATGCTGAACAGTATATAGCCCATATGTAGGCAGGCAGGGCCCCAGAAGCTCAGAATATCGCATTTACCACCATATATACCAGCTACCAGAAGACAAGAGAGTCATTGAGAGTCCTTTTTATTAGGGCTACTATGCTGAACAGTATATAGCCCATATGTAGGCAGGCAGGGCCCCAGAAGCTCAGAATATCGCATTTACCACCATATATACCAGCTACCAGAAGACAAGAGAGTCATTGAGAGCCCTTATTAGGGCTACTATGCTGAACAGTATATAGCCCATATGTAGGCAGGCAGGGCCCCAGAAGCTCAGAATATCGCATTTACCACCATATATACCAGCTACCAGAAGACAAGAGAGTCATTGAGAGTCCTTATTATTAGGGCTACTATGCTGAACAGTATATAGCCCATATGTAGGCAGGCAGGGCCCCAGAAGCTCAGAATATCGCATTTACCACCATATATACCAGCTACCAGAAGACAACAGAGTCATTGAGAGCCCTTATTAGGGCTACTATGCTGAACAGTATATAGCCCATATGTAGGCAGGCAGGGCCCCAGAAGCTCAGAATATCGCATTTACCACCATATATACCAGCTACCAGAAGACAAGAGAGTCATTGAGAGTCCTTATTATTAGGGCTACTATAATGAACAGTATATAGCGCATATGTAGGCAGGCAGGGCCCCAGAAGCTCAGAATATCGCATTTACCACCATATATACCAGCTACCAGAAGACAAGAGAGTCATTGAGAGCCCTTATTAGGGCTACTATGCTGAACAGTATATAGCCCATATGTAGGCAGGCAGGGCCCCAGAAGCTCAGAATATCGCATTTACCACCATATATACCAGCTACCAGAAGACAAGAGAGTCATTGAGAGTCCTTATTATTAGGGCTACTATGCTGAACAGTATATAGCCCATATGTAGGCAGGCAGGGCCCCAGAAGCTCAGAATATCGCATTTACCACCATATATACCAGCTACCAGAAGACAAGAGAGTCATTGAGAGCCCTTATTAGGGCTACTATGCTGAACAGTATATAGCCCATATGTAGGCAGGCAGGGCCCCAGAAGCTCAGAATATCGCATTTACCACCATATATACCAGCTACCAGAAGACAAGAGAGTCCTTATTATTAGGGCTACTATGCTGAACAGTATATAGCCCATATGTAGGCAGGCAGGGCCCCAGAAGCTCAGAATATCGCATTTACCACCATATATACCAGCTACCAGAAGACAAGAGAGTCATTGAGAGTCCTTATTATTAGGGCTACTATGCTGAACAGTATATAGCCCATATGTAGGCAGGCAGGGCCCCAGAAGCTCAGAATATCGCATTTACCACCATATATACCAGCTACCAGAAGACAAGAGAGTCATTGAGAGCCCTTATTAGGGCTACTATGCTGAACAGTATATAGCCCATATGTAGGCAGGCAGGGCCCCAGAAGCTCAGAATATCGCATTTACCACCATATATACCAGCTACCAGAAGACAAGAGAGTCCTTATTATTAGGGCTACTATGCTGAACAGTATATAGCCCATATGTAGGCAGGCAGGGCCCCAGAAGCTCAGAATATCGCATTTACCACCATATATACCAGCTACCAGAAGACAAGAGAGTCATTGAGAGTCCTTATTATTAGGGCTACTATGCTGAACAGTATATAGCCCATATGTAGGCAGGCAGGGCCCCAGAAGCTCAGAATATCGCATTTACCACCATATATACCAGCTACCAGAAGACAAGAGAGTCATTGAGAGCCCTTATTAGGGCTACTATGCTGAACAGTATATAGCTCATATGTAGGCAGGCCGGGCCCCAGAAGCTCAGAATATCGCATTTACCACCATATATACCAGCTACCAGAAGACAAGAGAATCCTTATTATTAGGGCTACTATGCTGAACAGTATATAGCCCATATGTAGGCAGGCAGGGCCCCAGAAGCTCAGAATATCACATTTACCACCATATATACCAGCTACCAGAAGACAAGAGAGTCATTGAGAGTCCTTATTATTAGGGCTACTATGCTGAACAGTATATAGCCCATATGTAGGCAGGCAGGGCCCCAGAAGCTCAGAATATCGCATTTACCACCATATATACCAGCTACCAGAAGACAAGAGAGTCATTGAGAGCCCTTATTAGGGCTACTATGCTGAACAGTATATAGCTCATATGTAGGCAGGCAGGGCCCCAGAAGCTCAGAATATCGCATTTACCACCATATATACCAGCTACCAGAAGACAAGAGAGTCCTTATTATTAGGGCTACTATGCTGAACAGTATATAGCCCATATGTAGGCAGGCAGGGCCCCAGAAGCTCAGAATATCGCATTTACCACCATATATACCAGCTACCAGAAGACAAGAGAGTCATTGAGAGCCCTTATTAGGGCTACTATGATGAACAGTATATAGCCCATATGTAGGCAGGCAGGGCCCCAGAAGCTCAGAATATCGCATTTACCACCATATATACCAGCTACCAGAAGACAAGAGAGTCATTGAGAGCCCTTATTAGGGCTACTATGCTGAACAGTATATAGCTCATATGTAGGCAGGCAGGGCCCCAGAAGCTCAGAATATCGCATTTACCACCATATATACCAGCTACCAGAAGACAAGAGAGTCCTTATTATTAGGGCTACTATGCTGAACAATATATAGCCCATATGTAGGCAGGCAGGGCCCCAGAAGCTCAGAATATCGCATTTACCACCATATATACCAGCTACCAGAAGACAAGAGAGTCATTGAGAGCCCTTATTAGGGCTACTATGCTGAACAGTATATAGCTCATTCTAGCTATATACACACTGCACACAACGGCTGCTTTAGTGAGGGCTAGCTGCTGCTGGAATAGGGACAGAAAGACTTCAGTGGTGTATTACCACCTATATACAAAACTATATACACTCTGCTCAAAACGGCTGCTTTAGTGAGGGGTAGCTGCTGCTGGAATAGGGACAGAAAGACTTCAGTGGTATATTAGCACCTATATACAAAACTATATTTTGCACTACTGTTTTGTGTCCTCTGTGCCAACAAAACACTGTTTTATACCCGTTGCGTATAGGCACCATTTCACCTTCTGGCAGTATACGGCTGTATAGCCAGGTGTTCTCCTAAAAAATATATTTATATTTGGCACTACTGTTTTGTGTCCTCTTTACCAACAAAACCCTGTTATATACCCCGTTGCGTATAGGCACCATTTCACCTTCTGGCAGTATACGGCTGTATAGCCAGGTGTTCTCCTAAAAAATATATTTATATTTGGCACTACTGTTTTGTGTCCTCTTTACCAACAAAACCCTGTTATATACCCGGTGCGTATAGGCACCATTTCACCTTCTGGCAGTATACGGCTGTATAGCCAGGTGTTCTCCTTAAAAATATATTTATATTTGGCACTACTGTTTTGTGTCCTCTTTACCAACAAAACCATGTTATATACCCGGTGCGTATAGTCACCATTTCACCTTCTGGCAGTATACGGCTGTATAGCCAGGTGTTCTCCTTAAAAATATATTTATATTTGGCACTACTGTTTTGTGTCCTCTTTACCAACAAAACCCTGTTATATACCCGGTGCGTATAGGCACCATTTCACCTTCTGGCAGTATACGGCTGTATAGCCAGGTGTTCTCCTTAAAAATATATTTATATTTGGCTCTACTGTTTTGTGTCCTCTGTGCCAACAAAAGACTGTTATATACCCGGTGCGTATAGGCACCATTTCACCTTCTGGCAGTATACGGCTGTATAGCCAGGTGTTCTCCTAAAAAATATATTTATATTTGGCATAACGCGTGGCCAAAAAAGTAAAACGTCTGAAATGCGGAGGGCTAGCGCAAAGGGACGTGGACGAGGACGGGGGCGCGGAAATGCTGGTGGGGGCACAAACCGCGTTGAAGCCAGTGGGGATACAATGCGTGCTGGTGAGGGGCAGCCAGCATTACGCTCATCCAGCTTCCCTGCCTTTATGGGACAGTTATGCGGGGGGCGGGGTACACCTCTGTTGAGGCCTGAGCAGCGTGAACAGGTGGTGCAATGGATGGCCGATAACGCTTCCAGTCACTTGTCCACCACCCAGTCATCCACACAGTCTCACTCTGACCCTCCTTCCTCCCAACCTGGCCAACAGAGTCAGCCCACCCTTGACCCCTCCCAGGACCTCTTTTCGGGTCCTTTTCCAGATGTGCTGCAAGAATCCCAGGAGCTAGCAGAGGAATTTGTTTGTAGTGATGCCCAAACACTTGAGAATCCGCCATCTCCTAGTGATGTGGACCCGGAACCAGCATCTGCTATCATGAGCGATGATGATGAGACGCAGTTGCCATCAAGGGAGGCTGTTGGAATGTCCAGTGGGCAGGAGGAGGGGCAGAGAGAGGAAGTGGAAGAGGAGGTGGTGGACGACGAAATGACCGACCCTACTTGGACAGGGGTGATGTCCAGCGGGGAAAGCAGTGGAGATGCGGTCTGCGCATCACCGAATAAGGCAGCAAGAGGCAGAGGACAGTCCAGAAGCAGAGGACAGTCCAGACAGAGAAGGCAGGCCACAGCCAGCAGGGCCGAAGCTCTTCCCGGCAGCAGGCAGTCGCGCGAAGCTCCCCCATCGAGGCCTCGTACTTCTGTGGTGTGGAGATTTTTTAATGTTTGCGCGGACGACAAACTGAGCGCGGTTTGCGCAATCTGCCACTCAAAACTGAGTAGGGGCTCTGAGAAGAGCAATCTGACCACCTCAGGCATGCGCCGTCACTTGGAAGTCAAGCACTGGGCTGAGTGGGAGAGAGCAAACGCAATACAACCTGCGCCCGGTCTTGCTGCCACTGCCTCTTCCCCTTTGTTGTGTGCTGCCACTGCGGTCCAGACCTCCAGACAGGACACCTCCACATCTGCCTCTGCCTCGGCTACTTTGGGGTCTTCTCCTTCAGCCCCCCCTTCCCCCGCATCTTCGTCTGCACCTTCCATCTCCTCGTCCCATCAACTGTCCATCTCGCAGGCGTTCAACCGCAGGCGGAAGTACGCCTCCAGTCACCCCCAAGCCCAAGCCTTAACCTGCCTCATCTCCAAACTGCTGGCCCTGGAGATGTTGCCGTTTAGGCTTGTGGAGACGCAGGCCTTCCGCGACCTGATGGCGGCTGCCGCACCTCGCTATTCCGTCCCTAGCCGCCACTATTTTTCCCGGTGTGGCGTCCCCGCCCTGCACCAGCACGTGTCGCGTAACATCAGGCGGGCCCTGAGGTACGCAGTCAGCGCAAAGGTCCACTTGACCACCGACTCGTGGACAAGCGCTTGCGGCCAAGGACGCTACATCTCTTTGACGGCACACTGGGTGAATGTTGTGGAAGCGGGGACGGGGTCGCAAACAGGGACGGCCTACATACCACCCCCGCCCAAGATTGCCAACACGGGTTCTGATAGACCCCCCTCCTCTTCCTCCTCCTCCTCCTCCTCCTCTGCCTTAACATCGCCCTCAGCCCCTAGCTGGAAGCGTTGCAGCACTGGCGCGGGGAGACGTCAGCAGGCGGTGCTTAAGCTCATCAGCTTGGGCGACAGGAAGCACAGCGCCGCAGAGGTGAGGCACGCCATATTGCAGCAGACAGAGATGTGGCTGTCGCCGCTGCAGCTAGGACCAGGCATGGTCGTGTGCGATAACGGCCGTAACCTGGTGGCGGCTCTGGAGCTTGCAGAACTCAATCACATACCATGCCTGGCCCACGTTTTTAATTTGGTAGTACAAAAGTTTCTAAAGACTTACCCCAACCTGGCAGAGCTACTGGTCAAAGTGCGGTGCTTGTGCGCTCACTTTCGGAAGTCAACTGTAGCTGCTGCTAGCTTAAAAAAAATCCAGCAACGCCTCCATTTGCCTCAACATCGGCTGTTGTGTGACCTGCCCACTCGCTGGAATTCCACCTATTGCATGTTGGCCAGGGTGTGTGAGCAGCAGAGAGCATTGATGGAGTACCAGATGATGCATCCACGCGTTCATCCAACTCAGCTCCCTCAGATTGCCAACCACGAGTGGCCATGGATGGCAGACATATGCGATGTATTGCGTATCTTTGAGGAGTCCACTAAGAAGGTCAGCAGCGAGGACGCTATAGTGAGCGTAACCATCCCGCTCCTATGCGTCCTTAAAGAATCGCTCATCGCAATAAGGGAGAACGCATTGCACACAGAGGAGACGGGGGAAGGAGGAGACGCAACGCAGGTAGACAGTCAGACCACACTTTTGTCTGCTGCTCGGTGGCAGTTGCAGGAGGAGGAGGAGGAGGAGGAGGAGGACAACGTGGAGGTGGCTGTGGAAGAGGATGCTGGCGGCGAGGGTAGCAGTCAGGCTGTGTGCGTCCCATTGGTTCAGCGCGGATGGGGCGGAGAGGAGGAGGAAGAGGAGGAAATGGAAAATGATCCTTCTGGTGGGGGCAGTGACGTCATGCCTACTCAGAGTCTGGCACACATGGCTGACTTCATGCTGGGCTGCTTTTCCCGGGACATACGTGTTGTCCGGATATTGGAGAACAAACTATACTGGGTCTTCGCACTCCTGGACCCCCGATATAAAGATAACTTCTCCTCTTTTATTCCGGTAGAGGAGAGGACGAATCGATTACTGGAATACCAGAGGGAACTCTTGCAGAACATGATGCAGATTTTCCCACCCAGCATCGCTGGCGGCAGAGAGGAGAGTGTCTCCCAGAGTCTGACAACATCGATCAGGCCCACAGCCACCAGGGGAACACTCTCCAAGGTGTGGGACACGTTCATGTCACCCCCTCGTGCAACTTCCATCACTGCGGGGCCCGCTATCAGCAGGAGGGACAAGTATCGGCGGATGTTGCGGGACTACCTGGCAGACCACACCCCTGTCCTCCCCGATCCCTCGGCGCCCTACACTTACTGGGTCTCCAAGTTGGACACGTGGCTGGAACTGTCCCTGTACGCCTTGGAGGTGCTTGCCTGCCCTGCCGCCAGCGTGCTATCAGAAAGGGTGTTCAGTGCAGCCGGGGGCATTATAACCGATAAGCGCAGCCGCCTGTCAACCGACAGTGCCGACAGGCTGACGCTAATCAAAATGAACAGCAAGTGGATTGACCCGGACTTTGCTTGTACAACAGTGGAAAGCAGCCAAGAGTGAAGTGCCATCTGTATGAAGTGCCATTTCCTCCTCCTCCTCCTCCTCCTCCTTAACCGCCATAGAATTGCTGTATTAATAAAAAAAATTATGGCTCACCTCTTGGGCTTAATACAATCAATTTTTAAGAGGTCTCAGCTCTTGGGCCTCCACACAATTTTTAAGAGGTCTCAGCTCTTGGGCCTCCACACAATGTTTGAGAGGTCTCAGCTCTTGGGACTCCACACAATTTTTAAGAGGTCTCAGCTCTTGGGCCTCCACACAATTTTTAAGAGGTCTCAGCTCTTGGTCCTCCACACAATTTTTAAGAGGTCTCAGCTCTTGGGACTCCACACAATTTTTAAGAGGTCTCAGCTCTTGGGACTCCACACAATTTTTAAGAGGTCTCAGCTCTTGGGCCTCTACACAATTTTTAAGAGGTCTCAGCTCTTGGGACTCCACACAATTTTTAAGAGGTCTCAGCTCTAAGCTTCCCTTACTGCTGGGGTGACACACTGTAACAAACCTCCTCCTGTAAGCTTCCCTGACTGCTGGGGTGACACACTGTAACAAACCTCCTCCTGTAAGCTTCCCTGACTGCTGGGGTGACACACTGTAACAAACCTCCTCCTGTAAGCTTCCCTTACTGCTGGGGTGACACACTGTAACAAACCTCCTCCTGTAAGCTTCCCTTACTGCTGGGGTGACACACTGTAACAAACCTCCTCCTGTAAGCTTCCCTTACTGCTGGGGTGACACACTGTAACAAACCTCCTCCTGTAAGCTTCCCTTACTGCTGGAGTGACACACTGTAACAAACCTCCTCCTGTAAGCTTCCCCGACTGCTGGGGTGACACACTGTAACAAACCTCCTCCTGTAAGCTTCCCTGACTGCTGGGGTGACACACTGTAACAAACCTCCTCCTGTAAGCTTCCCTGACTGCTGGGGTGACACACTGTAACAAACCTCCTCCTGTAAGCTTCCCTTACTGCTGGGGTGACACACTGTAACAAACCTCCTCCTGTAAGCTTCCCTTACTGCTGGGGTGACACACTGTAACAAACCTCCTCCTGTAAGCTTCCCTTACTGCTGGGGTGACACACTGTAACAAACCTCCTCCTGTAAGCTTCCCTGACTGCTGGGGTGACACACTGTAACAAACCTCCTCCTGTAAGCTTCCCCGACTGCTGGGGTGACACACTGTAACAAACCTCCTCCTGTAAGCTTCCCTGACTGCTGGGGTGACACACTGTAACAAACCTCCTCCTGTAAGCTTCCCTTACTGCTGGGGTGACACACTGTAACAAACCTCCTCCTGTAAGCTTCCCTTACTGCTGGGGTAACACACTGTAACATACCTCCTCCTTTAAGCTTCCCTTACTGCTGGGGTGACACAATGACACAAGAGGACATGTCTGACCACATCTCACACACACACACACACACAATGACAATTAGGGGTGGGGTCTATTTATTTTCCCCCTTGCCTATGCCATCTGTGGTTGTCATTAGGCAACGTGATTTTAAGGGGTGCAGAATTTTGTTCTTCTTTTTTGTACAGTTTGGCTTGGGGTCCATGGCAATGTAGAGGAAAGAAGGTTTCCTTGTCTTGTCTCACTTTACGTAGAAGTTATATTGTGTTTGGAGTGTATTGTTGAGTGGCAGTGATAGTGGCGTAATAGTGCGACTTGGGCGCGTTATATGCACCCAGACATGCTTCCCCTGCTGTCCCAGTTGCATTCCAGCAGTGTTGGCATCATTTTCAGGGTGGACTTGGTGACCTCCAAGTGGTCGAATTGAGATTTCCAAGTGGCGAGCATTTTTTTCCCATAGACTATAATGGGATTCGATAATCGGTCGAGTAGTCGAGTAACGCGGTCTATTCGAATCGAAATTCGAAATTTCGAATATTTCACTACTCGCTCATCTCTAATCATATGTTGACGCAGGGCCGTGGTGCCAACATTTGGACCCTGGTCACGCTTCACCTTTTGCCTACATATCTTGCATGTGGCCATGTTACCCTCCTGCGGATGCTTCAGGAAAAACTGCCACACTGCCGAGTAGCTACTTTTCCCACCCCCTGGCCTCACTGATTCACTGCTGCTGTTGCCAACTCCAGGAACCCCTGCTCCACTACCTCCCGATAAGGTAGACTGCCGCACAGCAGGTGCTCTACCCCGGCCCCGGCCCCGGCCGGCTCCAGCCTTTGGAATTGTGCCCCCATGCTGACTGCTACCACCTTGCTGCCTCAGCTGCTGACTCCGGGGCAACCTGCGCCCCTCTTCTCCTGATGATGACGATGAAGCCCCTTCATCACCCGGCTCCCAAGTGCGATCGGCTTCATCGTCATCATCATTATCACTGAGTTGTGGCTGTACGTCACTGATGTTCGTGGATTCGTCAACAGTGTCTGGCGCAGGAGCTGGAACGCTCGCAGCACCCACGACACTGTCCACATCACTATTTGTCTGCCTAGCTAGAGAAGCCACCTCCATTTCTTGGCTGGGCAGTAGCTGCTGACTGTCCTCTATCTGATGGTCCTCCTCACTAAAGAGTGGAGCTGAACCCAAAGCATAGGATACGTCGCTGGGGGAGGGAACGGCGTAGGACAGAGGCAATGGGAGGACAGGGACTGCTCTCGGGGCATGCCAACTCAGGGTTGTGTCAGAGGAACCTACCGACCCTAGACTGGGGGTCTCAGACGTAAGTTGTGATGATGTTGTTGATGAGTGCGTCAAGCAATCGACCACGGCAGATGCGTTACTGGTGGAGACCCGACCGCTAGCAGATACTGGCAGATTAGGTCTCTCAGCGTGACTCCTGCTGCTACTGGCCCCCAGTCTGCTGCGAGCTCTGCCTGCGGAATCTTGGCCTCTGCCACTCCTCTTTTCACTTCCAGGCACTTGTCTGCCCGACATAGTCTAACTGGCGTGGTAGTAGGTGATATTTTAAGAACCCCCAGGCAGCGGTGGGTCTATATGAAACAGAATATAATGCACACCAAAAGTGAGCAGTAACACTCAGCCTCCAACAGGCCTGCTTAGTGTAAATAAGAGAGCTGCTTAGTGTAAATAAAGAGGGGTATGGTATGTTACAGAATGGGATGCCCCAACAGGAGTGCACCTGGGACCAGTAGTAGCATGCACAGCAAAAGTGTCTTTATCAGGCCTAATTTCAATTAGAATAAGTGCAAATGGTTATGTTCTTAAATAGAGGCTGGTGTAGTCACAGAATGGGATGCCCCAACAGGAGTGCACCTGGCAGGCAGCAGTAAGAATATGCACAGCAAAAGTGTCTTTATCAGGCCAAATTTCTATTAGAATAAGTGCAAATGGTTATATGGTCTTAAATAGAGGCTGCTGTAGTCACAGAATGGGATGCCCCAAAAAGGAGTGCACCTGGCAGGCAGTAGTGCTATGCACAGCAAAAGTGTCTTTATCAGGCCTAATTTCAATTATAATAGGTGCAAATGGTTATGGTCTTAAATAAAGGCTGCTGTAGTCACAGAATGGGATGCCCCAAACAGGAGTGCACCTGGCAGGGACCAGTAGTGCTATGCACAGCAAAAGTGTCTTTATCAGGCCTAATTTCAATTATAATAGGTGCAAATGGTTATGGTCTTAAATAGAGGCTGCTGTAGTCACAGAATGGGATGCCCCAAACAGGAGTGCACCTGGCAGGGACCAGTAGTGCTATGCACAGCAAAAGTGTCTTTATCAGGCCTAATTTCAATTAGAATAAGTGCAAATGGTTATATGGTCTTAAATAGAGGCTGGTGTAGTCACAGAATGGGATGCCACAACAGGAGTGCACCTGGGACCAGTAGTAGCATGCACAGCAAAAGTGTCTTTATCAGGCCTAATTTCAATTAGAATAAGTGCAAATGGTTATGGTCTTAAATAGAGGCTGGTGTAGTCACAGAATGGGATGCCACAACAGGAGTGCACCTGGCAGGGACCAGTAGTGCTATGCACAGCAAAAGTGTCTTTATCAGGCCTAATTTCAATTAGAATAAGTGCAAATGGTTATATGGTCTTAAATAGAGGCTGGTGTAGTCACAGAATGGGATGCCACAACAGGAGTGCACCTGGGACCAGTAGTAGCATGCACGGCAAAAGAGTCTTTATCAGGCCTAATTTCAATTAGAATAAGTGCAAATGGTTATGTTCTAAAATAGAGGCTGGTGTAGTCACAGAATGGGATGCCCCAACAGGAGTGCACCTGGCAGGCAGCAGTAAGAAGATGCACAGCAAAAGTGTCTTTATCTGGCCTAATTTCAATTAGAATAAGTGCAAATGGTTATATGGTCTTAGATAGAGGCTGCTGTAGTCACAGAATGGGATGCCCCAAACAGGAGTGCACCTGGCAGGCAGTAGTGCTATGCACAGCAAAAGTGTCTTTATCAGGCCTAATTTCAATTAGAATAAGTGCAAATGGTTATATGGTCTTAAATAGAGGCTGCTGTAGTCACAGAATGGGATGCCCCAAACAGGAGTGCACCTGGCAGGCAGTAGTGCTATGCACAGCAAAAGTGTCTTTATCAGGCCTAATTTCAATTAGAATAAGTGCAAATGGTTATGGTCTTAAATAGAGGCTGGTGTAGTCACAGAATGGGATGCCACAACAGGAGTGCACCTGGGACCAGTAGTAGCATGCACAGCAAAAGAGTCTTTATCAGGCCTAATTTCAATTAGAATAAGTGCAAATGGTTATGTTCTTAAATAGAGGCTGGTGTAGTCACAGAATGGGATGCCCCAACAGGAGTGCACCTGGCAGGCAGCAGTAAGAATATGCACAGCAAAAGTGTCTTTATCAGGCCTAATTTCAATTAGAATAAGTGCAAATGGTTATATGGTCTTAAATAGAGGCTGCTGTAGTCACAGAATGGGATGCCCCAAACAGGAGTGCACCTGGCAGGCAGTAGTGCTATGCACAGCAAAAGTGTCTTTATCAGGCCTAATTTCAATTAGAATAAGTGCAAATGGTTATGGTATTAAATAGAGGCTGGTGTAGTCACAGAATGGGATGCCACAACAGGAGTGCACCTGGGACCAGTAGTAGCATGCACAGCAAAAGAGTCTTTATCAGGCCTAATTTCAATTAGAATAAGTGCAAATGGTTATGGTCTTAAATAGAGGCTGGTGTAGTCACAGAATGGGATGCCACAACAGGAGTGCACCTGGGACCAGTAGTAGCATGCACAGCAAAAGTGTCTTTATCAGGCCTAATTTCAATTAGAATAAGTGCAAATGGTTATGGTCTTAAATAGAGGCTGGTGTAGTCACAGAATGGGATGCCACAACAGGAGTGCACCTGGCAGGGACCAGTAGTGCTATGCACAGCAAAAGTGTCTTTATCAGGCCTAATTTCAATTAGAATAAGTGCAAATGGTTATATGGTCTTAAATAGAGGCTGGTGTAGTCACAGAATGGGATGCCACAACAGGAGTGCACCTGGGACCAGTATTAGCATGCACAGCAAAAGAGTCTTTATCAGGCCTAATTTCAATTAGAATAAGTGCAAATGGTTATGTTCTTAAATAGAGGCTGGTGTAGTCACAGAATGGGATGCCCCAACAGGAGTGCACCTGGCAGGCAGCAGTAAGAATATGCACAGCAAAAGTGTCTTTATCAGGCCTAATTTCAATTAGAATAAGTGCAAATGGTTATATGGTCTTAAATAGAGGCTGGTGTAGTCACAGAATAGGATGCCACAACAGGAGTGCACCTGGGACCAGTAGTAGCATGCACAGCAAAAGAGTCTTTATCAGGCCTAATTTCAATTAGAATAAGTGCAAATGGTTATATGGTCTTAAATAGAGGCTGGTGTAGTCACAGAATGGGATGCCACAACAGGAGTGCACCTGGCAGGCAGCAGTAAGACTATGCACAGCAAAAGTGTCTTTATCAGGCCTAATTTCAATTAGAATAAGTGCAAATGGTTATATGGTCTTAAATAGAGGCTGCTGTAGTCACAGAATGGGATGCCACAACAGGAGTGCACCTGGGACCAGTAGTAGCATGCACAGCAAACGAGTCTTTATCAGGCCTAATTTTAATTAGAATAAGTGCAAATGGTTATGTTCTTAAATAGAGGCTGGTGTAGTCACAGAATGGGATGCCCCAACAGGAGTGCACCTGGCAGGCAGCAGTAAGAATATGCACAGCAAAAGTGTCTTTATCAGGCCTAATTTCAATTAGAATAAGTGCAAATGGTTATATGGTCTTAAATAGAGGCTGGTGTAGTCACAGAATAGGATGCCACAACAGGAGTGCACCTGGGACCAGTAGTAGCATGCACAGCAAAAGAGTCTTTATCAGGCCTAATTTCAATTAGAATAAGTGCAAATGGTTATATGGTCTTAAATAGAGGCTGCTGTAGTCACAGAATGGGATGCCCCAAACAGGAGTGCACCTGGCAGGCAGTAGTGCTATGCACAGCAAAAGTGTCTTTATCAGGCCTAATTTCAATTAGAATAAGTTCAAATGGTTATGGTCTTAAATAGAGGCTGGTGTAGTCACAGAATGGGATGCCACAACAGGAGTGCACCTGGGACCAGTAGTAGCATGCACAGCAAAAGAGTCTTTATCAGGCCTAATTTCAATTAGAATAAGTGCAAATGGTTATGGTCTTAAATAGAGGCTGGTGTAGTCACAGAATGGGATGCCACAACAGGAGTGCACCTGGGACCAGTAGTAGCATTCACAGCAAAAGTGTCTTTATCAGCCCTAATTTCAATTAGAATAAGTGCAAATGGTTATGGTCTTAAATAGAGGCTGGGGTAGTCACAGAATGGGATGCCACAACAGGAGTGCACCTGGCAGGGACCAGTAGTGCTATGCACAGCAAAAGTGTCTTTATCAGGCCTAATTTCAATTAGAATAAGTGCAAATGGTTATATGGTCTTAAATAGAGGCTGGTGTAGTCACAGAATGGGATGCCCCAACAGGAGTGCACCTGGGACCAGTAGTAGCATGCACAGCAAAAGAGTCTTTATCAGGCCTAATTTCAATTAGAATAAGTGCAAATGGTTATGTTCTTAAATAGAGGCTGGTGTAGTCACAGAATGGGATGCCCCAACAGGAGTGCACCTGGCAGGCAGCAGTAAGAATATGCACAGCAAAAGTGTCTTTATCAGGCCTAATTTCAATTAGAATAAGTGCAAATGGTTATATGGTCTTAAATAGAGGCTGCTGTAGTCACAGAATGGGATGCCCCAAACAGGAGTGCACCTGGCAGGCAGTAGTGCTATGCACAGCAAAAGTGTCTTTATCAGGCCTAATTTCAATTATAATAGGTGCAAATGGTTATGGTCTTAAATAGAGGCTGCTGTAGTCACAGAATGGGATGCCCCAAACAGGAGTGCACCTGGCAGGGACCAGTAGTGCTATGCACAGCAAAAGTGTCTTTATCAGGCCTAATTTCAATTATAATAGGTGCAAATGGTTATATGGTCTTAAATAGAGGCTGGTGTAGTCACAGAATGGGATGCCACAACAGGAGTGCACCTGGCAGGCAGTAGTGCTATGCACAGTGTCTTTACCAGGCCTAATTTCAATTAGAATAAGTGCAAATGGTTATATGGTCTTAAATAGAGGCTGCTGTAGTCACAGAATGGGATGCCCCAAACAGGAGTGCACCTGGTAGGCAGTAGTGCTATGCACAGCAAAAGTGTCTTTATCAGGCCTAATTTCAATTAGAATAAGTGCAAATGGTTATATGGTCTTAGATAGAGGCTGCTGTAGTCACAGAATGGGATGCCCCAAACAGGAGTGCACCTGGCAGGCAGTAGTGCTATGCACAGCAAAAGTGTCTTTATCAGGCCTAATTTCAATTAGAATAAGTGCAAATGGTTATATGGTCTTAGATAGAGGCTGCTGTAGTCACAGAATGGGATGCCCCAAACAGGAGTGCACCTGGCAGGCAGTAGTGCTATGCACAGCAAAAGTGTCTTTATCAGGCCTAATTTCAATTAGAATAAGTGCAAATGGTTATATGGTCTTAAATAGAGGCTGCTGTAGTCACAGAATGGGATGCCCAAAACAGGAGTGCACCTGGCAGGCAGTAGTGCTATGCACAGCAAAAGTGTCTTTATCAGGCCTAATTTCAATTAGAATAAGTGCAAATGGTTATGGTCTTAAATAGAGGCTGGTGTAGTCACAGAATGGGATGCCACAACAGGAGTGCACCTGGGACCAGTAGTAGCATGCACAGCAAAAGAGTTTTTATCAGGCCTAATTTCAATTAGAATAAGTGCAAATGGTTATGTTCTTAAATAGAGGCTGGTGTAGTCACAGAATGGGATGCCCCAACAGGAGTGCACCTGGCAGGCAGCAGTAAGAATATGCACAGCAAAAGTGTCTTTATCAGGCCTAATTTCAATTAGAATAAGTGCAAATGGTTATATGGTCTTAAATAGAGGCTGCTGTAGTCACAGAATGGGATGCCCCAAACAGGAGTGCACCTGGCAGGCAGTAGTGCTATGCACAGCAAAAGTGTCTTTATCAGGCCTAATTTCAATTAGAATAAGTGCAAATGGTTATGGTCTTAAATAGAGGCTGGTGTAGTCACAGAATGGGATGCCACAACAGGAGTGCACCTGGGACCAGTAGTAGCATGCACAGCAAAAGAGTCTTTATCAGGCCTAATTTCAATTAGAATAAGTGCAAATGGTTATGGTCTTAAATAGAGGCTGGTGTAGTCACAGAATGGGATGCCACAACAGGAGTGCACCTGGCAGGCAGCAGTAAGAATATGCACAGCAAAAGTGTCTTTATCAGGCCTGATTTCAATTAGAATAAGTGCAAATGGTTATATGGTCTTAAATAGAGGCTGGTGTAGTCACAGAATGGGATGCCACAACAGGAGTGCACCTGGGACCAGTAGTAGCATGCACAGCAAAAGAGTCTTTATCAGGCCTAATTTCAATTAGAATAAGTGCAAATGGTTATGTTCTTAAATAGAGGCTGGTGTAGTCACAGAATGGGATGCCCCAACAGGAGTGCACCTGGCAGGCAGCAGTAAGAATATGCACAGCAAAAGTGTCTTTATCAGGCCTAATTTCAATTAGAATAAGTGCAAATGGTTATATGGTCTTAAATAGAGGCTGGTGTAGTCACAGAATGGGATGCCACAACAGGAGTGCACCTGGGACCAGTAGTAGCATGCACAGCAAAAGAGCCTTTATCAGGCCTAATTTCAATTAGAATAAGTGCAAATGGTTATATGGTCTTAAATAGAGGCTGCTGTAGTCACAGAATGGGATGCCCCAAACAGGAGTGCACCTGGCAGGCAGTAGTGCTATGCACAGCAAAAGTGTCTTTATCAGGCCTAATTTCAATTAGAATAAGTGCAAATGGTTATGGTCTTAAATAGAGGCTGGTGTAGTCACAGACTGGGATGCCACAACAGGAGTGCACCTGGGACCAGTAGTAGCATGCACAGCAAAAGAGTCTTTATCAGGCCTAATTTCAATTAGAATAAGTGCAAATGGTTATGGTCTTAAATAGAGGCTGGTGTAGTCACAGAATGGGATGCCACAACAGGAGTGCACCTGGCAGGCAGCAGTAAGAACATGCACAGCAAAAGTGTCTTTATCAGACCTAATTTCAATTAGAATAAGTGCAAATGGTTATATGGTCTTAAATAGAGGCTGCTGTAGTCACAGAATGGGATGCCCCAAACAGGAGTGCACCTGGCAGGCAGTAGTGCTATGCACAGCAAAAGTGTCTTTATCAGGCCTACTTTCAATTATAATAGGTGCAAATGGTTATGGTCTTAAATAGAGGCTGCTGTAGTCACAGAATGGGATGCCCCAAACAGGAGTGCACCTGGCAGGGACCAGTAGTGCTATGCACAGCAAAAGTGTCTTTATCAGGCCTAATTTCAATTATAATAGGTGCAAATGGTTATTTGGTCTTAAATAGAGGCTGGTGTAGTCACAGAATGGGATGCCACAACAGGAGTGCACCTGGCAGGCAGTAGTGCTATGCACAGTGTCTTTACCAGGCCTAATTGCAATTAGAATAAGTGCAAATGGTTATATGGTCTTAAATAGAGGCTGCTGTAGTCACAGAATGGGATGCCCCAAACAGGAATGCACCTGGCAGGCAGTAGTGCTATGCACAGCAAAAGTGTCTTTATCAGGCCTAATTTCAATTAGAATAAGTGCAAATGGTTATGGTCTTAAAAAGAGGCTGGTGTAGTCACAGAATGGGATGCCACAACAGGAGTGCACCTGGGACCAGTAGTAGCATGCACAGCAAAAGAGTCTTTATCAGGCCTAATTTCAATTAGAATAAGTGCAAATGGTTATGTTCTTAAATAGAGGCTGGTGTAGTCACAGAATGGGATGCCCCAACAGGAGTGCACCTGGCAGGCAGCAGTAAGAATATGCACAGCAAAAGTGTCTTTATCAGGCCTAATTTCAATTAGAATAAGTGCAAATGGTTATATGGTCTTAAATAGAGGCTGCTGTAGTCACAGAATGGGATGCCACAACAGGAGTGCACCTGGGACCAGTAGTAGCATGCAGAGAAAAAGAGTCTTTATCAGGCCAAATTTCAATTAGAATAAGTGCAAATGGTTATGTTCTTAAATAGAGGCTGGTGTAGTCACAGAATGGGATGCCCCAACAGGAGTGCACCTGGGACCAGTAGTAGCATGCACAGCAAAAGTGTCTTTATCAGGCCTAATTTCAATTAGAATAAGTGCAAATGGTTATGGTCTTAAATAGAGGCTGGTGTAGTCACAGAATGGGATGCCCCAACAGGAGTGCACCTGGCAGGCAGCAGTAAGAATATGCACAGCAAAAGTGTCTTTATCAGGCCTAATTTCAATTAGAATAAGTGCAAATGGTTATGGTCTTAAATAGAGGCTGGTGTAGTCACAGAATGGGATGCCACAACAGGAGTGCACCTGGGACCAGTAGTAGCATGCACAGCAAAAGAGTCTTTATCAGGCCTAATTTCAATTAGAATAAGTGCAAATGGTTATGTTCTTAAATAGAGGCTGGTGTAGTCACAGAATGGGATGCCCCAACAGGAGTGCACCTGGCAGGCAGCAGTAAGAATATGCACAGCAAAAGTGTCTTTATCAGGCCTAATTTCAATTAGAATAAGTGCAAATGGTTATATGGTCTTAAATAGAGGCTGCTGTAGTCACAGAATGGGATGCCCCAAACAGGAGTGCACCTGGCAGGCAGTAGTGCTATGCACAGCAAAAGTGTCTTTATCAGGCCTAATTTCAATTATAATAGGTGCAAATGGTTATGGTCTTAAATAGAGGCTGCTGTAGTCACAGAATGGGATGCCCCAAACAGGAGTGCACCTGGCAGGGACCAGTAGTGCTATGCACAGCAAAAGTGTCTTTATCAGGCCTAATTTCAATTATAATAGGTGCAAATGGTTATATGGTCTTAAATAGAGGCTGGTGTAGTCACAGAATGGGATGCCACAACAGGAGTGCACCTGGCAGGCAGTAGTGCTATGCACAGTGTCTTTACCAGGCCTAATTTCAATTAGAATAAGTGCAAATGGTTATATGGTCTTAAATAGAGGCTGCTGTAGTCACAGAATGGGATGCCCCAAACAGGAGTGCACCTGGTAGGCAGTAGTGCTATGCACAGCAAAAGTGTCTTTATCAGGCCTGATTTCAATTAGAATAAGTGCAAATGGTTATATGGTCTTAGATAGAGGCTGCTGTAGTCACAGAATGGGATGCCCCAAACAGGAGTGCACCTGGCAGGCAGTAGTGCTATGCACAGCAAAAGTGTCTTTATCAGGCCTAATTTCAATTAGAATAAGTGCAAATGGTTATATGGTCTTAGATAGAGGCTGCTGTAGTCACAGAATGGGATGCCCCAAACAGGAGTGCACCTGGCAGGCAGTAGTGCTATGCACAGCAAAAGTGTCTTTATCAGGCCTAATTTCAATTAGAATAAGTGCAAATGGTTATATGGTCTTAAATAGAGGCTGCTGTAGTCACAGAATGGGATGCCCAAAACAGGAGTGCACCTGGCAGGCAGTAGTGCTATGCACAGCAAAAGTGTCTTTATCAGGCCTAATTTCAATTAGAATAAGTGCAAATGGTTATGGTCTTAAATAGAGGCTGGTGTAGTCACAGAATGGGATGCCACAACAGGAGTGCACCTGGGACCAGTAGTAGCATGCACAGCAAAAGAGTCTTTATCAGGCCTAATTTCAATTAGAATAAGTGCAAATGGTTATGTTCTTAAATAGAGGCTGGTGTAGTCACAGAATGGGATGCCCCAACAGGAGTGCACCTGGCAGGCAGCAGTAAGAATATGCACAGCAAAAGTGTCTTTATCAGGCCTAATTTCAATTAGAATAAGTGCAAATGGTTATATGGTCTTAAATAGAGGCTGCTGTAGTCACAGAATGGGATGCCCCAAACAGGAGTGCACCTGGCAGGCAGTAGTGCTATGCACAGCAAAAGTGTCTTTATCAGGCCTAATTTCAATTAGAATAAGTGCAAATGGTTATGGTCTTAAATAGAGGCTGGTGTAGTCACAGAATGGGATGCCACAACAGGAGTGCACCTGGGACCAGTAGTAGCATGCACAGCAAAAGAGTCTTTATCAGGCCTAATTTCAATTAGAATAAGTGCAAATGGTTATGGTCTTAAATAGAGGCTGGTGTAGTCACAGAATGGGATGCCACAACAGGAGTGCACCTGGCAGGCAGCAGTAAGAATATGCACAGCAAAAGTGTCTTTATCAGGCCTGATTTCAATTAGAATAAGTGCAAATGGTTATATGGTCTTAAATAGAGGCTGGTGTAGTCACAGAATGGGATGCCACAACAGGAGTGCACCTGGGACCAGTAGTAGCATGCACAGCAAAAGAGTCTTTATCAGGCCTAATTTCAATTAGAATAAGTGCAAATGGTTATGTTCTTAAATAGAGGCTGGTGTAGTCACAGAATGGGATGCCCCAACAGGAGTGCACCTGGCAGGCAGCAGTAAGAATATGCACAGCAAAAGTGTCTTTATCAGGCCTAATTTCAATTAGAATAAGTGCAAATGGTTATATGGTCTTAAATAGAGGCTGGTGTAGTCACAGAATGGGATGCCACAACAGGAGTGCACCTGGGACCAGTAGTAGCATGCACAGCAAAAGAGCCTTTATCAGGCCTAATTTCAATTAGAATAAGTGCAAATGGTTATATGGTCTTAAATAGAGGCTGCTGTAGTCACAGAATGGGATGCCCCAAACAGGAGTGCACCTGGCAGGCAGTAGTGCTATGCACAGCAAAAGTGTCTTTATCAGGCCTAATTTCAATTAGAATAAGTGCAAATGGTTATGGTCTTAAATAGAGGCTGGTGTAGTCACAGACTGGGATGCCACAACAGGAGTGCACCTGGGACCAGTAGTAGCATGCACAGCAAAAGAGTCTTTATCAGGCCTAATTTCAATTAGAATAAGTGCAAATGGTTATGGTCTTAAATAGAGGCTGGTGTAGTCACAGAATGGGATGCCACAACAGGAGTGCACCTGGCAGGCAGCAGTAAGAACATGCACAGCAAAAGTGTCTTTATCAGACCTAATTTCAATTAGAATAAGTGCAAATGGTTATATGGTCTTAAATAGAGGCTGCTGTAGTCACAGAATGGGATGCCCCAAACAGGAGTGCACCTGGCAGGCAGTAGTGCTATGCACAGCAAAAGTGTCTTTATCAGGCCTACTTTCAATTATAATAGGTGCAAATGGTTATGGTCTTAAATAGAGGCTGCTGTAGTCACAGAATGGGATGCCCCAAACAGGAGTGCACCTGGCAGGGACCAGTAGTGCTATGCACAGCAAAAGTGTCTTTATCAGGCCTAATTTCAATTATAATAGGTGCAAATGGTTATTTGGTCTTAAATAGAGGCTGGTGTAGTCACAGAATGGGATGCCACAACAGGAGTGCACCTGGCAGGCAGTAGTGCTATGCACAGTGTCTTTACCAGGCCTAATTGCAATTAGAATAAGTGCAAATGGTTATATTATATGGTCTTAAATAGAGGCTGCTGTAGTCACAGAATGGGATGCCCCAAACAGGAATGCACCTGGCAGGCAGTAGTGCTATGCACAGCAAAAGTGTCTTTATCAGGCCTAATTTCAATTAGAATAAGTGCAAATGGTTATGGTCTTAAAAAGAGGCTGGTGTAGTCACAGAATGGGATGCCACAACAGGAGTGCACCTGGGACCAGTAGTAGCATGCACAGCAAAAGAGTCTTTATCAGGCCTAATTTCAATTAGAATAAGTGCAAATGGTTATGTTCTTAAATAGAGGCTGGTGTAGTCACAGAATGGGATGCCCCAACAGGAGTGCACCTGGCAGGCAGCAGTAAGAATATGCACAGCAAAAGTGTCTTTATCAGGCCTAATTTCAATTAGAATAAGTGCAAATGGTTATATGGTCTTAAATAGAGGCTGCTGTAGTCACAGAATGGGATGCCACAACAGGAGTGCACCTGGGACCAGTAGTAGCATGCAGAGAAAAAGAGTCTTTATCAGGCCAAATTTCAATTAGAATAAGTGCAAATGGTTATGTTCTTAAATAGAGGCTGGTGTAGTCACAGAATGGGATGCCCCAACAGGAGTGCACCTGGGACCAGTAGTAGCATGCACAGCAAAAGTGTCTTTATCAGGCCTAATTTCAATTAGAATAAGTGCAAATGGTTATGGTCTTAAATAGAGGCTGGTGTAGTCACAGAATGGGATGCCCCAACAGGAGTGCACCTGGCAGGCAGCAGTAAGAATATGCACAGCAAAAGTGTCTTTATCAGGCCTAATTTCAATTAGAATAAGTGCAAATGGTTATGGTCTTAAATAGAGGCTGGTGTAGTCACAGAATGGGATGCCACAACAGGAGTGCACCTGGGACCAGTAGTAGCATGCACAGCAAAAGAGTCTTTATCAGGCCTAATTTCAATTAGAATAAGTGCAAATGGTTATGTTCTTAAATAGAGGCTGGTGTAGTCACAGAATGGGATGCCCCAACAGGAGTGCACCTGGCAGGCAGCAGTAAGAATATGCACAGCAAAAGTGTCTTTATCAGGCCTAATTTCAATTAGAATAAGTGCAAATGGTTATATGGTCTTAAATAGAGGCTGCTGTAGTCACAGAATGGGATGCCCCAAACAGGAGTGCACCTGGCAGGCAGTAGTGCTATGCACAGCAAAAGTGTCTTTATCAGGCCTAATTTCAATTATAATAGGTGCAAATGGTTATGGTCTTAAATAGAGGCTGCTGTAGTCACAGAATGGGATGCCCCAAACAGGAGTGCACCTGGCAGGGACCAGTAGTGCTATGCACAGCAAAAGTGTCTTTATCAGGCCTAATTTCAATTATAATAGGTGCAAATGGTTATATGGTCTTAAATAGAGGCTGGTGTAGTCACAGAATGGGATGCCACAACAGGAGTGCACCTGGCAGGCAGTAGTGCTATGCACAGTGTCTTTACCAGGCCTAATTTCAATTAGAATAAGTGCAAATGGTTATATGGTCTTAAATAGAGGCTGCTGTAGTCACAGAATGGGATGCCCCAAACAGGAGTGCACCTGGTAGGCAGTAGTGCTATGCACAGCAAAAGTGTCTTTATCAGGCCTAATTTCAATTAGAATAAGTGCAAATGGTTATATGGTCTTAGATAGAGGCTGCTGTAGTCACAGAATGGGATGCCCCAAACAGGAGTGCACCTGGCAGGCAGTAGTGCTATGCACAGCAAAAGTGTCTTTATCAGGCCTAATTTCAATTAGAATAAGTGCAAATGGTTATATGGTCTTAGATAGAGGCTGCTGTAGTCACAGAATGGGATGCCCCAAACAGGAGTGCACCTGGCAGGCAGTAGTGCTATGCACAGCAAAAGTGTCTTTATCAGGCCTAATTTCAATTAGAATAAGTGCAAATGGTTATATGGTCTTAAATAGAGGCTGCTGTAGTCACAGAATGGGATGCCCAAAACAGGAGTGCACCTGGCAGGCAGTAGTGCTATGCACAGCAAAAGTGTCTTTATCAGGCCTAATTTCAATTAGAATAAGTGCAAATGGTTATGGTCTTAAATAGAGGCTGGTGTAGTCACAGAATGGGATGCCACAACAGGAGTGCACCTGGGACCAGTAGTAGCATGCACAGCAAAAGAGTCTTTATCAGGCCTAATTTCAATTAGAATAAGTGCAAATGGTTATGTTCTTAAATAGAGGCTGGTGTAGTCACAGAATGGGATGCCCCAACAGGAGTGCACCTGGCAGGCAGCAGTAAGAATATGCACAGCAAAAGTGTCTTTATCAGGCCTAATTTCAATTAGAATAAGTGCAAATGGTTATATGGTCTTAAATAGAGGCTGCTGTAGTCACAGAATGGGATGCCCCAAACAGGAGTGCACCTGGCAGGCAGTAGTGCTATGCACAGCAAAAGTGTCTTTATCAGGCCTAATTTCAATTAGAATAAGTGCAAATGGTTATGGTCTTAAATAGAGGCTGGTGTAGTCACAGAATGGGATGCCACAACAGGAGTGCACCTGGGACCAGTAGTAGCATGCACAGCAAAAGAGTCTTTATCAGGCCTAATTTCAATTAGAATAAGTGCAAATGGTTATGGTCTTAAATAGAGGCTGGTGTAGTCACAGAATGGGATGCCACAACAGGAGTGCACCTGGCAGGCAGCAGTAAGAATATGCACAGCAAAAGTGTCTTTATCAGGCCTGATTTCAATTAGAATAAGTGCAAATGGTTATATGGTCTTAAATAGAGGCTGGTGTAGTCACAGAATGGGATGCCACAACAGGAGTGCACCTGGGACCAGTAGTAGCATGCACAGCAAAAGAGTCTTTATCAGGCCTAATTTCAATTAGAATAAGTGCAAATGGTTATGTTCTTAAATAGAGGCTGGTGTAGTCACAGAATGGGATGCCCCAACAGGAGTGCACCTGGCAGGCAGCAGTAAGAATATGCACAGCAAAAGTGTCTTTATCAGGCCTAATTTCAATTAGAATAAGTGCAAATGGTTATATGGTCTTAAATAGAGGCTGGTGTAGTCACAGAATGGGATGCCACAACAGGAGTGCACCTGGGACCAGTAGTAGCATGCACAGCAAAAGAGCCTTTATCAGGCCTAATTTCAATTAGAATAAGTGCAAATGGTTATATGGTCTTAAATAGAGGCTGCTGTAGTCACAGAATGGGATGCCCCAAACAGGAGTGCACCTGGCAGGCAGTAGTGCTATGCACAGCAAAAGTGTCTTTATCAGGCCTAATTTCAATTAGAATAAGTGCAAATGGTTATGGTCTTAAATAGAGGCTGGTGTAGTCACAGACTGGGATGCCACAACAGGAGTGCACCTGGGACCAGTAGTAGCATGCACAGCAAAAGAGTCTTTATCAGGCCTAATTTCAATTAGAATAAGTGCAAATGGTTATGGTCTTAAATAGAGGCTGGTGTAGTCACAGAATGGGATGCCACAACAGGAGTGCACCTGGCAGGCAGCAGTAAGAACATGCACAGCAAAAGTGTCTTTATCAGACCTAATTTCAATTAGAATAAGTGCAAATGGTTATATGGTCTTAAATAGAGGCTGCTGTAGTCACAGAATGGGATGCCCCAAACAGGAGTGCACCTGGCAGGCAGTAGTGCTATGCACAGCAAAAGTGTCTTTATCAGGCCTACTTTCAATTATAATAGGTGCAAATGGTTATGGTCTTAAATAGAGGCTGCTGTAGTCACAGAATGGGATGCCCCAAACAGGAGTGCACCTGGCAGGGACCAGTAGTGCTATGCACAGCAAAAGTGTCTTTATCAGGCCTAATTTCAATTATAATAGGTGCAAATGGTTATTTGGTCTTAAATAGAGGCTGGTGTAGTCACAGAATGGGATGCCACAACAGGAGTGCACCTGGCAGGCAGTAGTGCTATGCACAGTGTCTTTACCAGGCCTAATTGCAATTAGAATAAGTGCAAATGGTTATATGGTCTTAAATAGAGGCTGCTGTAGTCACAGAATGGGATGCCCCAAACAGGAATGCACCTGGCAGGCAGTAGTGCTATGCACAGCAAAAGTGTCTTTATCAGGCCTAATTTCAATTAGAATAAGTGCAAATGGTTATGGTTAGGGATGAGCGAATCGATCCGGACGAACCCGGATTCGATCCGAATTTCAGGAAAAATTCGATTCGGATCGAATCCGAATTTCCCCGCGATTCGATCACTCGAAGTTTTCCTTTAACATCCATTCATTTACATTACAGGCATTCTAAGATGGCGGGCGGGACATGTCTGGACATGTATCCCGCGCCAGTGCAAGCTGGGGCAGTCACATGCAGCCTATCAGCAGCCAGCAAGCCCGGTGACGTCACACAGCGGTATTTAACGGCGGCCATCTTGCTTTTCCTCATTTCTCTATTGCATTCGTGACAGACAGACAGAACGCTGTGTAGCTGAGGCAGTTAGACAGGCTGGAGACAGGGACAGACAGGGACAGGCTGGAGACAGGCAGGAGACAGGCAGGAGACAGACAGGAGACAGACAGAAAGCCAGGGAAAGGTAGGAAAAACGGAGCTGGCTGACAGGGAGATTTTTTTTTTTTCATCCAGCCTTTGTTAGCGTTTTCAGGCTGCTTATAGTAACTAACTGTGCATATATACTGAACTGATCTTAAGTCTGCTGTGAGGCATCCCATTCTGTGACTAAAGCAGCCTCTGTTTAAGACCATATAAGCATTTGCTCTAATCATATTTGAAATTAGGCCTGATAAAGACACTTTTGCTGGCCAAAGCACTACTGTACCCTGGCAGCTCGATTCCTGCCCGGGGCATCCCATTCTGTGACTAAAGCAGCCTCTGTTTAAGACCATATAAGCATTTGCTCTAATCATATTTGAAATTAGGCCTGATAAAGACACTTTTGCTGGCCAAAGCACTACTGTACCCTGGCAGCTCGATTCCTGCCCGGGGCATCCCATTCTGTGACTAAAGCAGCCTCTGTTTAAGACCATATAAGCATTTGCTCTAATCATATTTGAAATTAGGCCTGATAAAGACACTTTTGCTGGCCAAAGCACTACTGTACCCTGGCAGCTCGATTCCTGCCCGGGGCATCCCATTCTGTGACTAAAGCAGCCTCTGTTTAAGACCATATAAGCATTTGCTCTAATCATATTTGAAATTAGGCCTGATAAAGACACTTTTGCTGGCCAAAGCACTACTGTACCCTGGCAGCTCGATTCCTGCCCGGGGCATCCCATTCTGTGACTAAAGCAGCCTCTGTTTAAGACCATATAAGCATTTGCTCTAATCATATTTGAAATTAGGCCTGATAAAGACACTTTTGCTGGCCAAAGCACTACTGTACCCTGGCAGCTCGATTCCTGCCCGGGGCATCCCATTCTGTGACTAAAGCAGCCTCTGTTTAAGACCATATAAGCATTTGCTCTAATCATATTTGAAATTAGGCCTGATAAAGACACTTTTGCTGGCCAAAGCACTACTGTACCCTGGCAGCTCGATTCCTGCCCGGGGCATCCCATTCTGTGACTAAAGCAGCCTCTGTTTAAGACCATATAAGCATTTGCTCTAATCATATTTGAAATTAGGCCTGATAAAGACACTTTTGCTGGCCAAAGCACTACTTTACCCTGGCAGCTCGATTCCTGCCCGGGGCATCCCATTCTGTGACTAAAGCAGCCTCTGTTTAAGACCATATAAGCATTTGCTCTAATCATATTTGAAATTAGGCCTGATAAAGACACTTTTGCTGGCCAAAGCACTACTGTACCCTGGCAGCTCGATTCCTGCCCGGGGCATCCCATTCTGTGACTAAAGCAGCCTCTGTTTAAGACCATATAAGCATTTGCTCTAATCATATTTGAAATTAGGCCTGATAAAGACACTTTTGCTGGCCAAAGCACTACTGTACCCTGGCAGCTCGATTCCTGCCCGGGGCATCCCATTCTGTGACTAAAGCAGCCTCTGTTTAAGACCATATAAGCATTTGCTCTAATCATATTTGAAATTAGGCCTGATAAAGACACTTTTGCTGGCCAAAGCACTACTGTACCCTGGCAGCTCGATTCCTGCCCGGGGCATCCCATTCTGTGACTAAAGCAGCCTCTGTTTAAGACCATATAAGCATTTGCTCTAATCATATTTGAAATTAGGCCTGATAAAGACACTTTTGCTGGCCAAAGCACTACTGTACCCTGGCAGCTCGATTCCTGCCCGGGGCATCCCATTCTGTGACTAAAGCAGCCTCTGTTTAAGACCATATAAGCATTTGCTCTTATCATATTTGAAATTAGGCCTGATAAAGACACTTTTGCTGGCCAAAGCACTACTGTACCCTGGCAGCTCGATTCCTGCCCGGGGCATCCCATTCTGTGACTAAAGCAGCCTCTGTTTAAGACCATATAAGCATTTGCTCTAATCATATTTGAAATTAGGCCTGATAAAGACACTTTTGCTGGCCAAAGCACTACTGTACCCTGGCAGCTCGATGCCTGCCCGGGGCATCCCATTCTGTGACTAAAGCAGCCTCTGTTTAAGACCATATAAGCATTTGCTCTTATCATATTTGAAATTAGGCCTGATAAAGACACTTTTGCTGGCCAAAGCACTACTGTACCCTGGCAGCTCGATTCCTGCCCGGGGCATCCCATTCTGTGACTAAAGCAGCCTCTGTTTAAGACCATATAAGCATTTGCTCTAATCATATTTGAAATTAGGCCTGATAAAGACACTTTTGCTGGCCAAAGCACTACTGTACCCTGGCAGCTCGATTCCTGCCCGGGGCATCCCATTCTGTGACTAAAGCAGCCTCTGTTTAAGACCATATAAGCATTTGCTCTAATCATATTTGAAATTAGGCCTGATAAAGACACTTTTGCTGGCCAAAGCACTACTGTACCCTGGCAGCTCGATTCCTGCCCGGGGCATCCCATTCTGTGACTAAAGCAGCCTCTGTTTAAGACCATATAAGCATTTGCTCTAATCATATTTGAAATTAGGCCTGATAAAGACACTTTTGCTGGCCAAAGCACTACTGTACCCTGGCAGCTCGATTCCTGCCCGGGGCATCCCATTCTGTGACTAAAGCAGCCTCTGTTTAAGACCATATAAGCATTTGCTCTTATCATATTTGAAATTAGGCCTGATAAAGACACTTTTGCTGGCCAAAGCACTACTGTACCCTGGCAGCTCGATTCCTGCCCGGGGCATCCCATTCTGTGACTAAAGCAGCCTCTGTTTAAGACCATATAAGCATTTGCTCTAATCATATTTGAAATTAGGCCTGATAAAGACACTTTTGCTGGCCAAAGCACTACTGTACCCTGGCAGCTCGATTCCTGCCCGGGGCATCCCATTCTGTGACTAAAGCAGCCTCTGTTTAAGACCATATAAGCATTTGCTCTAATCATATTTGAAATTAGGCCTGATAAAGACACTTTTGCTGGCCAAAGCACTACTGTACCCTGGCAGCTCGATTCCTGCCCGGGGCATCCCATTCTGTGACTAAAGCAGCCTCTGTTTAAGACCATATAAGCATTTGCTCTAATCATATTTGAAATTAGGCCTGATAAAGACACTTTTGCTGGCCAAAGCACTACTGTACCCTGGCAGCTCGATTCCTGCCCGGGGCATCCCATTCTGTGACTAAAGCAGCCTCTGTTTAAGACCATATAAGCATTTGCTCTAATCATATTTGAAATTAGGCCTGATAAAGACACTTTTGCTGGCCAAAGCACTACTGTACCCTGGCAGCTCGATTCCTGCCCGGGGCATCCCATTCTGTGACTAAAGCAGCCTCTGTTTAAGACCATATAAGCATTTGCTCTAATCATATTTGAAATTAGGCCTGATAAAGACACTTTTGCTGGCCAAAGCACTACTGTACCCTGGCAGCTCGATTCCTGCCCGGGGCATCCCATTCTGTGACTAAAGCAGCCTCTGTTTAAGACCATATAAGCATTTGCTCTAATCATATTTGAAATTAGGCCTGATAAAGACACTTTTGCTGGCCAAAGCACTACTGTACCCTGGCAGCTCGATTCCTGCCCGGGGCATCCCATTCTGTGACTAAAGCAGCCTCTGTTTAAGACCATATAAGCATTTGCTCTAATCATATTTGAAATTAGGCCTGATAAAGACACTTTTGCTGGCCAAAGCACTACTGTACCCTGGCAGCTCGATTCCTGCCCGGGGCATCCCATTCTGTGACTAAAGCAGCCTCTGTTTAAGACCATATAAGCATTTGCTCTAATCATATTTGAAATTAGGCCTGATAAAGACACTTTTGCTGGCCAAAGCACTACTGTACCCTGGCAGCTCGATTCCTGCCCGGGGCATCCCATTCTGTGACTAAAGCAGCCTCTGTTTAAGACCATATAAGCATTTGCTCTTATCATATTTGAAATTAGGCCTGATAAAGACACTTTTGCTGGCCAAAGCACTACTGTACCCTGGCAGCTCGATTCCTGCCCGGGGCATCCCATTCTGTGACTAAAGCAGCCTCTGTTTAAGACCATATAAGCATTTGCTCTAATCATATTTGAAATTAGGCCTGATAAAGACACTTTTGCTGGCCAAAGCACTACTGTACCCTGGCAGCTCGATTCCTGCCCGGGGCATCCCATTCTGTGACTAAAGCAGCCTCTGTTTAAGACCATATAAGCATTTGCTCTAATCATATTTGAAATTAGGCCTGATAAAGACACTTTTGCTGGCCAAAGCACTACTGTACCCTGGCAGCTCGATTCCTGCCCGGGGCATCCCATTCTGTGACTAAAGCAGCCTCTGTTTAAGACCATATAAGCATTTGCTCTAATCATATTTGAAATTAGGCCTGATAAAGACACTTTTGCTGGCCAAAGCACTACTGTACCCTGGCAGCTCGATTCCTGCCCGGGGCATCCCATTCTGTGACTAAAGCAGCCTCTGTTTAAGACCATATAAGCATTTGCTCTTATCATATTTGAAATTAGGCCTGATAAAGACACTTTTGCTGGCCAAAGCACTACTGTACCCTGGCAGCTCGATTCCTGCCCGGGGCATCCCATTCTGTGACTAAAGCAGCCTCTGTTTAAGACCATATAAGCATTTGCTCTAATCATATTTGAAATTAGGCCTGATAAAGACACTTTTGCTGGCCAAAGCACTACTGTACCCTGGCAGCTCGATTCCTGCCCGGGGCATCCCATTCTGTGACTAAAGCAGCCTCTGTTTAAGACCATATAAGCATTTGCTCTAATCATATTTGAAATTAGGCCTGATAAAGACACTTTTGCTGGCCAAAGCACTACTGTACCCTGGCAGCTCGATTCCTGCCCGGGGCATCCCATTCTGTGACTAAAGCAGCCTCTGTTTAAGACCATATAAGCATTTGCTCTTATCATATTTGAAATTAGGCCTGATAAAGACACTTTTGCTGGGCATAGCACTACTTGTCCCTGCCAGGTGTACTTACTGCTGGTTTTTAGGGCATCCCATTCTGTGACTACACCAGCCTCTATTTAAGAACCTAACCATTTGCACCTATTCTAATTGAAATTAGGCATGATAAAGACACTTTTGCTGTGCATAGTCTTACTGCTGCCTGCCAGGTGCTCTCTGGTTTTTGGGACATCCCATTCTGTAACATACCATTAGCCTCTGCATTTACTGTAAGCTGCACAGTTATTTAAAGAAATTTGGCCTGTATGAGCCTGCTAACACACTGCTGCTGTGTGCATATATACTGATCTCAAGTCAGCTTTGGGGCATCCCATTCTGTAACATACCATTAGCCTTTGCATTTACTGTAAGCTGCACATTTATTTAAAGAAATTTGGCCTGTATGAGCCTGCTAACACACTGCTGCTGTGTGCATATATACTGATCTCAAGTCAGCTTTGGGGCATCCCATTCTGTAACATACCATTAGCCTTTGCATTTACTGTAAGCTGCACATTTATTTAAAGAAATTTGGCCTGTATGAGCCTGCTAACACACTGCTGCTGTGTGCATATATACTGATCTCAAGTCAGCTTTGGGGCATCCCATTCTGTAACATACCATTAGCCTTTGCATTTACTGTAAGCTGCACATTTATTTAAAGAAATTTGGCCTGTATGAGCCTGCTAACACACTGCTGCTGTGTGCATATATACTGATCTCAAGTCTGCTTGGGGCATCCCATTCTGTAACATACCATTAGCCTCTGCATTAACTGTAAGCTGCACAGTTATTTAAAGAAATTTGGCCTGTATGAGCCTGCTAACACACTGCTGCTGTGTGCATATATACTGATCTCAAGTCAGCTTTGGGGCATCCCATTCTGTAACATACCATTAGCCTCTGCATTAACTGTAAGCTGCACAGTTATTTAAAGAAATTTGGCCTGTATGAGCCTGCTAACACACTGCTGCTGTGTGCATATATACTGATCTCAAGTCTGCTTGGGGCATCCCATTCTGTAACATACCATTAGCCTCTGCATTTACTGTAAGCTGCACATTTATTTAAAGAAATTTTGCCTGTATGAGCCTGCTAACACACTGCTGCTGTGTGCATATATACTGATCTCAAGTCAGCTCTGGGGCATCCCATTCTGTAACATACCATTAGCCTCTGCATTAACTGTAAGCTGCACATTTATTTAAAGAAATTTGGCCTGTATGAGCCTGCTAACACACTGCTGCTGTGTGCATATATACTGATCTCAAGTCTGCTTGGGGCATCCCATTCTGTAACATACCATTAGCCTCTGCATTAACTGTAAGCTGCACAGTTATTTAAAGAAATTTGGCCTGTATGAGCCTGCTAACACACTGCTGCTGTGTGCATATATACTGATCTCAAGTCTGCTTGGGGCATCCCATTCTGTAACATACCATTAGCCTCTGCATTAACTGTAAGCTGCACAGTTATTTAAAGAAATTTGGCCTGTATGAGCCTGCTAACACACTGCTGCTGTGTGCATATATACTGATCTCAAGTCAGCTTTGGGGCATCCCATTCTGTAACATACCATTAGCCTCTGCATTTACTGTAAGCTGCACATTTATTTAAAGAAATTTGGCCTGTATGAGCCTGCTAACACACTGCTGCTGTGTGCATATATACTGATCTCAAGTCTGCTTGGGGCATCCCATTCTGTAACATACCATTAGCCTCTGCATTTACTGTAAGCTGCACATTTATTTAAAGAAATTTTGCCTGTATGAGCCTGCTAACACACTGCTGCTGTGTGCATATATACTGATCTCAAGTCTGCTTGGGGCATCCCATTCTGTAACATAACATAACCTACCTACCATACTAAGCAGCTCTCTTATTTAAACTAAGCAGGCCTCTTGGAGGCTGAGTGTCCACTTTTGGGTGTGCATTTATATTCGGTTTCATATACAGTGGGGTATCCCAATTTGTAAGATAACCTACCCCAACCATGTAAACTAAATAGGCCTGTTGCAGCCTGAGTTTCTCTGCTTGCGTATGGCCTGCATTACAATCTGTCTCTTTCAATGACACTGCTGCCTGGGGTATCCCAATTTGTAAGATAACCTACCCCAACCATGTAAACTAAAGGTTACGTCCTTCCAGAAGGAAAACTTATGCCGAACACTATTTTTGTTAGGGGCATTGACCTTTGGATTGATCGGCATGAAATTAATTTTTTTTTTTCAAAGTATGGCGCTGTGAAGAAGGTCAAAATGATGTCTCATACTTGGATTATTGTTACTTTTTGTTCAGCTTGAAATATAACAGGCCACACGGGCATCCCAAGGCACATGCTATTTTAAACCTATCTGTTATACAACATAAGCGTTGATCAGGCTACTTCAGTTTGCACTTGTTTTTGACTGATTTTAATAAACCAGGCCGCAGGGCACCCCAAAGCTGCACCTTGCACCCTATCTGGTATACAACATAAGCGTTGATCAGCATCAGCTTCATTAAGCTACTTCAGTTTGCACTTCCTTTTTGACTGCTTTCATTTAACCAGGCCGCAGGGCACCCCAAAGCTGCACCTTGCACCCTACCTGTTTATACTAAATAAGCATCTACAGCCTCAGCTTTATTAAGTTATTGCATTTTGAATTGGTTTTGGTCTGCTTTAAATACACCAGGCCGCAGGGCATCCCAAACCTGCATGTTGCACCCCATCTGTTATACTAAATAAGCGTTGATCAGCATCAGCTTTATTAAGCTATTGCATTTTGCATTGGTTTTTGTACTGCTGCCAAAACACTAGCCCATATGGGCATCCCAAACCAGCACATGTCACCCTATCTGTTATACTAAATAAGCTTCTACAGGCCCTTTTTTTATTTATTTATTTTTATTTATATAGAGCTGCAATGGCTTATATTGTGAGGTTAATTTGCCATTTTGCAGCATAATATAGAGCAGCCCCTGTGTAAATCTGAGGGGCAATAGCTTATATAGTGAGGTAAATTTGCCATTTTGCTTCGTTATATAGAGCAGCCCAGTTGCCATCTAAATCAACTACTGTCCGGCCAGTACAGCTTTTCCAGGGCAAACTCTGCTAGTTGCGGGCACAAGTCAAGTTTGGCTTCCCAGCAAATCCAGTGGATCTTGAAGGTGTGTTGGCATGGTCATGTCAAGGTATGACATGACCTGCTGTTTGAGGTCCAGCTCCAGGTCTTCCTGCTTCTCATGAGTAGACTCACTATGCGGGTGTAGAAAGCTACTCACTAGCGACTGAAGACTGAGGTTGCTGCTGATGGAGCTGCTGCTGCTCCTTCCACCCCCCCAGCAGCCATGGCAGTGGAAGGTGATCGCAAAGTTCCCCTAGAGTCAGACCTGCGGGAGTATGGGCCATGGCGCAAATAGACATCGCCCAACTGACTACGTGGGATGTCTCTGTAGTAGGTCAGTTTTTCCTCCCTCTCAGTGGGCGTAAAAAATGCCCCCATTTTGTGCCGGAAGCGAGGGTCCAATAAGTTGGAGAGCCAGAAGTCTTCCCGCTGACAAATGGAGACAATTCTGCGCTCACTAGTACGCATGCATGTGAGCATGCATCGTGCCATTTGTGCAAGTGACTCGGAGGGACTACCTGTCTCCATCTCCACTGTAAACTGCCATGGTGTGTCTGGGTCCTCTGTCTCGCCTTACTCACAACCCTCTAGCTCCTGTGGCTGCACCTCCTCTCCTGTCAGATGACTAGATAAAATGGTCATTTTGTGAAACCTAAACTGTGGTTTGCTGTGCCCCACCCCCTCCTCCTCCTCCACTTCAGCCCCCACAGGCTTCATGTGGCTGTGAAATGTATGTGCCATGTCTCCAGTGCCCTGACCAGCCATGCTTTCCAACATGTGTTGTAGTACATGAAGCAGTGGAATCTCATCGTTCATCTCATAGTCCTGGCAACTGACTAATAATGTAGCTTCCTCAAAGGGCCTAAACAAACGGTCGGTGTCACGTATGAGCTGCCAATGGTTTACATTGAATTTACACAGGGGTGTCCCCCTATCCGTTTGGATCATCCAGAAATCCGTGATGGCTTTTCTCTGTTCCTATAGTGCAGTGGTCCTCAACCCTGTCCTCAAGGCCCACCAACATGTCATGTTTTTTGGATCTCCAAATAGCCAGCTCTATTGCTCTGCAGCTGCACTAATTACTCCACCTGAGCATCTTTGTGGAGATCTGCAAAGCCTGGCCTATTGGTGGGCCTTGAGGACAGGGTTGGGGACCACTGCTATAGTGGATCCTGCATATGGAGGGTGGAATTCCAACGGGTGGAAACATCGCAAATCAGACTATGGTGGGGTACACCTTTGTGACGCTGAGGCTCAATAAGGTTGTGCTTGGTGGTGTAGGAGTGCCAGAAGTGCATGCTAACTTTCTTTCCTGTTGTTCGGATGTCTTTCAGATGGGGGCAAGACTTCAAAACTAGACTGAACACGTGTGCCATGTCAGGACGCATGACTCTGGCTTCCTTGTCGCAGCGCAAACAAGATGTTCTTCCAAGTGTCAGTCACCATGGGTCCAAATTTGCAGTTTTCGTGGATTAAGCAATGCTTTCATGGATTGAGTTCTCATTTTTAGTAGTTCCTCCCATGTGTGACTCTGATGGTCAAGGAAAACCATGTGAAGAACAGCGTGAAACCACAATCACCAAGGGGGCCTAAAAGGATATATATTGTCCACCATGAGTCTATAGTTACAGCTCCAGGCGTAGACAACACTGTGCACTTTGGTACACACTGACAGGCTAAAGGACTGGCCCACCTTCTGTTCAACAACCATGCCATGTGACTCTCCACCTCGGCTCGGCACAAGCCATCAGTTCTCTGAAAGGTCCACCACTGGGTAATGCAGCAGGCTGGACTTATGGTGACGCTGTCTGAGAGGAGAAATCCCTCAGACATCAAGATTAAAAATTCCAAGAATTTTTGAGGGCTAATTATTCAGAGGCAAATGATAGCTAGTTGTTTCTGATTTAATTGCAAGGTGGAAACACACCCTCAAACAAAACTTCACTTTCGCAATACTATTGCATTTGTCTATTCATAATTTTATGTATATACACTAACTAACCTACTTTTTCTCCACAGGATGCTGCATGGAACACTGCCACATCGCTGAGTAGCTGATTTTTCCTACCAACAGTCCGCAATAATTCGCTGCTGCTGCCGCCGCCACCGCCGCAGACTCCAGGGACCCTCTTCCACTACCTCGGCTTGCAACACCTCCTCCCACGACACTCTCCTCATCACTAGTTGCCGGATAGTGGAAGAAGAGGCGAGTGTCTCCTCCACTTCTTGGCTGGGCAGTAGCTGCTGAATTTTATGATTATCAGATCTTGGATATCAGATCAATGGATAGTGGAGCTGAACCCAAAGCATAACAGGCAGACAGTTGACTGGGGGTGTCAGATGCCACTTGTGATGCAGTGGACTGCTTTTGCAGCACTTCCAGACAAAGTTGCTTCATTGGCTGACACAATGACTGGTAAAGCTGTGGAACATATGGTTGAAAAGCAAGAATAACCATTTGTTTTTATATGAAAAAGACCCTGGTTTATACAGACTTTTTTTTTCCAGAGACTGCCCTGCGTGGAAATGAATGGCGCATGGATCAGCCAAGCTTTCCTCCCAACAATGCCTGATGTATTCCAGTAGATTGATGACGGGGCCAGACCAAGAAAGATGGATCGTGCAAAACAGATTTAAGGCGCTGCTCTCAAGTTACAGACATTCCTCCGCATCGGACCACAAGTAAGTATTGATAAAAAATCCTTTACGTTACTCTTACTTTTTATTAATATTCTTCGGATAAGACGGATCAGACATGATTCCAGATTAAAAATTCCAAGAATTTTTGAGGGCTAATTAGTCAGAGGCAATGACACCTTCTTGTTTCTGATTTAATTAAAAGGTGGAAACACACCCTCAAACAAAACTTCACTTTGGCAAACTTTTGCATTTGTTTATTCATAATTTTATGTAGATATTACTAACTAAGCTACTTTTTCTCCACATGACTCTCCACAGGGTGTGATTCATCCAATTTTTGGGCTCCTGAGGCCAACCCCAGGGTCTGTTTAAAGTAATGTTTGGGCTCCTGCTGCTGCTGCTGCCAACTTCTGCCAACTCCAGGGTGTGATTCATCCAATTTTTGGGCTCCTGAAGCCAACTCCAGTGTATATTTGGGCTCCTGCTGCTGCTGCTGCCAACTCCTGCCAACTCCAGGGTGTGATTCATCCAATTTTTGGGCTCCTGAGGCCAACTCCAGTGTATATTTGGGCTCCTGCTGCTGCTACTGTCAACTCCTGCCAACTCCAGGGTGTGATTCATCCAATTTTTGGGCTCCTGAAGCCAACTCCAGTGTATATTTGGGCTCCTGCTGCTGCTGCTGCCAACTTCTGCCAACTCCAGGGTGTGATTCATCCAATTTTTGGGCTCCTGAGGCCAACTCCAGTGTATATTTGGGCTCCTGCTGCTGCTGCTGTCAACTCCTGCCAACTCCAGGGTGTGATTCATCCAATTTTTGGGCTCCTGAAGCCAACTCCAGTGTATATTTGGGCTCCTGCTGCTGCTACTGTCAACTCCTGCCAACTCCAGGGTGTGATTCATCCAATTTTTGGGCTCCTGAAGCCAACTCCAGTGTATATTTGGGCTCCTGCTGCTGCTACTGTCAACTCCTGCCAACTCCAGGGTGTGATTCATCCAATTTTTGGGCTCCTGAGGCCAACTCCAGTGTATATTTGGGCTCCTGCTGCTGCTACTGTCAACTCCTGCCAACTCCAGGGTGTGATTCATCCAATTTTTGGGCTCCTGAGGCCAACTCCAGTGTATATTTGGGCTCCTGCTGCTGCTGCTGCCAACTCCAGGGTGTGATTCATCCAATTTTTGGGCTCCTGAAGCCAACTCCAGTGTATATTTGGGCTCCTGCTGCTGCTGCTGCCAACTCCTGCCAACTCCAGGGTGTGATTCATCCAATTTTTGGGCTCCTGAAGCCAACTCCAGTGTATATTTGGGCTCCTGCTGCTGCTGCTGCCAACTCCTGCCAACTCCAGGGTGTGATTCATCCAATTTTTGGGCTCCTGAAGCCAACTCCAGTGTATATTTGGGCTCCTGCTGCTGCTGCTGCCAACTCCTGCCAACTCCAGGGTGTGATTCATCCAATTTTTGGGCTCCTGAAGCCAACTCCAGTGTATATTTGGGCTCCTGCTGCTGCTGCTGCCAACTCCTGCCAACTCCAGGGTGTGATTCATCCAATTTTTGGGCTCCTGAAGCCAACTCCAGTGTATATTTGGGCTCCTGCTGCTGCTACTGTCAACTCCTGCCAACTCCAGGGTGTGATTCATCCAATTTTTGGGCTCCTGAAGCCAACTCCAGTGTATATTTGGGCTCCTGCTGCTGCTACTGTCAACTCCTGCCAACTCCAGGGTGTGATTCATCCAATTTTTGGGCTCCTGAGGCCAACTCCAGTGTATATTTGGGCTCCTGCTGCTGCTACTGTCAACTCCTGCCAACTCCAGGGTGTGATTCATCCAATTTTTGGGCTCCTGAGGCCAACTCCAGTGTATATTTGGGCTCCTGCTGCTGCTGCTGCCAACTCCAGGGTGTGATTCATCCAATTTTTGGGCTCCTGAAGCCAACTCCAGTGTATATTTGGGCTCCTGCTGCTGCTGCTGCCAACTCCTGCCAACTCCAGGGTGTGATTCATCCAATTTTTGGGCTCCTGAAGCCAACTCCAGTGTATATTTGGGCTCCTGCTGCTGCTGCTGCCAACTCCTGCCAACTCCAGGGTGTGATTCATCCAATTTTTGGGCTCCTGAAGCCAACTCCAGTGTATATTTGGGCTCCTGCTGCTGCTGCTGCCAACTCCTGCCAACTCCAGGGTGTGATTCATCCAATTTTTGGGCTCCTGAAGCCAACTCCAGTGTATATTTGGGCTCCTGCTGCTGCTGCTGTCAACTCCTGCCAACTCCAGGGTGTGATTCATCCAATTTTTGGGCTCCTGAAGCCAACTCCAGTGTATATTTGGGCTCCTGCTGCTGCTGCTGTCAACTCCTGCCAACTCCAGGGTGTGATTCATCCAATTTTTGGGCTCCTGAAGCCAACTCCAGTGTATATTTGGGCTCCTGCTGCTGCTACTGTCAACTCCTGCCAACTCCAGGGTGTGATTCATCCAATTTTTGGGCTCCTGAAGCCAACTCCAGTGTATATTTGGGCTCCTTCTGCCCCTCATAGTGATGCCACTTCAACTCTCTGCAATTGTGCCGCTCTGCGATTCTATTAGCGATGCCTCTGATCTGCATGTGATATTTCTTAAAAGTATTATTTAACTAACCCAGCACGCATCCTGTGCGTGTTACAGCAAGGCTGAATGGTTTACAACCCTATTGAGGCTGTAGGAGGCTCAGAAATAGCCGTTTTTAATAGCGATTCGTCGCAAATTTATTCGGGTCGAAACGATTTTTGTCGGAAAATTCGGCGAATCAGTCGAATCGAATTTTTCAAAAGTTCGCTCATCTCTAGTTATGGTCTTAAAAAGAGGCTGGTGTAGTCACAGAATGGGATGCCACAACAGGAGTGCACCTGGGACCAGTAGTAGCATGCACAGCAAAAGAGTCTTTATCAGGCCTAATTTCAATTAGAATAAGTGCAAATGGTTATGTTCTTAAATAGAGGCTGGTGTAGTCACAGAATGGGATGCCCCAACAGGAGTGCACCTGGCAGGCAGCAGTAAGAATATGCACAGCAAAAGTGTCTTTATCAGGCCTAATTTCAATTAGAATAAGTGCAAATGGTTATATGGTCTTAAATAGAGGCTGCTGTAGTCACAGAATGGGATGCCACAACAGGAGTGCACCTGGGACCAGTAGTAGCATGCAGAGAAAAAGAGTCTTTATCAGGCCAAATTTCAATTAGAATAAGTGCAAATGGTTATGTTCTTAAATAGAGGCTGGTGTAGTCACAGAATGGGATGCCCCAACAGGAGTGCACCTGGGACCAGTAGTAGCATGCACAGCAAAAGTGTCTTTATCAGGCCTAATTTCAATTAGAATAAGTGCAAATGGTTATGGTCTTAAATAGAGGCTGGTGTAGTCACAGAATGGGATGCCCCAACAGGAGTGCACCTGGCAGGCAGCAGTAAGAATATGCACAGCAAAAGTGTCTTTATCAGGCCTAATTTCAATTAGAATAAGTGCAAATGGTTATGGTCTTAAATAGAGGCTGGTGTAGTCACAGAATGGGATGCCACAACAGGAGTGCACCTGGGACCAGTAGTAGCATGCACAGCAAAAGAGTCTTTATCAGGCCTAATTTCAATTAGAATAAGTGCAAATGGTTATGTTCTTAAATAGAGGCTGGTGTAGTCACAGAATGGGATGCCCCAACAGGAGTGCACCTGGCAGGCAGCAGTAAGAATATGCACAGCAAAAGTGTCTTTATCAGGCCTAATTTCAATTAGAATAAGTGCAAATGGTTATATGGTCTTAAATAGAGGCTGCTGTAGTCACAGAATGGGATGCCCCAAACAGGAGTGCACCTGGCAGGCAGTAGTGCTATGCACAGCAAAAGTGTCTTTATCAGGCCTAATTTCAATTAGAATAAGTGCAAATGGTTATGGTCTTAAATAGAGGCTGGTGTAGTCACAGAATGGGATGCCACAACAGGAGTGCACCTGGGACCAGTAGTAGCATGCACAGCAAAAGAGTCTTTATCAGGCCTAATTTCAATTAGAATAAGTGCAAATGGTTATGTTCTTAAATAGAGGCTGGTGTAGTCACAGAATGGGATGCCACAACAGGAGTGCACCTGGGACCAGTAGTAGCATGCACAGCAAAAGTGTCTTTATCAGGCCTAATTTCAATTAGAATAAGTGCAAATGGTTATGGTCTTAAATAGAGGCTGGTGTAGTCACAGAATGGGATGCCACAACAGGAGTGCACCTGGCAGGCAGCAGTAAGAATATGCACAGCAAAAGTGTCTTTATCAGGCCTAATTTCGATTAGAATAAGTGCAAATGGTTATATGGTCTTAAATAGAGGCTGCTGTAGTCACAGAATGGGATGCCCCAAACAGGAGTGCACCTGGCAGGCAGTAGTGCTATGCACAGCAAAAGTGTCTTTATCAGGCCTAATTTCAATTATAATAGGTGCAAATGGTTATGGTCTTAAATAGAGGCTGCTGTAGTCACAGAATGGGATGCCCCAAACAGGAGTGCACCTGGCAGGGAACAGTAGTGCTATGCACAGCAAAAGTGTCTTTATCAGGCCTAATTTCAATTATAATAGGTGCAAATGGTTATGGTCTTAAATAGAGGCTGCTGTAGTCACAGAATGGGATGCCCCAAACAGGAGTGCACCTGGGACCAGTAGTGCTATGCACAGCAAAAGTGTCTTTATCAGGCCTAATTTCAATTAGAATAAGTGCAAATGGTTATATGGTCTTAAATAGAGGCTGCTGTAGTCACAGAATGGGATGCCCCAAACAGGAGTGCACCTGGCAGGGACCAGTAGTGCTATGCACAGCAAAAGTGTCTTTATCAGGCCTAATTTCAATTAGAATAAGTGCAAATGGTTATATGGTCTTAAATAGAGGCTGCTGTAGTCACAGAATGGGATGCCCCAAACAGGAGTGCACCTGGCAGGCATTAGTGCTATGCACAGCAAAAGTGTCTTTATCAGGCCTAATTTCAATTAGAATAAGTGCAAATGGTTATGGTCTTAAATAGAGGCTGGTGTAGTCACAGAATGGGATGCCACAACAGGAGTGCACCTGGGACCAGTAGTAGCATGCACAGCAAAAGAGTCTTTATCAGGCCTAATTTCAATTAGAATAAGTGCAAATGGTTATGGTCTTAAATAGAGGCTGGTGTAGTCACAGAATGGGATGCCACAACAGGAGTGCACCTGGGACCAGTAGTAGCATGCACAGCAACAGTGTCTTTATCAGGCCTAATTTCAATTAGAATAAGTGCAAATGGTTATGTTCTTAAATAGAGGCTGGTGTAGTCACAGAATGGGATGCCACAACAGGAGTGCACCTGGCAGGGACCAGTAGTGCTATGCACAGCAAAAGTGTCTTTATCAGGCCTAATTTCAATTAGAATAAGTGCAAATGGTTATATGGTCTTAAATAGAGGCTGGTGTAGTCACAGAATGGGATGCCACAACAGGAGTGCACCTGGGACCAGTAGTAGCATGCACAGCAAAAGAGTCTTTATCAGGCCTAATTTCAATTAGAATAAGTGCAAATGGTTATGGTCTTAAATAGAGGCTGGTGTAGTCACAGAATGGGATGCCACAACAGGAGTGCACCTGGCAGGCAGCAGTAAGAATATGCACAGCAAAAGTGTCTTTATCAGGCCTAATTTCAATTAGAATAAGTGCAAATGGTTATATGGTCTTAAATAGAGGCTGGTGTAGTCACAGAATGGGATGCCACAACAGGAGTGCACCTGGGACCAGTAGTAGCATGCACAGCAAAAGAGTCTTTATCAGGCCTAATTTCAATTAGAATAAGTGCAAATGGTTATGTTCTTAAATAGAGGCTGGTGTAGTCACAGAATGGGATGCCCCAACAGGAGTGCACCTGGCAGGCAGCAGTAAGAATATGCACAGCAAAAGTGTCTTTATCAGGCCTAATTTCAATTAGAATAAGTGCAAATGGTTATATGGTCTTAAATAGAGGCTGCTGTAGTCACAGAATGGGATGCCACAACAGGAGTGCACCTGGGACCAGTAGTAGCATGCACAGCAAAAGAGTCTTTACCAGGCCTAATTTCAATTAGAATAAGTGCAAATGGTTATGTTCTTAAATAGAGGCTGGTGTAGTCACAGAATGGGATGCCCCAACAGGAGTGCACCTGGGACCAGTAGTAGCATGCACAGCAAAAGTGTCTTTATCAGGCCTAATTTCAATTAGAATAAGTGCAAATGGTTATGGTCTTAAATAGAGGCTGGTGTAGTCACAGAATGGGATGCCACAACAGGAGTGCACCTGGCAGGGACCAGTAGTGCTATGCACAGCAAAAGTGTCTTTATCAGGCCTAATTTCAATTAGAATAAGTGCAAATGGTTATATGGTCTTAAATAGAGGCTGGTGTAGTCACAGAATGGGATGCCACAACAGGAGTGCACCTGGGACCAGTAGTAGCATGCACAGCAAAAGAGTCTTTATCAGGCCTAATTTCAATTAGAATAAGTGCAAATGGTTATGGTCTTAAATAGAGGCTGCTGTAGTCACAGAATGGGATGCCCCAAACAGGAGTGCACCTGGCAGGGACCAGTAGTGCTATGCACAGCAAAAGTGTCTTTATCAGGCCTAATTTCAATTATAATAGGTGCAAATGGTTATGGTCTTAAATAGAGGCTGCTGTAGTCACAGAATGGGATGCCCCAAACAGGAGTGCACCTGGCAGGCAGCAGTAAGAATATGCACAGCAAAAGTGTCTTTATCAGGCCTAATTTCAATTAGAATAAGTGCAAATGGTTATATGGTCTTAAATAGAGGCTGCTGTAGTCACAGAATGGGATGCCCCAAACAGGAGTGCACCTGGCAGGCAGTAGTGCTATGCACAGCAAAAGTGTCTTTATCAGGCCTAATTTCAATTAGAATAAGTGCAAATGGTTATGGTCTTAAATAGAGGCTGGTGTAGTCACAGAATGGGATGCCACAACAGGAGTGCACCTGGGACCAGTAGTAGCATGCACAGCAAAAGTGTCTTTATCAGGCCTAATTTCAATTAGAATAAGTGCAAATGGTTATGTTCTTAAATAGAGGCTGGTGTAGTCACAGAATGGGATGCCACAACAGGAGTGCACCTGGGACCAGTAGTAGCATGCACAGCAAAAGTGTCTTTATCAGGCCTAATTTCAATTAGAATAAGTGCCAATGGTTATGGTCTTAAATAGAGGCTGGTGTAGTCACAGAATGGGATGCCACAACAGGAGTGCACCTGGCAGGCAGCAGTAAGAATATGCACAGCAAAAGTGTCTTTATCAGGCCTTATTTCGATTAGAATAAGTGCAAATGGTTATATGGTCTTAAATAGAGGCTGCTGTAGTCACAGAATGGGATGCCCCAAACAGGAGTGCACCTGGCAGGCAGTAGTGCTATGCACAGCAAAAGTGTCTTTATCAGGCCTAATTTCAATTATAATAGGTGCAAATGGTTATGGTCTTAAATAGAGGCTGCTGTAGTCACAGAATGGGATGCCCCAAACAGGAGTGCACCTGGCAGGGACCAGTAGTGCTATGCACAGCAAAAGTGTCTTTATCAGGCCTAATTTCAATTATAATAGGTGCAAATGGTTATGGTCTTAAATAGAGGCTGCTGTAGTCACAGAATGGGATGCCCCAAACAGGAGTGCACCTGGGACCAGTAGTGCTATGCACAGCAAAAGTGTCTTTATCAGGCCTAATTTCAATTAGAATAAGTGCAAATGGTTATATGGTCTTAAATAGAGGCTGCTGTAGTCACAGAATGGGATGCCACAACAGGAGTGCACCTGGGACCAGTAGTAGCATGCACAGCAAAAGAGTCTTTATCAGGCCTAATTTCAATTAGAATAAGTGCAAATGGTTATGTTCTTAAATAGAGGCTGGTGTAGTCACAGAATGGGATGCCACAACAGGAGTGCACCTGGGACCAGTAGTAGCATGCACAGCAAAAGTGTCTTTATCAGGCCTAATTTCAATTAGAATAAGTGCAAATGGTTATGGTCTTAAATAGAGGCTGGTGTAGTCACAGAATGGGATGCCACAACAGGAGTGCACCTGGCAGGCAGCAGTAAGAATATGCACAGCAAAAGTGTCTTTATCAGGCCTAATTTCGATTAGAATAAGTGCAAATGGTTATATGGTCTTAAATAGAGGCTGCTGTAGTCACAGAATGGGATGCCCCAAACAGGAGTGCACCTGGCAGGCAGTAGTGCTATGCACAGCAAAAGTGTCTTTATCAGGCCTAATTTCAATTATAATAGGTGCAAATGGTTATGGTCTTAAATAGAGGCTGCTGTAGTCACAGAATGGGATGCCCCAAACAGGAGTGCACCTGGGACCAGTAGTGCTATGCACAGCAAAAGTGTCTTTATCAGGCCTAATTTCAATTAGAATAAGTGCAAATGGTTATATGGTCTTAAATAGAGGCTGCTGTAGTCACAGAATGGGATGCCCCAAACAGGAGTGCACCTGGCAGGGACCAGTAGTGCTATGCACAGCAAAAGTGTCTTTATCAGGCCTAATTTCAATTAGAATAAGTGCAAATGGTTATATGGTCTTAAATAGAGGCTGCTGTAGTCACAGAATGGGATGCCCCAAACAGGAGTGCACCTGGCAGGCATTAGTGCTATGCACAGCAAAAGTGTCTTTATCAGGCCTAATTTCAATTAGAATAAGTGCAAATGGTTATATGGTCTTAAATAGAGGCTGCTGTAGTCACAGAATGGGATGCCCCAAACAGGAGTGCACCTGGCAGGCATTAGTGCTATGCACAGCAAAAGTGTCTTTATCAGGCCTAATTTCAATTAGAATAAGTGCAAATGGTTATGGTCTTAAATAGAGGCTGGTGTAGTCACAGAATGGGATGCCACAACAGGAGTGCACCTGGGACCAGTAGTAGCATGCACAGCAACAGTGTCTTCATCAGGCCTAATTTCAATTAGAATAAGTGCAAATGGTTATGGTCTTAAATAGAGGCTGGTGTAGTCACAGAATGGGATGCCACAACAGGAGTGCACCTGGGACCAGTAGTAGCATGCACAGCAACAGTGTCTTTATCAGGCCTAATTTCAATTAGAATAAGTGCAAATGGTTATGTTCTTAAATAGAGGCTGGTGTAGTCACAGAATGGGATGCCACAACAGGAGTGCACCTGGCAGGGACCAGTAGTGCTATGCACAGCAAAAGTGTCTTTATCAGGCCTAATTTCAATTAGAATAAGTGCAAATGGTTATATGGTCTTAAATAGAGGCTGGTGTAGTCACAGAATGGGATGCCACAACAGGAGTGCACCTGGGACCAGTAGTAGCATGCACAGCAAAAGAGTCTTTATCAGGCCTAATTTTAATTAGAATAAGTGCAAATGGTTATGGTCTTAAATAGAGGCTGATGTAGTCACAGAATGGGATGCCACAACAGGAGTGCACCTGGCAGGCAGCAGTAAGAATATGCACAGCAAAAGTGTCTTTATCAGGCCTAATTTCAATTAGAATAAGTGCAAATGGTTATATGGTCTTAAATAGAGGCTGGTGTAGTCACAGAATGGGATGCCACAACAGGAGTGCACCTGGGACCAGTAGTAGCATGCACAGCAAAAGAGTCTTTATCAGGCCTAATTTCAATTAGAATAAGTGCAAATGGTTATGTTCTTAAATAGAGGCTGGTGTAGTCACAGAATGGGATGCCCCAACAGGAGTGCACCTGGCAGGCAGCAGTAAGAATATGCACAGCAAAAGTGTCTTTATCAGGCCTAATTTCAATTAGAATAAGTGCAAATGGTTATATGGTCTTAAATAGAGGCTGGTGTAGTCACAGAATGTGATGCCACAACAGGAGTGCACCTGGGACCAGTAGTAGCATGCACAGCAAAAGAGTCTTTACCAGGCCTAATTTCAATTAGAATAAGTGCAAATGGTTATGTTCTTAAATAGAGGCTGGTGTAGTCACAGAATGGGATGCCCCAACAGGAGTGCACCTGGGACCAGTAGTAGCATGCACAGCAAAAGTGTCTTTATCAGGCCTAATTTCAATTAGAATAAGTGCAAATGGTTATGGTCTTAAATAGAGGCTGGTGTAGTCACAGAATGGGATGCCACAACAGGAGTGCACCTGGCAGGGACCAGTAGTGCTATGCACAGCAAAAGTGTCTTTATCAGGCCTAATTTCAATTAGAATAAGTGCAAATGGTTATATGGTCTTAAATAGAGGCTGGTGTAGTCACAGAATGGGATGCCACAACAGGAGTGCACCTGGGACCAGTAGTAGCATGCACAGCAAAAGAGTCTTTATCAGGCCTAATTTCAATTAGAATAAGTGCAAATGGTTATGGTCTTAAATAGAGGCTGCTGTAGTCACAGAATGGGATGCCCCAAACAGGAGTGCACCTGGCAGGGACCAGTAGTGCTATGCACAGCAAACGTGTCTTTATCAGGCCTAATTTCAATTATAATAGGTGCAAATGGTTATGGTCTTAAATAGAGGCTGCTGTAGTCACAGAATGGGATGCCCCAAACAGGAGTGCACCTGGGACCAGTAGTGCTATGCACAGCAAAAGTGTCTTTATCAGGCCTAATTTCAATTATAATAGGTGCAAATGGTTATGGTCTTAAATAGAGGCTGCTGTAGTCACAGAATGGGATGCCCCAAACAGGAGTGCACCTGGCAGGCAGCAGTAAGAATATGCACAGCAAAAGTGTCTTTATCAGGCCTAATTTCAATTAGAATAAGTGCAAATGGTTATATGGTCTTAAATAGAGGCTGCTGTAGTCACAGCATGGGATGCCACAACAGGAGTGCACCTGGGACCAGTAGTAGCATGCACAGCAAAAGTGTCTTTATCAGGCCTAATTTCAATTAGAATAAGTGCCAATGGTTATGGTCTTAAATAGAGGCTGGTGTAGTCACAGAATGGAATGCCACAACAGGAGTGCACCTGGCAGGCAGCAGTAAGAATATGCACAGCAAAAGTGTCTTTATCAGGCCTAATTTCGATTAGAATAAGTGCAAATGGTTATATGGTCTTAAATAGAGGCTGCTGTAGTCACAGAATGGGATGCCCCAAACAGGAGTGCACCTGGCAGGCAGTAGTGCTATGCACAGCAAAAGTGTCTTTATCAGGCCTAATTTCAATTATAATAGGTGCAAATGGTTATGGTCTTAAATAGAGGCTGCTGTAGTCACAGAATGGGATGCCCCAAACAGGAGTGCACCTGGCAGGGACCAGTAGTGCTATGCACAGCAAAAGTGTCTTTATCAGGCCTAATTTCAATTATAATAGGTGCAAATGGTTATGGTCTTAAATAGAGGCTGCTGTAGTCACAGAATGGGATGCCCCAAACAGGAGTGCACCTGGGACCAGTAGTGCTATGCACAGCAAAAGTGTCTTTATCAGGCCTAATTTCAATTAGAATAAGTGCAAATGGTTATATGGTCTTAAATAGAGGCTGCTGTAGTCACAGAATGGGATGCCACAACAGGAGTGCACCTGGGACCAGTAGTAGCATGCACAGCAAAAGAGTCTTTATCAGGCCTAATTTCAATTAGAATAAGTGCAAATGGTTATGTTCCTAAATAGAGGCTGGTGTAGTCACAGAATGGGATGCCACAACAGGAGTGCACCTGGGACCAGTAGTAGCATGCACAGCAAAAGTGTCTTTATCAGGCCTAATTTCAATTAGAATAAGTGCAAATGGTTATGGTCTTAAATAGAGGCTGGTGTAGTCACAGAATGGGATGCCACAACAGGAGTGCACCTGGCAGGCAGCAGTAAGAATATGCACAGCAAAAGTGTCTTTATCAGGCCTAATTTCGATTAGAATAAGTGCAAATGGTTATATGGTCTTAAATAGAGGCTGCTGTAGTCACAGAATGGGATGCCCCAAACAGGAGTGCACCTGGCAGGCAGTAGTGCTATGCACAGCAAAAGTGTCTTTATCAGGCCTAATTTCAATTATAATAGGTGCAAATGGTTATGGTCTTAAATAGAGGCTGCTGTAGTCACAGAATGGGATGCCCCAAACAGGAGTGCACCTGGCAGGGACCAGTAGTGCTATGCACAGCAAAAGTGTCTTTATCAGGCCTAATTTCAATTATAATAGGTGCAAATGGTTATGGTCTTAAATAGAGGCTGCTGTAGTCACAGAATGGGATGCCCCAAACAGGAGTGCACCTGGGACCAGTAGTGCTATGCACAGCAAAAGTGTCTTTATCAGGCCTAATTTCAATTAGAATAAGTGCAAATGGTTATATGGTCTTAAATAGAGGCTGCTGTAGTCACAGAATGGGATGCCCCAAACAGGAGTGCACCTGGCAGGGACCAGTAGTGCTATGCACAGCAAAAGTGTCTTTATCAGGCCTAATTTCAATTAGAATAAGTGCAAATGGTTATATGGTCTTAAATAGAGGCTGCTGTAGTCACAGAATGGGATGCCCCAAACAGGAGTGCACCTGGCAGGCATTAGTGCTATGCACAGCAAAAGTGTCTTTATCAGGCCTAATTTCAATTAGAATAAGTGCAAATGGTTATATGGTCTTAAATAGAGGCTGCTGTAGTCACAGAATGGGATGCCCCAAACAGGAGTGCACCTGGCAGGCATTAGTGCTATGCACAGCAAAAGTGTCTTTATCAGGCCTAATTTCAATTAGAATAAGTGCAAATGGTTATGGTCTTAAATAGAGGCTGGTGTAGTCACAGAATGGGATGCCACAACAGGAGTGCACCTGGGACCAGTAGTAGCATGCACAGCAACAGTGTCTTCATCAGGCCTAATTTCAATTAGAATAAGTGCAAATGGTTATATGGTCTTAAATAGAGGCTGCTGTAGTCACAGAATGGGATGCCACAACAGGAGTGCACCTGGCAGGCAGCAGTAAGAATATGCACAGCAAAAGTGTCTTTATCAGGCCTAATATCGATTAGAATAAGTGCAAATGGTTATATGGTCTTAAATAGAGGCTGCTGTAGTCACAGAATGGGATGCCACAACAGGAGTGCACCTGGGACCAGTAGTAGCATGCACAGCAAAAGAGTCTTTATCAGGCCTAATTTCAATTAGAATAAGTGCAAATGGTTATGGTCTTAAATAGAGGCTGGTGTAGTCACAGAATGGGATGCCACAACAGGAGTGCACCTGGCAGGCAGCAGTAAGAATATGCACAGCAAAAGTGTCTTTATCAGGCCTAATTTCAATTAGAATAAGTGCAAATGGTTATATGGTCTTAAATAGAGGCTGGTGTAGTCACAGAATGGGATGCCACAACAGGAGTGCACCTGGGACCAGTAGTAGCATGCACAGCAAAAGAGTCTTTATCAGGCCTAATTTCAATTAGAATAAGTGCAAATGGTTATGTTCTTAAATAGAGGCTGGTGTAGTCACAGAATGGGATGCCCCAACAGGAGTGCACCTGGCAGGCAGCAGTAAGAATATGCACAGCAAAAGTGTCTTTATCAGGCCGAATTTCAATTAGAATAAGTGCAAATGGTTATATGGTCTTAAATAGAGGCTGGTGTAGTCACAGAATGGGATGCCACAACAGGAGTGCACCTGGGACCAGTAGTAGCATGCACAGCAAAAGAGTCTTTATCAGGCCTAATTTCAATTAGAATAAGTGCAAATGGTTATATGGTCTTAAATAGAGGCTGCTGTAGTCACAGAATGGGATGCCCCAAACAGGAGTGCACCTGGCAGGCAGTAGTGCTATGCACAGCAAAAGTGTCTTTATCAGGCCTAATTTCAATTAGAATAAGTGCAAATGGTTATGGTCTTAAATAGAGGCTGGTGTAGTCACAGAATGGGATGCCACAACAGGAGTGCACCTGGGACCAGTAGTAGCATGCACAGCAAAAGAGTCTTTATCAGGCCTAATTTCAATTAGAATAAGTGCAAATGGTTATGGTCTTAAATAGAGGCTGGTGTAGTCACAGAATGGGATGCCACAACAGGAGTGCACCTGGCAGGCAGCAGTAAGAATATGCACAGCAAAAGTGTCTTTATCAGACCTAATTTCAATTAGAATAAGTGCAAATGGTTATATGGTCTTAAATAGAGGCTGCTGTAGTCACAGAATGGGATGCCCCAAACAGGAGTGCACCTGGCAGGCAGTAGTGCTATGCACAGCAAAAGTGTCTTTATCAGGCCTACTTTCAATTATAATAGGTGCAAATGGTTATGGTCTTAAATAGAGGCTGCTGTAGTCACAGAATGGGATGCCCCAAACAGGAGTGCACCTGGCAGGGACCAGTAGTGCTATGCACAGCAAAAGTGTCTTTATCAGGCCTAATTTCAATTATAATAGGTGCAAATGGTTATATGGTCTTAAATAGAGGCTGCTGTAGTCACAGAATGGGATGCCCCAAACAGGAGTGCACCTGGCAGGGACCAGTAGTGCTATGCACAGCAAAAGTGTCTTTATCAGGCCTAATTTCAATTAGAATAAGTGCAAATGGTTATATGGTCTTAAATAGAGGCTGCTGTAGTCACAGAATGGGATGCCCCAAACAGGAGTGCACCTGGCAGGCATTAGTGCTATGCACAGCAAAAGTTTCTTTATCAGGCCTAATTTCAATTAGAATAAGTGCAAATGGTTATATGGTCTTAAATAGAGGCTGGTGTAGTCACAGAATGGGATGCCACAACAGGAGTGCACCTGGCAGGCAGTAGTGCTATGCACAGCAAAAGTGTCTTTATCAGGCCTAATTTCAATTAGAATAAGTGCAAATGGTTATATGGTCTTAAATAGAGGCTGGTGTAGTCACAGAATGGGATGCCCCAAACAGGAGTGCGCCTGGCAGGGACCAGTAGTGCTATGCACAGCAAAAGTGTCTTTATCAGGCCTAATTTCAATTAGAATAAGTGCAAATGGTTATGGTCTTAAATAGAGGCTGCTGTAGTCACAGAATGGGATGCCTCACAGCAGACTTAAGATCAGTTCAGTATATATGCACAGTTAGTTAGTATAAGCAGCCTGAAAACGCTAACAAAGCCTGTCAGCCAGCCAGTAACACTCAGGCTGGATGAAAAAAAAAAAAATCTCCCTGTGACTGCCTCCGATTTTTCCTAACTTTCCCTGTTTTTCGCTGACTTTCTGTCTGTCTCCTGCCTGTCTCCTGCCTGTCTCCAGCCTGTCCCTGTCTGTCCCTGCCTGTCTAACTGCCTCTCCCTCACTACAGCGTTCTGTCTCTCACGAATGCAATAGAGAAATGAGGAAGGAAAGCAAGATGGCCGACTTAAATAGCGCTGTGACGTCACCGGGCTTGCTGGCTGCTGATAGGCTGCATGTGACTGCCCCAGCTTGCACTGTCCGTTCGTATGTTATCTCCCGAACTTGCCTCAGTCAGTTGACAATCCTAAATTTCACGTTCATGTGCTCACTTGTTGCGGCGGCAGCCTGTTTTTTCTGCTGCTTCCATCGTCCACCTCTTCCAATTACTTGCGTTTGCCTCTGGTTTTCATTGGTTTTTGGCCTCTTAGATTCGTGCGTTCGTATGTTTATAAGATCTTGCGCATGCGCACCCTCAACCAGAAACTTACCTAAACCCCTTAGCGCTTGCATCCAACTTCATTTCTCGGTCCCTAAAACTTACCTAAACCCCTTAGCGCTTGCATCCAACTTCATTTCTCGGTCCCTAAAACTTACCTAAACCCCTTAGCGCCTGCATCCAACTTCATTTCTCGGTCCCTAAAACTTACCTAAACCCCTTAGCGCTTGCATCCAACTTCATTTCTCGGTCCCTAAAACTTACCTAAACCCCTTAGCGCTTGCATCCAACTTCATTTCTCGGTCCATAAAACTTACCTAAACCCCTTAGCGCTTGCATCCAACTTCATTTCTCGGTCCCTAAAACTTACCTAAACCCCTTAGCGCTTGCATCCAACTTCATTTCTCGGTCCATAAAACTTACCTAAACCCCTTAGCGCTTGCATCCAACTTCATTTCTCGGTCCCTAAAACTTACCTAAACCCCTTAGCGCTTGCATCCAACTTCATTTCTCGGTCCATAAAACTTACCTAAACCCCTTAGCGCTTGCATCCAACTTCATTTCTCGGTCCCTAAAACTTACCTAAACCCCTTAGCGCCTGCATCCAACTTCATTTCTCGGTCCCTAAAACTTACCTAAACCCCTTAGCGCTTGCATCCAACTTCATTTCTCGGTCCATAAAACTTACCTAAACCCCTTAGCGCCTGCATCCAACTTCATTTCTCGGTCCCTAAAACTTACCTAAACCCCTTAGCGCTTGCATCCAACTTCATTTCTCGGTCCCTAAAACTTACCTAAACCCCTTAGCGCCTGCATCCAACTTCATTTCTCGGTCCCTAAAACTTACCTAAACCCCTTAGCGCTTGCATCCAACTTCATTTCTCGGTCCCTAAAACTTACCTAAACCCCTTAGCGCCTGCATCCAACTTCATTTCTCGGTCCCTAAAACTTACCTAAACCCCTTAGCGCTTGCATCCAACTTCATTTCTCGGTCCATAAAACTTACCTAAACCCCTTAGCGCTTGCATCCAACTTCATTTCTCGGTCCCTAAAACTTACCTAAACCCCTTAGCGCCTGCATCCAACTTCATTTCTCGGTCCCTAAAACTTACCTAAACCCCTTAGCGCTTGCATCCAACTTCATTTCTCGGTCCATAAAACTTACCTAAACCCCTTAGCGCCTGCATCCAACTTCATTTCTCGGTCCCTAAAACTTACCTAAACCCCTTAGCGCCTGCATCCAACTTCATTTCTCGGTCCCTAAAACTTACCTAAACCCCTTAGCGCTTGCATCCAACTTCATTTCTCGGTCCCTAAAACTTACCTAAACCCCTTAGCGCTTGCATCCAACTTCATTTCTCGGTCCCTAAAACTTACCTAAACCCCTTAGCGCCTGCATCCAACTTCATTTCTCGGTCCATAAAACTTACCTAAACCCCTTAGCGCTTGCATCCAACTTCATTTCTCGGTCCCTAAAACTTACCTAAACCCCTTAGCGCTTGCATCCAACTTCATTTCTCGGTCCATAAAACTTACCTAAACCCCTTAGCGCTTGCATCCAACTTCATTTCTCGGTCCCTAAAACTTACCTAAACCCCTTAGCGCCTGCATCCAACTTCATTTCTCGGTCCCTAAAACTTACCTAAACCCCTTAGCGCTTGCATCCAACTTCATTTCTCGGTCCATAAAACTTACCTAAACCCCTTAGCGCCTGCATCCAACTTCATTTCTCGGTCCCTAAAACTTACCTAAACCCCTTAGCGCTTGCATCCAACTTCATTTCTCGGTCCCTAAAACTTACCTAAACCCCTTAGCGCCTGCATCCAACTTCATTTCTCGGTCCCTAAAACTTACCTAAATCCCTTAGCGCTTGCATCCAACTTCATTTCTCGGTCCATAAAACTTACCTAAACCCCTTAGCGCCTGCATCCAACTTCATTTCTCGGTCCCTAAAACTTACCTAAACCCCTTAGCGCTTGCATCCAACTTCATTTCTCGGTCCATAAAACTTACCTAAACCCCTTAGCGCCTGCATCCAACTTCATTTCTCGGTCCCTAAAACTTACCTAAACCCCTTAGCGCTTGCATCCAACTTCATTTCTCGGTCCATAAAACTTACCTAAACCCCTTAGCGCTTGCAAACAGATTCCAATTTTTTTGGGGGGGGTTTCAAAACAGTTTAATTTTTTTTTTTTTTGGGTTAAAAACATAGTTAAAAGTTTTTTGTTTTTTTTTTTAAAAAAAATAACTAAAAAATTATTAAAAATTCCAAACTGTTAAAAACATTTAACAAAAGTAGCCAGGACCAAGGGCACTAATCCTCCTCCTCTTCTTCATCTGTTGGCCCCAACGTCGCCTGTATGGCCAGCAGCTCGGCCACCAACTCCTGGATTCTTTTTTTTTTACCAGCCAATGTTTTTGGTATCATCCCTGTAACCAATAGAGAAATAAACATAAATAGGAGTCCCAGACCGGTTTGTATGCTGGAAATAGATTTGGGGTTAATCAAATACATGTAAATGCATGACATATGTCATTCTTCCAAGGGATAAAGTTAATGCATTTCCCACAGGTAAGTCTTTAAACTCCTTAAACCGGACCTTCAACATTATTTAATGAAAACCAATAACTATTCCCAAATGATTCTGCACCAGATCAAAGTACATTTGGGAGGTTTTTTGATTACAGCGCCGCCATCTGGACTCTGAAGCATAACACTTAATGAGGAGTGGAGAGTTGGATAAAGTACAGGGGAGTAGGTTACAGTGGTGCGTTGGGAATCCAGAGCATAGCTGGGTTGAGGGAAAGGTCATCAGTCCCACAATGCATGGCAGCACCTTACTTTTTTCAATCTCTATCCCATGCTGCCTGTAAATATTGCGCATTCCATATTCCGCAATATTGGTTTTTTTCAGTCTACTAACATGCATTAGATGGCTGAAGGCTGTTTTTCAATGTTTCAAATCTGTAGGTACAGTGTGTTGGCTAATTATTATGTTCTTAATACAAGTTAGGGTCCGCTTTAAGCTAACGAAGTGCCCACATGAAAGTGTTAACTACACATTGGCTACGCCTTTAGTTATGTGTGTGTTATTAGCTAACAAAACATTAATATGAATAATGGCATGGAGACTTACGGAGTTGGTGGCCGACAGATGGCTGGTTGGGGCCAACAGGCTGCCCTTGGTCCTGGCTATGCTGTGAAGAAGTCCCTGGAGAAACATGTGACATTTGGTTAGTACTTGTATAGAGTCACTATTCCCAACATATCTGGCTCCCAGTCTGGCTGACATCACTCACCTTCGCCAGGATCGACTTCCAGCATCTCTGCTGCCTCCTCCTCCACTATCTCACCCGCACCAGAAGCTTCTACAAATACATAATAAAGGATAACTTAGTTTTTGCCCTGCCATGTATATCTTTGTGCCTATACATGAAGAGTGACATACCAGAGCCTTCCCCATGCCTGGCCGGGCATGACTCCACGCCCACGCGGTTGGGCCCCTCCTCTGTGGTAAGGTCCAGGGGCTGGTCTGAGGAGGCCACAGAGGAGGGGTAGGTCCGTCGCCCGGGAGATCCACCACCTTCACTCACAGATGCAGACTCATGCAGCACTGGTCGGCCTGTACGCCTCCGGGTGCGGCGAATTCTGAAATCCATTTCCAACACTACCAAAGAAAAGTCATTATAAATAAAGGCATAACTTATACATTTGGAACATATACCATGCAATTGCTTTGTACTTACTTGGGAAATGGATCCCAAAAAACCTCCGCACCCGGGGCATGTGCAGACGTTTCAGGTCCGACCAATGCTGCATTATCTGGGTGTGAGTGAAGGTGGTGCTAGTCACACGGTGTATTTCCGCGATGATCTCCCGGGCGATGTCCCTTTTTTCACACACATTGGGCGCGAAGTCATACCGGCGCTGAAGCATGATCTGAAAAACATAATGGACACAGAGCTTTTACTTTTACACACAGACCCATATGTGTTGCATCACAAGTTGAGAATTTCATGTCATTAACACACACATTTAGAGTGGCAGCCATTTTTGGGGAGTGCCTTAAAGCGGACGTTGACTGTGAATGAGAGTCTGGTCTTATGTTATATGTATCACACACCATGTACATACAGATAATAGCCAACATCAAAAATCAGGCCACCTGCATCTATGGCATGTTAGGATGGTTTAAACATCCAAGATGTAGGCTTATGCTTAGGCTTTTGGACCACGTGTGTGGCTTCCCGTTGTGTTTTTATGGCTTAGGAAAACAGTGTTCCTCAAACATCCGCATCAAGGTCCGAGACACGCCAGGTTTGACAGCTAGCCCCGCTACTCCACAGGTTAATTAACTGTTGCTAAGCCTGAGCAATTTCCCTAATTAGGACATCAGCATAGACAGGTGAAAACGTGGCCAGGCTCGGCCCTTGAGGATGAAGTGTGAGGAGCCAGTTATTAAACATTAAGAGACCCCAAACTAGTTCCAAACGCATCATTTACATTTAGGCCATCATTGACTATTACATTAAAATGCAGAGGCAGGCACTTACCAGCATGAGGATCTCTTCCTGTTGACGGGTGAAGATAGTGGGCGCCATCTTTATGCTTCTTCAAGGCAGCAGATAAGTGAAACCCCAGCGGTTTCCTGGTTCCGCTCGAACGTACGTCCGTACGAGCGCGTAGTCGTGCGCATAGGCGTCACACGCTGGGCTCATTATTTAAAGGTCCCTGCACCCAAAGCTCATTCTCTTTGAGCATTTGTGGAAGATGGCACCTAAAAAGGCAATCTCCAAACGACCCCAGCAAAGCCAGACCTCGGAGGGCCCAACCACCAGGTCCCAGCAAGGTAGGAAAAAGCTGCGATCCCAGACTACTACCTCTGCCCCACCAAGGGACACTGGACCCTCTGGAAGCCAAAAAAGGGGCCCCAAGGCACGTGCCCCTGCCACAAAAAAACTGGCAACAGCAGCACCCACCACCTCTGCCCCCAGAAGAGGCCGCCCAAGGGAGCCCACACCGCCCATGGGTTCAAGTAGGGCAGTTCGGCAACCCAGGCCCCGCAGCAGGGCCCGAACCCCATCCAGGGCCCGAACCCCATCCAGGGCCCGAACCCCATCCAGGGCCAGAAGCCCAGCCAGGGCCCGAACCCCATCCAGGGCCAGAAGCCCAGCCAGGGCCCGAAGAACATCCAGGGCCCGAACCCCATCCAGGGCCCGAACCCCATCCAGGGCCAGAAGCCCAGCCAGGGCCCGAACCCCATCCAGGGCCAGAAGCCCAGCCAGGGCCCGAAGAACATCCAGGGCCCGAACCCCATCCAGGCCCAGAAGAACATCCAGGGCCCGAACCCCATCCAGGGCCAGAAGCCCAGCCAGGGCCCGAACCCCATCCAGGGCCAGAAGCCCAGCCAGGGCCCGAACCCCATCCAGGGCCAGAAGCCCAGCCAGGGCCCGAACCCCATCCAGGGCCAGAAGCCCATACAGGGCCCGAACCCCATCCAGGGCCAGAAGCCCATACAGGGCCCGAACCCCATCCAGGGCCAGAAGCCCATACAGGGCCCGAACACCATCCAGGGCCAGAAGCCCATACAGGGCCCGAACACCATCCAGGGCCAGAAGAACATCCAGGGCCCGAACCCCATCCAGGGCCAGAAGCCCATACAGGGCCCGAACACCATCCAGGGCCAGAAGCCCATACAGGGCCCGAACACCATCCAGGGCCAGAAGAACATCCAGGGCCCGAACCCCATCCAGGGCCAGAAGCCCAGAAAGGCGAGGCCGGAGGACAAGAACCCCAGCAAGGGCCCGCAGCAGGGCCAGAAGCCCCTACAGGCCCCGCAGCAGGGCCAGAAGCCCACGACCTGCCACCAGCCGGGAACAGAGCCCCCGACCTGGCACCAGCCGGGAACATAGCCCCCCAAGAGGGCCCAGAATGTCCACCATGACCACATCTACACCTGGAAGTTCGGTGGCCAGCCACGCAAGAACACCCAGTCCGTTGGCCAGTCCAGTCCAGTCATTGGGAAGCCAACAATCCGTCCAGTCCCCTACCCAGCCCCAGGCCATAATGTCACCACATGTGTCTGCACACATGGAGGAGCAGCCAAGCCAACCATCTGGCCGCACATTGCGCCGCGGCCAGTTGAGTGGGAGATTCTCCCATGACCAAAATATGGCATTGGCTAGTGGCCTTACATTATACTATGACGAGCTCTATGGGAGCAAATCAAAACACACCACAAAGCAGCGCAAGATGGAATTGTTTGAAACCATCCTACGACAAGTAAATGCAGCGGGGGAAGAGAGGAAAGATGTGTCCCAAATTCAGAAGAAAATCTCGGATCTGAAATATGCTGTACGGCAAAAAGAAATTAAAAGGCATAATTACAGGTAAATAAATGATGTCTCCAAATATAAGGATTAGGATGTACTGTATGCACATTTTCTGAGTACCAAACGATTTTCTCTTTTCAGCATGCAAACTGGAGGTGGATTTCCTACCAAACTGGAGTTTACCCCTGCTGAGGAGATTGTGCTGGGACTTCTCCATCCGGTCGCGGTCGGTGGACATGCTGGTCTAAGGGACACAGACTCACCGACCCGTACCCACGGTGAGTACTCTTAAATCTGCATGTTTGCCTGTTTGCTAAATAATCTAAAGTTCACTAGTAACAAGATGACGGGATGGCCCTATGGTTTGCCTTGCTTGCCCTCGCACTACTGTGCCTGTTTGTGTCCTCTTTTGGTCCCTGTGAATCACACATTTAGGACCACATCCATTATGGCAAAGATCCAATTTCCAATTTTATTGGTCAAGTAATGAAGTTTATCATGAAAAGTGATATATTTGGAATCAATCACAAAACACACATCATTATGGATGGGTTGGCTATTTGTTGTGTGAGTTGTGTTTGAGTTAACAATTTAATTACCCACCCCCAAACATATCTGACCTAGAGCAGCGAGACTCAACTGGCGGCACGGGGTCCCAATGCGGACCTTGGCACCAGATTCCAGGACCCCTGGCCAGACAGGCCTGCACTCAGTTACTTCTGTGTTGACGTGCTCAGAGCTGCCCCCTTGATCGGCGATGTAGTGGTTGTTCTCCTGCCCAATGTCATGGCTCCCTGAAACATAGCATTGCAATATGAAGTACTGCACAGGAAGTGGCATTGCAAGGTACACAGTAACTTGGTACATCTTTCTCTTGGTACAATCGTGTCCCGCTGCCCCAGCTCTGCCCCATCTGCCACAGTCCCCCCATGTCCCCCCCCCCACATAAGCCCCATACATTTGTAACAGATTTGCTCCATCCATCCCATCACCATCAATTCCTGAACTCCCCCCTTTAGCCATCCAATCCCTGTCCCCTCAGCTCTGCCCCATCCAGCCCAGCAAGGGCAAGCAGCCTTTATTAGTTTGCACTTTGAAATCTCAAGCCCCTCCACCAGTGTGTTTATTTCTAACTAGACACCCCCTGCGTCAGCCCCATGGCCAGACATTCACCTCTCACCACATACCTTTAAATGGACCTTTACAAGAAGTGTTTGAGTACCCCGGACCTAGCGAATGGTAGTCTTAATCCAAAAATTTGCATTGCAAGTTGTATGCTGACTGGGTACACTTCCTGACTTCGAACTGAGGTCAGTTAGCAGTTTTCTCGAGGCATTGCACCTATCTAAAATTGCGTGTCTTTTAACAAATGTACCCATTGCTGTAGAGTTGCTTAATATTACAAATAGTGGTTTATTTGATTACCTATAAAAAAAATGGTTATGTGTGTGTTTACCTTGTTTGTTTTTCTCTTCTTCAGCCCAGCATGATCCCTCAGCAAGGGTAAACTCACCCCCCAGTTTGCTTATGCCTACCAGGTCCGTACAGCATAGGAGCCCAGATCCGAGATTTCCGGTAAGTTAATTTAGTACCATAAATACTACCAAGTGCTTAAGCATGTGTTAAACTGTGGGAATCCCAAATTTGGACGCCAACTTACACTTTTTTTTTTATATGTCCCTACAGACCCGCACAATCATGGAAGAGATCCAGGAAATGGAGGAAGCTGATGTCTCCATGCAGGGCACGTCCGATGACCTCCCCCTGGGTCCCAATTTGGAACTGCTCCATAATGTTTCTCTGGCCAATCCTCAGCAGCAGAGTGAATCTCCATCCATTGTGCATGCACATGGGGAGACTGACACAACAGTCCCCAGTGTTCACTCTGCTGCTGAGGATTTGCAAAGCATGCCTGTTGCTGTTGAGGGGACGACACCACGCGGCAGGGCACGCCCAAGAGCCAGGGTAATTGTGCGGCGGACTCCATTACGCCGCCCCACAATTTCCCAGGGGAGGCAGAGTGCCCTGCTTCAATTATGGACCCAAGAAAGGGAGTCTTATCAGGCACAGCTCGTTACAGAGCGTGAGGAAAGGCATGCCGACATGGTCAATATCAATAACACCTTACAGGGCATCCTCGCGGAGTTGCGTACCCTCAACAGCAACATGGTAACTGCAAGTAATGGCATCCAGTCAGCCATGGCTGAGATGACCAATATGCAGAGAAACATTGTGGAGCAGTTTCAAATTCACAATGCTGCCATGGCCCAGGCTAGGTCCCATTCACATGGACCTCCACCTGGACCTCCACCTGGGTATTATGGGCAGCCACCCTATTAAGCCATGGTTGTGTGGGACATCTTTTCTCTTACCCCCCACTGTATTTACTTGTCCTTTGAGGTTTCAAACAATCCATTTTGTGTTGCTCATGCAGGTTGTGTTTTGTATTTGCTCCCATATAGCTCCTTACAGTAATGATTAAGGCCACTAGCCAATGCCATAGGTCTATGTGGAGTGTATCTGGCCACTTATGGCTTTAAATATGTATTTGGTTTGTGCTCCTCCTGTTTGCAGACATGTTTGTGTGACATTATGGCCATGCCCAAATATCCCTTGCCACAGGCAATATTAATGACTGGACTAGGCTGGCCTTTGGACTGGGTGTCCTTGTTTGGTTGTGCCACTCACTTCCAGGTGTAGATGTGCTCGATGTTTTTTTGGTTATCTCATCCATTTGTAACCACAGATGTATGTGGAATGTTTTCTGTTAAGCACAATAATTTTAACTTTCCTAAGTAAAAAAATATTCTCAATTCCAATACTTGTGGCGTTTTTAGTGGGAACACATTGTAAACAGCTTGGGCTAAACCAGATAATTTTTGTTTTAAGAGGTGTAACAATGCAAATATCAAGCGAAGGAAACTACATGAAATACATTAGGCAACAATTAAGGGAAAAATGTTTTAATTTGAGGTAATGCCACATTACGGCAAAACAACATATTTAACAAAAAGGCTAACACAGACACACAGAATGTTGATACACGAAATAAAATTAACTAAAATGCTGCAATATCAAGTTTGCTCTAACTGATTGGGCAGACTCACTGGGTGGCCCAACAAAATTATCTCCATCATCCTCTTGGGCTGTAGAGGGCAGGCTATCCACATAACGTGGGACACGTTCGAGTATTGCAAAATTGTGCAAAACAGCACATGCCATGATAATGTCGATCACTTTTTTGGGATCATATTGCAGGGCGCCCCCAGTATGGTCCAAGCACCGAAAACGGGTCTTCAACAGCCCAAAGGCCCTCTCCACAACAGCCCTGGTGTTAGAGCCAGCGCTGCGGAGACGCCTCATGGCGCTTCCAGCCGTCCCTCTCCCGGGGCGAGAGCCGCGCTTCCTCCCCGCGGCTTTCCCCGCCGGGTCTCCCCTAGCCCGAGCGCTGTGTCCCTTCCTGGCAGCGCTCCTCGCTTACCTGGTGTCCTGCCCTCCGTCCGGCGTGGCTGCCGGGGCCTGCGGGCAGCTCCCTCACTTCCTGCTTCCTCCTTGCCTCTCCTGCGCGCACGTCCCCGGCCACTAGGGGGCGCGCGCTGCAATACTGTGGAATTTAAAGGGCCAGTGCATCTCTAATTGGTGTCCGGCCGTCCAATCCGGTAATATCACTTCCTTTATATGCTGGCCAGCCCTTCCTCCCTTTGCCGGATTATCGGTGTGTTTCCGTGATTGTCTGTAGTTAAATCTGTGGCTTTTTCGTGTATGACCTCGGCTTACCTTTTTGACCACGAACCTCCGCTGCCTGTCCCGACCTCGGTCTGTCCCTTCGTCTGTGAACCTCCGCTGCCTGTCCCGACCACGGCTTGTCTACTCGCTGCTGAACCCTCGCTGCCTGCCCTGAATCTGGCTACTCACCGTGACCATCGTTTATCTCTGCTGTACGATACCTCGGCAAATTGTGGAACTGTGCCGCCGTTGGGGGGTAGCGACCTGGGAGTCATCAGCCGCACAAGACCAACCTGCTTCGCGGCGGGCTCTGGTGAAAACCGGTGGCTCCTTAGACCCCGCTTCCCTGACGCGGTACTCACCAACATTTCCGCAGTTCCAGTGGGTCCACGCTTCATTAGTTTCATCCGGTTGTAACAGTATAATCCGGCCATGGATCCCGCCGAGGTGCCATTGCCAGACGTCTCTGAACTACCTGCACTAGTCGCCATGCAGTCACGGCAGATCAATCAACTTACGGCCATGATGCAGCAACTTCTGTCTATGCAACAACCGCAGACGCCACCGCCTGCTCCTGCTGTTCCACCACAGCTTCCGGTGGCTTCCTCCGCGAGGATTCGTCTCTCCCTGCCAGCTAAATTTGAAGGAGACGCAAGACTTTGCCGTGGCTTTCTTGCCCAATGTTCCCTGCACCTGGAGCTATTGGCTGACCAATTCCCTACTGAGCGCTCCAAGGTGGCCTTTATTATCAGCCTGCTCTCTGGGAAGGCCTTAGCCTGGGCTACCCCATTGTGGGACCGCAACGACCCCGTTACCCTCATGGTTCAAACTTTTGTGGATCACTTTCGCCAGGTTTTTGAGGAACCTACCCGGGCGTCTTCAGCCGAATCTGCCTTATTGAATCTGGTTCAAGGTGATCTGTCGGTGGGAGAATATGCCATTCGCTTCCGAACTTTGGCAGCCGAGCTAGCTTGGAACAATGAGGCTCTCTGTGCCTGCTTTAAGAAGGGTCTCTCTAGTAGGGTCAAGGATGTTCTTGCTGCCCGGGATCTCCCTACTTCTCTGTCTGAACTAATCCAACTTGCCACCCGTATAGACATTCGTTTTACAGAGAGGCGTGATGAATTCCGCCAAGATTCTCTGCGTGCCAAGAGGGCATTCCGTTTGGCCCCTACGTTTCAGAACCCTCAGTCTACGCTTTCGTCTCCGTCTGAAGAAGTCATGCAAGTGGACCATACTCGCTTGACTCCCCAGGAAAGGTCGCGCCGGAGACTCGAAAGACTTTGTCTATACTGCGCCAGCCCAGAACATTTTTTGAAAAATTGCCCAATCCGCCCACCACGCCAGGGAAACGGGCGCACCTAGAATCGTTTGGAGAGGCGTCTCTGGGTGTCTGTGCTTCCTCTCCTAGGTTCACTGTGCCGGCACAACTTCACTTGGGCTCCACTTCCGTCCTGAACTTACCGGCCTTCTTGGACTCTGGTTCGGCGGGCAACTTCATCGAGTCCTCCTTGGTCTCTAAGTATGATATAGCTGTCTACCGTCTGGCCAAGCCACTATTTGTCGCGGCCGTTAATGGGGACAGATTGAACTGCATGGTGCGCTACCGCACCAAACCTCTACTTCTGAAGATCGGCCTCTTCCATCAGGAATTTCTGGAATTTTTCGTATTACCCCACTGTACCTCGCCACTTCTCTTGGGGCTTCCCTGGCTCCAGCACCATAACCCTACCTTGGATTGGTCCACTGGGGACATCAAGTCCTGGGGCGCAACATGTGTTAAGAACTGTCTTACGTCTTTGCCAGTCCAAATTACAGCTCCCACGACTCCATTACCGGGTCTACCTGAAGTTTATCGGTCTTTTTCCGTCGTATTTAGCAAGAGGCAAGCTGAGTCACTTCCGCCTCATCGCCCTTACGATTGCCCGATTGATCTTCTACCTGGCGCCACTCCTCCTCGCGGACGCATCTATCCGCTGTCTGTTCCTGAAACCCAAGCAATGTCGGAATACATTCGGGAGAATTTACAAAAGGGGTTCATTAGGAAATCCTCTTCCCCAGCTGGAGCGGGCTTCTTCTTTGTACAGAAAAAGGACGGGTCTCTTCGGCCCTGCATCGATTACCGGGGCCTCAATAAAATTACGGTAAAAAACCGTTACCCATTGCCCTTGATCTCCGAACTTTTCGATCGTCTTCGCGGAGCTAAGATTTTTTCAAAATTGGATCTGAGAGGCGCTTATAACTTAGTCCGCATTCGAGAGGGTGATGAATGGAAGACGGCCTTCAACACGCGAGACGGTCATTTTGAGTATCTCGTTATGCCCTTCGGCCTCTGCAATGCCCCCGCAGTTTTTCAGGAGTTCGTTAACGATATTTTTCGGGACCTGCTGTACACCTGTGTTGTGGTCTATCTTGACGACATTCTCATCTTCTCCTCGTCCATCGAAGAACATCATCAGCACGTCAGACAAGTCTTGTCTCGTTTACTGCAACACCATCTTTATGCTAAGCTCGAGAAATGCCTTTTTCATCAAACCGCATTACCTTTTTTGGGGTACATAGTTTCTGCTCAAGGTCTCCAGATGGATCCTGCCAAGTTAAAGGCGGTCCTTGAATGGCCTCGACCAGTCGGTCTTCGTGCAATCCAGCGATTCTTGGGGTTCGCGAACTATTACCGCCAGTTCATTTTACACTTTTCCACGACAGTAGCCCCCATCGTGGCCCTCACCAAAAAAGGAGCCGATCCCAAGGCATGGTCTCCGCAGGCTGAAGCAGCCTTTCTTGCATTAAAGAAGGCCTTCGGCTCGGCACCGGTACTTTCCAGACCTGATCCGTCTCGTCCTTTCGCTCTTGAGGTGGATGCCTCTTCCGTCGGAGCTGGAGCAGTACTTACGCAACGATCCTCGACCGGCAAAGCTCGAACTTGCGGATTCTTTTCTAAAACCTTCTCTCCTGCCGAGAGGAACTACACCATTGGAGATAGAGAGCTATTAGCCATCAAATTGGCGCTGGAAGAATGGAGACATCTCCTCGAGGGATCTATCTTCCCAATTTCCATTTTTACTGACCACAAGAACCTCTCTTATCTGGAATCCGCACAACGCTTAAACCCTCGTCAGGCCCGTTGGTCACTCTTCTTTGCACGCTTTAATTTCCAGATCCACTTCCGTCCAGCTGCAAAAAACATCAGGGCAGACGCTCTCTCCCGTTCCTCGGATGTCTCGGATAAGGTCTCTTCTCCACAGTTTATAATTCCACCCGATCGTCTGGTTCACTCTGCTCCCGCTGCTCTAGAATCAGGTCCTCCGGGGAGGACTTTCGTACCTGTCTCTCGTCGCCTTTTAATACTAAAATGGGGTCATGCCTCCCATACTGCTGGTCACCCTGGAATCAAGAAGACCTGCGCCATCATCTCCAGATACTACTGGTGGCCCACGTTAGCAAAAGATGCCGCAGAATTCGTACAAGCCTGCACCTCGTGCGCGCGCAACAAGACCTCTCGTCAACGTCCCGCAGGTCTTCTCCAACCACTTCCCATTCCGGACATCCCCTGGTCTCACATCGCCATGGATTTTATTACTGATCTTCCGCCTTCACAGGGCAATACCGTCATCTGGGTAGTGGTGGACCGATTTTCGAAAATGGCGCATTTCATTCCGTTGCCTGGATTACCTTCTGCTCCCCTATTGGCAAAGAATTTCCTTAAACACATCTTCCGTCTACATGGGCTCCCAACCCACATTGTCTCCGACAGGGGAGTTCAATTCGTATCGAAATTCTGGAGGGCTCTCTGTAATCAATTAAAGGTGAAATTGGACTTTTCTTCCTCGTATCATCCCCAATCCAATGGCCAAGTGGAGAGGGTAAATCAAACTTTGGGGCTGTATCTACGCCATTTTGTTTCCACTCGCCAGGATGACTGGGTGGACCTGCTGCCCTGGGCAGAGTTTTCTTATAACTTTAAGGACTCTGAATCCACCGGAAAATCTCCTTTCTTTATAGTCTATGGTCGTCATCTCCTTCCTCCTCTGCCTATACTAACGCCCTCCTCGGTACCTGCGGTCGATGACCTTTCGCACCAGTTTTCTTCCATCTGGCGTGAAACACAGCATTCACTGGAACAAGCCGTGTCTCGTATGAAAATCCAGGCTGATAAGAAGAGAAGGACTCCTCCTTTATACTCACCGGGGGATAGGGTATGGCTTTCGGCCAAGTATATTCGTTTTAAAATCCCCAGTTACAAACTAGGACCTCGCTTCTTGGGACCTTTTAGGATCCAACAACGTATCAACCCTGCCTGTTACAAGCTGCATCTGCCACCCTCTCTCCGCATAACCAATTCCTTCCATGTCTCTCTGCTCAAACCGGTGACTGTTAATCGTTTTTCCCCCAAATTATTGGAACCTAAGCCAGTCGCAGGTACTGAAGATACCTTTACGGTCAAAGAGATACTTGCTTCGAAGATCTCCAGAGGAAGACGCTATTTCTTGGTGGATTGGGAGGGCTACGGCCCTGAGGAGAGATCCTGGGAACCGGAAGAAAACATCCTTGATCGGACCCTTATTTCGGACTTCCTTGGTCCTAAGAAGAGGGGGAGACCTAAGGGGGGGGGTACTGTTAGAGCCAGCGCTGCGGAGACGCCTCATGGCGCTTCCAGCCGTCCCTCTCCCGGGGCGAGAGCCGCGCTTCCTCCCCGCGGCTTTCCCCGCCGGGTCTCCCCTAGCCCGAGCGCTGTGTCCCTTCCTGGCAGCGCTCCTCGCTTACCTGGTGTCCTGCCCTCCGTCCGGCGTGGCTGCCGGGGCCTGCGGGCAGCTCCCTCACTTCCTGCTTCCTCCTTGCCTCTCCTGCGCGCACGTCCCCGGCCACTAGGGGGCGCGCGCTGCAATACTGTGGAATTTAAAGGGCCAGTGCATCTCTAATTGGTGTCCGGCCGTCCAATCCGGTAATATCACTTCCTTTATATGCTGGCCAGCCCTTCCTCCCTTTGCCGGATTATCGGTGTGTTTCCGTGATTGTCTGTAGTTAAATCTGTGGCTTTTTCGTGTATGACCTCGGCTTACCTTTTTGACCACGAACCTCCGCTGCCTGTCCCGACCTCGGTCTGTCCCTTCGTCTGTGAACCTCCGCTGCCTGTCCCGACCACGGCTTGTCTACTCGCTGCTGAACCCTCGCTGCCTGCCCTGAATCTGGCTACTCACCGTGACCATCGTTTATCTCTGCTGTACGATACCTCGGCAAATTGTGGAACTGTGCCGCCGTTGGGGGGTAGCGACCTGGGAGTCATCAGCCGCACAAGACCAACCTGCTTCGCGGCGGGCTCTGGTGAAAACCGGTGGCTCCTTAGACCCCGCTTCCCTGACGCGGTACTCACCAACATTTCCGCAGTTCCAGTGGGTCCACGCTTCATTAGTTTCATCCGGTTGTAACACCTGGTCTTGCGGTGCACACGGTTGTACGCTTCCTGAGAGGCATCCTGGGGCCGCAGCACAGGCGTCATGAGCCAGGGTAGAAGTGGGTACCCGGAATCACCTTAAACAGACAATTAAATGTAATAAAAATTAAAAAGGCAACACAACAAACACAAAGAATTTAACATATATCATAATGATGTAAGGTAAAGGGCAAAAAAATACACCCAGGGCACATTAGCAAAATAACTATTGCCACTAATGTAGTACATAATTAAAAATGGCACTTCAATATACCAATTAATTAACAAACATCTGCACGGCCAAGGGTAGTTGGAATTTAAATATATTTTTAGTTTTCTGACATGTTACAATTAGGATGCTGCTGAGGGGCTATCAACATTTATATGAAAACTACAATGTATGCAGTTTAAGTCCACTTTGCCATTTAAAGACCAATACTACAAAAGGAGCAAAAGCTAACAGATACTTGGGTATAAACTCCCAACCAATATATTTAGGGACATGGAACTTACAGACATCCTAACTAAAGGGAAAACATTCTGAAGGACAAAGCGAGGCAAGCATTTTGGTTTGGAGTTCATAATATATGACCCAACAAAAATGCAGTTTCTGGCTTATGTAAAGAATTCAAATACAAAAATATCAACAAATACAAGATTAATCCCACATTTAATAGCACACAAATAGGACACACTTACCAAGCAGCCATGCACCCGAAAATTCACCTGCCTCAAATCTCCTAAACAACCCTGATCGCCTGAGTATGTAGGAGTCGTGCGACGATCCTGGGTAGCCGGCAAGGACACTCATAAAACGCATGTCCGGCCCCACCACGGCCTGGACATTAAGGGAGTGTCCCATTTTTCGATTCCTTAAGGCAAAAACATACAAAAAGGGTAATTGATATTTGTAAAAATGAAAAACAAAAAAAAAAAACATGTCTGCACTCTATTGGGAAATACTAATGAAAAGCCTAGATAAAGCAGCTACACAAATGAGGGATAAAAAAATATGCTGCCGCAAAGGAAAACAGGTTACATTACACGTTGGGCAACATAATAAACAATCTCAATACCTATATATATACTCGTCGGCAGCCCTAGGTACGAGTGCCACATGTGTGCAGTCAATAGCACCAATAACGTTGGGCATGTCGGCCACATTATAAAAAGCAAGCTTAATGGCGTTTCTGGCTGCCATATCATCCGGAAAATATATATATTTTGGAGTTATGGCAGCCATGCCTTCCAAAAATTTAGATAGTGCGCGGCTCAGCGTAGGCTGTGACATCCCCACGGAGAGGGCACCCAGCCTCTGGAACGAGCCGTTCGCCAAAAATTGCAGGCAGCCAAGCATCTTGGTCATACCTGAAATTGCATGCCCCTTCCTTGTGGTGCGGGCTAACCATGGCCGCAGCTCACTATATAATTTATGGAGGGAAGCGCGATTAAGCCTGGTCAGCTCGAACAGCTCAACATCATTCATGCTATCGATGTTCATGCGACGACGCAGGGGCAATCTGCTCTCAGACATCTGGATCAACTCAATGCCAAAAAGCATAAGCCCTTGATGTGCCACAAACTCGCTCCTCTCCATCCTACTCCCGAGGCCAAATAGCTGCCGGCAAACATTTCGTAAAGCAGCTCTTTAATGGGCTTCAAAACAATTAGCAATCACCTCTCTGAATTGGTCGCAAGCCCATGTGAATGACGTAAAAAATAGGAACGGACGCAAAAAATACGATTTGGACGGGAATAAGACACGAACTAACGTAAAATATACGATTTCCTTAAGAAATGCGTATGTTCATATACGTCTAGGCGCGAACGATCGTACGAATACGAAATGGCCAAAAAAAAAGGAAAAAATGACAAACACCCACCCAAACTTACGATTTGCGATACGAAATCAATTAACTTTTGCTCTTTGAATCGAGGGGATAGTGTTGTTTATGTTTGCTCTGTCCTTCAGTAATAGCTTTTAAAGCAACGTTGTAGGCCTCAGTCATGAGTTATTTCCATGCACAAGCATATGCAGGATAAGTTCTGTACGTCTCTGAAACTGGAGTATCAAACATGATGTTGATTGGTAATCTTGGTGATCTTCCCAAAAAAAGATCTTCCCAAGAAAATGGACAGTAACTTGTAGCATCACTCTTGGTACAGTTGTAAGCATGCACTATTTTTGTTAAGGAAATCTTCCTCTTCTCTCTTCTCTTAAGCGAACTTTTGAAAAATTCGATTCGGCTGATTCGCCGAATTTTCCGACAAAATTTGTTTCAGTCCGAATTTATTCGCGACGAATCGCTATTAAAAACGGCTATTTCTGAGATTCCTAGAGCCTCAATAGGGTTGTAAACCATTCTGCCTTGCTGTAACACGCATAGGATGCGTGCTGGGTTAGTGAAATAATATTGTAAATAATTATGACATGCAGAGGCATCGCTAACAGAATCGCAGAGCGGCACAATTGCAGAGAGTTGAGGTGGCATCACAATGAGGGGCCCCTATAGTGCCTGAAAAACACACCCTGGAGCTGGCAGCAGCAGGAGCCCAAAAATTAGCTGAATCACACCCTGGAGTTGCAAACAGCAGCAGCCGCCCAAACATTGGTTGGAAGAGACACTGGAGTTGGGAGCAGGAGCCCAAAAATTGGATGAATCACACCCTGGAGTTGCAGGCAGCAGCAGGAGCCCAACACATTGCTTTAAAGAGACACTGGAGTTAGCTGCAGGAGTCCAAAAATTGGATGAATCACACCCTGGAGTTGCAAGCAGCAGCAGGAGCCCAAACATTGCTTTAAAGAGACACTGGAGTTGGCTGCAGGAGGCCAACAATTGGATGAATCACACCCTGGAGTTGCAAGCAGCAGCAGGAGCCCAAACATTGCTTGAAAGAGACACTGGAGTTGGCTGCAAGAGCCCAAGAATTGGATGAATCACACCCTGGAGTTGCAAGCAGCAGCAGCAGGAGCCCAAACATAGCTTGAAAGAGACACTGGAGTTGGCTGCAGGAGGCCAAACATTGGATGAATCAAACCCTGGAGTTGCAAGCAGCAGCAGCAGCAGGAGCCCAAGCATAGCTTGAAAGAGACACTGGAGTTGGCTGCAGGAGCCCAAGAATTGGATGAATCACACCCTGGAGTTGCAAGCAGCAGCAGCAGCAGCGGGAGCCCAAACATAGCTTGAAAGAGACACTGGAGTTGGCTGCAGGAGGCCAAACATTGGATGAATCACACCCTGGAGTTGCAAGCAGCAGCAGCAGCAGGAGCCCAAACATAGCTTGAAAGAGACACTGGAGTTGGCTGCAAGAGCCCAAAAATTGGATGAATCACACCCTGGAGTTGCAAGAAGCAGCAGCAGCAACAGGAGCCCAAACATAGCTTGAAAGAGACACTGGAGTTGGCTGCAATAGGCCAAAAATTGGATGAATCACACCCTGGAGTTGCAAGCAGCAGCAGCAGGAGCCCAAGCATTGCATGAAAGAGACACTGGAGTTGGCTGCAGGAGCCCAAAAATTGGATGAATCACACCCTGGAGTTGCAAGCAGCAGCAGCAGCAGGATCCCAGACATAGCTTGAAAGAGACACTGGAGTTGGCTGCAGGAGCCCAAAAATTGGATGAATCACACCCTGGAGTTGCAAGCAGCAGCAGCAGCAGGAGCCCAAGCATAGCTTGAAAGAGACACTGGAGTTGGCTGCAGGAGCCCAAGAATTTAGTGAATCACACCCTGGAGTTGCAAGCAGCAGCAGCAGGAGCCCAAACATAGCTTGAAAGAGACACTGGAGTTGGCTGCAAGAGCCCAGAAATTGGATGAATCACACCCTGGAGTTGCAAGCAGCAGCAGCAGCAGCAGCAGCAGGAGCCCAAACATAGCTTGAAAGAGACACTGGAGTTGGCTGCAATAGGCCAAAAATTGGATGAATCACACCCTGGAGTTGCGAGCAGCAGCAGCAGCAGGAGCCCAAACATAGCTTGAAAGAGGCACTGGAGTTGGCTGCAGGAGCCCAAAAATTGGATGAATCACACCCTGGAGTTGCAAGCAGCAGCAGGAGCCCAACATAGCTTGAAAGAGACACTGGAGTTGGCTGCAGGAGCCCAAAAATTGGCTGAATCACACCCTGGAGTTGCAAGCAGCAGCAGCAAGAGCCCAAACATGGCTTGAAAGAGACACTGGAGTTGGCTGCAGGAGCCCAAAAATTGGATGAATCGCACCCTGGCGTTGCAAGCAGCAGCAGCAGCAGGAGCCCAAACATGGCTTGAAAGAGACACTGAAGTGGGCTGCAGGAGGCCAAAAATAGGATGAATCACACCCTGGAGTTGCAAGCAGCAGCAACAGCAGGAGCCCAAACATTGCGTGAAAGAGACACTGGAGTTGGCTGCAGGAGCCCAAAAATTGGCTGAATCACACCCTGGAGTTGCAAGCAGCAGCAGCAAGAGCCCAAACATTGCTTGAAAGAGACACTGGAGTTGGCAGCAGGAGGCCAAAAATTGGATGAATCACACCCTGGAGTTGCAAGCAGCAGCAGCAGCAGGAGCCCAAACATTGCTTTAAAGAGACACTGGAGTTGGCTGCAGGAGCCCAAAAATTGGATGAATCACACCCTGGAGTTGCAAGCAGCAGGAACCCAAACATAGCTTAAAAGAGACACTGGAGTTGGCTGCAGGAGCCCAAAAATTGGATGAACCACACCCTGGAGTTGCAAGCAGCAGCAGGAGCCCAAACATTGCTTTATAGAGACACTGGAGTTGGCTTCAGGAGCCCAAAAATTGGATGAATCCCACCATGGAGTTGCAAGCAGCAGGAGCCCAAACATAACTTGAAAGAGACACTGGAGTTGGCTGCAAGAGCCCAAAAATCGGATGAATCACACCCTGGAGTTGGAAGCAGCAGCAGCAGGAGCCCAAACATAGCTTGAAAGAGACACTGGAGTTGGCTGCAGGAGCCCAAAAATTGGATAAATCACATCCTTGAGTTGCAAGCAGCATCAGCAGGAGCCCAAACATAGCTTGCAAAAGACACTGAAGTTGGCTGCAGGAGCCCAAAAATTGGCTGAATCACACGCTGGAGTTGCAAGCAGCAGCAGCAGCAGCAGCAGCAGCAGGAGCCCAAACGTAGCTTGAAAGAGACACTGGAGTTGGCTTCAGGAGCCCAAAAAGTGGATGAATCACACCCTGGAGTTGCAAGCAGCAGCAGCAGGAGCCCAAACATAGCTTGAAAGAAACACTGGAGTTGGTTGCAGGAGTTCAAAAATTAGATGAATCACACCCTGGAGTTGCAAGCAGCAGCAGCAGCAGCAGCAGGAGCCCAAATATAGCTTGGAAGAGACACTGGGGTTGGCTGCAATAGGCCAAAAATTGGATGAATCACATCCTGGAGTTGCAAGCAGCAGCAGGAGCCCAAACATAGCTTGAAAGAGACACTGGAGTTGGCTGCAGGAGCACAAAAATTGGCTGAATCACACCCCCGAGTTGCAAGCAGCAGCAGCAGGAGCCCAAACATAGCTTGAAAGAAACACTGGAGTTGGCTGCAGGAGCCCAAAAATTGGATGAATCACACCCTGGAGTTGCAAGCAGCAGCAGCAGCAGGAGCCCAAGCTTGGAAGAGACACTGGAGTTGGCTGCAGGAGCCCAAAAATTGGATGAATCACACCCTGGAGTTGCAAGCAGCAGCAGCAGGAGCCCAAATATAGCTTGAAAGAGACACTGGAGTTGGCTGCAGGAGTCCAAAAATTGGATGAATCACACCCTGGAGTTGCAAGCAGCAGCAGCAGGAGCCCAAGCATTGCATGAAAGAGACACTGGAGTTGGCTGCAGGAGCCCAAAAATTGGATGAATCACACCCTGGAGTTGCAAGCAGCAGCAGGAGCCCAAACATTGCTTTAAAGAGACACTGGAGTTGGCTTCAGGAGCCCAAAAATTGGATGAATCACACCCTGGAGTTGCAAGCAGCAGCAGCAGGAGCCCAAACATAGCTTGAAAGAGACATTGGAGTTGGCTGCAGGAGCCCAAAAATTGGATGAATCACACCCTGGAGTGGCAAGCAGCAGAAGCAGGAGCCCAAACATAGCTTGAAAGAGACACTGGAGTTGGCTGCAGGAGCCCAAAAATTGGCTGAATCACACCCTGGAGTTGCAAGCAGCAGCAGCAGGAGCCCAAACATAGCTTGAAAGAGACAATGGAGTTGGCTGCAGGAGCCCAAAAATTGGATGAATCACACCCTGGAGTTGCAAGCAGCAGCATCAGGAGCCCAAACATAGTGTGAAAGAGACACTGGAGTTGGCTGCAGAAGCCCAAAAATTGGATGAATCACACCCTGGAGTTGCAAGCAGCAGCAGCAGCAGCAGCAGCAGGAGCCCAAAAATTGGATGAATCACACCCTGGAGTTGAAAGCAGCAGCAACAGGAGCCCAAGCATAGCTTGAAAGAGACACTGGAGTTGGCTGCAGGAGCCCAAAATTGGATGAATCACACCCTGGAGTTGCAAGCAGCAGCAGGAGCCCAAACATAGCTTGAAAGAGACACTGAAGTTGGCTGCAGGAGCCCAAAATTGGATGAATCACACCCTGGAGTTGCAAGCAGCAGCAGGAGCCCAAGCATAGCTTGAAAGAGACACTGGAGTTGGCTGCAGAAGCCCAAAAATTGGATGAATCACACCCTGGAGTTGCAAGCAGCAGCAGCAGCAGCAGCAACAGGAGCCCAAACATAGCTTGAAAGAGACACTGGAGTTGGCTGCAGGAGCCCAAAAATTGGATGAATCTCACCCTGGAGTTGCAAGCAGCAGCAGGAGCCCAAACATTGCTTAAAAGAGACACTGGAGTTGGCTTCAGGAGCCCAAAAATTAGATGAATCACACCCTGGAGTTGCAAGCAGCAGCAGCAGGAGCCCAAACATAGCTTGAAAAAGACACTGGAGTTGGCTGCAGGAGCCCAAAAATTGGATGAATCACACCCTGGAGTTGCAAGCAGCAGCAGCAGGAGCCCAAACGTAGCTTGAAAGACACACTGCAGTTGGCAGCAGCAGCAGCAGGAGGCCCAAAATTGGCTGAAAGGCAGACCCTGAAGTTGGCATCAGCAGGAGCCCAAAAATTGTCCTAAAGACATAAATATGCTTTGCACCATTTGGAAAGTGTAAAACGTGGCACCATGCTGAATCTAGTCGCATGCATCAGCCATTGATGGGTGGAAATCCTTGCTGATCCATCCCTGATTCATTTTCACAAAGGTGAGTCTCTCCACATTTTTAGTTGACAGACGAGTTCTCCTCGCCGTAACAATGGCCCCCGTTGCGCTAAACACCCGCTCAGATGGCACACTACTTGCCGGGCAGGACAGCTTTTCCAGGGCAAACTCTGCTAGTTGTGGCCACAAGCCAAGTTTGGCTACCCAGAAGTCCAGCGGATCCTCAAGGTGTGTTGGCATGGTCATGTCAAGGTATGACATGACCTGATGGTTCAGGTCCTGCTCCACGTCTTCTTGCTGCTCATGACTAGCCTCACCATGCGGGTGTAGAAAGCTACTCATTAGCGACTGAAGACTGAGGCTGCTGCTGATGGAGCTGCTGCTGCTGCTCCTGCCAACCCCCCCAGCAGCCATGGCAGTGGAAGATGAGCGCAGAGATCCCCCTGAGTCAGACCTGCGAGAGTATGGACCATGGCGCAGATAGGCATCGGCCAACTGACTACGTAGAATGTCTTTGTAGTAGTTCAGTTTTTCCTCCCTCTTGGCGGGTTTAAAAAATGCCCCCATTTTGTGCCGGAAGCGGGGTTCCAATTAGGTGGAGAGCCAGAAGTCATCCCGCCGACAAATGGAAACTATTCTGGGGTCACTATGCAAGCACGTGAGCATGCTTCCTGCCATTTGCGCAAGTGACTCGGAGGGACTACCTGTCTCCATCTCCACTGCATACTGCCACGGTGTGTCTGGGTCCTCTGTCTCACCTTCCTCACAACCCTCTAGCTCCTCTGGCTGCTCCTGCTCCTCCTCTCCTGTCCGCTGACTAGATAAACCAGCCATTTCACCAAGCCTAAACTGTGCTTCACTGGGCCTCTCCTCCTCCTCTTCCTCCTCCTCCAGTTCAGCTCCAATGGGGTTCATGTGGCCGTAAGATGTAGACGCCATGTCTCCGGTGCCCTGACCAGCCATGGTTTCCAACATGTGCTGTAGTACATGAAGCAGTGGAATCACATCGTTCATCCCGTAATCCTGCCAACTGACAAATAAAGTGGCTTCCTCAAAGGGCCTGAGCAAACGGCAGGTGTCACGTATGAGCTGCCACTGGTTGACATTGAAGTTACACAGGGGAGTCCCCCTATCCGCTTGGATCATCGGGAAATCCGTGATGGCTTTTCTCTGTTCATATAATCGATCCAACATGTGAAGGGTGGAATTCCAACGGGTGGAAACATCGCAAATAAGACTATGTTGGGGCTACCGTTCTGACGCTGTAGCTCAAGAAGGGTGTGTTTGGTGGTGTATGCGTGGCTGAAGTGCATGCAAAGTTTCCTTGAAGTTGTTAGGATGTCTTGCAGATGGGGGGAACACTTCAGAAACCGCTTGACAACCAGATTGAAGATGTGAGCCATGCAGGGCGCATGGGTCAGGCTTCCTTGTCGCAGCGCAGACAAAATGTTCTTCCCATTGTCGGTAACCATGATTCCCATTTTAAGTTTTCTTGGAGTAAGCCATGTTTGGATTTCGTGATGAAAAAAATGTAAGCAGTTCCTCCCCTGTGTGACTCCTTTCGCCAAGACAAACCATGTGAAGCACAGCGTGACACCTCTATGCCCTGCACACATGGGAGACTGGAGGGGCACTGAGACTTGAGCCTACAGTGGAGGGGGAGGAGAGGCGGAGGATGAGGAGGCTGAGTCGTATGGTGTCACAGGCACAACGGGCAGGGAGCGCGGAGGCCGAAGCGGCGTGACCTGTCCAAGTTGCTGCTGCTGCTGCAAAGGGACCACATTCACCCAGTGGGCCGTAAATGACATGTACTGTCCCTGACCGTAGTTACAGCTCCAGACGTCGGCGCTGCCATGCACTTTGCTACACACTGACAGGCTCAAGGACTGGCCCACCTTCTGTTCAACAAAAGTGTGCAGCGCTGGTACTGCCTTCTTGGCAAAGAAATGACGGCTTGGGACTCTCCACCTCGGCTCAGCACAAGCCATCAGTTCTCTGAAAGGTGCAGAGTCCACCACCTGAAAAGGGAGCGACTGCAGCACCAACAACTTGGACAGGAGCACATTCAGCTTCTGCGCCGTAGGATGAGTGGGCGCATACTGTTGTCTCTTGGACATGGCTTCGCTGATGGATTGCTGGCGGGATGCATGACTTGGAGGAGGAGGAGGAGGAGCAGGAGCATCAGGAGCGACAGAGGATGGGTATGACGCACAGCTGTCTTCGGCTGAGGTGCTGGAGCCTTGGCTGGCAGAAATTGGGAGCAACGTGCCACTTGGTGAGGAAGCAGGCTGGACCACCTCTTCGGAGCCTCGGTTCTCCCAGGCCGCTTTATGGTGATGCATCATATGTTGACGCAGGGCCGTGGTGCCAACATTTGGGCCCTGGCCACGCTTCACCTTCTGCCTACATATCTTGCATGTGGCCATGTTACCCTGCTGCGGATGCTTCAGGAAAGACTGCCACACTGCCGATTAGCTACTTTTCCCACCAACAGGCCGCACTGATTCACTGCTACTGTCGCCAACTCCAGGAACCCCTGCTCCACTACCTCCCAATAAGGTAGCCTGCTGTGCAGCAGGTGCTCTACCCCGGCCCCGGCCCCGTTTGGCTACAGGTTTTACAATTGTACCCCCATGCTGACTGCCAACCATGCTGCTAACACCTTGCTGCCTCAGCTGCTGACTCCGGGGCAACCTGCGCCCCTCTTCTCCTGATGATGACGATGAAGCCCCTTCTGCACCCAGCTCCCAAGTGCGATCAGCTTCTTCATCATCATCATCACCGAGTTGTGGCTGCACGTCACTGATGTTCTCGGTTTCCTCAACAGTGTCTGGCGCAGGAGCTGGAACACTCGCAACACCTACGACACTCTCCACATCACTATTTGTCTGCCTAGCTAAAGAAGCCACCTCCATTTCTTGGCTGGGCAGTAGCTGCTGACTGTCCTCTATCTGATCGTCCTCCTCACTAAAGAGTGGAGCTGAACCAAAAGCATAGGATACGTCGCTGGGGGAGGGAATGGCGTAGGACAGAGGCAATGGGAGGACAGGGACTGCTCTCGGGGCATGCCAACTCAGGGTTGTGTCAGAGGAACCTACCAACCCTAGACTGGGGGTCTCAGATGTAACTTGTGATGATGTGGATAACCGCGTTAACCAATCTACCACGGCAGATGCGTTACGACTGCTAGCAGATACTGGCAGATCAGGTCTCTCACCGTGACTCCTGCTGTCACTCGCCCCTTGCCTGCTGCGACCTCTGCCTGCTGAATCTTGGCCTCTGCCACTCCTCTTTGAACATCCTGGCACTTGTCTGCCTGACATTTTTATGTATTTGAAATGCGCAATAGGTACTTTAAAAAATGTGTTTACTTTAAAAAGCAGAAGCTAAATAAAGTGAGGAACTGCTTCAAAATGCAATAGCTTAATAAAGCTGAGGATGAACAAGCTGATTTAGTATAAAAGATAGGGTGCAACGTGGTGGTTTGGGATACCCTGCGGCCTGGTGTTTTGACAGCAGGACAAAACCCAATTCAAAATGCAATAGCTTAATAAAGCTGAGGATGAACAAGCTTATTTAGTATAACAGATAGGGTGCAACGTGGTGGTTTGGGATACCCTGCGACCTGGTGTTTTGACAGCAGGACAAAAACCAATTCAAAATGCAATAGCTTAATAAAGCTGAGGATGAACGAGCTGATTTAGTATAACAGGGTGCAACGTGCAGGTTTGGGATACCCTGCAGCCATGTTTTGGCACCAGACCAAAAACCAATTCAAAATGAAATAGCTTGATTAAGCTGAGGATGAACAAGCAAATTTAGTATAACAGATAGGGTGCTATGTGCAGGTTTGGGATACCCTGCGACCTGTTTTTTTTTTTAAAAGCAGGACAAAAAACAATTCGAAATGCAATAGCTTGATTAAGCTGAGGATGAACAAGGGTATTTAGTATAACAGATAGGGTGCTACGTGCAGGTTTGGGATACCCTGCGGCCTGGTGTTTTTTTTTTAAAGCAGGACAAAAAACAATTCAAAATGCAATAGCTTGATTAAGTTGAAGATGAACAAGCGTATTTAGTATAACAGATAGGGTGCTACGTGCAGGTTTGAGATACCCTGCGGCCTGGTGTTTTTTTTAAAAGCAGGACAAAAAACTATTCAAAATGCAATAGCTTGACTACGCTGAGGATGAACAAGGGTATTTAGTATAACAGATAGGGTGCTACGTGCAGGTTTGGGATACCCTGCGGCCTAGTGTTTTGGCAGCAGGACAAAAACCAATTCAAAATGCAATAGCTTAATTAAAATGAGGCTGAACAACGCTTATTTAGTATAACAGATAGGGTGGCATGTGCTGGTTTGGGATGCCCATGTGGGCTGGTGTATTTAAAGCAGACAAAAACCAATTCAAAATGCAATAGCTTAATTAAAATGAGGCTGAAAAACGCTTATTTAGTATAACAGATAGGGTGACATGTGCTGGTTTGGGATGCCCATGTGGGCTGGTGCATTTAAAGCAGACAAAAACCAATTCAAAATGCAATAGCTTAATTAAAATGAGGCTGAACAACGCTTATTTAGTATAACAGATAGGATGACATGTGCTGGTTTGGGATGCCCATGTGGGATGGTGTATTTAAAGCAGACAAAAACCAATTCAAAATGCAATAGCTTGATTAAAATGAGGCTGAACAACGCTTATTTAGTATAACAGATAGGGTGACATGTGCTGGTTTGGGATGCCCATGTGGGCTGGTGTATTTAAAGCAGACAAAAAACAATTCAAAATACAATAGCTTAATTAAAATGAGGCTGAACAACGCTTATTTAGTATAACAGATAGGGTGGCATGTGCTGGTTTGGGATGCCCATGTGGGCTGGTGTATTTAAAGCAGACAAAAACCAATTCAAAATGCAATAGCTTAATAAAAATGAGGCTGAACAACTCTTATTTAGTATAACAGATAGGGTGACATGTGCTGGTTTGGGACGCCCATGTGGGCTGGTGTATTTAAAGCAGACAAAAACCAATTCAAAATGCAATAGCTTAATTAAAATGAGGCTGAACAACGCTTATTTAGTATAACAGATAGGGTGACATGTGCTGGTTTGGGATGCCCATGTGGGCTGGTGTATTTAAAGCAGACAAAAACCAATTCAAAATGCAATAGCTTAATTAAAATGAGGCTGAACAACGCTTATTTAGTATAACAGATAGGGTGACATGTGCTGGTTTGGGATGCCCATGTGGCCTGGTGCATTTAAAGCAGACAAAAACCAATTCAAAATGCAATAGCTTAATTAAAATGAGGCTGAACAACGCTTATTTAGTATAACAGATAGGATGACATGTGCTGGTTTGGGATGCCCATGTGGGATGGTGTATTTAAAGCAGACAAAAACCAATTCAAAATGCAATAGCTTGATTAAAATGAGGCTGAACAACGCTTATTTAGTATAACAGATAGGGTGACATGTGCTGGTTTGGGATGCCCATGTGGGCTGGTGTATTTAAAGCAGACAAAAAACAATTCAAAATGCAATAGCTTAATTAAAATGAGGCTGAACAACGCTTATTTAGTATAACAGATAGGGTGGCATGTGCTGGTTTGGGATGCCCATGTGGGCTGGTGTATTTAAAGCAGACAAAAACCAATTCAAAATGCAATAGCTTAATAAAAATGAGGCTGAACAACTCTTATTTAGTATAACAGATAGGGTGACATGTGCTGGTTTATTTAAAGCAGACAAAAACCAATTCAAAATGCAATAGCTTAATTAAAATGAGGCTGAACAACGCTTATTTAGTATAACAGATAGGGTGACATGTGCTGGTTTGGGATGCCCATGTGGGCTGGTGTATTTAAAGCAGACAAAAACCAATTCAAAATGCAATAGCTTATTTAAAATGAGGCTGAACCATGCTTATTTAGTATAACAGATAGGGTGACATGTGCTGGTTTGGGATGCCATGTGGGCTGGTGTATTTAAAGCAGACAAAAACCAATTCAAAATGCAATAGCTTAATTAAAATGAGGGGGGGCGGTGATGCGCTAGGTCTGGGACTGGAGGGGACGGGGCTTACCCCCCGACCCACTGGTCCGTGACATGACCATCATGCAACAGACAGCGACAGTCCGATCCCTTGCACGACAGCACTTGATAAGGACCAATAGTGTTGATAAGTGAAGCTACGCTAGTGTTAATAACTGTAAGAAGATAAGTGTGATTGGAAATTTTCAAAGAACAATATTTGTACCTCAAGTCTTTTTCAGCAACACTTTATTGTATTGTACAATCCAGTTGTCATAACAAAATTACAATAAAAATATTGAAACAAAAAATTAGGCTGAACAACGCTTATTTAGTATAACAGATAGGGTGACATGTGCTGGTTTGGGATGCCCATGTGGGCTGGTGTATTTAAAGCAGACAAAAACCAATTCAAAATGCAATAGCTTAATTAAAATGAGGCTGAACAACGCTTATTTAGTATAACAGATAGGGTGACATGTGCTGGTTTGGGATGCCCATGTGGGCTGGTGTGTTTAAAGCAGACAAAAACCAATTCAAAATGCAATAGCTTAATTAAAATGAGGCTGAACAACGCTTATTTAGTATAACAGATAGGGTGACATGTGCTGATTTGGGATGCCCATGTGGGCTGGTGTATTTAAAGCAGACAAAAAACAATTTAAAATGCAATAGCTTAATTAAAATGAGGCTTAACAATGCTTATTTAGTATAACAGATAGGGTGACATGTGCTGGTTTGGGATGCCCATGTGGGCTGGTGTATTTAAACCAGACAAAAAAATATTAAAACTAATCCAGTTATGAGAAATGCTTGTGTGTAACAGATAGGGTTAAATATGCCACTGCATTGATAGGATGCACAGTGGCAACGCAGGTTTACAGCACAAATAACTGAAATTGTATTGAAAACTGATCTGGCTAATGAAAATAAAAAATAAAAAATTCCCTGTCACTTCAATGCTGTCCCTGCCTGGATCGTTCCGGTTTTTCCCTATCTTTCACTATCTTTCCCTGGCTCTGTCTACCTCTCTTTCTGCCTCTCTGTCGGTCTCTCTGACTCTCCCTACCTATCTCTAACTCTGTCCCTGTCTGTAACCAGCTCTACTCTGGCCGCAATACAACGCTGAACTGCGCACAATGAAAATGGCTGCCGGTTTATATAGCACGGTGACGTCACCCGGCTTCCTGGCTGCTGATAGGCTGCATGTGACTTTCCCATGATACCTTGCCCCAGGGGATATGGCTGGACATGTTAATCCACCATTTTAGAATGCCTGTAATTGAAATAAATGGAGTTTAAAGGCAAACTTTGATCGATCGAATCGCGAGGAAATTCGGATTCGTTCAGAATCGAATTTTTCCTGAAATTCTGAACGAATTTGGGTTCGTCCAGATCGCTCATCCCTAGTCTTCAGCATTGACAGTCAGGTACAGTTGAGGCATTCTACTTGTCCATTACCTTCTGGATGATAAGGTGTTGCATGGGATCTTTGAATTCTGCATTATTTTCCCAATTTAGCAAAGAGTTGGTTTTCAAACTATCTTCTTTGATCTTGATGGAGCTTGGTAGAAAATCCAAACTTCAGAGCAAAGTCATTGAAGATCTTCCCTGCTGCAGTTTTTCACCAAATCTGGTGAAATTATCCATAACTATTAAGATATATTCATAGCCTCCTTTGCACTTGTCAAGCACTTGTCAAGGTGAAGAAAGTGTATGGACACCCTCTCCAAGTGATATGTTGTTTTATTGTTTCCCATCGGTGCTCTTGTTGGTTGGTTGTTGGTCACATATCGTTCAAAGACAAGTTCCTTTGCACTTGTCAAGGTAAAAAAAAGTGTATGGACACCATCTTTAAGAGATGTTGTTGTAATTTTTCCCATTGCTTATCTTGTTGGTTGGTTGTTGGTCAATGGTCACGTATCGTTCAAAGTCTTTCTGCATGTATGGCCAAAAGAAGCATTCACATACTAAGTTCAATGTTCTTTCTATTCCTAAGTGTCCCATTTCTTCGTGAAGTTTTCTAAACACCATTCAATGGTTTGGCAACACTACTTGTGAGCATGGTCCTCTCTTGCGGTGTAGGATGCCTTCTGAAGTCAGGTATAACCTAGGCCATTCTTTCAGTAAAGCATTTGTAGCAGGTGACTCGGCCTCTTTTTCTATCTTGCTGGGAAGTCTATTTCGGTTGATGTGCTGGAGTAATCTTCCAATGACTTTGTATTCTTTTTGAGCTTTCCCTTTTTTTCTCTGGATCTGTACTGCTTGTTTGGTGCTTACAATAGCTTCCATATCAACTTTTTTAGAACATTGTTGCATGAATTCATTTGGTTCTAAAGGCATTCTTGATAGTACATCTGCATCAGTATTGGACTTCCCTGGGTGATACTTGATGCTAAAGTTGAAGTCTACAAGCCCAGCAACCCATCTCTGACCAGTTGCATTGAGTTTTGCAGTGGTAAGGGCATTGGTTAGGGGCTTGTTGTCTGTGTAGACCACCAACTCTGGACTGTACAGGTAAACTCCCAAAATACAGATGGTAGCTCTTTGCTGCTGCGGTCAATAGGCTCGATTCAGAGACACATTCGTCCGGACTTCCGTAGCTGTCTGTGAAAGTTTTGGTGGGTGTTAGTCTTTTTTTTGCTTTTTTTCGTACATTTTTCACTCACACGAACGTTCGAGAACATGCGTATATGCTCTTTCGATAATGGTGCCAAAATCGGAAGATTTTCGTGACTTCGGGAGCTTTTTCCCAACAAATCGGAAATGTTTCGTCCGTTCAGAAATTTTTCGTTATTGCAATGGGCTTGCGATTAATTCAGAGAGCTGATTGCCGATGGTCCCACACCTCATAAATTCGTTTCAGGGCAAAAACATTCCCGGCACCTTTTGGACTACGGGAGCGCGAGCCAGCCATGGACGAGGCTACTGCCTTTGAGGAGCATGAGGATCTGCAACTCATGGGCATTGAGATCGTCCGGAGGGCAGAGACCAGATTGCACCGGCGGCGACGCATGGACATCAATAGCATGCATGACACTGAGCTGTTCGAGCTGACCAGGCTTAATCGCGCTTCCCTCCATAAACTGTATAGTGAGCTGCGGCCATGGTTAGCCCGCACCACAAGGAAGGGGCAAGCAATTTCAGGTATGACCAAGATGCTTGGCTGCCTGCAATTTTTGGCGAACGGCTCGTTCCAGAGGCTGGGTGCCCTCTCCGTGGGGATTTCACAGCCTACGCTGAGCCGCGCGCTATCCAAATTTTTGGAAGGCATGGCTACCATAACTCGGAAATATATTTGTTTCCCTAAGGATATGGTAGCCAGAAACGCCATTAAGCTGGCATTTTTTAATATCGCCGACATGCCCAATGTCATGGGTGCTATTGACTGCACCCACGTTGCCCTCGTCCCTCCGTCAAGCGACGAGTATATATACAGGCAAGTTTTGGCTTCCATTGTATCTAAATATTTGTGTGTCCCTCCTTTGCTCAATCACATTATTAGTTTGCTTCATTGGCAATAGTCCCTCCTTTAATGAAAAGCTTCCTTGTGACTAATCTCGCCATTTGTAGTAACTTTCATTGCCAATAGTCCCTCCTTTAATGAAAAGCTTCCTTGTGACTAATCTCGCCATTTGTAGTAACTTTCATTGCCAATAGTCCCTCCTTTAATGAAAAGCTTCCTTGTGACTAATCTCGCCATTTGTAGTAACTTTCATTGCCAATAGTCCCTCCTTTAATGAAAAGCTTCCTTGTGACTAATCTCGCCATTTGTAGTAACTTTCATTGCCAATAGTCCCTCCTTTAATGAAAAGCTTCCTTGTGACTAATCTCGCCATTTGTAGTAACTTTCATTGCCAATAGTCCCTCCTTTTGTTTAGTCCCTCTAGGTTAATATACTCTCTGATTTTACATCTTCCCTCATTGCAATCACTCCCTCCTTGCTAATGCTCCCTCCTTGCCAAGAGTGTATGTGCAACAACGGCCCTTATTTCTAAATTAGTTCCAAAGTTAGTTATTTCAAAGTAAAACATTTGTAAGTGTACTTTTAATAGAACAAGTAAGACTGTCAAGGCTCAAACATTGATATTCTTTTGTTTACCACTTAAATGGAACGTAGTTGTTTAGTGTTATTTGTCTGGATGTTACATTTTGACATAGGCTGTTTGAAGTGTGCGTTGGATTTGTTTACTAAACGTTATTTTTTGGTTGTTTCTGTTTCCTTTTTACCCAGAAATCGCAAAATGGGCCATTCGCTGAATGTGCAAGCGGTGGTGGCCCAGGACCTGCGCTTTCTGAGCGTCCTGGCAGGCTACCCTGGCTCAGCCCATGATGCGTATATCCTGCGCAGATCTGGATTATTCCGCCGGTTTGAGTCAGGGGAATTTGCGGGTGCATGGCTCCTTGGTAAGTTGGCTCAAATTATCGATTTGGATTGTATATGTATGGCAAAGTTTGAGGTTGGATTTACCTTTCATAAACGCTGCCTTGCCCCTCACCTTGTGAACATGTGTAAGCACACTGGAACCATTACATTAGACAAACTCCATTGGCTGCAAAATTGTTTTGCCTGCATTGTTTTAATTAATAAGTGTAATGTGAGGCAAAGTCTGAAACAGCCTTCTAAACCATTTTCTTTACAAATCTGTTATTGACTTTACCAGAGAGTCAGCGCCATCTTTGCTCACATGCATTTAACTTACTGAGTAGAGGTGAGCGGGATAAAGTGCAGGGGCCGGCTTACACCGGTTTTGGAGTAAGCCAAGAATTATAAAGGGTCAGGTCAAGTTAGACCATACTACATTGTTCTGCAGCACAGGCAGGAAACAATAGCTGCTAACAGTCTGCCTGATTGCCCACCATCCCCAGTATTATTTGACTACTTTTGACCCACATCTATCACATATGTTTAATTCTTGGTTTAGCATCTGCAATCTGTATGCTCATGTTTGTGTGACAATGTCACATACCTCTTTTATTTTTATTGCAGTAGGAATGTTGCGTGGCAATGTATGATTTACTGTTCTTAATTTTTTATTTTTTTGGGCTTATTTAGGAGATTTGGGGTATCCACTACTGCCGTGGCTCATGACTCCGGTCCTCCGGCCACAAACTCCAGCACAAGAGGCCTATAACCGTGCACATAGAAAGACCAGGGCAGTGGTGGAGAGGGCCTTTGGACTCCTCAAGACCCGGTTTCGGTGCTTGGACCACACTGGGGGCTCCCTGCAGTATGACCCGAAAAAGGTCATTGACATTATAATGGCATGTGCCGCGCTCCATAATTTAGCCATTATGCAAAGGGTCCCCCGATATCTGGATTGCCCACCCTCTCCACCCTCCGATGAGGCAGACGACGCCTATGTGGGCCAGCCAAGTGCGTCTGGGCAAGCCGTGTGGTCAAATTTAATAGCCACACATTTTTCCTAATTTAGGCCCTTATTCATCAAGCGATAGCGCCAGGTAGTGTCTGACGAGCGCCAGGTAGCGGCAGCTAACGGCGACTACCGACTCAAGTACGCCCGGCGGCGGTCACAATGACGCATTTATCAAGCTAAATGAGGCTAGCGCCGGCGAGAGCGACGGCTAGCGCGGCATTCATCATGAAGCCGGCTGGCCCGAACAGCGCCGCTGCAAATTCCTTCACAGCGACACGTATTACCTGGCGCTACCTGCCGCTCTCCCATACATTTCAATGGCAGACGCTGCAATGATTGTTTTTAGTGGTTTTTGGGTTTTTTTATTTGGTACAAAATTCAACACATGTTTATATTGATCTGTTTTACGAATCTGGCTGGTTATTAATATGTATTAGGTTTTTTTTTTTATTTTCACAATGTAATGTTGTGAGTGACATGGGAATTGCATCTCCTCCACCCAAACTCATTTGCATCAAAATCGCTGGTTTTCCACACAAACGGGGCTTGTAAAGCTATTTTGTAGCCTGTCAGGTTGGGCGGTCACGTTCGCTCTTCGAAATTGTCAGCGCCCAAGCTATTCGGCAGCCCTGTCCTTGATGAATCTGTGTTGGTCAGTGTTTGTGCAGTCGCTGTTTTAATTCGCTATGTGGCGGCGCGAGCGTCGCTGTGCCTCGCTGCGCTGCGTTGTGCGGCGCTGTGCTGTTCATACATGTGCCCTTCTGCCATTTGCAAGGAATTCACTTCCCGCGACCCCAGTCGTTGTTAATGAATACACTGTAGTTGTGAGCGTGCCTGGCCACATATTGCAGGATTAACATTCAGTCGTACCAGCTCATAACAACCCCTTATGCATTCTCATGTGTGCCACATTTTCAGGTAGTTGTCTAGTTTGATTGTGTGATGACTTTGGGAAGGAATAAGATTTGTAGATTTAAGCACCACGGTGTATGCTTTAGAAGGACCTATGCATTACAGTATGTAGAATCCCCTGATAAATCAAGCTAATAATTCGTGGCGCCTTTGGCCCTAGCTTGTTTTGCTGCGTCATTTTAATGTTTTTCCGCCACTTAGCGTGCACATAGCTGATATTAGCTTGTCCCTGTTGCGCGCATGTTTGTGTTTGAATTTTGAAGCACAGTTGCTAGCGTCATATCCGGTTCCGGGATCCTCCTTTGCGTTTCCACGCCACCTTAAGGTAAAACTGTCTTGCGCTTATGCCAATCGCTTGTTTTGCAGCGTCATTTTAATGTTTTTCCGCCACTTAGCTTGCACATAGCTGATATTAGCTTGTCCCTGTTGCGCGCATGTTTGTGTTTGAATTTTGAAGCACAGTTGCTAGCGTCATATCCGGTTCCGGGATCCTCCTTTGCGTTTCAACGCCACCTTAAGGTAAAACTGTCTTGCGCTTATGCCACTAGCTTGTTTTCAAGCGTCATTTTAGTTTTTCCGCCACTTAGCTTGCACATAGCTGAGAATAGCTTGTTGCTGTTGCGCGTAGCGTTTTTTTTTTTAAACTTTTTCCCAATGTCGCTTGGGTCATTTCCGGTTCCTGTTTCCTCCTTAGCGTTTCCAATATGCTGCCCAGACGCAGAGTGATGCGCCTCCCCAGCTCCTCCTCAGACTCTGACCCCACCACCCCTCCCCCACCTCCCCCACCTACCTCACCTTCCTCTAGTAGCACCCCTCCCACCCCTTCCCCTCCTGGGCCTAGGAAGCAAAAGCGCACCCGGGTGGATAGCAGAGTAAATGGCCAGGTGGTCAAAGTGAGTATTTTTTTCTTGGTATTTTTAGCTTAAAAGTTGCAGAACACACAGGGGGGATTGGGTCTGAAATTTCTTTGTTTTCAGACCAAATTTGATCACTCCCCGTGGGGCATCCCCATTGTGGATGTCCTGCTGGGATGCCCCCCCCTGGAGGGCCCTAAAAATTACCTCAGCCCCGTCCCATCTGTGCATGCGTTAGCTGCGGATGCCTATTGCGCTTACCTCTAGCAGGGTGTACCCCTGCGCCAGACATATTTTAATTTTGGTTGCAGGCGCACTCCCTGTTAGAGTCAAACGCCACATGCGTACTTTGCCGTGCAGACCCAGCTGAGCTGGTATGCACGTCCCAACGGCCTTGTATGCGCATACCACAGCGGCGCGGAGCGCTGTGTTTGGCTTGCGGAGTGACGTGGGAGTGTCCTCAGGGGTGTATTTGTGGCCTTCCAAGGGGGTTGCAGACAGCGGACCACCCACAATTGGTGTGGCCCACCAAAGTGCACACAAACCCAGAATACTGATAATCCTGGGTGTGGGTCCACTTTGATCTGGTCTTTGTATAACTGTTTATGACAGTGTTCTGATGTCATGTATTGATTTTAGTTTGTTTGTTCATTTTTCATAGGACTTCTGCGTGGCCGAATATGACTATGCCCGTGGAGGGAAAAAACGCATAGCCATGGAGGTGAAGGCCGCAGTGTCCCGGCGCTTCAACACCGAGCTGACCATCCGATCAATTCAACAGAAGTGGTCGGATTTCAAGCGCCGGGACCCTGAAGGCGTGTACCGCCTATATGATGCCTACGCATCAGGTAAGTTAAAGCTTATGTTCTGTTTACCCTTTGTGCAGAATGATCTGCTAAGCTGTGTCCATTTGTGCTCTTTAGATTAATTATTTTCTTTCACCCCCTCCACACAGATAAGCGTCCTCCCCTGGGGAAACGTGGGAAGGGATTCCTCCCCCGAACCAGGCAGGCGGACTCGGGGGAGTCATCGGGGGAGGGTCCCTCCCGCGGGTCCTATTTAGAGGACCCAGGGGAGGAAGGGGATGACGCCCCAGAGGAGTGTGCTGCTGGGGGGCTGGCTGGATCAAGCCTCAGCTCCTCACACTCTGAGTCTGAGGACTCTCACCAGGCAAGGGGCCACTCTCAAGCAGGGAGTGAGAGGGAGGAGGGTGGCCCTTTGCCTGGTGGATCTTCTGACCAGAGTGTGAGGAGCCGAGGCTCCCCGCCTCCTCCTCAGAGCCCTCCCTGGGCTTCAAGTGGCGCTTCATCCCCTGGTGAGTGTACATTTTTTAATTGTTAGTCTGTGACAGGTTTCATCTTGCAATTTGTCCTTAGCCCTTGCCATTCCTCTCTAATTTGCAGGGCATCATATAGGCGGCACCTCCATGGCGTTTTGGCGTAGGATTCTCCACGGGCATAGTCATGGTAAGTGTTTGTGGTTAGCCATCACATTCCCAATGTTATGACATTCATTAAAGTGTACCCCCAAACATTGATGGTGCTTGGTTTCTGGAAGGTTCCTGGACAAATCACATCCCTCACCCAGGGCCCCCCCCCACCAAAAAAACCCCACTAACTCCTTACCTCTTTTGGGGTTGCCCAAGCCACCGTCCCAGCCTCCTGTGTGACACTCTAGATGTGTGTGCGCATGCGCTCTTTTTCCAAATGGGCTGCGCGTGCGCACACACTCGAGGAGTGATGTGTGGAAGGCAGCGGGCGCGGAGTACGTTGTCTCATGCAAATTGTGTTGCTCTGCCAAAGCGGACCCAAACCCAGATTTGCTGCAATCCTGTGTATAGGCCCACTTGTAACAGACACATGTTTCCTGGTCCATTGTCACAGCTGGTTTGATAAGGTACCCTAACCTCACAAACCCCACTACAGTGCTAGCCAACTGTCAACCACCCCTATGTTTCTGCCCACACCATGATGGGTGTTCTAATTTGTTTTCTTGGGTTAAGTTGTTCCCGCTCAAACATGTGGCCCACTATTAACATTAGCCAAACAACTGCTAAAGATTCCTTTACATAGCACTGTCTATGTTATTTGCACATTCTCTTTAGGGATACATGTGTCAAGCCTAACAAATTGACATTAACTCATGGTCCAGGAAATATGCTAATTTCGGACAACCTGTATGTAACCATGCAAGCCTTTGCATTTTCAGACTCAATAACCAGATGGATGTCAAATAGTCAGGTGTCATTTGCCCACTAATTGTGTTTTTGTCTTTTGCTTTCTGTTGACAGATGTTGCGACGCAGACGGAGCCAGAGACCCTCCTCCCCACCCCAGCTCCAGGGACGGCCAGCAGCATGGGCCCCCGCCACAGCTGCGATGGTGAGTACATCCCACTTCATATGCCTAAAGACTTGTGAAACCTATGTCTTATAGTCACATCTGCAGACATTTTAAATTTACCTATGGCTTAATTTCACACACATCTCGATTCAATGTGTTTGTACAATAATCCAACATGCCTGTTTGCATGCTTGATTGTTGGCTCACATTCTTCATTAGGCCACATAGAGACTATTTTTGCGTTAGACACAACCAAATGGGCCCTATTAGGTCTGGACCTCTAACATTATAGGGCAAACTCGTGTACTCGTTAGGACTTAGGCCCTGATGTTTGGCTGTGACTAAACACAAAAATGGACACACTGGGACTTATACCTTCTTGGCTTCCCAAGAGTTAAACTGGAACAACAACCAGGATTGTGACTTTCCTGGGTGTTGTTCCACTAAGGTGGGGCAGCCCTGATCGTCACCGCTGTGTGACAACCCCCTGAACTCACTTTGACTCCAGCCAACGTACAAGCCACGGCAAATTGGCTCCTCCTCCGCCTCCCCCGCGCCCCTTTTTACGCGCGCGTGCCTGCGCCTGCCATTCACAGACGGCCGGCGCAGGCACGCACACGTCTAGAGGGGCGCCAGGGAGGGCACGGCGGCACTGCCCCACCGAAACTGAGGTAGGTATTTCGGGGGGGGTTTCAGCCCCAGGGACATCCCGATCTCGGATGTCCCGCGGGGAGGGAGGTGATCGGGCAGGGAATCTGATAGATTCCCGGGCCGATCAACGGTGGGTGTTGTTACACTTTAAGAGTAAATGTATGCTTGGAATGTGTTGTTCACATTCCTGCCAGTCAATAGTACTCATATCATGTTAACCAATAAGCACACAGTGGTCAACAATGTTAATGTGAGTGTCACCTAATTGGACACACTGACATTACATTGCTACATCTGTGTCTGTTGAGGTCACATCCAATTTATTACTAAATTGTTGTTTCTACATCTCTACAGCTTGTGAAAACCAGCATCGCAGACTGTGGCGGGAGATCCGGCTCCTGAAGCTGATGCTGCTGGCCAAGAAGAGGCGCCGGCGGCGTCGTTAGGGTGGGGGGAAGGCTGGGCTCTTGATGCCCGTTGTTGGGCAATGTTGGCCCTGTTGGCCATGTTTTTATAATAAATTTTTGGAGTACCATCATTACAGTGTGTTGCATTGCAAAGCATAGTTTAACTGTCTCAAAACCCATTTGTGTGTCAATTTAGCCATACCTTTGGAGCCATTTCATGTGTTAACCATAGTAAGCTATGGTCTCAAATGTGTGGCCTAAATTGACCAATACATTGACATATGTAGGTCAAGATACTCATCCCTGACTGTGTTATTAGCTAGGTCTTAGGAAACACACAATTTAGAGGTGGGTGAAGCAAATATATTTACAAAAACCAAACAAAACAAAATTAATATTCTTGGCTGGGTGGCCGGGGAGGTTGGGAGTCATTGCTAGGGGCGGTGTTGGGGGACAACAGTGCAGTAAAAAATATAGACTGCTGTTGTATGAGCTGTTGTAGCAACAACAAAGTTTGGTCCTGCCGCTGGAGACATTCTTCCTGGCGCTGTATCGATTCTTCCTGGCGCTGGAGAGATTGTTCCTGGCGCAGGAGAGATTGCTCCATTAGATTTGCCAGCCGACCAAGTTCCTGGTTCTGGTGTTGGTTTTGGAGCAACTGGTCCATCTGGCGCTGCAGGGCCTCATTTTGTTGCTGACACATCAGCACCTGATTTTCCAACGCCGCAATGCGCTCATTAGTTCCATCACGCGGCTGTTGGCGACTGTAGTCCTCCAGCATCCGGACCCCTAGCTGATAGAAATCAGCACTGGTTGGTGCCACACCTCCTCTTGCTGTGGTTTGAGGCTAAACAAATAGAAAACAACATTTTAGTCAAACAGAACCAATGCAGGTATGCCCCTCAAAATAAATACCCTAAACAGTCACTATACAACTTAACCTTGTCTGAGCCTCGGAAGCTTGGCCACATGGGACTTGGGAAGAGGTCCCAGCTTGGGGTTCTGGTTCCGCCTCCTGCAAAAACAACAATGAAAGGAAATGTGACATGTTGCTTCATCCACTACCCACGAAGATGCCAATGTGGTTCGAGGTCGTCTACATCAGCCATGTTACCTGCGTGTCCTCCGGCACAGGTAGGCTCGAGGTTTCGCTGCCAGAGAGTGGCAATTCAACATCCGAGATGTCCGGCAAGTTGGCATATGCTAAACAGGAAAATCAGGTTAGTAGGTCTGTGGCCCAAACTCAAATGTAACCTGGCTAGGCTATCGAGGCCATACCTCTAAAAAGTGCCAAAATACACACTAGACCAAAGGTATCTGTTAAACTCAGATTGTTAACATGTATGTTACAGGACTAAGAGGCAATAATTTTTGCTAATCACATCAGACACATTGCTTAAATTACACATACCCGCAATCTCCCAGATGTCTTGAGTGGGGTCCTCACTCGAGCTTGGACCTTGAAAATACATGTGGACACACAAGTTGCCAGAAGCAAGTGCCACAAAAGTAGAGCCAAAATACAGACTAGAGCAAGGCAAAACAACTTACCCTCATCTCTGGCAGCCTGAACTTGAGGGGCCCTTTCTGGACAGCCACTTCCGATATTCGGGTCAACTAAAAAACACAAGGAATGTCTCTAAATATTCAGCAAACTACTACGGGGAATGTTTTGCAAAAAATATGTCCGCCAAAATACATTGCTATCACTCCAATAACTAATAGACTGACCCTGGGGAGGCAACAAGCACTCCCAAGAGGCATCTTCAAGTTTAACAAGCAAACATGTAGCTTAGTAGACTAACCAAATTGAACCAGTGTAACATAAACAGCATAAAGGATACATTATGTATTGGTCTACACACCAACAGGGTCCTGTTGACCGGCAACATCGGAAGTGGGGTCCAAAGATGAACCAGTCACTTGGCCTACCAAGAAAAAAGAGGAATGAGACACATGCACTTGGGTAAAAGTGGATCAAGCAAGGTGGACACATGCACTTACCGACATCCAAAGAGTAGGTGGGATCCGGAGGAGATGCTGGGGCCAAGGGCATGGGAGCTAGGCAAAAATGAAGCCAACATTGAGCCATAGTTAATGTGCGTGCAAAAATACAACATGCATTAAGGTGTGTGTGAGCAGCTCTTTCACTAATATTCAGTAATCAAGGCCAGTGTGGCTCCCACATTGATATGCCGATATATGGCCACACATCTCTGGCTTCAAACATATCTACACATGTTAGGGCCTTGTTAGTTAGTTGCTGTGAGTGTTACAGTGGGCGTGAAATTAGGCCGCAGGCCCATATTATGAATACTCAACAGTGCCAAACTCGATTGTTTGAGCTGCTCCCACACCCATTTGTTCCCCAAACAACCAGCACCAAAATTAGGGGTAAATACCTTCAATGGCAGACTGGGGTAGCCTTGAGGTTGCTGGAAGGGCAGGAGCTTGGGTGTCCTGAGGCACATCCCGGACAGCAGCATGTGCACCTATGCAGAAAGCAACAGACATAAAAGTAACAAATGTTTGAGCTCTAATGTAATACTTCACAGGTCCTACTGTTAGTTGGTCAGAATGAAAATATGCAAATCACATACATTAACATTAGGTTTGTACAAAAGGCAGAAAATATGTACCTTCAGTCCAACCTGTGGTGTCATCCCCAGGATCCACACCCTGCAGCCGAGCCAGTGGGATTTTGGACTTCAGCATCTCCTCATACGGCCTGTAGGTACTCTTTGGAGCCTGGATGATCCCACTGTCCACATCAAGATCGTGATTCATCTTTTTCATAAGGGCCCCTCGCAAAGTGTAGAAGCGTTTCCTGCAGGATGGGCCACTACGTGGGTGTTGAGCAGTGCTACTAAGCTCCACACCAATGGCATCCCACAGTTTGCTTCTTTCTTGTTTGCCTATGGACTTGCTTTGGGAGCCAAATATCAGCTCCCATTTAGCAAGTGTAAGGCGCACAAGATGATTATTCTCAGCCAAATTAAATTCAGGCTCCCTCTTGGCACCTGGGCGCTTAGCCTGGGGTGCTGCCCCACCTTCAGGCTGTGCCCTTTTCCGTAAGGGAGGTCTGCGCACAGCACCCACCAAACTCCTACTTGGGCCTGCTGTGGCCGGCAGATGTCCTGAATTTGGCTCCATCCTGTAGCTGCACACACACACAAATACACACCCAACAAGCACGCATGCAGACTACAGAATGGCATCGCAATCTCTTAGGCTTGGCCAGGTTTTATGTGCTCTAACAGCCAATCCAAAAGCAGGCCACTTAATTGATTCACACATACAGCCCAGTTCCTTCTAGGCACACCTCCACTGCACTGACTGAAGCATGTGTGTTAGGCAATTAACTCATTACAGACCTCATTAACCAAACAACACACACCCAAATACAACAATGGACTGATGTATCTCAACCCCTTGTGACATGTGGTTAGCCTAACGGCTATTTAAAAAAACAGCAGCTTACCTTTCATTGGGCCACCACTGATTTTTGGGCCATGTCCGTTAATGCACGCAAGTTTCGGCTCAAGTACGCTAGTAGCGCTACTAGCGTGCGCGTGCGCACTCTGTTTTACGCACACCTGGGTCGGCTAATTGGCGCCCGGAAATAGCAGAGCGACGCAAAAGGCGGCAAAGCGGACCTGTCCCTTTTGAAAGAGAAGTATAAATAGAAGGAATTTTCAAGCTTATGCTATTCTTACACTGTGGCAAAGGCTGTGGTGTGGTGCTGTGCTCGCTTCCCTTAGCTCATTTGAGCCTCTGTCTGGTTTCTGTCCTCACTCTCTGTGGCTTGTTGGGTGATTTCTGACATCAGTGCTGTTTCTTTAGGAGCTTGTTTTTGGTGGCATCTGCAAATATTGTGTAGCATACAGCAAGTGAGGCTTGATTTTGGGGCCTTTTGTGGGCTGTGCAGCAACTCCCCTCTTGGTTGTGCCTAACTTAGAAAGCTGGTTTTCAGCAGGCTGGTGGTTTGGACCACTATAGTTCTGGTTTTGTGGTGAGCTGCATTGTAGCGGGTGTGTGTGGAGTGTGATTGTTTGTGTGTGTGTTGTGTGTTTGTGGTTTATTTGTTTTTTTTTTGTTTTTGTATATATCTTTAGTGTGTGTGATGGATAAGAGGGTCATGTATGGTGTCTGGGTGGATGGATGTATGTGTATGCTGAAAGAGCAGGAGGAAAGGGAGCGGGGTGTTGTGAGGCTTAGGGCACCCCGCTCCTTTGCAATCCGCCTTTCAGTATGGGACTTAAGTGACGAGCAGATCAGGAGCCGCTTCCGTCTGAATCGTGCTGCACTACAGTCCCTATATGATCAGATTAAGCACAAAATCGAGCCATCCACCAAACGCACTCATTCCATTCCAGGCATAGTACGCCTGTGTGCCACTCTCAATATTTTGGCACGAGGGACCTTCCAGGCAACCTCCGCCCTCCTCAGCGGGATAAGCCAGGCTACTATGAGCCGCATACTAATCCAGGTAGTTCTGGCAATTTGTGATTTAATCCCAATTTACATCAAGTTTCCTGAGGATGAGGAAGAGGTTGCCAAAATAAAACATGCTTTCTATCTGATGGGAGGGATCCCGAATGTGCTAGGGTGCGTTGATGGTACACATATCCCTTTCCGCCCTCCCCGTGCACAGGAGCTGTCCTACAGAAACCGGAAGCAGTTCCATTCTATTAATGTTATGGTTGTCTGTGACCCAGACATGAGGCTGCGGGCGGTGAGATCGGGGTTCCCCGGCTCATGCCACGATTCTTACGTCTTGCAGCGGACAGTCCTGTGCCGGAAGTTTGATAACAACGAAATGCCAGCTGGCTGGCTACTGGGTAATAAATTAACCATGTCAATGTATTTAGCAAATATGTGGCCTAGTAAGCCAAATTTAACCAAACAACCACAAAAAAACATGTACTAGTACTAATTGCTGTCTCTCTCCTTGTGTTTTTTCTACAGCGGATAAGGGATATGGGCAGAGAACGTGGGTCATGACTCCGGTCAGGAACCCACGGACCTCTGCCCATGAACGCTACAATGCAGCGCATCGCAAGACCAGAAGCATTGTGGAAAGAACCATCGGCCTGCTGAAAGCACGCTTTCTCTGTTTGGCACGGCCAGGAGAAGAGATGCTCTACAGCCCACAGAAGGTCTCCAAGATCATCCTTGCCTGCTGTGTGCTACACAATATATGTGTTTGCCACCGAATCCAAGCCCCCGAGGAGACAGCACTGGTGCCAGAAATCCCCAACATGCCCGCAGCAAGAAGTGAGGACACCCAGACTGGCGATGAGCTAAGGGAAAGGATGATCACTTCTTTTTTTGCGGTAAACTAACTACCCTTCACTATAATGCAAGTACTGCACTACTGGCTAAATGTATTTGAACTACCATCAAAAAGAGCCCAAAAAAACACGAAGGGGGGTGTAAGATGACCCAAACCACTCTAAGGGGGGTTTTAAGATGATCCCAACCACTCTAAGGGGGGTGTAAGATGATCCCAACCACTCTAAGGGGGGTTTTAAGATGATCCCAACCACTCTAAGGGGGGTGTAAGATGATCCCAACCACTCTAAGGGGGGTTTTAAGATGATCCCAACCACTCTAAGGGGGGTTTTAAGATGATCCCAACCACTCTAAGGGGGGTTTTAAGATGATCCCAACCACTCTAAGGGGGGTGTAAGATGATCCCAACCACTCTAAGGGGGGTGTAAGATGATCCCAACCACTCTAAGGGGGGTTTTAAGATGATCCCAACCACTCTAAGGGGGGTGTAAGATGACCCAAACCACTCTAAGGGGGGTTTTAAGATGATCCCAACCACTCTAAGGGGGGTGTAAGACGCCAATGTTGGTTATCAAGTAATGCATTTTTTTTTTTGCAACAACAATACTACTTTAAAGATCTATACTAACTGCACTTTTCTTATTTTTTCAGGCACAAAGACATGCACCGTGATCCCTATTTGGCACTTTAAAAACTTTATTTCCCTTTACTTTGCTTTTTCCTTTCTGTTTGAATTTTGAATTTCCTTTTCTCTTCTGTTCCTTTTTAAATTTTTGTAGATTTTAAAAATAAAATCTACTATATATAGATACATGTGGCTATGTGTTTAATTCTGATGAAAGTTTCCTTTGCATTCTACTTCCTATTTTAATTTTCATTTTCTTTCTGAGTTCTGTTTTTATTTCCCTTTTCCATTTTCCTTTTCTTTCTCATTTCTGTTTTTATTTTCCTTTTCTATTTTCCTTTTCTTTCTCATTTCTGTTTTTATTGTCATTTTCTATTTTCCTTTTCTTTCTCATTTCTGTTTTTATTTTCCTTTTCTATTTTCCTTTTCTTTCTCATTTCTGTTTTTATTTTCCTTTTCTTTTCCTTTTCTTTCTCATTTCTGTTTTTATTTTCCTTTTCTATTCTATTTTCCTTTTCTTTCTCATTTCTGTTTTTATTGTCATTTTCTATTTTCCTTTTCTTTCTCATTTCTGTTTTTATTTTCCTTTTCTATTTTCCTTTTCTTTCTCATTTCTGTTTTTATTTTCATTTTCTATTTTCCTTTTCTTTCTCATTTCTGTTTTTATTTTCTTTTTCTATTTTCCTTTTCTTTCTCATTTCTGTTTTTATTGTCTTTTTCTATTTTCCTTTTCTTTCTCATTTCTGTTTTTATTTTCATTTTCTATTTTCCTTTTCTTTCTCATTTCTGTTTTTATTTTCCTTTTCTTTTCCTTTTCTTTCTCATTTCTGTTTTTATTTTCCTTTTCTATTCTATTTTCCTTTTCTTTCTCATTTCTGTTTTTATTGTCATTTTCTATTTTCCTTTTCTTTCTCATTTCTGTATTTATTTTCCTTTTCTATTTTCCTTTTCTTTCTCATTTCTGTTTTTATTGTCATTTTCTATTTTCCTTTTCTTTCTCATTTCTGTTTTTATTTTCCTTTTCTTTTCCTTTTCTTTCTCATTTCTGTATTTATTTTCCTTTTCTATTTTCCTTTTCTTTCTCATTTCTGTTTTTATTTTCATTTTCTATTTTCCTTTTCTTTCTCATTTCTGTTTTTATTTTCCTTTTCTTTTCCTTTTCTTTCTCATTTCTGTATTTATTTTCCTTTTCTATTTTCCTTTTCTTTCTCATTTCTGTTTTTATTTTCATTTTCTATTTTCCTTTTCTTTCTCATTTCTGTTTTTATTTTCCTTTTCTTTTCCTTTTCTTTCTCATTTCTGTATTTATTTTCCTTTTCTATTTTCCTTTTCTTTCTCATTTCTGTTTTTATTTTCATTTTCTATTTTCCTTTTCTTTCTCATTTCTGTTTTTATTTTCCTTTTCTTTTCCTTTTCTTTCTCATTTCTGTATTTATTTTCCTTTTCTATTTTCCTTTTCTTTCTCATTTATGTTTTTATTTTCATTTTCTTTCTCATTGGTGGTTTAATTGTATTTCCTTTTTCTTTTAAAAATAAATAAAATAATTTAAAATGTGGCTATGTGTTTAATTATGTTTTATTTTGCATTTATATTCTAATATCTGGTTTAATTTAATTTCCTTTTCAACACAAAATAAAAAATCAAAAAATTAAAAAAAAATGTTGCAATGTGTTTTATTCTGAAGGTACTGGATGGCCAGGACACAGCAAAGCTAAGCGCAGGCGCTGTGTAGAATAGCGTGGTCACACTGACTGACAGCGCCTACAAAGCTGAGGGCCAACATCATATTCAGCAATGTAGGCGTTGTTCCCAACAACGCCAGGTAGCGACTGAGGAGGCCTGCTATAGCGAATCGCTACCGCCCGCGGCTGACGCTAGCGCCGCTCATAGCGCCATACTTCAGTCGCTCATCTGTCGCTACCTGGCGCTATTGATGAATCGGCCTCCCCGTTTTTATTTTAATTTGTGTAACTTTTTTTTGGTTTGTTTGGCTATGTTTAATTTCATTATGAAGTAAACAATAATGAATTTGTGCAACCCAAAAAAAAATCTATGTTTGAGTATTTATTTGTAGACCTTGGTTATTGTTTGTTTTGGTGCCAACTTGAACTCATATTTCTCTATAAAAACACCACACACATGAGCTTGTTCAAACCAAAATGTTTACTACTTAGTAAAAGGTATATGTGAGACAAACAGAATCGGAGGTGAGTGCCCCTCACATACTTTGGGACCACACCTGTACATGCAATTATGTTCCATACATTTGTCCACAAAGGAAATAGCACAAAATTAATCCCTCTCCTGCTGGCCCACATTTTCCACAGACACAGGTTGAAAGCAAACCTAGCTATGCCACATCTACACCTGTAAGTCAGTGGGCCACCCAAACAAGAACACCCAGTCCCAATCCAAATCCAGTACAATCACAGCCAGGGTCCAAGGTCTTAGATGTTAAGGCCAGAATGTCACCCAATCATGCCGCCAAACATGAGGAGCCACCACAAATGTTATTGTGGCCATGGCAGCCGCGCAACACCTTAAGTGGCCGATTCAGTGAGTCTTGGACTCTGGCATTGGCTATTGGGCTACCTCAGGCCTTGAATGAGCTATATGGTGGATAATCAAAAACAACCGAGCAAGAACAGCACAAAATAGGAGATTTTTAGGCCTCACCAGACAAGTCAATCCAGTGGGTAGGTATCGCAAAGATATGGACCAGATTCATGCCTAACACACCTTAATATGTGTGATGCCCATAGAACCCAGGTTGTGGCCCTTGGTGGGGGGGGGGCATAACATGGGCCTGTGTGGCATTCAGAATCTGCAACTGTTCCAAAATGTGTCTTTGGTTATTGTGCATTTCGGCCATGCCTGACCTTATTTCAGAAGTCAAGTTGGCCATGTGGCTGTTATGGCTCCTCAATTCAGTCAGCACGGCACTGAAGGTAGTATTTAGGGACTCTAATTGGCCCCTAATATGCTCCTGATTTTGTTGGTTTTGGCGGCGAAAAAGGCGCCTCTCATGGTGCCATGCTGACTCCATCATCTGCACGCCCCTCCCCTGGGAAACTGTGCGACGTTGCTGAGTACGCCGCCCAATTCCCCTGGTTGTGGGGCGTGCAGATGATGTTGCTCGAGGACCCCCAACAGCCACAGGTCTGCTCGCCAAATCCTCAGCAGCAGATGTGAAACTGGGGACTGGAGGGTCAGTCTCTGCATGCTGCCCACGATGTGCAGGCAGCATGCAGCCAGCTTCACTCTGCTGCTGTGGATTTGGCGGAGACACATTTTGGGACAGTTGCAGATTCTGTCCCAGGGGAAGATCTTCAGAATCTCCTATGAAGCTTCCATCTTCCTCCTGCTCCTGGATTTGCTCCATCAGTGTGTGGCTCTGTTGGGGACATGTAAAAAAAACAGGTTCAGTGTGTGGAATACCTATAAAAACCACACAAGCAAAACATGGCAAGCTACATGCATACACAACAGCATCAAAATACACTTACCGTAGACATCGGATCCTGGGTCCTATGCAGCGCGGAAGAAGACGGACGCGGTAACATGGCAGAGGAGTCCCCACTAGCTGAGGGATGATGCTGGCCTGCTTTAGAAGAAAAAGAGCGATGAATACACACAACTATGCATAGTTTATGTTTAAGAACACATATGGTAATCAAAGAAACGTGGCAAAGCAGTAAGGGCCCCTCCCACAACGTGGCCACTTGCCATTCCCTAGGAATCCCATTACATTAGTGCATGGATTGTTAAACCAGACTAGACACATTGGTCACGTGTCTAAAACCAAACATGCAAAGAATGGCTGATGTGTGAGTTGCAACATCCCTTTAAGGCGAGGAAGTTAACACACTAAGGTGGGCCAAAACACTTACAATATGATTCTGGTGGGGAACATTTGTATGGCATAAAACCTTCCTAGAAAACCATCTTAATCAGTTGTGCAACTAAACCAGCTCAAACAAAATTGACCAACAGGCAAAGATGTTATTGTGGCGTGTGCTTGTCAATTAATACATAGCACCCATTCCTTTTCTACACTTCTAAGTGACATATTTTTCACAAATTTCATTAAACATCATGTATGTGGCTGTCAATTTGCACATTACCAGGCCACACCCATGACACTCCCTAGTCAAAGTGAGCACTCCTAACAAACCCACCCCCTACAGCCATGTGCTTAGCTAGCCCTTGCTCCCACCCCCTACAGCCATGTGCTTAGCTAGCCCTTGCTGCGTATGTGTATGTTTCAATACATTTGTGTGGTCATTCAGACATTACTAACCTGCAGGAATTGGTGGGTTGTCGGTGTCCTGCTGGCCCGAGTGTCCCTCTAAGGCCACGGGATGTAATAAGGACAGCACCATCTCCTCAGCCGGTGTAAATCGCATTTTTGTTGGGAAACCTCCGCCAGTTGTTTCGCTGAAAAACATAGTAAGCATAATTAAGCGCACTGATGGACAGACAAGAATAATAAAAACCCAAACATTAGCTATGTACCTGTGCATGTGCCTTAGATTCTCTTTCTTCCGCACTGCATATTTCAGGTCCGAAATCTTACGTTGAATCTGGTCCATATCTTTACGTTCCTCACCCGCTGCATTGACTTGCCTGGTGAGTTCTTCAAAAATCTCTGTTTTGCGCTGTTTACTGGTGTGTTTTGATCTTCTACCATATAGCTCATCAAAATGTAAGGTGAGCCCAGTAGCCAATGCCAGAGTTTGGGACTCAGCAAAACGGCCACCCAAGTGTCCTCTGCGCAAGTTGCGCCCTCTTCGGGGTGGTTGTGGCTCCTCACTGCTTGGTTGCAAATGGGGTGACATTCTGGCCTGGGGGGATGGAGGAGACCTCAAGGACTGGAGGCTGGCTGTTGATCTTACTGGACTTGGGAAGGGACTGGGTGTTCTTGGCTGGGTGGACCCTGAAGTTGCAGGTGTAGATGTGGCATAGGGGGAATGCATGCCAACCTGTGCCGGAGGATAATGTGGGCGAGCAAGAGAGGGTGTTGGCGAGCTTGAGCTGCTGCTGTGGGTCTGTGGGGCCTTGGAGGTGGTTGGCTGGGTCTGTGGGGCCTTGGAGGTGGTTGGCTGGGTCTGTGGGCCCTTGGAGGTGGTTGGCTGGGTCTGTGGGGCCTTGGAGGTGGTTTGCTTGGCCTTAGTTTTTGAGCCACGTGCGGGGGGGGAGGGGGCCGTTGGCCTTTGGCGGCTTTTCGGGCTTCTGGAGCGTGTTCTTGTTTGGCCCCTGCGGCGCCTTGGGCCCCTGCTGCGGCTTCTGGACCGGGAGGTGGTTCGGCCCCTGCGGCGCCTTGGGCCCCTGCTGCGGCTTCTGGACCGGGAGGTGGTTCGGCCCCTGCTGCGCCTTGGGCCCCTGCTGCGGCTTCTGGACCGGGAGGTGGTTCGGCCTCTGCTGCGGCTTCTGGCCCGGTGTTTTTGGCCTTTGCCTATGGCCTTGGTGCCACGTGGGGGGGGTGATGTGGGGCAGGGTGGGGTGGGGCTTCGTCCCCTCTTACCCATCTGTGGGCCAGGAGTTTTAGCAGGCTTGGTTACCTTGCTCCTTGGTTGTGGTGGTGCTGCAACCTCCTTTTTTGCCGCAGCCTTGGTGGTAGCCCTTAGTCGGGCTTTAGGCTCTTGCGACCTTGTTTGCGGACCCTCGCCCTGCTCAGCCTGCTTGCTCTGCTTCTTTGCTGGAAGTTTTCTTTTGGGTGCCATTTTGTGTGGACTCTCAAAGAGAATGAGCTGTGTGTGCAGGGACCTTTAAATAAGGTCTCCGGCGTGTGACGCCTACGCGTTCGCACGGCCGTGCGAAACCCGGAAACCGCTGGGGCCGTGCTTATCTGCTGCCTAGAAGAAGAAGAAAGATGGCGCCCACTATCTTCACCCGCCAACAAGAAGAGATAATCATGCTTGTAAGTGTCTTTTAACGACTTGGCTTGGATTGTTAATTGTTGCTCTACATGTTAAGGATGCGCAAAAAGTAATATTTGGGTTAAAGCTTTGGTTCGACTACATGCACAACCAAGCGCACGCCACACACGTGCCAAACGACAGTGCTGCCATATTTGAAAGTTAACTTAGCCTAAAAGTGTGTGTGTGTATGTGTTCATGTGATTGAACCAAATAATGTATTGTTGCCTCTTCTAGATATGCATTTCTGAGTTCTTGCTATGTTTGTTTTTTGTTTTGCAGACCATGCTGGAGCGCAGGTACGACTACCTGCCCAACTCGTTTGCCAAACGAAACGTCGCCCTGGAGATCATCTCGGAGATCCAACACCAGACCGACACCACCTTCACCCACACACAGATCATGCAGCATTGGTCGGACCTGAAGCGACTGCACATGCCCCGGGTGCGGAGGTTTTTTGGAATCCATTTCCCAAGTAAGTACATAGCGCTTGCATGCAAGATGTAACTAGGACAGAATTTAGGCCTTTTATTTATAATGCCTTCTCTTTTGTAGTGTTGGAAATGGATTACAGAATTCGCCGCACCCGGAGGCGCACAGGCCGACCAGTGCTGCATGATTCTGCAGCTGGGAGTGAAGGTGGTGGATCTCCAGGGCGACGGGCCGACCCCTCCTCTGTGGCCTCCTCAGACCAGCCCCTGGACCTTACCACAGAGGAGGGGCGGCACAGCGTGGGCAGGGAGTCGTACCCTGCCACGCATGCGGGAGCCTCTGGTATGTGACTCTTCATGTCTACGCACACACATATACATGCTATCTCATACACAACTGATTCCTTTCATCTGTTTATCTAGATGCTTCTGGAGCGGGTGAGGAAGTGGAAGAGGAGGCAGCAGATGTGCTCCAAGCAGAAGCTGGAGAAGGTGAGTGATGTGAACCAGACTTTGGCAAAGACATTTTCTAACTGAGGAATTTGACCATAAAACTGAACATATTTCCCATGTTTCTACAGGCACTTCTTCACAGCAGAGCCAGGACCCAGGACCTCAGCGTGTTGTCCCCAACGAGCCAGCTCGCGGCCACCAACCAAGTAAGTAGTCAGGGCATTATTAGCATTTATGTGGTACTTGACATCAACACACAGATACATCAAGCCCTAGCCAATGGCAATTTAAGAGTGACCTGTGGCCACTTCCTTAGCTTAATGACTTGCCAGAATTACATATGTAGTCTTGATTTATTTGTGTAACTTCAAAACATTCAATCCACAGGTGGCAAACATGTATTGTTATGAATCTAATGTTTTTTTCTCCATTTGTTACAGGGACCACACGCCAACAAATTTTAGAAATGAATAGGAGGGTCCTTGCGTTGGTGGCCGATATGAAGGTGATGGTTGACTCGTTGGGGACAACAGAAGAAGAGGAAGAGGATTAGAGTCCTGGGTCCTGGCCCATGTTTTTATTGTTTTTTAAAAAGTTACAAAAATTTTAATAGCTAAGGGCTACAAATGTTCCTATGCCCATTTTAAAAACTTTATAAAAAAAAAATTTTTTACAGTAAAAAAGTTTTACAGAAACCAACGTTTCAGTGTCATTTCTGGACACACATACATTTACAAAAAAGAAAGGGGCCAAAACATATTTGGAGGTCAAGATTGAGATGTCCAGGAAGTGATTTGGGTAAGTTTTAGGGACCTAAAATGGAAGAAGAAACAAGGCGCTAAGTGATTTGGGTAAGTTTTAGGGTGTGAAAATGGAAGAAGAAACAAGGCGCTAAGTGATTTGGGTAAGTTTTAGGGTGTGAAAATGGAAGAAGAAACAAGGCGCTAAGTGATTTGGGTAAGTTTTAGGGTGTGAAAATGGAAGAAGAAACAAAGCGCTAAGTGATTTGGGTAAGTTTAAGGGACCTAAAATGGAAGAAGAAACAAGGCGCTAAGTGATTTGGGTAAGTTTTAGGGTGTGAAAATGGAAGAAGAAACAAAGCGCTAAGTGATTTGGGTAAGTTTTAGGGTGTGAAAATGGAAGAAGAACCAAAGCGCTAAGTGATTTGGGTAAGTTTTAGGGACCTAAAATGGAAGAAGAAACAAGGCGCTAAGTGATTTGGGTAAGTTTTAGGGTGTGAAAATGGAAGAAGAACCAAAGCGCTAAGTGATTTGGGTAAGTTTTAGGGACCTAAAATGGAAGAAGAAACAAGGCGCTAAGTGATTTGGGTAAGTTTTAGGGTGTGAAAATGGAAGAAGAAACAAGGCGCTAAGTGATTTGGGTAAGTTTTAGGGTGTGAAAATGGAAGAAGAAACAAAGCGCTAAGTGATTTGGGTAAGTTTTAGGGACCTAAAATGGAAGAAGAAACAAGGCGCTAAGTGATTTGGGTAAGTTTTAGGGTGTGAAAATGGAAGAAGAAACAAAGCGCTAAGTGATTTGGGTAAGTTTTAGGGTGTGAAAATGGAAGAAGAACCAAAGCGCTAAGTGATTTGGGTAAGTTTTAGGGACCTAAAATGGAAGAAGAAACAAGGCGCTAAGTGATTTGGGTAAGTTTTAGGGTGTGAAAATGGAAGAAGAACCAAAGCGCTAAGTGATTTGGGTAAGTTTTAGGGACCTAAAATGGAAGAAGAAACAAGGCGCTAAGTGATTTGGGTAAGTTTTAGGGTGTGAAAATGGAAGAAGAAACAAGGCGCTAAGTGATTTGGGTAAGTTTTAGGGTGTGAAAATGGAAGAAGAACCAAAGCGCTAAGTGATTTGGGTAAGTTTTAGGGACCTAAAATGGAAGAAGAAACAAGGCGCTAAGTGATTTGGGTAAGTTTTAGGGTGTGAAAATGGAAGAAGAAACAAGGCGCTAAGTGATTTGGGTAAGTTTTAGGGTGTGAAAATGGAAGAAGAAACAAAGCGCTAAGTGATTTGGGTAAGTTTTAGGGTGTGAAAATGCAAGAAGAACCAAAGCGCTAAGTGATTTGGGTAAGTTTTAGGGACCTAAAATGGAAGAAGAAACAAGGCGCTAAGTGATTTGGGTAAGTTTTAGGGTGTGAAAATGGAAGAAGAACCAAAGCGCTAAGTGATTTGGGTAAGTTTTAGGGATCTAAAATGGAAGAAGAAACAAAGCGCTAAGTGATTTGGGTAAGTTTTAGGGTGTGAAAATGGAAGAAGAACCAAAGCGCTAAGTGATTTGGGTAAGTTTTAGGGACCTAAAATGGAAGAAGAAACAAGGCGCTAAGTGATTTGGGTAAGTTTTAGGGTGTGAAAATGGAAGAAGAAACAAGGCGCTAAGTGATTTGGGTAAGTTTTAGGGTGTGAAAATGGAAGAAGAAACAAGGCGCTAAGTGATTTGGGTAAGTTTTAGGGTGTGAAAATGGAAGAAGAAACAAGGCGCTAAGTGATTTGGGTAAGTTTTAGGGTGTGAAAATGGAAGAAGAAACAAGGCGCTAAGTGATTTGGGTAAGTTTTAGGGTGTGAAAATGGAAGAAGAAACAAAGCGCTAAGTGATTTGGGTAAGTTTTAGGGACCTAAAATGGAAGAAGAAACAAGGCGCTAAGTGATTTGGGTAAGTTTTAGGGTGTGAAAATGGAAGAAGAAACAAAGCGCTAAGTGATTTGGGTAAGTTTTAGGGTGTGAAAATGGAAGAAGAACCAAAGCGCTAAGTGATTTGGGTAAGTTTTAGGGACCTAAAATGGAAGAAGAAACAAGGCGCTAAGTGATTTGGGTAAGTTTTAGGGTGTGAAAATGGAAGAAGAACCAAAGCGCTAAGTGATTTGGGTAAGTTTTAGGGACCTAAAATGGAAGAAGAAACAAGGCGCTAAGTGATTTGGGTAAGTTTTAGGGTGTGAAAATGGAAGAAGAAACAAGGCGCTAAGTGATTTGGGTAAGTTTTAGGGTGTGAAAATGGAAGAAGAACCAAAGCGCTAAGTGATTTGGGTAAGTTTTAGGGTGTGAAAATGGAAGAAGAAACAAGGCGCTAAGTGATTTGGGTAAGTTTTAGGGACCTAAAATGGAAGAAGAAACAAGGCACTAAGTGATTTGGGTAAGTTTTAGGGACCTAAAATGGAAGAAGAAACAAGGCACTAAGTGATTTGGGTAAGTTTTAGGGACCTAAAATGGAAGAAGAAACAAGGCGCTAAGTGATTTGGGTAAGTTTTAGGGTGTGAAAATGGAAGAAGAAACAAGGCGCTAAGTGATTTGGGTAAGTTTTAGGGTGTGAAAATGGAAGAAGAACCAAAGCGCTAAGTGATTTGGGTAAGTTTTAGGGACCTAGAATGGAAGAAGAAACAAGGCGCTAAGTGATTTGGGTAAGTTTTAGGGTGTGAAAATGGAAGAAGAACCAAAGCGCTAAGTGATTTGGGTAAGTTTTAGGGACCTAAAATGGAAGAAGAAACAAGGCGCTAAGTGATTTGGGTAAGTTTTAGGGTGTGAAAATGGAAGAAGAAACAAGGCGCTAAGTGATTTGGGTAAGTTTTAGGGACCTAAAATGGAAGAAGAAACAAGGCGCTAAGTGATTTGGGTAAGTTTTAGGGTGTGAAAATGGAAGAAGAAACAAGGCGCTAAGTGATTTGGGTAAGTTTTAGGGTGTGAAAATGGAAGAAGAAACAAGGCGCTAAGTGATTTGGGTAAGTTTTAGGGTGTGAAAATGGAAGAAGAAACAAAGCGCTAAGTGATTTGGGTAAGTTTTAGGGACCTAAAATGGAAGAAGAAACAAGGCGCTAAGTGATTTGGGTAAGTTTTAGGGTGTGAAAATGGAAGAAGAAACAAAGCGCTAAGTGATTTGGGTAAGTTTTAGGGTGTGAAAATGGAAGAAGAACCAAAGCGCTAAGTGATTTGGGTAAGTTTTAGGGACCTAAAATGGAAGAAGAAACAAGGCGCTAAGTGATTTGGGTAAGTTTTAGGGTGTGAAAATGGAAGAAGAACCAAAGCGCTAAGTGATTTGGGTAAGTTTTAGGGACCTAAAATGGAAGAAGAAACAAGGCGCTAAGTGATTTGGGTAAGTTTTAGGGTGTGAAAATGGAAGAAGAACCAAAGCGCTAAGTGATTTGGGTAAGTTTTAGGGACCTAAAATGGAAGAAGAAACAAGGCGCTAAGTGATTTGGGTAAGTTTTAGGGTGTGAAAATGGAAGAAGAAACAAGGCGCTAAGTGATTTGGGTAAGTTTTAGGGTGTGAAAATGGAAGAAGAAACAAAGCGCTAAGTGATTTGGGTAAGTTTTAGGGTGTGAAAATGCAAGAAGAACCAAAGCGCTAAGTGATTTGGGTAAGTTTTAGGGACCTAAAATGGAAGAAGAAACAAGGCGCTAAGTGATTTGGGTAAGTTTTAGGGTGTGAAAATGGAAGAAGAACCAAAGCGCTAAGTGATTTGGGTAAGTTTTAGGGATCTAAAATGGAAGAAGAAACAAAGCGCTAAGTGATTTGGGTAAGTTTTAGGGTGTGAAAATGGAAGAAGAACCAAAGCGCTAAGTGATTTGGGTAAGTTTTAGGGACCTAAAATGGAAGAAGAAACAAGGCGCTAAGTGATTTGGGTAAGTTTTAGGGTGTGAAAATGGAAGAAGAAACAAGGCGCTAAGTGATTTGGGTAAGTTTTAGGGTGTGAAAATGGAAGAAGAAACAAGGCGCTAAGTGATTTGGGTAAGTTTTAGGGTGTGAAAATGGAAGAAGAAACAAGGCGCTAAGTGATTTGGGTAAGTTTTAGGGTGTGAAAATGGAAGAAGAAACAAAGCGCTAAGTGATTTGGGTAAGTTTTAGGGACCTAAAATGGAAGAAGAAACAAGGCGCTAAGTGATTTGGGTAAGTTTTAGGGTGTGAAAATGGAAGAAGAAACAAAGCGCTAAGTGATTTGGGTAAGTTTTAGGGTGTGAAAATGGAAGAAGAACCAAAGCGCTAAGAGATTTGGGTAAGTTTTAGGGACCTAAAATGGAAGAAGAAACAAGGCGCTAAGTGATTTGGGTAAGTTTTAGGGTGTGAAAATGGAAGAAGAACCAAAGCGCTAAGTGATTTGGGTAAGTTTTAGGGACCTAAAATGGAAGAAGAAACAAGGCGCTAAGTGATTTGGGTAAGTTTTAGGGTGTGAAAATGGAAGAAGAAACAAGGCGCTAAGTGATTTGGGTAAGTTTTAGGGTGTGAAAATGGAAGAAGAACCAAAGCGCTAAGTGATTTGGGTAAGTTTTAGGGTGTGAAAATGGAAGAAGAAACAAGGCGCTAAGTGATTTGGGTAAGTTTTAGGGACCTAAAATGGAAGAAGAAACAAGGCACTAAGTGATTTGGGTAAGTTTTAGGGACCTAAAATGGAAGAAGAAACAAGGCACTAAGTGATTTGGGTAAGTTTTAGGGACCTAAAATGGAAGAAGAAACAAGGCGCTAAGTGATTTGGGTAAGTTTTAGGGTGTGAAAATGGAAGAAGAAACAAGGCGCTAAGTGATTTGGGTAAGTTTTAGGGTGTGAAAATGGAAGAAGAACCAAAGCGCTAAGTGATTTGGGTAAGTTTTAGGGACCTAGAATGGAAGAAGAAACAAGGCGCTAAGTGATTTGGGTAAGTTTTAGGGTGTGAAAATGGAAGAAGAACCAAAGCGCTAAGTGATTTGGGTAAGTTTTAGGGACCTAAAATGGAAGAAGAAACAAGGCGCTAAGTGATTTGGGTAAGTTTTAGGGTGTGAAAATGGAAGAAGAAACAAGGCGCTAAGTGATTTGGGTAAGTTTTAGGGACCTAAAATGGAAGAAGAAACAAGGCGCTAAGTGATTTGGGTAAGTTTTAGGGTGTGAAAATGGAAGAAGAAACAAGGCGCTAAGTGATTTGGGTAAGTTTTAGGGTGTGAAAATGGAAGAAGAAACAAGGCGCTAAGTGATTTGGGTAAGTTTTAGGGTGTGAAAATGGAAGAAGAAACAAAGCGCTAAGTGATTTGGGTAAGTTTTAGGGACCTAAAATGGAAGAAGAAACAAGGCGCTAAGTGATTTGGGTAAGTTTTAGGGTGTGAAAATGGAAGAAGAAACAAAGCGCTAAGTGATTTGGGTAAGTTTTAGGGTGTGAAAATGGAAGAAGAACCAAAGCGCTAAGTGATTTGGGTAAGTTTTAGGGACCTAAAATGGAAGAAGAAACAAGGCGCTAAGTGATTTGGGTAAGTTTTAGGGTGTGAAAATGGAAGAAGAACCAAAGCGCTAAGTGATTTGGGTAAGTTTTAGGGACCTAAAATGGAAGAAGAAACAAGGCGCTAAGTGATTTGGGTAAGTTTTAGGGTGTGAAAATGGAAGAAGAACCAAAGCGCTAAGTGATTTGGGTAAGTTTTAGGGACCTAAAATGGAAGAAGAAACAAGGCGCTAAGTGATTTGGGTAAGTTTTAGGGTGTGAAAATGGAAGAAGAAACAAGGCGCTAAGTGATTTGGGTAAGTTTTAGGGTGTGAAAATGGAAGAAGAAACAAAGCGCTAAGTGATTTGGGTAAGTTTTAGGGTGTGAAAATGCAAGAAGAACCAAAGCGCTAAGTGATTTGGGTAAGTTTTAGGGACCTAAAATGGAAGAAGAAACAAGGCGCTAAGTGATTTGGGTAAGTTTTAGGGTGTGAAAATGGAAGAAGAACCAAAGCGCTAAGTGATTTGGGTAAGTTTTAGGGATCTAAAATGGAAGAAGAAACAAAGCGCTAAGTGATTTGGGTAAGTTTTAGGGTGTGAAAATGGAAGAAGAACCAAAGCGCTAAGTGATTTGGGTAAGTTTTAGGGACCTAAAATGGAAGAAGAAACAAGGCGCTAAGTGATTTGGGTAAGTTTTAGGGTGTGAAAATGGAAGAAGAAACAAGGCGCTAAGTGATTTGGGTAAGTTTTAGGGTGTGAAAATGGAAGAAGAAACAAGGCGCTAAGTGATTTGGGTAAGTTTTAGGGTGTGAAAATGGAAGAAGAAACAAGGCGCTAAGTGATTTGGGTAAGTTTTAGGGTGTGAAAATGGAAGAAGAAACAAGGCGCTAAGTGATTTGGGTAAGTTTTAGGGTGTGAAAATGGAAGAAGAAACAAAGCGCTAAGTGATTTGGGTAAGTTTTAGGGACCTAAAATGGAAGAAGAAACAAGGCGCTAAGTGATTTGGGTAAGTTTTAGGGTGTGAAAATGGAAGAAGAAACAAAGCGCTAAGTGATTTGGGTAAGTTTTAGGGTGTGAAAATGGAAGAAGAACCAAAGCGCTAAGTGATTTGGGTAAGTTTTAGGGACCTAAAATGGAAGAAGAAACAAGGCGCTAAGTGATTTGGGTAAGTTTTAGGGTGTGAAAATGGAAGAAGAACCAAAGCGCTAAGTGATTTGGGTAAGTTTTAGGGACCTAAAATGGAAGAAGAAACAAGGCGCTAAGTGATTTGGGTAAGTTTTAGGGTGTGAAAATGGAAGAAGAAACAAGGCGCTAAGTGATTTGGGTAAGTTTTAGGGTGTGAAAATGGAAGAAGAACCAAAGCGCTAAGTGATTTGGGTAAGTTTTAGGGTGTGAAAATGGAAGAAGAAACAAGGCGCTAAGTGATTTGGGTAAGTTTTAGGGACCTAAAATGGAAGAAGAAACAAGGCACTAAGTGATTTGGGTAAGTTTTAGGGACCTAAAATGGAAGAAGAAACAAGGCACTAAGTGATTTGGGTAAGTTTTAGGGACCTAAAATGGAAGAAGAAACAAGGCGCTAAGTGATTTGGGTAAGTTTTAGGGTGTGAAAATGGAAGAAGAAACAAGGCGCTAAGTGATTTGGGTAAGTTTTAGGGTGTGAAAATGGAAGAAGAACCAAAGCACTAAGTGATTTGGGTAAGTTTTAGGGACCTAAAATGGAAGAAGAAACAAGGCGCTAAGTGATTTGGGTAAGTTTTAGGGTGTGAAAATGGAAGAAGAAACAAGGCGCTAAGTGATTTGGGTAAGTTTTAGGGTGTGAAAATGGAAGAAGAACCAAAGCGCTAAGTGATTTGGGTAAGTTTTAGGGTGTGAAAATGGAAGAAGAAACAAGGCGCTAAGTGATTTGGGTAAGTTTTAGGGACCTAAAATGGAAGAAGAAACAAGGCGCTAAGTGATTTGGGTAAGTTTTAGGGTGTGAAAATGGAAGAAGAAACAAGGCGCTAAGTGATTTGGGTAAGTTTTAGGGTGTGAAAATGGAAGAAGAAACAAAGCGCTAAGTGATTTGGGTAAGTTTTAGGGACCTAAAATGGACGAAGAAACAAGGCGCTAAGTGATTTGGGTAAGTTTTAGGGTGTGAAAATGGAAGAAGAAACAAAGCGCTAAGTGATTTGGGTAAGTTTTAGGGACCTAAAATGGAAGAAGAAACAAGGCGCTAAGTGATTTGGGTAAGTTTTAGGGTGTGAAAATGGAAGAAGAACCAAAGCGCGAAGTGGTTAGGGTGAGCTTTAAGGGACCTCAAGGGAAAAGGCAGGATAGCGCTAAGTGGTTAGGGTGAGCTTTAAGGGACCTCAAGGGAAAAGGCAGGATAGCGCTAAGTGGTTAGGGTGAGCTTTAAGGGACCTCAAGGGAAAAGGCAGGATAGCGCTAAGTGGTTAGGGTGAGCTTTAAGGGAGCTCAAGGGAAAAGGCAGGATAGCGCTTAGTGGTTAGGGTGAGTTTAGTGATGGAAGTGAAATTATGTAGGCGAGCACTTTAATGACAGAAGTTTGTAGTGCGCAGGCGCAATATCGTAAGAATTTCGTCTGCACAGATACTTTAGGAAAAAATGAAGCAGGATGTAGCGGGAAAATGATAGGATTCGTGTGAGGATACGATGGGAAAAGGGCAAAAACGAAAGGCTACGTTGGTAGTTGTGAAAAATGAATCTGAACATTTTCGATGGAAAATGACAGCCTCGTCTGCGTACTCTGGCATACGAGCACACGGACGCGCTACAGAAGGTTTACGAAGCATGCATAGAATCGCTCGAACGCTCATGCGAGAGCGGGAAATTTTGAAAATCTTACGACGTCGGCACCAAACCGAAAGTTTTTGGGTGTCACTCTGAATCGAGCCTAATGTTCTTGAACCATAGCCAATGACTCTCAGGTTACCGTCTTGACGTTGGTACAGGACTGCTTCAAGTCTTACTTGAGATGCGTCACAGTTTAGTATGAATAGTATCCTGCATCAATTAAATTTTTAATGAGAATTAATACAGTTTTACACATTTTCTTTTACTATACTGTAAGATCAGCTGAGGCACAGAAGACTAGGGGAGATCAGCAGCCAGCACCAACAGCTTCTGGACTTTCCAACCAGGGAGTGACCATATAAGGTGGAGAGTGACGCGGCAATGAGAATCTAACTTTGCAACAACATCCTAATTGTTTATATTAACTGGTCCTGAGTAGGGATGAGCGAATCGATCCGGACGAACCCGGATTCGATCCGAATTTCAGGAAAAATTCGATTCGGATCGAATCCGAATTTCCCCGCGATTCGATCACTCGAAGTTTTCCTTTAACATCCATTCATTTACATTTACAGGCATTCTAAGATGGCGGACGGGACATGTCTGGACATGTATCCCGCGCCAGTGCAAGCTGGGGCAGTCACATGCAGCCTATCAGCAGCCAGCAAGCCCGGTGACGTCACAGCGGTATTTAACGGCGGCCATCTTGCTTTTCCTCATTTCTCTATTGCATTCGTGAGAGACAGGACGCTGTGTAGCTGAGGCAGTTAGACAGGCAGGGACAGACAGGGACAGACAGGGACAGGCTGGAGACAGGCAGGAGACAGACAGGAGACAGACAGAAAGCCAGGGAAAGGTAGGAAAAACGGAGGCTGTCACAGGGAGATTTTTTTTTTTTTTCATCCAGCCTGAGTGTTACTAGCTGGCTGACAGGCTTTGTTAGCGTTTTCAGGCTGCTTATAGTAACTAACTGTGCATATATACTGAACTGATCTTAAGTCTGCTGTGAGGCATCCCATTCTGTGACTAAAGCAGCCTCTGTTTAAGACCATATAAGCATTTGCTCTTATCATATTTGAAATTAGGCCTGATAAAGACACTTTTGCTGGGCATAGCACTACTGGACCCTGCCAGGTCCACTTCTGTTGGGGCATCCCATTCTGTGACTAAAGCAGCCTCTGTTTAAGACCATATAACCATTTGCTCTTATCATATTTGAAATTAGGCCTGATAAAGACACTTTTGCTGGGCATAGCACTACTGGACCCTGCCAGGTCCACTTCTGTTGGGGCATCCCATTCTGTGACTAAAGCAGCCTCTGTTTAAGACCATATAACCATTTGCTCTTATCATATTTGAAATTAGGCCTGATAAAGACACTTTTGCTGGGCAAAGCACTACTGGACCCTGCCAGGTCCATTCCTGTTGGGGCATCCCATTCTGTGACTAAAGCAGCCTCTGTTTAAGACCATATAACCATTTGCTCTTATCATATTTGAAATTAGGCCTGATAAAGACACTTTTGCTGGGCATAGCACTACTGGACCCTGCCAGGTCCACTTCTGTTGGGGCATCCCATTCTGTGACTAAAGCAGCCTCTGTTTAAGACCATATAACCATTTGCTCTTATCATATTTGAAATTAGGCCTGATAAAGACACTTTTGCTGGGCATAGCACTACTGGACCCTGCCAGGTCCACTTCTGTTGGGGCATCCCATTCTGTGACTAAAGCAGCCTCTGTTTAAGACCATATAACCATTTGCTCTTATCATATTTGAAATTAGGCCTGATAAAGACACTTTTGCTGGGCAAAGCACTACTGGACCCTGCCAGGTCCATTCCTGTTGGGGCATCCCATTCTGTGACTAAAGCAGCCTCTGTTTAAGACCATATAAGCATTTGCTCTTATCATATTTGAAATTAGGCCTGATAAAGACACTTTTGCTGGGCATAGCACTACTGGACCCTGCCAGGTCCACTTCTGTTGGGGCATCCCATTCTGTGACTAAAGCAGCCTCTGTTTAAGACCATATAACCATTTGCTCTTATCATATTTGAAATTAGGCCTGATAAAGACACTTTTGCTGGGCAAAGCACTACTGGACCCTGCCAGGTCCATTCCTGTTGGGGCATCCCATTCTGTGACTACAGCAGCCTCTGTTTAAGACCATATAAGCATTTGCTCTTATCATATTTGAAATTAGCCTGATAAAGACACTTTTGCTGGGCATAGTACTACTGGATCTTTTTTGGGGGGCATCCCATTCTGTGACTACAGCAGCCTCTGTTTAAGACCGTATAACCATTTTCACTTATCATATTTGAAATTAGGCCTGATAAAGACACTTTTGCTGGGCAAAGCACTACTGGACCCTGCCAGGTCCATTCCTGTTGGGGCATCCCATTCTGTGACTAAAGCAGCCTCTGTTTAAGACCATATAACCATTTGCTCTTATCATATTTGAAATTAGGCCTGATAAAGACACTTTTGCTGGGCATAGCACTACTGGACCCTGCCAGGTCCACTTCTGTTGGGGCATCCCATTCTGTGACTACAGCAGCCTCTGTTTAAGACCGTATAACCATTTTCACTTATCATATTTGAAATTAGGCCTGATAAAGACACTTTTGCTGGGCAAAGCACTACTGGACCCTGCCAGGTCCATTCCTGTTGGGGCATCCCATTCTGTGACTAAAGCAGCCTCTGTTTAAGACCATATAAGCATTTGCTCTTATCATATTTGAAATTAGGCCTGATAAAGACACTTTTGCTGGGCATAGCACTACTGGACCCTGCCAGGTCCACTTCTGTTGGGGCATCCCATTCTGTGACTAAAGCAGCCTCTGTTTAAGACCATATAACCATTTGCTCTTATCATATTTGAAATTAGGCCTGATAAAGACACTTTTGCTGGGCATAGCACTACTGGACCCTGCCAGGTCCACTTCTGTTGGGGCATCCCATTCTGTGACTAAAGCAGCCCCTGTTTAAGACCATATAACCATTTGCTCTTATCATATTTGAAATTAGGCCTGATAAAGACACTTTTGCTGGGCAAAGCACTACTGGACCCTGCCAGGTCCATTCCTGTTGGGGCATCCCATTCTGTGACTAAAGCAGCCTCTGTTTAAGACCATATAAGCATTTGCTCTTATCATATTTGAAATTAGGCCTGATAAAGACACTTTTGCTGGGCATAGCACTACTGGACCCTGCCAGGTCCACTTCTGTTGGGGCATCCCATTCTGTGACTAAAGCAGCCTCTGTTTAAGACCATATAACCATTTGCTCTTATCATATTTGAAATTAGGCCTGATAAAGACACTTTTGCTGGGCAAAGCACTACTGGACCCTGCCAGGTCCATTCCTGTTGGGGCATCCCATTCTGTGACTAAAGCAGCCTCTGTTTAAGACCATATAAGCATTTGCTCTTATCATATTTGAAATTAGGCCTGATAAAGACACTTTTGCTGGGCATAGCACTACTGGACCCTGCCAGGTCCACTTCTGTTGGGGCATCCCATTCTGTGACTAAAGCAGCCTCTGTTTAAGACCATATAACCATTTGCTCTTATCATATTTGAAATTAGGCCTGATAAAGACACTTTTGCTGGGCAAAGCACTACTGGACCCTGCCAGGTCCATTCCTGTTGGGGCATCCCATTCTGTGACTAAAGCAGCCTCTGTTTAAGACCATATAAGCATTTGCTCTTATCATATTTGAAATTAGGCCTGATAAAGACACTTTTGCTGGGCATAGCACTACTGGACCCTGCCAGGTCCACTTCTGTTGGGGCATCCCATTCTGTGAGTAAAGCAGCCTCTGTTTAAGACCATATAACCATTTGCTCTTATCATATTTGAAATTAGGCCTGATAAAGACACTTTTGCTGGGCAAAGCACTACTGGACCCTGCCAGGTCCACTTCCTGTTGGGGCATCCCATTCTGTGACTAAAGCAGCCTCTGTTTAAGACCATATAAGCATTTGCTCTTATCATATTTGAAATTAGGCCTGATAAAGACACTTTTGCTGGGCATAGCACTACTGGACCCTGCCAGGTCCACTTCTGTTGGGGCATCCCATTCTGTGACTAAAGCAGCCTCTGTTTAAGACCATATAACCATTTGCTCTTATCATATTTGAAATTAGGCCTGATAAAGACACTTTTGCTGGGCAAAGCACTACTGGACCCTGCCAGGTCCATTCCTGTTGGGGCATCCCATTCTGTGACTACAGCAGCCTCTGTTTAAGACCATATAAGCATTTGCTCTTATCATATTTGAAATTAGCCTGATAAAGACACTTTTGCTGGGCATAGTACTACTGGATCTTTTTTGGGGGGCATCCCATTCTGTGACTACAGCAGCCTCTGTTTAAGACCGTATAACCATTTTCACTTATCATATTTGAAATTAGGCCTGATAAAGACACTTTTGCTGGGCAAAGCACTACTGGACCCTGCCAGGTCCATTCCTGTTGGGGCATCCCATTCTGTGACTAAAGCAGCCTCTGTTTAAGACCATATAAGCATTTGCTCTTATCATATTTGAAATTAGGCCTGATAAAGACACTTTTGCTGGGCATAGCACTACTGGACCCTGCCAGGTCCACTTCTGTTGGGGCATCCCATTCTGTGACTAAAGCAGCCTCTGTTTAAGACCATATAACCATTTGCTCTTATCATATTTGAAATTAGGCCTGATAAAGACACTTTTGCTGGGCAAAGCACTACTGGACCCTGCCAGGTCCATTCCTGTTGGGGCATCCCATTCTGTGACTAAAGCAGCCTCTGTTTAAGACCATATAAGCATTTGCTCTTATCATATTTGAAATTAGCCTGATAAAGACACTTTTGCTGGGCATAGTACTACTGGATCTTTTTTGGGGGGCATCCCATTCTGTGACTACAGCAGCCTCTGTTTAAGACCGTATAACCATTTTCACTTATCATATTTGAAATTAGGCCTGATAAAGACACTTTTGCTGGGCAAAGCACTACTGGACCCTGCCAGGTCCATTCCTGTTGGGGCATCCCATTCTGTGACTAAAGCAGCCTCTGTTTAAGACCATATAAGCATTTGCTCTTATCATATTTGAAATTAGGCCTGATAAAGACACTTTTGCTGGGCATAGCACTACTGGACCCTGCCAGGTCCACTTCTGTTGGGGCATCCCATTCTGTGACTAAAGCAGCCTCTGTTTAAGACCATATAACCATTTGCTCTTATCATATTTGAAATTAGGCCTGATAAAGACACTTTTGCTGGGCAAAGCACTACTGGACCCTGCCAGGTCCATTCCTGTTGGGGCATCCCATTCTGTGACTAAAGCAGCCTCTGTTTAAGACCATATAACCATTTGCTCTTATCATATTTGAAATTAGCCTGATAAAGACACTTTTGCTGGGCATAGTACTACTGGATCTTTTTGGGGGGGCATCCCATTCTGTGACTACAGCAGCCTCTGTTTAAGACCGTATAACCATTTTCACTTATCATATTTGAAATTAGGCCTGATAAAGACACTTTTGCTGGGCAAAGCACTACTGGACCCTGCCAGGTCCATTCCTGTTGGGGCATCCCATTCTGTGACTAAAGCAGCCTCTGTTTAAGACCATATAAGCATTTGCTCTTATCATATTTGAAATTAGGCCTGATAAAGACACTTTTGCTGGGCATAGCACTACTGGACCCTGCCAGGTCCACTTCTGTTGGGGCATCCCATTCTGTGACTAAAGCAGCCTCTGTTTAAGACCATATAACCATTTGCTCTTATCATATTTGAAATTAGGCCTGATAAAGACACTTTTGCTGGGCAAAGCACTACTGGACCCTGCCAGGTCCATTCCTGTTGGGGCATCCCATTCTGTGACTAAAGCAGCCTCTGTTTAAGACCATATAAGCATTTGCTCTTATCATATTTGAAATTAGGCCTGATAAAGACACTTTTGCTGGGCATAGCACTACTGGACCCTGCCAGGTCCACTTCTGTTGGGGCATCCCATTCTGTGACTAAAGCAGCCTCTGTTTAAGACCATATAACCATTTGCTCTTATCATATTTGAAATTAGGCCTGATAAAGACACTTTTGCTGGGCAAAGCACTACTGGACCCTGCCAGGTCCATTCCTGTTGGGGCATCCCATTCTGTGACTACAGCAGCCTCTGTTTAAGACCATATAAGCATTTGCTCTTATCATATTTGAAATTAGCCTGATAAAGACACTTTTGCTGGGCATAGTACTACTGGATCTTTTTTGGGGGGCATCCCATTCTGTGACTAAAGCAGCCTCTGTTTAAGACCATATAAGCATTTGCTCTTATCATATTTGAAATTAGCCTGATAAAGACACTTTTGCTGGGCATAGTACTACTGGATCTTTTTTGGGGGGCATCCCATTCTGTGACTACAGCAGCCTCTGTTTAAGACCGTATAACCATTTTCACTTATCATATTTGAAATTAGGCCTGATAAAGACACTTTTGCTGGGCAAAGCACTACTGGACCCTGCCAGGTCCATTCCTGTTGGGGCATCCCATTCTGTGACTAAAGCAGCCTCTGTTTAAGACCATATAAGCATTTGCTCTTATCATATTTGAAATTAGGCCTGATAAAGACACTTTTGCTGGGCATAGCACTACTGGACCCTGCCAGGTCCACTTCTGTTGGGGCATCCCATTCTGTGACTAAAGCAGCCTCTGTTTAAGACCATATAACCATTTGCTCTTATCATATTTGAAATTAGGCCTGATAAAGACACTTTTGCTGGGCAAAGCACTACTGGACCCTGCCAGGTCCATTCCTGTTGGGGCATCCCATTCTGTGACTACAGCAGCCTCTGTTTAAGACCATATAAGCATTTGCTCTTATCATATTTGAAATTAGCCTGATAAAGACACTTTTGCTGGGCATAGTACTACTGGATCTTTTTTGGGGGGCATCCCATTCTGTGACTACAGCAGCCTCTGTTTAAGACCGTATAACCATTTTCACTTATCATATTTGAAATTAGGCCTGATAAAGACACTTTTGCTGGGCAAAGCACTACTGGACCCTGCCAGGTCCATTCCTGTTGGGGCATCCCATTCTGTGACTAAAGCAGCCTCTGTTTAAGACCATATAAGCATTTGCTCTTATCATATTTGAAATTAGGCCTGATAAAGACACTTTTGCTGGGCATAGCACTACTGGACCCTGCCAGGTCCACTTCTGTTGGGGCATCCCATTCTGTGACTACAGCAGCGTCTGTTTAAGACCGTATAACCATTTTCACTTATCATATTTGAAATTAGGCCTGATAAAGACACTTTTGCTGGGCATAGCACTACTGGACCCTGCCAGGTCCACTTCTGTTGGGGCATCCCATTCTGTGACTACAGCAGCCTCTGTTTAAGACCGTATAACCATTTTCACTTATCATATTTGAAATTAGGCCTGATAAAGACACGTTTGCTGGGCAAAGCACTACTGGACCCTGCCAGGTCCATTCCTGTTGGGGCATCCCATTCTGTGACTAAAGCAGCCTCTGTTTAAGACCATATAAGCATTTGCTCTTATCATATTTGAAATTAGGCCTGATAAAGACACTTTTGCTTGGCATAGCACTACTGGACCCTGCCAGGTCCACTTCTGTTGGGGCATCCCATTCTGTGACTACAGCAGCCTCTGTTTAAGACCGTATAACCATTTTCACTTATCATATTTGAAATTAGGCCTGATAAAGACACTTTTGCTGGGCATAGCACTACTGGACCCTGCCAGGTCCACTTCTGTTGGGGCATCCCATTCTGTGACTAAAGCAGCCTCTGTTTAAGACCATATAACCATTTGCTCTTATCATATTTGAAATTAGGCCTGATAAAGACACTTTTGCTGGGCAAAGCACTACTGGACCCTGTCAGGTCCATTCCTGTTGGGGCATCCCATTCTGTGACTACAGCAGCCTCTGTTTAAGACCGTATAAGCATTTGCTCTTATCATATTTGAAATTAGCCTGATAAAGACACTTTTGCTGGGCATAGTACTACTGGATCTTTTTTGGGGGGCATCCCATTCTGTGACTAAAGCAGCCTCTGTTTAAGACCATATAAGCATTTGCTCTTATCATATTTGAAATTAGCCTGATAAAGACACTTTTGCTGGGCATAGTACTACTGGATCTTTTTTGGGGGGCATCCCATTCTGTGACTAAAGCAGCCTCTGTTTAAGACCATATAAGCATTTGCTCTTATCATATTTGAAATTAGCCTGATAAAGACACTTTTGCTGGGCATAGTACTACTGGATCTTTTTTGGGGGGCATCCCATTCTGTGACTAAAGCAGCCTCTGTTTAAGACCATATAAGCATTTGCTCTTATCATATTTGAAATTAGCCTGATAAAGACACTTTTGCTGGGCATAGTACTACTGGATCTTTTTTGGGGGGCATCCCATTCTGTGACTAAAGCAGCCTCTGTTTAAGACCATATAAGCATTTGCTCTTATCATATTTATATTATAAGACACTTTTGCTGGGCATAGGCTTACTGCTGCCTGCCAGGTGCACTTCTGTTGAGGCATCCCATTCTGTAACATAGCATACCCCTCTTTATTTACACTAAGCAGCTCTCTTATTTACACTAAGCAGGCCTGTTGGAGGCTGAGTGTTACTGCTCACTTTTGGTGTGCATTATATTCTGTTTCATATAGACCCACCGCTGCCCGGGGGATCTTAAAATATCACCTACTACCACGCCAGTTAGACTATGTCGGGCAGACAAGTGCCTGGAAGTGAAAAGAGGAGTGGCAGAGGCCAAGATTCCGCAGGCAGAGCTCGCATCAGACTGGGGGCCAGTAGCAGCAGGAGTCACGCTGAGAGACCTAATCTGCCAGTATCTGCTAGCGGTCGGGTCTCCACCAGTAACGCATCTGCCGTGGTAGATTGGTTGACGCGCTCATCAACAACATCATCACAACTTACGTCTGAGACCCCCAGTCTAGGGTCGGTAGGTTCCTCTGACACAACCCTGAGTTGGCATGCCCCGAGAGCAGTCCCTGTCCTCCCATTGCCTCTGGCCTACGCCGTTCCCTCCCCCAGCGACGTATCCTATGCTTTGGGTTCAGCTCCACTCTTTAGTGAGGAGGACCATCAGATAGAGGACAGTCAGCAGCTACTGCCCAGCCAAGAAATGGAGGTGGCTTCTTTAGCTAGGCAGACAAATAGTGATGTGGACAGTGTCGTGGGTGCTGCGAGCGTTCCAGCTCCTGCGCCAGACACTGTTGACGAATCCACGAACATCAGTGACGTACAGCCACAACTCGGTGATGATGATGATGATGACGATGAAGCCGATCGCACTTGGGAGCCGGGTGATGAAGGGGCTTCATCGTCATCATCAGGAGAAGAGGGGCGCAGGTTGCCCCGGAGTCAGCAGCTGAGGCAGCAAGGTGGTAGCAGTCAGCATGGGGGCACAATTCCAAAGGCTGGAGCCGGCCGGGGCCGGGGCCGGGGTAGAGCACCTGCTGTGCGGCAGTCTACCTTATCGGGAGGTAGTGGAGCAGGGGTTCCTGGAGTTGGCAACAGCAGCAGTGAATCAGTGAGGCCAGGGGGTGGGAAAAGTAGCTACTCGGCAGTGTGGCAGTTTTTCCTGAGGCATCCGCAGGAGGGTAACATGGCCACATGCAAGATATGTAGGCAAAAGGTGAAGCGTGGCCAGGGTCCAAATGTTGGCACCACGGCCCTGCGTCAACATATGATGCGTCACCATAAAACGACCTGGGAGAACCGAGGCTCCCAAGGGGTGGTCCAGTCTGCTTCCTCACCAAGTGAGCTCCCAATTTCTGCCAGCCAAGGCTCCAGCACCTCAGCCGAAGGCAGCTGTGCGTCATACCCATCCTCTGTCGCTCCTGCTCCTCCTCCTCCTCCTCCAAGTCATGCATCCCGCCAGCAATCCATCAGCGAAGCCATGTCCAAGAGACAGCAGTATGCGCCCACTCATCCTACGGCGCAGAAGCTGAATGTGCTCCTGTCCAAGTTGCTGGTGCTGCAGTCGCTCCCTTTTCAGGTGGTGGAATCTGCACCTTTCAGAGAACTGATGGCTTGTGCCGAGCCGAGGTGGAGAGTCCCAAGCCGTCATTTCTTTGCCAAGAAGGCAGTACCAGCGCTGCACACTTTTGTTGAACAGAAGGTGGGCCAGTCCTTGAGCCTGTCGGTGTGTAGCAAAATACATGGCAGCGCCGACATCTGGAGCTGTAACTACGGTCAGGGGCAGTACATGTCGTTTACGGCCCACTGGGTGAATGTGGTCCCTTTGCAGCAGCAACTTGGACAGGTCACGCCGCTTCGGCCTCCGCGCTCTCTGCCCATTGGGCCTGTGACACCGTGCGACTCGGCCTCCTCATCCTCCGCCATCTCCTCACCCTCCACTGTAGGCTCAAGTCTCAGTGCCCCTCCAGTCTACCATGTGTGCAGGGCACGGAGGTGTCACGCAGTGCTTCACATGGTTTGTCTTGGCGAACGGAGTCACACAGGGGAGGAACTGCTTAAATGTATTCATCAGGAAATCCAAACATGGCTTACTCCGAGAAAACTTAAAATGGGAATCATGGTTACCGACAATGGGAAGAACATTTTGTCTGCGCTGCGCCAAGGAAGCCTGACCCATGCCCCCTGCATGGCTCACGTCTTCAATCTGGTTGTCAAGCGGTTTCTGAAGTGTTCCCCCCATCTGCAGGACATCCTAACAACTTCACGGAAACTTTGCATGCACTTCAGCCACTCCTACACCGCCAAACACACCCTTCTTGAGCTACAGCGTCAGAATGGTATCCCCCAACATAGTCTGATTTGCGATGTTTCCACCCGTTGGAATTCCACCCTTCACATGTTGGACCGATTATATGAACAGAGAAAAGCCATCACGGATTTCCTGATGATCCAAGCAGATAGGGGGACTCCCCTGTGTAACTTCAATGTCAACCAGTGGCAGCTCATACGTGACACCTGCCGTTTGCTCAGGCCCTTTGAGGAAGCCACTTTATTTGTCAGTCGGCAGGATTACGGGATGAACGACGTGATTCCACTGCTTCATGTACTACAGCACATGTTGGAAACCATGGCTGGTCAGGGCACTGGAGACATGGCGTTTACATCTTACGGCCACATGAACCCCGTTGGAGCTGAACTGGAGGAGGAGGAGGAGGAAGAGGAGGAGGAGGAGTTGCCCAGCGAAACACAGTTTAGGCTTGGCGAAATGGCTGGTTTATCTAGTCAGCGGACAGGAGAGGAGGAGCAGGAGCAGCCAGAGGAGCTAGAGGTTTTTGAGGAAGGAGAGACAGAGGACCCGGGCACACCGTGGCAGTATGCAGTGGAGATGGAGACAGGTAGTCCATCCGAGTCACTTGCGCAAATGGCACGAAGCATGCTCACATGCTTGCGTAGTGACCCCAGAATTGTTTCCATCTGTCGGCGGGATGACTTCTGGCTGTCCACCTTATTGGACCCTCGCTTCCGGCACAAAATGGGGGCATTTTTTAAACCCACCGAGAGGGAGGACAAACTCAACTACTACAAAGACATTCTACGTAGGCAGTTGGCCGATGCCTATCTGCGCCATGGTCCATACTCTCGCAGGTCTGACTCGAGGGGACCTCTGCGCTCACCTTCCACTGCCATGGCCGCTGGGGGGGTTGGCAGCAGCAGCAGCAGAAGCTCCATCAGCAGCAGCAGCCTCAGTCTTCAGTCGCTAATGAGTAGCTTTCTACACCCGCATAGTGAGGCTACTCATGAGCAGCAGGAAGACCTGGAGCAGGACCTGAACCAGCAGGTCATGTCATACTTTGACATGACCATGCCAACACACCTTGAGGATCCGCTGGACTTCTGGGCAGCCAAACTTGATTTGTGGCCGCAACTAGCAGAGTTTGCCCTGGAAAAGCTGTCCTGCCCGGCAAGTAGCGTGCCATCTGAGCGGGTGTTTAGTGCGGCGGGGGCCATAGTTACGGCGAGGAGAACTCGTCTGTCAACTAAAAATGTGGAGAGACTCACCTTTGTCAAAATGAATCAGGGATGGATCAGCCAGGATTTCCACCCACCAATGCCTGATGCATGCGACTAGATTCAGCATGGTGCCACGTTTTACACTTTCCAAATGGTGCAAAACATATTTATGTCTTTAGGCCATTTTTTGGGCTCCTGCTGCTGCTACTGTCAACTCCTGCCAACTCCAGGGTGTGATTCATCCAATTTTTGGGCTCCTGAAGCCAACTCCAGTGTATATTTGGGCTCCTGCTGCTGCTGCCAACTTCTGCCAACTCCAGGGTGTGATTCATCCAATTTTTGGGCTCCTGAGGCCAACTCCAGTGTATATTTGGGCTCCTGCTGCTGCTGCTGCCAACTTCTGCCAACTCCAGGGTGTGATTCATCCAATTTTTGGGCTCCTGAAGCCAACTCCAGTGTATATTTGGGCTCCTGCTGCTGCTACTGTCAACTCCTGCCAACTCCAGGGTGTGATTCATCCAATTTTTGGGCTCCTGAAGCCAACTCCAGTGTATATTTGGGCTCCTGCTGCTGCTGCTGCCAACTTCTGCCAACTCCAGGGTGTGATTCATCCAATTTTTGGGCTCCTGAAGCCAACCCCAGGGTCTCTTTAAAGTAATGTTTGGGCTCCTGCTGCTGCTGCCAACTCCAGGGTGTGATTCATCCAATTTTTGGGCTCCTGAGGCCAACTCCAGTGTATATTTGGGCTCCTGCTGCTGCTGCTGCCAACTTCTGCCAACTCCAGGGTGTGATTCATCCAATTTTTGGGCTCCTGAAGCCAACTCCAGTGTATATTTGGGCTCCTGCTGCTGCTACTGTCAACTCCTGCCAACTCCAGGGTGTGATTCATCCAATTTTTGGGCTCCTGAGGCCAACTCCAGTGTATATTTGGGCTCCTGCTGCTGCTGCTGCCAACTTCTGCCAACTCCAGGGTGTGATTCATCCAATTTTTGGGCTCCTGAAGCCAACCCCAGGGTCTCTTTAAAGTAATGTTTGGGCTCCTGCTGCTGCTACTGTCAACTCCTGCCAACTCCAGGGTGTGATTCATCCAATTTTTGGGCTCCTGAGGCCAACTCCAGTGTATATTTGGGCTCCTGCTGCTGCTGCTGCCAACTTCTGCCAACTCCAGGGTGTGATTCATCCAATTTTTGGGCTCCTGAAGCCAACCCCAGGGTCTCTTTAAAGTAATGTTTGGGCTCCTGCTGCTGCTACTGTCAACTCCTGCCAACTCCAGGGTGTGATTCATCCAATTTTTGGGCTCCTGAGGCCAACTCCAGTGTATATTTGGGCTCCTGCTGCTGCTGCTGCCAACTTCTGCCAACTCCAGGGTGTGATTCATCCAATTTTTGGGCTCCTGAAGCCAACCCCAGGGTCTCTTTAAAGTAATGTTTGGGCTCCTGCTGCTGCTGCCAACTCCAGGGTGTGATTCATCCAATTTTTGGGCTCCTGAGGCCAACTCCAGTGTATATTTGGGCTCCTGCTGCTGCTGCTGTCAACTCCTGCCAACTCCAGGGTGTGATTCATCCAATTTTTGGGCTCCTGAAGCCAACTCCAGTGTATATTTGGGCTCCTGCTGCTGCTACTGTCAACTCCTGCCAACTCCAGGGTGTGATTCATCCAATTTTTGGGCTCCTGAGGCCAACTCCAGTGTATATTTGGGCTCCTGCTGCTGCTGCCAACTTCTGCCAACTCCAGGGTGTGATTCATCCAATTTTTGGGCTCCTGAAGCCAACTCCAGTGTATATTTGGGCTCCTGCTGCTGCTACTGTCAACTCCTGCCAACTCCAGGGTGTGATTCATCCAATTTTTGGGCTCCTGAAGCCAACTCCAGTGTATATTTGGGCTGCTGCTGCTGCTGCTGCCAACTTCTGCCAACTCCAGGGTGTGATTCATCCAATTTTTGGGCTCCTGAAGCCAACCCCAGGGTCTCTTTAAAGTAATGTTTGGGCCCCTGCTGCTGCTGCCAACTCCAGGGTGTGATTCATCCAATTTTTGGGCTCCTGAGGCCAACTCCAGTGTATATTTGGGCTCCTGCTGCTGCTGCTGCCAACTTCTGCCAACTCCAGGGTGTGATTCATCCAATTTTTGGGCTCCTGAAGCCAACTCCAGTGTATATTTGGGCTCCTGCTGCTGCTGCTGCCAACTTCTGCCAACTCCAGGGTGTGATTCATCCAATTTTTGGGCTCCTGAAGCCAACTCCAGTGTATATTTGGGCTCCTGCTGCTGCTACTGTCAACTCCTGCCAACTCCAGGGTGTGATTCATCCAATTTTTGGGCTCCTGAAGCCAACTCCAGTGTATATTTGGGCTCCTGCTGCTGCTGCTGCCAACTTCTGCCAACTCCAGGGTGTGATTCATCCAATTTTTGGGCTCCTGAGGCCAACTCCAGTGTATATTTGGGCTCCTGCTGCTGCTGCTGTCAACTCCTGCCAACTCCAGGGTGTGATTCATCCAATTTTTGGGCTCCTGAAGCCAACTCCAGTGTATATTTGGGCTCCTGCTGCTGCTACTGTCAACTCCTGCCAACTCCAGGGTGTGATTCATCCAATTTTTGGGCTCCTGAAGCCAACTCCAGTGTATATTTGGGCTCCTGCTGCTGCTACTGTCAACTCCTGCCAACTCCAGGGTGTGATTCATCCAATTTTTGGGCTCCTGAAGCCAACTCCAGTGTATATTTGGGCTCCTGCTGCTGCTGCTGCCAACTTCTGCCAACTCCAGGGTGTGATTCATCCAATTTTTGGGCTCCTGAGGCCAACTCCAGTGTATATTTGGGCTCCTGCTGCTGCTGCTGTCAACTCCTGCCAACTCCAGGGTGTGATTCATCCAATTTTTGGGCTCCTGAGGCCAACTCCAGTGTATATTTGGGCTCCTGCTGCTGCTGCTGTCAACTCCTGCCAACTCCAGGGTGTGATTCATCCAATTTTTGGGCTCCTGAGGCCAACTCCAGTGTATATTTGGGCTCCTGCTGCTGCTGCTGTCAACTCCTGCCAACTCCAGGGTGTGATTCATCCAATTTTTGGGCTCCTGAAGCCAACTCCAGTGTATATTTGGGCTCCTGCTGCTGCTACTGTCAACTCCTGCCAACTCCAGGGTGTGATTCATCCAACTTTTGGGCTCCTGAAGCCAACTCCAGTGTATATTTGGGCTCCTGCTGCTGCTGCTGCCAACTTCTGCCAACTCCAGGGTGTGATTCATCCAATTTTTGGGCTCCTGAAGCCAACTCCAGTGTATATTTGGGCTCCTGCTGCTGCTACTGTCAACTCCTGCCAACTCCAGGGTGTGATTCATCCAATTTTTGGGCTCCTGAGGCCAACTCCAGTGTATATTTGGGCTCCTGCTGCTGCTGCTGTCAACTCCTGCCAACTCCAGGGTGTGATTCATCCAATTTTTGGGCTCCTGAGGCCAACTCCAGTGTATATTTGGGCTCCTGCTGCTGCTGCTGTCAACTCCTGCCAACTCCAGGGTGTGATTCATCCAATTTTTGGGCTCCTGAGGCCAACTCCAGTGTATATTTGGGCTCCTGCTGCTGCTGCTGTCAACTTCTGCCAACTCCAGGGTGTGATTCATCCAATTTTTGGGCTCCTGAAGCCAACTCCAGTGTATATTTGGGCTCCTGCTGCTGCTACTGTCAACTCCTGCCAACTCCAGGGTGTGATTCATCCAACTTTTGGGCTCCTGAAGCCAACTCCAGTGTATATTTGGGCTCCTGCTGCTGCTGCTGCCAACTTCTGCCAACTCCAGGGTGTGATTCATCCAATTTTTGGGCTCCTGAGGCCAACTCCAGTGTATATTTGGGCTCCTGCTGCTGCTGCTGTCAACTCCTGCCAACTCCAGGGTGTGATTCATCCAATTTTTGGGCTCCTGAAGCCAACTCCAGTGTATATTTGGGCTCCTGCTGCTGCTACTGTCAACTCCTGCCAACTCCAGGGTGTGATTCATCCAATTTTTGGGCTCCTGAAGCCAACTCCAGTGTATATTTGGGCTCCTGCTGCTGCTACTGTCAACTCCTGCCAACTCCAGGGTGTGATTCATCCAATTTTTGGGCTCCTGAAGCCAACTCCAGTGTATATTTGGGCTCCTGCTGCTGCTACTGTCAACTCCTGCCAACTCCAGGGTGTGATTCATCCAATTTTTGGGCTCCTGAAGCCAACTCCAGTGTATATTTGGGCTCCTGCTGCTGCTGCTGCCAACTTCTGCCAACTCCAGGGTGTGATTCATCCAATTTTTGGGCTCCTGAGGCCAACTCCAGTGTATATTTGGGCTCCTGCTGCTGCTGCTGTCAACTCCTGCCAACTCCAGGGTGTGATTCATCCAATTTTTGGGCTCCTGAAGCCAACTCCAGTGTATATTTGGGCTCCTGCTGCTGCTACTGTCAACTCCTGCCAACTCCAGGGTGTGATTCATCCAACTTTTGGGCTCCTGAAGCCAACTCCAGTGTATATTTGGGCTCCTGCTGCTGCTACTGTCAACTCCTGCCAACTCCAGGGTGTGATTCATCCAATTTTTGGGCTCCTGAAGCCAACTCCAGTGTATATTTGGGCTCCTGCTGCTGCTACTGTCAACTCCTGCCAACTCCAGGGTGTGATTCATCCAATTTTTGGGCTCCTGAAGCCAACTCCAGTGTATATTTGGGCTCCTGCTGCTGCTGCTGCCAACTTCTGCCAACTCCAGGGTGTGATTCATCCAATTTTTGGGCTCCTGAGGCCAACTCCAGTGTATATTTGGGCTCCTTCTGCCCCTCATAGTGATGCCACTTCAACTCTCTGCAATTGTGCCGCTCTGCGATTCTATTAGCGATGCCTCTGATCTGCATGTGATATTTCTTCAAAGTATTATTTAACTAACCCAGCACGCATCCTGTGCGTGTTACAGCAAGGCTGAATGGTTTACAACCCTATTGAGGCTCTAGGAGGCTCAGAAATAGCCGTTTTTAATAGCGATTCGTCGCGAATTTATTCGGGTCGAAACGATTTTTGTCGGAAAATTCGGCGAATCAGTCGAATCGAATTTTTCAAAAGTTCGCTCATCTCTAGTCCTGAGCCATCCATTATATTGTTCAATAGGGTGCCTAGGGAAAACAGTACGTGTAAGCTGACTTTCTGTGAGTGTATTGTGCGGCTGTGTTTAATGTAATAATTGTCACATGCACTCGTGTGGCTGATATATCTTGTGGTCTGTTGCCATCGTTTTAGACAGTCAAAATCATTGAAGATTTTCTTAAATTGGATTAGATTAAGATAGAGAACAGTATTACTGCCAGTTTAGATCAGCTCCAGAGACAGGTGTTAAATAATTCTATAGCGTTATTTTCACTAGAGGGCAACCAGTCCTGTCATATATATCTATTTCTGCATTACATTAAAAAATCCTATATGTGCACAATATAAATATTCACAGAGAGAAACTGAAAAAGACAATGCTGCTAGAGGACTTTTTTCCTGTTGTGAGTAGGCTATACATAAAGGCTATGATTTACTAAAGCTATGCTGGGATGCCCTTGGCATAGATAGCATGCATAGCAGACAAGGTAGCATCATTATTCTATTTTTGCCTTGCTGTATTCACACACTGAAGGAATTCCATATTTATTTATTTATTCTGTGCTGAGTTCTGAGTGCAGGTTGGGGGTCTCTCCTCCTGTTTGCAGTCTAAAAGGTATGTACTAGTATGTATGCTCCAAAAAATCAGTCGTACAAGCACCCACACAGCTGCATAGATACCAGGAAGCACAGAACTGATAGCAAACTGTAGGGTCAGGAGAAATTACCTTAATTGGGCCCTAGTGAGGGATTCCTTTTCCCCGGACAAATTGCTGGAGAATGCCATTAAACTGACCAGTGACCCAACATAACCGTATAGAAGTGGCAGGCTGATGGGAGAGTTAAAGCTGTAGAAAAAGAGACAGGGGGAGGGATAGACGGGGGAACATGTGGAACCGGGTCCAATCATATCGCCCAGAGCGAGCTTGGGGTAAGTATATATTGGCAATCACCGCGAAAAAGCACATGCCAACAAAGCCTTTAATTTAAATGAGGACCCTCTCTTTTGGCACAACATCACACTAATGTTTTTTTTTGGGAGAGAATTTTGTCCAAATGCAAAAACTTATCAATTGTAATAGCCAATGCTGGGTAATTCAGGGAAGCATTAGAGCTTTGTGGGAGTGCTGACCAGGTGTTTATTTTTAACCATCAGTTAGTCATTTCTGACTAGAGATCCACTTTAATAACCAAGCATCATGTTTAAAGTATAATATAATCAGACATTAAAAAGAAAACCAATAAAGTCTGGTTAACGACGCAAACTAGAAACTAACATGTTAATCTATCATTTGAGAATCCCCGCGTGTTTGCTCACCCAGGGTGCTGATTTCTTCTATTTTTACAATTATATAGTTCAGTGGGTCTGCCATTATCCTCTTTGATGTTTGAATTGTGCATCAATGTGCATTCTGCTGCTAAATCTGAACAATTCTGGATCCGTTACATACCTAATCAATGGGTGAAGCCATTCCTCTCTGCTTCTCCTCCTTCTCTCTCCGACACACATAGCAATTATGCTGCAGAAACAAAAATGATCATCACTTCCATAGAGGCGGCTGATTATCGCTGACATTGTATCGCTCTGAATGGGTCCTTCTGGGAAACAATATTGTTTTTTTAACATATATATAAATATAAGAAGATAAATATACATGTTCCTAATATAGACAAAAGTCTGTCAGAGTCTGTAAAAATTTCAATGTGCACATTTTAAAAATTCTGCTTTAACATTTAGGGTTTATATTGTACTGTAATCTGAACCCTTGGATTTGGGCAATTGTTAAAGCGGAACAAAATCAGGGATTTTGACTATCCCAGGCTTTGTTCCCGGCTGGGGATGTGACTTCCAATATTTACATCAGCAAGGAAGCCAGAAAGAAGGTGAGTTTTGCCAAATAGCTGGTTGCATACCAGTCCCTATGCCCTTCGGCTATGTCTGATTCAGCTGCAAGCGTACCCCGTGCATTGGACCTTTCCACATTTTCTTGCCCAGTGGAGGTTCAAGTAATTGGGCAGGTGTATGGGCAAGCTAGTAAAGATGTCCTTGGGATTCTATATCCCTATTCATGAAGATATTTTCCAATGATGTTTATGGCTCTGTGTCATTTTCTTAATTTGGACAGTACCCAAGTCACAGGGTTCTTAATACCATGGTAGCTTCCCCTTTGTCAGGCTAGTGTGATGAAAAAGCCATTTAAACAGGCAGTGAAACAACACAAAACACATATAAGCAACAGAATGAAAAGCATCTTCCATATATTTATTGCCTTTTTGTAATTTTTTTATTAAGACATAGAGGTAAAATCTGAAGCTTTTATACCATTATGATATTGTTGCATAGTATGAAACTGCTGCCAGAAATGTCCTTGTAAAAATTGGTCTTTCATTCAATGTCCCAGAGTCTGGAAAAAACTGTTGGATGGTGCACAGTCAGTCTCCATTTAAATTGTCAAGAAACCGCCCTAAATATCTATATTCCCCTCAGCTGGCAAAACTTTAGATTTCTGCAGGGAGGCCATGAAGTATACTATAAAGCTTGTGCTGCATAGTAGATTAAACAAATGCACAATACTTAGGTATAAATTAGTACATATGATACTATCTGAAAGGTAAAAACTCTCTGGTCATTGCATAGCAAAGATGTAGTTATCCATTCTTAGGTCTTTGGAAATTATAGGAACCATTTATGTTCACATAAATGGTTCACTGCATTTTACTTAGCTCTCATTCACACCTGTCTGGTACCTCATGCGTTTTTAGCAGATGCAGTGGTTCCGGAGGAAAAGTGTAACCATAGCCCATCTATGGCTCGTTTCACACATGTGTGGTACGGCAGGGGAAAGGAAAATGTGGCAGCAAAAGGTCCAGCCTGCTGTGGCCAGGCTGCAACCACAGGCACACCGAGACCAGACGCAGCCCCATAGAAGTCTATGGTCCACAACGCAAACACTTGTAAATATGCAGCCTACCAGCTTGCACACCAGGGATATAGCTGGGATCCACATGGCTCTGTGGCCGTGTGGTGGGCCTCCAGCCATGCCAGGATACCAGCCCCTATGCCCTTCGGTGAAGGTCCCTCAGAGGAGAACACCAGGCATGCACTGATGGACACCAGGCTCTTTAATACCCAACTGGCCTTCGGGGAAATGGGTAATAGAGCAGGAACTAATGGCAAGTCACCTTCCATGACCCCCCCCTACCCTTTGAACTAGTATAGGGGGTCCCCTAAACCCCTTATAATTCAAGGTAATAAAAGTAAAAATAAACACACCCCACAAAATAATGTACTAAATTTACCCAATAATTACCTCTGGCATCTTAATCCAGCACTGGGCAGTGCTTCAATGCCTTTTAGGGTCCCTCGTCGCATCCTCAACTTCTCTGTCGGTGTTTAGAAAGAAGGAGAATGAAGGTTCCCCTTCCTTCCATGTTGGCACTCTGCCGGGCTCTGCTCTTTCCCTGCCACTAGGAGGGGTACTTATACCCCCGGGTGTGGCTTGCCTGGAAACTCCCTAGCATCATTTGAAAGCTAGGGGGCGGGAGGAGATTCCCAGACAAAGCCTTATCCAGGGGTATAAATACCCCTCCCAGCGGCAGGTATAAGGCCTGGGGTTCAACCGTGGGGGAGCCCTGACCCATGCTGAAGGGCATGGGGGATGGTATCCCGACATGGCCATGTGGCCTTCGGGCCATGGTAAACCCAGCCCCTATGCCTGGTGTGCTGGTTGGTAGACTTGGAGAGGCAGAACCCACGTCATTTTTTTTTAATGAAAATTGCAAAACATTGCCGCGAACAAAATGCTTAGAAAAAAAATGTTAAAAGCAGTTGCAAAATGTGAACTACCGCAAGCCCTTAGAGGCTGGACAGGTAGAAACTTAGCCTGAATTAAATAGCTCTTGTTTTGTTGGTTACAAACAATAGTTAACATTAACAGGTTACATACACAATACAATAAATAGGAAGTATTTTACACCCTCAAACTTATCATTGTTAAATTTTAATGTATGCAAAACATCAGTAAGCCACCAGAAGCCATATACTATAGGTAATATGGTCAGTAAAGTATTAATCTGCCTAGTGAAAGTTTAACAGGAAAATAAGCTCTAATGAAGGAGTATATAGGTCAATAGCAATAATGTGACATTCACAATCTGCATGTCTGAGTTGCCATGAGAGAAGTACAGAAATGACTACAACTGCAAAAGCTAAGCCAAAATGTGTATAAATCACCCAATACACTTTTCCCCTAAAAGTGTTCAATTGCAGTAAATCTCTACAGTGGACAAATCACAGCAACCACAGCACACAGCTCTGTTATCTAGCAACCCATTTGGGATTCTGTCTCTAAAATCTAGTTAAAAACAAAAGTCTGGATTGGCACACATCTGCAGAGATATGGTGTAACTGCACCAGATATCCCCATAGATTAAAGGTGCAGTCCTAGCTGTCTTTAGCTGTATGGGGAGGCTTTGAACCATCCCACCCCTAAATGCTGCACTGGAAATATGGGGCAATCTATTTTTTTCTTCTTCTATTTTCTTCTATTTTTTCTTCTTCTTCTTCTTCTTTTTTGTAAGGGTGTTGAAAAAGCAATACAAGCTAAACAAATCCACCCATTAATTTGTAAACTAGGTTTGAGGTATAAATCTTACTATGGAGATCTCCAATAGACGGCAACAACCCTAAGACCAAAAACATAGAATTTATTTCATGATCTTCTATATTTGCAAAGAACATCATCATCACATATGATGATATCTCTGATATGCTCTGTACTTGGTAAGATAGTAGATGCATTATTAGACTAGTAGGTTATCTGTCATAACTTATCTTAATTAACATCCTCCATCCAGGGTTCATTGTCACACTCCTCCCAAAGCCGGGGGACAGTAGCAAGCTTTGATAACAATTACCATCTATCCCCAGCCCTGCTATCTACTTCACAGAGCAAGAACTTCTCCAAGTGGCACCTAGGAATGGCTGTCTGTGTTGGTAGTTCCTGTTTCAATAGATCTCCAACACAACATAAAAACTGGACCCCTAATCATCAAGCATGCCTAAACTTTACCACTAATTGTTTTAACATTCTATATACTGCATCAATGCTTTAATCTCCATACTCTTTTACTGAACACCCTGGCTCAGGATGAAAAAAATACAATTCTGTGATTACTCACCTGTAGAATTGGTATTATGAGTATACAGTACGTCCTGCTCCAGATAGATTCATTACACTCGGGTATTACTCCGCCAGATGGCGCTGGACTGCAGAGACATCGAAAATAGGCTCCTCCTGGCCCCTCAAATACCCAGGGACCTCCCACAATCCCCAGCATTGAAAAGCAGTTAACAAGAAGCCGGGAGAATGAAAACAACCAAATCTACAGGTGAGTAATCACAGAATTGTATTATTCTTAGTGTACAGTACGTCCTGCTCCAGATAAGAATCATTACACTTGGGACATCCAATAGCAGTGTCCATAAAGTAGGGTGGGATCCCCAAAGGTAACAACAGACAGGTCAGACCACTGCCGCCTGCAGAACCTTGCGGTCAAAAGCAGCATCAGCTGAGGCCCTAACATCAGCCTTGTAAAACTTTGAAAAGGTATGAACAGAAGACCAAGTAGCGGCCTTGCAAACTTGTTCAACAGAAGCCTGGTGCTGAAAAGCCTAAGAGGCACCAATAGCACGAATAGAATGAGCAGTAAGGCGGAAGGGAGGATTCTTCCCCTTAGCAGAGTAGGCATGAATCACAGCCTGACGGATCCATTTGCTGATAGCAGACTTGGCAGGAGCCAAACCCTTCCTAGGACCAGAAGGGACCACAAAAAAGAGCATCAGTTTTTCTGAAAGGTGTAGTAGCCACCAGATAGTACTTCAGACACCTAACCACATCCAAAGAATGCAAGACCCTCTCCTTAGCATTACTAGGATTAGGGCATAATGACGGAATAACAATGTCCTGAATCAAATGAAAGGCAGACACAACCTTAGGCAGAAAGTCTGGCTTCAAGCGGAACACCAATTTGTCCTGGTGTCTCCCAAAGTAGGGGGCTGGATAGAGAGCGCCGCCAACTCAGACACACGCCTAACAGAGGTGATAGCCACCAAAAAGACAACTTTGAGAGTAAGAATGGCCAGGGCAGCATCCTGCACAGGTTCAAAGGGAGCACCCTGCAAGACTGACAAAACCAAGTTCAAATCCCAAACAGACAACATAGGCTTACGTGGGGGACGCACATGAGTAACCCCCGGAAAAAAGTCCTGATCAGAGAAAGCTGAGCAAAGGACTTCTAGAAGTAAACAGCCAGAGCAGAAACCTGACCCTTCAGAGTACTGAGTTGGAGCCCCATCTCTAACCCCTGCTGCAGGAACTCCAGGATCCTGGGAATAGAGAACACACGACAGGGAGAAGACTTAGACTCACACCAGTCAATGTAGGCACGCCAAACCCTGCAATAAATGGAAGAAGAAGACATCTTCCTAGCCTTTATCATGGTATCAACAACTGAGGTAGACAGCCCCTTCTCCATCAAGATGGAAGTTTCAGCAGCCAGGCCGTCAAAGCCAGAGTTTGTAAATTGGGATGGCGTAAGGGACCCTGAGTGAGCAGGTCTGGAACCCTGGGCAGAACGTACTAATCTACTGCCAGCTGCACCACGTCTGCGAACCACACTCTTCTTGGCCACCTGGGGGCCACCAGAATTGCTGGCACCCCCTCCAGAGCAATCTTGCGCAGAACCCTGCCCAGCAGGGTGAATGGAGGAAAGACATACAGGAACTGAAAGTCCTGCCATGACATTGCTAGGGCATCCGTGGTCAAGGCCAGAGGATCCTGGCACAGGGAGACAAAGGCCGGGAGCTTGTGATTGTGACGGGACGCAAACAGATCCACATCTGGTTGGCCCCAACGGTGATGCAGAGATTGGAACACCCTGTTGCAAGGGGACCATTCTCCCTGGCAAGAGGTCCCCCTGCTCAGAGAGTCTGCCAGCAGATTTTCCACCCCCGGAATGTACACCGCTGATATGCAGGGAACATTGGCCTCTGCCCAGGTCAGGAGCAGAGACACTTCCTGGAGGGCCCTCTTGCTCCGGGTCCCTCCCTGATGATTGATGTATGCAACTGCCGTCTGGTTGTCCGAGCGCACCTGAACAGGCAGGCCCTGAAGGTGATGAACTGAGCCAGAACTCCAAGACGTTGATAGGTGTGTGGGCCTCCTGAGGGCCCCACCTCCCCTGGAACTGCAGGGACTTCCAGAAACCCCCCCAACCTGACAGACTGGCATCCGTGGTGACTGTCTCCTAGGAGGGGGTCAGAAAGGATCTGCCCCCCAACAGGTTCCTGGAGTCCAGCCACCACGAGAGGGACCGCCTGACCAGGGGGGAAAACGCAAAGACCCGGTCCAGGGACGCAGGGTCCTTGTCCCATACTGACAAGAGGTGGAGTTGCAGAGCCCTCAAGTGGAACTGAGCATAAGGGACCGCCTCAAAGCACGCCACCATCAGGCTCACCAGCTGCATTCCCTGCCTGATGGAGGGATGATGACAAGATAGCAGGAACTGGACCTGCGCAATCAGACTGTCCACCTTCTGCTGAGGAAGAAAAATCCTTGCCTGAACTGTATCCAAATTCATTCCCAGGAATGAAGTCACCACGGAGGGAGACAGAGAAGACTTGGGGTGGTTGATCACCCAGCCAAATGACTCCAGGGTGGACACCACCAGCTGAGTATTCAACTCTGCCTGATGTAGAACCTGGGAAGTGATGAGAATGTCGTCCAGGTAGGGCAGCACGCGGATGGCCTGAAACCTGAGCAGAGACATCACTCCTGCCCGCACCTTGGTGAACACCCTGGGAGCTGAAGTGAGACCAAAAGGCAATGCCACAGATTGGTAGTGTTGATCCTCCAGAGCGAACCTGAGGAACCTTTGATGACCTGGAAATAGAGGAATATGAAGGTAAGCATCTTTGATGTCCACAGACGTCATGAAATCCCCTGGGCGCAGGGAACTGATGGCAGAGCGCAGAGTTTCCATGCGAAAGCGCCTGCACCTGACAAATTTGTTGAGGATCTTCAAGTCCAGGATGGGCCTGACTGACCCGTCTTTTTTGGGCACTGTGAAGAGGTTGGAATAGAAGCCCTTGCCCTTTTTTCTTAAAGGGACCTTGCAGATGACCCCCAGCTCCAGAAGGCTTTGCACTGCCTGCACTAGATCCTGAGCTGACACAGGGTCCTGAGGAATCCGGGATCTGATGAACCTTGGGGGGGGGGGGGCAGACAGCAAGCTCTATCTTGTAACCGGAGGACATTACCTCCTGAATCCACCGGTCTGAGACATGAAGCCTCCAGACATGAGCAAAGTGCTGAAGCCGTACCCCCTCATGCCGGAGGGCTTGGGAGAGGACTTAAGCTTGGGGCCCCAGGCGGAGCCAGGACGTCCACGTCCTCTGCCCCTACCCCAGAAGTCTCCCCGGGCTCCAGGAAAGGAAACCCCCCTCCCTTGTCTAGCACCACGGTAGGGAGGAGGAAAAGGAGCCCTGACCCCGAAAGGGCCGAGACTGCCGCCTGCGCTGGGGTAACCTGCCTCCCTTAGCAAATAGGTCCAGGCGGTCCCCAAACAGGCATAGTCCTTTGAAGGGAAAACCAGTGAGGGCTTTCTTGGCAGCGTTGTCAGCAGCCCACTGGTGCAGCCAAACCGAGCAGAGTATAGCCACCACAAGGGCAGAGGTTCTGCCACACATTCTAATGGTGTCATCCAAGGAAGAGAGGACATAAGTCACAAAAACATCACAACGAGTGCATTAAACTCCTCACTAGACACATCATCAGGGGCACCATAAAGGATATTTCTGAGCAGGGTCCTAATAGCCACAGCCGTAATGGCAGAGGCACAGACCGGGCGCAGCACCATCCCCACACACGCAAAAGCATGGGACGCCAGCTGATCAATGCGCCGGTCCTCAGCATCCCGCAGAGTAGTAGAGTCAGGGGAGTGCATAACAGAGGTGTTAGATAACCCTAGGACCGGGGCATCCACCTCAGGAGGGGATGACCAACACTTCACCACATCAGCAGGAAAGGGGTACTTCCTATCCCAACTCTTAGGTACACCTGGAAGCCTGCTGGGGCGTTCCCATTCCTGGAGCACAACGTTATTAAAATGGGCTTGCTCAGGAAATTCCAAGTGTGACTTAGCAGTATAAAAAAGTTCCCCCTGTTGCCTGGGGGCCGCAACAGGGGGAGAAATAGACAGAACCTCAAAAATCTGAGCCAACAGTCTATCAATATCATCTGGGGCCCAGGGGTCAGAGCCAGAATCGTCATGACCCCTAGGCCTCTCATCAGATGACCCTGAGTCAGAGAATAGCTCCCCTTCCTCCAAAGGGGTACAGCCAGACATTTACAAAATCTCATCAGCTTCCATAGAGAAAAGAGTGACATCAGGCGTTAAGTGCCGCTTTTTTGCAGAGGCCTTACGCGCCAAGGTATTAACAATTAACTTCTCAACACTAGCCAGTCTAGAAGACACATCAGGCTGAGAATCCCCACTTGTATGCAACTCAATGGGAGTGAGATTTAAGCTTGGGGGAGTAGGTGAAGTGAAACGAGGTGTAGGCCCAGCCACTGGAAGGCCAGATTGCAGCGCAAGCGCCTGCTGGGCACAAGGTACACAGACCCGCGCATTGTCAGCGCTAATAGGGGACACCCCACAAGCTACACACAGCCAGGCTTGTCCCGAAGGAACCCCGATCACATTATCCTGAGATGCCTCTAATCATGGTGATTATAGCGGCACAATAGGCGGATAGGGATTGACGCTATAAAGCAACCCGGGATGCCCCAATAGCCCGCTAGGGAAGTGAGAGTAATTAACGCTAGGCCTCACAAGTTAATTAACTAAATAGAGGGAGTAGGGCCGGGAGAAGCCAAGAGGGTTCGGCCCGTCTGAAAGACATAAGCAAAGGGGAGCCGTAAGCGTACAAGTAAATAACAACGGTAATAAAGCTGCCCGCGAGGGCACTCACGGACCGCGGTGGGTAGAAGCCTGTCACGTAGCAACCGGAACCAAGAAAAAATGGCATCGGGTATACCTCGAGGGGCGGGCCGCAGGGACAGTGACGCAGAACGTGCCAAAAGCGGGCCCGCCCCCCCGAAGAGCGCGAAGCCATACACGTGACAAGCAGCCAATGACAGCGCCTGAGGTAACGCGGCCGCCAAGCGCAAAACACAGTGGAAGTGCACGCGCGGCAGCGGCAATTTTGAGACAGACAATAAGTGCAACCAAGTCAGCGCGTCGACTGACACTGAGCATAATAAAATAATGTAGTGAAGCACAAAGGCCAATACACATACACCCCCCCTCCCTCCCCCGAGGGCTACACGGGAGAGCGAGGGAGGACAGCGGTCACTTAACAGGACCCACCGATAGACAGGGGCAAGGGACAATAGTGTTGGAGGGGCATTCCATAGAGGCTCACCATATGCTTATACCGCCTACCCTTTGGTGGGGGATTGCGGTGGAGCAGCACTCCTAAGCACCTGACAGCGGTGCTGCCTACCATCACCCGACCAGTGCAGCCAAGGCTGGGAGGCACATTAATAATGGAACAGGTGGGAATAGTCCTACAGGGCCGCAGGCTAATAGCCCCGCTCACCTGCGAGAAGAGAGAGCCCTCTTCTTGTCCTTCGCAGTCCAGACTGCAGAGAAGATCTGGGGATTGTGGGAGGTCCCTGGGTATTTGAGGGGCTGGGAGGAGCCTATTTTCGATGTCTCTGCAGTCCAGCGCCATCTGGCGGAGTAATACCCAAGTGTAATGAATCTATCTGGAGCAGAACGTACTGTATACTAAGAATAAATATACATACATACAAATATATTCCTCAGGATTAATGTCATACATCTAGGGACCTCAGATGAACCCCTTGTGATGTGACAAGGGGCGGACCAGGGCAGACTAGGAGAGGGACGCAAGGAGCGCATGCAAAGGGGGCACCCACCAACCTTTGGGTTATGGTCTGGTCCAAGAGGCTTTTCAGTCTTTGGTCTGACGGGCCGTGGGGCCAGCAACAAAGCTATAGGTTACAGTAGGACCTCCCCCATCCCGTGCCTGGGCAAGCCTTTTTTTGTTTTTGTAAACCTGCAGCCATCAGCGCAGGACGTAGAGTCTAGAACAGCAAAGCCGCCATCAGCAACGCTACAGTGATGGATGCGTGCAGAGCTGTAAATCGGTGGCCAGCTGCTAGCATCTCAATGTAGGGTATTGTTTTCAGCTGGACCAGCTGGGCGACTACACTAACCCCTGCCCAAAAGGGCAAAGAAGGAGTTCCCAAGCAGCACGCACCTGCACAATGGTGGCACAAGGGACTCGTTCTGACAGTTACTTGGCTGGACTATTATTTTAAAGGAGAAAAAAATACTGTATCTGGGGCCTCCACCAGATTTTGTGTCCAGGGGCCTCCACCACACTTAATCTGGCCCTGCGGTGGATAACAAGGGACACATCTTCTTTCTCCCTCTCTCTACTTTCTTTTTCCCTCCCTTGTCTGATCTTTCTGCTTTTTAGTTTCGTTTCACTAGATTTCCCTCCATAGCTTTGTTCATCTACAAAAGTAGGTAAAGGATTATGCTGCATTTTGGTTAAAAAGCATGTCCTAATGATTTGGTTCTTTTAAACCAAGGCTTGATCCCTGCTCACAGGATGCTCAGAACAGATCAATAAATGTTCCTTAGTTCCTGTTCATAAAAGCAATGAAATGCAATAAAGCATTATTTTGTTCTTGATAAAAATATTGAAAACAAATGGGGAACATCTTGCTCCCATTGTCCTGTGTAGTCATGTGGCCTAAAAGGAAATCTGGCCCGTCTTTCTCAGTTTGCATTATATCAACACAGGCCTGTTCTAGGGGAGGCAATAGTGGTAACTGCCCAGACAATTGGATCCATTGTGTAAAGCAATGGGCACCAGGATTCCTACCATCCTGTTTTTTGTAGGTAGGCGAGGGCTGCTGTCAGTACAGTCAGCCCTATGTTGGGCTCCATCACCTCCTATATTAGGCACGGCCATGTGGAGTGGGAATCTGCCTGCTGTCCAGGAAGGGCACTGGGTATCACATATGAGTTAAGAGCAGCACCCTAGGATGAGTAGGTAAAAAATATACACCATGATAGATTTAGTCTAGTTTAGTCTAAAAAATGCCCTAAGAGGTGTCATTTGTAAGCTTATATTTGTTAACTGATCTCTGACACATGAGTTTGCTTTTAATTGTACATGATATGAAGGATCATCTTCAGTCTGAGCTCCGCTGAAGAATCTGGTCCAGGACTTTCTAGAATTAAAAGAAAGTAATAAAGTGTTACCACACATAAACACACACATTTCTGTTCTCAATACTTCACAAATTGGGAGGGGGTCTACCTTCTTGAAGAGCTGAGCTCGGAGTCTATTGTTCTCGATGATTATTCTCCTCTCCTCCTCTTCTTTTTTCTTCTTGACTTCCGGCAAGCTGTTATAGATCCTGAAACAGACCCAGGGATTGATGGTCAATCTATGAGCTATGTGTTTAAACTACACCTGTCATATACTTTTGAGAAATTCAAAAGTTCAATGTGCCCTGTTAAGGCCTATATTAAGAGCACTTGCCCTACATGGAGAAAGTAAACGTGCTCACGGACAACCATTTCCAACAGCCTGGGCAACCAGTTTACATGCTGGATACATTTCAACTCACCTGGTTTTCTCAGGAGACACCTGTTTTTTTTTAAACCTTGCACCTGGGCACCTGGTCAGATCCGTAAATCACGTGCCAAAAGATGCCACAGGGAACAACCAGCACTCTTCTCTGTGACGGCAGTGGATAAGCTCAGGTCTGTCCTGCACAGAGAGGCTGTAAAAGGTTGAAATACTACCACTGTTTTTTGATCAGTTTAGTATAGGTACTGAACTGATACAGAATGATTCATAGGGGATGGAGTGAATATGCTAATAGGTAATGCTGTTGTTCCTAAGCAAATCCAGCAAGGGGCAGTAGCAGCAATTAACTGGCTGTCAGCATTGTACTTTTAGTCTGTTGTTCTGTCCTTTGCCTTCATCTTTTCTTTTCATTTCACTGTCTCTCCTTTCCTTTTTTTCTCCCCACATTTCTTTCTTGTTCTAGTTTTTCTTTCAATTTATTCCCACTGGTGCTGGCACTGTTTTCCCCTTTTATCGATTTTTCTCCTTTTTATTCCTTTTCTTTTTTCCAAGTAGCTGCCTTTCTCCACACCCCATTCCCTCTATTTTCCCCATACTTTCTCCTCCTTACAGCATTCAGTAGCATCCGATTTGCTTCACCTTTTATTTTTCACCTTTTATTTTCTTATTCTTGCCATCCAGTTTCCTCTCGTTTCCTCATATTTTGCAGTGGGTAATTCTAGGTGTTGTAGCTCTGCAATCGAGAACAACATCTAATCCACTGGATCATGAAGCTGCACCCTGCTGAGATGGCGGCCGTCGCCCGCCGAGACGTCTTCCACTGTCACCCCCACCAAGATGTAGTCTGTCGTCCACCACAATGAGATGCCAGTAAGCCTCCCTGACAGTTTTGGACTAACCCACCAAAGGATCCTCCGATGGGCCCCAGGAACTCAGTCTGACCCTGCTCCTTGAGATGGCATTGCTACCCCGCCTGCCTGATTCCTGACACTTTTCGCCAGTGTATGTCAACGTCCGCTGGTGTGTTATATTTATTATTTCAAATATGGACCATCGGCCAGCATCCCCGGCTTTTGCCTGGCTCCGCCAGCTTTAGCCAGACTTACCTAGCAAACACAGTGTTGCAAAAACTGGTGGTATAGTTTGGTTTTCGTGCCGCGAACTTAACATTGAAATGTATATATTTTGTTGCTAGCCTTTTTTTTTTACAAAATGTGTTTATATAATGTTTTCTCAACACATTCATGATATGACTGACAAGTCCTGCTTTTTAATCCATTTTTCTCATTTAAAAATGTTTTTCACAAACATGGATTCACAACCCATAGCCATATGCAACCTTTGGGTATTTAGGCCCAAAGAATAATGTCTGCATTGCCAAGGGATGGCTTGAATTTATTATTAGGTCAAAGTATGAAAATTGTGTCCAAACTATGTAAATGTCATATTGTTTTGTGATCCTATTTAGCGAAAAGTGGGGGAGAGTATACTGGTAATAGCGCCAAATGGATGTAATATACGATGCATTATGCAGTTATCCTCTGCTGCCATATCCGTGCTCTGGGTGTGACCGCCACAATGACATCAGCAGTGATGTGCCAGTATGTGAAATAACTTTTGAAAGCATAATTTGTTCACTTTATATATCAGGCCCTACATGTGTTATGGGGGGACAGTGCACATCACAATAGAGCCTTGAAATGTTGACTGGTTACTGGCCCTAAAAACCTGGTGCGAGCTTACTGCTGTGCAGGGAAACCCATACCTGGGGCTTTAAGCTCGAGCCTTTTTCTACCTTCACTGTGCATCTGATGTTTACTGATGCAAACATGCAGCACTGACATCTTTCCTGCCTTGGCCTCCTAATGACCATAATGAATGAAGTGGTGGAGGTCTCTGTGGCAAATGGCATGCACCCCCTGAGCCCTGCCTATAATATGACCCTAGGGGCTATTAACTAAATGCTAAAAAGCATAGGTCCCCAGACTTTACTGATTCTGATGCACAATGCCTTCTGTAACTAAGCATATAACTTGGATGCTTGCGGCGGCGGGGAAGCTAGTCCAAGCTGAATTCCATCTACAGACAGAAAGGTTTTTTAACGTCTTTGTAAAGCCTGGTTAACTCAAGATTTAAACACAGTTGTACGGCTGATCATAAAAGTATCAAAGGGAAGACAAATGGACCACGCTGCAATCCCCCAAGCCTATCACAGACTTATTAGCTTGACACCGCTATAACATCAGCCAGAAGTCACTCCAGGTAAAATGTGTCTGTTTGCTTGAAAAATGCCACTTGTTCCAACAATATATAACTAGAAAATAAGGCTGTGCTTCCCGGGGTCAAAGCAACCCCGTCAATCTTGATCGACATGTCTTATACAATAGGAGAAAATAATCCAAGAGCATTATCTAAACCTCAAGACCACCCAGATCTCATCCTCAGTTACCCCTTTGATTGTCAAATACAGATACAACAATACCCGGGCTTTTAGGAACAAATCGAAAAGAAAAAATATCACATTTTAAGAAAGATCATCCTTGAAGAGGATGTCCTTATTGATTTGAGGACCACAGTTCTGAATCAGTTTAATAATTAAAGTAGCTTTTTGACATGCCTGCAAGCACTCTAGCCCACGTGCCTCTGCTGTAAGTAAACCCAAAATTTAAGAGCTATTTACCTTTTGTTACACTGGTTACAATTCGTTTACATTTTCACATGTTTCACCTGCATAGTTTCTTCAGGTACAGGTTACAATAACGGGAAGGCAAACTATTTAAAAACTACTGTATAATGTTTCATTATTATTATTGTTATTAATGTTTATAATAAAAATCTATATTATTATTAATTTATTTTGGTGCCACAATGGAGAAAAATAATGTAAAAGTCTTTGATAGATGGAATTTCTACTAATGAGTCAGAGGCGGCTTATAGCTCACTGTAAGCATCAGCGGAGAAATGCATTCTGTTTCTGTTACACAGTGTGCAGGAAGCCAGACGGTGACACCAGCAGAATACATCCCCCATTACAGACCTTGACAGTTGGACAGTTTAATGCCCTGCTAATAAGGCTGACAAAAGTGCTCCCCTGGCTGGCTGAAAAATGCAGACACATGGCTCTTACAGGATATATAGATAAATATAGTGTCTGTGTATAGTCCTTAATTATAGGAGTGAGGAATATAATAGTAATGTAATAATAATGATAATAGTAATAAAACAATTAGCTGTGCTGAGCTAAATTATATCACAATGAAAAAAATAATACTAAAGATGTAGTATTTATTTGACAAAAGTTCAAGAAAATGTGCATCTTTGCAAAATTGTGTTTTGTTAGTATCTAACTAATTTGGATTTATAATCTAGCCAAACCCAGGAACCATTACTAATGTTTAATAGTAGTCCAATAAAAACACTCAATCCCTGAAATTACAGCAACCTCAGAGCCATAAACTGATGAACCTCAGATAACAAGCGTATTCTGGATGAAGGAGGGGATAATAAATCCTCATGCATGGAGCTAGTTGGACAGTGGACAGTTACATTAATTTAAAGTGGAACAAACCCTGGGATTTTGACTATCCTGGGTCCAAAGGCGCATGCACAGGCTTTTGTAAAATCAGAGCCACTGTAATGCTAAGCAAACAGCTCTGTTAACATGCAGAGCTTCAGCAATTAGGAGCGCAGCAACCGCAACCACAGCAGCGCACGTGGTCCTGTCCCAGCCTATCTGAATGGCTGTGGAAGGGAGTGCTCTCACAGCCTGAAGATGCGAAGATGCGGCTGCCAGATGTTTATATCACCAAGGGTGCCAAGAAGCAAGATAAACCTTGTCCCAGAAAACCCACATAAAGTCAATGTAGCATAAGATTTAATAACTTGGGCTGTTCTGGAGATATGTGCATGAACAGTACTAGGGATGAGTGAACTTTTAAAAAATTTGATTTGGCTGATTCGCCGAATTTTCCGACAAAATTAGTTTTGGTCCGAATTTATTCGCGATGAATCGCTATTAAAAACGGCTATTTCTGAGCTTCCTAGAGTCTCAATAGGGTTGTAAACCATTCTGCCTTGCTGTAACACGCATAGGATGCGTGCTGGGTTAGTGAAATACTGTAAATAATTATGACATGCAGATCAGAGGCATCGCTATTAGAATCGCAGAGCGGCACAATTGCAGAGAGTTGAGGTGGCATCACTATGAGGGGCCCCTATATTGCCTGAAAAACACACCCTGGAGCTGGCAGCAGCAGGAGCCCAAATATTGGCTGAAAGACATCCTGAAGTTGGCAGCAGGAGCAGCAGGAGCCCAAAAATTGGCTGAATGACACCCTGAAGTTGCAAGCAGCAGCAGCAGCAGCCCAAACATAGCTTGAAAGAGACACTGAAGTTGGCAGCAGGAGCCCAAAAATTGTCTGAATGACACCCTGGAGTTGCAAGCAGCAGCAGCAGCCCATACATAGCTTGAAAGACACACTGGAGTTGGCAGCAGGAGCCCAAAAATTGGCTGAATGACACCATGGAGTTGCAAGCAGCAGCAGCAGCAGCCCAAACATAGCTTGAAAGAGACACTGAAGTTGGCAGCAGGAGCCCAAAAATTGTCTGAATGACACCCTGGAGTTGCAAGCAGCAGCAGCAGCAGCAGCAGCCCATACATAGCTTGAAAGACACACTGGAGTTGGCAGCAGGAGCCCAAAAATTGGCTGAATGACACCCTGGAGTTGCAAGCAGCAGCAGGAGCCCAAAAATAGCTTGAAAGAGACACTGGAGATGGCAGCAGGAGCACAAAAATTGGCTGAATGACCCCCTGGAGTTGCAAGCAGCAGCAGCAGGAGCCCAAACATAGCTTGAAAGAGACAATGGAGTTGGCTGCAGGAGCCCAAAAATTGTCTGAATGACACCCTGGAATTGCAAGCAGCAGCAGCAGCCCAAACCTAGCTTGAAAGACACACTGGAGTTGGCAGCAGGAGCCCAACAATTGGCTGAATGACACCCTGAAGTTGCAAGCAGCAGCAGTAGCAGCAGGAGCCCAAACATAGCTTGAAAGAGACACTGGAGTTGGCAGCAGGAGCAGCAGCAGCCCATACATAGCTTGAAAGACACACTGGAGTTGGCAGCAGGAGCCCAAAAATTGGTTGAATGACACCCTGGAGTTGCAAGCAGCAGCAGGAGCCCAAACATAGCTTGAAAGAGACACTGGAGTTGGCAGCAGGAGCACAAAAATTGGCTGAATGACCCCCTGGAGTTGCAAGCAGCAGCAGCAGGAGCCCAACATTGGCTGAAAGAGACACTGGAGTTGGCTCCAGGAGCCCAAAAATTGGATGAATGACACCCTGGAGTTGCAAGCAGCAGCAGCAGGAGCCCAAACATAGCTTGAAAGAGACACTGGAGTTGGCAGCAGGAGCCCAAAAATTGTCTGAATGACACCCTGGAATTGCAAGCAGCAGCAGCAGCCCAAATCTAGCTTGAAAGACACACTGGAGTTGGCAGCAGGAGCCCAACAATTTGCTGAATGACACCCTGAAGCTGCAAGCAGCAGCAGTAGCAGCAGGAGCCCAAACATAGCTTGAAAGAGACACTGGAGTTGGCAGCAGGAGCCCAAAAATTGGCTGAATTACACCATGGAGTTGCAAGCAGCAGCAGCAGCCCAAACATGGCTTGAAAGAGACACTGGAGTTGGCAGCAGGAGCCCAAACATTGGCTGAATGACACCCTGGAGTTGCAAGCAGCAGCAGCAGGAGCCCAACATTGGCTGAAAGAGACACTGGAGTTGGCTTCAGGAGCCCAAAAATTGGATGAATGACACCCTGGAGTTGCAAGCAGCAGCAGCAGGAGCCCAAACATAGCTTGAAAGAGACACTGGAGTTGGCAGCAGGAGCCCAAAAATTGGATGAATGACACCCTGGAATTGCAAGCAGCAGCCCAAATCTAGCTTGAAAGACACACTGGAGTTGGCAGCAGGAGCCCAACAATTGGCTGAATGACACCCTGAAGTTGCAAGCAGCAGCAGTAGCAGCAGGAGCCCAAACATAGCTTGAAAGAGACACTGGAGTTGGCAGCAGGAGCCCAAAAATTGGCTGAATTACACCATGGAGTTGCAAGCAGCAGCAGCCCAAACATAGCTTGAAAGAGACACTGGAGTTGGCAGCAGGAGCCCAAAAATTGGCTGAATGACACCCTGGAGTTGCAAGCAGCAGCAGCAGCAGCCCAAACATAGCTTGAAAGAGACACTGGAGTTGGCAGCAGGAGCCCAAAAATTGGCTGAATGACACCCTGGAGTTGCAAGCAGCAGCAGCAGCAGGAGCCCGAACATAGCTTGAAAGAGACACTGGAGTTGGCAGCAGGGGCCATAAAATTGGCTGAATGACACCCTGGAGTTGCAAGCAGCAGCAGCAGGAGCCCAAATATTGGCTGAAAGAGACACTGGAGTTGGCAGCAGGAGCCCAAAAATTGGCTGAATGACACCCTGAAGTTGCAAGCAGCAGCAGCAGCAGGAGCCCAAACATAGCTTGAAAGAGACACTGGAGTTGGCAGCAGGAGCCCAAAAATTGGCTGAATGACACCCTGGAGTTGCATGCAGCAGCAGCAGCAGCCCAAACATAGCTTGAAATAGACACTGGAATTGGCAGCAGGAGCCCAAAAATTGGCTGAATGACACCCTGGAGTTGCAAGCAGCAGCAGCAGCAGCAGCCCAAACATAGCTTGAAAGAGACACTGGAGTTTGCAGCAGGAGCCCAAAAATTGGCTGAATGACACCCTGGAGTTGCAAGCAGCAGCAGCAGGAGCCCAAACATTGGCTGAAAGAGACACTGGAGTTGGCAGCAGGAGCCCAAAAATTGGATGAATGACACCCTGGAGTTGCAAGCAGCAGCAGCAGGAGCCCATACATAACTTGAAAGAGACACTGGAGTTGGCAACAGGAGCCCAAAAATTGTCTGAATGACACCCTGGAGTTGCAAGCAGCAGCAGCAGCCCAAACCTAGCTTGAAAGACACACTGGATTTGGCAGCAGGAGCCCAAAAATTGGCTGAATGACACCCTGGAGTTGCAAGCAGCAGCAGCAGCAGCCCAAACATAGCTTTAAAGAGACACTGGAGTTGACAGCAGGGGCCCAAAAATTGGCTGAATGACACCCTGGAATTGCAAGCAGCAGCAGCAGCAGGAGCCCAAACATAGCTTGAAAGAGACACTGAAGTTGGCAGCAGGAGCCCAAAAATTGTCTGAATGACACCCTGGAGTTGCAAGCAGCAGCAGCAGCCCATACATAGCTTGAAAGACACACTGGAGTTGGCAGCAGGAGCCCAAAAATTGGCTGAATGACACCATGGAGTTGCAAGCAGCAGCAGCAGCCCAAACATAGCTTGAAAGAGACACTGAAGTTGGCAGCAGGAGCCCAAAAATTGTCTGAATGACACCCTGGAGTTGCAAGCAGCAGCAGCAGCAGCTCATACATAGCTTGATAGACACACTGGAGTTGGCAGCAGGAGCCCAAAAATTGGCTGAATGACACCCTGGAGTTGCAAGCAGCAGCAGCAGCAGCCCGAACATAGCTTGAAAGACACACTGGAGTTGGCAGCAGGAGCCCAAAAATTGGCTGAATGACACCCTGGAGTTGCAAGCAGCAGCAGGAGCCCACAAATAGCTTGAAAGAGACACTGGAGTTGGCAGCAGGAGCCCAAAAATTGGATGAATGACACCCTGGAATTGCAAGCAGCAGCAGCAGCCCAAATCTAGCTTGAAAGACACACTGGAGTTGGCAGCAGGAGCCCAACAATTGGCTGAATGACACCCTGAAGTTGCAAGCAGCAGCAGTAGCAGCAGGAGCCCAAACATAGCTTGAAAGAGACACTGGAGTTGGCAGCAGGAGCCCAAAAATTGGCTGAATTACACCATGGAGTTGCAAGCAGCAGCAGCCCAAACATAGCTTGAAAGAGACACTGGAGTTGGCAGCAGGAGCCCAAAAATTGGCTGAATGACACCCTGGAGTTGCAAGCAGCAGCAGCAGCAGCCCAAACATAGCTTGAAAGAGACACTGGAGTTGGCAGCAGGAGCCCAAAAATTGGCTGAATGACACCCTGGAGTTGCAAGCAGCAGCAGCAGCAGGAGCCCGAACATAGCTTGAAAGAGACACTGGAGTTGGCAGCAGGGGCCATAAAATTGGCTGAATGACACCCTGGAGTTGCAAGCAGCAGCAGCAGGAGCCCAAATATTGGCTGAAAGAGACACTGGAGTTGGCAGCAGGAGCCCAAAAATTGGCTGAATGACACCCTGGAGTTGCACGCAGCAGCAGCAGCAGCCCAAACATAGCTTGAAATAGACACTGGAATTGGCAGCAGGAGCCCAAAAATTGGCTGAATGACACCCTGGAGTTGCAAGCAGCAGCAGCAGCAGCCCAAACATAGCTTGAAAGAGACACTGGAGTTTGCAGCAGGAGCCCAAAAATTGGCTGAATGACACCCTGGAGTTGCAAGCAGCAGCAGCAGGAGCCCAAACATTGGCTGAAAGAGACACTGGAGTTGGCAGCAGGAGCCCAAAAATTGGATGAATGACACCCTGGAGTTGCAAGCAGCAGCAGCAGGAGCCCATACATAACTTGAAAGAGACACTGGAGTTGGCAACAGTAGCCCAAAAATTGTCTGAATGACACCCTGGAGTTGCAAGCAGCAGCAGCAGCCCAAACCTAGCTTGAAAGACACACTGGATTTGGCAGCAGGAGCCCAAAAATTGTCTGAATGACACCCTGGAGTTGCAAGCAGCAGCAGCAGCCCATACATAGCTTGAAAGACACACTGGAGTTGACAGCAGGGGCCCAAAAATTGGCTGAATGACACCCTGGAGTTGCAAGCAGCAGCAGCAGCAGGAGCCCAAACATAGCTTGAAAGAGACACTGAAGTCGGCAGCAGGAGCCCAAAAATTGTCTGAATGACACCCTGGAGTTGCAAGCAGCAGCAGCAGCCCATACATAGCTTGAAAGACACACTGGAGTTGGCAGCAGGAGCCCAAAAATTGGCTGAATGACACCATGGAGTTGCAAGCAGCAGCCCAAACATAGCTTGAAAGAGACACTGAAGTTGGCAGCAGGAGCCCAAAAATTGTCTGAATGACACCCTGGAGTTGCAAGCAGCAGCAGCAGCAGCAGCAGCAGGAGCCCAAAAATAGCTTGAAAGAGACACTGGAGTTGGCAGCAGGAGCACAAAAATTGGCTGAATGACCCCCTGGAGTTGCAAGCAGCAGCAGCAGGAGCCCAACATTGGCTGAAAGAGACACTGGAGTTGGCTTCAGGAGCCCAGAAATTGGATGAATGACACCCTGGAGTTGCAAGCAGCAGCAGCAGGAGCCCAAACATAGCTTGAAAGAGACACTGGAGTTGGCAGCAGGAGCCCAAAAATTGTCTGAATGACACCCTGGAATTGCAAGCAGCAGCAGCAGCCCAAACCTAGCTTGAAAGACACACTGGAGTTGGCAGCAGGAGCCCAACAATTGGCTGAATGACACCTTGAAGTTGCAAGCAGCAGCAGTAGCAGCAGGAGCCCAAACATAGCTTGAAAGAGACACTGGAGTTGGCAGCAGGAGCAGCAGCAGCAGCAGCCCATACATAGCTTGAAAGACACACTGGAGTTGGCAGCAGGAGCCCAAAAATTGGTTGAATGGCACCCTGGAGTTGCAAGCAGCAGCAGGAGCCCAAACATAGCTTGAAAGAGACACTGGAGTTGGCAGCAGGAGCACAAAAATTGGCTGAATGACCCCCTGGAGTTGCAAGCAGCAGCAGCAGGAGCCCAACATTGGCTGAAAGAGACACTGGAGTTGGCTCCAGGAGCCCAAAAATTGGATGAATGACACCCTGGAGTTGCAAGCAGCAGCAGCAGGAGCCCAAACATAGCTTGAAAGAGACACTGGAGTTGGCAGCAGGAGCCCAAAAATTGTCTGAATGACACCCTGGAATTGCAAGCAGCAGCAGCAGCCCAAATCTAGCTTGAAAGACACACTGGAGTTGGCAGCAGGAGCCCAACAATTGGCTGAATGACACCCTGAAGTTGCAAGCAGCAGCAGTAGCAGCAGGAGCCCAAACATAGCTTGAAAGAAACACTGGAGTTGGCAGCAGGAGCCCAAAAATTGGCTGAATTACACCATGGAGTTGCAAGCAGCAGCAGCAGCCCAAACATAGCTTGAAAGAGACACTGGAGTTGGCAGCAGGAGCCCAAACATTGGCTGAATGACACCCTGGAGTTGCAAGCAGCAGCAGCAGGAGCCCAACATTGGCTGAAAGAGACACTGGAGTTGGCTTCAGGAGCCCAAAAATTGGATGAATGACACCCTGGAGTTGCAAGCAGCAGCAGCAGGAGCCCAAACATAGCTTGAAAGAGACACTGGAGTTGGCAGCAGGAGCCCAAAAATTGGATGAATGACACCCTGGAATTGCAAGCAGCAGCAGCAGCCCAAATCTAGCTTGAAAGACACACTGGAGTTGGCAGCAGGAGCCCAACAATTGGCTGAATGACACCCTGAAGTTGCAAGCAGCAGCAGTAGCAGCAGGAGCCCAAACATAGCTTGAAAGAGACACTGGAGTTGGCAGCAGGAGCCCAAAAATTGGCTGAATTACACCATGGAGTTGCAAGCAGCAGCAGCCCAAACATAGCTTGAAAGAGACACTGGAGTTGGCAGCAGGAGCCCAAAAATTGGCTGAATGACACCCTGGAGTTGCAAGCAGCAGCAGCAGCAGCCCAAACATAGCTTGAAAGACACACTGGAGTTGGCAGCAGGAGCCCAAAAATTGGCTGAATGACACCCTGGAGTTGCAAGCAGCAGCAGCAGGAGCCCGAACATAGCTTGAAAGAGACACTGGAGTTGGCAGCAGGGGCCCAAAAATTGGCTGAATGACACCCTGGAGTTGCAAGCAGCAGCAGAAGGAGCCCAGATATTGGCTGAAAGAGACACTGGAGTTGGCAGCAGGAGCCCAAAAATTGGCTGAATGACACCCTGAAGTTGCAAGCAGCAGTAGCAGCAGGAGCCCAAACATAGCTTGAAAGAGACACTGGAGTTGGCAGCAGGAGCCCAAAAATTGGCTGAATGACACCCTGGAGTTGCACGCAGCAGCAGCAGCAGCCCAAACATAGCTTGAAATAGACACTGGAATTGGCAGCAGGAGCCCAAAAATTGGCTGAATGACACCCTGGAGTTGCAAGCAGCAGCAGCAGCCCAAACATAGCTTGAAAGAGACACTGGAGTTTGCAGCAGGAGCCCAAAAATTGGCTGAATGACACCCTGGAGTTGCAAGCAGCAGCAGCAGGAGCCCAAACATTGGCTGAAAGAGACACTGGAGTTGGCAGCAGGAGCCCAAAAATTGGATGAATGACACCCTGGAGTTGCAAGCAGCAGCAGCAGGAGCCCATACATAACTTGAAAGAGACACTGGAGTTGGCAGCAGGAGCCCAAAAATTGTCTGAATGACACCCTGGAGTTGCAAGCAGCAGCAGCAGCCCAAACCTAGCTTGAAAGACACACTGGATTTGGCAGCAGGAGCCCAAAAATTGGCTGAATGACACCCTGGAGTTTCAAGCAGCAGCAGCAGAAGCCCAAACATAGCTTTAAAGAGACACTGGAGTTGACAGCAGGGGCCCAAAAATTGGCTGAATGACACCCTGGAGTTGCAAGCAGCAGCAGCAGCAGGAGCCCAAACATAGCTTGAAAGAGACACTGGAGTTGGCAGCAGGAGCCCAAAAATTGGATGAATGACACCCTGGAATTGCAAGCAGCAGCAGCAGCCCAAATCTAGCTTGAAAGACACACTGGAGTTGGCAGCAGGAGCCCAACAATTGGCTGAATGACACCCTGAAGTTGCAAGCAGCAGCAGTAGCAGCAGGAGCCCAAACATAGCTTGAAAGAGACACTGGAGTTGGCAGCAGGAGCCCAAAAATTGGCTGAATTACACCATGGAGTTGCAAGCAGCAGCAGCCCAAACATAGCTTGAAAGAGACACTGGAGTTGGCAGCAGGAGCCCAAAAATTGGCTGAATGACACCCTGGAGTTGCAAGCAGCAGCAGCAGCAGCCCAAACATAGCTTGAAAGACACACTGGAGTTGGCAGCAGGAGCCCAAAAATTGGCTGAATGACACCCTGGAGTTGCAAGCAGCAGCAGCAGGAGCCCGAACATAGCTTGAAAGAGACACTGGAGTTGGCAGCAGGGGCCCAAAAATTGGCTGAATGACACCCTGGAGTTGCAAGCAGCAGCAGAAGGAGCCCAGATATTGGCTGAAAGAGACACTGGAGTTGGCAGCAGGAGCCCAAAAATTGGCTGAATGACACCCTGAAGTTGCAAGCAGCAGTAGCAGCAGGAGCCCAAACATAGCTTGAAAGAGACACTGGAGTTGGCAGCAGGAGCCCAAAAATTGGCTGAATGACACCCTGGAGTTGCACGCAGCAGCAGCAGCAGCCCAAACATAGCTTGAAATAGACACTGGAATTGGCAGCAGGAGCCCAAAAATTGGCTGAATGACACCCTGGAGTTGCAAGCAGCAGCAGCAGCCCAAACATAGCTTGAAAGAGACACTGGAGTTTGCAGCAGGAGCCCAAAAATTGGCTGAATGACACCCTGGAGTTGCAAGCAGCAGCAGCAGGAGCCCAAACATTGGCTGAAAGAGACACTGGAGTTGGCAGCAGGAGCCCAAAAATTGGATGAATGACACCCTGGAGTTGCAAGCAGCAGCAGCAGGAGCCCATACATAACTTGAAAGAGACACTGGAGTTGGCAGCAGGAGCCCAAAAATTGTCTGAATGACACCCTGGAGTTGCAAGCAGCAGCAGCAGCCCAAACCTAGCTTGAAAGACACACTGGATTTGGCAGCAGGAGCCCAAAAATTGGCTGAATGACACCCTGGAGTTGCAAGCAGCAGCAGCAGAAGCCCAAACATAGCTTTAAAGAGACACTGGAGTTGACAGCAGGGGCCCAAAAATTGGCTGAATGACACCCTGGAGTTGCAAGCAGCAGCAGCAGCAGGAGCCCAAACATAGCTTGAAAGAGACACTGGAGTTGGCAGCAGGAGCCCAAAAATTGGCTGAATGACACCCTGGAGTTGCAAGAAGCAGCAGCAGGAACCCGAACTTTGGACTGAAAGAGACACTGGAGTTGCAAGCAGCAGAGCCCAAAAATTGGCTGAATGACACCCTGGAGTTGCAAGCAGCAGCATCAGGAGCCCAAACATAGCTTGAAAGAGACACTAGAGTTGGCAGCAGGAGCCCAAAAATTGTCTGAATGACACCCTGGAGTTGCAAGCAGCAGCAGCAGCAGCAGCCCAAACCTAGCTTGATAGACACACTGGAGTTGGCAGCAGGAGCCCAAAAATTGGCTGAATGACACCCTGGAGTTGCAAGCAGCAACAGGAGCCCAAACATAGCTTGAAAGAGGCACTGGAGTTGGCAGCAGGAGCCCAAAAATTGGCTGAATGACACCCTGGAGTTGCAAGCAGCAGCAGCAGCCCAAACATAGCTTGAAAGATGACATTGGAGTTTGCAGCAGGAGCCCAAAAATTGGCTGAATGACACTCTGGAGTTACAAGCAGCAGCAGCAGCAGCAGGAGCCCAAACATAGCTTGAAAGAGACACTGGAGTTGGCAGCAGGAGCCCAAACATTGGCTGAATGACACCCTGGAGTTGCAAGCAGCAGCAGCAGGATCCCAAACATAGCTTTAAAGAGATACTGGAGTTGACAGCAGGAGCCCAAAAATTGTCTGAATGACACCCTGGAGTTGCAAGCAGCAGCAGCAGCAGCCCAAGCCTAGCTTGAAAGACACACTGGAGTTGGCAGCAGGAGCCCAAAAATTGGCTGAATGACACCCTGGAGTTGCAAGCAGCAGCAGCAGCAGGAGCCCAAACATAGCTTGAAAGAGACACTGGAGTTGGCAGCAGGAGCCAAAAAATTGGCTGAATGACACCCTGGAGTTGCAAGCAGCAGCAGCAGGAGCCCGAACATTGGACTGAAAGAGACACTGGAGTTGGCAGCATGAGCCCAAAAATTGGCTGAATGACACCCTGGAGTTGCAAGCAGCAGCAGCAGGAGTCCAAACATAGCTTGAAAGAGACACTGGAGTTGGCAGCAGGAGCCCAAAAATTGTCTGAATGACACCCTGGAGTTGCAAGCAGCAGCAGCCCAAACCTAGCTTGAAAGACACACTGGAGTTGGCAGCAGGAGCCCAAAAATTGGCTGAATGACACCCTGGAGTTGCAAGCAGCAGCAGCAGCAGCAGGTACCCAAACATAGCTTCAAAGAGACACTGGAGTTGGCAGCAGGAGCCCAAAAATTGGCTGAATGACACCCTGGAGTTGCAAGCAGCAGCAGCAGGAGCCCGAACATTGGACTGAAAGAGACACTGGAGTTGGCAGCAGGAGCCCAAAAATTGGCTGAATGACACGCTGGAGTTGCAAGCAGCAACAGGAGCCCAAACATAGCTTGAAAGAGACACTGGAGTTGGCAGCAGGAGCCCAACAATTGGCTGAATGACACCTTGAAGTTGCAAGCAGCAGCAGTAGCAGCAGGAGCCCAAACATAGCTTGAAAGAGACACTGGAGTTGGCAGCAGGAGCAGCAGCAGCAGCAGCCCATACATAGCTTGAAAGACACACTGGAGTTGGCAGCAGGAGCCCAAAAATTGGTTGAATGGCACCCTGGAGTTGCAAGCAGCAGCAGGAGCCCAAACATAGCTTGAAAGAGACACTGGAGTTGGCAGCAGGAGCACAAAAATTGGCTGAATGACCCCCTGGAGTTGCAAGCAGCAGCAGCAGGAGCCCAACATTGGCTGAAAGAGACACTGGAGTTGGCTCCAGGAGCCCAAAAATTGGATGAATGACACCCTGGAGTTGCAAGCAGCAGCAGCAGGAGCCCAAACATAGCTTGAAAGAGACACTGGAGTTGGCAGCAGGAGCCCAAAAATTGTCTGAATGACACCCTGGAATTGCAAGCAGCAGCAGCAGCCCAAATCTAGCTTGAAAGACACACTGGAGTTGGCAGCAGGAGCCCAACAATTGGCTGAATGACACCCTGAAGTTGCAAGCAGCAGCAGTAGCAGCAGGAGCCCAAACATAGCTTGAAAGAAACACTGGAGTTGGCAGCAGGAGCCCAAAAATTGGCTGAATTACACCATGGAGTTGCAAGCAGCAGCAGCAGCCCAAACATAGCTTGAAAGAGACACTGGAGTTGGCAGCAGGAGCCCAAACATTGGCTGAATGACACCCTGGAGTTGCAAGCAGCAGCAGCAGGAGCCCAACATTGGCTGAAAGAGACACTGGAGTTGGCTTCAGGAGCCCAAAAATTGGATGAATGACACCCTGGAGTTGCAAGCAGCAGCAGCAGGAGCCCAAACATAGCTTGAAAGAGACACTGGAGTTGGCAGCAGGAGCCCAAAAATTGGATGAATGACACCCTGGAATTGCAAGCAGCAGCAGCAGCCCAAATCTAGCTTGAAAGACACACTGGAGTTGGCAGCAGGAGCCCAACAATTGGCTGAATGACACCCTGAAGTTGCAAGCAGCAGCAGTAGCAGCAGGAGCCCAAACATAGCTTGAAAGAGACACTGGAGTTGGCAGCAGGAGCCCAAAAATTGGCTGAATTACACCATGGAGTTGCAAGCAGCAGCAGCCCAAACATAGCTTGAAAGAGACACTGGAGTTGGCAGCAGGAGCCCAAAAATTGGCTGAATGACACCCTGGAGTTGCAAGCAGCAGCAGCAGCAGCCCAAACATAGCTTGAAAGACACACTGGAGTTGGCAGCAGGAGCCCAAAAATTGGCTGAATGACACCCTGGAGTTGCAAGCAGCAGCAGCAGGAGCCCGAACATAGCTTGAAAGAGACACTGGAGTTGGCAGCAGGGGCCCAAAAATTGGCTGAATGACACCCTGGAGTTGCAAGCAGCAGCAGAAGGAGCCCAGATATTGGCTGAAAGAGACACTGGAGTTGGCAGCAGGAGCCCAAAAATTGGCTGAATGACACCCTGAAGTTGCAAGCAGCAGTAGCAGCAGGAGCCCAAACATAGCTTGAAAGAGACACTGGAGTTGGCAGCAGGAGCCCAAAAATTGGCTGAATGACACCCTGGAGTTGCACGCAGCAGCAGCAGCAGCCCAAACATAGCTTGAAATAGACACTGGAATTGGCAGCAGGAGCCCAAAAATTGGCTGAATGACACCCTGGAGTTGCAAGCAGCAGCAGCAGCCCAAACATAGCTTGAAAGAGACACTGGAGTTTGCAGCAGGAGCCCAAAAATTGGCTGAATGACACCCTGGAGTTGCAAGCAGCAGCAGCAGGAGCCCAAACATTGGCTGAAAGAGACACTGGAGTTGGCAGCAGGAGCCCAAAAATTGGATGAATGACACCCTGGAGTTGCAAGCAGCAGCAGCAGGAGCCCATACATAACTTGAAAGAGACACTGGAGTTGGCAGCAGGAGCCCAAAAATTGTCTGAATGACACCCTGGAGTTGCAAGCAGCAGCAGCAGCCCAAACCTAGCTTGAAAGACACACTGGATTTGGCAGCAGGAGCCCAAAAATTGGCTGAATGACACCCTGGAGTTGCAAGCAGCAGCAGCAGAAGCCCAAACATAGCTTTAAAGAGACACTGGAGTTGACAGCAGGGGCCCAAAAATTGGCTGAATGACACCCTGGAGTTGCAAGCAGCAGCAGCAGCAGGAGCCCAAACATAGCTTGAAAGAGACACTGGAGTTGGCAGCAGGAGCCCAAAAATTGGATGAATGACACCCTGGAATTGCAAGCAGCAGCAGCAGCCCAAATCTAGCTTGAAAGACACACTGGAGTTGGCAGCAGGAGCCCAACAATTGGCTGAATGACACCCTGAAGTTGCAAGCAGCAGCAGTAGCAGCAGGAGCCCAAACATAGCTTGAAAGAGACACTGGAGTTGGCAGCAGGAGCCCAAAAATTGGCTGAATTACACCATGGAGTTGCAAGCAGCAGCAGCCCAAACATAGCTTGAAAGAGACACTGGAGTTGGCAGCAGGAGCCCAAAAATTGGCTGAATGACACCCTGGAGTTGCAAGCAGCAGCAGCAGCAGCCCAAACATAGCTTGAAAGACACACTGGAGTTGGCAGCAGGAGCCCAAAAATTGGCTGAATGACACCCTGGAGTTGCAAGCAGCAGCAGCAGGAGCCCGAACATAGCTTGAAAGAGACACTGGAGTTGGCAGCAGGGGCCCAAAAATTGGCTGAATGACACCCTGGAGTTGCAAGCAGCAGCAGAAGGAGCCCAGATATTGGCTGAAAGAGACACTGGAGTTGGCAGCAGGAGCCCAAAAATTGGCTGAATGACACCCTGAAGTTGCAAGCAGCAGTAGCAGCAGGAGCCCAAACATAGCTTGAAAGAGACACTGGAGTTGGCAGCAGGAGCCCAAAAATTGGCTGAATGACACCCTGGAGTTGCACGCAGCAGCAGCAGCAGCCCAAACATAGCTTGAAATAGACACTGGAATTGGCAGCAGGAGCCCAAAAATTGGCTGAATGACACCCTGGAGTTGCAAGCAGCAGCAGCAGCCCAAACATAGCTTGAAAGAGACACTGGAGTTTGCAGCAGGAGCCCAAAAATTGGCTGAATGACACCCTGGAGTTGCAAGCAGCAGCAGCAGGAGCCCAAACATTGGCTGAAAGAGACACTGGAGTTGGCAGCAGGAGCCCAAAAATTGGATGAATGACACCCTGGAGTTGCAAGCAGCAGCAGCAGGAGCCCATACATAACTTGAAAGAGACACTGGAGTTGGCAGCAGGAGCCCAAAAATTGTCTGAATGACACCCTGGAGTTGCAAGCAGCAGCAGCAGCCCAAACCTAGCTTGAAAGACACACTGGATTTGGCAGCAGGAGCCCAAAAATTGGCTGAATGACACCCTGGAGTTGCAAGCAGCAGCAGCAGAAGCCCAAACATAGCTTTAAAGAGACACTGGAGTTGACAGCAGGGGCCCAAAAATTGGCTGAATGACACCCTGGAGTTGCAAGCAGCAGCAGCAGCAGGAGCCCAAACATAGCTTGAAAGAGACACTGGAGTTGGCAGCAGGAGCCCAAAAATTGGCTGAATGACACCCTGGAGTTGCAAGAAGCAGCAGCAGGAACCCGAACTTTGGACTGAAAGAGACACTGGAGTTGCAAGCAGCAGAGCCCAAAAATTGGCTGAATGACACCCTGGAGTTGCAAGCAGCAGCATCAGGAGCCCAAACATAGCTTGAAAGAGACACTAGAGTTGGCAGCAGGAGCCCAAAAATTGTCTGAATGACACCCTGGAGTTGCAAGCAGCAGCAGCAGCAGCAGCCCAAACCTAGCTTGATAGACACACTGGAGTTGGCAGCAGGAGCCCAAAAATTGGCTGAATGACACCCTGGAGTTGCAAGCAGCAACAGGAGCCCAAACATAGCTTGAAAGAGGCACTGGAGTTGGCAGCAGGAGCCCAAAAATTGGCTGAATGACACCCTGGAGTTGCAAGCAGCAGCAGCAGCCCAAACATAGCTTGAAAGATGACATTGGAGTTTGCAGCAGGAGCCCAAAAATTGGCTGAATGACACTCTGGAGTTACAAGCAGCAGCAGCAGCAGCAGGAGCCCAAACATAGCTTGAAAGAGACACTGGAGTTGGCAGCAGGAGCCCAAACATTGGCTGAATGACACCCTGGAGTTGCAAGCAGCAGCAGCAGGATCCCAAACATAGCTTTAAAGAGATACTGGAGTTGACAGCAGGAGCCCAAAAATTGTCTGAATGACACCCTGGAGTTGCAAGCAGCAGCAGCAGCAGCCCAAGCCTAGCTTGAAAGACACACTGGAGTTGGCAGCAGGAGCCCAAAAATTGGCTGAATGACACCCTGGAGTTGCAAGCAGCAGCAGCAGCAGGAGCCCAAACATAGCTTGAAAGAGACACTGGAGTTGGCAGCAGGAGCCAAAAAATTGGCTGAATGACACCCTGGAGTTGCAAGCAGCAGCAGCAGGAGCCCAAACATTGGACTGAAAGAGACACTGGAGTTGGCAGCAGGAGCCCAAAAATTGGCTGAATGACACCCTGGAGTTGCAAGCAGCAGCAGCAGGAGCCCAAACATAGCTTGAAAGAGACACTGGAGTTGGCAGCAGGAGCCCAAAAATTGTCTGAATGACACCCTGGAGTTGCAAGCAGCAGCAGCCCAAACCTAGCTTGAAAGACACACTGGAGTTGGCAGCAGGAGCCCAAAAATTGGCTGAATGACACCCTGGAGTTGCAAGCAGCAGCAGCAGCAGCAGGTACCCAAACATAGCTTCAAAGAGACACTGGAGTTGGCAGCAGGAGCCCAAAAATTGGCTGAATGACACCCTGGAGTTGCAAGCAGCAGCAGCAGGAGCCCGAACATTGGACTGAAAGAGACACTGGAGTTGGCAGCAGGAGCCCAAAAATTGGCTGAATGACACGCTGGAGTTGCAAGCAGCAACAGGAGCCCAAACATAGCTTGAAAGAGACACTGGAGTTGGCAGCAGGAGCCCAACAATTGGCTGAATGACACCTTGAAGTTGCAAGCAGCAGCAGTAGCAGCAGGAGCCCAAACATAGCTTGAAAGAGACACTGGAGTTGGCAGCAGGAGCAGCAGCAGCAGCAGCCCATACATAGCTTGAAAGACACACTGGAGTTGGCAGCAGGAGCCCAAAAATTGGTTGAATGGCACCCTGGAGTTGCAAGCAGCAGCAGGAGCCCAAACATAGCTTGAAAGAGACACTGGAGTTGGCAGCAGGAGCACAAAAATTGGCTGAATGACCCCCTGGAGTTGCAAGCAGCAGCAGCAGGAGCCCAACATTGGCTGAAAGAGACACTGGAGTTGGCTCCAGGAGCCCAAAAATTGGATGAATGACACCCTGGAGTTGCAAGCAGCAGCAGCAGGAGCCCAAACATAGCTTGAAAGAGACACTGGAGTTGGCAGCAGGAGCCCAAAAATTGTCTGAATGACACCCTGGAATTGCAAGCAGCAGCAGCAGCCCAAATCTAGCTTGAAAGACACACTGGAGTTGGCAGCAGGAGCCCAACAATTGGCTGAATGACACCCTGAAGTTGCAAGCAGCAGCAGTAGCAGCAGGAGCCCAAACATAGCTTGAAAGAAACACTGGAGTTGGCAGCAGGAGCCCAAAAATTGGCTGAATTACACCATGGAGTTGCAAGCAGCAGCAGCAGCCCAAACATAGCTTGAAAGAGACACTGGAGTTGGCAGCAGGAGCCCAAACATTGGCTGAATGACACCCTGGAGTTGCAAGCAGCAGCAGCAGGAGCCCAACATTGGCTGAAAGAGACACTGGAGTTGGCTTCAGGAGCCCAAAAATTGGATGAATGACACCCTGGAGTTGCAAGCAGCAGCAGCAGGAGCCCAAACATAGCTTGAAAGAGACACTGGAGTTGGCAGCAGGAGCCCAAAAATTGGATGAATGACACCCTGGAATTGCAAGCAGCAGCAGCAGCCCAAATCTAGCTTGAAAGACACACTGGAGTTGGCAGCAGGAGCCCAACAATTGGCTGAATGACACCCTGAAGTTGCAAGCAGCAGCAGTAGCAGCAGGAGCCCAAACATAGCTTGAAAGAGACACTGGAGTTGGCAGCAGGAGCCCAAAAATTGGCTGAATTACACCATGGAGTTGCAAGCAGCAGCAGCCCAAACATAGCTTGAAAGAGACACTGGAGTTGGCAGCAGGAGCCCAAAAATTGGCTGAATGACACCCTGGAGTTGCAAGCAGCAGCAGCAGCAGCCCAAACATAGCTTGAAAGACACACTGGAGTTGGCAGCAGGAGCCCAAAAATTGGCTGAATGACACCCTGGAGTTGCAAGCAGCAGCAGCAGGAGCCCGAACATAGCTTGAAAGAGACACTGGAGTTGGCAGCAGGGGCCCAAAAATTGGCTGAATGACACCCTGGAGTTGCAAGCAGCAGCAGAAGGAGCCCAGATATTGGCTGAAAGAGACACTGGAGTTGGCAGCAGGAGCCCAAAAATTGGCTGAATGACACCCTGAAGTTGCAAGCAGCAGTAGCAGCAGGAGCCCAAACATAGCTTGAAAGAGACACTGGAGTTGGCAGCAGGAGCCCAAAAATTGGCTGAATGACACCCTGGAGTTGCACGCAGCAGCAGCAGCAGCCCAAACATAGCTTGAAATAGACACTGGAATTGGCAGCAGGAGCCCAAAAATTGGCTGAATGACACCCTGGAGTTGCAAGCAGCAGCAGCAGCCCAAACATAGCTTGAAAGAGACACTGGAGTTTGCAGCAGGAGCCCAAAAATTGGCTGAATGACACCCTGGAGTTGCAAGCAGCAGCAGCAGGAGCCCAAACATTGGCTGAAAGAGACACTGGAGTTGGCAGCAGGAGCCCAAAAATTGGATGAATGACACCCTGGAGTTGCAAGCAGCAGCAGCAGGAGCCCATACATAACTTGAAAGAGACACTGGAGTTGGCAGCAGGAGCCCAAAAATTGTCTGAATGACACCCTGGAGTTGCAAGCAGCAGCAGCAGCCCAAACCTAGCTTGAAAGACACACTGGATTTGGCAGCAGGAGCCCAAAAATTGGCTGAATGACACCCTGGAGTTGCAAGCAGCAGCAGCAGAAGCCCAAACATAGCTTTAAAGAGACACTGGAGTTGACAGCAGGGGCCCAAAAATTGGCTGAATGACACCCTGGAGTTGCAAGCAGCAGCAGCAGCAGGAGCCCAAACATAGCTTGAAAGAGACACTGGAGTTGGCAGCAGGAGCCCAAAAATTGGATGAATGACACCCTGGAATTGCAAGCAGCAGCAGCAGCCCAAATCTAGCTTGAAAGACACACTGGAGTTGGCAGCAGGAGCCCAACAATTGGCTGAATGACACCCTGAAGTTGCAAGCAGCAGCAGTAGCAGCAGGAGCCCAAACATAGCTTGAAAGAGACACTGGAGTTGGCAGCAGGAGCCCAAAAATTGGCTGAATTACACCATGGAGTTGCAAGCAGCAGCAGCCCAAACATAGCTTGAAAGAGACACTGGAGTTGGCAGCAGGAGCCCAAAAATTGGCTGAATGACACCCTGGAGTTGCAAGCAGCAGCAGCAGCAGCCCAAACATAGCTTGAAAGACACACTGGAGTTGGCAGCAGGAGCCCAAAAATTGGCTGAATGACACCCTGGAGTTGCAAGCAGCAGCAGCAGGAGCCCGAACATAGCTTGAAAGAGACACTGGAGTTGGCAGCAGGGGCCCAAAAATTGGCTGAATGACACCCTGGAGTTGCAAGCAGCAGCAGAAGGAGCCCAGATATTGGCTGAAAGAGACACTGGAGTTGGCAGCAGGAGCCCAAAAATTGGCTGAATGACACCCTGAAGTTGCAAGCAGCAGTAGCAGCAGGAGCCCAAACATAGCTTGAAAGAGACACTGGAGTTGGCAGCAGGAGCCCAAAAATTGGCTGAATGACACCCTGGAGTTGCACGCAGCAGCAGCAGCAGCCCAAACATAGCTTGAAATAGACACTGGAATTGGCAGCAGGAGCCCAAAAATTGGCTGAATGACACCCTGGAGTTGCAAGCAGCAGCAGCAGCCCAAACATAGCTTGAAAGAGACACTGGAGTTTGCAGCAGGAGCCCAAAAATTGGCTGAATGACACCCTGGAGTTGCAAGCAGCAGCAGCAGGAGCCCAAACATTGGCTGAAAGAGACACTGGAGTTGGCAGCAGGAGCCCAAAAATTGGATGAATGACACCCTGGAGTTGCAAGCAGCAGCAGCAGGAGCCCATACATAACTTGAAAGAGACACTGGAGTTGGCAGCAGGAGCCCAAAAATTGTCTGAATGACACCCTGGAGTTGCAAGCAGCAGCAGCAGCCCAAACCTAGCTTGAAAGACACACTGGATTTGGCAGCAGGAGCCCAAAAATTGGCTGAATGACACCCTGGAGTTGCAAGCAGCAGCAGCAGAAGCCCAAACATAGCTTTAAAGAGACACTGGAGTTGACAGCAGGGGCCCAAAAATTGGCTGAATGACACCCTGGAGTTGCAAGCAGCAGCAGCAGCAGGAGCCCAAACATAGCTTGAAAGAGACACTGCAGTTGGCAGCAGGAGCCCAAAAATTGGATGAATGACACCCTGGAATTGCAAGCAGCAGCAGCAGCCCAAATTTAGCTTGAAAGACACACTGGAGTTGGCAGCAGGAGCCCAACAATTGGCTGAATGACACCCTGAAGTTGCAAGCAGCAGCAGTAGCAGCAGGAGCCCAAACATAGCTTGAAAGAGACACTGGAGTTGGCAGCAGGAGCCCAAAAATTGGCTGAATTACACCATGGAGTTGCAAGCAGCAGCAGCCCAAACATAGCTTGAAAGAGACACTGGAGTTGGCAGCAGGAGCCCAAAAATTGGCTGAATGACACCCTGGAGTTGCAAGCAGCAGCAGCAGCAGCCCAAACATAGCTTGAAAGACACACTGGAGTTGGCAGCAGGAGCCCAAAAATTGGCTGAATGACACCCTGGAGTTGCAAGCAGCAGCAGCAGGAGCCCGAACATAGCTTGAAAGAGACACTGGAGTTGGCAGCAGGGGCCCAAAAATTGGCTGAATGACACCCTGGAGTTGCAAGCAGCAGCAGAAGGAGCCCAGATATTGGCTGAAAGAGACACTGGAGTTGGCAGCAGGAGCCCAAAAATTGGCTGAATGACACCCTGAAGTTGCAAGCAGCAGTAGCAGCAGGAGCCCAAACATAGCTTGAAAGAGACACTGGAGTTGGCAGCAGGAGCCCAAAAATTGGCTGAATGACACCCTGGAGTTGCACGCAGCAGCAGCAGCAGCCCAAACATAGCTTGAAATAGACACTGGAATTGGCAGCAGGAGCCCAAAAATTGGCTGAATGACACCCTGGAGTTGCAAGCAGCAGCAGCAGCCCAAACATAGCTTGAAAGAGACACTGGAGTTTGCAGCAGGAGCCCAGAAATTGGCTGAATGACACCCTGGAGTTGCAAGCAGCAGCAGCAGGAGCCCAAACATTGGCTGAAAGAGACACTGGAGTTGGCAGCAGGAGCCCAAAAATTGGATGAATGACACCCTGGAGTTGCAAGCAGCAGCAGCAGGAGCCCATACATAACTTGAAAGAGACACTGGAGTTGGCAGCAGGAGCCCAAAAATTGTCTGAATGACACCCTGGAGTTGCAAGCAGCAGCAGCAGCCCAAACCTAGCTTGAAAGACACACTGGATTTGGCAGCAGGAGCCCAAAAATTGGCTGAATGACACCCTGGAGTTGCAAGCAGCAGCAGCAGAAGCCCAAACATAGCTTTAAAGAGACACTGGAGTTGACAGCAGGGGCCCAAAAATTGGCTGAATGACACCCTGGAGTTGCAAGCAGCAGCAGCAGCAGGAGCCCAAACATAGCTTGAAAGAGACACTGGAGTTGGCAGCAGGAGCCCAAAAATTGGCTGAATGACACCCTGGAGTTGCAAGAAGCAGCAGCAGGAACCCGAACTTTGGACTGAAAGAGACACTGGAGTTGCAAGCAGCAGAGCCCAAAAATTGGCTGAATGACACCCTGGAGTTGCAAGCAGCAGCATCAGGAGCCCAAACATAGCTTGAAAGAGACACTAGAGTTGGCAGCAGGAGCCCAAAAATTGTCTGAATGACACCCTGGAGTTGCAAGCAGCAGCAGCAGCAGCAGCCCAAACCTAGCTTGATAGACACACTGGAGTTGGCAGCAGGAGCCCAAAAATTGGCTGAATGACACCCTGGAGTTGCAAGCAGCAACAGGAGCCCAAACATAGCTTGAAAGAGGCACTGGAGTTGGCAGCAGGAGCCCAAAAATTGGCTGAATGACACCCTGGAGTTGCAAGCAGCAGCAGCAGCCCAAACATAGCTTGAAAGATGACATTGGAGTTTGCAGCAGGAGCCCAAAAATTGGCTGAATGACACTCTGGAGTTACAAGCAGCAGCAGCAGCAGCAGGAGCCCAAACATAGCTTGAAAGAGACACTGGAGTTGGCAGCAGGAGCCCAAACATTGGCTGAATGACACCCTGGAGTTGCAAGCAGCAGCAGCAGGATCCCAAACATAGCTTTAAAGAGATACTGGAGTTGACAGCAGGAGCCCAAAAATTGTCTGAATGACACCCTGGAGTTGCAAGCAGCAGCAGCAGCAGCCCAAGCCTAGCTTGAAAGACACACTGGAGTTGGCAGCAGGAGCCCAAAAATTGGCTGAATGACACCCTGGAGTTGCAAGCAGCAGCAGCAGCAGGAGCCCAAACATAGCTTGAAAGAGACACTGGAGTTGGCAGCAGGAGCCAAAAAATTGGCTGAATGACACCCTGGAGTTGCAAGCAGCAGCAGCAGGAGCCCGAACATTGGACTGAAAGAGACACTGGAGTTGGCAGCAGGAGCCCAAAAATTGGCTGAATGACACCCTGGAGTTGCAAGCAGCAGCAGCAGGAGCCCAAACATAGCTTGAAAGAGACACTGGAGTTGGCAGCAGGAGCCCAAAAATTGTCTGAATGACACCCTGGAGTTGCAAGCAGCAGCAGCCCAAACCTAGCTTGAAAGACACACTGGAGTTGGCAGCAGGAGCCCAAAAATTGGCTGAATGACACCCTGGAGTTGCAAGCAGCAGCAGCAGCAGCAGGTACCCAAACATAGCTTCAAAGAGACACTGGAGTTGGCAGCAGGAGCCCAAAAATTGGCTGAATGACACCCTGGAGTTGCAAGCAGCAGCAGCAGGAGCCCGAACATTGGACTGAAAGAGACACTGGAGTTGGCAGCAGGAGCCCAAAAATTGGCTGAATGACACGCTGGAGTTGCAAGCAGCAACAGGAGCCCAAACATAGCTTGAAAGAGACACTGGAGTTGGCAGCAGGAGCCCAAAAATTGCCAGATGATACCCTGGAGTTGCAAGCAGCAGCAGCAGCCCAAACATAGCTTGAAAGAGACACTGGAGTTGGCAGCAGGAGTGCAAAAATTGGCTGAATGACACCCTGGAGTTACAAGCAGCAGCAGCAGGAGCCCAAACATAGCTTGAAAGAGACACTGGAGTTGGCAGCAGGAACCCAAAAATTGGCCTAAAGACACACTGCAGTTGCCAGCAGCAGCAGCAGCAGGAGGCCAACATTTGGCTGAAAGGCACACCCTGAAGTTGGCATCAGCAGGAGCCCAAAAATTGGCTGAATGACACCCTGGAGTTGCAAGCAGCAGCAGCAGGAGCCCAAACATAGCTTGAAAGAGACACTGGAGTTGGCAGCAGGAACCCAAAAATTGGCCTAAAGACACACTGCAGTTGGCAGCAGCAGCAGGAGGCCAAAATTTGGCTGAAAGGCACACCCTGAAGTTGGCATCAGCACGAGCCCAAACATTGGCCTAAAGACATAAATACCATTTGGAAAGTGTAAAATGTGGCACCATGCTGAATCTAGTTGCATGCATCAGCCATTGGTGGGTATAAATCCTGGCTGATCCATCCCTGATTCATTTTCACAAAGGTGAGTCTCCCCACATTTTTAGTTGACAGACGAGTTCTCCTCGCCGTAACTTTGGCCCCCGCCACACTAAACACCCGCTAAGATGGCACGCTACTTGCCGGGCAGGACAGCTTTTCCAGGGCAAACTCAGCTAGCTGCGGCCACAAGTTGTGTTGGCATGGTCATGTCAAGGTATGATATGACCTGCTGGTTCAGGTCCTGCTCCAGGCATTCCTGCTGCTCATGAATAGACTCACTATGCGGGTGTAGAAAGCTACTCATTAGCGACTGAAGACTGAGGCTGCTGCTGATGGAGCTGCTGCTGCTGCTCCTGCCAACCCCCCCAGCAGCCATGGCAGTGGAAGGTGAGCGCAGAGGTACCCCTGAGTCAGACTGACTACGTAGAATGTCTTTGTAGTAGGTCAGTTTGTCCTCCCTCTTGGCGGGTTTAAAAAATGCCCCCATTTTGTGCCAGAAGCGAGGGTCCAATAAGGTGGAGAGCCAGAAGTCATCCCGCTGACAAATGGAAACAATTCTGGGGTCACTACGCAAGCACGTGAGCATGCTTCCTGCCATTTGCGCAAGTGACTTGGAGGGACTACCTGTCTCCATCTCCACTGCATACTGCCACGGTGTGTCCGGGTCCTCTGTCTCGCCTTCCTCACAACCCTCTAGCTCCTCTGGCTGCTCCTGCTCCTCCTCTCCTGTCTGCTGACAAGATAAACCAGCCATTTCACCAAGCCTAAACTGTGCTTCACTCCTCTTCCTCCTCCTCCAGTTCAGCTCCAACGGGGTTCATGTGGCCATAAGATGTAGACGCCATGTCTCCAGTGCCCTGACCAGCCATGGTTTCCAACATGTGCTGTAGTACATGAAGCAGTGGAATCACGTCGTTCATCCCATAATCCTGGCGACTCACAAATAAAGTGGCTTCCTCAAATGGCCTGAGCAAACGGCAGGTGTCACGTATGAGCTGCCACTGGTTGACATTAAAGTTACACAGGGGAGTCCCCCTATCCGCTTGGATCATCAAGAAATCCGTGATGGCTTGTCTCTGTTCGTATAGTCTGTCCAACCTATGCAGGGTGGAATTCCAACGGGTGGAAACATCGCAAAACAGACTATGTTGGGGGCTACCGTTCTAACGCTGTAGCTCAAGAAGGGTGAGCTTGGCGGTGTATGAGTGGCTGAAGTGCATGCAAAGTTTCCTTGAAGTTGTTAGGATGTCTTGCAGATGGGGGGAAGACTTCAGAAACCGCTTCACAACCAGATTGAAGACGTGAGCCATGCAGGGCGCATGGGTCAGCCTTCCTTGTCACAGCGCAGACAAAATGTTCTTCCCATTGTCAGGAACCATGGTTCCCATTTTAAGTTTTCTTGGAGTAAGCCATGTTTGGATTTCTTGAAGAATAAATTTAAGCAGTTCCACCCCTGTGTGACTCCGTTCGCCAAGACAAACCATGTGAAGCACAGCGTGACACCTCCGTGCCCTGCACACATAGTAGGCTGGAGGGGCACTGAGACTTGAGCCTACAGGGCAGGGTGAGGAGATGGAAGAGGATGAGGAGGCGCGCGGTGTCACAAGCACAACGGCCAGGGAGTGTGGAGGCCGAAGCGGCGTGACCTGTCCAAGTTGCTGCTGCAAAGGGACCACATTCACCCAGTGGGCCGTAAACGACATGTACTGTCCCTGACCGTAGTTACAGCTCCAGACATCAGCGCTGCCATGCACTTTGCTACACACCGACAGGCTCAAGGACTGGCCCACCTTCTGTTCAACAAAAGTGTGCAGCGCTGGTACTGCCTTCTTGGCAAAGAAATTACGGCTTGGGACTCTCCACCTCGGCTCGGCACAAGCCATCAGTTCTCTGAAAGGTGCAGAGTTCACCACCTGAAAAGGGAGCGACTGCAGCACCAGCAACTTGGACAGGTGCACATTCAGCTTCTGCGCCGTAGGATGAGTGCTGTCTCTTGAACATGGCTTCGCTGATGGATTACTGGCGGGATGCATGACTTGGAGGAGGAGGAGGAGCAGGAGCATCTGGAGCGACAGAGGATGGGTATGACGCACAGCTGCCTTCGGCTGAGGTGCTGGAGCCTTGGCTGGCAGAAATTGGGAGCGGCATGCCACTTGGTGAGGAAGCAGCCTGGACCACCTCTTCGAAGCCTCGGTTCTCCCAGGCCGCTTTATGGTGACGCATCATATGTTGACGCAGGGCCGTGGTGCCAACATTTGGGCCCTGGCCACGCTTCACCTTCTGCCTACATATCTTGCATGTGGCCATGTTACCCTCCTGCGGATGCTTGAGGAGAAACTGCCACACTGCCGAGTAGCTACTTTTCCCACCAACAGCCCGCACTGATTCACTGCTACTGTCGCCAACTCCAGGAACCCCTGCTCCACTACCTCCCGATAAGGTAGCCTGCCGCGCAGCAGGTGCTCTACCCCGGCCCCGGCCCCATTTGGCTCCAGGCTTTACAATTCTGCCCCCATGCTGACTGCCAACCATGCTGCTAACACCTTGCTGCCTCAGCTGCTGACTCCGGGGCAACCTGCGCCCCTCTTCTCCTAATGATGAGGATGAAGCCCCTTCTACACCTGGCTCCCAAGTGTGATCGGCTTCATCATCATCATCATCAGTCACCGAGTTGTGGCTGCACGTCACTGATGTTCTCGGTTTCCTCAACAGTGTCTGGTGCAGGAGCTGGAACGCTCGCAACAACACCCACGCCACTCTCCACATCACTGTTTGTCTGCCTAGCGAAGGAAGCCACCTCCATTTCTTGGCTGGGCAGTAGCTGCTGACTGTCCTCTATCTGATCGTCCTCCTCACTAAAGAGTGGAGCTGAACCCAAAGCATAGGATATGTCGCTGGGGGAGGGAACGGCGTAGGACAGAGGCAATGGGAGGACAGGGACTGCTCTCGGGCCATGCCAACTCAGGGTTGTGTCAGAGGAACCTACCGACCCTAGACTGGGGGTGTCAGATGTAACTTGTGATGATGTGGATGACCGCGTTAACCAATCTACCACGGCAGATGAATTACTGGTGGATACACGACTGCTAGCAGATACTGGCAGATCAGGTCTCTCACCGCGACTCCTGCTGCCACTCGCCCCTAGTCTGCTGCGACCTCTGCCTGCTGAATCTTGGCCTCTGCCACTCCTCTTTGATCATCCTGGCACTTGTCTGCTTCTCTGCACCAGATACTATGAAAATTGGCAATATGGGATACCCTGCGGGCTGGTGTTTTTAGGAGACGCAAAAAAACAATTCAAAATGCAATATATTAATAAAACAGAGCCTGTAGAAGCTGATTTAGTATAACAGATAGGGTGAAATGTGCTGGTTTGGGATGCCCATGTGTCCTGGTGTTTTTACAGGACACAAAAAAACAATTCAAAATGCAATATATTAATAAAACAGAGCCTGTAGAAGCTGATTTAGTATAACAGATAGGGTGAAATGTGCCGGTTTGGGATACCCTGCGGCCTGGTGTTTTTACAGGACGCAAAAAAACAATTCAAAATGCAATATATTAATAAAACAGAGCCTGTAGAAGCTGCTTTAGTATAACAGGGTGAAATGTGCCGGTTTAGGATACCCTGTGGCCTGGTGTTTTTAGGAGACGCAAAAAAACAATTCAAAATGAAATATATTAATAAAACAGAGCCTTTAGAAGCTGATTTAGTATAACAGATAGGGTGAAATGTGCTGGCTTGGGATGCCCATGTGGCCTGGTGTTTTTACAGGACGCAAAAAACCAATTCAAAATGCAATATATTAATTAAACAGAGCCTTTAGAAGCTGATTTAGTAAAACAGATAGGGTGAAATGTGCCGGTTTGGGATACCCTGAGGCCTGGTGTTTTTACAGGACGCACAAAACCAATTCAAAATGCAATTTATTAATAAAACAGAGCCTGTAGAAGCTGATTTAGTATAACAGATAGGGTGAAATGTGCCGGTTTGGGATACCCTGCGGCCTGGTGTTTTTACAGGACACAAAAAACAATTCAAAATGCAATATATTAATAAAACAGAGCCTGTAGAAGCTGCTTTAGTATAACAGATAGGGTGAAATGTGCCGGTTTGGAATACCCTGCGGCCTGGTGTTTTTAAAGAACGCACAAAAGCAATTCAAAATGCAATATATTAATAAAACAGAGCCTTTAGAAGCTGATTTAGTATAACAGATAGGGTCAAATGTGCTGAAATAGTATGCCCATGTGGGCTGTGTGTAACAGATAGGGTTAAATATGCCACTGCTAAGATGGGATGCACAGTGGCCAAGAATATTTACAGCACAAAAAAAGCAATTTAAAACTGATCTGGCAAATGAAGTGAAGTGAAAATAAAAAAAAAGTTTCCCTGTCACTTTCTCTGCTGTCCCTGCCTGGATCGTTCCCGATTTTTCCCTATCTTTCCCTATTTTTTCCTGGCACTGTGTGGGTCTCTGTGGGTCTCCCTGTCTCTCCCTACCTGTCTGTTAGTCTCTCCCTGCCTGCAGCAACCTCCGTTCTGTCTGCAATGCAAGGCTGAAATGCACCCAAGCAAGATGGCCGCCGTTTATATAGCACTGTGACGTCACCGGGCTTCCTGGCTGCTGATAGGCTGCATGTGACCTTCCCATGATAACTTGCCCCAGGGGACATGTCCGGACATGTCCATCCACCATTTTACAGTGGCTGTAATTGAAATAAATGGAGTTTAAAGGAAAACTTTGATCGATCAAATCGCGGGAAATTCGGATTCGTTCCGAATTTTTCCTGAAATTCGGAACGAATTAGGGTTCGTCCGTATCGATTCGCTCATCCCTAAACAGTACATCTGATTAATTTATGCATCAGATACTATGCACACCTGTATGTAGGGCAGAAAACCAATTTACTTTAACTTTAACTTTTTTTTTTTTACCTTTTAACTAAACTAACTCGACTTTAACTAGTGTTGCATTTGAGTTACATACATGATATTGGCCATAGTGAAACATAATGTATGTTTACACGCCCGGGTAACTCCAATGACATGCTCATGTAACTCCAGCCCTCCAGGTAAGCCCTCAACCCCCAATCTCCGCAGCCAGCTTCACCTGTAGGAGCCCCCGCTTGCCGGGACGCAGTATACGCCTGCCCGGGATCGGTTGCCCCCAGAACTTCAATGACTCAAAGGATGGGAGCTTACTGGTTGGAGGTCTGGAGAACCAATAACGAAGAGCGGAATTAGAGCGAGTCTAAATGTTGGAGCAGGTATCACTAGGAAGTCCAAAGACAGGCCAGAGGTCAACACCGGGTAGGCAGAGATCGTGACGGTACAGTAGGATGAGGCAGCTCGAGGTCGGGGTACAAAGCAGGGGTCGGCAACGGAGATCAATCAGAGAGGGTAGTCGATTCAGGCAGGGGTCGGCAACGGAGATCAGACAGAGAATGGTCGGTTCAGGCAGAGGTCGGCAACGGAGATTAGACAGAGATTGGTCGGTTCAGGCAGAGGTTGGAAACGGAGATCAGACAGAGAATAGATGGTTCAGGCAAGGGTCGGCAGCGAATATCAGACAGACAATAATTTCAACGACAAACAAGGTACTAGGCGCTATCACAAGCACTGAGTAACTGACGGGATGAAACCTTTAAAGGAACCAGATATGATTGGAGATGGGGGAACTGGGTGTGTGATTGGTGCTACTACAATTAAGAACATGATTGGACCAGAACGGAGGGCATAAACAGAGCGTGCTCGAGCGCGCGTGCGAGCATGTGTACGGATGCCGGGGACGCCGGCAGAGGAGGAGGGGCCGGGGGCGTGCTCGCAGAAGAGCGAGCAGCCGCCCGGCGTGGCCGACGGATGAGCGGGGAGGCGGCGGAGACACTGCTGGAACGTGGCGCAGGTAAGCTAGTCGTGACAGTATGAATCAGTTATATACTAATCACACCTAGAGAGCATAGTTTCCATAATATTTTATAACTTGTGCTTTATCGGAGTTACATGTATGACATTGGACACAGTACAAGTTTTATATTAAGCGTGTTGGAGATACTGTGCAATAGCTTACAGGTAGTCTCTGTATGTTATCTGCATCTTTAGTGCTAGGTTAATACAGTTTACATTTTATGACAGTAGATGACGCTGTAACATATATCTATGTGTAGTCTCTGTTATACATTTTCAGCTGCATGTTGTGTTCCTGTACATTGGGGTGATCTCTATGACTCTTTTTGTCTATGTTATCCACCATGTAAGGTGACCTTCTTTTATTGCACTCATGCGCCAGTAAAGCCAGTTCCTGTTACAACACAAAAATACATTTCTCACCCGAATTGTTTTCTCACTTCCACTCCAGGGTGTCAGGAAGTCGTAAACAAATGGGTTAACTCTTGTCCAAAGGGTGGAGACTGCAAGATAAAAGTTGTGGTATCTCCCAGCCTATATATACTATATATTCTGACCAGCCATCATCTGTAACTTCTTAACAAACAGCTGAGTGCTCAATCTACCAGTATTGAAGAGCAGACACAAGCAAGCTCATAAACATAACCAAGATGCTCAACAAGAGAAAACAAGGGTAAACCACAGTCTCTCATACAAGGCAAGCACTGCCAGTACTAAGAACCATGCAACTTGGGAAGACATATCTTGACTTTCAGAAGGGAAAGCCAGTAAATGGATAAAGGCTGCAAAAGAAGAGATAAGATCCATGCATGACACCAAAACATGGACAGAACTACCACCTTGAATTAAAGCCATAGGCTGTAAATGTCCTTTTAAAGTGAAGTACAATGCATATTGCACAGTGGAGCGATACAAAGCAAGATTCATAGTCAAAACATATTCTCAAGAGTATGGAGAGCACAAGAATGAGACTTTTGCTCCAAACTTTTGCTAGTCAAACATGCTACAATTAGGACTTTGCTGACAGTAGCCGCCACAAGGAAGATGCAAGTGGACAACTTTGATGTGAAAACAGCATTTTTACATGGTGAGTTAAAGCATACCTCAAAAAAAGAAAGTTTAGTAAATTGCTTCCCTTCTTATAAACAGTGACATAAGCAGGTTGAGAGGGCTTAAAGTGGACCAACACCCAGGATTTTCACTATCCTGGGTGTTGGTCCACTTCCGCGGGGCACCCTGATCAGCTGTGTGAAACCCCCCAGAAAGCCCCAAAAACTCACCTGACCCCGCTCCCACGTTACTCGCTCCACCAATCACCGCCGACGGACAAGCGAGGTCCGTCGACGGACAAGGTGAGAGCGCCCGCCGCCACCTCTCGCGCATCCCTCTTACAGGGAGTGCGCCCGCGCCGGCCATTCACAAACGGCCGGCGCGGGTGCGTGCCCTGCTAGAGGGATGCGCGAGAGGTGGCGGCGGCCCACGCATGCGCCATTGGAACGAAGAACAGGTAGGATTTGCGGGCGTCCTGGGGGGTTTCAAACAGTGGGGCACCCCCGATCGAGGTGCCCCGCAGGCAGGGAGCTGATCGGCCCGGGAATCTTATAGATTCCCGGGCCGATCAGCGGTGGGTGTTGGTCCACTTTAACCCCAATGGCATAAAGATTATTTGCTCTTGAATTACATGGTGATGTTCATCTTGCCACACATTTGATAGTTCCGCTTACACATGAGAATTAGGAGGGTGCTGTGCCATCAGCAATTCACACCACACTGAGAGAGATATATGCCTCAGAAACAAGGAGAAGCTTGACTGTCATTTTCACACATGCAAGCACTGAATAAACAGCTAATGTAGCATAAGAAAACTGTGTGAGGAAAGCTGTTACAATGCATCTTTATAGTGGCAGCTGCTGAAAAACAGTCAGCCAGGGGATACAATGTATACAATGTATTTTATTCAATGATGAGTCATTACAGATGAAGGCTTACTGCTCCTGGCTAGAAATAAGAGAAAATTGCACAGAGCTATGAAGCTGTTTTGACTGAGAGACTCTGTTTTTCAGAATCAGCTTCTTCATGTGTGTGTAAAGATGGCCGTTGCCATGCATGCTTAAGAGTGCAGAATCTGCTTGCTTTTCCGAACATCTACATGGTGTTAATACCTCTCAATAAGATTATGCCACAAAGGAGCTTTAGGGGAGCAATTTACTAAGCTTTGATTTTTTGATTGGAGGTCCGCTTTAACAGAATACATCTACATGGAACAACCACCAGGATTCCAAGATGAACAAAGGCCATAACTAGTATGCAGACTTCAGAGGAGTATATATGGTCTAAAGCAAGCCACCAGAGCATGGGATATACTTACACATGAGGACTTTTAGAGGAGTAAAGCAGACCCCTGCCCCCTGCTTATACACAAAGAAACTGGCAGACAGATGGATCTATGTGCTTAGTTATGTGGACAAAATCCTGATTTGTTTTGAACAGGAAGATGATGAAGCCGAATACTGCAAACTCTGTGTCACAACCCGCTTACCTGCGCCGCATTCCAGCACGTGCACTGACGGGGATGCCGGCAGAGGAGGAGGAAGCGGAGGGGGGCGCGCTCGCAGCCGCCCGGCGCGGCCGCTGGAACACGAATTAAAGGGCCAATTAGCCCGGGGGGGGGGGGGGGTGGGGGGAGAACGCCCCTTGTAGGGACAGGGCCAATGAGCCCAAGGGAGTTGTTGGGCTATACGCCCTGTTCTGGCCCTGCTCCAATTACATTCCGAATTCTAGTGAGCACCAATCACACACCCATTTCCCCCATCTTCAATCATATCCTATAAAGGTTTCACCCCGTCAGTTATTCAGTGCCTGTGATAGTGCCTTGTACCTAGTTTGTCTTTTGAATTACTCTTCTTCGTTGATCTTCGTTGTCGACCCCTGCCTGAGCCGACCATTCTCTGTCTGATCTCTGTTGCCGACCCCTGCCTGAACCGAAGATTCTCTGTCTGATCTCCGTTGCTGACCCCTGCCTGAACCGACCCTTCTCTGTCTGATCTCTGTTGCCGACCCCTGCTTCGTACCCCGACCTCGAGCTGCCTCATCCTTCTGTACCGTCGCGATCTCTACCTACCCATTTTGACCTCTGGCCTGTCTTTGGACTTCCTAGAGAAACCAGTTCCAACAATTGGACTCGCTCTGATTCCGCTCTCGTCATTGGTTCTCCAGACCTCCAACCAGTAAGCTCCCATCCTTTGAGCCATTGAAGTCCTGGGGGCAACCGATCCCGGGCAGGCGTGTACTGCGTCCCGGCAAGCGGGGGCTCCTACAGGTGAAGCTGGCTGCGGAGATTGGGGGTTGAGGGCTTACCTGGAGGGTTGGAGTTACCTGAGCGTGACATTAGAGTACCCTGAGCGTGATACTCTGATTCTCAATCAGCATTTTGACCAACATTAGACCAAAGATCTTGGAAACATAAAGAATTACCTCAGCATTCAGAGAGAGGATGATGGCAGCTTTGTTATAACCAAAAGTACAAAATACAAGAAATTATTGAAACTTTTGGAATGAAAAATGTCAAACCAAAGCAATCGAGAAACTGCTGTACATTACTGTCACTACAAGGCCTGACATTGCAGCATCTATTGGAATTCTATGCAGAAAGGTTTCAGTGAGTCATTCACTATCTTAAAGGGACGTTGCACTACAAGCTAAGCTTACCAGCAAGTGATGGAAGCATGCTGATAGGATACATGGATACTGACTGGGCTGATGACACCAGTGACAGAAAATCTACCAGTGGCTACTTGTTTTTTCTATCAGGAGGTGCTATCTGTTGGACTATCAGAAACAGCCTGTCATCTACTGAAGCAGAGTATGTTGCAGCAGCCCAGGCAAGCCAAGAAGCTATATGACTAAGACTATGACTATTAACAGATGGATGTTATAGGACTTGCGCGGATGGAAAGGGTTAACTCAAGAACCAAGCACATTGATGTGAAGTTCCACTTTTTAAGGGAACTTCAAGATCATCTTAAGTTACTTTATTGCCCTACTGAGGGTATCACAGGAGATATCCTTATCAAGCCCCTAGCTGCTGAAAGACATTTGAGGCTTACAAAGAAGATGGCAACAGTTTACAGCTTGTCTCTGTATTTATTCTGCATCTGTATTGCTAGGTTTTATTACAGTTTACATTTTTTGACAGTAAATTACGCTGTTACATTTATCTATGTGTAATTTCTGTTGTACATTCTCTGCTGCATGTTATGTTTCCTATACATTGAGGTGATCTCTATGATTTCTTTTTCCTGTCTATGTTATCCACCATGTACCGGTGTTTCAGGACTATAAAACGTTGCTAGCAGCTCAGATCAAATAGCACAAACTCACTACCCCAATACTGTAGTCTACAAGCTCTGCTCTACAACACCATCAGGAGAAGCACCTCAGATCTTCCCAGCAGAAGACCACACCTCACTTTAACTATGGGGGTCATGCTAAATATTTGGTGATACTAGTGTGACTTGCAATTCAAAGCCTAAAACCCAGGCATACCGATGCCAATATTTTTTTTAAAGAATCATGAGGTTTCAGTGCAAGCTCCTCATAATTGGATGACATTAGAGATGAGCGAACTTTTGAAAAATTCGATTCGACTGATTCGCCGAATTTTCCGACAAAAATCGTTTCGACCCGAATAAATTCGCGACGAATCGCTATTAAAAACGGCTATTTCTGAGCCTCCTACAGCCTCAATAGGGTTGTAAACCATTCAGCCTTGCTGTAACACGCACAGGATGCGTGCTGGGTTAGTTAAATAATACTTTGAAGAAATATCACATGCAGATCAGAGGCATCGCTAATAGAATCGCAGAGCGGCACAATTGCAGAGAGTTGAAGTGGCATCACTATGAGGGGCAGAAGGAGCCCAAATATACACTGGAGTTGGCCTCAGGAGCCCAAAAATTGGATGAATCACACCCTGGAGTTGGCAGAAGTTGGCAGCAGCAGCAGCAGCAGGAGCCCAAATATACACTGGAGTTGGCTTCAGGAGCCCAAAAATTGGATGAATCACACCCTGGAGTTGGCAGAAGTTGGCAGCAGCAGCAGCAGGAGCCCAAATATACACTGGAGTTGGCCTCAGGAGCCCAAAAATTGGATGAATCACACCCTGGAGTTGGCAGGAGTTGACAGTAGCAGCAGCAGGAGCCCAAATATACACTGGAGTTGGCCTCAGGAGCCCAAAAATTGGATGAATCACACCCTGGAGTTGGCAGAAGTTGGCAGCAGCAGCAGCAGGAGCCCAAATATACACTGGAGTTGGCCTCAGGAGCCCAAAAATTGGATGAATCACACCCTGGAGTTGGCAGGAGTTGACAGTAGCAGCAGCAGGAGCCCAAATATACACTGGAGTTGGCCTCAGGAGCCCAAAAATTGGATGAATCACACCCTGGAGTTGGCAGAAGTTGGCAGCAGCAGCAGCAGGAGCCCAAATATACACTGGAGTTGGCCTCAGGAGCCCAAAAATTGGATGAATCACACCCTGGAGTTGGCAGAAGTTGGCAGCAGCAGCAGCAGGAGCCCAAATATACACTGGAGTTGGCTTCAGGAGCCCAAAAATTGGATGAATCACACCCTGGAGTTGGCAGAAGTTGGCAGCAGCAGCAGCAGGAGCCCAAATATACACTGGAGTTGGCCTCAGGAGCCCAAAAATTGGATGAATCACACCCTGGAGTTGGCAGGAGTTGACAGTAGCAGCAGCAGGAGCCCAAATATACACTGGAGTTGGCCTCAGGAGCCCAAAAATTGGATGAATCACACCCTGGAGTTGGCAGAAGTTGGCAGCAGCAGCAGCAGGAGCCCAAATATACACTGGAGTTGGCCTCAGGAGCCCAAAAATTGGATGAATCACACCCTGGAGTTGGCAGGAGTTGACAGTAGCAGCAGCAGGAGCCCAAATATACACTGGAGTTGGCTTCAGGAGCCCAAAAATTGGATGAATCACACCCTGGAGTTGGCAGGAGTTGACACCAGCAGCAGCAGGAGCCCAAATATACACTGGAGTTGGCTTCAGGAGCCCAAAAATTGGATGAATCACACCCTGGAGTTGGCAGAAGTTGGCAGCAGCAGCAGCAGGAGCCCAAATATACACTGGAGTTGGCCTCAGGAGCCCAAAAATTGGATGAATCACACCCTGGAGTTGGCAGAAGTTGGCAGCAGCAGCAGCAGGAGCCCAAATATACACTGGAGTTGGCTTCAGGAGCCCAAAAATTGGATGAATCACACCCTGGAGTTGGCAGGAGTTGACACCAGCAGCAGCAGGAGCCCAAATATACACTGGAGTTGGCTTCAGGAGCCCAAAAATTGGATGAATCACACCCTGGAGTTGGCAGAAGTTGGCAGCAGCAGCAGCAGGAGCCCAAATATACACTGGAGTTGGCCTCAGGAGCCCAAAAATTGGATGAATCACACCCTGGAGTTGGCAGAAGTTGGCAGCAGCAGCAGCAGGAGCCCAAATATACACTGGAGTTGGCTTCAGGAGCCCAAAAATTGGATGAATCACACCCTGGAGTTGGCAGGAGTTGACAGTAGCAGCAGCAGGAGCCCAAATATACACTGGAGTTGGCTTCAGGAGCCCAAAAATTGGATGAATCACACCCTGGAGTTGGCAGGAGTTGACAGCAGCAGTAGCAGGAGCCCAAATATACACTGGAGTTGGCCTCAGGAGCCCAAAAATTGGATGAATCACACCCTGGAGTTGGCAGGAGTTGACAGTAGCAGCAGCAGGAGCCCAAATATACACTGGAGTTGGCCTCAGGAGCCCAAAAATTGGATGAATCACACCCTGGAGTTGGCAGAAGTTGGCAGCAGCAGCAGCAGGAGCCCAAATATACACTGGAGTTGGCCTCAGGAGCCCAAAAATTGGATGAATCACACCCTGGAGTTGGCAGGAGTTGACAGTAGCAGCAGCAGGAGCCCAAATATACACTGGAGTTGGCCTCAGGAGCCCAAAAATTGGATGAATCACACCCTGGAGTTGGCAGAAGTTGGCAGCAGCAGCAGCAGGAGCCCAAATATACACTGGAGTTGGCCTCAGGAGCCCAAAAATTGGATGAATCACACCCTGGAGTTGGCAGAAGTTGGCAGCAGCAGCAGCAGGAGCCCAAATATACACTGGAGTTGGCCTCAGGAGCCCAAAAATTGGATGAATCACACCCTGGAGTTGGCAGGAGTTGACAGTAGCAGCAGCAGGAGCCCAAATATACACTGGAGTTGGCCTCAGGAGCCCAAAAATTGGATGAATCACACCCTGGAGTTGGCAGAAGTTGGCAGCAGCAGCAGCAGGAGCCCAAATATACACTGGAGTTGGCCTCAGGAGCCCAAAAATTGGATGAATCACACCCTGGAGTTGGCAGGAGTTGACAGTAGCAGCAGCAGGAGCCCAAATATACACTGGAGTTGGCCTCAGGAGCCCAAAAATTGGATGAATCACACCCTGGAGTTGGCAGAAGTTGGCAGCAGCAGCAGCAGGAGCCCAAATATACACTGGAGTTGGCCTCAGGAGCCCAAAAATTGGATGAATCACACCCTGGAGTTGGCAGAAGTTGGCAGCAGCAGCAGCAGGAGCCCAAATATACACTGGAGTTGGCCTCAGGAGCCCAAAAATTGGATGAATCACACCCTGGAGTTGGCAGGAGTTGACAGTAGCAGCAGCAGGAGCCCAAATATACACTGGAGTTGGCCTCAGGAGCCCAAAAATTGGATGAATCACACCCTGGAGTTGGCAGGAGTTGACAGCAGCAGCAGCAGGAGCCCAAATATACACTGGAGTTGGCCTCAGGAGCCCAAAAATTGGATGAATCACACCCTGGAGTTGGCAGGAGTTGACAGTAGCAGCAGCAGGAGCCCAAATATACACTGGAGTTGGCCTCAGGAGCCCAAAAATTGGATGAATCACACCCTGGAGTTGGCAGAAGTTGGCAGCAGCAGCAGCAGGAGCCCAAATATACACTGGAGTTGGCCTCAGGAGCCCAAAAATTGGATGAATCACACCCTGGAGTTGGCAGGAGTTGACAGTAGCAGCAGCAGGAGCCCAAATATACACTGGAGTTGGCCTCAGGAGCCCAAAAATTGGATGAATCACACCCTGGAGTTGGCAGAAGTTGGCAGCAGCAGCAGCAGGAGCCCAAATATACACTGGAGTTGGCCTCAGGAGCCCAAAAATTGGATGAATCACACCCTGGAGTTGGCAGAAGTTGGCAGCAGCAGCAGCAGGAGCCCAAATATACACTGGAGTTGGCCTCAGGAGCCCAAAAATTGGATGAATCACACCCTGGAGTTGGCAGGAGTTGACAGTAGCAGCAGCAGGAGCCCAAATATACACTGGAGTTGGCCTCAGGAGCCCAAAAATTGGATGAATCACACCCTGGAGTTGGCAGAAGTTGGCAGCAGCAGCAGCAGGAGCCCAAATATACACTGGAGTTGGCCTCAGGAGCCCAAAAATTGGATGAATCACACCCTGGAGTTGGCAGGAGTTGACAGTAGCAGCAGCAGGAGCCCAAATATACACTGGAGTTGGCCTCAGGAGCCCAAAAATTGGATGAATCACACCCTGGAGTTGGCAGAAGTTGGCAGCAGCAGCAGCAGGAGCCCAAATATACACTGGAGTTGGCCTCAGGAGCCCAAAAATTGGATGAATCACACCCTGGAGTTGGCAGAAGTTGGCAGCAGCAGCAGCAGGAGCCCAAATATACACTGGAGTTGGCCTCAGGAGCCCAAAAATTGGATGAATCACACCCTGGAGTTGGCAGGAGTTGGCAGCAGCAGCAGCAGGAGCCCAAATATACACTGGAGTTGGCTTCAGGAGCCCAAAAATTGGATGAATCACACCCTGGAGTTGGCAGAAGTTGGCAGCAGCAGCAGCAGGAGCCCAAATATACACTGGAGTTGGCTTCAGGAGCCCAAAAATTGGATGAATCACACCCTGGAGTTGGCAGGAGTTGACAGTAGCAGCAGCAGGAGCCCAAATATACACTGGAGTTGGCTTCAGGAGCCCAACAATTGGATGAATCACACCCTGGAGTTGGCAGAAGTTGGCAGCAGCAGCAGCAGGAGCCCAAAAAATGGCCTAAAGACATAAATATGTTTTGCACCATTTGGAAAGTGTAAAACGTGGCACCATGCTGAATCTAGTCGCATGCATCAGGCATTGGTGGGTGGAAATCCTGGCTGATCCATCCCTGATTCATTTTGACAAAGGTGAGTCTCTCCACATTTTTAGTTGACAGACGAGTTCTCCTCGCCGTAACTATGGCCCCCGCCGCACTAAACACCCGCTCAGATGGCACGCTACTTGCCGGGCAGGACAGCTTTTCCAGGGCAAACTCTGCTAGTTGCGGCCACAAATCAAGTTTGGCTGCCCAGAAGTCCAGCGGATCCTCAAGGTGTGTTGGCATGGTCATGTCAAAGTATGACATGACCTGCTGGTTCAGGTCCTGCTCCAGGTCTTCCTGCTGCTCATGAGTAGCCTCACTATGCGGGTGTAGAAAGCTACTCATTAGCGACTGAAGACTGAGGCTGCTGCTGCTGATGGAGCTTCTGCTGCTGCTGCTGCCAACCCCCCCAGCGGCCATGGCAGTGGAAGGTGAGCGCAGAGGTCCCCTCGAGTCAGACCTGCGAGAGTATGGACCATGGCGCAGATAGGCATCGGCCAACTGCCTACGTAGAATGTCTTTGTAGTAGTTGAGTTTGTCCTCCCTCTCGGTGGGTTTAAAAAATGCCCCCATTTTGTGCCGGAAGCGAGGGTCCAATAAGGTGGACAGCCAGAAGTCATCCCGCCGACAGATGGAAACAATTCTGGGGTCACTACGCAAGCATGTGAGCATGCTTCGTGCCATTTGCGCAAGTGACTCGGATGGACTACCTGTCTCCATCTCCACTGCATACTGCCACGGTGTGCCCGGGTCCTCTGTCTCTCCTTCCTCAAAAACCTCTAGCTCCTCTGGCTGCTCCTGCTCCTCCTCTCCTGTCCGCTGACTAGATAAACCAGCCATTTCGCCAAGCCTAAACTGTGTTTCGCTGGGCAACTCCTCCTCCTCCTCTTCCTCCTCCTCCTCCTCCAGTTCAGCTCCAACGGGGTTCATGTGGCCGTAAGATGTAAACGCCATGTCTCCAGTGCCCTGACCAGCCATGGTTTCCAACATGTGCTGTAGTACATGAAGCAGTGGAATCACGTCGTTCATCCCGTAATCCTGCCGACTGACAAATAAAGTGGCTTCCTCAAAGGGCCTGAGCAAACGGCAGGTGTCACGTATGAGCTGCCACTGGTTGACATTGAAGTTACACAGGGGAGTCCCCCTATCTGCTTGGATCATCAGGAAATCCGTGATGGCTTTTCTCTGTTCATATAATCGGTCCAACATGTGAAGGGTGGAATTCCAACGGGTGGAAACATCGCAAATCAGACTATGTTGGGGGATACCATTCTGACGCTGTAGCTCAAGAAGGGTGTGTTTGGCGGTGTAGGAGTGGCTGAAGTGCATGCAAAGTTTCCGTGAAGTTGTTAGGATGTCCTGCAGATGGGGGGAACACTTCAGAAACCGCTTGACAACCAGATTGAAGACGTGAGCCATGCAGGGGGCATGGGTCAGGCTTCCTTGGCGCAGCGCAGACAAAATGTTCTTCCCATTGTCGGTAACCATGATTCCCATTTTAAGTTTTCTCGGAGTAAGCCATGTTTGGATTTCCTGATGAATACATTTAAGCAGTTCCTCCCCTGTGTGACTCCGTTCGCCAAGACAAACCATGTGAAGCACTGCGTGACACCTCCGTGCCCTGCACACATGGTAGACTGGAGGGGCACTGAGACTTGAGCCTACAGTGGAGGGTGAGGAGATGGCGGAGGATGAGGAGGCCGAGTCGCACGGTGTCACAGGCCCAATGGGCAGAGAGCGCGGAGGCCGAAGCGGCGTGACCTGTCCAAGTTGCTGCTGCAAAGGGACCACATTCACCCAGTGGGCCGTAAACGACATGTACTGCCCCTGACCGTAGTTACAGCTCCAGATGTCGGCGCTGCCATGTATTTTGCTACACACCGACAGGCTCAAGGACTGGCCCACCTTCTGTTCAACAAAAGTGTGCAGCGCTGGTACTGCCTTCTTGGCAAAGAAATGACGGCTTGGGACTCTCCACCTCGGCTCGGCACAAGCCATCAGTTCTCTGAAAGGTGCAGATTCCACCACCTGAAAAGGGAGCGACTGCAGCACCAGCAACTTGGACAGGAGCACATTCAGCTTCTGCGCCGTAGGATGAGTGGGCGCATACTGCTGTCTCTTGGACATGGCTTCGCTGATGGATTGCTGGCGGGATGCATGACTTGGAGGAGGAGGAGCAGGAGCGACAGAGGATGGGTATGACGCACAGCTGCCTTCGGCTGAGGTGCTGGAGCCTTGGCTGGCAGAAATTGGGAGCTCACTTGGTGAGGAAGCAGACTGGACCACCCCTTGGGAGCCTCGGTTCTCCCAGGTCGTTTTATGGTGACGCATCATATGTTGACGCAGGGCCGTGGTGCCAACATTTGGACCCTGGCCACGCTTCACCTTTTGCCTACATATCTTGCATGTGGCCATGTTACCCTCCTGCGGATGCCTCAGGAAAAACTGCCACACTGCCGAGTAGCTACTTTTCCCACCCCCTGGCCTCACTGATTCACTGCTGCTGTTGCCAACTCCAGGAACCCCTGCTCCACTACCTCCCGATAAGGTAGACTGCCGCACAGCAGGTGCTCTACCCCGGCCCCGGCCCCGGCCGGCTCCAGCCTTTGGAATTGTGCCCCCATGCTGACTGCTACCACCTTGCTGCCTCAGCTGCTGACTCCGGGGCAACCTGCACCCCTCTTCTCCTGATGATGACGATGAAGCCCCTTCATCACCCGGCTCCCAAGTGCGATCGGCTTCATCGTCATCATCATCATCATCACCGAGTTGTGGCTGTACGTCACTGATGTTCGTGGATTCGTCAACAGTGTCTGGCGCAGGAGCTGGAACGCTCGCAGCACCCACGACACTGTCCACATCACTATTTGTCTGCCTAGCTAAAGAAGCCACCTCCATTTCTTGGCTGGGCAGTAGCTGCTGACTGTCCTCTATCTGATGGTCCTCCTCACTAAAGAGCGGAGCTGAACCCAAAGCATAGGATACGTCGCTGGGGGAGGGAACGGCGTAGGCCAGAGGCAATGGGAGGACAGGGACTGCTCTCGGGGCATGCCAACTCAGGGTTGTGTCAGAGGAACCTACCGACCCTAGACTGGGGGTCTCAGACGTAAGTTGTGATGATGTTGTTGATGAGCGCGTCAACCAATCTACCAGGGCAGATGCGTTACTGGTGGAGACCCGACCGCTAGCAGATACTGGCAGATTAGGTCTCTCAGCGTGACTCCTGCTGCTACTGGCCCCCAGTCTGATGCGAGCTCTGCCTGCGGAATCTTGGCCTCTGCCACTCCTCTTTTCACTTCCAGGCACTTGTCTGCCCGACATAGTCTAACTGGCGTGGTAGTAGGTGATATTTAAAAAAACCCCGGGCAGCGGTGGGTCTATATGAAACAGAATATAATGCACACCAAAAGTGAGCAGTAACACTCAGCCTCCAACAGGCCTGCTTAGTGTAAATAAGAGAGCTGCTTAGTGTAAATAAAGAGGGGTATGCTATGTTACAGAATGGGATGCCTCAACAGAAGTGCACCTGGCAGGCAGCAGTAAGCCTATGCCCAGCAAAAGTGTCTTATAATATAAATATAATAAGAGCAAATGCTTATATGGTCTTAAACAGAGGCTGCTTTAGTCACAGAATGGGATGCCCCAACAGGAATCGACCTGGCAGGGTCCAGTAGTGCTTTGGCCAGCAAAAGTGTCTTTATCAGGCCTAATTTCAAATATGATAAGAGCAAATGCTTATATGGTCTTAAACAGAGGCTGCTGTAGTCACAGAATGGGATGCCCTGGGCAGGAATGGACCTGGCAGGGTCCAGTAGTGCTTTGGCCAGCAAAAGTGTCTTTATCAGGCCTAATTTCAAATATGATAAGAGCAAATGCTTATATGGTCTTAAACAGAGGCTGCTTTAGTCACAGAATGGGATGCCCCAACAGGAATCGACCTGGCAGGGTCCAGTAGTGCTTTGGCCAGCAAAAGTGTCTTTATCAGGCCTAATTTCAAATATGATAAGAGCAAATGCTTATATGGTCTTAAACAGAGGCTGCTGTAGTCACAGAATGGGATGCCCCGGGCAGGAATGGACCTGGCAGGGTCCAGTAGTGCTTTGGCCAGCAAAAGTGTCTTTATCAGGCCTAATTTCAAATATGATAAGAGCAAATGCTTATATGGTCTTAAACAGAGGCTGCTGTAGTCACAGAATGGGATGCCCTGGGCAGGAATGGACCTGGCAGGGTCCAGTAGTGCTTTGGCCAGCAAAAGTGTCTTTATCAGGCTAATTTCAAATATGATAAGAGCAAATGCTTATATGGTCTTAAACAGAGGCTGCTGTAGTCACAGAATGGGATGCCCCGGGCAGGAATGGACCTGGCAGGGTCCAGTAGTGCTTTGGCCAGCAAAAGTGTCTTTATCAGGCCTAATTTCAAATATGATAAGAGCAAATGCTTATATGGTCTTAAACAGAGGCTGCTGTAGTCACAGAATGGGATGCCCTGGGCAGGAATGGACCTGGCAGGGTCCAGTAGTGCTTTGGCCAGCAAAAGTGTCTTTATCAGGCCTAATTTCAAATATGATAAGAGCAAATGCTTATATGGTCTTAAACAGAGGCTGCTGTAGTCACAGAATGGGATGCCCCGGGCAGGAATCGACCTGGCAGGGTCCAGTAGTGCTTTGGCCAGCAAAAGTGTCTTTATCAGGCCAAATTTCAAATATGATAAGAGCAAATGCTTATATGGTCTTAAACAGAGGCTGCTGTAGTCACAGAATGGGATGCCCTGGGCAGGAATGGACCTGGCAGGGTCCAGTAGTGCTTTGGCCAGCAAAAGTGTCTTTATCAGGCCTAATTTCAAATATGATAAGAGCAAATGCTTATATGGTCTTAAACAGAGGCTGCTGTAGTCACAGAATGGGATGCCCTGGGCAGGAATGGACCTGGCAGGGTCCAGTAGTGCTTTGGCCAGCAAAAGTGTCTTTATCAGGCCTAATTTCAAATATGATAAGAGCAAATGCTTATATGGTCTTAAACAGAGGCTGCTTTAGTCACAGAATGGGATGCCCTGGGCAGGAATGGACCTGGCAGGGTCCAGTAGTGCTTTGGCCAGCAAAAGTGTCTTTATCAGGCCTAATTTCAAATATGATAAGAGCAAATGCTTATATGGTCTTAAACAGAGGCTGCTTTAGTCACAGAATGGGATGCCCTGGGCAGGAATGGACCTGGCAGGGTCCAGTAGTGCTTTGGCCAGCAAAAGTGTCTTTATCAGGCTAATTTCAAATATGATAAGAGCAAATGCTTATATGGTCTTAAACAGAGGCTGCTGTAGTCACAGAATGGGATGCCCCGGGCAGGAATGGACCTGGCAGGGTCCAGTAGTGCTTTGGCCAGCAAAAGTGTCTTTATCAGGCTAATTTCAAATATGATAAGAGCAAATGCTTATATGGTCTTAAACAGAGGCTGCTGTAGTCACAGAATGGGATGCCCCGGGCAGGAATGGACCTGGCAGGGTCCAGTAGTGCTTTGGCCAGCAAAAGTGTCTTTATCAGGCCTAATTTCAAATATGATAAGAGCAAATGCTTATATGGTCTTAAACAGAGGCTGCTGTAGTCACAGAATGGGATGCCCCAACAGGAATCGACCTGGCAGGGTCCAGTAGTGCTTTGGCCAGCAAAAGTGTCTTTATCAGGCCTAATTTCAAATATGATAAGAGCAAATGCTTATATGGTCTTAAACAGAGGCTGCTGTAGTCACAGAATGGGATGCCCCAACAGGAATCGACCTGGCAGGGTCCAGTAGTGCTTTGGCCAGCAAAAGTGTCTTTATCAGGCCTAATTTCAAATATGATAAGAGCAAATGCTTATATGGTCTTAAACAGAGGCTGCTGTAGTCACAGAATGGGATGCCCTGGGCAGGAATGGACCTGGCAGGGTCCAGTAGTGCTTTGGCCAGCAAAAGTGTCTTTATCAGGCTAATTTCAAATATGATAAGAGCAAATGCTTATATGGTCTTAAACAGAGGCTGCTGTAGTCACAGAATGGGATGCCCCGGGCAGGAATGGACCTGGCAGGGTCCAGTAGTGCTTTGGCCAGCAAAAGTGTCTTTATCAGGCCTAATTTCAAATATGATAAGAGCAAATGCTTATATGGTCTTAAACAGAGGCTGCTGTAGTCACAGAATGGGATGCCCTGGGCAGGAATGGACCTGGCAGGGTCCAGTAGTGCTTTGGCCAGCAAAAGTGTCTTTATCAGGCCTAATTTCAAATATGATAAGAGCAAATGCTTATATGGTCTTAAACAGAGGCTGCTGTAGTCACAGAATGGGATGCCCCGGGCAGGAATCGACCTGGCAGGGTCCAGTAGTGCTTTGGCCAGCAAAAGTGTCTTTATCAGGCCTAATTTCAAATATGATAAGAGCAAATGCTTATATGGTCTTAAACAGAGGCTGCTGTAGTCACAGAATGGGATGCCCTGGGCAGGAATGGACCTGGCAGGGTCCAGTAGTGCTTTGGCCAGCAAAAGTGTCTTTATCAGGCCTAATTTCAAATATGATAAGAGCAAATGCTTATATGGTCTTAAACAGAGGCTGCTGTAGTCACAGAATGGGATGCCCTGGGCAGGAATGGACCTGGCAGGGTCCAGTAGTGCTTTGGCCAGCAAAAGTGTCTTTATCAGGCCTAATTTCAAATATGATAAGAGCAAATGCTTATATGGTCTTAAACAGAGGCTGCTTTAGTCACAGAATGGGATGCCCTGGGCAGGAATGGACCTGGCAGGGTCCAGTAGTGCTTTGGCCAGCAAAAGTGTCTTTATCAGGCCTAATTTCAAATATGATAAGAGCAAATGCTTATATGGTCTTAAACAGAGGCTGCTTTAGTCACAGAATGGGATGCCCTGGGCAGGAATGGACCTGGCAGGGTCCAGTAGTGCTTTGGCCAGCAAAAGTGTCTTTATCAGGCTAATTTCAAATATGATAAGAGCAAATGCTTATATGGTCTTAAACAGAGGCTGCTGTAGTCACAGAATGGGATGCCCCGGGCAGGAATGGACCTGGCAGGGTCCAGTAGTGCTTTGGCCAGCAAAAGTGTCTTTATCAGGCCTAATTTCAAATATGATAAGAGCAAATGCTTATATGGTCTTAAACAGAGGCTGCTTTAGTCACAGAATGGGATGCCCTGGGCAGGAATGGACCTGGCAGGGTCCAGTAGTGCTTTGGCCAGCAAAAGTGTCTTTATCAGGCTAATTTCAAATATGATAAGAGCAAATGCTTATATGGTCTTAAACAGAGGCTGCTGTAGTCACAGAATGGGATGCCCCGGGCAGGAATGGACCTGGCAGGGTCCAGTAGTGCTTTGGCCAGCAAAAGTGTCTTTATCAGGCCTAATTTCAAATATGATAAGAGCAAATGCTTATATGGTCTTAAACAGAGGCTGCTTTAGTCACAGAATGGGATGCCCTGGGCAGGAATGGACCTGGCAGGGTCCAGTAGTGCTTTGGCCAGCAAAAGTGTCTTTATCAGGCTAATTTCAAATATGATAAGAGCAAATGCTTATATGGTCTTAAACAGAGGCTGCTTTAGTCACAGAATGGGATGCCCTGGGCAGGAATGGACCTGGCAGGGTCCAGTAGTGCTTTGGCCAGCAAAAGTGTCTTTATCAGGCCTAATTTCAAATATGATAAGAGCAAATGCTTATATGGTCTTAAACAGAGGCTGCTTTAGTCACAGAATGGGATGCCCTGGGCAGGAATGGACCTGGCAGGGTCCAGTAGTGCTTTGGCCAGCAAAAGTGTCTTTATCAGGCTAATTTCAAATATGATAAGAGCAAATGCTTATATGGTCTTAAACAGAGGCTGCTTTAGTCACAGAATGGGATGCCCTGGGCAGGAATGGACCTGGCAGGGTCCAGTAGTGCTTTGGCCAGCAAAAGTGTCTTTATCAGGCTAATTTCAAATATGATAAGAGCAAATGCTTATATGGTCTTAAACAGAGGCTGCTGTAGTCACAGAATGGGATGCCCCAACAGGAATCGACCTGGCAGGGTCCAGTAGTGCTTTGGCCAGCAAAAGTGTCTTTATCAGGCCTAATTTCAAATATGATAAGAGCAAATGCTTATATGGTCTTAAACAGAGGCTGCTTTAGTCACAGAATGGGATGCCCTGGGCAGGAATGGACCTGGCAGGGTCCAGTAGTGCTTTGGCCAGCAAAAGTGTCTTTATCAGGCCTAATTTCAAATATGATAAGAGCAAATGCTTATATGGTCTTAAACAGAGGCTGCTGTAGTCACAGAATGGGATGCCCTGGGCAGGAATGGACCTGGCAGGGTCCAGTAGTGCTTTGGCCAGCAAAAGTGTCTTTATCAGGCCTAATTTCAAATATGATAAGAGCAAATGCTTATATGGTCTTAAACAGAGGCTGCTTTAGTCACAGAATGGGATGCCCTGGGCAGGAATGGACCTGGCAGGGTCCAGTAGTGCTTTGGCCAGCAAAAGTGTCTTTATCAGGCTAATTTCAAATATGATAAGAGCAAATGCTTATATGGTCTTAAACAGAGGCTGCTGTAGTCACAGAATGGGATGCCCCGGGCAGGAATGGACCTGGCAGGGTCCAGTAGTGCTTTGGCCAGCAAAAGTGTCTTTATCAGGCCTAATTTCAAATATGATAAGAGCAAATGCTTATATGGTCTTAAACAGAGGCTGCTTTAGTCACAGAATGGGATGCCCTGGGCAGGAATGGACCTGGCAGGGTCCAGTAGTGCTTTGGCCAGCAAAAGTGTCTTTATCAGGCTAATTTCAAATATGATAAGAGCAAATGCTTATATGGTCTTAAACAGAGGCTGCTTTAGTCACAGAATGGGATGCCTCACAGCAGACTTAAGATCAGTTCAGTATATATGCACAGTTAGTTACTATAAGCAGCCTGAAAACGCTAACAAAGGCTGGATGAAAAAAAAAAAATCTCCCTGTCAGCCAGCTCCGTTTTTCCTACCTTTCCCTGGCTTTCTGTCTGTCTCCTGTCTGTCTCCTGCCTGTCTCCTGCCTGTCTCCTGCCTGTCCCTGTCTGTCCCTGTCTCCAGCCTGTCTAACTGCCTCAGCTACACAGCGTTCTGTCTGTCTGTCACGAATGCAATAGAGAAATGAGGAAAAGCAAGATGGCCGCCGTTAAATACCGCTGTGTGACGTCACCGGGCTTGCTGGCTGCTGATAGGCTGCATGTGACTGCCCCAGCTTGCACTGGCGCGGGATACATGTCCAGACATGTCCCGTCCGCCATCTTAGAATGCCTGTAAATGTAAATGAATGGATGTTAAAGGAAAACTTCGAGTGATCGAATCGCGGGGAAATTCGGATTCGATCCGAATCGAATTTTTCCTGAAATTCGGATCGAATCCGGGTTCGTCCGGATCGATTCGCTCATCCCTAGATGACATATCTGAATTCTGCATACGTATGCTTCATATAGTTTTAGAGGGGGTAGAGACCACGTTATGGAGAACTTGGGTCCAGAACCATATCAAACAACATTGTTTGTACCTACTGGGTGCTTAGAATCTGACTAAGTTGATTGACACCAGAATCAGTGTACTACGACTTTCCAGCAAAAAGTGAGGCTCCATAAAATCTTTTGGGAGTTTTTGAGCTGATGGCTGAAGGGCAGAAGCTGCAACCCCTCTGCAATAAGGTACCTGACATTTATCTGCTCATTTTGATTGTACCTACTCACTTGTAATTCCATTCAGACCTGTATATAATTTACTTGTTACATGTATATAGTTTGTCTAATGTGCACTTAAAGCAATTCAATATGTAAATGAATCTTGGGCTGCACTTTTATCTTGATCCAAAACCTTGATCCAGAAATCATCCGCGTTTTCTCGTTTATATGATATGCTACTATGGCTGGCATCCGACCCAATATAAACCTACTAACGGACCGGGCTTGTATCTCAGAGAGCTGGTGGCATATTGCGGGCTGGCATGGTTCCCTTCACTGGTGCCAGTAAAGGAGTCCTACGGCTAGTTAGGGTCACTGAACCTATATTAAATGAAAATGTATGATGTGATTACAGTGACAGTGACTGGGACACATGATATGGGTTTCCTCACACTGACCAAGTTGTTTCCTGACTCACAATGAACTATGTGCTAGAGCTGTTCAGGGTGTGCAGGGCAGGGGCCCACCAGTGCAATACCACTTTGCAGTACTAACCACAGAACATCTAACTGTTCCCTTTATTCTGGTTAAAAATTAAAAGCATTAAAGATCGAGTTCTGTAAAAAGAGTCTTTTAAAACAGAAGGTATTCATGTGGCACATCTCAAAGAATGCCAGGATTACACATCATTCATTGCGAGGAGCCGGGTCTCTTTGCTTATAGTTGTATCAGGGATGAGGAGTGTAGCACCATACAGGTAGTAACAAGCCACCTTTAAGAGATCACTCATGTTATGCTAAATAAGCTAAAATGGATGCTCAGTGATCAGCAGTTCTGAGTGATTGGAATAATAAAGAGACATAAAGAGATGACTTGCATAGCTTCGGAAAGTGCTTTTGTTCCTTTTACATTTTTGAAAAGTGGGTTCAATTAGCCAAATATATTAAGCCTAACATGCATTTCCCAAAGGATACTTTCTACTACACTAAGCATTGTCAATCTTGTCCCCTGGTGTGACATCTAAATGTACTACCCTGTCTCACAGCAATCAGCAACTTGCCAGGATGCTAGAGTCCAAGTATAAAAGCAGGTTCCTCTGTGGGGAAGGACAAGAGCTTTTGCTGAACCCATGCCCTGCTGTAATTTCCCATGCATTTGATTGTTGGGGTGTCAAAGCATCTCCTACCTTCTTGATCTCTGCTGCATCTCTCTGTTTGAAATAGCTCTTTCTTTTGGCTTGAACAAGTTATCTAAAATAGAAAAAAACACTCCTTGAATAATTCATAAAAGCCCTGAATATAACAACTCACTTTTTAATGACAATTACACAGTTTTGAGGGTTTCTTTGTAGGATTTTATTTTTTAGGCTTACCGAAATATAACAAAACAGCTGCAATCACACAATTTGAGTTTTAAGCTTTCCACCTCCAGCTGCTAGATTTATTTTCCATAATTTTCTATGCTGGGTAATTTGGGGATTTTAATTATTTCCTATTAAAAAAAACCTAACAGCACATCTTCTAGACTGTAAGCTCATAAGGACAAGGCTCTCGCTCCGATTGTATTCTGTTTTCACAGCATCCTCTTTGTACTTTGTGGCACGTATGTTTGTGGTTTGTACTATGTACAGTATGTTTTACCCTGTCTGCAGTGGCTGTTTTAAGCAGGGGACATGACACCTCACAAGAAGCATACCTCTCAACTTTTTAAAATGGGAAGGAGGATTGGCACGTGCAGAGCAGGGTCCTGGTCACCAGGGATCTTAAAGACTCACTGATTTATTTTTCCAAATTCTGATGTCCCTTTGTGTGAAATGCTCAAGATTGCCTACTATACCCACCTGCTCATGCTCTATTCAGCTTTACTAAGCTGGCTCTGATGTCAGCTCTAATGTCAGAGTGGCTTAGTAAAGCTGAATGGAGCACTAGGCAGTGATTGGAGAAGAGCATGTGATTGCACCATGGGATCACCAGCAATGTAACAATTACTGGCATTCCAAGGGGGTTTCACCCCAAAAATGGGATGCCCTGCTGAAGAGGAACAGTTATAAGGATAGTGAGAATCCTGGTGATTGTTCCTCTTCAACCCTCGCATCATCCCATCTTATGCACGATAAGCTAGGTTTATTTACAGTTACCTGTGTTGCACTGCATTGTGGGTCAGCCCTTTAGTACTCACCACCACATCCAGATCCTTGTCATTCTCCCTTCTCTGCTGCTGATTGCCCTCTGCTACTTCCTGCCCCGGTCTGGTCCTCTAGTTTTTACAGTCTTTTTGCTGCTGCCGAGCCTTCTGCTAGCTTAGGTCAGAGGTGCGGGTTTTTGGCCACGGAGAGGGGTTAGGTGAGTGATAGAGGACAGCAGCAGGGGGTGAAGGACTAAGTGAGTGGTAGAGGACAGTGGCAGGGGATGGAGGGGTTAGGTGAGCAGTAGATGACAGAAGTAGGGTTGGAGGGGTTAGGTAAGTGGTGGAGGACAGTGGCAGTGGGTGGAGGGGGTAGGTTAGTAGTAGAGGACAGCGGCTGGGGGTGGAGCAGTTTGCTGAGCAGTAGAGGACAGTGGCAGAGGGTGGAGGGGTTAAGCAGTAGGAGAGGGGAGGTTAGGTAAGTGGCAGAGGACAGTGGCAGGGGAGGAGGGGTGGTGAGTAGTAGAGGAGAGTGGTAGGGGGTGAAGGAGATAGTTAAGTGGTAGAGGACAGGGGCATGGAGTGGAGGGGTTAGGTAAGTGGAAGAGGACAGCGGCAGGAGGTGGAGGGGATAGAAGAGTGGTTACATGGCATAGCATACAGCATTGATTGGACAGGAGCCCATGCGTGTGCTGTGGAACTGTCAGAAAGGTGACTTTTTATTGCAATTGGGCCTTAATGAAAAGGTAGATTTGAGCCCATGTATCTAATTATCATCCCATATATTGTATGTGAGTAGGAAGTCTTTTCTTTATTGGCATTATATTTTCAAGTAGTTTTCCTGCAGTATGAACTTGGAGCTGTACATTGTATAGACCTCCCCCCCCCCCCCGCGTCTGTCTATAATTACTCCCCAGTACGGCGCCCCAGATTAAAATAGTGCTAAATATATACTGTATAAACAGTAATGATAATAATAAGTTCAGCAGTGTAATTAGGAGAAAAACTACATCCTGCAATGCAAACTGCAAATGCAAGTACAATGTGACAGGAAAATGGAGTTCTAGGTGGAAGTGAAACTCTATGAGAAAAACGTGTGGAGGTCCAATGTGATAAATGTAATACAATCACTATGACTTGCCATTAGGAAAGTCCTCTTTTTGGGCTAGTTAGGGTCAGTTGGGCGGCACACAGACCCACCTTACCCAGAGCCTGTGGTGGAATGTACTCTCTGCTGTAGGTTTGCTGGTGCTTCTAAAACCCACTCTACTCCCTGTTTCCCAAGTCTCTCCCCAGCAATTTACCCCAGCCCATTATCTTTCCCTGCAATGCTCAGGGTAGTGACTGTCTGGATGTAAAGTCACAGTGACAGAAGTGGCCATATCCATCGCTGCCCATGATATATCCTGCCCTTAGCAACATTCGTTGATTGGCTGGAAAGAACATTGGGCCTGAGACCGGCCATAGTTGACTTACCACTTCCGCATTGTCTCGCTGCCTGCTGTAATTCTAGAGCTCGCAAGATAAGTGGGCAAGCATGGTGCCACATGAACAAATTTATTTTGCTCTTTGTGTTTAGTAATCATTGGAAAGGAGAGACGTAAGCAGTAATGGAGGTGGTGGCATTGGACAATCCATACTGTATATATTGACAGGCATCAGCAAGCTCAGTAAATAACACATACTGTACACCCCATACTGACACATACAGAGTGATTTTATCATAATCAGGGTGCAGTTAATCACAGGAATGGTTTGGTTTCTGCTTTACAGGTGGGATGTAATTTTTATTTTTTTTGGATCACAATGCAGCAGAAGGGTGTAATTATGATAAGTGATTCTATTTAGAGGCAGCTCAGGTAGTTAAAGCTTTAAGGTCTGATTACTCGAGAATTATTGCTTGATAAAATGACATCTTAAGTTCCCAGTTGCAATTCTATGTGCAAATGAAGTGTGGAATATATTAAGTTGTTTTCTTGCTTGCTTGCAGTGCATTATGCTCATACCTTGAAGCTATAATAATAGCACTATCGTCTATGGACAGGACAAGCTAGGTGCATCCTCATTAGGATGTGAGGACAGTACTGGGTGAAACACAAGACCATTGTTATGTTAAGACATTCATGGAGCTGAAAACAAATACAAAAAACAAATATACAGTATTTGAAAAATGTGTGACGCTTCATCAACAAGCCTCTTGTTTAAAGAGAGAGTCCACTAAAAAAATTAATACTCACTTCCCAGTCTGATCTGGTCCAAATAATCTTGTTCTGAAACAAAAGTAATATATATATATATATATATATATATATATATATATATATATATAATTTGGTTTGCTCATCCTCGCTTTTTTTCTGTTTCCACAAAATATACAGAGAGCGGCAACAAAGAACCGTATATTGAATAAGAGATTTATGGTGTGGTTGGGCAAATTTGAAAATGCCAATGAAGCTTGTGAGCAAAGTACCATTTTAATTGTAAAAATAAATCTGCCACCATAATTTGAAATAGCAGGTTAGTTAATACTCTGCTGTCCATGAAATGTGTTGCTATAATATTTATTTATATATCATGGAAATAAAGAATAAAATGTCATTCCCTTTGCATCTGTCCTCTCTATTGTCCAGATGCCATCCCATTGTAAGCTCAGCTTTTATACAGGGTGTGCAAGCGCTTGGGTAGAGTCATGTCTCACATTGCCATCCACCTGCTAATTGAACTGGTAATTGTTGACCATGACCAGCAGTATTGTGTTGTACTATAAAAGGGTAAAACAGATGTAATTACAAGACTGTTGTTTTGCCACAAGAGGCCGCTGTTTCCCCCACACAGCTAAGCCACTGCTGGAACTTGCAAAAGGAAAAGGATATGACTCAGGTTTTAGCTGTGAAGAATAAGGAGGAAGTAGGGACACCTCCATCTTGTGAGAACAGAGAAAGACTGTGTGAAAGGGTCCTGTGTGTTCTGAGGAGACCAGCCTTGCAGCAGAGAGGGGCTTTCCTGTATCCTGATCCTTGCCAGAAGCAGAGAATTTCTTCCAGGATGACTGTTGAGAGGGGTGTAACGATGCTGGCCTGCGGTGCCTCATGGTTATGGAAGAGACGTGTTGCACCAGACCCGTGTCAGAAAAACATGCATGCATACCAGAGCAGACTGTGACTAGGCCTGTTAGCTAGTTAGATAGGTGTTGCATAAGCCACATGTGCTTTCCCTGTTTGCTACCTGGATTCTATAGCTTAAAGGAACATTTCGCCTGGGAGAGCTGACAACTGTGTCACTTCCACATTCTCGGTCAGCGTATTGCTCAGGAACAACACTTTTTTTATGGTTTTCTGGACTAGTGTTAGGGAGGGAAGTTGTTTTTATTGTATTGTAAGTTTATAAGATTCTAAGCTGCTGTGCTGTACCGCTGATGACCCTGCATTGAGCACCTACGCAATCATTCATTTTAGCAACAGGATATTAACAGGTATGGTGGGGGCGTTCTGGTGCACCAGCTAAAAGGTAAATTACAGAAACTTTTCTTAAAGTGGACCAACACCCAGGATTTTGACTATCCTGGGTTTTGGTCCACTTCCCCCCACTATGTGAAACCCCCCAGATCGCAAGATAGAACTCACATCACCCCGCTCCTACGGTGCATGCGCGGCGCTCGTCCAATCAGCGCGCTCGGAGCCGCTGAGGTATGCGACGTCTTACCTCAGAGGCTTCGAGCACGCTGGCGGCTGCATATCGCGCTTCCCTCTAACGGGGAGCGCGCCAGCCATTCACAAATGGCCAGCGCAGGCTCGCGCCCTGCTAGAGAGAAGTGTGAGATGCGGCCTGCGCATGCGCCGTTGGACCGGGATCCAGGTAAGTGCAGCGGACGTCCTAGGGGGGTTTCACACAGCGGGGCATCCCGATTTTGGGGGCCCCACGGGGAGGGATCAGATCGGCCCGGGAATCTTATAGATTCCCGGGCCGATCCTGCTGGGTGTTGGTCCACTTTAATATCCAATAAGGGTCCTCTGGCTGTGAGACACAGGGGTTCTCAGCCGAGGCTGAGTGTATATAATCACATTTATTGTTTACCATAATTGTTTTTGGGAGTGTATTTGATATCTCATTACAGTAAAGGTTTGATATACAAACGCTGGTGTCAGTGTCGCTTTCCTCGTTAGTGGCTTCGCTGTATCCTGGGGAGCCCACACCAGTACACGGCTTACAGTACCATATTCGAAGCTGTAGAAAGTGAAGAAATTGGGCGATACTAACTGACTATATGTATGGTAAGCTTTCCATTAAACTTAGTTCTCTTCATCAGACATCATGCCTGATGAAGAGAACTGTGTTTCCTAGAAAGCATACCATAAATATAATCAGTTAGCCTGAAAAGGTATTGCCTAATTTCTTTACTTTCTACATGAGGACCAGGAAAGATTAATATTAAAATTAAGATGAAATAAAAGATTCAGCATTTTACACAAGTCTATTCTACATCTAATACAGTAGTGCATAGCTGCTCCTTTTGCCCTTTGGCAAGTAATCTCTTACTAACTTGGCTCAGATGGAAGCAGAGCAGAGCGCCAGAGGCACCGGAACAAGAGCAGGACCCCTGGCACAGAATATTAACTCGGAATAGGAAATTAGAGCAGAACATGGAACTTGGACCAGGAAAAGGCAGAAAAAACATGAACCTGCACCCAACATAGGGAAATAGACCAGGAGCACATATATAGAATAATGACAAGCATGAACTAGAAAATTAAAAGTAGCACAGAGCAAATCAAAAAATGAGGTTGGTACCACCAGATCAGCATAGTGGAGCATTTAAAAAGGACCAGCATTTTAGACTAAATAGGTGTTGGTCCCAGCAAATGGGGGGTGGTTCTCCCAATTTGTATGTCCTCCCCGTACACTGCTACCAGCCCCAGATAATCTTACCTGCTCCTTGTTGCACAGGCAAAATGCAGAAAAAAATGCCATCTGTACTATTAACAGGTGGGGGCCTTTCCATCCAGAGGATGTGTCTGGGGTGTTCCGAAAAGTATCAGGGACCCCCTACCTGAACTGCTGAAGTGCTAATAAAAGGGGTGCTTGCCCTAAGAAAGAAACCTGTGACTGAGTGGCCTTTGAATTGATTACCTCCCTGAGTCCAGACCTGCCTTGGAGAACTGCTTGTCAGTGAACCTGGGTGAGTACTACCTCCCCGGGTCTTTAAACCTCCAGTTAATCGTCCCATTGGGTCTTCCCTGTCTATATGTATTTCCTTCCCTTGTGAGGGCATCCCAAAGTCACCCAGGGTGCCATTTCAAGGTGGTACCACATGCAAAAGCAAAGCTTCCAGTCTTTTGGGGTTGTAAAGCTGGGGACAATTGGTTAGTGTGACTATAGTAAACAATACCACTGGCACACCCTCTTGTAAACTTCTATAGATTTATTCTACTGTATATGTTTGAAGTAGAACATATTGGGGCCTCCTGAACCCTTCCTCAGAAAAGGTGTCCCTGAAACATTAACCTACACACATATTGGCATTCTGCTACAGTTACTCCATGTACAGACCATATGGTCAGTTGAGTAAAATCCCATCATAAATGTCTACAGTCCTACATTAAACTAACACATTTTTAATATTATTATTTCTGTTGCTGAGGATCAGCTTGTCAGCTTTATCTCATGCCTGCATTACCATGCAATCACACTTAATTCATTATGGACCCTGTGTATTTGGGTTCATTTATAGCTAATGAGTACACTTCACCTTAAAGCCCAGAATGCAGAAAGGACCAGCACTCCAAGTAGAAATTCATTATAGTGTATTGTTATAGTTCACCTTAAAGCCATGCACATAAATGATGTATGGCACATCTTCCATCTATTGCAGGTCTGCAGCATTGAGTTAGCATCCTGCATGAAAGAGCAACTTGAAACTGTATGTGAAGAATAGTCATTCCAGAATCCACTGCTTCTACTGGCTGCAAGCTCCCTGAGTGATAATTATAAGGGGTGTTTGGTCTTGCTCACTACTGTACTAAGTTGATGATCTCTGTTTGAGTAAATAGATTTCGGTAATCTATAAATCTATCGTTCTCTGACAATGAAAACAACAGTTCAGCTGCTTACAGTCATGTTTTAGCTACTTTGCAGCTACTGTACATGCATAGTGCCTCCTACCACCGATAATGTCAACTAGAACTACAGAGATGTCATTCTGACCCATTCCTGCAGGGTGATTTTTCTCCAGTCCTGCACTTCCCAATTCGGGAATCGGGGAGGCCGATTCATTAACAGCGGCAGGTAGCGACAGTTGAGCGACTGTAGCGGCATTTTCAGAGTGCTCGCTAGTAGTCGCTGTGCTTGGCCATTGTTCGGTAGTTGATAGCGACTCAGTCGGTTTGCCATAATGTTGAATATTGGGTGAGGAGTCGCTATTTGACAGGTTCCGCGCTGTATGGGAGTGCATGATAGCGACTGGTCAGAGGCTCAGAGCGACCAGCTTCCACCATATTCATTAACAAATCACGCTCAAAAAATTCTCGCGCTGTAAAATGCATGTTTAAACCCCAGAGCGCTGGCGGCAATGGGTTAAAAGTAGTTTTTTAACCCCCAAACAACCATATTTTTGGAAACCAAAAAAAAAAAGTTTTTCAAATAATTTTGTAATATGAATACATTAATATCAGACCTGTAATATCAATTCTGTACTTTTTTTTTTTACCTTTTCACATAAAAAAAAAAAAAAAAAAAAAAATAATAACAATTAATTATGAATATTTAAAGATTGTTCCATTGAAATGCATTGGAGAGCGCCAGGTAGCGAGAGGTCATACCTTTCGCTGTTCAAGGTCGGACGCTGGCGCTGTGGGCTGAGGCTGGAATAATGATGAATGAGTCGCTATCTGGCGCTATCTCAGTCGCTAAGCAGGATTGGCTTGATAAATGTGTGATTGTGGTGGGGACTGTGCGACAAGCACAATTTTCTAGCATTTTTGTGTCAGGTAAGTGTTTGCATTTGAAAAGCGATTGTTAAAACGATTGCCCTAGAAATCCTGAAAATAATCAGGCCACACTGGTAGAAGATCCAGTTTTCATTTCCTGTAGTGCAAAACTACTCCAAAACTTGGAGTGTTTGTACAATTTGTACAATTTGGATGGAAAGACTCTCCATTGCTCATGTGTCCATTTGAGATGGAGATGCTCTCCAGTGCACAAGTGGCCATTTGAGGTGGAGAGGCTCTCTGGTGGTGCTTAAGTGGCCATTTGGTGTGGACTTTTCCAAAGACTCCAGGGCGGGGCAGTGCACTAGATGATCCGCTTATCTTACTGCCCCTCCGGTGCTCCTGATCTTACACAGCACCAGTTGTCATGTGTGCATGGTCTGTGTATGGCCAGGAATGTCCACTGGTCAAAGTTACTTGAAGCCCAGGGAATTGCAGAAGTATCTACAGTTTGGTCACTTTTCAATGAAAAGCTTCTCCTGTAAACTGCTCTATCGATTTTGTCTAATGCTTTACATTCTGCTTTTGAGCCGTGATGTGACATTCCTGTGTCTAAGAAGAAGAGATAGGTGCACAAAGATATTTTTAGATGGAAATAGCTCTAGAATAATTCTAAACATTCTGCCTCATCAGCATCAAGCTCAGAATGCCGGGAATAGAATCGCCTATATATAGCTAAATACCTCTTCTGAATTAAACCAGAAAACAATACCCATTTTTCACCATTTGGGATGGAGAGGCTCTCCGGTGCTCAAGTGGCCATTTGGTGTGGAGAGGGTCTCCGGTGCTCAAGTGGCCATTTGGTGTGGAGAGGGTCTCCGGTGCTCAAGTGGCAATTTGGTGTGGAGAGGGTCTCCGGTGCTCAAGTGGCCATTTGGAGTGGAGAGGCTCCAGAAGCAGGCAATGTATGCAGAGATCCACTTTATATGTACACAATACCCCCAGCAGTCACATTCACTGGAATCACATTGGCATTTTACGTTTTGGAAATAAAATCAACTGTACTGTACAGTGTCATTTCCTGTTCAAATTGCAAGGGGTATGACTGGCTCCCGGATGTATACAAAATGAGCCCCATGTTTCAGTGATTGAAAAGTGCTTAATAATTGCTCCCATAGAGCTGAATATGGGGAGCGATAGTGCTTTGATCAGTCAAAAATGCTGCTGGCAAGGCTGATTCTAAGTGCTAGAAAAGCTCAATCACATATGTGAAAGACCTCATTGACTAACCTTGGCTGCATTTATTTTAATGATTGCAGGGCGTTTGCTTAGAAAGCACAGTCACCCCACAATCACCTCATGTGAATAGGCCCTAAAATAGGTTAAAATGTGATGTTTAAAGTTAATCCCTTCTGCAGCTTAGGCATGTCCTAAGGTCACAGTTGCCTCTGGTCAGAGGATAAATCTCCAGTCCATTACAAGTTTTCATTCTTGATAGAGGACTCCAAAATTTACCGTCCTCTCTATACAATTTGCTGTAAGCTACCCTCCCATCACCTGTTGATGATCAATCAATCAATCAAGCAATGATCCCAGATCAAGATATATTCAGACAACGTGGTTATATCAGGTACATCTTAATGGGATGGGGGGAATTATGGAATCTGCCCTAGATGTGGTACCAGACCCAGGACAGGACACCTTCCATCCCCCAGATTGCAGATTATCAGGTCATAAACAAATATATATCCACTATAATAGATGTACCAATTCAGAAATCGAATGCATTGTCTATCAAGCGTCATACAGCCATGTTGGTATAGTTATTTAAAAACAAAAAAAAGCCATTCTCCGGGTCCTAATGTTTTATGCCAGAACATGTCTGCTACTTGACTGGAAGCACCTCTAGTCTTCCTTCTGCACGTACAATAATAAAAGGTCAAATATTCAACCGTGCTTTATCAGTTTTCCCAGCTCTGCAAAACCGTTAGAATCTCTTTTCTCTTATTACTCATTGTGTTCCTTCTTTATATTGCCAGACTATAACATGTCTTTAGGTATGTGTGGTGTGTGCTTGGTTTGTACATGTGTGAATGTTTTTTGTTCCTTATTGCATTATTGAAAATAATAATTACCGTAATTAATTCTTTACAGATAAAAGTTAAAAAAAATCTGTTGCTTCCTTGGTATTCATGCATTTAGCTTCAAAGGGGCTTCATAAGGGGATTTGCATTCATTTGTACAGTTCATTTATACATTTTTGAAAGCAGTTGTCAACTGCAAACCACTATCACATCCTAATTCTTTTTTTTATATGGGGGGGTTTGATTTTAAAATATATTTTTTAAAGTGAATACACACATAGTCAGCAATGGAATAGTCAGATTTTATGCAGGTCTCATTGCAACCATGTACTGCATACAGTTAAGAATAATAAAGCTTTATAATAATTCAAATTAATTAAACTTCAATTATTAAAGATATTAAGAAAGAAAACGGCCTAGTAGAGGAATAGTGGGAGACAGGGGTTGGAGAGGCAAATGGGTTAAGTATCACAGTTACTGTAAATCTACATTCATCCTGTGGGAATTTTTTATGTTTTTAACAGTAGACCTAACGGTCTGGATCCAGTAGCTGGTGGTGGCAGCTTTTCCCCACAATTCATTTTTAAGTAAATTGACTGTTTTTTGGAACTGCTCGTAATTCCTTGACTAAAGGCCCAGTTCCAGCTGCAGAAAACAGACCCAGTTTTTCCACTTGGGGCATAAAACAGAAAGTAAACTGGCTTTTGGTGAATGACAAAATCTGCAGTCTTATGACGGGGAGAATTTCCCAATTTGAATGGATGTGGACCTGCTGGATAAGTTAGACTAAAGGCAGGGGTTGGATTTGAGAAGTACCATGACTAACCCCCCTTTCTACCATATGACTTTGACAGATTTGATTTATGTTTTGGCAAAACATAGATGGGCTTGGATGTTGTTCTTTGAAGTAAAAGGCTTTCATATTGCTACTCAGCAGCCTAGGCATATGAAGAGTAAGGAAGATTGTCACATAGAGTACACAAACAGTACTTGCCAAAAAATCCTGCAACTTTTGCTGTAGGTAGGCCTCTTGGTGGCCTCCTGCATCAATTTTCTTCTCTACTTTTTATTTTTTGTATGTTCTTGGTATTGTTACTGTTATGGGAAATTGCATTTACCTATTGATGTCTTCACTGTATTCAATGGTAAATCTAATGCATTGGAAACATTGTGCATCCCTTTTCTGACTGCTACCTTAGAATAATAGGATTCCTTTGATGAGTTGTACTCTGTTGAACTTTGCTGTAAGAAAACGTCAAGTATCTAGTGGCACCCCCTTCGTGCTCTCAATTACCAACCATTTTACATTAGACTTCTTCATTCCATCCCTAAACAATCCAGAAGTAACCCCTTCTGTGCTCACCCAGCAGTAGCCCCACATTTTACATGAACCAAAAACATTTAGTTAAATGGATTGTAAACCTATTGGCAAAAAGAGGCCAGAAAGCAACTTATCTGATGCCTGTCCCATGTGCCTCTCCTCCATTTCCTGTAGTGCTGTAGCAAACTTCGAAAGTTTGCCCTCCTTTCAGTTTCATTTCTCCAGGACCACACCAAAAAAGTGGTCTAGCAGCCTCTCAGCATGCCACAGTTGTCCTATAGCTGTCTCTTGTGACTTGTGACTTGTCAATAATGTAAAAGCAAGACGTAGATGTCGCTAAATGTCATTTTTATTTCTTGTAAAATTGATTTTCAAAGCTTCTTTTCTTTTACCAGTGGAGTAATTTTGTGCTCAACAACTAATACACATCCTAAGTGCACTGTGAAGGTTGTCCCGTCTCCCTAGCAGAGATATGCCAAAAATTAATAAATACGTTCTGCAGTGCCTGAAAGATGGTGCTACAGAGTGGCACTCACTGGAGCTGTTATGATTGACATAAGGGTCCAATAGGCGCTGACATAGGCCGGCCAATAACTAGGGCACCAGTCCAGTACGATTTTATTTAACATCGGCATTGTTAGGCGTTGTGACTTGCAGCACCATTCTGTACCGATAATGTTGCCAAAATAGAATTAAATGTCAGTGCTCAAAAATGGCTAAATGCCACCAAAATTGACGCAAAATGGTACACTTCTTAACCCTCTGAGTGACAACCCTGTACCTAGCACGTTGGCAGAAACTGACTGCTTTATGCTAGGTATGGGGTGGAAACAGGGGGGGTTTCCAAGACCATTAAGTGACTAGTGTGGGGGGGGGAGGCTGGGGGGGGTGTGTTCTTTTACTTACCCCCTAGCTCCCACGATGCAGCAAGTTTCCTTTTCCCCCCACTGCCCTGATACGCTGCCTCCATAGCTCCAGCCGCCGCTTCTTGCCTGGTCAGCACTGGGGAAGACCGGCCAGATAGCAGCAGCTGGAGCTGTGTCGGCAACAGAAAATGAATCAGGGCGGTGGAGAAGGAAACATGCTTATCCACTCGCTTGTCTATCATGTTCCCCACTCAACCCGCCCCACCAACATGTCGGTCACTGCCCCAGTCCTCTCGACCCCTCCCCACCAAGATTGCAGCCCGCTGTCTGTCCCAACCGAGATGCCATACTCCCGCATATGCAGTCCGCTCTGTCAAAATGACGTCCGCCATCCACCAGGCCGAGATGCCGGCAAGCCTCCTGCCTGCGAAGTGATGCTGTTACCCTACCCACCTGATCCCTGCCACCAACCTATTTCAACACTTGCCTGTCTGCATGCCCACCTACCTAATCACCCATCCACCTGCCTGCCAGCCTTCACACCTGCCTACATACCCACCTATTCACCCACCTACCATCATGCCCACCTACCTACCCACCCACCTGCCATCATACCTGTGACGATTGTACGGGTTGATCAGTCCTATTGATCGTTCATTTGATTAGAGCAGCCAATCGTACCCCACGTGTGTCACCGCAATTCTTCAATTGGCAACACACGTGGCTATAAACTGCTGCCACCAGAGCACAAACAGTGCACAACTCTATAGTATAATACAGGCCACACACAATACAATGAGATTGAACGGATCGATCGACCCACAACCACTTCCAGGGGGGGGGGGGGCGATCGAGCGTCCTAGGCAAGTAAGGTAGCCAGGCTCTTCAGAAATAGCGTGAGCTAATTAGAAGCATAAGTGACCCTCTGCTGTATTTTTAGAATTTATTTAAACAAACAGAAAAGCAAAAAAACAACAAGAAACACGATGCAAGGTGATAAAAACAGAATTAACTATAAAACGCGGTAAATAAGATAAATAGCAAGTGATATAAAAAAAATGGCAAAATACTTAGTTGTCTGTCTGGGCTTGTGGTCCGATCAAATAAAGTCCTTACACGCTTTTCTGGTCTTATTCTGCTTGGATGTTAAAAGCCTGCGTGTGTCACTCTTGATGGTCAGATCGAGTGTTAGAGTTCCTCTCCCCATTCTGGAGCTTACCTTATTCCCTCTAACCAGGGGTCAGTTCCTGACCCCTCCTATGGGCAGAGCGATTGGAGACACCCACTGTCTGATTGGTTCATATGGGATTCTCCATCTTTGGGTACCTGAAAGCTGGTCCACATGACATCCCCCATCTGTTCTGAGATTCCACAGGGAGGGGGGATGAGGAGAACATTCCATGGAAGGGGGCAGGATATGGACCTTGGCTCTGCTCTCCATGGCTGGTTGATTCTGATAACACTTTGTTTATGCTTTGCAGTTTTATGAGGGGAGATAGTCATTCAAGGCGACCCTGTGTGCATGCAGGGGGAGTTTTATGGCACGCAGGGGGGGAAGTTATACAGAGCAGAGGGGTCAGCCAAGGTGTATATATATATATATAAATATATATATATATATATATATATATATATATATATATATATATATTACACCAACCTACACACATAGAGAAATTAACTACACCTAGGATGTTCTGTCACAATGCCTATCTATCCACCCCCTGCATTCCCACCCATGCACCTGCATGCCCACCTACCCACCTGCCATCATGCCCATCCCCCACCCACCTGACTGCCTGCCCACCTTCCCACCCACCTGCCTGCTCTCCTACCACTTATATGCATACTCATCTACCCACCTGCCTGCCTGCATGCCCATCTACCTACCTACCTCCCACCTATCTGCCTTCTGGCCACCCACCTACCTGCCTTACTGTTCCAGCCTGCCAGTCATTCATCCATTTGCCCACCTACCTATCTGCCTAACCACCCACCAACCTGTGCACCTACACACCTATGCACCTACCTACCCACCAGCTGCCCATCTACCTATCTCCCTCACTGTCCATCCACACGCCTGCCCATCCACCTTCCCGCCTACCTGCCCTCCCACCAGCCATGCCGACCAGACCGCTGGAACACAAAGAGGAACAAAAATGTACTGATACTCAAGGCTAATTTTTGGTGGGTCATTAAGGGTTTAAAAAGCATTTCAGAAACGGGAGTTATGCTCCACCATTATTCACATGAGATATAGATTCCAGATCTGCAATAAAAAACAAGACTTTTTTTAGACTGCTTCTATTCTATTAAATTTTTATGTGTCAGTTAAGGGGTCAAATAAGGCCCTAATTATTGATAAGACTGGAAGTCCCAAAAAATAGACATATGCAGTGATCATTTTATTAATACAGAAATGCTGCTTTGAAGTTGGATTTTATGTAGCCCTGGATGTTAAAAAATTAATAATAATGCTAACAATTAGAAAACAATAATAATGCAATTCTGCCAAGAAAGCAGGAAAATGTCAAGAAATGCTAAATGGGCTGCTAGGTTCTTTATTAGAAGGAAGAGCCAAGTGGAATAAAAAATGATAGTATAAAGCTGTAGAAGAATAGAGACCATGAAGGGATCATTTATTATTTATTTATGTACTATTATGTGAGAGCAACTAGGCATTCTATCCATAAAGCCAGCACTGCACTTAGGGTTACTACAGTATATCTTAGAGGGTCTGGACCAAACTATTAGCATAAGGTTCCTCAAATCCATCCTTAGGCCCACCCAGCGGGCTGTGTATTGTAGATCACTATAGAGGTGGACCAGGATATTTAATTTAGTTTCTGTAGTGCTATAGAGTTTTCTACTTGTTGATCACCAAAACATGGCCTACTGGTAGAATTTAAAGAGGTTTTTAAGAAATTCTTAGCAAGATCTCTTTAGAAATCATACAGGGGAGACAACAAAAGTGGCAGCAATTTTGCAGGGGGCATAGCTGGTGGGGGGGAGGGGGGGCAAGTTCACGTATTTACTGTATTATAATTATCCAAAAGGTGAATCAAATAAACTGCTGCATGACAGGGGACCTCTAGGAATAATAAACCAATATCATTTTAAAGATGGAGGAAAATCATGATGTGGGTCTATTGGTACAATTAATACAAGTAAGTAGGTCAATTGACTGGACATTACCATCAGAATCTATATTCTTTCTCGAAGGTACTGTTGGCTAAGTCAATTTGAGTGTAGGAAAGGGAGAAATACTGTATGGAACAGAAACAACAGAACAGAATCAGGAGGATTATTTGTATTGGATGATTAGAAGGTTGGCGTTCTAGAACTGGAAGGGAAGGACTAGTCAGATAATTGTGTAGGAAGAGCAGTCAACTCCATATACAGTATAGAGTTGATGACTTAAAGAACTCTTAGAACCAGAAGCTTCTTGCCCAGGCAGCCATTTCAAGCAGCCACATAGAGGAGTACTATTCAAGGAAGCCGTAGGGTTAGTTTTAGGAATTTAGGAAGGTAGCTGTTCAAGGGTAGGCAAGTGTAGGGTGGAAGGCCAGACAGGCAGAAAGCAATGGTTGTGAGGCTTGAAGAGGGATTTACAGAGCCAGGAGCTACCCTCCCAGGCAGCCATTCCAGGGTACCACTTTCAAGAGTCTTGGTCAAAGTAAGACAGGTAGAGGGTTAGACAGGTTACAACGTTAAGGTAAGAAATTGCAGCCCTAAGGTGAGGGAAAGGGATACAAATTTAATTCCCTCATATGAGTACTTTATTGAAGCAGTCCAACACCTAAGATTTTACTCCCCCACCCCCCGGTTTTAGTCCTATTCACAGGACCATCTCAATTTATAAAGCCCTTGTGCGTGGAACCAGCCATCCCATAGTGCATGCAAGGGCCTTCTCCAATGATCATTCATTGCTGTGCACAGCAATACACAGCAATTAATGTCTTTAATGTCTATTGGCACAAACACGCCTTCAGCCATTCCGATATACCTGACCCTAAAGCCTTTTAGACTCTAATGCTTGTTCCCAGAATTCTAGTTTAATAAAAAAAAAAGGCCAACCAATCCAAGAAATGCCTTGTGTGCAGGGCAGCGTGTGCGAACAATCTTTTAGTGTTAAAATATAACGAGACCAAGAAAGTAATTTCCGTACTGATACTGATACTGTGTTTTTCCCAGTGCAATCATAAACAATGCCCTCTCTAATTAGATGTAAATGTGGTGCTAACTCACAGTTAACACATGACAAATTTACTTTCCTGGGCCAAGGTAAAAGCGGAGCAGGAATCTAGAATGAATAATCTAAGCGTGAGCCCGATATTGACCAGTTATCATGCTTATACCTTCAGTCATTTCTCTTGCAAAGCTTATTGGAAAGTCTATTCATAAATCAATACTCTTGCAGTCCGATGGCACCTCAGTCAGCCATAGATTTATGCGAGCCACCATAAATATAAACGCTGTATGATTTGCAAGACTTGTTCAGATGAACCATGAATTTTACACCATGAGCTGTGTAGGGCTTTTTGTTAATGATTTTAGGAAAGTAATGTATACTGTGCAGGAACAGTTAGGCTTGTAGACCTGACAGGTAAAATATGAGATTCCTTACTGTGATTAGATTGGACAAACAGTCTGAAATCTGTCTCAGAAAGAAGATCTTGAACTCATTTCTCCCTCTATCTTGCACTCACTTCTCCCTCTATGCAGAATACCAAACTTGTGTGCAAGCACTTGTGCCACATTCACTATGTTGTCCATAGCCTGACACTTTAATGTTTAAAAGAGACCACATGGCTATGGGTCATCGCTGTTTTCAGCTACTGTAGCTCCTGGTATCCTATATTAATTGTTCCTGATTTCTTTGTTGTTTATGTTCATTTGATTTTCTGATTATTCTCACCTTGACTTTGACTCCAGTTTATCTATTGTGTTGAACTTTTGCTGCATGTCTAATGTGTTGATCCTCCTCTGCCTGCCCCCAACATTGGCCCGGTTGCTCATTTTCTCCTCCTCTTTGCCTCTTGGCCTGTAGCCTCCATGAACTGGGCAGTGCTCCACCCTCAGGACTTTATCTTGAAGACCTAACTGATTCACAGACTCTGGGCCCTGTTTGCCCATGAAGGTACCTGTGCTGAATAGACACACAGTGCCCATTGAACTTAGATTTTCTCTTAGCAGAAGACTGTCTAATTACAGAAGCAGTGGATGGCATGGCTATAAAACATGGGCTAAATCTAGCAACAACGGCTTTTGAGTTGGCAGACCAGAGATCACTTTTGTAGGACGTAATGTAAATTTACTTTCATTTTAGATGTCCTGTAAGGACAAAGTCATATTTTCTGTCCTGATTCCATGGGGGGAGATTTGTAGATCAACTATTAGATTTCTTTGATGGGAAAGTCCCTCTGGTTCTCACAACAACATTGGCTTTTCCAGTTAAATTTTGTCACCCAAGAATGTGAGCCTGATATATGTATATCAGTGCAACTTAAATCCAATCAGTGGCAAGGTTTATAGCACAGCAACACTTTATGCTTTATTTTTGTATCATGTGCCAGTTAGCGTCAACGCAGGATGGCAATTCATTTTTTACCTGTGCCATTTTCACTGTAGCAACCAGCGCTCTTGTATAAACAGCACCAGTTTTTTAAAGTGGCGCTGAAGCTTAATCTGCCATGGAGCACAATGTAAAGAACTCTACTGAAGAGATTTTACTTATAACTTTTACTTATTTTACTTATAAATAAACAATATGTTAAACAAATGTATCTTTACAGAACACGCTTTGGTGACTTGTCACCAATTTTAATGCAGGACTTTTTTTGTTTATTTCAATGTGTTCTTTTTGAGCACAACAAGCAAAAGGGAGCTTAAATGCACTATAAAGTTTAGTCTTTTTGCTCACATACGGTAAGTGATATCCTGTTACTGTAAAACAGCATTTCCCAGCCTCTTCTCAAGAGTCGCTAACGGGCCAGGTTTTGCAGTTCTCCACACAGATTCACAGGTAAGGTAATTAAACTCAGACAGAGCTATAGAGCCGGCTATTTGGAGGTCCACAAAACATGACCTGTTGGTGGCTCAAGAGGAGATGGTTGGGGAACACTGCTAAAGTAAAAGTTCAACCAGCACCTATTAAATACATCAGCAATCTTTTCTGTGTGTTGTGGTAAGGTGTATGGGAAAGTAATAAATGGTGTCTATTTTTCCCCAATATGCTCTATCAGGCACGATGCCGGGTTTTCAGGACCCAGTTCACATTTTCCAGTCCTCTACAGGTTTGTTCCCTGATCCCAGGCCTCGCACAGGTGATGAGGCTGATCACAGGGAAAGCCTAAATAAAAGGAGCCGCTGAGCCTTTCAGTTTGCTGTTGACCAGCCTGGAGTAAGGAGCCCAGGCCGTACTGCTCAATGTGAATAACAGACCTGGATTAAAGCCGAAGGACTTTGCTTGTGTCACACCAAACTTGGACTTGTGGGGATTATCAGTGTGGGCTCGTATGCCCTGTAAATGAACCTTGGTCAACAAGGACTTTTTCAGCTTGCTGCATTTTTCTACCCTGGACTTTACTAGAGCCGGTGAGGTAACCGCTTGCTATTCTGCATTTTGGCTGCAACCTTCTCTGATGTTAAGAGATGTTTGGCTGTTGAATCTTTATTTCCAATAAATTAAGTCTGATTTGAAGGAGAACTGTTGTCTGAGTCACTGCCGTTCGCCCCAATCCCTGACAGTGTTAAAAATGAGCAAATATGGCATACAGCAGCTATAATTTAGCAGACCAGGTAGCACACTTGAATTCTGCCTCAGGGGCCATAGGTACACAAGGAGGCACTGACACTTACCTGGTCAATAGGGATAAACCTAGTGCAACAATTCAAGCTGATTATTTAACAACAGACAGCACCAAATAAAAAAGCCACGATCGCACCAAGGCTAAAAGCTACAGAAAGGCGCACTTCATAAATTAGGCTCCAAATCTCCTCAACACAAGAAGTGACCATTGCTAAATGAACCAATCCATAACAGTCAGACAGGAATTTGAAATGACTTCAAGTGGTTAAATCCTTTAGCTCTCATTCCTGACAGACTACTACATGAAAACAATCGGACAAACAAAACAAAAAATGCTTCTTTTTTTTTTAACATTTTCTGAGTTATTTTTTTTTCCAGTTATTAAAGTGGACCAACACCCAGGATTTTGACTATCCTGGGTTTTGGTCCACGTCAGTGGGGCACCCCGATCGGGGGTGCCCCGGTGTGTGAACCCCCCCAGAAAGCCCCGAAAACTCACCTCTTCCCGCTCCCACGTGACCGCTGCAGCCAATCCCCGCCGGCGGACAGGCGAGAGGCAGCGCCGGACAAGCAGAGCGCGTCTGCCGCCGCCTCCCGCGCGTCCCTCTTACAGGGAGCGCACCCACGACGGCCATTCACAAACGGCTGGCGCGGGAGCGCACCCTGCTAGAGGGACGCACGGGAGGCGGCGGCGGTGGCGGACGTGCATGCGCCGCTGGAACATGGAAAAGGTAGGATTGTGGGCTTCCTGGGGGGTTTCACCCCGCGGGACATCCCGATTTCGGATGCCCCGCGGGGAGGGATCTGATCGGCCCGGGAATCTTATAGATTCCCGGGCCGATCCCCCCTGAGTGTTGGTCCACTTTAAGGCCATATTATGTGCTGAGCTCACTAAGGCTAGAAGAAAAAGACTTGTTTATTTCAGTTTAATGCAATGTAAAACTGACAGCACCAATGTGCTGCTTGCCTTTCTCACACTCTGATGAATGCCAGTGGTGTGGCCTTGCTGATATGTAAACAGTCAGCAGATGCTTTAACGGAAGGTTATCCTTGTCCCTTTTATCTTCCCAATGACATGAGAGATGTTGGCAGTTTTTTGAGGGATGGACACAAATTTATTTTATGTGCAGAGCAATCAGGCTATCAGTAGGCAAAGCACAGATGATGAGTAGGGCTAAGCGAACCTGAACTGCAAAATTCAGGTTTCTGATGAACTTTGTAAGTTCAGGTTCCCAATCATGGACACGAACTTCAGTTAGAAGTCCGTGCCATGGTTCAGCGGTGCTTAGCCCAACATTAAAGCTGGTTGATGGGCTGCTGAGCAGTCTGCTATGGGATGATGGGGGGCTCTGTCAAAGTCTTCTCTGTCACAGTCTGCTGTGGAAGATGAAGGGGGCTCTGTCACAGTCTGCTATGGTGATGATGGGGGGCTCTGTTGCAGTCTGTTATGGAAAATGATTGGGGGCTTTGTGACAGTCTGTTATGGAAGATGAAAGGGGGCTCTGTCACAGTCTGCTATGGAAGATGAAAGGGGGCTCTGTCACAGTCTGCTATGGAAGATGATGGGGGGGGGGGCTGTCACAGTCTGTTATGGGGGCTTGCGACATTGTGATGGGCTTGTTTTGCCACACAGTCTGCTATGGGGGAGATGGGGGGCACTGTCACAGTCTGCTATAGGGTGATGAGGGGATATTTTATTTATTTATTTATTTTTTTGTTTTCTGTGATTATTCAAAGTATTTTCCCTACCCCATTTTATGTAGAGCAATCTCCCTAGTGCTACCACCCAAATTGCCCTCTGATGGCCTTTAAAAATTATTTTATTTATTTATGTATTTTTTGTACTTTTCCTATCCCATTTTGTGCAGGGCAACTGTCCTGCTGTATCCCCTGATTTGCAGCCCTATATGCCTTGCTAGCCACATTTTACAGCCATTTTTGGGCCCCCAGGTTTGAGCCTCCATCGATTTCAATGGGGTTCAGGTTCGTCATGTCCAGGTACCCAAACCAAACTTTGGCGGCAAGTTTGGTCGAACTTGACGAACCCGAACCTCTTACGGGTTTGCTCATCACTAATGGTGAGTGAAAACAACCTGTTTTAAAAAAGGTGGAACTAATTCAAAACACCTACTTTAGACCTTATAATATTATCAAACTTATTGTCAGGACAATAGAGCCAAAGTTAATTGTGATCAGTAAATTCTTTGTGCAATTTTTTTTCAGTACTTTGTTTAGCTATTTTGGGTCTGATGCAGCCATAAGATGTGTTTCCATTTGTTTTGTTACGAATTCAGAGTGCTCTAGTTGCTCTGAAAGTTATATACAAAACTTTTGACCTCTAATTCTTGGATCCAGCCCCTTTAATGCAAGACAGCCTAAAAACAGCGACTACATATATAGCTGTGGATAAACAGAAGGTAGCCACTGGTAGCAAACAATCTGTCTGAAAACACTACACTGTTTTTTATGCTTTTTAAAATGAACAAAAAATAAAAATAAAAAATCCAGAGGATTGGGGGTCTGTCATATCAACTTCAAATGTTGGAATGGGAAGGATTAGAAACTTGGATAGCTCCTAAACTGTGCAGGAAATGATGTCGGACCAACATCCGCACTGCACTGAAGAACTGTTGGTCTCTACTCTATATGAGAGACTGAGGGGTCATCCAGAATGCTGGAACCCCCCCCCATGCTCCCTTGCAAACAACCCCACTAAACGCCTGAAATTTTGTCCTTTCCCTCGCAATCGATTGGTTATCCTTGTCCCTTTTATCTTCCCAGTGACATGAGAGATGTTGGCAGTTTTTTGAGGGATGGACACAAATTTATTTTATGTGCAGAGCAATCAGGCTATCAGTAGGCAAAGCACAGATGATGAGTAGGGCTAAGCGAACCTGAACTGCAAAGTTCAGGTTTCTGATGAACTTTGTAAGTTCAGGTTCCCAATCATGGACACGAACTTCAGTTAGAAGTCCGTGCCATGGTTCAGCGGTGCTTAGCCCAACATTAAAGCTGGTTGATGGGCTGCTGAGCAGTCTGCTATGGGATGATGGGGGGCTCTGTCAAAGTCTTCTCTGTCACAGTCTGCTGTGGAAGATGAAGGGGGCTCTGTCACAGTCTGCTATGGTGATGATGGGGGGCTCTGTTGCAGTCTGTTATGGAAAATGATTGGGGGCTTTGTGACAGTCTGTTATGGAAGATGAAAGGGGGCTCTGTCACAGTCTGCTATGGAAGATGAAAGGGGGCTCTGTCACAGTCTGCTATGGAAGATGATGGGGGGGGGCCTGTCACAGTCTGTTATGGGGGCTTGCGACATTGTGATGGGCTTGTTTTGCCACACAGTCTGCTATGGGGGAGATGGGGGGCACTGTCACAGTCTGCTATAGGGTGATGAGGGGATATTTTATTTATTTATTTATTTTTTTGTTTTCTGTGATTATTCAAAGTATTTTCCCTACCCCATTTTATGTAGAGCAATCTCCCTAGTGCTACCACCCAAATTGCCCTCTGATGGCCTTTAAAAATTATTTTATTTATTTATGTATTTTTTGTACTTTTCCTATCCCATTTTGTGCAGGGCAACTGTCCTGCTGTATCCCCTGATTTGCAGCCCTATATGCCTTGCTAGCCACATTTTACAGCCATTTTTGGGCCCCCAGGTTTGAGCCTCCATCGATTTCAATGGGGTTCAGGTTCGTCATGTCCAGGTACCCAAACCAAACTTTGGCGGCAAGTTTGGTCGAACTTGACGAACCCGAACCTCTTACGGGTTTGCTCATCACTAATGGTGAGTGAAAACAACCTGTTTTAAAAAAGGTGGAACTTATTCAAAACACCTACTTTAGACCTTATAATATTAGCAAACTTATTGTCAGGACAATAGAGCCAAAGTTAATTGTGATCAGTAAATTCTTTGTGCAATTTTTTTTCAGTACTTTGTTTAGCTATTTTGGGTCTGATGCAGCCATAAGATGTGTTTCCATTTGTTTTGTTACGAATTCAGAGTGCTCTAGTTGCTCTGAAAGTTATATACAAAACTTTTGACCTCTAATTCTTGGATCCAGCCCCTTTAATGCAAGACAGCCTAAAAACAGCGACTACATATATAGCTGTGGATAAACAGAAGGTAGCCACTGGTAGCAAACAATCTGTCTGAAAACACTACACTGTTTTTTATGCTTTTTAAAATGAACAAAAAATAAAAATAAAAAATCCAGAGGATTGGGGGTCTGTCATATCAACTTCAAATGTTGGAATGGGAAGGATTAGAAACTTGGATAGCTCCTAAACTGTGCAGGAAATGATGTCGGACCAACATCCGCGCTGCACTGAAGAACTGTTGGTCTCTACTCTATATGAGAGACTGAGGGGTCATCCAGAATGCTGGAACCCCCCCCATGCTCCCTTGCAAACAACCCCACTAAACGCCTGAAATTTTGTCCTTTCCCTCGCAATCGATTGACTGCTGGCACCCACATGGGCACTGAGGGAACGTTCCCCCCCACCAGCCTGTCATATAATGGCAGAGACCAACATCCACGGTGTGCGGACAGTTGGGACAGTGCTTGTATTTCATACTTCAGTCCACATAGGCTTCTCCTATTTTTTATATATTTTTAGACTCTTTGCCTGGTATTGTCCACAATATTTCATGCCAATGACAAAACGGAAACTTAGAGGGATTGTGTCATACAACATACATCAGATAACCCCTTTTAGTAATATTTAGAGGGTAAATTTTCCTATTCTTTGTGTGTCACACACACCCCGCTTCCTGTAGTAATAACGTTCGGGTAAACCATCGCCAGATGCCATTGCAGAGAGAGAGATCTTGAAAACTGGCCCCTCCCAGTCTATATATACCTGGGACCTCCCACTTAATCCCCAGTGTTCTCTCTCTGCAAGATGCGTCAAGGCAGAAGAAAGAGGTCTCCTGCTTGCAGGTAGCCGGGGTAACACCCCGGCACCCCCCCCTGGTCTATTTCTACCCAGTTCAATTTTTATTAGTATTATGTAACTACTGGAAGCCTCCCAGCCTTGGCTGCTGACTGGGTAATGGTAGCCGGCACCTGGCGGTGCCTAGGAGCTTATCTCCTCCACTAGTCCCCATTTTTGGGGCAGAGTTGTTATCCGGTTGGTGAGCCGGATTTGGGATGCCCCGTCCCGTTGCCCCCATTTCTCTTCCCACTCCTTCTTATGGCCTCTCCCTTTATTGTGGGGAGGTGCGTTAGGGGGGAGGGGGGGGAGGCAGGGTTTTTTTAGCAAATGCTGGCCATTTTATTTCCTGAGGTAGTTTGAGTGTGCGCAGATATGTGTGTGCGTGTGTGCGCGCGCGTGTGTGTTATTAGCCTGCGTTTTTATTACTTGGTGTATGTGCGTGTGTGTGAGGTGATTCATTCACTCAGACCGGGTCTGGAGTTTATTTTGTTGGTGGTGCTGCCGCCATTGTGCCTCCCTGAGGTGACCGTTTTGGGGGCAGGGCCGCGCTCGGCAGCGGCCCGCGCTGTGAGGTGATTGTGAAGGGGGCGGGGTCAGAGCGCTTCGCGCGCGTTCTCTGGCCCGCCCTTCTTCTCTGAGCTGTCTGCGCTGTGAGGTACTGCCTGTGAGGTAAAATCTTTTCCTTAGGTCCCGCTGTATCGGTCCTTTGGCGGGCTGTTGGCAGTTTTTTAAAGGATGTTGTCTGTTCTTTGTTATTGAATAATGTGAGTTCATTTATCCATAAGGGGAATTATGTTTAGGAACATACATCGGCATGCTTTAAGTGTATGTGTCTATATATATGTATATTCATATATATATGTATATATATTATATTATTGGACCTCCTGCTTTTTGGCTAATATTGTGTGCATGTTCGGTTTATTCATGAATTTTCATATTGCCTTTTGTTTTTTTTTACATTTGGGATACCCCTGCTGCATGGGTCTCCCAGTCTGATATACCTGGCTAGTCTTATTTTGAGGTCCTAAAATCCTCCCACTCCCGGGACTTTAATTAATTAATAAGGGGCATCCCGGGTAGCTTATAGCATAAATCCCTGGTTTCTGCAAATACTAAAAAATTTCACCGAATGGAGGCTTCCAATGATACCGGAAATGGCTCTTCGGGGCAATCTAGGCAGTGTGGGGGTTGTGGGGTTCGACTCCCAGGTGATGACGTCATATTGTGCGTTCCTTGCGCCCAGCAGAATATTGTGCATCCGTCTGGCACTCCGGCTCCTGGCTCTTCGCAACCTCAGTCATCACCTGCCCCTCCACCTTTATTCCGGACCCCGTGTGACATTGTCATGGGTGGGGATTCGCAATCTGGGTTGTGCGCTCGAGTGGCCACTCTCGAGAAGTTGTTGTCGGCACAGGTAGCTCAAAAGGCTACGGCTAAAAGGAAACACATTGCTTCTCCTCTTCTGGCTCCTGCTGTGGAGGCAGCGGAAGTATTGGACTGGTCAGATTGTCCTTTGCCTGAGGAAGGGGAAATCTTGGAAGATTTGGATGAGCTTGAGGCTCCACTGTTGTCTGATACTTCGGCAGAATTGACTACAGGGGTGTCTTGTGATACTCCTTCTATCCTCTCCAAGGTTTTTGAAATTTTGTCTCTGGATCCACCTGCGGCGGCCCCTCCGCCTAAGGGGGAACTTTTTGATATGCCTAAGCCGTGTTTAGCGTTCCCTGGTCAGCTACATTTTCGAAGGGTTGTTCTTAAGGAATGGGAACAGCCGACCCGCCTGGTTGGTTCCCCTGCTAATTGGGACAGGCGGTATCCCTTTTCGGAGGAATTGGTCAAACTTTGGACGGTTCCCCCGGATGTGGATGCTCCGGTTTTGGGGCTCTCTAACACTTCAGTGCTGCATTCACCAGACACTACCACAATTAAGGATGTCGAGGATCGTAGAATCGATCTACTGGCTCGTCATGGTTTCATTAGTGTTGGTTCAACCTTGCGACCGGTATGTGCGTCGTCCATTGTTCTTTTGGCTCTTAAGGCCATGATTAAAAATTTGTACGCGGATCTTGATCCGGAATGTGAGGAGTTTGCCTCTCTTCAACTGTGTGAGTCTTTTGCTTCTTTCGTTCTGGCCGACCAAGATGATGCTATGGCTATGTGTGGCAGGACATCAGCTCTTTTGGTTGCTATTCGGCGGTCAGTGTGGCTCTGCCAATGGACGGTGGATGTTGGTGCTAAAAGATCACTTACAGCCCTACCTTTTCTGGGTTTACGCCTGTTTGGTGACAAGTTGGATTCAGTCACCAAGGGAGGCAAGTTGCCTCAGCGCAGGAAGCCGCAACGTCTTTTTCGAGGAACCTCTTCTTTCAATCCTTCCTTTCGGGGAGCCAGGGTTGGCAGAGGGGTCTCCCTTCCCGCTACCAGGGGCACGAGCTGGAACCGGGGGCGAGGTCATGGCCGTTCCGGTCATTCGTGGGGCTCTAAGCCTAAGTCCACGCCCAAGCCTGCTCAGCAATGAGGGGGCGCCCTCACCCGTGAGGGTGGGGGGACGGTTGCGACACTTCTCCCAGATTTGGGTCCGGGCGGTCCCGGACAGATGGATTCGGGAGGTGGTGTCGTCCGGTTACAAGCTGGATTTCCAGTGCGTCCTATCCTGGATTTGAAGTTCCTCAACAGGTTCATTCGTCCACAGAAGTTTCGCATGGAAACTCTGCGCTCGGCCATCACTTCTCTTCGGCAGGGGGACTTCATGACGTCCATAGACATAAAGGATGCTTATCTGCATGTTCCCATCTGCCCGGTCCATCAGCCCTTTCTACGGTTCGTGGTGGAGGATCGGCATTTTCAATTTGTGGCTCTTCCGTTTGGTCTTACCTCGGCGCCAAGGGTATTCACCAAGGTTCTAGCAGGGGTGATGGCCATTCTCAGAACTCAAGGCATTCGAATCTTGCCTTACCTGGACGACCTTCTCATCATGGCTCCTTCCTTCAATCAAGCGGAGAAGGACACCAGCACGGTGGTTTCTACGCTGGAAAGCTTCGGTTGGGTGATCAACTATCCCAAGTCCTCCCTGGCTCCGGCCAGGGTGGTGTCCTTCTTGGGGATGACACTAGACTCTTGCCAGCACAGTGTTTTTCTACCTCAGTCGAAGATACTTTTGATTCAGGATTTGGTTCGGCTTCTTCTCTTCAATCCTCAACCGTCCATCCGTCTGGGGATGAGGCTGGTGGGATTGATGGTAGCCTCCTTCGAGGCAGTTCCCTTTGCTCAGTTTCACACTCGGACGCTTCAGCTTCACCTGTTGGCGTCTTGGGACCGTTGTCCACGTTCATTGGACCGACCTTTCCAGTTGTCCTCCCGGGTCCGGCAGTCCCTTCAGTGGTGGCTGGTTTCGAACAATCTCCTGAAGGGCAGGTCCTTTCTGACTCCTCTCTGGGAGACTGTCACCACGGACGCCAGCCTTTCGGGTTGGGGAGGTTTCTGGAAGGATCTTCAGTTCCAGGGGCAGTGGGGTCCTCGAGAGGCTCACTTGCCCATCAATGTTCTGGAGCTGAGAGCTATCCGTCTGGTTCTTTCCGGGGCCTTCCGATTCAGGTTCGTTCGGACAACCGGACGGTGGTTGCCTACATCAATCATCAGGGAGGGACTCGCAGTCTGGGAGCTCTCAGAGAGGTTTCCCTGATTCTGACCTGGGCGGAGGCCCATGTTCCTTGCCTGTCGGCAGTTTACATTCCGGGGGTAGAAAACACGGAAGCGGACTTTCTAAGCAGATGCTCCTCCCGTCTGGGGGAATGGTCTCTCCACCCTCAGGTTTTTCAGGCTCTGTGTCTTCGGTGGGGAACACCAGAGGTGGAACACCAGAGGTGGACCTGTTTGCTTCTCGTCACAATTACAAACTTCCGACCTTTGTGTCAATGTCTCAGGACCCTCTGGCTCTGGCGGTGGATGCCATGTCTCTGAGCTGGGGGGAACTGGGGTTCCTGTATCTGTTCCCTCCGATTCCCTTGCTAGGAAGAGTGTTAAGAAAGTGGATTCTGGAAGGGGTCTCCGCTATTCTCGTGGCTCCAAGGTGGCCAAGAAGGATGTGGTTCGTGGACATCATGCGGATGGCGGTAGACCAGTTCGAACTTCCTCTGCGGCCGGATCTTCTCACTCAGGGTCGGCTGCGTTACCCCAATTTACCAACGCTGGCTTTGACGGCTTGGCTGCTGAAACCTCCATCTTGAAGGAGGAAGGTCTTTCTGATTCGGTTATTAAGACTCTTATTTGTGCTCGAAAGAGATCTTCTTCTGCTATCTATTATAGAACCTGGCGTTCTTACATCGATTGGTGTGAGGCTAGGTCTTTGCCCTGCAGAGTCTTTTCTGTTTCCAGAGTTTTGGATTTTCTTCAATCTGGACTGGATGCTGGTCTGCAGCTTAGTACCCTGAAGGGGCAGGTTTCTGCCTTGTCTATTTTCTTTCAGAAGGCTTTTGCGCTTCATCCTTTGGTCAAGACTTTTTTCCAGGGGGTTACGCATGTGCGGCTTCCCAGGAAGGCTTTGCTCCCTGTTTGGGACCTGAATCTGGTTTTGTCTGCTCGTCAGGCTCCTCCTTTTGAGCCTTTGTCGGATATTGCTCTTCCTACTTTGACTCAGAAGGTTGTCTTTCTAGTTGGCGGCCTTGTCTATTCAGGCGCCCTACCTTGAGAGACATCAAGATAAGGTGGTATTTCGGTTCAAATCGGACTTTCTCCCTAAGGTTGTTTCTGCATTTCATCTGAATCAGGACATTGTTCTTCCCTCCTTGTGTCCTAACCCCAAGAATGTTCGCTGTGTTGATTTTTATTTGCGGGCTACGTCTTCTTTCCGTAAGACTGATGCTTTTTTCGTTGTGCCTTGTGGGCCTAGGAAGGGTTTGGCCCCGGCTAAATCTTCCATTAGTAAATGGATTCGTCAAGCCATTATCGGCGCCTATTCGGCTAAGGGGAAAGTTCCTCCTTTTCGTATCACTGCTTATTCTACTCGCGCTATTGGTGCGTCCTGGGCTTTTCAGCACCAGGCTTCTGTTGAACAAGTTTGTAAGGCGGCTACTTGGTCTTCGGTTCATACCTTTTCAAAGTTTTATAAGGTTGATGTGCGAGCCTCAGCGGACGCTGTGTTTGGCCGCAAAGTTCTGCAAACTGTAGTGGTTTGAGTTATGCTTCATCTTCCTGCTGGATACCCACCCTTTAGGGACACTGCTTTTGGATGTCCCGAACGTTATTACTACAGGAAGCGGGGTGTGTGTGACACACAAAGAATAATACCATTTTGTGAATACTCACCAGTAAAATGGATATTATTGGTGTGTCACACACACCCCGCTTCACCCGCCCTTTTTAGTATCCTGGTTTTCTCTATTTGGTGAAGCTATAATTTTGTTGAGGGTTAATTTCCTGGTACCTTGTCTTACTGCTTTTCAATTACACTGGGGATTAAGTGGGAGGTCCCAGGTATATATAGACTGGGAGGGGCCAGTTTTCAAGATCTCTCTCTCTGCAATGGCATCTGGCGATGGTTTACCCGAACGTTATTACTACAGGAAGCGGGGTGTGTGTGACACACCAATAATATCCATTTTACTGGTGAGTATTCATAAAATGGTATTTTTTTATATAAAACCCATAATATAAATGGCAAAGGGACACTAAGCCATCCTGAGAAATTTCAGCATTCAATATATAAAACTTTCCTGTGTGTATCAGGTGAAGAAAAGGCAATAGTGCCTCTGTACAGTAAAATCTATTTTTCTTTTGCTGGAAGGTAGAGTTCCACATCTTAAATCTTCTACTTAAACCTGTTGTCTGCAGGCGCTAGCTGAACTGGCAACTTTACTGTCACATCAATAAATGTTGTTACTCCATGCTTTCCTTTTTTTTTTAAATTGTAAAATCGGGTTACACAGGTCGAAATCGAAATCATGAATTATACAGAGCATAACATTGGCTGCATGGAAAGGCAACAACAGTTAAAGACAGCATCAGTAGGGGACCGTCAGCGTTTTAGCATCAGTGCGCCATCATTGCGTTCCCAGCTCCTGTAAAGAATAGACAGATACAGATTCACGGACTTCGCCCGAGAGCTTGTGTCACCTCCTTTTTGGGTTTAATAAAGGGAGGGGAGTTCGCGAGAGTGCTAGCTACTGCAACTCCGCGAGAACAGAGAGGGGGGGTCAAAGGGAAGGGGAGGGGAGCAGAAGTGAGGAAGAAGGGGGCAAGAGAAGAGATGGAGGAAAAAGGAAGAAAAATAAAAAAGGGGGGGGGAAGGGGTAGAAAGGGGGCCTACCCCCGCCCCCTATTCCTGGAGGAGCGTAAGGTAGTCTGTGGAAAGGGTGAACAGATCCCACTGACACCATAACACCCTGTATTTGTCAAAGTTATCTTTCAAAGAGGCCGTCAATTCCTCCATCCTGCAGATGTCTCGTACCCTGGTGAGCCACATCGCAACTGTAGGTGGGTTTGAAGATCTCCAGCAGGAAGAGATACAGGACCTAGCCGCATTCAGGAGAGGGGCCAAAAGAGTATTCCCTCTATTCCGGATAGAGGTAGGGGCAAGATTTAGGAGGTATCCCGCCGGATCCCTTCCCAGATCCAAGCTTGTCAGATGTAGCACGACCTCTCCAACCCTGGTCCAGAATCTAGTTAGGCCAGGGCACTCCCAGAAGATATGGCGCAACGTTCCCCGCGCTCAAGGCACCTCCAACATAGAGGGGACGAAGAGGGAAACATCCTCTACAATCTGGACGACACAAAGTACCATCTTTTCATGATTTTGTAAGAGGATTTTTGATGTCAATTAGATATCGAAGATTTATGCGCCAGCTGGAACATGGCTTGTTTTTGTCGGTGAACGTCCTGTTCAGTTCCCTCTCCCACCCCTCCACGAACGGAGGCACGGAGGAAGCCAGGGGGTCTATTAGCAAGGCCTACATGTAGGAGAGTGAACCTCTGATATGGCCCCGCCCACAAGGATATAGATTTCTGATAAGAGTTGATAAGCGCGCCACCAATCCAGGGATTGAAGGGAATGCCGCGCGGCCAGCTCCTCTGCCCCACACCACCCCCTCCCCTCCGTCATGTGTATAATCCTAAAACAGTCCCGCCTGGCCCATGAGCGGAAGACTCCATCCGACAGAGTCACAGGTAATTCTGGGTGACCTATTACCTAGTTTCCTAGTAGGAAAACCCCCGCAATGATTCTCCTAGTGGGACCGATTGTAGGGTGGCTGTTGAGTGCTGGGAGATGATCAAGCGGGATCCAGGGGAGCCCCAGCAGGGGGGCCGGGGACACCGCTTGCTCAATGTGGGTCCGTTGCTTATGGAGTGTCTACACCAGTCGATCACCCGCACCAGATGTGAGGCCGCCTGATATTTTTTCCAGTTCGGGAGGCCCAGACCCCCGATCTCTTAGGCAGAGTCAGAAGGGAGGCTGCGAGACGGTGCGAGCGTCCTGCCCAGACAAATCTAGCATGCAGTCTCGTGAGCTGTTTAAAGAATGCGCGGGGGATTTCCAGCGACAGTGCCTGGAAGAGGTACAGGACTCTGGGCAGGATGTTCATCTTAATAATGTTTACTCTGTCGAACCAGGTAAAAGCACCCCTAGTCCATTTCTGAAGATTCCCCTCCACCTTCTTCAACAGCGGGGGAAAGTTAAGGCTATAGATTTTTTGCAGATGTGCTGGGATTTTTGTTCCCAGATAAGTAATAGCCTCCCTCTCCCAGATAAACGCAAAATTTTCCGAGATACTTTGCAGGTTGACATTTAAAGCAGATGATTTTTGGTAATTTATTTTATAGCTTGAAAGGGCTTGGTATTCTCTGAGTTCGTCCATCAATATTGGGATAGAAGTTTCGGGTCTAGTTATGAAAAAAATTAAATCATCTGCGTATGCCGCTACCTTGTGTTCGATCTTCCCGGCCGCTATCTATGAGATGTCTGTGTTCTTTTGGACTGTACGCAGGAAAGGCTCCAGGGTGAGGATAAAGATCAAACGGGAGAGGGGGCAACCCTGGCATGTTCCATTTGAAAGGTTGAAAGGCTTGGAGGGGAAACCGTTCACCACGACAGATGCCGAGGGGCACGAATAAGAGGCCTGGTTTTCACCCAGGCCGATGTGTTTGAGGGTCGCAGACAGGAAGCCCCAGCTGACCCGATCAAATGCCTTCTCAGCATCTGTCGACAGGAGAACTGCGGCCACGGCCCTCGCGCGGGCCTGATGAATCAGATTAATAACTCTTGTTGTGTTGTCCCTGCCCTCACGCGAGGGCACGAAGCCCACCTGGTCCCAATGAAACAAGGCGGGGATGTAAGGAGCCAGCCTATTTGCTAAAATTTTGTTAAAAAGTTTTAAATCACAGTTCAACAATGAGATAGGCCTGTAGTTCCTGCATTGTGTGGGGTCCTTGCCTTCTTTTGGGATGACAACTATATTCGCCCTAAGAGTGTCTCTGGGCGGGGGTACCCCCTCCTTAAGAGAGTTGGAGGCCACGAACCGGGAGCCCAAGACACCTGCGAATTCCCTATAGTAGCCCAAGTTAAAGCCGTCTGGCCCCGGTGCCTTGCCCGGCTTTGTGCCTTTTGATAGCCTTCAAGAGTTCGACCACTTCAATCTCTTTCTCAAGCGAGTTGATAGCTTCTCTATTCAGTGATGGGAAGCCCGACTTCCGAATATAAGAGGCAATATTACCCTGGAGGGTTGAAGATTCGCTATGAGGCAGGTTGTAGAGGTTTTCATAAAACCCCCTAAAGGCACCCGCTATGTCAGCCGGCAGATGGTTTTTCTCACCGCTACGGCCATGTATGAGGGGGACGTAGGCTCTAGTGCGTTGTGTCTTGAGGGCTCTGGCCAGAGCCCGCCCGCTTTTATTGCCATATTCATAAAAATACCTGCGACATTTAAGGGCCAAACCCTTCGCTTCATTTAAGCAGATGTCCCGTAGGGACTCCCGAAGGCTTGCGTGCTTCGTACCTGAGTCCCCGGAAAAGGTCTGTTTATGGAGGGAGTCCATTTTGATTATGTCCTGAGTTAATTGGTCAATTTGCTTACTTCTTTCTTTTTTTAATCAGGTGCCATGTTTAATTAGGGCGCCACAAATTACGCACTTGTGGACTTCCCATAGGGACATCTGGATGTCCTCCCTCACCTCTGGAACCTGTAGAAGTGACTCATTGAGCCTCCACTGGCCCCTGAGGGGAGGAGTGTCGGGGATGGTGATTGTTAAGGAAATTGGGGCATGGTCCGACAGGGTAATGTGCCCAATGTCCATTTTCCTTATTAAATGGAGAAACTTATGTGGGACTAGGAACCGAACCAATCAATTCAAGAATAGGTATTATGCGGCGGGGAAAAGAACGTATAGTCCCTTCCCCTCAGATTAAGAATCCGCCATGCATCTAGAAGCTGCTTATTATAAAACAGCTTCTTTATTTTTTTCAGCATCGAGAAGGATGTATGAGACTTACCCCTGGATGTGTCTATGGCCGTGTCTAAGGCCACATTAACCCCCCCCCCCACGATAAGGACCCCCTCCGAAAAGACGGCCAACTTGTCCAAAGTCTCGTTTAGGAATTTATGTTGATTGGAGTTGGGGCAGTAGCAGCATGCCAACGTTACCTTCAGAGAGAAGAGGGTGCCCTTTACGAACAGGAATCTACCCTCAGGGTCCTGGATTGTACCCAGATGAGCCCATGGCAGTGATGATTGCCACCCCCCTGGATTTTGACTCCGGAGATAAGCTGTGATACTGGGTTTTGAACATGCGGTTAGTAAGGTTGTGAATTCTCCCTGATTTAAGATGGGTTTCTTGTAGAAAGGCGATTTGGGAGTTCAAATGCCTCAGTTCCTTGAGTATGGCAGTCCTCTTAAAGGGAGAATTCAGTCCCTTAATGTTTAGGGAAGTAAACGTCACCGTAGCCATGCCTGCAGGCTCCCCAAGCGCCACAGGCCCTCTCCAAGTAGGCACCCTCCCAGACTAAGAGTGGTGAAAACGATCGACCTTGATGAGAGTGCCGGCGGGGACAGTGTAGGGGCCCCTATATGGTTCTGGGAGATGGGAAAATAAAAAAAAACACACAAAAAGGGGAAGGAGGCTTAGAGGAAAGGCAGAGGGAGGGGTTAGAAGGGTGAAGAAAGAGCAGGTAGGGAGGGGGAAGGAACAAAAATTCACTAACGATGGGTGCTTAATGCACACCACCTATTAAGGGAACAAAAAGAAGAAAAGAAAAAAATAGTTCCCAAAGTGTGCCCCTCCTCCCCAGACAATGCCGGGAAGGTGGGGAACAGGCCTATTGTGGGTGCACGACGATCCAGTGAAGGACGGTGGCCCCCTCCGGTCGGCTTCAGCACAAGCCAACTTGATCCATGCCGGTCTGCAGGCCTACGGCGGAACAAGACACTGTTGAGTCGTTACAGCAAACGAAACCTTATTTAAGTTTCAGACATAGCTTTACTAAACACACTGGGGTCGAGATGGGAAACCCCCCAAAACAGTGATAACCAGTAAAATGAAGAGCTGGTGTGTAGATGATATCTGGGGCAGGCAGAGAGACATCCAGCACAACAACAACAAAGTGATGAAAACCTATAGAGGTCATGCAGGAAAGTGTTCTATGATTCGTTTTCCATGCGACGGTCGCCCGCCCTCCTCCCGCTGCTTCTTCTATTCGCCGGACCAGCTCTCTCCTCCCGGCGTGGTCTGTGCGGCTGCCATCTTCTCGGTACTTGAGGGATGGGGGGGCGGAATGTCCAACCAATTAGGGATCTCCAGAGGGTGGATGTCCAAAAAGGTGAGCAGTTCCGAGAGGTCCTCTGAGCAAACACGTGTTGGTTCTTACGGACTAGTAGATGAAATGGGTATCCCCATCGATAAGAGGCCCCTCTTTCCTGGATTTTTGCCAGTAGGGGCTTTAGAAGGCGCCGCATCTGTAGGGACCTCCTGGAGACGTCGGGAAATAACTGTATAGACGCCCCGTCAAAGTCAATCCGACCTTTTTCCCAGGCTTTTCTGATAATTTCCTCCTTTGTCTGGAAGTAGTGTAAGCGGAAAAGCACGCCTTGGGGTCGGCTGGGGTCAGATGGTTTGGGACCAAGGGTCCTGTGGATGCGGTCCATCACAATTTCTGTATCCGGGGGGCGGTCCAGGATTTCGTTGAAGATACTGATGACCGTTTGCTGGAGCTGCTCCGGCCTAGTGGCCTCTGGCAGGCCTCTCACCCGGATATTGTTGCGCCTACTACGGTTCTCTAGATCATCAAGATGTAAAATAGTAGCTTGGGAGAGAGACTGTTGACGTGACATCTTCCTCTTCAGAGCCTCTTTTCTTTGCAAGAACGTTTGCTAAGACCGGTTCCAGGCCGGTCACTTTGGAATCAAGGCATTCCACGGAGTTCTGCAGATCTAGGATGTCCTTCTTAAAGGTGCTCTCCACTCTCAATATGAAGGCCTCCAGGTCCGCTTTAGTGGGGAGGGCTCTAATTTCTGATTTGATTTCTGCCAGTGCTGAGTTGTCATAGCCCGACTGAGACGGAGGAAAGGCCAGAAGCAGAGGGGCGCCACAGCCAGGCTGTTGTGGTCTCAAGGTATTCCTGTTGGGGTCTGCGTCCAGAGCCAGCAGAAGGCCACGGTCAGCCCCCCTTTTTTTGCATCGGGGGGGGATCGTATGTTTGAGAGGGGAGTGTATGGGGGGTGTTTCCTCCTCTTTGCGAGCTTTGGCGTGATGCTGAAGCCTCTGCAACAGCCGGGAGACCTCTTGCCTTGCAAGGTAAGTCCAGCCCCCGCAATGGGTGCAAGGGCCTTCTTCTGGGCCTGGGCTTGAATGCCAGGAGGTGGTGCGCAAATTTTGGGTGACCCCTCCAGGTTACAACTCCCCCGCCGTGACAGATGGGCCCTGCGAGGTGTTCAACGAGCACGGGCTTGGAGGACTGATATGGGGGGTGGGAGGGTCACATGTGTAGGAAGGAGTCACAATCCCCTCAAATACCGGGCTAGTAGGGTCCCCAGCTGACATTTTGCTCGAGAGGGGGGACAGCACAATGGGGTTGCTCCAGGTCGGGCTTCCTCCCAGCTCTGAACCCTGTGATACTGGGACAGCGTCTCTGACTTGAGGGTAGGGGAGGGGATCCCAAAGATCCCCTTGTCCCAGGATCGGTGTGTAGTGATTGCCTGCCAGCTCCAACAAGGGCGGTCTGCCGCCCGGAGGTCTCCCGCAGGCAGTGTTGTAGTTGGTTGGGGGGGGGGGGGGGGGCTCCGAGGGTGAGAGCCACGGGCACAGCGTATCTGTGTCCCGCCGCGGTGCCTGCTGCCTCTCTCTTCCCCCCTGCTCATCTTCACCTCCCGGCTCTTCAGCGTGCTGGCCGCACACTTCGCCGGTTCCCCGCCGCTCGTCGCCAGACAGCAGCGTGACAGTATCTGGGGAGCGGACCGCTCCCCTCCTCACTTCGCCTGATAGCTCCGCTCCGCCCGCAGCCTCTAGCCTGCCGCCCGCCGCCATCTTGGGCTTCCGGACTCCGTCCACCTTTCTCCCGCGTAGGAGTTGATTTATTTCGTCTAGGCCATTGGCGGTGTTCTCTGCCCCTTCCTCTTCTTTGCCATCTGGCCCTCAGGTCTGGAATATTTGTCTGAGGTCCTCTAAAATTGCTTATTTTCCAGAGGGAGCTCACCAAAACAAAACGTCCTCAACCTCTCATGACAGGCCACACCCCCCATGCTTTCCATTTTAACAAGGCAATTGAAAAAAGTTAAAAAACAATTGTGTACACAGCCAGGATATTCCACTCCAGTGTGATGGATCATTAGCATGGATTCACTCGGGTGGAATTGTTTGAAACTTGATTAGTTTGATAATCTTATTACAATTGACGCATTAATGGACTTGCTCCATTTTACCACATAATATATCCTGTTCAGACAGTATTTGTCAATTTCACTGGTTAGCAGTAAGATGTGTCAACATGGAAGATCACACTTATTCTACTGTAGAGTTGTGTTGCTCATATATTTTTTGTGTGTGCAGCAACTGTGTTTTCATTAAGGGGTTTTCAGGCAAATTACCTTATGTACCCCCTTTTGCTCTCCACCAACTAAGGTACAGGTAATGCTTGGCATATACCCTGTGTGCTCAAAGTTCTATTCACCATAACTAGGTGGGAATTGGGGTCTGTAATAAATTCCACCTGAATCTTGCCTATTAGTTCTGTCTGGTCAGAAAGACAAGGCAAGATCCAGATCAAAGTATACACTCTTCTTTTTTCTAAAAAGCCGATGGTGACTGGGGTTCTCCTGCACGTCCCTGGCTGATGGAGTTTCAAGGGAGCAGTAATTGGAATGCCATTTAGCCATTCAGCCTTTTAAAGGATTGACCATGCAAACCCCTATATCCCCACATACGCAGCCTACATTATGCTGTTTCCAATGCGCTGTTTTATCTGCTAGTTGTCTAGATGGAAGAGGAAATCAATCCTCTTTTCCCTGAACGTTGGCACTTCCCCCAGCATTCTGTCCACCAATAAAAAGTGGGGCTCTACATTGGACTTACTCCCCCGCAGTGCTTTACTCAATGAACCGGTGCCCACCCCCTTGACAATCTTTCGTTTCCCTCTTTCTATGCTGAAAGCATTTGTAGGTTTGTAAGGCCATTCATTGCACTATGCCGGGGGGGGGGGTCAAGACTAGGTGTGCCTCCTTTATTGCTGTGAACTGATAGGGCTGTACCAGGGTCCATGTGATGGATGGCAGGGGAGTGGGTGTGACCAGCAATTGGGCCTGGGTGGCTCAATCTGTTGATCTGGTAAGATACAGAGCAGGAGTGATCATCTGTAAGGCACAAAAATGTGAGAGTAGAGTTTTGTTTTGTTTTTTGTTATAGTCTGGACAATGACTTTAAGATTAGCTTATTTCTACAAGGAACATGTGACACCAGTTGAACAGCAAGAAGAAGGGATTGTGTTGCTGTATATCAAGTTCTGCTATAACACCTCAAGGAGATAAATAGAAAGTAACCCTGCTGTATTTTACAACACCTGGAGTCTGTGTGCCTCTGTTCCAGCTGGACTGTAAGTAGTTATCGATCCTAAACCACTGCACGACACTCTTAGCTTACACTGGACACGCTAAGTCCCAGAAGAACCTGAATTCCTCCACCTCGCCTACTTTCAGGCGTGTTGGGTTACAAATCAAATCCAAAAATTCTCTACTATTTAGCTGATTGTGACGGGGTGTGATGCCGGTGTCCTCCAGAACATCCTCCTCCTGAGTTCTCCTAGCTACCTCCCCCTGGTCAAGGCAGATATTTCTGTTTATATTACAGTTTAACTGTGTTTGAGGAGAGATGGATCAGGGAGGATAAAAACCAAGAAGTGTGAATTGGCAGAATGGGTGTATCATGATCCTGTTCTCTCTTGGGAAGTCAGGGGAAGCATGAGTGACATAGGTCTCTACTGTAGTTCCTTTCTTGTCCCCTTTATATTCATAAGCCAACCCCCTTCAAACCCCTCACTTCACTTTGAATTTTGGTATTGGTAGTTAAGGTACTGCGGTTGACCTTGACTTTTTAAGTCCCTCGGATATATTAAACATTAATTTGCTACCAAGTGTGATATACAGTCTTCATGCCATTAGGGAAAATCCTGCTTTTCCATATATCTAGATTTCCAGGCTAGGTGCTATATGTTAAGGCAAGGCTATGCACTACTACTCTTTGCTGTACTTTCTTGCAGAATTACTTACTATATTTTATCAGTAAATGATGATGGCACAAAGATATATAATGGGCATATAGTATATACATACTGGGAAATGTCAAACATTCTGGGACTCTGAGAAGAATGCCAGAGCTATTATGTAGTACAAGCACTTGCTGGAATTGCGCCATGCTCAAAAAACTCCTCCAACTCCTGGACAATTATCTGGGAGAAAGAGAGATAAAGCGAGAGGGGAGCCACTAGCCTGCAGCAATATGAAATGAGTTTACACATATCCTACACCTACACCAAGTGTTCAGGCTCTGCAAGAACATTAGCCGCTCTGCATAATACTTTTATCCTGTGATGGAAATGCCGGAGACAAAGCCTGTGGAGGAAATGGGCAGCATGCTGACTCAGCGCGGGGAGATTGCATCTGCATCTCCTCTGAATTGTCAGCAATATCTAGAAGAAAAAACTTTATTATATATGCCGGCTTAATGAGGCCTTGCAGGGCTTTGCTATACTTTGTTTTAGCAGATCTATCTCTAGCTCTATCAATCTATCTACAAATCAGTAGATTCACCTACCTACTCATGTGTACATCCACCCTGCTACTCAAAAAGCAAGCCACCAATTTATACATTTATCTTTCCACCCACTAACATATGCACCTGTCTCTTTGCCAACATATGCACCTGTCTCTTTGCCCACCCATGCAGCTACCTATTATCATTCCTGCTCATACTGTCAGTCCATCTAGCCACCAAGTAAATATAATACATTTTAAGTGAACCAACACCCAGGATTTTGACTATCCTGGGTTTTGGTCCACTTCGGTGGGGCACCCCGATCGGGGTGCCCCGCCGTGTGAAACCCCCCAGAAAGCCCCAAAAACTCACCTCTCCCCGCTCCTACGTGACCGCTGCTGCCAATCCCCGCCGACAGACAAGTGGGAGGCAGCATCGGACAAGAGAGCGCGCCCGCCGCCGCCTCCCGCGCGTCACTCTTACAGGGCGCGCACCCGCGCCGGCCATTGACAAACGGCCGGCACCGTTTCCCTGGCCGATCAGTGGAGGGTGTTGGTCTACTTTAAAGTGGATCAACACCCAGGATTTTGACTATCCTGGGTCTTGGTCCACTTCGGTGGGGCACCCCCGATCAGGGTGCCCCACTGTGTGAAACCCCCCCGATCACCCAAAAAACTCACCTCTCCCCGCTCCCAGCGCCGACGGACAAGCGGTTTTACAGCCGCGGACAAGCGGCTCCTCCGCCGCCGCCTCCCGCGCGTCACTCTTGATGCGCGGGCGCGCGCACGTCTAGAGGGGCGCGAGGACGACAAGGTAAGGCGATTTGGGGTGTTTGGGGGGGTTTCACCCCGCGGGACATCCCGATCTCGGATGTCCCACGGGGAGGGAGGTGATCGGCCCGGGAATCTTATAGGTTCCCGGGCCGATCACCGGAGGGTGATGGTCCACTTTAAATATCTATCTAGCCAATCTAAAATCTAGCCACACCGACATCCATCCACTTATTCACCTACCAATCTATTTATCCACTCATCCACTCTTCCATCTGTCGACCCAACTATCGTTACATCCATATATGTATATATTCTATTTATCTAACTCTTTCACCTATATAGACACTCTGAAGTTCAAAGTCCTCATTTCTCAAACCTAGTGCATCCTTATACTCGTATAATCACCTGACTACACAGATTCAATTCCGATGGTTTGGGTTTGGACAAATTTGAATAAAAGTTTGGTTTGGGGACCTGAACTTGAACCTGGTCCCTGTTGAAATCAAACTTTGGCTGGCGGTTCTGCCTCTGAGGGGTCCCACCCCCCCTCAGACGGAGGGGCCTCTGTGAAGGGGCTCCCAGAGACAGAATCGGGTCTGTAAAAAAATATGCGATGGCAGGTGGAGGGGCAGAGCATGCATCAGGAACATAGAAACTTAGTATGTAAGGCTGAATAAAGACTTTAGTCCATCCAGTTCAGCCTGTTTAACTCCTTCCAGCGGTCTAGTAGCCATAGCTGGAAATGTTATTACATGCCAGGAAGGCATCAAGGCCACTTTTGAACGTTTTTACTGTATCCATCATTACTACTTCCTCTGGCAGCGAGTTCCATAGTCTCACAGCTCTTACAGAGAAGAATCCCCTCCTATGTCGGTGGAGAAAGCACCTTTCCTCTAATCTTAGTGGATGCCCTTGGGTTATAGTTACACTCCGGGGTATATATAGATTGTGGGACAGATCTTTGTATTGACCCCTAATATATTTATACATAGTTATTAGATCACCCTTCAAGCATCTTTTTTCTAAACTAAATAAACCTAACTGTGACAATCTTTCAGGGTACTCTAGCCCCCGCACTCATTTTATTAACTTTGTTGCCCTTCTTTGAACATGCTCCAGTTCTGATATGTCCTTCTTAAGCACAGGTGCCTTATTGTTTATTTTCTTCTTTATAGTTTTCTAACGCTTCCGCTGTCCCTTCCTGCTTTAAACGTTTAAATGCCTTTTTTTCAGTTGTTTATTGCCCCCTTAACCTTTTTGTTTAGCCACATCAGTTTGCATGTGTGTCTAAGAGTTTTATTCCTGTAAGGTATATATATGTCACAATGAAAATTAAGGATTCCTTTGACAGTATCCCATTTACTGTCCATGCTTTTGTTTTTAAGGGCATTTTCTCAGTCAATGCAGTTTAGGGCATCTCTAAGTTGGTCAAACTTTGCCTTTTTGAAGTTCCGAGTTTTTGTGGCTCCTTGATAAGGCACCCTAGTGACTGCTAAGTTGAAATTAATTATGATCACTGCTTCCAAGGTGTCCCCCAACCTGTACCTTTATTACTTTGTCTGGTACATTGGTTAGTATTAGGTCCAATATGGCTTTCCCCCTTGTTGAAGCTTGTACTTGTTGGGAAAGGTAGCCATCTTTTGTTTTAGATAAAAAAACTATTACTTTTATGTGAACCACATGTTTCAACGTCCCAGTCTATATGGGTAGTTAAAGTCCCCCATAATCACTACCTCATTTAGTTTAGCGGCTATATCTATTTGCCTTAGCATCATATTTTCTGCGGATTCGGATATATCTGGAGGTTTGTAGCAAAATCCCATCAGAATTTTATTGGAAACTCGCAAAGTTCGAGTTAGCCGAAAAAAAATTGTAAATACATAAATTGACTGATATTTAGACACTTTGTAATGCCATTCAATAATTACATACATGCAAACAACTGAATGAGAAACAATTGTTCAATATACTAACCGCTCAGAGGATGAGGAACGGTAAACATTTTCCTTTTAAGATTGCTAGGTTTTCCTTGAAGTATGTCCGATTTCTGCTTCTGTGTTTTTCTCTGAAGTACTTTGACCTCTAATTTGTGGACACGCTTTTGGGAGTTGCAAATGAAATCTGGTCTATGGTGTTCTAAAGCTTCCTGTTGAAAATCATATAGTAATTTGCAAGTAGACATTGTGGGAGGATAAACTAGTTAGTTGACAAATACAACATAATACACATAATACACATAAGCTGACAAACACCACATAATACACATACGCTGCAGGTGTTGCTCAAACTCCAACTCATATATATATATCATCTTACTTGATACTCTCCAAGTTAAACAAAAAGCCTTACTTACCCGGCTTTACTGTTCTTAATCCATTTGGCACAAGCTGTCATCACACTACCAGCCACATGGCCCAGCAGAACAGGGAAAATTAGCCACTTTAAACATAATATATAAAATATTTCAGAGGCTGGATGTAAGGCTTAATTATAAGACACCTATGGTGGTAGGTCAAGAATACAGGCTGATGGGGGATCAGTAATTGGCATGCCATTTGGCCATTCAGCCTTTTTGTATTGACCATACAAACCCCTATATCCCCACACATGCAGCGTACATTATGCTGTTTCCAATGCGCTGTTTTATCTCCTAGTTGTCTAGATGGAAGAGGAAATCACTCCTCTTTTCCCTGAACTTTGGCACCTCCCCCAATAAAAAGAGTTTCAAAAAATGTACAAACAACACATCCATTTTGCTCAGCATTTAATGCTTTGCCCTCTCTGTGAGACAACATACTAGGCTTTGGACACTCAACTGAGTCAATGTAATGCCCAGTTTTTTCCCTGCCGACAGTATAGTGCAGTGATCTACATCAAGATCAACCCTGAGTGGATCTACAGGAGCCCTCCTATGGCACTGAAAGCAGGGGGCACTTTGGTGAAGGAGCCATGTATATTTGCCTAGTTTGCCCCTCCGAGTCCTGCCCTGTCTGCTTTAAGGAAAAGGAGTACTTGGGTTACTTCTAAATGAATTCTGAAACTATGTTCCCTGGGGCAATTTATTACATCTGGTACAAGAGTAAAGCTGTTGTCCATGGAAAAATTAAAGAGATTTTTTTTATTTAAAGAAGGCAAGAAGCAACCCCTCCCCCATTTAATATATCATGGTAAACTCAATTACAGGAAACATGGAAACAAATTGGTTTCTTTAGGCAGCAGCTTCATATTTAATCTGGTTCCCTTGCTCCAGCATCCATAAATCAGGCCCCTTGGTGTCTTGTTGTCTGTTAGCAGTAGGCAAGCTAGAATTTAGCTTGGTGGTAGAGGAATGCATATCAATAACGCAATGTGATTTGTTCAGCTGCAGGGCTTAATAATCTCAGCCAGTACCTCGGCTCAGGTCATGAATGTAAGCATTACTGCATGTTTGATAAAATTACCATTGCTCACTGCTCAAACAAGTGTAGCACTCCCGGAAGGTCAACTATCTTCATAAATAAGAAAACACCAGGAATAGATTTACCTGCAGACTCATTATTTCCCGAGGAATATTCTTGCTTTTGTTATTGCCAATTATTTCTGGAAATGGTATGTTCTCTTTATCGAAATATCCGCTCGACTTGTGCAACCTTTGAACTACAAACAAAAAAATGCTTTTTTAATGTCATAGGCATATGTAATTACTGTGTATTATGTGTCTATGTAGTTGGCATCTCCAATATCAAATCAGCCTTTAAAACCAGATGTCTTGAACTATTGAATGGCAGATACTCTGAAATCTAATAATGAAGGAAGTCACACAGTTGGATTGTTGGCATGAGTGATTATCTATCAAAACCACTGCTCTTGGTTTTATTGCACCAATATATATTGTGGAAATGTATATGGGAGTTGTTTTGCTAAAACTAAGATGCAACAAGGGTTTAGAGGATGAAAATAAGAACAAAATATTCTGAAACAAATGGTGTGATAAAATACCCCCCCCCCCAGAACTCAATATCACCTGATTACAGGCAGTGCGGCAGAATCCCCTCCCCAATCACCACAATACAGGCAACATAGCAGATTCCCCCCCAATCACCTCATTACAGGCAGTGTACAAAATCTGCCCCCTGAACACCGTCAATGGAGGGGTGGCAAGGGGGCAGGGAGAGAGCAGGGTAAGAGCACCTGCTCCTCTATCGACCAAAGTATGCACATACACACACACAATCACCCCATTACATGCAGTGTGCAGAATCCCACCCCAAGCACCGACAATGGAGTAGCGGTGAGCGTGCAGAGAGAGAGCAGGGTAAGAGCACCCTGCCCACCCCCTGCTCCTCTATCAACTACCAAATGTGCACCCACATACAATCACATCTTTCTAAATCCCAAGGAACTTCAGGTCCCTGTTTCTTTCTTGTTTTCATTTGTCCTGCTTGTTGGGTGCTAACCAGTACTTATTACCACACTTGTTAACCCTGCCCAGGGTTGCAACCTAGAATACTACTCTTCAGCTCATACTCTTCAGAATATATTCAATACCGTGCCACCTGTTTCTCAGGTGACATTATCCGCAAGAGAGGTATCTGCAGTCTTTTTACATCTTCTATTTTTGTATTTTAGTTACAAAGAAGGGGTTTCCAGCACTCCAAGTAACTCCCTTTTATTTAAAGCTGGGTTCAAGAGTTCTTACCTTTGCCTACATAATTTGGGTCATATAGTGTAATTCAAAAATTATATCTTTTCTATTTGAAAATGGCGAGGTTGAAAGTGAGATAAGATTCCTGCTATATAATCAGTCAGACAATTTTCAAGAGTAAGGCTAACCCGTAAATCAATATACAAACATGTGCAGAAAGGCATCTATCCTTTAAGCAATCTTCTGATAAATATTACAGTTGTTATACTCTGTAAGGTTGTCTAGAAATGACTCTTCTAAATGTTCAATGAGTTTTAAAATAATTGTTGTTAATAGACCATCCAAATGTATTCTGTGTTTAGGTTGATGCTATGTCGTTACGTAGTTAAGAGTGTTAGAGTGCTTGTAGAGTAGCCCACCCCCTTTGGAGCAGATTTTCAAATGCTGCATCCATAAAATTTGCTGAGGCTCTGACCTAAGAGCCTTCCCAAGATTCTGCACGTTCGCAGTTATATATTCTGCACCTCATCTGAAGGACTACCCAATCACAAAACAACTCAGAGCAGGATTTTTTATATTTCTTTGTGAACTGTTGTGTGTTGCACAGGTATCCAAAAAAGGAGAAAAAAGTATTTTGGTTTACTTATCTGGGTAGCTCCTTATAACAGGATAGAGTAAATTAATGACATGAATTGCAAGAGAAAATTGCAAATAATCTAGGAGTTAAAACATAAATTATTAATCCCAACATGATCCCTTTCCAACCTCACTCTAGATTGAGAGCTGGCTAATCTTGAGTGTTGGCTGGCCATTGCAGGAGAACGAGCTGGACTTTAAGATGCTTAAAGATGTAAGCCTAAACGCACATTGGAATTACATTTTCCATCACTTTGTCCTAATCATTAACAAACATCAGTTTTGCCGATTACTTTTTTTGTACAGCTTGTCAAGATCGATGGCATCATACTCACTATTTTGCAACATATACATTAACATAAGTCAAATAAGCTTTTATGATGATGGTTTGTTTTTAATGTGAAATTATCTTTCCAATATTTGTTTATAAGCGTTTAAGTTTGAAAACCACTCAGCAAACTTAGCCTAACAATTTAGATTTATCCGTTCTTTTGCCAGAGGCATGGTTTTAATTCCTGGGATAATTTGTGACGCATATTGGCTATATTCTTTTTAATTATTGACTTTCTCTGCTTTGAATTATTTGATTTGTCCGGATAGCAAGAGGGTAAAGTGAATTTTCAGCAAGATTCAGAAGGCAACAGCAGATAGAATATCAACAAACTCTTCGTAATGAATAGTGTTTTTGGAATACTCCTGTTCTGCTGGGTGCACTTTAGCCATTTTTTTCAGAATATTCTGGTTCACCAGTCTCGGTGCCGTGTATGCCGTGGCACCCCCTGCAGTGCTGAACATACGGTCTCATAGGACACTTGCTGCAGGGAAGGCCAGAAGCTCCCGGACATAGAGGTCAAGTTCTGACCCCTGTCCAATTTAGCAACCCAGAAATTGAACAGGGAGGACTCATCGGTCAGTATCAAGAGACGTGTCGTCAAATAGTTATCAACCATTAGAGTCAAAGTCTGCCTCCTGGTACTATGGGCCATATCTGATGTTGGCGGATGTGATGGACAATAAAATAAGGTGTTCCACATTGTGGCCATGTTCACCCTCCCCTGTGAGGTGCTTCCGATACCCACCTCCATGCATTTGTACTCATTTGTATCATTTTTCGATCATGCTCTAGTGTTAGAATCAAGCAAGTGATGTTATCTTTATAGTGGGGATCCAGCAGGGTGGCCACCCAGTAATTGGCACTGCTGACTATGTGGACAATACTGCAGTAATTGAGAGCCAGGCTGCCCTGCGGTAAGGAGAGGCTGTCCTCAGTGTTAGTTGTCTGCTCCTCCTCCTCCCTCCAACCAAGCTCCAGTGACGCCCATAAACTGCCCTGGGCGCCATCCTGCCGTGAGAGAAAGTCCTCCTCCTTCCCCTCCTCCTCCTCTGAATCCTCCAAAATTGTCAGCTGGCTGGACAGTGGATTACCTGGCTGCTGTCTGCCCAACAACCCACCCTGCAAACCACTTGTGCACTGCCCTGACACCTGGGAAAATGGATCTTCCTCTTCCTCCTGTGCCACCATCACATCCTCTGTCATGGCCAGAAGAGACAGGCAAAGGATGGGAATTTTAGTTCTGACAATGATGTCATTAGCGCTGACCATATTGGTGGCATACAAGAAGCACTGCAGAATTGTGCCGATGTCCCTCATGGAGGCCCACTTATTGGTGATGAAGTGCTGTTGGTCTGCACTTCTACTGGCCTAGGCTTTTTGGAGCAGAAACTCTACTATTGTCTTCTGCTCATACACTCTTTCCAGCATATACAAGGTGGGATTCCACTTGGTTGGCTAGTCACATATGATGCTGTGGGTGGGAAGGCTAAAGTTCCTCTCCAGTCCAGTCAGGCAAATAAGCAGGATGTTGGGAATGCACGAAGTGCGTGCACAAGATATGCACATTATGCAGCAGCTGTGGCATCTCTGGATAATAGGCCATGAATCTCTGCACCACCAAGTTGGGTACATGTGCCAGGCAAGAGATATGCGTTAACCCGGCTCTACCCAAGGCTGCTATAAGGTTATGGCCATTGTCGCACACCAACCTGCCAAGCTTCAGGTGCGGCTGTGCTGAAATTGGCGGTGCAGGGGCTGTGACTGCATGAGGAGGAAGCAGAGTAGGAGAAGGAGGCATATGGGTGGTGGGTGGTGGAAGGATATGTGCCACACAGTGCTTCCTGCCTCAGTCCCAGGCGCCACGGCAATGACCAAGTGGGCAGTTAGAGAGATGTAACATCCCTGCCCATGCTTACCTTGTCCATGTGTCAGTGGTGATATGGACACTGGAACTAATGACATTGCCTAGTGCACAACAATTTTCTTCACAACCTCTTGGTGCAGGGCAGGGATGGCTTGGAAAAGTAGTGGTGGCTGGGAATGGCCATTCCACCAGGTTGAATGGGAGCATTTCAAAGGCCAGCAATTTGTAAATGCTTGCATTGAGGGCCAGGGCTCATGGGTGAGATAGGCTGAACTTCCATTTTCTTTCCAAGGTGTAAGAGATGGAAACTGAACATTTCCCTGAGATGGTGTGGACAGTCTTGGTGATGGTGCGGCTGCAGGTAGTGGAGGTGGTGGTGGTGGTGGTGGTCTCAAATCCTCCCTTTGGGGGGAGACAGGTGGTCTTGTTGTTAGGAAGGTGGTGCTAGAGGCTGAGACAATTGAAGCAGCAGAGGGAGACACTCAGCCACTATTTGTTATTAAAAAAAAGAGCCTGACGTGACCTCAACTACAATTACCCTATCTATCCCTTACTCCAGAAGCTGTCCCTAAATAAATGTCCTGAAAAGGTCAATATGGGTTTTAACAACAACCTATGTACATCTCACTCTAACCTCTGTCCCTAAATAAATGTCCTAAAAAGCACAATATAGTTTTTAACAACCACCTATGTACACCTCACCTCAGCAACTTGAGAAGGCCCCCGATGCCAGGGAGGTTAATAATCTGGGATGCCCTACAAAGGTTTTGAAGTTTTTGAAAGCCCTGAACATAAGGGAAATGTAAAATGCTAGAAGGATTCACTAGACCCAAAACTTTAACTCTTGTTAGGACAGATGCATGCTGGGAGAAAGTGTCCAACAGGCTCATTAGGGTTAATATGCCTGCTATAAAGGTGAAGACACCCAAGGGGTCTGAGTTGGCTTGCTGCACAGTCCAGTGTTACACTACATACAGCCAATATGGGAAAACATTTGCCATGATGTAAGGATACCTGTGATGATCTGTACTTGTTTAAAGATGTTGTGAAACCTTCCGCTGAGCAACACCCAAGTGACCAGTGGCAGTGAGGATTTACTTATTGTTGGTGAATCGCAGCCTGAGATGGGTGTCTCAGAGAGACTTACAGAAATCAGGCAGAGGTTGAATGGGAAGGTAAAATGGGGAATAGCCCTGATCAACTAGTTGAGACGAATCACACTTTGCTTGCAGGTATAGTGGAATCTGACGCTCAAATGATTGATCGCCCTGGGGTTACACTCTTGGACTGTCAGAGTGAAACTGGGCCAGAGATGGGCCGAGCAACTGAAGGTAACCTGGTTGTTGCTGTAGGCAACAGGGTCATACACCAAGTGTTGTCGCATAATAATAAGAGACTCATGGTGCTAACAAACAGTGTTATGGAAATTGAGATCATTTAGTGTAATGCAATGCTGTAAGACTTCCAGATGACAAAGGGCAGTGCAGATCCACTCGGCCTAAGGGCTAAGTATCTTCAGCTCTGGATGGATTCTCTAGGAGAATGGTTCCTATGCAAAGTATGTTGTAAGGGCAACTAAAATTTGGGTGCGAAAATAGAAAAAAAGGGGTCTCCCGTGTCCCTAGAATGAAAGCCATTGTACAGGACAAGGTAGCCCTGAGTCACTGCCCAAAAAATGTAAAAAACAATCAATCAGGAGTGTCCCAGCCTTATAGGACGGTTGTGTTAGTTGAGTTACCCCAGTGGGGGGCTCCCTAATTTCTGTGGCCCAGGTTTGTGCAAAAGGGTCCTGCTTCAACTCAACAATTCATGTTCTCCCTAGAACCCGTGAAAGGGAAAACAAGTTTTTGTCACTTAACAGGGGATATGAAGAGATGTGACTGATAAAAAAGTTATCAAAGGGTTAATTTCCCTGAATTAGGCCAGGGGGCACATTAGAGGAAGGAGATTCCTGTCCCAAGGTGCTGATGAGCCAGAGCTGAGGGCTTCTGCTGGACTTGTCAAGTGTTGGAGTGCACTGTTGATGGTCAGAGACCCCTCAGCCAGGTAGCTGTGTGGGCTACAGGGTGCAGGTGGCACCGGAGTGTTGGCGAGCGCCATAGCAAGCCATGTGGGCTAGAGGGTGCAGGAGGCACCAGGAGCAGAACCAGCTAGAGGCTGCTTTTCGTGAGCCTTAGTGATACGAACATCAGGGCTGTAATGCCCTTATATTTAAAGTAAGTTGGCCTGTGGGGCCAGATGAAATTGTAACTCTGTGAAAACAGTTTGCTGTAAAGGGCTGTGTGTTTCCTATGTGCTTAAGAAAACTTGCTTAAGTTGGACTTTGTGGATGTCAAAGTAAACCATTATGAGTTAATTGCCCCTTTGTATGCCCGTGTCTGTGCCCAAGAATATCCCAGAAAGCTTACAATAGTTTTTAAAGTGGACCAACACCCAGGATTTTCACTATCCTGGGTGTTGGTCCACTTCCGCGGGGCACCCCACAGACAAGGTGAGAGCGCCCGCCACCGCCTCTCGCGCGTCCCTCTTACAGGAAGCGCGCCCGCGCCGGCCATTCACAAACGGCCGGCGCGGGTGCGCACCCTGCTAGAGGGATGCGCGAGAGGCTGCGGCCCGCGCATGCGCCGTTGGAACGAGGAACAGGTAGGATTTGCGGGCGTCCTGGGGGGTTTCACACAGCGGGGCACCCCCGATCGGGGTGCCCCGCAGGCAGGGAGCTGATCGGCCCAGGAATCTTATAGATTCCCGGCCGATCAGCGGTGGGTGTTGGTCCACTTTAACAACCCCTCACTCCAGCCACTACCCCTAAATAAATGTCCTAAAAAGGAAAATAGCAAACAACCTATCTGTCCCTCACTCCACAGACGACCGCTCCCTATATAATGCAGAGCGCAGAGACATGGACCCGATCTTTTATATCGCGGGGCAACATGTCCCACCAAGAATGGGTTGCTAAGGCAACAAGAAGTTTGATTGGCTGCCATGCAGCCAATCAACCTTCTTACGGGTTCAGGGCGAACTCAGACACAGATTTCAGTTTTAAATCCGTGTTCAGGGACCCAAATTCACAAGGTTCGGCATGGGTCTGCTCATCCCTATTCACCCCTTTACATTGCCATTAAAATTTCCCCAGAAAAAGCTGGGGAAATCTGATAGAAACTGTGCTTGTGAAACTTTTGACCAGCTTTGAGGTTAATTGGATGAGCTCTGGAGCCATGTGTAAGTTTTGTTTGGATTTGAAAATAATTTGCTGAAGAGAACAATGTATCTCTATTCTACAGTGTGGCTGGTTGTTATTCTACAGTGCAGTGTTACTGTCATAGGGTTTAGTGTGCAGTATCCTCTGGTGACATGAAATTCCACTGCTTTCTCGCTACTAAGCCCAGGACAAGGGGATACATTGCTGCCTGGGAAGGAGGAGGCTGAGCCAGTGGCCATCTTTTGTTCATGTGCCATAATGGGACAGTTGTGCAGTTGACAGTTGAATGCCCCTTACGTTTGGTGGGGGCCAACCATGGCAGCAGCTCTGAATAGAGTAGCTGAAGGCAGGATGGCTCTGCTGGGACAACTCAAAAATGGCTGTGTCACACAAATCATCCACATTCAATTGATTCCTGGCCCTCATTTTTGGAAACAAACTCCTCAAATGGCTCCATCTCTCTAATAAGGTCAGGAAACACTCCCAAACAAACTGTCTCACTAGCAAAAAAATGGAGGGAAAATCTCCCTTTTAATATCCTGTGTCAAAGGTTAACTTGGGTCACAGAATCAGGCATGAGGGCAAATGCAAGGATTCTTACACCGGAGCGAAAATTCTCGCATACACAGCCAAAAAGGCTGTGAAATCTTGGCAGAGCATGGGCTCGGGCACAAGGTCTTGCAAATAAAGAAAACGACTGGATATGATGTCTCCTTCATCACTTGAGTGCAGATGAGCGGTAAAAAACACACTAACTGAAGCCATATGTGTGCTAAGCTGACCAGAAAAGACCCAAATCTACTAATTTGCACAATCATAGTCAGGCATACAAAAGCTCACTTAACCCAAAAAAAGAAAAAATGCAGGAGGTGTTTTAAGCCGAAGTGTTAGAATGTATATTATTTTTGCTGTGCCACTCCATACATATATCTATATATAGTAATACATATGTGTGTGTGTGTGTGTGTGTGTGTGTGTGTGTGTGTGTGTGTGTGTATATATTAAATAAAATATGATGTTGAAAATCAATAGGTTTCAAAAATGTATGTTTTTGTTTTTTTTATATAAAAATGATTATTTCTGTTTGTAAGTTCTAGCAAATAGATTTTCACACTGGACAATGCTGTGTTTTAAAATGTAAAATTTAGTTTAAAAAACACAGTAAACCACATAATAGTATGATTCATAATCATTCCATTGTATTTTGTGGGAGTGAACCTCACTGTGCCAGCAAAAAGCAGGCAAGCCTTCTGACCTGGGCTCAGAATAGTTTATTCAACAGAATAGCAAAAAAAACAAAAGGGTACTTCTTGTCCCTCACAGCTGACTGCTGTTGGTCCAGCGATCTGAAACCACACCACAGATGCAGTGTACCGCACTGTCCGGGCCTCAGATGCCATTCACCGGTGCTTGTGGGCCAGGTTCTACCCCCGCCATCAGTCACAGGGGTGTGGCCCCGCCCTCTTCATTCACTACAATGAACGGGGGCATCCGAGCCCTCGGCACAACCCCTTGTTTGCAATGAATGGAAAGGGTGTGACAGAGCACTGTGACTGATGACAAGTCGCGATCCTGCCCACCATCAAACCCAACCAGTGGTGTACCTGTAATGAGACCACTGCACTGCAGGGGGGTCAACAACTGAACTTTTTTTTTATTTATTTTCTATTTAAAATATACATTTTTTGCTTTCATGTTTTTAAGTCAACTATTGGTGGCTCAGCAGCCCCAGCCCACCTCCACTTCTTACCCCCCACATTGTTTTGTTGAGGAGTGGAGGGGCGCGTTTTTCTATAGCTGGCCTCAGGCAGCAGAGAGGCTAGGTTCACCCCTGAACCCAAACCCAGGGATGGCACAGGATGTGGCAGAGGCTCAGATCCAGTGATCAGGTATGTTAACGATTGCCGATCTATCAAAGAAACAAAGGAGGTTACTTAAGAAGGGATAGCGGCAGGTAGTGCATCGTAGCCTCAGGCAGTGTCTGGTGAACACCGGGTGCTGTACGCAAAACCACATTTATGAAAGCAATCTGGTGACCGCCTCTAACAGTGCCATGTAGTGTCACATGTATTAATTCAGACGGCTCAGCGACTAGGGCTGGCGCTCTAGGTTCCAGAGTGCCATGTAGTACCTGTCGCTCTGTAGCGCTCACATACATTTCAGTGGGGCTTCATTGGTTGTGTATAAACAGTGTGTTTGGCTTTTTTTTTTTTGCTCAAATCATTGTGTGACCTCTCCTGGCTGCAAACAAACACTTTCAGAAACTTTTTGACTTTTAATCTTTTTATGCAGAATTGTCATTACAGCTCTGCCACTAAAGTGTTAATGTCACAGTGTTAAAACAATGTCATTCCATGTGTTTTCGCTTTGTTACAAGTGTATATGTGTTCAAAAACAGACTTTAATCACACAGCGTCTGGAGCTCTGTGCTGCAGAGCCCCGCTTTAGAGCACCGACGCTGCATGTGTGTCCTTTTTTGATAAGTATGGTGTGAAGCGCCAAGTGCTGGTCGCACTGAGCTGGCGCTACCTTTCGCTCACTGCAGCACTGTACTGTTGTTAGAGCGCCCAACATACATCACATTCATCAATGCCGGCCAGGTTACTACAGCGACCGAGACGCTCTGTTACAGCGCCCGATACCCACTTACAGCATCTACTAGCGGTCGCTATAAGCATCGATATATACAGACACTCATCTGCCGATACCTGGCGTTAGTAATGAATTAGCCTCAAAGTGGCCTTTTGCTTTTTCTATGCCTGCTGAATCACTTTAATATGGAACACATACAGTTTGTAAGAGCATAAGGCAAAAATAGCTTGAATTATCCCTATGTAAACTACAAACGTTTTAAGTTAAAAAATGTCTGCTTTGGTGTCCTTTTTCTAGAAGTTAGCTCACAAGTCAGTGCTGTGCTTGCCTACCTGCCACCTTGTACAGACAAGATCACTAAGGTAGACATACCCTTCGGTCAAAATAAATGGAGAAGCAATCTCCACAATGTTGACGAGCTCGTCCAACGTCTTCAGCATGCCACAGGTCTAGACCTTTAAGAACTATTAAAGGACCCAATAGTACAGACTTCTGGATCATAAATAAAGCTCTTGTGTATTGGAATTCTTGCAGTATGAGAAGTAAAATTTATAGTGCAAAACGCCTGGATTTTGGACAAAGTAATCCATCAGGACCAGCCAGGGTTTTCCACCAGCTTGTAATCTGTCTTACACACATCGCTACACGTTCCCACACTGAGCTGCTCAATGTGAGCTTCAACACAAAGAAAAAAAATGACAGCAGCATTGATTTAATGGCTAGAGTTTTTCCTATATTGTCCTACAAAGTACAACTTCTTGGGAACATCGGTGAGTCCACATATGGTGTACGAAAAAGAGGTCTGTTTGTCATTCTACTGACAAAACTAGTTCATATATCATCATATAACAGTCTAGCCATAAATGAACACCAAATTACACAGCGTACTGCCAATAAAACCCTCCATGAATAGAATATATGGATCATTTTTACCGGAAAAATTAATAAAGATGGCTTGCTGTATATTGAATTAATTTAAAAGTACAGTCCATTCTGATTACAGAGTGCTGAGGGATATGTGATATATTACGCTCCCACCTAAAAATGGTAATGCTCACAGTACAAAGGTAGTTATGGGAAAATGACTTCATATTTATTAGGACAATGTTACAAAACTGATGATGGCCAATAACAATAGCTATTCCTGGACCTGACAGTAATGTCTAGTGATGAGCCAAGCAAACCCCTATTAAGTCTCGAGCTGTTCGACTAAAGTTGTGAAATATATTTTGGATATATACATAAATCGTTGGGGGAAGGTCCAGCTTTCCTTTCTTTTAACATGTCTTATGTGTTTATTTAGTCTGTGTATTTTGTGGTTGATATTTTGGTGCTAATTTCTGTTCAATAAAATATTTGGATTTACTTTTTATTAGTGGTGCTCCTTTCCTGGGGTTGGGGTGGCATTTGGTTCACACCCCCCTCTTGTGGTTGTTCTAGAGTGGAATAAGAGGCTGGTAGCGACAGTTGAGCGACTGTAGCAGTATTTTCACAGCGCCCGCTAGTAGTCGCTGTGCTTGGCCATTGTTCGGTTGTTGATAGCGACTCAGTCGGTGTGCAGTAATTTTGCATACGGGGTGACGAGTCGCTATTTGACAGGTTCCGCGATGTATGGGTGCGCATGATAGCGACTGGTCAGAGCGACCGGATCCCACCATATTCATCAAAAAATCACGCTCAAAAAATTCTCACGCTGTGAAATGCATGTTTAAACCCCAGAGCGCTGGCGGCGATGTGTTAAAAGTAGTTTTTTAAACCCCAAACCACCATATTTTTGGAAACCAAAAAAAATTTTTTTAAGAATTTAGAAATATGAATACAATAATATCAGACCTGTAATATCAATTCTGCACCAATTTGTTTACCTTAAAAAAATTATCTAACATGGCAGAAGTGGTCACAGAATTTTTCACATTTAAAAAAAAAAAAAAAACATTATTAACAATTAATTATGAATTTTTAAAGATTGTTCCATTGAAATGCATTGGAGAGCGCCAGGGAGCGACAGGTCATACCTGTCGCTGTTCAAGGTCGGACGCTGGCGCTGTGGGCTGAGGCTGGAATAATGATGAATGAGTGGCTATCTGGCGCTATCTCAGTCGCTAAGCAGGATCGGCTTGATAAATGTGTGATTGTGGTGGGGAGCCGGCGTTCTTGTGGCGGTGCCCGTCATTACCGGTCGCTCACCAGTCGCTACCTGTCGCTATTCCTTCATAAATAAGGGCCTAAATAAGTGAGCACGCAATAATTGTTAGGTTGCCTGATTGTTTGTTCTAAAGTTGTGAAATGGTTTTATATACACCTTAGGTGAAACACCCAATTAAAATAACAATAAAAAGTGCCCCTTTAACCCCTTAAAAAAACCCTCACTTTTTAAGTAGATCAGCCTCATTGCTAGCATACCAACCTCCATAAATCTTAGGTCTTGGCCTGTGCCGAGAGGTAAACTGGCTCTTCTGCCCCCTGGGGGCTCATTTGGGGTTATGGGCAAACAACCCGCTGCATGGGCCCCCAGTCAATTACCCACACAACCTCCTAGGCACCTAAGGAGCAAAAAAAAACTTTCCCCATCAACACAATCTTGGTGTTCTTCCTGCCCTGGCTACCTCTGGAAGAACAGAAACTGTGCTGAAGGGCATAATGATGAATGATGTCATATGATCAATATATGCTTGCAAACAAACAAATGTACAAGACAATGACAAAAACACCAGGGAAGTGCACCAATAAAAACACGAAGGGGCAGAGAGTGCAAACATGTTCTCGGAGCGGTGGCCAGCCCTAGCCACGGTGCCCAGGGAGCAGTTGGGGGTTAGGTGCATTGCACAAGAACACTTTATTCATTATTTATACAGAAACCGCAACCTTCTGCTCACAAAATCGATTCATTAAACTCTAGACCAGTGATACTCAACTGGCAGACCGGTGTCCGAATGCAGACCCCGGCACCAGATTTCTGGACCCCTTCCCTGACAGCCCCACACTCAATATGTAGCTCCTATTTTTCCCAGTGCCCTGTAGGATGTTTGAGTGGGGGGCAAGCAGCCTTTTTTAGTTTTGCCTGGGGAATCTATCTATCTAGGCCCTCCCCAGTGTGTTGATTTCTAACTATCCACCCCACCTCCACAACAGCCCTCCACCCGAACCTTCACCTCTCCCTGCCTTTAAATGAACCTTTACAAGAAGTGGTTAAGTCCCCCTGCTCTAGACCATAACAGGCCTTTCAGGGATATAAGACCCTATGCGTGTTGCAGGAAATGGAGGAGATACCCATGGGACAGGCTTCAGGATTTAGGAGGGGTGGGTCAAGCTAGCAGCACACACTGCAATATATTTGCATGAAAGGGAACTAGGAATGCAGTTTCACTGCAACAGGGCAGAAAATCGTGGCGACTGAAATTTAATAGGCACTTTCACATCTATTGACTGCACTGCTGCTCATCCCACAAGTCTACGAGCAGTGCAGGTATTAAGCTTTGCTGGTGTAGTGTTCAGGTTGTAGTTTGGTATTGGGTGATGCACGTTTGAGACCTCACCAATCTCCTGGTCATCACTGCTGTGGCCCCTGTTGCCTTGCCGATGGTCTCCACAGGTCCACACTCCTGGTGCTGATCTTTGCTGACCCTCCTGTTCTCTACTGACTCTCCACCAGGTCCTTTTCTGTCACCTTTGGGTCCTCTGTTCTTCTTGCTGGCCATATTGCTGGCCTCCACTAACTTTTGCATGGGTCATCTTCTGCTGCCACCGGCACTCCAGGCAGTACTTCTCTAGTGTTCCTGTTTTTTTTTTAGTTATCGGCAAGCCATTATAGTTGTGCTAAGGAAAAACCTGACCAGTTCTTTTTTTATGAGGTTACAGTGTTTATCATGGCTATTGGTATAGCTAAGCAAAAATGTAATATGGAATGAACATGTTTTTAATTCCTCAGGATAAAGCAGTGATCCGGCTAAACTCTAGCATTTAATTTGTGCGGTAATTCAATCCAGAATACCATTTTCTTGTGACAAATTGTTCCTGTGTTTATTGTGAAATCAGCGAAAGGAATAACATTTTGTTCTGCATGGCTAGTGTTTACTAGTCCAATAAAAGTGTCCATCAAGTGGCCGCAAACAAATTCTTGGAATAGAGTAAGGGATTTTTTTTGTGCCCCCTAGTATATGAAGTCACAGCATTCATTACCACAATGTTCATCTCACTCACAAAACAGACGTGGAGTCTGATTCACTACTAGCGCCAGGTATTGCCAGATGAGCGTCTGTATAGCGGCGCTTAGAGCGACTGTAAAAGAGCGTCTCTGATGCTGTAATTACCTGGCCGGCATTGATGAATGTGATGTGTGTTGGGCGCTCTAACAATAGTACAGCGCTGCAGTGAGCGAGAGTTAGCGCCAGCTCAGTGCCTTCGGAATCTGGGCGCTCCACACCATATTTAACAAAACACTAGACACACACACAGCGTCGGCACTCTAAAGCTGGGCGCTGTAGCATAGAGCCCCAGACGCTGTGTGATCAAAGTCTGTTTTAGAACACATATGCACGCGTAACAAAGCGAAAACACATGAAATGACATTGTCTTAACACTGGGACAAAAACACTTTAGTGCCAGACCTGCATAAAATTCTGCATAAAAATAGTCAAAACAAAAAAAAAGTGTTTGTTTGCAGCCAGGAGAGGTCACACAATGATTTGAGCTAAAAAAATAAAAATAACACAACTAATGAAGCCCCATTGAAATGTATAGGGGAGCGCTACAGAGCGACAGGTACTACCTGGCGCTTCTGAGCCTAGAGCTGCCTGGATTAATACATGTGATGCTACAGGGTACTGTTAGAAGCGCTCACCAGATTCGCTTTCTTAAATGTGGTTTTGCGTACAGCACCCGATGTTCACCAGACACTATCTGCTGCTACAAAGCATTACCTGGCGCTAGCCATTCTTAAATAACCCCCCAAGTCAAATTCACCCCCCTCACTAACTGGAAATGATACAACTATTCTAGGGCATAAACAATGTATTATGCACATTAGGGTTGATTCAGAGCCCCTTTCTCATCATTTATATGGAGGTCTTGCTACCAAACGAAAAATCATGCAAAAATGAGAACATTTCACACTAATGTTCTCGCAGAAAAAAGGCTTTGCTGAATCAGACGAGGGGAAAAAATGAACGAGAATGGAAATATTCACGCAAAAAAAAGGTGAGAAAGGGGCTCTGAATCAACCCTATTGTGCCAAATCAGGACTTTATTTTTAGGATGACTTCATTTACATAATTAAGTATGTTAATTTCGTTATTTGAATAATTTTTAGAGCAATATATAATTTCCTTGATCATCAGAATGCTATTTTACCTTTCAGCGGCATCGTCTCCTGAGGCAAGTTTTGTCTATTCTTCACACACTTTGTAATCTGTTTTCCAAATATGTAGTTAAACGTTGTTACAGTTGACCTTTGTGGTCCAAGGTGATTGGAGCCTGATGGCTGATGGTCTTGCTGGGGATAAATCTCACAAACAGGCTGAAGACCTTTGTTGAGTGTTGTTGAAAAACCAAAGGCTGAAGACATAAAACTTTATTGTTATTCTTATTCAGGCTATAAAAACAGTGACCTAAATATCACACCAGAGGAAAGTGTTTAATATTTGTGTCTTTTAACAACTATGGAGTGGGTAGATCTTTGTGTTTGACAAAATTAGATAATGTAGGTAAATATACTGTCAGTAAAGATAGAGATATACGCCATCTTAAATAACAACATCATTAATTGGGAGGTCTTATAAACCGCTTCAAATGTTCCATTCTGTACTAGTAAGAAAATGTCAATTCTTGCCCAGAGATTATGGGTTCAAATTGGCACAAGGTGCGAAAATTGTACTTTGGAATAAAAAGGGCACCTAAGGTAAAAAAAATAAATAGACGCGTGCCTTTTACTTCTGTGACCCTTACGTTGACAAAGAAGTACAAAAGTACAATACTTTTTGGGTTTTTTTTTTGTTTGTTTTATAAAAAAGCATCATTAACTTAGAGGGTAAACCAACACCAGAAGTAAAAGGCGCGCGTCTATTTAATTTTTTTACCTTAGGTGCACTTTTTATTCTAAAGTACAATTTTCACACCTGGTGCCAATTTGAACCCATAATCTCTGGAATCTGGGCAAGAATCTACGTGCTTGACTTTTCCCCCTGCTACAGTAAAAGTAAAATAACAAAACACTCACCTGACACCTTGTTCAATCAGGCCAGGTCTCCTCTTCATCTGGGGGGGCTTCGATCCCCCACCCAGGCCCCCCCGGGTGCAGGGGAGGGCCCAGAATAGCCACCCCCCTTCAGTAGCCGCCGAAATACATGTAAAAATAATAATAAAAATGACATTTACTTACCTCAATGTTCGATCGCTCCTGCAGAGTCTCCTCTTCACCAAGGGGAACTCAGATGGCCCCCCCGGCTCTCCAGCTTCAGGAGAGGGCCTGAAAGGCCCTCTCTCTGTTCTCCTCGATGGGCGCCCCTCTGGGGCGGGGCGTATGACGTCACGCCTCGGGTGTCGTCCTGACTCCGGCTGTCATTTTTTTCACTTGTCATCGCTGGCCACAGGAGGAGGAAGGCAGGTGATGATCTGATCGCCTGCCTCCCTCCTCCACTGGCCAGCGATGACAACAACTGTCATCAGAGCTGCGAGGGACACAGAAGCTGAGGATCAGAGGTGAGTAAAGTAAAAAAAAAGTTTTTATTTTTTAATAAAATAATTTTTTATTCTGTGTGTGTGTGTTTTTTTTTTTTACTGTTAACTCCTTGTGAACTGGTAAGGGGTCCATGAGACCCCTTATACCAGTTCACAAGGCTCAGGGGTCTGGCAAGTCACCTGCGGCTAGCGGGTGACTTGCCATTAACCCCCGGCACCCCCATTACCTGCCTCCCCAGAGCCCAGGGGGGGGCAGAAGATCCCGTGGCCATGGGCTATGCGGGCTTGTAGCCTGCAGGGCCAGGGGCCACAAAAGCTGGCCCCTGTGCCCTGTTCCTACAAGCCCTGCATAGCTGGTCCCGGGCTGGTTACTTCATTTTTTGGGAGGGGGGACCCTATGTCGTTTTTTTTTTAAATTAACCCTTTATATTCTGTCACCCAGCAGCTATAAAAGGCTTCCAGCAGCTGAGCAGAAGCCAGTGATTGCCAAGGAACACAGTGCTCCAGGATGGATGGGAGGTAAGTATTAAAAAAAAAATAATAATAAAATATTTTTTTTCTCTGTGTGTGGGGTGTTTTTTCTTTTTACACTTAACCCCTTGTGAACTGGTAAGGGGTCCATGAGACCCCTATACCAGTTCACAAGGCTGAGGGCTGGCAAGTCACCTGCGGCTAGCGGGTAACTTGCCATTAAGCCCCCGGCACCCTCATTACCTACCTCCCCAAAGCCCAGGGGGGGGCAGAAGAGCCCGTGGCCATGGGCTATGCGGGCTTGTAGCCTGCAGGGCCAGGGGCCACAAAAGCTGGCCCCTGCGCCCTGTTCCTACAAGCCCTGCATAGACGGTCCCGGCTGGTTACTTCGGGTAAGGGGGACCCCATGTAATTTTTTTTTTACCCTTAAAAATCCCCCCCTGGGAGGGGGGACTCTGTGTAATTTTTTTCTCGATTTAATCGATTTAACCCTTTGTAGTGTGGATGGTAGTTTATTTGTAAATGTTATAAAGTACTTGTTTCAGTTTGGGGGGTCTCCTGGGCAGGAACAGGGGGCTACCAATAAATATTTGGTACCGTTCTAATCGGTAGAAATGGGGCTTTCTCATGCAATATGGTTTTCTTTAATATAATACATTTTTTACTTAAATTAAAGGAGGCAATTTTCAAAAAAAATGTTTATTTATTTTTTTACTTAATAATAATGTAAAAAATTGAATAAAATTTACAAACAAGACATTTCATGTTAAAGCCTAAACTCTGCTGCAAAAATATATATATATATATATAAGTTTCCAGAAAATTCCAGCAAAAATGGTGCAAAACATGGTTCAAAATGGGGAAAAATTACCTGTCAACAGAGAGAGACAAAATCTCAAGTAGGCTGGCAATTAAAAGGGTTAAAAGTAGCTATGCATGTTGGGTATTATTCTGTTCGGGGGACCTTGCGCTTTCAGACTTAGCTTGTTTTTTCTGGTTTGCATATTTATATATGTATGTATGTCTGCAGAGCTGAAATTTTCAAGTAAAATTACCGTTATGCTCATGCTTTACTTTGGTGTGTTTGGCAACTCTTCCCTTGACAGTAGCTATGCATGTTGGGTATCGTTTTGTTCGGGGGATGTTGCTTTTTCAGATTAAACTTGTTTTATTTTTTTTCACATATTTCACCCAAAAATATTGAGAATACACCTAAAACCAATATATAATTTTCCTGGGAAATCCCTTCAAAAATCACATTTGAACATGGGGAGTGCAAAATAGTGTAAAATGGTCCGGCAACAAAGGGTGACAAAAACTCCAGGTAGGCTGGCACTTAAAGGGTTAAGCCTACCCAGAACCTTAATTCTGAAAGGACCACAACTGAATTCATAGGCAGTAATTTAACTGAAACAAATGAGAAGCCAAAAGGATCAGAGCACAATAACAGTATTCAGGGAAGGAAACAAAAGTAGGGTAAGGATCATACAGAGGTATGTAAAGGCAGTGACCAACTGGATGATGGTAAACGAAAAAATCTCAAGCATCTGACAAAGTATTGGGTCCTTGGAAAACATTCATGGAGAAGAAAAAGTAGAACATTTTACCCTTTAGGGTTAGGTCACGATCCCAGGCCCCTGTCCAACTCTTACCCACTTCCCTCCCTTTTTTAAATGAATTTTCCACTGTTGCTTTTATTGTTTGAAAGGCGTTTTGGTCCCTCCTTTTGCCTTTTCGTCCTTCCTGCTACTAGTAACAGCCTTTTTCTATTTTTCGTCCATTATGCGGAAACTGGCTTCTGTAAGACCCTAATGAATTGTAGCTATTTGTTCAGGCCCTAAGCCCCTCTATACCACAAGTCACCTTAGGCAAGCCCTTTCTCAGGAGACACTATGTACCTACCCATAACTTAAAGTGGACCAAAACTTACCCTGGAGTCTATGAGACTCCAGGGCAACCTTACTCTCTCCCCCCTGGGCATCCTGACTGGTATGCCCTGCTGTGTTAAACTCCCAAGTGCACCCAGTAAACTCACCTTTCCCATGAGCCCACTGCGCATGCGTGGCCAATGCCAGCATTCCTCATCTCCTTTTATGCTGTGCGCGGCCCCGCCCGCTGCAACTGAATGGTTTTTCATTGCAGTGCACAGACAAAGGGAGAAAGTGATGCTGCGCACCGCTCATGAGTGCAGCTGGGGATTCTATTCCGCTTCTCCAGCCGCACATTAATATCCGCAAGGCTGAATAAGCTGATTGGACGAGAAGCGTACCTCGAGGTGAGTTAACTCAGCGTACTTGGGTTTCACACAGCGGGACACCACAAACCCAGGGGGAAGGACTAGAACCCGAGCTAGAGGAAATCACAGATTTTGGTCCACTTTAAATACCCAAAGGTAAGCTGACCATTTTTTTTTAGAGGTACAAATTTGGGATGCTTAAACTGAGACAGCTTAACAAATCTCTAGGTTAGCTTTCAATAGAGACAACATTGCGTGATGTGATGTGTGATCAATGTTATTGCTATAGAAAATTAACCCAGTTGATTTGTTAAGCTGTCACAAATTTTTCCCTCTGAACCAAAGGAGAATTGGTAAACCTAACTAAGAGTCAAAAGTTTTAGAGCATAATAAACATATCTAGAGGAATCAGAGGCAGGAAAAGTCAATGCAGGGGTCAAATAAACCATAGTAAATTAAAAATCACAATCATTTTTACAGTATGGGGTGCTATGTCAGGGTCCCGGAACCATGCCTACTGTAACATCCTTGCTCTTCTAAGACTGACAGTCTTTTCCTATTTTTATTTCTTTCTCCCAGATGGAGGAATCTATGTATATTGTACCTCCACAGAGAGACCTTGAGATTTGGCACTAGATGTTGATCTCATTCATTAATTATTGCAGGTTTCCTGAGTTGCCCTTTAAGTCCTTTGGTGGAACCTCGACAATTACAGATTTTTTTCTATTACACTTCGCTTCTTTAATTTCTTGACAGAACCCATGAATGTATCTATACAGGGTATTGTTGCTCCTCTCTGTGGCATTCTGATGTTGGATGCCCCACTGTGGAAAATCCACCAGGTTGTCTTATTGTCTCATTGACTTATCATTGTGTCAACTACTGCAGACATGCTTTTTTTGGCCGCATGTGCAGTGGAACAGGCAGCTGAGGCATTGGGAAGATGGGTGGGTAGAGCTGGTGGTGCTGATGGCACTGCATGCAGACGAGTCGTGCCCCTTCTGTAAGCGCAGAATGTCCCTTCAGGTCAGGCACGCTAATCATCTCCAGAAGGTGAGCCAACAACAGACTCTATTCTGAACCTACACCCATCAGCAGAACTGCAATATCAATAAAGCCTTTGTCCCAGCACAGGTTGGCTCTGAACACAGACCATTACATTTAAGCAGTCCACCCCTGTAAAGAAAGACTGGCACAAAAGCAAACTTGTCACCTCTGATTCTACTTCCTAACAGTAAAAAAGAATTTGCTGGATTTTTAAGTTTTAAGTAATAGTCACCTCCATCACCCCCCCCCCCAAAACCACAACCATCTAGCATATCAGGGAAGATGTTTATCACAATAGAATAGCTTTAAGTGTGCATTTTTTTCATATTATGATTAGAGATGAGCGAACTTTTGAAAAATTCGATTCGACTGATTCGCCGAATTTTCCGACAAAAATCGTTTCGACCCGAATTTATTTGCAACGAATCGCTGTTAAAAATGGCTATTTCTGAGCTTCCTAGAGCCTCAATAGGGTTGTAAACCATTCTGCCTTGCTGTAACACGCATAGGATGCGTGCTGGGTTAGTGAAATAATACTGTAAATAATTAGGACATGCAGATCAGAGGCATCGCTATTAGAATCGCAGAGCGGAACAATTACAGAGAGTTGAGGTGGCATCACTATTGCCTGAAAAGCACACCCTGGAGCTGGCAGCGGCAGGAGCCCAAACATTGGATTTGGCTCAAAGAGACATTGGAGTTGGCAGCAGGAGCCCAAAAATTGGCTGAATGACACCCTGGAGTTGCAAGCAGCAGCAGCAGGAGCCCAAACATAGGCTGAGAGAGACAGTGGAGTTGGCAGCAGGAGCCCAAAAATTGGATGAATCACACCCTGGAGTTGCAAGCAGCAGCAGGAGCCCAAACATTGGCTGAAAGAGACACTGGAGTTGGCAGCAGGAGCCCAAAAATTGGATGAATCAAACCCTGGAGTTGCAAGCAGCAGCAGTAGCCCAAACATAGCTTGAAAGAGACACTGGAGTTGGCAGCAGGAGCCCAAAAATTGGATGAATCACACCCTGAAGTTGCAAGCAGCAGCAGCAGCCCAAACATTGCTTTAAAGAGACACTGGAGTTGGCAGTAGCAGGAGCCCAAAAATTGACTGACACACCCTGAAGTTGGCAGCAGCAGCAGCAGCAGGAACCTAGAAATTGGCTGGAAGGCACCCTGAAGTTGGCAGCAGCAGGAGCACATACATTAGCTGGAAGGCACACCCTGGAGTTGGCAGCAGCATGGCAGTGGAAGGTGAGCGCAGAGGTCCCCTCGAGTCAGACCTGCGAGAGTATGGACCATGGCGCAGATAGGCATCGGCCAACTCACTACGTAGAATGTCTTTGTAGTAGTTCAGTTTGTCCTCCCTCTCGGCGGGTTTAAAAAATGCCCCCATTTTGTGCCGGAAGCGAGGGTCCAATAAGGTGGACAGCCAGAAGTCATCCCGCCGACAAATGAAAACAATTCTGGGGTCACTACGCAAGCACGTGAGCATGCTTCCTGCCATTTGCGCAAGTGACTCAGATGGACTACCTGTCTCCATCTCGACTGCATACTGCCACGGTGTGTCCGGGTCCTCTGTCTCGCCTTCCTCAAAACCCTCTAGCTCCTCTGGCTGCTCCTGCTCCTCCTCTCCTGTCTGCTGACTAGATAAACCAGCCATTTCGCCAAGCCTAAACTGTGCTTCACTGTGCCCCTCCTCCTCCTCTTCCTCCTCCTCTAGTTCAGCTCCAACAGGGTTCATGTGGCCGTAAGATGTAGACGCCATGTCTCCAGTGCCCTGACCAGCCATGGTTTCCAACATGTGCTGTAGTACATGAAGCAGTGGAATCACGTCGTTCATCCCGTAATCCTGCCGACTGACCAATAAATTGGCTTCCTCAAAGGGCCTGAGCAAACGGCAGGTGTCACGTATGAGCTGCCACTGGTTGACATTGAAGTTACACAGGGGAGTCCCCCTATCTGCTTGGATCATCAGGAAATCCGTGATGGCTTTTCTCTGTTCATATAATCGGTCCAACATGTGAAGGGTAGAATTCCAACAGGTGGAAACATCGCAAATCAGACTATGTTGGGGGCTACCGTTCTGATGCTGTAGCTCAAGAAGGGTGTGTTTGGCGGTGTATGAGTGGCTGAAGTGCATGCAAAGTTTCCTTGAAGTCGTTAGGATGTCTTGCATATAGGGGGAACACTTCAGAAACCGCTTGACAACCAGATTGAAGACGTGAGCCATGCAGGGGGCATTGGTCAGCCTTCCTTGGTGCAGCGCAGACAAAATGTTCTTCCCATTGTCGGTAACCATGATTCCCATTTTAAGTTTTCTTGGAGTAAGCCATGTTTGGATTTCCTGATGAATAAATTTAAGCAGTTCCTCCCCTGTGTGACTCCGTTCGCCAAGACAAACCATGTGAAGCACTGCGTGACACCTCCGTGCCCTGCACACATGGTAGACTGGAGGGGCACTGAGACTTGAGCCTACAGTGGAGGGTGAGGAGATGGCGGAGGATGAGGAGGCTGAGTCGCACAGTGTCACAGGCCCAACGGGCAGGGAGCGCGGAGGCCGAAGCGGCGTGACCTGTCCAAGTTGCTGCTGCTGCTGCAAAGGGACCACATTCACCCAGTGGGCCGTAAACGACATGTACTGTCCCTGACCGTAGTTACAGCTCCAGACGTCGGCGCTGCCATGCACTTTGCTACACACTGACAGGCTCAAGGACTGGCCAACCTTCTGTTCAACAAAAGTGTGCAGCGCTGGTACTGCCTTCTTGGCAAAGAAATGACGGCTTGGGACTCTCCACCTCGGCTCGGCACAAGCCATCAGTTCTCTGAAAGGTGCAGAGTCCACCACCTGAAAAGGGAGCGACTGCAGCACCAGCAACTTGGACAGGAGCACATTCAGCTTCTGCGCCGTAGGATGAGTGGGCGCATACTGCTGTCTCTTGGACATGGTTTTGCTGATGGATTGCTGGCGGGATGCATGACTTGGAGGAGGAGGAGGAGGAGGATGGGTATGACGCACAGCTGCCTTCGGCTGAGGTGCTGGAGCCTTGGCTGGCAGAAATTGGGAGCGGCGTGCCACTTGGTGAGGAAGCAGACTGGACCACCCCTTGGGAGCTTCGGTTCTCCCAGGTCACTTTATGGTGACGCATCATATGTTGACGCAGGGCCGTGGTGCCAACATTTGGGCCCTGGCCACGCTTCACCTTCTGCCTACATATCTTGCATGTGGCCATGTTACCCTTCTGCGGATGCTTCAGGAAAAACTGCCACACTGCCGAGTAGCTACTTTTCCCACCAACAGGCCTCACTGATTCGCTGCTATTGTCGCCAACTCCAGGAACCCCTGCTCCACTACCTCCCGATAAGGTAGCCTGCCGCGCAGCAGGTGCTCTACCCCGGCCCCGGCCCCGGCCCCGTTTGGCTCCAGGCTTTACAATTGTGCCCCCATGCTGACTGCCAACCATGCTGCTAACACCTTGCTGACTGAGCTGCTGACTCCGGGGCAACCTGCGCCCCTCTTCTCCTGATGATGACGATGAAGCCCCTTCATCACCCGGCTCCCAAGTGCGATCGGCTTCATTATCATCATCACCGAGTTGTGGCTGTACGTCACTGATGTTCTCGGTTTCCTCAACAGTGTCTGGCGCAGAAGCTGGAAATCTCGCAACACCCACGACACTGTCCGCATCACTATTTGTCTGCCGAGCTAAAGAAGCCACCTCCATTTCATGGCTGGGCAGTAGCTGCTGACTGTCCTCTATCTGATCGTCCTCCTCACTAAAGAGTGGAGCTGAACCCAAAGCATAGGATACGTCGCTGGGGGAGGGAACGGCGTAGGACAGAGGCAATGGGAGGACAGGGACTGCTCTCGGGGCATGCCAACTCAGGGTTGTGTCAGAGGAACCTACCAACCCTAGACTGGGGGTCTCAGACGTAACTTGTGATGATGTTGATGAGCGCGTTAACCAATCTACCACGGCAGATGCGTTACTGGTGGAGACACGACCGCTAGCAGATACTGGCAGATCAGGTCTCTCACAGTGACTCCTGCTGCCACTCGCCCCTAGTCTGCTGCGACCTCTGCCTGCTGAATCTTGGCCTCTGCCACTCCTCTTTGAACATCCTGGCACTTGTCTGCCTGACATTTTTATGTATTTGCTAATTTAGTATAAACAGATAGGGTGCAAGGTGCAGCTTTGGGGTGCCCTGTGGCCTGGTTTATTGAAAGCAGTCAAAAAGGAAGTGCAAACTGAAGTAGCTTAATGAAGCTGATGCTGAACAGCGCTTATGTTGTATAAGAGATAGGGTGCAAGGTGCAGCTTTGGGGTGCCCTACGGCCTGGTTTATTGAAATCAGTCAAAAACAAGTGCAAACTAAAGTAGCTTCATGAAGCTGATGCTGATCAACGCTTATGTTGTATAAAAGATAGGGTTAAAATAGCATGTGCCTTGGGATGCCAGTGTGGGGTAATGTATTTTAAGCTGAACAGAAACTATTAACACTAATCCAATTATGAGAAATGCTTTTGTTTAACAGATAGGGTTAAATAGCATGTGCCTTGGGATGCCAGTGTGGCCTAATGTATTTTAAGCTGAACAGAAACTATTAACGCTAATCCAATTATGAGAAATGCTTTTGTTTAACAGATAGGGTTAAATAGCATGTGCCTTGGGATGCCAGTGTGGCGTAATGTATTTTAAGCTGAACAGAAACTATTAACACTAATCCAAGGATGAGAAATGCTTTTGTTTAACAGATAGGGTTAAATAGCATGTGCCTTGGGATGCCAGTGTGGTGTAACGTATTTTAAGCTGAACAGAAACTATTAACACTAATCCAAGTATGAGAAATGTTTTTGTTTAACAGATAGGGTTAAATAGCATGTGCCTTGGGATGCCAATGTGGCGTAATGTATTTTTAGCTGAACAGAAACTATTAACACTAATCCAAGTATGAGAAATGCTTTTGTTTAACAGATAGGGTTAAATAGCATGTGCCTTGGGATGCCAGTGTGGCGTAATGTATTTTAAGCTGAACAGAAACTATTAACACTAATCCAAGTATGAGAAATGCTTTTGTTTAACAGATAGGGTTAAATAGCATGTGCCTTGGGATGCCAGTGTGGCGTAATGTATTTTAAGCTGAACAAAAACTATTAACACTAATCCAAGTATGAGAAATGCTTTTGTTTAACAGATAGGGTTAAATAGCATGTGCCTTGGGATGCCAGTGTGGCGTAATGTATTTTAAGCTGAACAGAAACTTTTAACACTAATCCAATAATGAGAAATGCTTTTGTTGAACAGATAGGGTTAAATAGCATGTGCCTTGGGATGCCAGTGTGGCCTAATGTATTTTAAGCTGAACAGAAACTATTAACACTAATCCAATTATGAGAAATGCTTTTGTTTAACAGATAGGGTTAAATAGCATGTGCCTTGGGATGCCAGTGTGGCCTGATGTATTTTAAGCTGAACAGAAACTATTAACACTAATCCAAGTATGAGAAATGCTTTTGTTTAACAGATAGGGCTAAATAGCATGTGCCTTGGGATGCCAGTGTGGCGTAATGTATTTTAAGCTGAACAGAAACTATTAACACTAATCCAATTATGAGAAATGCTTTTGTTTAACAGATAGGGCTAAATAGCATGTGCCTTGGGATGCCAGTGTGGCGTAATGTATTTTAAGCTGAACAGAAACTATTAACACTAATCCAAGTATGAGAAATGCTTTTGTTTAACAGATAGGGTTAAATAGCATGTGCCTTGGGATGCCAGTGTGGCGTAATGTATTTTAAGCTGAACAGAAACTATTAACACTAATCCAAGTATGAGAAATGCTTTTGTTTAACAGATAGGGTTAAATAGCATGTGCCTTGGGATGCCAGTGTGGCGTAATGTATTTTAAGCTGAACAAAAACTATTAACACTAATCCAAGTATGAGAAATGCTTTTGTTTAACAGATAGGGTTAAATAGCATGTGCCTTGGGATGCCAGTGTGGCGTAATGTATTTTAAGCTGAACAGAAACTATTAACACTAATCCAAGTATGAGAAATGCTTTTGTTTAACAGATAGGGTTAAATAGCATGTGCCTTGGGATGCCAGTGTGGCCTAATGTATTTTAAGCTGAACTGAAACTATTAACACTAATCCAATAATGAGAAATGCTTTTGTTTAACAGATAGGGTTAAATAGCATGTGCCTTGGGATGCCAGTGTGGCGTAATGTATTTTAAGCTGAACAGAAACTATTAACACTAATCCAATTATGAGAAATGCTTTTGTTTAACAGATAGGGTTCAATAGCATGTGCCTTGGGATGCCAGTGTGGTGTAACGTATTTTAAGCTGAACAGAAACTATTAACACTAATCCAAGTATGAGAAATGCTTTTGTTTAACAGATAGGGTTAAATAGCATGTGCCTTGGGATGCCAGTGTGGCGTAATGTATTTTAAGCTGAACAGAAACTATTAACACTAATCCAAGTATGAGAAATGCCTTTGTTTAACAGATAGGGTTAAATAGCGTGTGCCTTGGGATGCCAGTGTGGCCTGATGTATTTTAAGCTGAACAGAAACTATTAACACTAATCCAATTATGAGAAATGCTTTTGTTTAACAGATAGAGTTAAATAGCATGTGCCTTGGGATGCCAGTGTGGCGTAATGTATTTTAAGCTGAACAGAAACTATTAACACTAATCCAAGTATGAGAAATGCTTTTGTTTAACAGATAGGGCTAAATAGCATGTGCCTTGGGATGCCAGTGTGGCGTAATGTATTTTAAGCTGAACAGAAACTATTAACACTGATCCAATTATGAGAAATGCTTTTGTTTAACAGATAGGGCTAAATAGCATGTGCCTTGGGATGCCAGTGTGGCGTAATGTATTTTAAGCTGAACAGAAACTATTAACACTAATCCAAGTATGAGAAATGCTTTTGTTTAACAGATAGGGTTAAATAGCATGTGCCTTGGGATGCCAGTGTGGCGTAATGTATTTTAAGCTGAACAGAAACTATTAACACTAATCCAAGTATGAGAAATGCTTTTGTTTAACAGATAGGGTTAAATAGCATGTGCCTTGGGATGCCAGTGTGGCGTAATGTATTTTAAGCTGAACAAAAACTATTAACACTAATCCAAGTATGAGAAATGCTTTTGTTTAACAGATAGGGTTAAATAGCATGTGCCTTGGGATGCCAGTGTGGCGTAATGTATTTTAAGCTGAACAGAAACTATTAACACTAATCCAAGTATGAGAAATGCTTTTGTTTAACAGATGGGGTTAAATAGCATGTGCCTTGGGATGCCAGTGTGGCCTAATGTATTTTAAGCTGAACTGAAACTATTAACACTAATCCAATTATGAGAATTGCTTTTGTTTAACAGATAGGGTTAAATAGCATGTGCCTTGGGATGCCAGTGTGGCCTGATGTATTTTAAGCTGAACAGAAACTATTAACACTAATCCAATTATGAGAAATGCTTTTGTTTAACAGATAGGGCTAAATAGCATGTGCCTTGGGATGCCAGTGTGGCGTAATGTATTTTAAGCTGAACAGAAACTATTAACACTAATCCAATTATGAGAAATGCTTTTGTTTAACAGATAGGGTTAAATAGCATGTGCCTTGGGATGCCAGTGTGGCCTGATGTATTTTAAGCTGAACAGAAACGATTAACACTATTCCAATTATGAAAAATGCTTTTGTTTAACAGATAGGGTTAAATAGCATGTGCCTTGGTATGCCAGTGTGGCGTAATGTATTTTAAGCTGAACAGAAACTATTAACACTAATCCAATTATGAGAAATACTTTTGTTTAACAGATAGGGTTAGATAGCATGTGCCTTGGGATGCCAGTGTGGTGTAATGTATTTTAAGCTGAGCAGAAACTATTAACACTAATCCAAGTATGAGAAATGCTTTTGTTTAACAAATAGGGTTAAAATAGCATGTGCTTTGGGATGCCAGTGTGGTGTAATGTATTTTAAGCTGAAAAGAAACTTTTAACACTAATCCAATAATGAGAAATGCTTTTGTTTAACAGATAGGGTTAAATAGCATGTGCCTTGGGATGCCAGTGTGGCGTAACGTATTTTAAGCTGAACAGAAACTATTAACACTAATCCAAGTATGAGAAATGCTTTTGTTTAACAGATAGGGTTAAATAGCATGTGCCTTGGGATGCCAATGTGGCGTAATGTATTTTTAGCTGAACAGAAACTATTAACACTAATCCAAGTATGAGAAATGCTTTTGTTTAACAGATAGGGTTAAATAGCATGTGCCTTGGGATGCCAGTGTGGCGTAATGTATTTTAAGCTGAACAGAAACTATTAACACTAATCCAAGTATGAGAAATGCTTTTGTTTAACAGATAGGGTTAAATAGCATGTGCCTTGGGATGCCAGTGTGGCGTAATGTATTTTAAGCTGAACAAAAACTATTAACACTAATCCAAGTATGAGAAATGCTTTTGTTTAACAGATAGGGTTAAATAGCATGTGCCTTGGGATGCCAGTGTGGCCTAATGTATTTTAAGATGAACAGAAACTATTAACACTAATCCAATTATGAGAAATGCTTTTGTTTAACAGATAGGGTTAAATAGCATGTGCCTTGAGATGCCAGTGTGGCCTGATGTATTTCAAGCTGAACAGAAACTGTTAACACTAATCCAATTATGAGAAATGCTTTTGTTTAACAGATAGGGCTAAATAGCATGTGCCTTGGGATGCCAGTGTGGCGTAATGTATTTTAAGCTGAACAGAAACTATTAACACTAATCCAATTATGAGAAATGCTTTTGTTTAACAGATAGGGTTAAATAGCATGTGCCTTGGGATGCCAGTGTGGCGTAATGTATTTTAAGCTGAACAAAAACTATTAACACTAATCCAAGGATGAGAAATGCTTTTGTTTAACAGATAGGGTTAAATAGCATGTGCCTTGGGATGCCAGTGTGGCGTAATGTATTTTAAGCTGAACAGAAACTATTAACACTAATCCAAGTATGATAAATGCTTTTGTTTAACAGATAGGGTTAAATAGCATGTGCCTTGGGATGCCAGTGTGGCGTAATGTATTTTAAGCTGAACAGAAACTATTAACACTAATCCAAGTATGAGAAATGCTTTTGTTTAACAGATAGGGTTAAATAGCATGTGCCTTGGGATGCCAGTGTGGCCTAATGTATTTTAAGCTGAACTGAAACTATTAACATGAATCCAATTATGATAAATGCTTTTGTTTAACAGATAGGGTTAAAAAGCATGTGCCTTGGGATGCCAGTGTGGCCTGATGTATTTTAAGCTGAACAGAAACTATTAACACTAATCCAAGTATGAGAAATGCTTTTGTTTAACAGATAGGGCTAAATAGCATGTGCCTTGGGATGCCAGTGTGGCGTAATGTATTTTAAGCTGAACAGAAACTATTAACACTAATCCAATTATGAGAAATGCTTTTGTTTAACAGATAGGGTTAAATAGCATGTGCCTTGGGATGCCAGTGTGGCCTGATGTATTTTAAGCTGAGCAGAAACGATTAACACTATTCCAATTATGAAAAATGCTTTTGTTTAACAGATAGGGTTAAATAGCATGTGCCTTGGGATGCCAGTGTGGCGTAATGTATTTTAAGCTGAACAGAAACTATTAACACTAATCCAAGTATGAGAAATGCTTTTGTTTAACAGATAGGGTTAGATAGCATGTGCCTTGGGATGCCAGTGTGGCGTAATGTATTTTAAGCTGAGCAGAAACTATTAACACTAATCCAAGTATGAGAAATGCTTTTGTTTAACAAATAGGGTTAAAATAGCATGTGCCTTGGGATGCCAGTGTGGCGTAATGTATTTTAAGCTGAAAAGAAACTTTTAACACTAATCCAATAATGAGAAATGCTTTTGTTGAACAGATAGGGTTAAATAGCATGTGCCTTGGGATGCCAGTGTGGCGTAATGTATTTTAAGCTGAACAGAAACTTTTAACACTAATCCAATAATGAGAAATGCTTTTGTTGAACAGATAGGGTTAAATAGCATGTGCCTTGGGATGCCAGTGTGGCGTAATGTATTTTAAGCTGAACAGAAACTTTTAACACTAATCCAATAATGAGAAATGCTTTTGTTTAACAGATAGGGTTAAAATAACGTTCAGGGCTAAATAGGAGAAAGAGTTAAATAGCATGTGCATTGCATGCACAGTGTGCAGCTGTATTTAAACCAAACCAAATATATTAACAGTAACCCAGTAATTATGAAATATGAATCATAGGCAGCACTAGGCACCCTGTCAATGTGACTTGTATGCTGCTGGATTGTTCCGGTTTTAAACCTATCTTTCCCTAGCTCTGTCTACCACTCTAAATCTCCCTATCTGTCTCTCTCTTTACCTATCTGTAACTGTCTCTAGCTATCGCTAACTCTCACCTAACTATGACTAACTGTCTGTCCGTGTCTGCAGCTAGCTCCGTTCTGTCTGCAATGCAAGTCTCAACTGCACAAAAGGAAAATGGCCGCCGCTTTATATAGCACGGTGACGTCACCGGGCTTCCTGGCTGCTGATAGGCTGCATGTGACTGTCCCATCGTCACTTGCCCCTGGGGACATGTCTGAACATGTCCGTCCACCATCTTAGAATGCCTGTCATTGAGTTTAAAGGAAAACTTCGATCGATCGAATCGCCGGGAAATTCGGATTCGTTCAGAATAGAATTTTTCATGAAATTCGGAACTAATCCGAGTTCGTCCGGATCGATTCGCTCATCCCTAATTATGATCAATTTTCACTTTAGTTGTAAATATGTAGGCTACCCTTTCCTTTTGGCTGTGATCACTTTTTAGGTGCTGAACATTTCTATTGCGGAGGATATTACCATATGTTTTGACATTTTGCTAGGGTGTAACATTGGTAGTGTTTTAACTGCATCTATAATGAAGTGTATTTGGGTCTGTTTTAGATGTATAATGAATTTAAATATACATGTGGGTGCAATTTACTTTGGTGCATTGCACAAACCTTTTCTATGCATCTAGTAACATTATTGGTTCATTGAAAGATAATATACTTGACAGAACTGTTAAACTCTAATGTACATTGCCATTCAAAAAATCTACTTACAGTCTCTGGGGTGGTGTTGTCACCTTAATTTTAAAGTGGACCAAAACCTAAGGAGATGGGCTCGGGAAACAATACAATTCCCGAGCCGCTTAATTTCCTCACCCGGGGCATCCAGAATTGGGATGCCCTGCTGTGTGAAACCCCCCTGGTCGTCCAGTATACTCACCTTTATCTTCAGGTCCAATGGCGCATGTGCGAGCAGAGCCACGTGTCCGTGTTAGGCATTTGTGAATGGCTGGCGAGGTCACGCTCCCTGTTTATGGGTAGCAGGGATGCGGCACCAGTCAACTTGACTTGGCTCCTTAGACGAGCTAAGCCGAGAACACTTTAAGCGCGCTGATTGGATGGGAGGTCATGCATGCAATGTAGGACCGGGGAAAGGTGAGTCAGTAGGGGTGACCTGGAGGGTTTTTCAAACAGCGAGGAATCCTTGATCGGGGTCCCCCCAGGGGCAAGTGCCCAAATCTAAGACAGTAAAAATTCATCATAAGTGAAATCCCATAAGTGTAATCTGCCATGTAATCCCAATCTTGAAAAATTAATGATTCCATATGAAATTTTATGGTAACTCAAGTATTTTGCTTTTTGACAGGTTCTCTTTAGCACGTTAGCAGACATGCTATATTTAGGCAGAAATGCACAACTTAGACTGCGCTGAAAAGAGCGTTTGGCTTTCACTCATGAATGATGAAGTTGTGCGTAACCATCAGTTGTGATAGCAGATCCAAGGAGAACTCCTTGTTGGCTTCACAGCTAAGGAGCATCCTGGGAGCATATGTCAGTCTTGTGCGTGTTCATTTTGAAGCAGGTACAAGTGGAACACTTTACATTATTCCATTACTGACGGTCAGAACAATCTTCTTGCTTGTCAATAAGAGGAACCCCAGCTGCATATTGCTCCCTTTATAAAAAAACATTCAAAATGCTCCAATCATCTTTTCAAAAGCAAGCTTGTTCCTTAACCTCTTCACACCCACAGTCAGTAAATGTAGTTTCATTTTCTTTATGTCTCACAGTTAAGTGTTCCTCTGAGAGCACCGTGCTTGAGATGTAATAGCTTGGAACTCAAAAAATTAGATAGAGCAGACCTCTCTGTCTTCACCCATCATGTAATCACAACAATTAACCTTTAAATCTAAACTTTTATGTAGGGCTTGTCCTAGGAAGCCTGACAGCTAAGTCATCCCCTGAGAGCTCTGGGCTAGAAAGGTAATAGCTTGCAATTCTATGGAGTAGATAGAGAATATATTTGTGTGGTCACCACCATCATCATCACAATTAACCTCTAAACTCCATCCATTTATGTAGGCCTTGCTTATGGTGCAGCAGATAAGTACTGCTATTACTGAGCTAGAAAGCAACAAATTCGAGAAGACTTCTGTATAGTCACCTGTCCACAATTAAAATTTACTGTAAATTCCAGCCATTCAGGTAGACCTTGTCCCAGGAGATCTAGTAGTTAAAGCAGACCAAAACCCACTGAACTTGTGAAATACATTTGACCAAAGCCCCTGCCAATAATCTCTCCTTAGGGTGTAGAACTAGAAACGTATATTTCCGCTTATGAAATCACGCTGAAACACTGTTTTTTTGCTGTCCCGCTCTGTAAGTTTGCAGGTGATCAGTCATTGCACATATGCGGCACACAGCAGTGGAAATGAATGGAGGAGGCGGAGCTTTACAGCTAAAACAGGTGCCATTATCTGGGATTAGAATGAAACAAAAGCAGTAGAAATAGGCATAAATTACCATTCGTGGGGGGAGCAATTTAGGGAAAGCTAATTAAAACTGTGGGTTTTGGTCCGCTTTAAGTTTTACCCTAAAAGCAAAATGCTGGAATTGTAATGACTTGGAATTTAGCAAAGCAGATGTAGAAGTCATCCTTATCAGTACTTATCATATAATCATTAAAATTACCTTCTAAACCCAAACCATGTATGAAGGCTTTTTGTCTGAAAGGTCTAGTGTTCCATTGAGAGTATTGACCTAGATAATAGCATGGATCCCTACAACATAGAGGGGACTGGTGATGACCTATCATGTAATCACCTCAGTTAACTACTAAATCCCCTCTTCTTCTATGTAGCCCAGGTCTATCAGCAAAGTGTTGCCCTGAGAGCAATGGAACAGGAAGGTATTGTAGCTTTGAATTCTACAGAGTAGACTGAGAGGATTCTTGTGTTGTCACCTTAATTAACACAATAATCCTCTAATTGCTTATGGGGTTTGCGTGGGGTTTGCGTAGGGTTTGCGTAAGAAGATCTAGCAGCTAAGTGTTCCCCTGATAGCAATGAGCTGGGAAAAGTAATAGCATGGAATTTGTGTAAAGAAGGTAGAGGAGACTTCTGCATGATGATCTACCATGCAATAATCTTCCAAAGCCCAGTGATTAATATAGGCCTAGTCCTAGGAGGACTAACTACTTGTGGACTTTCCCTGTCAGACCTCAGAGAGGATGTTCCCTCAGGTACCAGTCTCCCCACTTACCCTCCACCCACTCCCGAACTTTACAACCTTCATCCACAGAGCTGGTATGAGAATCCAGGTAAGGGGGTAAGTTTGAACTTTCGCTTTAACGAGATTGTCCAGAGAAAAAAAAAAAAACTAGACTCACCACTCCATATATAGAGCTTTGGTTTGCACACTCCATTGCAATAGAGTGGGCTGCAGGGGCATAAACTAGTCTCGACCATGACCAACATATTGGACAGGAGAGTATTCTCAGCTCTCGGTAAGCTTAACAAAAATGGGTCTGGGTGGTGGAGAAGCACTGGACAAAAAGTTAGTATAGCTGTTTTTTTTGGCCTTGAAAATCCTTTAAAAGAACACTCAACTGAAAGGGCTATAGATTAGAACTGTATAAAATAGGCATCAGTATCATTACCTATTATGCACCACGATTAACTTCTAAATCCCAGATTTATGCAGACCTAGTAATAGAATGTCTATCAGCTAAGATAAAATGGTCTGAAAATGTAATAGCTTGGAATCCTCCAGAGTAGATAGATTGGTCCTCTGGTCTGTGTGGGCACCTAATATATACTTACCACCATTACTTTTAAAGTCACTGTCTAGGCAACAAAATAAAAAAAAGTCTTCACTCGTTTTTTGTCCCACGGAGTTCCTTCGACCAGCTTCAATGTTTTCAAACCGATGGCAGAGAATGAGTGATTGTCCCCCAACACTGGGCAGACATGGCAGAGTCCATCAAGGTGGTTATACTCCCCCTAAAACAACCACTCTATTTATTGCAATTGAGGGGGTGTGCTGAGATGGATTATGTTGAACCCACCCTGGCACACCCCCTCCATTACAATGAATGAATAGGCATGTTAGGGGTGTAAACATGTCTCAGTGAAGGCTGCCATGCAAGGCCATTGCCACTGAAGGACAGATCTGCTTGCGTCCCTCCATCAGAAGTTGAAGAAACCGCAACTGTGCGGGGGACAAATGCTGAGTATATACTTTTTAATTTTGTTGCCTAGGCAGTCCCTTTAAAGCTTAACTTTTTACATAGGTCACATTCTAGGAGGTCTAGCAGTAGGTGTACTCCTGTAAAGGTATTGTCATGAATTCCTACATCTCTAAAGTCACTAATGATGTAATCCACTACTCTATTCCTAGTGTATTTGACCTATCCTCTGCCTTTGAAACTGTTGACCATTCCCTTCTTTTCCAACTACTCCCATCTCCAGAACTTCAAGAGCTTGCAGTTCCATGGCTCTCCCCTTATCTCACAGATCACATATTTAGTGTATCCCAGTCCAACAAGGTTTCCTCTCAACCCCCAGGGAGCAGAAAGAAGCAGGAGCATCTAAAATTACCAAACTGTATTCTTCATAGGGGGAACAGAGGATGCTGAGGATTTCGATCCACTTTAAAATTCTGATGCTTAACCTACAAAGATCTCTGAAAGGCAATAGAGTAAGGCATTATCTATCTAGTAATCACTACAATTGTAATAATATCTGGTTGCGCCAGAATGTAAATAGTGGTGTCCACTTAAGTGTTATCTGTGTGATCAGGCTGTTGGGTATAAGACTGTGCTTCTTTTGCTGAGAATGTAAATTGCTTAGAGGTATTATTGGCTTGTCTTTTATTTGCTCTAATCATACTCGACTGTGCTGATGGTGGTAAAGTTATGTAACTATTAAAACTCAGTTTTACAGTTGAAAGTAGACATATGGACATGGCTATAGTTTTGTAGGCTGTGCATATTCATGCATAATTGTAGTCTAGCATGGTTGACTGAACGCTGGAGCTGTTTCTAAATGAAAGTGATGTAAGCAAGTTCTATTGAGCATAATCATACATTTTAATCAGGAGGCATAGGTGGACTTTTTACGAAGCTATGTACTGCATGCTGGAGCTCTAATCCCCCGTTGGACCACCGAGGAGAGGCAAGAGCGGGGGCTGGGGAGGCTTGCCTGCATGTATATGTGTTTGTGTGTGTGGGGGGGCTTGCCTGTATGTGTGTCTGGAGGGGCTTGTCTGTATGCATGTGTGTGGAGGGGGCTTATCTGTATGCATGTGTCTGGGGGCTTGCCTGTGTGTGTGTCTGAGGGGACTTGTCTGTATAAGTGTCTGGGGGGGCTTGCCTGTATGTGTGTCTGGGGGGCTTGCCTGTATGTGTGTGGGGGGGCTTGCCTGTATGTGTGTGTGTTGGGAGGGCTTGCGTGTATGTTTGTGGAGGGGCTTGCCTGTGTGTCTGAGAGGGCTTGTATGTGTGTGTGTGCATGGGGGGACTTGCCTGTGTGTGCATGGGGCTTGCCTGCGTGTGTGTGTGTGTGTGTGGGGCTTGCCTAGGTGTGTGTGTGTGGGGCTTGCCTGTATGTGTGTGTGGGGGCTTGTGTGTATGTGTGTGTTTTGGGGGACTTGCCTGCATGTGTGTGTGGGGGGGCTTGCCTGCCTGTGTGTGGGGGGGGGGCTTGCCTGTATGTGTGTGTATGGTGGGGTTTCCTGTATATGTGTGTGGGGGGACTTGCCTGTGTGTGGGGGGACTTGCATGTGTGTGTTGGGGGCTTGCATGTGTGTGGGGGGTGTTTGCTTGTTTGCGGACTTGCATGTATGTGTGGGGTGGGGGATTGCCTGTTATTTATATAATTATTATTATTAATATTAATTTTACATAATTCTTAGGTGGTGTTCCCTTAAGTGTGTGGTCTGGGACATGGGTTAATTGCAAAAATGTTTCTGCTGCATGTTGGGAATTGGTTAGAGGCTCCTAATTTAGGGGATGCTCTTTGTTCTGTCCTTCCACTACTGTTATTAGGTTCTTGGCCCCTCCCCCATCCCCACCCATTTCAGAATTGGCTGTCTGGGCAGTGCCTTTAATTCTCTGATTCTTAACCTTGAATCTGCATTCCTGGTTTTCTATGCTAGAATAATTAGCCCTCTAGCCCCCTACTTGCTGAACTTAGTTTCCCTGCCACAAGAATTTTCTAGTATGTATGTTCTATACAGAATACGTTGAGCAAAAAAAGTGATCATGGGGAACCAGGATTGAGATGATATCAAATTTTGATCTAAAAGGGTTTGGGATTCAAGGCTTGCAGGGCTTCAAGGCTTGCTGGGCCCCTTGTTTAGGTATTTCAAAGTGAACACAAAATCCTGACTGACTCTCCCCAGGGCAGGAGCTTGGTCTCCACCTGAGCTATTGAAGTTGCAAGTACCACTGCATTATCTTGGCTTTTAATTGGAGCCCAGGGAACAAGACCAAGGTATGGCTTTGGGAACTGAGTAGGTCAGCCTTGTTCCAACCAGGCTGCTACTGGCCCACAGGGGAGTCATTCAGTAAGACCCTTTACTCCTTACTAATCCTTAAAAGGACCCCTGCATTGTTCAGTCTGGTACTCTATCTACTGAATGTTGGGGAACAATATGCTCAGTGCTTTATTGATAATGACTTGATGAAGAGTTATGAATACACCATCCATTTTTCTATGCCATGAGCAGCAGGTAATGCTGGATGTAAATCCTTAGGGTCAATTCTGCTGGTGGGTCTAAGACACCCTTGTCCCACACTGTACCATAACTAGGGCACTAGTGAAGAAGCTGGTCCGAGCTGGGGGGGTAGATCGATTACAGCCTGTTTGAAAATGTTTTCACAATTTCTAAATAAAATATTCTAATATTCTGTAAAATTAATTAAAGAAATCTGTCATTGTATAAATTGTAGAAGCTGCTGCTTTACCTCATGCTGTAGTGAGCAATGTAGGGAGCAGGAAGGCATCCTTCTGTTAGATTGTAAAAATACAGCCAGCTCCCTGTTGTGTTACATTATAACTGAGGGGCATATTACAGCTGTTACAATGTTACAAGGCTTGCTCCCTGCTTTGTTACATTGTAACAGCAGCCACACGCCTGCTGTGATGACAGGAAAGACGCAGCTGTACATATGTTTACCATGCTTTTATTCTCACCTTTTGTATTGAAGTTTGGAGATACATCTTTACACTCTTCATGGCAGTTACTTTTCTTTGGCTCTTCTTGTCTGTGTTGATGCCCCTGAAGGTATGTACACTTCTTTTGAAGGATTTGCTTGGAAGGCTGAAGTTCATGGTTTGTTCTAGACCTATTACCCCTCCCCGTTAGGAACAGAAAAGTGAGTTCTTGAATGAGTGAACAAACAGGTGATTTTGCAGCATCGTTTTCACAATCGCCAGTTGGCCTTGCTTGCCGAGGGTGAATTTTAAAAGACATTGTTGATTTATAGATTCTTGGGTTGGTTCCGTGACAATGACCGAGAGGGAGGAAAAAAGACTTGTCTATGTAATACATTTTTCCTGGAAATGTTTGAGCTTTTTTAATGTAGACACTGGAGATAAATGTCCTGGAATCCTTGTTTCGGTTATTATTTAAATGTCCGTGTGTAGCTTTCTTGAAATGAAAATGTCCACAAGGCTCCGAAGCCTGGCTATAATATTCTAAATATCTACATTGCTGATCGTGTTCATGTGACACAAAAGTAGCCTTCATTAATAAATCATTAGTTCTGCCCAGAGAAGAGGCTGGGTCACTGATAATTTCCTTCGGCACATGGCTTAAAGAAGCAATACATCTTCTGGATGTAATTGTAACAGAGGAAAATCCTTTTTTAGCTGTACTGAGCCCTTTTCTAGCCGGCTGAAGGTGTGCTCCACATACAGTCTTATCGGAGAAAGTCTGAGGCTCTAATTTGATGGGAAGTGGTATGAATGTTCTGCTAATGCTGATTGAACTGTGATTAGTCAAAGATAACTCCACACCAGGAGCGTCACCGGGCTCGGTGATCACACAATGCGTAGGCTTGAGCCTTCTATCTTCTTCGGGCTCGTTTTCATCAATCATCTGCAGAATAAGGCAGCATAAAATCAGATTAGAATTGTGAAATCCAAGATTTTTTGTTGCAGAAGAAAAAGAAAGAATATTCAAAGTATGCCGGTGTTCTTTTGTATTATACATTTTGAAATAATGTGTGGGACGTGATTTACATCATTTGCTGGTGGCAATGTTACGTTCACCTAAATGTGAGGAGGTAGAAAAGAATTTAGTTCAGAACATGGAAAAAGGAGCCTACTTTTTATAATCCATCAGAAGAACGTTCTGAAACATTTTTCTCATCTAGAATGATTATAATTCTGGAATTATTCTGTCATGCTGTAATTTTCCCCTCTATCAGACATTATTGTTTAGAGCAGGGGTTTCCAGCCACTGGTAATAGTAACACTAGTGCTACTCAAGATCCTATCAGGTGGTACTCAGACAGGCTGCTACAAAAGTACAATCCTACTCCAAAAGGGAGAGGAGAATTATGTATGTGCTTTGTTATACATATTATATGGTTATTTTATGTGTGTTTTTAACCACTATTTTAGGTACAAATAGCCCATACATAGTATCCATTGTCCAGAGTGGTAATTGATGAAAAACGGTTGGGAACTCCCATGAGAACAAGGCTACTGTTTTGGCACAAGGCTCCCCCGTTAATCTTCACCAGTTCCTGAAGTGTCCATTGCTCCTTCTTGATGCCCTGGCGGGTTAAGGTATGTAAGTGAATGTCATGGCCTCTATTATCTGGGATAGTAAAGTCCAGAAAAGTGCACATTTATCCAAGCTCTCTAAAGTAGACGTTTAGCCAATACTAACCATTAGGGCTCTGAATCCCCATTTCACAGGAATCCGAATTTAGGGTTTCTAGCCTCAAATATCCCCTTAGGAAGCAAGTCCATGCTTCTGCTTGCTTGTATCCATATTCTGGCAGCCAATAGGGTTCACTGTGCGGACATACATAATGCATACAAACCCAATTTATAGATAGCAGAGCTACCACCGTAGCAGTACAGACAGAACAGAGAGTATGGGGCCCTGAAATTCAGGGGGCTGACACAAGCCCTGACAGCAGCCTTGCAACCTCTCACCTGCTCCTACATTTTCAGGAAAACCAGTTGCTCCTTACCTACTACAGCCACCCACTGTTTAGCATTCGTTCTGATTCTCTGGGGCTGTACAATGCCCATAAAAAGAGGTCTGGTGAAACCATTTTGATAGATATCAGTGCTGTAGCACAAGGGTCCCCAACCCTGTCCTCAGGCGGCCCACGAACAGACCAGGTTTTTCAGATCTCCCCACAGATGCACAGGTGGAGTAATTAGTGCAGCAGCAGAGCTATAGAGCTGGCTATGTGGAGAGCCAGAAAAGATGAGCTGTTGGTGAGCCTTGAAGACAGGGTTGTGGACCACTGCTGTAGAAGATACATGCTATCTGGCCCTGCAGCAGTTCATCATTGTCACCTCTATGGAAATAAATGTCAGAATAAAAAGATGGACCTTGACATTGAGGTTGAGGATGGTGGTCTGATAGGTGGTGGAAAATAAAATGCTCGGCTGTAGTTGTCGCAGCCTCAGAAACTCAGTTCTGTAAGTATTACTGCCCAACTAAAGGGGTACAGGCAGAAGAACTTCCCGAATGGGGGATAAATGGCCCTTCAGGCCATTTTGACTTTGGACCAGCTTTGATAATGGCCCAATTTAAAAAGAGCACCAAAGCAAATAGTATATTCCTTGCAAGTATGGCCTAGATAAATCAACAGGGTACTATTTCTATTTGGATGACTGCTTTTAGCTATGTGGGAGGGACGTCAAGGAGTACCAGCCTTAGACTTGCTGCCTGATTAGTCTGTTACCTGCTTTCAGAACACGTCATTGTTTTTGAGGATCTAGTAACCATACATGGCATTCAGGGGAAAGGTCTTGATGTGCTACCTCTGCATTACGGAAGATAACTGGACAGAAACAGCTAATTACAAAGATGACCTAATACTGACCATCACCTAATTCTATATGTTTCATGTGAGCCTAAGCCTGTGATGCCTAAAGTGATATTTCAGGCAAAAACAATTGTTAGGCCATTGTGTCAGGCTATGTTTGGCACTGTCCTAAACTATTTTCAGTTCTCAAATTGAAGAAGAAATGGCCGAGATATCAAGGATTACAGTTTCACCTTATTTTTTCTCCTCTGGAGCATGTCAGCTTGGCCCTTGGAGCTATGATGCTGCTTAATAAGCAGCATAATGTTGGCATTGGGGGTAATTGCTAGGAGAAAACTTGCAACAGGATAGTCCCCTGGCTAGGGGTGCACCCAGGAGGGGGGGGGGTCCCTGAAGAATTGGGGAATGTCCTGGGATACCATGGATAGGGATGGATTACATTAAGCTATAGGTTTAATAGTTAGAGTAGAGTATCTGTAATAATATTAGGGGTCCACTAGATAGCCCACTGGGCCATAGGATATGCAATAGAATTAGATTAAGTGAGAGGTCTCCTTGCACACAGAGGTTAACTGGAGTACAGCCCACTTCCCTGATTGATTACTTTCAGGAGGGGATAAGTGGAACAGAGGCTAAAGATTTCTAGGGAGTTCTAGTCAGAGTGAGCTGAGAGACATGAGAAGAAGGATCCCTGATGTCCGAGCGTGGAAATTGGGCCCTGGTGAGAGCAGCCTGATGTAGAGGAGTGATCAAGAGAAACTGGGAACCCAAAGTGGGGTACCAGACTGGCCAGCAGCTGGTGCAGGCGGGGATCCTGCCACCCACCCATGAATACTTGGAGTCAGGAACCAATTTGCAGTTGTTTGTGATGCAAGGATGAACTGTCTGCCTGTGCCTGAATAAAGAGAGGGGAATCCCTCAGTTGAAACTGCACTTAGCCTGTGTTTGAGTTACTTCTCCTACCTGCTGGGGTCAAGAGTGACTGCCAGTGACTGCAACAAGTGCTTTGCCCTATCCCTAGAAACCCCCTGAGCCCACTTTGGGGGACTTTGGCCAGATTTCGTTTGGCATCTCCAAGCCCGGGTGGTGTTTACAGGCTGGGTGGGGAGGAGTGGGTTAGCTGGGCTTAAATGGCGCTCTAAGAGGGCTATTAAGACATAGGGGGCTGTGGTCTGGACTAGCTAGTATTGGTAGTTCACATCTGCAGGGTGGTGCTGGAGGGTCAAATGAGGAAGTGTATTTCCGCATTCACGGTGATGAGCTGAGAGGAGGCTCAGTGCTGGAGGAACGCTTGGCAAGGTAAGCTGCTGATTGTTTGTTTTGACCTTTTATATGAAAAATCCCTTTAACAGTACATCACCCACCCACCTGTTTGTGCATTTATGTCCCTTTAACCCAATTCCAGACCTCAACACTACTGTACAGCTTTACAATAATTATTATCCATTAAGCAGTAATGAGCATTAACCTCATTAAATAATAAAGTATAATATTGTACCTAGATCTAGATCAAAGATTCCCAACCTTATTTTGTCAAGTGCCAATTTACATTTTCCAGTCATATAAAGAACCACCTGGGTGGTACAAGTGTTGTTAGTCACCTAAAACCATGGTTAAAACCCACAGAACTATCACCACTTGGAGTAATTCTGTACTTGGACAGGACTAGGACCACTGGTTAAAATCTACTGATCTAGATAGATTGTTCTGCAAAACTACCTTTTGTTGCTTTATCCTGGATGTAATGACACTGCATTCGCAGAGACGGTATAAAACTCACACTATTGCCTCTCTTCCTCATGCTGTTACATTGTAACAAGCTGCCCAGAATTTCACTGTTACATTAGAAAGGCAGCCACAAACCCACTGTTACATTGTAACATTGACCATGCATTGTCCTATTACATTGTAGTGGCCACTCAGCTAACAGTTGGTTTTGCAATGTGCTAGGGTTCTCCCCATTACACTGCTGCTGCCTGTGATTTATAGCACATCTGTAGCTGCCATTTGCTAAACATGAATTATGGTATTAAAAGTCAAACTGAGCCAAATCAGCAAAACCCTCCCTCCTTCTCCATGTGCTTAATAAAATTTGGGCAATAAACTAAAAAAAAAACAACTGACCGCAAGCCTTCTCTGGTCCTGGAGGATGCCTGGGCTACCGGCACTGCAGCTGAGACTGGACCTTGAGTGACAGGCCAGTCCCCCAGTAACTGAAGTAGTGCAGACGCACTGATCCAGGCATTAGGTGACTGACCTGTCGCACAGGGCCCCAGCTCACAGCTTCTATAAAGAGCGCCCGTCCCCTGCCTGGAACAAAGGAGGATTGCCACAATCAGGTGAGTCATTTTATTATTTTATTGCCTGCACCAGGCTTAGCAAATGTGAAGGATAGGTGGACAGGAGGGAGCCACGAAGCTGGACTTCCCCTTTCACTTTAACCCAAATCCAGACTACAACACTAATGTATATCTTTACAATCATTCTATAGCAGTAAGCAGTAATGAGCATTATAGTCATTAAAGTGATATTGCAGGCAAAGGTAATTGTTACACCATTGTGACAGGCTACATTTGGCGCTGTCCTAAACTGTTTTTAAATTGAAGCAGAAATGGCCGAGATATCAGGGTTTACAGGTTCAGCCAATGACGGTCTCTTTTTCATCCTGTCCCCCAATCAGCTCAGCAGAGCGAGAGAGGATTGAAGGTCCTCCCCTCCTCCCGCCCCTCCCTCTGCCTACTCCTCCTCTTTCAGATTCATCACATTGCTGCCAGTGCAGAGAGCTGATTATTATGCAGCAGCACAGAGCCATAGGTCACACCCACTTTTTTCATAAGAGAAATCATATAGTGAACCTGTAAACCTCGATATCTCAGTAATTTCTTCTTCAATTTAAAAAGGGAAAACAGTTTAGGACAGCGCCAAATGTAGCCTGACACAATGGTGTAACAATTACCTTTGCCTGCAGTAGCACTTTTAATATTAAAACCTAAACTGCTGTTTCCCTTTTAGTATTGTTTAGGTAAAGATTTCTGCTCCAGAGTGATTAATGGCTGAATCACATCTGCACAAAATATGATGTAAACAGATAATAAAATGACATTACCGAATTCAATTACATTTCAGGCAAACACAATAGCACTATTCATTTTGACAAGACTTTTAAAGCTCTGTAAATACATTTACATAATGCAAACAAGTCAAACCGTGTTTACCGTGGTTTCAGGAAAATGCTGAAAAATTGTGTGATTAATAGATGTTTCAGCAAATAACCTGTAAAGACTATTCTGTTGCTATACATGAAAAGTTATTAGTAATGTAATTGGGGGGGGAGGGTTGCCAATAACTGTGCCACAAGCAAATATACCTGTAATGGCCAGACCAGACACAGGCCCCTGTCCAGCTGTCAACTTCATGTGCATGTAGAAACCAAAACAGTTCCGTAATACTCACCTTCTGTGCACTACAGCAGTTACCATCTGTTGCTCTTAAACCTCCTAGCTTTAGATTTCAGGGCCTGCAGTACCCTCGCCAGTGCCTACATTAACTTTAAACTAGCTGCCGCCAATCAGCTGATATCTGGCATGTGTTTCCCATTGCTCAAAAATAAGGACACCAAAGTAGCCAGCTGTAAAATATTGAATTTGGACTAATTTGCAACATTATATAAAGTGGGAGCTACCTTGTTGTCCCTGCATAGCAATGGGACACACTGCCGTGCTCAGTTTCTCAGCAGTTTGAAATCTGCCAAGCAGAACAGCACCAAACTGACTGTATTGTCAGAGTGCCCCTGCTCCTCAGTTTGCTTCATTCTCTATCTGGATCCTGTTACAGACCCCATTAGAGTTGTAACTTCAACCATGTCTGTGTGTCTTACTTTGTTGCTGGCGCTGTCATGTCTGACCAGGCCCGAGTACCTGACTCTGTTGCCGATCTTGCCAATTTTGACCACATGAGAGTGCTCATCCTTGTTTAGCCGCAACTTGTGCCTGGAAATGATGCTGATCCTGCCATGCCTGACCACATCTGTGTGTCTATCCTGCTTTGTAACCCAGCTGTAGATGGCTGATCAGGTTTGAGTTTCTATCTCTGGTTCTGAACTTATGCCATGCCCAAGTCCAAGGTTGATGACAATTTGCCATGTCTGGATAAGTCCCAAGATTCCCTGCACCGTAAACCATTTTCAACTTTGCATGGCTGGCCTGCATCTCACTTTCACCCCTGCATAGCAAGAATCTGGCTTCACTATTGCTCCAAATCACATTAGGTGGTTTTACTAGGGAAACATTCCCTTGCATGTGCACAGTGTGGGACCCTACCTCAGGAATGAATATATTTTAGACTGCCAGACTTAGAAGATGCACCTACGGGGGTGAAAATGTGAGAGACTTCACTCTTTGGTCAAAATGGACCTCTAGCAATAATATACAGATATTTTATATTTTAGTGGACATGAAGTCCACCCCCCCCCCCCCCCCATGCAGCAGACACTAGAAGCTAGGACCAGGTGAGTTTTCTCTTCTGTTTTTCAAATTGTGCCAAATCTGGGGAGAGAGATGGAACAGGCCCAGCATAAAAAAGGACTTTAAGTCCTCTTTATTGCATCCTAAAATGTTTTATGTATGTATTTAAAAAGCAAGAGATACTTGGGAGGAACAATAGCATTCTCACTTCACCAGAACTAGAGTTCTTATCCCTACATCTCAGATGGGATATACTTTGCTGTGCAACTGCAACGGAAACCAGGTGCAATATATTGTCTGTCAAAACGGTGGATAAGAATGGCCCAATTCCACCCCAAGTTATCTTAGTGCTAAGTCAATGTATGTAAATGAGTTTGTAACATTGTAAAATGCCAGTAGCAAAAATTGATTCTGGATTGTAGAATGTCAATACAATGCTCCCAGGGAGGACAATTATTTTAGATGTTCATCACATACATTACAACCTGATACCAATGAATCCATGTATCCATCCAGAACTCTATATATACTGTCTAAGGCAAGTGGCTTAGAGCGCGCTGACGGCTGCATCCACCGCTACCCTCTAACAGGAAGCGTGTCCGGCCATTGACAAATGCCTGACGCAAGCATGTGCCCTGCTAGAGGGATAGCGGGGATGCAGCTGTGGCTCGCGCATGCACCGTTGGACCAGGAAAGAAGGTAAGTGTATGGGCAACCTGGGGGGTTTCACACAGCAGGGCATTCCGATTTGGGATTCCCCTGGGAGGAGGGAATCGATCGGCCCGGAAATCTTATAGATTCCCGGGCTGATTGTCGTGAGTTATAGTCCACTTTAAAAAGAGAACAGCTATATTATAACAAGTGATCTAAGAGCCCACACAGAACCCAATACTTAGAAACATCTCTGAATACCACATTAAAGTTGGGTAATCGCTATGTTTTGTTATGCTATTTAACGTTATGCTGTGTTATGTTATTCCAAAATTAACCATATTCACTAAACAAAAATGTGCAAGGATGATGTATTACTTTAAATCTGTTACTAGTCCGCACCGAAGAACCCAGTACTTGGAAACGGCTCTGAATACTTTATTAAAGTATGTTTTCTTATGTCACTTTATGCTATGCTATGTTATGCCGTGTTATCCCAAAACTATCCATTGTCACTAAACAGAAATGGACATTTGCAAGGACCATGTATTAAAAATGTTACTAGATGCTCCAAAAAATCAAAACCTTTGAAACAGCTCAGAATACCATATTAATGTTTAGTAATTGCTATGTTATGTCCTGCTATGTTATCCCAAAACTACAGTCGAGACAATCTCTACAGAGTCTTTTCCATCCCATCTAAATTAGCATATTAGGCTTATGACTGCTTTACAAAGTATTGCAGCTGATTACAATAGAAACAGTTAAGATAAATGCATTGCTGTTTGGCTTAAATATTGTAACACAATGGTCCTCTCATCAGGGAGCTGGCAGGCTTTTCAGAATGGCTAATCTTGTTTGTTATAGTTTTGGCAAGGGGGATAGATAATGCATCCCAAGGTATTAATATCCTATCTCAATATATGGCTCCCTGAGCCTTGTTGCCTCTGTATTCATATTCACGGAATAAAAATGGACATGTGCAAGGACCATGTATTACTGTAAAACTTTTACTATTAGCTCTGAGGAATACAATACTTGGAAACCACTTAACATATCATATTAATGTATTATGTTAAAGAAAGGCAATGAATAGGGCACTACCTTTAAAGGCTAACGGGTAGTCTATTTAAGATACGCTGTGGAGAAAACGTAACTCTCTTCTACTCTGCCTCACCGCTATGTGTTACATCACCCAGCGGACTATGGAGCACATGCACAGCAGGTGAGAATGGGATGGCACGGAGTGCACTTGGTAAGTGCAGAAAGCACCACTTCCCTCCTCACAAACCTGGCTGTTGGAGCCCAATTAGCGGTGCAGGAATGGCTGAAATGGAAGTGGCTCGTCTCATGCTCAATATGACACACCTGACCATAGTCCACAAAAGTGAATTGGGGTTATGTTATACAAAAAATCTATATACCCTAATTTAAATATGGCTCATAAAATACAGTGTATTGTTCAAGACTGTTATAATTGGCTCAATATTTGGAATTTGTTTCCAAACACCATATTATTGTTTGGTAATTGCCATGCTATTTTATGTTGCATTATGTTATGTCACATGATGTTAGGTCATTTTATGAAATCTATCGATATTCATTAAGGCCCTGATTTACCAACCACTTTGCCCTTATTCATCCAATATTCATGTGTTTTTGATGCATTTGCCACACTAAAGTGTGCCAGGTTCACCGGACTACACCTGTGTTGGCTGCAGGGTTGGGATTCGGCAGGTTCTTATTGATCTGCAGAATTAGTAGTTAAAATTTTAGCAGTTCTCAGAACTGAGGAGAACTAGCACAAATAAGTTATGCAATCACTGAATATTGCTTAGACACATTTTAATAGGCCGGCCATTCACAAATGCCTGGCACGGGCACGCACCCAGCTAGAGGGATAGCCGGGATGGCTTGCGCATGCTCCGTTGGACCGGGAAAGAAGGTAAGTGTATGAGACGACCTGGAGAGTTTCACACAGCCGGGCTTCCCGATTATGGATGCCCCGGGGGAATCGCAGTGGGTTTTGGTGCACTTTTAGTAGTATTTTAAAAACAACTCATAAAACCAAGACAACCCCAAGACACCACACATATAATCCAAGACCTCTACCATGCTGACATAAGCTGTAGAAGTGTGATTTCAGCAAGATTTCTTTAATTTTCATAACCAAAAGAGCTGCAGCAGTCTGCAAGATTGCACAACCCGTTTTTATAAGTAAATACCAGTCTTCCACCCATGCAAACTGCAGTGAAATTGAGCATAATGCCAGCAAATAGTCAGCTCTCCATATGTTCACTGCTACAATTATAGCTCTATTTGCGGGAATTATAACTTAGTTTGCCGCTATGTTCCAAGTTGCAGCCTAAGCGGTGCACTAAAGGTAGAGAAAACTAGCGAAAATCCCCAAGTGTTGTATATCAGGCTCTAAATAAAAATTGGTGTGTTTTTATTGGAGATCCCTGTAAAAGTCTTCCATATTTTATTTTGACTGCGGGTCATTATGCAATTATGCAATAGCCCTATTTTCTCTGTTTACAGTAAAACAGTCTTGTTTTTTTTTACCCTTTCATGATGCTCCTTTTGCTTTTCCACTTTGTTTCCAGAGTTCTCATGGTATTCGTACAGGCCTGTTAAAACACAAGAAAATTGCTGTCAGTATGCCTAGACTTGCAAAGAATCCAACAAGATTTGATGATCGTTTTTGACACATCCTTTGGACTGGCTATGGGTCAGAGACACTGGGCCTTATTCATGAAGCTCTAGCACCAGGTAGTGCCTTGTAAGCGACAGGTAGCGGCAGGTGAATGCCGGACACGGCACGCAATTACACATTTCTGAGTGACTGGAACAACGCCATGTAGCGTACGATTCATCATTATCCCAGGCTCAGCGTACAGCGCCGGCGTTCTGCCTTGCAGAGCGCCACGTATTACCTCTCGCTACCTGGTGCTGTCCCATACATTTCTATGGACGATCCTTAAATCCCTTTCCTGCTCCCAATTTTATTTTTTACATTTAATAAAATCTCGAAACTTTCTGACATTTTTGAAAACTTTTTTGATTTTTAATATTCTTATGCAGGAATGTCCTTACATGTCTGGTATTAAAGTGTTCATGTTACAATGTAATAACAATGTAATTCCATATGTTTTCGCTTTGTTACTAGTGGATACATGTTCAAAAACAGACTTTAATCACACAGCCTCTGGCGCTATGGGCTACAACTACCCGATTTTGAGCGCTGGCGCTTTTTGAGGCTGTTTTTTGATGAATGTGGTGTGAGTCGGTCGCACTGAGCTGGCGCTACCGTTCGCTCCCATACAGTGTAGTACTGCGACTCACACAACATATTCATCAATGCCGCCCAGCGACTGAGGTGCTCTGAAACAAAGATCCATGGGCGAGCACAGCGACGGTCGCTCTGAAATCCGTGCTACATCTGTCGCTACCTGGCATTAGTAATAAATCAGCCTGACTGTGTTTTCTGAACAGCTCGGTAAAATAGAATGGACAGAGACCCATTGACCATTGTATTACTGGTATTGGTATTATCATGCCTGATGGTTTTACTGACCACTGAGTGTTGGATTACAATTCCATGGACAGCTTTAGTCAAATGGCTGTTTATTTTTTATTATTGTATGATTGTTTATTACAATTATTTAATGGGCATAATCTGCCTCCCGAGTCCTAGTCATTATCTTTCAGTCATCAATACCGTCTACATGAGTTTCTAGGCCTAAAGCAGAATTATGCTGGTGCAGCAGATTAGTCATCATCTTTAACATCTGAACACAATACACAAAAGACACAAGTAACAAAAGTTATTATTTTTAACATCATTTCTATTTTATTGCATACCTGGGATGGTGAATTGTTGAAGACGCATTCAAGCACTCTAGCTAATGGAAGTAAGTACAGTAAATGGTAACTTTTCAAAGCAAATGTTGGATTTTTATCTGTAGCCATAAAAGCAGATAACAAGCGACTGCTTTTTTATCTACCACAGATAAAGTTCTAAAGTCATGTAGGACAGCTAGTATACCATATAGCAGCCTGAAATCTAATAGGTTAACAATAACTTAAAATTGAAAACTAAACCTTTGTTTAGAAAAGAGTCAAAAAGGTTTGGAACGAATTACACTTTCTTTTGAAATGAAGCCCCATTTCCTGATAGTGGTGGCTTAACAGCAAGTGTGTTAAAACAAAAAATAGTGTCTTCACAAGGAATAAACATGTTTTTTGACCAAAGTACCCCCTAATTATGTGCTGGCAACCACAAGGGGAAAAAGAAACTGCCCCCTGTATGGTCCAGAGGCTTTTCAGTCGAATGTGTCAGGCTATTGTAAGTCCAAACACATCAAAAATTGGGGGAATTAATTGGCCGATACCCTAGGCATAGTGGCTAGTAACCCAGGTCTGCTCCCTGTCAATATGTAGTGGCAGGGCCTACTGCCACAACGTTGCAACCGATGACCCACAGCTGGCTCAGCAGCTTATTGGCTTAGCCGGTGCTACGGACATGGTTCATGCCAGCATGAATGGTGCTACTCAACGCCAAATTTGAAGCACTGTTGCACCACCTCCCTGTATTCCGCGTCCTCCATTGCTGGCCCTGCATTTAACATATACATTTAAGGATAAATGGTATTATTTTAACTCTTTAACTATTTTAAGTCTTAGATGACGCCCAACCTCTACAGTTTTATGCTTAATGCGTGTGTTTGCTTGAACATCTGGTGAGCGGCTTTATAAGGCGCCAGCGGCCATTTACTTGAGTCTTCCTGTGTGTGATATACTTACGCTATTGGAGCGCCTTTGTGCTTTTGTCTTTTGCATGTGTTTTAATAAACCTGGAGAAAGTTGCTATATTATCTTTGTGGAAAGTGGATTTTATTGTTCAATAAGAGCATATTCAAGAGGGTGACTACTCGAGTACCCGAATATATGAGCATCAAATATAGCCAAAGGAGAAAAAGTGGAGCTATGAAGTGGAATCAGATGTGCTTAAAAACCTGATTGAATCTGGTACGTTATATATGAGAAGGTGGTGGTGATCACAGATTTGACACGAAGAGCACCTGCTGTGATAAAGTTGCTTTTGTTTTGTTTGTTTTGTTTTAGGGCTGTATATATAAATTTTTTATACTGGATATTGGGACTGAAGTGACAACAGTCTGTAGGCTTGGAGCGAGATGTTATAAAAATATATATGTCTAGTGTGTATACATTTAAGGGCAGTTTTTGAGAACGGTTAAGTTCCATTTGTTGAATTAACTTTAGATCTGAAAATGAATTATTGGAGTTAAAGGTTTTGTTATTTACAGCATACTGTAGATGGGTGGCTTTAACTCAAATTTTTGTTTTGTTCAGATCAAGGGCACGGATTGGGTTTTTGGCTAACGTACAAAGAATTAAACCCTTAACCTTGCCTTTTGATCAATTCAAATAGAGTAAACAAAATTACTCATACATTTACCCTGAATTTGATCACCACCCCATATTGTTGTGGAGTGGGAACACAAATCTGAACCAAAATATTATTTATATATACAAGATAGAGAATAATAACTGCTCACCAGGATTTAGGCGGGAAGTAACAATTGGCAAGGGATGTAAACCTTCTATACATTTTAGAAAAAGTTGTCTGGAGTTGCCTTTAATTTGGCCAGTTCTATAAATATGACACCAAATGAGGTAAAAGTGAAAAGCGCAAACAGGCCTTGTTCTGTGCAAGAATACTTTTTCAGCTAAATTGAAAGTTTAAAGTAAAATAAACCCATAAACCCTTTTATGATATAGACGCCATAAAATTTATAGGCGTTTTGTAATATATAGCAGTGCCAATTTAAAGAAGAGTCGATAACGGCTTGGTTTATCCCTGAAATTTTATTACAGTAAAAATAATATATTTTATTATAAAACACAGCATGGCTGGATTTGATACTGTTCTTTGCGCTTAAATAATACGAGCACGTCCCAGCTGTTCATGATCCTATAAAATCTATCCATTGAAGCAATATTAGTTTGTGCAGTTGAATACTTGTTACGGCTCCAAGAAAGGGAAAAATCTGTTGCTAGGCAACCCACCAAATTCACTGATTCTAATTTATCCCCTATGCAAACCTTAAACCTTTGAGAAGTGCTAATGCCAAGTTCAATAGAGAATTACATACTCTGTCTAAGAAGTCTTTATGTTAATGTTTTTGTTCTGTTTATTCTGCTTAGAAAGAGGGAGATTAGAATGGTTGGAGGTATTTTAGATCCCAGATTCACTATACAAATAGTCATAGAATTGATATGTCTGGGATCGATGGAAGGAAGTGATCTAAGAGGATAAAAGACAATGCGTAGCAAATATAAATGGATATGGACTGATAATGTGTTGCATGCTTCCAAAACAATACTTTCTTAAAGGGAAAGTTAGAATTTTATAATATATGGTTAAAATATTACATTTTTATAAATAAGGGAGGCTTTAAGACAGGAATACTCACCTTCCTGCAGCTTCCATTTTGTGCTTCAGTGCTGCTTGGGGCCACCCAGCCACACCGTCAGGAAGCAAGGCACTCCTGCAGTGGTTGAACATGCCCCCATGGTGGGAACAACAGGGGCTACTATGCATTTGTAACTACTTTAGTAATGCGACCAAAGGCCGTACAGTTACCCTTGTTCAATTTGATAACCGGTCAGATGACACAGGGACCCAGGGATAGCCACCTTTCCCATAAAAGCATAAAAGTGCATTTAAAAAGAAATAAATAGAAATACAGAAATAAACTTAAGCATATACCCAACTTTAATCCCCTGCAAAAGCTGGTGGTTGTTGAAATCTAAAACCAGACACTCTAAAAAGACTTTTAATCCAGCAAGCATCTTTCTGATTTGGGAAGCCCTGCAGTGTGAAGCTAAAAGGAAGCCTGAAACCGTGTTTACAGGCTTACCCCATTTCTTTTTCCAGCGTGGTTTTAAAATGCATCTTTTTGCACAGCAAGGACATCCTCATTTCCTTCCCTGTGTGTGACTACCACAAACCATCATGTTTGCCACTGCAGTATGAAATGCTGCATTTTACAACAGCACTGGGCCATTTGCTTTAAAACACACACACATATATATATATATTGTGGTAAGGTGCAAGGGGCCGTTATTGACGGCATGTATGTAGCACCAATGTACCTGGCATTGGTGCAGTAAAGCCGTGTAGTCTGATTTCCAGCATCAGCTGCTGGTGGCAGTTTGCTGCTGTTGCTTTAGAATAGCCAAAAGGCTAACCTGGGACGGCTTTACTGGGATGGAGTAGAGCAGGGTGGGACTCCATCCCACTACCCAGGTCCGGGTTTTGCGGGCTGTTTAAATAGCCTGGGGAATCAGCTGTGGCCTGTCCTTTGTCTAGAGCTCACATGGGAGTGAGACTCTGTGAGCCTGGCTGAAATCTCCTGTGGAGGCTGTTTCATGCGGACCTGAGGCCTATTTGGACTGTAAACAGGGCTTTTGCTCAAGGACTAAAAGCTGTTTGCCTGATTGAATCATTTATGCTGCGGTTTCCTGAAAAGGTGATGTAACCTGTATGGACATATGCTTTTGTGGATTTTTTGTGTGAAATAAACACAGACTTTACTTTGAACTGTTTGCCTCCGCCTCTATACTGCTGACACCCGGTCGCCTACCAGAGCTAATCCACCACATTTGGTGTCGGATGCGGGCACAGCAGTGAGGCCGTTGCTAGGAGCAACCGACGAAAAAGTTTTTGTTTTGTGCATGTCCTATATTAAACCTGCCAGGCTGCTACCTGGGACTGCAGACAAAATGGAGGCGGTCGTGAAAGCGCTCTTGGAGGCGAATCAGCAGCAGCGGGAGACCAACCAGCTGTTTTTGCAACATATGATGGCGCAGCAAGCTGCAGGTGCGCCCAAAAGTATTCCTGATGTCCGGAAAGCTGTCCGCTCGGCGCTCACAAAAATGACCCCTTCAGATGACGTTGAGACTTACCTGGCGGTGTTTGAAAAGGTGGCTGCAAGGGAGAAGTTGCCGCATGACCAGTGGGCTGATGTCATCGCTCCATTTCTGGCGTCTGGACCCCAGCAGGTGTTGTTTGATCTCCCAGAGGACCAAGCCGCTGACTACCCGACTTTGAAGGGTGAGATACTGGCCAGACTGGGGGTGAATGTGTGGGTTCGGGCTCAGCGGGTGCATCAGTGGAGCTACCAGTCGGCAGAGCCCGCCCGACCCCAGTATTATAAACTGCTGCACCTGCTGCAAAAATGGCTGCAGCCGGAGTTGTTAAGCCCCACTGCCATGTTGGACCGCTTGCTGGCGGACATTTTCTGGAGGGCTTTACCGCACCCTCTTCAGCACTGGGTTGGCCAGGTATCCCCTGACAACGCACTAGGGATGGTGGACCTAGTGGAGCGATATGAGGCCACCAAGAACTTGCAAGGCGGCTCCATAAGGAGGGATTCGGGGAAACCCCGGAGGTCCCCGCCCCAGCTCAGGCGAGTGGCGTCCCCTAAACCCCCTCAGGACCTACCCCCCAAAGTCCCTGCCCAAGTGTTGTGTTGGGGATGTAAGGAGCCGGGACATATCAGAGCCAATTGTCCCCACCAGGGGGAGCCCATGGACGTGAACTTTGGTTACCGCCCTTCCATGTATGCCAGGAGGCTGTGTGCTGCCGGTGTCCCTGAGCTTGTGGGGCAAAGTCACCTCTGTCAGGTGAAAGTGGGAGACACCCTGGCTGTGGCCCTGTTGGACTCGGGGAGTATGGTTACCCTGGCAAGACCCGCCTTAGTACTGCCCGATGAGTACACTGGGCGGAAAACCGGGGTTTTGTGCATTCATGGGGACTTGAGAGACTATGCCACAGCACAAGTGTCTCTCACCACCGTCTCCGGCAGCTGGAAACATGAAGTCGCTGTCGCCGCTAAACTCCCGTATGAACTGATTATTGGGAGAGACTTTCCAGGGTTCAGGTCACTGTGGGCCAAGTTGGCAGTTCCGGAAACCCGCGAGGCGGGTGTGTCCCCAATAGACTGGCCCTACTCAGGGGAGACCCCGGTGCCCTGGGAACCGGAATCAGGAGGCACCGTGGAAGAGGTGCCCGTCCCTAAAATGGAAGAGGGGGAGTCAACCCCACTAAATGTTATGGTTGGAGATGTGGAAGAGTTGGCAACAGGTCCAGAGTTGGCAGATCTCCATGTCTCCACAATTAACTTTGGTACCGCTCAACACCAGGACCCGACCCTGTCTCGGGCCTGGGAGAATGTTCTTGAGGTGGAAGGTGAACCACAACAGCCAGGGGCGGAGTTACAGTTTCCTCGCTTTGTGGTTCACCAGGAAATGTACCGAGTAAACAAGGTACGTGAAGAGGTGGTGGAACAATTGGTGGTACCCAATCCATATCGCAAGTTGGTGTTGGATTTGGCCCACCAACATGTTTTGGGTGGACACCTAGGCCAGCAGAAAACTCTGGACCGCGTTTTACAACGATTCTACTGGCCCAGTGTGTACAAGGAGGTGGAGAGATATTGTGAGTCCTGCCCAACATGTCAGATGACCAGCCCTCAGCCTCATTACCGTGGTCCCTTAGTTCCTCTCCCAGTTATTGAGGTACCCTTTGAGCGGATTGCCATGGATCTAGTGGGTCCAGTGCCAAAGTCCGCTAGAGGGCACCAACATATTCTGGTGATCTTGGACTATGCCACGCGGTACCCTGAGGCAGTGCCCCTGCGTCACACCTCTGCCAAGCTCATTGCTAAGGAGCTTATGGAAATGTTTTCCAGAGTAGGTCTGCCTAAAGAGGTCCTGACCGATCAAGGTACCCCGTTTATGTCGAAAGTAATGAAAGAGCTCTGCAAACTGCTACAGGTGAAACAGTTGCGGACATCCGTTTACCACCCGCAAACAGACGGCCTAGTAGAACGGTTTAATCAAACTTTAAAGACCATGTTAAAAAGGGTGGTCGCCAAGGATGGGAAGAATTGGGACTTGCTGCTGCCCTATCTGATGTTCGCAGTGCGAGAGGTGCCCCAGGCCTCTACGGGGTTCTCGCCCTTCGAACTCTTATACGGTCGACATCCACGGGGCCTGTTGGATATAGCCAAGGAGGCCTGGGAACAGCAACCCACACCCCACAAAAGTGTGGTAGAGTACGTTACTCACCTACAGGAACGGATAGAGACCGTCTTGCCGCTTGTCAGAGAACACATGGAGGCAGCGCAGCGGGCCCAAAGCAGGATTTATAATCGGCAAGCCAGGGTACGGAACTTTAACCCAGGTGACAGAGTTGTGGTTCTGGTACCCACGGTGGACAGTAAACTTCTAGCTAGGTGGCAGGGTCCCTATGAGGTCGTTGAAAAAGTTGGGGAAGTGACTTACAAGGTACATCAGCCTGGGCGGAGGAAGCCAGAGCAGGTGTACCATGTAAACCTGCTGAAACTGTGGAAAGACAGGGAGACCCCTGGGGGTGACAGTCCCCGACCAGGTATGGTGGGGGTGGAGCTTCCCATTCCTCGGTCTGTTATTAGAGAAGCAGTAGTCGAGGTGAAAACTGGCGACAACCTCTCCTCTAAACAGACTCAGGAAGCCAGGGAGTTTATTAGCAGAAACACGGACGTGTTTTCAGAACTCCCTGGGCGCACTTCGGTCATCCAACATGATGTTGTCACGGAACCTCAGGTCAAGGTCCGGTTGAGGCCTTACCGGGTACCTGAGTCCCGGCGACAAGCTATCGCGGAGGAAGTGCAGCAAATGCTCCCGTTAGACGTGATTGAAGAATCAAAGAGTGAGTGGGCCAGCCCCATAGTCTTGATTCCCAAGCCCGATGGTACGTTGCGGTTCTGTAACGATTTCCGCAAACTTAATGAAGTTTCCAAGTTTGATGCCTACCCTATGCCCCGGGTAGATGAAGCTAGGCCAAGCCAGGTACTTTGCGGTTTTGGACCTCACAAAAGGGTACTGGCAGGTGCCCTTGACTGAGGCTGCCAAGGAGAAAACAGCCTTTATTACACCAGAGGGACTGTTCCAATACAAGGTGTTACCCTTTGGGTTACACGGCGCTCCCGCTACGTTCCAAAGGTTAATGGATATTGTCCTCAGGCCACATCGTCGGTATGCTTCGGCATATCTGGACGATATGATTATCCATAGCACGGATTGGGAAAGTCACCTACCCAAAGTCCAGGCCGTAGTGGATTCCCTCAGGAAGGCTGGGTTGACGGCAAACCCGAAAAAATGTGCTTTAGGCCTAGAAGAGACAAAATACCTGGGCTATGTGATTGGGCGAGGAGTGGTCAAGCCCCAGGTCAACAAACTAGAAGCCATCCGTAACTGGCCACGTCCTAACACCACCCGCCAAGTAAAGTCATTTCTGGGGTTGGTGGGATATTATATGCGGTTCATTCCCAATTTTGCCACCCTAGCGGCACCATTGACAGACCTGTTACGGGACGCAAGTCTGTCATGGTGAGGTGGAATGAACAGGCCGAAAAAGCGTTCTCCGCTTTGAAGTCTGCCCTGTGTGGGTCTCCGGTGTTGGTGACACCCGACTTTAAGAGGGAGTTCATAGTGCAGACCGATGCCTCCGAGGTAGGTCTCGGTGCTGTACTGTCTCAGGAAGTCAACGGGGAGGAGCACCCCGTTGTCTACATGAGTCGCAAATTAACACCCGCGGAGACCCGGTATAGTATAGTGGAGAGGGAGTGTTTGGCCATTAAATGGGCCCTGGAGTCTCTTCGCTACTACTTGCTGGGGAGAAGGTTCCGGCTGATTACGGACCACTCTCCCCTCAAGTGGATGTGCCAGGCTAAGGACAGGAATGCCAGGGTCACCCGATGGTTCTTGTCGTTACAAAACTTCAAGTTTACAGTAGAGCACAGAGCGGGACGATTATTGGGTAACGCGGATGCCCTGTCCCGAGCACATTGTGTATGGCATGTGTCCACCCCCTCAGGGTTGAACAAAGGGGGGGGGTATGTGGTAAGGTGCAAGGGGCCGTTATTGACGGCAGGTATGTAGCACCAATGTACCTGGCATTGGTGCAGTAAAGCCGTGTAGTCTGATTTCCAGCATCAGCTGCTGGTGGCAGTTTGCTGCTGTTGCTTTAGAATAGCCGAAAGGCTAACCTGGGACGGCTTTACTGGGATGGAGTAGAGCAGGGTGGGACTCCATCCCACTACCCAGGTCCGGGTTTTGCGGGCTGTTTAAATAGCCTGGGGAATCAGCTGTGGCCTGTCCTTTGTCTAGAGCTCACATGGGAGTGAGACTCTGTGAGCCTGGCTGAAATCTCCTGTGGAGGCTGTTTCATGCGGACCTGAGGCCTATTTGGACTGTAAACAGGGCTTTTGCTCAAGGACTAAAAGCTGTTTGCCTGATTGAATCATTTATGCTGCGGTTTCCTGAAAAGGTGATGTAACCTGTATGGACATATGCTTTTGTGGATTTTTTGTGTGAAATAAACACAGACTTTACTTTGAACTGTTTGCCTCCGCCTCTATACTGCTGACACCCGGTCGCCTACCAGAGCTAATCCACCACAATATATATATATGTTTATTTAAATCTAAAGAAGAATATTGAAAAGGTAAAAAGTCACTAATGTCCCCTTACATGTCCGGTGGCTCTCGAGGCGTGTGCTGCCTCCACCATCATCTTGATACACCTGGGAGGTATATATATCCTCCCGGTTGCGGTTACTAGCTACATGGATTCATTCATGAATCAATGTGAGCAGAGGGGGAGGCAGCACAAGATGAGCAGCTGTGGACGAGGTGAAGGGGATGTCAGTGACCAGGGAAAGTCTACAGCTGCTCTTTGGGCTTTGCAGAATGCTTGTTCCACATTGCAGACATGCAGAAGTGAAAGCCCCTTACCATGAGACATTCATTTTGCTTTCAGACAAAGGTTCCTGGGCTAAGTGCAAGAAACCCTATGCTGGCTCAGGTGGCATCTAAAAACATACATACATAGGTAATATGGTTGAAGGACATACAGTTTTATATATAATATATATATATTTACAGACAGAAACTGTTTACAGAAACAGAAACCGTTATTTTATTCCAAAAACCATTTTGAAGCTGTTCAATCTCCTGCTGGAGATTATTCCCCAGATTTATTATTCTTATCATAAAGAAAGATTGTCACCTCTGCAGATTGAATCTCCCCATACATATTTGTTGTATGAGTTGTTATATATTTATACTGTTTAAACATGTTCCCCCTCAGGCATCTCCTCTCAAGACCAAGAGGCTGATTTATTAATAGCGACATGTAGCGACAGTTGAGCGACTGTAGCGGTATTTTCACAGCGCCCGCTAGTAGTCGCTGTGCTTGCCCGTTGTTCGGTTGTTGACAGCGACTCAGTCGGTGTGGCGTAATGTTGAATACAAGGTTACGAGTCGCTATTTGACAGGTTCCGCGATGTATGGGTGCGCATGATAGCGACTGGTCAGAGCGACCGGCTTCCACCATATTCATCAAAAAATCACGCTCAAAAAATTAAAGCGCTGTGAAATTCATGTTTAAACCCCAGAGCGCTGGAGGTGATGTGTTAAAAGTATTTTTTTAACCCCCAAACCACCATATTTTTGGAAACCAAAAAAAAAAGTATTTTTAATAATTTAGTAATATGAATACATTAATATCAGACCTGTAAGATCAATTCTGTACAATTTTTTGTTTTTTTCCCTTAAAAAAATTATCTAAAATGGCAGAAGTGGTCACAGAATTTTTCACATTTAAAAAAAAAAAATAATAAAATTAATAACAATTAATTATGAATATTTAAAGATTGTTCCATTGAAATGCATTGGAGCGCGCCAGGTAGCGAGAGGTCATACCTGTCGCTGTTCAAGGTCGGACGCTGGCGCTGTGGGCTGAGGCTGGAATAATGATGAATGAGTCGCTATATGGCGCTATCTCAGTCGCTAAGCAGGATTGGCTTGATAAATGTGTGATTGTGGTGGGGAGCCGGCGTTCTCGTGGTGGGGCCCGTCATTACCAGCCGCACACCAGTCACTACCTGTCGCTATTCCTTCATAAATAAGAGCCTAAATATGTTTGATTTTCTACATAAGGGAGTTCTATAATCCTCCTCATAAGTTTTTGGCTGCACCCACCAGTGTGTCTTTCCTATGAACTGAACTGCATATTCTAGATGTCTTGTAAAGAGGCAATATTACATACCTATCCCGTGATTCCATGTCACTTTTAGTGCATGATTAAAAAAAACATTAAAAGCCGTGGAAACAGCTACTGGACATTGCATACTGTTATTTAGCCTGTGGTCTTTGGAGTACCCCCAGATCCTTCTCAGCAGGTGACTCTATTACAAGTCACTCTCCCAACTTTACCCCTATTATAGCCCAAAATGATTCAGAAACATGTCTTGGTATAAGCAAGTTAGTCTGTAGAAAGATGAAAAACACTGGGCAGCCTGCAGTAAGTGGTAGGAATATTGTGGGTATTTGCATGGATGAGCTTGTTTGTATGGTTGTGACCAATGGCTAGAGATGAGCGAACTTTTGAAAAATTCGATTCGACTGATTCGCCGAATTTTCCGACAAAAATCGTTTCGACCCGAATTAATTCGCGATGAATCGCTATTAAAAACGGCTATTTCTGAGCCTCCTAGAGCCTCAATAGGGTTGTAAACCATTCTGCCTTGCTGTAACACGCACAGGATGCGTGCTGGGTTAGTTAAATAATACTTTGAATAAATATCACATGCAGATCAGAGGCATCGCTAATAGAATCGCAGAGCGGCACAATTGCAGAGAGTTGAAGTGGCATTACTATGAGGGGCAGGAGCCCAAACATTGCTTTAAAGAGACACTGGAGTTGGCAGCAGCAGGAGCCCAAAAATTGGATGAATCACACCCTGGAGTTGGCAGCAGCAGCAGCAGGAGCCCAAACATTGGCTGAAAGAGACACTGGGGTTGGCTTCAGGAGCCCAAAAATTGGATGAATCACACCCTGGAGTTGCAAGCAGCAGCAGGAGCCCAAATATTACTTTAAAGAGACACTGGAGTTGGCTTCAGGAGCCCAAAAATTGGATGAATCACACCCTGGAGTTGGCAGCAGCAGCAGGAGCCCAAACATTACTTTAAAGAGACACTGGAGTTGGCTTCAGGAGCCCAAAAATTGGATGAATCACACCCTGGAGTTGGCAGCAGCAGCAGCAGGAGCCCAAATATTACTTTAAAGAGACACTGGGGTTGGCTTCAGGAGCCCAAAAATTGGATGATTCACACCCTGGAGTTGGCAGCAGCAGGAGCCCAAATATACACTGGAGTTGGCTTCAGGAGGCCAAAAATTGGATGAATCACACCCTGGAGTTGGCAGCAGCAGCAGCAGCAGGAGCCCAAATATTACTTTAAAGAGGCACTGGGGTTGGCTTCAGGAGGCCAAAAATTGGATGAATCACACCCTGGAGTTGGCAGCAGCAGCAGCAGGAGCCCAAATATTACTTTAAAGAGACACTGGGGTTGGCTTCAGGAGGCCAAAAATTGGATGAATCACACCCTGGAGTTGGCAGCAGCAGCAGGAGCAGCCCAAACATTACTTTAAAGAGACACTGGTGTTGGCTTCAGGAGCCCAAAAATTGGATGAATCGCACCCTGGAGTTGGCAGCAGCAGCAGGAGCAGCCCAAATATTACTTTAAAGAGACACTGGGGTTGGCTTCAGGAGGCCAAAAATTGGATGAATCACACCCTGGAGTTGGCAGCAGCAGCAGGAGCCCAAACATTACTTTAAAGAGACACTGGGGTTGGCTTCAGGAGCCCAAAAATTGGATGAATCACACCCTGGAGTTGGCAGCAGCAGCAGGAGCAGCCCAAACATTACTTTAAAGAGACACTGGGGTTGGCTTCAGGAGCCCAAAAATTGGATGAATCACACCCTGGAGTTGGCAGCAGCAGCAGGAGCAGCCCAAATATTACTTTAAAGAGACACTGGGGTTGGCTTCAGGAGGCCAAAAATTGGATGAATCACACCCTGGAGTTGGCAGCAGCAGCAGAAGGAGCCCAAATATACACTGGAGTTGGCTTCAGGAGCCCAAAAATTGGATGAATCACACCCTGGAGTTGGCAGCAGCAGCAGCAGCAGGAGCCCAAATATTACTTTAAAGAGACACTGGGGTTGGCTTCAGGAGCCCAAAAATTGGATGAATCACACCCTGGAGTTGGCAGCAGCAGCAGCAGGAGCCCAAATATTACTTTAAAGAGACCCTGGGGTTGGCTTCTGGAGCCCAAAAATTGGATGAATCACACCCTGGAGTTGGCAGCAGCAGCAGCAGCAGCAGGAGCCCAAACATTGCATTAAAGAGACACTGGAGTTGGCTTCAGGAGCCCAAAAATTGGATGAATCACACCCTGGAGTTGGCAGCAGCAGGAGCCCAAATATTACTTTAAAGAGACACTGGGGTTGGCTTCAGGAGCCCAAAAATTGGATGATTCACACCCTGGAGTTGGCAGCAGCAGCAGCAGAAGCCCAAATATACACTGGAGTTGGCTTCAGGAGCCCAAAAATTGGATGAATCACACCCTGGAGTTGGCAGCAGCAGCAGCAGGAGCCCAAATATTACTTTAAAGAGACCCTGGGGTTGGCTTCAGGAGCCCAAATATTGGATGAATCACACCCTGGAGTTGGCAGCAGCAGCAGCAGCAGCAGGAGCCCAAATATTACTTTAAAGAGACACTGGGGTTGGCAGCAGGAGCCCAAATATTGGATGAATCACATCCTGGAGTTGGCAGCAGCAGCAGCAGCAGCAGGAGCCCAAACATTACTTTAAAGAGACACTGGGGTTGGCTTCTGCAGCCCAAAAATTGGATGAATCACACCCTGGAGTTGGCAGCAGCAGCAGCAGGAGCCCAAACATTACTTTAAAGAGACCCTGGGGTTGGCTTCAGGAGCCCAAAAATTGGATGAATCACACCCTGTGGAGAGTCATGTGGAGAAAAAGTAGCTTAGTTAGTAATATCTACATAAAAGTATGAATAAACAAATGCAAAAGTATTGCCAAAGTGAAGTTTTGTTTGAGGGTGTGTTTCCACCTTTTAATTAAATCAGAAACAAGAAGGTATCATTGCCTCTGACTAATTAGCCCTCAAAAATTCTTGGAATTTTTAATCTGGAATCATGTCTGATCCGTCTAATCCGAAGAATATTAATAAAAAGTAAGAGTAACGTAAAGGATTTTTAGTATAATCAATTTTTATTGGTTTTCAAACAGCAGATAGGTTTGACATAAATGAGGACACAAAAACAGGCGAAATGAGGAAAAAAGGGGGGGGGAGGGAGAGGGGAACAGAAGGCAAGGTTCGGGAATTGGGGGGCTTATGAGGGGCAACATAAGTAAAGCTTATACAATCGGTAGTTAGGATAAACATCATTCAATTTCCATTTGACAACGAGACAATACATAATATATTAAGAATAAGAGAACATCCTTGACCAAATCTCTGTAATTTATAAAGCTGCGGGGGCTCTCCCGGGGGAGGGTGGAGGGGGGGGGAGGGCTCTAATGGACGTGGGGTAGTATGCCACTAGTACGTGGCTCCAGTGTTGGCTATTGGGTAAAGGGTGTATCAAGTATCCTTTGATTTGATAGTCCGGACTGTAATATCAGTGCGGGGAGGACGCATGGTCCAGGGAATCCCTGTAGATGTTACCTGGCTCCTGCAGCCTGTGTTCACTCAGCCGCCCGCAACCTCGCTGGTAAGTGGGTGTCCCGGTACTCCAACCAACTCACCCAAGCCGACACATATCTGTCGTTAGTCTCCGCGTCCACGGAGGACAAGCTCTCCATGTAGCGGATAGCCTCCAGTTCCACCACCCATTCAGCCAATGTCGGAGAGTCTGATGTTTTCCAGTGTCTAGGAATGATTGCTCTCATGGCCGCTAGGAAGAACCGGAGTACATCTTTCTTCGCGCTGGCTAAGGAATCAGGAAGCAACGACAGGAGTGCCAACCGGGGCGTGTTCATAATGGCCCTGCCTGAAACCTGCCCATATATATTGATAATTTCGTCCCATAAGCTTTTGATACTTGGGCAGCTCCACCAAATATGGGTCATATTTCCTTCCTCTTTCTGACATCTCCAGCATGTGATAGGGGCTGTTTTATCGAATCTATGAATATCGGCTGGGCACCTGTACCAGCGGGCAAGGATCTTAAAATTGCGCTCGTTAATGGATGTGGCTATAGATGAGCTGAGGGTGCAGGTATATATTTTTGTCACCTCGTTTTCAGAGAATTTGAGGCCTAGTTCTTTTTCCCACTTCTCAATGTATCTGGGGGTCCCCGAATGTATGGCCTTGGTGAGGATGTTGTGGAGCTTAGAAATCGTGTGGGTTGGGGGGGCTTCCTGCAGTATAAGAAGTTCTAGTTTCGTGGGGGGGGTCTGACTTTTATCGATCATATTGTTGGAAGTTAGGAAGGTATGGAGCTGTCTATGGAGCAACCATGATATGCGTTTGTCCCCTGCTTTAGTTTTCAGATCGTCCAAAGAGGGGATGGCCCCGTTTCGCATCACCTGGCCCACCGTAGTTCCCTCTGATGCCTCCCAAAGAAGGAAGCTTCGTGATAGAAGGCCCGGTTCAAATGCTGGGTTGTCAAAGATGGGTGTGAGTGGGCCAGGTCTGCGGACTAGGTTGTGTTTGTGTTGCAGGGGGTCCCATATGTCTAGAAAATGTTTCATGAGGAAGGGTAGGGCTCCTTTTTGAGTTTTCGTTAGTGGGGCAGCCCACGCTATAGTGGCGGGGTTGAATCGAGAGAGCGACCTTTCCAAATGCACCCAGAGTTTTTCCTCCCCTCTGCGGGTCCAGTCTATTAGCCTCTGCAGGACCGCCGATGCGTGATAGGATTTCAGATCAGGGAGACCTATGCCCCCATCTCTTTTGCCCCTGGAGAGAGTAGAGAGGCTGATCCTCGGTTTGGAAGTCCCCCACACAAATTTTGAGAATATTGATCTCAATCTTCTAAAGAAGCTGCCGGGAAGTCCAATCGGGGCCGCCTGGAAGACATATAGAAGTTTCGGGAGTACGTCCATCTTTAGGCTATTGACCCTTCCAAACCATGAGATCGGTCTCCTCACGTAGGCCTCTAAATCTTGTCCAATTTTAGTTAGTAGGGGGGAGTAATTTAGCTCATATATTTTGGAGAGGTCCGCCGGTATCTGTATACCTAAATACTTGATGGATTGCCGTTTCCATTTAAATGGAAAGTTTGATTCCAGGAGGCGTACCTCCTGACTGGGGAGGGAGAGGTTGAGCGCCTCGGTTTTGGAGAGGTTAATTTTGAAATTGCTTACCGCACCAAATCGCTCAAATTCTTTTAGGAGAGCCGGGAATGATATATGTGGAGACGTGATGTGCAGCATCAAGTCATCCGCAAATAGGGAAGCTTTATAGTGGCGGTCTGCAACTTGAATTCCCTTGATGTCCGGGTTATTGCGTATGGCCGTAGCTAAGTGTTCCATTGTTAGAACATAGAGAAGGGGGGAGAGGGGGCAGCCCTGTCTTGTGCCATTGCCTATAGTGAATGGGGCGGATTGCAGGCCGTTAACTCTAACTCTGGCGGTCGGACTAGTATACAGAGCCAAAATCTTGGAGAGGAGGCCAGGGCCAAGGCCAATCTGCTTCAGTGTGGCTGACATGAATGTCCAGTTCACCCTGTCAAACGCCTTCTCGGCATCACAGGCGAGGAGACAGGCCTGGGTGTTGGAAGAAGTTATGTGTGAGATCAGGGTGAACAGCTTGTTAGTGTTGTCCCTGGCCTCCCTCCCCGGAACAAACCCTACCTGGTCCAGATGAATCCTACCCGGGAGTAATCCCTGAAGCCTCAGAGCTATGATCTTTGCAAAAAGTTTAAGATCGATATTGATGAGTGAGATCGGTCTGTAGTTCCCACAAATCGCGGTGTCCTTTCCTGGTTTTGGGATAACCGAGATTGTGGCCTCCAAGGCTTGCCCAGGGAAGGGGCAGTCCCCCCCTATGGAATTAAAGACTCTTGTCAGGAAGGGGGTCAGTTGGGATCCAAATCGTTTGAAAAATTTAGGGGTATATCCATCCGGACCCGGGCACTTGCCAGCTGGCGAGTCCTTGATTGCTTGGGTAACCTCCTGTTCAGAAAAGGGCAGCTCTAAGGCCTCCGCCTCCTCTGAGGAGATCGTGGGTAAAAGGGTGCTAGAGATATAATCTTCTATCGCTGTGGAGGAGGCTCTTCGTCCCGGGGGCAAGCCAGGAGGGTTTTGGATGTTATAAAGGGAATTGTAATATTCTCTGAAGGTGGCTGCTATGTCTGAGGGGGATTGTGCCAATGACCCGTCAGGTTTCCGGAGCGCAGGAATATATGAGGCTGTTGGTCGTGGATGGAGGGTTCTGGCCAGTGTACGACCGCATTTATTCGCTAGCCTATATAGCTGTGCTCTGCCCCTATCTCTGTAACTCAGATAAGATCGATTATATAGGGTCTGAAGTTTCTCCCTGGCCTCCTGAAGTTTCAAAAGCCCAAGGTTAGTTGGGTTGGCTTTATGTGTAGTTTCTAGGGTAGTAATATCATTCAACGCTCTTTTAATTTGGTCTGCTTTATCCCGTTTAATTCTAGAGCCTTGTTTAATAAGCTCTCCCCTGAGAACACATTTCAGGGCCTCCCATTGAATGGGCAGGGGGGTTGGATCGGCTCTGTGATCGTCCAGGAAGTGCTGAATCGACTGTTCCACCGCAGCGGAGCACGCCGCGTCGTCAAGCAGAGTATCGTTGAGTCTCCACGACCAGCAAAGAGGGGAGAGGCCTGGGAGGGCCAGTGAGATAAAGATCGGGGCATGATCGGACCATAAAATAGGTCCTATCCACGCCTGAGGGTCCCAGTCCAATGCATGGTGGCTCGTGAGCAAGTAGTCAATCCTGCTGTATGAGCGTGCGGCGTGGGAGAAAAAGGAGTAATCTCTTTTCTGGCCGTGGAGAACCCTCCAGGTGTCAACCAGCTGGAGTTTTGTTAGAGCTTTTTTCAAGCTATTTATTTTACTCAACGACACAGATGCCCTCCCGGAGGAGGAGTCGATCGAGGGGTTAAGGGGGACGTTCAGGTCTCCTCCGATGACGATCACCCCCTCCGCAAAGTCCTCCAGCATTCTGAGGGTCTGGATGGAGAATCTGATCTGGTCTGTATTGGGAGCGTATAGGCTTGCAAATGTATATATTTTGTGGAGTATCCTGACTTTAATGAAGAGAAATCTACCCCGGGGGTCGGCCCGAACATCAAGGGTCTCGTGGGGAAGTGATTTGTGGAAGGCTACTGATACCCCCTTTGTTTTCCCCTCCGGATTGGGGCCGTGGTGCCAAGTTGTATAGTGTCTATCCCGAATATCAGGTATGTGACCTGTCTTAAAGTGGGTTTCTTGAAAGAGGATTACTTTGACTTTCTGCTTATGGAGGTTGTATAGAATCTTGGACCGTTTCTCGGGGATATTAAGTCCCTTTACATTAAAGGAGCTGATCACTATCTCGCCCATCTCGGGAGGGCTCTGGGTATCCGGGGGTCACTCCCTGTTTTCTCTGGAAGTCGGGGGGCGGAAGGTTCCGGTGGGGGGAAGAGGGGGGGCTGTGGTTGGGTGTGGGGGGGTCCTGGTGGCGGGGGGTTGTGGTGCGAGAGGGGGAACACTGGGGTGGGGGGAAGGCAGGAACAATGCAATAAGATAAAGAAAACAAAAAAAAAACAGTGCAAACAATACAAAGGCCAAGTATGGCGTGAGGGAAACACTAAAGAGCTACTGCTCTGGGGGATCAGCGCTCCTCCTGTCGGGGGGGGGCTGATGCCAACCTAGGTGGGGGTTTGCAGCTAGCAACGAGACTGGGGTAGCCGCCAACCATATCCACCGGGCTTCGGTTAATAAAAGAGGAAGATAGCCAGTAAACAGAGTATACAGGCTATACCTGAGCAATCAGATCTAGTGATCTGGGCAATAAATCAGTAACTTAAAACTCTAAAACGTAATAAAATATCACCGCAGTTCCTGCTTGTCCAGGGCAAGAGAGGTCATGGCTCACTGTCCATAGGTCCAGCGCGTCTTTCGTATCCCGATCGGGGTCTGGACATTCTTGATCTGCGGGGGGGCGCCCCACGAGTCACCCGTGTGGTTGGTTCCGCATTGGGGAGAAGCCAGTCTGGGGCTTGGAACGGATCACAGCCCAGGAATGAGAAAAGTCCCTCCAGGTCTCGGTGAGTTTTGAGAAGGAATGTCTCGCGGTTTCTGTGTACAATCAGGTGGAAGGGGAAGCCCCAACGGTATGAGGCTCCCGCATTTCTAACAGCTTCTAGTATCGGTCGCATCACCTTCCTCATTTGCAGGGTGCGCCTGGATAGATCAGGTAAAATTTGTATGTTAGCGCCATCAAAGTCCACCGGTCCGTGTCGCCAGGCTCTGCGTGCTATTTCCTCTTTAATTTTGTAGAAGTGGACCCTGCATACTACATCTCGTGGACGTGACGGGTCAGGATTGCGGGGGCCCAGAGCCCTATGCGCTCTGTCGATCTCAATTGGGGTCTCGGCGGCTCTGTTTAATAATTTGTTAAAGATAGTGGTGATGATCTGCTTCACGTCTTCACCCGCCGAAGCTTCCGGAATACCCCGGAGCCGCAGATTGTTTCTCCTGTGCCTATTCTCCAGGTCATCATGTTGTAGCTGGAGCTGGAGAATCTGCGCATTTTGGGCCTCCACTCGCTGAGCTAGATCTGCGATAGCGGCTTCAGTAGCTGATTGTTGGGATGTCACCCTGGTGTCAAGGGCCTGGAGGTGGCCCTTTACCTCCGCGATATCCTTTTTGTATGCCATCTCATACTTAGAAATGAGCGCCTCAAAGTCCGCCCTGGTGGGGATGGACCTCAAGAAAGAGAGAGTTTCTCTGTGTATATTGCCTGCGTGAGCTGGGGTGTCCACGATATCGTTTGAGGTTTGTTGCGGGGATTGCAGAATTGAAGCCTCTGGAGAAGGGAGCGCTACCTCCACCGGGGTGGAAAATATCTCCATAGGGCGAAGAGGTTCCTCATGGGAGTATGATATCAAGACCGGGGAGCTCGGGATGGCTTGGTCTCCTTGGGAAGGCCATGATATAGAGGAGTCAGGATGGGGGCTGGGTGGCAGCGGGCTGGACGTTCTCGTCCTATTGGTAGCCCAGTCGCGGTCTTGGCTGGGGCTCCTGGTGTGCCCTGGGTTAGATCTGCTTCTGGATCTGGATCTCGGGGCCCTCTGTGGGAGGGGAACTCTCCCCTGTGGCACTTGGGGTGTAGATGGTGCCCCGCTCGTAGCAGTGGCGGGTGGCGGGTTGTCTGGGCCCTTCCCTTCTGGAAGAAAGGCATATTTTCCCAGTTTGTTTAGGGCTGTCTCTTTCCACACTGCCAAATGAAGCTGCTGGGGCTTTGTGGTAGGGGTTTTGTGTCCCCGTTCCCCCTGTGGGTTAGTGGATAGCTGATCTTCCCCTCCTTGTGCTCCACTGGGCAGAGTGGCCCTCTCCTCAGGTCTCAGCTGTGGCCGTCTATCTGCTGCCCCTGTTTCCCGTCCGCCATCTTGGACATGTGTGAGCTGGGCTGCCTCCCCGTCATCGCGGGGCGCAGGTTCACTGTAACAAGTGGGGCCGCCCTCTGCTGTGTGGTAATGGGGGCCCGCTACACCGGCGCACTCAGGGTCCCCCGACGTCGATGCCTGAGTGTGGGATCTGGTGGGTGGAGAGGGGGGCGACCTCCCTACCTCGTTCGCCGCCGCCATCTTGCATGCTGTCTTCTCCATGCTGAGCACTGCAGGGACCGCCTGTGTAATCTCCGGCGCCCGTCGCACCGCACTTCGGGCTTCTCCGTGGTCCTCCGCCCGCCCGGATCTCTCCCTCCCGTCCGGAGGCTCCAGAGAATGCGCCGATGAGGGTGCCTCCGTCAACGCAGGCCGCGCGAGCCGCTCGCTCCTCACACCGCCGTTGAGAAGAGGTAAGGTTGCCGGTTCCCTCACCCGCCCTACGCCGGCTCGAGCTGCACCTCTGCCTCTGTCTTTTCTCTTGCCCCGTCTGCCTGGCATGCCACAGGATATGTCAGTGATCCGATTGCCTCGTATAATGAGAAAAAAGCCCGGGTAGGATCAGGAGCTCAGGTTAGTGCGGCCTCTCCATTAGCGCGCCAGGCCACGCCCCTTCCGTAAAGGATTTTTTATCAATACTTACTTGTGGTCCGATGCGGAGGAATGTCTGTAACTGGAGAGCAGCGCCTTAAATCTGTTTTGCACGATCCATCTTTCTTTAGTGTAGGTCTGGCCCCGTCATCAATCTACTGAAATACATCAGGCATTGTTGGGAGGAAAGCTTGGATGATCCATGCGCCATTCATTTCCACGCAGGGCAGTCTTTGAAAAAAATCTGTATAAACCAGGGTCTTTTTCATATAAAAACAAATGGTTATTCTTGCTTTTCAACCATATGTTCCACAGCTTTACCAGTCATTGTGTCAGCCAATGAAGCAACTTTGTCTCGAAGTGCTGCAAAAGCAGTCCACTGCATCACAAGTGGCATCTGACACCCCCAGTCAACTGTCTGTCTGTTATGCTTTGGGTTCAGCTCCACTATCCATTGATGAAGATCTGATAATCATAAAATTCAGCAGCTACTGCCCAGCCAAGAAGTGGAGGAGACACTCGCCTCTTCTTCCACTAGCCGGCAATTAGTGATGAGGAGAGTGTCGTGGGAGGAGGTGTTGCAAGCCGAGGTAGTGGAAGAGGGTCCCTGGAGTCTGCGGCGGTGGCGGCGGCAGCAGCAGCAGCAGTGAATTATTGCGGACTGTTGTTAGGAAAAATCAGCTACTCAGCGATGTGGCAGTGTTTCATGCAGCATCCTGTGGAGAAAAAGTAGGTTAGTTAGTGTATATACATAAAATTATGAATAGACAAATGCAATAGTATTGCCAAAGTGAAGTTTTGTTTGAGGGTGTGTTTCCACCTTGTAATTAAATCAGAAACAACTAGCTATCATTTGCCTCTGAATAATTAGCCCTCAAAAATTCTTGGAATTTTTAATCTTGATGTCTGAGGGATTTCTCCTCTCAGACAGCGTCACCATAAGTCCAGCCTGCTGCATTACACTTGGAAGAACATCTTGTTTGCGCTGCGACAAGGAAGCCAGAGTCATGCGTCCTGACATGGCACACGTGTTCAGTCTAGTTTTGAAGTCTTGCCCCCATGTGAAAGACATCCGAACAACAGGAAAGAAAGTTAGCATGCACTTCTGGCACTCCTACACCACCAAGCACAACTTTATTGAGCCTCAGCGTCACAACGGTGTACCCCACCATAGTCTGATTTGCGATGTTTCCACCCGTTGGAATTCCACCCTCCATATGCAGGATCCACTATAGCAGTGGTCCCCAACCCTGTCCTCAAGGCCCACCAACAGGCCAGGTTTTGCAGATCTCCACAAAGATGCACAGGTGGAGTAATTAGTGCAGCTGCAGAGCAATAGAGCTGGCTATTTGGAGATCCAAAAAACATGACATGTTGGTGGGCCTTGAGGACAGGGTTGAGGACCACTGCACTATAGGAACAGAGAAAAGCCATCACGGATTTCTGGATGATCCAAACGGATAGGGGGACACCCTTGTGTAAATTCAATGTAAACCATTGGCAGCTCATACGTGACACCGACCGTTTGCTCAGGCCCTTTGAGGAAGCTACGGTATTAGTCAGTTGCCAGGACTATGAGATGAACGATGAGATTCCACTGCTTCATGTACTACAACACATGTTGGAAACCATGGCTGGTCAGGGCACTGGAGACATGGCACATACATTTCACAGCCACATGAAGCCTGTGGGGGCTGAAGTGGAGGAGGAGGAGGGGGTGGGGCACAGCAAACCACAGTTTAGGTTTCACAAAATAACCATTTTATCTAGTCATCTGACTAGGAGAGGAGGAGCAGGAGCAGCCACAGGAGCTAGAGGGTTGTGAGGAAGGCGAGACAGAGGACCCAGACACACCGTGGCAGTTTACAGTGGAGATGGAGACAGGTAGTCCCTCCGAGTCACTTGCACAAATGGCACGATGCATGCTCACATGCTTGCGTACTAGTGAGCGCAGAATTGTCTCCATTTGTCAGCGGGAAGACTTCTGGCTCTCCAACTTATTGGACCCTCGCTTCCGGCACAAAATGGGGGCATTTTTTACGCCCACTGAGAGGGAGGACAAACTGACCTACTACAGAGACATCCCACGTAGTCAGTTGGGCGATGTCTATCTGCGCCATGGCCCATACTCCCGCAGGTCTGACTCGGGGGGACCTCTGCGATCACCTTCCACTGCCATGGCTGCTGGGGGGGTGGAAGGAGCAGCAGCAGCAGCTCCATCAGCAGCAGCCTCAGTCTTCAGTCGCTAGTGAGTAGCTTTCTACACCCGCATAGTGAGTCTACTCATGAGCAGCAGGAAGACCTGGAGCTGGACCTCAAACAGCAGGTCATGTCATACCTTGACATGACAATGCCAACACACCTTCAGGATCCACTGGATTTGCTGGGAAGCCAAACTTGACTTGTGTCCGCAACTAGCAGAGTTTGCCCTGGAAAAGCTGTACTGGCCGGACAGTAGTTGATTTAGATGGCAACTGGGCTGCTCTATATAACGAAGCAAAATGGCAAATTTACCTCACTATATAAGCTATTGCCCCACAGATTTACACAGGGGCTGCTCTATATTATGCTGCAAAATGGCAAATTTACCTCACAATATAAGCTATTGCCCCTCAGATTTACACAGGGGCTGCTCCATATAATGGTGCAAAACCATGAATTTACCTCATAATATAAACTATTGCCCCTCAGATTTACACAGGGCCTGCTCTATATAACGAAGCAAAATGGCAAATTTACCTCACTATATAAGCTATTGCCCCTCAGATTTACACAGGGGCTGCTCTATGTTATGCTGCAAAATGGCAAATTTACCTCACAATATAAGCTATTGCCCCTCAGATTTACACAGGGCCTGCTCTATATAACGAAGCAAAATGGCAAATTTACCTCACTATATAAGCTATTGCCCCTCAGATTTACACAGGGGCTGCTCTATATTATGCTGCAAAATGGCAAATTTACCTCACAATATAAGCTATTGCAGCTCTATATAAATAAAAATAAATAAATAACAAAAGGGCCTGTAGAAGCTTATTTAGTATAACAGATAGGGTGACATGTGCTGGTTTGGGATGCCCATATGGGCTAGTGTTTTGGCAGCAGTACAAAAACCAATGCAAAATGCAATAGCTTAATAAAGCTGATGCTGATCAACGCTTATTTAGTATAACAGATGGGGTGCAACATGCAGGTTTGGGATGCCCTGCGGCCTGGTGTATTTAAAGCAGACCAAAACCAAATCAAAATGCAATAACTTAATAAAGCTGAGGCTGTAGATGCTTATTTAGTATAAACAGGTAGGGTGCAAGGTGCAGCTTTGGGGTGCCCTGCGGCCTGGTTAAATGAAAGCAGTCAAAAAGGAAGTGCAAACTGAAGTAGCTTAATAAAGCTGATGCTGATCAACGCTTATGTTGTATACCAGATAGGGTGCAAGGTGCAGCTTTGGGGTGCCCTGCGGCCTGGTTTATTAAAAGCAGTCAAAAACAAGTGCAAACTGAAGTAGCTTAATAAAGCAGCTGATGCTGATCAACGCTTATGTTGTATAACAGATAGGGTTAAAATAGCATGTGCCTTGGGATGCCCGTGTGGCCTGGTATATTTCAAGCTGAACAAAAAGTAACAATAATCCAAGTATGAGAAATAATTTTGACCTTCTTTACAGCGCCATACTTTGAAAAAAAAACCTTAATTTCATGCCGATCAATCCAAAGGTCAATGCCCCTAACAAAAATAGTGTTCGGCATAAGTTTTCCTTCTGGAAGGACGTAACCTTTAGTTTACATGGTTGGGGTAGGTTATCTTACAAATTGGGATACCCCAGGCAGCAGTGTCATTGAAAGAGACAGATTGTAATGCAGGCCATACGCAAGCAGAGAAACTCAGGCTGCAACAGGCCTATTTAGTTTACATGGTTGGGGTAGGTTATCTTACAAATTGGGATACCCCACTGTATATGAAACCGAATATAAATGCACACCCAAAAGTGGACAATCAGCCTCCAAGAGGCCTGCTTAGTTTAAATAAGAGAGCTGCTTAGCTTAAATAAGAGAGCTGCTTAGTGTAAATAAGAGGCATGCTTAGTTTAAATAAGAGAGCTGCTTAGTGTAAATAAGAGGCCTGCTTAGTTTAAATAAGAGAGCTGCTTAGTATGGTAGGTAGGTTATGTTATGTTACAGAATGGGATGCCCCAAAGCTGACTTGAGATCAGTATATATGCACACAGCAGCAGTGTGTAAGAAGACTCATACAGGCCAAATTTCTTTAAATAACTGTGCAGCTTACAGTAAATGCAGAGGCTAATGGTATGTTACAGAATGGGATGCCCCAAGCAGACTTGAGATCAGTATATATGCACACAGCAGCAGTGTGTTAGCAGGCTCATACAGGCCAAATTTCTTTAAATAACTGTGCAGCTTACAGTAAATACAGAGGCTAATGGTATGTTACAGAATGGGATGCCCCAAGCAGACTTGAGATCAGTATATATGCACACAGCAGCAGTGTGTTAGCAGGCTCATACAGGCCAAATGTCTTTAAATAACTGTGCAGCTTAGAGTAAATACAGAGGCTAATGGTATGTTACAGAATGGGATGCCCCAAAGCTGACTTGAGATCAGTATATATGCACACAGCAGCAGTGTGTTAGCAGGCTCATACAGGCCAAATTTCTTTAAATAACTGTGCAGCTTAGAGTAAATACAGAGGCTAATGGTATGTTACAGAATGGGATGCCCCAAAGCTGACTTGAGATCAGTATATATGCACACAGCAGCAGTGTATTAGCAGGCTCATACAGGCCAAATTTCTTTAAATAACTGTGCAGCTTAGAGTAAATACAGAGGCTAATGGTATGTTACAGAATGGGATGCCCCAAAAACCAGAGAGCACCTGGCAGGCAGCAGTAAGACTATGCACAGCAAAAGTGTCTTTATCAGGCCTAATTTCAATTATAATAGGTGCAAATGGTTATATGGTCTTAAATAGAGGCTGGTGTAGTCACAGAATGGGATGCCCCAACAGAAGTGCACCTGGCAGGGACCAGTAGTGCTATGCACAGCAAAAGTGTCTTTATCAGGCCTAATTTCAATTAGAATAAGTGCAAATGGTTATATGGTCTTAAATAGAGGCTGCTGTAGTCACAGAATGGGATGCCCCAAAAAGGAGTGCACCCGGCAGGGACCAGTAGTGCTATGCACAGCAAAAGTGTCTTTATCAGGCCTAATTTCAATTATAATAGGTGCAAATGGTTATATGGTCTTAAATAGAGGCTGGTGTAGTCACAGAATGGGATGCCCCAACAGGAGTGCACCTGGCAGGCAGCAGTAAGAATATGCACAGCAAAAGTGTATTTATCAGGCCTAATTTCAATTATAATAGGTGCAAATGGTTATATGGTCTTAAATAGAGGCTGGTGTAGTCACAGAATGGGATGCCCCAAAAAGGAGTGCACCTGGCAGGTAGCAGTAAGAATATGCACAGCAAAAGTGTCTTTATCAGGCCTAATTTCAATTATAATAGGTGCAAATGGTTATATGGTCTTAAATAGAGGCTGGTGTAGTCACAGAATGGGATGCTCCAACAGAAGTGCACCTGGCAGGGACCAGTAGTGCTATGCACAGCAAAAGTGTCTTTATCAGGCCTAATTTCAATTAGAATAAGTGCAAATGGTTATATGGTCTTAAATAGAGGCTGGTGTAGTCACAGAATGGGATGCCCCAACAGGAGTGCACCTGGCAGGCAGCAGTAAGAATATGCACAGCAAAAGTGTCTTTATCAGGCCTAATTTCAATTATAATAGGTGCAAATGGTTATATGGTCTTAAATAGAGGCTGGTGTAGTCACAGAATGGGATGCCCCAACAGGAGTGCACCTAGCAGGGACCAGTAGTGCTATGCACAGCAAAAGTGTCTTTATCAGGCCTAATTTCAATTAGAATAAGTGCAAATGGTTATATGGTCTTAAATAGAGGCTGCTGTAGTCACAGAATGAGATTCCCCAAAAAGGGGTGCACCTGGCAGGGACCAGTAGTGCTATGCACAGCAAAAGTGTCTTTATCAGGCCTAATTTCAATTATAATAGGTGCAAATGGTTATATGGTCTTAAATAGAGGCTGGTGTAGTCACAGAATGGGATGCCACAACAGGAGTGCACCTGGCAGGCAGCAGTAAGAATATGCACAGCAAAAGTGTCTTTATCAGGCCTAATTTCAATTAGAATAAGTGCAAATGGTTATATGGTCTTAAATAGAGGCTGCTGTAGTCACAGAATGGGATGCCCCAAAAAGGAGTGCACCTGGCAGGGACCAGTAGTGCTATGCACAGCAAAAGTGTCTTTATCAGGCCTAATTTCAATTATAATAGGTGCAAATGGTTATATGGTCTTAAATAGAGGCTGGTGTAGTCACAGAATGGGATGCCCCAACAGGAGTGCACCTTTCAGGCAGCAGTAGTGCTATGCACAGCAAAAGTGTCTTTATCAGGCCTAATTTCAATTATAATAGGTGCAAATGGTTATATGGTCTTAAATAGAGGCTGGTGTAGTCACAGAATGGGATGCCCCAACAGGAGTGCACCTGGCAGGGACCAGTAGTGCTATGCACAGCAAAAGTGTCTTTATCAGGCCTAATTTCAATTAGAATAAGTGCAAATGGTTATATGGTCTTAAATAGAGGCTGCTGTAGTCACAGAATGGGATGCCCCAAAAAGGAGTGCACCTGGCAGGGACCAGTAGTGCTATGCACAGCAAAAGTGTCTTTATCAGGCCTAATTTCAATTATAATAGGTGCAAATGGTTATATGGTCTTAAATAGAGGCTGGTGTAGTCACAGAATGGGATGCCCCAACAGGAGTGCAGCTGGCAGGCAGCAGTAAGAATATGCACAGCAAAAGTGTCTTTATCAGGCCTAATTTCAATTATAATAGGTGCAAATGGTTATGTTCTTAAATAGAGGCTGCTGTAGTCACAGAATGGGATGCCCCAACAGGAGTGCACCTGGCAGGCAGCAGTAAGAATATGCACAGCAAAAGTGTCTTTATCAGGCCTAATTTCAATTATAATAGGTGCAAATGGTTATATGGTCTTAAATAGAGGCTGGTGTAGTCACAGAATGGGATGCCCCAACAGGAGTGCACCTGGCAGGGACCAGTAGTGCTATGCACAGCAAAAGTGTGTTTATCAGGCCTAATTTCAATTAGAATAAGTGCAAATGGTTATATGGTCTTAAATAGAGGCTGGTGTAGTCACAGAATGGGATGCCCCAACAGGAGTGCACCTGGCAGGCAGCAGTAAGAATATGCACAGCAAAAGTGTCTTTATCAGGCCTAATTTCAATTATAATAGGTGCAAATGGTTATATGGTCTTAAATAGAGGCTGGTGTAGTCACAGAATGGGATGCCCCAACAGGAGTGCACCTGGCAGGGACCAGTAGTGCTATGCACAGCAAAAGTGTCTTTATCAGGCCTAATTTCAATTAGAATAAGTGCAAATGGTTATATGGTCTTAAAAAGAGGCTGCTGTAGTCACAGAATGGGATGCCCCAAAAAGGAGTGCACCTGGCAGGGACCAGTAGTGCTATGCACAGCAAAAGTGTCTTTATCAGGCCTAATTTCAATTAGAATAAGTGCAAATGGTTATATGGTCTTAAATAGAGGCTGGTGTAGTCACAGAATGGGATGCCTCACAGCAGACTTAAGATCAGTTCAGTATATATGCACAGTTAGTTAGTATAAGCAGCCTGAAAACGCTAACAAAGCCAGTCAGCCAGCCAGTAACAAACACTCAGGCTGGATGAAAAAAAAAAAAATCTCCCTGTGACTGCCTCCGATTTTTCCTAACTTTCCCTGTTTTTCGCTGACTTTCTGTCTGTCTCCTGCCTGTCTCCAGCCTGTCCCTGTCTGTCCCTGCCTGTCTAACTGCCTCTCTCCCTCACTACAGCGTTCTGTCTCTCACGAATGCAATAGAGAAATGAGGAAGGAAAAGCAAGATGGCCGACTTAAATAGCGCTGTGACGTCACCGGGCTTGCTGGCTGCTGATAGGCTGCATGTTACTGTCCCAGCTTGCACTGGCGCGGGGTTGATGTCTGGACATGTCCCGTCCGCCATCTTAGAATGCCTGTAATGTAAATGAATGGATGTTAAAGGAAAACTTCGAGCGATCGAATCGCGGGGAAATTCGGATTCGATCCGAACAGAGATGATGGGACAGAGATGAAGACAAGATGGAGCTGCCCTATGGAAGGCGACTGAGAATAAGGAATGAGCGCAGGAGGTGGAGGACAAGACAGGTAGGTTAAACCTGCCAAATGCAGATGTGAAAGTTTAAAAGGAACAGAGGGTGAATTTTGGGGAGAACTCCAATGTTCCCCTTTAAAGCATTCTGAACTAAAAAAATATCTGTTTTATGAATAAATTCCTGAATTACAGAGGTTACAGACTGAAAACTATTTTACTGTCAACCAGAGGCTTTGCTGGTCCAGATAGGAACTGTGCTGTTCATGTTTGGCTGTCCATCACAGATTATCCCATGGAATTGTGACACCACTCCTATGCACTTCACTGGCCTGACACTGACCTTCACTTAAGGGAGTTTTGTATTATCACAGGATACACCCACAGAACTATTTTTACTCCATTTGGAGGGAGCTTTTCCACTGGATCTCATCTTACATTTCCCTTGGATTCTTTTTTTTTCTTTTTTTGCTGGAACACAGCAACCATTTATGCATTTTGTGGCCCACGTTACACAGATAATGACATTAGCAGATTCTCCGGTATAATCAGATTTCTAAAATGCACTGGAAAGATTTGCCCCCAATTGTATTTGCCTCCACCACTGGTTTGATCATTGCAGCATCCTAAAATTTGCCAGACAAATGGTCAGATTTGCACCTTTTTTATATTCATGTAAATTGTACCTCATGCTTTTAAAGCATGCTGTGTTGGATATCATCATCTGTTCAGTTACTAAGAGTCTTACTCATTCTCCTATACTGTAATTTATTATGGGCCTGATTTATAACGGCTGCTACATTTCTCTATTACTTTCTGCTAAATTATTTTCAGCAGTCGTTGCCTTTGTTGTCTCGTATGTACCAGCTGCTGGAATGGTAACTGAAGGAAACTAATGTAACGTAGTGGAATCTTGTGTTAAAATGTTTGTGTTGGTAGCATTACAATATATTCCACCATCTTACTGTATGCCACTATCTGCTGTGGACAAACTTACATTTACCAAAAACAGTGCAGGACGCAGGCTAAGGCAGAGTGGCCATTAAAGGGTTTAAGTTTACAAGTGAACAGATAATGCCCTGTACTATTATCAGGATGGCAGCAGACACATCCTCATGGATGTTAAAAGAGATATTATAATCTTGGAAGTGCTAATATTCAATAAAATGCTATATTTTAAGATACCCTCACAAATGGGATCTTTCTCAACTCTGTCTGCTATTTAACTCTTAAAACATGTAAATGGGACAGTCCAGAAAGTGGTATTAACAAAGCTGCATGGTGCTCATCTGAAGCCTGTCCCATGTGCCTCTCCGCAATTTCAATCGAAAATAGAGCTGAGAACCATTTAACAAAAATAATGTAAAAAAAAAAAACGGTGGAGAAGAGCCACAAATGATTTCTATAAACTAGACTACCCTGACAGTGTCTAACAATCTTTAACAGGTTTTTCTGAAATACTGGTAAATTATGCTTGCTTGGGTTGAAAAATCCAGACAGACCTGGCGGAAACTGGCAAATGCTGGTGTAGGGGTTTGTTAATTATGCCTTATGGAAGAAGGTAAGAAAAAATGTAATTCTGGCAATTGTTATTAGTATTAGCTGTGCCATGGCCAGGTTCCTGCATCCTATGTTTTTTTCATGTCCTTCTATCGAGTAAGAAATGTTGGGGGACATGCTAAATATTTGGTGAAGCCAGTGTGATTTGCAGTGTGCATTGCGGTATGGATTAAAACCTGCATCTTGGTGGACTTTTTAGGGTTTGGACACAAGCGCAATAGAAATGTTTTTTTTTTACATTTTTACCCAAAATTATCTGTACATGTGATTGGGCATTTTTAAAGGTTAGGCACATCATTTTTCCAATCAGGTAAGGATACTTGTTTTTACGTTTGGAAAGCTCGTAGGGTGCTGTTATTTCCTAATTTACCTAAACTGTAAAAATGTGCCATCACATGTACAGATTATTTTTTTGGTGGAGGAATGTAAGACAAAGACTCACTGGTATGTAGGTTGCAATAAAAAAACACTGGCTTCACTAAATATTTAGCATGTCCCCCTATACAGTTTATACAAAGATTGTGTAAGATTGATAGGGCAGGGAAAATCAGATAACTTAAGTTGTTAAGCAGCAATGCCTAGAGCAGTGGCGTAACGGGGAGGCCGATTCATTAATAGCGCCAGGTAGCGACAGATGAGCGCCAGTAGCGTGATTTTCACAGCGCCAGCTAGTATTCGCTGTGCTTGGTCGGGGTTTGCTTGTTGACAGCGACTCAGTCGGTGTGCGGTAATGTTGAATACGGGCTTAGGGGTCGCTGTTTCACAGGTTCAGCGTTGTATGGGCGCGCCTGACAACGAATGGCCAGAGCGAACGGCTTGCTGCAGATTCATTAACAAATCACGCTCCGAATTTTTTCGCGCTGTGAATTCCTTGTTTAAACCCCAGAGCGCTGGCGGCGATGGGTGTAAAATAGTTTTTAACCCCCAAACAACCATATTTTTTTATTGTAAAATTATACAAGTTTTTCTAATCATTTTGTAATATGAATACATTAATATCAGACCTGTAATATCAATTCTGCACAAATTTTTTTTTTTTTTTTTTACCTTAAAAAAAAATGCTAACATTGCAGAAGTGGTCACAGAATTTTTGACATTAAAAAAAAATAAAAATACATTAATAGCAATTAATTATGATTAATTTAAGATGGCTCCATTGAAATGCATTGGACAACGCCAGGGAGCGACAGGTCATACCTGGTGCTGTGATGGGATTAGCAGCGGCGCTGTTCGTTGCAGTCGGCTACATGATGAATCCCGCGCTAGCTGTCGCTCTCGCCGGCGCTAGCCTCATTTAGCGTGATAAATGCGTCATTGTGACCGCCGCCGGGCGTACTTGAGTCGGTAGCCGCCGTTAGCTGGCGGTACCTGGCGCTCGTCAGACACTACCTGGCGCTAGCCCTTGATAAATAAGGCCCTAAATGTGACAAGGCCCTGGAGCAAACATGAAATGGGGCCCCGTCTTTGCTCATAAAGTGCCCCTTTTCCTGTTACTTTAACTCAGTTGGATACAACTAGACAACTAAAGACAGTTGAGACACATTATTTTTCCATTATATGATTTTACATGAGCACAAGTCTGATAAATAAGGTGCAGGAGCAACAGTGATGGTCCCCCCTAACCTCCTGGGCCCTAGGGCAGTCGCACCTCCCACTCCCCCTTATTAGTTATGCCTCTGGCCTAGAGATTGCACAGCAAAGAGCAATATACACAGACACCATACTACAGACCGGCTACAGGAGGGAATACCATCAATCCTCACACCAGCCTCTTAGCCCCAGCAGGAACTTTTCCTAAATCTATAATCACTGGATGGAAATTACCATCAGGAAGCCAGGGCCCAGAGGGACTGCCATTTAGTTTGGGCACTGGATTGCCGGCAATGGAGCTAAGATTTGCTCCAGGGCCCATAGGATATTAATGATACCACAAGCCATGACTAATTTTGCACTAACATTCCATACTATGATTATGATGCCAAGGGCACCAGGGCTAATGTGCTTTGGCTGCCCAGTTTGTTCTGAAATCTATAAAATTTGATTTACACCAATGACCTTATGTACATCTATTACAGAGGACTACTAACATTGTACTGTTTAGATTAAACCATTCCTGGAGCCACGTGTGAAAATCATTCGTGGGACCACCAGGGAAAATCATTCTTATGGCCCACAATTTTTGGGACCCAGTAGAGGAAATCATTCTTGGGGCCTAACAAAGGAAAGCATTCTTGGGAGCCAGCAGTGGAGATTAGAATCACTAGAGGAAATTTTTCTTGTGGCCCATCCGTGAACTCATTTTTGAGTTCCACCAGAGGAAATCATTCTTAAAGGCCCACCGGAGAAAACCATTTTTGAGGGTCCACCGGAGAAAATCATTCTTGAAGGAACACCACAGGAAATCATTCTTGAGGGCCAACTAGAGAAAATAATTTTTGGAGCCCTGCAGAAAAAAAACATTCCTGGCGCCATCCAGAAGGAAATCATTCTTAGGGCTCACCAAAGGAAATTATTCTTGGGACCCACCCTTCTGCTATATGTAATAAATAAACAAAATAAAACTTACTGATTAAATACAAATATCACAGAACACTCTACAAAAACTAGAAATCTGTTTTTGCTCTCATTAGAATACTTGTGTTATTTATCATGATATTTTATGTTTACCGCTTATTTTATCTTGTCTAAAGGTTCATTTTAAACGTGTGTGAGCACTTCTAAAAAGCATGAAGGAAGATGCCTGCCCTCTGCGGGATACAGCTCCATCTAATCGGCACACAATGGCTAACAATTCATGGAATCTACTCTTTGTGAATGGAGGTCATAGATAATGCCGTGCATTATCAGTAAGTGGAGGAGCGCAGCGTGGCCCTGCATCCCGCTGTTCCGTCAGCTGCAGCACTTGCTCCGGATGATGACTGCTGTATTCCAGGGAGTGATGCAGGTGTGCCAGCCGGAAACCTGTCATTAGAACCCAGATTGAAGCCATTTACCGTGGCTCCATCGCAATCATTTCCACCATCTCCAAGGCCAGACCCTGCAATATGCAGCCTTAGTGTCTCATTCTTAGGTTTTAATTAAGCTAAGCATTAAGGAAAGTCTTCCAGCTCAAAAAGCTTTCTGGCAGTTGCACGTGTATTTTTATTCTGTAAAGGGAGTGTGAAGTAATTATAGTCAATGGGTATTATTTGTATAAATAATAGTGATGGAGCTACTCCCACCCCCTTTGCTCAGTTTGAATTGCCATGAACACACACAGGGAGGGATTCAGCCACCATGGATCTCTCCCTGTGGAGTGTTCTAAAGGGAGGCTGGCAGCTTTCTCAGGTGAGTAGCTCTGGCTGCATTGCATGTCCCAACTTTGGGGACTCAAAAATTAGAGTAGGGACCACACTAAACACAGAGTACCTTGCCGGGGCAGTGTGGCTTCCACATGTATCTGCAGATATGTGCAACCAAATCTCTGTCTTTCCACATAGCTAGACATGTTTGGTGCTTAATACTTGGATGATGAGAGGGTTAAACTGGGCGGTAAATTGGTTCCCAGGCCCTGAATAATAATGATGATGATTTTGTATAAATAATGTGTAATAAATAATAGTGATGGAGCTACTCCCACCCCCTTTGCTCAATGGGTATTAGTTTAAGGGTTCCATGTGCATGTAATCAGCTTAATGATAATGCTAAGTAATGATATGATCAGCCTCACTTTAAACCTCTATGGTCCCTTACATACTGTGTTTTATAATCACATTGCAGTGGAAACCCGCATATGCAGTGCAGTACACTATTGTTTATTGCAATATAGGTGCCTGCCCTATAGTCAACTCCGGCACTGCCCTGGTGGTACATGGTAATAGAGGCAGCTACAGGGGGGACCTCTGATCAGCAGCGGCGATGGCTGCTAAAGTAGACTGGGCACAGGAGGTGAGGTGGTAGGAGTGGGCAGGAGAAATCAGTAGCACCTTGGCAGAACCCCAGAGGCAGCTTCAATGGACCACTTCTGCAGAAGAATGGCCCAGCCAGACTATCAATGGATAGGGAGGAAAAGGAGAATGTGCCCTGCCCTGCAACAGAGCACAAGTAATGCGCAATACATGCCATTTACCTGCGCTGCACAAAGATATTTCCATACCCCCCAGCCGGCCCGATTTTCCTGGGACTGCCCCGATTTTTCTGGTCCCATGTCCCGTGGCGCATGCTCTTGTCCCACGCCGGCATGTCCCACGCCGTCGCTGGGGGGTTGCCGCAGCCTCTCAGACGCCCCCCGACGCCGGCCCCGAGTGTAAGTGCTCAGCTGCACACTTGGGGCTGGTGGCAGGGGGTGTCAAGAGGCCGCGGCAGCCGGGAGTCTGAGAGGCAGGGGTTTTTTTTCTATTCTGTAATTTCATTGGTGGTTCAGTGGGTGGGGGCGGGACTCCAGGAAGGAGCCTCGGGGAAATGGCCACACTGGTGAGTGTATTTGTCTGTGTGTGTGAGTGTTTGTGTCTGTGTGTTTGTGTCTGTTTGTGTGTCTATGTGTGTGTTTGTGTATATGTGTGTGTGTGTTTGTGTGTTTGTGTCTATGCGTGTGTGCTTGTGTCTGTGTGTGTGTTTGTGTCTGTGTGTCTATGTGTGTGTGTGTTTGTGTCTGTGTGTCAATGTCTGTTTGTGTGTCTGTGTTTGTGTCTGTCTGTGTGTATGTGTGTGTTTGTGTCTGTGTGTGTGTGTGTGTGTGTGTGTGTGTGTGTGTGTGTGTGTATGTGTGTGTGTGTTTGTGTCTGTGTGTCAATGTCTGTTTGTGTGTCTGTGTGTGTGTGTTTGTGTCTGTCTGTGTGTATGTGTGTGTTTGTGTCTGTGTGTCTGTGTGTGTGTATGTGTGTGTGTGTGTGTATGTGTGTGTGTGTGTGTTTGTGTGTGTGTGTGTGTGTGTGTGTTTGTGTCTGTGTGTCTGTGTGTGTATTTGTGTTTGTGTGTGTTTGTGTCTGTCTGTGTGTATGTGTGTGTATGTGTCTGTCTGTCTGTGTGTCTGTGTGTGTGTCTGTGTGTATGTGTCTGTGTGTTTGTGTGTGTATGTGTATGTGTGTTTGTGTCTGTGTGTGTGTTTGTGTCTGTTTGTGTCTGTCTGTGTGTTTGTGTCTATGTGTGTGTGTGTGTGTGTGTGTGTGTTTGTGTGTCTGTGTCTATGTGTGTTTTTGTGTCTGTGTGTGTATGTGTGTATGTGTCTTTGTGTGTGTCTGTGTATGTGTCTATGTGTGTGTGAGTGTGTGTCTGTGTCGCCCCTAACTAGTTGTGTAACGAGGGATGCCCTATTTAATTCTTAGGTGGTGTTTCCCTTTAAGGGCGTGGCTGAGGGTGTGGCTGGGGCGTGTCTAGGCGTGGCTTCTTTTGTCCCTCTTTACGGCTTTCAAAAGTTGGGAGGTATGCATTTCTGGGCTGCATTGTGATGACATCACGGGCCTAACGCTGCATGCAGAGCCTAGCTGTGATTATAACAGGCCGGATTCTCTGTTGTGGTGCTTTATATACAAAGATACCAGCCTGAGCCATTCCTGCAGGGTGATATTTCTCTAGTCCTGCACTTCACAAGGACCATTTACCTCAGCACACCTGGGCTCAGACAATTATCTGGGCTGAATAGGAGTTCTGTGGAGGTGTGCTGAGGTAAATGGTCCTTGTGAAGTGCAGGACTAGAGAAATATCACCCTGCAGGAATGGCTCAGGCTGATATCCTTGCTGTTGCCCTGCCACAAAGACTGAGGGTGTTACCTGGAGGTTGATTCACTACTAGCCAGACTATTGCCAGATGAGCGTCTGTATAGAGGCGCTTACAGCTAGTAGACGCTGTATGCAGGTATCGGGTGCTGTAACAAAGCGTCTCAGTCGCTGTAGTAACCTGGCCTGCATTGATGAATGTGATGTATGTTGGGCGCTCTAACACCAGTACAGCGCTGCAGCGAGAGAGAGGTAGCACCAGCTCAGTGCGACCGGCACTCGGAGCTCCACACCATACTTCAAAAAGGGACACACACACAGCGTCAGCGCTCTAAATCTGGTCGCTGTAGCATAGAGCGCCAGACGCTGTGTGAGTAAAGTCTGTTTTTGAACACATATCCTCCAGTAACAAAGCGAAAACACATGGAATAACATTGTTTTAACACTGTGACAATGACACTTTAGTATCAGACCTGTAATCATAATTCTGTATAAAATTATTTAAAGTCAAAAAAGTTTCTAAAAGTGAGAGGTCACACAATAATTTGAGCAAAAAAACAAAAAAATGTAAATTGCCAAACACGCTATTTATATACAACTAATGAAACCCCATTGAAATGTATGGGAGAGCGCTACAGAGCGTCTGGCGCTCTATGCTACAGCGCCAGCTGTTTTGTTAAATATGGTGTGGAGCTTTAGCACACATCATGTTCAACAATGCCAGCCAGGTTACTATTGCGACCGCAATGCTAGGTTACAGCGCCGCTATACAGACACTCATCTGGCGATACCTGACGCTGCCTGGCGCTAGTAGTGAATCAGCCTCTATGTCTATTTTGCCCATTGCCTCCATCATTCTTTTTCTCTAGTGCTTTTTTTCCACTTCCTTGTTAATCTCTGTCATCTTACCTATCTCTGCCCTCCTATTTATGTGATTCCTCCATTGTTCTGCCTTTCCTGATTGCCCTTTTTCATCCCCTTTCCACATTCCCTATTTTGTGCCTTTAAAGTCGATCCAAAAGCAATCCAAACCAGACCAAATTCTCCCTCCCCACATACCAATTTGGAATGCTTAAAGCAGAACAAAAATCACCCAGGCTGGCCCTAGAATCGAAAAGATTCCAGGGCTGGCTGCAGGCGTTCCCCTGGGGCATCCTGAATCATCTTCAATTGTTGTCATCCTGTTGTCTCATCCCCTGCATCACAATTAGTGTGCGCGTGCTCCCCTCCCGACTATTCTAGTCATTGAGAGACATTTGCTGAATGACATCATTATGGCAGATGGCTCTCATGTAACTAGAGCCCATACATGTGCTACTGAGGCAAGGAACAGGCGAGGGAATAGTGGCATACTGGGGGTGGGATCCACACAGCAGGACAATTTGGGATGCTCGGTGGGAATGAGACAAAACCCAGGAAAGTCAAATTGCCAGGTTTTGTTTGGCTTTAAAGGAAACTCTCTTTTCCTCTTTCTTCTTTTCCTCTTCTAGGATGCAAAATAAACATTTGTGTTAGGATTGTGCACATCAGAGGCTTAAGGTAGACCAAAAGTCCAAAAAGCAAGCTCAGTAAATTGCACTCCTGAAGCCACACTCTGGCAATCAGTAACATTAACTTTCTGACATGTTATGGAATAGCAGGGCGATTCTACGATGCATAACTGCATGGCATCTGCCATCTTGCCACATACATGAGTCTAGTTCATATAAAAACCCAGTCCCACAAGCAAAATTGCCTCCCATATCAGTGCAATACTCCTTTATTTTTAGTAGAAAGCCATCAGCTGTGATGACTTATTGCTCTGCTTGTATCATTTTACAAGATACACTGACTGAATGGTCTGCAGTAAATTCAGAGTCAACAGTGATAAAGAAACATTGTTGCAGCTTTCCCATCACACATACACAATCCCTCTAGCATCTGGTTATTCAGTGTGTGCGTTCGTATAACATAATACACAAGCTTCCCGTGTGTTTTTTTTAAATCACCTGAGCATCTAGTCCTAGAATTTAAAAGACCCCAAGGTTGGGATAAAGGATTTTCCTGGACTACCCTGATTTGGGATGTCCCATTCTATGAAACCCCCAGGATAGCCTAAATTCTTACATCGATATCTGCAGCGTATGCACAGGTATGTGGTGGTATTCGCAACACTCGTCTGTTTGATGTGTGGTGGTGGATAAACCCAGAGAGGGCAGCAAGCAGGTGGCGCCCCAGCAATCCATTCATTTTGAATAGATTTCTGTGCATTAATGTCATCGTTTATGATTGGTTCAGAGCATGCTATGAAAAGTAATACTAAGGACTAACCCAGTAGGCGCTGGTCTCAGGAGCACTTTAAGGGCCTGCATCACTAAAACCTGAACTATGTATAGCTCATTTGTGGCATAGCAAGGGAACACACACAGACACTAGAGTTTAGAATGTTTCTGTGCATGGGACTTTAATATAAGCTGATCATTCTTACATTTAAGTGTGGGGTGGGCCCCAGGCATCCCAGTAGGAGAGTGAGTGGAAAGATTGTAATAATACAATAACATGCTCTAGCTTTACTTATAGATGTTTCAAAGGAGTTAATGAGGGATTATTCTTTCACTGTATTAGTGCAATATTCTGTTAAAGGATCTCTAGCATCAATTCAAAACGTGACTATAGATAAAGGGGCGGGGGTCTTCACTTTCAAGAACACTGTTGTCTGGAGGTGACCTCTGACACTATCTTTAGACAAATAACTGGTGTTAAATATGTTTTGTTTTGTTTTTTACAATAAACAGGAAAACCTACACCATTCTGCCCCACATTGCAAGACCAAACCTGAAACCAACCCTGAAACCACAGACCCGGGGAAAAGGTATGCTCACAGAGTGTCGATTAGGGGAGATGTATTTGAGAGTTGACTCCACAAAACAAATTTTTCTGCACTACCTATACATTAGATAAAGAATAAAAAGTAAGAATTTTACATTTCTTACATTGCTAAAAAAAAAGAAGCTTTGTAGCATCATCAAATATATTCAAATGCATCTAATATATAATGTATCTATAATGTATACAATCTAATCATATATCTAAACCAAGCTTGCATGCAAAAATCCATAACTGTACAATGAAGAAACTTGAAAGATGGTTTTTAATAGGTAGACACTGATCACCCCAGTCTTTGGCATCCCCTGACCTTTTGAACAAAGTTATTTCTCCTTGACTGGGGTCTCTGCTTTAGTTTCGCCTAGACATGTTTCCATGGTGTCAACCGAAAACACAAAGAGACGCTTATCGAGTAACATCAGGAAGCCCTGTGGTTATACAACTTTTCAGCTATTGTGTCTCCTTATTCATTATGCATGTGCTGAAATAGCAATGTGGGGGAGATGTGCCGGAGACAACAAGACCAAGTGGATCAGCTGTTTCTCATCAGCCTCCAGATTAACATCATGGATTCGGAATTAGCAAATATACATTTTCTTCTCTTTATGATTACAGCATTTAGAGTAGATGTGATGACTGTAAATCAAGCGTGACTGATACAACAATGACTGAGAGGAGATGAAGTTCTAGACATTCTTCCCTTGACGATAATTGTCTGTCTTAATAAAGGACCATGAAGAAAGTTCAGAAACGCACCTAATAGCACGTTCACTTATTTGCAAGCGCTGGAGCAAAAGATGGGTGACTATCTGCCAAACTGCTAGAACAAACTTAAATCATACATTCCAAAGTTGTTTATCCATTGTATTGATGCAGTGCAGTGCTAAAAGCACATCATTTTTAAAGGGAATCCCTAGCACAGTGTTCCCCAAACCTCTCCTTGAGAGCCATCAACAGGTCATGTTTTATCTTCACATGAGCAGCTTTTTAGCTGTTTAAGTAGTAACCTTGTAGAGATCTGAAAAACATGAACCATTGGTGGCTCTCCGTGAGAGAGTTGGGAACACTGCCCTAGCATATTCAAGAGGAAATGGTAGCTGAGCTGGTTTCTGTTACAATGTAACACAGTGGAATGCTCTGATACAATGTACCGGTAACTGCCTGTCACACAGTACGAAGCAGTTTTTGCTGCAATGCATCATGGGACGGCTAGGAATGTCACTCATTCACAACATTTCCAATTTGCGTATGTCCATGAAGGCCTATATATTTCAAAGACTAGATGCCAAGATGTGTAGGAAATAGAGAATCCCCATAAAATATAACATATTCGAGATATAAGTTTAAAATAATAGAAGTAGGCTTTCAGGTAGCTATTCTAGTTTAGATTGTAATTCTGGGCCCTTCTTGGATGCTAATTTGATATCAGCGAAAAATGCCAGACAATGCCAAAATGCCTGACACAATGTCTTTGGGGGGTATAAAGGATCTTAATTATATAATATAATGTAATATAATGAAGTGAACTCCTGTCCATGGAATCCTTTTGTTAGTAGTTGGGCTGGCTAAGGAAGGGGGTAGTCCTTACCAACAGGAAGTGAGGTCTCTTAGAAAGACTTTGGGAAATGGGGGGGGAGTTAAGGGAAATCGATGAAAGGGAAAGTATGCAACTGCATGAGGAGGCCTGTATTGGTAATTAAAGCCAAACAACGCCCACATGGGTCTGCCTGGAAGCTAAAAGATTCCTGGGCCAGCCGCTGGATTTTCTCTGGGATGCCCTGCTATGTGAAACCCCTCAGGAAGCCCAAACAAATTTCCTCACCACACTCCAACGGCACATACATCTCCTTTCCCCCTTTACTGGGTTAATATAACTGTTAAGTTCCTCATTTTATATATGCTTTATGGTAGTTTTACATATGAGATACTGTCCTGTACAATACAATCTTTTGTAAGCTCTCATTGGTGTGATTCCTTTTGTCACCCACAGCCGTAGAACCTACAATTGAGTGATTATTGTTATAATTATTGATATTCTTATTGATGTTTTTTTTTAAATAATTGATTACAGATGCAAGATAATTGCCCTGATGCAGAGCCTCCCCGTTCAGCTATCCCGTGCGTTTTCCCATTGGTTTTGGGCTGTGATCGGGTCAGGAAAGCGTGCTACGTTGGTTTTTGTGTGCGTTTATGCGCTTAGGTGTGTGCTCAGCCGCCTTTCCGATTGACGACTCGCAAGAGGCTGTTTTCCGGGAAAACGGACGGCTCGTTCATAGGTCCGTTTTTTTCCGTGATGCAGAGCCTTGATTTCCGATTGCAATCACCCTAATAAAACGTGGCCGCCGAGCCTTCACTTACGGGCAGTCTGACCAGCCGTATTTGAGCTCCGTTCTTTTTGGAAATGCATTCCTCTGTGGGCCAACATCAAAGGCGCCAGCTACGCGGTCTGGTACTTATGAGCATGGCAGAAACCAGGCTGCACTGAACGCCTTTGGACATCGATTGCATGCATGACGTTGACCTATTCGAGCTCACCCGCCTTAACCGTGTTTCTCTCCATGCCTTGTATAGCAAGCTGCAGCCATGGTTAGCCCCCACCACAAGAAAGGGGCATGCAATTGCAGGTATGACCAAATTGGTTGGCTGCCTGCAGTTTTTGGCGAATGGCTCGTTCCAGAGACTGGGTGCCTTCTCCGTGGGGATGTCCCAGTCTACGCTGAGCCGCAGCCTAACAAAGTTTTTGGATGGCATGGCTACCCTGGCACAGAATTATATTTTTTTCCCTCAAACAGGGGAAGCCTGGAATGCGGTTAAGCTTGGCTTTTATAACATAGCCGACATGCCCAACATCATTGGTGCAATCGTTTGCACACATGTCTCATTGATCCCCCCTGCTGACCAGGAATATCTGTTCAGGTATGTGGTTTGGGTCTGCTTTTTTTTGTTTTTGTTTTTGTTTTTTTTTAATTTTTTAAGCCTCACACTAATTCCACTTTTTGTTTGCTTGGTGCAGGAACAGGAAGATGGGCCATTCAATCAATGTCCAGGCAGTGGCGGGCCCTGATCTTCTATTTTTCAGTATGTTTGCTGGCTTCCCTGGGTCCACGCATGACGCGCATATTTTGAGGAACTCAAGCCTCTATCAACGGTTTCAATCTGGAGATTTTTCTGGTGGATGGGCTACTGGGTATGTGTCTTAAAGTTGTAGTTGTTGTCCACCATGTTTTAATTTGGATTTGCCAGTACACCACTAATCTGTGATACATTTCCATGAAACTTGCAAACTTTATTTTTGTTTTAGTTTTTAAATTAAATTTAATGGGTGAAGGGATTCACCACTATTGTTTTGTGTTCTGGCCCTCTTATCTAAGTAGCATTCCACAGACATTTTTAATGAGTGTACAGGTTGGATGTGTATGTAGCCTCAACAAAAATGTCATTTCCTCAAACAATACCTAGCTCACCAATTTGTCCCTGTTTAATAATGTGGCAATGCACACCTAAACCTTATTTTTATCATCCACCTTATGTTTTTCTTTTGGATTTTTGCAGGTGACTCTGGCTATCCCTTGTTACCATGGCTGCTCACACCCATCCTGCACCCATCTTCCTAGGCCCAGGAGCGCTATAACACAGCCCATAGGAGGACTCACTCTGTGGTGGAACATGCCTTTGGGTTGTTGAAGATGTGTTTCCGGTGTCTGGATCAGAGTGGGGGTGCCCTTCAGTATCAGCCTGGCAAGGTCATCCAAATCATTATTGCTTGTGGGGTCCTGCACAACCTTGCCATTAGAAGCAGGATTGCTAGATATACTGACCTGGCTGCAGAACCTTTACCTATTTCTGACGAGCAGACCCCTCCTTACTCTGGTACACAAAGTGGCACAGCACACACAATACGTGCTCAACTTGTGGCCAATGTATTTTCTTAAATCACAAGGCTATTTTTTTTTTTTCTTTGTGCATAACAAAATTTTAAACTGAAACTTGAACGTGGGGTCATATACTATAGCACAACAATTTAGTGGTAGGTTGGGTAGGATGTTGCAGTTGATTGATGGTGTGGGTGAATGTGTGCAGCAATGTGTGCCAGGCTTTGGTTAATATGCTGCCATTGTTGGACCATTTCACCCATATGGCTGTTTAGGGCAGACACATTTCTGTTTAAAACCTCTAATTGGGTATTCAGGGATGTTAGTTGGGTGCACACAGTGGCATTAAATTGTTGTGTGCTTGCTGAAAATGCAATATTTTCCTGGCGCCAGGCTTCCTCCATATTTTGCAGCTGTCTTCTTTGGCTTATATGGCGCCTTGGCTGTGTTCTAGCAGTGGCACGGGTGGGTGGTTCAGATTCAGAATGAGGGTGTGGATGTTGTTGTTGTGCCTGTGGTGTCTGAGTTGCGGCCACTGGCTCAGTAGTGGTTTGTGACATCTGATGTGTGTCCTCCTCCAAATCTCTTATATGTTCTATTATTGGTGGACTTACTATGTTCTGTAAAAAAATGTAGGTTCATATAAGTTTCTTTATGGCAAACGAATTGATCCAAATTCAATGTTAAAAGTCCACACAAAGGACCATTGACTTCAGCCAAAATATCAATTTGGGTTCGTTGTGGCGAATCCTGGTGTGGCATGGGCCTCGGGGATAAGCCAGGGGCTGCTTGGCCTTGTGTGGTCTGTTGACTTTGTCTTTGGAATTGAGAGTGTTAGATTAGATAAAACAGCAAGTACAGGGTGTTGTCTAGCGTAACACAGGCTTTTGAACCTCATTTTAAAATCTCATGGCCAAATCAAACTCACCTGGGGACCTAACATTCCGGTCTGTGTCGTGTGCCTCTTGCAGGCCCTGAACGCTGGCCGGGTGTATGTATGTGTATACATGTTCCTCGGCTGGGGTTAGTATTATTTTGGTTGGTAAACCACCCCCTGTCTGCAGGCTGGGGAAGATTAAATCACACCTAATAAGTGTTACATCCTGTTACCAATGCGACTATAAATGCATTTCAAATGGGCTTTACCTCTGCTGCCGGCGTATGTCCATTTTTTTTTTTACTATAATATTTGAGGTCCCCAAATTTCCGCTTAATTTGTTCTATATCTCGACGGACAGAACCCACACTATTAACTTGGCGGCAAATATTAGTCCAGATCTCCTGCTTGGCCTGCTTTGTGGTGGATTTTGAATTACGGCCAAATAGGGCATCATAATGCTCACAAACAGCATTGGCAAAAGCCATGCTTTGTGCATCCCAAAAACAGGCTGTTAGTGACCCACGGCGTAGTTGGCGCCCACATGGGTGTGTGGTGTCCCCTGCATCAGTTGAAATAGATGGTTGGCTATCTGGGGAGTCGTGTGTGGTTCTTGGGCTTAGGGGGTAGTGTGATGGTGTGTGTGTGCTGCTCTGGGTTAATGTCTGGGTGCCTGTGGAGCTTTCACCTGTTGAGCTGGATGGGGAATCTGAGTTAGTGGAAGTTTGAGACTCAGAGGGTTGAGGTGGAGGGGTGGGTGACCTGGGTGGGGTGGAGGGTTTGGCACTACGCTTACCCTTGCTGGTGTGTTTGGTTTTTTGTGTATGCTTGGTGTGTTGCGGAGGAGGATGCTGCAGGGTCTTAATAGATTTGGCACCCTTGTGTGGTCGTGTTGATTTTGCAGGTTGTGGAGAATGTGTCAAGGGATCCTTGCTCCTGCGTTTTTTGCGATGTGCCTGTGTCTGTGGCGTAACCACCGTTTTAGTGGGGGCATGTTCAGCATGGGTCTTGTGCCTGCTCTTATGTGGTTTGTTAGATGATGCATGTGTGCGGCTACTATGCGCCTCTGGGCTTTTGTGGCTCTTCCTGCTCCCTTTTGGTCTGGCCATATTGATATGGTATCCACGCTGGGCGTGTTTTTATGATTGTGTTTCTATTTCAGCGCATGAATGGAATATGCGGTTCCGCCCCACCCGGACAAGAGCACGCAGCCCAGTGTTGGGCGAATCAGGTGAAGGGATAGGTGGCCCACTGCCAGTGACAACGGCCACCCCCTCCTCTGCCAGTGAGTATGAAGAACCGCTGGACCTCAGCATGCAGTGGAGGGGGGAATCGGACGGCAGGGAGTCGAGCCTCACAGACCCACAACCTGACTCCGGTAAGACTAAGAAAATTTCATATGTGCTAATACATGCAAGAAATACATATACTCATGTGCACTATTGTTATTTGTAGATTCTGACGTCGCAGGCCCATCCCAAGGGAGAGTCCAGGAAGGGGGCCAAGATGAAGTGGTGGCTGGGGAAGGTGAGTGAATTGATGCATAGAAGCCTAACTTAATCTGACATTCATGAGACACCAACAGTCTCTAATAACCGTGTGTTTGTGATCCAAACAGATTCACAGCAGCAACAGATGGTGGAAGGAGACTGCGCACCAGACGCCATGTTGCCCACAAACCTTGTAAGTTGGGGATATATGTAAGAAAATATTTTTAAAATCAAGTCCCTAATTAAAAAAAAAGGTCAAACAAACAATATATAAAAAAAAACAAAAACACAACATACATACAATGCTAAACTGATGATGTTTTTCATTCACAGATCAAAGAAAACGGCAGCAACAAGTGGGGAGCTCCACAAAAGTTCAAATCCTTTTAAAAAAGTTTTACAAAATTTTTAATTTTCCATAAAAAGTTTAAAAAAACATTTTAAAAAGTTAACAAAATTTTTTTACAAGTTTTCAATAAATGTTAAAGTAAAGAAAAAAAAAAAAAAGTTGGTGTATTGTCTTTCCTGGCACTGTACATTCTCACACATTTACATGTCACAAAAGGTTAATATATGGGACAATAAAGAGAAAGAACAATAACAAAAAGAGATTAAGGTAAGCATTAAAGGCAAAGATGAATAACCAAAAGAGATTAAGGTAAGCATTAAAGGCAAAGAAGAAAAACAAAAAGAGATTAAGGTAAGCATTAAAGGCAAAGAAGAAAATCAAAAAGAGATTAAGGTAAGCATTAAAGGCAAAGAAGAAAATCAAAAAGAGATTAAGGTAAGCATTAAAGGCAAAGAAGAAAAACAAAAAGAGATTAAGGTAAGCATTAAAGGCAAGGAAAAATAAACAAAAAATAATTTAATAGTAAATTTAGGTATGTGTCAAAGTGACAGTTTGTGGCATATGTACATTTACATGGAGGTTTAGAGATGTGCGCTTGTGTGGACCCAGATTGACAACAGGAAATCCATGGAGATGTAAGTATACTTGTCAAAAACAACAAAATTGGTTTGAAAAATGACACGGAAGGCAAGCAGGTACGTTAAAAAACAAAGCAAAAAGGAGGAAAAAACGGAACGCCAGTGTGAATGTGAATGGAAGCCACAAGGAAATTGCATGCTCCCGAGAGGGGCAAAAAATGCTTCCCGATTGAAGACAAATTAACGAATCAGTTAGGGACCCATTCCAACGGAGGCTCTGCATCACATTGGAGCCACGATTCAAACGGGACCCCCGGACAATCGGAAGGTTTTAAGGTCAGTTCAGGGGAGGCTCTGCATCAGGCCTATTATCCTCCCCTGCTGGACTATCATTCCTGATTTCCTAGAGAATCACAGTTTCTTTGCCTGACTGCTGCTGACCTCTGCTTTGGATACTCTATTATTACAAATCATGCTGCCTGCTTCGTGAGCCTTGCTTGGGCCCTGGACCATGATTCTAGCTGCCTGCCCCTGACCTTTACCCTGGATACTGACAAAAAATATAAGCTTCCCACTAACGACCTCGGACCTGACTTTGCTTACTGCATTGTGCCTGCCCAGCTCCTACATCAGTTACTAATTACTGCCTTTCTGTTCAGACCCTTCTTTCCCCAGTTGCATGAATTGGGGCTCCTCTGCAACTCAGCTTATCCTCTCTTTAATGAAGACAAGAGTCACCCTTACATTCCAGGCTCCGGGTGGAGAGTTGGGCTCTTGACAGCCTTCGTTGACCATTCTTCATGGCAGTGTGACTCCTTTTCCTCGCAATCAGGACTCCACCACTGACCTATGCATCATGCAAATCCTGAAAGGACAACTGTGGGCAGTTAAGAAACAGGATGCCCCATAGGAAAGGGTTATAAGTCTAGATCTAAGTCTTTTTGCCTCTAGGCATGTTTTTTTCTATTTCACATAGGTTTAAAACCCTCAACATGATCCCCCTGTGGAAATTTCTGTAGCAGCAGCTACAGTATTAATGGAACAGAGATAAGTGAGCAAGAATCCTTTGCATGTCTTGACATTGGAAAAGGAATTCAGTGTGTGTTGATCCAAATCACAGGTAATAAAACCCTGCATTATCTATAAGAAAGATGAGGCAACCGAAGAAATCAGAAACATATTTCTGCCGTTATCTTCGGCCCAGTTGTGAAGTTTCCTAACCTTCATCTGCACCTGAGATTAGAGCCGACGGCAATATGACCCCATCACCTCCTATATTTTTTTTGCTTTTGATTTTTCATTAGATGTTCAAACACATTCTGCTCAGGGGAGGATTTTCTCCTTGAAACATCAGTTTCTTAAATTCTACAACTTTCTTAACAGAACCTTTCTGGATGTCCAAGAGTTAATATGAAATAAACTCAGGCCAAGAAAATCTCCAGTGATATAAAACAAAGCTGGGATGGGTAGCGAGCAGAATTGTGTATAATGCATAGTAGTAGTGTAGTGATTATAGTCACCATAGCTTGAAGTGAACCTTTACTGGCCCTAACCTGTCATACGCTAACATTAAAGTGATTCAGCAGCCATAAACAAAAAAAGGGGACTTATTATTGGTTCCCCGGTCGCTGACAGGTGCTAGTCCGGCGATCACCTAAACGTTGGGTCTGAGCATACTCCACAGTCCACTATTCCATGCCATCCAGGGCACCGAACATGGTCTCAGGATTAATAGTGTTCCAGACTTGCAACTCACCATCAGTTACAGACATGCTGCCAGGCCCTCTTCAATTATTGCAATGGAGGTAGTGTGCAAGGCCTGACACACCCCCTCCATTAAACACCTGTGACTGATGGCGGGGTTGGAAGCTGGCAAGGAAGCACCAGTAAATGGAGTTCAGACCTGTGGCAACGCAGGAAGCAATGACTGCAGCTTGGGCTCTGATCCAGCAATCTGGTGAGTTGCTAATCTCCGGGCTAGCAGAGATCAGAAACGGGGGGCAAAAGTTGAGTACCTTGTTGTTTAGTTTTTTTGGTTGCTAAATTACTTTCAGGGGCTCTATCACAAAAGTTTGTTAGAAGAGAACCTGCATGAAAAATCCCAGCTTTATTGCTTACTGGAGGGAAGAGATAACAGTTGTAGACTGTGCTGGAGTAATGGTTTATTGCTATTATAATTTCCCTATTGAGCCATTAATCCTTGCTGTTGATCGTGGCCTTGCTCCTTCGTGCCAGTCACAGTGCATGTGCACCCCCCTCCATCTATTGCAAAAAAGAGGGCGTGCTCGGCATTGCAATGAATGAAGAGAGCGTACAGAGTCACTGATGTGGGGGGCAAGAGCATCATGCAAGTACGCTGGAAGCTCCATTCCACAGAATTTTTAAGCAGTGGACCAACCAGGAGCTGCAGAGGGGGAGGAAGGATAAGTACCTGTTTTTTATATGGGTTTATAGCCCCTTTAAGATTTTAGGGTGGCTATTTCAAGTGTTTCGAATAGGCTGGCTCTGGAAACAAGACGTTCATCCCTGTAAATGCAAAATGCTACACTCAGAAACCTGTCACCTGTTACAAAGATTTTTAATATTAGACAATTTTGAAAATTGCCTCTTTAACCCTTTAACTGACCTACCTAGAGATTTTGTCGCCCTCTGTTTCCAGGACATTTTACATCCTTTTGCACTATACATGTTTAACTGTGAATTTTTAAGGAATTTCCATGGATTTCCAAAGAATATTGTTTTTTGGGGCTTTAACATGAAGTGTCTTGTTTGTAATTTTCAGTGCCTCTTGAATATTTTTAGGTGAAATAGGGGAAAAAAACAACATTAGACTTACTGGTAACAATTTTTTTAGGAATCCTTCAGCTTGGAGAGATTATGTTCCACCCCCTGGGAGGAAACACACACTTGAACAGAAGTTAAAAGCCCCACCCCTTCCTCTCCTCCTCAGTAATAGCAAAGTTATAATGTAACCACCCTTGGACTATTGGCGGGTAATAAGCGGTCAAGCTGAAGGATTCCTAAAAAATCCGTTACTGGAGTGGCTTTTCCAAGTCACCCTTCAGCTTGACCGACCACATGGAGAGGTTTAGGCAAGTAATTATACCTTAGGGGTAGGAAGCTGCAAGTAGTATAGAAGGCCTGATGCTTTGCAGATAGTAAATCAAGTTTATAATGTTTGAGGAAGGTGTGGGGCAATGACCATATTGCTGCTTTGCAGATCTCATCTATGGATGCCCCAGTTCTTTCTGCCCATGATGTAGCCATAGCTCTTGTAGAATGGGCCGAAACTTCTAGGGGAGACACCCCCCCCCCCCCCCAGTAGAGTAAGCTTGACCAATAGTCTGTTTTATCCATCTGGCTATAGTGGACTTGGAAGCTGCTGAGCCATTTTTCCACTTTTTTCCACTAAAAGTTACCAAGAGTTGTTCTGATATTTGCCATTTTCTGGATCTTTCTAAGTAAATGATCAAGGCTGTTTTGACATCAAGCTGCAAGAGTTCTTCTTCCTTGCCTGCTCCATTTGACAATGTCGGAAGAACTATATCTTGCGAATCGTTAGCTGAAGTCACAATTTTGGGCAAAAAATAATGGATTGGGTCTAAGTATGACTTTGTCTGGAAGTACTGCACAATATGGTTTGCTTACTCTCCTAGCAGAAGTAATAGCCAGCAAAAAACAACACTTCACGGATAACCATTTCTCTGAAACCTCATCCAGAGGTTCAAATGGGCGTTCCATTAACCCTTTTAACACAATCGACAACTCCCATGTAGGAAAACCTTTAAATGGTGCAGGCCTTTTACGCATCACTGACTTGAAAAAATTAATTCATTCATTTTGTCTCAATTTCTGTTCCAGAAATACTGATAATGCAGAAGTCTGAGTCTTTAATGTACTCAGCCAAGCCCTTTTCAAAACCTTCCTGCAGGAATTCTAGTACTGTGGCTGTCTTTTTTGTCTTCAACTTGTTCACCTCACAAAAAGAAGAAAAATGTTTCCATACCTTTCTGTAGATCTTCCTAGTCGGTAACTTACGGCTGGCAAGAAGCGTTTCAGTCACTCTAATCGAACAACCCTTTTTTCTCAATACGGACTTCTCAGGATCCAAGCTGTGAGACATAGTCTCGACAGATTCGGATGCAGAATGACGTCCTGATGGGTGATGTCTGGAATATCTGGGAGTCTCCAAGGACCTTTTGTTGCCATCTTCATTAATTCCACAAACCAAGCTCTCTTTGGCCAGAATGGAGCGATGAGGATCAATGTCACGTCTTCTTGCGCTATTTTCCAAACCACTTGAGGCAGGATTCTGAAAGGGGGGGAGGCATAAACAAGAAGAAATTTCCATGTCTGAGCCAGAGCATCTATTGCTAATGTACACTTCTCCCTTGCTAGGGAATAATATGTTTTGCACTTTGCATTCCTGGCATTGGCAAACAAATCTATCTGTGGCTGACCCCAAACACTTCTGATCAGCTGAAACACCCGCTGGTTCAGACACCACTCGGTCTGCTGAACTTTTACTCGACTTAGGTAATCTGAAAGAGTGTTTAGAGTCCCCTTCAGATGAAATGCCAACAATGATCAGATTTGATGCTTGAGGAGAACTAGTATCTCTTTTGCTAATGTCATTAATTTTAAGGACCTGGTTCCCCCTTGACGCTTTAGATATTCCACTGTCGCAGCGTTGTCTGATCTTATCTATACTTCCCTGTCCAGTATTAAATGGTCGAAAGTGCTCCAGTGCGGCCTCACTGCCAGAAGCTCTTTGAAATTTGAGGACCTTGATGCCCTTCTTTGGGCAATTTTCCCTGCACTTGGTGGCTTCCTAGGTGGGCCCTCCACCCCTAGTTGCTTGCATCTGTTGTGACTATAACTGGGTTGGTCTGTCTCCACCTTTTTCCTTTTTCCAGGTTCTCTGGTTCTATACACCAAATCAGATCCTTGTTCAACCAAACCAGTTGATCTAATGATCTCTGTGTTTAGTTCCATCTTTCTAACAGAAATCTCTGCAGGCTCCTTGTATGCAATTGAGCTCAGGGTATTGCGGGAATTACCGAGGGCATAAACCCCAGTACTTTCATTACAACCCTTAGGCAGACCCGGGGACTAGAGATGAGCGAACTTTTGAAAAATTCGATTCGACTGATTCGCCGAATTTTCCAACAAAAATCGGTTCGACCCGAATTTATTTGCGACAAATCGCTATTAAAAACGGCTATTTCTGAGCCTCCTAGAGCCTCAATAGGGTTGTAAACCATTCTACCTTGCTGTAACACGCATAGGACGCGTGCTGGGTTAGTGAAATAATACTGTAAATAATTATCACATGCAGATCGGAGGCATCGCTAATAGAATCGCAAAGTGGCACAATTGCAGAGAGTTGAGGTGGCATCACTATGAGGGGCACACCCTGGAGCTGGCAGCAGCAGGAGCCCAAAAATTAGCTGAATCACACCCTGGAGTTGCAAGCAGGAGCAGGAGCCCAAACATTACTTTAAAGAGACACTGGAGTTGGCTTCAGGAGCCCAAAAATTGGATGAATCACACCCTGGAGTTGCAAGCAGCAGCAGGAGCCCAAACATTACTTGAAAGAGACACTGGAGTTGGCTGCAGGAGCCCAAAAATTGGATGAATCACACCCTGGAGTTGCAAGCAGCAGTGGCAGCAGCAGCCCAAACATAGCTTAAAAGAGACACTGGAGTTGGCAGCAGGAGCCCAAAAATTGGCTGAATCACACCCTGGAGTTGCAAGCAGCAGCCCAAACATAGCTTAAAAGAGACACTGGAGTTGGCTGCAGGAGGCCAAAAATTGGATGAATCACACCCTGGAGTGGCAAGCAGCAGCAGCAGCAGCCCAAACATAGCTTGAAAGAGACACTGGAGTTGGCTGCAGGAGCCCAAAAATTGGATGAATCACACTCTGGAGTTGCAAGCAGCAGTAGGAGCCCAAACATTACTGCAAAGAGACACTGGAGTTGGCAGCAGGAGCCCAAAATTGGCTGAATCACACCCTGGAGTTGCAAGCAGCAGCAGCCCAAACATAGCTTGGAAGAGACACTGGAGTTGGCTTCAGGAGCCCAAAAATTGGATTAATCACACCCTGGAGTTGCAAGCAGCAGCAGCAGCCCAAACATAGCTTGAAAGAGACACTGGAGTTGGCAGCAGGAGCCCAAAAATTGGCTGAATCACACCCTGGAGTTGCAAGCAGCAGCAGCAGCAGGAGCCCAAACATAGCTTGAAAGAGACACTGGAGTTGGCAGCAGGAGCCCAAAAATGGGCTGAATGACACCCTGGAGTCGCAAGCAGCAGCAGCAGCAGCCCAAACATAGCTTGAAAGTGACACTGGAGTTGGCTGCAGGAGGCCAAAAATTGGATGAATCACACCCTGGAGTTGCAAGCAGCAGCAGCAGCAGCAGCCCAAACATAGCTCGAAAGAGACACTGGAGTTAGCAGCAGGAGCCCAAAAATTGGCTGAATGACACCCTGGAGTCGCAAGCAGCAGCAGCAGGAGCCCAAACATAGCTTGAAAGAGACACTGGAGTTGGCAGCAGGAGCCCAAAAATGGGATGAATCACACCCTGGAGTTGCAAGCAGCAGCAGCCCAAACATAGCTTGAAAGGGACACTGGAGTTGGCAGCAGGAGCCCAAAAATTGGACGAATCACACCCTGGAGTTGCAAGCAGCAGCAGCACAAACATAGCTTGCAAGAGAGACTGGAGTTGGCAGCAGGAGCCCAAAAATGGGCTGAATGACACCCTGGAGTCACAAGCAGCAGCAGCAGCCCAAGCATAGCTTGAAAGAGACACTGGAGTTGGTTGCAGGAGGCCAAAAATTGGATGAATCACACCCTGGAGTTGCAAGCAGCAGCAGCCCAAACATAGCTTGAAAGAGACACTGGAGTTAGCAGCAGGAGCCCAAAAATTGGCTGAATGACACCCTGGAGTCGCAAGCAGCAGCAGCAGGAGCCCAAACATTGCTTGAAAGAGACACTGGAGTTGGCAGCAGGAGCCCAAAAATTGGATGAATCACGCCCTGGAGTTGCAAGCAGCAGCAGCCCAAACATAGCTTGAAAGAGACACTGGAGTTGGCAGCAGGAGCCCAAAAATTGGCTGAATCACCCCCTGGAGTTGCAAGCAGCAGCAGCAGGAGCCCAAACATAGCTTGAAAGAGACACTAGAGTTGGCAGCAGGAGCCCAAGAATTGAATGAATCACACCCTGGAGTTGCAAGCAGCAGCAGCAGCCCAAACATAGCTTGAAAGAGATACTGGAGTTGGCTGCAGGAGGCCAAACATTGGATGAATCACACCCTGGAGTTGCAAGCAGCAGCAGCAGCAGCCCAAACATAGCTTGAAAGAGACACTGGAGTTGGCTGCAGGAGGCCAAAAATTGGCTGAATGACACCCTGGAGTTGCAAGCAGCAGCAGCAGCAGGAGCCCAAACATAGCTTGAAAGAGACACTGGAGTTGGCAACAGGAGCCCAAAAATTACCTGAATTACACCCTGGAGATGCAAGCAGCAGCAGCTGCAGGAGCCCAAACATTACTTTAAAGAGACACTGGAGTTGGCAGCAGGAGCCCAAAAATTAGCTGAATTTCACCCTGGAGATGCAAGCAGCAGCAGCTGCAGGAGCCCAAACATTACTTTAAAGAGACACTGGAGTTGGCTGCAGGAGCCCAAAAATTGGATGAATCACACCCTGGAGTTGCAAGCAGCAACAGGAGCACAAACATTGCTTTAAAGAGATACTGGAATTGGCAGCAGGAGCCCAAAAATTAGCTGAATTACACCCTGGAGATGCAAGCAGCAGCAGCTGCAGGAGCCCAAACGTTACTTGAAAGAGACACTGGAGTTGGCAGCAGGAGCCCAAAAATTAGCTGAATTTCACCCTGGAGATGCAAGCAGCAGCAGCTGCAGGAGCCCAAACATTACTTTAAAGAGACACTGGAGTTGGCTGCAGGAGCCCAAAAATTGGATGAATCACACCCTGGAGTTGCAAGCAGCAACAGGAGCACAAACATTGCTTTAAAGAGACACTGGAGTTGGCAGCAGCATAAGCAGGAGCCCAAAAATTGACTGACACACCCTGGAGTTGGCAGCAGCAGCAGCAAGAACCCAGAAATTGGCTGGAAGGTACCCTGAAGTTGGCAGCAGCAGGAGCACAAACATTAGCTGGAAGGCACACCCTGGAGTTGGCAGCAGCATAAGCAGGAGCCCAAACATTGCTTGAAAGACACCCTGGAGTTGGCAGCAGCAGCAGCAGGAGGCAACAATTGGCTGAAAGGCACACCCTGAAGTTGACATCAGCAGGAGCCCAAAAATTGGCTGGAAGGCACACCCTGAAGTTGTCATCAGCAGGAGCCCAAAAATTGGTCTAAAGACATAAATATGTTTTGCACCGTTTGGAAAGTGTAAAACGTGGCACCATGCTGAATCTAGTCGCATGCATCAGCCATTGGTGGGTGGAAATCCTGGCTGATCCATTGCTGATTCATTTTGTCAAAGGTGAGTCTCTCCACATTTTTAGTTGACAGACGAGTTCTCCTCGCCGTAACTATGGCCCCCGCCGCACTAAACACCCGCTCAGATGGCACGCTACTGGCCGGGCAGGACAGCTTTTCCAGGGCAAACTCTGCTAGTTGCGGCCACAAACCAAGTTTGGCTGCCCAGAAGTCCAGCGGATCCTCAAGGTGTGTTGGCATGGTCATGTCAAGGTATGACATGACCTGCTGGTTGAGGTCCTGCTCCAGATCTTCCTGCTGCTCATGAGTAGCCTCACTATGCGGGTGTAGAAAGCTACTCATTAGCGCCTGAAGACTGAGGCTGCTGCTGATAGAGCTGCTGCTGCTCCTGCCAACTCCCCTAGCAGGCATGGCAGTGGAAGGTGAGCGCAGAGGTCCCCCCGAGTCAGACCTGCGAGAGTATGGACCATGGCGCAGATAGGCATCGGCCAACTGACTACGCAGAATGTCTTTGTAGTAGTTCAGTTTGTCCTCCCTCTCGGCGGGTTTAAAAAATGCCCCCATTTTGTGCCGGAAGTGAGGGTCCAATAAGGTGGACAGCCAGAAGTCATCCCGGCGACAAATGGAAACAATTCTGGGGTCACTACGCAAGCACGTGAGCATGCCTCCTGCCATTTGCGCAAGTGACTCGGAGGGACTACCTGTCTCCATCTCCACTGCATACTGCCACGGTGTGTCCGGGTCCTCTGTCTTGCCTTCCTCAAAACCTTCTAGCTCCTCTGGCTGCTCCTGCTCCTCCTCTCCTGTCCGCTGACTAGATAAACCAGCCATTTCGCCAAGCCTAAACTGTGCTTCACTGGGCCACTCCTCCTCCTCTTCCTCCTCCTCCAGTTCAGCTCCAACGGGGTCCATGTGGCCATAAGATGTAGACGCCGTGTCTCCAGTGCCCTGACCAGCCATGGTTTCCAACATGTGCTGTAGTACATGAAGCAGTGGAATCACGTCGTTCATCCCGTAATCCTGCCGACTGACAAATAAAGTGGCTTCCTCAAAGGGCCTGAGCAAACGGCAGGTGTCACATATGAGCTGCCACTGGTTGACATTGAAGTTACACAGGGGAGTCCCCCTATCCGCTTTGATCATAAGGAAATCCGTGATGGCTTTTCTCTGTTCATATAATCGGTCCAACATGTGAAGGGTGGAATTCCAACGGGTGGAAACATCGCAAATCAGACTATGTTGGGGGCTACCGTTCTGACGCTGTAGCTCAAGAAGGGTGTGTTTGGCGGTGTATGAGTGGCTGAAGTGCATGCAAAGTTTTCTTGAAGTTGTTAGGATGTCTTGCAGATGGGGGGAACACTTCAGAAACCGCTTGACAACCAGATTGAAGACGTGAGCCATGCAGGGCGCATGGGTCAGGCTTCCTTGGCGCAGCGCAGACAAAATGTTCTTCCCATTGTCGGTAACCATGATTCCCATTTTAAGTTTTCTTGAAGTAAGCCATGTTTGGATTTCCTGATGAATACATTTAAGCAGTTCCTCCCCTGTGTGACTCTGTTCGCCAAGACAAATCATGTGAAGCACAGCGTGACACCTCCGTGCCCTGCACACATGGTAGACTGGAGGGGCACTCAGACTTGAGCCTACAGTGGAGGGTGAGGTGATGGCGGAGGATGAGGAGGCCCAACGGGCAGGGAGTGCGGAGGCCGAAGCGGCGTGACCTGTCCAAGTTGCTGCTGCTACTGCTGCAATGGGACCACATTCACCCAGTGGGCCGTAAACGACATGTACTGTCCCTGACCGTAGTTACAGCTCCAGACGTTGGCGCTGCCATGCACTTTGCTACACACCGACAGGCTCAAGGACTGGCCCACCTTCTGTTCAACAAAAGTGTGCAGCGCTGGTACTGCCTTCTTGGCAAAGAAATTATGGCTTGGGACTCTCCACCTCGGCTCAGCACAAGCAATCAGTTCTCTGAAAGGTGCAGAGTCCACCACCTGAAAAGGGAGCGACTGCAGCACCAGCAACTTGGACAGGAGCACATTCAGCTTCTGCGCCGTAGGATGAGTGGGAGCATACTGCTGTCTCTTGGACATGGCTTCGCTGATGGATTGCTAGCGGGATGCATGACTTGGAGGAGGAGGAGCAGGAGCGACAGAGTATAGGTATGATGCACAGCTGCCTTCGGCTGAGGTGCTGGAGCCTTGGCTGGCAGAAATTGGGAGCGGCGTGCCACTTGGTGAGGAAGCAGGCTGGACCACCTCTTCGGAGCCTCGGTTCTCCCAGGCCGCTTTATGGTGACGCATCATATGTTGATGCAGGGCCGTGGTGGCAACATTTGGGCCCTGGCCACGCTTCACCTTCTGCCTACATATCTTGCATGAGGCCATGTTACCCTGCTTCAGGAAAAACTGCCACACTGCCGAGTAGCTACTTTTCCCACCAACAAGCCGCACAGATTCACTGCTACTGTCGCCAACTCCAGGAACCCCTGCTCCACTACCTCCCGATAAGGTTGCCTGCCACGCAGAAGGTGCTCTACCCCGTCCCCGGCCCCTTTTGGCTCCAGGCTTTGCAATTGTGCCCTCATGCTGACTGCCAACCATGCTGCTAACACCTTGCTGCCTCAACTGCTGACTCCGGGGCAACCTGCGCCCCTCTTCTCCTGATGATGACGTTGAAGCCCCTTCATCACCCGGCTCCCTAGTGCGATCGGCTTCATCATCATCATCACAGAGTTGTGGCTGCACGTCACTGATGTTCTCGGTTTCCTTAACAGTGTCTGGCACAGGAGCTGGAACGCTCGCAACACCCACAACACTGTCCACATCACTATTTGTCAGTAGCTGCTGACTGTCCTCTATCTGTTCGTCCTCCTCACTAAAGAGTAGAGCTGAACCCAAAGCATAGGATACGTCGCTGGGGGAGGGAACGGTGTAGGACAGAGGCAATGGGAGGACAGGGACTGCTCTCGGGGCATGCCAACTCAGGGTTGTGTCAGAGGAACCTACCGACCCTAGACTGCGGGTCTCAGTTGTAACTTGTGATGATGTTGATGAGCGCGTTAACCAATCTACCATGGCCGATGCGTTATTGGTGGAGACACGACCGCTAGCAGATACTGGCAGTTCAGGTCTCTCACCGTGACTCCAGCTGCCACTCGCTCCTAGTCTGCTGCGACTTCTGCCTGCTGAATCTTGGCCTCTGCCACTCCTCTTTGAACACCCTTGCACTTGTCTGCCTGACATTTTTATGTATTTGAAATGTGCAATAGGTACGATAAAAAATGTGTTTACTTTAAAAAGAAGAAGCTAAATAAAGTGAGGGACTGCTTCTCTGCACCAGATACTATGAAAATTGGCAATATGAGATACCCTGCGGCCTAGTGTATTGGTAGCAGGACAAAAAACAATTCAAAATGCAATACTTTGATTAAGCTGAGGAAGGATGAACAAGCGTATTTAGTATAACAGATAGGCTGCTAACTGCAGGTTTGAGATGCCCTGCGGCCTGGTGTTTTTTTTTGTTAAAGGCAGACCAAATACCGAGTGCGCATGCGCGCGGCGCGATGATGGCGGTGGCCTGAAGGAGCTCTGTGCCCGACGGAAAGGAAGAGGGGCCGTGTGCGCTGCTAAGAGACCGGCGTCGGTGTTTTCTGCAAAGTGTACAGTGTCGGCTGCGGCCTGTGTGGAGCTTCGTGCCTGCCAGCTGAGAGGTGGGGCTGTATGCGCCCGGGAGAATTTTGCTTTGCTGCGTATCCAGGAGTGTCTGCTGAGGAGTGCTGGTGAGGTGAGCGGTGGTGTGAGGCAGCGGTGGAGAGTGTCATTGACATTGCTTGGAGTGTGTCCTGTGTCTGTGTTGGAGGGGAGGGAAGGCAAGATGGTGGAGGATCTCACGCCTGAAGATATTGAGGCAATAGAAAGCAGTGAAGCCTCATTCCTTGAAGAAGAGAGGGGGAGGTCTGCATTGCCCAGCCCTGTGTCCTAGCTTGATGTAAGTCCTCCCTTACTACATCGTATATAATGTATGTTACAAACAGCCTTATCCTCTACTACTAAGCTGATTAAAGAGCATGTGTCTAAAGAGATGGAGAAAGTCGCATCCAGCCTGACCACCCTAGAGGTTAAAATGAGTGATGTAAAGATCGCCCAGGAAGTATTGGACTCTGAAGTTGCCCAATTAAAGATGGAAAATCTATCCCTTATTGCTAAGATGGAGGATATGGAAAATAGGGATCAACGTTCTAATTTGAGGTTTTGAGGCATTCCTGAACATATTGAAGATGTTAAAGGGGCAGTAACGGCGTTGTGTCAAGAATTGGTCCCAGGGCTATCGATGGAGAGACTTGAACTGGACCGGGTCCACAGAACCCTGGGTCCTCGAAGACAACCCAGTGACCCTCCCTGGGATATAATTGCCAGGTTTCATTTCTATGCTTCTAAAGAGATGATTCAGAAAACGGCGAGGCAACTTTCCGACCTTTCGTTTCAGGGTCACAAATGTCAGATTTTTTCAGATTTATCTGCCACTACGATGGCCAGGAGGCGTAAATTGAAGCATTTACTGGGTGTCCTGCAAGAGCACAGGATAAAGTACAGATGGGGCTTCCCCTTTCGTCTCACGTTCTCCCATAATGATGCTACCTTTTCTGCAACCAATGTTGAAGAATCGAAAGCTCATCTAGTGTCTGCAGGTTTGTCTAGACTGGCCTCAACGAACTCTCCGAGGATTAATGAGGACTCTCCCAGGTCTCAGAGGGCAGGGAAGCGTCAAAGGCGGGGCGTCCGACCAGCAAGCTGTAGCTCTTCTTTGACCTATGTGGACACCTGAGTTGCGCTTTTTTTAAGATTTGAGTCCCACAATATGCTGGTAATGGTATAATGATCATCTGTTCCCATTCCGTCATGGGATGTTTTGGTTTTGTAAAGTTATTGTGGTCCTGGGTACCGGTTTTCCTCGGTAGCAGTACCATAATGTGTGTAGTGATATAGTTCTAAGTTATAGTTAAAATCTGATCCAGGCGAAGATTTTTTGCTAATTAGTATTGCCCCTTCTTTTCGTCGACCAATGTATGTCGTACTCCGGCTTAATCAGAGGGGTTACTCCCTGTGGTTATCTTTATTTTTGTTAGTGAATTCCTTATTCTAGAATAAGTGGTTAATTTTACAAAATCCTGGTGAACCCAGGCTGATTGACAGTCTCTTATCCACCTTTGTTGGGTGCTGAGGGATTGCCAGTCAGGGGGTTGAATTCAGTCAGTGAGATTCTCTATTGGTCTTGGTGTGGGTGTATTTTTAGTGGGGTCTCTTTCCGACTGAATTTTGAGCCCAGCACCTAATCCCCTTACCTACTCTTTCCTTGTCCCTCCTTTCCTTCCCATTTTTTTTTTTTTATTATTTTTTTTTTATTGTAACAATTGAAGTTTGTTAAAATATGATAAAAGTGTTGTCTTTAAATGTGCAGGGCTTTAATACACCATATAAACGGTCTACTGCGTTTAGGAGGATTAAGGCCCTGCGTCCTGAAACCATCTGTCTGCAGGAGACGCATTTTTCGAGATCTTCCCAGCCGCGATTCTTGGACTCAGCATTTCCCCAGGTATTTACTGCAAATACATACACTAAGCAAAAAGGGGTGCTAATTGGGTTCAAAAGGGGGGTCTCATTTCATTGTAGTAAAGAAATTAGAGATGTGGAGGGGCGCTACTTGATTTTGGTAGGGCTGTTACAGGATGTAGAGGTTACTAGAACATGCTATTATGCGCCTAATACTGGTCAGGTGGCGTTCCTCAAAAGATTCTTTGACAAGGTAAACGAGGTGGCGCAGGGTAGTGTGATTGTTTGTGGGGACTCAAACCTAACCCTGAACCCCTATTTAGATAGGCAATCTCTGGCAGGGTCACCAGTTAATGCGCAATACGCGGCTGCCTCTAAGCAGTTTAGGGGGTTGCTGGACGAATTCTCCTTAGCGGATAGCTGGCGGGAATTTCATCCGGGAACCCAAAAATTACACTCATTTTTCGCATCCCCATAATGTTTGGACTAGGATAGATCATATTTTTTGTCTCAGAGGGCTGTGGCGGCCGCTAGATCGGTTAGGATTCACCCAATATCATGGTCTGATCATGATTGTGTAGTTTTAAAGCTAGATTCACTGGTCTGTAGACGATCTGGATTTTCTTGGTCCCTTAATACCTCTATCTTGTCAGATCCTGGGGTAGTTATTGAGATGTTAATGAGTCCCCAGAGATGTCGTCTGTTCTTAGCTGGGAAGCCCATAAGCCTTCATTGAGGTGTAGGTTGATTGCGATTGCGTCCAGGAACAAGAGGGATCGTAATGCGCGCATTGATGAGTTCGAAAAAAATCATTTAGAGTTGGTGGAGGAAGCTAAGCAGAGCAGGTCTTCTGGAATGCATTCTAAACTACTGGAGGTAACCCAGGAGCTCAATTTGGCTCTTGCTGGTAGGGCCGAGAGGGTGTTGAAGTGGGTGAAGCATCGCTATTATTGTAAGGCCAATAAGCCAGACTCTCTATTGGCTAGGAAGCTTAAAACTCCAGAGCAGGGGTATAGGCCTATTAGACTGAAGAATGAGAGGGGGGAGCTCACTAGTTATCCAGATAAGATAGTTGGGGTGTTTAGGGATCAATTGTTGAAGTTGTATTCTTGCTATGATCTGCCCAAACCTTAAGAGGTGAGCGAATATTTGGATGGTGTTGTTCTGCCTAGCTTGCCTGTGCAGTTGCGGGACTCCCTGGAGGAAGGATTCAGTGTGGAAGAGGTCAAGAAAGTGATTAATAAATTGAAGCTCAATAAGCGCCCGGGACCGGATGGCTTCCCGGCGGTCTATTATAAGACTTTCAATGATATTCTTGCTCCCAAATTAGCTGCGAGTTTCAATGGAGTGCGCTCGTCGTGTTCTTTTTCCAGGGAGTCCGTCACCGCTTCAATCAGTATGGTCCCGAAGCCAGATGCGGATCCTACGGTGTGGTCCAATTTTCGGCCTATCTCGCTCATAAATGTGGACATGAAAATATTAACAAAAATTTTAGCGGATAGGTTATCAGAGTTTATGACACAGTTGATTCATAAAGATCAGGTGGGATTCATTTCTGGCAGGCAGGCAGGAGACAATATCAGAAAAGTGATCCAGTTAACCCATTTTGCTAAAACCACCCAGACTCCGGCGATGCTTCTCTCCTTGGATATCAGGAAGGCATTTGATACGGTGTTGTGGGAGTATATGTTTGCTCTCCTGGATGGATGGGGTTTTGGGCCTAAATTTGTAGGGGTTTTAAAGAGGATATACTTGTCACCGAGGGCTTTTGTTAAGTACAACGGTTTTAGGTCTGGGGAATTTCCTCTTCAGAGAGGTACTAGGCAGGGATGTCCGTTGTCCCCTCTTTTATTTGCGTTGGTGATGGAACCCTTGGCACAAAAGATCAGGTTGTCACTGGACATCTCGGGTCTAAAGATAGGCCCTGCTCAGTATAAACTGAGCCTTTTTGCGGACGATGTGCTTTTGGTGGTCTCGGACCCAAGTTTATCCCTTCCTGGTATATTGAAGAAGTTAAAAGAGTTTGAGTTGGTTTCGGGTCTCCAGGTAAATACGGGCAAATCGAAAGCCGTAAATATCAGCATTCCCCCTGAAGTTTGTGATAGGTTAAAAGTTTCTTTTGATTTCCAATAGGAAACAGAATCTTTTTGGACTTTTGGATAAATGGAAAGGATATAGTTTGTCCTGGTTTGGTAGGATGGCGGCTATAAAATGTCTTTTTTGCCAAAGTTTCTATATTTAGCGAGAACGTTGCCTGTTAAACTTTCATGTAGCTATCTACAAGGGCTGCAAAACAAAATGTTTGTGTTTATATGGGGGGCTAAGAGGCCGAGGATAGCTAGGAATATTATGCTACGCTCCAGATTCCAGGGGGGATTAGGGGTGCCTAGCCTCATTAAGTATTACCAGTCAGCCCAATTAGCTCAGGTCATGTCGTATTATGCTACAGTGGATGTCCCTCTATGGGTTCAGATTGAATCTGAGTTATGTTGTCCGTTATCCTGTGCAGCTATATTATGGGTCCCCCATAAGGACAGAGGTAATGTGGGCAATCCGATTATTTCTCATTCCTTGGAACTCTGGGATAGTCTTAGGAGCTCTCAGGGTCTGGCTTCTCCTCATATGCCGTTGATACATTTCTGGGGTAACCCTATGTTTCCCCTGGCACTTATGGACCCAGCTAGGTTTGAGAACTGGAAAAGAGCTGGGGTAAATTGTTTACTGGATTGTATAGAAGGAAGTCGGATGGCTGAGTTTCAGGTATTGCAAAGTAAACATCAGTTGCAACCCAGAGACCTTTTTAGTTACTTTCAGATAATACATTTTGTTAGCTCCATGGTGAGGATGTCATCGATAGGGTCTCAGCTCACTTTTTTTGAGAGAAGGTGTAGACTTGATCCTAGGGGTAGGGGATTGGTCTCTGAGATCTATAGAGAATTGAATAGTGTAGGTCAAGGAGTGGCCTTACCATATAGGCAGAAATGGGAAAGAGACCTGGGTGAAGTTAAAGATGCGAAAGATTGGCGGAAGATGTGGCTCACTTCATTTGGCCCAGCGGCTTCGGTTTGGGTGATTGAAGTTAATGTTAAAGTAGCCATGTGATGGTATATGCTTCCTAAACAAGTGGGGCGGTTTGGTAGAGGAAATTCTGGACTGTGTTTTAGGGGATGTGATGAGGAAGGGTCGTATTGTCATATTTGGTGGGGCTGTCCCAAGGTTTGGAGTTTTTGGAGGAAAGTCTTCTTTGCTCTTAGAAGAGTATTAGGTAAGCGCATTAATTTGAGTCCTTGGACAGCTCTCCTAAATGGATCAATTGGCCCTACCTCAAGAAATCAGAAGCGCTTAGCATACTATATATTGACGGCGGCTAAATTGACTATTGCAGGGGCTTGGAAAACCCCAACTCTGTCTTTCAGGGAGTTTAAAAATCGGGTGCATTATAAAATGTCAATGGAAAAAATATCTGCGGTTCAGGATGGGGCACTGGACAGGTTTCGGGAGATGTGGTCTCTGTGGATGCGTGAGTTTATGCCAGGCAGTTTTGACATTAGCTTATTGACTGTGTAGAATGTTAATTTTTTTTTTTTCTTTTCCCCCTCTTCCCTTTCCCCTCTTTCCCTCCCTCCCTCCATCTCGGGATTTCCCGAAATGTGTGTTATATTTTAGGGGTGATTCTTTTGTTGATTTGGGTCTAGGATTGTTGACGCCCCTAAATAGGAGTAAAACTTTGCTAGTATTACATTGAAGTGTTTGTTTCAGCTGCTATACCGTTTCGAGGTCAGTTGGCCTCACATTATTTGTACAAAGATAATTGTGTTGAAAGATGTATATTCTTTTAATAGATCTGCTGTTATACGTATTCTAATGTACGTGATGAAAATGATGATACAATGCTAAATAAAAATTTAAAGTAAAAAAAAAAAAAGGCAGACCAAATACCAATTCAAAAAGCTGAGGAAGGATGAACAAGCGTATTTAGTATAACAGATAGGCTGCTAAGTGCAGGTTTCGGATGCCCTGTGGCCTGGTGTTTTTATTGTTAAAGGCAGACCAAAAACCAATTCAAAATGCAATACTTTGATTAAGCTGAGGAAGGATGAACAAGCGCATTTAGTATAACAGATAGGCTGCTAAGTGCAGGTTTGGGATACCCAGGTGGGCTGGTGTTTTTTTTGTTAAAGGCAGACCAAAAACCAATTCAAAATGCAATACTTTGATTAAGCTGAGGAAGGATGAACAAGCGTATTTAGTATAACAGATAGGCTGCTAAGTGCAGGTTTGGGATGCCCTGCGGCCTGGTGTTTTTTTTGTTAAAGGCAGACCAAAAACCAATTCAAAATGCAATACTTTGACTAAGCTGAGGAGGATCAACAGGCGTATTTAGTATAACAGATAGGCTGCTAAGTGCAGGTTTGGGATGCCCAGGTGGGCTGGTGTTTTTTTGGTTAAAGGCAGACCAAAAAATATTAAAACTAATCCAGTTATATTATGATAAATGCTTGTGTGTAACATATAGGGTTAAATAAGCCACTGCATAGATGGCATGCACAGTGGTAAGGCAGATTTACAGCACAAAGAACTGAAATTGAATTGAAAACTGATCTGGCCAATGAAAAAAGAACATTTTCACTGTAACTTCTAAGCTGTCCCTGGCTGGATGGTTCCGGTTTTTCCCTATCTTTCCCTGGCTCTGTCTACCTCTCTGTCTGCCTCTCTGACTCTCCCTACCTATCTCTAACTCTCTGTCCCTGTCTATAATGAGCTGTGCTCTGGCCGCAATGCAAGGCTGAAATGCCCACAAGCAAGATGGCCGCCGCTTTATATAGCACGGTGACGTCACCGAGCTTCCTGGCTGCTGATAGGCTGCATGTGAGTTACCCATGATACCTTGCCCCAGGGGATATGTCCGGACATGTGCTTCCACCATTTTAGAATGCCTGTAATTGAAATAAATGGAGTTTAAAGGAAAACTTCGATCGAATCGAGGGGAAATTAGGATTCGTTCAGAATCGAATTTTTCATGAAATTCGGAACGAATCCGGGTTCGTCCGGATCGATTCGGTCATCCCAACCAGGGACTCTTTGCTAGAGTTCTTGTATCATATGAATTTGTTGAACCTTTTCAGATTCAAAATCATCCGGTACCTTCCTGATGGCGTCTGAACCAGAAAAACGTGAGAGTAAAATCACTCTTCCACTGAGGTTGGAGCGACGGGGTGGGAAGGGGTGCGGAAGCAAGAGACCATTGAGATTGAGTGATAAAATATTTTTGGGCATCCCACATAGAAGCTCTCTTAAGGATTTCCCTCAATAATGCCACTGTATCTGCCTCTTTTCTAGCCTTGTCACATTTCTAGTCTGTTGCCCCCAGATTTCTCCCTGCCCTCTGCGTCTCATGCCAGGGAATGCCTCTTGTTTCCTGTTTCCGGCTTCACTGCATCACCACTCCGCCTCCAATTTCAAATTTTTGGAGGGAATGTTAACACGTGTGTATCAATACTTATCAAAACATAATAATAATTATGTTATTTATATTAATAAAAAATTACTGGATACCCGAAGTGAAGGTAAAAGGCAGTGTACCCTGAACTTAATCAGTTACTGTCATTTTAAAGGTATATCGCACAACTCAGCTTCATCCAGGCACCAGTAGGGACTCCCCTGGTATTTGGTCTGGGACAGCGGGCTACTCCAGTGCACTGGAGGTTGTAAAATAAAAAACTAAAATAACAAACTGGCTGAAGTCTAACATAATAAGGCACCTTTCTGTCCAAAGGGAGGAAACACAAAGAACTGAGGAGGAGAGAAAGGGGTGGGACGTTAAACCTCTGTTCAAGTTTGCATTTCCTCCTAGGGTGTGGAGCATAATCTCTTCATGTGTTCAGTCAAGCTAGAGGATGACTTGGAGGAAATTGTCACTTTTTTAAATAAGAAATATACATTTTTCGAGAATATAATATTGCATGTAAAAGCACCATTCCTCCCAATTACAATAGTACCACATACTGTATGTATCAGTAGGCCCAGGAGATACCCCAAACTGAAAAAAAGCGCTTTATGGGATTTTCAAATAAAATAGAGCTACTATGCATGCTATCAAGGACTAAAACCTTAAAATAAAAAAAATAGAAAATTTTCGAGGGGGCCCCCCTCTCCAGTAAATCAGCTTGGCACCAGCTATGGGGGTTGGTAGACCAGGGTGCTGAGTTCTGAAGGCTACCAGCCCGTATAGCCCATATGTCTACCGGGCTCTTCTGACCTCCCCAGGCTTTAGGGATGCAGGTTATGGGGTAATGGCAAGTCACCTGTTTGCCGTAACTGGTCTCAAGGACTCATTACCAGTTCACAAAGGGTTAAATAAAAAAAAAACTCAAACACTAGTAATAAAGGCGTTTAATATTTTTTTTTCACATTTCCCTCTCCCATTACCAATTGATGTGTGTCATGCCATCGATCTCGAACTGGAAGTGATCGATGGGGCGGGGTAGAGGAACAGTGTCCTTTGCCCCTGCACCTGGCTTCTTGCGATCACTACGTCCTCTGTGCTCAGTTCCTTTTATACCGGCTGAGTGAGGTGACATCATCCCCTCCTTTCTGTGGGTCAAGTGAGTTGTCAGAAGTGCTGTTCTCTGCTTCATGAAAGACCCCAGGGGGTAATCAGAGCCCCCACCCAGGGGAAGAGGAGACCCCCGGCCCTGGATCCCAGATGGATTTTTTAGCTGCAAACTGGGGGAAATGGCAGGTATGTAGAATTTATGTGCTTTACACCCAACGGTAGAAGTGTGCATGCTTGGCTTTCAAAGGGTTAAAGAAGCAGTAGAATCAGTAGAAGAAAACTAGAAGCTCGGAAGGATCTCTTGTTCCCCGCTGGTGATCAGTGTTACTCCAGTGCGCACACACTCACTGGAAGATAAGGAAAAATGGGGGCTTCTGCCCGCATGGATCTATGAAATAAACCCTGTGTGCGGGTGGGTGAGATTTTGTTCTGTACAGTGTACATTGTACAGAGACTTTAAGTTAAAATGCTAATTATGGAAAGGGAAAGGCTGGCAGTGCCCTTGGCCTAGACTACAACTCAAAACAAGAAAGATATGCATAAAATAGGATGGAATACTTTCTGGCCCAAGTCCTTGGATATTCCTCTGACTTTGAGCACTCAGGGTTAGCTTTGGGGGGTGAGCCTATGCTGCAGTGATGCTTTATCAGGTTACATAACATTGATCACATAAGACATAATGACACATCAGAAAAACTTACCAAAGTCATGTCTCTTTCTCTTGATAGAATAATACACCGGTCGATGCAGCTGAGAGATAAAAGTCTTGGCCTTGTCGGTTTCTTTCCTGGAGGCCGCATTATTGAGCTCCATATAATGGTTGAGAAACACAGGGATCCTCTCCTGGGAAGGCATTGCACTGTTTACAAGTCTCCGGTGTCTAGGCCACTGACTTGTTGCATTGGTAACAGGGGATGCCAGGATCAGCCCCCTCCGCCCAGCCTGTGCTGCAGCCATGAATAATGAATGCGGCTCACAAGCCGTCATTACCATTCTATTCCGAGGCTATTGAAACTCTTTATTACAAGACCTCATAAACTTCCGGCCACAATAAAATGTTACAGACCCTGCTCCAATCTTCATTCTTTGTTCAGAATTAGAATTACCGCTCGTCAGATTCTAATTCTTAAGCCTAGTTTAATATCGTATTACGTTCCACAGGCACAAAGGTGTACAGGCTTTAAGTATAAATGTTTTATCTCCCTGACTTTAATATTTAAGCCCAAGTTCTTTAGAGGGAATTGTTTTCTTGAATAAGGCTAAGAAGCGGGATCTGGAAGCTTAATGTCATCAGGAACTATTCCCCATATCCTGTTAGTCAACAAATGTATGAAATGATGCACAGGGTTAACCACAACAGGGTTAATTTTGATAGCATAAATAGTGTTGCTGTTTAAATAAAGTTTTGGCTAAAGTTAAATTAACAAATACAGTCTAAAAAGCTGTTAGACTTTTAAGTTGCCCCATATAAGCATATTGAGTAAGGATGAGTAGGCCAATGGGAGTGCATGTGGCTGCCAAGGATGCCGATTTCCTGGCTCTCTCGGTCTTCGGTGACGCTGAGCAGCCTGCCAAAGCTGGAGGGGGTGGGCCGCCATCAAGATGGCCAGGAGCTATTCGGCTACGGCAAGTGAACCGTAAAGGGATTAACTCCTTACAGTCTGGAGAAGTTCACAAGATTGATCCCCTTAGTTATCTACCTGCCCCACTGGGCCCTTCACAGCTAATATTAACAACTCTCCGACCAATAAACTTTGGTCCCAAGGGGAAGCAGAGACACATGGCTTAAGAGATCAGGGTAGCTGGGCTAATCAGGAGGCACTATTGAAGGAGATAGTCACGTGGTGTGTGGTCTGTTTACCAATATCCAGCTGGCTGTTGTAGAGAGGGCATTGCTCTTAGAGCAGGGACAGGTTAGGGCTTTTTGAACCACACCATAGGAGAAAAGAAGTAACAGGAAAGTGGGCACAGTGGGACCCTGAGGGTGCTGCCCAGAAAAACTGCATATGCCTGTGCTGGGATCTTCTGGTCATTGTAATCTACCCTGTAAAGAAAACTTCAGTGAGGTTTTTTTTTTTTGTTGGCCACATCTGTTTGGTTTAGCTGTCCCCTGCCACTGCGTTGGGGAACTTGGGGTACACAGTGCCTCAGTGTTTAATACAATCTTTTTCACCTGCCAAGGAATTTGGGGGGGGGGCAGCTCTGTTTTAAGTGTGCACACCGTATCTCTCTAAGTTGGGGTCAACTTTACCTCTTTTGTTAAGTACAGCTAAAAAAAATATTTTTCACCTGCCAAGAAATTTTGGGGGCAGCTTTGTTTTACTTAGGAAACAACGTAGGCTTCATTTTTTTTGCTTTTTCCAACATCGCCTCCAACGAATGATTTACGTTTCCCGTTCTGAATTCCTTTTTCTATAAATAAACATCCAGACGGAAATCTTTCCGACCTTACGCATGCGCACAACAAAATTCTCACTCACTTCTGCTACAATGCTTACCTCAATTCCCTTGCGGTTTGTATATTCTTCCCTTTGTGCCCTTAATGCTTACCTCAATTCCATCACGGTTTCTATATTCTTCCCTTTGCGCCCTTAATGCTTACCTCAATTCCATCACGGTTTCTATATTCTTTCCTTTGCGCCCTTAATGCTTACCTCAATTCCATCGCCGTTTCTATATTCTTCCCTTTGCGCCCTTAATGCTTACCTCAACTCCCTCGCGGTTTGTATATTCTTCCCTTTGTGCACCTAATGCTTACCTCAATTCCATTTATTCTTCTTCACTTTGCGATCTTTTATTTTTAGTTCTTCCTACGTTTTCCTGTAACCAACCCTTAATGAATTTTTCTTTTACATAAAATGACACAGAAACAAGTTTTATCTTTTTTTTTTATTATGAACTTTGGTTGTGGAATTCTGTATTTATTTATCAATATTATTTTTTTCATAAAAATGTAAAATATCTTTTAAAACATTTTAAAATCTTAACTTTTTTTTTTTTTTTTTTTTTAACAATAGATCTTTATTGAAAAGAGTAAAGGCGAAAAGACAGATCACACTTATACATTTTGATTACAGCTACTGAGCATTGCAGATACAATATAACACTTGAATTCAACATTACAGCATTTGGCAACTACTCTATGTGCATGGCCTACCCGTCAACTAGAATTCAGTCAAGGATCATGTCTCAACGCCCCGACCCCTCACTTTTTTCCAATGATACCAGGAAAGGGGAAGGGAGGAAGGTGTGTGCTGGAGGGGAATAAAGGTGAGGGGGAGGGTAAAGAAAGGGTGAGAGGGAACAAGAGAAAAATCGAGGCAGGAGGGGGAGGGGAGGTCGGGGAGCAGGCCCCAGGGTGGGGGGGGGGCACGTGCGGCCCTGCAACTCATAATAGCCCCATACTCCCCCCCCGATCCCCCCACGCCCCCCCCCCCCCAAAAAAAAGGGGGGGGAGAAACCCCCCACATCCCCGCCCGCCCGGGGGGGGGAAGGGTCGGGGGGGCCGTGGGGGACCAGGGGGAGGAGGCCCAGGCCTCCACCATCAAGCGGGGAGAGAGAGCCGCCATAGGCGAGGGGACGTAACATCCGGACCAGATCGAACACACCCGGCCAACAACGGCCCCCGAGCGACCCCCAAACACCTCAGGTCTCGTCCCTCAGGGTCCTGCCCGCCGCCGACTCCATGAACAGGGACCACTGCATCCACCGGCATCTATTTTTCTCCTCAGTGCGCTGAAGGAGGGCTGTCAGGTCCTCCATTCGTCTGATGTCTTCCACCCTCCTAATCCAAGAGCTGATGGTTGGCGGGGTAGTCGACTTCCATCTGGCGGGGATACATGCTCTGGCAGCGTTTACCAGGTGGACCGTCAAGGATTTCTTGTATTTGCTTACCGAGGCTTTGGTAGAATGCAGAAGGAGGACCTCCGGGGAGAGAAAATCTTAACATTTTTAACATTTAAAAAACCATATATACAAAGCCATGGCAGGCCCCAGATAATTAATCTTCATCTGTGGTCTCCATCAAAGCTCTGAGCTCCTGTAAATCACCCACCCGCCGAAACACTGTCGCAGTGAGTTGGGCTAATCTTGCCTGGGCGGTGTCTATAAAAAAAAGAGAAGAAAATTATTGTTCTGCAAATACATGTTTCACAGCTGTGGATGGATTGATTATTATGTTTTAATCTAACTCATGAGGCCGTATGTCATTATGCTAAGGGATTTATTAAAGGAAGCAGCCATATGTCATTATGCTAAGGAATTTATTAAAGGAAGAGGCCATATGTCATTATGCTAAGGATTTTTTTTTTTTTTTTTTTAAGGAAGAGGCTCTGGGGCCCTGCCGCTGCTGGGAATGTGAGGCTGTAGAGACATTTAAAATAGGCTCACTTCTAATGTCTGATTCAACAGTAACCAAATGACATACATGTAACCATGACAACAGTAACCAAATGAGATACATATTCATCTATAAAAAGAGATTAAGGGAATCAGCTTTTGTTTAAATAGCATGTACATGTGTGTGAAGGAACCCCACTTAATTTTCCTTAAATTTCTCCTCCCTGTTTTTATTCCAGACTTTAATGGTCCCTTCTAATTCCATCTTCCCCTTAATAATAAGAAGCTGTGCCCCTTGTCAGGAGACAAATGCACACGTCCCTTAGCTATGCGGAAGAGATGTTTGGCAGGGATGTGTGAAAGCTCAGATCAAACCCCCTGGGGTGTTTGATTCCTGCCTTTTGGTCACAAGCTAGGCTGCAGCCAGCATGCCTCCTGCTGTTGTATAACACCCCCAGCTGGGAAGTTGCCAGTGAGGCTACGTCTCAGGAAATCCCCTACTGGGGAGGTGTCAGAACCACAATTAAAAGGACAGAAGCACGGCACCGATAGTTTATGGGCCGTATCGCGGACGCCATGTGTCCTAATGCCAAACCGGTTACAGAACCAGAACCGGCTCCCAAAGCCGCACCGGAGCATAGTAAAAAACAGGCCTAGAAACAAGACAGAGACCGGTAAACGGAGAACTAAGGTTCTGGACTGAATTAAGACCCGGTCCCTGAACTTAACGCGTTCAGGTGCGCCTGGCCGATAGGTTGGTACCCCTCGCAAGGCAGTGTGACCCCCCTGCTCCAAGTTATAGCTCCAAAAAGGGTTTTAGGGCAAAATCCCCCTCTAAAAAATGGGAGGTAACATCCCCTCCCACAATGGGGAGGGGAGATGGATAGCCTGGCAGCATAAATTGGATGGTCAAAAACCAGGCTGGCGTCACTCATCGGAAGGGGGTTGTGCGGCCGGCATATCCAGGGGTGTCCATCACCATCACCATAACCAGAAGCTCTTGACACACCCCCTTGTAAGAGCTCCTCACCACGCTGCATGCTCAAGGTAAACTTTGCTTGTTATTGTCTCTGTGTATTGCATAGCTGTTGTAACCCACCTCAGAACCGCATAGTTATTTAATCTGTAATACTCCATACTTCTTTATAGTTAAATGCTTGTAAACTCTGCCTAGCGTGCTTATAGCCATTAAAACGTATATTTAATTGAGCTGTCTTCTTGCCTTAAACCCGGAATTTGTGTGTCCAAAGGCGGTTTGCCTGGTTACCCTAATAATAAGAGGGTCGGACAAGGTTTTGGGGAACCCGGTGGGCGTGTGCGGCGGTCTCTGGTTAGTAGTGGGACCACGTGACGCCCCGGTTTCCTGACAATTTGGTGGCAGCGGTTTGGGATAAGGCAAATAGTGTAAGTGAGTGTGGGCCCCATACTCTCATACACTAAAGATTACTAGCAGTGGCTTTTCTGTTGCTGGGATCTTAAGATCAGCTCAACGCTAGGAGTATTCTGAGAGTGGTTACAGTAGTTGTGTGATTACAGTGTGCAGTACAGCAGTTGCAGGCATGGCAAGTGGCACCAGGGCCAGAAGCAGGGATGTGGCTGCCGAGGATATACTGGGTGCAGAGGGGCCCAGCCAGGGCTCTCCCAGAAGCCAGTCACCAGCCCTCAGCATCCCAGAGGACCGAGCCCTGCCTGCCAGCCCCCCCAGCCAAGCAAGCTCAGCTGCTCTCCTGCATGCTGCTATGGCAAGTCTCCGGGCGGGAGACCGCGGCTCCTATCAGCTCCTCATGGAGGAACGCCAGGTGCAGGCCGAGATCGAGGAACGCCGTGAACGGGAGCGCGAGGAACGCCGGGCGCAAGCTGAACAGATGCAGGCTGAACGGGAGGAACGCCGGGCGCAAGCTGAACGCGACCACCAGCTCCAAGTTTTGCGACTACAGCTTCAACACCCTCAACCCAGCACATCTACCAGCGGGCCCCCCGAGAACCAGGCCCCAAAGTTGCGTGCAGAGGATTTCCCCATCCTGGACAAAGGCACAGATCTGGACACATTTCTGCTGGCTTTTGAAACCGTTTGCCGTCAATACAATGTGCCGGAGGATCAGTGGGTCAGGTACCTAACCCCCCGCCTTAGGGGTAAAGCCTTGGAAATCTTTGGGTACCTGCCCAGCGAAACCACCCTGAGCTACGAGGGGGTCAAGCAAGCCCTGATCCGACAATATAACCTTACCCCGGAATTTTATCGCAAGAAGCTGCGGGGTCTGCGACGGGGCCCCAGCGATAGCTGGGCTGATCACATGCGGGCGCTACAGAGAGCAATTGAGCAGTGGACCACCGGCTTAGGAGTCACCTCCATCCAGCAGCTGAAGGAGCTGATTGCCATAGAGCAGTTCCTCTGGAATTGCTCTGACGAGCTGCAGCAGTTTCTGCGCGACCGGAAGCCAGAGGGGGCCTCAGCAACGGCCGCCCTTGCAGATGAGTACAGTCACAACAGAGCCCAGGAGCCCCGGAAACCTGCCAGCTGGAAAGTGGGTAAGCCGCCGCTGGCATCTGTTGTACGTGCCCCTCAGCCCAGGACCCCTGCCCCCACCCCCTTTTCCAGGCAAGGGGGACCCCCACTGTGCCACCACTGCAACCAACCAGGACACTTCAGGACCGACTGCCCCCAGCGCCAGCGGGGTGCAGCCCAGCGCCCCTCCACTGTGTTATGTGTTGGTGAGGGGGCAGGGCGATATCGGGACAACATACAGCCCGTCACTGTAGGCCAGGCTGTGGCCATGGGACGTGCTGAGATGACCCTGGTGCGACCAGAGTTGGTGTCTCCACAGGATTTGGTGCTCGGGAAGACCCTTATGGTCTCCGGCATTGGAGGAACTGAACCAGCATTGCCTGTTGCCAAAGTTTGTTTGGACTGGGGTGCTGGACAGGGTGTGCGGGAGTTGGGGGTGTCACCGAATATCCCTGCCAGTGTTTTGCTAGGGACAGACTTGGGGCGGCTAGTGTCTCACTATGTGGCCACTGAACCCCCAATGTCTGGTCCCCTAGACAGTAATGTAATGCATGAGACAATGTGTGCGGTCGAGAGTAATGGTTATAACCTGCCTGCTACAGGGAATGTGGGGGTGGGTGAAGTGGGGTGTCCTTCTTCCCTCGGGAAAGAGGAGGGCGACCCAGTCGGTTGCAATCTCTTGTCCCCAGAGATCAACCCGACCGCAAGGGGCCAGGGACAAGCAAGGGGGGTGGTAGGACCTGCAGATGAGGGAGGGGCTGTCCCAGGAGATGTGGGGCCCCTAGCTGAGTCCACAGTGCAGGATGACTTCACTCCCGGGGTATTAAGGGCCCAGGCCGGCCAGTCTGGTCTGGCGACTTGGTTGGAAGCCAAAGGGGGACTAGCGCTACCAGCGGCCGCCGTGGCTGTGGCCGCTGTCACCCGCAGTGGGGGCGCTAGGGGCCCAGGGGCACCTCAGGGGCCTGACGGTGTGCTCCCTTCCAACCAAGTGGCTGCCAGGACAGATGGAGGTCAGGTGACAGATTCGGAGGAGCGGTCTGAGGACATGACCGTCTCTTCAGTACTGGCCACGTCCAGCCAGGGGTTTCAGGCGGCTTTGGAAGCCGATGACAGCCTGAATGCTCTCAAGGAACAGGCGCCTCAGCCTCTCTCGGGCTCAGACAAAGAACGAGTTGTCTGGGACCAAGGACGGCTGTACCGCATGACGGTCTCGCAGGGTTCACCAGAGGAGTGGCCTAGGGACCGACAGATGGTGGTCCCCTACCCCTTCCGGGCGGAGTTGTTGCGGGTTGCGCACGAGATTCCGATGGCGGGACACTTGGGGGTCACCAAGACCAGAGCCAGACTAGCCCAGCACTTCTACTGGCCAAAAATGGGGGCCGATGTGGCCGCCTACTGCCGTTCGTGTGAGGTCTGTCAGAAGGTGGGGAAGGCCGGGCCTCGCCCCAAAGCACCGCTGGTACCTCTGCCAATTATAGAGGAGCCTTTCAGGAGGGTAGCTGTGGATTTGATCGGACCCCTGTCCATCCCCAGCAGCTCCGGGAAACGCTTCATACTAACGGTAGTAGATTATGCCACATGGTACCCGGAGGCAGTGGCCTTATCATCCATTCGGGCCGACAAGGTGGCCACTGCCTTACTGGAAATATTTTCTCGGGTAGGCTTCCCCCAGGAAATGCTCACCGATCGGGGAACCCAGTTCATGTCACAGCTGATGGAGTCTCTCTGTAAGCAGATCCAGGTGCAACATCTGGTGACCAGCCCGTACCACCCACAGACCAATGGTCTCTGTGAACGGTTCAACGGCACTCTGAAGCAGATGCTTAAGATGTTGGTTGATGCCCACGGGCGCGACTGGGAGCGGTATCTCCCTCACCTACTGTTTGCCTACAGGGAGGTCCCACAGGCCTCAACCGGGTTCTCCCCCTTCGAGCTCCTGTACGGACGACGTGTGCGGGGACCCCTGGCCCTGGTGAAGGAGGCTTGGGAGGGGGATCTGGCCCCCCCCCAAGGTGTCAGTCATCGAGTATGCGATACGCTTCCGGGACAAGATGCAGGCCTTGGCGCAGCTGGTGCACGACAACATGGTACAGGCCCAGGCCGAGCAGAAGAGGTGGTACGACCAGAACACCTGTGATCGGACCTACCAGGTGGGCCAAAAGGTGTGGGTGCTGGTCCCGGTACCCCAGGATAAGCTTCAGGCGGCCTGGGAAGGTCCCTATCTCGTGCACCAGCAGCTCAATGCCGTAACTTACCTAGTCACCCTAGACCCTGCCCGAGGACGGCGGAAGGCCTTCCACGTGAACATGATGAAGGCACATCATGAGCGGGAAGCGTGTGTTCTCCCGATCTGCAATCTGCCAGAGGAGGGGGAAGCTGAAACCCTCCTGGATATGCTGGCCCAGGTCAAGGAGGGGGGGACCCTTGAGGATGCCCAGATTGGTCCCCAACTGACAGCCGACCAACGGGCCCAGCTCTGGGCCACCCTGCACCCCTTCCGAGACTTGTTCGACAGCAAGCTCGGACGAACTAAGCTAGCCGTCCACCATGTGGACACCGGGACTCACCCTCCGATCCGACGGGCGTCCTACCGTGTCTCCCTGGAGGTCCAGCAGCAAATGCGTCAAGAGATTGACGAGATGTTGCAGCTAGGGGTCATCCAAGCATCCAGCAGTGCTTGGGCCTCCCCGGTGGTCCTTGTCCCCAAGAAGGACCGGACCCTCCGGTTCTGCGTGGACTACCGGGGACTCAATGCTGTCATGGTTGCTGATGCATACCCCATGCCGCGCATCGATGACCTCCTGGACCAGCTGGCCGGGGCGAGGTACCTGACCATCATGGACCTGAGCCGGGGATACTGGCAGATTCCGCTGTCCCCCGAGGCTAGGGAGCGGTCGGCCTTCATTACCCCATTTGGACTATACGAATCCACCGTCATGCCGTTTGGCATGAGAAATGCCCCTGCCACTTTCCAGCGGATGGTCAACACCTTGCTCCAGGGACTAGAGGGGTACGCAGCTGCGTACCTGGATGACATTGCAGTCTTCAGTCCCACATGGGAGGAACACCTAGAGCACCTCTCGCAGGTGCTCGGGCGGGTCCGGCGAGCAGGTTTGACCATCAAGCCAGGAAAGTGCCAGTTGGGCATGGGCGAGGTCCAGTACCTAGGGCATAGGGTAGGAGGGGGGACCCTGAAACCTGAACCGGGGAAGGTGGAGGCAATCGCCTCCTGGCCAACCCCTAGGACCAAAACCCAGGTGCAGTCCTTTTTGGGCACCGCTGGATACTATAGGAGGTTCGTTCCCCACTATAGTACCCTGGCCAAGCCTTTGACGGACCTCACCAGGAAAAAGCTGCCCTCTGCGGTAAATTGGACCCGTGACTGCGAGACAGCCTTCCAGGCACTGAAAGATGCCCTCTGCAGCTCTCCCATACTCCAAGCGGCCGACTTTGCGCGGCCGTTTATAGTGCAAACGGATGCCAGTGATTTTGGCCTCGGCGCCGTGCTGAGCCAGGTCGACCCGACGGGTCAGGAGCACCCCATCTTGTACTTGAGCCGCAAGCTCCTACCCAGGGAAGTGGCATATTCAGTCATGGAGAAGGAGTGTCTCGCCATTGTATGGTCACTGCAGCGGCTGCAGCCATATTTGTATGGTCGCCACTTCATTGTGGAGACCGATCATAACCCCCTCCGCTGGCTACACATGGTTTCTGGAACCAATGGGAGAGTGTTGTGGTGGAGCCTGGCTCTCCAACAGTACCAATTTGACATCCGCCACAGAAAGGGCCGAGACCATGGAAATGCAGATGGCCTATCCCGGCAGGGGGAGGTAGCCAGTGGGTGCATGGGTCAGCACCGACAGGTTCTGGCCCCTAGCACCCTCTAAAGAAGGGAGATGTGAAGGAACCCCACTTAATTTTCCTTAAATTTCTCCTCCCTGTTTTTATTCCAGACTTTAATGGTCCCTTCTAATTCCATCTTCCTCTTAATAATAAGAAGCTGTGCCCCTTGTCAGGAGACAAATGCACACGTCCCTTAGCTATGCGGAAGAGATGTTTGGCAGGGATGTGTGAAAGCTCAGATCAAACCCCCTGGGGTGTTTGATTCCTGCCTTTTGGTCACAAGCTAGGATGCAGCCAGCATGCCTCCTGCTGTTGTATAACACCCCCAGCTGGGAAGTTGCCAGTGAGGCTACGTCTCAGGAAATCCCCTACTGGGGAGGTGTCAGAACCACAATTAAAAGGACAGAAGCACGGTACCGATAGTTTATGGGCCGTATCGCGGACAACATGTGTCCTAATGCCAAACCGGTTACAGAACCAGAACCGGCTCCCAAAGCCGCACCGGAGCTTAGTATAAAACAGGCCTAGAAACAAGACAGAGACCGGTAAACGGAGAACTAAGGTTCTGGACTGAATTAAGACCCGGTCCCTGGACTTAACGCGTTCAGGTGCGCCTGGCCGATAGGTTGGTACCCCTCGCAAGGCAGTGTGACCCCCCTGCTCCAAGTTATAGCTCCAAAAAGGGTTTTAGGGCAAAATCCCCCTCTAAAAAATGGGAGGTAACATTCCCTCCCACAATGGGGAGGGGAGATGGATAGCCTGGCAGCATAAATTGGATGGTCAAAAACCAGGCTGGCGTCACTCATCGGAAGGGGGTTGTGCGGCCGGCATATCCAGGGGTGTCCATCACCATCACCATAACCAGAAGCTCTTGACACACCCCCTTGTAAGAGCTCCTCACCACGCTGCATGCTCAAGGTAAACTTTGCTTGTTATTGTCTCTGTGTATTGCATAGCTGTTGTAACCCACCTCAGAACCGCATAGTTATTTAATCTGTAATACTCCATACTTCTTTATAGTTAAATGCTTGTAAACTCTGCCTAGCGTGCTTATAGCCATTAAAACGTATATTTAATTGAGCTGTCTTCTTGCCTTAAACCCGGAATTTGTGTGTCCAAAGGCGGTTTGCCTGGTTACCCTAATAATAAGAGGGTCGGACAAGGTTTTGGGGAACCCGGTGGGCGTGTGCGGTGGTCTCTGGTTAGTAGTGGGACCACGTGACGCCCCGGTTTCCTGACAGTGTGGGGGGTTACATTCAGAGTCACATACCGGAGGGTAATGCCTGAGTCGTTTCGTAAGACTGCCTGCCCATGCGGTGAGGCCCCTCCTCTTTTGATAGGTCCAGGGGCTGGTCTGACGCAGCTACAGAGGAGGGGTAGGAACTTGGCCCTGGAGATCCACCACCTTCACTTGCTGCTGCAGATTCATGCCGCACTGGCCGGACTGCGCGCCTCCGGGTGGGTCTTATGCGCTACTCCATTTCAGACACTAGAAAAGAAAAGCATTTCTAATGAAAGGCCTACCTTCTGTGTTTGTTACATCTAGCATGCAATCGGTATGTACTTACTTGGGAAATGGGTCGCAAAAAATCGCCGCACCCAGGGCATGTGCAGTCGCTTCAGGTACGACCATTGCTGCATGATCTGCGTATAAGTGAAGGTGGTGTCTGTGTCCTGCTGAATCCTGGCCACGATCTCCAGGGCCAGATTCCTCTTCTCAAAGGCGTTGGGCAGGTAGTTGTACCTGCGCTCCATCATAGTCTAAAAAACACAAAAATCTAAATAGTTGTTAGATCAAACAGCATACAAATATCATTATAAATTAGATCAGTTGACTAAATGACATTCCCCAACACATTTCTAGCCTTAACCTATCCTGCTAGATGCAAGTGAGTTGGTTCGCACATGTGCGCACTAATTTCTGTTTGGCGCGGAGTTTAAATCACTTTTAAAAACAACTGTTTCTTCCTGCGCTTCCTTAAGGCCTATGCATGCATTTAGATGTCAAAACAACGTCCTTACAATATGCTTCCGAGCATAATGAGATCTTGTTGTTGGCGGGTGAAGATCACGGGTGCCATCTTTCTTCTTGTCCGCAGCAGATAGGTAGTGCCCCATCGGTTTCCGGGATCTGCACGGCCGGACGCACGTGTACATGAACTCGTAAGCATCATACCCAGTCATTTGTATTTAAAGGGTAATAGACACACAGCTCATTCTCTTTGTGATTGTCATTAGGGATGAGCGAATCGATCCGGACGAACCCGGATTCGATCCGAATTTCAGGAAAAATTCGATTCGGATCGAATCCGAATTTCCCCGCGATTCGATCACTCGAAGTTTTCCTTTAACATCCATTCATTTACATTACAGGCATTCTAAGATGGCGGGCGGGACATGTCTGGACATGTATCCCGCGCCAGTGCAAGCTGGGGCAGTCACATGCAGCCTATCAGCAGCCAGCAAGCCCGGTGACGTCACACAGCGGTATTTAACGGCGGCCATCTTGCTTTTCCTCATTTCTCTATTGCATTCGTGACAGACAGACAGAACGCTGTGTAGCTGAGGCAGTTAGACAGGCTGGAGACAGGGACAGACAGGGACAGGCTGGAGACAGGCAGGAGACAGGCAGGAGACAGACAGGAGACAGACAGAAAGCCAGGGAAAGGTAGGAAAAACGGAGCTGGCTGACAGGGAGATTTTTTTTTTTTCATCCAGCCTTTGTTAGCGTTTTCAGGCTGCTTATAGTAACTAACTGTGCATATATACTGAACTGATCTTAAGTCTGCTGTGAGGCATCCCATTCTGTGACTAAAGCAGCCTCTGTTTAAGACCATATAAGCATTTGCTCTTATCATATTTGAAATTAGGCCTGATAAAGACACTTTTGCTGGCCAAAGCACTACTGTACCCTGCCAGCTCGATTCCTGCCCGGGGCATCCCATTCTGTGACTAAAGCAGCCTCTGTTTAAGACCATATAAGCATTTGCTCTTATCATATTTGAAATTAGGCCTGATAAAGACACTTTTGCTGGCCAAAGCACTACTGTACCCTGCCAGCTCGATTCCTGCCCGGGGCATCCCATTCTGTGACTACAGCAGCCTCTGTTTAAGACCATATAAGCATTTGCTCTTATCATATTTGAAATTAGGCCTGATAAAGACACTTTTGCTGGCCAAAGCACTACTGTACCCTGCCAGCTCGATTCCTGCCCGGGGCATCCCATTCTGTGACTAAAGCAGCCTCTGTTTAAGACCATATAAGCATTTGCTCTTATCATATTTGAAATTAGCCTGATAAAGACACTTTTGCTGGCCAAAGCACTACTGTACCCTGCCAGCTCGATTCCTGCCCGGGGCATCCCATTCTGTGACTAAAGCAGCCTCTGTTTAAGACCATATAAGCATTTGCTCTTATCATATTTGAAATTAGGCCTGATAAAGACACTTTTGCTGGCCAAAGCACTACTGTACCCTGCCAGCTCGATTCCTGCCCGGGGCATCCCATTCTGTGACTAAAGCAGCCTCTGTTTAAGACCATATAAGCATTTGCTCTTATCATATTTGAAATTAGGCCTGATAAAGACACTTTTGCTGGCCAAAGCACTACTGTACCCTGCCAGCTCGATTCCTGCCCGGGGCATCCCATTCTGTGACTACAGCAGCCTCTGTTTAAGACCATATAAGCATTTGCTCTTATCATATTTGAAATTAGGCCTGATAAAGACACTTTTGCTGGCCAAAGCACTACTGTACCCTGCCAGCTCGATTCCTGCCCGGGGCATCCCATTCTGTGACTAAAGCAGCCTCTGTTTAAGACCATATAAGCATTTGCTCTTATCATATTTGAAATTAGGCCTGATAAAGACACTTTTGCTGGCCAAAGCACTACTGTACCCTGCCAGCTCGATTCCTGCCCGGGGCATCCCATTCTGTGACTAAAGCAGCCTCTGTTTAAGACCATATAAGCATTTGCTCTTATCATATTTGAAATTAGCCTGATAAAGACACTTTTGCTGGCCAAAGCACTACTGTACCCTGCCAGCTCGATTCCTGCCCGGGGCATCCCATTCTGTGACTAAAGCAGCCTCTGTTTAAGACCATATAAGCATTTGCTCTTATCATATTTGAAATTAGGCCTGATAAAGACACTTTTGCTGGCCAAAGCACTACTGTACCCTGCCAGCTCGATTCCTGCCCGGGGCATCCCATTCTGTGACTACAGCAGCCTCTGTTTAAGACCATATAAGCATTTGCTCTTATCATATTTGAAATTAGGCCTGATAAAGACACTTTTGCTGGCCAAAGCACTACTGTACCCTGCCAGCTCGATTCCTGCCCGGGGCATCCCATTCTGTGACTAAAGCAGCCTCTGTTTAAGACCATATAAGCATTTGCTCTTATCATATTTGAAATTAGGCCTGATAAAGACACTTTTGCTGGCCAAAGCACTACTGTACCCTGCCAGCTCGATTCCTGCCCGGGGCATCCCATTCTGTGACTAAAGCAGCCTCTGTTTAAGACCATATAAGCATTTGCTCTTATCATATTTGAAATTAGCCTGATAAAGACACTTTTGCTGGCCAAAGCACTACTGTACCCTGCCAGCTCGATTCCTGCCCGGGGCATCCCATTCTGTGACTAAAGCAGCCTCTGTTTAAGACCATATAAGCATTTGCTCTTATCATATTTGAAATTAGGCCTGATAAAGACACTTTTGCTGGCCAAAGCACTACTGTACCCTGCCAGCTCGATTCCTGCCCGGGGCATCCCATTCTGTGACTACAGCAGCCTCTGTTTAAGACCATATAAGCATTTGCTCTTATCATATTTGAAATTAGGCCTGATAAAGACACTTTTGCTGGCCAAAGCACTACTGTACCCTGCCAGCTCGATTCCTGCCCGGGGCATCCCATTCTGTGACTAAAGCAGCCTCTGTTTAAGACCATATAAGCATTTGCTCTTATCATATTTGAAATTAGCCTGATAAAGACACTTTTGCTGGCCAAAGCACTACTGTACCCTGCCAGCTCGATTCCTGCCCGGGGCATCCCATTCTGTGACTAAAGCAGCCTCTGTTTAAGACCATATAAGCATTTGCTCTTATCATATTTGAAATTAGGCCTGATAAAGACACTTTTGCTGGCCAAAGCACTACTGTACCCTGCCAGCTCGATTCCTGCCCGGGGCATCCCATTCTGTGACTAAAGCAGCCTCTGTTTAAGACCATATAAGCATTTGCTCTTATCATATTTGAAATTAGGCCTGATAAAGACACTTTTGCTGGCCAAAGCACTACTGTACCCTGCCAGCTCGATTCCTGCCCGGGGCATCCCATTCTGTGACTACAGCAGCCTCTGTTTAAGACCATATAAGCATTTGCTCTTATCATATTTGAAATTAGGCCTGATAAAGACACTTTTGCTGGCCAAAGCACTACTGTACCCTGCCAGCTCGATTCCTGCCCGGGGCATCCCATTCTGTGACTAAAGCAGCCTCTGTTTAAGACCATATAAGCATTTGCTCTTATCATATTTGAAATTAGGCCTGATAAAGACACTTTTGCTGGCCAAAGCACTACTGTACCCTGCCAGCTCGATTCCTGCCCGGGGCATCCCATTCTGTGACTAAAGCAGCCTCTGTTTAAGACCATATAAGCATTTGCTCTTATCATATTTGAAATTAGCCTGATAAAGACACTTTTGCTGGCCAAAGCACTACTGTACCCTGCCAGCTCGATTCCTGCCCGGGGCATCCCATTCTGTGACTAAAGCAGCCTCTGTTTAAGACCATATAAGCATTTGCTCTTATCATATTTGAAATTAGGCCTGATAAAGACACTTTTGCTGGCCAAAGCACTACTGTACCCTGCCAGCTCGATTCCTGCCCGGGGCATCCCATTCTGTGACTACAGCAGCCTCTGTTTAAGACCATATAAGCATTTGCTCTTATCATATTTGAAATTAGGCCTGATAAAGACACTTTTGCTGGCCAAAGCACTACTGTACCCTGCCAGCTCGATTCCTGCCCGGGGCATCCCATTCTGTGACTAAAGCAGCCTCTGTTTAAGACCATATAAGCATTTGCTCTTATCATATTTGAAATTAGCCTGATAAAGACACTTTTGCTGGCCAAAGCACTACTGTACCCTGCCAGCTCGATTCCTGCCCGGGGCATCCCATTCTGTGACTAAAGCAGCCTCTGTTTAAGACCATATAAGCATTTGCTCTTATCATATTTGAAATTAGGCCTGATAAAGACACTTTTGCTGGCCAAAGCACTACTGTACCCTGCCAGCTCGATTCCTGCCCGGGGCATCCCATTCTGTGACTACAGCAGCCTCTGTTTAAGACCATATAAGCATTTGCTCTTATCATATTTGAAATTAGGCCTGATAAAGACACTTTTGCTGGCCAAAGCACTACTGTACCCTGCCAGCTCGATTCCTGCCCGGGGCATCCCATTCTGTGACTAAAGCAGCCTCTGTTTAAGACCATATAAGCATTTGCTCTTATCATATTTGAAATTAGGCCTGATAAAGACACTTTTGCTGGCCAAAGCACTACTGTACCCTGCCAGCTCGATTCCTGCCCGGGGCATCCCATTCTGTGACTAAAGCAGCCTCTGTTTAAGACCATATAAGCATTTGCTCTTATCATATTTGAAATTAGCCTGATAAAGACACTTTTGCTGGCCAAAGCACTACTGTACCCTGCCAGCTCGATTCCTGCCCGGGGCATCCCATTCTGTGACTAAAGCAGCCTCTGTTTAAGACCATATAAGCATTTGCTCTTATCATATTTGAAATTAGGCCTGATAAAGACACTTTTGCTGGCCAAAGCACTACTGTACCCTGCCAGCTCGATTCCTGCCCGGGGCATCCCATTCTGTGACTACAGCAGCCTCTGTTTAAGACCATATAAGCATTTGCTCTTATCATATTTGAAATTAGGCCTGATAAAGACACTTTTGCTGGCCAAAGCACTACTGTACCCTGCCAGCTCGATTCCTGCCCGGGGCATCCCATTCTGTGACTAAAGCAGCCTCTGTTTAAGACCATATAAGCATTTGCTCTTATCATATTTGAAATTAGGCCTGATAAAGACACTTTTGCTGGCCAAAGCACTACTGTACCCTGCCAGCTCGATTCCTGCCCGGGGCATCCCATTCTGTGACTAAAGCAGCCTCTGTTTAAGACCATATAAGCATTTGCTCTTATCATATTTGAAATTAGGCCTGATAAAGACACTTTTGCTGGCCAAAGCACTACTGTACCCTGCCAGCTCGATTCCTGCCCGGGGCATCCCATTCTGTGACTACAGCAGCCTCTGTTTAAGACCATATAAGCATTTGCTCTTATCATATTTGAAATTAGGCCTGATAAAGACACTTTTGCTGGCCAAAGCACTACTGTACCCTGCCAGCTCGATTCCTGCCCGGGGCATCCCATTCTGTGACTAAAGCAGCCTCTGTTTAAGACCATATAAGCATTTGCTCTTATCATATTTGAAATTAGCCTGATAAAGACACTTTTGCTGGCCAAAGCACTACTGTACCCTGCCAGCTCGATTCCTGCCCGGGGCATCCCATTCTGTGACTAAAGCAGCCTCTGTTTAAGACCATATAAGCATTTGCTCTTATCATATTTGAAATTAGGCCTGATAAAGACACTTTTGCTGGCCAAAGCACTACTGTACCCTGCCAGCTCGATTCCTGCCCGGGGCATCCCATTCTGTGACTACAGCAGCCTCTGTTTAAGACCATATAAGCATTTGCTCTTATCATATTTGAAATTAGGCCTGATAAAGACACTTTTGCTGGCCAAAGCACTACTGTACCCTGCCAGCTCGATTCCTGCCCGGGGCATCCCATTCTGTGACTAAAGCAGCCTCTGTTTAAGACCATATAAGCATTTGCTCTTATCATATTTGAAATTAGGCCTGATAAAGACACTTTTGCTGGCCAAAGCACTACTGTACCCTGCCAGCTCGATTCCTGCCCGGGGCATCCCATTCTGTGACTAAAGCAGCCTCTGTTTAAGACCATATAAGCATTTGCTCTTATCATATTTGAAATTAGGCCTGATAAAGACACTTTTGCTGGCCAAAGCACTACTGTACCCTGCCAGCTCGATTCCTGCCCGGGGCATCCCATTCTGTGACTACAGCAGCCTCTGTTTAAGACCATATAAGCATTTGCTCTTATCATATTTGAAATTAGGCCTGATAAAGACACTTTTGCTGGCCAAAGCACTACTGTACCCTGCCAGCTCGATTCCTGCCCGGGGCATCCCATTCTGTGACTAAAGCAGCCTCTGTTTAAGACCATATAAGCATTTGCTCTTATCATATTTGAAATTAGCCTGATAAAGACACTTTTGCTGGCCAAAGCACTACTGTACCCTGCCAGCTCGATTCCTGCCCGGGGCATCCCATTCTGTGACTAAAGCAGCCTCTGTTTAAGACCATATAAGCATTTGCTCTTATCATATTTGAAATTAGGCCTGATAAAGACACTTTTGCTGGCCAAAGCACTACTGTACCCTGCCAGCTCGATTCCTGCCCGGGGCATCCCATTCTGTGACTAAAGCAGCCTCTGTTTAAGACCATATAAGCATTTGCTCTTATTATATTTATATTATAAGACACTTTTGCTGGGCATAGGCTTACTGCTGCCTGCCAGGTGCACTTCTGTTGAGGCATCCCATTCTGTAACATAGCATACCCCTCTTTATTTACACTAAGCAGCTCTCTTATTTACACTAAGCAGGCCTGTTGGAGGCTGAGTGTTACTGCTCACTTTTGGTGTGCATTATATTCTGTTTCATATAGACCCACCGCTGCCCGGGGTTTTTTTAAATATCACCTACTACCACGCCAGTTAGACTATGTCGGGCAGACAAGTGCCTGGAAGTGAAAAGAGGAGTGGCAGAGGCCAAGATTCCGCAGGCAGAGCTCGCATCAGACTGGGGGCCAGTAGCAGCAGGAGTCACGCTGAGAGACCTAATCTGCCAGTATCTGCTAGCGGTCGGGTCTCCACCAGTAACGCATCTGCCGTGGTAGATTGGTTGACGCGCTCATCAACAACATCATCACAACTTACGTCTGAGACCCCCAGTCTAGGGTCGGTAGGTTCCTCTGACACAACCCTGAGTTGGCATGCCCCGAGAGCAGTCCCTGTCCTCCCATTGCCTCTGGCCTACGCCGTTCCCTCCCCCAGCGACGTATCCTATGCTTTGGGTTCAGCTCCACTCTTTAGTGAGGAGGACCATCAGATAGAGGACAGTCAGCAGCTACTGCCCAGCCAAGAAATGGAGGTGGCTTCTTTAGCTAGGCAGACAAATAGTGATGTGGACAGTGTCGTGGGTGCTGCGAGCGTTCCAGCTCCTGCGCCAGACACTGTTGACGAATCCACGAACATCAGTGACGTACAGCCACAACCCGGTGATGATGATGATGATGACGATGAAGCCGATCGCACTTGGGAGCCGGGTGATGAAGGGGCTTCATCGTCATCATCAGGAGAAGAGGGGTGCAGGTTGCCCCGGAGTCAGCAGCTGAGGCAGCAAGGTGGTAGCAGTCAGCATGGGGGCACAATTCCAAAGGCTGGAGCCGGCCGGGGCCGGGGCCGGGGTAGAGCACCTGCTGTGCGGCAGTCTACCTTATCGGGAGGTAGTGGAGCAGGGGTTCCTGGAGTTGGCAACAGCAGCAGTGAATCAGTGAGGCCAGGGGGTGGGAAAAGTAGCTACTCGGCAGTGTGGCAGTTTTTCCTGAGGCATCCGCAGGAGGGTAACATGGCCACATGCAAGATATGTAGGCAAAAGGTGAAGCGTGGCCAGGGTCCAAATGTTGGCACCACGGCCCTGCGTCAACATATGATGCGTCACCATAAAACGACCTGGGAGAACCGAGGCTCCCAAGGGGTGGTCCAGTCTGCTTCCTCACCAAGTGAGCTCCCAATTTCTGCCAGCCAAGGCTCCAGCACCTCAGCCGAAGGCAGCTGTGCGTCATACCCATCCTCTGTCGCTCCTGCTCCTCCTCCTCCAAGTCATGCATCCCGCCAGCAATCCATCAGCGAAGCCATGTCCAAGAGACAGCAGTATGCGCCCACTCATCCTACGGCGCAGAAGCTGAATGTGCTCCTGTCCAAGTTGCTGGTGCTGCAGTCGCTCCCTTTTCAGGTGGTGGAATCTGCACCTTTCAGAGAACTGATGGCTTGTGCCGAGCCGAGGTGGAGAGTCCCAAGCCGTCATTTCTTTGCCAAGAAGGCAGTACCAGCGCTGCACACTTTTGTTGAACAGAAGGTGGGCCAGTCCTTGAGCCTGTCGGTGTGTAGCAAAATACATGGCAGCGCCGACATCTGGAGCTGTAACTACGGTCAGGGGCAGTACATGTCGTTTACGGCCCACTGGGTGAATGTGGTCCCTTTGCAGCAGCAACTTGGACAGGTCACGCCGCTTCGGCCTCCGCGCTCTCTGCCCATTGGGCCTGTGACACCGTGCGACTCGGCCTCCTCATCCTCCGCCATCTCCTCACCCTCCACTGTAGGCTCAAGTCTCAGTGCCCCTCCAGTCTACCATGTGTGCAGGGCACGGAGGTGTCACGCAGTGCTTCACATGGTTTGTCTTGGCGAACGGAGTCACACAGGGGAGGAACTGCTTAAATGTATTCATCAGGAAATCCAAACATGGCTTACTCCGAGAAAACTTAAAATGGGAATCATGGTTACCGACAATGGGAAGAACATTTTGTCTGCGCTGCGCCAAGGAAGCCTGACCCATGCCCCCTGCATGGCTCACGTCTTCAATCTGGTTGTCAAGCGGTTTCTGAAGTGTTCCCCCCATCTGCAGGACATCCTAACAACTTCACGGAAACTTTGCATGCACTTCAGCCACTCCTACACTGCCAAACACACCCTTCTTGAGCTACAGCGTCAGAATGGTATCCCCCAACATAGTCTGATTTGCGATGTTTCCACCCGTTGGAATTCCACCCTTCACATGTTGGACCGATTATATGAACAGAGAAAAGCCATCACGGATTTCCTGATGATCCAAGCAGATAGGGGGACTCCCCTGTGTAACTTCAATGTCAACCAGTGGCAGCTCATACGTGACACCTGCCGTTTGCTCAGGCCCTTTGAGGAAGCCACTTTATTTGTCAGTCGGCAGGATTACGGGATGAACGACGTGATTCCACTGCTTCATGTACTACAGCACATGTTGGAAACCATGGCTGGTCAGGGCACTGGAGACATGGCGTTTACATCTTACGGCCACATGAACCCCCTTGGAGCTGAACTGGAGGAGGAGGAGGAGGAAGAGGAGGAGGAGGAGTTGCCCAGCGAAACACAGTTTAGGCTTGGCGAAATGGCTGGTTTATCTAGTCAGCGGACAGGAGAGGAGGAGCAGGAGCAGCCAGAGGAGCTAGAGGTTTTTGAGGAAGGAGAGACAGAGGACCCGGGCACACCGTGGCAGTATGCAGTGGAGATGGAGACAGGTAGTCCATCCGAGTCACTTGCGCAAATGGCACGAAGCATGCTCACGTGCTTGCGTAGTGACCCCAGAATTGTTTCCATCTGTCGGCGGGATGACTTCTGGCTGTCCACCTTATTGGACCCTCGCTTCCGGCACAAAATGGGGGCATTTTTTAAACCCACCGAGAGGGAGGACAAACTCAACTACTACAAAGACATTCTACGTAGGCAGTTGGCCGATGCCTATCTGCGCCATGGTCCATACTCTCGCAGGTCTGACTCGAGGGGACCTCTGCGCTCACCTTCCACTGCCATGGCCGCTGGGGGGGTTGGCAGCAGCAGCAGCAGAAGCTCCATCAGCAGCAGCAGCCTCAGTCTTCAGTCGCTAATGAGTAGCTTTCTACACCCGCATAGTGAGGCTACTCATGAGCAGCAGGAAGACCTGGAGCAGGACCTGAACCAGCAGGTCATGTCATACTTTGACATGACCATGCCAACACACCTTGAGGATCCGCTGGACTTCTGGGCAGCCAAACTTGATTTGTGGCCGCAACTAGCAGAGTTTGCCCTGGAAAAGCTGTCCTGCCCGGCAAGTAGCGTGCCATCTGAGCGGGTGTTTAGTGCGGCGGGGGCCATAGTTACGGCGAGGAGAACTCGTCTGTCAACTAAAAATGTGGAGAGACTCACCTTTGTCAAAATGAATCAGGGATGGATCAGCCAGGATTTCCACCCACCAATGCCTGATGCATGCGACTAGATTCAGCATGGTGCCACGTTTTACACTTTCCAAATGGTGCAAAACATATTTATGTCTTTAGGCCATTTTTTGGGCTCCTGCTGCTGCTACTGTCAACTCCTGCCAACTCCAGGGTGTGATTCATCCAATTTTTGGGCTCCTGAAGCCAACTCCAGTGTATATTTGGGCTCCTGCTGCTGCTACTGTCAACTCCTGCCAACTCCAGGGTGTGATTCATCCAATTTTTGGGCTCCTGAAGCCAACTCCAGTGTATATTTGGGCTCCTGCTGCTGCTGCTGCCAACTTCTGCCAACTCCAGGGTGTGATTCATCCAATTTTTGGGCTCCTGAAGCCAACTCCAGTGTATATTTGGGCTCCTGCTGCTGCTGCTGCCAACTTCTGCCAACTCCAGGGTGTGATTCATCCAATTTTTGGGCTCCTGAAGCCAACTCCAGTGTATATTTGGGCTCCTGCTGCTGCTGCTGCCAACTCCTGCCAACTCCAGGGTGTGATTCATCCAATTTTTGGGCTCCTGAAGCCAACTCCAGTGTATATTTGGGCTCCTGCTGCTGCTACTGTCAACTCCTGCCAACTCCAGGGTGTGATTCATCCAATTTTTGGGCTCCTGAAGCCAACTCCAGTGTATATTTGGGCTCCTGCTGCTGCTGCTGCCAACTTCTGCCAACTCCAGGGTGTGATTCATCCAATTTTTGGGCTCCTGAAGCCAACTCCAGTGTATATTTGGGCTCCTGCTGCTGCTGCTGCCAACTTCTGCCAACTCCAGGGTGTGATTCATCCAATTTTTGGGCTCCTGAAGCCAACTCCAGTGTATATTTGGGCTCCTGCTGCTGCTACTGTCAACTCCTGCCAACTCCAGGGTGTGATTCATCCAATTTTTGGGCTCCTGAAGCCAACTCCAGTGTATATTTGGGCTCCTGCTGCTGCTGCTGCCAACTTCTGCCAACTCCAGGGTGTGATTCATCCAATTTTTGGGCTCCTGAAGCCAACTCCAGTGTATATTTGGGCTCCTGCTGCTGCTGCTGCCAACTTCTGCCAACTCCAGGGTGTGATTCATCCAATTTTTGGGCTCCTGAAGCCAACTCCAGTGTATATTTGGGCTCCTGCTGCTGCTGCTGCCAACTCCTGCCAACTCCAGGGTGTGATTCATCCAATTTTTGGGCTCCTGAAGCCAACTCCAGTGTATATTTGGGCTCCTGCTGCTGCTACTGTCAACTCCTGCCAACTCCAGGGTGTGATTCATCCAATTTTTGGGCTCCTGAAGCCAACTCCAGTGTATATTTGGGCTCCTGCTGCTGCTGCTGCCAACTTCTGCCAACTCCAGGGTGTGATTCATCCAATTTTTGGGCTCCTGAAGCCAACTCCAGTGTATATTTGGGCTCCTGCTGCTGCTGCTGCCAACTTCTGCCAACTCCAGGGTGTGATTCATCCAATTTTTGGGCTCCTGAAGCCAACTCCAGTGTATATTTGGGCTCCTGCTGCTGCTACTGTCAACTCCTGCCAACTCCAGGGTGTGATTCATCCAATTTTTGGGCTCCTGAAGCCAACTCCAGTGTATATTTGGGCTCCTGCTGCTGCTGCTGCCAACTTCTGCCAACTCCAGGGTGTGATTCATCCAATTTTTGGGCTCCTGAAGCCAACTCCAGTGTATATTTGGGCTCCTGCTGCTGCTGCTGCCAACTTCTGCCAACTCCAGGGTGTGATTCATCCAATTTTTGGGCTCCTGAAGCCAACTCCAGTGTATATTTGGGCTCCTGCTGCTGCTGCTGTCAACTCCTGCCAACTCCAGGGTGTGATTCATCCAATTTTTGGGCTCCTGAAGCCAACTCCAGTGTATATTTGGGCTCCTGCTGCTGCTACTGTCAACTCCTGCCAACTCCAGGGTGTGATTCATCCAATTTTTGGGCTCCTGAAGCCAACTCCAGTGTATATTTGGGCTCCTGCTGCTGCTGCTGCCAACTTCTGCCAACTCCAGGGTGTGATTCATCCAATTTTTGGGCTCCTGAAGCCAACTCCAGTGTATATTTGGGCTCCTGCTGCTGCTGCTGCCAACTTCTGCCAACTCCAGGGTGTGATTCATCCAATTTTTGGGCTCCTGAAGCCAACTCCAGTGTATATTTGGGCTCCTGCTGCTGCTGCTGCCAACTTCTGCCAACTCCAGGGTGTGATTCATCCAATTTTTGGGCTCCTGAAGCCAACTCCAGTGTATATTTGGGCTCCTGCTGCTGCTGCTGCCAACTTCTGCCAACTCCAGGGTGTGATTCATCCAATTTTTGGGCTCCTGAAGCCAACTCCAGTGTATATTTGGGCTCCTGCTGCTGCTGCTGTCAACTCCTGCCAACTCCAGGGTGTGATTCATCCAATTTTTGGGCTCCTGAAGCCAACTCCAGTGTATATTTGGGCTCCTGCTGCTGCTGCTGTCAACTCCTGCCAACTCCAGGGTGTGATTCATCCAATTTTTGGGCTCCTGAAGCCAACTCCAGTGTATATTTGGGCTCCTGCTGCTGCTACTGTCAACTCCTGCCAACTCCAGGGTGTGATTCATCCAATTTTTGGGCTCCTGAAGCCAACTCCAGTGTATATTTGGGCTCCTGCTGCTGCTGCTGCCAACTTCTGCCAACTCCAGGGTGTGATTCATCCAATTTTTGGGCTCCTGAAGCCAACTCCAGTGTATATTTGGGCTCCTGCTGCTGCTGCTGCCAACTTCTGCCAACTCCAGGGTGTGATTCATCCAATTTTTGGGCTCCTGAAGCCAACTCCAGTGTATATTTGGGCTCCTGCTGCTGCTGCTGCCAACTTCTGCCAACTCCAGGGTGTGATTCATCCAATTTTTGGGCTCCTGAAGCCAACTCCAGTGTATATTTGGGCTCCTGCTGCTGCTGCTGCCAACTTCTGCCAACTCCAGGGTGTGATTCATCCAATTTTTGGGCTCCTGAAGCCAACTCCAGTGTATATTTGGGCTCCTGCTGCTGCTGCTGTCAACTCCTGCCAACTCCAGGGTGTGATTCATCCAATTTTTGGGCTCCTGAAGCCAACTCCAGTGTATATTTGGGCTCCTGCTGCTGCTGCTGTCAACTCCTGCCAACTCCAGGGTGTGATTCATCCAATTTTTGGGCTCCTGAAGCCAACTCCAGTGTATATTTGGGCTCCTGCTGCTGCTGCTGCCAACTTCTGCCAACTCCAGGGTGTGATTCATCCAATTTTTGGGCTCCTGAAGCCAACTCCAGTGTATATTTGGGCTCCTGCTGCTGCTGCTGCCAACTTCTGCCAACTCCAGGGTGTGATTCATCCAATTTTTGGGCTCCTGAAGCCAACTCCAGTGTATATTTGGGCTCCTGCTGCTGCTGCTGTCAACTCCTGCCAACTCCAGGGTGTGATTCATCCAATTTTTGGGCTCCTGAAGCCAACTCCAGTGTATATTTGGGCTCCTGCTGCTGCTGCTGTCAACTCCTGCCAACTCCAGGGTGTGATTCATCCAATTTTTGGGCTCCTGAAGCCAACTCCAGTGTATATTTGGGCTCCTGCTGCTGCTGCTGCCAACTTCTGCCAACTCCAGGGTGTGATTCATCCAATTTTTGGGCTCCTGAAGCCAACTCCAGTGTATATTTGGGCTCCTGCTGCTGCTGCTGCCAACTTCTGCCAACTCCAGGGTGTGATTCATCCAATTTTTGGGCTCCTGAAGCCAACTCCAGTGTATATTTGGGCTCCTGCTGCCGCTGCTGTCAACTCCTGCCAACTCCAGGGTGTGATTCATCCAATTTTTGGGCTCCTGAAGCCAACTCCAGTGTATATTTGGGCTCCTGCTGCTGCTGCTGTCAACTCCTGCCAACTCCAGGGTGTGATTCATCCAATTTTTGGGCTCCTGAAGCCAACTCCAGTGTATATTTGGGCTCCTGCTGCTGCTGCTGCCAACTTCTGCCAACTCCAGGGTGTGATTCATCCAATTTTTGGGCTCCTGAAGCCAACTCCAGTGTATATTTGGGCTCCTTCTGCCCCTCATAGTGATGCCACTTCAACTCTCTGCAATTGTGCCGCTCTGCGATTCTATTAGCGATGCCTCTGATCTGCATGTGATATTTCTTAAAAGTATTATTTAACTAACCCAGCACGCATCCTGTGCGTGTTACAGCAAGGCTGAATGGTTTACAACCCTATTGAGGCTGTAGGAGGCTCAGAAATAGCCGTTTTTAATAGCGATTCGTCGCGAATTTATTCGGGTCGAAACGATTTTTGTCGGAAAATTCGGCGAATCAGTCGAATCGAATTTTTCAAAAGTTCGCTCATCTCTAATTGTCATCATGGCACCAAAAAAAATTGCGGAAAGAAACCAGCAGCCAAGAAGTCCAAGACAAAAAGGCCGGAGCGGCATGAGGACACATCATCCTCCTAGACCGAGCACAAATCGAAGCCTGAAACCCGGAGAAAAAGTGGCCACCACAAGGCTACATTGTCCACAAGTCCAGGCCCATCAAAAACTTCCAGCACCCGGAAAAGTTTAGAACTTTCCTCCAAGAAGAAGGCTCCCCGCACAACCACATCCAAAGTGCAAGGGAGCACAACGTCCAAAGGGAAAAGTAAGCAGAGGGCGAGAAGCTCGAGCCCCCCAAGAACACTCTCTCCTGCTCCCAGCGCAACCACATCCAAAGTGCAAGGGATCACAACGTCCAAGGGGAAAAGTAAGCAGAGGGCGAGAAGCCCAAGCCCCCCAAGCACACACTCTCCTGCTCGCTCACATTTGCTACCGGCACACGTGGAAACAAGCGAGACCTATGCCACATCCACGGCTGTAAGTTCTGTGGCCACCCAGCCAGTGACCCTCAGTCCTAATGCCAGCCCACTGCATTCTTTTTCCAGCGACGTGACGGCCTATTCTTCCCCACACACCCAGCCAAGAATGTCCCCTGAATTGCCACCAACCAGAGAAGAGCCAGAAGAGCCACTTGAGCGGCCGGTTTGGTGGGGCACAAACCCTAGCCTTGGCAAGTGGGCTAACACTGCATTTTGATGAGCTATTTGGGCGCAATTCCAAAGATACCAGCAAAGTGCGAAAAAAACAAATATGGGAAGAGCTCACCAGACAGGTGAATGCAGCGGGGAACGAGAGGAAAGATGTGGAGCAGATCCAGAGGAAAATATCTGACCTCAAATGTGCAGTAAGGAAGAAGCAGAATAAATGGCGCAATCACAGGTACATATTTGATGTTTGCATTTTGCAGCTTGTTGTTGTGACCACAATGCCAAATTATTTTGATACTCTTATTTTCAGCTTGCAAATAGGCGGAGGCTTCCCCACAAAATTACAATACACCAGAGCTGAAGAAATGGTCCTGGCTTTGATCCACCCCGTAGCATTACAGGGCCTCTCTGGCAGACATGAAATGGACACCCAGGACATTTCTGCAGGTTAGTAATGTTTGTTTCAATGTAACCTATTGGAAACTTTGGAAATGAGGCTCACGAGCAGATATGAACACAGGCCCCTAGGGAGTGGCTTTGAGGGGAGGTTACTGTTGTAGGCGGGTGTTTAATGGCTGAGGAATGAGCTTAATGACGGACACTCTCCCAGTAGTTAATGGTCCTTAGAAAGGTTTTCAGTGGATACACAACCTTTTACATTATTTCTGGAAAATATTAAACAATTTATCTTACCAAAGCACTGCATGTGATGTGAATATTGAGCAAATTTGTCAACACTTACTTCTTAGTCTTTCTACCACTGGGGTTCTAGCTGTGCTTTGGTCAGACAAACTTGAGCTGGGGTCAGGGAAAGGTCATTGCAAGAATGCACAGCAGCATACTCAGAAGCCAAATGCTATTTGCAAGCTGACTGTTGGCCCCTGAGGCGCCATTTTGGATGTGTAAAGCCTCCTAACATGCAGTGCATGCATGTTTTGATTCTTTAAGGTGACCCGTCTGCACGGACAGGGTGAGTCATACATATAAGATAGACTCTTAATCATTGTGAAGGTCAACTTTAACTGTTGGGGGAGTGGTAATTCCTGCTTGCCCACGTGTGTTGTAAAGCATATGTACTCATCAGGCTCATCAAGGGATGTTTGTGTGTTTACGTGCCTTTTACTTTTTACCACAGCACAGCATCCTGCCTCTGGAAATGTGGAAGCCTCCTCCATTTTGAGCACGCCATCTACTTCCCTGCTGCCTAGGACACAGGCCCAGATATATAGGGTAAGTGTACTTTGCTGAAACTGGTGATGCATGTGAATGCACATGACTAATAGTTCCCAAATATATTTAGGCAAAAATCTGACACACTTTTTCACATGTCCCAACAGGTTCCCCCACTAATGGATGTAATCCAGCATATGGAGGAGGAGGATGCCAGCCGGATTGGACCTTCGCAAATTACCCCCCTGGAACCTAATCTGCCACTGCCCCAGCATCCTACTGCACCAAATCCTCTGCAGCAGAGTGAAGATGGACTCATGCTGCCAGCCCATCATGGGCAGCAGGCTGAGACTGAGCCTACAGTCCCCAGTGCTAGCTCTGCTGCAGAGGTTTTGCCTAGTACATCTGGTACTGTTGCTCGCCCTAGACTAGACTGCACAATTAGAGAACTTCAATACTACTTTCACCACCATGCTGACTGAATTTAGGACGAGCAACAGCCAGATGGCAGAACAAATGGCCACTTTAAACAGCCAATGGCAGAACAAATGGCCACCTTAAATACAAACTTCACTGCAATGCTAGATGATTTAAGAACTAGCAACAGACAGATGCTGGAGCAATGGCAGATTATGAATGCCACACATGCCTAGGTGTTGGGCCCCCTCCAAGATGCTAAACATCTTTCCTCTACATCCCAACTCTATTTACCTGTGTGGTGAGCGCAACCAAGATTGGGTGGTTTATGCCTTTGCTGGTTTGTTTTAAAATTCACCCATATAGCTCATTAGAGAGCTCACATACCCCACTAGCCAATGGCTGAGCTTAAGCCTCAGTGAAGCGGCCGCTCAAGCTCCCATGCAGCAGGCTTGAGCCTAAGGAAATGCTGGCTGCCTCATCCTGTTTGTTGGCAATATTGGGGGACATTCTTGGCTTGTAAAAAGCAACATTTGGCCATGGCAAAGATTGGACTGGACTGGCATGGGGTCTGGCTGTCATAGGCTGGAAAAATTACAAGCAGGAGAGGGTGTGTATGTGGCCCTATGTATTCCTGGCCAACTATTCCCCTGCTGGAGTCAGTTAACTTAGAACTCCTGGATGTGGACAATTGCTAGGGGCCAGGAGTCTGGCCCAATTTACTTATGTTTGAAAATGTATGTCCATGGAGTCTGCGAGTGCCCTTCACCCAAATATTGTCATATTTCCAGAAAATGTATGGAATTTGACTTTAGCTGTTCTTGCCTAAGCTGATGCATTCATGTTTGTGTTGTTTTTACATTAATGAAGGTTTGTAATCGAAAACATGAGAAAATAAACTGCATTACGCTCAAATCAGGTGTAAAATGTTTTGTAATTAAGGCATTACTACATTGTTATACCAAAAAAAAAAAAGGCCTTCACATAGGCAACAAATATAACAAACAGACACAAACATAAACAAACTAAACAAATCTTCAGAAAAATAAGAATCAATAACATGGGCACAGACAGATTGCCAAGAGGCACTCGGGGTGTCGTCATATATCTCATCTGCATCCTGCCTGGGTGGAGAGGGGGGCATATCGATGTAACGGGGGACACGCTGCCTCAGGGCAACATTATGCAGCACGCAGCATGCTAAGATTGTTTGTATAACCTTCTTGGGGTGATACTGCAGTCCCCCCCCCCCCCCCCCATATGGTCCAAACAACGAAATCGGGACTTTAGCAGTCCGAAGGCCCTCTCCACTATGGCCCGGGTCTTCCGGTGGGCCCCATTATAGGACTCCTGGGCCACATTCTGCGGGCGAAGAATGGGCGTCAGAAGCCAGGGCATGAGCGGATATCCAGAATCCCCAGAAAGAATTACAAAATACTAACATAAATTACACATTCTAAGCAACATTATTGTTTAACATGTCATCAAGGGATAAAAACAGCCATAGGTTAAGACATGGGTCATCAACTATATAGCCATACAGTGAAAAGGGAATGATGGAACTTGAGCAAACTTACCCAGGAGCCATCCACCAGATAATTCTCCAGACTCAAACCGACTAAATAAGCCGGAGCTCCTCAATATATAGGCATCATGGGACGACCCTGGATACCCTGCAAGGACACTGAAGAATCGCATGTCCGGACCAACCACTGCTTGTATGTTACACCAAGCCAAGGTAACCAAGAAAAACACTAACTCCAAAAATAGAAAAAAAAAGTTCTACAATCCCCAAATAAATAACAAAGGACATAAGTCGTTTAAAAAACAAATATTATATGGATGTGTTAGAAAATAAAGTTGAACATGCTAAGGACTAATTAAGGTGAGCATTAAAATGCTTTTATAAAGCCTACATGAAAAGTATTGATGAAGGTATGCATTGGAAACTGGTTCAAATGGACACTTGAGAAGGAGGGATTAAGGTATGCATTGGAAACTGGTTCAAAGGGACACTTGAGAAGGAGGGATTGAGGTATGCAATGGAAACTGGTTCAAAAGGACACTTCAGAAGGAGGGATTAATAGATAAATAAAATTAGGTTTGGCTAAACAATATAACAAACTTACATAATTAACTTACCTACAGATGTACTCATCGGCTGCGGGAGGGACCAATGCAACGTGGATGCAATCGATCGCACCCATGACGTTGGGCATGTCAGCGATATTAAAAAATCCCAACTTAATTGCGTTCCAGGCTACCATGTCGTCCGGAAAGGAAATATATTTGGGACTAAGGGTAGCCATGCCATCCAAAAACATGGATAGCGCGCGCGGCTCAGCGTAGGCTGGGACATCCCCACGGAGAGGGCACCCAGCCTCTGGAACGAGCCGTTCGCCAAAAATTGCAGGCAGCCAAGCATCTTGGTCATACCTGAAATTGCTTGCCCCTTCCTTGTGGTGTTGGCTAACCATGGCCACAGTTCGCTATACAATTTATGGAGGGAAACGCGATTGAGTCGGGTCAGCTCGATCAGCTCAACGTCATGCATGCAATCGATATTCATGCTTCTCCGGTGCAATCTGGCCTCGGCCATGCTGATGCAGGTTATGCCATTGAGCTGAAGGCGCTCATACTCCTCCACATAGCCGCAAAACATGATCAACACTAATTCCGAGTCAAAAATGGTCCCGTAAGTGGAGCGGAAATGAAACCGTTTTATAGGGCGGAGGTCCATCGGCAATCAGGTCTCAGAATCAGATGCAAGCCCATCCCAATAACGTAACTTATCAGAACTAACGCAAATTATCCAATTTCGATCCGTAACTTATCAGAACTAACGCAAATTATCTGATTTCGATCCGTCCATCGAATGCGCATATACGCGTTAACGTGAACGCATGTACGCATGGAAAAAGTAACGTAAAAACCAAAAAAACAGACAAAAATTTAAAAAAATACACAGACACATGCGAAAGTGCATGCGAATGTCTCTCTGAATCAACCCTAATGTGTGTCCGATCATGTGCCAAAATGCACCTGTGGAGGTGGGCAGGGCCGTATTTAGGATTCGTGGTGCCCTAGGCACTTTTTGGTTATGCGCCCCCCCCCCATGAACACACACACACTTTATAATTAATATATTTTTATGGAAGATAAAGATATGTGGATATTGCTAATTCTAGGAGACTTAATTGTTGCCTGTAATTAAAATTATCAACACTAAATGCAGGACCAGGAAAAATAACATTGATAGAGTAAGTATGGTCAAATATGGCCCCTTATGTCACCTTTGCATTGTAGGTGACATAAGGGGCCATATTTGGCAGTAACATGTGCTTGGTGGGCAGCACAAGTTGTCAACAGTGAAAGTAGACAGTGTTACTGCAGAAAACAAAATGCTATTGTGCTGCAGAGGCAACTGTAAATGGAAGGTAGATCACCACTGGCAGCAAGACAGGGGCAACAAGAAGGTGGGACAAGGGGCAACAAGAAGGGAGAAAGGAGTAAATCAGGAAACAAGTATGGGACAGAAGATAGAAGCAGCGGGCTGCAGAAGGAAGACACAGTGGGCAGCATGAAAGGGGTGGAAAGAAGGAACTACAGGAAATGAGCACACTGGCCATCAGGAGTTGAAGGAAAATGGGCAGCAAACCAATGAAACTGACTCTGGAGGCCCACCCTATAGTAACATGGAAATATTATTGGTCTATTTTTAGGGCTCCTGCGCTGCTGGCCAGGCCACCATAGCCACGGGAGGCCAGAAGATGCAGGAACAGCAGGCGGACGGCCAAGGTACCTGATCCCTGCTGTCTGCACTGTCCCCACCGCCGCCGCACTCAGAGAAAACATCCGACTCTGTGCAGCTGGTGGCCGACACTTGACACAGACCACGCCCACCTATTGCACAGAGCCAGGTGTGTTTGCTCGCGCCAGAGAAGAAGCAGCGGTAGGGACATCGGGCAGGGATCAGTTACCCTGCCTGCCCACCTGTGGCTCCTACATCTTCTGGCCTCCCGTGGCCTGGCCAGCAACGTGGGAGCGATGTATATGCAAGTGTACATTTTTTTCTTTTGCCTATCGGAGAGTGGGAATACCATACTACCTATGGAAAATGGGAGGGGGTGCCACACTATGTTGCACTGGGCACCAATGATCTAAAGCAGCGGTAATCAAGTACTTTTAGTCGAGGTCCATTTACCGTGGTCTGTGCCAAGTTGAAGGTCCAGGGGGAGGGTGTAGTTGAAATCTCTGAATAAGTTGAGAGCTTGGAATAAGAGGGATTGATGGGAGCAATGCTTGGAAAAAGAGGAATGGATATGGGAAAAGCTGGGAATGAGAAATAAATGGGGGCAGTGCTGGGAATAAGAGGGATGAATGGGGGCAGAGCTGGGAATAAGAGGAATGAATGGGGGCAGTACTGGGAATAAGAGGGATGAATGGGGGCAGTGCTGGGAATAAGAGGGATGAATGGGGCAGTGCTGGGAATAAGAGGGATGAATGGGGGCAGAGTTGGGAATAAGAGGGATGAATGGGGGCAGAGCTGGGAATAAGAGGGATGAATGGGGGCAGAGCTGGGAATAAGATGGATGAATGTGAGATCTGGGAATAAGAGGGATGAATGGGGCAGATCTGTGAATAAGAGGGATTAATGGGGGAAGAGCTGGGAATAAGAGGGATGAATGGGGGCAGAGCTGGGAATAAGAGGGATGCATGGGGGCAGAGCTGGGAATAAGAAGGATGAATGGGGGCAGAGCTGGGAATAAGAGGGATGAATGGGGGCAGAGCTGGGAATAAGAGGGATACATGGGGGCAGAGCTGGGAATAAGAGGGATGAATGGGGCAGTGCTGGGAATAAGTGGGATGAATTGGAGCAGATCTGGGAATAAGAGTGATGAATGGGGGCAGTGCTTGGAATTTGAGGGATGAATGGGGGCAGTGCTGGGAATAAGAGGGATGAATTGGGCAGCTCTGTGAATACATGGGATGAATAGGGCAGATCTGGGAATAAGAGGGATGAATGGGGGCAGATCTGGGAACAAGAGGGATGAATGGGGGCAAATCTGGGAACAAGAGGGATGGATGGGGCAGATCTGTGAATAAGAGGGATGAATGGGGCAGATCTGTGAATAAGAGGGATGAATGGGGCAGATCTGGGAATAAGAGGGATGAATGGGGGCAGATCTGGGAACAAGAGGGATGAATGGGAGCAGATCTGGAAACAAGAGGGATGTATGGGGCAGAGCTGGGAGTAAGATAAATGGATGGGGTAAGAGCTGGGAGGAGATGGATGGATAGTGGCAGAGCTGAGAGAATGGGGGGTGGAAGTGGCAGAGCTAGAAATAATAGGGGATGGGTAGGGGCAGGACTTGGTGGCATCAGACAGGGACAGCTATTTCTCTTCGGCGGAACATCACGATTTGGATGCCCTGTCATGTAAAACCTCTGGAATTGCCGGTAATTTTTACCTGACCGGCAGTCCCACAGCACATGCACTGACTCCTGGCCATTCAGTCTGGCTGTATCTTTATTCATGTTTTAGCAAACGCAGGAAACAAATGAAGATACAGCTGCACTAAGTGGTGAGCAGCCTGTGCATGTGCCATGGGACGCTAGTAAGGGAAAAATTTGTGCAGAATCTGTGGGTTTCACACGACAGGGCAATCGATTGCCCAGCGATGAGTAACAGCCAGCCCTGAAAATAAAGATAAAAGATGCTGCAGTGCTGTGACTTCTGGTCCCCCGGCTCTGAGAGATCAGGGTGCAGAGCAAGAGACAGAAAGTCAGAGAGACAACAGGGACAAAAAAAAGAGTGCATGGAAAAAAGAAAGTGAAAATAGAGACAGAAAGAGAGGGAAAGACAGAGAGTGCAACCAGATGGAGAAAAAAAGAACTAGAATCAGTGAGAGGAGAGAGAACAAGAGGAAAGTCCAGGGAGTTAGACAGACTGAGAGACACACAGAGTGACTGCAGAAGAGACTGCAGAAAGAAAGGCAGGAAAAGAGACAGCAAGAGGAAAGTCCAGGGAGTTAGACAGACTGAGAGACACACAGAGTGACTGCACAAGTGACTGCAGAAAGAAAGGCAGGAAAAGAGACAGCAAGAGGAAAGTCCAGGGGGTTAGACAGACTGAGAGACACACAGAGTGACTGCAGAAAGAAAGGCAGGAAAAGAGACAGCAAGATGAAAGTCCAGGGAGTTAGACAGACTGAGAGACACACAGAGTGACTGCAGAAGAGACTGCAGAAAGAAAGGCAGGAAAAGAGACAGCAAGAGGAAAGTCCAGGGAGTTAGACAGACTGAGGGAGAGACAGAGAGTGACTGCAGAAAGAAAGGCAGGAAAAGAGACAGCAAGAGGAAAATCCAGGGAGTTAGACAGACTGAGAGACACACAGAGTGACTGCAGAAAGAAAGGCAGGAAAAGAGACAGCAAGAGGAAAGTCCAGGGGGTTAGACGGACTGAGAGACACACAGAGTGACTGCAGAAAGAAAGGCAGGAAAAGAGACAGCAAGAGGACAGAGAGACAGACAAAAGTTACCTAGGTGTCACACACAGAGCCAGAGAGAGCTGCATCGTTGCTGGCACACAAAGGGTGTCAGCAATCACTCCTCACAGGACGGGGTCATGGAGAGGGCGGCAGGAGAGCTACGTGTGACATTGGGGAAGGGACAGTTCTCAGGAGACCTGCACACTGAGGGGAAGACAGGAAGCACATACAGCACCTGACTACGACTTCTGACTGACACACACGTGCTGCTCTCTGTAAACTGTGTGACGGAGGACAGGAAGTGTCTCTCCTCCCACACCTCCCTGGAGCCCCCCCTCGCCCCGCCGCCTGTCACTGCTTATAGAAGGCTGAACAGACCATCGGGCGGCTCGGCAGGGGCGGGGGGCGCGATTGTGTACTGGCCATCTCCACTAACCACCAATGATCTTAAAAGAAGAAATATATATATATATCATTAACACCACTGCAGCTACGCCGCAGTCGGCCTGCCCCCAGTCTCAAGCCCAGCCCTAGGCACGTGCCTAGGTGTGCCTTACAGCAAATACGGCCCTGGAGGTGGGAACAACTAATCTGGCAAGATTAGGGTTTTCTATGTACGTGTGCCATGTTTTATCCTGGCACAAGTACATAGACAACGGCCTCGATTCAATAAAGGTAGAAAAAAATTCTCATGGTAGTAAACGATTCAATTCATGAGAAAAAAGCCAGAGAATGTCACTGTTTCTGAATCACCAGCTAAGAAAACAATGAAAGTCAATGGCACTTTTTTACTCCTAAGAAAAGTAGAGAACTGTTTACTCCTTTCTACACTGTAGTAAAAGCTGCCATAGACTTTCATTGTCTTTTTATCTAGTGATTCAGTAACAGTGACATTCTCAGGCTTTTTTCTCATGAATTGAATTTTTTACTACCATGAGAATTTGTTTCTACCTGAATTTTGTTGAATCGAGGCCATGATCCTCATCTTTTGGACAGGAGGCAGGGTGCAGTTATGAGAATTTGTAAAGAGAATCAACAAAAATAGATTCAAATTAAAATTTACCATGACTTTTGATGAAAAAGAAATATCTTTTTTGGACCCTAAAATTGGACAGGACAAAGGGAGGGAGTATACTAAGGCCCTTATTTATGAAGGAATAGCGACAGGTAGCGACTGGTGAGCGGCCGGTAATGACGGGCCCCGCAACGAGAACGCCGGCTCCCCACCACAATCACACATTTATCAAGCCGATCCTGCTTAGCGACTGAGATAGCGCCATATAGTGACTCATTCATCATTATTCCAGCCCACAGCGCCAGCATCCGACATTGAACAGCGACAGGTATGACCTCTCGCGACCTGGCGCGCTCCAATGCATTTCAATGGAAAAATCTTTAAATATTAATAATTACCGTAATTGTTATTATTTATTTTTTTTTTGTTTTAAATGTGAAAAATTCTGTGACCACTTCTGCCATTTTAGATAATTTTTTTAAGGGAAAAAAAAAAATTGTACAGAATTGATATTACAGGTCTGATATTAATGTATTCATTAGAGATGAGCGAACTTTTGAAAAGTTCGATTCGGCCGATTCGCCGAATTTCACAAAGAAATTCGGGTTCGGCCGAATCGAACTTTTACGAAGTTCCCCATCATAAATGCCGGCATGGTGGGAGCGGAGCCGGCCGGCGGGCCGGTAAAGCCGGCCGGCCCGCTCCCACCATGCCGGCATTTAAAAAACAAAAAAAAAAAAAAAAAAAGCATTTTTGCCGGCATGGTGGGAGCGGGCCGGCCCGCTCCGCTGTCAGCGGAACCGGCCGGCCCGCTCCCACCATGCCGGCATTTCAAAAAAAAGCAAACACTTACCTGCAGGTCCGGAGCGTGGAGGCCGGCGCCGCTCTCAGCTGTCATCTGAGGGCGCGTCATCAGAGGGCGCTCTGATGACGCGCCCTCAGATGACAGCTGAGAGCGGCGCCGGCCTCCACGCTCCGGACCTGCAGGTAAGTGTTTGCTTTTTTTTGAGAAAGTAGGATTAACCCGTGAAACACACCTACAATTGTATGCTATAAAAAGCTTGTTGGGCAGAGAATAAAGGAACTAAATCCTTTTGAAGGTGACAATAAAATATCATATGAGGTAAAAATAAAAGGTCAATATGTAAAATACTGGAATGTAATTGAATTGTGTTCATTATTTTTATAAGAGCTGAGTAAATGTATTTGTAAACATATATTTGTTGTTAGTAGCAATAAATAAGTACAGGAAAAGAGGCTACGTTCACACCTGTTTGGTCGCGTTTGTGGCAGGCTTTCTGTTTTGCGCTTACGTTTTTTGTTCACGCTTTGTTTGCATTCATGGCTGCGTCTGCTTTCTAAAACAATCCCTTTTTAATGGGATTCATTTGAGTCCTGAATGCAGCAGGCACGTTTTTCCCCTCTCTGCCACACCAGAGAGGTGTGAAAGGCACCATAGAGGTGCCATTGCTGTATTATTTTTGCAATATGCCGCGAACACAGAAACACATGCGGTACAGGAGAGGTGTGAATGAGGGCTTTGGGTTTAGAGGAGGTCAGACCCACAAATAGGGTTTAGATCCCCCCTTTCCAGTTTTGGTCGAAGTATCTGAATAAAGATGACCATGTTCTTCAGTCCAGTGCCTATTATAGTATTTGTTAGGGTGCACTATACTAGTGTTGACTGCTTCTCTGCTTTGCGATTACAGTTATGACCTCGGCTTGACCCCTCGACCATCATTCAGCCTCTCATCCTAATCCTTTGTCACTACATGTAGTTTTTTGAACTCCCAGCTTAACATTTGGTACAATTTTGTTCATCCATCTGTCTCCTCCATTGGTACCTTGCAGCTCTTGGACCACCCATCACCCGACCCTTGGTTTGTTTTGGATTACTTTATCCCAGCTTCAGTCCACAACTCCCTGCTGGATCAGCTGTTTGGTCTGACTGTCCAAGTGCCCCTGTGACCTGGGGGCAATAATGGTCAGTCGGGCATTACCAGCATCTTGGCGAGGCAGAAGCAGCGATGGAGATTGGGGAATGCGAACTGACAGAAGGCAGCTGACCAATCAGGCAATATGAAACCCAAATCCAGCTGATTTGATCATCCAGGCCTGAATAGCGCCGCCAACTGTGAAACCTCCCGATTGACATCAGGACCAAATGAGCAGCTGCCTGGTCTTTCTACAACATCAACAGGCTCCACCATCTTTGATTAAGGAATACATTTAATGCACAGTACAAATGTGTGTCTGTGTGTGTGTGTGTGTGTGTGTGTGTGTATTCACACCGATCACCTGTAAGCTAACCTTTCCTTTGTTCCCATGTCACATGCATCTTCCTCTGGAAAATGTTCAATTTGAGTTTTTAGACTCCAGGGCCGGACGACACTAGATTTGGTCCAATTAAATTGATATAAAAATTGACACCTTCAAATGTTGGTACACTGAAGTGGGGCTCTGAGATCCTTTTTATAAATGATCACTCATTTATTATTGTATTATATTTAAAGATGATCAAATCAAATTTAAGTGCACTCTCACATTTTGCACATCCCAAATTGGGATGGCCCTCAAACAGGGAGACCACCAGCCCTAGAGTATCATGGAGAAATTTGAGGTGTGTTGTCCTAAATTGGTGCTCCACTGTATCCTGGGGGAGTGCCCGCAATATCACCTTTCTTTATTACTCACAGCAAATGCGCTGGCTGCTCAGCCAATCAGCTGCTTGGTTTCTATTTAGGATTTACATGAACCTCTGTGTCCAGAACCTGAATAGAGTGTGCACCATTGCCAATATTCCTGCTCCTCCACACACCTGTGCCAGCGCTTTCAGTAATGCCTGGCGCTAGTACACACCTAGCCTTAACATATACGGGGAATGTGGCCATGGCCTGGGATGCATTCAGGGATCACCGTGAGCTGGGTGTATGAGCGATCCAGAGCACCAGAGCTCAGGGTTGGACCTTGAACTGGGATGACTAGGAATTTCAGAGAATGCTTCACGTATGGTTGACCACTATGGCCTGCTTTAAAAGGGATTTCAGGGTTCCTCTGGTGTGTGATTGTTTGGAAACAAATAGCAGTCTTACTAACCTGTGATCTCAAGTCGTAATTATAACACCAATTAAACAGTAAAGCAAACAAGAGGCAATTCTGCATTGGAGGAACAAATGCCTCCCTGGAGAGAGCGATAAAGGAGAGTTATTTCCAGTATTATTCAGGAGGAACCCTTGCATTCTGGTGTATAGACGAATTAACAGCTGTGGGGGGCCTCTTATAGTAAAGGGACATTGATAAATGTTGCACTTTGTGCTTAAACACATTCTCAGCGTGTTTTCAGCTTTGGAGTGTAAAAGCGAGGGTCTCCCTGGCAATACCAACAAAATCGTGTAAATCGCTGACACTTGTGCTTACTCTTTTGTGGATGGAAATACTTAAGAGCAACATAAGGTTTCCTATGAACACCTCTGGATTAGAGGAGTTTAAAGCCCAGTTCCGAACCTGATTTTACTATAGGATAGAGCAGGGAGGAGTTAGAATATATTTTGTTTAATTTTTGTTGTCTATGAGCCCATATTGTGAGGCTTCACTTTCTGGTTGGCAACTGAAGACAGGAACAAAAATCCAAGCTTGCCATCAAGATCAAATGCCGCTGGCCATCATGTCGTTCCTATACAGGCTCTAAGATGTTCACTACTGATGGTTTGCTACTGGTGTGAGCTTCCTATTTTGTCAGTGCAGCCAGCAAGTAGGGCTAAATCGCCACACTGAGAGCAACATTGCCTCTGCCCCTCCGTCACTTACATTATCTTTTTGTATGGACTGGATTTTAAAGTGAACCTCCCTGGGGGCATTCTGATTTTACAAAAAACTTAAAATGTCCCAAGTCCAAGAACAGGCTAAAATGAGGCTGAACAGTGGATAAGAGCTGTCAGCTGAAGAGAAGTGCGGCTTGCCCTTCCTTCATCTGCTTGTGACCACCGATGGGTCGCCAATGGTCACATGCTGGAAGGGGGAAGTGCGGAAGGGGGAATGGAAAGTAGTTTAGCCTATTCTTCCTTTTACTATTAGGCTTTGGAACATCCCAAATCAGAGTGCCTCCACGACAAGGGAAGTACTTACCCTTTTCTTGTAATGTTGCATCAGGTGGGGGACCAGAAATTGGCTGCTTGTTGCAGCACCAAAGGACATTTATTGCCGGAGGTGTAGCTGTTGCATGTATTTGCTGCTGCATCCAGGTCTCCCACTGGATAAAACAGTGCAGTGAGGACAAAGGGTAGTGTTAGAAGGTGGGTTAAGGACCTAAAATGGTAACTCTTAAAGGGAAATTCTGCTTTCCTGCACTTTACCCAAAGACCTTAGACCAAATAACGGCAAAAGACACTAGGCGAACCGATTACTTGCCGCAAGGCACTTTTTGTGGACATTCACCAAGGACCTTAGACCAAATAGTGCCAAGGCATGAGGTGACCCACCGTGCTGGTATGAGAATCTGGCTCAGTGGGCGGGCATGTTCCCGGTATTAAGCACCTCCATTGCCACCAATGGGTGTCTCCATACCATGGGAGCACTCCAGGCTGAGACCACGCCCACCTACTGGGCCTGCTTCTCATACCAGCATGGCAGGTGAGCTGTGCTACGTGGGAGTAGGGGGCAGGTAAGCTGGTGTTCTCAGGCCTGTTGGCATTATTTTGGCTAAGGTCTTTAGGGAAGGTCCATAAAAGTGGACTTTCCTTTAAAGGTTAAGTTCTCAACTTGCTTCTGTGATGCTACTGCAGCTGTGATGAAGCTCCACCATATAAAGGTGAGTGCTATAATATAGGGCTCATGGTAAAAGGAGGGAAAGTTAAGGTCCACTTTAAAGTTGTCCCACACCCTTTTGTTAAAGACGAGACAACTGCTTTTGACTAAGGGTAGGATCTGAATTATGGATGCCCCCTTAGGAAGATCAGTTCCTGGAGCTCAGACACTTAAAGCAGACTAAAACCCTTAAACCCCACCCCATGCCCAGAACCCCCTCCCCACAACCTGGGTACCAGTGGCGATGCAGATTAGTGATTGCTGATTGGCTAATCTCAAATGTGCGGGCTGACATGACAAGCCGACTGCCCACCTCCTCGCCTTCCTTCTTGTCTGAGCCGCGCTCTTGCCCCCAGCCTATGTGAATGGCTGGGTGCTGGAGTTCAGTTCAGCTAAAAGGAAGCTGAGCATGTGGCTGTGGCCCATGAAAAACACCATGGGGCCCATGGGGAAAGGTGAGTTTTCTAGGCAATTCCTTGGGTTTCAAACAGCTGGGAGCAGCCAAGTGGTTGGCCCTGCAGTCTTTCAGACTCCGGGGATGGCCCATGCAGGTTTTAATCTACTTAAACACTTTTTGGCTCCCATCAGCCTGGCAGTCAGATGCATGACCATGTGACTGCTGGCAGTCTGTGGATGGGAACACATTGATGTGATATTGGCTGCTTGTGGTCACGTGGGGCCAGTTCCTAGAAAAGGTGTGTATTGGGACTCGGGGGGGGGGGGGGGTATGGGGGGCTATGAAGTATTCCTGATCCAAATTAAAGATGACACCCACCCTTCCATTGCTAAGCATCAGCATGCTGCCATTTTGTTCATTATCCTTGGTTTGGGACCACTTTAAGTTTTCTTATGTATGTATGAATTATCAGGAAAATATGAAATCTGGGGGAATCCTGTTATGCCTTTTGGCAGCAGCCATTGTGAGGCCTATTGGATGTTCATCACACAAATCCTAGTTGGCTGTGTGTCACTCTACAGATAAAGGTTGACTTTACCATCCTTAGATCCAAGCTTTACTGTACTCTACCCCACCACCCCACTTCTACATGTATAACTCCATACTTTATATAGCAGTATTAGCAAACCCCTTGAAGTTCTGGTTTGGGTTGGGGCCCAAAAAATGGCTGTGAAATAGGGGTAGCAAGGGCTAGAGGGCTGCAAATCAAGGGGGACACCAAGGTGAATGCCCTGAACAAAATGGGATGTGGAAAGTATTTAAAACAATAACAGAAAACCAAAAAAATAAAGAAATACATAAAGTACAAATTACATTCGTAACAAGTGTTTTGGGATATCCCCTGGGCATTTGCCCTGCATAACATGAGGTAGGGAAAGTACTTAAAATAATAACAGAAAACTAGATGTTTTTTCTTTAGAATATATTTTTTTCTTTAATCAGATATACATCCTGTTTCTCATTACTAAGATTGGGAGGGCGGGTGGTCCATTTTCAATGCTAATTGTCTATTTCATTGCATTTCCATGGACTGGTGGCTCTCATACTGAGGGACAGCTAGGTACAAATAAGCCTCTGTTAGTTGTCCTTGCCACTTCCAGAGACAGTCTGCTAATATATTGGAGGGGGAGAGAAAAACATCACAGGTGGCTGATATACTGAGGGGTGCAGGCCACTGTTAGTAACTTCAAAAATGAAGAAGTCAGCAAATAACGAACAGGGATGTGGCCGTGTTTTTGCTGGTGCTTGTCCAGCAGACACCAGGCTTTGCAGTGTATTCTTGTTGGCCCCAATACGGCTGCCAGAATGGTGAGTCAAGACCAAGTTGAGGCATTGATAGATTAAATGGCACACAGTGCTTTAGGTTCTAGGTCACTGGACCTGCAAAGCAAACAAAAAAAAATATTAGTATTAATATTGATTATTTACAGAGTGCTATTGCTGTTTTGGTGCAAGAGGTGGTGGCCATGCAGACCCAGGCAACCAGCAGAAGAGGTAGAAGGGTGCAAACCATCAGCAGTCAGCCCTTTCCTACTACTGCCCACCACGCCCAGGGACTGAGCACTGAATAAGATGGATCAAAGGATCTCACCAACATGGCATATTTTCAAACAGTGAACAGATGACAAGTCTTGGGTCATTTGCACACTGTGCCACCAGTCACTGAAGAGGGAAAATTGTGAATAATCTCTGCATGATGTCCATCACCATGGACCTGCAAAGCAAACAAAAACATTGTTATTATTTGTTTATTATTGATTGTTATTATTGTTAAATTATAAAGTGATATTATATTCTGTGGCACTGTGCTAACTAAAAATTACAGAAGGGTGGGACACTGAATAATCTATTATTATTTGCCTCTGCTCATTTCCTCCTGTTGCCTCTTACTCTGCTTCATTTTCTCCTGCCTCCTCATCCGTCAGCACGGCGCCTAAAGAACCATTGTGAGCCCAGTCATGGGGAAACAGCAGCAGGCAGTGCTGAAACTCATCTGTCTGGGCGAAAGACCACCCACTGCCCAGGAGCTGTGGACTGGGATCCAGGAGCAGACAAATGAGTGGTTTTCCTCTTTTGGATTGTAAAATAATAATTTGCATTAGGATAGTGCCCCTATACCTGTGATTTACTTCTCTGCATGCTTTTTCCAAAATTCTCATATACCTTTGGCTCTGTGTTGCTACAGTGGGGATTCATCCAATGTAACATGTGAAGTTATCAGCAGCACTTATGCAGCGGTAATGACCTTCCCAGGTGAGAACACTTCCAGTAACCCTTTAGCTGGAACACAAGACTATAATCCCCTCTCTCTAAAGAAGTTGAATTACAGCAGGAGGGGCTAAATCTGTCACATCTACCTTAGTCAAGCATATTATTAGCAAGTCAGAGTAAGAAAGTCTCTGATCTGTACATCAAATGCACTTGATTCAGACTGATTGATCCACACAGATTGTAAAATGTAGATCAAACGTGGTAGAGAATTCTCCCGGACTGTGCAATGTAGTTTGAATGTGTTATACAACTCCCACTAACTGAAGAATGTAAATCAAGGGGTTGAGTCAAAGCCTGGTGAGAAAACTCACTTTTTAAGGAGAGGGAATTTACATTAACTTTCACTGTCTACCATGTATGATACAAAAGGTTAGTAATAGGGTGGATATTCCTGGAGGTGTCTGCAACATGGAGAATGATTCAGCTTTACTGGATAGATGGTCAAAACTGTGGAAACTAGAGTTTAATGTCTCTAAATGTAAAATCATGTACTTGGGTAGAAGGAATCCCTGCTCTGAGTACCGTATGGGCAGTACTGTGTTAGCCAGGACCTCGGAGGAGAGAGATTTAGGGTTACTGAATACTGATAGCTGCAAGATGAGTGGACAGTGTAGCCAGGCAGTGGGAAAAGCAAGCAGGATGCTCGGCTGCATAGCTCGAGGCATCACCAGTAGGAAGAGGGAGGTTATGATGCCACTGTATAGAGCCCTGGTAAGGCCACAGCTAGAATACTGTGTGCAGTTCTGGAGACCTTACCTGCAAAAAGACATTATTCAAATAGAACGTGTCCAAAGGCGGGCAACAAAAATGGTGGAAGGACTTAAACTTAAAACTTATCAGGAGAGACTTAAAGAACTTAATTTGTACAGTCTGAAGGAAAGAAGGGAGAGAGAGAACATGATTGAGACCTTTAAATATGTGAAAGGATTGAATAAGAAACTTAATGATAGAACAAGGGGGCACAACCTGAAGCTAGTCAGGGGAAAGATCAGGAGCAATGTTAGAAAATATTATTTTACAGAAAGTGTAGTAGATGCTTGGAACAAACTTCCAACAGAGGTAGTTGAAAAATCAACAGTCACTGAATTTAAACATGCCTGGGATAAGCACACATCTATCCTAAGATAAAGAGTACATACAGTATACACATAAGGGCAGACTAGATGGACCGTATGGTCTCCTTCTGCCGTCAACCTTCTATGTTTCTATGTATACATTTTTACCTGGCTCTGAATCAGCCCCAAAGTAGACAATAAAAGTGAATGGCAAGTTTCTTGCCTAAAAAATGTAGTGAGTTTTCTCACCGGGCTCTGAATCGACCCCCATATGTTGTATACAATTCCAAGTAACTGAAGAATGTAGATCAAATTTGGTATACAACCCCCCGATTGTACCCGAGTGGATACTTCACTAATACTTGTTATTAAACAGCACTTAAGTGGCCTGAGCAAGTGGACACTCAATTACTATTTGTCATTACGCAAAAAGGGGCCTCATGTGGCCTGAACCAGTGGACACATCACACTTTTATAATCTTATTTTTTCAAAAGAGTCTGATGTGGCTTGAACAAGTGGACACTCCACTAACAATTGTTATTAAACTACAATGACAGCCACGTGGTCTGAGCAAGTGTATACTCCACTATTACTTGATATTAAACAGCAGTGATAGCCAAGTGGTCTGATCAAGTGTATACTCCACTATTACTTGATATTAAACAGTAATGATAGTCAAGTGGTCTCAGCAAGTGTATACCCCACTATTACTTGATATTAAACAGCAGTGACAGCCAAGTGGTCTCAGCAAGTGTATACTCCACTATTACTTGATATTAAACAGCAGTAACAGCCAAGTGGTCTCAGCAAGTGTATACCCCAACATTACTTGATATTAAACAGCAGTGATAGCCAAGTGGGCTCAACAAGTGTATACTCCACTATTACTTGATATTAAATAGCAGTAACAGCCAAGTGGTCTGAGCAAGTGTTTACCCCACTAATACTTGATATTAAACTGCAGTGACAGCCAAGTGGTCTGGGTAAGTGTAAACTCCACTATTACTTGATATTAATCTGAAGTGACAGCAAAGTTGCCTGAACTAGGGGACACTGAATTAAACAAGAAAAGGACCTGAGGTGGCCAATGACCCTCTCCAGCTGCTGTACCTAATTAAATGTCCTGACAAGGACAATTTTTTTTCAGCAAAGCCCTGTCTGTCCCTCAGCAGCAGCTAGCAACCTGTCTCTATCTACTGCAGAACACCAGCGAGATTAGCGGGATGCAGACCCTGCCTTCATACAGTGGGGTCACGTGTCAAGCATGGGCAATCACAGCCATGCCTAGAACATTTGCTAGGGCAGGAAGAAGGGTGTTTCTTCCATGGTTCGGGGTGAACACGGACACAGATTTCAGTTTGAAAAACATGTTTGGGTTCAGGAATGTGTGGTCCGCTCATCCCTGTTTATATACAAAACCTAGAAATAAAATAATATTGCTTTAATCCCCCAAGGAAACATCAACCTGAAAGTACTTCCAAAATTGGATGTATTATCTGTCAGAAGAGTGCGGGTGAGAACAAACCCAGGTAAGTGCCTTCTGATAATGGCGGTACATCTCTTGCGGGGACCACAATAGGCTTTGGATGTCTTTCTCTCTCCTTTGTGCTCTGTATGACGAACATGATAGAGCTGCAAGAGGATTTTGGCTGTAAACAAAATAAACGTCTTTCTTCTCTGAAAACTTTGCACCTCCCTTTTGTTCACCAGCTAAAAAATAACTCAATTTCATTTATTCTAGACACGGCGAAGCGTATAATGCTGGCGCGCAATAAAATCAATGCGCGATTTTACATTTTACCGACATAACAATCGCAGCGCAGAGCAAGTAATGAAAACCCTCATCTAATGTATATCAATTGGCGTGACTTATTGTCTGCGCAGACTGGCAGGCCACATTGTGCGCCAAATAGGATCCCCAGATGTTGGGCTTGACACAGCACAGTGAGCCTTTGCCTGCCTGGCAGAGGGAATTCAACAAAGGAGAAATAGTGTCACTCCAGTGATCACCATTCTTAGGGCATGACAATGAAGCACTGTGGCACAGGTGGCAAAGCTGGAGCCATCATTAACCCCCAGTATATAAATCTGATATAACTACTGATTCAATCTAATAAGCAAGACTAATAGCGGAGTCAGGATTTCTTTAACCTAATAAAGCAAATTGAACCATTTTAGAGGGAGTTGTTTTTGCCTTCCTCTGGACCAACCAGTGTTACCTTTTAGAGCAAGGGTGACAAACACATTTTCACTGAGGGTCACATCAGCATTCTGGTTGCCTTCAAAGTGCTGGTTAAAGACAAACAAATAACAAAATACAAACACGGCCATTCAAATGTATGATTACAGACCAAATGTACAAAATGATCTTGCCCAGAACAGATGCAAACAGACACTGAAATATTTTGCCCAGGACAGCCACAGAATAGGGGGTCATGCTAAATATTTGGTGAAGCCAATGTGACTTGCAGTTTGCATTGCGGTGTGGACTGCAACCTGAAGCCCAGTGAGCTTTTTAGCTTTTAGACACAAAAAGTGCAAAAAAATGTTTTCTACCTTTTCCCCCCTAAAATTACCTGTACATGTGATGTATTATTACAGGTTAGGTACATCCTTTTTCCAATGAGGTAAGGATATTTGTTGTTAAGTTTGGAAACAATAGAATCCTATTGGCTATGCAGAAAAAATGGTGAAATCTTTAGCATAACCCATAGGGTGGTGTTATTTCCAAACTTTAAAGTGGACCAAAATCCAGGATTTTGACTATCCTGGGTTTTGGTCCATTCACAAATGCCAGGCTTGGGCACTCTCCCTGTTAGAGGGAAGAGGAGGATGAAGCCATCAAAGCCGCTGCTCTTAGACGCACCGTGGGACCGGGAAAAGGTGAGCTGTTCTCGCGTCCTGGGGGGTTTCACACAGCGGGGCACCCCGGATCGGGGTGCCCCTGGGGAAAGGACCAGAGCCCAGGATAGTCAAAATCCTGGGTTTTGGTCCACTTTAAAAAAATATCCTTACACCACTGGAAAATGTATATACATTTTTTTTGGGGGGGGGGTGTAGGACAAATACTTTTAATTTTGTACTTTTTTGTGTCTAAACAATAAAAAGCTCAACTGAACGCAGGTTGCAATCCACACCGCAATGCACACTGGAAGTCACACTGGCCTCACAAAATATTTAGCATGACCCCCAATTAGTTTATCCAGTACAGATGCAGAATTAATTTGCCCAGGATATGCACAATGGTTTTCACCCAAGGCGGATGCAGACTCTGAATTATTTATTTTTTAAATAATAAATATTTATTGATGCTGACCGGGTCCAAGAGGGTACACAGAAATGGTCATAAACACTTCATCAAGACATCATAGAATAAACGTAAATACAACACAATGGATAGTCTCTCTCGTTTCTGCTGCTGTACCATGGGAATCCCAGCACACCTTCCCACCTTATTCCAGCCTGTCCAAGTACTTCCAAACTCCTCTCTACTAACCACTCTGTGTCGCCTCCCTCCCAGCAGTAACCTTTTTTCTTCAAAGTGTCTATAGGTGGGGGGGCAGGCTAAGGGGGTAGGGGCCAGATGGAGACATCCCCCCCCCCCAGTAGGGCAAGGATGGGCTTGGGGCTGTCTCAGCCCTGGGGGCATAGAGGGAGGTGAAGGGAGAAGGTAGGAGGGTATGGGCCATGAAAAAGATATCAGGGGAGTTAGGGGAGGGAGAGGGTGGACACCTGATCCCAGATTTGGTGCCAAACATTACTCTCTCTTTTCACATGTCCCCCATCCTGCTCAGGCCACCCCGCATGTGGCCTTACCTTCATCTTATTCAGTAAATACATTCCATTGAACCCAGAGGAATCTATGATCCTCCTCAGCTCGCCTCAGTGCAGCTGGAAGATCCTCCATGCGCTTAATATCCTCTACTTTCTGGATTCATGCACCCACGGAGGGCAGCACTGGGTCCCCCCAGCATGCCGGAATACACACCCGGGCGGCAGACTCTGAATATTTTTCCAGGACAGCACTACAGTCATTTTTCCCACCTGGCAACAGATAAGTGAATGGGCGGCGGGAGCTTGCATGGACCCGGAGCATACGGTTTTGTGCTTTCTCCACTGCAGGCACACAGAGACTGGGGGGGTGCTGGCTCAAGAGGTAATTTTCTTTCTAACCCCCCAGTCCTGCCTCAGTGGCAGGGTAGGGTGGCAGGGAAGGGCAGGGGATTACTTTTTGATTAAACTTCTGCTTTAAAGTGGACCTTGCCCCCAGGGGCAAGATGCCCTGCTGTGTGAAACCCCCCAGGTCGCCCGATCTCACTCACCCTTCCCTGGTCCTATGGCACATGCACAGCCCTTTTGTGCAATCAGCACATTAGGATCCGCTCCTGCCTCTTCGCTTAATAGCTTGTCTAAGATGAGTTAATCTGGGCACTCTGGCGGCTGCATCCCCCGCTACCCTCTATCAGAAAGCTTGCCCACGCTGGCCATTCACAAATGCCTGGCGTGGGCACACGCCCTGTTAAAGGGATAGTGGGGATGCAGCCGCAGCTCGCGCATGCGTCATTGGACCAGGAAAGAAGGCGAGTTTCCGGGCGACCTGGGGGGTTTCTAACTGCGGGGCATCCCGATTCAATAAGATTCCAGTGCCTTTGGGGTGCCGATTTTGCTCCACTTTAAAGGGGTTTCTTCCACTTAGTTGGCTAAAGGTGTCATTATGTACGGACAAAAACATGTTTTCCAAAAATATTCTGTCTTGGCCAAACCATACCAAATCGGCAAAATTGGGGGTTGAATTTAACTTTAACCCAAATCTGAAGCTTAGCACTAGGCAAGACATTTAACCTGGCCTGCTTATGTAACAATGGTTGCTGGGTTTTGGGCTGACTTGGCTGTATATTTTGTAATAGGTGACATATGTCTGACTATGGGGAGATGAATATGTTGCCATAAAATTAGCATTTTAGTGAAATAACAGCAATTTCTAAAAATGGCCGCCTATAAATTGTGGATTCTTTCCTTCTACGATCTATTCACTGATTCGTGTTATTTATAAGGCAGCTATATCCCACTATTACAGATGCTGATTGATGGATGTCAATCTTCTAAATCAAACTTTTTGCAATAATTATAGATAATTTGAGAGATAATCAGAACAGCACATAGTACAGCCAGCACTGAGCTACATCCCTACCTATAAATCTGAACCATAATATGAATGACAGGTAACCATAAAAATAGACGCAAATTCATATTGTCAGAATATGTCAGCATTCAGACATTTTTGGACACCCAACCCTTCATGTGAGCGCTCCGTAATTAATAGTAAGTACAATGTCAGAAATAGTTTGATATGACTGTTATCACCGTGGGAGTGCCGCTTTCCACTTTTCAAGTGGAGGACACTACAAATATTGGAGAACTTCCCTGCACACAAATCAGTCATAAATGTTTAGAGGTGAAGAACTGCACCAGGTGAAGTTGTTCTCCAATGACTGAATTTGTGGCTGAATTTCCACCCCCAACCCCGATGCGGAAGACCAAAAAAAAAAAATATGCTTACAGCCTCACCTGGAGTCTCGAGCTGCGGCCACTGGGAGGCAGCTGATGAAAGTGATGAAAGAGTGGCAGGCAGGTCAGGCAAGGTTCAGTTACCTTTTTTCAGTTTACTTTTTGATGTTTTTTTTTGCATTCGCCCAAAAGGACGCACTGACACACACACACACACGCACACACACACGCACACACACACACACGCTTTAGGGGAAAATGATGCATCTTATATGGCGAAAAATACAGTAGATAAAAATAATTATTATGAATGTTAGATAATATTATTATATAGAAAGAGCATTAGATACTTGGAACAAACTTCCAGCAGAGGTAGTTGAAAAATCTACAGTAAATGAATGTATTCATACCTAGGATAAGCACATATCTGTGCTAAGATAAAGAGAACATTCACACATAAGGACAGTCTACTATATGGATCATATAGTCTCAGCCTTTCGTCATCCTTCTATGTTTCTATGAAAACTAACAGGCTTTGTAACCTCAGGAAAAACAGCTCATGACAAGAAGCAAAACAATAATTGTGATTGGAGGGTTGTAGGTTCGATTCCTGTCCATGGGACAGGACTGAAGTGCCCTTGAGCAAGGCACCTAACCCCCAACTGCTTCCCTAGAGCAGTTCTTGGCACATGTTTGCACTCACAGCCCCTTAGTGTGTTCACTGGTGTGTTCACTAGTGGGTAGTTTGTTGTGTGTTGCACATTTGCACAGATGGGTTAAAAAGCACAAATTCCTTTGTATGCGGAAGCATGCATTGGTTATATGAGCACATTATGATTATTAACATTATATAAGGCAGAGCAAAAAAGTTTTCCTTTAAAGGGCCAGTCCAGTCAGACTGCCCATTTTTTAAATTCCTCCTACTCTGCCTCCTTCTCCTAGCACGAAAGCTGGGTGGGGGGTTACATAATAAAATAAACAGGTGGCCAGTGCTGGCCGAAACAAAGATGGAGGTGGCCAGCTCTGCATTCACCACATAATCTGAGCAGGAATACAGGCCAGGTAAATGATTTTATTTTTGTTATTAACATTATTATGTAACCCCCCTCCCCCTGCCCTGCTTTAGCCGTAGGAGAAGGAGGCAGGGGGGGGGGGGGATGGATTAAAATTGGGCAGTCTGGCTGGACTGGCCCTCTAAGACCCAGAAGCCAAGTTTCACAGGTGAGGGCTAATGAGCTTGTTGGCCAGGTAGCTCTGCAGTAAACCCTCTGTTGAGCACAATAATAACTGTGCTCAGTTATAGCAACATGCCACCAGCTGTCTGTCACCAGGACTAGCCAACCATAATAGTTACTGGATGCCCATCTGGGCTGGACAAAGGGCAGTGTTTGACTCTCACCCAAGTTACAATGAATGGAGCAGTGCTCTTTTTTTTGTGATGTAGGGGAGTGGAGAACTGTCAGAAGACACCACACCATGGGTACACCTTGATCATGACTTGGCATCTTCAGAACAGGTGAATATAGAAGATCTGGATCAGGCATCATTAATAGTGCGGGGTAAAAGGTGAATATTCATTTTTTGCTGATGCTTTAATATATCAACTTAGTAAATAAATCAGATTTTGCCAAACTATAACAATATGGGCCTGATTTACTACATTTTCAGCTTTCAGCGATTTTCATTCTGTGCGCTGTGTGTGCTGTGGTGGGAAATACCATGGTGAACTGAACTATAATTGTTGCGTCAAACGCATGGGAACAACTGGCTATTTGCTGGTATTTTGCTGTGTTTTCGCTGCTAATCGCAGAGCAAACTGAGTGGTATTTACTTGGTGAACCCTGGTGAACTGTGGCAGCAGATTAAAGAAATCTTGCTGAAAACACACTTTTACAGCATGGAATGGTCTCAGAATATATGTGCGGTGTCTCGGGGAGTGTCTTGGTTGTTTGAAAAACCTTATATAAAGAGTTGAATAAAAATGTTAACATGGGAAAATAGGACGGGTTGTTATTTTTCAAATACCAGAACTATCTGACGTTTGTGCTTAAAATATCTGGTACATATGCAAACATTACCTAAAGAGACAATCTTGCCTAAAATAACATTGATTCCTATGGGGTTCACTGCTAAAAAGTGGAGAAGTGAACAAGCGTTATCTGGGCTTCGTCTAGCTACGGTGAACTAGAAGTGAATACAGCAAACATGGGCATAGTCTGGCAAACAAGGCACGCGGTGGATGCTCATGAATTCTGACGAAGTAGTTCATAAATCAGACCAATCTCACAATCAAAACAACTCCAGAAGCAGGAAGTCTTGGTGTTATACTAGACTCCTCTTTCCACCCCACACATTCAGTCATTGGCCCCCTCTTGGCATCTCCAACTGAAAAACATCTCATACATCCATATTTTCCTTACACCTGGCACCACTTAACCTCCCTGGCGTTATGATTATGTCTGGAATTTTGTACCAAAAGCATTACCATTTTTTTGTATGGAAATTTGGTGTTATGTATTGTAGGCCTGCAATTCTTAGTAATTACTTACTTAAACCTGACCATAGAAGACTCTAGTAGACCTCTCAGATGTGATAAAGTTCAAAACATAAAATCATGAATTATAATCTAATAAATAATATAATTTTATTCAATAATGTAATAAATAATGAAATTTGTCAAACAAAGAAAATTCAGTAAACATCCTGGGTGTGGTAAATTTTGAAACATGGGACTGCACATAGACCGACGTCACAATCAGGGCAATGGAACCTGGTTTCCTTTCTGATTTTTTTTCCATTGCCATCTCGCTTTGAGCAGCAAACTACGCACATCCTTGTAGGTGCTGCCTTTTTTGCGGTTGGCGGGATGTAATCCATAAAGTGACGACCAGTCAGGCGTTCTGGGTTGACAACGTTAACAGCACAACGTCCAGATCTGTTCACGGCCACTGATGGCGTTTGGTAGTTCACAAAAATCCGCTCCGCCACCTTCCAGATAAAGTCAGAATGAACAAGAGGCTTGTCACTCTTTCCTCTGTGCAGTGTATAGGCATTCCAGAGGCATTCCCCTCGATTCAAAATGCAAAAGTTAATTGATTTCGGATCGGGAATCGTAAGTTTGGGTGGGTTTTTTCCATTTTTCCCTTTTTTTGGGCCATTTCGTATTCGCACGATCGTTCCCGCATAGACGTATATGAACATACGCATTTCGAACGTCAATTGGATTTTTTGCGTTAGTTTGCGTCTTTTTCCCGTCCAAATCGTATTTTTTGCGTTCGATCCTATTTTTTACGTGATTGACATGGGCTTGCGACCAATTCAGAAAGCTGATTGCTAATTGTTTTGAAGGCCAGTAAATAGCTGCTTTCCGAAATGTTTGCCGGCAGCTATTTGGCGTCGGGAGTAGGATGGAGAGGAGCGATTTTGTGGCACATCAAGGTCTTATGCTTTTTGGCATCGATTTGATCAGGATGTCTGAGAGCAGATTGCCCCTGCGTCGTCGCATGAACATCGATAGCATGAATGATGTTGAGCTGTTCGAGCTGACCAGGCTTAATCGCGCTTCCCTCCATAAATTATATAGTGAGCTGCGGCCATGGTTAGCCCGCACCACAAGGAAGGGGAAAGCAATTTCAGGTATGACCAAGATGCTTGGCTGCCTGCAATTTTTGGCGAACGGCTCGTTCCAGAGGCTGGGTGCCCTCTCCGTGGGGATCTCACAGCCTACGCTGAGCCGTGCACTATCAAAATTTTTGGAAGGCATGGCTGCCATAACTCCCAAATATATATTTTTTCCTAATGATATGGCAGCCAGAAACACCATTAAGCTTGGTTTTTATAATCTCGCCGACATGCCCAACGTAATTGGTGCTGTTGACTACACACATGTGGCACTCGTACCTAGGGCATCCGACGAGTATATATATAGGTAGATATTTTTTTTTTTTTGGGGGGGTTATTATGGGGCCCAACGTGTAATGTAACCTGTTTTACTTTGCAGCAGCATATTTTTTTTTTTTTTGCTTTGTGTACATGCCTTATTTTGTATTATTTTGGATTTTCACTTGTTGTTTTAAATTGTGTGCAGACATGTTTTTGGTTTCAAATGTGTTTTGCCCTTATCACTTACCCATTTTTTTTTTGTGGCCTTAAGGAATCGAAAAATGGGACACTCCCTTAATGTCCAGGCAGTGGTGGGGCCGGACATGCGTTTCATGAGTGTTCTTGCCGGCTACCCAGGATCGTCGCACGATTCCTATATCCTGAGACGATCTGGTTTGTTTAGGCGATTTGAGTCTGGTGAATTTTCGGGTGCATGGCTGCTTGGTAAGTGTGTCCTCTTTTTGTGTATAGATATTTCATAGGAATCTGTTATTTTTTGCTAGTTTTGCTTTTGAATTTTTTACATAAACATGATCCCACATTTTGCAAGTGTTTTTTTGGGGGGGTTTTGTGGCAAAAACAAACAAGCGTTTGGCTCACTTTGTCCTTCATAATTGTCTAACTTTGGTTAGGATGTCTGTAACTTCCATGTCTCAAAATCTATTGGGTAGCAGATTGTACAGAAGTATCTGATAGTTTATGGTCCTTTTGTAGTATTGGTCTGTAAATGACAAAGTGGACTTAAACTGCATACAGTGCATTCTTTAGAGAAATGTAGCACCATCCTAATTGTAACATTTCCTAAACCAGAAAAACAACCATATTTGGAAATACCCTTGTCCGAGCAGATGTGTTATCATTTTTTGGTTCATTTAAGCTGCTTTTTTCGTTATGTACTACATTTGTGCCAATAGTGTTTTTTATAATGTGGCCTTGGTGTTTTTTTTTTGGTCCTTTAGCTTACATCATTTTGATATATGTCAAATTGTTTGTGTTTGTTGCCTTGCAATTGTGTAATTTTTTGCTTTTAATTGTCTTGTTAAGGTGACTCAGGTTACCCACTTCTCCCCTGGCTCATGACGCCTGTGCTGCGGCCCCAGGATGCTTCTCAGGAAGCCTACAACCGTGCGCACCGCAAGACCAGGGCTGTTGTTGAGAGGGCATTTGGACTGTTGAAGACCCGTTTTAGGTGTTTGGACCATACCGGGGGCGCCCTGCAATATGATCCAAAAAAAGGTTATAGACATCATAATGGCATGTGCTGTTCTGCATAATTTTGCTATTAAAGAACGTGTCCCCCGTTATGTGGATGTTCTGCCCTCTACAGCCATAGAAGATGATGGTGATAATTATGTTGGCCCACCCAGTGAGTCGGGTCAATCAGTGCGATCCAATTTGATCTTGCAGCATTTAGTTAAAGCCTTGTTGTTGTTCTTTTCGATTGTGTGTGTGTATTTGCCTTTTTTGTTTTATTTTTTTGATAGGCCGTAATGTGGCATTACCTTCAAATACATTTTTTGACCCTTAATTGTTGGCTAATGTGTTTCCTGTTGTTTCCTTAGATTGATATTTACATTTTTACACCTCTTAAACAAAAATGTATCTGCTTTAGCCCAAGGTGATGTCAAATGTGTTTAAAAAAAAAACGACACAAGTATTGTAACTGTGTAAATGTTTTACTTTTGGGGCTTTGAATGGTTGTGCATAACATAAAACATTCCACATACAACTGTGGCTCAAAATGCATGAAGTTCTTAAACAGAAATACAGCACATCTACACCTGGAAGTGAGTGGCACAACCAAACATGGACACCCAGTCCAAAGGCCAGCCTAGTCCAGTCATTAATATTGCCTGTGCCAAGGGATATTTGGGCATGGCCATAATGTCACACAAACATGTCTGCAAACAGGAGGAGCACAAACCAAACATAAATGGAAAAAGCCATAAGTGGCACATGTTAATTGCCACCTACACTCCACATAGACCTATGGCATTGGCTAGTGGCCTTACTCATTACTCTAAGGAGCTCTATGGGAGCAAATCCAAAACCCAACCTGCATGTCACACACAAAATGGATGTTGAAAAACCTCAAACGACAAGTAAATACAGTGGGGGGGAAGAGAAAAGATGTCCCACACAATAATGGAGGAATTAATAGGGTGGCTGCCCATAAAACCCAGGGGGAGGTCCGTGTGGATGGAACCTAACCTGGGCCATGGTTGCATTGTTAATCTGCAACTGCTCCATAATGTTTCTCTGCATATTGATCAATTCAGCCATGGATGACTGGATTCCATTACTTGCATTGGCCATGTTGCTGTTGTGGGTCCGAAACTCAGCGAGGATGGCCTGTAAGGTGGAATTGAGGTTCGCCATATCGGCATGCCTTTCATCCCGCTCATTTTGCTGCTGTGCCTCAAAAGAGTCCCTCTCCTGGTTCCATAAATCAAGCAGGGCATTCTGCCTCCCCTGGGAAATTGTGCGGCGTAATGGAGTCCGCCGCACAATTACCCTGGCTCTTGGGCGTGCCCTGCCGCGTTGTCTCGGGCCCTCAACAGCAACAGGCATGCTTGGCAAATCCTCAGCAGCAGAGTGAACACTGGGGACTGTTGTCTCAGTCTCCCCATGTGCATGCACAATGGATGCAGATTGACTCTGCTGCTGAGGATTTGGCACAGAAACATTATGGAGCAGTTGCAGATTGGGACCCAGGGGGAGGTCTTCGGACGGGCCCAGCATGGATCCATCTTCCTCCATTTTCTGGATCTCTTCCATGAGTGTGTGGGTCTGTAGGGACATAGAGAAAAAAATGTTAAGTTTGCGTTCCTAATTATGATTTAACACATGCTTAATCACTTGGTATCATTTTTGGTGCTAAATAAACTTACTGGAAAACTCGGATCTGGGCTCCTATGCTGTACGGAACTGGAAGGCATATTCAAACTGGGGGGTGAGTTTACACTTGCTGAGGGGTCATGCTGGGCTGAAGAAGAGAAAACGAAACAAGGTAAACACACACATAAGCATTGTTTCGGTAGGTAATTAAACAAGCCACTAATTGAAATCTGAAGCAACTCTACATCAACGGGGCCGATTTATCCAATCCACTCACTTTAAGATATGTGAAATGGATCGAGTAAACTGCTAACTGACCTCAGTTCGAAGTCAGGAAGTGTACCCAGTCAGCATACAACTTGCATAGAACCTATTTTGAGTTTGACTACCATTCTCTAGGTCATATATGTTTGTGCCTCTTGATTTAAATTGTTACCTCAAACACAACTCACACAACAACTAGACAACACATCCATAATGATGTGTGTTTTGTGATTGAGTCCAAATATATCACTTTCCTTATTAAACTTCGTTACTTGACACATAATTAGTGTTAATTGGTCATTTACATAATGTATGTGGTCCCAAATGTGGGTTTCACATGGACCCAAACAGGACAGAAACAGGCACACTAGTGCTAGCCCAACCAAGCCACACCATAGGGGCATAGCGTCAACTTTGTCCTAGTGAACTTTAATTTACTTTGCAACAAGGAAAACATGCAGATTAAGATTACTCACCTTGTGTACGGGTCGGTGAGTCTGTGTCCCTTAGACCCACATGGCCACCGACCGCGACAGGATGGAGAAGGCCCAGCACAATCTCCTCAGCAGGTGTAAACTCCAGTTTGGTGGGATAGCCCCCTCCAGTTTTGATGCTGAAATGAAAGTATAGTTTGGTACACAGAAAAGGTGCATACAGTACATCCTAATAATTACATTTGGAGACATCATTTATTTACCTGTAATTATGCCTTTTAATTTCTTTTTGCCGTACAGCATATTTCATATCCGCAATTTTCTTTTGGATTTGTCCAACATCTTTCCTCTCTTCCCCCGCTGCATTTACTTGTCGTTTGAGTTGTTCAAACAATTCCATTTTGCGCTGCTTAGTGGTGTGTTTGGATTTGCTCCCATAGAGCTCGTCATAGAATAATGTAAGGCCACTAGCCAATGCCATATTTTGCTCATGTGAGAATCGCCCACACAAATGGCTGCGGCCAGATGGTTGGGTTTGTGGCTCCTCCATGTGTGCAGACACATGTGGTGACATTATGGCCTGTGGCTGGGTAGGGGAATGCAAGGATTGCTGGCTTCCCAATGACTGGACTGGACTGGCCAAGGGACTGGGTGTTCTTGCGTGGTTGGCCACAGAACTTCCAGGTGTAGATGAGGTAATTATATCTTGAAGGATGATGTCCTTTCTTGGCCCTCTTGGGGGGCTAGGTGGCCTGCTGGTGGGTGGTCTTGGGCTAGGTGGCCTGCTGGTGCCTGGTCTTGGGCTAGGTGCCCTGCTGGTGCCTGGTCTTAGGCTAGGTGCCCTGCTGGTGCCTGGTCTTGGCCTAGGTGCCCTTCTGGTGCCTGGACTTGGCCTAGGTGCCCTGCTGCGGTGCCTGTATGGGCTGTGTGCCCTGCTTCGGGGCCTGGACGGGCTTCTGGCCCTGCTGCGGGGCCTGTATGGGCTGTGTGCCCTGCTTCTGGGCCTGGACGGGCTTCTGGCCCTGTTGCGGGGCCTGTATGGGCTGTGTGCCCTGCTTCTGGGCCTGGACGGGCTTCTGGCCCTGCTGCGGGGCCTGTATGGGCTGTGTGCCCTGCTTCTGGGCCTGGACGGGCTTCTGGCCCTGCTGCGGGGCCTGTATGGGCTGTGTGCCCTGCTTCTGGGCCTGGACGGGCTTCTGGCCCTGCTGCGGGGCCTGTATGGGCTGTGTGCCCTGCTTCTGGGCCTGGACGGGCTTCTGGCCCTGCTGCGGGGCCTGTATGGCCTGTGTGCCCTGCTTCTGGGCCTGGACGGGCTTCTGGCCCTGCTGCGGGGCCTGTATGGCCTGTGTGCCCTGCTTCTGGGCCTGGACGGGCTTCTGGCCCTGCTGCGGGGCCTGGGTTGGATAAGTGCCTGGCTTGAGAGCATGGGTGGTGTGGGGTCCCTTGTGCGGCCTCTTAGGGGGGCAGATGTGCTGGTGCCTGCTGTGGGGCTTCCGACCCGTTTAGCCTGTTTTTTGGCCGCAGGGGCACGTGCCTTTGTGGGCCTTTTGGGCGAAATGGAGGGTCCACTGTCCCTTGGTGGGGCCGAGCTGCTACTTGCCTTTTTGTGCCGTAGCTTCTTTTGGGCTTGCTGGGACCTGGTTGTTGGGCCCGCAGAGGTCTGGCTTTGCTTGCCACGTTTTGCTGCTGGCTTTTTGGGTGCCATTTTCTCAAAAAAGTCAAAGAGAATGAGCTTTGGGTGCAGGGACCTTTAAATAAGGCGCCCAGCGTCTGACGCCTATGCGCACGCCTACGCGATCGTACGGACGTACGTTCGTGCGGAACCAGGAAACCGCAGGGGTTTCACTTATCTGCTGCCTTGAAGAAGCATAAAGATGGTGCCCACTATCTTCACCCGTCAACAAGAAGAGATCCTCATGCTGGTAAGTGCCTTGCTCTGCCTTTTAAGCTCATACTGACTGATGTACTACATGTAAATGATGCGCTTGGAACAAGTTTGGAGGATCTTAATGTTTTATAACAGGGGTCCTCACACTTCATCCTCAAGGGCCGAGACAGCCCACGTTTTTCTGCTCTCTATGCTGATGTAATAATTAGGGATATTGCTCTGGCTTAGCAACAGTTAATTAACCTGTGGAGTAGCGTGGAGAGCTGAAAAACCTGGCCTGTCTCGGCCCTTGAGGCGGATGTTTGAGGACCACTGTTTGGCTAAGACATAAAAACACAACGGCAAGCCACACACGTGCACAAAAACACAGAAACCGGACCTTCAGCGTGATTTAATGCAAACCACTAAAACATAAAAAACGAGGACACAGCATATCAAATTAAAATATTGGACATTTTAAGCCACTAACGTATTATTCTTGCCTCCACTGACATGCAACTCTGTTCAAGAAGTTAGGATATGCGCGCAGACATCTTGACTCAGAAGCATCACACTTACTGAGGAGAGGTGAGTGGGATAAGGTACAGGGGGGTGGGTTATAGCTGTGCTTTGCTCAGACACAGCAGAGCTGTGGTCATGGAAAGGTCAGCAGTCCAAGAATGCAGAGCACCACACACACTTCCAGTTTGCATGCACTTCCTGTTTGCAGGCTGCCTGCAAAGATGGCAGCTTACATAAGCCGCCATCTTGGATATTAAAACCATCATAACATGCCATAGATGCAGGTGGGATGATTTGTAATGTTGCCAATCTGTATGTACAGGGTGTGTGAAACATATAACAGAGACTCTGCTTCAGAGTGAACGTCCGCTTTAAGGCACAACCCAAAAATGGCTTTCACTCTAAATGTGTGTGTTAATGACATTAAATTCGAACCTTCTGATGCAACACATATGCCTCTGTGTGTAAAAGTAAAAGCTCTGTGTACATTATGTTTTTCAGATCATGCTTCAGCGCCGGTATGACTTTGCGCCCAATTGTTGTGAAAAAAGGGACATCGCCCGGGAGATCATCGCGGAAATACAACGTGTGACCAATACCACCTTCACTCACACACAGATAATGCAGCATCGGACCTGAAACGGCTGCACATGCCCCGGGTGCGGAGGTTTTTCGGGATCCATTTCCCAAGTAAGTACAAAGCGATTGCATGGTATATGTTCCCAATTTATAAGTTATGCCTTTATTTCTAATGACTTTTCTTGGTTAGTGTTTGAAATGGATTCCCGCATTCGCCGCACCCGGAGGCGCACAGGCCGACCAGTGCTGCATGATTCTGCATCTGTGAGTGAAGGTGGTGGATCTCCCGGGCGACGGACCTACCCCTCCTCTGTGGGTTCTTCCGAACAACCCCTGGACCTTACTACAGAGGAGGGGCGCAACCGCGTGGGCGCGGAGTCATACCCTGCCAGGCATGGGGAAGGCTCTGGTATGTCACTCTTCATGTATATGCACAAAGATATACATGCAAGTAAAAAAACTAAGTGCTCCTTTATTCTGTATTTCTAGATGCTTCGGGAGCGGGTGAGGTAGTGGAGGAGGAGGCAGCAGAGATGCTTGAAGTTGATCCTAGCGAAGGTGAGTGATGTCAGCCAGACTGGGAGCCAGATATTTGGGGAATAGTGACTCTGTCCAACAAATAACCAAATGTCACATGTTTCTCCAGGGACTTCTTCACAGCATAGCCAGGACCAAGGGCATCCTGTTGGCCCCAACCAGCCATCTGTCGGCCACCAACAAAGTAAGTAGCCATGCCATTATTCAGAATTATGTGTTTTTGGCTAATAACACACACATAACTAAAGGCGTAGCCAATGTATAGTTAACACTTTCATGTGGGCACTTCCTTAGCTTAAAGCGGACCATAACTCGTATTAAGAGCCTAGCTAATAAGTATCCCACACACTGTACATACAGATTGCGAACATTCCAAAACAGGCTACCTGAACCTACTGCATGTTAGGAGCCTTTAAACATACAAGATGGCGGCATAGGGAATGCGCCATATTTACAGGCAGCATGGCATCCAGATTTGCCGAAGTAATGTGCTGCCATGCATTGTGGGACTGCTGACCTTTCCCTGAACCCAGCTATGCTCTGTATTACCAAAGCACAACTGTAACCTGCTCCCCTGTACTTTATCCCACTCTCCTCTCCTCATTAAGTGTTATGCTTCCAGATGGCGGCGCAGTAATAAAAAATGCACCAAAATGTACTTTTATCTGGTGCCGAATCATTTGTAAAGAGTTTTTGCTTTTCATTACATCATGTTGAAGGTCCGGTTTAAGGAGTTTCACTACTTACCTGTGGGAAATGCATTTACTTTATTCCTTTGAAGAATGACATATGTCATGCATTTACATGTATTTGATTAACCAAAAATCTATTCCCACCATACAAACCGGTCTGGTACTACTATTTATGTTTATTTCTCTATTGTTTACAGGGATGATCCCACAAACAGTGGCTGAAAAAAAAAACGAATCCAGGAGTTGGTGGCCGAGCTGATGGCCATACAGGCGACGTTGGGGCCAACTGAAGAAGAAGAGGAGGAGGATTAGTGCCCTTGGTCCTGGCTAATTTTGTAAAATAGTTTTAAAATTTTTACTGCAAAAATGTTTTAAAAGTTTTTTAAAAAAAAAAACATTAATAACAACCAATTTTTATAAAATAAATAAGATTTTAATGCTTTAGAAATGTGTCGTTTCTAATATGCGCAAAAAAATACATTTACACAAACACGAAAATACATGCTTATAAACATATAGACATATGTACATTAAAGAGGACCAACACCCAGGGGTGATCGGCCCGGAAATCTATAAGATTCCCGGGCCGATCACCTCCCACCCCGCGGGACATCCGAGATCGGGATGTCCCGCGGGGTGAAACCCCCCAGAAACCCCAAAAACACCTTACCTGATCCGCCGCCGCTTCCGCCGCCGCCGCCTCCCACGCGCCCCTCCAGACGTGCGCGCGCCCGCGCCGGCCCTCTGTGAATGGCCGGCGGGGGCGCGCGCGCGCCGAGAGTGACGTGTGGGAGGCGGCGGCGGTGGAAGCGGCTTGGACATTCCTGATCCCCGCCTGGACGTTGGCGGGGATTGGCTGCGGCGTTCACGTGGGAGCGTTGAGAGGTGAGTTTTTTGGGGTTTCTGGGGGGTTTCACACAGCGGGGTGCCCCGCCGAAGTGGACCAAAACCCAGGATAGTCAAAATCCTGGGTGTTGGTCCACTTTAAGTGGTTTGGGTAAGTTTTATGCTCGAGAAAATGAAGAAGAATGCAAGCGCTAAGGGGTTTGGGTAAGTTTTAGGGTCGTCAAAATGAAGAAAAATGCAAGCGCTAAGGGGTTTGGGTAAGTTTTAGGGTCCGAGAAATGAAGAAGAACGCAAGCGCTAAGGGGTTTGGGTAAGTTTTAGGGTCCTCAAAATGAAGAAAAATGCAACAGCTAAGGGGTTTGGGTAAGTTTTAGGGTCCGAGAAATGACTAAAAATGCAACCGCTAAGGGGTTTGGGTAAGTTTTAGGGTCGTCAAAATGAAGAAGAACGCAAGCGCTAAGGGGTTTGGGTAAGTTTTAGGGTCGTCAAAATGAAGAAATATGCAACCGCTAAGGGGTTTGGGTAAGTTTTAGGTTCCGAGAAATGACAAAAAATGCAACCGCTAAGGGGTTTGGGTAAGTTTTAGGGTCCGAGAAATGACTAAAAATGCAACCGCTAAGGGGTTTGGGTAAGTTTTAGGGTCGTCAAAATGAAGAAGAACGCAAGCGCTAAGGGGTTTGGGTAAGTTTTAGGGTCGTCAAAATGAAGAAAAATGCAACCGCTAAGGGGTTTGGGTAAGTTTTAGGTTCCGAGAAATGACGAAAAATGCAACCGCTAAGGGGTTTGGGTAAGTTTTAGGGTCGTCAAAATGAAGAAGAACGCAAGCGCTAAGGGGTTTGGGTAAGTTTTAGGGTCGTCAAAATGAAGAAGAACGCAAGCGCTAAGGGGTTTGGGTAAGTTTTAGGGTCGTCAAAATGAAGAAGAACGCAAGCGCTAAGGGGTTTGGGTAAGTTTTAGGGTCGTCAAAATGAAGAAAAATGCAAGCGCTAAGGGGTTTGGGTAAGTTTTAGGGTCGTCAAAATGAAGAAAAATGCAACCGCTAAGGGGTTTGGGTAAGTTTTAGGGTCGTCAAAATGAAGAAAAATGCAACCGCTAAGGGGTTTGGGTAAGTTTTAGGGTCGTCAAAATGAAGAAAAATGCAACCGCTAAGGGGTTTGGGTAAGTTTTAGGGTTCATAAAGGTAATTGTTAGACTGGCGCTAAGTAGTTGGGGTGAGATTGGTAGTGTCAGATAGGGCCCACATTGGTTTGGGGAGTGTAGCTTGGATCGCGCATGCGCAAGTCCTTATATATATACGAACGAACGAATATAAGAGGCCAAAATCCATTGAAAACCAGAGGCAAACGCAATTAATTGGAAGAGGTGGACGATGGAAGAGGGGAAAAAAACAGGCTGCCGCCGCAACAAGTGATCACATCAACCTGTAATTTACGATAGACAAATGACTGAGCCAAGTTCGGAAGATAACATACGAACGGACGGGCTTTTTACGCTGGGAAACGGATTAGCTTATAGAATCACTCGCAAGTTCATACGAGTGCATGAGCGTTCGGAAACAATAGGATGATCGGCAACAAAATCAAAGCTGTAACATGTTTCTTTGAATCGACCCAATTGTTCCAGGAGATGCCTGAAGATTTTTTTGTAATATTTTTTTTGTTGTTTCCGCATAGCCGGATAAAATGTCATCGCCTGATCGGCTCTATCGACTCCTCCCATGGTGTTGTTGTAGTCAATCACAAGTTGTGGCTTCATGACATCTTTCCCACCTCTTGTGTGGACCATAACAGTGGAGGTGTTATGCACTGTACTCATTAGGCACATGTCTTTTTTGTCACGCCAACGCATTGCCATCTTTCCTTTCTGACAGGAAACCATTTCTCCTGTTTTCAGTTTTTTCTTGGCAAACATAGATGGCAGGTCACGTCGGTTGGCCCTAACGGTTCCATATCCATCAGTATTGTGTTTTATCAGAAACTCGTACAGCTCAGGCGATGTGTAAAAGTTGTCCGTTGTCACACAATACCCCTGATTCAGCAATGGCTCAAGCAGTGTGAGGACTGATGACGTTGCCATCCCATAGTCGCTGTACCTGGGGTTGAATTGTGTTCCTTTACCGGTGTATATGACGGAATTCCATATATAGCCAGTGGCAGACTCGCAGAGCATATAGGATTTTATTCCAAACCGTGCTCTCTTGGATGCGATGTATTGAATCCAGCTGAGGCGTCCCTTGTAAGCCATCAGACTTTCATCAATGCTGATGTCTCTATCTGGCACATAGGACTGCTGGAAATTTTTTATGATCATTTGGTATACTTCCCAGATCTTCTTGAGTTTTGGCGCTGGATGTGTGGCTTCGTCAAATTCCTCATTGTTGGTGAAGTGCAAATTCTTCATTATGAGGGAAAATCTGCACTCGGACATGATGGTGCCAAAAAATGGGGTTGCCAGCAATTTATTGGTAGTCCAGTACCATTTCTGCAGGGGTTTCCCCACCACCCCAGAAAGAAGTATTAGCCCCAGGAACTTCCAGATGTCCTCTTTAGTCACCGGTTCCCATTTTCTGTTCCTGGAAAACTTGCTATGCAGAGTTGCGGATTGCTGCTCGTTGTAGCGATTTGTCTCCGTGACAATCTTTTCAATGATGTAATCTGTGAGAAATAATTTTAGGTACGCCAAATGATCATTGTGCTCAACGTCTACCTTCATCCCAGGTGATCCAGTAAACGGAAATCTTGGTGGCGGTACCTCATCCATACCGCAATCAATTGGGCACCAAGTGCGCACATCACTGAGGTCGGGTGCAGAATCGTCGCTGTCGCCACTTCTCTGGTCAGTGTCAGAGTCAGATGACGAATCTTGCCACGAATCGCTATCGCTCATTTCTGCGAGGGGCTCTATGTCGCTGCCGCTGTCACTTATCTGATCCAAAACCGCTTTGGAGATGCTAAAGTGACGCTTTGATGCCATGGTAAAAAATTTATTTTATGGCCAGAAAAAGGGCAGGCAGGGCAGTGTAGGATGATCAAAGGGCAAATATGAGGTGTTACACTGTGAAATCTGAGGTGATACAGTGTAATCTCACAGGATTTCACTGTATCACTTGACTGTGTGTGTGTGTTTCACTTTTACAATTTTGAATCTGCCGCCCAGTTCCGCCCCCATGAGCCTCTGCGGCTCACAGAGACGGAACCAGGAAGTCAGAGGGACGTATCTGCCGGGGCTCTCACCGGCGATCACAGCGGGGACATCGCTGGATCGCAAGGAAAAGGTAAGGAGACTCCGCTGCTCCTCTGCCTAATCTACCCCGAGCGTGACTCTGAGTTACCGCTACTTGCAGCGAAAATTAACCCTGAGTCACGCTCGGGAACACCGCCAGGGAGGTTAATGCCCTGATCATTACCTCACTAAACTACTGCAACACTCTCCTATATGGTATACCATCAAACTCTGCTGGTCGCCTCAGTGGCACTCGTTCGATTCCGATTTTTGAAATCCATCAAGGAAACATGAATAGTGCAAGCTCTGCCAGCCACATTCCCGCTCAGCTCTAGCTGTGCTTTTTGGGGGGCTAGATGGCCATTGGAATTATTAATCCGCAGTTAACCCTTCTGTGCAGAGAATGTATACATGCCCAGAGGGCTGCCCTAATTATGGCGCATGGGCAGCAGTTGGGGAGGGGTCATGCGCCTTGCTCAAGAGCACTTCAGTCATGTCCCATGGCCAGGAATCCATTCTGCCACCCTTCGTTCACAAGGCTACATTGTTTCCTTACCACGACTGCCCCTTAGACTGTAGACACAGTGTCCTGTATGTACAGGACTCACTTCTCTCTTCTTGTAGATCTTGGTGTACAGACTTGGCGCACATTTGCCAATAGCTGATTGAAGATATTCTAAGTTATCTTTAAAATTCTGACTTTAACCTACAGAGCTTTTTCCAGCCCCTTTCCACGTTTCCTCATATATCAATACCAATCTAGATCATCTCATCCCACTCGTCTTCAGGAATTCTAAACTTAGTACCCTTAAATCTCTCACCTCTTTAGACAAGCCTTACATCTGGCTTAGGCAACCAACTTCACAACCCTAGCAACCTTAAAAGCATTTGCCTCCAAAGGCAGGGCCCTCCATCCTATCACTCTCCACTATCAATGTCTTGCTCTGTACAGAATGGTGGCCATAGTCAAACGTCAAGTCATAAATGACATTAGGCCTATTTTAGCCCCCCAATATCAGTTTAGCATGCCCATCCTCGAGAAAGGAGCTCTCTGCATTCCTGCAGTGGCAGTATTCACTGGCAGCTCAGTGTAGCAGTGGAGTACAGTCATGGCAAGCTTGCTGCTCAGTTTTTCAGAATTTAAGCCAGACCTTCAGCAGGTGGGCTTTCTATGTCATGATGCCAGGGGAGTGGATGATACAACAGCCCCAGTGGTCACTGCAGGAATTTGTAAGCACAAAAGCTGACCTACAATAGTATCTTCCAATACTATTGCTCACACGTCCTCTATTGGGTCTCGTCACCCTTCCTTCTCACTTTTAAATTAAATTGCAGATGATTGTTCAAGAGAGCTAGAATGAACGGTGGCCTATCCCCTTTGCCACACCAATGATGTAGTTAAAGTGGACCAAAACCCAGGATTTTGACTATCCTGTGTTGTGTTCTTTGCCCCCAGGGCACCCCAATTGTGGGGCCCTGCTGTATGAAACCCCCCAGGTCGCCTGAACTCCTCACCTCTTCCCAGTCCTACGGCGCATGCAAAGCTGCTCGTCCAATCAGCGTGCTTGGATCCGCTCGAGCCCCTTCGTCCAGGAGCTCGTCAAATGCGAGCGTGCTGGTGGCTGCATCCCCGCTACCCATTAACAGGGAGCTTGCCCACACTGGCCATTCACAAATGCCTGGTGCGGGCACATGGCCTGCTAAAGGGATAGTGGGGATGCGGCCGCTGCTTGTGCATGCGCCATTGGACAGGGAATGAAGGTGAGTTTTTGGGCAACCTGGGGGTTATACACGCGGTGGGACACCCCCAATTATGCGAGTATGCCTGCCCTGGAGTCTCATAGGGTGGGATTTGGTCAACACAACTTGATTTTAAAGCACACATTTACATTTAATTTGTAATGTTTGTGATGTCCACTTGGTTGCTGACAAATTTTAAGGCCAGTCTTTGGGATGTGCAGATGGAGCGTCCACACCACTGACTTGCTACTATTCATTGAGTTTTGATGTACTGTAACAAACCTTCACAGTATAGTATAATAAATTCCTGTAGAGAAACAAAAAAATCTGCCATACGGATGATGCTCTCTATAGAGGCACTAAAATGATGAGGTCCATTTGATATTTGTTTACTGAGGGTAAACTCTGTGAATAAAAAATATATTTAAATTGTCCTTTCAGCTTTGATTCCCTTTCAGAAACATCAGTTTTTTTAAGGTGGTATCAGATGTGCGGGTTCTGGTTCCATCTCTATTGCAGAAACTAAATAGATGTTGCCCGACATTAGCTTTTATTGATTACGAAAAGAAAGCTTGTAATGACAAACAGCAACCGCCATCTAAATAAATTAAACAAGGTCACACTGCCAGCAGAGGCTGTTCAAGTCAAATTTTGGTGCAGGCCCAATTCCATTATCCAATCCTTGTGATGAAACATCTGCTTCGGTCCTGGCTCTCACACTTAATAATTAAGAGATCTCAGGATTTATCTGTCCTATTAACATGTAGACCATATTTCTCAGTTCCCCGGCTTGGGATTGGTTTTGTTTTTACAAAATATTGCTTTTAAAATGTAGTGCTTATGCAGTGCTTTATTCTGGAATGAATGATGATAGATAATGACACATTAGAAGGTCCCTGGGCAACTCTGGAGCTGTATAGGTAGACTAAAATTAAAGGACATGTTTCCAACAGAAGATCAATTCTACTCCACAGAAGACCCATCCAAACTCACAGAAGACCTTTCCTTACTCACCAATGACATTACCTAACTAACTTTCTATTAAATCATTAGATACATTTCTCCACTCACAGAAGATCTTTTCTAAAGCACGGACAACCTCCTTAAACAGAAGATCTTTCCCAACTTATAAAAAAGCTCACAGGAGATATCTCAGAACTTACTGGAGAGCTTTCCTAATGGACACTCTCATAATTAGCTTCCATAACTTTACTAATTTTTACAAGTTTGATTCAGTTTACTAATTCACAGGATACCTTCGTCAGCTTACAGGTAATATTTCCTAATTCTTTGGATACCTTCCTTACATGAGACCTTCACTTCACCTTCACCAAAGTCCTCCCCCTGCACACAGGTGATCTTTCTCAACTCACTTGTGATGGTTGCCAAATCACTTTCTCTTAAAAGGGCAAAAACACCTCTAATGTCCCTCCCCCTGTGCCTCTTACTCTCCCGCCCAAGAGCTGCACGGCTTTTCAGCTGCTTTAAATTCGTAGAGACATTCCTTCGCTCCCGGAAGATATTTCCTAACCCACTGGAGAACATTGCTTATGGAGAATCTAGAAGTCTAGGGAATTTAGAAGTCTTTCCTAACTCAGAAGGAACCCCCCTTTAAAACCAAAGGCAATACATCCTTACTCACTGGAGAGCTTTCCCCCCCAGAAGACCTTCACCAATTCACAGGAGACCTATCCTAACATACAAGCGACCTTTTTTGACTTCTTACCTAACCCACTGCAGATCTTTCCTACCGAAAAGAAGATATTTCCCAATTAATTTGTGATATTTCCTTACATTTTATCCATAAAAAAAATTTCTCAGCTCACAGATTTTTCCTAACTGATTGGACAACAGCTCTTATTAGACTTTTTTTTCTTTAGCTCACAGGCGATTATGTTGGATGTCACCTCCATCCCAAGTACTGTACACATGCATTTCTAGCAAGATAGAAAAACTTACTAGGACCAGGGGGTCTGGTCACAATGGTCGCTGAAAGATGTTAAGGTTGATGGCTTCCCTAATACAAAGTTCGAAACTCATGTTTCTGGTTTCTGGCACCATTCCTACACCACCCCCTTCTGAATGATGGTAACCAAAGGAAGGATGGACATATATACAGTACCACAGAACCACAGAAAATGGTATCAACAATATTTCCGTCCAATTATTTAAAGGGCCTAATAACCTTTTCCTCCCCATGGCAACTCTCAGCTGAACCGTCACTGAGATCAAGTCTCCATAAATCCTTGCACTTTTCCACCACTGGGTTGCACAGGTACCGTGAGAGCACCAGGGGGTGTTGATGCATCACCAGGAAGCCATATGGCCACCATTCAAACATCATACTGTTTTTTGAAAATTCTGCAAAGGCTTTTGCAAAAAAGAAACAGGTTGATTTGGGGCTTTGTGATGGAGACAGAAGTTGACTACATTTATGTCCTTACTCGGTATAGGATCATTTTAAGTAAGTTTTATTCTTGTGAGTAGTAAAACCATCCATCTCTCAAGTAGTTCCCTAGCAGCTGCACCTCCCTGAAGGGATGATTAAAATGTTTGCACCTGTAATATTGCAGATCCTGAACTCTGATATGCTGTTATCTAGTTCCTATCTAGCAAATATCACCATTCATTAATTTCATGCTGCTATCCAATGGGAACTGTGCCCTGCAGGGATTTTACTGAGATGATAATTAAGAAGAAGATGGCAGAGTTTTCCAACTGTGTTGGAAATCTGTGTTAACCCCTTCTATATTGTTCAAGGCATGTACTATTACAGAATAGGTTATTTAAGGTCCAGAAAAGATAGAACTTAAAGGGTAAGTCTACTTTCGATAGAATTTTAGAAAGTGTATATTTGTTGTTTCTTCATTATAGGGTTGCTTAGCTTGAGCTTCCCTATATTGTGCGACCCTTTTAGCAATATACCCCTATTTCACTCCGTGGGTGCATAATAAAGACTTTTAAACATTTCTAAACATTGGTTTCGGGTTAGGTATCCCTGTTTTGTATAATTAATCTCTGATTATGACCACACTTTTTGTTCATTTAAAAGTTACTTTACATTTATTAAGATTTTTATAAATACATTCACATAATACGTCATTTCCATGCATTAAATGTACATTCAGTTACATAGTAATCATCAGCCAACAGATTACTTTTGGTAATTACTCATTCATTGTTGCCGTTTTGAAAAAATACCTTACAGGTGGGCAGACATGTTTCGCCTTACTGAATAGGCTTTATCAATGCCCCTTCACCTGAGTGGAAAACATAATGCAATATATAAGACCAAGTATATTTACACACATGGCTGGCAAAAAATAGTATCAGTCTTTAACATATTTGTGCAATGTCAAGTACATACTATACAAATAAGTGAACAATGATATACCTTGTTTGTGCTTATTGTTTTTTCTCTCAGTTTGTCTCTTCTGTCCAATTGATGGTTGTTCCTGAGAAGGGTCTGGTCATGAAACACCTCCTTCTTGCGGCCATGAAAAAGACCTTATAATTTTTATATATGTGTTGTGCTGTCTCTTTAAATAGGCTTCTTTGCCGTTTGTCCTTAACAGGATGCAAACTTACAATTAGTTCTCCCCATCTATCCATTTTAATGCATGAGCATCCTAATTATATTTGTCTTACCTCTATTGATTCATGCCTGTTTTTAGGGAATATGTTCCTTTTTCTATGGTGGTATAAGGCTGGCGCTATCCCACTATGTACATCAACCTATTATCCAACTGCCTTCTATTCTATGAAGGAAGGAAGGCATTATGTAGTAAACTGTGCTTTTTATCTAAATTATTTGCCTTTTGGTTATAATAGACTAATACATATGTTAGTTATGGGCATTGTATTTCTGGACCCTTACCTTGTGGTTAGCAGTTGGGGCATTGGGGAGAAGATCTCCCTATCTCATGTTATATCGGGCAGCGCGCTCGCCCGCCGCTCATACCTGACCACGCTCCCCCGGTGACGATCCTTTATGCGTCCAGGTCCGGGCGCACCTCACACCCCTCCGGTTTCAAAGCCGGAAGTGATGTGGTGCGTTCCAGGCGCTGGTGCGCATACCGCGTCACCCTGGTGTTTCCGTCAGAAGTGACGCGGTGCGTCACCGGCCAGTTTGCTGAAGACATTGTGAGGCTCCATTTTGTTGGAGACCTCACTTAGCATACCAATATGTTAATTATAAACTGCCGCAGTGGTAATACTATCCTCACTGAGGGGCATTAAAGAAAAAGTTAAGACACGTTCCTACAGCAACTTTATTAAGATGTCCTTCTTATATTGTGCCTATTGGTACAAGGTTTGCACTCTAAGCATAGATTAGGGCTGCTGCAAGATAAGAAGAACCAAGAAAAACAAAAAGCCAACAAGGCCCTGCATTAATCCTAACATATACTCCATCACATACAAAAATACGCCAGATATTGGAAAGACATTGGAGAATCTTACTGAATGACCCATTTTTAGAAACATTTCTACCTAAGAAACCAAGAATCATCTTCAGACGATCCCAAAATATTAGAGACCGTCTGGTCCATAGCCATCACAACACTAATCTAAAGGAAGATTGCTGCAAACAAAAGGGCACATACCAATGTGGAGGATGCAGCACATGTCGCTACATCCAAGTAGGCCAGACAGTAACAGTTACAAACAAAGGGGAATTTAGAGCGAGACACTTTGTCAATTGTCAAACTACCAACGTAGTGTATCTGTTAACATGTGGGTGTGGGCGCTACTATGTAGGCAAAACAAACCGCCAATTAAAAAGGCGGATTTACGAACATCAATATAATATCAGAAATGGAAACCAAAAACTACCAGTGGTCCGCCACTTTGCCCTACACCACCACAATGATCCCAGCTCTTTAAAAGTGTTTGGCCTAGATCGGATACATGCATCCCAACGTGGAGGGAACATAGAAAAGATAACTTTGCAGTTAGAAACAAAATGGATATACAAACTGGGGGCAACAAGATACCCAGGAATGAATGATACAATAAGTTTTGCCCCTTTTCTGTAGTAACAATAAACACGGGAAGGGAATAGGAAAATAAGGAGAAAGATGTATGTGGGGTGGGAGGGACAAGAATATCAAATAAAGATAAGTTTAAATGATAAGTTTATATCTTGTAATAATGTAGTAGTTAACCCAAGAGGGAAATAAGTCCAAAATAAAATATGGTATACAAACAATATAAGAGAATAACAAATGTAAATACAATAGATATATGGATATGTCTTTGTAAACTGAGAACGGTCTGGTCTGACACCTACAATCCATAAAGGAATTAACCAATTGAAAGGCTGACGAAACCCACCGCACACCCCATAATCCAAATAGTTCACCCAGATAAACATATGCAGAAAAAAACCGCCCCAAATTGATAGCCTAGGGATTGCATTAAGCGGGATTACAGGACATGGGAGACATAGGGACCCTTCTCCATAGATACTTACCTTGCAGCAGTCTCAGTTTGCGTACAGCGTACTGACCCCGCAATATGATACAGGATCAGTGACACCGTTTTCCTTTTATATACAATTATCTTGCAGCAGCCCTAATCTATGCTTAGAGTGCAAACCTTGTACCAATAGGCACAATATAAGAAGGACATCTTAATAAAGTTGCTGTAGGAACGTGTCTTAACTTTTTCTTTAATGCCCCTCAGTGAGGATAGTATTACCACTGCGGCAGTTTATAATTAACATATTGGTATGCTAAGTGAGGTCTCCAACAAAATGGAGCCTCACAATGTCTTCAGCAAACTGGCCGGTGACGCGCCGCGTCACTTCTGACGGAAACACCAGGGTGACGCGGTATGCGCACCAGCGCCTGGAACGCACCACATCACTTCCGGCTTTGAAACCGGAGGGGTGTGAGGTGCGCCCGGACCTGGACGCATAAAGGATCGTCACCGGGGGAGCGTGGTCAGGTATGAGCGGCGGGCGAGCGCGCTGCCCGATATAACATGAGATAGGGAGATCTTCTCCCCAACGCCCCAACTGCTAACCACAAGGTAAGGGTCCAGAAATACAATGCCCATAACTAACATATGTATTAGTCTATTATAACCAAAAGGCAAATAATTTAGATAAAAAGCACAGTTTACTACATAATGCCTTCCTTCCTTCATAGAATAGAAGGCAGTTGGATAATAGGTTGATGTACATAGTGGGATAGCGCCAGCCTTATACCACCATAGAAAAAGGAACATATTCCCTAAAAACAGGCATGAATCAATAGAGGTAAGACAAATATAATTAGGATGCTCATGCATTAAAATGGATAGATGGGGAGAACTAATTGTAAGTTTGCATCCTGTTAAGGACAAACGGCAAAGAAGCCTATTTAAAGAGACAGCACAACACATATATAAAAATTATAAGGTCTTTTTCATGGCCGCAAGAAGGAGGTGTTTCATGACCAGACCCTTCTCAGGAACAACCATCAATTGGACAGAAGAGACAAACTGAGAGAAAAAACAATAAGCACAAACAAGGTATATCATTGTTCACTTATTTGTATAGTATGTACTTGATATTGCACAAATATGTTAAAGACTGATACTATTTTTTGCCAGCCATGTGTGTAAATATACTTGGTCTTATATATTGCATTATGTTTTCCACTCAGGTGAAGGGGCATTGATAAAGCCTATTCAGTAAGGCGAAACATGTCTGCCCACCTGTAAGGTATTTTTTCAAAACGGCAACAATGAATGAGTAATTACCAAAAGTAATCTGTTGGCTGATGATTACTATGGCCCTTATTCATCAAGCGATAGCGCCAGGTAGTGTCTGACGAGCGCCAGGTAGCGGCAGCTAACGGCGACTACCGACTCAAGTACGCCCGGCGGCGGTCACAATGACGCATTTATCAAGCTAAATGAGGCTAGCGCCGGCGAGAGCGTCAGCTAGCGCGGGATTCATCATGTAGCCGACTGCAACGAACAGCGCCGCTGCTAATCCCATCACAGCGACAGGTATGACCTGGCGCTACCTGCCGCTCTCCCATACATTTCAATGGCAGACGCTGCAATGATTGTTTTAAGTGGTTTTTGTGTTCTTGTCTTTGGCACAAAATTCAACACATGTTTATTGGGATATGTTTTATTAATCTGGCTAGTTATTTTACTTTTTTTGGAGAAAGTAGTAATTTTTACACTGTAATGTTGTGAGTGACATCTAAAATGCATCTCCTCCCACCAAACTCATTGAGCTCTAAATCGCTTGTTTTCACCACACACGGGGCTTGTAAAGCTACTTTTTAGCCAGTCCTGTTTGGCGGTCACGTTCGCTCTGCGAAATTGTCAGCGCCCAAGCTATTCGGCAGCCCTGTCCTTGATGAATCTGTGGTGGTCAGAGTTTGTGCAGTCGCTGTTTTGATTCGCTATGTGGCGGCGCGAGCGGCGCTGCGCTGCGTTGTGCGGCGCTGTGCTGTTCATACATGTGCCCTTCTGCCATTTGCAAGGAATTCACTTCCCGCGACCCCAGTCGTTCTTAATGAATACACTGTAGTTGTGAGCGTGCATGTCCACATTATGCAGGATTTAATTCAGGCGTACAAGCTCATAACAACCCGTTATGCATTCTCATGTGTGCCACATTATCATGTAGTTGGATAGTTTTATTGTGTGATGATTTTATGAAGGAATAAGATTTGTCTTTTTCAGCACCAAGTTGTTTGGTTTTCAAGGACCTATGCATTACAGTATGTTGAACCCCCAGCTAAATGAAGCTAATAAATAATGGCGTCTTTGCCAATAGCTTGTTTTAATGCGTCAATTAACTGTTTCCGCCACTTAGCTTGCACATAGCTGATATTAGCTTGTGCCTGGTGCGCGGAGTTTTTTTTTTTTATTAAATTTATTTCACAGTTGTTTTCGTCATATCCGGTTCCGGTTCCCTCCTTTGCGTTTCAAAGCCACCTAAAGGAAAAAAATGTCTAGCGCTTAGGCCAATAGCTTGTTGTAATGCGTCAATTTACTTTTTCCGCCACTTAGCTTGCACATAGCTGGTATTAGCTTGTGCCTGGTGCGCGGAGCGTTTTTTTTTCAAATTTATTTCACAGTTGCTTTCGTCATATCCGGTTCCGGTTCCCTCCTTTGCGTTTCAAAGCCACCTAAAGGAAAAAAATGTCTAGCGCTTAGGCCAATAGCTTGTTGTAATGCGTCAATTTACTTTTTCCGCCACTTAGCTTGCACATAGCTGATATTAGCTTGTTCCTGGTGCGCGGAGCGTTTTTTTTTTTTTTTGGTGTTCCTGTCGCTTGGGTCATATCCGTTTCCTGTTTCCTCCTTAGCGTTTCCACCATGCTGCCCAGGAGACGGATCCAGCGCCTCCCCAGCTCCTCCTCAGATTCAGACCCCTCCACCCCTCCCCCACCTCCCCCACCTACCTCACCTCCCCCACCTAGCACCCCTCCCACCCCTTCCCCTCCTGGGCATGCTAAAAAGCGTCGAATGAGGGTGGATAGCCGCGTTAATGGCCAGGTGGTCAAAGTGAGTATGTTTTTCTTGCATTTTGTGTTTAAAGTGGACCAACACCCAGGGGGGATTGGCCCTGAAATCTATTAGTTTTCTTGACCAATCTGATCACTCCCCGCGGGGCATTCCCAATCTGGATGTCCTGCGTGGATGAACCCCCCTGGAGGGCCATAAACCTTAACTCAGCCCCGTCCCATCTGTGCATGCGTGAGCTGCGGATGCGTCTTGCGCTTCCCTCTATTCCCTCTAGCAGGGTGGTCCCCTGCGCCAGACATTTGTTCATGGCCTGCGCAGGCGCACTCCCTGTTAGAGTCAAACGCCACACGCGTTCTTTGGCGCTCAGAGGCAGCGGAGCTGGTATGCACGTCCAAATGGCCTTGGATGCGCATACCACAGCGGCGCAGAGCGCTGGGCTAGCCTGGCGCAGTCACGTGGGAGTGTGGTCAGTGGTGTTTTTCAGGCCTTCCAAGGGGGGTTCAGACAGCGGCCCACCCCCGATTGGTGTGCCCCACCAAAGTGGACCCAAACCCAGAATATTGCTAATCCGTGGTGTGGGTCCACTTTACTCTGGTCTCAGTATAACTGTTTATGCCATAGTTCGGATGTCATGTATTGATTTGTGTTTGTTTTTCATTTCTCATAGGATTTCTGCATCCACCAATATGACTATGCCCGTGGGGGCAAGAAGCGAATTGCCATGGAGGTGAAGGCCACAGTGTCCCGGCGCTTCAATACCCAGCTCACAATCCGTGCCATCCAGCAAAAATGGTCCGACTTTAAGCGCCGGGACCCTGAAGGCGTGTACCGCCTATATGATGCCTACGCATCAGGTAAGTTTAAGCTTATGCTATGTTTATACTTTAGTTTAAATCATCTGCTAAGCTGTGTCCATTTGTGGTCGTAATATTAATTATTTTCTTTCACCCCCTCAACACAGATAAGCGTCCTCCCCTGGGTAAACGTGGGAAGGGATTCCTCCCCCGAACCAGGCAGGCGGACTCGGGGGAGTCATCGGGGGAGGGTCCCTCTCGCGGATCCTATTTGGAGGACCCAGGGGAGGAAGGGGATGACGCCCCAGAGGAGTGTGCTGCTGGGGGGCTGGCAGGCTCAAGCCTCAGCTCCTCACACTCTGACTCTGAGGAGTCTCACCAGCCAAGGGGCCACTCTCAAGTGGGGAGTCCAAGTGGGGTGGAAGGAATGGACTCTCCCACACTCCCTGAAGAAGCAGGGAGTGAGAGGGAGGAGGGTGGCCCTTTGGCTGGGGGATCTTCCGAGCAGAGTGTGAGGAGCCGAGGCTCCCCGCCTCCTCCTCAGAGCCCTCCCTGGGCTTCAAGTGGCGGATCATCCCCTGGTGAGTGCACATTTTGTCATTGTTAGTCTGTGACAGGTTTCATCTGGCCATTTGTACTTAGCCCTTGCCATTCCTCTCTAATTTGCAGGGCATCATATAGGCGGCACCTCCATGGCCTTTTGGCGACGCATTCTCCACGGGCATAGTCATGGTAAGTGTTTGTTGTTATCCATCACATTCACTATGTTATGACATTCCTTAAAGTGGACCAAGACCCATGGTTGATTGTGCTTGGAATCTCGAAGCTTCCCTGCCCAATCACCTCCCTCACCCAGGGCCCCCCCCAAAAAAAACCCACAAACTTCTTACCTCATTGGGGGTGGAAGAAGCCACCGGCGCAGCCTCCTGCGTGCCCCTCTAGATGTGTGTGCGCCTGCGCTCTCTGTTTTCTAATGGCCTGCGCGTGCGCACACACTGGAGGAGTGATGTGCGGAAGGCAGCAGTGGCGGACGGTGTCTCACTCAAATGGTGGTGCTCTGCCAAAGTGGACCATAACACAGAATAGTATCAATCCTGGGTCTTGGCCCACTTTTAAGAGACACATGTTTCCTGGTCCATAGTACAAGGTGGTTTGATAATGTACATTAACATCACAAACCCCACTACAGTGCTAGCCAACTGGCAACCACCCCTATGTTTCTGCCCACAACATGATGGGGGCTAGCAAATGTGTTATTTGGTTAAGTTGTTCCGGCTAACACATGTTGCACACTAGTAACATTCGACAATCAACTGCAAATTAGTCCTTAACATTGCACTGTCAAGGTTATTGGCACATTATCTTTAGGGGTCCATGTTGCAACCATAAATAATTTACATGAACTCATGGTCCAGGAAATATGCTTATGTTGGACAACATGTATGTAACCATGCAAGCATTTGTTTTTTCAGACTCCCTAACCAGATGGATGTCAAATAGTCAGGTGTCATTGTCCCACTAATTTTGGATTTCTCTTTTGCTTTCTCCTGACAGATGTTTCTACGCAGACGGAGCCAGTCACCATCCTCCCCACCCCAGCTCCAGGGACGGCCAGCAGCATGGGCCCCCGCCACAGCTGCGATGGTGAGTACATCCCACTTCCTATGCACTTGTGAACCCTATGTCTTTGAGTCAAATCTGCAGACATTTACAATGTACCTATGTGTTAATTTAACACACATCTAGGTTACATGTGTTTGGTCAACAATCCTACATGCCTGTCTGCATGCTTGATTGTTGCCTCACATTCTGGATTTTGCCACATTGAGTCAATTTGTGGTTTAGACACAACCAAATGGGGCTGCTTAGGTCGTGACCTCTAAGATTCTTGTCAAAACTAGTTTACGCGTTAGGACTTAGGCCCTGATGTTTGGCTGTGACTAAACACATAAATGTACACACTGGGACTTATACCTTCTTTGATTCCCAAGAGTTAAAGTGGACCAACACCCAGGATTTTGACTTTCCTGGGTCTTGGTCCACTACGGTGGGGCACCCCCGATCGTCACCGCTGTGTGACAACCCCCCGAACTCACCTCTCCTCGAGCCGACGGACAAGCCGCGGACAAGCGGCTCCTCCTCCTCCGCCTCCCGCGCGTCCCTTTTTACGCGCGCGTGCCCACGCCGGCCATTCACAGACGGCCGGCGCAGGCACGCGCACGTCTAGAGGGGCGCGAGGGAGGGGGCGGCGGCCGTGCGCCGCCGAAACTGAGGTAAGGAGTTTGGGGTGTTTGGGGGGGTTTCAACCCGCGGGACATCCCGATCTCGGATGTCCCGCGGGGAGGGAGGTGATCGGCCCGGGAATCTTATAGATTCCAGGGCCGATCACCGGTGGGTGTTGGTCCACTTTAAGAGTAAATGTATGCTTGGGATGTGGTGGCCAAATTTCTGCCAGTCAATAGTACTCATATAATGTTAACAAATAAGCGCACAGTGGGCAACAATGTTAATGTGAGTGTCAGCTTATTGGACACACTGACATTACATTGCTACATCTGTGTCTGTTGAGGTCACATTCCATTTATTAATTTTTTTTTTTTTATACATCTCTACAGCTTGTGAAAACCAGCATCGTAGACTGTGGCGGGAGATCAGGCGTCTGAAGCTGATGCTGCTGGCCAAGAAGAGGCGGCGGCGGCGTCGTTAGGGTGGGGGGATGACTGGCCCGTTGTTTGACGCCCTTTGTTGGGCAATGTTGGCCCTGTTGGCCACCTTTCTAATAAAGCATTTTCTATTTTCATAATTACAGTGTTGTGCCTTGGCAAGCATAGTTTAACTGTCTCAAAACCCATTTGTGTGTAAATTTAGCCATACCTTTGGAGCCATTTCATGTGTAAACCATAGTAAGCTATGGTCACAAATGTGTGGCATAAATTTACAAATACATTTACATATCTAGATCAAGATACTCATCCCTGACTGTGTTATTAGCTATGTCTTAGGAAAAACACAATTTAGAGGTGGGTTAATCAAATATATTTACAGAAAAAAAAAAAAAAACAAAATTAATATTCTTGGCTGGGTGGCCGGGGAGGTTGGGAGTCATTGCTAGGGGCGGTGTTGGGGGACAACAGTGCAGTAAAAAATATAGACTGCTGTTGTATGAGCTGTTGTATCAACAACAAAGTTTGGTCCTGCCGCTGTATAGCTTCTTGCTGCTGCTGGAGAGATTGCTCCATTAGATTGGCCAGCCGACCAAGTTCCTGGTTCTGCTGCTGGTTACGGATCAACTGGTCGATCTGGCGCTGCTGGGCCTCATTTTGTTGCTGACACATCAGCACCTGCTGTTCCAACGCCGCAATGCGCTCATTAGTTCCATCACGCGGCTGTTGGCGACTGTAGTCCTCCAGCATCCGGACCCCTAGCTCGTAAAAATCTGCACTGGTTGGTGCCACACCTCCTCTTGCTGTGGTTTGAGGCTAACAAAATAGAAAACAACATTTTAGTCAAACCGAACCAATGCAGGTATGCCCCTCCAAATCATTTGGCCAAACAGTCACTATACAACTTACCCTTGTTTAAGCCTCGGAAGCTTGGCCACATGGGACTTGGGAAGAGGTCCCAGCTTGGGGTTCTGGTTCCGCCTCCTGCCAAAACGACAAAGAAAGGAAATGTGACATGTTGCTTCATCCACTACCCACGAAATGGCAATGTGGTTATTGGTCCTCTAAATCAGCCATGTTACCTCCGTGTCGTCCGCCACAGGTAGGAGCGAGGTATCGCTGCCAGAGAGGGGCAATTCAACATCTGAGATCTCCGGCAAGTTGGCATATGCTAAACAGGAAAGTCAGGTTAGTAGGTCATTGGACAAAACTCAAATGTAACATGGATAGCCTATCGAGGCCATACCTCCACAAAGTGCAAAATTACACACTAGACAAAAGGTATCTGTTAAACTCAGATTGATAACATGTATGTTAGAGGAATCAGAGGCAATAATTTGGCCAAATAAGATCAGACACATTGCTAAAATTACACATACCCGCAATCTCCCAGATGTCTGGAGTGGGGCCCTCACTCGAGCTTGGACCTTTAAAATACATGTGGAAACACAAGTTGCCTGAAGCAAGTGCCACAAAAGTAGAGCCAAAATACATACTAGAGCAAGCCAAAACAACTTACCCTCATCTCTGGCAGCCTGAACTTGAAGGGCCCTTTCCGGACAGCCACTTCCGATATTCTGGCCAACTAAAAAACACAATTAATGGCTCTAAATATTCCTCAAACTACTAGGGTGAATGTTTGTCCAAAAATATGTCAAACAAAATGCATTGCAATCACTCCAAGAACTATTAGACTGACCCTGGGGAGGGAATAAGCACTCCAAAGAGGCATCTTCAAGTTGACAGAGCAAACATGTAGATTATTAGACTAACCAAATCGAACCAGTGTAACAGAAACAGCATAAAGGATACATTATGTATTGCTATACACACCAACAGGGTCCTGTTGACCTGCAACATCGGAAGTGGGGTCCAAAGATGAACCAGTCACTTGGCCTACCAATAAAAAAGAGGAATGAGACACATGCACTTGGGTTAAAGTGGATAAAGCAAGGTTGACACATGCACTTACCGACATCCAAAGAGTAGCTTGGCTCCTGAGGAGATGCTGGGGCCAATGGCGGGGCAGCTAGGCAAAAATCAAGCAAACATTGAGCCATTGTTAATGTGCGTGCAAAAATCCAACATGCATTAAGGTGTGTGTGAGCAGCTCATTCACTAATATTCACTAATCAAGGCCAGTGTGGCTTCCACATTTATATGCAGATATATGGCCACACATCTCTGCCTTCCAACATAGCTACACATGTTAGGGCCTTGCTAGTTAGTTGCTGTGAGGGTTAAAGTGGGCGTGAAATTAGGCCGCAGGTCCATATTATTAATACTCAACAGTGCCCCACTCGATTGTTGGAGCTGCTCCCACACCCATTTGTTCCCCAAACAACCAGCACCTAAATTAGTGGTAAATACCTTCAATGGCAGACTGGGTTAGGCTTGAGGTTGGTTGAAGGGCAGGAGTTTGTGTGTCCTGAGGCAAATCCTGGACAGCACCATGTGCACCTATGCAGAAAGCAACAGACAGGAAAGTAAAAAATGTATGAGGTCTAATGTACTACTTCACAGGTCCTCCTGTTAGTTGGGCAGAAAGAGAAAATGCTAATCACATACATTAACATTAGCTTTTATAAAAAGGCAGAAAATATGTACCTTCAGTCCAACCTGTGGTGTCATCCCCAGGATCCACACCCTGCAGCCGAGCCAGTGGAATTTTGGCCTTCAGCATCTCCTCATACGGCCTGTAGGTACTCTTTGGAGCCTGGATGGTCCCACTGTCCACATCAAGATCGTGATTCATCTTTTTCATAAGGGCCCCTCTCAAAGTGTAGAAGCGTTTCCTGCAGGATGGGCCACTACGTGGGTGTTGAGCAGTGCTACTAAGCTCCACACCAATGGCATCCCACAGTTTGCTTCTTTCTTGTTTGCCTATTGACTTGCTTTGGGAGCCAAAAAGTAGCTCCCATTTAGCAAGGGTAAGGCGCACAAGATGATTATTCTCCGCCAAATTAAATTCAGGCTCCCTCTTGGCACCTGGGCGCTTAGCCTGGGGTGCTGCACCACCTTCAGGCTGGGCCCTTTTCCGTAAGGGAGGTCTGCGCACAGCACCCACCAAACTCCTACTTGGGCCTGCTGTGGCCGGCAGATGTCCTGAATTTGGCTCCATCCTGTAGCTGCACACACACACAAATACACAACCAACAAGCACGCATGCAGACTACAGAATGGCATCGCACTCTCTTTGGGTTGGCCAGGTTTTATGTGCTCTAACAGCCAATCACAAACCAGCCCACTTAATTGATTCACACATACAGCCCAGGTCCTTCTAGCCACACCTCCACTGCACTGACTGAAGCATGTGTGTTAGCCAATTAACTAATTACAGATCTCATTAACCAAACAACACACACCCAAATACAACAATGGACTGATGTATCTGAAACCCTTGTGACATGTGGCTATCCTAACGGCTATTTAAATAAACAGCAGCTTACCTTTCATTGGCCCACCACTGAATTTTCGCCCATGTCCGTTAATGCACGCAAGTTTCGGCTCACGTACGCTAGTAGCGCTACTAGCGTGCGCGTGCGCACTCCGTTTCACGCACACCTGGGTCGGCTAATTGGCGCCCGGAAATAGCAGAGCAACGCAAAAAGCGGCAAAGCGGACCTGTCCTTTTTCAAAGTGAAGTATAAATGGAAGGAATTTGCAAGCTTCTGGTATTGTTACACTGTGGCAAAGGCTGTGGTGTGGTGCTTGTTTCCCTTAGCTCATTTGAGTCTCTGTCTGGGTTTTGTCCTCACTCTCTGTGGCTTGTTGGGTGATTTCTGACATCAGTGCTGTTTCTTTAGGAGATTGTTTTTGGTGGCATATGCAAATATTGTGGAGCATACAGCAAGTGAGGCTTGATTTTGGGGCCTTTTGTGGGCTGTGCAGCAACTCCCCTCTTGGTTGTGCCTAACTTAGAAAGCTGTTTTTCAGCAGGCTGGTGGTTTGGACCACTATAGTTCTGGTTTTGTGGTGAGCTGCATTGTAGTGAGTGTGTGAGGAGTGTGATTGTTTGTGTGTGTGGTGTGTTTGTGGTTTTTGTTTGTTTGATTTTGTATATCTGTTGAGTGTGTGTGATGGATAAGAGGGTGATGTATGGTGTCTGGGTGGATGGATGTATGCGTATGCTGGAAGAGCAGGAGGCCAGGGAGCGGGGTGTTGTGAGGCTTAGGGCACCCCGCTCCTTTGGAATCCGCCTTTCAGTATGGGACTTAAGTGACGAGCAGATCAGGAGCCGCTTCCGTCTGAATCGTGCTGCACTACAGTCCCTATATGATCAGATTAAGCACAAAATTGAGCCATCCACCAAACGCACTCAATCCATTCCAGGCATAGTACGCCTGTGTGCCACACTTAATATCTTGGCACGAGGGACCTTCCAGGCAACCTCTGCCCTCCTCAGCGGGATAAGCCAGGCTACTATGAGCCGCATACTAATCCAGGTAGTTCTGGCGATTTGTGATTTAATCCCAATTTACATCAAGTTTCCTGAGGATGAGGAAGAGGTTGCCAAAATAAAACATGCTTTCTATCTAATGGGAGGGATCCCGAATGTGCTAGGGTGCGTTGATGGTACACATATCCCTTTCCGCCCTCCCCGTGCACAGGAGCTGTATTACAGAAACCGGAAACAATTTCATTCTCTCAATGTTATGGTGGTCTGTGACCATGAGATGAAGCTGCGGGCGGTGAGATCGGGGTTCCCCGGCTCATGCCACGATTCTTACGTCTTGCAGCGGACAGTCCTGTGCCGGAAGTTTGAGAACAACGAAATGCCAGCTGGCTGGCTACTGGGTAAATAATTAACCATGTCAAAGTATTTTGACTCAAATTTGTGGCCTAGTAAGCCAAATTCTAAAAAATGAAAACCAATACATGTACTAGTACTAATTGCTGTCTCTCTCCTTGTGTTTTTTCTACAGCAGATAAGGGATATGGGCAGAGAACGTGGGTGCTGACTCCGGTCAGGAGCCCACGGACCTCTGCCCATGAACGCTACAATGCAGCACACCGCAAGACCAGAAGCATTGTGGAAAGAACCATCGGCCTGCTGAAAGCACGCTTTCTATGTTTGGCACGCCCAGGAGGAGAGATGCTATACAGCCCACAGAAGGTCTCCAAGATCATCCTCGCCTGCTGTGTGCTCCACAATATCTGCATATGTCACCGAATTCAATCCCCCGAGGAGACAGCACTGGTGCCAGAAATCCCCAACTTGCCCGCAGGAAGAAGTGAGGACACCCAGACGGACGAGCTAAGGGAAAGGATGATCACTTCCTTTTTTGCGGTAAGCTAACTACCCTTCACTCTAATCCAAGTACTGCACTACTGGGTAAATTTATTTGACCTCCCATCATAATTTGGCTAAAACCACTCTAAGGGGGTGTGTAACATGACCCAAACCACTCTAAGGGGGGTGTAAGATGACCCAAACCACTCTAAGGGGGGTGTAAGATGACCCAAACCACTCTAAGGGGGGTGTAAGATGACCCAAACCACTCTAAGGGGGAGGGGAACATGACCCAAACCACTCTAAGGGGGAGGGGAACATGACCCAAACCACTCTAAGGGGGGTGTCAGATGACCCAAACCACTCTAAGGGGGGTGTCAGATGACCCAAACCACTCTAAGGGGGGTGTCAGATGACCCAAACCACTCTAAGGGGGGTGTCAGATGACCCAAACCACTCTAAGGGGGGTGTCAGATGACCCAAACCACTCTAAGGGGGGTGTAAGATGACCCAAACCACTCTAAGGGGGGTGTCAGATGACCCAAACCACTCTAAGGGGGGTGTCAGATGACCCAAACCACTCTAAGGGGGGGGGAACATGACCCAAACCACTCTAAGGGGGGTGTAAGATGACCCAAACCACTCTAAGGGGGGTGTAAGATGACCCAAACCACTCTAAGGGGGGTGTAAGATGACCCAAACCACTCTAAGGGGGGGTGTAAGATGACCCAAACCACTCTAAGGGGGGGGGGTGGAAGCTGAACAACATAACAATTAGGGTTGGTGTGCAAGATTGACGCAAATGTTGGTTAACAATTAATGCAATATTTTTTTACAGCGAAAAAACAAATTTAAATATATATACTAACTGCACTTTTTTATCTTTTTCAGGCACCCCGAGATGCACCCTGACGCCAATTTTCCGTTTCATTCTAATTTCTGTATTAATTTTCCTTTTCATTCTAATTTCTGTTTTAATTTTCCTTTTCATTCTAATTTCTGTTTTAATTTTAGTTCCTTTTCTACACAAAATAAAAAACAAAACTAAAGAAACATGTGGCAATGTGTTTAATTCTGTATTAATTTTCCTTTGCATTCTAATTTCTGTTTTAATTTTCCTTTTCATTCTAATTTCTGTTTTAAATTTCCTTTTCATTCTAATTTCTGTTTTAATTTTAGTTCCTTTTCAACACAAAATAAAAAAAAAAACTAAAGAAACATGTTGCAATGTGTTTAATTCTGAAGGTACTTGATTCCCAGCCCACAGCAAAGCAAAGCGCAGGCGCTGTGTTGAATAGCGTGGTCAAACTGACTGACAGCGCCTACAAAGCTGAGCTCCAACATCATATTCAGCAATGTAGGCGTTGTTCCCAACAACGCCAGGTAGCGACTGAGGAGGCCTGCTATAGCGAATTGCTACCGCCCGCGGCGTACGCTAGCGGCGCTCATAGCGCCATACTTCAGTCGCTCATCTGTCGCTACCTGGCGCTATTAATGAATCGGCCTCTATGTAACTGAATGTACATTTAATGCATGGAAATGACGTATTATGTGAATGTATTTATAAAAATCTTAATAAATGTAAAGTAACTTTTAAATGAACAAAAAGTGTGGTCATAATCAGAGATTAATTATACAAAACAGGGATACCTAACCCGAAACCAATGTTTAGAAATGTATATTTGTTGTGCCAAAACAATGTGCTCAGTGAGCTGAACTGATCTAGTATTTTTTTTATTGTTTTCGTATGTTAGCAAATGTGTGTTTTATGGAAGCAGTTTTCACTATCTGCAATCTATTGGCAACATACACCAAGAAGAGAGAACCCACTGCTATGGCCACTTTCAGTTACACATGCCCAGCAGCAGTGTTCCATGCAACTATCTGCAATCTGTTGCTATTGGCAATGTACGCAAAGTCTGCACTTGGTGTACATTGTCAATATAGGTGAAAACTGCTTCCATGAAACACAAATATGCTAACATTCGAAAAATAACGCCAGGTATCGGCAGATGAGCATCTGTATAGCGGCGCTTAGAGCGAGGTAGAGCCAGCTCAGTGTGACCGAGTGCCAGACGCTGTGTTATTCAAAAAGTCTGTTTTTGCAAAACACATATCCACCTGTAACAAAGCGAAAACACATGGAATGACATTGTTGTAACATTGTGACATTAACACTTTAGTGCCAGACCTGTAATGACAATTCTGCATAAAAATTTAAAAAGTCAAAAAAGTTTCTAAAAGTATTTGTTTGCAATCAAGAGAGGTCACCCAATGATTTGAGCAAAAAAAAAAAAAAATGTCAAACACACTGTTTAAACACAACCAAATGAACGGCCATTGAAATGTATGGGAGAGCGACACTGAGCGAAAGGTAATACCTGAACCTAGAGCGCCGGTGCTATACGCTGAGCCACCTGTAATAATACATCAGACACTACATGGCGCTGTTAGAGGCGCTCACCAGAATCTCTTTCATAAATGTGGTTTTGTGTACAGCGCCCAGCGTTCACCAGACGCTGCCTGCCACTACGAGGCGCTACCTGACGCTATCCCTTCTTAAATTAGTACCTAAAAGACATAATTTTGCCACAGAGAAATGTACACTTTCAAAAATTATATTGAAGTGGACCAAAAGCCAAGTGGCACGGTCCTGGTTTCTAAAACACTCCAGGGCCAGCTGCTAGCCTGCTTCTTGGGCATCTGAAATTGGGATTTCCTACTGGAAAACTTACCTGTACCGTTGGCTCCCACAGTGCTGTCTCTGCCAGCAGCTACATCCTCAGTTTCCCTGTAGCTGTGAAGCACTCCTGCAACCAGTTATTCAGATAGGCTGTGGATGCAGCCTGTGGACTGGGTTACATTAGCCAGCATTGGCGATCTAAAAAATGGTAGGTGTGTGTGGCCTCAGCAGGGGAAAAACACGTTTTTATTTAAAACCATGTCTCCGCCGAGACGGATGCATCAGAAGCAGGAGAGGGGAACCAAGAAGGTTTTTGTGGCACTTGAAACACGGGAGACATTTGGCATTGCCCTACTGATTCATTGTTATCTCTCTATGTGTCAATGTTTTTGTGATCACGAGATGGTATCTAGTTGGTTCTATGACGGGTAGGTGGTCAGTTGATGATTGTTAATAAAGCCATTCAGGGCTTTTGTTACAGTATCATATGTTATTAAATGCAAAATTAATGTGAATGACTCGTGAATGAGAACCAAATTCAAGAAAGGTGGACACCTGTATGTATACAATATACAGCAATTCAGTAACACAGCCATACATCCAGTTCCTAGCTTCAGTAGCTGTGCTGCAGCTTTTCCCCAAACTATAGCCCCATGCATGTGCATAGGTGTACCAAACAGTAAAAACAGCTATTTGGTGCTTACTATATAGGTATAAAAGAATTAGAAGGAATTCTACAGTTAGCAAGTTTTATAGTCATTCAGACAATAAAGGAGATTTCATACATTTTTTTTACTCCAGCAACCTGCCATCCAAGGCCTGTGCCTAGGGCTAATGGCAAAAACTACCTGGTATACAGCAGATAATCTCTTATTATAGGCTTGATTTATCACGGGTCCTTAAAAAAGTCTCATTAGATTAGGGGGTGCAACTAGCATTGTTTGTCAAGTGTACAAGTGAGGTTACAGAAGAGTAAAAACTTACTAACTAAAGGGGCCTACAATATTTTTGATTTTATATAAGTTTTTATAGATTTTTATTAAAAAAAGAATTCAAGAAAAACAGATAATAAAACAGTGTGTGCCTAATAAAATAACAAATCATCATGAGATATGTGCTTACATATCACTTTTATAATTTAATGAAAACATAAAAAGTGAATTATTAAATTAGTCAAATAGCACTATGATTCGTTAATCATTTCAAAATATTTTTGATTACTAGTAGGGTCCTGGTAATTAGGAGTAAGGTTTGGCAAGTATTTGAGTAACTCAGAAAATAGGATAGATTTAAAACCTTTCTTCTAACTCATACACGTTACTTAAACATCACCTGTATGCAAACATTAAACTGACCCTTCAGCATCATTTAACCAAAAGCCCAGTTTTAATGAAAAGACCAAAAGTTTTTAGTTGCTTACTTATTATTCTTTCTCCCCGCTGGGCTTCCACTCTGTTCAGGATACGGACACCACCATCTTGCCTCAAAAGCAAAACATATTGAGGAGAGGGGTGAAAAGTGCAGGGGGCGGGTTATAGCTGTGCTTTGCACATACAGAGCAGAGCTGGGGTCAGGAAAAGGACAGCAATCCCAGAATGCAGAGCAGCATAGTCAGAAGACACTTCCTTTCTGCTTAAGACTCCACAGGCCACAATTATTTAGCAATAATTTCTGTGATCTATAGTTTCAGTAAGACAGTCTGTTTAAGGTCATGCACCCCCCTACCTATAACTCCACAATCCCTCAGACCAAGCTCCTGGCCATCCTGGTGTGGTACCACAAGGTTAGGCTAAAAGATGGGGCTAATTTAGTTCTAAGGTCTAGAGGGAAAATCAAACTCCCCCTACCTTAATTTCTCTAATGCATTGAGCTTCCACCCATTCCATTTTGAAAAGATGCTAGTCTTTTATACTACCCTTGGTTAGTCTATGTAACGTATTAGGCCAGATCCCCAATATTGCCCATTCTGGGGTGTATGGTACATGATTTATAAGAAATTGAAGGCTATATTTAATGCCTTTTAATGACTTGTTGCCAGATGTTTTTTTTTTTTATTATTATTTGCCAGTCCCAGAGCTGGTGATATAGGTGCGCACCTGTCTCTTATCATTTGATGCATGTGTCTGTTTCTGCCATATGTTCCATAATAGATTCTCAATACCATTTCCCTATAGGGTGAGGCTGTCAAGCAAAGTGTTAGATGAAGGTGGTGCTGTGGATATCGGCTATCTGGATTTTAGCAAAGCCTTTGACACTGTACTGCATAAAGAGCTCATGGATAAGTTATTGAAGTTAGGACTCAATCACTGGATAGTTCAGTGGATTTCCAGTTGGCTGAGGGATCGGTATCAGAGTGTTGTTGTTAATGGTGTGCAATCTGAACAAAGGCGGGTTACAAGTGGTGTGCCGCAAGGCTCTGTCCTGGGCCCCATTATTTTTAATATATTTGTGATAGGAATAGTTTGCCTGTTTGCTGATGATACAAAGGCTAGTGTTGGGGTGGACATTCCTGGAGGTGTCTGCAACATGGAAAATAAATGGTCAAAAATGTGGAGTTTAATGTCTCTAAATGTAAAATCATGCACTTGGGTAGAAGGAATCCCTCGGAGGAGAGAGATTTAGGGGTACTGTTTACTGATAGCTGCAAGATGAGTGGACAGTGTAGCCAGGCAGTGGGAAAAGCAAGCAGGATGCTCGGCCGCATAGCTCGAGGCATCACCAGTAGGAAGAGGGAGGTTGTGATGCCGCTGTATAGAGCCCTGGTAAGGCCACAGCTAGAATACTGTGTGCAGTTCTGGAGACCTTACCTGCAAAAAGACATTATTCAAATAGAACGGGTCCAAAGGCGGGCAACAAAAATGGTGGAAGGACTTAAACTTAAAACTTATCAGGAGAGACTTAAAGAACTTAATTTGTACAGTCTGGAGGAAAGAAGGGAGAGGGGGGGACATGATTGAGACCTTTACATATGTGCAAGGATTGAATGAGGATGAGGAGGGAAGTGTTTTTAAGAAGAAACTTAATGATAGAACAAGGGGGCACAACCTGAAGCTAGTCGGGGGGAAGATCAGGAGCAATGTTAGAAAATATTATTTTACAGACAGAGTAGTAGATGCTTGGAACAAACTTGCAGCAGAGGTAGTTGAAAAGTCACTGAATTTAAAAATGCCTGGGATAAGCGGGAATGCCTGGGAAAGAGATGGCTTAAAAAGAGATATTTGGCTGTTGACTAGTAAGGTGTTTCTGACTTTGTGCCAAACCCTCCAAATTACCATTAGCAGGGGGTTCTCTACCACCAGGGCTGGCAACAATTCCTTATGTGTGTGTAGAAAACACACAGCTGGAGGGGAGGTGCCCAGCACTCCATTCATTCAGAATAGATTGCCGGAAGACATCATCTAATCCGAGTGGCTGGGGTCACCCGGCAATCTATTAAGCAATCGAAAGTAACCCAGAAACACAGCTCCATTAATTGGATTATCTCAGTACTGAAGCTATTGCAGCACCAGTACATCAAGATTGTCAAACATGTCAGCATAACATTCCAAACAAGAATCATCACTCTTCTCAATCATCACTCAATTATTTTCTTCCTTTTATTGCGCTCAACCTCTGTCTGAATTCAAATGTGGTTTAAGCCTTTGGGGGCTCTTTCTTCATTGCGTCCTTTTTTTCTATCACTGCCCAGCTGCTTCTGTATTACTATGTACCAGCCTTTGCCAAACTTTGCCCTCAGTAAGCCCTTAGCACTCCTGTTTCTGCCTTTCTGGACTCATTCTGTTTATCTCTAATCCACAATGCAACCCCTCCCTGCCACCCCCATGTCCCAATATCATTTGTGACCTCCATGTTGTTGCCCCCCTTCCCCAGTTACAATGTAAGGTCACTTCATCCAGTCCTGCATCTAAACCACCTCACTACTCCAGAACTGTCCTTAACATTTTGCAGACAGCCAACAATCAGGCATTCTTATTCAGAGCATTCCATCGTATGTACCAATATATAAGTTTGAGGCCTTTGTTTCAAACTATGAGAAGCATTTGTACAGATTATAGGTGGGTCTTCCTGTCAAATTTATGAGTTAGTCCTTGCTAGACCAATTTAGGAATCTGAGTAGGCAGGGCCTCAGGGGTTCGTGCCTCCACCACTTGATATAGCCAGTAGGCCTGCACCACTTGTACTAGAAATTCCAGAAATTCTAGGTGCAAGGCGAAACTGCAACTATGAACTACAGCAAGATTTCCGACTTGAATATTCACTTGAATAGGCAGGAGCGCACACAGAGCTCTGTGCACCCTCATGTCTGCCTCATGTGCACCAGTGACAGCCCTAGAGCCCAAGTGAGGTAAGAATATTAAAGTATGGGGCCCCCCAACAGACTTTATAACAAGGGGCCTCCATCACACTTAATCCGTCCCTTTGAGTAGGGAATTTTTTGTTTTTGTCCATTCTATAGGTTTTAGCTGGCTTTTTTGTGCTGTCTAGTTTTTTTAGTCTTGAACAATCTATGAGTTTTTAGTCTTGACCAATCTATGAGTGCAAAGGGAAAGTCTACTTTTGTGGACTTTCCAAAAGACTTGCAGATCAGACAGTGACCTCTTAGAAAGCTCAGGGATGAGAACAAAGAAAAAGAGTTGGGACACTGTTTCCCATAGTTAGGCTTTGAATATCAAGTATGCTATTTTCAGGTATGGGCTGTGGCTGCTTTTATATAAATGGCTGTGGATGTTTTCAAAATCCACATTATGCCCTTCTCTTAGGGTGTAGACTTTTTATGGTCCTAAGTGGCTGCTGGCATTCATTTCTGTATGTGAGCTTGGCCTCAGGAAGAATGCAATCGTAAACTCTAAGACGGGCTCGTTCATCTGTGGCATTTCTGAGCAAATTTAAGCAGCCTGTCAAAGCTGAGTGAAATTAATTAGTTTACCGTGCAGTGAAAGCATCATCAGATCAACAAATCACCAGTGCAGCCTGCCAAAAAGCTTTGGGAGCAGCATGTTGTTTGTATGACTTTTAAGAAAACCTTTAAACCTAATAACTGAAGATACACTAAAATCATAGAGTGAACCTGTCAATTTCTTAATTCCTTCACGATATCCTGTTTTGAAACTGTCCAACCACATTTCTTATGTACAAATATTAGTAAATAATGTCCATCACTTTGCATCCACTCCACACCACAGAATACATACAATATACAGCTATTATAATGTAACTTTCCCCTTCCCTGGCCAACTAAGTGTCCCTGGGGCATCCCGATTCCGGGTGCCTCACTGTGTGAGCCACCCCAGGGGGATGCCGCTACCATTCTCTATGATGGCACTCAGTTCAAAACAATGTTTTATGCCTTGCATTAGCATGCCCTGAAGTCATAGAGTGAACCTCTCAATTTCTTAATTCCTTCACGATATCTTATTTTGAAACTGTCCAACCACATTTCTTATGTGCAAATATAAGTGGTAAATAATGCCCTTCACTGCGCATTCACACCACAGAATACAGAAAAAATTGTAAAAATATACAACTATTAACATTGAACTTCCCCGGCCAAGTGTCCCTTGGGCATCACTGATTCTGTACCTTGGGTGATGCAGCTGGCTTGGTAGTGGCCCATTGTTTTAAGAAAAATGACCAGCACAACTGTGGGGAGTTCGTACCTTTGGGCAAGCATTTAGCATTTGCCTGTGAAATGCTTTGGGCATTTGTGGTGCGGTCACATCACTCCGCAAAAGCCTCGCCAGCAGCATCAGCGCTAGCTATTGCACTAAATGTCATAGGAGACCACAAGCAGTGACACCATCAGCACACAGAACAGTGGGGATCCCCCCCAAATGTTTTACTCTGCTTTACAGGGGATTCCTGACTTGAGATGCCCCTGTGGGCATTAACATTTATTGCCTTGCATATTAATGTGTGACAATAAACAAGCATTGTTTTTTGCCATTTGCTTCCTGCTGGCCACTCCCTCCCGCTGCTCAGGGGATGAAGATGTGCAGGGAATGCCAGAGGAGGCCCATGCAATGTGCTGTGGGATCAGCAATTCGAGGTAATAGGCAAACCGGGGGTTTACATACAGGATATCTCAAATTGGGATGCCCCTGATGAGCGCTTTCACCAGGCCCTAGAGCTTTTTCGACTCTAGAGCCAGTGGTCTCCCTAGAATTGAACATATGCTCACCTTTCTGGTAATCCCACATCACATTCCGTGGGTTGCAGTGGCATCACAGTTATTGTTGGCACATGCTTTACAGGGGATTCACAATTGGGCTTAGTGCGCTCACAATTACATAGTTACATAGTTAATACAGTTGAAAAAAGACATATGTCCATCAAGTTCAACCAAGGGGTGTTGGGGTAGGGGAAGGTATTTTTACAGCTAATAGAAACTGTTAATGTTCTAAATAATCATCTGTGGGAGGCTATTTCACAGATTTATAGTTCTTATGGTAAAAAATGATTGTAGCCTGTGGAGATTGAGTTTCTTTTTTTCCAGTCGAAGGGAGGGCCCCCTTATCTTTAGAGAGGATTTTATCTGAAATAGTGTTTCCCCATATTTTTTGTATTGCCCATTTATATTTATATATATATTTATACCAGTTAATCATGTCCCCTTCAGTCGTCTCCTCTCAAGACTAAACAGATTTAATTCTCATAATCTTTCCTCATAACTAATGCCCTTATTCATCAAGCGATAGCGCCAGGTAGTGTCTGACGAGCGCCAGGTCCCGCCAGCTAACGGCGGCTACCGACTCAAGTACGCCCGGCGTCGGCCTCAATGACGCATTTATCAAGCTAAATGAGGCTAGCGCCGGCGAGAGCGACAGCTAGCGCAGGATTCATCATGTAGCCGACTGCAACGAACAGCGCCGCTGCTAATCCCATCACAGCGCCAGGTATGACCTGTCGCTCCCTGGCGCTCTCCAATGCATTTCAATGGAGCAATCTTTAACTAATCATAATTAATTGCTATTAATGGTTTTTGTTTGTTTTTTTTAATGTCAAAAATTCTGTGACCACTTCTGCAATGTTAGGATTTTTTTTTAAGGTAAAAAAAAAAAAAAAAATGATTTTGTGCAGAATTGATATTACAGGTCTGATATTAATGTATTCATATTACAAAATGTTTATAAAAACTTGTATAATTTTACAATCAAAAAATATGGTTGTTTGGGGGTTAAAAACTATTTTAAATCCATCGCCGCCAGCGGTCTGGGGTTTAAACAAGGAATTCACAGCGCTAAAAAATTTGTAGCGTGATTTGTTAATGAATCTGCAGCAAGCCGTTCGCTCTGGCCATTCGCTGTCAGGCGCACCCATACAACGCTGAACCTGTGAAACAGCGACCCCTAAGCCCGTATTCAACATTACCGCACACCGACTGAGTCGCTGTCAACAAGCAAACCCCGGCCAAGCACAGCGAATACTAGCTGGCGCTGTGAAAATCACGCTACTGGCGCTCATCTGTCGCTACCTGGCGCTATTAATGAATCGGCCTCTATGATCCTTCATTGCTCTTATTAGTTCAGTGGCTCTCCTCTGTGTCCATTCTAAGAACTGGTGACCAGAACTGGACGGTATATGCCAGGTGAGGGCGCACCAGTGCCTTGTAAAGAGGGATTACATCCCTAACCAGCGATTCCATGTCTCTTTTAATACATGATAGTATCTTGGTAGCCTTGGAAGCAGCTGCTTGACATTGCATTTGGTTACTTAGGCCCCTATTTAAGAAGGGATAGCGTCAGGTAGTGGCTGGTTAATGACAGTTAGCGTCAGGTAGCGACTGGTTAACGCCGGACACGGCACGCAATTACACATTTATCAAGCAGAATCTGTTTAGCGACTGGGATAACGCCATGTAGCGTCTGATTCATCATTTTCACAGCCTCAGCGAACAGCGCCAGCATTCAGCCTTGCACAGTTTTTTTTTTTTCCAAAAAATCACAAATAATTCTGTGACCTCTTCTGGCATTGAAATAGCAGTTTTTTTCATAATTTTTTCATTTTTTATATATTTCCTCAGAAATGACATTACAGGTCTGGCATTAAAGTGTTCATGTTACAATGTTGTTACAATGTAATTCCATATGTTTTCGCTTTGTTACTAGTTGATAGATGCTTGAAAACAGACTTTAAACACACCGCCTCCTGCGCTCTGGGCTTCAAACAAATATTTTTCAGCGCCAGAGATTTGTGAGGCTGTTTTTTTGCTGAATATGGTGTGAGTCGGTCGCTATGAGCAGTCGCTAACATGCGCTCCCATACAGCGCTGTACTGGTCAAATAGCGACTCCTCACAATGTATTCAACATTATTGAACAGCGACTGAGTCGCTATAAACTGGCGACTCACGGCCGAGCACTGCGACTACTAGCGGGCGCTCTGAAAATGCCTGCTACAGACGCTCATCTGTCGCTACCTGCCGCTAATGATGAATCAGCCTGTTAGCCTGCAATCTAGTGTTTCTCTCAGTTTTACTCCCCCCGGGGCCATATGTGGACTTCAGGTTATTCAGGTTACCCAAATGCATGACTTTACATTTCTCTGCATTGAACTTCCTTTACCAAGTTGATGCTCAGACCCCCCAAAGTGTCCAGGTCAGCTTGAATCTTGTGAACATCTTTAATAAACTGTACTGTGCTACATATAATTGTCTCATCTGCAAAAATATAGACAGTGCATTTAATTCCATCTTCTATGTCGCTATACACAGTTAAATAATAGTGGAACCAGCACCAAACCGGTTTTTAATTCAGTTACAAACTGTATTTTCTAATCCTGAAGACCTCAATTTCCCCAATAAGCGTCTGTGGTGGACAGTGTCAAATGCTTTTGCAAAATCCAGAAAAACTATATCTACAGCCGCCCTCTGTCCAGGCTTCTACTCACCTCCTCATAGAAGCCAGCTTAGTCTGGCAGTTTCTGTCCGTGCTGGTTGTAACTTATAATATTATGCATAGTTACATATTCGTGTATATAGTCCCTTAAAAGCCCCTCGAGCAATTTTCTCACAATTGATGTTAAACGTACAGGTCTGTAATTGCCCGGAGAAGACCTAGAGCCCTTTTTAAAAATGGGCACCACATTTGCCTTGCGCCAGTCCCTTGGCACTTGTTAGTGAGTCTTTAAAGATCAAGAACAGGGGTGATGAGATAACTGAGCTGAGTTCTTTTAGAACTCTTGGGTGAAGTCCATCTGATCCTGCAGTCTTATTCACATTTAAATTATTTATGCCCTTATTTATGAAGGAATAGCGTCAGGTAGCGACTGGTGAGCAACCGGTAATGAAGGGCACCGCCACGAGAACGCCGGCTCCCCACCACAATCACACATTTATCAAGCCGATCCTGCTTAGCGACTGAGATAGCGCCATATAGCCACTCATTCATCATTATTCCAGCCTCAGCCCACAGCGCCAGCGTCCGACCTTGAACAGCGACAGGTATGACCTCTCGCTACCTGGCGCTCTCCAATGCATTTCAATGGAACAATCTTTAAATATTAATAATTAATTGTTATTAATGTTTTTTTTTTTTTTTTTTTTTAATGTGAAAAATTCTGTAACCACTTCTGCCATGTTAGAGAATTTTTTTAAGGTAAAAAAAAAAAAAAAAAATTTGTGCAGAATTGATATTACAGGTCTGATATTAATGTATTCATATTACTAAATTCTTTATAAATTTTTTTTTTTTTGGTTTCCAAAAATATGGTGGTTTGGGGGTTAAAAAACTACTTTTAACACATCGCCGCCAGCGCTCTGGGGTTTAAACATGCATTTCACAGCGCGAGAATTTTTTGAGCGTGATTTTTTGATGAATATGGTGGAAGCCAGTCGCTCTGACCAGTCGCTATCATGCGCACCCATACATCGCGGAACCTGTCAAATAGCAACTCGTCACCCCGTATTCAACATTACTGCACACCGACTCAGTCGCTATCAACAACCGAACAATGGCCAAGCACAGCGACTACTAGCGGGCGCTGTGAAAATACTGCTACAGTCGCTCAACTGTCGCTACCTGCCGCTATTAATGAATCGGCCTCCCCGTCTATCTTGGATGATATCCATGTTTAGCTTGTTGAGTATTATACTTGAGCTATTGCTATCAGTGGCATCTCCTGTGTTGGCTCCTTGCTTGTTTACAAACAGCTAAAGAATCCATTTAACAGCTCCTCCTTTTCTTAATCCCCAGTGATTATTTCCCCATTGTCATTAATTAGGGCACCTATCTGTTCTGATTTAGTTTTCTTTGAATTTATATATTTTAAAAAACGTTTAGGATTTGTTTTGCTTTTTTTGGCCACATCTCTTTCATTTTGTGCTTTCGCCAACCTTATTTATTTCTTACATGCTTTATTTACTAATTTATACTTTTCAAAGGTTACAGCTGAGAGCTCAGCCTTGTCATTTTTAAATGCCCTTTTCTTGTCCTTTTTGGCCCTTTAAACCACAGGCGTCAGCCATGAGGGGTTTTATTTTGGACACTTTTATTTGTTACCCATAGGAATAAAATGTGCAATGTTGGTACTCACAATTGATTTAAAGCACTCCCATTTGGCACCTGTATCTTTATTCCTCAACAGATCCCAGTCTATGTCCTGGAGTGCAGCTCTGAGTCAGGGGAAGTTGGCCTTCCTGAAATTCAGGAAACTCTTATAGATTCCCGGGCCGATCAGGGGAGGGTGTTGGTCCACTGTAAACTCCAGTGTTTTTCCCCATGTTTTGTCCCAGATGTTCTATTTACCCCTCTCTCCCTGCGAATTAGAGCTTATTATTTGAGCTACTAATGCTTTTTCTTTTATTTTATAAACTTTTTGGACTCAATCCCCTCGATTCAAAGAGCAAAAGTTAAGTGATTTCGTATCGAGAATCGTAAGTTTGGGTGGGTGTTTGTCATTTTTTCTTGTTTTTTTGCCCATTTCGTATTCGCACGATCGTTCGCGCATAGACGTATATGAACATACGCATTTCGTACGAGAATCGTATAATTTGCGTTAGTTCGTGTGTTTTTCCCGTCCAAATCGTATTATTTGCGTCCGATCCTATTTTTTACGTCCTTCACATGGGCTTGCGCCCAATTCAGAGAGGTGATTGCTAATTGTTTTGAAGCCCATTAAAGAGCTGCTTTACGAAATGTTTGCCGGCAGCTATTTGGCCTCGGGAGTAGGATGGAGCGGAGCGAGTTTGTGGCACATCAAGGGCTTATGCTTTTTGGCATTGAGTTGATCGAGATGTCTGAGAGCAGATTGCCCCTGCGTCGTCGCATGAACATCGATAGCATGAATGATGTTGAGCTGTTCGAGCTGACCAGGCTTAATCGCGCTTCCCTCCATAAATTATATAGTGAGCTGCGGCCATGGTTAGCCCGCACCACAAGGAAGGGGCATGCAATTTCAGGTATGACCAAGATGCTTGGCTGCCTGCAATTTTTGGCGAACGGCTCGTTCCAGAGGCTGGGTGCCCTCTCTGTGGGGATGTCACAGCCTACGCTGAGCCGCGCACTGTCTAAATTTTTGGAAGGCATGGCTGCCATAACTCAAAAATATATTTATTTTCCTGATGATATGGCAGCCAGAAACGCCATTAAGCTTGGGTTTTATAATGTGGCCGACATGCCCAACGTTATTGGTGCAATTGACTGCACACATGTGGCACTCGTACCTAGGGCAGCCGACGAGTATATATATAGGTATTGAGATTGGTTATTATGTTGCCCAACGTGTCATGTAACCTGTTTTCCTTTGCGGCAGCATATTTGTTTATCCCTCATTTGTGTAGCTGCTTTATCTCGGCTTTTCATTAGTCTTTCCCAATAGAGTGCAGACATGTTTTGTGGTTAATTTATTAGTTTGGGTCAAATATCAATTACCCTTTTTGTATGTTTTTTCCTTAAGGAATCGTAAAATGGGACACTCACTTAATGTCCAGGCCGTGGTTGGTCCGGATATGCGGTTTATGAGTGTCCTTGCCGGCTACCCCGGATCGTCCCACGACTCCTATATCCTCCGGCGATCTGGGTTGTTTCGGAGATTTGAGGCAGGTGAATTTTCGGGGGCATGGCTGCTTGGTAAGTGTGTCCTATTTGTGTGTTATTAAATGTGGCATTAATCTTGTATTTGTTGATATGTTTTTTAAGGATAAATTTACAGAAGCGTACAACTGCCTTTTTCTTGGCTCATATATTAGGAACTTACCCAAAAAATCCTTGTCTCGCTGTGGCCTTCAGAATGTTTTCCCTTTAGTTAGGATGTCTGTAAGTTCCTTGTGCCTAAATATATTGGTTTGGAGTTTATACCCAAGGATCTTTGACCTTTGGCTCCTTTGGGACTATTGGTCTTTAAATGTCAAAGTGGACTTAAACTGCATACATTGTATTTTCCAGTGAAATGTGGATAGGGATCTTTGACCTTTGGCTCCTTTGGGACTATTGGTCTTTAAATGTCAAAGTGGACTTAAACTGCATACATTGTATTTTCCAGTGAAATGTGGATAGGGATCTTTGACCTTTGGCTCCTTTGGTACTATTGGTCGTTAAATGTCAAAGTGGACTTAAACTGCATACATTGTAGTTTCCAGAGAAATGTGGATAGGCCCTCCGCAGCATCCTAATTGTAACATGTCTGAAAACTACAAATATATGTAAAATACAAATACCCTTGGCCGTGCAGATGTTTGTTAATTAATTGGTATATAGAAGTGCCATTTTTATTTAGGTGATACCTTAGTGCAATTTTTGTGGGCCCTAATGTGCCCTGTTTTTTTTTGGGAACACTTTACCTTACATCATTATGATATCTGTGAAATTTTTGGTGTTGGTTGTGTTGCCTTTTTAATTTTGATTACATTTAATTCTCTGTTTAAGGTGATTCCGGGTACCCACTTCTACCCTGGCTCATGACGCCTGTGCTGCGGCCCCAGGATGCCTCTCAGGAAGCGTATAACCGTGCGCATCGCAAGACCCGGGCTGTTGTGGAGAGGGCCTTTGGTCTGCTGAAGACACGTTTTCGTTGCCTTGACCATACTGGGGGGGCCCTGCAATATGATCCCAAGAAAGTGATTGACATTATAATGGCATGTGCTGTTTTGCACAATTTTGCCATCATGGAACGTGTCCCACGTTATGTGGACAGCCTGCCCTCTTCAGCCGTCGAGGATGAAGCCGAGAATTTTGAGGGGCCCCCTAGTGAGTCTGGCCAATCTGTTCGAGCCAACCTGATCAGCCAGCATTTTAGTTAACTTTTTTCCCTGTCTCACCATTCTGTATGTCTGTGTTATCCTTTTTGAAACATATGTTGTTTTGCCGTAATGTGGCATTACCTCTAAGTAAAACATTTAGACCTTAATTGTTGCCTAATGTATTTCATGTAGTTTCCTTAGCTTTCGCTTTGCATTGTTACACCTCTTCAAACCAAAATTATCTGGTTTAGGCCAAGCTGTTAAAAATGTCTTCCCACTAAAAACGCCACAAGTATTGGAAGTGAAATTTTTGTTTTACTTTGAAAATGAAAAATTATAGTGGTTAACAGAAATCAGTCCACATACATCTGTGGTAACAAATGGATAACATTAAAAAAAAAACATCGAGCACATCTACACCTGGAAGTGAGTGGCACAACCAAACAAGGACACCCAGTCCAAAGGCCAGCCTAGTCCAGTCATTAATATTGCCTGTGCCCAGGGATATTTGGGCATGGCCATAATGTCACACAAACATGTCTGCAAACAGGAGGAGCACCAACCAAATACATAGGTAAAGCCATAAGTGGCCAGATAAACTCCACATAGACCTATGGCATTGGCTAGTGGCCTTAAGCATTACTCTAAGGAGCTATATGGGAGCAAATACAAAACACAACCTGCCAGAGCAACACAAAATGGATTGTTTGAAACCTCAAAGGACAAGTAAATACAGTGGGGGTTAAGAGAAAAGATGTCCCACACACCCATGGCTTAATAGGGTGGCTGCCCATAATACCCAGGTGGAGGTCCAGGTGGAGGTCCATGGGAATGGGACCTAGCCTGGGCCATGGCAGCATTGTGAATTTGAAACTGCTCCACAATGTTTCTCTGCATATTGGTCATCTCAGCCATGGCTGACTGGATGCCATTACTTGCATTGGCCACGTTGCTGTTGAGGGTACGCAACTCCGCGAGGATGCCCTGTAGACTGGTATGGATGTTCACCATGTCGGCATGCCTTTGCTCACGCTCTGTAACGAGCTGGGCGTCATAAGAGTCCCTTTGTTGGGTCCATAATTGAAGCAGGGCACTCTGCCTCCCCTGGGAAATTGTGGGGCGGCGTAATGGCGTCCGCCGCACAATTACCCTGACTCTTGGGCGTGCCCTGCCGCGTGGTGTCGTACCCTCAACAGCAACCGGCCTGCTTTGCAAATCCTCAGCAGCAGAGTGAACACTGGGGACTGTAGTGTCAGTCTCCCCATGTGCAAGCACAATGGATGGAGATTCACTCTGCTGCTGAGGATTGGCCAGAGAAACATTATGGAGCAGTTCCAAATTGGGACCCAGGGGGAGTTCATCCGACGTGCCCTGTACGGAGACATCATCATCTTCCTCCATGTCCTGGATCTCTTCCATGAGTGTGCGGGTCTGTAGGGACATATCAAAAAAAAAAGGCTAAGTTTGCGTCCCAATTTTGGATTTCAACAGTTTAACACATTCTTAAGCACTTGTTAGTATTTATGCTACTAAATTAACTTACCGAAAATCTCTGATCTGGGCTCCGATGCTGTACGGACCTGGTAGGCATAACCAAACTGGGGGGTGAGTTTACCCTTGCTGAGGGATCATGCTGGGCTGAAGAAGAGAAAAAAAAACCACGTAAACACACACACATAACCTTTTTTTGGATAGGTAATCAAATATAGCTCTATTTGTAATATTATTCAACTCTAGAGCAATGGTGACCTTTGTTCAAACCCACGCAAGTTTACATAGGTGCAATGGCTCGGACAAACTGCTAAGTGACCTCAGTTCTAAGTCATGAAGTGTACCCAGTCAGCATCCAACTTTCAAGGCACATTTTTGGATTTAGCCTACCATTCGCTAGGTCCGGGGTACTCAAACAATTGTTTGAAACGCCCATTTAAAGGTATGTGGTGAGAGGTGAATGTCTGGCCATGGTGCTGACGCAGGGGGTGTCTAGTTAAAAATAAAGACACTGGTGGAGGGGCTGGAGATTTCTAAGTGCCAACTAATAAAGGCTGCTTGCCCTTGCTGGGCTGGATGGGCCAGAGCTGAGGGGACAGGGATTGGATGGCTAAAGGGGGGAGTTAACGTATTGATGGTGATGGGATGGATGGAGCCAATCTGTTACAAATGTATGGGGCTTATGTGGGGGGGGGCATGGGGGGACTGTGGCACATGGGCCAGAGCAGGGGCAGCGGGACACGATTGTGGCCAGTGAAAATTTAAATAAGTTACTGTGTACCTTGCAATGCCACTTCCTGGGCAGTACTTCATATTGCAATGCTATGTTTCACGGAGCCATGACATTGGGCAGGAGACCAACCACTACATGGCCGATCAAGGGGGCAGCTCTGAGCACGTCAACACAGAAGTAACTGAGTGCAGGGCTGTCTGGGCAGGGGTCCTTGAATGTGGTGGCAAGGTCCGCATTGGGACCCCGGGCCGCCAGTTGAGTCTCGCTGCTCTTGGTCACATATGTTTGTGGGTGGCTAATTAAATTGTTAACTCAAACACAACTCACACAAGCAAAAGGCAACCCATACATAATGATGTGTGTTTTGTGATTGATTCCAAATATCTCACTTATCTTGCGAAACTTCATGACTTTAACAATACAATTGGACATTTGAACTTTGCCATAATGGCTGTGGGCCTAAATGTGTGATTCCCAGGGCCAAAAAGAGGACACAAACAGCCACAGTAGTGCGAGGCCAAGCAAGGCAAACCATAGGGGCATCCCGTTAGCTTGTTACTAGTGAACTGTCGATTATTTAGCAAACAGGCAAACATGCAGATTTAAGAGTACTCACCGTGGGTACGGGTCGGTGAGTCTGTGTCCCTTAGACCAGCATGTCCACCGACCGCGACCGGATGGAGAAGTCCAAGCACAATCTCCTCAGCAGGGGTAAACTCCAATTTAGATGGAAAGCCACCGCCAGTTTTCAGGCTGAAAAGAGAAAATTGTTTGGTACTCAGAAAAGGTGCATACAGTACATCCAAAACATTAGATTTAGCGTAAACATTTAGTTACCTGTAATTATGCCTTTTAATTTCTTTTTGCCGTACAGCATACTTCAGATCAGAGATTTTCTTCTGAATTTGGGACACATCTTTCCTCTCTTCCCCCGCTGCATTTACTTGTCGGAGGATGGTTTCAAACAATTCCATCTTGCGCTGCTTGGTGGTGTGTTTTGATTTGCTCCCATATAGCTCGTCATAGTATAATGTAAGGCCACTAGCCAATGCCATATTTTGGTCATGGGAGAATCTCCCACTCAACTGGCCGCGGCGCAATGTGCGGCCAGATGGTTGGCTTGGCTGCTCCTCCATGTGTGCAGACACATGTGGTGACATTATGGCCTGGGGCTGGGTAGGGGAATGGCCGGATTGGTGGCTTCCCAATGACTGGACTGGACTGGCCAAGGGACTGGGTGTTCTTGCGTGGCTGGCCACCGAACTTCCAGGTGTAGATGTGGTCATGGGGGCAATTCGGGGCCCTCTTGGGGGGCTAGGTTCCCGGCTGGTGCCAGGTCGTGGGCTCTGTTCCCGGCTGGTGCCAGGTCGGGGGCTTCTGGCCCTGGATTGGGTTCGTCGGGCCCTGTAGGGGCTTCTGGCCCTGGATTGTGTTCTTCTGGGCCTGTCGGGGCTTCTGGCCCTGGATTGGGATCTGCGGGCCATGTAGGGGCTTCTGGCCCTGGATTGGGTTCGTCGGGCCCTGTAGGGGCTTCTGGCCCTGGATTGGGTTCGTCGGGCCCTGTAGGGGCTTCTGGCCCTGGATTGTGTTCTTCTGGGCCTGTCGGGGCTTCTGGCCCTGGATTGGGATCTGCGGGCCATGTAGGGGCTTCTGGCCCTGGTTTGGGATCTGCGGGCCCTGTAGGGGCTTCTGGCCCTGGATTGTGTTCTTCTGGGCCTGTCGGGGCTTCTGGCCCTGGATTGGGATCTGCGGGCCATGTAGGGGCTTCTGGCCCTGGATTGGGATCTGCGGGCCATGTAGGGGCTTCTGGCCCTGGATTGGGTTCGTCGGGCCCTGTAGGGGCTTCTGGCCCTGGATTGTGTTCTTCTGGGCCTGTCGGGGCTTCTGGCCCTGGATTGGGATCTGCGGGCCATGTAGGGGCTTCTGGCCCTGGTTTGGGATCTGCGGGCCCTGTCGGGGCTTCTGGCCCTGGATTGTGTTCTTCTGGGCCTGTCGGGGCTTCTGGCCCTGGATTGGGATCTGCGGGCCCTGTAGGGGCTTCTGGCCCTGGTTTTGGATCTGCGGCCTCTGGATGGGCTTCGGGGCCTGGATGGGGTTCGGGCCCTGGATGGGGTTCGGGCCCTGGCTGGGCTTCGTGCCCTGGATTGGGTTCTTCGCCCTCTGGCTGTGCTTCGGGCCCTGGATGGGGTTCGGGCCCTGGATGGGGTTCGGGCCCTGCTGCGGGGCATGGGTTTCCGAACTGCCCTACTTGAAGGCATGGCCGGTGTGGGCTCACTGGTGCTGCCTGTTCTGGGGGCAGAGGTGGTGGGTGCTGCAGTTGCCAGCTTTTTGGCTGCAGGAGGGGCACGAGGCTTGGGGCCCCTTTTTTGGGTACCTGAGGGTCCAGGGTCCCTTGGTGGGGCCGAGGTGGGAGTCTTGGATCTCAGTTTTCGGCCAGCTTGCTGGGACCTTGTGGTGGGGCCCTCCGCGGTCTTGCTTGCCTGGGGTCGCTTGCTCATCGCCTTTTTTGGTGCCATCGTACACAAATGCTCAAAGAGAATGAGCTTGGGGGGAAGGGACCTTTAAATAATGAGCCCAGCGTGTGACGCCTATGCGCACGACTACGCGCTCGTACGAACGTACGTTCGAGCGGAACCAGGAAACCGCTGGGGTTTCACTTATCTGCTGCCTGGAAGAAGACTAAAGATGGCGCCCACTATCTTCACCCGTCAACAGGAAGAGATCCTCATGCTGGTAAGTGGCTGCCTGTGCATTTTAATAGAATAGTCAATGATGGCCTAAATGTAAATGATGCGTTGGGAACTAGTTTGGGGTCTCTTAATGTTTAATCACTGGCTCCTCACACTTCATCCTCAAGGGCCGAGCCTGGCCACGTTTTCACCTGTCTATGCTGATGTCCTAATTCGGCCAATTGCTCCGGCTTAGCAACAGTTAATTAACCTGTGGAGTAGCGGGGCGAGCTGTCAAACCTGGCCTGTCTCGGACCTTGATGCGGATGTTTGCGGAACACTGTTTTCCTAAGCCATAAAAACACAACGGGAAGCCACACACGTGGTCCAAAAGCCTAAGCATTAGGCTACATCTTGGATGTTTAAACCATCCTAACATGCCATAGATGCAGGTGGCCTGATTCTTGATGTTGGCTATTATCTGTATGTACATGGTGTGTGATACATATAACATAAGACCAGACTGTCAATCACAGTCAACGTCCTCTTTAAGGCACTCCCCAAAAATGGCGGCCATTCGAAATGTGTGTGTTAATGACATTAAATACTCAACTTGTGATGCAACACATATGGGTCTGTGTGTAAAAGTAAAAGCTCTGTGTCCATTATGTTTTTCAGATCATGCTTCAGCGCCGGTATGACTTCGCGCCCAATGTGTGCGAGAAAAGGGACATCGCCCGGGAGATCATCGCCGAGATCCACCGTGTGACCAGCACCACCTTCACTCACACCCAGATAATGCAGCATTGGTCGGACCTGAAGCGTCTGCACATGCCCCGGGTGCGGAGGTTTTTTGGGATCCATTTCCCAAGTAAGTACAAAGCAATTGCATGGTATATGTTCCAAATGTCTAAGTTATGCCTTTATTTATAATGACTTTTCTTTGGTAGTGTTGGAAATGGATTTCAGAATTCGCCGCACCCGGAGACGTACAGGCCGACCAGTGCTGCATGACTCTGCATCTGTGAGTGAAGGTGGTGGATCTCCCGGGCGACGGACCTACCCCTCCTCTGTGGCCTCCTCAGACCAGCCCCTGGACCTTACCACAGAGGAGGGGCCAAGGCGCGTGGGCGTGGAGTCATACCTGGCCACGCATGGGGAAGGCTCTGGTATGTCACTCTTCATGTATAGGCACAAAGATATACATGGCAGGCCAAAAACTAAGTTATCCTTTATTATGTATTTGTAGAAGCTTCAGGAGCGGGTGAGATAGTGGAGGAGGAGGCAGCAGAGATGCTTGAAGTCGATCCTGGCGAAGGTGAGTGATGTCAGCCAGACTGGGAGCCAGATATGTTGGGGATAGTGACTCTCTACAAATACTAACCAAATGTCACATGTTTCTCCAGGGACTTCTTCACAGCAGAGCCAGGACCAAGGGCAGCCTGTTGGCCCCAACCAGCCATCTGTCGGCCACCAACTCCGTAAGTCTCCATGCCATTATTCATATTAATGTTTGCTTAGCTAATAACACACACATAACTAAAGGCGTAGCCAATGTGTAGTTCACACTTTCATGTGGGCACTTCGTTAGCTTAAAGAGGACCCAAACTAGTATTAAGAACCAAAGACTTAGCCATCACACTGTACCTACAGATTAGAAACATGGAAAAACACCCTTCACCCATCTAATGCATGTTATTAGACAGAACAAAACCAATATTGGGGAATATGGAATGCACAATATTTACAGGCAGCATGGGATACAGATTGAAAAAAGGAAGGTGCTGCCATGCATTGTGTGAGTGATGACCTTTCCCTCAACCCAGCTATGCTCTGGATTCCCAACGCACCACTGTAACCTACTCCCCTGTACTTTATCCAACTCTCCACTCCTCATTAAGTGTTATGCTTCAGAGTCCAGATGGCGGCGCTGTAATCCCAAAAAAGCCCTAAATAACTTTGAGGTGGTGCAGAATCATTTGTGAATAGTTTTTGGTTTTCATTAAATAATGTTGAAGGTCCGGTTTAAGGAGTTTAAACACTTACCTGTGGGAAATGCATTAACTGTATCCCTTTGAAGAAGGACATATGTCATGCATTTACATGTATTTGATTAACCCTAAATCTATTTCCAGCATACAAACCGGTCTGGGAGTCCTATTTATGTTTCTTTCTCTATTGGTTACAGGGATGATCCCCCAAACCTTGGCGGGAAAAAAAAAAAGAATGAAGGAGTTGGTGGCCGAGCTGCTGGCCATACAGGCGACGTTGGGGCCAACAGATGAAGAAGAGGATGATGAATAGTGCCCTTGGTCCTGGCTCCTTTCTTTAACTTGTTTTTAAAGTTGTTCACATTTGAGAAAGTGTTTTATAGTTTTTTAAAAAAAAATAAAAATTTTTTTAAACCAAAAAAACCCACCAAAAAAAAAAAAGGGTTTTACTGTTAAAAACAAAAAAAAAAATTATATATGTTTTACCGAGGCCCAAAAAAAAAAAAGGTTTTACAAAAAAAAAACAAACAATATAAAAAAAATTTGGAATTTGATTCCAAACAAAACAAAGAAAATATTTTAAATAAATTATATTTTAAGCCTTCCTAAATGTGTCTTTTCTAATATGCACACACCCAAAAAATTACACAAACCAGAAACAACACACTTAGAAACATATAGACATATGTAAATTATGTGATTTTCTTACGTTTTATGGACCGAGAAATGAAGTGGGATGCAGCCGCTACGGGGTTTAGGTAAGTTTGAGGGACCGAGAAATGAAGTTGGATGCAAGCGCTAAAGGGTTTAGGTAAGTTTGAGGGACCGAGAAATGAAGTTGGATGCAGCCGCTAAAGGGTTTAGGTAAGTTTGAGGGACCGAGAAATGAAGTTGGATGCAAGCGCTAAGGGGTTTAGGTAAGTTTGAGGGACCGAGAAATGAAGTTGGATGCAAGCGCTAAGGGGTTTAGGTAAGTTTGAGGGACCGAGAAATGAAGTTGGATGCAAGCGCTAAGGGGTTTAGGTAAGTTTGAGGGACCGAGAAATGAAGTTGGATGCAAGCGCTAAGGGGTTTAGGTAAGTTTGAGGGACCGAGAAATGAAGTTGGATGCAAGCGCTAAAGGGTTTAGGTAAGTTTGAGGGACCGAGAAATGAAGTTGGATGCAGCCGCTAAAGGGTTTAGGTAAGTTTGAGGGACCGAGATATGAAGTTGGATGCAAGCGCTAAGGGGTTTAGGTAAGTTTGAGGGACCGAGAAATGAAGTTGGATGCAGCCGCTAAAGGGTTTAGGTAAGTTTGAGGGACCGAGATATGAAGTTGGATGCAAGCGCTAAGGGGTTTAGGTAAGTTTGAGGGACCGAGAAATGAAGTTGGATGCAAGCGCTAAGGGGTTTAGGTAAGTTTGAGGGACCGAGAAATGAAGTTGGATGCAGCCGCTAAAGGGTTTAGGTAAGTTTGAGGGACCGAGAAATGAAGTTGGATGCAGCCGCTAAAGGGTTTAGGTAAGTTTGAGGGACCGAGAAATGAAGTTGGATGCAAGCGCTAAGGGGTTTAGGTAAGTTTGAGGGACCGAGAAATGAAGTTGGATGCAAGCGCTAAAGGGTTTAGGTACGTTAGAGGGACCGAGAAATGAAGTTGGATGCAAGCGCTAAGGGGTTTAGGTAAGTTTGAGGGACCGAGAAATGAAGTTGGATGCAGCCGCTAAAGGGTTTAGGTAAGTTTGAGGGACCGAGAAATGAAGTTGGATGCAGCCGCTAAAGGGTTTAGGTAAGTTTGAGGGACCGAGAAATGAAGTTGGATGCAAGCGCTAAGGGGTTTAGGTAAGTTTGAGGGACCGAGAAATGAAGTTGGATGCAAGCGCTAAAGGGTTTAGGTACGTTAGAGGGACCGAGAAATGAAGTTGGATGCAGCCGCTACGGGGTTTATGTAAGTTTCTGGTTGAGGGTGCGCATGCGCAAGATCTTATAAACATACAAACGCACAAATCTAAGAGGCCAAAAACCAATGAAAACCAGAGGCAAACGCAAGTAATTGGAAGAGCTGGACGATGGAAGCAGCCGAAAAAACAGGCTGCCGCCGCAACAGGTGAGCACATGAACGTGATTTTTACGATTGGCAACTGACTGAGGCAAGTTCGGGAGATATCATACGAACGGACGTATCTTTTAGGATAGAAACGTATTTGCTTATTGAATCACTCGCAAGTTCATACGAACGCACGAGCGGACGTAAAAAATAGGATGATCGGCACCCAAATCCAAGCTGTTACATGTTTCTTTGAATCAACCCAATTGTATACCTTTTGGGTTTTTACCTTTAAACATTTTTAAATTTGTGAAATTTGACAACTATTTAACAATATTTTTTTCCTCAACAAAAAGGAAAAATGGCGAAAAAGAACTTGCCGGAAAAATGGCGGATGCTGCCGGCATGTGGTTTAGGAATGAAATAAGCATGTTAGTGAGTGATGTCGGCTGTTTACCATTGCATTTTGCTGGCAGAAATTCACTCTGGAAATTGACACATTTGTGCACGTTTCTGCACTCAAAACAACCCATAAATCAGTCGCAGGCACCAGTTTGGGATGCCAAATTTGCACTTGCAGCTAATTTCAGGTGCAAGTTTCTGCGTTGGTGCAGAAAATCAGGAGGAAGCCTGAGCGCGACTTGGCGCTCCAAAAAACATACACAATTGCATAGGCACATGACCACAAATCAAGCCTATAATGTTTTCCCACCAACGCCCTGTCTTTTGCCTTGCCTCAGTGGCTGATGAATCTCACAGACAATGGTTGTTTCTGCAGTGAGGTAATATGTATTCCACCAAGTTTTAGGCTATCTATTACTGTGTGTTGATGTTTTCTTGTATGTTTATGTATTTTTAATTTACTTTAACCTTTATTAAGCGTACTTTTCTGCATATTATATACACTTTTCTATATTGTTCATAAAAGAAAACCCATTCCTTATTGTTATGCTCTGATCTCTTCAAAACAATATAATTAACCTGCATTTATATTAGTAGCCCTGATTTGGGCATTTATTACTAAAATATCTGATATTTGGGTATGTTTTGGCCATTAGCAAACAGCCTGTGCTGAAATAATGGCAGAAAAATGATACAAGATGCTGACAGAGATTACTTGCTGCTTCCTGTACTTGAACTTGTTGCATCAATAACATCTAGAGCTGTCAGGATCCTTTGCAGCTGCCACCATTTCCCTTCACATGTAGCTTTCCTTCCTACTGCCTCCATCAATACCCCACAAAACATCGCTACATACCTATAACTTATACCCGATAAGATAGTGTATCCAAAGGTCGCATTCATGGATATTTATACTTAATACATGCGTTGTGATTGTAAAGGCAAATAAAAAAAATAAATAAGTAGCAGCTTGCCTTGCCAAACGTTCCTCCAGTGCTGTCATTCTTCTCTGGTCCACACTATCCCTTTAGCAGTGCGCATGCCTGCGTCAGGCATTTGTGAATGGCACAGGCACACTCCCTGTTAAAGGGTGGCATGGGAGGCGTCTGCCAGCACTCGGATCCGCTCACATTAGCTCCTGGATGAAGGAGCTTCAACGGATCTGAATGTGCTGATTGGACGAATGGACTGCGCATGTGCCGTAGGACTGGGGAAGGGCAAGTGAGATCAGGCAACCTGGGGGGTTTCACACAGTGGGGGGTCAAAGTCTAAAACCCCAAATAGTCAAATTTCTGACTTTTGGTCCACTTTAATAAGCTTATGTCACTGATTGCCAGAGAGGGGCTTTAGGAGAGCAATTTTCTAAGCTTTGATTTTTTGACTGGAGGTCTGCTTTAATGGAGCACAAGCAATTTACTTCCTCTCTTCCCTGGGCACCTGGTTGTATGGCCGGGCTTAGGATGTAAGGCGCCCCCTGTGAGACTACAAAATGGTGCCCCCCAAAGCACTTCTGCACTTCCTCACTCCCGGCCTATTGTGGGCTGGTGAACTGGCAGCCAGTAGGGAAGCAATGCAGAAGTAGCGCTGGTATCAAGCATGATGCTGGGGATGTGGGGAATGCTTTAAAGTAGACCAAAATCTGTGTCTGTTGGGCCGTCCTGAAGGGACGACTGCTTCCATATCTTTAGGAGATACCAATGTGAGATGCTCCACTGTGTAAATCCACCTCGGGATCTCCGGCTTTCCTGGCTGATGTGCTGCCATGAATGTTCTGCGCTCTATACCAGGCCCTGTGAACAAAACATATTTCTATGTCCTGCAATAATATATACATCATAGAGTTCTGATTGGATGAATGCTTGCGCATGTGCTGTAGGTTTGCTTTATGGTGGGTATGTCTGATACACTGCGATGCTCCGGGGATAGGGAATCTGCTGAGTTGGTTCACATTAAAGGGCAGACCAGAGGTGAGCATGGCACCCCTTCCTTCTGACCCAACCAACCATGCCCATCCTGCAGCTCCAAATGACGCCACCCCAAAGCGAGAGATCAGCTCTGCCTGTATGCTTTAAAAGTTCCAATGCCAGCTGATGCTGCTTAAAGGGGAACTCACTTCTGGTTATACACAGTCTGGAATTCTTAGTCAAGTCACTGTAATTTTGGATTTGCTGATTCTGCTCGAACTGTCAAATGCAAAATCTGGAGAGCTGGAATGTGCCTTCAGTAAAGTCAATTATACTTTTCTGAGCAGACTAGCTAGGGAATTGTATTTGTATTCTCATACTTACCCATCATGCAATGTGTTGGGCAGGGTTTTTCCTATTGTTTTCCACAGGCTGAGGGACTCAGGGCTCAAGGAACAGAATGTTCAAGGTGCACAGTTCTGTAAAAGTGCAATGGTACATATCAAAAGCTGTCACTCCTATAAAAGTGAAATAGCATGATCCAAATCTTGTCAACCCTGATTTTTCTTCCTTTAGGCAGAAGAAAACAACAAGCATTATGAGATTTCTTTTCATGCAGTTTATGTACGTATGAGACTCATCTTCACTCCCAGTTCAACAGCACATGCATGAGCAGCGGCTGGGTCACCGCTATGCTATGCCGTGTGTCCCCAGGGATTTGTGAATCCTGTGATTCCTGTTAGAGGGTAGCGGGGGATGTGGCCGCCAGCGCGCTGATTGGACAAGCGGTTGCACATGCGTCGTAGGACCAGGAAGAGGTGAGTTTGTTCGGGTGACCTGGGGGTTTCACACAAAGGAGCACTACCAATCGAGGTGGACCCGGGGGTAAGGACCAAAATTCAGAATAGTCAAAATCCTGGGTTTGGTCCACTTTAACATCCCCTTTAAAATATATGTTCATCAAACTGTTACAAACTTTCCCCTAAAGGCCCTAAATCAAAAGGCAACATAAATCTGAGAGTAATTTATGCTTGGAGTGCCTTTAAAGGTTAAGCGCTGTACAGTGGATCTATTGCCAAAGTGATCAGTTCAGCGTGGCACTTGCCAAGTGATTACTGTACAGAATAGATGCACTGCTTATTTGACATGGCAATTGCCTGATGGGGACAGAGCAGCTCCGAGATAGCAGATGGCATTTGAAGCACATTGATCGGTCGTTTTGAAGCAGCACAAGGTACAATGTCAATTAAAGGGTAGCTGTAATTAGGATAAAAAGTGCGAGGGGGGAAAAAGCCTCCTTCATTGGACAGGGTCCACATCCATTACCTTGATATTCAGTGTCAGACAATTACCTTCTGCTTTTAACTAAAGCTTTGCAGAGTGTAAGTGGATCTGTAATAGTTTCTACATAATTATTAGTGGATTAATAGAAGAGAGTTTTGCGCTTTCTCCTTTTTTTCCTTAAACTGATTAATATTAAGAGGGTAATTCATGAAATTGCGGAAAGCTCTCTATCTAATGGCGGAGAGGGTGCCACCATATCATCTCAGCTGGCCCCTATTCTCACAAGTTTGTCTGGAATTTCACCTCAACAAATTTAGGATAGTTCCCCACAAGGGCATCCTACTGTGGACCACATTTTTTACCCCCCACACAAATGATTCCTGATAATAGATAAAATCCATTACCTAATTCACTGGACATCCTCTCAGCCAAGTGATTACCCCATTAACTTGTAAGAGACAAGCACCGATGCAAATGAATACCCCTTTCATTTAAAAGAGATTGTGACGAGTGCGCATACGTGCGGAGCGCGGATGGCCGCATAAGACCGTGCTCCGCTGAAGCCTGGTGCTGGTGAGGATCGGGCAGACCCTGGGACCCCCCCACCTTCTTCTGCGGCGATCTGTGTTGGCCTCCGGTTCGAGCAGGACAGCTTTGAGGTGAGCGATGGCCGCCATTTTCCCTCGGCTGCGCAGGGATCAGCAGCAGCAGCAGCCTTCCCCCAGCTCAGAGGATCGGCCCCAGCAGAGTCCTCCACGCATATCCTGCTCTAAGGGGCATACAGCAGGGTGCTCTACCGCCACCTAGTGGCAGACAACACATGGTGCAGCAGACAGTTTTTACATTCTTTGCCACAATAAGGGGACTACACAAGCTCCACCTTTCCAAGCCTCATCTACTGATCATACCTGGGGACTGATCCTTTAAAATATCATCAGCAGCATCAGTTTAACTTAGGTTTTCAGCCTACCCACACTGTTTCTTCAAAGTGGCTTACTATAAAGAGACCTCCAACAAGTTATAAGTGCTCTTAAAGGGGCAGTACACTTTTTTACATCCTGATCAGTTTAAGACTCTCGGCGCCCCCCGAAAGTGTGGTCTGCTATACATGGCCTGTTTGACTACCCAAGCTACTAAATAAGCCCCTTCTGTTGATCTTTGGGGTGCAATTCTGCTCCCAGCCAACCCCACTCTGTTGGCTTAACAATTTAACCTGAGTTCTGGTTTAACACCTCCACTGAGACCTGGTTACAATATGGAAACCTCCACACCATCCCAGAGTGACCCTCAAGTCCCTACGGACCTGCTACCTGAGGACGAGTCCTGGATGGACGATTCCCTACATGGCTCACCAGTGAAGTCACAACCGCCACCGCTGGACAGATATGAAGTCATGCTCGGAAAAGCCCTCGAGCGGTGGGCCTTAAAATCACGTCTCAGATCACTGTTAATCTTTCCGCTGAAATAAAAGAATTAGGTCACCGAGTCGACAACCTGGAGACTCAATCCACAGCACAGGGCTCGGAATTATCTTCTCTTGGGACGGATTTGGAGGCCTTAAAGGAGGAAAATCTTACCCTTTACCACAAGCTCGAAGATATGGAGAACCGCTCACGGAGGGCCAACATCAGGATCCGAGGTATACCAGAAGCAATTGCTGATCTACAGTTTACCATTACTGCCCTCTTTCAAGAGCTTGCCCCGGCTATCCCCATCGAAAGGCTGGAATTCGACAGAATTCATCGCGCCTTACAGAAGAAGAGGGCGGACAGTCTCCCGCGGGATGTGTTAGTGAAACTCCACTTCTACCGCACGAAGGAACAACTTATGCTGGCTGCACGAGACCAAGGAACTCTCAAATTCCAGAACTTTGATTACCAACTTTTTGCTGACTTGTCCCCCCAAACTATCACTAGAAGACGTGCCATGAAACCCTCACTTGAAATCCTACAAGCAAAAGGGATCAGATACAAATGGGTATTCCCCTTCAAAATCTCCTTCAGTTATCTGGATCAACGTTATGAAGCATCCACTCCACAAGACTTGGAGACCATCTTGAAGTTCCCGCTTCCACTACAGCTGCTCCCCCTCAGAAGAAAAGAGCACTCTCATTCTCACCGACACCCAAGGACAAGCGGGGTCCGCGTAGAAGCAATCAGTCTACAAGCAAAGGCGTGGGGGCACTGGCTCACAGGTTTGACGGGTGGGGAGGGTTGACGGGTAAGACTCCCGGTGAATTAACGGGGGTTCTTGCCCCTCACTCTCTTGTCGCTGTGATTCCTCAGGATGCAATTTTGAAGTCCCTGTTACTTAGTATCGGGACTCTGTTCTTCTATGTCTGTTTTTCTGTCTTTAATCATAGAAACTTCCAACGCATATACCGTTGGTATACATGCCCCCTACGGTCCCCCCACTGCTTGGGTCCCATTGGGTTCATCCCCTGCCGTTTTATATATTGTTTCATTAACAGCTACTTGCGATGTTGCTGATTATTTGTTTTGCTTTTCGGTATAGTGGGCCGGGCGCCCAGGTTCCATTGCCTGTTCACTCCTTGCTCCCTCTCTTGCCGGGTTCCCGCCAAGTCAGGAAGCTTCATTCCTGACCCCCATTGAGGGTCAGTCCATACTCAGGCAGGTAGCGACCTTCTCTGGAGGCCCCTCCATCCTGACCATTCGCCCCACTGTGGTAGAGCTCCTCTCTACCCCTGTGCGACATTTTTTAAACAAAGGTTCTTTGTTTCTAGTGGTTTAGCCTTATAATGTTCTCTACAATTTCCCCCTCTTTCTTTTCCGTCCCTCCTCCCCCTTCCTCTCTCCCTTGGGTGTCCAGCCCTCCTAAGCTACCAGATACTATATTGCTTTTATATGGTGGTTAAACTTGTTTCGCTCAATGTCCAGTGCCTGAATGCCCCCCAAAAAAGGGTAAAGGCGTTTCGACAAATGAGAACCCTACATGCTGATATTGTCTGCTTCCAAGAGACTCATTTCACTAAGAAGAATGCCCCAAAATGTCTTAGGTCAGACTACCCTCTCTTCTTTACGGCATCCGCGGATACCAAGCAGAGAGGAGTCCTCATTGCTTTTAAGCGTTCTTTCCCTTTCTCTATGGAGCAGACAATACGAGACCCCTTTGGTCACTTCCTCATTCTGTCTGGTATGGTCCAAGACCAAGCGGTTACAATTGCTACGTACTATGCCCCCAATCAGAATCAGAATGCCTTTTTTGAGGAGTTTTTTAAGACTTTGGACCTCCAGGTCAAGGGGCTGCTCATACTGGCGGGTGACTCAAACCAAGTTCTGACAAATGGTGGGTCGACCCTTGGATCACCCTAGAGTAGCTCCCTCGGGAAAGGCATTCTGTTCTCTCCTTAACCAGTATCACCTTGTGGATGCGTGGAGAGAAGTCCACCCCACTAAGCGGGATTTTACTCACTATTCTCACCCGCATAAGGTTTTCACAAGAATAGATCACATCTTTTTGCAACTATCTTCTGTGCCCCACCTTTCTCGCTCCTTCATTGTCCCGATCGTATGGTCTGATCATGATTTGGTTGCCGTCGAGCTGATCTCCTTAACCCAGAGATCCTCCCAGAGGTCCTGGAAGCTCTACGACCCCATGTTGTCCGATGAGTTGCTCTTAGAACGTTTCCGTAAGGAGATAGAGAACTCTTTTCTTCGGAACGCGGGGTCGGTGAGCTCGGAGGCATTACTCTGGGAGGCTCAAAAGGCGGTAATTCGTGGGTACTTCATCCAAGAATCAGCTCGGCGCAAAGCCTTACATAAGGAAAAGATCCTCTCATTGCTTGACGCATACCACTCAGCCTCTTCCGCCTATAAAGAGCGTCCGTCCAGACGCAATAGAATCAATCTTAATCAAGCAGGCGATCAGCTTAACCTGTGCCTTTCAGGCGAAGCTGAACGCCAGATTAATCTGTCTAGGTTCAAGTGGTACCGCATTAGCAACAAACCAAATACCCCTCTTACCAGACGACTCAAGGGAATCACTCAGAGGGCCAAACCAATGCGCAATAAGACCCTAGAGGGTACATTATCCAGCAATCCATCGAAGGTGGTTGCAATGTTTGGTAAACAGCTTGAAGATCTATATAAACCCAAGACTACGCTTGATGAGCGTCTTGCGGACAAGTTGTTAGGACAACTTTCTCTACCTTCTTTGCCACCTGAGGCTAAGACCTTCTTAGATAAGCCGGTTGACCTCTCTGAGGTCCAGGATGCTATTAACTCCTTAAAGATTGAAAAACAGCTGGGCCCCGATGGGTTCAGCGCCCTCTACTATTAAAAATTCGCCCAGGTACTCTCCCCGCGCTTGGTCCGGACGTTTAACTCTCTCAGCAAGGGCGACTCCTGGAGCACAGAGGCGCTCACAGCGGCTGTCTGCATGATACCCAAACTCAATGTTGATGCCACCCTCTGGTCAAACTATAGGCCCATATCCTTATTAAATATTGATGTCAAATTGCTTGCAAAAGTCCTAGCGGCACGACTCAATAGGTATATAGCATCCTTAATTTCTAAAGAGCAGGCAGGATTTATCCCTCAGCGCCAAGTGGGGGACAGTATTCAAAAAGTTATCAATCTAGTTCATCATGTGAGGAAGGAGGGACAACAAGCCATGCTACTAACACTCGATATCCGAAAAGCTTTTGATACAGTAGCCTGGGACTACCTACAATTTATATTAAAAAAATGGGGTCTGGGTCCCTCCTTCACTACATGGATTTCCTCGCTATACTCTAACCCTGGCACATTCGTTAGATAGGCTATTCCTCAGAGAGGTTCACTTTGGGTAGAGGCACTAGACAAGGGTGCCCCCTTTCCCCTTTACTTTTTGCCCTCGCGATCGAACCCCTATCCAGGCTATTACAAGCTAACGCCAATATAGCGGGAATCACTGTAGGGGGGTATGAGCATAAGATTTCCCTATTCGCGGACGACATATTGATGCTCATATCTAACCCCATCACATCCATCCCAAACCTCTGTCAAACCTTAGAAGTTTTTTCTAGGATTTCAGGCCTGCAGATTAATACCTCAAAGTCCCAAGCTCTTAACATCACCCTCCCTGAAAATACATTATCCGCTCTAAAAGCTTCATTTGACTTCTCCTGGCAAGAGCAGTATATTAAATACCTAGGTGTCAATCTGACAGCAAATTATGATTCCCTTTACGCCGCTAATTACCCCACTTTGCTTAAGAACCTCCGTTCCCTGTTGTCATCTTGGGCCAAGCTGCACCTCTCTTGGCTCAGAAGAATTGCCGCTGTAAAAATGACCTGGCTCCCCAAAATGCTTTTTTTTTCTGGAATTTGCCAGTCCCGATTTCAGCTGCATGTCTTAAAAGGTCTTCAATCCACCTTAAACTCTTTCATCTGGGGTAAGCAAAAACCAAGGATCAACCGTACGACTATGTACAGATCCAAACATCAGGGAGGCCTTCGAGTCCCTAACATAGCCCGCTACTATTCCGCATGTCAGATCGCACAAATGAAGGTTATTCATGCCGGGGACGACAGACCACTATGGGTAGACATTGAGCAGGTTAGTTGTGCCCCGATAGCAATCTCAAACTTACTCTGGCTACCTCCTACATCTCTTAAGGGCATTGATAACCCGATCTTCAAACACTCCCTCAAAATTTGGAAAATTAACAGTCTGAAAGGCCGTCTAGCTTCCCCCCAGTCTCCTCTCCTGTCAGTACTAGGTAACCCGGAATTCCTCCCGGCCTTTCTAGAACCAGCTGTGTTCAGCTGGTGGAGAATGCAAAATCTAACGAGGATTAAAGACTTGCTATGCATAGAGGAATAATTACATTTCCTGAGCTTAAATCCCTTAGGAATATTCAGAACAGAGAATACCTCCGCTTTTTACAAATAGCCCACTACACAGCATCCAAACTTAGGATGGGTGCTCCGCCAGGCCCTTCCACACCTTTTGAGCTCGCATGTGGGGCATACCCTCTGGGGAAGGGAATGATAGCTATGGTTTATAAGATGCTGTGCGAAGATGTAGCGGCCCCCCTCCCAACATACACGAATTGATGGGAAAAAGATCTGGAGATAAGCCTATCGCTGAGCGATTGGAGAATGGCTTGGCGGAACTCTTTTTCCAGATTTCTGAACACCAGTGCACAAGAGGTCAACATCAAAGTCCTACTCCGCTGGTACTTGGTTCCGGATATGATTTTGTCCTTCTTACCCTCCGAAGTGCTTTCGAGATTGTCGTCTTCAGGGATCATACATCCACATCTGGTGGGAATGTAGGGTGTTCCGCCATTTCTGGGCTAAGGTCTATTATCTCTTAAGGAAAGCAACAGGCCTACACCTGACCCCCTCACCCCAACTCACTTTGTTTAATCTGAAACCCCCCGACTGTACAAGGTCACAATTTGAGCTTATAAGACACATACTGACGGCTGCCAAACTCATTATACTGCACTCGTGGAAGAAAAGAACAATTCCTAGTGGGAGTTTGGTCCCTCGCATCAATGAAGTAATGCTTTTTGAGAAGATGGTAGCTTCAATGCAAGGCGATCTCACCCCCTTTATGACTACATGGGAGGAATGGATCGCTCACTTCCTTCCCCAAAACTTTGACCGCTCTCTCCTAGCATCTCAATGACCTGCCGCACTTATTTTGAGTCAAGCAGAGGATGGACACTCACCCCCATTCCTTCCCCCCTTACTGTCCCTGTTCTGCTGTCCTTTTCACTCTAGCCCCTTTCCTCTTTCCCCCTGACCCTTATCCCCTGGTACGTGGTTTAGACCCACGTGTACCTCATATTCTGTCTAAATCGACATTGTTACTTATTGGTGTACAAGTTTACATCTTTTTGAGCGTTTTTATGTATACATACTTTACAAAATGTATTCTACGGTTGTATGCTGATGTACTTCTTTCATAACTTCAATAAAAGTATTGTTAATAAAACACCACCCCCAGAAAAATGAATATTGTCTGATTATGTAAATTGTCTCCTCAGTCCCGTTAATCTATAAGAGACCCCTCATTTAAATAATATATGTAAATGATATCATGGGCTTCTGCTATCTGCCACATTAATGCTTTTTAATCCAAATAACTACCACCACAACCTAGACAAGCCATGCCTTAACAAAATTAATACCCACTTGAGAATACACAATCAAACCCTCAAAGCAAGCAAACCAAAAGTATTATCAATGCATAAAATGTTCTTTTTAGTCAAATGAATACCCCCCTCAAAGAATACCCTCAGCCAAATAAATATCACCAAATTCCACAAGAACTCCCTTAGACAAATGAATACCTTTTTTCAGTGCATAGTAGAAGCATCTTGGTCAGTGACTTGCCAATCCAAGAGATCCCCCCACCAAATAAATATTACCATTCTACAAGAACCTCCCTCACCCCATAGATAAATGAATATGAACCTCCATACAAAAGAGAACTTCCTGGCCAAATGATTGCTTAAGTGATCCCTTAAAAAACAAACCCTCAATGCACAAGAGAACTATGGCCAATGTCCTCACAATCCATAAGAGAAATATATCCCAAAAGAACCACAAATAGATAAATGATTAGAGAACTTCCTTGGTCAGTGCCCTCACAATCTATAACAGATGAATCCCAAAGGTATGACACCAACACACACACACACACACACACACACACACACGCCCCCTTAATCCATAAAAAGAATCATCTTTAGCCAATGTAAACCCTGAATCAATTATAAGAATATAACAATATTATCTGATCCCACAAGGGGCCTGAATACCCCCATGTTATTGACATATAAATATTCTGGTGTAGGGGAAGCATACACTCCCACTCCACTCTCAAACTTTAAGTTTTCTAACCATCGCAGGAATGCAATTTAAAATCTGGGCCTGAATGTGCTTCCCAGATGGTCAAAACGTGCGCTGCAAAGCTAAGGCTGTAGCAGGGACAAATCATGGGCAGGGGTAGATTTGGCCTCTCCTAAATTGGTTGTACTGAAGCTTTACTATTGTAGGGACTGCTAATGTTGGGGGGGGGGGGGGGGGGGGGGGGAAGAAATGACTGCCTATAGCCACAATGCTGAGGCTATAGGACTGGAGAAGGACATGGGCTGGGGTTTCTTGGCTGGAAGTACAGTGGGGCAGGGTTGAAGGCTGAGGATTGGATGGTGGTGTTAGAAGCTGCAACACAGCTGGCCCCAAAGCAATGCAGTCCACCGAAAATTCTTCTGGGTCTCCCTATGGCAAGACCATGCATGTTTCTAATCCATTATCACCCTAGAATATTAGGTGACCTCTCAGTACAGGGATTAGCATATACAGTAACTGTAAGGAAAATCTGGATGTCTACGCCTACCCTCTGTTGAGCAGTATTTTATTTCTGCATAGTTTGCTGGCGTCTTTAAATTGAGAATCCTAAAGCAGCAGAGTTGCACATTTTTCAGTCCTGAATTACAGCAAGCAATTAATTCCATCAAAAATAGCCACCAATTATGCCAGACTGAGCCCATGTATGATTATCTAATTCCCTCTTTCCAAGGACACACATACTAGATGAATAGAAATCAATTTCTTCGCTTTTATAGATTTCTACATCTTGGCACACTTCATACATATAGATAGTTTAGTACAATCATCTGAACTGCATTTTAACTAATGTTTTATCAAATCTATAACAGGAATTACTTAGTATGCTCTTCCAAATAAAGAAATCTCAAGATTTCTTGGCAAAATTGCTGCTCGAATAAAATACCTAATTACAAAAACGAACCCCTCGCTTTGTCCCAGGAAGACTGGATGCCTCAAACCCCTGCCTCAGTATGTATTGTGGATGCTAACCACTCAGCAAAGAGGATGGCACATGTTGGAGATCATGTGGGCACAAAAGAAGCAACCACTGGCATGGGGTTAAGGGGGGGTCTGACCAGTGAATAAATAGATTTTGTTGAGATTCCAATTCAGGGCAGTGATATCTGGATAAGCAAAAAGCAGCAATATGGATAAACATTTTTGGTCTTTTTTATTTCATGGAAAAAATAAGTGCCCCACCCCTCAGCCTACCAGATTGATGAACCAGGGGAAGAGGTTGGTAAGCCCAAGACTCCAAGGTAACATGGGAGCCTTTGGCAATGTGGCATAGGGACTGTGTCCATGGAGTTCACCAGTAGTGTCTGCCCGTGTCCTGCATTGGCATCTGCACCACTTTTTTTTTATTGTTTTGTCCTTCCAGCAGACCCAGCCCCCCCCCCCCCCCCCCCACTATATCTTTGCTGTTCTACTAGAAAATTGACGCTTTGCTTTTTTACGTCTGGTGCTTAGAACATCGTTTCTCTGGTGAGATGCCAGAGATGAAGGATAAGGACCAGTGTCTGTGGCTTAGACATAGCAGCACTAATTTCTGGTTCACCAAACTGGTAGCCTGGGGGAGTGGGCATGTTTTTACAATTAAAAAGAAAAAAAAACAATTAATTTGAATTATTCCACATGGGCTTTAATGGCGTCCGGCTTCCAGATAAAAAAAGAAGAAAAAAATAGAATAACTGGACACTTTTGGCTGGCCAACCTCTGAACCAAATAGGAGGCTGTTCGACTATCACAATGAATGAATAAGTACAAAAGATAATTGGTATTGAGTAGATTACATACATTGTCAATTATTGAATTAACAATATAAGAAGTCTGACATTGCTAATTACCTTCTAAGATATTGAACAATGACTGTAGTCTGTGTGGTTTCAGACCAAAATCTTCTTAGGCTCAAGGTATAAAAAAGAATAGTAAGCTTCAGTACCACTGCACAATTAATGCTGGACTTACCCTTAGGCATGTGGACCCCTCACCGGATGATAATTGTTCTTCAAAATTCCTTCTCCATCTCCTGTCTCCCAAGCCCCCTCCCCCCTCCAACCCCTCTCTGGTACCTTCTGACATTATTACTGCTTGATTCCAAAAATTCATGAAGGAGACCCCATGGACGAATATAAACAATAAAAAAGATGAAAAAGAAGTATGAACCTTCCTTGCAAATATAGACACCTTGAAGTTTCATGAATGTTGGGGTGTGTGTTTGCATGTGTGTCTTGGGATGTATGTACATGAACCTCTCCACCTCACATCTGTGGTGTTCACACATGCGAGTCTGAAGACGGCTGTACATGCATGATTGTATTGGATACATGCATGAATGGATGGGGGTGCGCATGCCCATCTATTGGAGTTGTGTCCACAACTGCAAGTGTGTTGGTGTGGAGGGGGATGTGCAGGTAAAGTTGTTCTAAGTTGTGATTGTGTGGGGGCATGCGTTTGTGGGCATGTATATGGCTGCAGCTGTAGCGGGGTGTGCAGCTGGTGTGACTGAGAGAGGACAGGGGAGCTGTTTCTGTGAGACTGTTGGTAACAGTCTGTTATTCATTTCAATAGGGGATTATTCAGAACCTCCCACTATTCATTTATATGGGGAATGCTAAACATTTAAACCAAAAAGTATTAAAAACGACAAATAATATCAACACTAAAGATACATAGCACACCTCTCAAAGCCAAGAGCTTCCAATTGCAGTATTGCAGTATTTACTGTTACTGCAGTATTTAAGCCCTAATTAATAGAAAAAATCTGAAGAAGCGGATTTCAATATAGTGCTTTGCCCAAGCACTATACACTTCTTCTATTTCTCACTCATGTGATAATAATAATGTTGGTGTTGCAGGATAATTGATGGTCATTGTCTCTTGGTCAGGGAAGACAGTGATATGTTGTTGCTTAGTGAGGAAAGTCAGTGGCACATCTTTCCCTTCTGCTCTACTAGTGAGGACAGAGCCGTTGCTTTGTGTTTCTTCATCATTTCTTTCTCACTCTACTTTTTGTTCCATGACCTTCATCACATCCTCAAGCTCTGGTGGACTCATGGGTGGCTGTTCCACCATCTGCCCTACCCAGGAAGCGCACATATGTCCTTCTCTAACCAAAAATGTTGGGTGGTGGTAAATTAATTAAAGTTTATGTCTGTTTCAGGAGCTTAAAGGTCATTAGGACCACTTACAGAAAGTTGGAGAGTAAGCCCATGATTAGTGATGAGCGAATCTGCTTGGGTTCGACAAGTTCAGTCAAACTTTCCCCAAAACTTTGGTCCGGGTCCCAGGACTAGAACCAAACCACACTGAAGTCATTTGGGGACCAAAAAAATAAAATGGGAGTAACAAGGGCCAGAGAATGCTGCCAATCGAGGTAAACACCAGGGCGATTTCCCTGCACAAAATGGGCTAGAGAAAGTACTCAAAACAATAACAGAAAAAGAATAAAAAAATCAACAGTACAAAAAATTAAATATTAACACATATATATATATATATATATATATATATATATATATATATACATAATACATATATACATAAATAAGTAAGTATTAACATCAAAAAATAAATACATACATAAATGAACTAATTAATTAAAATATTACATTTTTTTTCCAGGTGTCAGAGCTCTGGGGGGGCTGTGGAGGTGGATATGGTGGCGTAAGCGACAGAGGCAGAGGAGGAGGTGTTAAACACTTTAACCACTCACTCGAGTGCTGGAAGAGGAAAGCCCCGTGGGATCCATGCCTGGAATGTTAGCATGTCTACGTTGGCTTTGGCTAGGCGTATCTTGTCTGTGATGACACCCCCGGCACCTCCAAGGCATAGAGGACAATCTCTGGCCACGTGTCCAGTTTACAGACCAAGAAATTGAACCCATTGCTCAATACCAGGAGGGGCGTTGACAGATAGTAATCCATCATTCAAGTCAAAGTCTGCCTCCTGGTACTACAGGTCGTATTCGATGGTTGTTGGTGTGGCAGACAATTAAATTAGGTGTTCCACATTGTGGCCAAGTTCATCCTCCCATGTAAGGTGCTGCTGGTGCCCCTACTGTGTTGGCTACTTGCCACCACTGAGCCCTCAAATTCAGCTGGGAAATCTGCCAATAGTGCGCCCACCAGAGTGTGTTTGTACTCTTTCTATTCCGCTTCAGTGATGGAATCACGGAGGTGATGTTGTCCTTATAGCGGGGGATCCAGTAGGGTGGCTACCCAGTAATTGGCTCAAGGACAAGCTCTCCTCAGTGTCAGGTGTCTCTTCCTCCTCATGCTACTCCCTCCAGCCACGCTCCAGTGATTTCTGTGAGCTGTGCTGGCTTCCACCATGCTGTGAGAGAAAGTCCTCCTCCCGCCTCTCCTCCTCTGAATCCTCCAAAACTGTCCGCTGGCTGGACAATGGCATACCTACATGCTGTTTCCAGCAACCCATTCTGTTAGCCACGTGTGTACTGTCCTGACACCTGGGAAAATAGACCTTCCTCCTGTGGCACCATGCCACCATCACAACTTTCATCATGGCCTGAAGGTTTTTTACGGCAGGCAAAGGATGGGGATGGTAGCGCTGACGATTGCGTCATCAGCACTGACCATATTAGTGGCGTACTGGAAGTACTGAAGCACCACACAGATGTCCCCCATGGAGGCGCACTCATAGGTGGTGAAGTGCTGTTGGTCTGCACTTCTACTCACCTGGGCATTTTGGAGCTGAAACTTCTCTAATTGCCTCCTGCTGCTCACACGCCCTTTCCAACATATACAAGGTTGGCAAGTCACATAGGAAGCGCTGGGAAGGCCGAAGTTCCCCTGCAGTGCAGAGAGGCGAGCAGCAGCCATGTGCACACCCCACTCACTTTATGCAGTAGCTCCAGCATCTCTGGATAATAGGCCAGGATGCTCTGCACCGCCAAGTTGAGCACATGTGCAAGGCAAGGGATGTGCGTCAACCCGGCTTGGCCCAAGGCTGCTACAAGGTTATGCCCATTGTCACACACCACCTTGCTGAACTTCAGGTGCAACAGCAGCAGCCACTCATCTTTCTGCTCCTGGATACTGGTCCACAGCTCCTGGGTGGTGTGGGGTCTTTCTCCCAGATAGATGACTTTTAGCACCGATTGCTGCAGTTTCCTCATGGCTGTGCTGACTGCATGAGGAGGAAGCAGAGTAGGAGAAGGAGGCAACAGGAAGCACCAATTGATGTCCAGCAATCCTTGGTGGCGGAAGGATATGTGCCAAAGTGCTTCCTGCCTCAGTCCCAGCCGCTGTAAACAAGGGGCCTTTTCCATTATGGAAAATTAATCTTGTTAAAATATTATACAAAGTTTTAATTTAATTTATCCCTCGCTATGTATAATCAGTTGCATTTAACCAGTGATACAAGTCAGGTCATTTAGGTAGGCTAATGTCCCTCACAAGCCCAGATGCTCTCAGTACACATTCCTTTCCCACCCTAATGAAAACAGGCTTTCATCAACAGAAGGTGTTCCACCCAAAACAAACAAACCAGTCTATAAAGTTATAAAAAATTCTTAAAACCAAAACCATAATTAGCAAGACCAGTTTCAGGATCTGGGGAAAAGGCCAAAGTTTCTCTGCAAAGCAGGTTTCCACAAGTTTCAGGCTAGCAAAACTGGCAGGACAAGTTTGGACATCAAAGTAATATTGGGGTATAACTGGGAGAGGAAGGAGGCCTTAGGAAGGGCCCGAGAGGGAGCTGAGGGAGAGGGCCCTAGGAGGAGAAAAGAGGCTGAGGCTGGGAGCTTGAAGTTCTGCTTGTAGGTTCCCCTGTCAGGAGGGTAATTGTATCAGTTGCTGGTCAGGTAATGCTCTTAATCTTCCTTAACCACTGTATATGTGTATGCCGGTCATATAACTCTGAATCATAGCATGTGGTATCTTGTTGTTTTATAAGATTTGATTGCATCTTGTGTTATTTTACCAACAATATATTTCTTACCATTTGTCTCAATGTTCTTTGATTTACCAGATATAAAAGTTCCTACAATCTTTTGCATGTATTCATTGCATTACCATTGGCCAGTTATTAATAATATTTATATATTTGTTTGCCTATTTTAGTCGAGCCAGGCAGGATATATATATATATATATATATATATATATATATATACTAATATTTTAGTTATTAAATTGTTTACATATATCTGGCTTATCTGGTGGTGGTGATAGTCTCACATTCTCCCTTTAGGGGGAGACAGGTGGCCTTGTCATTGGGGGGAGGTAGAAGCGGCCGAGTCAAGCAGCAGAGGAAGCCTCAGGTGTTTGCATGTTTTTAAATGTTTCTGCCACTGCAGCTCATTTTTGGATTGCAGACATCTGATCATAGATGTGGTGCTTCGTATATTTAGAATTTTCCCTTGCTTCAGGCACTTGTGGCACAGCTTGCAAATTACCTGTATCTTGTCATCTGTGCACTGCTTGAAAACATGCCATGCTGATGAGATCCTTTGAGCCTGCCTTGGTGTGCCCAGTGCCTGGGAGTGGCGGGCAGTGGTAGCAACAGGCTGACTGCTGACCCCCGGCATCTCTACCCCTCTTCTGCTGGCTGCCTGGAGCTGTCTGACAACCACATCTTCCTCCGAACTCTGATGGCCTTCAGTCCATGTTGGGTCTAGGACTTTTTTGTCATCCCTGTGATTGTCTTCCACACCCTCCTCCATGCTACCCTCCCTCTCCTCCACAATGCAGAGAACCATAGGAGTTGGCAGGGTTTCATCATCATCGAAGGTGTCTGTCGATGGTCCACCTGCCTCATCCTCCAACTCAAGTTGTTGGGCATCTGGGAACCCTAGGTCTGCAACTGGTGCAGGGGCAGGTAGATGGCCTACAGTATGTCGTCTAGGTGTATCGTCATAGAGCATCAATGCTGACCTGTGGCTGCAATGGCCTTGCTGATGTTAAGGGGGATGAGGTGGAGTGGGTGGAAGACAATTCCATGGAACTGGTAGCACTGCGTGCCATATAGTTTGCGACTACCTCAACTTGTCCTGGCCTCATCACTGTAAGGCCCCGTGGGACACCTGCCTTCAAGGTAAGCCCACAACCACCAATCTCTGCTGCTAGCTTCACCTTTAGACAAGCCCCCGTTTGCCGGGATGCTTTATACGCCTCGCCGGACACGGTTGCTCCCAGGACTTAGTAGCACAAAGGATGTGAGCTTACAGGGGGGCTGAAGGCGGATGAACCAAGGGCCAGACAGGGCAATGTCAGGAAGCCAGGGTCATACACGGGAAGTAGGTCCTAAAATATCACAGCACCAAGGGGATAGACAATAGAAGAGTCGAGGTCAAGCCAAAGGTCAATCCGGGAGGTCACGAGTTCACGGTACAAAGGGTGAGACAGAAGCGTGGCCGGGGTATAAGCAAGGGTCGGTCCAGGCGGCAATCACAGAATGGTCAAAGCTAAGCAAGGTCGGCAACAAGATCAAACAGGTGTAATCAAAAGCCAAGGCACACTCAGCTAACGGTATCACGGGCACCAAAGTACTGAAGGGGTAACACCTATATACGCTAAGCATACTACAGGAGAGTGTAGTGATTGGTGCACATTAACCCCCTTGGCTGGATGGCCAATACATTTATTAGAGGGGCGTGGAGCCCTGAAAAAACTAAAAGGGATTGGTCCACTTAACCAGCCTCGGGCGGGCGCGTTGTGTGCAGCGCCCCTGGAGGGCATATGAGGAGCGTGCTTGCGAGTGATGACGCGGGATCGCGCCGAGAGGGAGGAGGAGACGGGGGCAGCGGCCATGCACGGCACCGCTCGAGCTGCTGCTCAGCGTGGCCGACAACCAGGAAGTGTCCCAGCTCGGCACCCGGAGACGCCGAGGGACCGGGACCCAGGTGAGTTTTCCATGACACTCACTCTAGCAATGGTACTGTGGCCTACAAAAAGTAGGCACAGATGAAACACGTCCTCTCCCTGCAGAACCAGCAGCAGCACCAAGCCCCTTATTTGCAGCTTTCTGCATTGTTGGACACAGTGTATATGCTGCCTGTTCCAGTAAATGCAACGCAGGTGGGCAGAGGAGAGTAATTCTGTCAAACTCCCAGTAAGCAGAATGCAAGGGGTGCCAACAAGTGAGTAGTATTATCTAACCCCCAGTAAGTGTTAGGCAAAGGCTGTCAACAAATGAGTAGCTTTTTTCTAAAACCCAGTAAGTGTTATGCAAGGGGTGCCAACAAGTGAGTAGCTTTTTCTTACATCCAGTTAGCAAAAATCAAGGAGTGCCAATGAGGTAGTAGTTTTATCAAAGCACCAAAAAGTATAATGTAAGGTGTGCCAACAAGTAAGTTGTTTTTTATCAAAGCCCCAAAAAGTATAATGCAAGTGGTCCTAACAAGTAAGTAGTTTTATCTAAGCCGCAGAAATTGTTATGCAAGGGCACCCAACAAGTAAGTCATTTTATCAAAACCCAAAAAAGTATAATGCAAGGGCTCCCAACAAGTAAGTAGTATGATGAAAGCCCCAAAAAATATAATGCAAGGTGTGCCAACAAGTAAGTAGTTTTATCTAAGCCCCAAAAAGTATAATGCAAGGTGTGCCAACAAGTGAGTATTTTTAACTAAGTTCCAAAAGGTGTTATGTAAGGGGTTCCTCTGTAAACATCTCTCCCCCCTCCCACACTGCCTTTTGGATGTCGGCGTTATCTAAAACGCAGAAATCCGGCAGCATTTCTGGCCCCTTTCACCCCCCTACCTCCCTTAACCATCCCATAGTGAAGGCAGCGGCTTTAGCCGTACTCACCCTTCACCGGACTCTTTTCAAATGCCCCGCGTCGCTCTTCAAATCTCGTGAGATCTGCGCCGAGTGTCTTTGTAGCCTGCACATATGCACAAGATCTGAGGGGTGAGGCAGTGCATGACGGGTAGGCAAGATGGCACTGCCCGATGGAAGATGGCGTGGGCCCGAAGGTGCGAAATTTGGGAGGGCGATGGGAAATTTTGTATCGGAGGGGGAGCAGGGCTGAGCAAGCCAGGTTTTGGAAGTTTTTATTAACTCACCAATACCTAAAGTTCATCTTTAAGAGGGCAATATGCAGATTTTGTAGTGGTGTATATAAAGTGGCATTTTTACCAAGTCCAATCCGTTAATCTCAGATCAAGGTGCTGTAGATAGTTTGGGTGGCTTTAACGGGCTAAAAGTGATGGCCATTAATCTGTCTCTTACATTGGCCACCAATGCTGTCTTTCCACATGAACTCATTCATGTAACTGAATTTTCTGAGATGTCCAATGTCAAAGTCCATATATTGATTTATATCGTCAGATCCTCTTCCAGTTTCTTTATTTTTAATTATTTATATAATTTATATAATTATTTTTTCTATTCAATTCAATTTATTGTTCGCCAAGTACATCATGAGATGAACAAGGAATTCTTTTTGGCATATACACAGTGCAAAAAACAGTTAACAGTTAACTACAGTTCCAGTAACATAGGAAGGGGAACATAGAAACAGAGATACACAGACACAGATAATCTTCCAAAGTGCAAATGATACAAAGTGCAAATGATACAAAGTGCAAATAATACCGGCTTGAGCCTGGGCCTATGATGCCTGGCTATTGTTGAGTATGCGGACAGCCAAAGGAAAGAAACCCTTCCTAGACCTAGAAGTCCTGCATGCTGGTACCGCGAGACGCCGCCCAGATGGTAAGTACTGGAGTAGGGGGTGTCCAGGGTGGGAGGGATCCCAAAGTATCTTTTCTGCCCGAGTCTTGATTCTGCGTTTGTGCAGTTCCTGCAGGGATGGTAAGGGGGCTCCAATTATTCTTTATGCTGTCTTTATTGTTCTTTGGAGTCTGCACTTGTCCCTTTTTGTAGATCCCTCGAACCAGACAGAGAATGAAAAACACAGTACAGAACCAATGACGGCATTGAAGAAGAGCACTAGCAACCTTTTCGACAGACCAGCCTTCTTAAGTTGCCTCAGGAAAATCAGTCTCTGGTGTGCTTTCCCTGAGGCAACTTAAGAAGGCTGGTCTGTCGAAATTATACATGTATTATACATGTATTCTAAAAATACATGTATAACAGTATCACAGTTTGTCCTATTAATTATTATAAAAAGTATTATTAGAGTGTGTCTGTGTATAGCATAGTCAAGTAATTCAAAGGGGAAAGCCACAGGACCAGCACTTCTATTTCATTTTACACCTTTTGCCCATTTCAATCCAAACTTCCCTTTTTTATCTGGTCCCGAATCAAACCAATTGTTTCAGCCTTTTCTTGATGTGTTTATGGAGTAAAAAGTGCAATTCCATTTCACATTCTTCCTAGAGGTCGGATTAGCACCACTGATCATAGACTGGATGAACTATAAGGGAAAGTCCACTTTCACAGACTTTCCCACAGACCTCAGCTCCAATATGAGCCGAGTTGGAACGATGGGCATGGCATGGGTATGGCAGTTCCCAGAAGTTCCAGTGTCTCAGGCTGGCCATCTGTCATAAAGGTGGTGACTGCCAGCAGAGCAAGTTGGAGCTCCAGGCGTGGGTATGCCTAGCGAATCCCCAGAAATCTGGAAGCCACCTAGGATGGAGAGGCCAGGTACCAGAGGGATACAGCTGATAAGTAGTGAGGCAGGCCGAGGGCAGGGGTCACAGGCAGATGTTTTTGGTAACAATCCAAACCAGTGGTCAAAAGGAGTCTGCTACTGCCAGGCCTGTCCTTACCTAATAGGTAAATAGATCACATGATCTTGGAATAGCTCACAGCCATTCGTGGTTACGTAAGTCAGTTCAAGTCAAGGGTCAAATAGAGAACAGCACAGAAGTGCAAGCCAAGGTCTAACCAAAAGTAAGCGATAATCCAAAACCGTAGTCGAGGAGGAGAAGCTAGATCAAACAAGAACAATCCAGGAGCAAGGTATGCATGAAGCAGGAGATCAGTGAACAAACAGCAGGATGGAGAGGCCAGGTATATCCTTTAATAGATGGCCATACATGGTTACACAACAGCTGCAGTGTTTTCAGCACGCAGAAGAGCAATTGTGCTGATGCAAGTGCATGCACAGAAGTTTGCGCTTAAGAACAGATCTGTAAAAGCAGAATTCCTGTGCCTTAGCCCAGAAACACATGAATCCAGACAGATAACTGACACAAAGGCACCAGTAGTTCCCAGTAGCAGTCATGGTACACAGGTCGTGGCCACCAGACCGGCTGGATTCCTCTCTTATCTGCTGACATCGCTCTCCTGCACAGAGCTTATTTCCAATCCAACTTCTACAAATAAGATGAGCTAATACTATCTATCACAGGTGTTGTAACTCTTTTTATAGTGTTGCCATCAATTTATTCAGGGTTAGTGTTCTCTTAGAACCTTGGTTGTTTATCAGACCACTGTAACCATTACTGAATGTTTGCCAGGATCTGGACCTCCCTAACTTGTTACATTTAAACCCATGCTCTTCCTTCCATTGAATTTCCATTGAACTGCAGTAATAACTCAGGTGTCTAGGTCCTTTGGTGGTCACAGACTTGGAGGTGGGGAAACACATGGCAAATGTACACAAGACAAGAATGGATGGTCTGTGCCCCAGTGCAGGCAACGCTAGGACTAGGCCCCAGTCCAGGCAATGCTAGGACAGGGCCCCAGTCTTGGCAACGGTGGGACTGGGTCCCAGTCTAGGCAACGGTGGGACTGGGCTCCAGTCCAGGCAACAGTGGGACTGGGCCCCAGTCCAGGCAACGTTAGAACTGTGCCCCAGTCCAGACTGCGGGCACAGTGAAGACAATAGCACTGATAATGTAGGACCATGGGCCCAGCACAAACAGCAGCACAGTCACGGGAAGGGCTGCAAACCTAATTTAGACAGACTACACAGACAGCAAAAGGGCTGTGGGCCCAGCACAGACAGCACTGACAATGGAAGGCACAGACAATAGCACACACCAAGGCACAGACAATAGCACACACCAAGGCACAAACAATAAAGGGCTGTAGGCCCAGCTAAGGCAAGGGGGCCATGGTCCCAGCTAAGACAAGAAGGGCATGAGCCCCAATACAGGATACCAGAAGGCCAGAAAAGCCTATTGCAAGATTTAGGAAGGCCCGTGGCCCCACAACGAGGTATAGCAGGGGGTTAGAGAGCACAGCCAGACCTCAAGAAGACAAAACAATGATCCAGCACAGGTGCAGGCAAAAGCACATGCATTTAAAGGAATCATCACAGAATAATGAATGACAGGTGAGGTTAAAAATGGTAGCTCTAAGACCCGGGGGAGAACCACACCACAGCAGACAGTGGCTAGAGCAGCCGCCTCAGAGTGCTGGTAAATGGTGGACTACTGGTTCAAGATCCCATTCATGCCACTCCTCGCACTAGCTAATTATTGTTGTTGGGTTTGAAGCCCCGTTAACTCAATTCTCCTGAAATAACGCATGATATGGACCTTTTCGTGAGATATTTAATGGAAAGTTTACTAAACACCAGGAAAGCACCGGTACAAAGCAAACAATTGCCATGAAAACATTACTGTAGATTTAGATAGATTTAGATACTGCACAAAATAATTTAAAAAAATGATGTAGCAGCTAAATATAATAGAAAGTAAAATTACTCCATCTAAACTGCATATCTTATTACCAAAAATGTGTCAATAAATACATTTTTAAATAGACCTAAAGTGAATTATAGCCCTTGTGTGCATCGCTGATGCTTAGGGGAGTGATGGTACCAAAGAATGCAATAGAGCCAAGTTATGGCTGTCTGGCCTGAAGATCAGAGTAGGACAGATGGGGAAGATCTCCTTGTATCAGTAGCTACCTGGCCAGGTAGTCATTCCAGGAATGGCCATAACAGGACCAGGCTGAAACAGAACTCCAGGCTAATATTCCCACAGCTGTCCTGTGGGCTTTCTTCTAAATCTTAACTAAATGTGACGGGTGGAAGCCATGGGCAACACTACAAGTAGGAACCATTAGAACCCTGTCAGTGGAATAGGCCCCTAGAAACTCTAATAGTTTTAGTTAAACCTTGTTAGATGCATCTATTTGGAATCATTGCATCATGAATCCACATGATGGCAGTGTTGCCTAAGGAATGGACCTAACCAATAATTAAATGGTCCGGCATCCCCCTTTATTTAGATAAACAGAGACTTAGGCAGGTGGCATTGGCAACATTACCTGCCCTGCCATTGGTTGAGACCCGCAACTTAGTTGTAGTGGCAACAATACAGAGGTTATAAAAGAGAGAGACCAACCCTTCCAGAGTGTTCTTTGCCAAGACCATGCTCATGAGGGGAAGCGTTTCAATGTAGTGTAGGAGCTGAGAGACAGCCATGGAGGAAGCCAATGCATTGTACTGTTTTGCTGTAACCTTTGAATTATGCCTGTACTGAACTCTGCTGTTTTATCATGGATGGAAGCCTTTCAATAAAGACCATGTTGTTTGCACCAAGGAGTGTCATCAATGGAGACCAGCGTCGACTGCCGCAGTAAGTGCACCTCCACCCACACATGCAACACCAAACTGGAATGCCCTACCCTAGGTCCAAGAACCCCCCTCGTTCCCCAGAGCGCGTGCCCACGGCCAGGCACGCACCCGCTACACAAATCTGGATGACTGGTTGTTGAGGTTGTGAGAGGACCTGAAGTCAATAAAGACTTTAAGGTCATCTTAAATTGAGTTGGCCCTTAGTTTAGTTCAGCAATCTGATTGCTTATTAGACTTTAGGAGATAAAATTAGACATGTTTCATTCTGTTAATAATTGGCTGGTGATTTTTGATTTGCTGCAGCCAGAAACCTCTCTCTTCGCCTCTTTTTGCTTTTTCCTGGTTTTTACTTCAGATGCCTGAATTATTTATAGATGTAGCCAATATATCCACTTGATTTAATGAAAGCTTTGCAGCTGGAATTTTTATAAAAACATTTGCAATTCAATGGCATGGCACTTATTGAATAATAAATAAATACATTTGCATCTCACAGGAAAGTTTACTAATTAATAACTAAAATTACCAGCTAAGTCTGTAAATTTGCTAAATGTGCTAAAAACAAAATCTGTAAAAAGTGTAATGATGCTCATTTCTTTATTCTGGGAAGATTATGGTTTTAAAGAGCCTTGGCATGCTTGATGCAGCGTATGATGTATAGAGTAGGGGAGGAGTCATCTGTACACAGAACATATGTGTGTATCCATGGGCTATTAGCCATTGTTACCAATTAAAAGTAAGTTGGTTTCTTCTTGAAGGGAAAGTCCACGAAAAGAGGAGGTCTCTCAGATCCAGGTTGGCAGAGGGGTGTAAGGCTCCCCTACGTATGGCAACTCTGGTGATCGTTCTCTACCACAGCCCAGCCCCACTGCCACATACTGCTTTTCCGAGTCTTAGGTGGACATGTACATAAAACTGCCACGGTGCATATATGAGAATAATGGGTATCTTGTTCTGGTCTCATACATGGGACATGCCCACCTTCTAGATGGAATTGCATCCCAGAGACTGGGACTGTGGGAAATCTTTCACTGCTTGGGTCAGGGAGATATCAAGGAGGTCGGTCCTGTTTTCTGTGTTTCAATCACACTGCTTCTCAAACAGATTCTAGTCAAGTCAAGATTTGTAAATGTAAACACGTGTATTCATGCATTTGAGTCTTTTAAATGAAAATGTCTAAAATAAGATAAAAAAACACACTAGATAAATCAACAAAACAAATGTAGTGTAGACACATTCGAAAACTTAAGTTAAACCAGACCTTCAGCATGATTTAATGAAAAGCCCAAACCCTTAAAAAAACTATTCCCCAGCATCTAAAATTAATATATTTAAGTTTTTAGCCACTTATTATTCTTTCCCCACTGGGCTGCAACTCTGTTCAGGACCCTAGGATACTAGGGCCGCCATCTTGACTCAGAAGCATCACACATACTGAGGAGAGAAGAGCGAGATAAAGTGCAGATGGTGGGGTTATAGCTGTGCTTTGCACAGACAGAGCAGAGCTGGGGTCAAGGAAAGGACAGCAATGCCAGAATGCAGAGTGACACAGTCAGAAGACACTTCCTGTTTGCAGGCTCCATGAGCCGCCATCTTGGATGTTTAAAGGCTCATAACATGCAGGGAGGATGTTTTTAATGGGGGAAATCTGTATGTACAAGTTGTGGGAAACATATAAGATAGACTCTTATTCAGGGTAAATGTCCGGTTTAAGAATCAGCAAAACACTATGCAAACTGCAAGCCCAAAATGCCAAGAAACACGTAGGCATGAACAATGCCTATTCATCCCAACTTCCCCTCTCTGATAACAACCTCCTAACACTAACACTCCCTTCCCTTACCACTACCTCCTCTGCACACAAACCTGACATTCTGCACAGGAACCTCAGAAACCTAGACCTTCAATCTCTCTTTAATGCTCTATAACCCCTTTTAATCCTGCCCTCATTCACTAATGTAGACTCTGCAGTCTCACACTACTGTAATAAACTAACCTCTGCCCTTGACTCTGTTGCTCCTTAACTATAGCTACCCTCAGCCCAAAAAAGACAACCCTGGCTTAATACTAACACTGCAACATTGAAGCGGCATTCTAGAGTTGCTGAACAGCAATGGAGGAAATCCAAAACCAGAGAGGACTTCTTGTTATAAAACAAGCCCTTCAGGAACTCAGGACTGCCCTTTCATCTGCTAAACAGGAATAATGCTCATCACACTTATCAGCACAGACCTGGAATCCAAAACAGATATTCAACACTTTCAACTCCCTACTTCGTCCATTGCCACCTCCTCCATCCTCACAGCTAACAGTAGAGCAATTTACCACATTCTTTAAAGGTAAAATAGACAAGATTAAAAGTGGCTTCACCCATCACAATCCCTCTCTCCCCCCAAGCTCCTCCCCCCACCTCCCTCATTAACTCATTTCATTCAGGATGCCCTGAGGGAACAGAAGAGAACCCGGAAAAGTCACATTTCGGGGTTTTGTTCTGCTTTAAAAGAAAAAAAAGTAGATTCCTAACGTTCTGCAAATGGAAAGTCTTTCAGAGAATGCTCTGATGAAGCCCCAGAGTGTTTCATTCTCAGGTCAGTTCAATAGATTTGTTGAATGTTTTCATCTCTAAGATCTACATCAGAGGGGCTCTTCACATCAACATTCTCTAATCCCCCTATTAAAGCATCTTATGATGAAGAAGGAGTTCTAGACAATGTAACTGGACCGGGGCTGAGGAATAAAGGGCTGATCCCTAAACCATGTTGATCTGTTAATGAGCCACACGGGGTCTGAAAGGAGAATGAGAGCAATTACTATAGATGCTGAAATCATGAAGCATACTCCAGGCTTCACTTACACGTTAGGTTGAGCTTCAGATTGGTTTTGGTCCACTTACTGATATCAGGGCCGGCGTCAGCACCCGGCAAGGCTGGGCAGCTGCCGGGGGCCCCACCCTCTGGGTGTATTCACCAGTTTGAGGAAGGTAATAAACAAAGGGGAGGGGGGGTCACACACAGGGGCATCCAAAATCAGGAGAATCTAGATTCGCTTAGACTCCAGGGTCAGGTTTGAAGGGGTTTGGTGCACTTCAAAGTAGACCAAAACTAGAGTTTCTGTCCAACGAGCATGTTCCTTTCAGATTTGGAGATCCCTCAGTGATGTGACATGACTCTTCACCACAAAGGGGCCCACTAAGACCATGCCGCCCAAGGGCCCACATAAGCCTGGAGCTGGCCCTGACTGATATGATAATAATATGTGTTTATTTGTCTCTTGTGAGCCTGCACACACATATAGATGTGTCCCCTGCATTTAACCCATAGGCGCAGTGAGAACAAATTAACTGCTGCAATAACGGTTCCTAGGGAGCTGTTGGGGTTAGGTGCTTGCTCAAGAGCGCTTTAGCACAACCTCTGGTAACAAGATTGCTCCCTTAACCACTAAGCCATGGCTGCCAACTTTTGTGACGATTGCACGGGTTGAACAGACCTATTGATCATTCATCTGATCAGACCGGCCAATTGTACCTCACATGTGTCACCGCATTTCTTCAATTAGCAACACACGTGGCTATAAACTGCTGCCACCAGAGCACAAACAGTGCTCAACTCTATAATATAAAACAGGCCACACACAATACAATCAGATGGAACGTATTGATCGACCCACAACCACTTTCAGGCAGGGGGCGATCGAGCGTCCTAGGCAAGTAAGGTAGCCAGGCTCTTCAGAATAGCATGAGCTTTTTAGATCTTAAATTAAGAGCGTTAGTGACTCTTTGCTGTATTTTTAGAATTTATTCAAACAAACAGAAAAACACAAAAACAACAAGAAACACGATGCAAGGAGATAAAACAGAATTAACTATAAAACACGGTAAATAAGATAAATAGCAATTCAAAATAAGAAATGGTGAAAAATATACTTTAGAGTCCATCTGGGCTGCATTCTCTTTGATCAAATTGTCCCCACACGCTTTCTGGTCTTCTTTTGCTTGGATGTTAAAAGCAGCGTGTGTCATCCTTGATGGTACGATTCCAGTGTCAGAGATCCCCTGTCCCCATTCTGCAGCTCACCTTATTCCCTCTAACCAGGGGTCAGTTCCTGACCCCTCCTATGGGCAGAGCAATTGGAGTCACCCACTGATTGGTGCATCTGGGATTCTCCATCTTTGAGGACCTAAAAATTGGTTCATATGACATCCCCCATCTGTTCTGGGATTCCGCAGGAAGGGGGGACACTTTGGGACTTTGTGATCTGTTGTTTATTTGGTTTCCACACTGGGGGGGTTTATTACCCCCAACCACTCTCATATTTATTACTAGGTGGGAGGGGGGAGAAAGCGAGTAGGAGAGGGGGGACAAGAAATGAAGGGTTTACACCAAGCAGGCAGGTTAGTTTGGTCACACCTTTAACAGAATAATATATATTCATTATAAACATTATAAACAAATCTTTCTTTTCTGACAAATCTGCATGTAAAGTTAGAGGACCCCTTTAAGAGAATCTGAATGCTGCTTTTTTGCATTGATACAATTCTGCCACCTAAGTATCAATATGTATCAGTCAGCTACAGTGCAAACCTTGCTGGTGATCCAACAGCACAGGTGTGGCTCTCCTCCTCTCATCCTTTTTGTCCGCTCATATAAGTGAGCAGCTAAAATGCTAAAGGTCTGCTTAGCTGCTTACACGATTGCACTCATTGCTTCCTGCATCCCTCTATGGCTGTGCACAGTCATGTCAGCCATTAAGAAATGGCAGGCATGGCCAAGATGCAGGAGATTTTGCCGTTGTATTATTGGTGAGGTCTGTATATTGGGTTTCAAACAGCAAGGCATCCCAAATTGGGATGCCCCAGGGGAGGGTATTTATAATGGACCAAAACTTAGGATTTTGATTATCCTGGGTTTTGGTCCTTGCCTCCGGGGCACCCCCGATCACAGTGTGAAACCCCCTAGGTCGCCCCCGAAATCAACTCACTTCTTCCCGGTCCTACGGTGCATGCATGGCCGGTCATCCAATCAGCGCGCTCGGATCTGCTGAATTGCGTTGTCTAAGGCGAGCAGCTCTGAGCTTGCTGACGGCTGAATCCACCGCTACCCTCTAACAGGGAGCGTGCCTATGCCAGCCATTCACAGATGCCTGGCGCGGGCACGCACCCTGCTAGAGGGATAGCGGGGATGTGGCTGCGGCTCAGGCATGGGCTGTAGGACTGGGAAAGAAGGTAAGTGTATGGGCGACCTGGGGGGTTTCACACAGGGAATCGATCTTATAGTTTCCCGGTTTTGGTCCACTTTACCTGGACCTAGTGTGTTATAGACTCACAATATCTGTATGAAATGTATGGGGTTACGTTTAAATTTGGTTTTACAAACCCAAAAAAGTGATAAATGTCCTGCAAGATAGCATTAAATTCAAACAAACACCGCTTCTCTTGATGGACCAGACCCCATCCTGCTCGTTGAAACTTGCTGAGCTCTTGAAGTGCTGCACGCTCATGGAGGAGGGGCAGCAAAGCGGTCTCTGGCAAGCCAGGGGATTATTTGGTCTTTGAGCTCTGCATGATCAGAGAGTGAGTAGCTAACGCCACCTGCTTGCAGCATCAGGACTACATCTGGTATTCACCATCTACAGACGTCATGCTAGAAATCCCTGCTGAGCTGTCTACACAGTCTTCAGTCGTCACCGGGAGCCAAATGTAACATCCTCACGAGAATGCTGATGAACAAAACACTGCAACGTGTCTTTTCTTTGGCAAAAGTCATTAGTTCCATTTTTAAAAGTGAGGATGAGCCAAGTTTCTGCACACATTTCTTCTTCTACCTTCTAAATTCTAAGTATTATATTTTCAATTGAGTATTATTTGATCGTTTAAAGAGGACCCACTTGCAAATAGTAATCCCGAGGCACAGGTAAGAAAATATAAGCTCGTCCACCCATCTGGCAGCCCACTTGATTGCCCCCCGGAGTGTCCAGATTAGGCGAATAAGGCAGCACAAGATTACAGAAAGGTATGTAAATGGAACTCACTTTCATGCTCCAGAGGCCTTTTCTGATTGCTCAACCCGAATCACCTCCTCCCACCTTCAGGGCTTCACGTGACAGCTCATTCATCTGAAATGCCCTATACAATACACCACTCCCTGAGAACTTAAGAGTGCCTTTAAATTGGACCAACAATGATGCTGGTGCGGGTGTTGGTATCGTCACTTTAAGACATCCAGAATGCTGAAGCCCTCCCCACGCGTAACCTCCCAAAAGGCCCGTAATTCTTACCTTAGCGTCGAGCCAATCACGGCACTATATTTCTGGCGGAGCATTGTGGCTAAGGTAAGGATTTTGGACATTTTGGGGGGTTATGGGCAGGTGGGCTCCAGAATTCTGAATGCTGCCCCCTAGACTTTCTTATAGCGGCGGGGACCAACACCCGCACCCGCGGGTGTGATTTAAAGCTCACCTATTCAGACAAGCCTATAATGTGGTGTAAGCAACCAACAGTCCTCACCACTTTAGAGCACTTGCCATTATATTTAGTAGCTACTACTTGTGACCTGTCATTTGTCTTTTCCCCTTTATCCTTTAGATTGTAAGCCTGTATGGCAGGGCCTCACCCCTAAGGTATTTTAAGAGGAACAACACCCTAGAAATTGGCTTTTTTGGGGCTTTGTTTCTCTCTGGCGAGACATTCTGGTTTGGGATGCTCTGCTGTGTGTATCTCCCCTGGATCACCAGTAAACCTCAATCCCACTGCACATGCATGTGCTGCTCAGCCAGTCCACGGTGCGCATTCCTTTCCGGTTTTCTTTTACCAATGTCCATGCATCAAGAAAATCTGATTGGAATGAGCGCTGGTGGCAGCATCGCTCCCCCCCCCCTCCCCCGGCTCTAGCTGTAGGAGTGCTGGCCATTCAGAAAGGCCTGTGTGACTAGCTATTAGTATGCTGGGAATGCGGCCACTACGTGGAGTGCATCAGCCGATCTGGGGTATTTTACACAGGGGGGGTGTCCCAGACAGCATTAGATCAACCCCACCATGAGACTTATAGACTCCAGGAGGATGTTGCTCCTCTTTAAGTATCACTGTGTATGCATGCATTTATGTCACATCTGAATCAATACTCATGTATTATATGTTAATTGTTTTAACCTGTCTAATTACTACATTGTACAGCGCCATGGTCGATTATGACGCGTTATAAATAAACAATAATAATAATATTAATGGTCATCCTGTCATTTCCTCTTAAACAGTTCAGTCCTTTTTGATCCAATAAAGCGTTATAATGAAGCAAACTATTTTAACCCTTGAGTGCAGTGATATACAATTGTGGCTTGTAAAAGTAACAGAAAAATCAGCTTGCATAAAATGCTAAAATTGGACACATGTCCTTTTAAAGCACTGTAAACATTGCCCCTTGATTGAAGTAGAATCAATTTTGTGGATTATAAGCAAGCTGAGAGAACCCAGTTGATAAAATCCAGCTAATCTTTTTTCCTTGTCGGGGAAAACACTGTAAAGAGACTGTATGTAGAAAAGATCAGTTTGTAAGAAATGATAAAATGCGCTACTGCCTCCTTTATAAAAGTATATGGACCTTGATTACAGTGAAATAAATGTCTGGCTTGTAAAAACACTGAAAACACATGTTTATCCAAAGTATTTATGTGGGACACTGGCCCCTTTAGTGGAGTAGATTTTTCTGTCGCTTTAGTGCAGCTAAATAAATCTGTGGCTTGCAAAAACATGAAAAAGATGAGTTTGTAGGAAGAATTAAGACCTGTATGGCACTGCATGTGTTTCTGGGAATCAGCAATGACACATCTATGGCCTTTTTCACAACACTCCAGCAAAGAGGAGGAAAGCGTGGCCGCAAAAAGCCCTACCTGCTACTTCCGGGACACAAATGCACCCCATAAAAATCTATGGGACCGCAAACGAGAATGCAAATGCGACCTCAAGTGCGGTTTGTCATGCCGTACCACATGCGTTTTGCGTTTATGGCCCCATAAATTTTAATAAGATTCAAAAGACAGTAAGTCAGGAATTTTTTAAATGCAGAGGCAAGAACGAATGACAATGCAAATGAAAACTCAAAGTAAAATGCAAAACAGAATTCCTGCAAAACGCATGTTGCAAATGCTACAGGGCAGGTTAAATGGCAACTTACAACACATCCAGAATGATGGAGCCCCCTCACACCTAACTGCACAGAACACTGAAAATACTCACCTTCATTACGAGCCAGTACCGGGAAAGAAGTCTAGCAATTGTCCGCAGGCGGTCACATGGGACAAAGTGGCGTCCTCTGTGCCGGCCGCCGGAAGGACCTGCCCACCTGACCGCCCAGCGGCCAGTTACAGGACTCCTTTACCAGCGCTGGCTTGTAATGAGTTAGGTGTGAGGGGGCTCCAGCTTTCGGGATGCCCCCCACCCGAGGTTCCAACACCCGTTAAAGTAATAACGGGTGTAGGCCAGGTTTAAATGGCAGAGTAGCTACTTCAAAGTGGACCAATCACCCGATGTGGCCAGCTTGGAATTTTGAAAGGTTCCAGGGCTGACCGCTAACCTGCCCCCAGGACATTCTACACCGGAGGGCCTACTGTGTGACCCCCCCCCCCCCCCCCCCCGGGTGCCTGTAATCTTATCTGATTACGGGGGCTCCCGCAACGCCATCTTCGCCAGCGGCCACATCCCCAGCTTCCCTGTTGCTTTGCACTTCCTCTGTCCAACTATTCGGATAGGTCATGTGTGCAGGAGCGCGCACTCCACAGGGGAGCCAGGGATGTGGGCCTCGCTATGCCTATGCTGGACGCGAAGTTCAAATCTGCTGCACATTAGTATGTGCTGCATAAAGCACTGACTGGGTGAGCGTCCGCTCGTGCTCTGTGGGAATGTCGGCAAGGTGAGTGAAACTGGTCGATCTGGGGATCCAACAGAATGCACAGAGAAATGCAAATCCTGCTGTCAGGCCATAGGTTGTGGAAGGTCACATGGCAGACGTGCTATAGGAATAAGGAAGGTTGAGTAAATTGCCTTGCTTCTAATTGCCAACAGATGCCACGACTCAGGATGTCCGAGGGGGAGAGGGGTAGCATCACTGATAGCAACTTTAGGATAGATGTCTGCTCTTAGGATAAGGGTTAAAATTAGGTTTGTATTCTTTCAGATTTACAGCCTTGTATTGCTTTTAAGTGGTCCCTTTACCCTACAGGGTTACTTTGTCTGGGCATCCCAGCTTTGGATGCATGTCCACCATCTGCATTCCTGAGACTTCCTCTTTGTGCAAGTGGAAAAGTGAAGCTACCCTGTAGGCTGAGTATATTTTAATGTAAGCTTTCGAGAATACCTGTGTGGCAAATGCACATTAGCTGACAACCTGGGAATTCTAGCTATATTTAATAAATAAAATGACTGCTTTGCAGTAAATACAAAAGTTATATTGTATTAAATAAAAATAACTATGTAGACATGCTTAAATAATACATTGAATCTATACCACTAAAAGAAACATCACAAATAATAAGCCTTGGTTGGAACTGGAATGCCTGCTTACAAGTGAAATACTTATATAGCTCTTTACAATATAATCTCATTAACCTGCCAACATCCTCTAGCGGCTGGTCGCAGGAAATCAATTTCCATGAATTTCAGATGTTCCCGGGGTTGATGAATAGCACCTCAATAAATATCCTTCCAATGGCATAATCAAGCTAAACTGCCAGGTAGGCCTGAAGTGCCCCATCGCTGAAGAGTGTATACAGATAAATGTATTTAAGTTCAGGCTCTAATTTCATCCCATTAATCATCGGCATTTCCTGCATTCTCCTTTGTTTGTTATGAGTCCTCCGGTTAAGGATGAATTCTAATCCCACAATACTAAAATCTACTCTGGCATCATATTGACTTTCCCCAGGGCTAGTTATCCCATTAATCAATAACCATTAGGAGGTGATGCCACTAATGACAGATATGTCGCCAGAGAAATTTTACAAATCGAAACACTATTGATTATTGTAATTATGCGTGAAAATAGGGGGGGACATATGGGCATATTTCAAATATTGGTATTGAGAGAGATCAAGTGAGTCAATAGGTCTTGTTAGGAGTTGACTGTAATTGATCACTGTCTAAAAAAAATGATTTAATGTAATATGTGTATTCCATATTCCTCCCGAGCATGGATCTTATTTATGTGCCAGAAACATTTCACACCAGGATTTTAAAAAAATCAAATGTCTGTGTTTAATATGTTAGTGGTTATGTTCTAGGGTTAGGAATTGAGTAATTTAGAATAAAGGAATACTGTTAGTTAGACCTAGCTTAAGGGACATTTCAGGTTAGGTGCTAAGCTATGTGTTAGTTAAACCTACGTTCAGAGTTGCCTGTTAGTTTAGCTTTTAGGGTTATAGGGGCAAATTAAATATCAGGTAACGCTAGCTGATAGAGCCCAAGTAGTCAGAGCCACTGAATGCCCAGACTCACCGGGTCCCGGAATCTAGGGCTTGCCCCAGTATTTACTAGTGCCCTCCGTAAGGGGGACAGACTGGGCTGACGGAACACCCTGGGTCATCCGCCTGAAGGAAAAGTTACAAGGCCTGGAACAGCGACAGGAGTGGCAGAGTCCAAACAAAAGACAAGATCAAGGTCAAAGTTCAGCCTGGGGTCATGGGCTGGCAGCACAGTAATCTGAAGGATCAAAGTTCAAAGTCAGGGTCAGTAATATGGAAAAAGCAAGGTTCAGGGAGCAGGTAACAGAGAGCTGGAGCAGGAAGGCAGGAACATCCAGAAAGGCAAACCAGCACTTACCCTAAGTCCTTACCCTAAGCTATCCATATAACACCTTACTTAAGAAGAGCTTAAAAGCTTAGGTTTTAGACCTAGGTTCAGAGTAGCATTTTAGGTTGTAAAAATAGATGGGCTGCTTCAGGCTATAGGGACAGGCTAGGTCCTCCCATATAACCATACTACCCTCCTTTAGAATAAGCGCAGTTGTTAGGTGATATGTTTGGGTCAGCAGTTGAGGTTAAAGGGGAGGTGAAGTTAGGTCCTATATTATCCATGTAATTATAATTATTTACTTTAGAATAATGGCTTAGGTTTTAGGTGGTAGGTGATGCTAGTGTTAAACTTTAGACCTCAGATCAGCTGTGCCCAGATGGCACAAGACACCCCACTTGCCATCCTCTCCAGCCCATCCATCTCTCATCCACTTTTAAGACCTGGGGCACAGCTTCTCAGGATTTCTCCCAGTGTAAAGTACAGCCCATGTGACCCCTGCAAGGGCACCATTTTTGATCAACCATGTTGCTTTAAGACTAGATTTTTGTATCCTTAATTTTGCCATTATGAAGCATGTAAGTGGCTAAATAAGGTGTGGGGTTGAAGGAGTGTAGTTGAAACTGGAAGGCATGTAATTACTAAAGAGTGTATAAGGCTGCAGAAATGCAATCCTGATTTTTAGATATAGTGACATTTTCCTACTCATGAACCACCCAGCTGCAATTCTGTGTCACTACCTCATGAAGCTTACTGGAAGAATACCAAAGTTGCCATCAAAAACGAAATAAGGGGCTAATTTTAACTTTTAATTCTACAATGTCAAAAATAGTTGCTTGATCTGCTGATGGTGGGTGGTCCAGAGTCGATGGATTATCAGTAGGGATGGGCAAACCCAAACCGCAAAGTTGGGGTTCGTTTAATACCATTTGCTCAAACCACTTGTGTGTCAGTACTGTATAATTTAATTTTAACTATTCAATTGTGGGTACACCTGCCATTTTACTCTTTTGAGCTTTGATAAACTATTTAATTGAGGCCACACCTGACATTAGACCCTGGTGTACTTTGATGTCCACAACCTCTCCTGGCTCTCTTTTCACTGGAGGAGAATCATGATGCAAAAATATTCTTTATCATCATCTAAAAGCTGATACATGTATAGAACAGAGTCCTTTTCATATGTTATATAAAACCAAGCGTTCATGATTGGTGCTATGGCTAAAACCATCCCTCACTATTCATCTTTGGAACTGTCTACCGTTTCAACCATATGCTCCACAGCTTTACCAATTACAGTGTCAGTCAAATGGGCATCACTTATACTGGATGAAGCAAGTCAAAAAAAGTCAAACCCATCATACTTAATGAGGTAGAGGGAATGGTTGACTGGCACTTGATCTAAAACAGATCCTTTCCATTGTTTTATTGGGCCATTGCCTTCTTTCTATCCATGTTGCATTTTGCAGCCAACAATGTTTCTCCTAGCCCGAGAAATAGTTTTGCTTGGTCCCGTGTTATTGCAGTGTTTTTTATGAGAGGTCAGTTTCTTCATCATATTTGCTGAAACACCTGCATGTGCCATATCAGCTGCCACACTAGAGAGAAAACAGATCACCCATAACCTGTTAATGATTCATTATGCATGAATTATATTCTATACGTTCCAACAGTCCATGTGTTTTCTGCCAAGGAAGAGGAAGAGATGGAGGTAGCCAACACTGTAACTGCTCGCTCAGGTGCTGGCACAGCCAGGTCTTGTTTGATCCATGTTGGCTGTGGATAGGTGGAATCTCTTCTCAGTGATGACACACATTCTGATAGGACACTTGCTGCAGGGCAGGCCAGCCTCCAAGGCGTAGAGAGCAAGCTCTTGCCATGTGTCCAGTTCACCGACCAAGAAAATAACTGTGGAGGACCCATCGCTCAGTACCAGGAGACATGTCAACATATATTCATCCACCATTATACAGCACTAGGGGCTGTACCGATGGTGGTGGAAGTGGCAGAGAATTAAACAAGGTGCCTCACATTAGGGTCGATTCAAAAAAACATGTAACAGCTTGGATTTTGGTGCCGATCATCCTATTTTTCCCGTACGCTCGTGCGTTCGTATGAACTTGCGAGTGATTCTATAAGCAAATACGTTTCTATCCTAAAATTTACGTCCGTTCGTATGGCAGTTCGGGAATCAGACCTATGTCAGTTTCCATCCTGAATTTTCCGTTTCATTTCTCAGGTTGCAACATTGGTTTTGCCCTTTTTCCTTTTTTGTCTGGACGTAAATCCTTCTGATCTTGCGGCTGCGCACTACAAACTTACCTCATTAAAGTGCATTCTAAATATTTGGTCTTATTTTTCTTTATTTCATTCATTTTGTAGTAACCAACCATTAATGAATGCATTTGCATAAGTAAATCTTACTTTGTTTAATTTTTAGTTAACTTGCATTTTTTACTTGTGGATTTAATTTTAATATTTTGGCTTCAAATGGTACAACTTAAAATTTTGTGTGTGGTTACCCACACCCTCTACATACAGATTGCTCTCAAATATAAAAAAACACCCAGCAACTTCTGCATGTTATGAGTCTAGAAACAGCCAAGATGGCGGCTCAGGTATTCTCGGGCAGCCTGCAAACAGAAAGGGCCTTGTGACTGTGTTGCTCAGCATTCTTTGATTTCTGACCTTTCCGTGCCCCCAGCTCTGCTGTGTCTGTGCAAAATACAGCAGTAACCCACATCCTGCACTTTATCCCGCTCTCCTCTCCTCAGTAAGTGTGATGCATCTGACCAAAGATGTGCTTAAATAATTAAACAAAGCAAAGGTAAACAACTACACCAATAAATGCAATCTAAAAATATTATTCTAGTACATCAATTTAAAAATAAATAACAAAGGACATAAGTTTCTTTAATTAACGCAAATATATTGCAAAATAAAGGTTTACATGCAAAGGACTAATTAAGGTCCACATTAAAATGCTTTTATAAGGCATACATGAATCAGGTATGCATTGCCATACAATTTATGGCCTCGGCCATGCTGATACATGCAGTTCATTGGAGCTCAAGACGCGCAGACTCCTCCACATAGCCAAAAAACCTGTTCACGAACAGCAATCCGACTGCTAAAAGGTGTCGGCAGTGGCTTTCTTTTAAAATGTATTTAGAGGTTTGAAAACTGTTCTCTGAATCACACCTAAACACATTCGATTATCCTAAGTTTTACGTTTTGATCCTAAGTTTTAGGATTTGATCCTAAGTTTTACGTTTTGATCCTAAAATTTAGGAACGAACTTGCGATGATCGTAAGAGCATATACGCATTCGTACGTAGGCTCGTGCGAGTCGGAAATGGCCAAAAAAACAGGAAAAAATGACTAACACCCACCCAAACTTACGATTCTCGATCCGAAATCAATTAACTTTTGCTCTTTGAATCGAGGGGATTGTGTTCATGCTTACCATCTCTTCTGAGGTGGTGCTGGTGCCCCTTCTGCATTGGTGCCGCCAGTAGTGTATTTCAGGTTGACTTGAAGTTCTGTTTTCTAACAAAGAATGGAGATGGTAGCACTGACGATGGCATCATTTATCAGAGCTGACCATATTGGTGGCATATTGGAAGCACAGCAGCACAGCACTAATGCCCTACTCATTGGTCGTGAAGTGGTGTTGGTCTAAACTTCGACTCTCCTGGGTATTTTGGAGATGCTGCTGCTGGCCACACACCCTTTCCAACATACAGTATGTAAAGTGGAATTCCACCTGGTTGGCAAATCACCTATGAGGTAGTGGGTGAGAAGTCCAAAGTTCCTCTGTAGCGCAGAAAGGCAAACAGCAGCGCACACATGGCACACACTTTCTGCAGCAGCTCCAGCATGTCTGGATAAAGGGCCAAGAAGCTTTACACCACCAAGTTGAGCACATGTGCCAGCCATTGGATGTGCCTCATTCCAGCTTGGCCAAAGGATGCTACTAGGTTCTTTGTTGCACACCACACTTACCGGGCTTCAGGTTCAGCATCAGCAACCACTCTTCTGTCTGCTCCTGGATGCCAGTCCACAACTCCTGGGCAGTTTGTAGTCTTACAGCCAGACAGATGATTTTCAGCACCAACTGATGCTGTTTCTCCATGGCTGGACTCAAAATGGTGGTGCAGGCGCGGCACTGACTGTATGGGGAGGCAGAAGAGGAGGAAGCAGAGTAGGAGGCCACAGGAGGCAATAGGTGAAATCTGGCAATCCTGGGTGGTGGAGGTATATGTGCCAAATTGTATGGTGGCCCGGGCCTGGCTGCTACTATATTAACCCAATGGCCAGCCAAAGGGACATAACATCCCTGCCCATGCTTAGTTGTCCACGTGTCAGTTGTGATGTGGACTTTGCACTATACAGCATTGTGCAGTGCACACATTATTTTCCCCATAACCTGTTGGTGCAGGGCCAGGATGGCCTGTTAAGAAAATTTGTGGCCACTGGGAATGGTGTATTGTGGGGAAGTCGCAGCCATAAGATTTTTATTAGCTCCCCCATCTAACTGACATAACCCCTCACCTTAAACCGGACCTTCAGCATGATTTATTGAAAAGCCAAGTACCTTTAAAAATGATTCCCCAGCATCTAAAATTAATATATTTTAAGTTTTTAATCACTTACTTATTATTCTTTCCCCCACTGGGCTGCAACTCTGTTAAAGACTTTAGGATACGGGCGCCACCATCTTGACTCAGAAGTATCACATACTGAGGAGAGGAGAGCGGGATAAAATACAGGGGGACAGGTTATAGCTGTGCTTTGCTCAGAGAGAGCAGAGCTGTGGTCAGGAAAAGGTCAGCATCCCAGAATGCAGAGCAGCACAGTCAGAAGGCACTTCCTGTTTGCAGGCTGCCTGATGTTCCATGAGCCGCCAGCTTGGATGTTTAAAGGCTCATAACACGCAGTAGATGCAGGTAGGATGATTTTTAATGTGAGCAATCTGTATGTACAGGGTGGGGGAAACATATAAGATAGACTCTTATTCAAAGTGAAGGACCTCTTTAAGATTTTTAAAAGCTCTCAGTCTCCACCAGCCAAAATGGGAGCTTTGCAAATGCAAGCAATTCTCATATACTCGCATTTAAGACCAGGCATCGAGTTGGGGAATAGAAAGTTGCATGCTTCCCTGGGATGGTGTGGACAGGCTTGGTGGTGGGGGCAGCGGTGTCACATCCTCATATACTTTGCTTTGCTGGTTTCTGGGCATGGACATGATAAAGATTATTTAATGTCCCACCCTCCTGTAAATTTTAGTTTCTACAGTGCCACAGTATATGATAGCACTCTATACATATACAATAATGATAACACTGTTTGTTTGCTTTGTAGGCCCCTGCTGACGGACGTTGTGCAGAGATTATTCACAAATATCCCTTGTCTGTGCACTGAAAAAAATCCATGCTGGTGAGATCCTTTGCAAGTGGACCAACACCCAGGATTTTGACTATCCTGGGTATTGGTCCACTTCCGCGGGGCACCCCGCTGTGTGAAACCCCCCAGAAAGCCCCGAAAACTCACCTGACCCCGCTCCCACGTGACTCGCTCGTCCAGTCACCGCCGTCGGACAAGGAGAGGCAGCGACGGACAAGCTGAGCGCGGGCCACCACCGCCTACCGCCCGTCCCTCTTACAGGGTGCCCCGCAGTCAGGGAGCTGATCGGTCCAGGAATCTTATAGATTCCCGGGCCGATCAGGGGAGGGTGTTGGTCCACTTTAAGTGTATATGTTTCCTTTTATCTTAGGATAGATGTATCATAGATTACATAAACAGTATGCATGTGCATAAAGACCCTTACCTCTGTTTAGTTACAGATTCATAATCAAGGACGAATACACTCAGCATCAGATTCATTATTTTCACAGCTCCTGCCTTCTTCATTCTCTGCTTTTCTGATGGGCACAATGGTATGCACATAGCTTAGACTTAGCTAGTAGCCTTCCAATAACAAATGGCATAAAATGGGAAATCAATTGGCTGACAAACGGAACACATGCCCGTGCCCTGCGAGCATCAGGTCCAAATTATTCCTCTCTGATGCACTTGGACAAGGCAGAGATGGCATGGATTCTGAGAGCAGGATTTACACATTTACCATTCAATACCTCCCCAGCAGATTGCTAATAAAAAAAACATTACTAACCTGGTGAGCTCACACTTTTTATTAGGGTGATAAAACTAAAAAAATCACAATTTTCCATAAAACAGGGAAACTAGTTTGTCTAGAAGCTGAATTAATCATTATTCACGGACTTGGCTTTTTAGCAACTTTTTAGAGCAAACCTGTGAAAAAATCGAAATAATTTTTAAAGAGCAACTCTGTGTCATGTGGGGTTCAGGTCTGCCGAGACTCTAGCCCAACTACTACAGCCGCCTGTGAAACCTGAATTTAGGAGATACTTATATTTCCTCGTGGAGCTCTATAAGAGCAGGGCCAGGAAATAGCTGCACAATGTGATGCTGCTCACCTCCCACTAGATAAGGTAGTTTCCTGCCCCCCGTCAGGAATACAGTGAGTATTGGCTAAAATAGTTTAGTGTCCTTGTGGACCTGGACCCTCTCTGGCACAGAGTTGCAATAAATGCACTAGAGCAGGAACTTGCTCTAGTGGGGGTTATTTAAGAAGGGATACCGCCAGGTAGCGCCTCGTAGCAGCAGGCAGCGTCTGGTGATCACTCAGCGCTGTACGCAAAGCCACATTTAAGAAAGCGAATCTGGTGAGCGCCTCTAATAGCGCCATGTAGCGTCACACGTATTATTACAGGTGGCTCAGCGTATAGCGCCGGCGCTCTAGGCTCAGGAGCGCCATGAAGTACCTGTCGTTCAGTGTTGCTCTCCCATACATTTCAATAGGCGTTCATTAGTTGTGTATAAATAGCGTGTTTGGCAATTTTTTTTTTTTGCTCAAATCATTGTGTGACCTCTCCTGGCTGCAAACAAACACTTTTAGAAACTTTTTTGACTTTTAATATTTTTATGCAGAATTGTCATTACAGGTCGGGCACTAAAGTGTTATTGTCACAGTGTTAAAACAATGTCATTCCATGTGTTTTCACTTTGTTACTGGTGTATATGTGTTCAAAAACAGACTTTGATCACACAGCAACTGGCGCTCTATGATACAGCGTCCAGATTTAGAGCGCCAACGCTCTGTGTGTCTGGTGCTTTGTTAAATATGGTGTGGAGCGTTGAGTGCCGGATGCACTGAGCTGGCACTACCTCTCGCTCGCTGCAGCGCTATACAGTTGTTACAGCGCCCAACACACATCATATTCATCAATGCAGGCCAGGTTACTAGAGCGACTGAGACGCTCGTTACAGCGCCCGATACCCACTTACAGTGTCTACTAGTGGTCGCTCTAAGTGCGGCTATACAGACGGTCGTCTGGCAATAGCTGGCGTTAGTAGTGAATCAGCCTCTATGTCTGATGTGACCTCTAATTGCCTGTAAGAGCACCAGAGGGTTCAGCAACTGCAAAGCAGACATTACAGTGCATCACAGCTACTCTTGAAATTTGAGTGAAGAGAGTGAAGAGACTGGGGATGTAGATGCTCTGCAGTGTTCCCTGCTGTCTGTATGGAAATGGGTGAGTATTCTGTAACTGGGCTTTCTTTAGTGCAGCACATATGGCATCCTTCCTTGGCGCCATTGTAAGTGGGACAACAGTCTTTTTGGAATTTTGGCCTAATCTAAAATCCATTGTCGGACACTTTCTACTGGGAGGACATAGCCATGCTATTGTGTAATAGGTTACATTTTGCCTATGACTTCTCAGCCAAGGAAGGATCGAGTATCAAACTGAGCACTGGCATCTCTTCCCAGGCAATTTTTAAAGACCAGAAAGCTCTGATTGCCTTGAATGCTCTTTGCTCATGGCAGCAATCATTTTGTGTAGTGGATACCAAAACTGGATTGTAGGTAAGTGAGTAGCTTTGTCTTTGGGTCATAGTTAAATTACATCAAATTATTGCTTGTTCGGTACCCAAACAGAGACAATAGTTGGGTCATTTTTTTCGCCCATTCTTTTTTATATAATTTTATATTAGCATAGGAGCTGATGACACCAGTCCATATTGTTCAGCTGAACAGCTGCCTAGCCAGACATGGTCCTGTTTGCACTAGTTGGGAATAACGGGCACACAGTTGCATAAATATGTGGGTCACTGTAAGGTTTGGTATGCGAGAAATAATTGTGTTGTTTAAAAAAAATAGATGTAGGGGGCAATGCTATAGTTTGAAGGAGCTTTAAGTATGGACAAGTTGGACAAGTTTATGGAATTTTAAATAAAACCAACCAGTATTTTTCAGTGCCATATCATGGTGATGGCATGGCCTGCCAAAACACAACCCCAACAAACTTGATGGGACAACCTGGATAGATAGACCAGGAATACACAGTCAACAAGTTGTCACATTTATCAGCAATGGTGGAAAATCCAAGCTCACTCAAGGGGTAGATTCTATGGACCTGCTCATTGTCCCCCATACGGTAAAGCCCTAAATTGTGAAAATAGATTTGAGTGGTTTGTCAGGTTGTGGTCCTTGGCTTTGGGGAGCAGAGGTATAGTTTTATTGGTAAGTTGACAACTGAAACATAAAAAAAATCAGAGCTGATTGTGAGGCTGCAGGGTGATTGAGATTCCACAAAAGGTTAGCAACAGTAAGACCAAGGTTAGGGCAAACAGCAAAGCTATGTAGGTTTGAGGGCCAGAGGAGTTAGAAGAGTTTGTAATACCAGAGCTTGGCATAAACCAGAGAGCCTGACCTTTTAGGGTCAGAATGATGTTTGTGTAGTTATTTTATTGAGTGGGGCACTGGTCTGGACATGGTTCTAACATACCATCTCCACTTCCATCACCACCTCCAGTGCCAAAACCTGTTGCTGACCTGTGCCAAGTCTGACTTGGCCCAGTGCCACTCCTGCTAGCTGTATTCCTATAGGCTCCCAGCCACGTCTCCAGTTGCCACAGAGGGAGTTCCTGGTCACCAGGGACGTTGCAGCCTGAGCAGCAGCTGTCTGTTAGGCTTTGTCCCACAAAGGCCACTCCGATTCCAGCCATTGAGAAAGACAGATGTAAACACAAAAAGACTAGCAAACCACATTCAAGGGGTTTAAAGGGTAATTCCACTTTCCATGGCCTTTTTTAAAGTTTTATTAATTAAATAAAGTTTAATTATTGTGAGCCTCACTGTGCTGAGCTTAAAACGGACCATCGTGTTGGTCCCTCTCTCTGCTGATAGAAAGAACCTTGGGGGGGGGGCACCCAGAACGCTGGAGCCCCCTCGCACCTAACTGCACAGGACACGCAGAATACTCACCTTCATTACAAGCCAGCGCCGGGAAAGAAGTCCCACGTCACCGCCTGGCAGCCAATCGCGGACTCCTTTCCCGGCACTGTTATTTTTTCTTTTATATTTGTTTGCAACTATTCTATTTGTTGTGTTAAAAAAAATTCTGTGTTCCCTAGCAACAATGTGCTCACTGTGCTGAGCTTAAAACGGACCATCGTGTTGGTCCCTCTCTCTGCTGATAGAAAGAACCTTGGGGGGGGGGCACCCAGAACGCTGGAGCCCCCTCGCACCTAACTGCACAGGACACGCAGAATACTCACCTTCATTACAAGCCAGCGCCGGGAAAGAAGTCCCACGTCACCGCCTGGCAGCCAATCGCTGACTCCTTTCCCGGCACTGTTATTTTTTCTTTTATATTTGTTTGCAACTATTCTATTTGTTGTGTTAAAAAAAATTCTGTGTTCCCTAGCAACAATGTGTTCACATTAGCAATGTACATCAACTAGTGCATTTGTTGTACAGGTTTAACCCATTCTGCTGAAATGTAACTTCTTCAGATAGGAGGAAACACAATCCTGTCTTCCAGTAGCTAAAGGGTTACACCCGCAGTGATAATAACTACTACAGCTCAGCAGTTACATTGGATGAATTCTGGGACTTGTAGTCAGTAGTTTTTACTTAAGGCCAGGAAAACCACTGTAGCAAAATAGAGCCCCAGGACTATGAAAAATTTGGAAACAGCATGCAGATAAGTAAATCACATGGGGGAACAATCCTCACCTAAATTATTATTTTTCATCCCAGAAGAGGAAAACGATAAGACAGAACACAAAAAAAAAAAAAAACTGACAAAAAGGAAGTTTTCCTTTAGGTAAAATATGTGATCCTGCTATCTCCTTAGGGTTTAAATTACATGCCCCAGATTTAACTTGTATTTTTTTAGCAAGTGAAGTCTTTAAATTTAGCTGGGAATCAGTCTTCATTTCTGCTGAAACTGTTTGAAATTTCCCTCAAAAAAGTGCCTCATTCACTGACATACAGCATCCTCACGCCCTACAGACGCTAAATGGCACCTGCTGGTCCTGGGGGGGAGCTATATTTTGCAAGGTCAACATTTAGCAATGTAAACCATTTCTGATAAAGCGTGCTGAATCAAACTGACAGTCGACTTCAGAAAAATGCAAAATCTAACATTTACAATTCGATCCTTTTAATGATATAAAATCATTCCGCCATTGTTTTGACTGTTCCTCCCAACTAATTTGCCGCTGCCTGTTGACGTACATCACTTTCGATAAGTAACCCGGAATTATTGATGTAATTAGTTCTGTCTTTGCGTAGAACTTTATGCCTGCCGTATGAAGAGAACATTAAACATTTATATTTTGAAAGCTTAATTCAAAGGTGGGCAAGCATTGACGGAACATCCTCACCTAGAAATGTTATCAGCAGCACTGTAATGAGTAGACAAATTAGCAGGGAGAAGAGTTAACACAGATAAGTTGTTCACGCCAGTCACAGAAAGCTTTTCACATATCAGATATAAGTGATTGCATTAAATATTGAAATCAGAATGTGGGCTGCAGGTTGGCTTGGCAAAGTTCTTTTAATAAATTATTCTACATGATTGAAAAGTTGATTTACTTCTGGTTGTGACAGTGTCACAAAACCTCTCTCACCACGGTTAGTAGGCAGGAGAGAAAATTGAGTCTATATTTGAACAAGAACTTTGGAGAAAGTAGGTAAGAAGGATTTCTGGGAAAGCTTATTTCCTAGCTGCGCCCTTCCCTGGACAGCCAATGACATTTATAACTGAGTACATGTGAAACAAAAAGGTTTAAAGAAGCTGTTATATTATTATAGGGACAATTCCGGCAGTTAAAATTAAAAAATAAGCACTTAACTGTCAGTCCACAGACACATTCCCAATTCCTGCAGGCTCCTCTCTTCCATTTCCATTTCCAGGGTCGACAGTGCATTTGTCCCCCGGTCTTGCTCAGTTCAGCTCTGAATTCATATTAACAGGTGGTAATCTCACAACATGCCTTCTGCTGCCAATGAGCAAGGAACCCTGTCCACATATGCCTGGCCAGCTGGGGTCAAGGCCAGGGGAGAATCTCATTGTCAGCATAAGAGCCGGTATCAGGGCCGACGTCAGCACCCGGCAGACCCGGTCACCTCCCAGGGGGCCCACTGACAGCTGGCACAATGTGGTTAAAGAAAGTGGAGCAACAGTCAAAAATGACTTAAACCAGACCAACACAACAAACAGCGCCCATATGCATCCCTCCCCGAGCAATTTAGTTTTTTTTCTAACTCCTGCTGCAGTAAATTTAAGAAACAAGATGGCAGTTCATGCATTTGCAGGCCACCTGCATACAGGAAGTGTTCTTGGGCTTCCTGTTACTGTTAATTGTCAATTGAATCCAGGCGGCAGGAAGGCTGTGCCAGGCTTTTGGTTCGGTTTAAACTTTTTTTGCCGCTAACATTGCACCGGGCCCCTGCGCTTACCCCACCCCCATCTAGGGTCATCATTAACCTCGTAACAAGGCTGAGCTGCACACTCTTTCATTGGTGGTGCAGTTACCCCACCCTTTAATCTCTGCTCAGGGCTCCTCTACCCAGCCATTCCTGTCCTTTTCATTTTGCCCATCCATCCTCTCTCCAACCATTCATTCCTGCCCTTCCTGTTATGTCCATCCCTCTTACTAAGAAGGGCAAGCAGCACTTCTTAGTATTGACCATGGAACTCATAGACCCTGACTCGCAACTTTCCACCGCAAAGGGACCCACTGAGACCATGCTGCCGAGGGTCAAAAATAATTCAACGCTACTCAAGCAGGGAAAAAGGCCTGCTCCTTACAATCTAGCAAAAGCTGCCTATATGGTTTTGACAGCAGTGTATGGCAATACTAGCCAATGACACTGCAAATATAGCACAGTGTACTATGATACATATGTGATGTGCTACATTTTGGTGTTCCCTAGAGATAGACATCAGGGCTTTCCTGGAGGATCACCTGATGTACAGTGATTGAACTGAGCAGGCAAGTCCTTATACTCACCTGTGTACCCCTTCCCTCTTTCCCTACAACAAGCTTTCACCATGGTAACTGGGTTTTGGTAACCTTCAAAAAGTTTACAGAATTGAAATCTTATTCCGTGGGACTATGATAGGTGACTGTTGTCATTTTGTGTTCTAATTCTCACTGGTGACTCTACAGAGAGTTTTCTCAAATGTGGTCCTGCCGACTAGAACTGCAGGTACTGTTATTGGTCCTACTTTCCTGGTAATGATACAGGCATTGTATGGTAGATTGTGATCCACTTCCAACTTTCATGGTGATAATACGTACATCGACTGGTAGATTCTGATCTTGGTCCTACTGTCCAGGTGATAATATGTACATTGACTGATAGATTCTGATCTTGGTCCTACTGAACAGGTGATGATACATAGATTTACCATTAGATACTCATCTTGGTCCTACTGCCTGGGTGATGATACATACATTTACTGGTAGATCCTGATCTTGGTCCTACTGTCCATGTAATCATACGTACATTAACTGGTAGGTCCTGATCTTGGTCCTACTGTCCGGGTGATCATATGTACATTAACTGGTAAGTCCTGATCTTGGTCCTATTGTCCTGGTGATGATACATATATTGACCTGCAGATTGTGATCTAGGGCCTACTGTGCAGGTGAAGATACGTACATTGAGCTGTAGATATTGATCTCAGCTCTACTCTCCTAGTGATAGAAAGTAAAAGAGCAAATAACAGCAGGATCTTGACAGCCATTGACTGATTTTGGTCTTACTTGGCTGCCTAATACAAACATTCATTGGTAGATTTTTCCAGATTTTTTACATTTCCACTAATGATATGGACATTGACTGAATAGATTCTGATCTTGGTCCTAATTCACCATTGATGATACGGACATTGACTGTAAGATTTTGAACCTGGGTTCTTACTTTAAAGCAAATTATCGGCCTACCTGTGTTCTTTTAGGCCGATTTGGGATGAAATATAGATATGCTCATTCTCCATGCTTCTTAACAAGGCATTCTGTTGTCAGAGAACTAAGTAAATGTGAATGGAGTATGAACCACTGCTTGTTTGGCGCCCACGTATGAGCTGTGTGATAGCCAGAGAGATGCGTTTTTTAGCGATTCCTGTGATTTCACACAGCATGAAAATAATGTAGGAAGGATGGCACAACGTAGCATACACCAGAACTGAAAAAAAACTCCCACCAAGCTTGTGGTTTTCCTCTCCTTCTAGGAATAAAATCCAGGGGTGGCAGGTGGGGAGGCCGATTCATTAATAGCGCCAGGTAGCGACAGATGAGCGCCAGTAGCGTGATTTTCACAGCACCAGCTAGTATTCGCTGTGCTTGGCCGGGGTTTGCTTGTTGACAGCGACTCAGTCGGTGTGCGGTAATGTTGAATACGGGGTTAGGGGTCGCTGTTTCACAGGTTCTGCTTGTATGGGTGCGCCTGACAGCGAATGGCCAGAGCGAACGGCTAGCTGCAGATTCATTAACAAATCACGCTCAAAAATTTCTCGCGCTGTGAATTCCTTGTTTAAACCCCAGAGCGCTGGCGGCGATGTGTGTAAAGTAGTTTTTAACCCCCAACCTTTTTTTTTATATGTAAAAATTATACAAGTTTTTCTAAACATTTTGTAATATGAATACATGAATATCAGACCTGTAATATCAATTCTGCACATTTTTTTTTTTTTTTTTTTTTACTTTAAAAAAAAACCTAACATTGCAGAAGTGGTAACAGAATTTTTGACATTAAAAAAAAAAAAAAAAGAGTAATAGCAATTAATTATGATTATTTAAAGATTGCTCCATTGAAATGCATTGGACCACGCCAGGGAGCGCCAGGTCATACCTGTCGCTGTGATGGGATTAGCAGCGGCGCTGTTCGTTGCAGTCGGCTACATGCTGAATCCCGCGCTAGATGACGCTGTCGCCGGCGCTAGCCTCATTTAGCGTGATAAATGCGTCATTGTGACCGCCGCCGGGCGTACTTGATTCGGTAGCCGCCGATAGCTGGCGGTACCTGGCGCTCGTCAGACACTACCTGGCGCTAGCCCTTGATAAATAAGGGCCTTAGTCTATCAGAGGTGACAGAGCCTGCCACCCTGGCTTTCCTCTTCCTTTTATTAAAAGAAATATACTAGCCTGGCTGGATATTTCTTGATGCCAGGTATATAAGTGACCCCTCCCTCCACCATCCAGCAAATTTATATGGATTTTTATCATTAGACCATTTTTTGCGATAGTGCTCCTTTAAGCAGATCGTTTTTTTTCAAGCAGGCACCAGGTGTTACGTGAAAGCTTTCACCATCTTTCATTTATATGTGCAATATCTTTTTATAAAAAGTAAATATAAGCTACAGTACATTTCATTGTACGTTAATATAAAACACAATTATTTTAATCCTTCATTTGCCTCCAGGCTTCTATAGTCATATCGTTGTCCTGTTTACTAGAAAATACAATTTGTTTAGTTTAGTTGTGTTTTATGCTAATGAGATGCATACAGCTTTAACATTACTTATTACTTTAGACAACAGTCAAATCAAGGACACGTTCTAAAAACAAAATGCAGCAGGGGACCAAGAAAAAGGCGGCACATAAGCAAACTTTGATCAGTTTTGGCAATTATTATTGAGTAGCTACAGCACAATATTTAATGATGAATCATGAAGGTCATTTAGGAAATATATACACAGATTTTGGCTGGATGGTATTAGCTGGGTGGTATGTGGAAAAGGGAGAGTTAAAGCAGAATTCCAGTCTGCAGGTGACTTGGAGGCACTCAATCATACCCCCAGCCATGTCACTAAATTGCATTGTAAAAAGTTTGGCAACATTACCATATGGTCCACCCGACCCTCGCGTCCTAGCTGTCAGGCTTCTCATGGTGTGCGGCTGCCACCGCTATAGAGCACCAATATGTGCCATATTCTCCTATGGCACTGTGATCTGTTCAGCATTGCCCAAATTCTCACCTATGGGAGATTTCGCATGCTGGGAAGGAGAAAATATGGCTGCGCCTATTGGACTAGGCTAAAGGGCCCCGAGAGCCATTTGGAGGGAGCAGAAGTGACCCGAACAGAAAAAGGTGGGTGCATTTTATTTAGAAGGGGCTCTGGGCTTGCCTGATGTGCCTAAATCAGAGCCTACCCCCACTAACTGAAATTCCACCTTTAACCAATATTACATTCTCTGGTTCACCACCAGGAGGGTAACTATAGGGAGTGCAGGGGGTGCGGCTGCACTGGGGCCCAGTAGATCAGGGGCTCATCATTGTTGTTCTTCTGGCCTTTTTGTCTTATTTGCCGCTAATGTTTCAAACTTTAGGTGTCTAGTTGCATCCAACTGTATGAGTGATGAAGGGGGCATGAACCTGTTTAACATTAATTTAGGTCTCCATTAGATTGAATTACGTTAGTTCTTACTTTAACAGTAAGAGTAGAAGAGCTTACACTTCACTTTAGTGTAATAAGAATTAACTTTTCTTCATTGCATAGGCTGCAATCACACTGCAGATCTGGCAAGATTTGATGAGTGGCGCAGGACTTTTGAAGAGCAGAGGCGAAGGGTGAGTATGGCTAAAGCAGCAGCCTTCACTCATCAAGGCAGTGAGGGAGGGGGGAGGGATGTTTACAGAGAAACATCAGAAAATAATACAGTGTGTACAGATACAGGTGACCCCACACAGTTTCCTCAAGGTCTCAAAAAATCTGTGATACCCCACGCTGCTCAACAATGTCTGTGGCGTGTGGGCAACAAGTGCATTTGCATACCTCCCAAGTGTCCCTGATTTGCAGGGACTGTTCCTCTTTTGAGTTCATGTCCTCCTGTCCCTTGTTGTTCTCATTTTTCCCTCTTTGAGGTTTAACCTGCAGATCTGCATCAATAAATGATTAATTTGCCTATTTATTCTAGCTTCCAGAGCACCATGTATTACCTTTCGCTCACTGTCGACCTCCCATACATTTCAATGGGCTTTCATTTGCTTGTGTTTAAACAGCGTGTTTGACATTTTTAATTTTTTTTTTTTCTCAAATCATTGTGTGACCTCTCCTGGCTGCAAACAAACACTTTTAGAAACTTTTTTGACTTTTTATATTTTTATGCAGAATTGTCATTACAGGTCGGGCGCTAAAGTGTTAATGTCACAGTGTTAAAACAATGTAATTCCATGTGTTTTCGCTTTGTTACTGGTGGATATGTGTATAAAAAGCGTCTGGCGCTCTATGCTACAGTGACCAGAGAAAGTCGGCCGCACTGAGCTGGCACTACCTTTCGCTCGCTGCAGGGCTGTAGTGGTGTTAGAGCGCCCAACATACATCGCATTCATCAATGTGGGCCAGGTTACTAAGGCGACTGAGACGCTCTGTTACAGCGCCTGATACCAGCTTACAGCGTCTACTAGCGGTCGCTCTAAGCGCCACTATACAGACGCTCATCTGCTGATACCTGGCGTTAGTAGTGAATCAGCCTCTAAATGTATTTATGTGCTTCCCGGCCTGTTCAGAAGTGAAGCTATAGCATTACAGAGACATATCATAAGCATGTTATATATGGTCAATTTTAATAAAGTGACGGCAGTGAAGCTCATACTGGGCCAATACCTTTACAAGAACAGTGCTCATATGCATCCCTCTCGAGGGTGATTCAGAATGCCGCACATAAATTAGTTTTACCCACTTGTAACTTCTGTCATGATAGATTTTCCCTTCTTTAATAGCCTGCAAATAGGAAGTGCTGCTGGGTTTCCTGATGCTGTGCATTGTGGGATATTTCAGTTAAAGCGGACCAAAAGTCAAAAAAAGAAAGTTTAGTAAATTGCCCCCCTCTGGCAAAAACTATTTGGGAGGGCTTAACTCCATGAAGATGTTCTGGAATAACTGGATGATTCTTTGCTGCAGAACTACATGGGAGTGGCCATGTGATCACACACATAAGCATGAGGGGAGAGCTGTGCCAGTAGCAGTCCAAGCAAAAAAAATAAATGCTTCAGAAATGCTGGAAGATTGTGTATTATGTTAAATAAACACACACTGAATAACCAGCTGCTAGAGGGATTGTGCGTATGTGTGTGTGTGTAAGGGGAAAGCTGCAACAATGTTTCTTTATCACTGTTCACTGCTGACTCACTGCACCGCACCCAAGCAGTGTAAACATATGTATCTTCTAAAATGTTACCATTCTTTCAGCTGTGCAGCAGAGCAATGCGTCATCACAGCTGATGGCTTTCTGCTAGAAATAAAGGAGGAGTGCACTGATATGTGATGCGATTTTGACTGTGGAGTTGGGTATTTCATAAGCTGGACTCATATGTGGCAAGATTCCATAACATCTACATGTAGTTAAGCCCTCCCAAATAGTTTATGTCAATGATTGCCAAAGTGAGGCTTTAGGGGTGCAATTCACTGAACTTGCTTTCTTGACATTTGGTCTGCTTTAAATCCAGGCAGAAGCACGGCTGCAATGCTGGGAAAGGAAAATCTGTGAGGCAGTGTTTCATCTAGTAGATAGTAGTAGCAAATGTAGGTGCTGGCAATGATTCAGTATCGTGCATGCACATGGGGCAGGTGAGGTCTGGGGAGTTTTTTCTCCATCTTTACAAGGATGGTGGACTGGTTTAAGTGTTACAGGGGCACATTTTGTGGTGAGTACAGTCCTTCACAAAACAAAAAGAAATATGTTGCACGTCTTTGCAGATGTATGTGATATTGTAGAGCCACTTCACTGCACCTCTTTTTCCTGGAGTCCTACCTAGCTGAGAGCTTCCCTATTTTGGGACATATATAGCAATGGATAAACTGAGAGCTAAACTTACCTGAGACTGCCCAGGGCTCTAATCCTTTATCTCTGGTGATTCACACGTGGGGGGCAACTCCACAATATACGACTGAGGGCCCCTTAATATTTACCCACATGCACTCACCACAATATAAAACATAGGAAGGAAATGGCAAGCAGCACCATCAATGTATAGCTGTACTGGGCGGTGCACACTGGGCCTTTACAGCCATGGTCCTTTACAGCCATGATGATGGGACAGAACGTTGGCTGGAATGTCTTGGCTAGATCCAAGTACCGGGGAAGGGGTTGGGGGTGAGATTTATGAGGCCGGGGGGTGTGAATGCATGACTGGACAGGCTGCATGTTAGGTGCTATATCCACCCTAATTGAAGCCAAAACAGCGTGCCCCACCAAGAAGTCTTTCTGTGCTCTTTATGAATGGTCTAACCCTGACAGGGGTGAGTAAATGTGTCCATTTTTTGGCCTTTTCTTTAAGAAGTAAGCAGTCGGGCATCCCAAATCGCACTATAGAAATGGGTTATAGCTTATATAAAAGCATGTCAAAGAATTGGCCTTGTCTTAATACAGTTAAGTATAGAATGTTGCATTGTTTGTATGCCAGCAAGTAAATAAAAAGCATTGTCGTTGTACAGGAAAGAGTTAGGAGGTGTACCTTGAAATTGTGTAATATTAAAAATCCATGCCGCCTGAGGGGTCACTTATACACCCAAACTGAATCAAACTCCCACCATGCTTGTGGTTTTCTTCTCCTGGTAGGAATAAATTCCAGAGGTGCCAGGTTTGAGTGTATCAGGGGTGACAGAGCCTGTACCACAGATTTCCTAAAAGATAAAAAAAAAAACAAGCCTTGCTGGATATTTCTTGATGTCGGGTGTATAGGTGACCTCTCCTCCTGCCATCCAGCATAATTATATGGATTTTATCATTGGTCCATTTTATCGCGATAGTCCTCCTTTAACTCGCATAGTAAGAACAACGACTGGGCATAGAAGGGACTACCTTATATATGCAATGTGCTATCTATAGTTTGCCCATCAAAATAAGTGCGTAGAGGGTTAAATTCTTTTTTTTGTAAAAATCACACTGCCCAGGAGGTTGTGCGAGCAAGTGCTCATCCGGAAGAAAAAAAATCTCGACACCCTCTAATAATACAAAGCATTCCCGTGTTTATGACTTATCCTTAACATGAACTGGTAAAACAATGCCGACTGGTTAAACAATTGTAATAACAATATAATACGCTTATGATATTAGGATGCCGGTGTCTGAGTGCTCAGCTCACGGTTTGCTGTGACAAACAATTGGGTAGGATGAGGAATGATGCCCGAAAAGTTTATTCTGCTAAATAAGACATGAATATAGATGAAGAGACAAGCTGAGACCTTATTTTTTATGCCAATTTTAATATTGGAACGCAGAATGGAGTTTGGAAAGAAGTCACTTTGTTTTCATGAATTTATCCTAGAGACATCAGGCAAAAAAAATGTTGTGTGTCAAATGAGAAAAGCCCATGTAGTAATTGGATACAGAGTATATTGCTGCATTAAGCTGCTGCCTGTAAAGCAGGCGTACATATTCAATTCTCTATGAAATAACCAACCTCTAAGAAGCACTTCCAGCTTCCAGCTAATGTTGCCGTGGCTCTTCCTTATGACTGAAATTGCTCTTAAGGCAATTTTTTCCTTAATCAATTTTCCGACAACTCTGATGACTTTAGATTGAATTTTCCATTGGTTGCCGTTCTTAAATAGAAGGCTAGCTCTACATATAGACAATGTCAGCGACTGTAGCTGCTGTAACTGTATAGGTGAAAATGCTGTAGTGTCTTGTTGACAATGTTCTAAATGGAAAAATTAGGCCTAAAATTTACCTAGCATTTAAAGTGACTTTACTGGGCTTTGGTCCTTGCCCCCCTGGCATCATGATCGGGATGCTTCGCTGTGTGAAACCCCCCAGGTTGCCCGAACAAACTCAGCTCTTCCCGGTCCTACGACACATCCACTTGTGCTCCTTCATCCAGGAGCTCGTCTAATATGAGCGGATCCAAGCGCGCTGGCGGCTGCTTCCCCTGCTACCCTCTAACAGGGAGCTTGCCCACGCTAGCCTTTCACAAAGGCCTGTCGCGGGCACACTCCCTGCTAAAGGGATAGCAGGAATGCGGCCACTGCTCGTGCATGCGCCGTTGGAATGGGAAAGAAGGTGAGTTTTTGGGCAACCTGAGGGGTGTCACACTGTGGGGCATAGACTCCAGGGTGGGTTTTGGTCCTCCAATGTAACATTTGTAATCAACATGACCACATACAACAGAGAAGTATTGCAATACATGACCATGGCAAAGCATGTTTACTAGCTTTACAGCTGCTTCTGGTTCGTGCTTGTTCCAGCTCTGTGTTCCCATTGCAGTTTCCAGTTCCTCTGGTCCTTGTCACTGCCATGCAAGTACTTCTCTTTGTGTTCCTTAAAAATTTCCCTGCTCTGAGGTCCAGTTTCTGGTCTATTTCCTGGTCTGTATCCTATTCTCAGGTTCTGCAAGTCCTGCTATGAAGTATTGTTCAGGGGCCAGTTCTGAAGTTTCTGGTCTGTAAGCTGCCCCCCAAGTTGGCGTCTCTAAAGGCAAGGTCCCCAGATTCACTGATAAAAGTAGTAGTGGCTATCTTGAAATAAATAAATAAATGTTTTGACAGCTAACCTCTATAACTGAAGAAGCTGTTAGGAGTATGCCCGAATAGACACTGCACTACCTATAAGTAAGTAGTCCAACACATATCTTGGAAGTTAATAAGCTAAAACATAGAATTTAAAAAGACTCTAACCTAACAGCAAAAATCAGGCAGCAAGCAGGCTGTTCCATGTGACACTCCTCTAATATCTGCAGCACCTGCAGGAGCCCTAGCAGGGCTCCAAAGTTTGCCCCTCCCTTCATTTTTATTCCTCCAGGACCACACAAAAAAGTGGTGTAACAGCCACTCTGTCCCTTGGAGCTCTCAGCAAAAAAGACTACGGAAAGCCATTCATGACACAAAAGTATTCCCAGGTCACTCAGTCATTGCTCGTGATAGCGTTTAGCTGGGTGTGATATTCCTGAGACTCCAGTTTTGTTTATGCATTGCCGACCTTGCTAGCCTGTCTGTTCCTGACCGACCAGTACCGACCTCTGCCTGAAATACGACTACGAACCTGTCTCATCCCTGGTGCCGCAAAGCTCTCTGACCCTTGGCGTGACCTTTGACCTTAGCCGTGTTCTGCCTTGGAGCTGCTATTACAAGAACTGTAATCTGTGTATACCTTGGCTACCCGATTACGCCCAGTCTTCGGTTCATCCATCTTCACCCCCGTGAGTTTGAAATAACAAGTTCTGGGGGAAACCTGTCCAGTGAGGCAGTTAAAGCATCCTGGCAAATGGGGGCTTGGCTACAGGTGAAACTAGCTGCTGAGATTGGGGGTTGTGAACTCACTAAGAAGACGGGTGTCCCCGGGGTTTGACAAAAACCATATTCACTTCCCTCTGCCCCAACTTCCTTATGGTCCACCATTTGGAAACCTCCCTGTTTTTGAGGATGTGTGGAGGGGTGTGCCAGGGCACTTCATAGCACTGAATGGATTTGGCTGCACATAGGCCTGGTGACTGATGGGGGCAGATCCATAACTGATAATGAGCGTTGATCAAGTGCCCAAGGAATTCCAGGTCTGTGCCACCCAGGTGATTTCTGAGCACCAGGAGAAAGCTTCTGCAGTGGAGAAAGGTGAGTATTATTTTTTTTAGATTTGCCTATTACAATATCCTTAATGAAAAAGAAAAGGGAGAGAGAATTGCAATAGATATTTGTATAACGCATTTGACCCTTTACACCTGCCCTACCAAGCAGCAGCTGTTTTAGCATTTTATATAACAGGAATAAGGTTGAGCTTGTATCGCCGCCTTCAGTTATACGGCAGCTCTATGAGAAAGAATGGTTGCTGTCTCATCCAGGAATTCAAAATAATGAGGTTTTATCAAACTCATTTTCACCCTCCCGTGTAGTGTGCTGGGGAAATTGCTTGCAGATTGCAAGTTGTGTTCTTTTCCTCCATTATATTATATAAAGCAAAAACAATATTCCATTATCTCCTTGCGCAGGTCAGCCAAGAAATGAAAAAAGACTTCCAGTCCCTGAATACTTGTTTCCCTCTAAAATGGAAGTTCTCGCAGACAAGACCCTCATACATTTTGTGTTTTTTTCAGTTTTACTGTTGTAATGCTTTTATAAAACTGACCCTTGTCTAGAGGGTCAATTCAGTGCCAGGTGAGAAAACTCACTCAATTTTTAGGAGTGAAAACTGCCATTCACCTTCATTGTCTACCTTGGGGGATCACACAATGATTTGAGCATAAAAAAATGTTAATTGCCAAGCACACTATTTATACACAACTAATGAGACCTCAACGAAATGTATGGGAGAGCGATACAGAGCGACAGGTACTACATGGCACTCCAGAGCCTAGATCACTGGCGCTGAGCCGCCTGTAATAATACATGTGATGCTACATGGCGCTGTTAGAGTCACTCACCAGATTCACTTTCAGAAATGTGGTTTTGCGTACAGCGCCCGATGTTCACCAGACACGGCCTGCCGCTACGAGGCGCTACCTGGCGCTATCCCTTCTTAAATAACCCCCTTAGTAATTAGCTAAAAATAATCTTACATAAGATATTGGGAATATAAAAGAGGGAACTCTCAGAACCCAGCCATACCCTTACCTGTGGATGAACGCACCTCACAGATTTCTTCCTGGTTTATAAGACTCTTGGCTTCACTGAATAGGTGATGAATATGAGACTGGATGTAGCATCTAAATATATAATCAGTGATATATGATTCCAAGGAGTAATTCTCACCTGGTTATCTCTGGACCTAAACCGGACCTTCGCCATGATTTATTGAATAGCCAAAACGATTCCCCAGCATCTAAAGTTAATATATTTTAAGTTTTTAGTCACTTACTTATTATTCTTTCCCCCACTGGGCTGCAACTCATCTTTTAGGTTCCAGGCCAGTTGCATGGGATGATTAGTCCCCATGCTGTGTGCAAGCTCCAAAGTAAATGCCAGAAAAATGAGGTTGGCTCATTTTGGCTCATAAATAAATGAGGTTTATTTAATAATTCATTTAAAAAAGTAACAAAATTGCAGCATTGTGGGTGAGGTTTTATGTGTAAAGGACATTATTTTCTGGTGTTTCAAAATTATCTATTCCTAATCATCCCTAATTTTTAAATATATAGGAGGGTGACTCTTTTTCTACAGGGGCCACCCAGAAGCTGGAGTAAAAAAAAAGTAAACTTACATAACCATCGCTCCCACTCTGCTGCCAGATGATGGAGGAGCAGGGGGAGGGCACCTGGGTGCTGTATGGACCTGCTGTTTGTGTGTGCAAGCAGGACAGGTCCAAGCATCATCATCAGCGGTGGTGCACAGAGCGAGGACAGCGGGCAGGGTTCATTTACCCTGTCCTCTCCCTGCTCCTCCATTGTCTGGCAGTGTCGTGGGAGCAATGGTTATGTAAGTTTTGTTTCGTTTTTTTTTTTACATTCACCCAGTAAGACGTGCTGATATCTTCCCTCCACTTTGGGGGGGGGGGGGGGGGGCTGAGTCTTATAGGGCCAAAAATATTGGTACACAAGTGACAAATGTCTAAAGCAGTGGTTCCCAACCAGTGTCACACTAGTGGTATTGACGATCAAGTGGTTTTCAGCAAGGCCGCAGGCTGATCTGTGCCCCAACCCGATCTGATATCATCTATATCACCCTGATTTGCTCCATAAGAACATAACTGCTCCAACGTTATGAAAACTATTTATTTGTATGTTTTTGTGTGTTTCATTTACTTTAGATTGGCAGGGTTTTAGGTGACTGACAACCTACACGTCTCACCCAGGTGGTATTTGCTATAACTTGAAAATGGAAAGTGGTACTTGATGAAAAGAGGTTCAGAATCCCTCGTATAAGGTAAAAATATTCAAAATATAGATCCCCCTGAGAAACAGACTATGGATATGTTAATTGAAAGCCAGGGTTTCCATAACTGTGGGCAACGTATGGACTGTAAGATCTCACAGAGAGGGAAATTACCAGTTAGTTTCCACTGTTACTGGTGAAAGATATGTTATTACATTTTTATGAGCTACAAACAAGGTATTTTTTTATTACAGCGGCCATGTGGCTATTAATACACAGCCCATACCATCAAGGCTTCCAAAATTTTCTTTCACGATTATATTTAGAACATTAGAAGAGGAATAATCACACACAGCTTATCTGCCCACTATTTAAAAAAGCACAAGTCTGGCCCCAGTTTTGGCAGAATTGACCATATTTTATTGCATTGAAGAGGTCTGACATGTTCAGGGATTTATCACAGAACAATTCTGGATCCACGGGGTACAAATGTGGAATTTGATGGAAAGGGTTTTATATTTTTTGGATTTATTATAAGCTATGTTGATTGTTATGTTATCTCAAAAATATTTTATAAGCCTTGATGTGTTTGAATGAAAGTAGGCGATGGTTCAAAAAATATAGGAATGGTTAAAAACCCTTTCCAGTGTGTGTAGTCAGCTGACCAACTGGCCAGAGACACGGGATGTTGCCAGACCGAGCATAGAGGTCAAAATCCGCATGGTAACAGTCCTGTGTTCTACTTGACTGTGTAGTGCAGTTAACAGCACTGACTGAGGATTTTTATATGCCCTGTTTTCTGTTAGTGAGTGTAATAACTTTAGTGGCATATGAGTGCAATAACAATATAAAACTATAAAAATTCTAACCTATAAACATTATTGCCATATGAGCATTTTTTCTGCTCTTTCACGATATACATTAATCAATATATTAAAAGGGCATGCTGGGGCGTGGCCGCGGCATGGCAGCGTGAACACGCTAGTTCAGGAGGCTCCTGCAAAAACCCAGCCTATTGAGAGCTTTTTGGGGGTTTCAACCCCTATCAAATCCCCCAGGAATATGGGAAAACGGGGAGGCCAGCGACAGAGTTCCAGAGCCGGCGGAGGACAGGCGATCACCCGGTTTTTGAAGCCGGAGGACGGGAGCAGGAACCCACCTAAGATGGCGCTGGAGCCGACCGTGCTCGGGGACCGACGCGAGCAGCTGGATGCGGCGGGAGAGACGGCGGTGTCGGGAGCTGTGAGTGGCCAGCGGCGTGAGGAGGGGGGAACCGTTACCCCCTCGCGTCATCTTCAAGAGAGCCGTCAGCAGCCCTCCTCTCTCGAGCGGGCGGGGAGCGGAGATGAAGAGCTCGTCGCTCGCAGCAGCAAGATGGCGGCCGCACGGATGTCAGAGTGTGGGGACTGGGAGACGCGAGCAGCAGAGGAGCTGCATCCCAGCGAGGTACAGCGGGAGGCGGGCGGGGGCTCCCCCTCGGGTATGCGGGTGACCCCCACAGCAGCGGGGTCAGAGAGCCCACAGCGCAGTTGGGGGAATCAGAGGGGGACAGGCCCACACCCCCCTAGTCCAGGGACTGCCGGGTCAGCTTCACCCCACAGCACAGGGGACCCAATATGCATGGAGGAGGTGGAGGTCGAGCTGCCTCCCTGCCCGCGGTCGGGACCAGCTGCCTGGCCACCTGAGCTGCAGAACCAGACACACAGCAGCAGCCGGGCAAACTCCAAGCTGCCGGTTAAAGGCCAGGAGGCCTATACATGCGGGACTCACCTGCACCGCCGCTTCCCCTTGCCAGACCACGCAGAGCAGGAGGGGATCTCGGGGGTGCCCCCTGGAGACCAGGAGCTAGAGAAATGGGGCACGCGGTCGGACCAGGGGGGCATCCCGAGCCTGTGGCCCTCGGCAGAGCAGTTCGCCCCAGCCACAAGCTATGATGGGAGGATAAGAGGTCTGCTTTCTCCGATCGCTGGGGCCAAGCGGAAACCACCCATAGAGGGGCCATGCCTACATCCAACACCACCCCGTCTCGGAGGAGGAGGATGGGACTCTGGATCCTGGGTTTCGAGGAGTGACAGCCCCCAGTCCCCACGCGGTTTGTCCAGCTCACTAGACAACACTGAGCCCAGATTTAACCCTCTGGGTCCGCGAAACGAAGAGATAACACACCAATCAGTGATACATGATCCCCAGCGGAACCTTGACCTCGACCTGCGCTCGGTCCTCCTCTCCCTTCCCACTAAGGCAGACCTAGAGGCAATCCCCACCAAAGGGGACATGGAAACCATGATCTCCAGAATAGAAAAGGCCTTCCGGAGGGACCTGGAAGCTGTCCAACACAACGTGGCGGCGGTGGAAGATCGGGTTTCAGCTCTAGAGAATGCAAGAACCTCGACAGCGGAACGTCTTTCCCGCTTGGAGGAGGCGAGCGATGCGCAGGCAGCCCAGATCTCCAACCTAAAGCTACACTATGACGACCTGGAGAACAGGAACAGGCGAAACAACCTTCGCCTCCGGGGGATCCCCGAGACACCTCAGTTCATGGACTTAGAATCTATCGCTACCTCAGTCTTTAATGAGCTTCTGGGGAACCCGCCGGACACCGCCATAAAGATGGACAGAATACACAGGGTGGCAGGCCGCCCACCGGGCATCCCGGATGGCCCTCGGGATGTCCTATGCAGAGTACACCATTACAAGGTTAAAGAAGAAATCCTAAAAAAAGCATGGGAGGCGAGACAGATTGTTCGCGACTCCGCACACATAACCATCCTGCCGGACCTAGCCCGCTCCACACTCTGGATGAGAAGACAGCTGAAGCCACTTCTTCAGAAGATAAAAGATAGCGGTGCAGTGTACAGATGGGGCTACCCCTTTCATCTCGTTGTCAGAAAAAACGGAGGTTCTTTTACGCTCCGGGCCCCCGGAGACCTGGACAACCTTTTTGTGTTTCTTGACACCGCCCCTCTGGAGGTCCCGAATTGGTTGGACTTCCCTACGTTCCAGCCCCTGCCGCAGAGGATTCGACGCCGGAGGGCCCCGATCAGCCGCGGACGTCGACGGGGAGACGGTCCCCCCCCCCGCGGCCGAGTAGCTTTCGGGACTACTTTAACACAATGCAGTGGACCTGATCCCCTCGCCTGGACTTCTCCCCCCCCCCCCCGTGAAAGTGTTTTCTCCTACCCTGTGCTAGGCCTGGCGGACTTTCGGGTTGGCGGGGCGGCCCTCTTCCCACCGGCTATGGGGTTTGATTGGGACACCTTGGGTGCGTTGATGGCCATGGTTTCTGTGCCCTGGGGTCCCCCCTGCTCGTGCCCCCCCCTTCCGTTCCTGTGGCGCCTCGTCGTGCCCACCTGGACGCCCGTGGCGTTGGCTGGGCCGTTGCTCACCCGGGGGGGCGGGGGCAGGGGGCGAGCCGAATGTGAATCCGCCCCTGCGTGGGTAGACCAAGACGAGCTGCTGATACTGCACCCCGCCGGGGGGATGTGGCTCGGCTGCATCCGGCGACGGGTTGTGGTCACTCGTGGGGGACGGGTCTCCGCTGACTGCCTCGGCTATCGCCCGCTATTTTGGGGCGGTGGCGGGGGTGTCAGGGGGGGGCCGTAATTGAGTGTTCTCCTGCTCTCCGGGGGGGCGGATCCTGGCCTCTCCCCTGGTCAGGCGGCTCCGTGGCTCCTCCGTGCTTTGACTGCCCGTTGCCCCTGGCTGTCGTGCCTGGGCGCTCGGGCGGCGGCCCGTGAGGGGGCGGTGGGTGCTGGCTGGTGCCGGGCCTGTCCGGGTCTGGCTGGGGGACTGTCAGGGACTGTCAGGGACCGCGGGTGGCGGGTCTCCCGAGCTCCTGTCCCACGCCTCCCCCCCCTGCCTTGCCGTGTGCACCCGGCTGTCCTGACGGGCTGCTGTGTTCTCAGTCGACGCTATGCCCGGCTGTCGTGGTGGCCCGCAGTGTCCTCAGTTGCCAGTATACCCGGCTGTCGTGGCGGCCTGCTGTCTCCTTGGTCGCCGGTGTGTCCGGCTGTCGTGGCGGCTGGCTGTCATCTCAGTCACCATTACACCTGGCTGTCGTGGCGGCCTGCTGTCTCCTCAGTCACTGTTGTGCCTGGCTGTCGTGGCAGCCTGCTGGCTCCTCGGCCGCCATTATGCCCGGCCATCATGGTGGCCTGCTGTGTCTTCGGCCGCCGTTGTGCCCGGCTGTCGTGGCGTCCTGCTGCCGCCTCGGTCACTATTGTACCCGGCTGTCATGGCGGCCTGCTGTCTCCTCGGTCACCATCATGCCCGGCTGTCGTGGCGGCCGGCTGCGCCCTCAGTCGCCGTTGCGCCCGGCGGTCATGGCGGCCCGCTGTGTCCTTGGCCGCTGTTGTGCCCGGCTGCCGTGGCGGCCCGTTGTGCCCTGAGTCACCATTATACATGGCTGCCGTGGCGGCTTGCTGTCTCGGTCACCACTACACCTGGCTGTCGTGGCGGCCGGCTGCCCCCTCGGCTGCCATTGAGCCCGGCTGGTGTGGCGGCCTGCTGTCTCCTCAGTCACCATTATACCCTGCTGTCATGGCGGCCTGCTGTCACCTCAGTCGCCATTGTGCCCGGTTGTCGTGGCGGCCTGCTGCCTTCTCAGTCACCATTATGCCCGGCTGTCGTGGCGGCCTGCCGTCTCCTCAATCATCATTATACCCTGCTGTCGGGGCGGCCTGCTGTCACCTCAGTCGCCTTTGTGCCCGGCTGTCGTGGCGGCCTGCTGCTTCCTCAGTCACCATTGCACCCGGCTGTCGTGGCGGCCTGCCGTCTCCTCGGTCACCATTATACCCGGTCGTCGGGGCGGCCTGTTGTCTCCTCAGTCACCATTATACCCGGCTGTCTTGGGGAGGCGTGGGACTCGGATAAAATGCCTTGGGGTTTCCTGGTCCGTGGGTGGCTTGGGGGGGGGGCGCACCGCCGGTCCCATGCTCCACTAAATAGACTGATCGGCCACTCTGGGGGAGGTCTTGACGGGTGGGGGGCGGACCGCCGGAGTGTCCGGGGAGCGGTGAGTGGTTCTTCGGTCGGGCGCGCAGGGCTGGCCGCGGAGGGGTGACCCCGGTCTTCCTAGCTGCCCCCGCCCCCTCCCCCACCGTTGGGGACAATGAGCCGCGCTCGGCTCTCTGGTCACCCCGGTGGCACTGAGATTGATGGCTGTCCTGAGGGGGGGGTTGCCTGGCGCTCATCGCGCGGGTTATGGGCGGGGGGTGGTCCGGCTGGCTGGGGGATGATTGCTGGGGGGCAGGGAGGGCTACTGCATAAGTGTTTTCGGCAAGGGTTGATCAGGTTAATCAGGCTGCCATAGAGTTAAACAGGTTAATTAAACTGTCATAGAGTGTTACTAGGGAGTCGAAGAAGGCCCTGGCGTGTTATCTTGTTTACAGATTGTTTTCCTTTTAACCCCCCTGGGGGAAACCAAGTCTTGGACCGTCCCTCGTTTGAGGGGCTGAGTTGGGCTGGGGAGGCGGGAGCCTCCGTAGCCTTGCAGCGCCACAGTTTTTCTACCCCACATAGGCCTGCGCGCCTAGGCTAGTTCGGCCTAAGGCGGGCGTTTTCTCTTTCCTTCTTTTTCTTTTTTTTTCTTGCTCCCCTTTTTCCCTTTCCATTAAATCTCCTCCTTCCCTTCATCCATCCCCCCTCTCATAATCCCTCCCCGATCTGTCCTCCCCTCCCCCCCCCCCGTAACCCACCTTCTTTCGGGTCTTAACAGACCATCCCTTTCCCATTTCCCTTCCTTTGGGCCGGGCGGCCGTGCTCCTACTACACTTGAGGGTGCATTGATCCCCTGTATACAGTTGCCCTGGTTTTGGGCTCTTCCCTGCGGGGCCGTCGCGGGTGGTCCGGATCAGGCGCAGGTGACGCGATGGATCTCAGGATCGTCTCCCTAAACGCTAAAGGTCTCAATGTCCCAGAGAAGCGGAGAGTATGCCTGAACCTATTCTGGAAAAAAAGGGCGCAAATAGTATTTGTACAGGAAACACACTTCCGGAAGGGGAGAGCTCCAAGATTTTCGGACAGGCGCTTCCCGATTGGATGGCACTCCCACTCGCCTGATTCAAAATCCAGGGGAGTGAGCATTTTGATCGCGGCCAACACTCCATGGACCTTGATAGACAGCATACTTGACGAGGAGGGCCGCTTCATTTTCGTTAAAGGGAAAATAGGTACCCAAGTATTCACGTTCGCTAATATCTACGCCCCCAACTCGGATCAGATTCGCTTTATTGAGCGCGCCCTGGATGCTCTTCAGACGTTCTCGGAGGGCGTCCTGATTTTTGGTGGCGATCTCAACGTGGCCCTGGACCCACTGCTGGATGCCTCCAGAAAGGCTTCCCATCTATCGTTCTCGGCTCTTAAGAAACTAAAAAGTTCCCTACGACTCTCCCAACTCATAGACCCGTGGCGTTTACAAAACCCTCGAGGTCGAGATTACACATTTTACTCGGCACCTCACGACTCCTACTCGAGGATAGATTACCTCTTCTTGGAACACAGATACCTGGAGATTGTCCAAAAAGCGGAGATTGACCCTATCCTAATCTCAGATCATGCCCTGATTTCACTGTCCGTGAAACTCCCCGAGCGGTTGTCCAGGCCGAGTACCTGGGTGCTCAACGAGTCGCTACTTCAGGACCAGAGCCTAAAAGAGGAGATTAGGAAGGAGCTACAGTCATACTTTACAATCAACGCCAACCCGGAGACGTCTCCCCTAAACTTATGGGCAGCACACAAATGCTACATCAGAGGTATCATCATAAAAATAGCCTCCAGAAAGAAGAGGGAGCGGGAGAAAACGACGGCAGACTTAATACAGAAAATTGCCCATTTAGACTCGGAGCACAAAAAACGGGGAGCTGAGGAGACCAGACAGGAGCTGGCAGCGACACGTGAAAAACTAAGAGACCTCTTGCTAACCAAAGCGAAGGTTTCGCTGGTCAAGGCCAGACGCTCCTTTTATGAATATGGGAACAAATGTAGTCGTATGTTAGCTAGGGCACTCAGAGAGCATAGAGCCAGCAACTTCATACCTCAGATAATGGGGAGTGGAGGGCGTTTGCTCGCCAAACCGACAGACATTGCTAGGGTCTTTAGAGACTTTTACGCCAAGCTTTACAACTTGGCGGAGGGGCGTCGGGCAAATGGGCTACAGGAGGCCCGAGGGTATGTCATGACGTCAGGCTTGCCCACACTGAGCCGAGAGGTAGTGGAGACCATGGAGGAACCCATAACGGCACAGGAGTGGTCGCTGGCAATAAAATCGTCCCAAACGGGAAAGTCTCCAGGACCGGATGGATTTACATTGTCCTATTACAAATGGATGGAGGACATCCTGACCCCAAGAGCAGTGGCGGCCTTTAACTCCATATCCCCAGAGCAAGCTTTACCTGCGGACATGTTGAGGGCACAGATAGTGGTGATACCTAAACAGGGAAGGGACCCTCTGCTCTGCTCCAACTACAGGCCGATATCGCTGCTTAATGTGGACCTCAAGATATTCGCGAAAGTCCTGGCGACCAGACTCCTGCCATACCTGGGCAACCTAATAGGCTTGGACCAAGTGGGGTTCACTCCGGGTAGAGAGGCGAGAGACAATGTGACCAGAATTCTCAACTTGATTCACCTGGCACATGAGCAAGGGATTCCTGCTATGATGCTTTCTACAGACGCTGAGAAAGCGTTCGATAGGGTCCATTGGGACCTTATTCGCGCCACCCTTGAGCACATAGGCAGGAAAACATGAGATCGTGGATGCTGTCCCTGTATTCCTCTCCCTCGGCATGCGTCAAAGCCAATGGTGTCCTGTCCGACTCATTCCCAATAACCAATGGGACCAGACAGGGGTGTCCCCTGTCCCCGATTATTTTCATTTTGACGTTAGAACCCTTCCTCAGGAAGGTTAGGGCGAACCCAGACATTAAGGGGCTGTCGGGAGGTGGCACGGAACATAAAGTTGCGGCCTTCGCTGACGACTTGCTCTTTTGCATCTCGCAGCCAGAGACGACCATCCCCAATCTTTTGAGAGAAATGAGAGAGTACGCGGAGCTGTCGAATTTTAAAATCAACTTACAGAAATCCGAGGCACTCAATGTCTCTCTCTCACAGAGACACTTGGATAACACACAAGCCAACTTCCCCTTCCGATGGGCATCTGGAGCGATCAAATACTTGGGAGTCCAGATAACACCTCAGCTCAAAGACTTGTTCGCCCAAAACTTTCCACCTCTCCTAAACACCATTAAAAGAGACCTCCAAACATGGAAGGACAGGACACTGTCCTGGTTTGGTAGGTGTAACGTACTGAAGATGAACGTCTTGCCGCGCCTGCTCTACCCTCTTCAGGTGCTGCCCATCCACATACCATCTGCCTTCCTGAGGGATATCCGATCGGAATTTATACGGTTCATATGGGGAGACAGGAACCCGAGAATTGCCCAACAGACACTGACGCTGCCGAAAGTGAGGGGAGGGGTGGGACTCCCGGATATCAGAATGTATTATGTAGCAGCGCATCTAAACAGGATCGTGGACTGGAATCGTCATAAAAATAGCAAACGATGGGTTCAACTGGAGCAATCGTGGGCTCCGGTTCCACTGGCGGGCCTCCCTTGGTCCCCGGGAGAGTTACCAGGCCCGCTCAAATCTCATCCTACAATAGGCCCGACCCTCCGGGTGTGGGCAAGACATATGACGAAAGATAATATAGCCCCGTCGCCCTCCCCGCTTCGCCCGATCACGGGGGCATTGGACTTCATCCCGAACCGGCTTGATGCGGGCTTTGCGAGATGGAGGGCGCCTGGTCGGGATGTCGCCTTCGAGTTCCTTAGTGGCCCCAACTGGAAGTCCCTGCAGGAACTGCTGAGCTGGGGGGACGCCCCCCGTCTGTCATATTGGAGGGCACTGCAGGTATCGCACTTCCTGGCGGGCCTGCCCCCGCCCAAGGAGTTCGCCAGAGAGTTGACCCCATTCGAGCGCTTATGTGCGACAAACGAAACTACCAGAGGTACATTATCCACGATCTATAAAATGCTGGTGGACCCAGGTGAGAACCACATACCGAATTTTATTTCTGCGTGGGAGACGGAGCTCGGGGTCACATTCACCCCACCTCAAGTGGAGAAAATGCTGGAGCTGGCACAACGGGCCTCAATAAGCAACCAGTATCAAGAGGCGGGCTACAAAATACTGAGTCGATGGTATAGGTCACCTCAGACACTTCATCGCATCTTCCCATCGGTTCCTTCCTTATGCTGGAGATGTGAGAGCGATACGGGCTCCCTCTCGCACATTTTCTGGGGATGCACAAAGATAAGGGGCTTCTGGGAGGAGATTGTTAAGTGGATTCATAAGATAACAGGAGAACCGATAGAACTCTCCCCGGAGGTCCTCCTTCTGCATTCTACCAAAGCCTCGGTAAGCAAATACAAGAAATCCTTGACGGTCCACTTGGTAAACGCTGCCAGAGCATGTATCCCCGCCAGATGGAAGTCGACTACCCCGCCAACCATCGGCTCTTGGATTAGGAGGGTGGAAGACATCAGACGAATGGAGGACCTGACAGCCCTCCTTCAGCGCACTGAGGAGAAAAATAGACGTCGGTGGATGCAGTGGTCCCTGTTCATGGAGTCGGTGGCGGGTAGGACCCTGAGGGACGAGACCTGAGGTGCTTGGGGGTCGCTCGGGGGCCGTTGTTGGGCGGGTGTGTTCGATCCGGTCCGGGTGTTACGTCCCCACGCCTGTGGCGGCTCTCTTTCCCCGCTTGATGGTGGAGGCCTGGGCCTCCTCCCCCTGGCCCCCCGCGGCCCCCCCCCGACCTTTCCCCCCTGTCCGGGCCGCCTGTGAGGTTGCGGACGAGGATGCGCCCCGCGGGGGTGCGGGCGGGGATGTGGGGGGTTTATCCCCCCTTCGTCGGTGGGGGGCGTGGGGGGGATCGGGGGGGAGTATGGGGCTATTATGAGTTGCGGGCCGCCCGTGCCCTCCCTACCCTGGGGCCTGTCCCCCTTCCCCCCCCCCCCCTTCTGCTTCGATTTTTCTCTTGATCCCTCTCACCCTTTCTCGACCTTCCCCTCTCACCCCTACTCCCCATCAGCACACACCTTCCCCCCTTCCCCTTACTAGTATCATTGGAAAAAAATGGAGGGTTGGGGCGCTGAGACATGATCCTTGACTGAATTCTAGTTGACGGGTAGGCCATGCACATAGAGTAGTTGCCAAATGCTGTAATGTTGAATTCAAGTGTTATATTGTATCTGCAATGCTCAGTAGCTGTAATCAAAATGTATAAGTGTGATCTGTCTTTTCGCCTTTGCTCTTTTCAATAAAGATCTATTGTTAAAAGGGCATGCTCTGGAGTATATGAGAACCATCAATTATACATCACAAAGCGTTTCAAGTGAATAGATAGTGATCCCCCTTAGTCTCAATGTGGTGGTAATTTATATAGCCCTGCAGAATTACATCCAAATAGTGATGATGATTGGCACATCCACTTGTCAGCTGCTCCATCCAGGATTACACCAGAGGACCAAAGCCAAGGATGCCACCAAACCAAGCGCCACCTGTTTCAGGCATACAGAGGGAGAATGGCAGCAGTGAGAGGATGGGGCTTAATATAGACATCCGCCACTTGCAACTTATAGACATCTCGATCCAGTGTCAGAGAGCGATAGAAACATATTTGGAGGTGTGGCTGTATTCCACAAACCTGTTCCCTAGTTACTTCAAAAAATATCTAACACAATGTATATCCAAGCATAACACATTAGATGCTGGGGCGATGAAACATAAATCTGAAACAGCGCACACTAGATGTATGGATCTTCCTCATAGGACAAGTAAGGCGAGTTCAAATTAAAAACATATATCAATGGTTAAAAACAAGCTACCTTACGGTATATTACAAATGATGACTAATGAATTTGACAACAGACGCACATGAAGAATACACTGTAAACGGCAAATAACAGCAAAAAAAGAAATGTTACCCTGTATCCATAAGTAAGGAGTAGAAATGTGTGTCACAGATCTAATGGGACCTTTGCCAGAACTGCACATTTAAAAATAAAACACAACTGAAGACAGTATGTGCATAACTAGTAGGGCAATCCCTGGGAGAACACATAAATGTTACATAATGCAAGCCGCTGCAACATAAAGCAAGCCATAATACTATATCTTAGGAGAGTACCGTTGATTATCGTTACAAATATTAACGTGGAGCAAAACCCAGTTAGTCATGGGCGTATATGTAAGCAGATGTCCAGCCTATCGTTCATACCAAAGGTATGAAAGAATGAGCATTGAATTATATAATCCGCCATGCTTCCATTGTTAGTAAGGACAGCTCCCTGCTGAAGTACATTGCTTAGAAGCCACAATGTTATCAGCTCACAGTTGACTCTTAGCCTTCAGTAATGTGTGAATGATCTCTCTGTCACAGTGTTGCAATAGAAATATCACATCTGTAATTCAAACTTACCTCTTTTTCCCTGCAACGGCTTCCCCACAGGAAATCAGGGGAAAACCAAGCTACCAAAAAAGCTGTGAGAGAGAAGAGGTATTTATTATTTTTTTTTTATGTTCGACCAGACAAGACCTTCAATATATATTGCAATCATATTTTTTATTTAATTAATTTATGTATTGTATAATAAAGTGTTAATTTAAACCTACTTTTTAATGTATTATAAATTTATAAATAAACATTTTTATCATTTTTTTTGTTTAAACGTTGTAAAAAATTAATATTTGAGATTTTTATTGGAGGAACTCTATACAAGTAGAGCACCTGCTAGCAAACCTTGAAACTCTTCACATGATCTCAAGGTATCTTTTTTAGTCATCATCATCCTCTCAGAAGCCTGTTGACTGGCGGACAGTGCACGCTCTGATCTTTAGCTTGTTTCCTAAGGTCAGAGGAACGGCTCACCCAGAAAGCGAGCTGCCTTCGTTAACATTCAGAGGTGATGGTGGCACTGTAATTGCCTCATGTAGATTGACATCTTCCCACAGACCGGACAAGGTCAGCTCTGCAATTTACCCTTTCTCTCAATTGGCCGGCTGCTGCTGGCTTAACGAACTGAAGAAAACCGAAGAAGAACTGGTACCTTTCGGGAAGGGCAATTTACACAAGGATAATTAGGACTAGTTGTACAGTTATGTGCAATTATAACCACCATGCTGGAATAAAATAAACCGAAAACTGCATGTTAGAATTTTGCAATGATGCTTGCACTAAAAAGTTACAAAAACAAAGTCACAACAAAGTTTGTGAGTTGGCGGTGTCCAATATGACCATTCCTAATATAGCTGGGTCTTCTATGTTCTTTGCTTGTAAAGGTATAAAGTGGACAATGGCACATGTTGGCCCATTGTGTAGGGCTACACCTAGCAATGTCCATAACTTTTTCCATTTTTAAAAAGAAGGTTTTGCTTCTGAGATATACAATGTAAACATTTTACTTTTAGTTTCTCTTTCTTACACACAGAGGGAGAGTGGCCTTGGGGGAATGTAATGCAGTGCTTGTAAGCAAGCTGAGAGAGAGCTGGGGTTGGCCCTCTGTCACAGGAGACAAAAGATTTTTATTTGATGAATGTCAAAGCAGAGCCCAGGGGCAAGAAATCAGACACTGTACATTTTGCTCCAAGATGCACAGATGTACCAATGACAGCTAAACAACATTCATCTAAGAGGTGAGGAGGCTATACGTTTTACCAACCCCATCTATGCAGAGTCCCTTTAAAGTGGAACATAACCCAGGATTTTGACTATTCAAAACTCCCCAGATCGAGCAGTAAAACCCCAGTCCTATGGCGCATGTTTGTGAGTCTTGCAGCACCCCCAATTTTTTATGCCTCGGTGGAAGGCCAACATATACCGTTCAGGTTGATATATATATATATATATAATTAAAGTACCATAATTTGTAGGAACCTTAAAGTATGAGGCAAAAGCAAACAAGAAAGCATAACTTGGGACATTACAATGAAGAATATGATAAGAAATAATAAAATAAATATAAAAATTCAACATAAACACGACAATGAACACTATACATATGAAAAAAAATTAAATTAAATTAAAAGGCAATGAAGGGATAAGGAGATAAGGGTAATAAGGTAGGGGAGAAGGAAAGGGAGGGTGGGAGAAGAATGTTTGCCGGGTCTATAAATTAAACCGAGGGAAAAGCTAAGAAGATATCATTAATAAGTTATACTCAATAACTTCAATGAAATATGGTTTAGAAAGAATACTGTACAGAGAGTTCCACCAATCCCAAATCTTATGAAATTGAGGCACAGAATCAGTTAAAACTGAAGCTATTTTTTACATTAACCATAATTTGACTTAACTTGTTTTTACCATCCATAAAGCTCCCCAAAACTCACTTGCCTGCATGATATTGAATTATTGTCAGCACTTACATTTGCTCTTGCATCCATTCAAAGCTAAAACGCTGCCTCACAGATTTTCTCCTGGTAGCGGACATTTTGTAACTTCCTATCCTGGCATCCCAACCGTGGTTCTGTCTGAATTCAAATGACATAACTGACAATGCACAGTAACAGGAAACCCAGCAGCACTTTCTGTTTTCAGGTGGTCTGAACTCCAGGAGACGCCATTTTGTTTGTAAAATTGACCACAGCAGGAGTTAGAAAAAGTTACATTAATATTTAAGTGCATATGAATTGCCCTGTGGAGGGATGCCTATGAGCACTGTTTGTTGTAAGGGTGTTGGTCCACTTTAAAAAGGACATAATTAAGCAGGCCACAGGTTTCAAACCACACGGGAAAGAAAATGATCTCTCTGCTGCCGAAAAGTGTCAAATGGCAATTCATTGGACAAGGTAGGAAAACATTAGATATTTCACGAAAATCTAAGCGTTATCCTCGTGCTGTAAATAGATTTGTGGAAAACCAAGATGTAGGATCATCCAGAGGCTTGCATTTGTGCCCAAGCCTATTATTTGGCCATCCCTAATCAGTGCTCACAAGCAAAAAACTGTAGACTTATTTTTAGTCTTGTTTAATGAAGATTGCTGTGCAACCCTGGATGGTCCAGATGGATGGAGCAGTGGATGGTCGGTGGATAGCCACCATGGCCAACAAAGCTACAACGTCTGCAAGGAGGTGGATGGTCATGTTTTGGAAAGTAATTATGGGGAGAAAGTTGGTAGCCCCCTTTAGGATAACTTGAAATTTGGAAAGACCTAAACTGGCCACTTTCTTCAATGGTACAAAAAGAAAAACTGAGCTTTTCATAGCAAAATCATGTTTCATGCATAACAATGCCCCATCTCATGCTGCAAAGAATACCTCTGAGTCATTGGCTGCTAGAGGAATAAAAGTAGAGAAACCATGATCAGGATAGCGACCATAGCTTTAGGTGGTGATGGACAGCGGTGACTGGGGATATGCAAAATTGGGTGTTTTGTTCTGCTTTAAAAGGTCTGGCAAGTCAAAAGTTGAAAAACAACTATTAGCAGGCTACCTTTCATTGCGTCCCTCCAGTGTTGTACTTTCTGCTCTCTCAGTCATTAGGAAATCACTTGCTCATTCAGCTTTCAATCATCAACAGACTGACCTGGTCCTTCAATCAAACTTCAGTGGACAGAGAACGGATTGGCTGCCTCTTTCTGCAGCTCTGAAACCCCACGCTCTTCTCGGCCCTCTCTATTCTTTCTCATGAATGTGCACAGCTCTCAGTGTGTTTTTCCAGTCTTTGATCAGGTTGCCAGCAATCAACAGCCTGCACCCACCTGCCACCCTGTTGCTAACAGTTTGGAGTAAATATCTCTGCATGTACCATGTCTCTCACCCTCATGATACACCTTTCAGTACAAGCTTTATGCACACACCTTAAAGACCGCCCAGTGTGCTTACATCACTTTGCTGTTGCCACACCCACTGATTCTCTTTATTTTTCCCTGAATCTCCTATGCTCTAATACTTTTACAAATAACTACAGAGTCTTTTTGAAAACGGATTTGGGACAGTGCAATGTGTAGCCCAAGACAATGGGATAACGATCTGGCTTGCCTTTAGTATAACTTTAAGCATGTGTCCTTGAAGTGGACCTGTAGTAGCTAAACCACGATATCACAGTTTCTGTTAGGAGGTGGCCATTCTACTTAGTGACTTATTTCATATAAATAACTAGTTACAGAGCACCAGTGGTCTTAGAGACATTCATCATTAAGTGCCCGGTGTTTAAATCCAGAAGACCTCACACTTAAGAAGCGATTGCCCTGTTCTTTCTGGTGTGTCAAAGCCCTCAGTAGTCTCAATAATCTGCCATCCCAATTCTGATACTTGATAGAGTTTTTCCAGAAAATGTATAACAAAAAGTGTTTCCTTTTTTTGTAACCAGGATATTGAGATTGGGGGGGTTGCCCGCGAGTGTTTTTGTGGAGATTTAATGCTCACCTATTTGTACTTTAATTACTCTACATGTTTGACCCAAACCAGCCAGCATTAATGGACATTTTAAATCACCATGTCATGTTACAATGGCAGATGTCCCTTAAAAGGGAATCTATTTCCAGTAGTGAGGTGTAGAATGTGGTCCCCTTTTGTAATAGCATGACTTACAATTAAGACAGGGAAAAATGTCCTTTCCTTAAGTGCTGAGTTTGTCTACTTTTTTATGGGGGTCATGATGTCTCCTTTTACGAACCAATTCGAAATCAACCTGTTTTCCCTAAAACCACCGTGGTGGGAAAGGAAATAATTCACATAGGGCCAGAACCTGCCCATAAATGTTCTGTTTTTTTTCGGGAACTGATCTTGGAAACCGGGAAATTGCGAACACTCGTATTATTCACAGCCGCGTTCCGGGAAAAGTTTGTTCATACGTAAGCGTGCGTATTTGCGTATGCATATGGTTAAGCTGAGCATTTAAGTTATTTGCAACCGAAGTAATCTCGGAAGCCGTGTTTTTCCCTGTTTTCTGACTTAATTTGGATCTGTGGATCCCATAGCTCTCAGCTGGGCTGGATTATAAGGAGTGCGCAAGGGGCGCGTGCCCCAGAGCCTCCACTACTTGCCCTGCAAGGGGGCCTCCACCAACCTTTGGTTTATGGTCTGGTCCAGGAGGCTTTTCAGTCTTTGGTCTGAATTATTGGCGGCAGGGGGGCCTTTTTTTTTTTCAAACCTACAGTCAGGGCGACCACAGGGCAGGACAGAGAGTGATCAGTGGGTGCAGAGCTGTCAATCGATGGCCACTCACTGCACATAAGCCACCAAGCACAGCCGCTGGCAGCTCAATGCTGGGAACTGTTTTCTGCTGGACCAGCTGGGCGACTACACCCCCCCTCCCAGAATGGAATAGCAGGAGCCATGGAAACACGAATGACCCCTGTTTCCACCAATTATTTACAACTGAGGAGGAGGTCTGCAGCGTTACCACCCCCTGACAGGCTCTGTCACCCTGAGAGACTAAACCTGTCACCCCTGGATTTTATTCCTACCATGAGAGAGTAAACCACAAGCTTGGTGTGAGTTTTATTCAGTTTGGGTGTGTAAGTGACCCCTCCTCTCATTAGCCGATGTGTTTATATGGTGTTTAATATTACACAATTTTGCAATAGTGCTCCTTTAAGGGAGACAATTGCCCAGAAGCCACGAACCTCACAGCACAGAAACTATCTTTGATTAAGCATGTCACATGATCACTGGATGCCACTTGGGATATGGATATTAGACTATGGCCCTTATTTATCAAGGGATAACGCCAGGTAGTGTCTCACTAGCGCCAGGTATCGCCAGCTATCGGCGGCTACCGACTCCAGAACGTCAGGCGGCGGACACAATCACGCATTTATCACGCTAAATGAGGCTAGCACCGGCGAGAGCGTCAGCTAGCGCGGGATTCATCATGTAGCGGACTGCAACGAACAGCGCCGCTGCTAATCTTTAAATATTCATATTTAATTGTTATTAATGTTTTTTTTTTTTTTAAAATGTCAAAAATTCTGTGACCACTTCGGCAATGTTAGATATTTTTTTTAAGGTAAAAAAATTTAAAAAAAAAAATTTGTGCAGAATTGATATTATAGGTCTGATATTAATGTATTCATATTACAAAATGTTTTGAAAAACTTGTTTAATTTTTTAATCAAAAAATATGGATGTTTGGGGGTTAAAAACTACTTTTAAGCCATCGCCGCCAGCGCTCTGGGGTTTAAACAAGCTTTTCACAGCGCGAGAATTTTTTGAGCGTGATTTGTTAATGAATATGCTGGGAGCCGTTCGCTATGACCATTCGCTGTCAGGCGCTCCCATACAGCGCGGAACCTGTCAAACAGCGACTCCTAACCCCGTATTCAACATTACCACACACCGACTGAGTCGCTGTCAACAACCGAACAACGGCCAAGCACAGCGAATACTAGCGGGCGCTGTGAAAATCACGCTACTGGCGCTCATCTGTCGCTACCTGGCGCTATTACTGAATCGGCCTGTATGTATTGTTGTTTGACTGGTGTTACAATGCATATGATGGAGTCTCTACTTCTTGCACAATTTGTCATATTTAAATGACTTTATACTGTGTACACTTGTTGACGTTGACCTGATGAACGGCACCATGCCCAAAAGCTTGTTAGTTTAACACGCTTAATAAAAGAGGGACTTCATCTATACATGCATGTGCTATTTTCTTCATTTACTTACAATCTTTTGCTAGCACTTAGGGGATGCTATGACCACATATGCCCCTACTTACTTATTAGTATCTATTTATTGAATAGGAGACAGGAACAGCACATTGGCAATACAGTCAGCAGTGTGCCTGATCCTAGGGGTGGGTTTTGAATTAATCACCCCCCCCCCAGTCAGTTGAGACGCTGAACTGCACAGTGACTGCATTGCTTAGCACCTGAGGACGAAGCAGGGCTAGCAATGACATGGAGGGCTGAGCTTCACATGAGCGACACTGCTTGGCAGTTGTCAAGAGCTTGCCGAGTGAGTGTGTGGAAGCTGCAGCTATGTAAATTGTGCACCATGACTAATGGACGTGTTCAGTTCCTGATTGTCTAAGAGATAGAAACTGTTCTTGCACGTTGTCATCCTTGCTGGAGGAACCCTTGGCTATCAGTTTACCACCTGGGTTTTTAATTTTTGTTTGAAGTGGCTACTGAAGGTAGGAAAGTGGTTCTTGTTATCCGAAAATTACAGGAATTATGGTAAATGTATTTAGTCTTGAGAGAAGACATCTAACGGGGGACATGATTACCTTGTTTAAATATATAAATGGTCTGTACAAAAATATGAGAAGAAGGTATTCCATGAAATATCCCCTCAAAATACAAAGTGTGGCAATGATCCTTCTTTACCTTAAGGACTGTAAATCTGTGGAATATCCGACCACAGAACCTAGTCACAGCAGCAATAGCTGACAGCTTCAGAAAGGGATTACATATTTCTAGAAGATATAACTTGACCTGTTTGTGTTTTCTGTAAATGTATACAATTTTGCTCTCAGGGTTAAATTTGATGGACATAGGTATTTTTTTCAACCATACTAACTATGTAACAAGGTACATTTTTTTGCGCCTGGTGCTTACTTCATTTGAAATATTTTGAAAACATTGTTCCCGGGAATGTAGTACCAATCACCTATTCCACCTCTCCTCCATTAATGCATAGAGGAGGCTTATTTGATGGTGACCCTCTGAAGTCAAATACTATCTTATTTTTGAAGGATTATTGTTTGCACCTACAACCACAAATGAGCCCGACAATGGTCATTAGCTAATTTCAGTAGTTAAACCTATTCTCAGAGTCAACACAATCATCTGTATAGTGGGTGAATAGTAAGGGCGACACATCCCTGTGCTGGCATTCATCTCTCTGCCACCTAGCTGCATTCTGCCTTGGTAATGCCATGTCCACTTACCTAATCACACAGCCACTGCACCCCCCTACCCCCAGGACACATTACAGCTAGGGGCAAGAAATAGCCTTGTAGTTCCAAAACCTAATACATGCAAGGGGGAGTCGAGGCAGTAAAAGGATTCATTGGAATCCATGGACATTTAATGAGTGATGGTGCTTCCCCATCAGAGATTAACAAGGGTAAGGGAATTGGTATGATGCACCCAAAGGTTGGACCCTTCCTACCTTTCCAACTGGCTGAGTATTTCATTTCAAGATGTGGTGGTCATGGGCTGATATGCTATGGAAGACTTTATGTAGCCTCCCAGTGGTTGTGAATTGAGTTGCAGCCCATTAAGTGTTTTGCTAGCATCTTGTGATATTGCTTTGAACAAGTATAATTAAAAATACCTTCTATATTGCAAAAATAAACTCTGCAATTAACAACTCCCAGCTTCCACTCTGCCTTTTAACTCTATAATAATATTTTTGTATTTCTACTGATGCATTTCCCTATTTTATTTTACTGTTTTAGCTAGTGCTCCCCCTAGTGGCCACACATATTGCTTACATTTATGTGTACTATTCAAGAACGCCTTAATGGCAAAATGTAAAAAACATTCTGCAGCACCTAGAAGCAGTGACTTGGCACTAACTTCTGGCACTCCTCCTGAGTGAGCAGTAGGCCACCAATCATAGGGCTCGAATGGTGGTCTATTACTCTGCCCCCTGTGGCTTGCCTGTGTATTGCATCATTGTGATTAGGTGTCAAAAGTATGGTGATATAAACACATCTTTTATTGTACTGGAGAACAGCCACGGCCACTGTCTGGAAATTTCAAAATTTCAAAAATGAATGAAAACTTCTAAATAAGTTTTCTCCACTTTGGGGGTTCATTTTTAAAAAAGAAATGGAAAACATTGGGAGCTTTAGGTCTATGTGATTATATGGTCTATGTAGCTACCTGGACAACCCCTGTAAAGTGGACCAAAATCTGGGATTTTTATCATCTTGGGATTTAGCCCATGCCCCTGAGGCAACCCAACTTGGCATACTCACCTTACCAGCAAACCCACAGTGCATGCCCTAGCTATAGTGTTATGTCATGCATATGTCCCCGAAGCCTAGTATAGAGTGTGGGAAGCCGACAGAATCTCTTTGGCTGGGAGCAGGGGTACGCATGAGCCAAAGGAAAGCTATATGATCCACACCTTGAGGATTGCTGGGGGGGTTTTACCCTGCTGGCCATCCCAAATCACCAACTCAGGCGGTCCCAGTGATAGTAAAGGTGACCCTGGAGTATTTCACATTAGGAAGTAAGTGGGTGTCTGGGCAGAGAATTTCTTACATCTTTTTTCATTTACTACCATCTCCCAATTGAACCATTAGGAGGTGAATCTGAGCCACACAATAGTAAGCTGTGGCCTAATTTCAGCCACAGGGAAGGGGGAGTACACATGAGACAAAGCTATGGAAATGTTATATTTCTACTTGCACAGAATAGTAAATGTATATGGGCTAATAAGATCATCTAAGAACTGACATCTAAGAACATAATACATTTTCCTTCCCATTAATAACTAAAAATCAAAGCAGTTTTAATGTTTAATAAGCAAGAACTTACATCACCCATTTGAAAAACACATTTGATAAATATGCCTTCCATTGGGAAGCGACATCTTTTCATGGTCAGTTTGATGCAGACATTAGAACTGTGCGAAACTCACATTACAATTTGAACTTGAAGCAAAGTGTTTACAGCAGAGATGAATTCCAGTTTACAAAAACCATTTAGCTTCCCGACTAATCCTCATTACTCAAGCTATGCAAATGGATCACTTGAAAATGTGATTAGGTTGGCTCTGCATGAGATTTTCCTATTTCAAAATTCATTTCTAAGTAGCAAAAACAGGAGACATTGTGAGCTATGCACTAATACTGGTGAGATCATTTATAGTGTCCTCTCATCCCATAATGTCTTGTAAGAGCAAAAGTCATAATTTTTAATAGACCATTACTAGGAACTAGTGATTAGCCGAATAGCCTGCTATTTAGTATTTTATAAAACTGAAATGAAAGACATTAATGTATATGGGGAAAAATTGCCAAGTAATTTTGTCAATTCTTCTGAATGGGTTACCGGCCCCAATATCTGGTGGTAGCCCAGAAAATAATGCCTATGCCGTTCTGCACAGGTCTGGTGCCTCTCAAGGTGTGCACATGATCTCTGTGATTGTCTATTTTTTTTACAATGTATTCTATTTTAAATAGAAAACATTTTACTTAACCCCCCCAAAAATGTTAGTTCAGACACAATCAGCAAAATTTAGGTCATCAATTCTATTCGTAATTAGTAACATGGTAAAACAAACATGAGTTTTGTTTTGCTACATTCAACATACTACCTGGAACAATTACTATATTGGTGCTGTATGAATGAAAAAATCACCTTCTCTCTATATATTTATGTAAGTTAACTAGGTTTTTATTGGAAATGCTATAACATAACAGCATGTAATCTAGGTTCCACTCAATGTTATTGACGCGCTCATCATCATGGCTTCATGCACATATAATTACGAAGAAAATATTACACCCCAAGCACCTTTAGAGCATCGCCTTCCACTCAGCAATGAGGAAAGTAGATCTTCCATAATATGGCATTCTGTAATATCACAGAGGCTTGACACACACCAGGTCTTCCAGGAAATCACATTTTCAGTGATTGCTTGTGTAAGTTGAAAGGCCTTATAAAGTCAAGCTTCTTCTAGCAAGAGGGAGCATGAGAGAAGGTAGGTAAAGTTAAAGTTTGCCATATCTGGCAGCTTGGGAGCCTTTAATAGTGATTGTGCGCCCCCATCTAGTGAATGTCAACCCTCACACTCACAAGTGTGCCTGAAAATAATATAGTCTGTATTTAGATGTATTTACTTCACTGCCATAGCACAAATGCCGTACAAGGGTCTGGAAGTATGTGGGTAGTAGCCATATTTTGTTTTTTTAACTGCTGGGTAGCATTCCCATTCAGGGAAGTTTAGTGATCCTACATTCTTTATTGATTTTCGGATCACTTTAACAGTACTTGCACACAATCAGAAGGCCTAGCAGAATTAATCTCACTGACTTTATCCATGGAATCCACCCATCTTAGTGATTGAAGCCTTAAACTCTGGTTCCCTTCTCCATAGATTCCTTAACAATGGCAGTTGCACCCAACTTGGAGAGTGCAATAGACCTTGTTCTTATGCCAACCTTGATAGTGATCTAAAATGTAAATCTCCTTATCTTCCATCATACATCATCTCTTGTTGAACTAGGAGTCCATCAAGTCGCACATTTGAATGGAATGGCTGCTTGTGTATAAGGCTCCTAGTACAGGGAGATACCCTCTTCCTCTCTCAATTTTGACCTCTGTACAATCACTAGCTACTCTCTCCTCATTTCCTTGGATTTAGACCCTGCTCCTTGTGGATCCTCATATTGGTGTGGCTGGCTGGGAGGTGGCTCTTGGTTCAGGAAAATCTCCTCCTTTCTCTTAACCTCTGGTTCTTCCCTCCTCCCCCTCATAGCTTTACAACAGAAGTTGATCCCAACCTGGAGGCCCAGGTTGGGCCTCCCTGTCCTTGATTGTAATCTGTACCTTAAAACTCCAGAGTTGGTCTATCTTCATACTGTTGCAGAATGTGAGTGCTGGGTGCGGCAGAGTCAAATGCAGCTAGGCATTAGTTGTATAACAGGAACCAGCTTTACTAGAACTTGAATGCAGTAAGAGAATGTCACCTTAACATGGTCTATCTTCATACTGTTGCAAAGTGTGAGTGCTGGGTGCAGCAGAGTCAAATGCAGCTAGGCATTAGTTGTATAACAGGAACCAGCTTTACTAGAACATGAATGCAGTAACATGGTGGCTAACACAGACAGGAAAAAGAAGTGATAGAGCACAGCTCAATATATAAAGGAAATACAATACAGCAGAAAAATGCATATAGAGACCACAGTTAAGCATTGGTAACATCGCCATCTACTGCCATAACTTGTCATAACTGTGAACTGTGGTCAGTTTGGCAAAAGGACCAAGACACGAGACAAGCAGAAGCTGTTGCAAAATATTGTCTCCAACACATAATTCATCCTTTACCTAAACTACGACCCGCACCAAGTGGCACCTTGGAAATGAATGTCTGTTTAGGTCTCCTAGCATACTTCTTGGAAATTGACTCATAGCTGCACAGATCACCTGCTTTCTCTTCACTTTAACCTTCGGTACACTACGTCACTAGATACCTTAACTTTAACAATGGGGTACTGCGTCATGTGACACCTTAGAATGCAATGGTTGCTTGTGTAGAAGGCTCCTAATACAGGGAGATACCCTCTTCCTTTCTCAACTTCAACCTCTGTTTCTGTAACAAGCTAATCATGCCTCTGTACCCTCACTAGCTACTCTTGCCTCATTTCCTTGGATTCAGGCCCTGCTCCTTGTGGATCCTCAGATTAGTGTGGATGGCTGGGAGGTGGTTTCTAGTTGAGAGAGATCTCCTCTTTTCTCTTAACCTTAACCTCTGGTTCTGCTCCGCCTCTAACTACCTTTACAACAGTAGTTGCACCCAAACTGGAAGCTCAGCAGATCATCTTAACTGACTTTATCCTTGGAATCCTCCCCATCCTTGATTGTATTACCTACCTTAAGTCCAGAATTGACCTAATCTTCATATAAACTATGACCCCACCAAGTGGCACCTTGGAACTTAATGTCTGCATGAGTCTCCTAGTATAGGAAAATCCCTTCCTCATATCTACACTTTCTTTCACTTTCTTTTAATTTCCTTGGCTTGTGACCCTTCTCAATGTAGTAACTTGGATCAGAATGGCTGCCTGAGAAGTGGCTCTTAGGTCACTCAACTTCTCTCACCTTCACCTGGTTCTGTACATCGCTAGCTAACCTTTTCTTGGACCAGAACAACTTACATGTGATTCATCAGAACTGACTGCTTGAGAAGTGGCTTGTGTCACTGGGAAGGCCCTTCCCCCGTTGCTGTACTGTTGCTTTTTGGGTTTGTTCTTGTTTTGTTTAATATTAAAAAACTCACCATTGTACTTTTAATTCCAAAAAAGGGTGTCCTTATAAAGCCACTTCAAGTAACATTACAGGACCAATAATATTTAACCACTTACAAAATGACCCTCCTGCTTTGGCATTGTATATAGGACCAATTGGTCAACCAGAATGTTCCTATTTTTGGTAAAATAATTTGCTGTAAAGTTCTGAATATCATGCCTAGATGTCCAATTGCCCTTAAATGTCAGCTTTAATATTCTATTGAGGGCATGCTATTCTCGCAGTAATATATTGCTATTCCGAAGAACAAATGCAAATAAACTACAAACAGAAATATATCATAGGGTGTCAGGCTATCTTGCAGAATGGTAAAGTCATATTGAAATATCCACTTCAGAAACATTTTTTGGAAATAAGAATACTCTCATTTTCCCAAACAGGAGAGCCATACGCAAGATAAATTCTCAAGGCTAGACATTCACTTCAGCCACCTAGTGAGATGGTTTAGGTAATGGAATCTGGAAAGCTGTAAAATGCCCAGACAGGCCAGACAATGTGCCAACTGTGCTCTGTGTTTTAAATATGCTAAACATACAAAAATAAGGTTGTTTTGAAAAGTTCAAAACAATCCAAACCTGACTTGAATTGTACCCAATAGTGACACATTAAAATAGAAACTCAGGAAAACCTTAATACCCCAACTAGCGAAATCAGGGAGGTCTCATAATAAATACAGACAATGGGGTTCATTCTGTACCAGCTGTTATGTATACTATGTGGGTAATCCATGGGATTGTCTGTGTACAAAGTACACTTGTTCAGGTGATTCAGCATAGCTCATGCCATCTGCAAACTCCTTTTTTTTACCAGAGTTTGGGGAGAAGCTTTTAACTCTTAGGACATGGCCTCTGATTATTCCTCTAGATATTGCAAAAAGTAACACCTCCTTGGAATCAAAGCCTCTACCTGAGCCGACTACGTTAGTGCTCTGCCTGGGAGCCAGAGAAGAAGGAAAGGGGGACTTACATCTGTCTTAAGGGGTAAAGAACAGATTGGAGGTTGGGGATCAGTGAGGACCGGCACCCTGAAGTGAAGCACAGCACATAGGATCAAGCCAGAGGCCTACAGAGGCCTTCAAGCTCCTCCTTGAGACCTTAAAGCAATGGCGCTGGGGAGAAGACTGAGGGATCAGATTTTTTTTTTCAGATTGGATAATTTTAAGTGGTGAAGGAGATGTTTTCATTTTTATTACATCACATATATGCTCTCTAAATGAAGTTATTATTATGTGTCACAGAGATTATAAGCATTGCTAACAGTTGAAGCTATATTCCAACTATGTACATATAGGATCCTTTTCCGACTGGCACTATATGTTTTTAAGCTGTAATTGCTGTATGTGTCAGTTACCTATTGAAAAAATGTATAATGATTATAATACACCATTAGTTTGTATCCATTTGTGTGTATCAATAATGGCCTTACCCCAGTCCATTTATCCAGGGCTTGGTTCAGAGAGTGCAAGGGTCCTATGATGGTATGCGGGGTACCACTGTCTATGTCCCAGAGTAGCTGCGGGGAGACTATCAGCCTCTGGTCATCCCCTCCAGCGTGATCGTAGTGCTGGCCACCCTGATAGTAGCCTCCTTATCAAGATCAGACAGGGGGCACATTAAAGTGCCAAGGATATAGCGTGGCACAGCCGTGCTTCCACCCTGCACCATTTCCGCTCACTGTTCATCACACCCCATTGTCACTGGATGGAAACACAGCAGAAGAGGGCAGATGGTGAAATGCATATGCCAGGAAGAGGGAGCAAGCCACCACATGCTCACCCTGCCAACCATGTCAGCCACGCCCCTGGACCTTGGCGATCACCCGCTGCATTGCGCATTTCCCTGTAAACTTATCACCATCAGGTCAGGGGGCTGGCAGGCATGGCAGTCACTCTGGAGGACTGAAAATTTAAGCCATACATTGACACTTGCCTTCGTTGAATCAATGGTATCTTAAAGCTTCTGTAGCAAACAATAAATTGCCCATCAGTTTACAATACATTACTCCTACTATTAAATATTAATACAATCCAAAATAATACATTCATTAAGTACCTCCTCACATCCGATGGGAATGATATTAAGACATTATGTTTATTATGTTATTATTGATACCAGTGTTAAATTATAAGCCTCTTACATCCCTCCACTATAATTTGTTTGTGTATCTCAGCTATCTAAAAGGGGGAATATAGCTATGTGCTTCATTCAGGCCAGTGGCTTGTGTTGCTTTAAACCTTTATAAACTTTGCCTCTCTTTTGAGGGTTTCTCTTACTATGTCACCTCCTTTGGGATTGTCATGTAATCGGTCTCAGCCCTGAAAAGAATACCAGCCAGATTTTTTTTTTCATCAATATTTTTATTGAGAATAAAGAAGTATAGTGCATTGCAACAAACAATACATTTTGTGGAGCGTATAATTACACCCAAAGGGATGTCGACACATAGAAACATTGAAAACAGAATCCCAAGAACAGGATATGAGGTGCGCGTGGCGAAAGACCACATACCTGAAGAGGGAGAACAGAAGGTTAAGAGTAGGGGGCTAGAATGAAGGAGATAGGGGGGCAAAGAAAGGAAAAGGGGAAGGTTTGGGAGTGGGTGTGAGATGTGAGGTGTGAGGCGTGAGATGTGTGCAACACATCACTGAGATGTGAGGAGGGAACGGTCGAAGTTCTTAGGTTGGAAATGTGTAATCCAGCCTTCCCAGGGGGTCAGGAAGGGGGCGAGGTCACCTTGCAACGAAGCTGCCATCTTCTCAAAGAACATAACTTCATTGATGCGGGGGACCAAGCTTCCACTGGGATCGTCTTTTTTTGCGTGTGCCTGATAAGCTCAAATTGTGATCTTGTACAACTGGGGGGTTTTAAATTGAGTAGGGCAAGTTGAGGCAAAGGAGTCAGGTGTAATCCTGTTGCTTTCCTTAGAAGGTAATAAACCTTGGCCCAGAAATGACGAACAACCCTACATTCCCACTATATATGAATGTATGAACCCAGTTGGCGGCACTGGGTAGGGGGGACAAAATCTATGGATCTTATCTGGGACTAGGTAACAGTGGAGTAGGACTTGTGTTGACCTCCTGGGCACCTGTATTTAGGAAACATGAAAATGAGTTCCGCCATGCTATTTTCCATTCACTGGGCGATAAACTCACACCAAGATCAACTTCCCAACCGTTCATGTAGGAGGGGAGGGGTGACTCCCCGTCCTCGCACAACATCCTGTAGACCGTGGCGATCATCCCCTTCCCAAGGGGGTGCGCACCACAGGCGAACTCAAATGGCGAAGATGGATATGGGGCAGCTCCCGCTCTAGACTTAGAGGCTATATAATGGGCTATTTGTAGGTAGCGGAGGTATTCCCTATTCAGAATGCCTCTAAGGGATTGAAGCTCAGGGAAGGTTAAGATCCCCCTATGAGCGACGAGATCTTTAATCCTTGTTAAGTTTTGTGATTTCCACCAACTAAATGTGTCAGGTTCGAGATAGGCAGGGAGGAATTCAGGATTACCGAATACCAATAGGAGGGGGGACAGGGGGGGGTTTAGGTGGCTTTTAGAACTGTTAATTTTCCAGATTCTGAGAGAGTGTCTCAGGACAGGGTTATTAATGCCTTTGTAAGCTGATGGGGGCAGCCATAATAGATTGGTGATAGCTGTCGGGGAACAGCTGGCCTGCTCGATGTCTACCCATAGTGGTCTAGCACCTCCAGCGTGTATGGCAGCCAGTTGAGCTATCTGGCAAGCAGAGTAATAGCGAGCTATATTAGGGACTCCAAGGCCGCCCTGCTGTTTAGATCTGTACAATGTCATACAGTTGACTCTTGGTTTTTGCTGATCCCAAATGAAAGAGTTCAAAGCGGATTGGAGGCTCTTTAGGCAAGCGGCCACGATTGGTATCGGCAAAACCCGAAAGACGTATAGAATTTTAGGAAGCCACATCATTTTTACAGCAGCTATTCTCCCAAGCCACGAAAGGTGCAGCTTGGTCCAAGAGGACAACAGGGAGTGGAGGTGCCTAAGTATAGCAGGGTAATTAGCGGCGTAAAGAGAATCATACGATGCCCTCAAGTTCAAGGAGGCTTTAAGTACATACAGCGTACTCTCGGGGAGGGAGACGTTGAGGGCTTGGGACTTTGAAGTGTTAGGCCCGAGATTTTGGAGAAGTCGTCTAAGGTTTGAAAGAGATTTGGGAGGGATGTGACAGGGTTAGATTCAAGCATCAAGATGTCGTTGGCAAATAACGAAATCTTGTGATCATATCCCCCAATAGTGACACCCACTATGTTGGTGTTGGCTTGGATTAATTTAGATAAAGGTTCAATGGCAAGGGTAAAAAGTAGGGAGGAGAGGGGGCAACCTTGTCTAGTACTTCTGCTCAGAGTGAACCGCTTGGAGGAGTACCCAGAGTATCTAACGAACGCCCCAGGCTTGAAGTATAGTGAGGAGATCCCTGTGGTGAAGTAGGGCCCAAGCCCCCATTTTTTCAGTATGAATGGTAGGTAGTCCCAGGCTTCAAATGCTTTACGAATATCAAGGATTAGTAGCATAGCCTGTCGACCCTCCTTCCTCACATGGTGGACCAGGTTGATGACCTTACGAATATTATCTCCGACTTGACGCTGGGGGATAAATCCAGCCTGCTCTTTAGAAATTAAGAATGCAATATACCTATTAAGACGTGCCGCGAGGACCTTTGCTAGCAGTTTGACATCAATATTTAGCAGAGATATGGGCCTGTAGTTGGACCAGAGGGTGGGGTCAACATTGGGTTTAGGTATCATGCAGACAGCCGCAGTGAGCGCCTCTGTATTCCATGAGTCGCCGTTACTGAGGGAGTTAAACATCTGAACTAGGCGTGGAGAAGGTACCTGGGAAAACTTTTTTAGTAAAGGGCGGAGAACCCATCTGGGCCAGGCTGTTTCCCTATCTTTAAGGAGATAATGGCATTCTTGACCTCAGATAGTTCAACCGGCCTATCAAGGAAGTTCTTGGCTTCAAGCAGTAGAGAGGGAAGTGAGAGTTGTCCTAGCAACTTTTCTGCGAAGCACTCATCTAGCGTAGTCTTAGATTTATATAGGTCCTCGAGATGTTTACCGAAGGTTGACACCACCCTCGATGGGTTGCTAGATAATGTGCCCTCTAAGGTCTTGATGCGCACTGGCTTAATCCTCTGGGTGACTCCTCTAAGGCTTCTGGCAAGAGGGGTGTTCAGATTATTGCTGATGCGATACCACCTAAACCTAGTCCGATTAATTTGACGTTCAGCCTCACCTGCAAGGCACAGGTTGAGTTGATCGCCTGCTTGGTTGAATCTGATTCTGTTACGCTTAGTCGAACTTTCTTTAAAGGCAGAGAAGGCAGAGTGGTATACTTCTAGCAGTTTTTGAAGCTTTACCTTATATTCAGCTTTGCGCTGAGCAGATTCATGAATGAATTGCCCACGAATCACAGCTTTATGAGCTTCCCAGAGCAGAGTCTCAGAGCTCACCGACCCCGTGTTCTGCAGAAAAAAGCTCTCAATCTCCTTGCGGAAGCATTCGAGAAGTGCCTCATCAGACAACATGGGATCGTAGAGCTTCCAAGACCTCTGAGGGGATCTTTGGGGCAGAGAGATCGACTCGACAGCGACGAGATCATGGTCCGACCATGCTATCGGGACTATAGAGGAGTGGGAGAGGTGTGGCAAAGAGGACGGCTGCAAGAAAATATGGTCTATCCTCGTGAAAGCCTCGTAGAGTTGATCCTGATGGTTGAAGAGGATTTTGAAGGGAAATCCCCACTTGTACCTGATCCCATTTGCTTGTAGAATTCCAAGTGAGGGTTTCATGGCACGCCTTCTGGTGATGGTTTGGGGAGAAAGGTCAGCAAGGGGGTTGATACTCAAAGCTCTGGAATTTGAGAGTTCCTTGGTCCCGAGCAGCCAGCATTAGTTGCTCCTTCGTACGGTAAAAGTGAAGTTTCACTAACACGTCCCGCGGGAGGCCGTCCGCTCTCTTTTCCTGCAAGGCGCGATGGATTCTGTCGAATTCCAGCCTTTCGATAGGGATCGCCGGGGAAAGCTCTTGAAAGAGGGCAGTGACGGTAGACTGCAGGTCAGCAATTGTTTCTGGTGTATCTCTAATTCTGATATTGGCTCTACGTGAGCGATTCTTGATGTCTTCGAGCTTGTGGTGGAGGATATGGTTTTCCTCCTTTAAGGCCTCCAGGTCCGCCCCGAGGGAAGAGAGGTCCGAGTCCTGTGCTGAGGATTGCTGTTCAAGGTCATCAACCCTTTGACCCAATTCTTTTATTTCAGCTGACAGGTTAACTGTAATCTGAAATGTAATATTTAAGGCCCACCGCTCGAGGGCTTTTTCAAGCATAGTTTCGTATATATCGAGTGGTGGTGGTTGTGACTTCGGCGGTGGGCCATGCAGTGAATCATCCATCCAGGACTCGTCCTCAGGTAGAAGGTCCGCGGGGACTTGAGGGTCATTCTGGGGTGGTGTGGAGGTTTCCATAATGTTGCCACGTCCTGGCAGCGCTGTTAAGCTAGTCCCGCAGGTTTAAGTAGTAGGCCGGAGAAGTGGGGCCGATTAGGGCAAGAGGTGCACGCTGGCGGGCAGAAGGGGGGGCTTTGTTAATAGCTTGAGTGGTTATACAGATCGGATGGAGTAATTCGCACTTTAAGAAATCGACGAAAAAATTATTGCTGTTTAGTACTAGAGAGGATGTAGTAAGAGATCAGTCCTCCATATGTGCATACATGAAAACTTGGTATGGTACAGCTAATGTGAGGACCTTATTGTGGCGCAAGGAGGCGAGATCAGAGAGGCTGACATGCTTTTCTTTTGTCTTTACAGGTGCCATGGAGCAGAGGCAGGAGCCAACACCCCGAGGGGCCCCAAAATGCCCACCCAAAAAGTTTTTATTATACATTTTTATACATGTTTTAAAGTTTTAACATTTACCAGATGATGAAAGGCTTAAAAAACAACAATAACAGAGGAGTACAATTTTAGATTTGACATAAATAAAATGTTAAGTTTTCCACCAAAAAAACTATAGTGTGGCGTTATTTGTAATCCCAGCATGCCAGCAGTGTGCAGAAGGTAAAGCTAGGGTGGGAAAAGGTGGTGAAAACACTAGGGGAAATCAGGAAAGAACAAGGAAGAAGAAGGTGAGTGACAATGCAGGGAAGTATACAACATGGGATGCCCCTCAAGGAACCTTCAGGGAAGAAGGTAAGTCACACTAGAGGGATGTACACTACAATGGATGATCCTCAAGGAATCATAAGAAACAGGAACATGAAGGTGAGTGACAGTGCGGTCCTGCACACTACATTGGATGCCCCTCAAGGAACCAATAGGGAGAAGGTAAGTCACATTGCAGGGATGCACATAAACATGAGATGCCCCCAAAGGTGGGGTGCAGCTAGAGATAAAAACAAACAACCCCTATTTCCCAGCTGTGCTGCTGTCTGGATTTAATCAACAAAATCCACAATGCAAAACGTCAGGAAACCGAGCAGCACTTCTTCTTTACGGGCCACTGGCAGATCCATAGGAAAGGACTGGTTGGGGCAGGAGTTACCAAAGAGTACATTAATTTTTATGTGCAGCAATCTGAATCGCCCTTGGGAGGGATGCATATGAGCACTCTTTCTCTTGAGGGTTTGATTCAGTTTAAAGTCAGAGTAAAGGTAAATAATAAAACAAAACGCATCTCCCCACTCACAACTCACTCCCTGCAGGATTCAGCAGTCCTGGCTTGAGTTTAGTCAACTCAGCTGCTGCTGCCAGCCATAAGGGAACAGGCTCCCTTATTAACTGGCTATAGGGGCATCATCATATGTCCACTGCTTATATGCATTTTGTGGTGGACACTGATATGTGCTGGGAGTCAGTCTGGACTGAGCTAACAGGTTTGCATATTTTTTTATATAGTATTTTCTTGCCTCTACTATTCCTTCTAATTCTGTGAAATAAACAGCACAGCAAGCGTTTGGGTAGCTTCAGTTGCCTTATTAACTTCTAGATAAACAAAACATTTTTTTCAGTATAGAGCATCATGATGATGGCACAGCAATATCAAATTCTTCCACGTTTCCCAGAGTAGCTATGATTGTAGAAATATAATCATTAAGATGCACTTTAGATGAACAGAGCTCAATCCATCGGATTTACAAGTGATCTCTTTAATCCTTGATCCATTTAACTAATTATGTGACTAAAAGGCTGATTAAATCTGTGATAATTTTGGTGTATCATAATAATAATAAAGAGACACATAATAAAGAGACTCTAATGCCACTACATTGGTGCAGAAGGTAAAGAAAATAGTTTCTGCATTAGCATGTATCCCTGCTGCTTGAGATGAGACTGCACCAACATCAGTGTCTTGCCCTTGGCATCGGATGTGACTTCCTGGGTCAGCAACTTGTAGTGGGGGATCACTGTGTGTGCGCTTCCTGGCATTTTTCAAGTTACTGGCCCAGCAAGTCGCATCCAATGCCAGGGGCAAAACACTGATGTTGGGCAGGGTGAATTAATTTTGTTTTAACCCTGCACTGACTGAGTGCCAATGGGGGTAGGGGGTACGTAGAGAGTGAGACTTTAGGATATATTTGAAGTACTTGTACAATTTTTACTCAAACAAGGGGTCCCACACCCCCACATCGAAACTATATATATATATATATATATATAATTCTCAATTCTTATGCAGCTAAAACCACTGTGGTGAGGGAGCCAAAATATGGTAGGCTTCTTGGGATGCTCAGCATGATCCCCACTGAAGCCAGTGGCACACTGAACGCTCCAAGAGGTGACCACAGGCAAGACCAGAGGTAGCTTGCTTGGCAGTGGAAGGGGAGCTAGCACAATGTCATGACTTTATATTATAGACTAAAGTTTCCTGTAGAGCTCTGTTCACCTTGGAAGCAGTTCAAGCTATTGTGCTCAAAAATCAAGGATTCGGGTACTTTTGAAGCCCATTCCCCAACATAGTTACTCACCATCTTCCTGGATCCCAAACTAAATCACTGCCCCCCGTGACAGTCAGTAAAGTTCCTACTGACCCCCAGTTTGCTTCTGCCACTGTATCGGGTTCCCATGTGAGCACTGGCATTCAGGCGTATATACAGCACTACGTAAGTCCGCCAGCCCTTACATAGTGCTTGATCCAGCCGCTGGGAATAGCAAACTCAGAAGAGGTGAGTATCGATGGCCAGAGGTTCCAGCATCTCCAGGTGATATGCAATGCTGGTCATATATCAATCATCTTTCAGCTGAAGAGGGGTAACGCTCATTTTTAAATGTTTTAAATGCACTTTAACTGTAACCACAATCTGAGCAGAAAGAACGAATAATAACTGACACTGACAGCAAGGTTTAGAAAAAGAAACAAAACTATTCCAGGTAGAATTAGGGTTGAAGTAGAAAGTTCTAGTTACATCTGTTTCACTGTGAAAGAATCTATTTCTATCGATCAGTGTAAAAAAAATAAATCATTGTGATATAGCGAAGACATCCATTATCTTTTAGGGACACTTTTTGGGTAGAAATATAAAAGAAACATGTCGAGGAAACATCCAAAGGGTTAAAAAAATATCACGAAAGCAGCCGTCCTGACTTTCAATTTAACCAAGCCATAAAAAAAAATCGGATTTGCTTTGCGGGATGAAACCACAGGCACTTATCAGCTTTTGTGAAATATAATGCATCTCTCATTGGAAGAGCAGAAGTTAGCAAGTTACCAGGGGTTAGTGCAATTTCCTTCCTGAAAGTTCCTCGATGTGCCCAAATGGATCCCCCACCGCTGTGTAAGACTATAAAAGCTGCACTTTCCCCCGCCGTAATGGTTTTACTTGATTGCCTTTGTACTCCGGGCTGCCTCCATTTTCGAGCATCTCAAGGCAGAGATAACAGGTTACTACATCGCAGATGATGGCAACTCACTACTGCTCCTTCGCTGCGAGATCCTCCCGCAATCCATCAGTGACTAATACTCCATTTTAATTGCATAATCAAGACGGGGGCGAGAATGGCTCGTTATAATGGACGACAGAGTCTTGTTTAATGGAAAGCCATAGCCTAGACACATGTTGCTCTTCTATAAAAGGTTGAAAAATATAAAATGGGTAATTGGAAATGAAATGTACATTGCGCGTAGAAAGCGCAAACTACATAAAACGCAGTAGAGCTTCACCACTGGAGTCTCGGCAAACCCTTTATTTATTAGAAGGATTTTATGGCTGCCTGTAGACTATCCATTCAGGGAACTGACATAAATGGAAATCAAATATGAGCTTGGACCAGCGCTAGAACGCAGTCACTCCTAACAAGAATTGTGACTATAATAGGTCCACCCGGATTGGAGGCGCTGTACAAGCCACTTACCGCCTCCAGGCTGGGACAACCTTGGGTGACATTAAGTTATTTTTTTCAAAGCCACTTTGATTAAGAACAGGCACAGCAAAATGTAAAGAGGACTACCAGTCATAAGTTATTATAAGTTGTCTCAACCTGCAGGAGTGGAGCACCCAGGATTTTTCCCTGAGGAGGTTCACTCAGCCAGAATGATATTACAGCTAGGAGGCTGTGTGATAAATTTACTCTACTTTTTAGGGAAGAAAACTTCCATTAAATTTCATTGTCTACTTGGAGATGATTCAGCACCAATTGAACAAAAATATGTTCTGTTTTATCCACTTGCCCATTTACCCCCACGGTAGACAATGGACTTGAATGGCCGTTTTGAAAGTTGATCCTCTTAAAGTGCAACTATACTCAGAAAGGAAGTCTATGTTGTCACCTTCCATTCTCAGCCCCGTACCCCAAAACAGCCCGTGTTTCTTTTTTTCTTCTCAGCCTTTGCCTTATATTGATTAAAACACTAACAGTAAGTAATATTATAGTGTATGGCACAATATGCTAATTAGTTTGGTTACAATTAAACTGTCACATTAGGGCTGATTCAACACCATGAGAATTTTAGTTTTTTTTTTCTGCGAAAAATACAGTTTTATAATGATTTATTTTCCTTAGTGCAATTCAGCACCAATTTAGCTGTGCACATTTTTAAATAATTTGCTCAGCAAAAATAATGCTGAATCATTTAGTAAAAAAATTCTCGCAAAAAAAAGTGAGAAAAAAAATGTTATCTTGATTTTTTTTCAACAGCATCTCCATCATTTCCGCATCTTTTTAAATGTGGTGCTAAATTGCATCGATGAAAAAAATCAAGATACATTTTTTTACTCACAAAAACGTGAGGAAAAAAATCTCAAGGTTCTGCATCAGCTCTGATAGCAGTTAGGTTGAAGTGCTCCCCACTGAAGCAACAAGAGGAGGGGAGTTCCACTTTACCCCAAACTATCCCACAAAAAGTGGCACTACCACTGTATGTATAAATTTGTGAAATGTATTTGTAAGAATAAAGCCAAAAAAACACATATACACACTTACTTTAAAATCATTTAAAAAAACATATACACATCACAAAGCCTAAGGGGGGGGGGGGGCAAGCTAGCCCTGACACCGCTGCAAAAAAGCCACTTATAGGCAAGAGTGTAACTAAGATGACAAGGTCTGAATCCTCCCTAGCCCTAGCCGGTCTGTATAAAATGTGCCCAATATATACATGAAAAATCAATTATATACAATATATAAGTGCCAATATATAGACAAAGTGCTAACGTGCTAAAGTGCAATCCAAAGTAATGAGGACAGGCCAGGCAGGAAGAAGCAGGCATGTAACAAATAGTAATCTCACATATGCATCTTCATGGCCAGCAGTGTATCCCATGACGCCTTGAGGAAGCGGCGGGATTGCGTTGCGCAACGCGTCGGTTAGTCCTCAGCAGGGAGGCAGCCGGTAACACCATTGCCTGGCAACAGCATTGATGCGCAAACAGGAAGTGCTGCTCCCTGGTTGTTAGCTTGCCACATCACCTCAATGTACCCTAAAAGCTGCACCCTGAGCTGTCTCAACACTTAACAGAACAGAGAGAGTTCTTCCAGGGAGACAGAAAGCTCCTGAAGATTTTTCCAGCGACAGTATATTGTAGCTGAATGGGTTAAGAATGAGAGAGGATGGTACTAATATTTCCTAGAGTTCCATCTAATGGGGACAAGTAAACCAACTTACCTACCCCCTTTCAACATCAGTAAGTTCTGCATTAGAGAGATATATTTTTCTAGCAGAGCTCCATCTATTGGGGGATGGGAAACCTACCTTGCCTACTTCCTTTAGGCCTTTGACCCCTGAATTAGAGAGACTCATCTTTTCCAAGCAGCAGCCAAACATCAACTAGGAAGGATAGATAGAGCACTGCAGTGTATCCAGTGTCTCTTTTTAAAATTTAACATCTGACCATGACCAGTGCCAAGTCATTTTGCAGACGCCATGCCATGTCTGACCATGTCCAATGTCAGATGCTGTTTCCAACCCATTGCCTCTCTGACCACGTCCATTTTGCTGACCCATAAAAAACATTTGCCCATGTCCTGTGCCAAGCCCTGTTGCCAACCAATTACCGTCTCTGACCAAATCCAGTGCCAAGCCCTATTGCTGACCCATTGCTATGCCTGACCACATCCTTCCTGTTTTTGACCCATTACCACGTCTGACCACATCCCGTAACAAGCCATTTTGCTGACCCATGTCAGACCACATCCAGCGCCAAGGTCTATTGCCGACATATTGCTACCAATGACAGCCCATTGATTGGTGTAATTATATGAACCAAGGATATTCCCTGGTAGACTACAAAATTTTAAATCAACTTTGCCACATCTGAGCCCATCCAGAGCCCAGCTCTGCTGCCAACCCAGTGCAACATCTCACTATATCCAGTGCCAAGCCTCGCTTCTGACCACTGCCAAGTCTGACCATAGCCAGTGTTCAGGTCATTTTGCCAGGTCTTGCCACATCTCATCGTGTCTGCTGTACTGCCTTCAGTTATACCCTCAGCCACGCCCACTTCTGTAATCTCCAGGGCCCTGCTCAGCTGGCATCATGACCTAGAAGCCACTGAGCTCCAACCAAGAGTATGTGGCCTTTAGATTTTAGTGGCAGTGGCTCTGGTGATCCATTAACCCCACCATTGGAGTGGCTTCTAGGAGGAAGTAAATGGTTTGTGGCCTGCAAATATTAAAGAGCCTGCCTAATCATCAACCCAAACAAAACACCACATTTTGACAGACCACAGGAGCAAATCAGAGAGCTGGATTTCTCCAGGTGAACCAGAAGAACGGTAAGATTTCTCCCGTTTGTCACTATTAATGCACCTGGAACAACACTCATTTTTTGAAAAATTAGTTTAAGACTTCAGTAAGCTTCAAACTCCTGCTCCACAAGCTTTGAGTTAGCAAAGTACGCGCATCATTTATAATATATAAATGTGAGTCATTTTATGTTTCACTCCTAGCATCCTAATGCTGGGATACGATCCTCTCCGTTATTCCTCATCTTCTATTTTGGTGTTTAATTGAATGCTGAAAAACATGCCCCTGTATCGCTGTGATTTCCTAAAGGGTCAAGCCAGCAGAAAGCGCCATAGCATATGTACTTTTAATTTTCAAAATACAGAATTCTCCACCATCTAGGGGGAATCTCAAGAGCGGAGGAATCCGAAACGGCATGTAAAATAATCCAGTTCTTTCATGTTGTGAATATTCAGAGGTTAACAACAGACACGACACGCGCCCAGCAGAGAGTTGGACGGTTTCCATGGTGACGACATGGTTATTTGATGGAATGTAAAAATTAATTTGAAATCAAAAGGATAATGATATGAGTGATACAAATATCAGACCCATTATAAAATATGGATGTTATTTCATTAAGGGGACACTTTACACGAATGTCTCCCAATGTCATATCAAAAAATTAGGTTTGTCTGCTCTAAGAGAAGAAACGCACAATGCTTGCAAAGGAGAACTCACTTTGCTCGCCACCTCTGCCTGGCAGCAAAGACATTTACATGAATCAAGTGCTTGATTAAATGCTTCACGCTTACCTTGACTGTCACTTACTCAGCATGACACAGACCTAAAACGGGCGATAGTCTCCATCTCATTTAAAGTTTACCTGAAGTTAAAAGTTGAATGCAGGTTACATTGCTGTGCTATACAGACGTCTGAAGAAGTGAAACAGGCAATCAAAATGGAACCAATTTCCTACAGGTAGTTCTGTAGTAGTACACCTATTGTACTGCACATGCGCTGGCAGAACTTTTTCTGTTACTACTAATGCTTCCGATTAGGTTTGATTAGAGCTGAAAATTTTGGTTAATGTGGTTACTGAAAATTTGAAAGGTTTTTCTAGATTACTAAGGCATTTTCCAGGAAAATTATATATTGTTTTATTCAGAGGAGTCTGGGATTTAACATGAAATGTTTTGGGTGAGATTTGTGCAAATTTTTAAAAAAAGTCTATTTGTAATAGACACCCTATTTTTGTAATAAAAAATTTAAGTTTTTCAATAAAATCTTAATGCGTGTAAAAGCCCCATTTTTTTTTACAACGGTACCACATATGTATTGGTAGACACCCTTTCCTGCCCAGGAGACACCCCCAAACTGAAACAGAGCTTTAGGAGATTTTCAGATAAAATACAACTGCTATGCTCACCCTGATGTTTTTCAAGAAAAACAACTCTTTACATTTGAAATACCTCCCACAAACTATATATTCTCTGGGTGTACTCACCTCAAGCTTTCTAGGCTTGTTGATGGGGGTACAGTTTTCTAGAAGAAATCCCTCGATTAATTATTTGGTTGCACAGAGTTTCCCTAAAAAAAAAGAATAAAAAAGCAGAATAAAAGTCAAATTTTCAATAAAAAAAAAAATGCGCACAAGAAAAAACAAATTAAATCTGAAAAAGCAAGGTCCCCCGAACAGAACAATACCCAACCTGCATAGCTACTGTCAAGGGTAGTGTTGCCAAACACTCCAAAGTAAAGCATACGCGTAACGGTGATAATACTTGAAAATTTCAGCTCTGCAGACAAAGTGCGCATCTTGCGTTTTTCAACCAAAACAACCCATTACATTTGGAATACCCCCCACAAACCACATATTCCCTAAAAGTACACACATTAAGCTTTGCAGACATAGTGACAATGGAAGATTTGTAGTGGTTTCATCTTTCTGAAAGTAATCCTCTTTCATTGGTTGCACAGGGTTTCCCTAATAAAATAAAAAAGCAGAATAAAAAACACATTTTCCTAAAATATCAATATGCAAACAAGAAAATACAAGCTAAATCCGAAGGCACAAGGTCCCCCAAACAGAACAGGATCAGCACTACCAATTTGTGGCCTTACCTTTTGGTCTTAACTCAGCCCCTCGGGTCTTCATCAAGATGCTGGCGGGGGTGATGGCTCTGTTGAGATTTCAGGGCATTTGCATCCTTCCTTATCTGGACGACATTCTGATTGTGTCTCAGTCCTTCCATCAAGCCGAGCTGGATACCCAGATGGTGGTCTCCACGCTTGAGTTCTTCGGTTGGGTGATCAACTACCCCAAGTCTTCTCTGTCTCTGTCCTTGGTGACGTCCTTTCTGGGCATGACTCTGGATACATCTCAGGTCAAGGTTTTTCTGCCTCAGCAGAAGGTGGAGGGCCTGCAGATGCAGGCACGGTCTCTCATTTCTTGCCCTCATCCCTCTATTCGGCAGGGGATGTAGCTGGTGGGCCTGATGGTGTCATGCTTCGAGGCGGTTCCCTTTGCTCAGTTTCACATGAGACCTCTTCAGTTGCACCTTTTGTCAGTTTGGGATCGGAACCCTGTGTCCCTGGATCAGACCTTTGTTCTGTCCCCTCTGGTCAGTCAGTCCCTCTCGTGGTGGCTGGACTTAAGAAATCTCCTAGTGGGCAGGACCTTTCTGCCTCCTTGATGGGAGACTGTCACCACAGATGCCAGTCTGACAGGTTGGGGGGGCTTTTGGAAGTCTCTGAAGTTCCAGGGTCAGTGGGGCCCTCAGGAGGCCCATGAAACCATCAACATTCTGGAACTGCGGGCGATAAGTATGGTTCTTTTCCAGTTGACTCCGCACCTTCAGGGTCGGGCTGTTCAGATCCGCTTGGACAATTGGATGGCGGTTGACTACATCAATCATCAGGGAGGGACTCGGAGCAAGCGAGCCCTCAAGGAAGTGTCCCTGATACTGTCCTGGGCGGAGGAGAATGTTCCCTGCATATCGGCAGTTTACATCCCGGGAGTGGAGAACCTGGAGGCAGACTCCCTGAGCAGGGGGATGTCTCGGCTGGGGGAGTGGTCACTCAGCGACAGGGTGTTTCACTCTCTGTGCCACCACTGGGGTCTGCCGGATGTGGACCTTTGCTTCACGTCACAATCACAAACTTCCATTCTTTGTCTCTCTGTCTCAGGATCCTCTGGTCTTTGCCACGGATGCGCTGGCAATGCCTTTGAAGGGGTTTCGGCTCCTCTGTGTGTTCCCTCCATTTTCTCTGTTGGGCAGGGTGCTGCGCAAAGTAGCCCAGGAAGGGGTGCCAGCCATTCTGGTGGCCCCCTGTTGGCCAAGAAGGGTGTGGTTCGCAGACATCGTGCAGTTGGCAGTAGATCAGTACGTCCTGCCCAAGGATCCAGATCTGCTCACTCAGCGGCAGCTGTGCCATCCCAATTTACAAACGCTGGCTTTGACGGCTTGGCTGCTGAAACCTCCATCCTGATGGAAAAGGGGCTGCCTGCCTCTGTTGTTAATACCATGATTAGGGCTAGGAATAAGTACTCGTCCTTTATCTACTACAGGGTCTGGCATGCTTACATTGCCTGGAGTGAGTCCAAATCTTGTCCCTGTCGGGTGTTTTCTGTTCCCAGGTTTCTGGAATTCTTGCAACATGGTTTGGATTTGGGCCTTCAACTTAGTACCCTCAAAGGTCATGTTTCCGCTCTGGCAATTTTTTTCCAAAGATCTTTTGCCAGTCACCGTTTAGTTAAGACTTTTTTCCAGGGGGTTTCTCATGTGCGTCCACCACGTAAACCTATGTTACCAGTTTGGGATTTGAATCTGGTGTTATCTGCTCTGCAGGGTCATCCTTTTGAGCCTCTCCGTGAGGCTGCTTTGCCCATTTTGACTCTCAAGGTAGCCTTTTTGGTGGCTATTACTTCTGTCAGGCGTGTTTCTGAGTTGGCGGCGCTCTCCATTAAACCTCCTTATTTTGAGCGACACCAGGACAAGGTGGTGTTTTGGTTTAAACTAGAATTCTTGCCTAAGGTTGTGTCTGCTTTTCATCTCAATCAGGACATTGTCTTGCCTTCCTTGTGTCCTAATCCTGCTAATTCCAAGGAGAGGACTCTGCATTCTTTGTATGTGGTCAGGGTTCTGAAATTTTACTTGGTAGCTACTGAATCTTTCAGGAAGACTGATGCTCTTTTTGTTCTTCCTCTGGTCCTAGGAAGGGTTTGCCTCCAGCTAAGTCCACTATCAGCAAGTAGATTCGTCTGGCGGTGGTGCAAGCCTATTCTGCTAAGGGGAAGGAACCTCCCTTCCGCCTTACTGCTCATTCCACTCGTGCTATTGGGGCCTCTTGGGCCTTTCAGCACCAGGCTTCTGTTGAAGTTTGTAAGGCCGCAACTTGGTCTTCTGTTCATACTTTTTCCAAGTTTTACAAGGTTGATGTTAGGGCCTCAGCTGATGCTGCTTTTGGCCGCAAAGTTCTTCAGGCGGCAGTGGTTTAAACTGCCCGCTGTTGTTCTTGGGGATCCCACCCTACTTTACGGACACTGCGTTTGGACGTCCCAAGTGTAAAGAATATGAGTGAAACAGGACGTGCTGTATACTTGGAAAAATACAATTCTGCGAGTACTCACCTGTAGAATTGATTTTGTAGTATACAGCACGTCCTGTTTCACCCCTCCCTTGTAATAATTTTTCTTGGTTTCCTCTGTATGGTGATTGTTCACTTATTTGGTTGGGGTTCCTTCATTTTTATTCTCCCAGCTTCTTGTCTAGCTGCTTTGTAACACTGAGAATTTGTGGGAGGTTCTTGTCCTTTTATGGGGCCGGGAGACGCCACAAGTCTCTTCTGCAGTCCACTGCGCCACCTTGTGGCGGATATCCCAAGCGTAAAGAATATGAGTGAAACAGGACGTGCTGCACACTACAAAATCAATTCTACAGGTGAGTACTCGCAGAATTGTATTTTTGTGTTTTTTCATGGCAATTTGCAGAGATAGTTATTACTTAAGCAACAGACCAAGGATATGGGCTACCTCTGGAAAAAAACAACAGCCACAATACCACTCCATTTCCCCCATTCTTTGTCCATGTTTTTCTGAGACATTTTCCCTTGAGAGGCTATAAGTGCCAGCGTTGTCTGCTATGTGACCAGTACCCTGCTATGAACTGTCGACTGTTGTCTTAATAAGCCCTCTACAATCAACTGTTGCTACCCATGTGATTCGTAAGGAACTGCTTAAGATAGCTCCCCAAGTTTGGAATGCTCAGCTATGTGGTTGCAGAAGGAGAGAAGAAAATAGAGGTTATCAGTTTCATTTGTTGAGTCTCAGGTTTATCTCAGTAAATCCATATTAGTCCTATTCAAATATTATAACTTAATTTGGTGATAATTTGATTATATATAATATATAATCTCATTCTCAAGTGGGCGACTGTAAGAAATAGAGAATTCCCATAAGATATAAAATATTAGAGATATAAGTTTAAAATAGCAAGTAGCTTCCCTAGCTAGGATGGTAAATGAGCCTCTTAGATGCTAATTTGGTATTGATGGAGACCCAGACATCTTGGCTGTGGTTGGGTGGACACAATAGATAGGAGCGGTCGCTTATTTGCCGATAGGCTTCCCTCCACTAAGTTACATCCTTGTTCACCCGTAGACTATTAAATGCATCTCAATTTCTACCATGGGTGATGGGCAAGAAAATATTAAACAGGCACTGGGACCAGGCACACATGACACTGTAGTCAGTCACAGTCACCAAGTGAGCTTGCACATAACTGTGTCATTTAGCAAAAATGGCTGTTGGTCTAGCACGAGTGTTGGTGAGGCATGTGAAAGATAGTGATGCCCTAATATACCCCTTCCCCAGCAAGACAGGTCTTGGATAGCCAATACTTCCTCATTCTGCACTGGGACTGGTCACACGTGACACTCTGGCCAGTCATAGTCACCAAATGATCTGATAGCTGTATAAATGTGGCTGGCCATCAGTAATGAGCTGGGGTGGATTCTGGTGTCTGGATTCAGAAAATGAGATAATGGTAAGTACCTGCTGCCCAAGGCCAGGAGGGGTGGTATGTGCATTGTTAATCGAGACCCCTATGCTGGACCAACAGTTTTTTTTTTGCAAAAAATGACACTCTAAAGTAGGACTGGAAGGTCCCTGAACTAGGCAGCAGGGGGCATCCCGCTAAGAGATGTTATACTTCAGGTACTGGCAATAAACTCAGGAAAAAACGCTATAATTTTACCATATTTTTCAGATTTAACTTATTTTCCTATTGCACCAAAAAAGCATTATGATTTCCTTCACATCTCCTGGAAGAATACTTAATAGATTTACAGGCTTTAATATGGAAGAATTTGGTTTCGGATCACCCTAAGCTGAGCGAGGGGAGGTGACGCATAGACTTCCACCATCATCCCACCGAAAAGTCAGGCGGCATTTAAATCTTTTAGTCGGTATCATTAGACAATCCTGGGATTTAATCAGCGGACTCCCATCACTCGGTGGCAGCGCATCAATACCCTCTAATGGGATTTATAACATCTGCTAACTTGCTTAAACCTGAAACAATATCAGTCGCTGGAGTGAGATTTCAGTAAATCAAATTAAAAAATAATATTTCTGTGCCAAGAATCAGGCTATTGATTTACTGGATCAGTGTTACAAAGCTCATGGCCAAAAGTATGTGGACACAGCATTTCATTCACCTGATTGGCCACTGAGCATCATTTCCAAGAAACTGTAAAAAAACAATGAATGCCTGAGATGAGTTAACGTTATTAAAGCCCAACTCCAATTCAACCAATACTTATCTTAACTAGCTCATTCTACTGTTATCAGTTCTTAGGACCAGGGCCAAAAATTATCCTGGGATTTTACTGGCCCCCCAACCAGCCCACAACATCCTCACCTAGCTAATAATAAATAAAAATTAATTTTTATAGACCTTGAAAATATTCCACATGGCTTTACAATCAGAGGGCTCTTGTACAAGCAGTAATATATTACATAGCAACAAAATAGGTAAGCCATTGAAAAAAGGGAATAAGGATTCATAATCAAAAAGGCTGACTGCTCCGCTTAAGAGTAAGTCATCATATGTCCCACTGGGCAATGCATTGAAGGTAGAGCTTCTACCCTTTATCAAGCCTAGACTACCAATATTTTAACTGTGCTTATACCCCAGCAGAAGTTCTGGACACCTTTCCTTTGTTCTAAAGGAGCAAGCTTACAATCTAAAAGGAGAATGGAAGTGACACAAAATGTTATAGTATATAAAAGCTGTATGGGCCAACCACAAGCTGATTTTAAGCTTTCTGTGTGCAAAGGTTGTGGTGGATAATGGATGAAGTTGAGAAAAATAATCTAGAAGGGTTAGATGGGTTAGAGAAGAAGAGTTGTATTAGGGGATGTGGTAGGCCTAAAAAGATGCATCTTTCAGGAGTGTCCAAAACTACCAATGTTTGTAATCCACCTAATTGTTGGGGGTAGGGAATTCAAGATAATTATCTCAGCTCAGAAGAAGTCTTGTAGACAGAAGTGGGAGGTTCAGACTAGTGGATGTTAGTTTAGATCATTTGCAGAGCTTATGGCACAGAAGAGCTCCACTGTAATGTGCTCCTCAGTTCACAGCTGATTACATTGCAGGGGTATATCATAGACAGGGATGGATATGTGCATGGTCACGCTCCAAGCTATTTTTCAGGCAGAATATGTGGCATAAGTGAGTATGCCCCCACACAGATTAGATTACTCAACATTGCAAGAATTGGCATAAGGGCCTTCTACCTGGTGAGTGCGGGCAAGAATGTGTGTTGGAGGTGGTCCAGAACAGGGGTCCTCAACCTTTCGGCACATGAAAGCCACTTTCAGCTTAAAGAGAGGGTCAGTAGCCACATTTCAGAGAATTAGACCAGGAAAACCACATAATCCCTAAAGCACAGGAAACAACTAGAAATAGTTCAAAATAACAAAATAAGGCATCCAACTTGACAGTTCACTTTATACACAGATCTCCAGTCCTTTAAAATACTTGGCCCACCAAATCAAATCCCCCAGCCCACACTGCATAGGGACCCAAAATGTACAAAAAAAGAGATCCTAGACTGATCCCCAGACCCTTAGAGAAGGCCGCACACTGATTATAAAAATATATATTATTTTAATGAATGTAATATACATAAAAAGAAGACACTCATCTACATACAAGGTTAAAAAACATGAAAGACACAAGGGACCCGGTATATGATGACTAACATATATACAGTTTAAATGATGCCGCCATAATTAAATGGTATAAAAGACTAAATAATGATGGTGTGCCCAGATATAGCAGCAATGAGTGGTGGATATGTACCGGTAAAACAGTGATAAAATAAATATGCTAATGAGGTGAATAGAGGACTAAAGTGTAAAAAGAAAAAATAAGTGCATGTGCTATATTAACCTAAATAAATACAGGCCATGTGATGTGTGCAAAATAGCAACGTGAATAAATGTGCAAAATAGCAATGTAAAATATGTGCAAAGTAGCAATGTAACAATATATCCAGGGCTGTGTGTGTAGCCCAACACTGGACAACAGTGAATGCTTATGATAAGCAAAGTATATGAACAGGAGAAAACAGGCTTTGCATTGAGTAAAGCCCAGCTGGGCCACCAGACAATCAATAATAAGTAACAACGGCAGCATATAAAAATAAATAAACACTTCATTACATCACCGTGTCACAAGGGATCCCCCACCGCAGCCGCCACCGACGCGTTGCGTGTCGCTAGGACACTTCGCCAGGGTGTGTCGGCTGCCATCCTCACCCCTCCTTAAATACCCCGGTGATGAAAGCGCTGGCCAATGCGGCGCCGCCACGTCACAGCCCGCACGTGCGCCCCGCCCGGCCAATGAGAATGGCCGTAAGGGCAGCACGTCAGACGTCACGCACCCAGCGCCAGCACCGGCCGCAAGTCAGGAAGTGTCCACCGCGGGCGCGCGGCGGGACGGGCGCACTCCCCTGCAGTAGGAGGCGCCCGCCCGCCGCGCGCCCGGCCCCACGCACTGCGCGCGAGCACCCCCCGTCCACCCAGCTGCCGGAACCTAATCCAGAGCGGAACGTGGAAGGTGAGTATTCGGGGAGGGGGGGGGTGAAGAAAATGATTATAAAATTATAAGAAATAACACACCTGAATACAGGTGAAAAACAACCGATAAAGAGGTGATGCCACTTATGCTTAGAGAGAAAAAGGAGGAAATAGGTAAAAGTGAAAAACCACCCAACTACTATTCTATATTTAATCACGACCCAAAAACGATGAAAACTCAAAGTCCTCATTTCTCCCATGTGGCGCCCGTGTTCTCAGGGTGTATATCCACCGCGACTCCTGTTGCTCCAATCTCCTTTTTAAATTTCCACCCCTAATTCCCAAGCGGACCTGATCCACGAAGAAGATCTGGATCCCTGCCACATTACTCTGATGAAAGTGAAGGAAGTGTGACGCTACGGGGGTTAATCTCTGTCCATTCTCTTCATCTCGTGCTGCCAATCGGATGGTGGACAAATGTTTCTGTATTCTTATCTTGACGGCATTAGCCGTTTCCCCCACATAATATTTAGGGCATGGGCACTTGATCACGTACACCACTCCCTGAGATCTGCAGTTTAGATGTTTCTTCAACTTTATCTCCCTTTGTGTATGAAGATCAAGTATAGCGTTGGTCTTTTGCACAAGCGGACATATTGAGCAATTCCCACAGGGCCTGCTTTTGGCTCCGGGTTGATCCCGTAACCACGTGGGGGGAGCAGTATAGTGACTGCTGCAAAGTCGGTCTCTCAAATTGGGAGCCCTCCTCGCAGTCATTAAAGGGCCCCTCTTGGTCCAGGTTTCTAACCTTGGATCCGAGCGGAGTACCGACCACTGCATAGGGAGGCTGGGCAAACATGCACTGCTAGAAGCCTCCCAGACAGGTAAGCTAGCATGCTTCTCCTACCCAACTTCTACCCAACTCTGCTTTAACGCCATGAAGAGCTCTGCTAATGCCCATCCCTGTACACACACTCTGAACGCTAGCACAGGCAATTTTCGGGGTGCTCGTCCGAAATTGCAAGCTGAAATCATTTCAGCAGAATTATGACTTCCTCAGGGGAGCTTATGCTGCTGCATAAAAATATATGACCATGTACATAGCTTTTCTAATCATAACAACTTTTCTTTCATCATACCAAACCCTTATATTTAAAAACATTTAATATTATAAACCTTGATTTCTTACGTCTATTTTGTAATTTTATTATGAAAAGTGGCAATCTTTTTGCTTTGAAAATAAGTCAGGTAGGGTTCAGGATAGACGTTACAGAAGTGAAGTTGGATGGATGTCGGCAAACCTTCAAGCAAATTATTTCAGGAAATTATTTTAATTAGAGATAACAGCTCAACACTGTCAGGTCCCGTGGGACGCCCACCTTCCAATAAGTCTGCAACCCCCAATCTCCGCTGCTTTCTTCGCCTATAGACAAGCCCCCGTTTGCCGGGACGCAGGACACGCCTCACCGGACACGGTTGCCCCCAGGACTTGTTAGCACAAAGGATGCAGACTTATGCAGGGGAAGGCAAACGAACCAGGAACGAGACTGGGTAGGGTCAAACGGGCAAAGGTCATACACGGTAGATCAATCCAAGGAAGCACAGTACAGGAGGGTTGAGATAAAAGAATGGTCAGGTCAAGCCAAAGGTCACACCGGGGAATCAGAGATACGCAGTACAGAGGAGCAGGCAGGAATCGTGGTCAAAAAACAGGCAAAGGTCGGTCCAGGCAGCAATCAGGGATGGTCATACACGGCAAGATACGTAAGGAAAACAGACACCAATTCACACCCAGCAGCACGCTATCACGGGCAAGGATCAACTGCAGTAGGAACACCTTTATAGGAAATGATGGAGCAAGGAGAGGGACATGATTGGTGCAACCAGGAAACCTGAGGCTGATTGCCCCATTCAAACCAGTGACCTTGGGCTCATTGGCCCAGAACTAACACACACAGCGCACCCGCCGGAGGGCATAAGTAGAGAGGACTCGCGCGCGTGAAGAGGAAGCCGCTCGCGACGGAAACAGCCGAGCGGCTGCTCGCGGCGGCCGGGAACAGCGAACGACGAGCCGCCGCCTGCCGGAGACGCCGCCCAGCCCGCGCGCCGGCCGACCGAGTACAGCCGGCATGGGACCGGAGGACAGGGGGAGTGCGTGGTGGTCCCCGTGACAAACACATTTCTTAGGCACTGATGCTAGCTAGCAAAGCTCCATCAGCCCCCAACACACATGGGGCCTGGCTTCAGCATTCCCCAGTTGTTCAAGTGTTGAACATGAGGGTGTGACTGCTGCAAGAACACACCCCCTGAACTGCAACTGCATGTTCCTGCTTCTTTGAAATGTCTCCTGAGCTCCATGAACTTGTGGCTCCCATCCTTTTTACCGTTGTCACTTTCCTTTGAGCGCTGATCTCACTTATTACATAGTCATTACCTGGCTTCTCATTGCCATTTACAATCACCTAATGCAAATAGAGTCCATGCTGCACTCAAGAGTCAACACTGTCCACCAGGTCTGGAGGAGGGCAATGTAATACAAATACTTGTAGCAGATATGTCAAAAGTCAGCAAGAACTCAAATGAAGATTGATTCTTCCAAAGCAGCGAATAGAGCACTTTATTCAGCTGGTCACACATACAGTTAACAGCAGATTCAAATTCAGCAAACAACATCATGGTATTAGTTTATCAACATGCTCTGGTTGGCCTATTACCCCACATTAATCCGAACGCTACCTCTCCTTTCAAGCCAAACATAGCCCAATAAACCAGAGGTCAAGGAGAGCTTCTCCACTTCTAGGGCACACGGTCACCTCTTGTGACAATATCACCTCTTGTGATGGTCTATGAGGCTGTTTGGTGAGGGGACTTGGCTCCATTTCCACTGACCTGGTGATACAATTTTCATCTTTATTTTTAGCAGTCATATCACAATGTATGTTGTATAGCACTTGGTATCTATATAGCACTTGACACTTTATTTGGTTACACCTTGGATAGCACTATCTGCACATTGCACAGTTTTTGCAGAACCAGAGAAACATTTTTGTTTTGTTTTTTTTTTGTTTTGACCGTCCTCATTTTCACTTTAATTGACCTCATTTATCATGATATTTGTATTTGTTGTATTAGAGCCATACAATTTAGTCCCCCTTTTCCAACACCTTTTTTAATGTTTTTTAAACTTTTGTCAGTCTTGTATATGTATATGTTTTCAATAAAGGCATGGTATATGAGTTTTTAAACTACTGAGTGCGGCTCACATTGATAAAGGCTTTTGGGACTGTGCTGACATCCCCACCACCTTTCTGTTTGTGTACATTTCGATGTCCCTTTATCAGCCAGCACCAGCATTTACATAGATTAGCATACTTAATTTAGCAGTGCGGGACAAAAAATCCTTTTTTTAAACAATATCCCAAAACACGGAGTCACTGCTTCCACAGGGCTAGGGGTCTTTAGAAAGTGGCTGCCATACCTTACCAGGTTCCAGGTACTAATTCCCAGTTTTCAGGAAATATTCCATAGGGGCGCCTCGTCAGTTACATCCATGCTTGGACTCCCTGGGTTCCGTCCCACCATGGCCTTCATCCCAGCAGCGCAGTCCCCTGCTCGCCGCTCCATGGCGCAATTCCTTCTATGCCACAACCTGAACCCTGATTTCCTACCAGGGTTTTTATACCATGGCCCACCTCCTGGGTTTATATCTAACTCCCTGCCCTCTGTACCCTTATTCTTAAGGGAACTCCACTCTCTTGCACCCTGTTAAATGGAGGCCCAACACCTTTATCCTCTTATTAAGACTCCACCCACTTTACTCTTCTTTAATAGGTGAATCCACCCCTGCCCTCTCTTCTACCATCCCAATAGTGGACAGCAGTGAAGAGGGGAGGTGGCTGCATCCCAGCATTGCTCCTAGTCCGCATGCTGGTCCCCATGACCTGAGGCCTCCCACAACCCGGAGGAGTACCCCAAACCATCGGGGAATCCCAGCTCCTCGGCAAGAATGAGCCCACCCTAGAGGACAGGCCAATGTCCAAAGTGGAAAGAGTTGAGTAGATGGCAGATGAATAATGAACACAGGTAAGGAGAGAAGAGGTAGGCAAAGGTGAGGTGGGCAGAGGTGAGCTGGAAAGAGTCTACACGGGCATCTCCAGACACAGCCAGCACATACTCCAGTAGCACATATGTGTCACCCACTTCTACATAGAAGATCATCGGTGACCCACTTTCTGCTTCATAAATTAGAGACACATTGCTCTCTAGTGGTCAGTAGTTTGCACTGCAAAGAAAGCTCTGCTCTCTAACTCCTTAGGGGTGCTGAAGGCCGCATACTCTACACTGTACAAATTAAGTTATTTAAGTCTCTTCTGATAAGTTTTAAGTTTAAGTCCTTCTACCATTTTTGTTGGAGTGAATGGATATTTTGGGACTTATTTATTATGTGCGTCATTTAGCATGTTTTTTGTGGCTATAGCGCCAATTCCAAAGCTCCGGCATTTTGGTCTTATCTGGCGCTATACTGTGGACTGTACTGGCACTAGCAGTCTCTGGGCAGAACTCTAATTAGCCTTGATTGTTGCACTAGGTATTGGCCGGCCTAGGTCAGTCCCTGTTGGACCCGGCTGCTGATTATATAAGCGCCAGTGAGCACCACTTTGGACCGTCATTTTTCCGGCGCTCAGCAGCATATATATGATTATTTCCCACCTTGAAATCTTTGCCGCTGCATTTTTTTATCGCTGGTCAGCGTTTCCTCACTACAGTTACATGAAATCACTGCTGGGGACAAACTTTACAGTGAGTTTAGGCTACATTTTAGTTTTTGGCCGAATTGCACATTGTTAAACAAAATAAACCATTAAAGTCATTTTTAATACAAAAATTCATTTTGTGGAATCTGCTCTATGGGATCCTGACCTACCAAGTTTTACAAGAAGAGGGATGTAAGTCATGTAAACACAGAACATGTGTAAGGTTGAGTGAGATCCCTTGCCTTAGCAGTGGTCATAACAGGAGTGTTTTGTGTGTACAGGCCTCACGTCTCTCTCCTTGTAGATCTTGGTGTACAGACTTGGTGTACAGTTACCAATAGCAACATATTGCAGATTGTGAAAACTGCTTCCATAAAACACATTTGCTAACATAACATAAAATAAGAAAAAATTCTAAATCAGATCAGCACCTTGAGGACATCCTTGTGGCAAAAAAAATGTAATTGAAAGTGTGTTTAACCCTCCCCCTCCCATTCTTACACACACGTGTGCCCACATTCATGTATATTTCTAAATTAATTCTATACAGGGCCGGTTTTAGACAAAGTGTGGCCCTAGGCAAAAGTCAAAGTGGGGTCCAGTGCCTCTAATCCTGTCCCACATGCCCAGTTCCTATACAGCTTCCCTATGTGCACAGTCCCCGCTTTTCTCCTCCATATACACAGCCCCAGTACTTTTTAAAGAAGAACAAATGCCCTGGCAGATAAAAGACGTTCCTCTTCCATGGGGCAGCCTGATTTGCGATGCCCCATCATGAAAAACCTCCAAATTAATGGTTGTTATTCTTACCAGATGGCTTTCTCACGGCACATGCGCTCCCGCTGGCTCTAGAAGCTGCACGTGCCACCCGTATCTAAATGGCTGGTGCTGGCACACACAGCTGAAGGGAAACTGCTTGCGCTCACAGCTCCATTCAGCTAGTCTAGCTGCTTATTTATATTCACGGGTGAGACAGCTGATTGAAGGAGAGCCGTGCATGCGCAGTGGAATCACCGGTTAGATAAGAATTGTAGCGATTCTTGGGGGTTTCACATTTTGGGACATCCAAATTCGGGAAGCCCCACCGATGAGAAATAAAACCCAGGATAGTCCTGGGATCCTGGGATTTGTTCCACTTCAACCAATTTTAACTGACCCCTGCTAGTGAGAGAATGTCCAGGTGAAAACCCTAGCGCCGGCCAGACGCCCTCTAAAGTCCTGGTGGGCCGGGAAACTGCCTGGTTTGTCTGGTCCAAACATCGTCTATGAGCGGATAAGTTATGACCTTTAGACACCCCTCATTAGGTTGTATATTTTATCGGGCCAATAATTAGCCGCTTACATAAAGGCAATGTAAGGAGATAAGAGAAAGGAAATAACGGTCTCCATTAATAGCTGCTGAAATATAACGAGGCACAGAAAAGTGCAGTGCCTGATGAATAGACTCGATTGGTGAGACATAAACATTGCACAGGAGATCAGAATTAATTACCACTGATGAATTTCATTATATAACAACCAAAATGGAAATGTTCAGGGGTGACATAGAAACATAGAAACATAGAAGTTGACGGCAGAAGGAGACCATACGGTCCATCTAGTCTGCCCTTATGTGTATACTGTATGTACTCTTTATCTTAGGATAGATGTGTGCTTATCCAGGCATGTTTAAATTCAGTGACTGTTGATTTTTCAACTACCTCTGCTGGAAGTTCGTTTCAAGCATCTATTACTCTTTCTGTAAAATAATATTTTCTAACATTGCTCCTGATCTTCCCTCCGACTAGCTTCAGGTTGTGCCCCCTTGTTCTATCATTAAGCTTCTTCTTAAAAACACTTCCCTCCTGAACCTTATTCAATCCTTTCACATATATAAAGGTCTCCATCATGTCCCCCCTCTCCCTTCTTTCCTCCAGACTGTACAAATTAAGTTCTTTAAGTCTCTCCTGATAAGTTTTAAGTTTAAGTCCTTCCACCATTTTCGTTGCCCGCCTTTGGACCCGTTCTATTTGAATAATGTCTTTTTGCAGGTAAGGTCTCCAGAACTGCACACAGTATTCTAGCTGTGGCCTCACCAGGGCTCTATACAGCGGCATCACAACCTCCCTCTTGCTACTGGTGATGCCTCGAGCTATGCAGCCGAGCATCCTGCTTGCTTTTCCCACTGCCTGGCTACACTGACCACTCATCTTGCAGCTATCAGTAATCAGTACCCCTAAATCTCTCTCCTCCGAGGTCCTGGCTAACACAGTACTGCCCAAACGGTACTCAGAGCAGGGATTCCTTCTACCCAAGTGCATGATTTTACATTTTGAGACATTAAACTCTAGTTTCCACAGTTTTGACCATCTATCCAGTAAAGCTAAATCATTTTCCATGTTGCAGACACCTCCAGGAATATCCACCCTATTACTAACCTTTGTATCATCAGCAAACAGACAAACTTTTCCTACCAAGCCTTCTCCTATGTCACTTACAAATATATTAAAAAGAATGGGGCCCAGGACAGAGCCTTGCGGCACACCACTTGTAACTCGCCTTTGTTGAGATTGCACACCATTTACAACAACACTCTGATACCGATCCCTCAGCCAACTGGAAATCCACTGAACTATCCAGGGATTGAGTCCTACCTTCAATAACTTATCTATGAACTCCTTATGTGGTACAGTGTCAAAGGCTTTGCTAAAATCCAGATAGGCGATATCCACAGCACCACCTTCATCTAACACTTTAGTGACATTGTCAAAGAAATCAATAAGATTGGTCTGACATAATCTGCCCTCAGTAAAGCCGTGCTGTTTTGGGTCCAATAGGTCATTAATTTTTAGATGGGAAATTATCTGTTTTTTTAAGAGTGTTTCCATTAATTTGACCACTATAGATGTTAAACTAACTGGCCTGTAATTACTGGCTTCTTCTCTACTCCCCTTTTTATGGATTGGTACGACATTGGCCATTCTCCAATCATCTGGAACCTCACCAGTTGAAAGGGAATGGTTAAGTAAATCAGTCAGAGGGGCTGCAATCACAAACCTAAGTTCCCTTAAAACTCTGGGGTGGATTCCATCTGGACCCATCGCCTTACTTACCTTTAGATGTGCCAGCTCGGCTAAGACATCAGCCTCCAGAAACTCCGGAGCTGTGCCCTCCCAGCGGGATGCTGTGCTATGGCAATGCCTGCTACTATCTGAAAATACCGAACAAAAGTAGCTATTCAGATGGTCAGCCACAGCCTTATCTCCGTCAATATATTTATTTTCCCTATTTCTAATTGACATTATCACTTCTAAAAAATATTTACCTCCTTGGAAGTTTACCTGTATGTTAAAGAGCAGTAGACTTAAAGTGGACCAAATCCCACTGCCCCTGGCATCCAAAAGACTCAGATTGAAAGCCATCCACTGGGACATCTCACTTGTTGAAACTTCCTTATAATTATACTCACCTTGGGATTTGATCACCTGGCACATACAAACGCCTTAGGAGGCATCCCCAGCACTCCTCCCCCTGCTAGCATATCCAGAGCGCACAGCCGGAGGGAAGGGGCCAGCCAGAGGTGCCCTGATGACCTGTATAGAAAAGATTGTGGGGCATGAAAATGCAACACAATTTATTCTGATTGGACAAGAGCCCGCACATGTGCCATGGAAGCATGGAGAAAGGTAAGAACAGGGCTGTTCTGAACTGGCATGACCCTTTTAACAGATCAAAACACAGGGGCGTGGGGGTTGGTCTGCTTTAATTGTTATTTCAAAATAATAATGTCAATATTATCTCTTCACAGTGATTACAAAATTAGAAAAAATGATTAGGTTCAACCTCTTAAGGTCAGGATCAATGCAGACCTCTAGTAAAAAAAATATGATCACACAAACTCCATATTAAAATTGCAAACTAATGCTATTGGCTGGAAAACACTGCTTGAAGCCAGGGATGGAATCCCGCGGGGAGTAGATCTATTCTCAGTTCACCGACAGCCTCTGGGATGAAGGGCCACCCCGAGCTGTCAGCCACCGTGATTGGTCATGTCTGCTTCATTCATTGCAATGGAGGGGGCATTTTGAGGCCTGGACATCGTGGGTCAGGGGACCTGCCAATGGAGAATAAACCTGCATGCAATGGGACCCCATATGTTTTAAACACTGTGGCACCTGAACTAACCAGCTGCTGCGGAGAAAAGGCAGTTAAGCATTATTTTTTTTAATTTGCCTGGACAGACTCTTTGCTTATTTCTCAAAAGGAGCAGCAGGGAAACAAGTAGGGAGCAGCAATAACTATCACAATGAACCTTTATTATTGGTGCACATAGTAAATAATATAATCTGCTTGACTTTTGAATAAAGCAAAGTATGTAAGTACGATGCAGTGATCTTTAGTGAACATAATAGTGACAGTGTTCATGTGCATCCCTCCCCAGGACGAATCAGATTGCTGCACATATAAAATCATTTGCCATTTGGTAACTCCTACTGTAGTCAATTTTAAAAACAAAATGGTATCTCTTGGAGCTGCAGGCAGTCTGCAAAGATGCGGTCTGCATTGCGGGGCTAGGTCAGTTAAATTCAGGCAGCAGCACAGCTAGGATGCTGGGAAATGGCCGCTACAAGGAGAAAATCTGAGAGTCTGCGTTTCAGCTTTGAGTGGATGCAGGAGCAAATGTAAGTGCTGACAATAATTCAGTATCATGCATGTGGATGGGAATTGTTGTTCAATGCTTGTAGAGTGACATGTAAAATTTGATCCAGACGAGCCCGAATTTCTTGAGGAAAACACTGATAAGATAATCAAAAACCCATTCAAAATTGAGCAAAGATCAAAGATGATGCAATAAACCAAACTTTTCCCTTAGTAAGTTGGTATCACAATCATCACAACAGTTGCAGTTCCTCATCATGTTGCATGTGTTAATATTGGCTAATATTCACTATGAACCTTTTCCCGACCACTAATAACATCGTCTTTTCCTGTATAAAATGGTATTTTCTCAATAACTATTGAGCATTTCTTCATTATATTTGAAACTGATTAGATTCCAGTTAAGTTGCTGACTGTAGGAAGCCATCTAATTATTTTGTTGCTCCAGGCAGCTTGCCATTTTGTACAAATGACTCTCATCATTTTAAAAAACAAAGAAACTATTTGAGGATATGGCTTGGTATGCCATATGGAATTCAAATCTTCTAAGCAGAATTATCAAGATCAGCGCTAGAAAAGAGTGACAAACCTCAAGCAGGTGCCCAACTCAATCAAGCAGGTTCTACTGGTTAAGTTACAGCTGACAAACATGGCAGTTGCTTAACCAGTTCATTATTGACCTAGGTGATGCTCGTAGACTTGTCAAACAGACACTTAAAGTGGACCCTGGTAACCCAGCTCTAGTCCAAAAGGTTCCAGGGTGTGAAACCCTACTCAGCCTAGGAATCGATCTCAAGGTGCATGTGCAGGCCTTTGGTAGCATGCCCAGCACTCCTATAGCTGATGTGTGCACCAGATGAAAGCGTATCTGAATGATTGGCAGTGGCTGAGTGCAGCAGAGGAGAAAAGCCACCAGGAGGCACCCAGCAAGACCTCATTGCCAGGCATTATGCATGGTGGTAAGCTCTGACTGGATGGCCAAGCATGTACACATGGAACGTTAACAGCTGATGCCATGGGTTTCACACACAGGGTCATACCAAAACCTTGGTAAGTGATATTTCAGAGTTTTGGTCTGCTTTAAAGGGACCATCCAGGTAATGGCAATAATAAGTCAGCAATTGTGGTTGCCCCTGTTTCTCAGCACTCTAAGTGTGAACCAGCCCAGCAAGTCACAGTGGTCACTTGCTTGGCTCGCCAGAGGCGCTAAGAAACGTGACCACATGTGGAGAGTGGTCGTGTAAAAATGAAAAGAAAGGGGGGGCACTTTGTGGGAGTGGAGTCTTTTAGACTCCAGGGCCTCTTAAGCTCCTCTTTAAACAGTATTGCCACACAAGTGCCTTGAACAATTGGTATTTAATTGTAGTGACACATAAGTGCCCTGAACCAGGGAATACTCCACTAACAATTGGTATTAAAGGGCAGTGACCCCCAAGCAGCCTGAACAGTTGGTATTAAAGAGTAGTGACACACAACTGCCCTGAACAATTGGTAATAAACTGTAGTAACACTCAAATGGTTTGAGCAAGTGGTGTTAAAAGGTACTAACACACAAGTGGTTTCAACAAGCGGCATTAAAGAGTGGTGACACAAAAGGGGCCTGACCCAGAGGATACACTGGTATTAAAGTGTAGTGACACCCACGTTGTTTGAGCAAGTGGTATTCAGGATTACTGACACACACAAGTGACCTGAACAATTGGTATTAAATTGTATTAACACACAAGTGCCCTGAACCAGTGGATACTCCAATAACAATTAGTATTAAAGAGTAGTGACATCCAAGTGGTTTGAGAAAGTGGTATTAAACAGTACTGGCACACAAGTGCCCTGAACCAGTGGATATTCCGCTAACAATTGGCATTAAAGTGTAGTGACACCCAAGTGGTTTGAGCAAGTGCTTTTAAACAATACTGACACCCAAGTGGTTTGAGCAATTGGTATTAAACAGCACTGACACACAGGTGCCCTGAACCAGTGGATACTCCACTAACAATTGGTATTAAAGAGCAGTGACACCAAAGTGGTTTGAGCAAGTGTTACTGAAGAGTGACACACAAGTGCCCTGAAAAATTGGTATTAAACTGTAGAAACCCACAAGTGGTTTGAGCAAGTGGTATTAGTACTGACACCCAACCTATCTAGCCCTCACTCCATATGCTTTCCCTGAATAAATGTCCTGAAAAGGACAATAGCGTGCCTAACAACCTATCTAGCCCCTGCCACTTTCCCTAAATGAACATACTTACAAGAACAGAAAGTTTTTTGTAAAAAAATAAAACCCTCTCTGTCCCTCAGCAGCAGCAGCAGCAGCAGCAGCCAGCACCTGTCCCTCAGCAGCAGCAGCCAGCACCTCTCCTTATCTACTGCAGAGCGCTCTGAGCATGCCGGGGACAGACTTTTATGTGGCAGGGTCATGTATCCCACCTGGTCAATCACAGCCTTGCCCAGAATCCAAGCTGAAACCAGAAAGTGCGCACTGATCTCAATTTGAAATCTGTGCTCGTGTTCAGGGGCCCAAACTTTGTGGCTCGGGTTTGCCGCAACTTTTATTATGTTTGAAGACCATAACCAGTCTGCTGGCAGCCCACCATTTCTGCTTTTTCCCACGCCTATGTCCAGTCTGCCACCAGCGCATGAGCTTGACTAACGTACCTTCCATGACCACATCCTGCCTGCTCACAACCTCCGCTGCTACCTTAAAGCCACGTCTCCATCACAGTTACCACAAGCTACTAGCAACACTGTTGATGACCTTCCAAGTGCCTGTATCATCTCGACACCAGACAGGCAATGGTTATTTTAAATAAGAATATTCTCTATAGTTATCATAAGGATATATTTGATAAAACTAGGCCAGACTTGTTTAATGCAGTAAAAGCTGTATTTCTGTCTTCTGATGAAAAAAAAAACACAAGAGCTCAGACGGGAAAGAGAAAGATGAAAGTTTGTAATGACCCTCATCAAGCCCTGAAGAGCAATGTTCCTCTCTAACCTTTAAGACATCCTTTGTTTATCCAGAGCGGGATGGAGCTCCATTATGTGCTCTTTGCAGTCTATTCTTTCGGTAAATAAATGGGCCGTTATAGTTACATTTTTCATTTTAGTCTGGTAAACCAAATTTCTGTAATCATCAAAAATGTAAATAACACAACCAACTTATACATATCACATGGCAGCCTTTGCATTTAAGCTGACTGAAAGCATAAGGTGATTTGCTAGGTAATTACACAATTTAAAGCTCAAACCCACCCACCCAAAGATTTGATGTTAGTCTGGAGAAGAGCAGAAGTCGGAACCAATTTAAAATTTTAAAGGGTTACTTTGACCATCTTGGGGAGATATAAGGGTTGATTCTGCGCCATAGGTAATTTTTGTACTCATGTTTTTTGAGAGAAAATGCTATTTTATTCTTCTGTGCAATTCAGCACCATATTTAGCCGTGCAATTTTTAAAACAAATTGCACAGCTAAATAAAGTGTTGAATTGCACTCAGGTAAAGAGGCAAAAGAAAAAGTGTTTACTCAAAAAACATGAGTGAAAAAATTACATTAGGTGCTGAATCAACCTTTTTGTCTTACGTTCAATCTTAAAGCAGACCAACAGTCAAAAATGAATGAAATCAGACCAATACAACAAACAGTGCTCATATGAATCCCTCCCCAGGGCAATTTATATGTGCTGCATATAAAAAATAATTTACCTTTTTCTAACTCCTACTGGGATAAATGTTAAAAACAAGATGGCCGCTCATGGGCTTGCAAGCCACCTGCAAACAGGGCGTCATGCTGGGCTTCCTATTACAGTGCATTTAAGTTATGTCAGTTGGGAGAGGAAGCTCCAAAATAGCCGCTGCCTTTCTTTTCCAACTTTGCCAGGCTGTTGGTCTGGTTTGGTCCAGTGACCAAAATAAATGAATGGTTTCTCCATGCTATGTGTAAAATCAAAGCATTATTTTCTTCCCTCCCATTCAGCTCATCCATCTTGCTGCATAATGCTGTGTTTACTGACAGCAAGAAAAAATGGCTGCTATGCTTGCTTTATAGTGAGACGGAGACTGGAGATAACAATCAGGAGAGGGAACTCCTCCTTCCTTCACAGACTAATATATCAATTAAGGTCTTGGATTTACAGAGACTACAGAGGAAATAGCATGGTATGCCTTTGGAACATAATCACTTACAACACTCTCTTGAGACCTCACACTGGCACATATCAAAAGTCAGCCAGGCAGGGAGGCGAGGCAAATATACTTCTATCTTTCGCTCAGACTTTAGAAGTTCTTTAGAACACTTACTAGTGTCACGAAGATCAGAGGGGTGTTAACAGTAGATAAACCCCCAACATACACTAGTCATTACTTTTCGCCTTTGATGGTCCTGTGAATTTTCTTTTTAAAACCTTCATGTTGGCAATTTCTCCCCAACAAGTTCACATAAAGCAGCAATACTAATACACAGGTTATAACCATTTTACATCCTATATTGAAACCCCATGACCTGTTGTAGGGACTCTTTTGTCTGCTTTCCACATTTGTACTCTGGTGGACATCACCATTTACCGGGATTAATTTCAAACCTATTTTCTTCCTTTCAGTTGACTAATATTTTATTTGTAGCCACCAAACATGTTTTTCTGAAACATTTCCTGCCACTTTGTTTCTCTTAAACCTACATTTGTCAGCTTGTTCTTCGAAATTCAAAAAGTAGCATTGGCCTACATTTCATGCAGGGTAGAGGCCATAGCCAAGGCTCCAAAGTTTGCCCTTCTTTCCACTTCATTCCCTCAAGACCACGTAAGATACTGTATTACATGGTGCTGTCAAATTGAGGGAGCCGGGCAAGCCACAGTGGCCCCACAGCTGTCCCTAACCACAGCGGTGCTTCTTCATGATTTATAAAGCTGCTGCCAGGATCAATTCAGAGAACACCAGAGATGACTTCTGGCAACATGGATACTGGAAGAAGAGTTTTGATCAAGCGGAAGACATGGCTTCATAGTGGTCAACAGAGACAATTTGTGTTTATAGTGACATCCCAGGCAAAATGTGAAATTATCTGTGTTCTGCTTTCCCCATGCTGGCTGTCAGGTGCTGCATCTTTCATTCAGCCTGCCTTATATTTTTTAATAATTCCTAATGAACCTCATTCCTTTTTGCAGGGCCTCCTCGGCAGCAGGGGACGACCCATCCATGCATGTCTCAATGTCTCAGAAGTAAATTAATTTTAGGGAGAGAAAATTAAGATCTATGGGTTTTAATATGGATTGCAAAATGCTGGTGAATGAAAGATGCAGCCCCTGACAGTCTGTATAGGGAAAGCCGTAACAGGCCTTTTTAGCCCTTTCCCTGGAGTGTATCTTTAATCTTACTTTAAAGCAGAACAAAACCAAACACGGTCAGCCTTAGAATCTAAAATATTCCAGGGCCAGCTGTTGGCCTTCACCAGATGAAGACGTACCGGTTCAGTGCCCATCAGCATTGATCCGGTATTCTTCCATGGCCAACTATTAGACCAATGCTGAAGGGCATAGGAGTTAGTATTGTCACGTCCAGCCACCCACTGAAGGAGCTTCCAATCAATAAGGATACCAATCATTTGGCTTTGTGCAGAGGAGAAATATGGTTTTTCAAAATCTTGTATTGCATATTTACATGAAACTGTGCAGCATATGTTGTGTACTTTTTACGCCTACTTAAAGCTGGTGTAAATAGTAAGTGAATGTAAGCGTAAAAATAGGTGTCAGAAAGTAATTGAATCACATGCTTTTTACACACCTTCAAACTTGGCTGGTGCGCTTTTATAAAACCATATTTTGCATAAGTGCAGAGCAAGGAAATTTGTCTGCATTACTGAATCATTACTGAATCATGTAATCTAAAAGAGGAACACCGTAGGCCCTGGAGTCTAAAAGATTCCAGGGCCATCCGAGTTCCACTCCTTGGGGCAGCCTTGGGTGCCCCAGAAGCTCTGTTTCACTCACCTTGTCCCGGAAGCCTCATCATGGCTCACCTCTAGCCGTGCACCCACCCACGCCCTGCCTTTCTGAATGGGTGGCGCAGGCACACGATGGCTAGGAGGTTAGCAGGGGATGAGGCTGGAGGTGCCAGAGGTGTAGTTAGGTTTTCTGGCACCCGGGGCAAAGATTTAAAATGGCAACCCTCACCTGTGCTCAAGCCTCCCTTTGGCGCCCCCTGACCTACTGCACCCAGAGCACATGCCCCCCTGCTCCTCCTAGCTATCCCTGCGCTGCACATGCGCCGTAGGACCGAGGAAGGGTGAATGAGATTGGGCGACCTGGAGGGTTTCACACAGCGGGGCATCCCCAATCGGGGTGCCCAGGGGGGCAAAGACCAGAACCCAGGATAGTTCTTTTTTGCTACAGTTGTAGTAGTTTTGATGGCCTTGAGTAAAGGTTCCTGACTACAAGTCCCAGAATTCTTCCAGTGTAATAGGTGAGCTAATCAGCAGCTTTGACTAAGGCCCTTATTCATCAAGCGATAGCGCCAGGTAGTGTCTGACGAGCGCCAGGTAGCGGCAGCTAACGGCGACTACCGACTCAAGTACGCCCGGCGGCGGTCACAATGACGCATTTATCAAGCAAAATGAGGCTAGCGCCGGCGAGAGCGACGGCTAGCGTGGCATTCATCATGAAGCCGCCTGGACCGAACAGCGCCGCTGCAAATTCCCTCACAGCGCCAGGTATGACCTGTCGCTCCCTGGCGATGTCCAATGCATTTCAATGGAGCAATCTATAATTATTCATAATTAATTGTTATTAATTTTTTTTTTTTTTTTTTTAATGTCAAAAAATCGGACACCACTTCTGCAATGTTAGGATTTATTTTTAAGTAAAAAAAAAAATTAAAAAAAATATGTGCAGAATTGATCTAACAGGTCTGAGATTAATGTATTCATATTACAAAATGATTCTAAAAACATGTATAATGTTACATTCAAAAAATATGGTTGTTTAGGGGTTAAAAACTAGTTAATACACATCGCCGCAAGCGCTCTGGGGTTTAAACAAGGAATGGACAGCGACAGCACATTCGGAGCGTGATTTGTTGATGAATATGAAGCTAGCCGTTCGCTCTGGCCATTCGTTGTCAGGCGCTCACATACAACGCTGGACCTGTGAAACAGCGACCCCCCAGCCCGTATTCAACATTACCGCACACCGACTGAGTCGCTGTCATCAAGCTAACGCCGGCCAAGCACAGCGAATACTGGCTGGCGCTGAAAAAATCACGCTACAGTCGCTCATCTGTCGCTACCTGGCGCTATTAATGAATCGGCCTCTTAGTCTAAGCAGCAGGCATTACCTCTCCAAAAGAGAATGCTGCTAATAACCCTTTAGCTACTGGAGCACAAGATTGTGTGCCCTCCTATATGAAGAGGTTTCATTTCAGCAGAATGGGTTAAACCTGTCCCCTTAGCCAGCCAGGCGATTAGCAAGCCAGAGTGAGGAAATCTCTTATATGTATCAAATGCACCAGTTGATGTATATTGCTAAGGTTAGCACATTGTTGCTAGGAAAAACTGTTTTCTTTCATAACACAGTTGCAAACAAATAGAAAAAAAAACAATAAGCTTAGTACATTGAAGACATCATTTGTCACACAATAATCGGAAACTTTCAAAAATGCCTTTGCAAGTGGAATTACCCTTTAAGAAATGAAAAAAAATGCTTGTTTTGCCACAAAATGGGCACAAATAAAATTGGTGGCTTTTTGTTGATTTTAATCACTGTGTTTTGTTTTTTCCTGTGTCATTGTTTGAGATTTGCTCTCAGTTTTCATTCTGGTGACTCTGAGGTCTCCAAACAGGAAAAGTCTATTTTCTCCAATAATTATACAGGCTTCTCATAACATGCAGCTGGCCAGAAGCACACACATCCTATCTGAAGATATAAGACATTTTCAGTACATTTACATGACTGAAATGAACGACCATGGGAATAATTCATGGTGCAAATATAAATGTCACATGTAACCTTTTTTAAAACCTGAATCTAGCTCCGATGTTTAAGATGCCGGGTGATCCGATTTACTGACACGACTATAAATCACTGCTTATCACACTTTGCATACATTAAAGCCAAGCACCCCCCACTTGATATATATAGGCTGCTTTATATGAACATAACTGAAATTCCTACTGGTGGTCTTTGTCAGCACAAGGCTGGCAGTGATGACTGTATGGAGGGTAAGACTTGGGAGCACCATAACAGAGGAGAAAGCCACCTGAATAGGACTTGCACAGTTGAAAATAAAAACTCCCCCCAAAGCACACTTGCCCCATGACCATCCATGATTCTGAATCTTTGTCAGCACTTACATTTGCTCCTGCCCCACTCAAAGCTGAAATGAGCCTCACCAATTTTCTCCTGCCTATGGCCATCTTGGAGCACCTGGGAGGCTTCTTCCTTTACCAGCATCCCTGCCATGCTGAATTTGAATTTTAATGCATAGATGGCCATTGTATGCTTGCGCACACAAGGGGAATTTGTCCTCCGCATTTAACCCATCCATGCAGTGAGTATACACATGCCTGGAGCGGTGGGCTGCCCTATTTACGGCACCCGGGGAGCAGTTGGGGGGTTAGGTGCCTTCAGTTATGTCCCAAGACCGGGATTCGAACCTGCAACCCTCCAGTCACAAGTCCGCTCCCCTTACCTCTAGGCCACAACTGCCCCTTATTGCTGCTGTCTATATGTAACCAGCATAACCCACAATGCATAGTGGCACTTCCTCTTTGCAGGTTACTGGCAGTTCCATAGGACGCCATTTGGTGGTGGGGGGATTAACTATGGTGGGACTTCAGCTGAAAGCGAGGGCACTGATTGGCAGAGCAACCCGCTCAGTCAATCAGCACGCTCGCTGTCACTCTGCTCACTTCTGCGCCGCTGTTGGCTAAGCTGCCTTGATGGCTAACCACTCAAGCGGATTTGAAGGGAGCCCAGTGCACCACCAGCCGCATCCCGGTCGCATCGCCCCTCACCTTGCAGCCGAGACATGCCCACACTGCTCATTTAGAAAGGGCGGCATGCGCGCACACACTACTAGGGGTGTGAGGGAATGTGCCGGCAGCGCAGAGATGCAACTAGGGCTCGGGAGAAGGTTGTGCTGATGAGGGCCACCAGCTCCAATCATATGCCACAAGTATGAAGTGATGGCTGTGTAAATATAAGCAGGTATACTCAAGCATTGCATAGCCAGCCAGCTCTTTCTGGGGGTTTGAGATATTATGAGAGAAAAGGGAATTATTTGCATGGCTCCGTCTACTCTCTAAGAATAATTGATATAGCCTTTTGCTCTTGTTCTGTATGTGCCATGTACTGGTAATACAATGTGTTTTCAGAAAGCCCTCTTAACTTGGCACTTTTAAATTGGGCAGAATGCCACAGGGCAAAGGGTTCAAGGAGGAACCACTGTAAGGACTCTATCCAACAGGAACACAAAGGGATCCACCACATGGATCATCCACATAGGCAAATATTTCCAATTAGGTAACTCCAGGCCTGACACCATGGTAGGTTAAAACTAAAAGCAAAAACAATTCCGCCAAGGAAAGATGCCTAGGGGACAGCTGTTATGGGAGGGGTCCTATTATTTCTTTAATAAAAGAAACAAAGGGGGGTGGCAGCCGCTCAGACCATTTTATAACTAACCTGGGAGGTGCACGTTAGCAGGGCAATTAGTACACACAAGTCTTAAAGGAGCCACAGCACTCACCCTGTTAGCTTGCAGGCCAGCCTATAATCTGTCTCTAAACTTGGTTAAAAACAGAGGACTCGGTCACACACATCTGCAGAAGTATGCTTAAGCTGCACCACTACGCCAAAGTGCCTCTGTGGGGTGCAGTCCTAACTCTAATCTCTGAGAGCCCATCTGGGACATACAGTGCAATAGATAAATTGGGAGCAGGCTTACCTGAGGTTGCCCTAAACCTCTCAAGTGCAAGCCATGGGGTGGAAGGGTCAAAGACCTTGCAATACAGCCTAGACCCCACACACCATGTGCTTGCACAAATTCAAAAGAAACAAAGGGGGGTTGGCAGCCGCTCAGACCATTTTATAACTAACCTGGGAGGTGCAAGTCAGCAGGGAAATTAGTACACACAAGTCTTAAAGGAGCCACAGCACTCACCCTGTTAGCTTGCAGGCCAGCCTATAATATGTCTCTAAACATACAATTGGGACATACAGTCCCAATTTATCTATTGCACTGTATGTCCCAGATGGGCTCTCAGAGATTAGAGTTAGGACTGCACCCCACAGAGGCACTTTAGCGTAGTGGTGCAGCTTAAGCATACTTCTGCAGATGTGTGTGACCGAGTCCTCTGTTTTTAACCAAGTTTAGAGACAGATTATAGGCTGGCCTGCAAGCTAACAGGGTGAGTGCTGTGGCTCCTTTAAGACTTGTGTATTTTTTTTAATAAAGGATACATAAAATTAATACTGCCCATGCGCCATTTTGTGCTGGCCAATCTCTATGGTGTTACCCCTTGATTTTCTCTATGACACCTGTAAAAAAGTTTATTTTTTTAAATTTATTTTTAATGTATTTATGTATTTATTTAACTTTTTGTTTTCTGTAATTATTTGAAGTACTACCCAATTTGCGGCCTTCTGGCTCTTGCTACCCCCATTTTACAGCCATTTTTGTGCCCCCAAAAATTTCATTGGGGTTCGGGTTTGGGTCAAGTTCGGATACCCAAACCGAACTTTGGCAGCAAGTATGGCCAAACTTGCCAAACCCAAACTTCTATGGGATCTTCCATCACTATTTGTCACAGCTTTATGATGTTGCAGATCTGTGTGGTACAGAGGCCCTCATGACTGTGTGCTAAGTCCACTGCTCTATTCACTCAACACACAGGACTGCGTCACCACCTCAGACTCTACCACCATTAGCTTTGATGATGACACCATTGTGGTGGGACTGATCTCCGACAACAATAAGGCCTACCTTGAGGAAGTAAAGAAACCTGGAAACCTGGTGCCAAGGGAACCACCTCCAGCCAGGGCTGTATTTATCTTAACGCAACCCTAGGCCTGTGCGTTTATCTGTCAGGGGTGCATTGAGCTGGCATTACTGTGTTTATTTCATTTTTTTTTTCATTGGCGATTCAGTGGGTGCGGTACGCAACAATTAGCTTTGCGGCTGCAGGCACTACATGATCTCAGCAGCATACCCCCATACATCTACCCGTATCTCTGTCTGCTGACTTGTGGTATAAGCCACCCTGGCTGGCTCTGACATCACTCACAATGCAATGAAGGCGGGAGCTGGATTCTGTGACAGGTGAGGAAAGGACATGAACGGGGGCCCGGTAGCATCACATCCAAAGTCTGACTGCTCCTAGCCTCCTGGGTGCTCCATGCCCATTGAATAATTCATGCAGCCCTATGCAGCTGCAGCCTACTGTCCCAAAGTCTGCTTCATTGGAGTTCGCTGGAAAAAGGGGGTGCATCATTCATATCAGCAACTTTTTTTATTGGTAGTAGAGAACTACAGATGGCGCGGTGCTCTTTCTGCCTTCCTTCCCTGTCGCTTGAGCAAAACTAAAGAGATGATAGCGGACTTCTGGAGACAAAGGAAGGATAGCACCCATCTCCTTTGAGATTGTTGATACCCTAGTGGATAAACTGACCATTTTTGGGGGTCCTCAAGGTGGGAAAGTTTAAACCAGTTTGTGGGTGATGGGCTTGGTAGGGGTGTGGTTTAGCCTGTGGTTTAATTATGGGTCACATGCTCTAGGAATATTTGGTCCATAAAAGATGTTGGTGATCGATGCATTCCACTACCACTATTAAACCAAAGAGTCAGATCAGTTGTAAATTGTAGACACCCAGCATTCTGCATTTGGTGGGACAGTCTTCCCCATGTCAACAAAGTGGGACATTTAGGTGTCCCCAGAGTTTTTGGAGGGACAGTCAGGCTCAAAGTGGGACTGCACCAACTGAAAGTGAGACATCTGGCCAGTTTACTAGTGGAGAATTCAAAAATCTTTAAAAAACCTCTTGTGGACTTGTAACATCAATGCCATGGTGAAAAAGGCACAGCAGCAACTAAGCTGTCAAGAAATATTATAAAGAGTGTCTACACCTGCCCCATCCAGAGCATCATGACCAGAAACATGCTCTGCTGGTATGGTAGCAGCAACAAGCAAGATAGGCATGCTCTGCAGAGAGTGGTGTGCACTGCTAAAATAATAATAATTCACACCCAACAACCTGCTATAGAGAGTCATCCACAAATGCCAAACTAAGGCAGAGAGTATACTGTGTGACAGGACCCACCCTAAAAGTGGAATATTCACATTTCTGCAGCCAGGTAAGTGGTTCCAATCACTAAAATCTGCCACAGAGAGAATGAGCAACAGTTTCTTCTTTCAGTCAACTGATCCCTTTACCAGAGCAGCACCAGTGTACTCCCTCTTACAGCTCCCAACGCTAAGACTAAATTGAAAAAAGACCATAAGGGGACATACATGCCTAACACTTTATACCAATACCCATGGTTTGTATTAGGGTTTATTATGTTGTTTATTGCGTTGTATTGTTTTGTACTCCCTTTCCTAATCATATTTCTTTTCTCTACTGTATTACATCAATTGAATGTACTGCAGCTCTAAATGGTTTTGTCACTTGTGTGTTCTAAATGTTTTTAGCACTTTAGTGCTTGAGCAGTCGAACAAAACATTTCAGTGCATGACAGACTATGTATATTGTGTGATCAATAAACTTGACTTGTATTGCTGTATTGCAGTTGAGTGTCATAACTGGTGTTGGTTGTCATCATTTTGTGTTGCTCTGGGTGTGTGCAGTACAGTGCTGGTATATTCCATTCCCAAAGTGGTCCCAGCAGCAGCTTCAGCAAGTCTGCACAGACACGCCATACAGTCAGGTTGCCTAGCATAGCTGTGGCAAGCAGATTAGAGGGTGTTGGCATGCCGCTTCCATGCAGTCTTGTTTTAGCCGTCACCAGGACCACCAAGGAAAACAAGCTCAGTTCCGTGATTAAGTTAGTTAAGCGGTTAATTTTATATATTATTTGCCGCCCAATACACATGTGTTAAGCTCAAGGCCCGGGAGGGGGGCAGATTTGGCACCTACAGGCCTTTCATGTGGCCCTCTGACAGGTGCCAGATGGCAACAGTTGGGTGGCACTCCTTCTAGCTGGTCTGGTCACTTTAAAGCAGCAGCACGTCTTCGCACCAGTGTGTGGTGCTGCTGGGGGGCCTACCTAACCCACTTAACTTACTGCCACAGTAGACGGTGCTGCATCTGCTGCAGGTGTTATTTCCTGACAAGCTTTTGCCTGGTAGGGTGGGGAAAATTGATTTTAGGGCTATCCTGGGCAAAATAATCTGTGTCTGTCCAGGGCAAAATAATTCATTGTCTGCATCTGTCCTGGGCAAAATAATTCTACATTTGTTCTGGGCAAAACAATTCTGCATCTGTTCTGGGAAAATAATTCTGTGTCTCTAACCACTTGACTACATTTGAATAGTCATTTTTGCATTTTGTTTTATGTCTGTTATTTATCGTCTGTTTAAAGGCAACCAGCATGCTGATGTGACCCTCTGAAAAAATGTGTTCAACACCCCTGTCTTAACGTAACTGAGCATCAGGAGGAGGAGGAGGAGGGGGACTTGTTTTTTTTTTCTTCAGAGTCTGTTTAAGGTTTAATACTATATATATATGAAAAAGTTTTTCCACCGCCGAAGCCATGCCCTCTGGCACTTTTGAGATCGCCGATTGGCTGATCACAAGAGTGCAAGTTGGCCTTTCTTAGCTGTCTTGGCCCTGAGCTTGAGCTCCAGCCTATCTGTATAGCAGGGCACAGGAGCAAACACAGCTACAGGAATGAGTTAAAATTACAGGCAAAGTTTACTTTAGGAGCCATGATGGGGCCTTATTTGATGTTGGCACTAGGGCTCAGTCACATTTAGTTATGTCACTGCTTAGACTGGCTAACTCTGAACACAACCACGTCTCCTTGGTGGTCGGTTATTTTTTTCCCTGCTCTAAATGATTTGCTTTTCAAAGGAACTGTACAGATTTGGGTGACACTGAAGGCAGAAAAAAATGTTTCTTCGTCTGATTTTTACAAGACAAAAACCTGACATTTTACCAGTGGCATGTAGACTATTTATATCACTGTATAACTCTACAGTTACCCTTTAAACCCACCCCCAAAAATAAAATGACAGTGAAATAGAGACTAATCACTGTGACTAAGTATTCCAAGAAGGTACAGGGCAGTATACCTTTAAAGGACTGCCATTTGTCACAACAGGTTCAGGATGTCATCGATCATACTCAGTCGCCCATTCTGATTAATATGAGGATAAGACCTTGACTGACCATGTAATCCTCCAGTCATTATGTGAGCTATAATGAAGAGCCCATCCAGAGCCCTTACTCCATCACTCATAGCCAGGTGAAGACCAGCACATGCCATAGATCACTGTGCATAGAGAAAAGACCAGCATCCCTGTTTCTTAACATTTAACGATGTTCCATTAATGTACAACAGATGAAAAAAAAAATTAATAAAGAGCTTTTCAATCAGTGGTGAAACTGTGCATTCAACCGCAAGGCATCAAATCCCCCGCCAGATTTTCACCGCTGTTTACTCAGACCTCTCGCCGCGGCTGGGAATATAACTCATTTATTTACTCTGCAAGCATATCATTGCTCCACTATTAAATTATACCGCAGGATACTAATCAACATAGCCAAGGAAACAGCAGCTCAATTTAGTTTTGTTACATATATTCCCGGGAAAAGGTTCACCTGGTTGAGCAAAACATGATATAGAGTTTATACTGCAGAGGATGGGAATGATGACATCCTGAGTCTGATTTAGTAGTCAGTTTAAGTCAACTAGGAATGAAACACCTTCAAAAACCAGGGAAGTAACATACATTACATATATGCAAGGAATCTTTGTGGAAGGTAGGCACAATGTATCAGATGAAAGGTTAAATATAATAGATGCGAGAAGCGGCGAATAAGATATTAAAAGCGGGTCACCCTGTACCAGGATCTACTTGGAGTAGATCCGATCCAGGAATAAAATGGCTAGTATGGGGTAAACAAAACATGGTAGGGTTGAGAGACCAAATGGAAAATCTACCTGCCTAGTCATCAATTATAAGGGTCTCCTCAAAAGGCTGAGTCCTGATGGGGCAGCCCAACCTGCCCAGGCAAGGTAAAGCTCTGATGACATCACATTGTTGTGTGGACAAAATGCACATCAGCAAAAGAATTGCTGATGTTTGTCATACCACAATCTTTCTACATAGACAGTCATTTCAAGGTGCCACTTTGAGGATTCCCAGACCAGAACGTGATTACCCAGTACTCCTCAGGTATAGGACTCACAAACCATGGTCTGAGAAAAAATCCAATACTCACCTAAACTAGAAGAGTAATCAGACCTCAAGACTTGTTTTGTCTGGATGCCTTCTTTTAAACATAATAAAAAACAGGATTTTGACCATCCAGGTTTTGTTCTATGTTTTGTTCTATGTCCCATTTTGGGATGCCCCTCTGTGTGAAACCCCCAGGTTGCCCATAAAAACTCACCTCTTCCTGGTCCAACGACGCATGCACTGGATCTCGTCCAATCAGAGCAGCTTGCTGTGACGATATAACTTGGTAAACGGCTCTGATTTGCTTCAATGGGGAGTGCAAGCGGACGTATACCCGGCTGCCTGAATAGCTGGGACGGGAGCATGCCCACAGCCTGAAGATGCATGGGGTGCGCCATTTGCGCTCCCTGTTGAAAACAAGCAGAGACATTTGCCGAATGACATTGTCACGGGAAACTACTGGACCACTCTGTGCTCCACATTTCTGCTTCTCTTGTTATTGCTGCAGAATGATTACAGTGAATGCCCTTTCTACCAAATACATCTTCATTAAAGTTACAAAGTAAACTGCGACCATGAATTTACGAGTTTCACCTAACCAGCGAAGACTAAAGATCACTTGTTTGCCCTTGGATGTGTGACGGAACGTGAAAACAGATGCACAGCCAGGGTGCTAGTAGCACAAACTAGAGAACATCCATCTGAGTACTGTGCATTAGGCAATGATGTATTCAATGACACAATATATATTTAAGGCTCATTTTGTGAAAGATCACTATGTATTATCTTATTTTGCGCATACCAGAGGCAATCACTATTGGGACCCACCAGGGGTAATTTATCTAGAGGCCCACCGGTGGGCCCATTTGTGGGGACCACCCTTCAGCTATATAAAGGTAATGCAAGACCACTCTTAATCATGCAGTAAAACATAATAATAATGTTGCACAATATTAATTGCAGTTTATAAAATAAAAGTAGTTTACTTAACAATAAATACAAGTTCACAAAACACACTGTAAGGGACCTACCTCTGCCAGGGGGGGCGGCGGCAAGCGTCCGCGGGGCGACGCGGCACTCCTGCTGCTGGGAGCGCGGCGCGTCACTCTGGCAGCCTCCCTCGCCCCTCTCTAACTGTGCAGGCGCCCGTCCCGCAATCTGTAAATTTCGCCACTAGGAGGCGCTGTGCTGTGAGTGGCAGGCAGCACAGAGTGCTCCACATCTGATGGGAATCAGGGGCTGATCAGCCTTGCAGCCAAGACTGACCAGCCCCTGTATAGTGCCTCCAATCACTCAGAGTGTTGTAAGTTGCACCAATCAGCACATACACTCCCCCCCCAGGGTGGCCATTGGTCGATTCCACAATAAATATGGAGTCAGCTCAGCACTCAGTGCCCGAGATAGTCGCTTGTGATTAGGGTGTGATTCTGTTAGTTGCTATCTGATTCCGACCCGGCTTGATCGACCATTCCTGTCTGCTGCCTGTACCGACCTCTGCTTTGTCTGACCACGAACCTGCCTGCACCTCTGGATACCCCGCGATCTCCTGTACTCTGACGCACCCTCCGGATTGACTACCTGTGAACGACCTCGGCTTTGGGATACCCTCGTGGTTCTTCGGCCTTCACCGTAAGCAGCCATCCTTTGAGCCTATTAAGACCTGGAGGCAACCATGTCCGGTGAGGTGTACCTAGCGTCCCGGCAAACGAGGGCTTGACTATAGGCAGAAGCGGTGGCGGAGATTGGGGGTTGCCTGCTTACAGAAGGCTGGTGTCCCGCTGGGCATCACACACACCAGGAACACCAGAAACACCATATTAGTGCCAGATCTCCTGTACTGCACATATGGGGTCCTGGGTTAGCGGCTTGGGGCCCATAGGAAGATCCTATGGTGAGCCACGAGTTCTGCTGTGCCATGCATCCATAAGTACAGCGGTGCACCCATGAGTTCTGCTGTGTTATGCACCCATGAGTCTTTTGTGTTGCACATCCATAGATCCTTCTATGCTGTGCATCCATATGTTCCAATGTGCTGTGCATCCATAGATCCTGACAAGCCACACATCCATTAGTTCTGCTGTGGATCCCAGTGTCCTGCCATGCATTAATTAGTTCTGCTGTGCCACACATCCATGAGTCCTGCCATGTTATATGTCCATGAGTCTTGCTCTGCCTCAGGTCCATGTGTCCAGCCAGGAAGAGCATCTGTGAGTCCAGAAATGACTAGCATCAATGACTTTCTGTAACAATTAATTCAAATTGGCATACATTGCAGCAGTGAATTGGGAGGGCTCACTTGGTGGCAGGCAGTTATATAACTTTTCCCTCACCAATAAAATTGCCCCCTCAGTTCCATGAATTGTGAAGACCCACTCTATTGATTAGAGCCCAACAGGTTCACATACCACTTTGTGACTGGTTAGGTTAAACACTGCTCTTAGAGTCAGAAAATCAGAGGAACTTCATCTCAGCTCTCAAATGCTGCTGGTGGCAATTCAGTTTATAAATTACCGCCTTGTAGTGCCTGCACTCCAATACACAGTTTAACAATTAACTTCAGTATAATAATAATATCTTTATAATAGAGGGTCATTTCCATGAAGTAAAATGTATGTTAGACAGCGGTGTACCTTTGGTCTTCTATTTTTACATTTGTGTTGTATATTTGCCATGAGCAAAACATTTACACAGCAACAATATAAATGACTGAATAAAGCTCACTATTCAGTAAAATCCCCTAATGCTGGTTTTGCATTTTGTTTTAGTTTTGTTGTTATATTTATTCATAAATATGATTGTTTGGATAAAATGTATTGCGCTGGGTTTGATTGCTCACCAGGCGCCCTTAGGAGCTCTATTGCTAAGCATATTGATGAACTAGCACAAAATGTTTGAAAGAATCAATACGGTCCATTCCATCACTCTAAACCCATCCAGAATTTCAATACCTTTGATTTAGGTTGTTATATTACCGCTGTTTTTTAAGGCTTACCGCCAAATGAACAGTAAAACAGACACATCAGAAAACTTATATTCTGTTGTTAGGTATTATTTGCTTCAAAATGTAATCTACTGTGACTTGTGTAAAAAGCCATAACCAAAGGATATGAAAATGCAATCGCGGGACTACAGACTATAAAAGTGGGAACCCAACTTCAGGCAACCATTAAACTTTAAGGGTAATTACTTACTTACTTAAACAGTGGGTTGACATTGTGGCTTCAAGGGAACATGAGCACAAACAAAATTACCAACAGCACGACCACATTGTAAAGATCAGTAGTATTCAAAATGAGAATGTGTCTGTCTTTCTTTGTCTTGATCTAGTGTATCACCTGTTAAGCCTGTTCAACAGTCCCTCCCTTTTATATTGTGTCTGAACCCAAACGCTCAGCTGGATCGTTGAGTCTTTCTAATACTCTGCTAATGTTTGCACTTCTTCCTCTCCCTACATCTATTCCTAGCTCCATGTATAGTCCTTGACCTTCCTAGATCTGTGTCCGGGTCCTTGGCACTTATACTATCTTGGCATTGGGCTTCCTAGTTCCATGCTGGGCCTTGGCTTTGCTAGTTCTATGTAGGGCCTCGGTCTTCCTAGTTCCATGTTGGTCCTTAAAATTCCAAGTTCTCTGTTGGACCTCGGGGTCCCTGGTATTCATAGTTCCATATTGATCCTTGGCCTTCCTAGTACTTCTGGTTTGGTCAACAAAGGCAGAAAGTTTATTTAATGGTAAATTGATCCCCAATTGCTAGTGAAATGATCTCCATAGTAGCCTATGGGTCCTTTCACATGGCATTTGGCCATGATCACAAAATACCTTTCCTGCAGCAAGCATCGAATTGGGATTGCGAACACAAATCGATGTACAGTTGCAGCAAAAATGCAATTATGAATGCGATAATGCTATTGCATCAGTACATGTACATGTGTACTTTCAGGGAATATATGGTTTATGGGGGATATTCCAAATGTAAAGGGTTGTTTTGGTTGAAAAATCACAAGGTGCTGCGCACTTTGTCTGCAGAGCTGAAATTTTCAAGTAAAATTACCGTTACACACATGCTTTACTTTGGAGTGTTTGGCAACTCTTCCCTTGACAGTAACTATGCATGTTGGGTATCGTTCTGTTCGGGGGATGTTGCTTTTTCAGACTAAATTTGTTTTTTCTTGTTAGTTTTTTAGGAAAATGTGGCTTTGATTCTGCTTTTTTATCCTTTTTTTAGGGAAACTCTTTGCAACCAAAGAATACATTGAGGGATTACTTCCAGAAAACTATGGCCACATCAACAAGCCTGGTACACCTAGAAAGCTTGAGGTGTGTACTTCCAGAGGATATATAGTTTGTTGGGGGTATTTCAAATGTAAAGGGTTGTTTTTCTGGAAAAACTGCAAGGCGCGCATAGCGCATATCACAGTTGTATTTTTTCTGAAAATCCCCTCAAGCGCTGTTTCAGTTTGGGGGAGTCTCCTGGGCAGGAAAGGGTGTCTACCTATACATATGTAGTACTGCTGTAACTGGAAGAAATTGGGATTTCACACGCAATAAGATTTTATTGACAAACTTACATTTTTTATTACAAAAAAACACTACAAATTGTAAAAAAATATATTTTTTATTTTTTTGCACATATTTCACCCAAAAACATTGAGAATACACCTAAAAAATTACACACAAGACATTTCATGTTAAAGCCCAGACTCTGCTGAAAAAAACAATATATCATTTTCCTGGGAAATCCCTGGAAATCCCTTCAAAAATCACATTTGAACATGGAGAGCGCAACATAGTGCAAAATGGTCTGGCAACAGAGAGTGACAAAAACTCCAGGTAGGCTGGCACTTAAAGGGTTAAGCAGGAGTCACATCCCTGTCACCTCAGCGGGCACCGCGGGCATCCTGAACCTCAGGTCCCTCTCCCGGAAAGTTTTTCACTTGGGCCGCAAGAAATTTCTAACATTCAAAAACAGTTGTAACCTGTTTTTAACCCAACAACCTCAAACTTACATCACTGATCCAGTTTGCATTAGATTTGTCATTTTATTGCTCCAGGGGGACATGCTCATCGCCTTCTTGAACAACAGGAACCCACTTTAAATTCCTTATCTGGCTTTTTCTCTGCTCTGAGTAATGTCCACAATGATCCTAGCTGAGTTGCATTTGCAGAGACTTTGCAATATTATGCAACCTCCACCAAGGTCGCCAGTCGGCAGAAGAATATGCTGCCAAATATCGCTGTTGGTCCTCACATACAGGCTTGAATGATGCTGCCCTGAAACAACAATTAAGGTTGGGTTTTAATGATGGACTTAAACTGTACCTTCAGCATGATTTAATGAAAAGCTCAAACTCTTAAACTATTCCCTAGCATCTACAATTAATATATTTTAAGTTTTTAGTAATTTATTTATTATTCTTTCTTCCACCTGGCTGCCACTCCTCAGGATACGGACGCCGCCATCTTGACTAAGAAGAATAACATACTGAGGAGAGGAGAGCAGGATAAAGTACAGGGGGGCGGGGTTATACCTGTGCTTTGTACAGACAGAGCAGAGCTGGGGTCAGGAAAAAGACAGCAATCCCAGAATGCAGGGCGACACAGTCAGAAGACACGTCCTGTTTACAGGCTGCCTGATGCTCCATGAGCCGCCATCTTGGATGTTTTAAGGCTCATAACATGCAGTAGATGAAGGTAGGATGATTTTTAATGTGAGCAATCTCTATGTACAGGGTGTGGGAAACAAATAAGATAGACTCTTATTCAGGTTGAAGGTCCGCTTTATGATTTGACTTATGTGGGTATTCCATACACATTGTCAGCATTGGTGGATCTTGTTATCCAGATTGACCAACGGATATGAGAGCGCCGTCTGGAACGGGGATGCTCTAGAACGACTTCGCCGTCGCCGCCTGCACCTGTGTATGTACTGCGGAGCCTCAAGACACTTCAGGTAGTCTTGTCCTGTTAGGCCAAGAGGTAGGTCTTTTTCCATGCCTTGTTCTACCAATCACTACCTCACATTAGGCTCCTCATCTGTTCGGTAAAAGAAAAGTACCGGGATAGGGCCCCTCCCGGTTGCATATATTGGACCCAGTAAATCCACCACACCTCTTATTGCTGTTTAAAAGTCACTTTGTTCTTTATTATTGGAGAATGTACAATAAAAATCCATATGGGATTATTATATTTTTAAGCTATTGGTCATAACGCATATGTGACATATATGAACAATAAGTACCAGTTATTAAAAACATTTGAACATACAACGCTTCTTATTTTGTGCATTACAATAATATTCTCATATTGTCTTTGTCTCTATTGACTCTTACTGGTGCAACGTTCAAGAAAGGGCAAACATGTTTCGCCTGTTGCGGCTTCTTCAGTGCCCTTGTATAGACATAAAATACATTTAATAATCCATTAGCGCGCATGATACATTAGAAAAACTCCAAAATATTTTTTGCCCACCTGGTAAGTGGTGATACAAATAACTTGAGATTACCAGGGGAGAGGTGGAAGGAATCCCCCTATAGTTCTTATGTAAGAATTTCTATTCATTTGTCTCTAAGTCTGTATTTTTATATTTTCGGTACTAGCCCTTTAAGAGAAAAATATTTTAAGGACATCAACTCTAATTGATATTGAAAGAACCAATTATTATAGCTTCTGCTAAAATGTTTCAAGGATATTACCTTATAGCTGTATTTGCAATATATGTGTTCTTTTATGTATCAATGTTCCTTCATAGGTTGATGCGCTGAGTAAGATCAATACTTCTTTATATACATGGATCTGCAGAGTGATGCATATAGTTTAATCCTTATTATAAAGAAAAAGGGTTTTATTTAGGAAGGAATTAGTGTAGAATGAAAAATAAATATAATGTGGACTGTACCTTTAAGGCTGGCGTGCCTTTGTTGTTAGGATGTTATGGCGATTTGTGACCATAGCCGTGGCGGTGTGCAGCGCGAAATGGATATCTCTTGTGCTGTCCCAGTAGTGAGACCGGCGTCTGTATGGCGTGCTTCCTGGCCAGTCCTGGCCTATCTATGGATGCACACTGTTTGTCATCTGGCTTTATATATCAAGTTTATGCGCCTCTAGCTGCGCACCGCCACTATGGCGCACTTTTCACTGCGCTCCAACACTTGGAACGCAGTCTCCTTCATTCCGGCCGGAAATGAGGTGACGTGCGCAGTCTAATTACACAAGTACGCGTACCGCCGCCATCTTTGTGGAGACCGGCGGCAGTCGCAGCTTCTCTATCATTGATGAATGTCTTTCCTTAATATTTTAATTGAAAAAATAGCAAGTTTACTCTTTTCGCATTGATCATTATTACATAGTGTAATCGGCGCTGCGGTCACTCTTTTCGCATTGATCATCCTAATAGCTATTTGGTCAAGTATTCCTATATAATGATGCTGTTTGCGTAAGGGGGGGCCCCCATCTCTCCCCTGGATCACATTATTGACTAATATGCATTATCCATCCTTGTGTATTTACATTGAATAGACAATAATGATTATTTATTTACATACCTTATATACAAAATTGAGTCCCAAAACTTGATACTAACCATGATTTCTACTTGAATCTAGATTTAAGAGTTCTTATAAGCACCGTGACATGAACAATTTTTTTTAAAATAACATTATTAAAACATATATGGTGCATAGTATTTTTTTATCCTAACCTGTAGAAAGCACCTTGCATTTGTTCTTATCCTGGTGTTTCCTTCAGAATAGTATTTCTATTTTTTGGGATTCAAGGAATCAGGTTTAGGGTTATGGCTAGGGGGAAAAACTCATAGTTTCATTAAAACCGGGGAATCTATGAGCCTGTAAGCGAAAAATCCAACGTGTCTCCAGCCTCAATGTGACTCTTTCCAAGTTGCCTCCCCGAGCTGATGGATGTATTCTGTCTAACCCTTGGATTCTTAAGGTACCTGGATCGCAATCGTGATGTTTAGAGAAATGGCGTCCTATGGGTGTTTTAATATTCCCTACTTTGATACTGAAGTGATGCTCGTAAATCCGCTTCATTAGCGGACGGTTGGTCTTACCAACGTAAAACCTACCACACCCACATGTTAAAAGATATATGATGCGGCTCGTCGCACAGTTAATAAAATGTTGAGTCTTATTTCTTCCCTTGTGGTCTATCTCAACTGTCTGGCCTGTTTGTACATATTTGCACATGCTGCAGCCTCCACAGCAAAAAGGTTCCCCATACTTTACAGCATTTATCCTTCTGATGTTCTATGAAGTGGCTATGCACTAATCTATCACGCAGTTTGCTTGTTCGCCTATATATTATTTTGGGTTGTGGAGGAAGAAAGGTTCTTAGGAAAGGGTCATTCAACAAAATTGGCCAATTAGACTTTAAGATGTTTCGTACAGATGTATGTGCATTGGTATAGGTAAGTACCAATGCTGGTCCCGTTTCTTTTTTGTCAATTTTAGGTTTATATAATAATTTTTGCCTATTAAGATGTTTTGCCTTCCTATAAGCAGCTTTGAGAATAGGCCTACTATACCCTCTTTCATGTAGTCGTGACCATATTTTTGTGGCCTCTGCCTTAAATGCTTCTTGAGTGGTGCAGTTTCACCGTGCTCGTCTAAATTCCCCATAAGGGATACTACGAAGGAGATGGGTAGGATGGGAGCTCGTGGCTCTCAACATTGCATTGGCTGATGTTTCCTTGCGATACAATGTGGTAAAGATTTGGCCTTTCAGATTTTTATGAATTTCAAGATCCAGAAATGTTATTCTATTTTGATCAAATTAACAGGTGAACCCCCCCCCCCCCCCTCCTTTGAGGAAGATGGAGATATAGAGAGATATAGAGAGACCAAGAAGGGATTATTTAGGAAACGGCGCAATGCGCGCCGAAATAGGAGTAGGAACGAGGCACGAAGAAGGAGTACCAAAAAATCCCCCCTCTCCCCTCCCAACCATCAAGAAAACCGAAATTATTCCCACATCAGTAGAGGAAAGTAATTCATTAGCGGGGCCTCAACCAACACCAGGGGAAAATAAAAAGGACATCATAAATCTCTCAGAATATACCCTTACAGCAGATCAAGAAGAATTGTTGCGTCTAGGACTAAATTTTTGTCCATCTAAAAAATTTGACATACATTTGTTTGCCAGAAAGATCACGTGTAGGTATCAATTCATGGCCAAAGACGATTAGATGAAAGTAGTAAACCAAAAATACCTAAATAAAGATTTGGCACTAGAAGTACTAGGTCAATGTACAATTAACACAGCAATTGCTAAATTAAAGAAACCTAGCACATATTATCCGCCGTTAGGCATTAATCATAACATAGCCACTTTTGTAAATCTAACAGCCGATTTAGAAAAACTTTCAGGCAAAATGAAACAATAATCCAATCTTAGGGATAAACTCCAGGCTGCAATTAAAACCTTGGAGTCTAGAAATAACCTCGTGATAAAACCAGCCGACAAAGTCGGAAATATAGTTGTTATGTCTAAAGATCAATATATAACAATGTGCTTACAGATTCTTAACAATACTGAGTGGTACAAACAGGCCCCTGCGTCCCGACTGACCAGGCACTCCCGGGAATACCACGATCTGATCAAACAGTCTCATGACCAGGGGACTATAGACGTACATGCTGTTGGGTTCCTGGAGTCCCCTAACCTGACGATTCCAACATTTTACACCCTTCCTAAGGTACACAAATCAATGGCGTCACCACCCGGTCGACCCATTGTGCTGGGTGTGGGGGAGAACACCAGTAAATACGTCGATCTTCCATCGACGATCTTGACATACTTCCATCATATGTCAAGGATACCGGGCATATCCTGCATATCCTTGATGGATTGTGGGTGGATCCGGGAGGCGACCCTGGTCACTCTGGACGTGGAGGCCCTGTACTCCAGTATCCCTCATACAAAGGGACTAAAGGCAGTGGAAATGTTTCTGAATGAGCTTGATTTGTCTGAGCATAACCACAATCTGTTCCTCCTTCGGCTCCTCAACTTCGTCCTCACCCACAACATGTCCCTCTTCAATGGACAGCTCTAACACCAGGTGCAGGGGACAGCAATGGGAACAACTTGTGCCCCATCATTTGACAATCTGTACCTGGGGTGGTGGGAGAGGAGCTTGTGGGCTGAGGACGAGGTGGCCAAGTACCTGTGCCAAGTTTCGGCGTGGGACAGGTACATTGATGACATCTTGGTCATATGGGAGGGGCCGAGGGAGGAACTATGTGTCTTTGTTCAGACTCTCAATAGAAATTAGATGAACCTTAAGTTCACCTGTCAATTTGATCAAAATAGAATTTCATTTCTGGATCGAAATTCATAAAAATCTGGAAGGCCAAATCTTTACCACATTGTATCGCAAGGAAACATCAGCCAATACAATGTTGAGAGCCACAAGCTCCCATCCTACCCATCCCCTTCATAGTATCCCTTACAGGAAATATGGTCATGACTACATAAAAAAGGGTATAGTAGGCCTATTCTCAAAGCTCAAAGGATTGTGCACACAATTTGACAACAAATAGGAGCATTTTTGAATTATAAGGAAACAGAGGAGCCCAGTGCCCCCTGCGGTGAGAGTCACGGTTTTAACTTGGAAATATCATGCTTGTTTTTTATTTCCCTTGTGAGTGCATATATTTACCCTTTTAAGCTATTAAATTGAGTATCAGCAGTATTGCACTATTTTGTGTTTCTTTGCTCTTTCAACATGTTCACTATGATGTGGGATTAAATCATTATCCCTATTGAGCATATACCTACATAACCCTTAAGAAGACCTGAGTTTGGAGATTGATCGTTTTGGGATTGGATTGGCGCTGTATCTGTGGAGGATTGACAGCTTGTGGGAGATTTTTGTGGTTTCTCTCTGAATGCCAGTTTCATTGAACATCTGGTAAGAGTATAAGCCTACTGGTGGTGGTCACACTTGCGCTTACTGGATGCATGCACTGTGGGACGTCGCAATTGGATATCTTAAAGCTACATGAAAAGACATTTTAGCTAGCTCTGTGTTTTTACTATTGTCTACTATATCTTGTGGAGTTGGGACTTCCGCACACGTTGAGCTATATTATTATTGTGTTACTGTTCTAAATTGCATAGTGGATAATTTTTAAGCGCGGTATTATATAGATCAGTTTGCTTGTTCTATTTTTCTCTATTCTCAAAGCTGCTTATAGGAAGGCAAAAAATTTTAATAGGAAAAAATTATTATTTAAACCTAAAATTGACAAAAAAGAAACGGGACCAGCATTGGTACTTACCTATACGAATGCACATATCTGTACGAAACATCTTAAAGTCTAATTGGCCCATTTTGTTGAATGACCCTTTCCTAAGAACCTTCCATCCTCCGCAACCCAAAATAATATATAGGCGAACAAGCAATCTGCATGATAGATTAGTGCATAGACACTTTATAGAACATCAGAAGGATAAATGCTGTAAAGTATGGGGCACCTTTCGCTGTGGAGGCTGCAGCATGTGCAAATATGTACAAACAGGCCCGACAGTTGAGATAGACCACAAGGGAAGATATAAGACTCAACATTTTATTAAATGTGCGACAAGCCACATCATATATCTTTTAACATGTGGGTGTGGTAGGATTTACGTCCCGCTAAAGAAGCGGAGTTACGAGCATCACTACAGTAGGGAATATAAAAACACCCATATGACGCCATTTTTCTAAACATCACGATTGTGATCCAGGTACCTTAAGAATCCAAGGGTTAGACAGAATACATCCATCAGCTCGGGGAGGCAACTTGGAAAGAGTCACGTTGAGGCTGGAGACACGTTGGATTTTTCGCTTACAGACTCATAGATTCTTCGGTTTAGATGAAACTACGAGTTTAGCCCCCTACCCATAACCCTAAACCTGATTCCTTGAATCCCAAAAAATAGAAATACTAGTCTGAAGGTAACACCAGGATAAGAACAAATGCAAGGTGCTTTCTGCAGGTTAGGATAAAAAAACACCATGCACCATATATGTTTTAATAATGTTATTTTAAAAAAATGTTCATGTCATTGTGCTTATAAGAACTCTTAAATCTAGATTCAAGTAGAAATCATGGTTAGTATAAAGTTTTGGGACTCAATTTTGTATATAAGGTATGTAAATAAATAATCATTATTGTCTATTCAATGTAAATACACAAGGATGGATAACACATATTAGTCAATAATGTGACCCTTAAGCAAACAGCATCATTATATATAAGAATACTTGAACAAATAGCTATTAGGATGATCAATGCGAAAAGAGTGACCGCAGCGCCGATTACACTATGTAATAATGATCAAAGCGAAAAGAGTAAACATGCTGATTTTTCAATTAAAATATTAAGGAAAGACATTGACCAATGATAGTGAAGCTGCAACCGCCTCTGGTCTCCACAAAGATGGCGGCGGTACGCGGACTTGTGTAATTAGACGGCGCACATTACGTCATTTCCGGCCGGAATGACGGAGACTGCGTTCCAAGTGTTGGAGCGCAGTGAAAAGTGCGCAATAGTGGCGGTGCGCAGCTAGAGGCGCATAAACTTGATATATAAAGCCAGATGACAAACAGTGTGCATCCATAGATAGGCCAGGACTGGCCAGGAAGCATGCCATACAGACCTCGGTCTCACTACTGGGACAGCACAAGAGATATCCATTTCGTGCTGCACACCGCCACGGCTGTGGTCACAAATCGCCATAACATCCTAACAACAAAGGCACGCCAGCCTTAAAGGTACAGTCCACATTATATTTATTTTTCATTCTACACTAATTCCTTCCTAAATAAAACCCTTTTTCTTTATAATAAGGATTAAACTATATGCATCACTCTGCAGATCCATGTATATAAAGAAGTATTGATCTTACTCAGCGCATCAACCTATGAAGGAACATTGATAAAAGAACACATATATTGCAAATACAGCTATAAGGTAATATCCTTGAAAGAACCAAGAACAGGGAGTCCCACTACTCCCTAATCCACCCAAGCAAACTCGTGGCACCACCAACTATCTTAATGTACCAATGTTTATTACAAGTAATAGTACATAACATACAAACATATTAAAACATGCTGATTAAAAAACATATACACTTCATTTGTCCTCTCTAAGGAACAAGGGAAGGGGCAGGGGGTAACTACACCGGTTTAAATGATACAATTAATGATGAGGACCTTAGAGATCGCTATAAAATATTTGCATGGGTGTAGGTCCGCCTTAATCCGGACTGTGCCTCACCTATAATGCTCATATGCCTATGTATGTGAGCATGTGCAAACGTGCAATAACAAAATGAATCCTACCTATACAATCCTCTAACTATAAATAAAGTGCTAAGTGCCTATATGTAAACATATCTCATGTGCAATTCCTATAATTGAAACCATTACTTAAATCAAGATCAAGAGGACAAAGCCGGGTCAAGACACAGACAGACCCGTCTAACCATATGCAATACCAACAACAATAAAGCCTCACGTGTCCAATAGGTAATATCCTTGAAACATATCAGCAGAAGCAATAATAATTGGTTCTTTTAATATCAATTAGAGTTGATGTCCTTTAAAATATTTCTCTCTTAAAGGGCTAGTACCAAAAATATAAAAATACAGACTTAGAGACAAAGGAATACAAATTCTTACATAATAACTATAGGGGGATTCCTTCCACCTCTCCCTTGGCTATCTCAAGTTATTTGTATCACCACTTACCAGGTGGGCAAAAAATATTTTGGACTTTTTCTAATGTATCATGTACGCTGATGGATTCTTAAATGTATTTTATGTCTATACTAGGGCACTGATGAAGCCGCAACAGGCGAAACATGTTTGCCCTTTCTTGAACGTTGCACCAGTAAGAGTCAATAGAGACAAAGACAATATGAGAATATTATTGTAATGCACAAAATAAGAAGCGTTGTATGTTCAAATGTTTTTAATAACTGGTACTTATTGTTCATATATGTCACATATGTGTTATGACCAATAGCTTAAAAAATATAATAATCCCATATGGATTTTTATTGTATATTCTCCAATAATAAAGAACAAAGTGACTTTTAAACAGCAATAAGAGGTGTGGTGGGTTTACTGGGTCAATATATGCAACCGGGAGGGGCCTAATCCCAGAACTTTTCTTTTCCGTATCAGTAGGACCAGTTTTTCCATACTCCCTCTGAACACCAATAAGACAATAAGGGGAGGGTCTCTCAAAAACAGGGCGGATAACCAAAAGGGGGTAATCCGTCAAATAATTCTATCCTCATATGTTCCTATGTGTTATAAAACATATGTTAATGTTTCAGCTCCCCAACAAGCAAATTAATATGTCAATGCTCAATTTGCTACTGCACATGGTATACTGACTATTCAGAAAACTACCCCTTTATCAATTTCTGTTGCTGATGGCTCACCTATGAATTCTGGTCCAGTGCACTTAGAAACTTGACTATAAGGATGAATGGTAACCACTGGGAAGGGCAATGTGTTGACATCCTGCCCTCCACTCTTTTCCCATTTTGGGAATAACCTGGCTCAGGAATTATTTATTAATTGGACTTCAGGGCAAATCTCCTTTTCATGAACCTTCTACAGACGATCCTGTTCTTCACTTTACCTTCTCAGAACTCTGTATTTACTTTGACTCCAGAACCCTAAATTACTATTATGAAGCATATCAAAAATTCCAGGATGTCTTCAATAAAAAAGGAGCAGATGCCCTGACCCCCCCACAGGAAGTATGATTGTCCTATTGACCATCTACCTGGTGCAGCAATTCCCTTTGGTTGCCTCTTTTCCCTTTCGAATCCTAAATTAGAGGTCCTAAAATTCTACATAGACGAGAATTTGAAAACAGGGTTTATCCAACACTCCTCCTCACCTGCAGGTGCAGGGATCCCTTGTATAGATTACTGGGAACTGAACAAAATAACAATTAAGAGTCACTACTCTTTCCCGAACTATGCCAACATCTTCACACAGCAAAATGTCTAAACTGGATTTACGAGAAGCATATAATTTGGTAAGGATATGCGAAGGAGATATGTGAAAAACAGCGCTGGCGATGGGATGAGTGCTGGTTCTGAGTTCCCTACAGTGCCAGATAAGACCAGACACTCACCCTGTACTGTGTGGCCTTATCCTATAAATTTCAACAGACTGCGATGGTTACAATTATTTTGGCCACTTTTGTTTATTTATTTATTGACTGGTGAATGTGCCGTGGGATCCCTGGGCTGTTTGGAATTATTTCTGGAAGTAACTTTTGTGTTGCGCTGCAAACTTGTAATTTAAACTGTGCAAATTATGTGTCCTGTCTTTTATGTATCGCCAATGCCATTCCTGGTGTTTTTAATTTATTTTTTCCCTAGCCCCCCAAAAAATAAAAACAGGGATCACTACAGGCAAAGGGCACCTGGAATCCCCTTCTGACAGCACCCACTCTCGCGATGTGTGGTTTTTTTATGAATGTGCCTCGTTCCCCTCCGCTGACAAGTGCGGGCGCAGATAGCGGCTTGTGCAAGCTGCTCATCTGGCACCCACTGAAAAAATACATGAATAAGGCCCCCTGAATACCCCTGGTCATGCCTTTTGGACTTTGTAACGCCCATGCCACTTTCCAACACTTTATATACAATGTTTTACGTGACTATCTTGACAACTTTGTGGCTGTTCTACCTGCACTACATCCTCATTTTTTCTATTTCTCTGCAACAACATCGGGACCATGTCTGTCAGGATCTACAATGTTTACAAGAAAACCAATTATACGCTAAACTTGTAAAATGGAAGTTTGAGAAAGATACAGTGCAATTCTTGGGGGTTCAGCCTTATCTTGGATTACATCCTCTCTTCCACGGGGGGTATCAATGGACTTAAACAAGGTTTCAGCCAGTACCAGTACCCAAATTGAGCAAAGAGGTCCAGCGATTTGTCGGCTTTGCAAATTTTTATCGCAAGTTTATCTGGGGATTTTCGAAGGTTATCTGCCCCAACACCAACCAAAAAGGACACCAGATTCTCTTGATCAAAACAGGTTCAACAGACGTTTGAAAATCTTAAAGGCCTGTTTACCTCAGCCCCCATTTTGAAGCACCCAGACACGTTTTGCCTATTTCAGAGATCGATGCATCAGAAACTGCTGCCGGGGCAGTTTAATCGCAGAGGTCGGGGGAAAAGGACTCCTTACATCCAGTTGCTTTTTTTTCACGAAAGCTTTCCTCCATTCAAAGGAACTACAATGTAGGTGACTGTGAACTGTTAGCTATTAAGTCAGCCCTGGAGGAATGGCGTACCTCCTAGAATGAGGCTGCCACCCAATTTTGATTTTTACGGACCATAAAAATCTTGAATAGTTGTGATCCGCCAAACGTTTGAAACCCAGACAGGCGCGATGGGCCCTGTTTTTCGCCAGATTCACCTTCCACATAACCTTCAGACCATGATCTAACAATGGGAAGGCAGACCCTCTCTCTCATTTTCCATCCGATGAAACAAAGATGGAATTCAAGAAGGAACCTAGCACAATCTTACAAGAGGGTCACTTTTTGACCATCCAACCTGAAATTTTTTTTAGTATCAAGGAATTTACTTACCAAATGCCCTCTCCCCTGGATGCTCCCTGTGTCTTGTGCAACATGGCAAAATTTTTGTCCCTGAAGCTCTCCGAGCTAAAATGTTTTCCTTAGACCATGACAATCCCCTTGCAGGGCATTTCAGAGTACGAAGAACCAGGCATCTTACCTGTCATATTTTGGCGATTATATAAAAAATTGTGACGTCTGTGCCTGTTGTTAGACAAGTCATTCACGGCCCACGGGACTGCTACAACCTTTACCTGTACCCAGTCGGCCTTGGTCTAACATAGCAATGGACTGTATTGTCTCCATATGTCTGAAAATTTCAATATAGTGTTGGTTGTGGTCGATAGATTTGCAAAGATGGCATATTTTACTGCACTAACGGGATTGTCCATGTCAGCAGTATTGGCCTTATTCTTTATCAAGAAAATAGTCCATCTCCGTGTTACAAATATCCTTGTCACAATCTTCTGCTTATCATCCTCAAACTAACGGCCAAACTGAACAAAACAAAGAACAAATTAAACACTGGAAAAATATATCAGATGTTATGCCACTTATCTCCATATCATAGTTTGCTTATAACAATTCCCTGCATGAGTCAACCAGTTCCATTACCTTCTTTGCAAACTATGGGTTTAATCCCAATGTACTACCTAACTCGCCACTAGATACAAATACGCCCGGAGCTCAAGACTTTGCCTCTTTACTTACTGAACAGCATCAACAGCTAGAACAAAATTTAGTTACATCTCAAGAATGTTACAAAAGGAGCACATATGCCTCAAGGAAAGAGGAACCTCAAAAAAACTGGGACAACCCTAAAAAAAAAACAGAAACATTTGTTGGACCCCCTACTTGTGAAATGGAAGATCAATAACGTGGCTTACGAACTTCAATTACCATGTTCCTGTAAAATTCACCCAGTCTTTCATGTATCCTGATTGAAGCCTGCAATTCTATCCAGAAGAGGAATTGAAAACCTCTGAGCCTGTATTAATCGAAAGGTGGGCCTGAATCTGAGGTTAAAGCAATTTTGAACTCTAGGAAATGAGGAAGGGGCATCCAATACCTCATTTAATGGTCGAGATTTGGAGAGGAAGATAATTCATGGGAGTCATCTACCAATGTCCATGCTCCCAGAGAGACCTGCACCAGAGGTCCTCCCTATTCTTACCCCTCTCGGGTTCCCACAAACGTGCAATGGTTGGCTTGGGATCGCGGCCATGGTCCAGGGCATGCCTGGGTTGCTCTCCCTAGCAACCGGACCTACCATTGTGTGCGCGCTAGTGTATGCATGCGTGGCTGGTGCTGGAACACGCATGCATGGGTGTATCTGGTTGTACATGCGCAATGTGCCTCATGTGCTTTGAGCATGGGAGTGCGCATCAAAATAACTCATTTAAAGATGCCTCAGGCCTGGAGAAGAGCCTTCCTAATTCCTGTTGTGTTGGAGAGCACAACCAGACATAAAGAAGATAAAACAATGATCCAACTTAGGACAGGTGTGGATTGCCAGTTCAGGACCCCATTCATGCCAGTCCTCACAGCCTGCATGTCCCCCAGACTAACTTAGGCCAACAGTCAAAAATAACTTAAACAGAACAAATAGTGCTCATATGCATCCCTCCACAGGGCAATTTACATTACTGCACATAAAATTGAATTTACCTTTTTCTAACTCTGCTGTGGTAAATTTTAGAAACAAAATGCAAGTCATGTATTTGCAGGCTGCCTGCAAACAGGAAGTGCTACTGGGTTTCCTGCTACTGTGCATATGTCCTGTGCATATTAAATCCAGGCAGCAGCACGGCTGAGATGCTGGGAAAGGAAGCTCCAAAAGGCTGTTGGTCTGGTTTAAGGAATTATTTGAGCCCTAAAAAGATATAGTAATTTAGGTAATATTGTCATTTTAACTGAGGTGATTCTACCAAACCATAAAAGAGAGTATTTAGGGCTGCTGAACAAAGATCTAAACATTCCAAAGTAATTGGCTCCATAAAGAGTATCATATGTTGTGATAAATTTAATACCTAGGTAGTCTATGCAATGGGGAGCTTATTTGAAGGTGAATTAGGCAGCCAGGTATTTAACCATTGCTGATAGAATAGATACATTAAGCCCAAAACACCCACTGTGGTTGACCCTAAGACCTGAGAATTCGGCAAATAGGCCAACAGATTTCAGTAAATTTGGCAGGATGGTGATGGTGCTGCAAATAGGTTACCTGTAGAATACATTTCAATACCAGGTTTGAAGGGAGGTATGCAACCCATGTGCACTTTTGCTCCACATCACCATTTACAGTATGACAATGCAGGCCAAACATATATTAAGTCCAGTTACCCTTTTTCAATTTTTCCAACAACCCATCATGGGGTCGATACAAATCCAGGTGAATATTCTCACTTCTTTTTCAGGAGAGAAAACTGTTGTTCACTTTCATTGTCTACCTTGGGACTGATTCAACAACCTGGTGTAAATTTTCACATGCTGTTGAATCAGCCCCAAGGTAGACAATGAAAGTGAAAGGTACTTTTCTCTCCTAAAAAAGGAGTGAGAATTCTCACCTGGCTCTGAATTGACCCCTATATGTGATCCCATCTATATGTTGTTTTGGGACTACTGCTTTCAATAAGTCCACCCAAAATCTCACAATGGGATCAATTCAGAGCCTAGTGCGAAAACTCACTTCTTTTTTAGGAGAGAAAATTGGCATTCAATTTTGTTGTCTTTCTTGGGACTGATTAAGAGCCAGGTGAAAATTTACACCTGATAGACAATAGAGTCAATTCACAGCCTTTTTTGAATACACTTACAGAAGAAAAAGTGCGTGTATGCGTATTGGTGTGTTTTTTGAACATCTGTGTTTGCGTAAATGCATTTTAGCCTTTTTTGCGATGGTGTCTACAAGTAATCCCTTTAAGGTGGGTGGCTGTGCTATCACGCACCCCCACACATCGCCCCGCTCAGGAAGGAGGTGAGCCTGCGCACAGACGGCAGCAGGGCTCCAGAACATAGGCGAGAGGAAGGAGGAAGCACAGCACTCATTCATAGCCTTCAATAATAGATCTCTCTCCTTTCACATGCCCTAAGTTGTGTTGAGCTAGGGAGGAAGTGAGCAAGCAGGCGGGGTTATCTCCCCCTGGGGAAATGCAGAGCTGGCCTATGGAGGTGGTGGCTGCAGCTGTTCACCACGCTCCAGCTGTTGGTCTTGCTAAAGCTGTGGATCCAGCGGCTGCTGCAGAAGAATTGGGGGAGGCAGATGCTGCTGAAGAGGGAGTGGGGGAGGCAGATGCTGCTGCAGATGGAGTGGGGGAGGCAGATACTGCTCCTGCAGATAGATTTGTAGATCCAGCTGTTGCTGCTGCAGAGAGTGGGAGAGGCAGCTGCTACTGCAAAGGGAGTGGGGTAGGCAGATGCTGCTCCTGCAGATGTATTTGTAGATACAGCTGCCACTGCAGAGGGAGTGGGGTAGGCAGATGCTACTGCAGATAGATTTGTAGATCCAGCTGCTGCTGCAGAGAGAGTGGGAGAGGCAGCTGCCACTGCAGAGGGAGTGGGAGAGGCAGCTGCCACTGCAGAGAGAGTGGGAGAGGCAGATGCTACTGCAGAGAGAGTGGGAGAGGCAGATGCTACTGCAGAGAGAATGGGAGAGGCAGCTGCCACTGCAGAGAGAGTGGGAGAGGCAGATGCTACTGCAGAGAGAGTGGGAGAGGCAGATGCTACTGCAGAGGGAGTGCGGTAGGCAGATGCTACTGCAGAGGGAGTGCGGTAGGCAGATGCTACTGCTGAGGGAGTGGGGTAGGCAGATGCTGCTCCTGCAGATAGATTTGTAGATCCAGCTGCTGCTGCAGAGGGAGTGGGGTAGGCAGATGCTACTGCAGAGGGAGTGCGGTAGGCAGATGCTGCTCCTGCAGATAGATTAGTTGATCCAGCTGCTGCTGCTGAGGGAGTGGGGTAGGCAGATGCTGCTCCTGCAGATAGATTAGTTGATCCAGCTGCTGCTGCTGAGGGAGTAGGGAGGCAGCTGCTGCTCCAGTGGCAGCTGTGGATGTAGCTGCTGCTGCAGTGGCAGCTGTTGAGACAGATGTTGTGTTTGAGGGTGCTGGGGAGACAACTGCTGCTGCCAGAATCTTCCAATGGGTAGTACAGGTAAGCACTTAGGAGAAGAAATAACACTGGATGGGACATCAGAAAATGTACAGGTAGGCACTTTGGAGAAGAAAGAACACTGCATGTGATATCGGAAAGTAGTACAGGTAAGCACTTAGGAGAAAAAAAAATACTGCATGGGACATAAGAAAATGGTACAGGTAAGCACTTAGGTGAAAAAAAAGAGACTGCATGGGACATCAGAAAATGGTACAGGTAAGCACTTAGGAGAAGAAAGAACACTGCATGGGACATCGGAAAGTAGTACAGGTAAGCACGTAGGATAAAAAAAATACTTCATGGGACATAACAAAGTGGTACAGGTAAGCACTTAGGATAAAAAAGACACTGCATGGGACATCAGAAAGGGGTACAGGTAAGCACTTAAGAGAAAAAAAGACACTGCATGGGACATCAGAAAGGGGTACAGGTAAGCACTTAGAAGAAGAAAAAAAGACACTGCATGGGACATCAGAAAGTGGTACAGGTAAGCACTTATAAGAAAAAAAAAGACACTGCATGGGACATCAGAAAGTGGTACAGGTAAGCACTTAAGAGAAAAAAAGACACTGCATGGGACATCAGAAAGGGGTACAGGTAAGCACTTAGAAGAAAAAAAAAGACCCTGCATGGGACATCAGAAAGTGATGCAGGTTAGCACATGAAAGCAGATGAAAACATGGATGGGACATCACTAACAAACACCAAGCAAGGAGAAGGAGCAATGCTGGAGAGAAGGATGGGTAAATACTAGAATGCCAGGGCCAGGGTAGCACACTGGAAAACACAAAAAATGAGAGGCTCGCATATGCATACAAGCGTATGCATACACACCGTGGATATGCATACAGAAAACATAATGATCCTGCGAAAATGAAGGAGAAAACAACTCTTTTCCGAAGTAAACTAGTAGAACCTCACTGGTCAGTTAAACATTTCGCAGCAAGGTAGATTGAAAAACGCCCAAGAAATGCTGGAGGGCAGGACGTTCGCACCACGTAAACAAAACTGTTGTCCTATGCGTGAGCCATAAATGCTGCACACGAAATGCTCTTGCAGGCTTACGCAACAACGAAGAAGTAACAAAGCGCCCCTGATTCATGCAAGCGCACTTACAAGCCCTGATAATTACACACTAAAATGAATTCTAAAGTGGAAGGCTGTGAATCGCCCTTATTGAAAGTAAAGGGCAGTTTCCTCTCCTAAAAAAAAGAGCGTTTTCCTACCAGGCTCTGAATCAACACCAACTTTATTCTTGGGCTTTTCAATCAACTGGTGGCCCTTTCAGTGCACCTGAGAGGATATTAGGTTTACATAAATGCAGCTCAGCCACCTGGCTGGCAACAGTGGCCATCACACTACTATCAGAAACAATTGCCTCATCAGCGTCAACTAGATGCAATAGCTTTGCTTGACATCCAACTCTTTTTCTGTGAGGTTTCATGGAAGCGGTGCACTTTTTCTCCAAATCAGCAACTTGGTTTTGGAAGCATTCCAGAGCAAAGTAAGTTTTTCCACATTAGCCTTAAAGTGGATCAAAACTTCCAGCCACTTGATTCTCTCCCCCCATCCAGAATCAGGATGTCCCGCTGTGTGAAACCCCTCAGGTCACCCGGTATACTTAGTTTCTCCCTTGGTCCAACGACACATGCACTAGCAGCGCTGCATCCTCGCTATCACTTTAGCAGGGCATGTGCCCATGCCAAGCATTTGACTGGCACGGCTACGCTCTCTGTTAGAGGATAGCGGCCGGCGGTATGCTCAGTGGAGCTTGGCTCCTTAGAAGAACCTAGACGAGCTTGCATCAGTGTAGTCAAGCACGCTGATGGACGGGAGGCCTTGCATGTGCCGTAGGACCGGAAAAAGGTGGGTTAGTTCGAAGACCTGGGGGGTTTCACACAGCAGGGAATCAAACCCTGGGATTTTGGTCCATGCCTACGAGGCACCCTGATTTGGGATGCTCCAGCTGTGTAAAACCCCCATGTCTTTCAGTTTAACTCAACTTTCCCCGATCCTACGGTGCATGCGCGTTCTCTTGTGCAATCAGAGCATTCGTCAGCGCTAGCAAATTTCGGCTAGGAACCAATTCTAGACGAAAACGTAGAAGAGGGTTCAGATGGCCACATCCCCGCTATCCTCTAATAGGGTGGGTGCACGCACCGGCCATTTACAAATGCCAAGCACGGGAGCATGCTCAACTAAAGGTGTTGCTTATGGCGCCATGGCTCACGTATGCGCCGTTGAATCGGGCAGAAGGAAGTTTATTACTGGGACTCGAGGAGTTTCATACAGCATTCCATGGCCACTGACCATAGGTTTTGAGCCACTTTACGTGTTTCTTTTAACATGTTCCATTTAACAATTTAAAAATAAAAGCATCCAGAAGCAGCCATCCCAATTTAGCTACTGCAACTCCGGCTGACCTATCAAGAGGATAATAGCCTCGATTCAGAGACACATTTGTCTGCACTTCCGTAGCTGTCTGTGAAAGTTTTGGTGGGTGTTTGTCATTTTTTTGCTTTTTTTCGTTCATTTTTCATTCGTACGAACGTTCGGGAAAATGTGTATATGCGCTTTCGATGAACGGAAGCAAATCGGATCATTTCCATTAGTTCGGATCATTTTCCAAACAAAATCTGATATTTTTCGTTCGTTCAGATAACTTACGTTGTTGGGATGGGCTTATATCTGATTCAGAGAGCTGATTTCCGACGGACCACCACCCTATAAATCCGTTTCATTTCCGATCCACTTACGGGACCTTTGAGGGCTCGGATTGCTATTGTTGAACATGTTTTGCGGCTATGTGGAGGAGTCTGCGCGCCTTTAGCTCCAAGGCATTGCATGTATCAGCATGGCCGAGGCCATAAATTGTATAGCAATGCATACCTGAATCAATACATTTCATGTATGCCTTATAGATGCATTTTAATGCTGACCTTAATTAGTCCTTAGCATGTAAACATTTATTCTCCCACACATCCATATAATTGCTATATTTTTTTAAGACTTATGTCCTTTGTGAATTATATTTGGATAGTTGAACTTGAATCTTAATTTGTTGTAGGAGTTATTGTTTTAGTCGGTTACCTTTGCTTTGTGTAATTATTTTATATTTGGTTGCAGGAACCGCAAGATGTGCCACTCGCACAACATACAAGCAGTGTTTGGTCCAGCTATGCGATTCCTCAGTGTTCTTGCAGGGCATCCAGGGTCGTCCCATGATGCTTATATATTGCAGAGCTCCGGCTTATTTCGTCAGTTTGAGTCTGGAGAATTGTCTAGTGGATGGCTCCAGGGTAAGTTTGCTCACATTCCATCAATCCATTTTCACTGTATGGCAATGAATATAGTTGATGACTCATGTCTTAACCTATGGCTGTTTTTAGCCCTTGATGACATGTTAAACAATATTGTAGCTTAGAATGTGTATTTTATGTTAGTATTTTTAAATTCGGGCACTATGCAAAACCCGGGCCGTGGTGGCGAGGGCCCTCTGGCTTTTGAAGTCCAGATTTAGGTGTTTGGACCATACGGGGGGGGGAAGCAGTATGACCCCAACAAGGTTATACCAATATTTTAATTTAAGTTTTTTAACAGGCACCACACGTGCCAGAGTGGCACAATTGAGTGTCAGGGTCCTTCAGTTGGTGGGCGAGATGCAGGAGCTGCGCAACTCGTTGGGGACCACAGATGAAGAATAATGTTCTGTGGCCTGCCATTGCTATGTATTTTGTTTTTTATAGTTGTTAAAATTTGAAATTTGAAATTTTCAAAATTGTTAAAAATTTTATATTTTATGATGGAATAAAAAAAATGTTAGTGTCATTTCATTTACAAAATACATTAACACAAAACTAATGGGCCCAGAAATATTTAAAGATGAATATTCACATGACCGCGACCGCAAAGTGGTTTGGGTGAGCTTTAAGGGTCCAAAAGGGAAGATGGAGGATAATGCTAAGTGATTTAGCTAAACATTGTAGTAGAAGTGAGGGTGGCAAAGTTTGTAGTGCGCAGGCGCAAGATCGTAAGGATTTCCGCCTGAACGATTATTTATGGAAAAAGGGAAACAGAAACTAACGGGAAACGTAAAGGATTCGTGGGAGGATACGATGGGAAAAGGGCAAAAATGAAAGCCTACGTTGTAACATGTGAAAATGAAGTCACGCTGGAAAATGACATCCTCGTATTCGTAATCTGCCGTGCGAACGGACGGAAACTTTACAGAAGGTTAGCAATGCATGCATAGAATCGCTCGCACACTCATACGGGAGCGGGAAAATTTACAAAATAAAACAGATCGGCACTAAAACGGAAGTATTTTTTTGTCTCTCTGAATCGAGCCTAATGCTTTAAACGGGGAGCCTTAATCAAGAAGCATCAGCAGAACTCAGCATCAGATGCAAGATGCTAACACCAATGCAGTGGCCACCTAGCTTCTTATTTAACTACAGTGCCGAAAATTATGCAGCACTGGGCACTCTGGTTGAAGCAGCATCATATGAAACCTGGAGCTGTAGATCAAGATCCCATAGAGCACAATGGGCAGAACTGGATTGAAGTATTTAATGTTTTCAATTATATTAACTCTTTAACTGCCAGCCACGTAAAATGTACGTGGCTGCCTCTCTCCTAGCTAGACTACTGTGTGCAGTTCTGGAGACCTTTCCTGCAAAAAGACATTATTCAAATAGAACGTGTCCAAAGGAGGGCAACAAAAATGGTGCAAGGACTTAAAGTGGACCAACACCCAGGAGGGATGCCGATCAGATCCCTCCCCGCGGGGCATCTGAAATCGGGATGTCCCGCGGGGTGAAACCCCCCAGGAAGCCCACAATCCTACCTTATCCCCGTTCCAGCGGTGCATGCGCGTCCGCGTCCGCCGCCGCCGCCTCCCGCGCGTCCCTCTAGCAGGGCGCGCTCCCGCGCTGGCCGTTTGTGAATGGCCGGCGCGGGTGCGCTCCCTGTAAGAGGGACGAGCGAGAGGCGGCGGCGGAAGCACTCTGCTTGTCCGTCACTGCCTCCCGCTTGTCCGTCGGCGGGGATCGTATGCAGCGGTCACGTGGGAGCGGGGTGAGGTGAGTTTTCGGGGCTTTCTGGGGGGTTTCACACAGCGGGGCACCCCCCATCGGGGTGCCCCACCGAAGTGGACCAAAACCCAGGATAGTCAAAATCCTGGGTGTTGGTCCACTTTAAAGTTAAAACTTATCAGGAGAGACTTAAAGAACTAAATTTGTACAGTCTGGAGGAAAGAAGGGAGAGAGGGGACATGATTGAGACCTTTAAATATGTGAATGGATCCAATAAGGTTCAGGAGAGAAGTGTTTTTAAAAAGAAACTTAATGATAGAACAAGGGGGCACAACCTGAAGCTAGTCGGGAGCAATGTTAGAAAATATTATTTTACAGAAAGAGTAGTAGATGCTTGGAACAAACTTCCAGCAGAGGTAGTTGAAAAATCAACAGTCACTGAATTTAAACATGCCTGGGATAAGCACACATCTATCCAAAGATAAAGAGAACATATACACATAAGGGCAGACTAGATGGACCGTATGGTCTCCTTCTGCCATCAACTTTCTATGTTTCTTCTATGTTTCTATGTTTCTCCTACTTAAACGGCAGCCACGTACATTTTATGTGACTGACTTTGTCCCCTGCTAGCACCCCACCCCCCCGGGCAACCCTCCCCCCCAAAAAAAGCCACTCACTTGACTGCTCTATCGATCCTGCTGGATCTCCTGTTCACCTGGGGGGGCTCCAATCTCCCGCCCAGGCTCCACCAGCTTCAGGAGAGGGCCCAGAAAAGCCCCCCACTTCAGCCACCAGCATCTCCTGTGGCTTTTTGCTTCTTTATTCTCTTTTCAGGGAAACCCTTTGCAACCAAAGAATTAATTGAGCGATTACCTCCAGAAAACTGTGCCCACATCAACAAGCATAGTAGGCCTAGAAAGCTTGAGGTGTGTACTTCCAGAGAAAATCTTCTAAAGAGCTGTTTCAGTTTGGGGGAGTCTCCTGGGCAAAAAAGGGTGTCTACCAAAACATACGTGGTACCGTTGTAACTGGGAGAAATGTTTATTGAAAAACTTACATTTTTTATTTAAAAAAGCACTACAATTTGTAAAAAAATAATTTTATACAAGTTTTATACAAGTTTTTGCACATATTTTACCCTAAAAGATGGAGAATATACTTAACAAATGACAAACAAGACATCTAATGTTAAAGCCCAGCTCTGCTGAAAAAAAACAATATGTAATATTCCTGAGAAATCCTGGAAATCTTTTTAAAAGTTACAGTTGAACATGTGTAGCGCAAAATAGTGAAAAATGGTAGGGCAACAAAGGATGACAAAAACTCTAGTTAGGCTGGCAGTTAAAGAGGTAAACTCATTTATTTGTTCAGAACTTGCATTGCGACTTGTCAATAATTGAAACGGAAGCCTAGATGGTCCAAAATGTTTTTTTTGTGTTATTAAAATTGTTGTAAATGGCTTCTTTTGCTTAACAATGTGCAATTTGGACACCAACTACTATCTAAAATGCAGCCTAAACGCATTGTAAAGTTTGTCCCCTTTGTCCCCAGCAGTGATATCTTGTAATTGTGATGAAGAAACGCTGACCAGTGGAAAAATATAGCACCAAAGATTTCAAGGAGGAATCCTAAATACGTTGGGGAGTGCTGGAGAAATGGCAGTACAAGGCAAAGGGTCCAACGGGCGCTGACACAGGCCAACCAAACTTTCAGTGCAACAATCAAAGCTAATTAATTACCTTCCACTTGTAACACTAGGCACAAATATACTTTTGTGTAAAGAGAGCAGTAATGTCAAGGAAATATCAAAAAAGGCATTTTAATTGGTTATTTATACTTTTACTAGACATACAATACACATCTCTCTGGCTGCGCTACAATATATTGTCATCTAAACAAGGCAATACTAAAACATGCAATACTGCAACTGATTAATTTGTTCTTAGATATGTCTGTTGGTGATATTTCTTATCCATTTGACTCCCAATGCAGTTCTGACCTCCCCTCACTGCGAGGTGCTATTGTTTCATCCAAACCAGCTAAGGTAATCTCTTATTAGTCAGTCTGATACAAAGGGTATCAGTTAGGACTTTAGCATTTCAATACATGTATGAAATTAACTAAAACCAAAAAGTTGCCAACCAGTAATTTTTAAACTAAACAACCAACCCCCTATGGCAGGGTATGCCATTACAGTCTTATTTTTAATTGTAACGACTGTTATGTATTTTAAAGATTAAATACATGAATGAACCATTGCACTACAAAGAGAATTCAGTTTTACTGTCAGTATATTTTGCAAGTCACAAAATGAGTTCAGAAAAGAAGAACATGCAAATGAAGAAGCAAATGAAGGGATCGTCTGATGCAAGAGAGATAGAGATGGGTCACTCAGGGAAAAAGGTGGTCATGAATAAATACAATTTAGGGGTTGTGCTTCCAGAAGATAAGCTAAATCTCGGCATCAACCATTTTATTTAGCAGCACACCAAGACAAATCCTCTGCATGGCAGCTAATAAGCCAAAATCTGTTTTTTAAGTGGACCAAAACCTAGGATTTTGATTATCCTGGGTTTTGGTCCTAGCCCCAGGGGAACTCGGATTCCTTAGTCTTAAAAAGATTTCTGCCCCCTGTATACAGATCAACCACCCCATTTAAGGGCTATATTCAGACAAAAAAAGCTACACCCTCCTTTGCTCCCACGCAGACCATCGCTCCTAGTCTGGGGCAGCAACGCTCACCTGAAAGGCTTCATCCAGGTCCCTCACCACCCGGAATCATGTGCAGAGACAGGAAGACAGGAAGAGAAGCCCGACGAGAAAGCGGCTCTTCACATAATGGCGGGCGGTGAGGGACATGAGGCTCGATTCAGAGAGACAAAAAAAAAACGTTTTAGTTCCGATCTGTTTTTTTTTTGGAAATGTTTTCATTCTCGTATGAGTGTACGAGCGATTCTATGCATGCATTGAAAACCTTCTGTAAAGTTTCCGTCCGTTCGTACGGCAGATTACGAATACGAGGATGTCATTTTCCATCCAGACTTTTCCGTTTCATTTTCACATGTTACAACGTAGGCTTTCGTTTTTGCCCTTTTCCCATCATATCCTCCAACGAATCCTTTACGTTTCCCGTTAGTTTCTGTTTCCCTTTTTCAATAAATAATCGTCCAGACGGAAATCCTTATGACCTTGCGCCTGCGCACTACAAACTTAACTCATTAAAGTGCTCGCCTACATATTTGCCACCCTCACTTCTACTACAATGTTTAGCTAAATCACTTAGCACTATCCTCCATCTTCCCATTTGGACCCTTAAAGCTCACCCAAACCACTTAGCACTATCCTCCATCTTCCATTTTAGCCCCCTAAAACTTACCCAAATCACTTCTCAGTCATGTGAATATTCATCTTTAAAAATTCTGGGCCCATTAGTTTTGTGTTAATGTATTTTGTAAATGAAATGACAATGTAACATTTTTTTTTATTCCATCATAAAATATAAAATTGTAAAAAATTATGAAAATTTCAAATATTTACAACTATAAAAAACAAAATACATAGCAATGGCAGGCCACTGAACATTATCCTTCATCTGTGGTCCCCAACAAATTGCGCAGCTCCTGCATCTCGCCCACCAACTGAAGGACCCTGACACTCAGTTGTGCCACTCTGGCACGTGTGGTCCCTGTTAAAAAACGTAAATTAAAATATTGGGATAACCTTGTTGGGGTCATACTGCAGTGCCCCCCCCCCCCCCGTATGGTCCAAACACCTAAATCTGTACTTCAAAAGCCAGAGGGCCCTCGCCACGGGATGGGTTTTGCATAGTGCCCGATTAGAGAACCCCTGGCCCGCATTCTGCAGGCAAAGAACGAGCATCAGGAGCAAGGGCGAGTGGCACATCTTGCAGTTCCTGCAACCAAATATAAAATAATTACACAAAGCAAAGGTAACCAACTAAAACAATAACTCCTACAACAAATTAAGATTCAAGTTCAACAATCCAAATATAATTCACAAAGGACATAAGTCTAAAAAAATATAGCAATTATATGGATGTGTGGAAAAATAAATGTTTACATGCTAAGGACTAATTTAGGTCAGCATTAAAATGCATCTATAAGGCATACATGAAATGTATTGATTCAGGTATGCATTGCTATACAATTTATGGCCTTGGCCATGCTGATACATGCAATGCCTTGGTGCTAAAGGCACGCAGACTCCTCCACATAGCCGCAAAACATGTTCAACAATAGAAATTCGAGCCCTCAAAGGTCCCGTAAGTGGATCGGAAATTAAACGGATTTATAGGGTGGTGAATGTGATCCGTCGGAAATCAGCTCTCTGAATCAGACGGAAACCTATCCCAACAACGGAAGTTATCTGAACGAACGAAAAATTTCCGATTTTGTTTGGAAAATGATCCGAACTAACGGAAATGTTCTGATTTGCTTCCGATCATCAAAGCGCATTCCCGAACGTTCGTACGAATGAAAAATGAACGAAAAAAAGCAAAAAAAATGACAAACACCCACCAAAACTTTCACAGACAGCTAACGAAGTCCGGACGAATGTGTCTCTGAATCGAGCCAATGCATCCAGCCTATCAGATGAATGCTGCTGCGATGGTCTGCTTGGGAAAAATTGTGATTATAGCTTTATTTATACTTGCCTCAAAATGTACTTTAAATATTACAATTTGTCTCCTTTAAAACTATTTATTCCGTAATGTGCTAAATTATCAAAATGTTTTTACAATTTGTCAAATACAGCATGGCATCACTATCTGTACATCTTAAAATATATTCATATAAGGCCAAAAATGATTGTTTTAACACAACGTTTCCTGTGTGGCTGTCTATCCAGGATGTTGTTTCTTATGGCCATTTTGTGGCAAGAAAACAGCCATAGAGCCAGACATCCAGAATAGACAACTATCCAGAAAACATTTCAGATTAAGAGTGTCTGTAACATCAGAAATATAAGACTACACAGCATCTTTGAAGCTAGTTTACTATAATATAATAATTTTTGCCCAGAACAGTGGCCACTAGTGGGAGCACCAGCGGAAATGGTGTAATATAAACAACAAAATGTGGCCACTAGGGAAAGAACATAAAAAACCACATGGTATAATGAAAAAAGGGGGGTATTTATAAATGCACCATTGTCATTTTGGGGGGCTATTTAAGAAGGGATAGCGTCAGGTAGTGCCTCGTAGCGGTAGGCAGCATCTGGTGAACGCCAGGTGCTGTACGCAAAACCACATTTATGAAGCCGAATCTGGTGAGTGACTCTAACAGCGCCATGTAGCATCCAATGTATTATTACAGGCGGCTCAGCAAATAGCGCCGGCGCTTTAGCTTCCAGAGCGCCAGGTATTACCTTTCGCTCAGATTCGCTCTCCCATAAATTTCAATGGCCGTTCATTTGCTTGTGTTTAAACAGAGTTTTGACAAAAAAAATGTTTTTGTTTCTTTTTTTTTATCAAATCATTGTGTGACCTCTCCTGTCTGCAAACAAATACTTTTAGAAACTTTTTTGACTTTTTAGATTTTTATGCAGAATTGTCATTACAGGTCTGGCACTAAAGTGTTATTGTTAAGTGGTAAAACAATGTCATTCCATGTGTTTTCGCTTTGTTACTGGGGGATATGTGTTCAAAAACAGACTTTAATCACACGTCTGACGCTTTATGCTACAGCGACCAGATTTAGAGCGCCGACGCTGGTGTATGGTGTGCAGCTCCGAGAGTCGGTCGCACTGAGCTGCCACTACTTTTCACTCGCTACAGCACTGTACTGGTGTTAGAGCGCCCAACATACATCACATTCATCAATGCGGGCCAGGTTACTACCCACGACTGACGCGCTCTGTTACAGCACCCAATACCCACTTACAGCATCTACTAGCGGCAGCTATACAGACGCTCATCTGCCAATACCTGGCGTTAGTAGTGAATCTGCCTCCACGTCTACAATTGGTTTAGCTGGTTGAGCAATGTCTCTGCTTATTGGAAGGCTCATAGAAACATTGATGGCCTCTCCCAAGCTATGTAAATAAAAGGAGAATGTTAATGTTTTGCCATTTCTCTCCCACTCTTGCACTTGCTGATGGAATTTATTGTGGTGCTCATACTGTAACAACCAATAAAAATAGTAGTAACTTTTATATTTATATGAAAACCAAGTTTGGTTACCCTCCAACTAGCCTATTAATCTTCTGTTTTTTAGATGTTCCAAGAAGGGCACATAAATGTTTTTTACTTTGTTTAAGAATCCCAGAAGGACGGAGAGATGGTTTACGGCACAAGCTGAAACTCTGCAATGGTAATAAATAGAGCGTTGGATGGAGTCTAGTTGCTGCCTTTTTTAAAATGGGCAAGATATTTCCGAAACTGCAAAGTAATGCATCTTGCTAAAATGAGCACATATCTGCTTAGGTGGGGGAAATGCTGGGCATATACATATCCTCTAAAGTGATTTACATCACTAGTCTGAGAAAGCCACCCACTGTCTGCCCTTCTGCTACCTACCAATCTATCTATATTTACATTTAATTGAAAGTCAACTTTAAAAAAAAAAAAAAAACGTATTTATTGTGTGTTGAGTTATGTGAGATATTCTACATTTTTACTTACCCTCAAGGCACCTTGTCATTGTACACCAAATAAAAAGTTTATCTGACCTTAAGGACTTGTTTACATCTGTCCTGCAAAAATAATCCTACAATGGCTCCTCTATAGCCCTTCTCACACCATTTCGGTGCAGCAAGGTAAACAAAAACAAGACTGCAAAAACTCCTGCTTGCTGCATCAAGGACGCAACTGTAAGCATACTGAGTTAGGACACAGACCCATAGATGTCTATTGTGCACAATGCAAAACCATGTAAAACTCAGGATTTGAATAAATGTGCGTCTGTGCATTTTTTTCATAGGAAAAAAAAGACATTGCCCCCCCTCCCTCCAAAACTTCCAGCTGGTACCCCAGGCATAAATGTCCCAATGGCTCTGAAGCCCTTAGCCATGCTAGAACACCTGCTCCTATGCCCTTTAGAGCATGTCCGGTGCTCCTCCAAGTGTAAACACAGGGCCAATGGGCCAAACTGGCATTGGGGGAACAGGTAATGGGGTGGGAGGTATCAGCAAGTCATCTGCCATGGCAGGTAACTTTTCCAGCCCCTAATCTTTAAACTTGTATAGGGGTGGTTTGGACCCCTTACCCATTCACTAAAAATTAAAAAAAAAGAAAACTGTACGAAGTTCTTTAATAAACAAACATTTTCACTGCAGGGAGGAGTACTTTAAACTATGGGGCGTGGGTGCATTGTACAGTTGGGGACGGGAGGAATTCCCATTGGAAACCAGGGCTTGGGGTATAAATGCCCCTCCCCCGAGCAGGGAGAGGGAGCAAGAAACAGATACGATAAAACCAGGCTTGAAGTAGGGGTATCAGTATTTTCGGATTCCCCTCACACTGATTGTGTAAAATATATATTCTTGTGTATTAATTGATTAAGCCTTAAAAAGAACCAACTGTTGGGGATTTTGGGGATGACCCACAACCATGTATAAGCTAGCAGCAAAACTGATAGCGGGGAAAGGTACTTACAGACTTACAGGCGAACCATCAGCAGGGTAGGTGGAAAAACAGTCATTTTAACTGGTCTTTTAACCAGCTGCTATGGGGAAGCACTGGGTGATATTATCAGAAGAAACACAGCTAAGGAAAACAAATTAAGTAAAGATTGCAGTGGCCTATTACAATTGAGGAGTCTCTGGTCAGGGGCAATAACATAAAAGCATCTATAATTCCCTTTGTTCCCCTCATTTCCTCAATGCAGTTCTAGTGTCTCCAAACTTACTACTGAGGGAGAACAAGCGATTCTGTCCTTAAGGTAATCCTATACCCAGAAAGGAAGTTTAGGTTGTCACCTTCTATCCCCCAGGCCAGTGCTCCAAAACAGCCTGTGTGCCTTTTTTTACTGAAGCCTTTGTCCAATATTCCTAACAACATGAACCAGATGCAGTCGGCCATATTGCTCCCTGGTTGAGCAGCCCCATCCCCTGGTACTTTCCAGCGATGATACATTCAGTTACAGTAGACACAGCTCAGCATTTGGGGTCAAATGGCTACAATTCATCCTGCTAGTGTTTTATATATTGTAAGCGGGCAAACAATCAGCAGTGACGACAACGGATTTGAACGGCAAAACGGCTTTTATTCAGCAAAGTTCAGTAGATAGTCCAAAGGTTGCAGCATAAATGCAGAAAGCAAAAAGGGTTACTTCACCAACCAAATAGTCCTGGGCTGGGTACTCCAGCAAGCTGATCAATTCCAGTCCACTTTACAGGGCGTATCAGCCCTCTGCTCAATGTCCAGTGCTATCCTTCACCACGGTGCAGCTCAGCCTGGGCTCACTCCAACAGGCTGGTCATCAACAAAGGAAAGGCCGTGTGCTCTTTTCTTATACAGGCTTCCCCTGTAATCAGCGTGCACACTTGTGGAGGCCTTAGAACATGTAACAACCCGTTATGGAATTGGGGAAGTGACCCGGGTCCTGAAAACCCGGGCCGGATTGTGCTTTATTCAACCAAGCAGGGAAGAAACAGACATTTTGATACAATTTACCACGATATACTAGCAAAAAAGAAAAAAAAGAAACATGGGCTGTTTTGGGGCATTGGGCTGGGGATAGAAGGTGACAATATAATGATTTTCTGGGTATAGGATCACTTTAGGAACAGTTCTTTCCTAAAATGGCCCACTGTTCATGTATGGCAACATAAAGAGGCAGCTTTCACTCTCTCTTTCCCAGAATTTCTCTATATCTTTTCCTTTGTAAATTAATTCACCAGACTGATCATCTATTTTAATAGCATTTTTTAATATTTATTGCCGGTAGAGAAAATGTTATCTTGGGCAAATGTCACCAGGGGCTATAATCTATTATTGTCACATTTCTTATTCACTTTTCATAACATAATAACCTTTTTATTCACTATCAAATATAAGAATCAGTGAACTTTACAGAAGACAGAAAGGCAGAAGCTGACGATTTTCCTTGGCTGAGCGCAAATCCACATTGCACATTTAAAGGAGCTTTACTTGTACTGTACCAATTAACTTTATAAGTGTAAAGTGTTGAAGAATTAGGATTAGAGCAACAGGATTTCACTCATTCCTTTGGGGGCATGGGATTACAGCTAGATTTACACCCTCCTTTCAGGTGATTGGCCACTAGGCAATAGAAACCCTCTTCCAGATCTACCCTGGAACTTTACCCTCAATACATTAACTTTACTCTCACAGCCAGACAACACTAGTTTTTCCCTAACGTCAAAGGTAAAAGACATTCACCATCGCACCCATGCTTTTTAAATATTTTAAGCTTCCTTTTAAGTCTTTTTTCCATTATCTTCTTTTTTTTTTGGAGAGTGACTGTTTTTGATTGTTGCTTCTGGCAGGGGATTGGGCAACGGACACCAAGGAGGGTTTTTTTTTTTTAGTTTTCTTATGCTAATCTTGCTTGCTGGACAGAAGAGGAGAGAAGTAGGGATTTGGCTGGTCGGTGGCCGAACAGCTGCTCCTAAAATCTTCTGTGGCCCTAAACCTTAAAGGCCACCCTGAAGGTTTAGTACTATTCAAGCTACAGAAGTCCCATGCGTGGTATGCATTTGCAAGGCTCCATTCACAGTGCGCATATGCAAATTAATCACTTTGCACATAAGCATGCTTAGGGCCTTTTAAGGAGAAAAGCATGTGTGCTCTAGATAAGACAGAAGAAGCCCTTAGACCTGCTGTTGCAGGGTCGCTTTTTGGAGTTCCAGGGCCATCCTTGCTGAGCAGTGGCACCCTGGTTACCCGCAGTTAGAATTTCGCCTGATATCTTTATAGCTTCACCCTCAATTAATATGTACCTGACAGTTTGGAACATGTTGACCAACAGCTGATCTTCAATTAAATCCCTTCCTTTTTGCAGTTTGGAGACAGAACATGAAATTGATATGGGCCTCTCTATATTATGTATAAAAGCCTCTTCCAAATGGCAGAGCATAATTTCTCTTGAGGGACACCTGTGATAACAGAGTGGGAAAAACTAACGCTGCTGGACTCCTCATAGCTCCCAGTGGAGCTGCCACTGAGGCCAAGGAGGAAGGACATGGTTCAAAGCTGGACGAGGAAGAAAACCCAGACAGTGAGTATAATTCTGATTGCATTTTTTTTAAGTGTTCTTATTTTAACAAAGGAAGAGTGTTGAGTGTTTTTTTCTTTAAACTGGTAAGGGGTCCCAAGAAGCTTTATAGTAGTTCAAAGGATAACAGGTACGACAAGTCATCTGCCTGGCATGCTTATCTGTACCTCCACGTGGCACAGGGGTACAAAAGAACCTGGTGGTGGTGTTCTTTGACAAAAAATTTAGAGGTTGGCATACCCAAGGCTAAAGCGTGGTTGTTTAGCTGCGGAACAGCTCTGGGCAAATGTGGGCCCCCTTTTTTTTATTTTAAAAAATAAAATAAAGGGGGGTCCAAACAGTATGATCCAACCATAGCCGCTATTTGTGTCTGGTTGATATGGGCAATGATCGGGTCTAATTTATCACCAATCCAAATCTAAAGCTCATCCTTATGGATAATATATAATATAATATGATAATATATGCAGTATAGTAGATCAGAATGCTTTTTGGACTTTTTTAGCAAGTCAGTAGCTAACACTTGATTCGGCATTGGGGATATCCAGTACACACCCCTTCCATTATGATAAAGAGATGTTTTTCAAAGTCAGTAATTGAATTTCACACATTACTGGCTGCTCACTGAACTCTCTCCATATACAGGTGCACATCTGCATGAGGATAACGATGCTCTCGTCTCACCCTCCCACTATGCACCCTTATTCATGAGCTCTACTCTATATATTCACTCGACCCGACTCAGCCGCTCTGCAATGCTAAAAATATTATTTTTGAAATTATATCCATTTACTGTTGAAATGAGCTGAGCTGGGGGCGGTGTGATGCTGCAGTATCTGGACTGGCACATTCCATACACAGTTGGGTTTATTTTTAAGCTCAGCTTTCTATGTTTGTGAACCAGTGAACTGTAAAATGAGTGATTTCAGCAGTTGCTTACTTAACTGTTTACCTCTGTAGCCTGTTTTGGTATGGTTTATATTATGCTGGGCTGTGATTGTGCTTACCATTGTGCGAACATTGGCTCCAGGAGAGGAATAGGCGCGTTGTCAGAGGTAAACATTGTACTGGGTAGTTGAATAAGGACAAGGACATTGATTCAGCATAGAACATTATAAAAAAAAGCAGCGGATCCACAGGCATTTTACACTTGTGCGCCGGATTCAACAACTCACCTGCAGTTTGTGTGATGACCAAGTGCACTTTCTTCAACTGTATGGGATCCTTTCCCTCATTCTTTTCCCCCTTTCATAGTGATGTGGGAAAGCACCACCTCTCAGAGTATATATGCCCCTCCCTGTCTGGGGAATCAGCGTAAAGAACTCTGTCTGCTGTTTTGAATTTTGAAAACATACCTCAGCAAGTGTACTGAAATCAATATGTTTGGTGCAATTTCAACCGTTAAGGTGTGAATGGTGCCTTTTTTCCCTATATCAACCATTTCACTGTAATGAGTGTTTTTTAAAAGAGGACCAAAAATAAAAAAATACTTCAGGTCCATGCACCCCTGATACATACTGCGCACACCCCTCCCTTCTGTAAATCTAGAGTCTACAGTCATCAGAATAAAGCATGTCCTGGGAACCGTGGCTTCGAACCATGGTGGGGGCATGGACTTAGAAGATAAACAGACTGGATGTGGGTCAGACTCAGACATGGTTAGGACTGAGGTCAGCAACAAGGAATAGACTCTAATATGGTCAGGATATGGAAGAGGTTGTGGTCAGGACAAAGCAGAGGTCAGTAACAAATATCCATAAAGGTAATTAGGCTGGAGGCTCGGGGGCGAGCTGGAACAGAATGGCAACCTAGAATACAGTCAGCACTGCAATGTTTCTGGAGGCTTTTGAATAAGCAACCTCCAATTAGTTTGCCCGCTGGGGTATCCAGTTCAAAGAAAGTAGAGCGCACAGTGGGGTACAAGCACAGCCAGCAAATTCCTCCTTCTAGTAGATCTATTGTTTCTTGTGGTAAATCTATAACCTAATTTAACAGAGTAAAAAGTACCGGTGATGCAGTGTAAACAGCATCTATATTGCTGTTTGCACATTCAGAAATGGGAAAGCCTATTGGCAGCAGGGACCTTCTGTAGGAAAGGCTCCAAAAAAGTGGTAGGGATGAGGGCCGTGGGGCTTCTGCGACTATGCATTATGCAGAGTCCATGCGCCTCTTCAGTCAGCTGGCACCATATTGTGAAGGATAGCTACCATATCTGTAGGTAGTATTTGTTTTTAAATTTTATAGCAGTAGTTTTAGTGCATACAGAAACAGGTAGATCCCTAATGGAATCGGTCAGCTGGGCTTAATTTTTCAGAAACATTTAGGATATTTATGCAGATTTACTAGGAAGTCAAAAAACAGGTATATTATACGTGCTTTAGGAGATTTAAAGTGTTTTTTTTTACTTTAAAATCAAGCAGACAGCTTAGTCCCTATGTGGTGAGTGCTCTTGTTTTGCTGGCACAAGAATCAGAGGATAATCCTTTATTGATCTGCTGTCAGTCCATTCCATTTATGCACCTTTGCAGAAGAAAATGTTTGAATGCCTGAATAGGAGCACAGCATTGTGTGTGCTAGTTTGCACTTTTGTAACTATGGTGCATACGTGTAAGAGGAAAAAAAAAGGGTGGAAAAGTAAAGAAAGTTTACTCTGCAACAATAGGATGGGGGGTGATCTTATACTCATAGACTGCTGGACCTCCTAATCTTCCAGAAGATTGTGAAAATCTGGGGAGACACTAAACTCTGTCCTGAAGTGCCCTATCTTTACAATGGCTTTCTAATAGCACTTTAAAATGGCTTTACTAAAGTTCACTGATAAGTCATCAGAGAACACTTTGGATTGCCTCTTACCCGAACCTTTAATGTTTCTTTCGTATTCTTTTTCTGTGTATTGTTCTATTATCTTGAAGACAGTATGTGCATGCAGAGCACCTTTCCTTTTGCCTCACATTTCTTTCTATCTGTCTATCTATCCATTTAGCCATCATAGCAATTCATCCTTCCTTCTGAGAAACCATTGATCTTCCTTCTGTGTCTGATGTTTTCTAAATACAGGTGCAATGTTTCCTTATTTGCAGCAATAATCCTCAACCTTGACAGCCTGAAAACCCACTTTTACATCATTTGTCACCAACCACCAAAAACTTGAAAGCTAAAGTTTCTGCAAGGTCGTTTATCTTCAGAGAGTTGCAGTTTCCGAGCACCAAGCAATGTGAAATGTTTTCTTCTGAAATTGTGTTTATTTGGACCAGATTGCCACGGAACGCGTAACCTTTATATTAATAAAACACAATTGCAACATGATGATAATCTGTAGAGAGTGTGCTGTTTTTCCACTGTCTAAACAATCTGACTTCCAGCGGGAGTTGTATGGTTGCTATGTAACTACAATGAGAAGCAAGAGATCAGATCTGAAAACTGATGGCAGGACTTTAGAACGTGTATTTAGAAATGGTATGGGGAAAATAAATCCCCCTCTGTGCAGTACATCCCCCATGCGGCACTCATCTGCAATTAAGATTTAGGATGCCACCTTAATTATATAACGAAGCTGATCTTTACTGAATATTCAAAGGGTAATTATGCCAAGAAATGTTACATCTTTCAACTTACAGATATATCAAGGAATAAGAATAACGGAGCAACAATGTAAAGGGTGGCAAGATCAAAAAGAGGATTTTCTATTTTAATAGAAACTCTGGTAAATGCTTTGCTGTTCCTTATGCTCCCCTGAATACAAATACTTTACGTGGATTTTGGAAAGTTTTAATGGTTGCCATAAATGCATTTTGTGTATTTAATCTTGAACAACAATGTGATGGGGAGACCATGATAAAGAAAGGTCAGCTGAGGATTTTCATATTTAAGAAGGGGCTTTGACAAGTGCTACTGTATAATGTTGCTTATGCTCTCCTGGATATAAGAAATGCTTAAATACATCTTGTGCCTCATAAAAATGTCAGTAATTATTATGAGTAGTTGCATATAAAACTAAATTAAAGCTGGTTTTCCAGTACAATGCAGTAAATTTACAGATGGCATTCAAAGTAAGAATGTACCAGTCAGGAAAAGTGAAAATTAGTCACATAGTGGGGCATCCCAGTTCAGCGGGCAAGGCTGCTGGCCCAGTTGATCATGAACACTGGTGGGAGTGACCCATCCCCAGGAGCAAGGCCAGACCACATGTCTCAGTGGTATGAAACAATGTCATCATTAAAAAGTGCCTAGGGTAGCATGAACCCTAATTACTACCTTGTGTGAGGGGGACTCTTAGTCCTCCCACTAGGGCTAGAGTAGTGTATAGTGATGGGACTGTGTATACGTTTTAGTGTGTGTCTTGTTCTATGGAGAACTATGATTATATGGGTGTTTGTTATTATATTATTATACATTTGTTAGATACTAATTCTCACACCAATTTACTTTGTTTAATCCTCATGTAGTTTTATTATTATTATTATTGATTTATTGATTATTAGTGAAACTATGTATATCATTATTATTATTATCATATTAAGATTGATACATTTCATTCAATAAAAATATTAAAAAGAAGATGAAAAGAAAGATGGTCTCCCAAGTAATAATGTACCAGAATGTCAGGAAAAAAGTGAAATGTTCTCTCTTTAATCCAGTCTTTATGATTTCTTTATGATTAGAAAGGACCCTACACTTCCCCAGGGGACTAACCTTCTGACAAGGGGAGGGTGGTTACAAATCTCTCCTAATCTAAACCCATTGGATGTTAGATTAAAGTAGACAAGTACTGCCACCTTGCCACAAGTGCTGCCACGTTGTGAACAAGTGCTGCCACGTTGCCAACCAAGGCTGCACTCTCTGACCACATCCATGGCCTTTGACCACAGCTGCTGACACAAGGCCATGCAGTCATCCCATTTCTGAGCCACATTGTAGAGCCCATGTGCTACCAGCAAGACTCCTAACCCAAAGTATTACATTGGTGATTGTATTAGATGGACTTGAAACATTACATCGTAACTGTCTGTTTGCCCCACTTCATTCTGGGCTGTACTGTATTTCCCATTAGACACTTGAGGGCCTGTGCCTAGGCCAGTAGGATGTAGGGGGGGCTCAAAAGTGTAGATAAAACCATAACTATAGTTCCTTACTTGTCTTACCCTGAACGTTTGCATTAAAGCTGTGGGGAGTGGGTGGGCAGTATGTAGCAACCAGGTTATCTATTGTAATACTTAGCCCAAGTCTGTGAATCAATCCCCAGGTATTGCCCAAAAGCAGCCCCATAGTTGTATCTTATGATGCTCCATTTATAACTTGTGTTTCACAGATTTTGTTTACTGCAGTAATAATGGTGGTTGGGGAACAAAAACTATGGCTAGGATATCAAGAATCTAAATGCAGCCCTGACTCATTAGGGTTGTTAAGAAGACTACGGTTACATTACTTGCTAGCCTGGCAACTATGCTTGATATGCATGTTAAACAAGCGCTCACCTCTGTTTTAATAAAACTGACACAACCTATTTATAATTGGTTGTCCTTGTTATCACTGAGTGGCTCCAGCAAAGTGTGCAATTTATCAGCAGTTTTGATGTCTCCTAGCAGGTGATGGCACAGTAATCGGTTCCGTCTCTCATTCATTTTTAAATTTCTGCTGTTATTGTGCGTTTTGTGCAAACAGGGCTACAATCTGATCTGTATTAATGGAGTCCACTTTTCTTACCCTTAACCTGCTTTGCTGTATATTATGAGTATAATATAGATTGGTGGTGTGCCTTTGGAGTTTGGGTTTATGTGGATGTATTCCACATGAGCCTGATTACCTGCCTTATTTCCAAAAAGGTATTTATCTGTATATAATGTTTTCCTTAATCATATGCAGCAAGACACATTGGTTGGGAGGCATTTCCAGCTTAATTTATTAAAATATCTTGCAGGCACTAGGTGTGCGTCTCTTCCGAGATGCTTGTGCACTCCTGGCCGGGCTGTGGCCGCAGTGCAAGGCTTGTCAAAGCCTATGGGCTATCGTCACCTACCGTAGGCTGGGAGCAGCGTAAAACATCAATATTTAAGAATGAAAACATACTGTGCCCGTACAGGCGCTGTAAGATGGGGGTTCCAGGCACACGGCACCTGTTGCAATCCCCTTTTAAAAAAAAAAAAAAACACTGTGAATTGCATTAAAAAAACGCTTATTTATCAATATTATGGATAAGGGAGTATGGGAGAACAGTTCTAATGGAATTATGGCGGCTAAGGGTATAATAGGGTTGATTTGTGGTCAGTGCACATAAAACATGTGTCCCAGGCAAGCACTCACTGTTGTTGCGTGCGTCTGGCAACTCATGTTTGAGCCAAATGTTTGTGGTTTGTGGCCTCCCCAACTCTTACCACTTGTGGGCATGTGGCTCCGGTCAGTGTGGATGGTCTTCGACACCACCTGATGTCGGGGTGCAGCAGCCCATATACATGCTGCTCTGGAGGTGTAAATTCCGGGGTTTTGGGTAACCCGCCACCAGTTTGCAACCTAAAACCAAACACAAATGGATAAGCACATGAGTGGTCAACTAGTCACCAGGTGGGCAAACTGTTGCCAGATTTCATCCCACACCGCTTGTGTGGTGTGGGACCATAGCCCAACCAGCATACTAAAATAACAGTGCCTCCAACTGGGCTCCATTGAACCTGGTGCTCAGCTTCTCCTGGGTCAGCTTCCACCCTCTCTGTGCAGACTGGCAGGGGAACATGCAACACCAGCTGTGGCTCTGCTGCTCCACTCTGGACTACGTTGTGGGCTTTGCAGTGGGCTCCGTAGTAGTGTCTGCACTGGGCTCTGATGTCCTGAATGGTGTCTTGAGCATGGTGGGGTCTGGTGGAAGCCCTGGGTGTGGCTCTCCCGCTGCTGCGTGGTCACACTTCTATGGGATACCCGCTCAGGCCTGTGGGTAGCGTGGCTGACAACAGGAGAGTATCTGTGTCTGAGCTGTGGTGCCTGGGGCTGCGGTATCTTGGCTGGCTGCTATGTTACCGTCTGCCATGCCTGGCTTCCAGGCTCTGGGGGCTGAGGTGGCAGCTTTCTGCCCTGAGCAAGCACTGCCATCAAAGTCAGGTGGGGGCTTTTATACACATGTGGTTGGGTAATTATGCCCCAATTAGGACTTTATTTAACAGGGTAGCACAGGTGTTTGCAACCTAGAGGCTACAACATCATGGGCATCTGCACGGTGGCCAGCACAAAACTTCCAGGATGCCCTGCGCCATCTCAGCGCAGAGGTGTGCACGCTGCTGGAAAAAGCCAGAACAGACACTCTGCACCATGGCACCCTCTCTGTTATCACCGACGAGCAGTACATTATGCTTGTAAGTACCCATGCTATATCATTCTTCACCTATGTATATTTACTGCTTTACAAGCAGGCAAATAGGCGGGCAGGTGACAGACTGTCCTCCGGAGTAGAGGCATACGAACCAAGGCACATGCATGGCGCTTAGTCAAACAGGGTTTGGGTAGGCTTCAGAGCTCAAAAATTTGCAGACCACAACCCTGTCTGCCTGTTGAAGGCCTAGACGTGAAACAGGCTGTCACGATTAGTGTGCCACACCATATGTGCCTTAGTGAACATACGCTTCAGCCACATGTACCCCCCCATACCTGTTTGTAGGGGATGCGGGGGAGGCATATATATGTACGCCAAGTGGTAGAGGACACTGCTGCAGGATTAGACAGGAGTGAGGCCATAGACCTTCCAATCTCCGAGTAAATGCATTCTGGAGAGCTGGGTCCTCCAGTTTGCCTAGTTGCGTCAGTGATCCCAATCTGCCAGTACTAGTGGCCTGGAGAGCTGGGTCCGCCAGTTTGCCTAGGTGCATCAGTGATTCCAATCCACCAGTAGTGGCAGCCTGGAGAGTTGGATCCGCCGGATTGCCTAGGTGCATCAGTGATTCCAATCCACCAGTAGTGGCAGCCTGGAGAGTTGGATCCGCCGGATTGCCTAGGTGCATCAGTGATTCGCCACAGTGGAAGCTTATGCCAAACACTTACAAACGCAAGCGTCTGGTCGTACAGGGCTGAGAATAATACGAACACTCGCACTCGAGTTTACTTCTGCAAAAAAATGAGCATTTACAGAGAGGCTTAGAATCAGGCTTAAAGTCCTCTTTTTCTCTCTCCTCTCTCTCTCTCTCTCTCTGTATTTGGACTTAATTTTGTGCATTACAGTGCCTCTGCACCAAACAGCAACTGAGGCACAGCATGGTACACAATAGTAGGGTCAAGGTAGAGTATTTTGGGCCCACCAAAGCAAAAGAGGACAGCAGCAGGGAGTGTGTTAAAGTCCTTGCATCACAGCTACATAAGGTTTAGACCCCTAACCACCACCCCTTGCCACTGCCCACTGGTATTCCCATTTTCTGGCAGGCAAAATTGTCACCCATCCACATTCCCCGAGTCATGGTGGCTGCGTCCGGGTTCACTACCCCCACCTGTGACCAGTAGGGTTTGCTGGGTGATTGGGCATGCATGTTTGATGCCCGCTGGCAGTAATTTACCTGTTGCGCAGACCCTGGCTCTAAAACTCCTTACCCAAATCCTCCAACCCTCAGGATTGAAGAAATAACCCCACCAACAACACAGGTTAATAAATAAATAGCACCACCAGCATAAATAAATATCACCCTGAGCATAAAAAAATCAGACTCCCAGGACCAAAAAAGGCACTCAGCATACATTAACCATATCCCCTATCCCAAGATTAGCGCATTACCTTCTTTGATATGCCTCGCAGGGCCCAAGTTAGTTTGATTGTCCCTGCACTGTGGAGTACCAGGAGGGAACTATATGCTATAAAGCATTTTGGTTCCACCCTTCATATACTAGTTTTCCAGCCCCCCCCCCCAGTACTCCATGCTCAGAGTGTGCAGTGGTGGTATGCTCCCCAGGCCAAAATCTTTTGGGGCCCCTCGGCGCCATTTACATCTTCTGCTGCTGGTATTTTCAGCCCCTGGCATCGCCACTGCTGTAGATTTTGGTCCCACCACTGCTGACCTTGCCATCGCTGACCCTGCCACTCTTTGAACCGGCCCAACCACCACCAGTGTGCCACCGCCTGGGGCCCATCCGGAGGATCCTGCAATCCTCTAATGTGCCAGTATGACACCGTACAGTATAGTGTACTGTGCTGTGCTGTATTTGTATGTTTACTATTACAATGTAAAAGTAGCTCAAACCGAGTCCTTAAATGAAAACATAAGAATGGTGCCGATTTCTGATTGTTCACCCTAACAGGTGCACTTTGCTTGCAGACCATTCCATTGATCACCTTTATGCAAACTTATAGTGGCCTGTGCTTAACCAAGTGTACTAAAGCCTGTAATCAGGGGCGTACATCAGCACTTCCCCCCCATACGGACACTGACCGGCCGTTCGAAGGCACTTGGCAGCGTTGAAGATTCTGGAGGCGCTCGGCAGTGGCGGAGATGAGGGCACACGCGCGTCACTGGAAGAGACACAAATACATGCAGAGATGGAAGCACAAGGCCGACACGTCGCTGGGGGAGTTGCGTTTGCACAACGCCAGTGGGATTGGTGGCCCTGCAGCATGGAGTAAGGAGGAGGAAGGAAGGAGGCGGCATGGCTGGGTAAGTATGTGCAGGTGTACAGTACATACTACAAAGGTGGTGGAGGCAGCTTGTGGCAGGCTTGTGGCAGGCCCACTTGCTCTGGAGTCAGGTGCCTGCAATGCCTCTATGGTATGTATGCCCCTGCCTGTAATCAACACCGCCAGACCAGGGAGAAGGTTGGAACCAAGCAAGAAGATGCCAGAGCTGGGAAAAGATTGCAGGATCAAGAAAGAAGACATTGTTTACTGGATTTACTTTTTTTAGTGAATGGAGGGAGTTGATTCTACTCCCCTTCACTACTTGTGAACTGCTAAGTGGTAGGAGGGATAGGCTACTGTAAGGCGCATCTGTCGGGCAAGTTGAAGAGGGTGTGAGGAACGTGAGGAGCGAGAAGGGTTCTGAGACCTAGGGGAGATGTCTCAGGCGGGTGAGTAGTAGTAGTGGAATGGGATGCACTTACTCTTTAACTCTCAGGTATCCAGGAATGACACTCTTGGGTATAAAACAACTGCTTCTTTATTTACGTTTAGTTGCATAAGAACTTCCAGATATTTTTTTATACAACACTGCCATAATGACAACTAAATACCTTTTCTCATTATAGTCTATGTGGAATACTAACTAATTAAACTAATTATAAGCAGGTATCTCTCATGACTACTTCTTTGAGGTTCTAACCTTTTTTTAGGCATTCTCCTGTCTGCAATCCAGCTACAATACCACTTTAAACATATTAAAGATTACTACCTGCATCATAGCATAAAAGATTACAGCTCCAAGGGATATGCAAAAGTACAGTCAGATAATATACCATGTTATATGGTCTTATACTCAGCAACTAGTCTGTCAGAGCTGAAATGTGTAACAATATAGAAGCATTCCAAATGTGTATGCCTGCCATAATTTTTCTTTTCAAAAAGTAGCAACCAGGATTGCTTTTCCCAAAATAATCTGTCATATCAGATCCATAAAAAGTGCATTTTGGGAATCTTTTGATTGTTTACTGTTATTTTCTCCTATAAACATGAGTAGAGATGAGCGAACCTTTGAAAAATTCGATTCGACTGATTCGCCGAATTTTCTGACAAAAATCGCTTCGACCCAAATTTATTTGCGACGAATCGCTATTAAAAACGGCTATTTCTGAGCCTCCTAGAGCCTCAATAGGGTTGTAAACCATTCTGCCTTGCTGTAACACGCATAGGATGGGTGCTGGGTTAGTGAAATAATACTGTAAATAATTAGGACATGCAGATCAGAGGCATCGCTAATAGAATCGCAGAGCAGCACAATTGCAGAGAGTTGAAGTGCCATCACTATGAGGGCCCCCTATAGTGCCTGAAAAACACACCCTGGAAGCAGCAGGAGCCCAAAAATTAGCTGAATCACACCTTGGAGTTGCAAGCAGCAGCAGCAGGAGCCCAAACATTGCTTTAAAGAGACACTGGATTTGGCTGCAGGAGCCCATAAATTGGATGAATCACACCCTGGAGTTGCAAGCGGCAGCAGCAGGAGCAGCAGCAGCAGGAGCCCAAACATTACTTTAAAGAGACACTGGAGTTGGCTGCAGGAGCCCAAAAATTAGATGAATCACACCCTGGAGTTGCAAGCAGCAGCAGCAGGAACAACAGCAGCAGCAGGAGCCCAAACATTGCTTTAAAGAGACACTGGAGTTGGCTGCAGGAGCCCAAAAATTGGATGAATCACACCCTGGAGTTGCAAGCAGCAGCAGCAGGAGCAGCAGCAGCAGGAGAAGGAGCCCAAACATTGCTTTACAGAGACACTGGAGTTGGCTGCAGGAGCCCAAAAATTGGATGAATCACACCCTGGAGTTGCAAGCAGCAGCAGCAGGAGCAGCAGCAGCAGGAGCCCAAACATTGCTTTAAAGAGACACTGGAGTTGGCTGCAGAAGCCCAAAAATTGGATGAATCACACCCTGGAGTTGCGAGCAGCAGCAGCAGCAGCAGGAGCCCAAACATTGCTTTAAAGAGACACTGGAGTTGGCTGCAGGAGCCCAAAAATTGGATGAATCACACCTTGGAGTTGCAAGCAGCAGCAGCAGGAGCCCAAACATTGCTTTAAAGAGACACTGGAGTTGGCTGCAGGAGCCCAAAAATTGGATGAATCACACCCTGGAGTTGCAAGCAGCAGCAGCAGCAGCAGCAGCAGGAGCCCAAACAATGCTTTAAAGAGACACTGGAGTTGGCTGCAGAAGCCCAAAAATTGGATGAATCACACCCTGGATTTGCAAGCAGCAGCAGCAGGAGCCCAAACATTGCTTTAAAGAGACACTGGAGTTGGCTGCAGGAGCCCAAAAATTGGATGAATCACACCCTGGAGTTGCAAGCAGCAGCAGCAGGAGCAGGAGCCCAAACATTACTTTAAAGAGACACTGGATTTGGCTGCAGGAGCCCAAAAATTGGATGAATCACACCCTGGAGTTGCAAGCAGCAGCAGCAGGAGCAGCAGCAGCAGCAGGTGCCCAAACATTGCTTTAAAGAGACACTGGAGTTGACTGCAGGAGCCCAAAAATTGGATGAATCACACCCTGGAGTTGCAAGCAGCAGCAGCAGTAGGAGCCCAAACATTGCTTTAAAGAGACACTGGAGTTGGCTGCAGGAGCCCAAAAATTGGATGAATCACACCCTGGAGTTGCAAGCAGCAGCAGGAGCAGGAGCCCAAACATTACTTTAAAGAGACACTGGATTTGGCTGCAGGAGCCCAAAAATTGGATGAATCACACCCTGGAGCTGCAAGCAGCAGCAGCAGGAGCACAAACATTGCTTGAAAGACACCCTGGAGTTGGCAGCAGCAGCAGGAGCCCAAAAATTGACTGACACACCCTGGAGTTGGCAGCAGCAGCAGGAACCCAGAAATTGGCTGGAAGGCACCCTGAAGTTGGCAGCAGCAGGAGCACAAACATGAGCTGGAAGGCACACCCTGGAGTTGGCAGCAGCATAAGCAGGAGCCCAAACATTGCTTGAAAGAAACCCTGTAGTTGGCAGCAGCAGGAGGCCAAAAATTGGCTGAAAGGCACACCCTGAAGTTGGCATCAGCAGGAGGCCAAAAATTGGTCTAAAGACATAAATATGTTTTGCACCATTTGGAAAGTGTAAAACGTGGCACCATGCTGAATCTAGTCGCATGCATCAGCCATTGGTGGGTGGAAATCCTGGATGATCCATCCCTGATTCATTTTCACAAAGGTGAGTCTCTCCACATTTTTAGTCGACAGACGAGTTCTCCTCGCTGTAACTATGGCCCCCGCCGCACTAAACACCCGCTCAGATGGCACGCTACTTGCCGGGCAGGACAGCTTTTCCAGGGCAAACTCTGCTAGTTGCAGCCACAAGCCAAGTTTGGCTGCCCAGAAGTCCAGCGGATCCTCAAGGTGTGTTGGCATGGTCATGTCAAGGTATGACATGACCTGCTGGTTGAGGTCCTGCTCCAGGTCTTCCTGCTGCTCATGAGTAGCCTCACTATGCGGGTGTAGAAAGCTACTCATTAGCGACTGAAAACTGAGGCTGCTGCTGATGGAGCTGCTGCTGCTTCTCCTGCCAACCCCCCCAGCAGGCATGGCAGTGGAAGGTGAGCGCAGAGGTCCCCCTGAGTCAGACCTGCGAGAGAATGGACCATGGCGCAGATAGGCATCGGCCAACTGACTACGCAGAATGTCTTTGTAGTAGTTCAGTTTGTCCTCCCTCTCGGTGGGTTTAAAAAATGCCCCCATTTTGTGCCGGAAGCGAGGGTCCAATAAGGTGGACAGCCAGAAGTCACAACAACAACAACAATTCTGGGGTCACTACGCAAGCACGTGAGCATGCTTCCTGCAATTTGCGCAAGTGACTCGGAGGGACTACCTGTCTCCATCTCCACTGCATACTGCCACGGTGTGTCTGGGTCCTCTGTCTCGCCTTCCTCAAAACCCTCTAGCTCCTCTGGCTGCTCCTGCTCCTCCTCTGCTGTTCGCTGACTAGATAAACCAGCCATTTCGCCAAGCCTAAACTGTGCTTCACTGTGCCCCTCCTCCTCTTCCTCCTCCTCCTCCTCCAGTTCAGCTCCAACGGGGTTCATGTTGCCGTAAGATGTAGACGCCATGTCTCCAGTGCCCTGACCAGCCATGGTTTCCAACATGTGCTGTAGTGGAAGCAGTGGAATCACGTCAATCATCCCGTAATCCTGCTGACTGACAAATAAAGTGGTTTACTCAAAGGGCCTGAGAAAACGGCAGGTGTCACATATGAGCTGCCACTGGTTGACATTGAAGTTACACAGGGGAGTCCCCCTATCCGCTTGGATCATCAGGAAATCCGTGATGGCTTTTCTCTGTTTATATAATCGGTCCAACATGTGAAGGGTGGAATTCCAACGGGTGGAAACATCGCAAATCAGACTATGTTGGGGGCTACCGTTCTGATGCTGTAGCTCAAGAAGGGTGTGTTTGGCAGTGTATGAGTGGCTGAAGTGCATGCAAAGTTTCCTTGAAGTTGTTAGGATGTCTTGCAGATGGGGGGAACACTTCAGAAACCGCTTGACAACCAGATTGAAGACGTGAGCCATGCAGGGGACATGGGTCAGGCTTCCTTGGCGCAGCGCAGACAAAATGTTCTTCCCATTGTCGGTAACCATGATTCCCATTTTAAGTTTTCTTGGAGTAAGCCATGTTTGGATTTCCTGATGAATAAATTTAAGCAGTTCCTCCCCTGTGTGACTCCGTTCGCCAAGACAAACCATGTGAAGCACAGCATGACACCTCCGTGCCCTGCACACATGGTAGACTGGAGGGGCACTGAGACTTGAGCCTACAGTGGAGGGTGAGGAGATGGCGGAGGATGAGGAGGCTGAGTCGCACGGTGTCACAGGCCCAACGGGCAGGGAGCGCGGAGGCCGAAGCGGCGTGACCTGTCCAAGTTGCTGCTGCTGCTGCAAAGGGACCACATTCACCCAGTGGGCCGTAAACGACATGTACTGTCCCTGACTGTAGTTACAGCTCCAGACGTCGGCGCTGCCATGCACTTTGCTACACACGGACAGGCTCAAGGACTGGCCCACCTCGGCTCGGCACAAGCCATCAGTTCTCTGAAAGGTGCAGAGTCCACCACCTGAAAAGGGAGCGACTGCAGCACCAGCAACTTGGACAGGAGCACATTCAGCTTCTGCGCCGTAGGATGAGAGGGTGCATACTGCTGTCTCTTAGAAATGGCTTTGCTGATGGATTGCTGGCGGGATGCATGACTTGGAGGAGGAGGAGCAGGAGCGACAGAGGATGGGTATGATGCACAGCTGCCTTCGGCTGAGGTGCTGGAGCCTTGGCTGGCAGAAATTGGGAGCGGCGTGCCACTTGGTGAGGAAGCAGCCTGGACCACCTCTTCGAAGCCTCGGTTCTCCCAGGCCGCTTTATGGTGATGCATCATATGTTGACGCAGGGCCATGGTGCCAACATTTGGGCCCTGGCCACGCTTCACCTTCTGCCTACATATCTTGCATGTGGCCATGTTACCCTCCTGCGGATGCTTGAGGAAAAACTGCAACACTGTCGAGTAGCTACTTTTTCCACCGACAGGCCTCACTGATTCACTGCTACTGTCGCCAACTCCAGGAACCCCTGCTCCACTACCTCCCGATAAGGTAGCCTGCCGCGCAGCAGGTGCTCTACCCCAGCCCCGGCCCCATTTGGCTCCAGGCTTTACAATTGTGCCCCCATGCTGACTGCCAACCATGCTGCTAACACCTTGCTGCCTCAGCTGCTGACTCCGGGGCAACCTGCGCCCCTCTTCTCCTGATGATGACGATGAAGCCCCTTCATCACCCGGCTCCCAAGTGCGATCGGCTTCATCATCATCATCACAGAGTTGTGGCTGCACGTCACTGATGTTCTCGGTTTCCTCAACAGTGTCTGGCGCAGGAGCTGGAACGCTCGCAACACCCACGACACTGTCCACATCACTATTTGTCTGCCTAGCTAAAGAAGCCACCTCCATTGCTTGGCTGGGCAGTAGCTGCTGACTGTCCTCTATCTGATCGTCCTCCTCACTAAAGAGTGGAGCTGAACCCAAAGCATAGGATATGTCACTGGGGGAGGGAACAGCGTAGGACAGAGGCAATGGGAGGACAGGGACTGCTCTCGTGGCATGCCAACTCAGGGTTGTGTCAGAGGAACCTACCGACCCTAGACTGGGGGTGTCAGATGTAACTTGTGATGATGTTGATGAGCGCGTTAACCAATCTACCACGGCAGATGCGTTACTGGTTGAGACACGACTGCTAGCAGATAATGGCAGATCAGGTCTCTCACCGTGACTCCTGCTGCCACTCGCTCCTAGTCTGCTGCGACCTCTGCCTGCTGAATCTTGGCCTCTGCCACTCCTCTTTGAACATCCTTGCATTAGTCTGCCTGACATTTTTATGTATTTGAAATGCGCAATAGGTACGATAAAAAATTTGTTTACTTTAAAAAGAAGAAGCTAAATAAAGTGAGGAACTGCTTCTCTGCACCAGATACTATGAAAATTGGCAATATGAGATACCCTGCGGCCTAGTGTTTTGGCAGCAGACCAAAAACCATTTCAAAATGCAATAGTTTGATTAAGCTGAGGAAGGATGAACAAGCGTATTTAGTATAACAGATAGGGTGCAACGTGGGGGTTTGGGATACCCTGCAGCCTGGTGTATTTAAAGCAGACCAAAACCAATTCAAAATGCAATAACTTAATAAAGCTGAGGCTGTAGACGCTTATTTAGTATAACAGATAGGGTGCCATGTGGTGGTTTGGGATACCCTGCGGCCTGGTGTATTGACAGCAGGACAAAAACCTATGCAAAATGCAATAGCTTAATAAAGCTGATGCTGAACAACGCTTATTTAGTATAACAGATAGGGTGCCACGTGGTGGTTTGGGATACCCTGCGGCCTGGTGTATTTAAAGCAGACCAAAACCAAATCAAAATGCAATAACTTAATAAAGCTGAGGCTGTAGACGCTTATTTAGTATAACAGATAGGGTGCCACGCGGTGGTTTGGGATACCCTGCGGCCTGGTGTATAGACAGCAGGACAAAAACCTATGCAAAATGCAATAGCTTGATTAAGCTGAGGATGAACAACGCTTATTTAGTATAACAGATAGGGTGCAACGTGGTGGTTTGGGATACCCTGCGGCCTGGCGTATTGACAGCAGGACAAAAACCAATTCAAAATGCAATAACTTAATAAAGCTGAGGCTGTAGACGCTTATTTAGCATAACAGATAGGGTGCAACGTGGTGGTTTGGGATATCCTGCGGCCTGGTGTATTTAAAGCAGACCAAAACCAATTCAAAATGCAATAACTTAATAAAGCTGAGGCTGTAGACGCTTATTTAGTATAACAGATAGGGTGCCACGCGGTGGTTTGGGATACCCTACGGCATGGTGTATTGACAGCAGGACAAAAACCTATGCAAAATGCAATAGCTTAATAAAGCTGATGCTGAACAACGCTTATTTAGTATAACAGATAGGGTGCCACGTGGTGGTTTGGGATAACCTGCAACCTGGTGTATTGACAGCAGGACAAAAACTAATGCAAAATGCAATAGCTTAATAAAGCTGATGCTGAACAACGCTTATTTAGTATAACAGATAGGGTGCCATGTGGTGGTTTGGGATACCCTGCGGTCTGGTGTATTGACAGCAGGACAAAAACCAATTCAAAATGCAATAACTTAATAAAGCTGAGGCTGTAGACGCTTATTTAGTATAACAGATAGGGTGCCACGGGGTGGTTTGGGATACCCTGTGGCCTGGTGTATTGACAGCAGGACAAAAACCAATGCAAAATGCAATAGCTTAACAAAGCTGATGCTGAACAACGCTTATTTAGTATAACAGATAGGGTGCAACGTGGTGGTTTGGCATACCCTGCGGCCTGGTGTATTTAAAGCATACCAAAACCAATTCAAAATGCAATAACTTAATAAAGCTGAGGCTGTAGACGCTTATTTAGTATAACAGATAGGGTGCCACGCGGTGGTTTGGGATACCCTGCGGTCTGGTGTATTGACAGCAGGACAAAAACCAATTCAAAATGCAATAACTTAATAAAGCTGAGGCTGTAGACGCTTATTTAGTATAACAGATAGGGTGCCACGTGGTGGTTTGGGATACCCTGCAACCTGGTGTATTGACAGCAGGACAAAAACCAATGCAAAATGCAATAGCTTAATAAAGCTGATGCTGAACAACGCTTATTTAGTATAACAGATAGGGTGCAACGGACAGGTTTGGGATACCCTGCGGCCTAGTGTATTTAAAGCAGACCAAAACCAATTCAAAATGCAATAACTTAATAAAGCTGAGGCTGTAGATGCTTATTTAGTCTAACAGATAGGGTGCCACGTGGTGGTTTGGGATACTCTGCGGCCTGGTGTATTGACAGCAGGACAAAAACCTATGCAAAATGCAATAGCTTAATAAAGCTGATGCTGAACAACACTTATTTAGTATAACAGATAGGGTGCCATGTGGTGGTTTGGGATACCCTGCGGCCTGGTGTATTGACAGTAGGACAAAAACCAATGCAAAATGCAATAGCTTAATAAAGCTGATGCTGAACAACGCTTATTTAGTATAACAGATAGGGTGCAACGTGGTGGTTTGGGATACTCTGCGGCCTGGTGAATTTAAAGCAGACCAAAACCAATTCAAAATGCAATAACTTAATAAAGCTGAGGCTGTAGACGCTTATTTAGTATAACAGATAGGGTGCCACGTGGTGGTTTGGGATACCCTGCAGCCTGGTGTATTGATAGCAGGACAAAAACCAATGCAAAATGCAATAGCTTAATAAAGCTGATGCTGAACAATGCTTATTTAGTATAACAGATAGGGTTACATAAGGCACTGCATAGATGGCATGCACAGTGGCAAGGCAGATTACGGTTTACAGCACAAAGAAATCAAATTGAATTGAAAACTGATCAGGCAAATCACCCTGTCACTGTCACTTTTATGCTGTCCCTGGATTGTTCTGGTTTTCCACTATCTTTCCCTGGCTCTGTCTGCCTCTCTAAATCTCCCTACCTATCTGTAAATCTCCCTACCTATCTGTAACTCTCCCTACCTATCGCTAACTGTCTGTCCCTGTCTGCAGCAACCACCGCTGTCTCACGAATGCAAGTCTGAAATGCGCACAAGCAAGATCGCCGCCTTTATATAGCACGGTGATGTCACCGGGCTTCCTGGCTGCTGATAGGCTGCATGTGACCTTCCCATGATAACTTGCCCCAGGGGATATGTCCAGACATGTCCATCCACCATTTTACAATGCCCGTAATTGAAGTAAATGGAGTTTAACCCTTTAAGTGCCAGCCTACCTGGAGTTTTTGTCACCCTTTGTTGCCAGACCATTTTGCACTATTTTGCGCTCCCCATGTTCAAATGTGATTTTTGAAGGGATTTCCAGGGATTTCCCAGGAAAATGATATATTGTTTTTTTCAGCATAGTCTGGGCTTTAACATGAAATGTCTTGTTTGTCATTTTTTAGGTGTATTCTCAATATTTTTGGGTGAAATATGTGCAAAAAAATAAAAAAAAATCAATTTTTACAATTTGTAGTGTTTTTTTGTAATAAAAAATGTTTGTCAATAAATTCTATTTGCGTGTGAAATCCCAATTTCTCCCGGTTACAGCAATACCACATATGTATAGGTAGACACCCTTTCCTGCCCAGGAGACTCCCCCAAACTGAAACAGCGCTTTAGGGGATTTTCAGAAAAAATACAACTGTGATATGCGCTATGCGCACCTTGCAGTTTTTCCAGAAAAACAACCCTTTACATTTGAAATACCCCCACAAACTATATCTTCTCTGGAAGTACACACCTCAAGCTTTCTAGGTGTACCAGGCTTGTTGATGTGGCCATAGTTTTCTGGAAGTAATCCCTCAATGTATTCTTTGGTTGCAAAGAGTTTCCCTAGGTTAAAAAGGATAAAAAAGCAGAATCAAAGCCACATTTTCCTAAAAAAACTATTTACAAACAAGAAAAAACAAGTTTAATCTAAAAAAGCAACATCCCCCGAACAGAACGATACCCAACATGCATTGCTACTGTCAAGGGAAGAGTTGCCAAACACCCCAAAGTAAAGCATGTGCGTAACGGTAATTTTACTTGAAAATTTCAACTCTGCAGACAAAGTCACTGCGATTTTTCAACCAAAACAACTCTTTACATTTGGAATATCCCCCATAAACCATACATTCCCTGAAAGTACACATGTTAATCTTTCTAAGCATACCCAGCTTGTTGTAGTGGGCTTATCTTTCTGGAATTAATCCCTCAAAGAATTCTTTGTTTGTGCAGGGTTTCCCTAAAAAATTTATAAAAAAGCTGAATAAAAAACACCTTTTCCTAAAATATAAATATGCAAACAAGAAAAAACGAGCTAAGTCTGAAAGCGCAAGGTCCCCCGAGCAGAACAGTACCCAACATGCATAGCTACTTTTAACCCTTTTAATTGCCAGCCTACTTGAGATTTTGTCACCCTCTGTTGACAGGTCATTTTTCCCCACTTTGCGCCATGTTTTGCGACATTTTATTCTGTATTTTACAATATTATTATTAAGAAAAAAAAAAAATAAATAAATACAAATATTTTAGAAAATTGTCTCCTTTATTTTAAATAAAAAATTGATTTTATTAAAGAAAATCATATTGCATGTGAAAGCCCCATTTCTACCGATTAGAACGGTACCACATATTTATCGGTAGCCCCCCGTTCCTGCCCAGGAGACCCCCCTAACTGAAACAAGTACTTTATAACATTTACAAATAAAATACAACTACCATCCACACTACAAAGGGTTAAATTGAGAAAAAAAATGACACAGAGTCCCCCCTCCCAGGGTGGGGGGCCCCCATTTTTTGGGGGATTTTTAAGGGTTAAAAACCCTTAAAAATCCAAAAATAATTTCATGGGGTCCCCCTTACCCAAAGTAATTAGCCCCGGACCAGCTATGCAGGGCTTGTAGAAACAGGGCGCAGGGGCCATCTTTTGTGGCCCCTGGCCCTGCAGGCTACAAGCCCGCATAGCCCGTGGGCCCGGGCTCTTCTGCCCCCCCCCCTGGACTTTGGGGAGGCAGGTAATGGGGGTGCCGGGGGTAAATGGCAAGTCACTCGCTAGTTGCAGGTGACTTGCCATCCCCCAGCCTTGTGAACTGGTATAGGGGTCATGGACCCCTTACCAGTTCACAAGGGGTTAAATGTAAAAAAAAACACAGACACACAAAGAGAAAAAATTATTTTATTAATTTTTTTTTAATACTTACCTCCCATCCATCCTGGAGCACTGTGTCCCTCGGCGATCACTGGTTTCTGCTCACCTGCTAGAAGCCTTTTATAGCTGCTGGATGACAGAACACAAAGGGTTGATTAAAAAAAATATGATATGTCATGGACCCCTTACCAGTTCACAAGGGTTTAAAAGTAAAAAATAATGACACAGACACATAAGAAAAAAATCTTTATTTTTTTTTTTTTACTGTACTCACCTCCGATCCGGCGTCCTTCGCCGCTGTCCCGCGCCGCTGTCATGTCACTGACAGATGCCGGTAGTGATCGGCGCAGGGCGGGTGACAGGCGAGGGAGCTCCAACCGGAAGCCTGCGCAGCGCGGGGGGGGATCGGACCCCCCCCCCCCCGGTGAAGAGGAGACCGGAGGAAGAAGGATCTGGCACAGAGGTGAGTAAATGACACTTTTATTTTTATTTTTTTTACAGCCACTGTCAGCGCTGGGAACGGGGGAGGGGGGGCGTTTTCGGGCCCCCTCCTGAAGACGGAGGACGACAGGGGAGGGATCGGGTGCCCCCCGGAGGAAGAGGGGACCCCCAGCTACATATCTATACTAAGTGTTTTTAAAAAAAAATATTTTTTAACTATTTGGGGGAAATGCCAGGCACGTCGTTTCTACATGCTTGGCATTTAACGGAGCAACCACGTAGAAACTACGTGCTTGGCATTTAAAGGGTTAAAGGAAAACTTCGATCGATCAAATCGCGGGGAAATTCGGATTCGTTCAGAATCGAATATATCCTGAAATTCGGAACGAATTCGGGTTCGTCCGGATTGATTCACTCATCCCTAATCATGAGCAAACCAATTTCACATTCTGGGAAAAACATTACAATTCATCTTACAGTCAAGCTCATTTGGATAAATCTGGTTTTCAATATTCCATTTTTAGCCCTCAAGCAATTATTTAGTAGTTTCCATTTGGATCCCTACAATAACATCCTGAAATCGGGAAATTGTAGTGACAAGCCCCTGGTTAAAGTTAAACATGCTGCAGCATTGTGGCCCAAATGGAATTACTTGATAAGGCTTGATAAGGCTTGGCAGAGAATGTAAGATGGTGAAGCAGCATTGGGGTAGCCAATTATATGGAGGCTAAGAAGACATAGCATTAGGTTTCATCCCCCTGTGTCCCACTTAACAGTTCACAAAACCTAATAAATATTTTATCATTGCATGAGAAGAGAATCCTCAGTAGACCCGTGAACTGTCACATAAACAAATGGCTTACATTTTCCCGTTAGTGCCAATGCCTAAAATGCATTTATGATCTTACTATATTTTGAATCGCTGTGCATTTTTTTTTTTTTTTTTAGTAATGCAGTAAATGAAAGGCAAAGCTTTCTATAATTCTGTCTGCTTCAGCACCACCCAGGGGAGGGGGGATAGCGGTGATGGACAGGTAAGTATTTGCTTGTGATAGTATCTTATGGGGAATCTCAGCACTGTATTCACACTAATGATGTCAGTGCCACTGCGTTTTCAGTTGTAATACAAAAGGAATATAATGTTTTAGTCTCATTTCATAGAGAATAAAAATCATGCAATCACTCACCTGCTCCATGTTCCTCCTGGCGTCCTTGGTCGGCGCACTGAAGTGTCCAGCGCCTGGCCAACATGTCAGTCTCAGATGCCAGCTTGGGCAGCACCGCTCTTGTCCTCCTCCGCATCCCAGGCATCTCCTCTCATGTTAGCCCATTCTATGTTCTCTGGCGACGCTGCAGGTAGAGTGACTGATGGAGGAAGCTTAAAATGGGCCAGAGAGGCCCAACATTGCATATGGGCTCTCTAGCCCTTAATCATTGTGGGCTAACCAGCCTTGGGTTTGTTGTTGGGCCAATGAGCCCTAAGTTGTAGAATGAGGGCTCCTTTCCTATAGCAATTAGGTCTCATTATCACTGGCACTTTCAATTCAGAGTGGCATCACTGAGGAAGTATTAGGGCAAAATATGTTGGAGGAATCTGACAAAATGTTACATAGCTTGCCTTCAACCAGCTATATATTTGTGTACAGTTTGTGCTATTTCTTTATTCTGTATATTCTGGTCATTTTGTGTTACAACTGGAAAAACAGTAAATCATTTGTGATTTCATCTAATATGAGGGCTTATGTATATTTTGTAGATAGAGGTAGCACTGACAAGCTTAGAGAGGTTATAATGGGGAGGTTCTCCATAGTATCCTAACAATATTTTATTATACCCATACAATTATTGTCATAGCCCCTCCCTTATAAGTTAAATTAATTAGAACATTTTTTTTTTTGGGGGGGGGGGGGGTTCCATGAGAGTGAGACTAGTACATACATGTGTATTGCCTTTTTATGGTATCTACTTGTAATAGTATGTACAATTATGATTGATTCTGTAGCCATTTTGATGGGTAGACATGACTGAGCACAGTTTAGTAAATACTGCATTTACTTGTCTATTATGGCAATTAGTTTACAGAGGAAGCCCAAGCTTTTTGTAGACCCCCAGCCACCCATTCCTCCTTCCATGTTAAGCTCAATTTTGGCAAGGGCTTTACATGGCAGTGGTGGGCTTGAGTGACTGCTAGACTTGAGTGACAAACCAGTACAGCCAATATGCTGCATGGGATTGGGTGACTGGCCTGTAACTTAAACTGGACCCTTACAAGAAAACATGCTCATATGCATCTCTCCCCAGGGCACTTCAGATTGCTGCGTATAAAAATTATTTTAGCTTTTTGTAACTCCAGTCGTGGGTGATTTTACCTCAAAATGGTGTCCTACGGAGCTGCAGACCGCCTGCAATAAGGAAGCGCTGATGGGTTTCCTGCTGCTTTGTATTGTGGGTTATATCAGATAAATCCAGGCAGCAGAACAGCTGGGATGCTGGAAACGGAAGCCATAGGAGTGCGTCAAAATGGCTGCTACCAGGAGAAAATCAATGAGGCAACATTTCAGCTTTGAGTGGCAAGGCTGTAGGTCCTTTTTAAGGTCCCAGCTGCAGCTTTTGTGCAGATTTCCTGCCACCAAGTGAGTTGTTTTGCATGATTGTTTAAATTGGGCTTAGCACAGGAGGAGGAAGAGATGGGTGGAGTGTTAAGTTAAATTTGTTCTTTCCGAATGTCGCAGAGTGGCAGTTAATATTTTTTTGAAATTAAAGAGACTCTGTAGGCAAAGTGCATAAACTATCATTCAGCAGCTCACCTCATCATGGCTGCGCTCACCCTTCCTGTCAGAACACAGCTGCTTCTGAAAGTAGAAACAAGGCAAAGAGTAGTGGCACACACCCTGAATTTCTTTGCCCTAGACCACCAACAATAGGGCTAAGCTAGTGGTCTAAAGCTCCGCATCATTAGACTGTGAACACTGGGAGAGAGGGAGAACAGCCAGTGTGATGAAAATGCCTGTCTTACAGACCCCAACCATAATGCTGATTATTATGCATCATCACAGAGCTAAGGCTCGCACCCATATATTGCAAAAGATAAATTATAAGGTGAAAATTTAAACCTTGAAATCTTGGCCATTTCTTATTCAATTTAAAAATGGAAAACCGTTTAAGTCAGTGCCAAACGTAGCTCATCTAACAATTGCCTTTGCCTTCTATATGCCTTTAATTGCACAGATAAGGCCAAGTATCATGATCAAGCCAACAGCCAATACATACTCATGGAAAAATTTTAGTGATCTTAATGTATTAATTGTATACATTTGAACTTTTTCAGCTCCACCCCATATTTAACACATACACTATGTTTTTGTACCACTCATTTTTCCAGCCTTTTCTTAACCCTATCCCATTCATTTTGAGATGCTTTGCTGCTATCAATTTTAAAACAAGTCACATTTTTGAAATGTAATAAGACATGGGTACTAAGCTGGCCAGCTGTGGACGCCAGTTGCCCAGACCCCTGCCCAGGCCTGGTTTTAGCACTCTTTCCGGGGAACTGCTGCATAGGAAGCCATCACTTCACTAGAATTACATTTTGTAATGTTTGGGCATCTGCTTCCACCAAGTGCTCCTTCATCTGTGTGCGCTCTCTTTTAGTACCACCACCCCTACACCAGAAACACAGGCAGCTTCTTAGTTTCGCACCCCTTGACTATTACTATGATAGACTTTCCGCTTTCCCCTCACTGTAGGCTGAAACAGTGTCAGCATCCTGGTAAGGCTACTTGGTATATGTATGTGTGTTTGCTGTGTATGATTTGTGTGTGCATGCGTATGTATGATTGGAATATTTGTGACCGATATAGAAGTGATATTGGTTCGTGAAGAGGTATGGCTGATCACGGGGGCGGGGGATAATTGCTATGCGGGTGGGGTGATCACACTGTGATGGTGGGGATACTGCTTACCTCTGGGGGGGGGGAGGAAAGGCTGAACATTGTGGTTGGGGGCCGACCATTTTGGGGGGATAAGGCTGACCATTGTGGCCAGGGTGACAGGGCTGGTAATTGTTAAAGGCGTTAGGGTTGAAACCTTACCTAATCCCCCTCCACAGCCACTGACTTGCACCCCTCACCTACTCTCCCCTTCCCAGCAACTGACCTGCACCCTCACCTTCCCCCTTTCCCTACCCAATAACCTGTACCCTCACATAACCCTTCTACCCAGCCACTTATCTGCCCTGTCCCACTAACCCCACTCCCCACCCTTATACCTACACCCTCACCTCACCCCCACTGACCTGCACCCCTCACCTAACACCCCTCGTCAGCCACTGACCTGCATCCCCTCCTAAGCTACTAACCTAAACCCCTCACCTAACCCACCTCAGCCACTGATCCACTCATCTAAAACCCCCTCTCCCACTACAGAACAGAACCCCTCACCTAACCCGCCCTTTCCCCAGTCATCACCCTGCCCCCAAGACTGGCCTGCACTCCTCACCTAATCCCCTGCCCCCTACACTGGCATGCATCCCTAACTTGAATTCCAAACTGGGCTTAATGCTAGGGAGCAGCAGGTACCAACTAGTGAAACATGCATCTCTTTTGCCTAATGTGAGCCTTAAGCAAGCTCTCTAGAGTATTTTTATATTTTGTATATAAAACAAAAAGAGACACAGAGAAGGTATTTTTTCAAAGTAATCTTTGTGTCATAGAATCACCATAGATCAAAACAAAAATGAATGTCAGTGTCTGAAAACAGGTTATGCTTTATACGGCGCACAGGATCTGCAACAAATTTGACATCTCAACAGAAGGGTTGTCATAGTTATGAGGAATAATTACCCCATACTGACCCACAGTGCAATCTCTCGAGTAAGTAATGCTCCTATTTCCTGAGCTAACATCACGTTTAGGCATAGGCGCTCACCTGCTGTTTGTTAAATGCAAAAGATTCCTATTTTAGCACAATCGCTTTCATAAGGTGGATAATGCTTTAGCAATATTACATAATAGAAACCTGTTTAGCCCCTAGAAGAGGCTGCTCATCTCATCATCTGCACTTTTAATATGTTGTATACACCACCTTTCCACAAAATAGAATAATGTAAAGTCACCTGTGAAGCAAATTTTGTGACATAAAATGTGTAGCTGAAAACTTCTGCAGACCATGTAAAATGAAATAGGAACAAAAAAGACAATATAGTAAAAACAGAGCAAAGAAAAAAAATGCCGGTAAACAAAGACTATACTTACCTTTTGTTCCCTGCAGCAACTGCCTCAGGGTCTGTTTCATTTTGAAGATAGGGCCTTGCATGGTGCTTGCACACCCCTGCCATGTCATACAGTGTGAAACAAGGCAGTGCATGACGAGAAGCGAAAGTGTTGAAGCATGTGCCCCTTCATTCACTTTAATAAAGGAGCTATGGTGCCTTTTTTTACAATGAGATTAAAACAAACCAAAAAAGCCAACTATTGTCTGCTACAGCTGTGCCGTCATGCTTTTGCATTATGAAACCTACCAGTTCCTGAGATCAAGCCCTGTGGTGTACAGGATGGGTCCTTTATTCACCAGTGACTTCTGGATAAATGGCCACCAAACCACACACACCCCAACTGTGTCAGTTACAGTGAATTATGAGCGACCATTCTATTCACTAAAATTAAGGGGTGTTCCAGGCCGCAGTCACATTCCCACTCAATCACAATGAATGGAGAGGACAAGATAGAGTCATTGTGATGAGCCTGCACAGCACCTGGATTTTATCTTGGCAACCGGTGAGTTTTATATAACTGAAATAACATGCAACAGGTGTTACTCCCTCCCATTTTACTTAGTTTGAATTGCCAGGAGGTTCAGCTATTATGGATCTCTTCCTATGCTGTGTTCAAAAGGGAGGCTGGCAGCTTCCTAGGTGAGTAGCTTTAAATTATTTGATTGCATTGTATGTCCCATTCAAAAATAGGAGTAGGGACCCCGCCAAAAGCGTTGATGGGCTGCTCAGCACATGTACAATGTACAATGGCGATGTACAATGTAAAATGACAGTGTAAAATATCTAACTTACAATACATGACAGAGAAGCACAAATACAAAGTCATACTGAAATACATTAGGAGAGATGGCCCTGCCCTTGCGGGCTTACAATCTAGGATCGGGGTGGAGACAAAACAAAGGTCACAGCAAGTTATCTAAAGTGGCTCTTTTATTTAGGCCAAGTTATATGCTCATCTGTGGAGCATGGATTTTGAGGACACCCTTACGGGCTTGAAGGCTCGGGGAGTGGCAAATTTTATAGGAGAGGGGATTCCAAAGTAATGGGGTGGTGCATTTTGTCAGGGATTGGGGCGAACGGCAGTGACTCAGACAGTTCTCCTTCAAATCAAACGAAATTTTTTGAAAATAAAGATTCAACCGCCAAACATCTCTTAACATCAGAGAAGGTTGCAGCCAAAAATGCAGAATAGCAAGCGGTTACCTCACCGGCTCTAGTAAAGTCCAGGGTAGGAAAATGCAGCAAGCTGAACAAGTCCTTATTGTACAATGTCCACTTAGAGGGCATATGAGCCCACGCTGATAATCCCCACAAGTCCAAGTTTGGTGTGACACAAGCAAAGTCCTTTGACCTTCATCCAGTTCTGTTATTCACATTGAGCAGAACGGCCTGGGCTCCTTACTCCTGGCTGGTCAACAGCAAACTGAAAGGCTCAGCGGCTCCTTTTATTTAGGCTTCCCCTGCAATCAGTCTCATCACCTGTGTGAGGCCTGCGATCAGGGAACAAACCTGTAGAGGACTGGGGAATGTGAACTGGGTCCTGAAAACCCGGCATGGATTGGTGCCTGATAGAGCATAGTAGGGGAAAAATAAATACCATTTATTACTTTCCCATACACCTTACCACAATGTGAAGTCCTGAATGTGGAAGTGGGAGGAGGTGAATAGGGTTGAGGACAGGAGGAGCTCCTGGGTGGAGATTGCATCTGGGTTGGTATTTGTTGATAAGCGAACACATTTAGACAGGAGCCTGATTGTAGAGCGCTTTGTAAGGTTAGTATTTTAAATTGAATTCTCTCAGAAAATGGCAGCCTGTGGAGGGACTGACATATAGGAGCTGCACTAGAGATATGAGGAGACAGCAGGAGGTGGCTAGTGACTGAATGTGAGGTGTGAATGAGAGAGTCCAATATAACACCCAGGCATCATGTTTAGGGAGTTGGAGTAATCGTGAGGTTGTTGACAGATATAGTTGGTGCGGAGGCAGTGGGAGTTTGATGGTGGGAAGATGATGAACTCAGTCCCGCCAATGTTTAGTTTGAGGGAGCGAGATGACATGGATGATGGGATAGCTGTCAGATAGTTGGGAAGACGGGATAGGAGGGAAGAGAGATCTGGGCCAGAGAGGTAGATTTTGAGTGTCGTCTGCATAGAAGTGGTGTTGGAAGCCAAATGAGTTTATGAGTTGTTCAAGACCGAGAAGAGGAGCGGTCCAAGTTCACACGTTGTGTAGTGGCCTGAGCTAATGTATCCAGCATTTAGAGGTACCAAATGCTGGATACTGGGGACTATCCAGCTGAAGAGGGCAAGAGGTGAATAGTTGGGAAATAAGGGAAAAATGAGACAAACTTAATAGAACTGGTCTAAGCAGGTTTTGTGCAGATCCCTGCACAAGTAGAGTGTGTCACCTCACACATGAGTGAGAGGTGAGTTAGTTGATGCAGTATTGGACCTTGTTTGGACTACAAGAACGATCCTACAGTGGGTCAGAAGATTTAACTGTAGCTGAAGTGCTGAGGTAGTAGAAAAAAGGCCTTAGGAGCGAGTCTACTGTACAGTATATAACTAGCTTGGATTATCAGGGACAGGGCAGGGAAGTCCTGAAAACTCAAGTGAGGGTTAAGTCCAGCTATGGCCATCTCTGTTGAAGCCACGTCCTGTGGCACTTTTTGAGAGAGACGATCGACTTTCTCAAAAGTGCCGCTGTGATGAGGGTGCAGCCGCCTGGCTGCATTCCCCTCACAGCCGTAGAGAAGTCATGGTTGTGGCTGTCAGCGAAGACGCATGAGGGACCCGCTGGGATCAGGTAAGATTACTGACTTCCCAGGGGGTTTCACACAGAAGGGTCTGTCATGCTCATTTTAACCCTGTGAGGCTAAGCAGATCTTTTAATAAGAAGGAGTCAGGAAAGCATTTGGAAAAGGGTCATGCTTGGGTGCAGTGTGCACGGTTTCTATCAAAGTAAGACTAGAAAATAAGAGGCTTTAATATTATTCCAGATATACAAATTCTATGCCAAGGCACCTGATGAGGTAATGTTGGCCTAACAATTGCACTTTTAATCCCAGCAAATTTATACCGGGAAACAAACCTTTGTTCAGATGTTGATGTAGCTAATTGGAATAAAAATGTTAAGTGTGTCCTCTGAGACCCATAAACTCATTAGAAGGCAGGAATGCAGGCTGCGGTAATTGCGCTCACACAAATTCTCTTGTACAGCAGGAACAGTGACTCCGAATAGGTGACCGGCCGCTTATTATTAGAAGAAAAAAGGGATGCACTAAATAGTTGTATTACGTCGTAAGATAAGTAACCTAATATTCTTATTTTTTACTTTCCATACATATCCCACACATTTAAAGTGGACCAATCACCTGAATTTCTACTATACTGGTGATTGGTCTGTGTTCCTGGGTCATCTGCATTTAGAAAAACCCCACAGATAACCCTCAAAACTCACCTTTCCGTGGGCCCACAGTATGTGCGCAGGCTCTCGTCCAATCAGCACTATATGCCGTGCATATTTATGCTTATTAATTTATGACATACAGCTCTGTTGGAAAACAGAGCTAAAGCATCACAGTTGCGAGATGCTGGTGATGTGGTTGTGTTTGCCATAGGACTGCCGCAAAGGTGAGTCAGGGGCAAATGGCCCAGGGTTAGGTGACCGACCAGCCCGAGTATGGCCAAATGCTTATTCAAATCTAAATGAAAGGGACAAGTCCTCTTAACTTAAATTGCTTGGACGTGCTGATTTGAGATGCCGTTTTATCTAAAAACATTTTAATAGGGGATATGCACTTCCACTTTCACGCACCATGTGGCCAATTGGTCTTGCCAGGAGCAGATGTGTGGTGCCATGCACCATGGATACACCCCCTCCTATCGAACCCGAAATCCTGTTATCTGCAGTTAGTTGCAAATCAGGAACATGGTATGATGAGTTATTGAAGCAGGAGTAAATCCCAAAAACATTTTGGGGACTTCCTGATTTGCCTTGCAGCAAGCCTGAGACCAGGCAGCCTGTACTGACCACTTTAGCATTCCCCAGTATGTCAGCAATTTGTGACCATTCAGAAAGCCTGAACGCCTGTCCGGTGAACCGTTTTGTTTGCCAGTGATAATGTGGCCCAGAGAAATGACAGCCAGCTCTGAGGAAACACGGAAGCAATATGGCTGCCTTGTCTTGATTTTACGAGGGGTGAAAAATAGGATGCACGTATTATATAGGGGTGAAGGGAAGAAACATTTTTTCTTTTACTTCACTTTACTTTGTCTTTAAAGCTGTTTTTAGACTTCATGATTATTTTTACATGAAAGGGATTCCCAAATCTTGATGCTCCCAGGGGAGGGGCATCTTGGGATTCCTCCCATGTACTTATCTTATTCCAGGATCCCATGGTGCATGTGCAGCCTTCCAACGTCATCCCCAGTGTGCAAGGTCCACATGGCTGGCAAATCTGAATGTATTCTGACAGAGCTATGGCCATGAAATACACAATTGCTGGAGATGGACAACATCTTGTCCTCAACAGAATGAGCTTCCCTTATTGTTAGTGAGCCATATTGCCTATCATGATTATACTGTACCTAGCCTTGAAACAAATGTATTTTGCCATGTCTTGTAGCTCTTAGCTATGAGATTAGAAAATCTTCATAGGAAGGCACAATGTTTTGGTCAAACCAACAACCCACAATCCACTTTTACTTTTTATCAGCCCAAAATGATGTCCTCTACAGTGTAGGGGGCACCACTGCTGTGTTTATTCCCCCAGCATGGGGCTATTGTGTGTTCCCAGGAGGGAAGTAGCATGACACATCATGGTTCCAATGTAGCCTAACTGTTGAGAAACCAATGAGCACATTACACTATCAAGGTCCCAGAATCTGTGTAGAGTCAACCCTGATGGTTGGGATAGACTGGGCTGTAGGAACAGCTTTGGTTGTCTATGCGGGATAACTAGGTATTAGAGTCTGGGCATGACAGAATGAATAATGCAGCCAAGGTATATATTAATCGATAAAGCATAGCCCAAAGGCTGGCATCACAGGTTCGAAGGTCTAGAAGGAAAGCTGAGGTCAAAATTCTGAAGAACTTGGATGCGAAGTTGAAGAACATCTGAGTCACAACAGAAAATCACAGATGCAGGGACCGTCAGGTAGAAAATTCTGAATAGGGCATGCTTCTCTTAAAGCGGTCCTTCACTCTGAATAACAGCCTATCTTACATGTTTCCCCCACCCTGTATATACAGATTGCTCACATTAAAAATCATCCTACCTGCATCTACTGCATGTTATGAGCCTTTAAACATCCAAGATGGCGGCTCATGGAACATCAGGCAGCCTGCAAACAGGAAGTGCCTTCTGACTGTGCTGCTCTGCATTCTGAGACTGCTGACCTTTTGCTGACCCCAGCTCTGCTCTTTCTGAGCAAAGCACAGCTATAACCCGCCCTCCTTTGCTTTATCCCACTCTCCTCTCCTCAGTAAGTGTGATGCTTCTGAGTAAAGATGGCGGCGCCCGTATCCTAAAGTCCTGAACAGAGTTGCAGCCCAGTGGGGGAAAGAATAATAAGTAAGTGACTAAAAACTTAAAATATATTGATTTTAGATGCTGAGGAACCGTTTTTTAAGGGTTTGGGCTTTTCAATAAATCATGGTGAAGGTCCGGTTTAAAGGACAAAAGGCAGGCTATGCAGGGCACATGACAGGGCTAGTCCATGCATCTGCACGTTGGTTTGGGCACATGTGCAGTCTCAAGTGTGTTTAAGAATGCATATCCATAGCTAAAGTTACTGTGCCATTCATTCGTTCCAAAATGCTTGCACAGTAAAGCCAGGTGACAGATACGTGTAATTGTGGCCTTCGCTTGGGCCAAGTGGCATCTCCTGATGAGGTCACTGCTGGTGCAGGGGAGGAGCTGCAACTGACACAAGCTGTTTATTTCACAAGGAACTTGTACCTTATTAATATAATTAATGCTTAAATGATGTGTAGCATAAGAATTAATATATTCACTAGATACATTTATTCAATAATTCATTAAATAAATGTACTAAACTTGTGACCAACTTATTTTAAAATGCATTTGAAAAACGTTCAAATAAAATGTTAATTAATATTCTGATTCTCTACATTCTATTTAAGAATAAGAATGCGTAAATTAATGAATTAAAAATTTTATTCTACAATTATTTATATTATTAATGAACATTTATGAATACTAAATATATTCATATTTTCATTATTACCATTTCCTTTCCCTGTAATTTTTATTCCATTAACTTAAATGATATTAATATTAAAGTCTTAGACAATTAAATATATTTTATTATAAATCAGTGAAATGTTTGAATATTATTAAAGCGGTCCTTCACTCTGAATAAGAGTCTATCTTATATGTTTCCCCCACCCTGTACATACAGATTGCTCAAATCATCCTACCAGCATCTACTGCATGTTATGAGCCTTTAAACACCCAAGATGGCGGCTCATGGAACATCAGGCAGCCTGCAAACAGGAAGTGCCTTCTGACTGTGCTGCTCTGCATTCTGGGATTGATGACCTTTTCCTGACCCCAGCTCTGCTCTGTCTGTGCAAAGCACAGCTATAACCCACCCCCCTGTACTTTATCCCACTCTCCTCAGTAATTGTGATGCTTCTGAGTCAAGATGGTGGTGCCCGTATCCTAAAGTCCTGAACAGAATTGCAGCCCAGTGGGAGAAAGAATACTTACTTATTAAGTAAGTAACTAAAAACTTAAAATATATTAATTTTAGATGCTGGGGAATAGTTTTAGAAGGGTTTGGGCTTTTCAATAAACCATGGTGAAGGTCCGGTTTAAGGAACAATACAATATGATTTATTTTTGTATTTTTTTTAATGTAACTCTTTTTTTCATCTTAAATTTGATATGATAGCGCTTAAAGGGAGGAAAAAATATCACGTTATATATTTATTGTGTATGAGACTGAAATAAGCAGTTCTGTGCAGTCAGTATGTTTTCTGCAGTATGCACAAAGGACCTTGAGTACTTTATATATTGTATAATGTATGTTTTTTTTACATTGCAATTACATTTTAGACAAAATTATAATAATTTCTTAAAATGTATAGATACGCTAATAGTAGTAAGGCTCCTTTCCTTTTTCCTTCACCTTTAAGGATACTGTCCAGGCTGTTAAAAAACAATTTCAATTGCCCCCCCCCAGCTAATCGAGTACCTCATACTGCAAAGTGTTACATTTAAGGTCGGGGGGAAGTACAGGGAGAAGCAAAACTCTCCCAGATCCTATTAAACCTAGACAACTTACCTGTCATTAGGGCAGCCAGTTTCTCATTAACCACTGTAAAGTCTCCCTTATTGTGGAGACCCAGTGTGTTAAGCCCCCAGGATCGACATAAACGTACCTTTCCGGTGATCCTACAGTACATGTATGGGCCACTGCAGCATCCCCCGGACTGGTGTGCGTTTCTGCGCAAGCCCAACCTGAAATGCCACTCATTCATTTGCACAGCATAGGATGCTGATTGGAGGAAAGCCTGCAAATGTGCCATGGGACTGCTGGAGAGGTAAGCAGAACGGCCTTTCTGGGGGGTTTCACACAGCGGGACATCCCAAATCATAATGCGATGAGCATCAAAACCAGAAGAGTGAAAATCTCTGGTTTTGTTGCTTTCTAAATGTATAGCCTAAATAAGGGGGTTCTCATCTTTTTTACACCAAGTACTCCCTAGTGACAGGAAGTTCCAACTGAGTACCCCCAAAGAGGGGATCAATTATAAATGTTACCAAAATTAGTAGATCAGGGGCCTTGTAACAATTTTAAAGCAAGAAGTAATAACAATTTATAGTTAAATATAATATACCAGAGAAGTCAGGCCCCCCTGTTGGTGCACCCTGGAATAAAGTTGTGTACCCCCTGGGGTACGCATACCGCAGGTTGAAAAACAGTGACCTAAATAACTGTTTTAGTCTTTTGACCTGATTAATATGCATCACACAGTCCTGAAATGTGCTGGTGATTCAAAAATAACATTTGCAATTGCCTCTGCTCCCCTCCTTTCATCTCTTTGAATTGCATCTATATTGTCTTGTCTGCCATCGTCTGTAATTATTATTTTGTAAACTGCCAGGAAAGATGAAGGTGTAAATAAATCAATAACAATAAAACTAATACTTCTTCCCTGTTTTTTTCCTAAAAATCAACTCCAATAAAATTGTATTAAAACAAAAGTATTCTATTTGTTTCCCAGATTTTATGCATGTTGTATCAGGAAGAGACAGAAACCACAACCACATTAAATAATAGTAACAATGCAGCGTTTAGAAACCCCCAGCATGCTGCCGTCTGTGCTGAAGGAATACACAATTCTGAATGTGCGGAACACAGAGTAAAGGTCAACAATTCCATGGCTAGCTCAGCAAACGATTTTCTGCTCTTGTCTTGATGTAGATGTGAAGACGCGGTCGGCTCTGGAAGAAAACTAAGAAACATTTCTTAATCTAGAGTAAGGGCTGTACCTGCAGTTCTGTCGACAAATGTTCTACAAATCAACATTCAGAGAACTTGTGCAAGTCAAGGCACATGTATTTATCACAAGTTAGAGAAAGTCTCAAAAATCTGGAGAACTTCTCCAAAGCTTAATAAATTTCCACCATATATATTTATTAGCCCTAATTCTTACCAAAGCTAGTACATTCAACTGTAGCTTGATAGTCCAATGTCAAAATGATAATGGTCATCATTACTTTACCAATTTCATGCCATTACAATATTGACATTCTTTTTCCCTCCCTTTGTTGTCAATACAATAGATGCCTTCTGTTTCCCTAGAACATTTCATGTCAGAATTATGGTCATGCCTTCACCTATTTCATGATATAACAATGGTTCCTTATATTCACCCACCTATTTTATCACCCACTGTGAAGTATGACAGTGGTCCTTTTTTTCCATCCTCTGTTGTCAGGATAGCAATTACCACGCCTTTTTATAGAAAATATTTTATAAGAATGATAGATAAGTCCTTCCTTTACCTATTGCATAACACACTATGGATTATGGCAGTGGTCCTTTCTTGCCATCATTGCTGACATGACAGTAGATGCATCCACTATGGACCATCATTAAAATGATAGTGGTCATACTTTTACCTATTTAATCAGATAACTGGATAACAGAATGGAGGTAATTGTTTTACCTATTACCTATTTTATGACAACCAGTGGTGTCACACTTCTAGTTAATCATTCTATCCTCAACTTTGGACTGGTCCTTCCTATACCACCAATTTTCACATGACAGTTGATGCCTCCACTATGGACATGGAAGCGGTCCACCTTTTCCACCCTTTTTTGTCATCACAGTAGACATCCTCCCTTTCCACAGAACAATGCTTCCCAACCAGCGGTACCATCCAAAACTGCTGAAAAGGTGGAATAAAACTATATGTGTACATTTAAAGGGAAGGTTGTCATAAATAGGCACCTCCATACACGAAAGTTCCTGGTGTACGGAGGTGCTCATTGAGTGCTCAATGGGAGTGCTCCATACTGAGGCAATGCCCACCTGCCACGTAAGCTTCTCTGAGATGTGTGGCACGGGCGCAGGCAGCAAGTAAGTGGGGAGTCTCATTCCCTGGTCTGAGGTCTGTCGGGAAAGTCTCAGCACCCCTTTGTTTTTACGACAGTAGGTGCAGCCATATTACCCAGAAGATTTCATAATGACATAGAACTGGTGTCTTACTTCCACCCACCCATTTCAATAACCAATATGGACTAAGGGAGTGGTCCATATTTTTCAACCATTTTTTACATGATAGTAAATGCCTTCCTTTTTCCCTAAAACATTTATTGCTGTACCCCACTTCTACACATTAATTATATCATTCACTATGCACTATGGCAGTGGTCCTTTCTTTCCCAGCATTGTTGAAGTGACAGTGGTTGCCCCCACTATGACAAATAGCAGTGGTTCCTCTTTGTTGTCAGAACCGCAGATTCCTCCCTTTCTCTAGAACATTTCATCAGAATGGTAGTGATCATATATTTACCTATTTATTGACATAAAAATGGTCCTCCCCTTACCCTTATTTCATCATCTACTATGGACTATGGCAGTGGTCCTAATTTCCCAGCCTTTCTTGTCAGGTTGTCAAGACAGTAGATGCCTTCTCTTTTCCAAGAAAATGTTAAATTGGAATGGTGGAGGTCTGTTTTTTATCTATGGCATTACAATCGTGTCTCAGACAATACATTATGGCAGGGGCTTGTACAGGAATTTGACAGAACTAAATGATAACTCTAATCCATATTTCTGTATACCAATAACCAAAGTAGATAGTTGAGGTATTGATTGGAGCTACACAGCTGTAGGTACACAGTGTCAGAGAAGTTGGCCCTCTGTGCTGTGCCATCCACTTAGTTTGTTTCGGTGTTGGGTATTTTGAGTGAAATAGATTTTGTCTGTGTGTTTCAAGGTTTAAAGCAGAAGTGAATGTGCACCAAGATCTAAAAGACACAAGACATGCATTAGTCAAGTTGCCATTTTAGATACTGAAGCATACTGGTGTGTAAATGTGTGGAGCCAAGCTTAAAAAGAGATGGGTGGCTGTGGCACCTATTGCCATGCAACCATGTATTGTTAGCTCCAAAGGCAGCTACTAAGACCTGGCCATGCGAACAGCAGCTCATCTCCCTAATGTTTATGGCAGACAAGGGTGTGGATTGGAATTATAATTTCTTGCTGCCAGATTCCTATACAATCAATCTAAAATGAGAAAGTCGATCAAATGTTTAGAAAATAAAATAGCAAGTCCAGTTGCCTTGATTTAGGGGAGGTAAGCAGGGTGTAATTACAGGTAGTTCAGAAGTAACTGCATTAGGGGGCAATGGGATCAGGGGCCCAAAATTGCTGCACCTTCACTTTAGTTATTGGAGTTGTGCTCACATGGCATCAGGAACTTTAAAAGCCGACCAACAGTCCAAAATTACTTAAACCAGACCAACACAACAAACAGTGCTCATATAAATCCATCACCAGGGCAATTTAGTTTTAGAATTTACCTTTTTCTAACTCCTGCTGTAGTGAATTTTGGAAACAAAATGATGGTCCATGCATTTGCAGGCCACCTGCAAACAGGAAGTGCTGCTGGGCTTCCTGTTACTGTACATTGTTAGTTATGTCAGTTGAATCCAGGCAGCAGCATGGCTGAGATGCTGGGAGAGGAAGCTCCAAAATGGCCACTACCTTTCTTTTCCAACTGTGCCAGGCTGTTTGTCCAGTTTAAGAGAGCACCATTTGTGTGTGTTGTTTCAGTGTTTAGTAGTCTAATTGTCTCTAAGTCTATGGGCTAAATGTGACAGGAAATAAAGGTTACTGCATGAGCAACACTAGGCCCCCCTATTTAATGTCAGCACCAGGGATGGGTCACATTTAGTTACTCATTTGGATGTAAGCCTGACAGGACATGCATTATTTGCAATGTTTGGTCTTGGTGCCCCAATCTTATGATAGTGACGAGATCCCTGCAGACATACCATTAGTGCCTCCTGAAGTAAGCTTCCCAGGATGTGTCAGAGGGTTTTGGTCCACTTTAAGACAGGTTGAAAATCTGGACAGGCACAACCTGCTACCAGAAGGGGTTTTTTTGTGTTATGTCTGGACAGGTCCTTTAAATTGCCTACATTTACAAAGCATTTATTCTTAGATATCTCAGCAGTTAGCTGTATATCACAGCTTCAAACTTCCCCTGCTGTAATACTGCAATAGTACAATAGATATTGATGCAAGGTTTCATGAAAACAAATGGAGCTGCTACATCTATCTAGACCTACATGATAATAGCAGAAGTTTATATTAATAATCAAAAATAATATGTGAGTGCATAAGGGAAAAGCACAGGGTGAATAAACCATGATTCCAGAAAATGTGCTTCCAATTCTCTTTATGAACTCGCTCAGTCGCATGTTCACTGTCAGCAGGATTAATAGTGCAATGTGTTTCACATGCTTCAGGGCAACACGCAGCTATATTTATTGCCTCTGTGCAGCATCATAATATGATATGCCTAATACAAAAAGCAGGGTGAGCTTGGCGAGGTTCCTGGAGGAGTTCATTAAAAGCCGCACAGGGTTCTGCTGGCGCTTTGTACTATGGAAACTGTGCGGCACCTCATTTCACATCATCTACAACTGAAAAGAACAAAGTAAAGGCACAACATGTTCCATATATATAAGAGTTGCGACTCTAGATAAAAGTCGACCTACTACTGTATTTTCCTATTCGTATAGCTCCTCATTTAGAGCAATGTTCTGAACGTCGCCCTTTATATTAATATACACATACACCATACCACTGTGTGCTTGTTAAGCCTTTATTTTAATAACATAAGACATTTTTCATTTAAATACTCCAAGGCCAGACAATTTTCTGTCCTTGGGGCATTCCAATTTGACATGCCCTGATGCGTGAAACCCTGCAGGCTGCCTGTAAGCTTACCTCTTCTACGATTCCACAGTGAATGCAGGAGCTGGGTGCGCAGCTAAGCATAAAGCATCTAAGTACCCTCACCCTTTGAAGCCTCACGGGCAGTGGCGGGCGCGGGTGTTTTGGTTGCGGTTCCCCCCTCTGAACATATCGCTGTGGCCGCTTAGAAGCTTGGGTAGTATCTCTTTGATTCACGCTGGCACAGTCTTTTATCTTGTGCTATTTGGCATCTCATGACCACCTGTTGTATTGGTTTCTATTTTGGGATTTAATTGTGGGGTTAGATAATTATGGGCACACTTAGGTTTTGGTAGAGGTTGTATTGTTGAATGTTATAATGGGAATGGTTCAGCACTCGGCACTTTATGTAGTTGTTATTTAGGTAATGATAGGCATTGTATATATATTTTTTTGGTGATTTTGAATTATTATTGGTTTGATATATTAATGCATTATATATAATTTTCACACGATCTTGTTTATCTTTATATGCTTTACACATCTCTTTTAATATACGGATAGGTGGTCCTTTACAAACAAAAGGGGCCCATTTTGGGTCTTTTTGTGCCGGCACAAATACCTGAGGGTGTGTATATATAATAATATATATATATACCGATCCTTATACTACTATAAAAATAGAAATATATTCACCCAATTTATAACAGTGGGTACACAGCATACAGATTTTTATTACATTAAATTTAACATATTATGGTGGTTGTATTTATTGGAGATGATATGAGGGGGGATTTGCCTTGTTTTTAAATGTCTTGTGTTGTATATATGTCTTTATATGTTTTTTATGATCAATTATGTATAAATAAAATGAAAACAATTTTTGAAGATATGGCATATGTATATTTTTGGTGCTCCACATAGGGAGGGAGTTGTGGGTTTCCACGTCCACTCCAAATAGAGCTGTTGCATTTAACAAGGGTGTGAGCACAAGCAATTGGATAGGTAGTGCACCCCATAGTATTCATAAAGCATCTAAGCTTAGCCATGCATAGGCAAGGGATGCTTGCCAGTACTGCACTTGCACCATGGGATTGCACAAACTGTATGTTTAAGGTCAATGTGCAGGGATTCCTGCAGCATGGCATCCCAAATCTAAACTTTTAAAATTTTGTTATGAATTCTGGTCCACTTTAATCATTTTCAGGGGTGAGGTTCAGCAGGTTCTACTCAGTTCTGCAGAACCGGTTGTTAAAATTGTAGCTAGCTAAACTATGGGAAACAAACGTGACACCATGATGGCCTGGAGGCTGAGGGCAACAGACCTTAGTAGATGTAGGCCTATAAAGTAAAAACTTTGTTCAGGCACTATTATAGCAGTCCCCAATAAAATCGTTTCCACATTTCGGGGGTTCCTCTCAGCCTTATACTCAGCCTCTTGCGCACGAATAATGTGAACCATGAGAAATTCTTTGAGCATATTAGGCTCGATTCAGAGAGACAAAAAAAGACTTTCGTTTTTGTGCCGATCTGTTTTTTTTTTTTTAATTTTCCCGCTCTCGTATGAGTGTGCAAGCGATTCTATGCATGCATTGCAATCCTTCTGTAAAGTTTCTGTCCGTTCATACGGCAGAGTACGAGTACGAGGATGTCATTTTCCAGCGTGACTTTTCCGTTTCATTTTCTCATGTTACAACGTAGGCTTTCGTTTTTGCCCTTTTCCCATTGTCTCCTCCCACGAATCCTTTACGTTTCCCGTTATATTTATATATATATATATGTTTCCCTTTTTCAATAAATAATCGTACAGACGAAAATCCTCACGATCTTGCGCCTGCGCACTACAAACTTAACATTAAAGTGCTCGCCTACATATTTGCCACCCTCACTTCTACTACAATGTTTAGCTAAATCACTTAGCACTATCCTCCATCTTCCCTTTTGGAGCCTTAAAGCTCACCCCAACCACTTAGCACTATCCTCTATCTTCCCTTTTGGACCCTTAAAGCTCACCCCAATCACTTAGCACTATCCTCCATCTTCCCTTTTGGACCCTTTAAACCTACCCAAATCACTTCGCGGTTAGGTTCTTCTTCCATGTTAGGCCCCTAAAACTTACCCAAACCACTTTGCGGTTAGGTTCTTCTTCCATTTTAGGCCCCTAAAACTTACCCAAATCACTTTGCGGTTAGGTTCTTCTTCCATTTTAGGCCCCTAAAACTTACCCAAATCACTTCGCGGTTAGGTTCTTCTTCCATTTTAGGCCCCTAAAACTTACCCAAACCACTTCCCGGTCATCAGAATCCTCATCTCTAAATATGCATTTTAGCCTTTGTTTGTTGGTAATGTATTTGTAGATAAAAATGACACAAACTTTTTTTTTTTTTTTCATATTAGAAGGCCATATTGTTGGCTTTTTTTTTAATTTTTGGTTTCACAAATATACGATTTTTTTTTTTATTTAAAAAAAAACTTTAAAATATATTAAAAATTAAAAATTCTAAAATTATTTACATTAAACAAATACAGTGACAGGACCCAGGAGACCAGTCTTCTTCTGTTGTCCCCAACGAGTCAACCAGCTGCTGCATATCGGCCACCAACTCAAGGACCCTTCGATTCATTGCTTCCCCTCTTGCACGTGTGGTCCCTGTATAAAATTAAAAATAAAAATTTGTTTGAGACAAATACATGTTTCTCACCTGTGGATGGAATGTTTGTTAGTTGGCAACTTAAATCATGATGACATATGTCAGTCTGCTAAGTAATTAATCTAAGGAAGTGGGCACAGGTCATTCTGATAAGTAATTATTCTAAGGAAGTGGGCACAGGTCATTCTGCTAAGTAATTAATCTAAGGAAGTGGGCACAGGTCATTCTGCTAAGTAATTAATCTAAGGAAGTTGGCACAGGTCAGTCTGCTAAGTAATTAATCTAAGTAAGTTGGCACAGGTCATTCTGCTAAGTAATTAATCTAAGGAAGTGGGCACAGGTCATTCTGCTAATGCCATTGTCTATGGCTTGATGTATCTGGGTGATCATGTCAATTACCACATACTGCAAAGAATGACATTTCAACTTACTTGGTTGGTGGCCGACGGATGCCTCGTTGGGGACAACCCTACGTCCTGGGCCCTGCCACTGTTGTGAAGCAGAGGCTGTCGAGACATGGCAAATAGGGTCACTTATAATGTCTTAGTCAACAGTAATCAAATGTCAATTTCAATGTGTGTGTCACATCACTCACCTTCTCCCTGTGCCTCCTGTGCGAGATCTGCTGCATCCTCCACATCTTCACCCGCTCCAGAAGCATCTAGAAAAACAGATGAAGGGAATCAGCTTTGGTGGAAATAGCATGTATATGTGTGTGCGGTTGCATGAAGAGTCACATACCACAGGGTCCCGCCTGCTTCGCTAGGGACGACTTCCTGCCCACGCCGTGCCGCCCCTCCTCTGTGGAAAGGTCCAGGGGCTGGTCGGAGGACCCATAAGAGGAGAGGTAGGACAGTCGCCCTGGAGATCCACCACCTTCACTTCCAGCTGCAGATTCATGCAGCACTGGTCGGCCTGTGCGCCTCCGGGTGCGGCGGATTCGGTAATCCATTTCCAACACTAGAAAAGAAAAACAATTATAAATAAATGCCTACCTTCTGCATGAGTTACATCTGGCATGCAATCGCTCTGTACCTACTAGGGAAATGGAGGCCGAAAAACCGCAGCACCCGGGGCATGTGCAGCCATTTCAGGTCCGACCAATGCTGCATGATCTGAGTGTGGGTGAAGGTGGTGTCCATCTGCTGTTGTATTTTTCCAATGATCTCCAGGGCGACGGTGCGCTTCTCAAAAGAGTTGGGCAGGTAGTCGTACCTGCGCTCCAGCATGGTCTACAAAACACAACAGAAACATAGGATGTAGTTAAAACTGCATACAAATATCTGTCACCAATCGATCTTTGGACTAAATGAAATTAACAGACACAATTCTAGGCTAATCCAATCCTTGAAGCTGGGCTCAGTGTTGATTCGCAGGTGTGGGCCCTCACGTCGGTTTGGCACTGAGTTTTAAACACTTTGCAAACAAACCGTTTTTTCATGCGCTTCCTTAAAGGAGCAGTATCGCGAATTTTTCTTGGTGACTTATAATTAAATGGTACTTGGAATGTAGGTAGGTGTTGGAGTAAGAATTACAAATGTAGAAAAAAATGATGTGTGTGTTGAACAGCTGGAGACTAATAGCTCATGTTTATGTCTTGTCAGTGTCGACAGCCGACACTCTGGCCTGTTCCATGCTGAGGAGAGGGAGATACAAATGTATCAGTTCCATGCTGAGGAGAATGTATCAAAGTCTCAGCTGTTCAGTGCTGGCAGCCGTCCAGCATAAGATAACAACATTGTAACATTGCCTGGCCAGAAACTTATATATCTAAAACAGAGAGAAAAGCTCTAGAAGTCATTTAGCTGATTTTGACAGTTTTCCCTTCATGTTGGCTCTGCTGCAGAATCTTTCAGTTTACCATTTTCTCTTTCATATTCTTATTTTTCTTTTTTCCATATGATCTTTCTTTCAGCTTTGTGTGTTTTGAGCAAAGCCCAACCCAGGATTTTCACTATCTGGAGTTTTGTTTTATGCCCCTAGGGGCATCCCGACTTGGGATGCCCTGATATGTGAAATCCCCAAGTTCGCCTGTAAAAACGTACCTTTCCCTGTCCCACAGCACATGCGCGGGCTCTCATCCAATCAGCTCTGTTTGCACGCAGATGGGGAGCCTGAGCAGTAACCTCCCTGGCCGCCCGGCCTGTCTAAATGACTATCTGCGTGAGCGCCAGAAAAATGGGGGGATCTGTGGTTATCCAGGGGTCGTTTCACACAGTGGGCATCCTGATTTAGAATGGGGTTTTGTTCCACTTTAATACCTTTAGATTTTCCTGCACAGTTATTCAAAGAAGAATTTCAGTCATTTTCAGTCAGTTTAGTTTATTTTGTATAGATTTTACACATTTGAGTCACCTGGTCTCATAACAAAAGCAGCACCTCACACACACACAGCCGTTACAGTGTCAGCCTCTGAGGTAAAGTGTTGCTAGGAGACCAGTGGGCTAAATGAAGCAGCTCACTAAATACAAGCCAGCAGATCCCCCTATTCAGCAAATGGACTGAGCCATTTTAATTATACAATTTAAAAGAGAGGCATATATTTTTTTCTTTTTCTATCGCCAGATTATTCATACACAGGTTATAAGCTATTGTGTGGCTATTTAATTATTTATCTTTTTTAATGCAAATTTCGCGATACTGCTCCTTTAAGGGCTAGGCATGCATTTAGATGGCAAATCAAAGGCATTAAAAGACACTTACAAGCATGATGATATCTTCTTGTTGCGGGTGAAGATTGTGGGCGCCATCTTGCCTCTTGTCTGCAGCAGATAAGTAATGCCCCTGCGGTTTCCGGGTTGCGCTCGGCCGGACGAACGTCCATACGCACGTCCGTACGCACCCCTCAGACCCCGCCAATCTTATTTAAAGGGTCCTGGACACACAGCTCATTCTCTTTCAGAGTCCATGAGCAATGGCACCTAAAAAATCACAAATCAAAGCAGCAAAGGAGGTCAGCAGCAAACAGGCATCCAAACGGCAGGAGCCTGCTGAAGGGCCAAAGACTCGGTCACAGATGCCAAAATCGAAGCTGAGGCCAACCCGCATTGCTCAGCCAAAGGCACCCACCACAACGACCAAAAAAAAGGAGCCCGCGGGAAAAAGGAAGCCACAGGCCAGAAAGCAAACCCCAACGGAGGGGAAAAAAAGGACCAAGAGGGTGCGAAGCCCCAGCCCCCCCAGGTCACCATCACCCCACCCACGTGGCTACCATGGCAAGGCTCCAAAAAGGAGACACCGGGAAAGAAACCCCAGCAGCTATACCTCGCCATCCCCACCACCCGCACGTGGCCACAAGGCTCATGGCAAGAGGACAAGGCACAGCCCCAGACATCCTAGTTCGCCATCCCCACCCGCACGGGTGTCCAAATCATCGGCCAAGAGGGCAAGACACAGGCCCAGAAGTCCTAGTTCACCATCCCCACCCGCTCAGGTGTCCAAATCATCGGACAAGAGGGCAAGGTACAGGCCCCGAAGCCCAAGCTCTGGGTCACCCCTGGACCGGCCGTCTACCTCCAAGGGGCATGGGTCTTCTAAGGGCCCACAGAGGCACAGGGCCCCAAGCACGACTTCCTCCACCACAGCCTCTCCTCCTCGGCCACATTCTCCACCGGCACAGGTGTCAAGGCAGGCTGAATATGCCACATCTACACCTGCGACTTCAGTGGCCACCCATCCACGCTCACCCAGTCCCTTTCCAAGTCTGGTTCAATCTGCAGCCAGCCAGCAGTCCGTAATTTCACACCCACACAGCCAGGCCAGAATGTCCCCTGATTTTGCGCCAAACACTGAGGAGCCAGAACCACAACCAACAGGGCGCACATTTCGCAGAGGACAGTTGAGTGGCAGGTTTGGTGAGGCCCAAACTCTGGCATTGGCTAGTGGCCTCACCTTGTATTATGATGAGCTATATGGGCGCAGATCCAAAGCTACAAGCAAGCAGCGCAAAGCCGAGATTTTGGAGGAACTCACCAGACAGGTTAATGCAGCGGGGGAAGAGCTCAAATATGTGGAGCAGATACAAAGGAAAATATCGGACCTCAAGTATGCAGCACGGAAGAAAATAAACGGTGTCATTACAGGTACATATATACTTGCTTTGGCAACATTGAGCTAAATGTGTCCAACTATCTTCTTCAGCTTACAAATTGGCGGAGGATTCCCCACTAAACTGCAATTTACCCGAGCTGAGGAGATGGTGCTGGGCCTGCTACCTCCTGTGGCCTTAGAGGGACACTCGGCACGACAGGACACGGACATTCCGACTATTCCTGCCGGTTAGTAATGTTAGTGTGTATGTGAAATGTGATCTACGTGTAAAATCAGGCAAAAAGCCATATATTAACACATGCCCCTAGGGTGTGCCTTGTAGTGGAGGTAACAATTTAAACAGGGTGTGTTATGTGTGTCGACTCATCATTTGCTTATTTCCTTGGCCATACATGAGTTTGGAGAGTCTTGAGGAACACTATTGAGATTAGCAAAGGACTGCCTGTTATGTATTTAGAGTCAATTACATACAACACTTCCATCTTTATCTGTAGCCAATTTGGGTTTGAGCTGTGCTTTGCTCAGAAAGACTTGATCTGGGGTGCTTGAAAGTTTGACCTAGAAAGAATGGCAACCAGCCTAATCTAATGGCAAATGCTATTTGCAAGCTGAGTGTGGTCCCATAATGGGCTTTTAGGGATGTGTGAAGCCTCAGAACAGCCAGTACATGCATGTTTATTTTGGTTAAGGAGACCAATGTGTATGTACTTGTTGACTAATACATCTAACAGATAATGGCATTCATAGTCAAGGTCAACTTGGCCCGTTGGGGGAGTGCCATTCATGCATGGGCCCGTGTTTTAGTGAACCATATGTGTTATTACACATCAGCAATGCCTAGTTGTGTGTTAACATGCCTTCTTTTCCACAATGCAGCCCAGCATCATCCCTCAGCTAGTGGGGAATCCTCAGCCAGTTTTAACATGCCGTCTACTTCCGTGCTGCCTCGGACCCAGGATCCGATATATACGGTAAGTGTCTTTTTCTGAAGTTGCTTATGCATGTGCCTTGCCATGTTTCTTTTTGCTGAATTACATATGTATTTACGAAACTGAACCTTTTAAATTTACATGTCCCAACAGACCCACACACTGATGGAGGAAATCCAGGAGATGGAGGAGGATGGACCCTTCATTGGACCTTCTGAACAGCTCCCGCTGGGACAGAATCTGCAACTGTCCCAACATGTTTCTACACCAAATCCTTAGCAGCAGAGTGAAGCTGGCTGCATGCTGCCAGCCCATCGTGGGCAGCATGCAGAGACTGAGCCGACAGTCCCCAGTGTTAGCTCTGCTGCTGAGGATTTGCCAAGCAGACCTGTAGCTGTTGGTGGACCTAGAGGCACATCATCTGCACGCCCCCCAACCCGGGGAATTGGGAGGCGTAGTCGACTACGTCGCCGATGATGGAGTCAGCATGGCACCATGAGAGGCGGCTATTTTGCCTCCAAAATCAACGAAACCACAAGCATCTTCATGGGCAATTAGAGACATTAAACAACACCTTAAACTCCATGCTGACTGAATTTAGGTCCAACAACAGCCACATGGCTGTTAAAAAACTCTTAAAAAACGGTTCCCCAGCATCTAAAATTAATATATTTTACGTTTTTAGTCACTAACTTATTATTCTTTCCCCCACTGGGCTGCAACTCTGTTCAGGAATTTAGGATACGGGCGCCGCCATCTTGACTCAGAAGCATCACACTTACTGAGGAGAGGAGAGTGGGATAAGGTACAGGGGGGCGGGTTATAGCTGTGCTTTGCTCAGACAGAGCAGAGCTGGGATCAGGTAACGGTCAGCAGTCCCAAAATGCAGAGCAGCACAGTCAGGAGGCACTTCCTGTTTGCAGGCTGTCTGATAAGATGGCGGCTTCCATAAGCCGCCATCTTGGATGTTTAAAGGCTCATAACATGCAGTAGATGCAGGTAGGATGATTTTTAATGTGGACAATCTGTATGTACAGGGTGTGGGAAACATATAAGATAGACTCTTATTCAGAGTGAAGGTCCGCTTTAACTAACAATCTCAGTGCCATGGTGGCTGAATTTCGAACTTCAAATAGAAACATGTTGGAACAGTTGCAGATTCTGAATGCCACACAGGCCCAGGTGAGGGCCCACCTCCAAGGGCCCCAACCTGGGTTTTATGGGCATCCCCCATTTAAGGCCTATTTGGTCTGTATCTGCTCCACATCTTTGCTCTACATCCCCACAGTATTGACCTGTCTGGTGAGCCCTACCAATATACCATTTTGGTATGGCTTTGCTTGTTTGCTTTGGATTTGCTCCCATACAGCTCATTAGAGTGCTGAGGTAGCCCACTAGCCAATGCCAGAGGTGAAGCCTCAATGAACCTGCCACTCAAGCTGTTGCGCTGCATGCTTGTGGCGAATTACATTGGTTCTGGCTCCTCCTGTTTGTAGGCATGATTGGGGTACATTCTGGCCTGGCAAACTACTACCTTGACCCCTGGCTGAGATTGAACTGGACTTGGATTTGGACTGGGGGTTCTTGTTTGGGTGGCCCACTGAGTAACAGGTGTAGATGTGGCATAGGTTTGGCTGCTTTACACCTGTGCCTGTGGCAAATGTGGCCAAGCAGGAGAGGGTGTGTCTGTGGGCCTATTTGTTTGCTGACGAATCTGGACAGAGCAATGCTTGTCACATATGTTTTTGTTTTTGACATTTGTATGAAACTTTTGACAGGAGTGCCTAACTTTAAAACTCCTGTCTGTGGCCAATTGCTATGTGGCCTGATTTGCAAAACATTTCATTTGTGGTTTGACCATGTATTTTCAGGAACTATGGGAGTGACCATCAACTCTAATGTTTGCTTTTCAAATAAACACCATACATTTTTAATTAACCTGTTGTTGACTAAGTTTATGCCTTTAGGTTTTTGGTGAATAAAGATGACTTAAAGTAGGCACTAACAAATTGGGAACAAAAAAAAAAACAAGAGTCTAAAAATACCATTTTGTGATTACTCACCTGTAAAATGGGTATTATAAGTATCTCACACCCTGCTTCGGAATGATTAATCACTTATGGGTTATGTCCAGTGCGAACTTCTGCAGAGATGACTAGAAAAAAAGAAGTCCCTCCCGGTCCATAAATACCTGGGACCTCCCACACATTCCCCAGTTTAGGAAAGCAGGAAGGGGACCAGGAAGAGCAAATAAAATATTTTACCAATAAAAGGTTCACCATATAGAGGATCCAAGATACAACTCAGGGTGGGACGAAGCAGGGTGTGAGACATACTTATAATACCCATTTTACAGGTGAGTAATCACAAAATGGTATTATTCCAAGTATGTCTCACACCCTGCTTCGGAATGATTAATCACTTCTGGGACATCCAATAACAGTGTCCATAATGGGTGGGGATCCCAAAAGGCAATAATGCACAAATTAAACCACTGCAGCTTGCAGAACCTTGCGGCCAAAAACAGCATCCGCCGAGGCCCGCACATCAGCCTTATAAAACTTTGAAAAGGTCTGAACAGAAAACCAAGTAGCAGCCTTACAAACTTGTTCAACAGAAGCCTGGTGTTGGAAAGCCCAGGAAGCCCCAACAGCACGAGTAGAATGAGTAGTGATCTGGAAAGGGGGATCCCTCCCCTTTGCATCATAGGCCCTAACAATGGCCTAACGAACCCATATACTAATGGTAGACCTGACGGGCGCCAAACCCTTTTTGAGTCCTGAAGGCAACACAAACAGTGCGTCCGTCCTACGGAAAGGTGAAGTAGCCACCAAATAATACTTTACACAACGAACAACATCCAGAGAGCGCAAGGCCCTCTCCTTGTCATTGCTTAGGCTTAGGACACAAGGAAGGGAGAACAACATCCTGATTGAGATGAAAAGCAGAGACCACTTTAAGCAGGAAATCTGGCTTAAAGCGGAAGACCACCTTGTCCTGGTGTCTCTCAAAGTAAGGGACCTGAACAGACAGAGCCGCCAACTCAGAGACACGTCGAACGGAGGTAATAGCCACCAAAAAGGCAACCTTTAGAGTGAGAATGGAAAGTGCAGCATCCTGCACTGGTTCAAAGGAGGACCCAGGAGGGCCTACAAAACCAAATTCAAGTCCCAAACTGGTAACAAAGGCTTACGAGGGGGCCGCACATGAGTGACCCCCTGGAAAAAAGTCTTAACCAAAGGATGAAGAGCGAAAGATCTCTGAAAGAAAAAAACGCCAGAGCGGAAACCAGCCCTTTCAAGGTGCTAAGCTGAAAGCCCAAGTCCAGACCGTTGTGAAGAAACTCCAAAACTCCGGGAATGGAAAACACCCTACAAGGCAGGGCCCTAGCCTCACACCAATCAATATAGGACCGCCAGGTCCTGTAGAAGATGTTGGAGGAAGATTTCTTCCTAGCCCTAACAAGCGTCTGGACCACAGCATCAGACAAACCCTCTTCTTTTAGGATAGAGGTTTCAGCCGCCATGCCGTCAAAGCCAGCGTTTGTAAACTGGGGTAACAAAGCTGACCTTGAGTGATCAGATCCGGAAACAGAGGCAACTTGTACTGATCGACTGCCAGCCGTACGACGTCTGCGAACCACACCTGTCTTGGCCACCTTGGGGCCACCAGAATTGCTGGCACACCCTCATGAACCAACTTGCGCACCATCTTGCCTACCATGGAGAAGGGGGGAAACAGAAACAGGAGACCCAGATCCCGCCAGGCCAGAGACATGGCATCCACTGCCAGAGCCGGAGGATCCTGGAACAGAGACACAAAGGCAAGGAGCTTGTGGTTGTGATGGGAGGCAAAGAGAACCACTTCCGGAAACCCCCACCTGTGACAGATGGATAGCAATACCCTGTTGCTAAGGGACCATTCCCCTCAGCGAGAGGTCCCCCTGCTCAGAGAGTCCGCTTCCAGGTTTTCCACCCCTGGACTGTACCCGGCCGAGATGCATGGAACATTGCTCTCGGCCCATGCAAGAATCAGAGACACTTCCCGGAGGGCACTCCTGCTGCGAGTCCCTCCATGGTGATTGATGTAAGCGACAGCAGTCCGATTGTCTGATCGAACCTGAACCGGTAAGCCCTGGAGATGACGCGGCAGGAGCGACAGCACCAACCAAACCACCCTCAGCTCCAGGATGTTGATGGGGATGTGAGCCTCCTGAGGAGCCCACAGCCCCTGGGACTGATGTTCCTTCCAGAAACCCCGACAGGCTGGCAGCAGTGGTGACCGTTTCCCAACAGGATGCCAGAAAGGATCTGCCCCCCAGAAGATTCCTTGGGTCCAGCCACCACTGAAGAGACCGCCGGACCAGAGGAGACATCACAAAGGACTAATCCAAGGACAGAGGGCATCTGTCCCAGGCCGATAACAGATGAGTTGAAGAGGCCCTAAAGTGAAACTGAGCAAAAGGAACTGCCTCGAAACAAACCACCACCAATCCCACCAGTCTCCTCCTTTACTGGATAGACGAGCGAGGGTGGTACAGAAGGAGACGTATCAGATCTTGAACCACCTCCACCTTTAACTGGGGTAGAAACCTCCAAGGGCGCCAAAGTGAGGGGGGCGGGGCCGCGGCCTGGCCAAGGTGAATCACATTCACACCGACACTCACACAATCCTGTAACTGACAGTGATCATCAGGACAATTAAAAAGGAGGGACAGGGAGCAACGGAAGGGGGGAGGCACCCAAGCCACCTAATGCGGCAAGGGGAAGGCACGGACAGGGCATCCCAAACCAGGATCCCGAACCTGGTAGCCGCCTACCCCTTTGATGGGGGTCTCACGGAGGAGCATAGCTCCTAATAGCACACCCCTAGGGTGTCACCTACCCTCGCCCGGACCTAAAGCCAAGGCTGGGAGGCAAAGGAATTAATTAATAAAAGGTCCAGGCAGAAATAGGGCAATAAAATGGCTGGGTGTAAACCCGGCTTACCTGCAAGGAAGGAGACAGCCATCTTCTGACTTGCTCGCCGTCTGCAGAGACGATTACTGAGGAATGTGTGGGAGGTCCCAGATATTTATGGACCAGGAGGGGCTTCTTTTTTTCTAGTCATCTCTGCAGAAGTTCGCCCTCTACTGGACATAACCCAGAAGTGATTAATCATTCCGAAGCAGGGTGTGAGACATACTTGGAATATCAGGTGTGAGGTTGTTTGTAATTAATTTGTTACTGTTTGTAAAAGTAAAAAACAAACATACAAACACAAAGGTCCAAAAACACAAATAACAAACAATAAAGGGACAAAACAAACAAAGTAACATCAAATTAAGCAAAATGTGTGTCCTCTGGGTCATCGGTGGGTGAAGAGGGGGGCAAATCCACATACCGGGGGACACGCTGCAATATAGCAAAATTATGCAACACTGCACGGGCCATTATAATATCTATGACCTTTTTGGGGTCATACTGAAGTGCTCCCCCGGTATGGTCCAAGCATCGGAAGCAGGTCTTCAATAGGCCAAACGCCCTCTCCACCACAGCCCTGGTATTCCTATGCGCCCTATTATATGCCTCCTCGGCTGCATTCTGGGGCCGGAGGACGGGCGTCAACAGCCACGGAAGGAGTGGATAGCTGGAATCACCTGCCAAAATGTATTATTAAAAACATAAATTACACATTACTCCATCAATGGAATCTAAAAAACGGGCCATCAACATGACTAAGAGGCTAGGTCACATTTGCTACACAGCATGAGCATACATATTGCACAGGCAAAAAAAAAGCCAAAAACAAAAAATAGATGTGGGAACAAATTAAACATCCAAGATGGTGGATGATGGCCAATCAGCCAGACTGCTAACAGGTATTGGTTTAGGACTGTGCTGCTCAGCATTCTTGGATGTCTTCACTTTTCAGGACCCTGTATCTGCTTTGTGCGAGTCCAAAACAGCTCTAACCCGCCCCCTGCACTTTATTCCGCTCTCCTCTAATCAGTAAGTGTAATGCATCTAATCATGTGTGGGGAAGACTAATTATTACTTTACTCTAAATTCAATTTTAACATTTTGCTAATGCAGGATTAACATTTGGCAAGGCTTTGTTGTTTGAAAAATCTAATGGTTAAGGTCGTGTTTCACATGTAAACAAGGTGTTCAAATAGGCATAGTTTCATACATGGGACACAAACTAAATTCATAGCCATACATCTACAAAAAACTTACGTTATTGGCGTCAACTTACCAAGGAGCCATCCACCCGAAAATTCCCCAGACTCAAACCGACCGTACAATCCAGAGCTTCGAAGAATGTAGGCATCATGGGATGAGCCTGGGAACCCGGCGAGCAGACTAAGGAAAAGCATGTCCGGGGCCACCACTGCTTGGACATTCAGTGAGTGGCCCATTTTGCGGTTCCTGGGATAAAAAAAAAAAAAAAAAAACATTAGCAAGGCTAGGAAAACTATTTCAGGTACACATAAAAATTTTTCCTTGGTGAACACGCGAAATTTTTATGAAACTAAATACGGTCCATTGTTTCACAGGGACTCTTTACAAGGGGGGGATAATTAAAAGGAGGGATACATTACAAGGAGGGATTAATTACAAGGAGGGAAAAATTAAAAGGAGGGATAAATTGCAAGGAGGGACATTTTAAAAGGAGGGACTTTTTCGAAATGTAAAAAAAAAAAAATGTAAAAAAAAAAAAATGAAAAAACAAATGACAGATTGTACTTGCCTGTAGATATACTCGTCGGCTGCCGGAGGCACCAGGGCAACGTGGGTGCAGTCAATGGCACCCATGACGTTGGGCATGTCGGCGATGTTAAAAATGCCAGCCTAATCGCGTTTCTGGCTACCATGTCGTCAGGAAAACAAATATATTTCCGAGTAATGGTAGCCATGCCTTCCAAAAACTTGGATAGTGCGCGGCTCAGCGTAGGCTGGGAGATCCCCACGGAAAGGACACCCAGGCTCTGGAACGAGCTGTTCGCAAAAAATTGCAGGCAGCCAAGCATCTTGGTCATACCTGAAATAGCTTGCCCCTTCCTTGTGGTGTGGGCTAACCATGGCCGCAGCTCACTATACAATTTATGGAGGGAAGCGCAATTAAGTCTGGTGAGCTCGAACAGCTCAACGTCATGCATGCCATCGATGTGCATGCGTCGCCGGTGCAATCTGGTCTTAGCCCTCCGGACAATTTCAATGCTCATGAGCTGCAGATCCTCATGCTCCTCAAATGCACTAGAGTCGTCCATAGCTGCTAGTCTCAAGGTCAAAATGGTCCCGTAAGGGGATCGCAAATGAAACGGTTTTATAGGGTGGTGGTCCGTCGGCAATCAGCTCTCTGAATGAGACGCAAGCCCATAGCAATAACGTAAGTTATCTGAACGAACGAAAAATATCAGATTTTGTGAGGAAAATGATCCGAACTAACGCAAATGTTCCGATTTGCATTCGTTCATCGAAAGCGCATATATGCATTTGCCCGGACGTTCGTACGAATGAAAAATGAACGAAAAAAACAAAAAAATGACACCCACAAAAACTTTCACAGACAGCTACGGAAGTCCAGACGAACGTGTCTCTGAATCGAGCCTATTGACCTAACAAAAATCAGCCAAGATCATATAAACCAAATGGATTCTCTCATCACATCCCAAGAGATGCTCGCTGCCATAAAGTGTCTGAAAACTTCAGACTCCAGGTCCATATGGATTCAGTGGCCTATAAGAAATTTTGATGCCCTTTGTGTGGAGTCATTCCTAAGTCCAAGCTCACTGCTAGCAGACATCTGTATGATTCCCAAGCCTGATAAAGATAGTTTGCTAACCTCCAATTACAGACCAATATCCTTGATCAACATTGACGTGAAATTGTTGGCCAAGGTGCTCGCGACTAAACACGTGTTGAGGATCTCAATCACAGAGACCAGGTGAGGTTTGTGCCGACTCAGGCTGGGGACAATGTCAGGAGGATCGTTCACCTGATCCACCACGCTCGCTCTAGTAATATCCCAGCCTTTTTATTCTCACTAGACATACAGAAGGCTTTCAATACAATATCCTGGGACTATTTACTCTGGGTCTTACAGAAATGGGGTTTTGGACAGCAATTTCCGGACTGGATCAGAGCCCTTTATGCTACCCCCACAGCATGGGTGAGGTACTTGGGTCTCACCTCCGAGCCATTACACCCTGCCGGGTGCCCCTTATCTCCAGTTCTTTTTATATTGGCTATTGAACCTCTGTGCATAGCAATAATAAATTGTCTAAACATTAGGATTAGAGGTAGCAGGGGTCCAACACAAAGCTCTATTTTTTGCTGGCGATGCTTTACTAGTCCTCTCTCAGCCTGTCACCTCCCTTCCAAATCTGTATGGCATTTTGGATCACTTTGCTGAAATTTCAGGCCTAACCATAAACAGCGAGAAATCCCGGGCACGCAACAAATCCCTGCCGATGGATGTGGTGGATGAGATAAAGGCCAACTTTTCCTTCCGATAGACTACAGAGCCGCTCCCATAAACTCCTATAGTTTTACCAGTGAAGATCCCATTGTATATGCTTCGCGCGATACAGAGGATAATATTGGCTTTCATGTGGTCATCCGGTCACCCGCAGGTATCTAAACATACGTTTTCTTATAAATCGCAGGGGGGGCTTGGGGTTCCTAATATCCTAAAATACTACAAGGCCTCTCAAATTGCCCAATTAATCCCTATGCACTTCCACCTTAAACCTCCGCTGTAGACATTCCTTGACGTTCCCAATTGCTTGCCAACCCCTATTGACAGTCTGCTCTGGACCAACCCAGCGCTTAGGCCCAAAACACTCAGCCCCCTAATGAGGCCTTCGCTCTCCATATGTTAAATACTCTGCTTCCTTGATGCCTCCCCACACTCTCTTGATAAACCTATGGGACAACCCAATCTTCCGGCATGCAGAATAAATTAGCTTTTAGATGGTGGACTGATCATGGTATAACCAAATTACTGCATCTTCTCTTGAATTAAGGACTTAGGTCTTTTAGCAATTTCAAAGAGAAACTTAATATCCCCCAAAGGGAGTACTACCTTCAGCTAAGGTACTGGATGCTATCTTTAACTAAAATGAGACCCTCTTTTCAGAAATAGAGTTTTTTCAAGATGTGCAATAGAGATCCATTCCATAGGGGAACAATCTCCCTGTTGTATTCTGTGCTTAACCACTCCAGATCGGACATTCATGGATACTTGAAGAGCTGGAAGAAAGACCTAGGTCCCTGCTAATCAGAAAAGGGGATGGGCGGAAATCTGTTCTATATGTTCTATAAATGTACTAACAATCGAAACAGCCTATAAAATGTTGTTCCGTTGGTACCGAGCCGCCTTAAAATGTTGATAAAATGTTAGTACCGAGCCGCCTTACTAAGATGTTCCCAGGGCAGGGCAGCACATGCTTTAGGGGCTGCAATGTGGAAGGCGATTTTATGCACACCTTGTGGACATGCCCCATGCTGGCCTGCTTTTGGAATCAGGTTTATAGGATGGCCTGCTTGGTGTCCCCTGATTGGCTGGCCTGTTGCCGTGATGTCATCACGCTGCTGGGACACGCACGGAGGAGACGAGCAGCATTTCCAGCCTGCTGCTATGCTGTCTTCTATCAGGTGAGTGCTTTACATTTAATTTTTACTTTATATAAGCGTAATGGGCTACTATGATTAAGGACTGGAGATAGGTGTCCGAAACGCGTAAGACGCCTATGCTTTAAATATAATTTTCCACTTCAATTACTATTGATTTTATTGGCTTGATGACATACTATGTGAATGATTTTAAATGCATGATTAAAAGTGAAGTTTTATGAGAAGAGGAGTGCGGAGCATTCGTTATACTTATAGGATGGCCAGGCAATATTCCAAACAAATATAAAAAAAGATCCATGGGTGGCTCTCCTTCACCACAGGACCCCAGAACTTACAAGAAAACAGAATAGGCTATTTGTCTACCTACTTCTTGCAGCTAAGCAGACCATTGCCAGGACTTGGAAGAAGCAATTCACTCCATTGTCAGAGGTGTTGACAAGGATAAATGGGTTCTTCATAAATGAGAGACTTTCTAGTATCTTGATTGACGCCCACAGAAGATTTATTTCAACGTGGGAACCCTGGAGATGGTATGTCTGGCCCAGTGCCCCTCTGGGGGCTATGAACTGACCACAGTCGGTATATAGGGCGGAGCGTGAGGGATCTTTTCCCTCCCCCCTTCTCCTCTCCTCCTGTCTATTTCTTTCTTTTTTCTACCCTTTCCAGTCTCTCACTCTCCCCCCCCCCCCCTTAGTTTGTTTCCCCCTTCCAATCTTTGGAGCCTTATTTATATCTGGCTCTGACTTGCAGTCTAAAGTGCACCTTATTCCGGTACCGTTAGAAACCACACAATAAAGGTGTACGGTCTTTGAGCATCCTGCACGGGCTAACACTAGCAATAATTTTTATGCATAACAGGAAGCTAAATGAAGAATATGTCTTTGATTGCATTTAATATAATACTGCTCTTTTATTCTTCCTGTATTACTGTAGAAATAGAACCATTCTTGCTTCATATTTTTGTTTGTAAGGTATGGATTATCATCTGGTCCATGCCTCCCCTGCGTGGAATGGCTACTTTGACTGTGAAGTTGACTATGCCTGTACTACCGTTTCTAAAATAAAAATATTGAAACAGAAAATTGTAGTCAGTTCTCAGAATCAACGAGAACTGACGCAATTCTGCAGACTAAGCAGTCAATTGCTTTAAACAGGTTGTGGCAGACATCCAAAACAAAGAAAACTATGCTCACCTTTTGTTGTATACAGCTCTTTCATGCAGCTCACTGCAATGTCGGGTCAAGGCTTGACACCCTCCCTCTAGTGTAGTGTAGTAGGCATCCAGAGGAGCAGCTGTTGTACTTGATGATTTTAGGTATATAGGCCTCGATTCACAAAGAGTTGAAAGAAACTATCATGGTAGTAAAAAAATTAAATTCATGAGAAAAAAAGCCTGAGAATGTCACTGTTAGCGAATCACTAGGTAGGAAGACAATGAAAGTCAATGGCACTTTTTACTACAGGTAAAAAGGGGTAAAAAGTTTAATAATTTTTTCAGGAGTAAAAAAGTGCCATTGACTTTCATTGTATTCCAATCTGGTTATTCACTAACAGTGACATTCTCAGGATTTTTTCCTCATGAATTGAATTTTTTACTACCATGAGAATTTTTTTAAACTCTTATTGAATCAAGGCTATCCCACCCCTGGCCCATTCTGCTTTGCAACATTGATAGCAGAATTGGATTTGTGTGGCTATTCTGTACATGAATATATATGATTCCTTGTGCCAGGAAGGTGGGTGATATGGAACGGGGGTAAGTAGTGTTATAGAAACAACCAGCATAGAAGTGATAATAAATAGTGTCAATGTCCCAGAAGCCACCAGCCCAGCCGTACCAGGAGCCAGGGAAACAAGAAAATGAAAAAGAAATATGGGCCAAGTAAGATAGGCACATTTAAAATTGGGTGGACTCCATGAACCAGAAGCCAGCTATACAGGCAGCCATTTCAAAGTGCCACTTGGAGAAATCATGGCTAGGGAAGTGAATGTTTAAATGTTGCTTCTCTATCCTTGTTTTTCTCAAATTATCCTCCGCTTTCAATACTGTTGACTATTTCTTCCTACTCCAAACACTCACCTTCCTAGGAATTCAATATCTTGCCCTTACACTGCTCCTCTCCTTAGTGTAGCCCACTCCAGATATAGTTTCCTCTCCTCCTTTTTCTGTTGGTATACCACAAGGCTTTGTCCTTGGATCACTACTTTTCTCAGTTTACACCTATCATCTTAGACAACTTATAATTTAATTTGGCCAATCCACTTCTATACAGCCGACACCCAAATATAACTCTCAGGCCCTAATCTCTATCTCCTTCTATTTTGTGCTACAGACTATCTAACAGCTATCTCTTTATTCATGTCATCTCTTTTCCTCAAACTGAACATGCACAAAACTGAGCTTGTCGTTTTCCCACCATCCAGTTCTGCTCCTGTCTCCAATATAACAATATCTATCAATGCTGTCACTATCCCTGCAGCTTCCCAAGCACAAAGCCTTTACTGGATTTATCTCTCTTATTCTGATCTTACATTTAGTCACCAGCCACCTCCTGACATACCCATCTTAAAAACATCTCACAGATACATCCCTTATTCTCACTCGACAACATGAAAAATTCTAGTGTACACCCTGATCATTTCCTGAGTAGACTACTGCAACACTATCCTCTATGGTCTAATAACAAAAAGACTGTCGCCTCTCCAATCTATTCATAAATCTTCTGCTTGCCTCATCCGCCTTTCCTCTCACTTCTCCAGTGCTGCTCTTCTTTTGCCATCTGAGAAAGTTCAGTTCAAATTAGTTTCAAATCCTAGCCTTAACCTGCAAAGTGCTATGCAACCCTCACCCTTCAGAGCACTTGCCACCATGGGCAGGGTCCTCCAAAATCAATTAGTTTTTTGAATTTCTGTCATATCTGATTCATACCTGTGTATTATATAATTTGTTTGACCCTGTCTGTAATTTCTACTATGTACAGTGCCATGGAAGATGATGGTGTTATTAAAGAAACCAAAAATATTCAAAATAATTAAAATAAGCCAGTGAGGGTTAGGATTCAGAGATCTGTAGTGTGAAGAGGTCCAGATCTTCCTCTACAAGGGCATACCAGACAAGCATTGGGTCTCGGATCAATGAGAAACCCCTGGTTCCCTATGGTCAGCAAGAAAGGGAGCTGCAAGGAACCTTGAGCCGTCCACCTAGGGTGCTATTTAGAAAAGGTGGCCTAAGTAAGAGGTCACAAGCAAGTGCACAAACAATGGGACAATGCGAAGGTCAAAGGCAGACAAAGGCAGATAAAAACAAAGGCAATGGTGGACTGAGGACAAAATATTTCCAGCCCCTGGTCAGGCAATGACCAGCCTACCAAAGCCCAGCTGAGCCACACTTAGGTGCTTTATGCTTGGTTAATGAGAGTGCTTCAGGGGTGAGGCTATAGCTCTGCAGAAGCAGATCATGGTCAAGGACTTTGGAGGTAATAATTGGATGGGGCAGTAGAAGAAGCAGACCATCTGGCCCTAAAGCGGTGTGCCCACCAGGGATTCTGGTATCTAGCTAGTATCTTAATTGAAAATCGAAGTCAAATTCAAAGGAGGGTGCCATCCAAGAACAAGAAATCCAATACGCTGGTCACAAAGATCCTGGGTTAAAGTTAGATTTTTGCCTGCAGTGTCTTGCTTAAATATTGGAAAGCCACTCATATTTGTGGTGAGCCTCTTGTCAAATACTAATGAAATGGCCCCAATAAATAAAGTTTTGACCAATTAATTTTCCCCAATGGAGACACCAAAAAATGGGTCTTTAACCCAAACAATTGTATGCAGGTTTTTAGTAGACTAGTGGAAAGAAACAGGAGCCATTCTTTCTATGTCTGAGCAGTATTACAGAGTTTCAGCTTTTATGCCAATACATACAAACATCTCTTTGTTTTTTTCTTCTAATCGTCTCAGTAGCTGAAGCGGATGAGCAAAGACTGGAAATTGGGCCGCCATTTATATCGCACAAACCTCCCCTTCATTCACCATAAAAGTCCTCTCACTAATGCTGAGGACGGCCATTATACAAAGCCATCATTCAATCCCAGCTCCAGAGCAATACCTGTCACAAAGCTGATCGGCCAGGTTGAAGTTTCCACCCTGGATCATCTGTCATGTTTGTAGAAAACTTGGCTTATAAATGGAATAGATTATTTTATGGCGCCATCCTCTTCTGTGATGCAGTACAAGTTAATCATTACATACAAGGCAGAAAAGAAAAATACAATTAATATTAAAAAGAGAAATGCAAAGATCACACATTGATAACATAAGGAATATATCTGAGACATGCCTGTATGAGCCTATAGTCTAAAGAATCAGAGGTAAAAACAAAAACAGATATAAACAGTGAGGTAATTAAATGTGCTTGGTGTCAAAATTAAAGCGGACCAACACCCAGGGGCATCCGAAATCAGGATGTCCCGCGGGGTGAAACCCCCCAGGAAGCCCACAATCCTACCTTTCCCACGTTCCAGCGGCGCATGCGCGTCTGCCGCCGCCGCCTCCCGCGCGTCCCTCTAGCAGGGCGCGCTCCCGTGCCGGCGGTTTGTGAATGGCCGGCACGGGTGCGCTCCCTGTAAGAGGGACGCGCGGGAGGCGGCGGACGCGCTCTGCTTGTCCGCCGGCGGGGATTGGCTGCAGCGGTCACGTGGGAGCGGGGTGAGGTGAGTTTTCGGGGCTTTCTGGGGGGTTTCACACAGCGGGGCACCCCCGGTCGGGGTGCCCCACCAAAGTGGACCAAAACCCAGGATAGTCAAAATCCTGGGTGTTGGTCCACTTTAAATGAATCCCCTTCATGGCTCATACAGTAACCTTTTTCCTGTATTTTAACGTCACTTGGATACACCTACACAACTTAAAGCGGACCAAAACCCACTGAACTTGTAAAATTCATTTGGTCAAAGCCCCTGCAGATACTCCCTTCTTAGGGTGTAGAACTAGAAATGGATATTTCCACTATTCGAATTGTCCTGGAACACTGATTTTTTTGCTGTCCCTCGTGTGAGATGGCAGGTGACTAATCATTGCATAGGTGTGGCAATGACATCATTGCCACACACAACAGTGGCAATGAATAGAAGAGTCAGAGCTTTACAGCTAAAACAGAGGCATTATCTGGGATTACAGTGAAGCAGGAGCAGTGAAAATTGCCAACATGTACTCTTCACAGGGGGAGCAATTAAGGGGATGCTAGTTAAAAATGTGGGTTTTAATCCGCTTTAAGACTGAAACACCTCAGACAATTGCCTTTTTATCATGCCATGCAAGCACAAATCTGATAAATAAGGTGGAGGAGCCACAATGATGGGGGCCCCTGACCACATGATCCCCAGTTCAGTCACTACCCCTGCACCCTCTGTATTTAAAATTAGATTTTAACTCTCCTGGATTTTGGGTGCCCCCCGGGCATCCCAATTCAGGATGCTTCACTGTGTGAAATCCTGTTGGTCCCCCGCTGTACATACTTCACCAACACTCCCACGACTCTGATACGCCTCTGCTCCAATCAACTTCTATGGCGGTGCGTATTAATGTGCGGCTAAAGAAACTGAATAGTTACAGTGAGCGCAGCCAAGCACAGTCCAAGAAAGATGTGAGAGAAGCCAAAGCCGGATGCACATGCACCAAGGGTTTGTTGGTGAGGTAAATATGGATGTCCCATGGGTGGGTATCCAATCAGACCCAGCTTCTTAAATACACTATGTTGGTCTAATTCAGATCTGCCATTCTTGCAGGCTGGGAATTAGAAACAATGACCTTAAGCGAGTAACAGGAAGAGATTATTCCTGGGTGTCAAGGGTCAACAATCATCTGTTTTTGATAGATGGAAGAGGAAGCTCAATGATTCTTTGTGTTGTTTTGATAGTCCTTTGTAATCTTTCCTTGTCTCTGCAACTGGGGAAACAAAAGGATAGGGTTGCACCAATCATAGAATTAAGGTAAGTCCATTTTTGACTGGATTTTTAAAGTGTATATTTTTGTTGTACCAAAAGGATGTCCTCAAGGTACTGAGCTGACCTAGTATTATCTTTCTTTTTTTCTATATTTGAAAATGTGTGTTTTATGGAAGCAGTTTTCACTACCTGCAATCTGTTGCCATTTAGCCACAGACACCAAGTCTGTACACCAAGAAGAGAGAGGTGATTCCTGTGTAAACACAAAAAAAGCTGCTCTGGCCGCTGCTGAGGTGAGGGAGCTCACTCAATCTTACACATGCCCAGCAGCAGTGTTATGTGTGTACAGGACTCACATCTCTCTTCTTTGTGTACAGACTTGGTGCACCTTGCCAATAGGAACAGATTCTGTGTCCATAAAAAACATAAATTACACATTTTCTAACATAAGAAAAGAATTAAAAATACCAGATCAGCTCAGCATCTTGAGGATATCATGTTGGCACACAAAAATATAAACTTTCAAAAATTCCATTTAAAGAGAGTAGTGGGTTTGCCACACACTCTGCATAGACATTGTGGGCTCTAAAAAAGGATCTGTCCACAGGGGGGCAGTTTTTATATTTGTTAGGGACTGAATAGGTGGTCCGTGCACATAATGAGGGGGCAGCCAGGGTTATTTCAATACTTGTGGTTCAACAAAAGGTGTGAGTGGAGTGAGCCATCAGATCACGTGTTTAGTACAGAAGGTTCTCTAGTATGGGCTACTGTGTACATTGGAGAGACTCTGCAAGTCTTGATATGTTTCACTTGCCCCCCCCCCCCAAACATGGATGGCCAACTTAAAATGCAGAAATCCATTTTTAAGTGGAGTTTGATGCGAAACATCCCTGCAGCTTGAATGAAGGAGAGTTACCTACAGGTAGAAACACAAGCTCTGGGAAACCTGAGCAGTAATAAACTTCATTATTCACGTGCTATTCTATGAATTTTATGTCCCTAGGTTATGAAGTATTTTTGATTTATTGTTCTAACAAATACAGTGTAGGTTATGATGTCATTTTACAATGTGTCCATAAAAGCCGCCTTCGATTTTTTATTTCGACGGATAAACAGGATAAGCCATCTGAGCCGTTAACATGTAGACAGGCTTTGTGTTTTCAGTGCCATAATCATGTTTTATTACATTACTGCTACCACTGTGGTCGCTTTATTACAAAGTTCGTGACTAGTATAAAAATTTTAGTTACTGTAAAATCCTTTTTTTTTTGTAAATTTCTGGGACCATATTGCTAGGTTATGACGGCCCCCTCCACCCATGAGAATGGACACTTGACAAAGCTGTTCTGCCTCTGGGTACATAAACCTGCCTCAGGAGTGATGTGTTTAGCATGCATACTATCTTGAAAACACCCCACCTACTGGTCACTAGCAGCGCTTCCATCGCTTGCGAACGTCAGCAGTACCGTCAGGATTCCACCTAACTTTGCACATCACAGGACTTCATGGGGGAAAGGCAAAGAAAATCAGGATGCCAGCGGTTTGGGGTTAAACCGGACCTTCAGTGTGATTTAATGAAAAGCCCAAACTCTTAAAAAACGGTTCCCCAGCATCTAAAATTAATATATTTTACGTTTTTAGTCACTAACTTATTATTCTTTCCCCCACTGGGCTGCAACTCTGTTCAGGAATTTAGGATACGCGCGCCGCCATCTTGACTCAGAAGCATCACACTTACTGAGGAGAGAAGAGTGGGATAAGGTACAGGGGGGCGGGTTATAGCCGTGCTTTGCTCAAACAGAGCAGAGCTGGGGTCAGGTAACGGTCAGCAGTCCCAGAATGCAGAGCAGCACAGTCAGGAGGCACTTCCTGTTTGCAGGCTGCCTGATAAGATGGAGGCTTCCATAAGCCACCATCTTGGATGTTTAAAGGCTCATAACATGCAGTAGATGCAGGTAGGATGATTTTTAATGTGGACAATCTGTATGTACAGGGTGTGGGAAACATATAAGATAGACTCTTATTCAGAGTGAAGGTCCACTTTAAGTTAAAACTCTATTGCTTTTTGTCTGGACCAAAAACTGAGTAAATCCCGAAAATGATGGGTGTGATGTCGCTGTCAGCCACCCATGCGCTGTGGGCTCATTGGCGAGGTAAGCATACTGAGCACGATTGAGGGGGTTTCAGACAGCATGGCATCCCAAATCAGAATGCCCTGGTCCACACTTTGCTAACATTAGTGGGAAGATGACGCCAGCAAATTTGCGACTGGGGCCCTGCTCCAGCTCATTGGCAGAACGGAGGTAGTGGATGTATGGATTGGAGTATCAGGTCAATACCCAACAAGGGTATTCCCCAAGGGGAATAGCATAGAATGCTCTGGATATTTGTTCCCCAAAAGCCAGTGGATAAGCCACACTCACATACCACACCCCCACACCCATTACCAAGTAAAGTGTCCCACTTTGAGCCCCTAAAAATTGGTCAGTTTTTTTGAGAGGAGTTCTGTCGGCAAAGATGAGATTACTGGCGACCCTTGGTAGGTTAGCAGCCGGCTCAGGAGTATTTTAGGCTACAGGTACAGTTGTAAAGTTGAAAATAAATCAGGCTGTGGGTAAGGTTGTAACACAGATTAAAGGGTCTTCTTACTCAGTAGCCAACAATCATATGCTTTTGGCTTAGCTGTCGACCGCTGCTTCTTCTCTGGCCGCCAGCGCACTGAGCAAACACCCGGCTCTGTGCAGCGGATGGGCATGGCCGTCACTCTGCACAGGCCACGCCTACCCGCTGCATGGAGCTGGGTGTGTTTGCTTGCGCCACCGGAGAAGAAGCAGTTGCGGCGACGGGGACATTGTGGATGGGTGATAGGGACAGCGGGGACATCGGCCAAGGATCTGATACCCTGCCAATCCGCCTGGCAAGTCATATTGATTATCACCAGTGGATTATCACCCTGTTGCCCCAAATTACCCCCCCCCCCCATTATAGGGGTTATTTTTGACTGCCCCGTCCCATGCTTAGTTTGAAAGTCGGATGCCTCTGCTCTGCTGTCCAATTTAGCTGCCAGAGACCATTCTAGTACCATCCAAGTACGTCAACCCTTTGCATTTGGAATATCCCCCACAAACCATATATTCCATGAGAGTACACACTTTAAGCTTTCTAGGCCCCCAGCTTGTTGTAGTGGATTCATCTTTCTGGAAGTAATCCCTTGAAGAATTGTTTGGTTGCACAGGGTTTCCCTAAAAATATGTATAAAAAAAGCAAAATAAAAAACACATTTTTCTAAACAAGAAAAAACAACCCAAATCTGAAAGCATAAGTTCTCCCAAGCAGAACAATACCCAATATGCATAGGTACTTTTTAACCCCTTTAACTGCCACCTTACTTGAGATTTTGTCACTCTTTGTTGACAGGTAATTTTCACCATTTTGTTTAACTGTGATTTTTGCAGAAATTTCCAGGAAAATTACACATTTTCTTTGCAGCAGAGTTTAGGCTTTAACATGAAATGTCTTATTTGTAATTTTTCCACTGTCTTTTAAATATAAGTAAAAGAACTAAAAAAAAACAATAATTTTTTAAAAAAATGTCTTATTTATGTTAATTAAAAATGTATTTTATTAGAGAAAACCATATTGCATGTGAAAGCCCCATTTCTCATGATTTCTACCACATATGTAACGGTAGCCCCTTCCTGTCCAGGCGACCCCCCCAAACTGAAAAGAGCACTTTAAAATACAACTACTATCCACATTATAAAGGGTTAAATAATAAAAAAAATGGCATGGGGTCCCCTTTCTGGGGGGGATGGGCATTTTTAATGAAAAAATAATTAAACTAAATTAATAATAAAAAAGAAAATGGGGTGAGGGCCCTGCCCAGCATAACCAGCCCAGGGGCCAGCTATGGAGGGCTTGTAGAACAGGGCCCAGCCTCGGTAGCCCCCCGCCCTGCAGGCTACAAGCTTGCACAGCCTTAATGGCTTTGGGGAGGCAGGAAATAGGGGGGGCAGGGGGTTAATGGCAAGTCACTCGGTAGCTGCAAGTGACTTGCTAGCCCCCTAAGCCTTGTGAACACACACAACAAAAAAAACGATTTTTATTTATTTATCTTTAACACTCACCTCCAATTCTGTGTCCTGGCGATCCTGCCCCCCGGCAATCCGATGACAGCAGCCGGGGGTGATCACTGGAGGGATCACAGCCCCCTACCCCTCCAATCTCCATCCAGTGATCACCCTTGGTATCTGACAGCCCTGCGCCAGGAGTGGGATGAGGTCATCCACCCCACCCCCAAGAGGCGGGGCTAGCAGTGACAATGGTGGAGGCCACTTTCGGGCCCTTACCTCACCACGGAAAAGCCCCGTGGGGGGTTATTAGAGGAGGGTGAAGAGGAGACCTGGGGGGTCGGATAGTGCACAGAGGTAGGGAATTGTCTTTTTTTGTTATACAGCGCGGTGGAGGCTGAAACGGAAAGTGCCTGGGGGGGGGTCGGAGGCCCCCCAGTTGAAGAGGAGACCTGGGCAGATAGGTCAAGGTGAGTGTCTTTTTTTGGCTGCTAGCAGAGGGGAAAGCTAGGTACATAATATTTACATAGCTGGTAGTTACGGTAGCAGAGGCAGCTACGTAAATTTTAGGTAGCTGGCATTAGAGGGGTTAATGTATGGCTGGAGAAGCAGAATGGAATCTATGTGACATCACTCACATCCCTCTAGCAGGACGCGTGCCCGCACCAGGCATTTGTGAATCTCAGCCACTTGCCTTAGACGAAGGGACATCATTGGATTTGAGCACGCTGATTGGATGAGTGGCCATGCATGCACCGTAGGACCGGTGAGTTTGTTTCGGCAACCTGGGGCATTTCACACAGGGGAGCACCCCCGATTGGGGTGCCCTAGGGGCAAGGACCAAAACCCAGGATAGTCAAAATCCTGGCTTTTAGTCCACTTTAAAGAGTACTGGGCCCAGATCCCGTGTTAGTCTGCCTTTTCTTCTTTCCATATCCCCCTTCTTTTTCCATATTCCCTTGATCGTTCTTTCTTTTCCATATTCCTTCCACCTTTCTCTCTATTTCACTTATCCTTATTCCATTCTTTTCCACATTCCCTCCTTCTTTCTCTTATGCATATTCCATATTTCCATATCCCCCTTCTTTTTCCATATTCCCTTGATCGTTCTTTCTTTTCCATATTCCTTCCACCTTTCTCTCTATTTCACTTATCCTTATTCCATTCTTTTCCACATTCCCTCCTTCTTTCTCTTATGCATATTCCAGCCAACCTTTTTAATACTCCCTCTATTTTACTTTATTTTTCATATTTCCTGGGTTCTTTCTCTTTAACATTGCGTACATTTTCTGCATTCCCTCTGTCTTTCACATATTCCCTCCTTTTTTTCTCTCTTTTGTATATTTTCTCTTTGGTCTGCTCTTTCCGAAATTCAGTTTTAATACTCCCCACCTCATTACCACACTCCATTCTCCTCTTTTTTTGCATTCTCTTCTTCTCCCCCCTCTGTTTTGCACATTCTCTCCATCCTAATTTTATTTCACCGTTTCCTATGTCCTACTTTTTCCCATTCTATTCTTCTTCCATTTTTCCCATTCCCTTCATCTTTCTCCATATTCCCTCTTTCTTCCTCTCTTGTAAATATTCCATCCACCTTTCGTTCCTTTTCATCTTCCTGTTTTCCACAGTCACTCACATGTTCTTTTCTTCCCACCACATTCTGTCTTTCAATTCGCCAATTCTTCCTTTTCCATGTCACCTCTTTTTCTCCTTTCCATCTTCCCCCCTTATCCTCTGTCTTTGCTTTCACACACACGTCCATTGTCCTCTTTTTTCCTCATGACTTTTGTCTTCCTGTTCCCCACATTCCCTGTGTCTCCCATTGTTCTGGGTGTTGCCCCTGTGTCTCTCTTTGCGCCCCTCTTTGTTACTGTCCCACCTTTCCCCCCTCTCTATCATAGTCTGGGAGTGAATATTATACAGTGTGTTGAAGCGCTGCACAGAGCGGCCCCTCACACACTCAGTCCCGTAACAATAGGGACGCGGCGGTCCCCAAGTCTCACACACACAGCGCCGAGCGGCGCCACAATCTCTATCCCTTCCAGCTTCCACGATGTGACGTCACCGGGATGTCACGTGACCCCAACAAAGTTCTGTTGTTCCCCTTGGTGTCCTCGCGCCCACAGCCCGAGGCAGTGTTAATGGCGGCCCGTGTATGACAGCCCCGAACCGGGCTCCGGACACACAGACATAGACACCCCAGAGACAGACAGACAGACAGCCCGAGAAAGCAGGGAGGGGCTGCTGCAGGAAACCCCGGACACGCCAGCCGGGCTGGGTTTCCCCTCCCCCGCCTCCTCCTCCCTCCACCGCAAAGTTACATTGTAACCCGCCGCACTTCTTCTTTTCTTCAACTTCATTGGGCCGGTTCTGATTGGAATTGGCCCGAGCTGGAGGCCCCCGGGGGAGACTGGCAGCACCATGACCCGCTGGGTGCCCACCAAGAAGGAGGAGAAGTATGGAGTGGGTGAGTACAGCAGTTTCCTTGTCTTATTATTGCCTTGTCTGGGGAGTGTCGGGCAACCCCGGCCCGACTCCCTGCTGGGTGGCCTGGCCACTGGTGCACGCTGGGAACTGCTGGAGGATGGGTGGGTGAGTAGCTCTGCCCATCATCAATCACTTCCTGTCAGGCCAGCTGAGCCAGTACCTGGCCTGGTCTGATTACGTTACCATTGCTGGTTAGACTGACCACTGGTACATGCTGGGCATTGCTGGTGGGTGAGTAACTTTGCCCATCAACCCGCATCCTGCCAGTCCAGCCTGGGCCAGCACATGGTCACTGGTGCATGCTGGGCATTGCTAGTGGGTGAGTAACTTTGCCCATCATCAACCCGCATCCTGCCAGTCCAGCCTGGGGCCAGCACATGGTCACTGGTGCATGCTGGGCATTGCTGGTGGGTGAGTAACTTTGCCCATCATCAACCCACATCCTGCCGGTCCAGCCTGGGCCAGCACATGGTCACTGGCGCATGCTGGGCATTGCTGGTGGGTGAGTAGCTCTGTCCATCATCAATCACTTCCTGCCAGTCCAGCCTAGGCCAGCACATGGCCACTGGTACATGCTGGGCATTGCTGGTGGGTGAGTAGCTCTGCCCATCATCAATCACTTCCTGCCAGTCCAGCCTAGGCCAGCACATGGCCACTGGTGCATGCTGGGCATTGCTAGTGGGTGAGTAACTTTGCCCATCATCAACCCACATCCTGCCGGTCCAGCCTGGGCCAGCACATGGTCACTGGTGCATGCTGGGCATTGCTGGTGGGTGAGTAACTTTGCCCATCATCAACCCACATCCTGCCAGTCCAGCCTGAGCCAGCACATGGTCACTGGTGCATGCTGGGCATTGCTGGTGGGTGAGTAGCTCTGCCCATCATCAACCCACATCCTGCCAGTCCAGCCTGAGCCAGCACATGGTCACTGGTGCATGCTGGGCATTGCTGGTGGGTGAGTAGCTCTGCCCATTATCAATCACTTCCTGCCAGTCCAGCCTGGGCCAGCACCTGGTCACTGGTGCATGCTGGGCATTGCTGGTGGGTGAGTAACTTTGCCCATCATCAACCCACATCCTGCCAGTCCAGCCTGGGCCAGCACATGGTCACTGGTGCATGCTGGGCATTGCTGGTGGGTGAGTAGCTCTGTCCATCATCAATACCTTCCTGTCAGTCCAGCCTAGGCCAGCACATGGTCACTGGTGCATGCTGGGCATTGCTGGTGGGTGAGTAGCTTTGCCCATCATCAACCCACATCCTTCCAGTCCAGCCTAGGCCAGCACATGGTCACTGGTGCATGCTAGGCATTGCTGGTGGGTGAGTAGCTCTGCCCATCATCAATCACTTCCTGCCAGTCCAGCCTGGGCCAGCACATGATCACTGGTGCATGCTGGTGGGTGAGTAGCTCTGCCCATCATCAATCACTTCCTGCCAGTCCAGCCTAGGCCAGCACATGGTCACTGGTGCATGCTGGTGGGTGAGTAGCTCTGTCCATCATCAATCCCTTCCTGTCAGTCCAGCCTAGGCCAGCACATGGTCACTGGTGCATGCTGGGCATTGCTGGTGGGTGAGTAGCTCTGTCCATCATCAATCCCTTCCTGTCAGTCCAGCCTAGGCCAGCACATGGTCACTGGTGCATGCTGGGCATTGCTGGTGGGTGAGTAGTTTTGCCCATCATCAACCCACATCCTTCCAGTCCAGTCTGGGCCAGCACATGGTCACTGGTGCATGCTAGGCATTGCTGGTGGGTGAGTAGCTTTGCCCATCATCAACCCACATCCTTCCAGTCCAGTCTGGGCCAGCACATGGTCACTGGTGCATGCTGGGCATTGCTGGTGAGTGAGTAGCTCTGCCTATCATCAGTCACTTCCTGTCAGTCATGCCAGGCCTAGTCTGCTTCTGTTTAACAAACCTTCTGTGGCAAGAGAGGAAATAAGGTGAGGCAATAAGGCTAAAGCTTAAAGGGAGGCTTTCTGCTTTTGAGGAATGTAGCCGCTTAGTGACCCCCCCCCCCCCACTCATCATTCCAAATTTGGGGTATATTGAAAAAATGTTAGATTTCCCCAATGGGGTCGCACAGTGGACCTCAATGAAAAGACTGCGTCAGCCCCCAGACTGTAAGTTCGTTTTAGGTCTCGGGGAGAGTAGCTAAAGTTGCCAATTATGGGTGGAGCCAGCCACTGACAAGGGCCAGTTCTGCTTACACCAATCAGAGCATGCATTGCAATGTAATGTAATGTAATGTGCATCTACGTGCACAGGCTAGGTGCTATGCTGTGCTTTCCAGGGGGATACTGTCAGCATTTCTGCAGGGGAGGGGGTTCTCATTGGACTTAGGGTGCCATTTTAATTGAAAGAAATCAAGCAGAATTACTCACCCGGTCCATGCTAGTCTCTGTGATCCTGGCAGACCCCAAATTGTGCAGCCCTGGTGGTGGGGGTGTAAGCAGACATGGTATTTTTTGGTTTAGGTCTGCTTAAAACAAAATCCACACATTTCCTTGCCTCTCCACCTACAGTGCCCAGAGAAGTGGTACTTGGCACTTACTCCCACAACAGCGTGCTGCTGCTGCTGAAATTGGAAGATGATGCTCTCGCTCATCATCTCCAGGGGCTGGGACCTTGTAAGTGATTTATTGAATTGTCGCTAACCTCTGGAATATTCACTGTAAAGTGCACCTATACTAGGAAAGGAAGTTTATGTCGTCACCTTCTATCCCCAGCCCAGTGCCCCCAAACAGCCTGTTTCTTTTTTTAATTTATTTTTTTACTAAAGCCTTTTCCCTAATATTCATAAAAACACTAATAGGAAGCAGTATGCCGTCGATTGGCAGCCATATGCTTATTGGTTCAGTTACAGCTAAACTGTCACATAATGGCAGTTAGGTTGAAGTGCCCCCCAATCTGAGCTGTGTGTACTGTAGCTGAATGTATCATCGCTGGAAAGCACCAGGGGACAGGGCTGCCTGGCCAGGGAGCAATATGGCCGACTGCATCCAGTTCGTGTTGTTATGAATATTGGGCAAAGGCTTTCCTAAAAAAAGAAACCATAGAAAGTTGACGGCAGAAGGAGACCATGCGGTCCATCCTTATGTGTATACTGTATGTTCTCTTTATCTTAGGATAGATGAGTGCTTATCCCAGGCATGTTTAAATTCAGTGACTGTTGATTTTCCAACTACCTCTGCTGTCTGTCTCATGGCACTAGGCTGGGGATAGAAGGTGACAACTTAACCTTCGTTTCAGGGTAAAGGATCACTTTTAAGCCAATACTTAAAGTGGACCAAAACCCAGGATTTTGACTATCCCGGGTGTTGGTCCTGTGTCCCGCTGTATGATACTCCCCAGATCCCCTGAAGAAACTCGCCTCTTCCCAGTTCTACGGCGCATGCGCATGCTCTCTTGTGACTAACAAGGCAGAGCTTTTCTGCTGTCAACTCATTGCTGGATTAGAAAGCTCAGGTTAAAATGAGTACAGGCTTTTTTGCCTACTGAATTCTAAGTTACTTTAGCTCGTTCTTACAGTACTTTGGACTAAATTATGATTTAGGCAGTTACAGAACTGCTGCAGAAGCTCTTTGACATGACAAAAAGTTGTTGTTGGAGGCCCCTGTGTAACCTGGGACCAGCTTGCAAATGGGCCGATGCCTGCCTCTGCCTACTTCCTTGTTCATACAGTTTCCTTCTACTCTCTGTGACTCTGTCGCAGGAAGTTGTAGAGCTGCCACAGAACCTCTTAGACTTGGCGGCAGGAAGTGAGACTGTATTTGGGAGGTGCGTAGTATGTGACTGGCTGGCCAGGGCTAGCTATGTGTCATAGAATGTTTGTGCCAAGGTTGGTATGTTTAATATACTCAGTCTGTTTGTGCTACGGTACTGCAGAACCTCTTAGACAGCCGCGCGGTCATTGCTTGTATTGGCTTGTCTTAATTGTGATGATTGGTATGTGAAGGATGGGTCAGGCCATTCGGGCTCTAATTGGGGAGCAGTGAAGTTGGGTAAGTTAATATAAATACAGGACTGCTGACAGGAAAATTCTCTTTTTGTCAGGTTTTTGGTGCTCTGCCTTATTGTGTTCCTGTTCTGGAATGGAAAAAAAACATTTGTGTTACGATTGTGCTCCCAGACCTACAATTTACTTATCTGCATGCTGTTTCCATGTTTCTTATAAACTGGTGGCTTTGTCTTCACCCTGAATAAGAGTCTATCTTATAAGTTTCCCACACCCTGTACATACAGATTGCCCGCATTAAAAATCATCCTACCTGCATCTACTGCATTTTATGAGCCTTTAAACATCCAAGATGGCGGGTCATGAAACATCAGGCAGCCTGCAAACAGGAAGTGTCTTCTGACTGTGCCGCTCTGCATTCTGGGATTGCTGCCCTTTCCCTGACCCCAGCTCTGTATAAAAAAACAGCTATAACCCACCCCCTGCACTTTATCCCGCTCTGCTCTCCTCAGTATGTGATGCTTCTGAGTCAAGATGGCGGCGCCCGTATCCTAGAGTCCTGAACAGAGTTGCAGCCCAGTGGGGGAAAGAATAATAATTAAGTCACTAAAATAAATTAATTTTAGATGCTGGTGAATAGTTTAAGGGTTTGGGCTTTTCATTAAATCATGCTAAAGTTCCGCTTTAAAGAGGAACTTTACAGGTCATGGGGTGTTAGTAAAAACTCCCCAGACCTTGTTTGCTCGGCCCCATTCCCCTCCGGTTTAATTTAAATGTAACTCTACGGTCGCATCATGCTCGGCATTCCTCCGCTCTCTTCATTGCATTTGCTGCAGAAGAGCATGAGCTCTGCTGAGCCTTGCGGGACATTTAAAGAGAGGGCAGCTACAGGTAAGGCCAGCTAAGCCTGCTGCCTATAGTCTGGGACGGATAAGGGTGGAGGGGGATGGAAACGGGCCAGGAATACTACTGGATGTCTGCGTTTTAGATAACGCCAACATCCAAACGGCAGTGAAGGAAGGGGGGGCGATGTTTAAAGTGGACCAAAACCAAGCGCGATCGGCTCGGAAATCTATAAGATTCCCAGGCCGATTGATTCTCTCCCACAGGGCATCCAAAATCGGGATGCCCCGCTGTGTGAAACACCCCAGGTTTGCTTCTTGGTCCAAAGGCACATGTGCGAGCCGCAGCCGCATCCCCACCATCCCTCTAGCAGGGGCGTGCCCGTGCCAGGCATTTGTGAATGGTGGACGCGGGCACGCTCCCTGTTAGAGGGAAGCGGGAGATGCGGCTGCCAGCGCAAAAGGTCTGATGTCCCTATTTAAATATGAGCGGTGGTCCTGGCCTTGAGTAAAAACTACTCATTACAAGTCCCAGAATCCTTCAATTGTAACGGGTGAGCTCATCTGCAGCTTTGGCTAAATCAAGCAGGAGTAGTGACCACCCCAGGTGAGAACACTGCCACCAACCCTTTAGCTACTGAACCACCAGAATGTGAACCCCCCCCCCCCCAACATCTGAAAAGCCTGAATTAGAGCTGTAGGGGATGAACCTATTAGCTAAGGAGTGTGGACCATTGTCTCTGCCTCAGCTAATCAGATGATTAGCAAGTCAGAGCTAGGAAGCCTCTGTCAGTTTGTGTACATTGCAAAGGTAAATACATTGTTGCTAGAGAAAATAGTTTCTTTGAAAAAGAAAGCAATTAACAGATATGCTCAGCACCTTGAGGACATCATTTTGACACACAATAATGGAATAATGCCATCGAAAGTGGATTTACCCTTTCCAGCTACCCCAATACTCGCCCTGTATATCTTTATCTGCAGCTGCTGCATTAATGAACCCAGACCCCCAGGGGGTTCGTTGGCTGCAAGTGGCTTCAAGGTAGACCTAGACATCTTCCCAACAAGAAGGAAGGTGCCTGGTAAATGTAGCTGCTCTTGTAAGGTCAGATGCAGCCACTACTGAAAAGCAACTGTCCAAGAATATGGGGGCCGGGCTTGAATTCTATTAAAGCAATCCTATACTGATATTACCCATAGGTCTGCTTCAAGTCCAATTCAGGCAATAGAGAAAAAAAACTATACTCGCCTTTTATCCTACGCAGTCCATCGTTCCTAAGCCGCAACTCTTACCTGATCACTCAATCCGGCTCCCTCGCTGTCTGGTGGAGCACACATCTCTCTACTCTCCAATGACGAGACACCCCCGGCCTCCACAATGTGAGCTGGCATTCCCCCTTCCATTCACTTCAATGGAAAGGGGCATGTTAGGTTTTAACATGTCCCTTTCCATTGCATTGAATGTACAGGGGCATACCAGCTTGCTGTGACCGATGGCGGGAGGGCATCGCCGAATCAGCAAAAAAGTAGAGGTGAGTATAGCTTTTTTTAAATCTTTTGCCTGAAATTGGACTTTAAGGCCCTGTGTTGTGTTATAAGCAGGCATAAGCATGGCAAAGGCACATTGTATTAGATCATACACTTCACTTTCTTTTTTAAACGCTTAACTTTTTTTATAAGATAAACATGTTTTAGACAATAAGTAAATGGTAAATTCTATGGCAAAGCAATGGCAATGCAGGTAGACTGCGTTATGCATGTATCGCACTTGCATTGCCATAGACTTCTATTGACCTGCAATGTTACTATGTTGCGCTGAAAAAGGGGTCTGCATCGTTTTTATGATACGTTACGTAACACAGCACAGATGTGTGAACTATCCCATATAGAATTATGTGCAATTGCAAAGGACAACTCCTTTTGTCAAGTTTTTGGTGTTGTGCCATATATATCCTGTGTGTCAGTCTTGGTAAAGTAGGAGTAAATTTTTTACCCTTTTAAGAAGCTCCTAGTATACTTTCTGACTACAAATCGCATAATCCTTCCACTGTGACAGGTGAGCTTATTAGCAGCTTTGGCTAAACAAAGCAGCAGCAATGACCTCCCCAGGTGAGAACGCTGCCTGTATCCCTTTAGCTACTGGAACACAAAACTGCGATTCCCTCATCTAAGAAAGTCCAATTGATGCAGATGGGGTTACACTTTTCGTCGTCTCTGCCTCAGCCAATCAAATGATTAGCAAGCCAGAGTGAGGACGTTTTTGATCTGTACATCAGAAGACCACTTTGTTGTACATTGTTGCTAGGGGAACTGTTTTCTTCTATAAAACGGAGTTGCAAAAAATATAAAAGAAGAAAAATTAAAAGATTGTCCAAGTTAGGTTTATTTAGTTTAGAAAAAAGACGATTGAGGGGTGATCTAATAACTATGTATAAATATATTCGGGGTCAATACAAAGATCTGTCCCACAATCTATTTATACCCCGGAGTGTAACCATAACCCGAGGGCATCCACTAAGGTTAGAGGAAAGGTGCTTTCTCCACCGACACAGGAGGGTATTCTTCTCTGTAAGAGCAGTGAGACTATGGAACTCGCTGCCAGAGGAGGTAGTAATGATAGATACAGTAAAAATGTTCAAAAGTGGCCTTGATGACTTCCTTCCATGTAATAACATTTCCAGCTGTGGCTACTAGATCACTGGAAGGAGATGAATAGGCTGAACTGGATGGACTAAAGTCTTTATTCATCCTTACATACTATGTTACTATCAGCACATTGAGCACATCATATTTAGACACAATATTGGCAACTTTTAAAAAAATGCCATCGAACCACCCCTCCCCCCCACCATGCATCCATATTTCAGTGGCCTAATGGGTGGTGTGGGACTGCTGCTTGTGTCTGGGGAAGCTTTTTCTATAGGAAGTTGCAGTGAAGCATACAGGAAGCCAACCAGTCAGGATCTTATGACATTGCATCTATTTTGTTGTTCCTGAGACATTGCTGAAGAATGAGGGGTTGGGGTGAACAAGATCCTTGTTCAGGTTTGTGGTGTGCTGGTTCAGTTTCAATCCTTCTCCCTGTTAGCTTGTGTTGCTGGGGAAGGAAGCCACAGGAAGTTGGGTGGAGTCCTACTTATCTTGCAAGATTGTGTTATATTATTATATCTTAAGATTAGTACGTGATGTATCTCTGGAGCCGGAGCTAGTTGTATTTTGCTTTGTTTTCAAAGGTTCCTGAGGAAGTTGCTGAGCTGATTCAGAACCTTCAGCAGCTGGAGTGCCCTGAGAGGCCAGCTGTAAGGTGGTCCAGCAGGACAAGTGGGGGGTCAACTGTCTGACAAGGGGCAATAAAAGGGCTGCACATCTGCTATTGTAGGAAGTGTGGCTACATTTATTGTCCTGTAGGATAGAGCTTCTCTAGGAAAAAGTGAGTATTTCTTTAAAAATGACCAGATCCAGGCTTTCTCTAGTTCAGTAATGTTGGGCCAATAAGATAACCTATGCTTCAATAAAAGATCACTAATGTCACTAAACTGAAGTTTCTACAAGTATTTAAGGGGAAATGTCCCCTTAAATACTTGTAAAAACTGCAACAACCTTATGGCCACACTCTGCCTCCCAATGGGGTTGTCCATCAGTTAGGAAATAATTCCTTTACAGAGATCGACTCTTTAGAGATGATTAAGAATTTCGTCATTAAAAGGGATCTATACCATGCTAACTAGAGGGCCACTGCACTGTCACCCAGATGTGCCCATACACTGATAAGTCACAGGAATGGTCTAAATGGCCGTGGGTCATGCTCGGGTATGAAACCTGGACGTGCATGGCAAATTGGATGCCCAGTGTGATTGGGATGCTGGAGGTTTTAAATGAGGTCTGCTTTGAAGCAAGGAAAGCCTAGAAAACCTCCCTGAGTGTTAGCACAGTTTCCCTAGCTAAAGCCTCCTCAGCCCTCATGGCTGTGTTTGTGTTCATACCGTGTGCTGTGTTCAGCAGAGAAAACACAGGGGCAGTCAGGAAGGTTCTTTGTGTGACGTGCTGCACTCGGCCAGAACATCCGGCTCTCCAGGCCCCCACTATTCTGGAAGGCTCGCTTGTTACACTTTGTTTTGTGACCGAACAGGCACATGACTACACATGTAAACCCTCTACACGCACAGTAGATGTTGTTTTTTTAACATCAGCTACTTCTCTTGCCGATTTGGGATTCCCCGCTGTGTGAAACCCTTTAGATTGCCCCTAAAAATTAATCTTTCCCGCGATCCCACAGTTCCATTCAGAGCAGAAAACAAGGCCGAATGGAGTGCACACTGCTTCAGAAATGCCTGACATGGCGCATGCCTCACATAATATGTCCAGTGGTTTTATGGCATTCACCAGGGGGTTTAACACAGTGGAAGCATCCCAAATCGGGATCCTCAAGGAGAGAGCTTATAGTCCAGTGACATAACAGCTCCCTGGCATCTCTGTGCCTGGGGCATTAAGCTGACAGTGGATGGGAAACTGTTGGACTCGCGTGTCAGTCGCACCTCCTCCAATAGGCATGCATTGCTGCATTGTGCAGCTTTTTTTACCTCTTGATATAAAGTGCTCCATGCCTGGTTTGAGCTTCCAAAGGACCTTTGGCGTTCCTGAGAAAAAAAAAAAAACTATTACCTTCCAATTTGCCAGCCTCGTTCCCATGGGAGTACTGCTGGCTCTGGTGTGCTCCCATGACAGCTTCCTGTGCACATCCCGCTGTTGCTGGTCTTGTGGAAGAAGGCATTCCTTGATGATTGATCAGGATTGGGCACTTGTGAAAGGCCACTTGAGGTCAAATAGTGCCATGGCAATTTCTTGCACAGTTTGAAGCGCCTTTTTAGGAGTCAGCAAAAAGAGACAGGGCTGGGCAGCCTGAAGGAGGGGGTAGTATGTGTATGCTTTCAAGTGCAGTGCTGTTCCTTCAGCCACGCAAATGACAAGTCCTATCCTGCTGCGGTTGTGTGCCTATTAGGTGCCAAACGGTAATGATTAGTCAGGGATTGTGATTTGTGCCTCTAAAGACTCAGCCTGTACTAGAAAGCTTTGTGAACAGAGACCTGCTGGAGACGGCGGTCCAAAACGAATTATTTTTCCTTTTAACTGTGCCGAGGTACTACCAGAGTGGAGGGGGAATTTGTGTCACTTTAAGAAGAAAGAAAAATGTTTCAAACTAAGGCATTTTTGTCAAATATTTATTCTACAAATTCTATAGCGTGTCACAGTAGTGGTGAACCTATGGCACTCATGCTTCCAGTACACACATTTCGTTTTTTTCCCCCCACTTCCCCCCCTGGCACCAGAGCCATCAGGTTGGCACTTGAAGTTTTGGGCTCCAGTTTGGGCATTCAGCCCCTAAAAGGTTTACCATCGCTGGCCTATCATATAATAGCATGTAATGTTCACAGGTGTTTAATGATAGTTGTCCTTAAATGCATAACAAAGTTGTACAGCTTGCTATCTCGCTTTGTCGGATATGTTCCTGGGTGGGGGGGGGGGGGGGGGTCTCCCCTTAACTCCTCTGAATAGCATGCACTTCATATAGCAGCAATGTCTGTAAAGTAAATGTTGCAGAAGGTAGTGTGTGTATTCTGTGCCTTGTCCTGAGGCTTGCAGCATGGTGCATCTGGTAAGCAGCGGCCTCGGGGGCATTCCGCATTCCTGGAGAGCATTGCTGGGATGCCTGCGCAGGGGAACGCCCCTAATTGATAACATGTATAATAATGACATCATGGGCGGTGTGTTTATTGTCTGCTTTTGCTTTACACATCGGAGAGGATTGAGGTCAGGGCAGAATAGGGAGGTTGTCTGTTTTTATATTCCTGTTTTTTTCTTCTATTTTCTTACCACTTACATTTGGCAAACATATTTACTGTATCAAGTACATTGAAAAGTCGTCCTTCATTTACGTCTTGTCTTGCTGTGTCAGCCTGCTCCGCATGAGCATGTTGTATTGATTGCCTATAGCCCAAGCACTCTGAGCTGCTTTGATGCCATTGTGATTTGGGATGCAGTGCATTATGATTGCACGTCCCCAAAACTCAGGGGGCTGAGAGTGTGAAGGGCCCATAGACTGACACAGACAGGGATTCAAACTTGTAATCCTGATCCATTGCAGTGAGTTGGCTTGATTGGAGGTCCTCTGGCCTTCTGGGGCATCCTGATTTGAATGCCTCGTTGTGCATCCCCCTCCTTCCAGTATGGTTTACTGCACAGTACCGATAGTAACCACATCTCTGGGGGGGTGATTCATGTAAATGGCAGCCCTTAATGGTTTACACAGGTCACCTGGTTTCTGGCTACCAAGCTGGGGGATAAGTAGTAAGAGTGGGAGAACCTCCAGTCAGTGTTGGCTGCTTGTCCTGTTTTAAAGTCCATGTTCAGGTAACAGATAAAATAACCATTTACTTTCCAACCTTCAGGCTTAAAGTGGACCTGCACCCTGAATAAGAACCTTATGTTTCCCACACCCTGTACATACAGATTGCTCAAATTAAAAAGCATCCTACCTGCATCTACTGCATGTGATTAGCCTTTAAACATTCAAGATGGCGGCTCATGGAGCACCAGGCAGCCTGCAAACAGGAAGTGTCTTCTGACTATGCTGCTCTGCATCCTGAGATCGCTGCTCTGTCTGTGCAAAGCACAGCTATAACCCCGCCCCCTGTACTATCCAGCTCTCTTCTCCTCAGTATGTGTGATGCTTCTGAGTCAAGATGGCGGCACCCGTATCCTAGAGTCCTGAACAGAGTTGCAGTCCAATGGGGGAAAGAATAATCCTTAAGTGACTAAAAACGTATATATATTTTAGATGCTGGGGAATATTTTGAGTTTGGGCTTTTCATGAAATTCCAGTTTTCGCTCTGTTGCTGCTCCCTACCTGGCCCTGGTGTGCATCCCTGTTGGCAGTCAGGCTCCCTTGTCCATTGGAAGCGTGGAGTGCAACACATAACCTATCAGGAATTGGGATGCCGCATTGTTTAAAGCCCCCTCAGATTGGCAGATTTACTCTTTACTCCTTTCCGGAGTCCTCGGTGCCGCTGCTGCATCTCCAGCACGGCTCTATCTGGGGGAGCATGCCTGTGCTAGGCTTTGCTGAGTGGCCAGCGCCGCGACCAGAGGCAAGGGAATTGGGAATGGAACAAGCACCACTGATTGGCTGAGCAGCCCACGTGGGAACCAGGAACAGGTAAGTTTTCAGGCAATCTCAGGGGATCCCAAATCAGAATGCCCTGAACCAGAAGGTACATTTTTTTTAACCAAATGGTTATTAGACCGAGTGCAGGGGGCATCCTGTTTGGTTATGCCCGACCCTTCGCATACACCCCACAAGCCCAAGTTCTCCTTATCTGTATCACACCCATATCGCATTCGGCCCCCATGTTTCGCCGTTAATCTGACCTCCTCACGATCCCAAGGCGCGTGCACAAGCACATTCAAGCTTGCTGGACACAGGGTTGTGCACGACCAGGAATTGCCTGCCAGGCTATTGTATGCACTGTGGGATCAAGTAAGATTACCAACAGAACTGGGGGTTTCACATAGTGGGGCATCCCACTGGAATGCCTTGGGGACAGGCAATTACCAGGATTTGGTCTACTCTTAAATGTTTCAGAAAGTTCTTGCGCCGTTTCTCGTGTGCTATAGGGGCATCTTATTTTCCATCTGTGGGCCATCTCTGTCTGTTAGAAACCTCTTAGAAATCATATAATTTGGGCAGAATAATTGCTTTGCATCCCGCTTGTATATGCACAGGAGAAGGTGTCATTGGAAAGCTTCTGGTCATCGATCTGCCTGGATGAGATTGTCTAGCCATGATTTGGATGCATTGGGTATCAGATGTGGTTAGTCCAGTGCTGTCATCCTGCTGTAAATAAGTTCTAATCACAACATGGGGTCACTATGATGACAGATGAAGCGAGCAGCTAGCGAGCCGGGATCCATTCCTCCTGTGTGAACATGACCCCTCGCTATTGTCACTCCCACCATCGTCACCAGCTGATTGCAATCACACTGAGCGGCTCTTTTAATTATTACATTGCGCCAAGGATATCCATATTCATCGGCCGGCATTTGATATGCGCGGATGAGCTGTCTGATTCTGCAGGAAGTTGGGAACAGAAATGAAGTTGATTATTTTGTTCTCCATTTCTTCCAAAATGCTAATTCATAGGATTGGGGGGGGGGGGGGGGGGGGGACTTGTCATCTTTGCCAGGAATTAATGGCTGAATTAAACACCGCTCCATTTTTGTGTATATAAATGTCTGCAGATTTTCAGCATAGAAAAATATGTCAACGATGCCCTGTTTCCCCGTAAACAGCGAAAAAGGTGGTAGGATTTCATTTCAGGGGGTGTCTTAATATGCATACAACTAGTAATATAATTGTGCCCACGTTCGTTAGCTAGGCTATAATACAGTCAGACAGCTGCTTGATAAAAGTTTTTTTCTTCGCTGCTCGGCTGGGGACTCGGGGGAATTGGTCGGTCGGTCCCTTTTGTAAGATGATTTGTTATTACAGTAAAAGTTACATTTTATATTTGGAGCACTGGTGCTGAAAGCTTTATGGGTCAGCTTTGCATTTGCTTGTGTGGGCTTAGCAGCAGCCCTGTGTTTTCGTGCACCTATGTCTCCCAACCTTTGAGATAAGGCCTAACTGAGCTGCATTTCCTTCTGGACATTTTACTATAATACAGTCAGTCACCACCCCATGAGTTAAAATGGAAAAGATCCTATTTCATACTCCTATGTGTTTGTATATATCAGCCCCATCTGTACAACGCATTTGTGGGGGCAATCGAGCCCAGCATCTACCTCGAGCACACAGGCGGGCAAGAGGGGTAGATCTAGTAACCACCTCTGCCCCACCCCTGATGAAAGAAGTCGTGTTGACAGCCCTCACCCTGTAACACAGCGGCCATCTTTATTACCTTCATAAATATTGAATCCCAGACCCCCCTGCCCTGCCTCCCTCCAAGCTTACCTTGCCCAGCACCGGATTCCCCACCACCATTATCCTGCTGCTTCAGGTGCGGTCTTGCCGATTTCCCCAGCTCTATGCATGCTCCCGTCCACCCATTTAAATGGACCTTCAGCATGATTTAATGAAAAGCCCAAATACTTAAACTATTCCCCAGCATCTAAAATTAATATTAAGTTTTTAATCACTTACTTATTATACTTTCCCCCACCGGGCTGCAATTCTGTTCAGGACTCTAGGATACGGGCGCCGCCATCTTGACTCAGAAGCATCACACATACTGAGGAGAGCGGGATAAAGTGCAGGGGGTGGGTTATAGCTGTTCTTTGCACAGACAGAGCAGAGCTGGGCTCAGGGAAAGGACCGCAATCCCAGAATGCAGAGCGACCTAGTCAGAAGACACTTCCTGTTTGCAGGCTGTCTGATGCTCCATGAGCCGCCATCTTGGATGTTTAAAGTGGACCAACACCCAGGATTTTGACTATCCTGGGTGTTGGTCCACTTAGGTGGGGCACCCCGATCGGGGGTGCCCCGCTGTCTGAAACCCCCCCGATCGCCGCAAAAACTCACCTCTCCCCGCTCCCACGTGACCTCGTCCGGCCAATGACAGCGCTCAGAGCAGCTCTGGTATGCGCGTCCAAAGCTGCTTGGACGCGCATACCAGAGCGCTGTCATTGGCCGCGTCTCTCGCTTCCCTCTAACAGGGAGCGCTCCTGCGCCGGCCATTCACAAAACGGCCGGCGCGGGAGCGCGCCCTGCTAGAGGGAAGCGAGAGACGCGGCCGCGTCTCGCGCATGCGCCGTTGGATCGCAGGTAAGGTGAGGATTGTGGGCCTCCTGGGGGGTTCCTCCCCGCGGGACATCCCGATTTCGGATGCCCCGCAGGGAGGGATCTGATCGGTCCGGGAATCTTATAGATTTCCGGGCCGATCCCCCCTGGGTGTTGGTCCACTTTAAAGGCTCATAACATGCAGTAGATGCAGGTAGGATGATTTTTAATGTGAGCAATCTGTATGTACAGGGTGTGGGAAACATATAAGATAGACTCTTATTCAGGGTGAAGGTCCGCTTTAATTGAATGGGCTGGTGGGAGCGTGCATAGCACTGAGGATGCTGCTCTGTGTGGTTCACAGCAGGAGCGCTGGATCTGGCCGAGGTAAAGTTTTTCAGCTGCCCCCGCCCCCCTACAGCAACCGTCACAGTTGATATTGGCAGCTGCCCCGTTCCTCTTATTTTCGGGGTAGGGCTTATATTTCAAAACATTTGTGAAAATGCTGAAAAATCACACTAGGGCTTATTTTGGGATATGGCTTGTTTTTGGGGACACACGTTATACCTCCGTCTGCCAGATGCATAGAAGACCTCTTTAGTTTCTGATCCCAATGAAATATCTTTGCTTGCTATGATGCAACATCTGCTTCTCTTGCTCAAAATTAGATGGACCCTTGCGTATAGTTAGGGGGTCATGTGACTACTGGCTAGCCTCCTGTTGTTGGGGTGATGACTATTGCTTTCAGTTGCTCTTTAGCTTTACAGCAGACCAAAAATGACTAGGTTCTGTGATACTTAAGGTATTGGAAGTGGACTATACAAATGATTTCTGTAAAGGGAGATTGTTTGGGTTTTTCTAGTTATGCTTTGGGTTTGTAAAACATAAAGTCCCTAACTGACTAGCTGAGACCACACATGTTGAGACCTGCACGTCATCTTGGACCATTTCCCCAGGTGTACATATCTCCTGTCTTTTGTAAGGGGCAGGTCTCCCAGCCAAGAGGTTTGCATGGTGAGGTTGTTTTTCTCCCAACATCCTTCAGGACACCCGGGGTATCTCAGGGGGGCCGGCTGTACTTAAAGTATATAGTCAAAATCCTGGATTTTGGTCCCTTCCCCCCGATCGGGAGTGCCCTGCTGTGTGAAAACCCCCAGATCGCAGAGCGCAACTCACCTTTTCCTGGTCCTACAGCGCATGTGTGGCCGCTTGTCCAATCAGCGCTCGGAGCTCTTGACGTCATGCTGTCTAAGCCAGTGGCTCCAAGCATGCTGGTGGCTGCATCCCCCCGCTTCCCTCCAACATGGAGGGTGCCTTCACCGGCCATTCACAAATGCCTGGCGTAGCACGCACCCTGCTAGAGGGATATTGGGGATGCGGCAGTGGCTCTTGCATGTGCCGTTGGACCGGGAAATAAGGTAAGTGAATGGGGCAAACTGGGGGGTTTCACACAGCGGGTCATCCCAATTTTGGATGCCCTGGGGGGGGGGGACAAATCAATCATGCTGGGTTCTGGTCCACTTTAGTTTAAAGGACCCTGCTTTAATACAGCTTACCTAGCAAGAGGTTCACTGCTACAGTGGCTCAGCCATGCACTTTTGTGCATACCCCAGAAGTAATATGTGGGTCAATTGTGCAGGCGTGGGGCTCGGGAAACATGGAGGATATCATTGCTGAGGCATGTCGTTGAATCATTTGCATTCAGTGCTTTTATCACATACGGTCACACACTTGGAACAACCATGCAGGTGTGTCATAAACGCACTGAAGCCAAATAAAGACCTAAACTGTCTCTGGCAAGTCTGTTTTGGTGGACGCAGTACCGCAAGGACTCCAACCCACCTACTTATAGTGTGAATGGAGAGTGTTTACAATGATGATGGAAGGTAGCGAGCTAGCCTATGACTGCTGCTCTACCTATATGAACAGGCATTAGTGTTGCACTTCCATTTCCTTTTCCAGTGTTTATTGTTGGTGACCTGTGAGTGTAAACACAGGCGTGTGAGCGGCGCTGCCTCGTGTCAGTGCATCCACCTTTCAGCCAGTGTGCGGTTTGTCGCTGTTTAAAGAACAAAAAGAAAACATCACCACCAGCAAGTCGATGCCAATATTGACTATGTTCCCATATAGTGCCGAGAGATTGCATATCTATCTTTGTCTTTCATCTTTATTTTTTTCTTTGAATGGTTTCTTCTTGTGTTATCACTACATAACCTTTCTCAGTGGACCAACACCCAGGATTTTTACTATACTGGGTTTTGGTCCACTTCGGCGGGGCACCCCGATCGGGGGTGTCCCGCTCTCTGAAACCCCCCAGAAACCCCAAAAAACTCACCTCTCCCCGCTCCCACGTGACCGCGCCGTCCAATCCCCGCCGACGTCCAAGCGGGTGACAGCGGCGTCCAAGACAGCGCGTCCGCCGCCGCCTCCCGCGCGTCACTCTCGGCGGCGGATCAGGTAAGGAGTTTGGGTTTTTTTGGGGGGTTTCACCCCGTGGGACATCCCGATCTCGGATGTCCCGCGGTGAGTGAGGTGATCGGCCCGGAAATCTTATAGATTCCCGGGCCGATCACCCCTGGGTGTTGGTCCACTTTAAACATTCTTCCTGGAAAAGCTGTAAACTCTTCTCTCGTTCTTTTCTTTTTCTTTTCTTTCCCTAATGGTTTTGAAGGGACTGTAAACACAACAGCAACAATAAGGCAGCAAGCTGCTGATGCCTATCCCATGTGCCTCCCCTCCATTTCTGCAGCGTAGGGTGGAAGCCTTAGCAGAGCTTTATATTTTGCCTACCTATCGATTTCATGCTTCTAGGTGTAAGTGAACATGGCAGGTCACGGCGCTGTCTCTGACCACAGCAGTGCTCAGGACTCCTAAAGCTGCTCCATGGCACAACCCAGGAATTGAAGCCTAAATAAGTGGCTTCACCTGGAATACCTAAGATACATACATGTAGTCTGACATTTTTGAGATGCTTTGAAATGGCTCATTTTATACTGCTCCCAAGGGAGATAAGGTGGGAAGTAGATGGAATGTGCCCAGATAGGGGCTGTAAATTTCCTTGGTTCAGGCTGATAAAAAAATAAAATAAAAAATGACACTCATCTGCCAGGCCACAGGCTTAAAGCAGACCTTCAGCATCATTTAATAAAAAGCCCAAACCCTTAAAAAATTATTCCCCAGCATCTAAAATTAATCTATTTAACGTTTTTAATCCCTTTTCAACAGATACGGGTGCCACCATCTTGGCTCAGTAACGTCACATACTGAGAAGAGTGGTCAAAAGTGCAGGGCGGGCGGGTTATAGCTGTGCTTTGCACATATAGAGCAGATCTGGGGGTCAGGAAAAGGTCAGCAATCCCAGAAAGCAGAGCGGCACAGTCAGAAGACACTTCCTGTTTGCAGGCAACCTGAAACTCCATGGGCCACCATCTTGAATGTTTAAAGGCTCAGAAAATGCAGTAGATGCAGGAAGGATAATGTGAACCATCTGTATGTACAGGGGGGAAAAATATAAGATATGCTCTTCTTCAGGGTGAAGGTCCGGGTTAATCCTAAGGGCTGATGCCCTCCAGTTTCAGCACTGTCTGCTATGTTGTCGACCACGCTCTTCTCGTCCAGCCTCCCTCCACCTTCCTGCTGCTGGTCTGAGAGAAGCGGTAAACTGCGGGACGTTCTGGCCGGTATAGGAGAACAATAGGGTTGATTCAGCAGCCTGCTTTTTTTTTTTTTTTTCTTAGGAGAGAGAACCATTCATTCATTTTCCTTGTCTACCTTGGGGTGGATTCAGCAACCGGATGTAAATTTCCACCTGGTGCTGAATCCCTTTCAATCAGGTGAAATAAAACTGACTGGCAGTTTTCTCCCATAAAAAATTAGTTTTGTCACTTGATGCCGAATTGACCCTAATGTTGGCATGGGAGCTGACCGTGCTGAAACCAAAGGGCTGGGAGAGTATTATGTTTATTGGCCTTGACTTTCCCTTATAATTTTTTTCTTTTGGAAGAGACTCCTCATGTCACACCCTATTCATTCCAGACATATTTCTTTAGCCTTCTGTTCAATCCCTTTTTTTTTTTCTTGTTTTTTCTTTCTTTATCCATTTCTCTCATTAAAACAGCGCCTGCACATGCACCGTTGGACCGGGGAAAGGTGAGTGTATACAGGCGACCTGGGGGTTTCACTTAGTAAGGCATCCAGCTTCGGGATGCCCTGGGGGAAAAGCCAAAGGCCGGCAGTGGAATCTTTTAGATTTCAGACCAGCTGCTGGTAGGGTTTTGTTCCGCTTTAAAGTCATTGTCCAGACACACTCAAAAGTATTTGCATTGTGTAGGGCTACACATGGTAATGTTAATTTTTTTCTGTTTTGGAAAAAAAGCTATATTGCTATTATAAAATAAAGTTTCACATAATGTTGTGCTGTTCTCTGTGATGGAAGTGTCAGGGCTGAGGGATACGCGCACGCTGTGTGCTTTGCATTGGAGTGAGTTGGGGCTTCATTCCAGCCTACCAAGGGGCCGGTGGGCAAACATCAACCTAACAAACGCCTCTGGCTTCGATTTGTGGTCAGGATGGGGGGGGGGGGGGGGGGCGACTGGATGCAGCGAGGAGGAAGGGCTCATATTTCTACCCCCCCCCCATTCAAAGGTTCAAAGTATTCGCATGGCACTACATGCCTACTATGTATTGATTTTGGCAGGCACTTTATTTCATGTTTTGTATTTTTCTTCCTTCTTTTTTCTGTCTTTCTCTCTCTCTCTTCCTTCTCTGAGTTTTTAAAGCGGACCAAAATCCAGCGCTATTGCCCAGGAATCTGTAAGACCATTCTATTCCCTTCCCCACAGGGCATCCAAAACCGGGATGCCCTGCTGTGTGAAACCCTCCAAGTCGCCCCATACACTGACCTTGTTTCCCAGCCCAATGGCGCATGCTCAAGCCGCTGCCGCATCTCTGCTATCCCTCTAGCAGGGCACGTGCCCACACCAGGCATTTGTGAATGGCTGGCGCGGTCATGTTCAGTGTTAGAGGGAAGGGATTCGCCGCCAGCGTGCTTGGAGCTGCTGGCCTTACAAGCTGGATTAAACTGTGTGACGTCGGCAGCTCTGAGTGTGCTGATTGGACGAGTAGGTGCGCATGCGCCATAGGACTGGGAAGAGGTGAGTTGCGCTCGGCGCTCTGTGAGGTTTCACACAGCGATTAGGGTGCCCTGGGGGAAAGGACCAAAACCCAGGATAGGCACAATCCTGTGTTTTGCTAAGCATATTTATTTTAGAAGGTGTTCACCTCCCCCCCCCCCATATTTCCTTTGCTCCTAGTTTACTATATTACTATATAATATTGGGTATGACTAAAGGGACAGCAATGATTTGTGCCTGCAGCTGATGGCACTTCTAGAATTGGGAGAGATTAAGCACCTTGTCTGGGGGGAGATGGGATAAACAATTAATCACGGTGTTGAGGAATTAACCTCTAGCGATTAATCATAGAGAGCAACAGAAAATGACACCGTGTTTTGTTGCGTGATTACTCCCAGGAGATTAATCACAGAGACAAAAAATCATCCATGAAAAGAAGCCATTAGGTGACCGGCACGTGTTTTTTCAAAGAGAAACCTGCTTCTTGTGGGGAGGTGGGAGAACCAACATTTCTATTTGCTGGTTCTGTTACATGGTTTTCTTTTGACCCACGTGGCTTGTCTTCCTGAGCACGTGATCTCCTTTTAGTATGTGGTGGTAATAATATTTTACACCTTTTAAAATGGACCAAAAGCAGACCTGGATTCCAGGGCCATCTGATTGCCTCTCTCTGGAGCAACTCTATTTGGGATGCCTCGCTATATGAATCCCCCCGTTGCCCGATATTCTTACCTCGCCAACAATCTCACAGTGCATGCACGGCTGGTGGCGGCATCACTTGCATCCTTTTTTGGCTGCGCTCTGGTGTATGTGGCTGGATTCCATTCAGTTTCTCCAGCTGAAACATTAATATGCACAGCCAAAGAAGCTGATTGGAGGAGAGCTGCGTCTGCACCGTGGCTTGTGGAAAGGTAAGTAAAGTGGGCAAATGGTGGGGTACAGCACACAGCAGGGCACCCCAAATCGAGATGCCTCTGGGGGAAAATGCACCCAATAATATCCTGTAGTCGTCTTCTTAAAGTGGACCAAAACCCAGCTCGATCAGCGCCTGGAATCCAAAAAAAATCGGGATGCCCCTGGTCCTACAGCCACTCTGCCATTTGGTGCTCTCGGTGTGAGTGAGCATGGCAAACCAAAGTGGTCCAATAGTTGTCTCTGACCATATGTTCCATTGTGATTTAAATATAACCATATGAGATTTCAAAATCCATAGACCCTTGCTTTCTTTACATTTTCACTATGGTGTGTGTATGTATGTATATATATATATATATATATATATATATATATATATATATATATATATATATATATATATATATATATATATATACATTGAGCAATAACATTTGGATTCCCTGTAGACTATGTATGCAAATAAGACCTCCTGGCTCCATGCCGATGTCTGTTTCCAATCCTTTTTATTTTTTATGTTGTCTTTGCAAGGTTCAGAAAATCACCCAACATGTGTTCCTACAAACCGCTGACTCTGCTTTTCTGTGAGAGCAGGCTTCATTATAATAGTTTGTGATCCATAGGAGAAGCCATGGAGGTGACAGGCTCTCTTTTGCTTTGGTAAAAGTCAGATGACTGCTTTCTATAGTGTCTAACAATTTTAAGTCCAGCTTTAGCAAGTGTTGCACTGATGAGCCCTCTTGAACAGTCTGCACTGTGATTATATCACCCGTGTGACAGATCTGCAGAGATTTCTGTTGGATATTGCATTGACCTCTTCTGCCATACACTGTTGTGCAGACTTGGGATTGAAACTATTACATTTAGGTTTAGGATAAATTTGCTCTTTTAAATAAACCTCCAAACACAAAAATGACCACGTGTGCCCCCATCCGATAAGGACGCCCCTAGGGATGCTACTCTGCACCCTCTGACTGAAACCAGAGGGCGCAGGGTAGTTTAGTGTGTCTAGGAATAGCATCCTCCTTGGAACAAAGTTGCCAAGGAGGGTGTAGGTCTGCTTTAAAGTGGACCAAAACCCACGGCGCTTGGCCCAGGAATCTAAAGGATTCCCGGGTTGATCGATTTCCTCCACCCGGGCGTATATTGCGCCTGTATTAATCACCATATGGAGGCTTCTGGGGATAGCGTGCTCGGGGGTCCTTCGGGGCAATCCCGGCTGTGTTCCATGTGTGGGGTATCCCCTATCAGTAACGATGTCACAGTGTGCGTGCCGTGCGCCCAAGGTATCATTGCGCTCCAGTCTGGGCTGCCTGCTTCTTTCCCCAGCTCTGCGCCCCCTTCGGCATCGCCTACCCCGCCGCGCCTGCATTTAGCCCCCAGTGAGGGGGATACTAGCAAGGGGGTCACAATCTGATCTGGCATTTCGTGTGGCCAGCATTGAAAGGCAGCTTGCCAGGCCTGTTTCACGTAAGGCCTCTATCAAGAAGCGGCACCTGGCTCCGCCCTGTTTACTGAGGTGCATGAGGAGATTGATCTTTTTGATAACTGTTACTCCCTAGAGGAGGGGGAGCTTTTCCCTGGCTCTGATTCCTCTGGGGACCAGCAGGTGGCTGCGACAGTGACCCTGGATCTGAGTCTGAGGGTTCCTGGTTCCCTGATGACACTGATAGACTGTTGTCTCACATTTTTGAAATTTTGCACATTGTCATCCCTGAGGTGGCTAAGAGGAAACAGGGTGAGCTTTTTTGTCCTGTTAAGCAGCGTCTGGAGTTCCCTGAGCAGAGTCATTTCACTAATATGGTGCTCAAGGAGTGGGAACGTCCTAGTAGATTGCCCGCGGTGCCCAAGTATCCCTTTCCTGCTGACCTGGTTAAGCGATGCTCGGGTCCCCCTGAGGTGGATGCTCCCTTTCTAGGGCTGTCCAACACCTCTGTCATGCCTTCCCCTGACACTACTACACTGCGGGACAGCAAGGACTGGCGTATGGATCAATTGGCCTGCCATGCTTTTACATTCGTGGGGGCTGGGCTGCGTCCGGCCTGTGCCGCTGCCATAACAGCTATTGCCCCTAAGAGGCAGATCAAGCGTCTCCTTGATGGCGTTATAGCTGGTAGGGAGGATTATAGGACCCTTTTGCTTTGCTCTGATATTGTTGCCTTTATCCTTACTGCCATGGATGATGTGGCACGGGCTCTGCCCTCCTGGTGGCTATGCGCCGCTGTGTTTTGGTTGCGTCAGTGGGCAGCTGACGCTGCTGCTAAGAAGGCTCTCACTGGCCTCCCCTTGTGGCGCTGCGGCTCTTTGGTGAGTGTCTGGATGTTTTAGCCAAGGATGGTAGGCTGCCTCAGCGTATGAGGCAGCCTCTGCCTTTTCGGGGGTCATCCGCTTCCTTCTCCTCCTTTCGTGCCCCCAGAGGAGGTCGAGGCCCCCTCTTTTTAGTTATCCGCAGGGGCTCTTGTGGCCATGGCAGATCCCGTGGTCGCCCCGGTCTCTCATGGGACCCCAAGCCCAAACCTTCTCCCAAGCCCCCTCAGGCATGAGGAGGCGCCATCACCCATCCGGGTGGGGGGACGGCTTCGGCTCTTTGCTCACGTCTGGAGGCTCCGCGTCTCAGACCCGTGGATTCAGGAGGTGGTGTCCTCCGGTTAAAGATAGTTTGCAGCCTGGCCGCCCCCCAGATTCCTCAGATCCCGGATGCCTCACAACACTCTGTCAGCTCAAGGGTTGCTCTCCAGGAACCGGTTCAGGGTTTCTACTCCAATCTTTTCACGGTCCCCCTAGAAGGACGGGTCCTTGAGGCCCATCCTGGACTTGAAGGGTCTCAACAAGTTTTTCAGGCATCAGAGATTTCTCAGGTTTGCTCTAGAGGATCAGCATTACCAGTTTGTGGCCTTACCGTTCGGTATCACCTCGGCGCCTCGGGTGTTCACCAAGGTGCTGGCGGGCGTGATGGCTCTGCTGCGGAATCAGGGCATTCACATCCTCCCTTACCTGGACGACATTCTGATTGCGGCTCAGTCTCTTCATCAGGCCGAGAAGGATACTCTGGTGGTGACCTCCACTCTCGAGTCCTTCGGCTGGGTGCTCAACTATCCCTAGTCTTCACTATCTCCGTCCTTGGTGAGGTCCTTTCTGGGCATGACTCTGGATACCTCTCAGGTCAAGGTATTCCTGCCTCAGCAGAAAATGAAGGGCCTTCAGAAGCAGGCACGGACTCTGCTCTTGTGTCCCCATCCCTCCATTCGGCAAGGGATGCAGTTAGTGGGTCTGATGGTGTCCTGCTTCGAGGCGGTCCCTTTTGCTCAGTTTCACATGAGACCTCTTCAGTTGCACCTCTTGTTAGTCTGGGATCGTGACCCTGTGTCCCTGGATCAGGAATTTGCTCTGTCCCCCCTGGCCAGACAGTTCCTCTCGTGGTGGCTGGACTCGGGGGATCTTCTAGTGGGCAGGACCTTTCTGCCCCCGTACTGGGAGACCGTCACCACAGATGCCAGTCTTACTGGTTGGGGGGCTTTTGGAAGTCTCTGAAGTTCCAGGGTTGGTGGGGCCCCCAGGAGGCCCATGCTCCCATCAATGTCGTGGAACTGAGGGCGATCAGGTTGGTTCTTTCTCAGCTGACCACGCACCTTCGGGGTCGGGCTGTTCAGATCCGCTCGGACAACCAGACGGAGGTTGCCTACATCAATCATCAGGGAGGGATTCGGAGCAAGCGAGCCCTCAAGGAAGTGTCTCTGATACTGTCTTGGGCGGAAGAGAATGTCCCTTGCATTTCGGCGGTTTACATTCCGGGGGTGGAGAACCAAGAGGCAGACTCCCTGAGCAGGGGGACGTCTCGGCTGGGGGAATGGTCCCTCAGCAACAAGGTATTTCACTCCCTGTGTCACCGCTGGGGTCAGCCGGTTGTGGACCGGTTTGCGTCCCGCCACAACCACAAGCTTCCCAGGTTTGTCTCCCTGTCACAGGACCCTCTGGCCTTCGCCACGGATGCGCTAGCAATGCCTTGGACGGAGTTTCGGCTCTTCTGTGTGTTCCCTCCCTTTCCTCTGCTGGGCAGGGTGCTGCGCAAGATAGCCCAGGAAGGGGTACCAGCCATTCTGGTGGCCCCCTGTTGGCCAAGGAGGGTGTGGTTCGCAGACGTCGTGCAGTTGGCAGTAGATCAGTATGCCCTGCCCAAGGATCCAGATCTGCTCACTGAGGGACAACTGTGCCATCCCAATTTACAAACGCTGGCTTTAACGGCTTGGCTGCTGAAACCTCCATCTTGATGGATAAGGGTTTGCCAGCTTCTGTTGTTGATACCATGATTGGGGCTCGGAAGAAATCCTCGTTCTTTATCTACTACAGGATCTGGCATGCTTGCATTGCCTGGTGTGAGTCCAAGTCTTTTCCTTGTCGGGTGTTTTCTATCCCCAGGATTCTGGAATTTTTGCAACATGGTTTGGATTCGGGCCTTCAACTTAGTACCCTCAAGGGACAGGTGTCAGCTCTGACAATTTTTTTCCAAAGATCCTTTGCCAATCACTGGTTGGTTAAGACTTTTTTCCAGGGAGTTACTCATGTGCGTCCGCTACGTAAGCCTTTGCTACCGGTCTGGGATTTGAATCTGGTATTGTCTGCTCTGCAGGGTCCTCCCTTTGAGCCTATCCGTGGGGCTGCCTTGCCCATTCTGACTCTTAAGGTGGCCTTTTTGGTGGCCATTACTTCTGTCAGGCGAGTTTCTGAGCTGGCGGCGCTTTCCATCAAACCTCCTTATTTTAAAAGGCATCAGGATAAGGTGGTGTTTCGGCCTAAGCTGGATTTCTTGCCTAAGGTTGTGTCTGCTTTTCATCTCAATCAGGACATTGTCTTGCCTTCATTGTGTCCTAACCCTGCTAATTCCCAGGAGCGGATCCTTCACTCTTTGGATGTTGTCAGGGCTCTGAAGTTTTATTTGGTTGCTACTGAGTCTTTCAGGAAATCTGACGCTCTTTTTGTTCTTCCTGCTGGACCTAGGAAGGGTTTGCTTCCGGCTAAATCCACTATCCGCAAATGGATCCGTCAGGCAGTGGAGCAGGCCTATTCTGCCAGGGGGAAGGTTCCTCCTTTTAGGGTTACTGCTCATTCCACTCAGCACCAAGCTTCTGTTGAACAAGTTTGTAAGGCCACAACTTGGTCTTCTGTTCATACTTTTTCCAAGTTTTACAAGGTTGATGTTAAGGCCTCAGCTAATGCTGCTTTTGGCCGCAAGGTACTTCAGGCGGTAGTGGTTTGAACTGCCTGCCGTTACTCTTTGGGCATCCCACCCTACTTTATGGACACTGCTTTTAGATGTCCCAGTTGTAATGAATTTGTGAAGCAGGCCGTGCCATGCAATGGGAAAAAGACAATTTTGTGAGTACTCACCTGTAAAATTGCTTTTACCATGCATGGCATGGCCTGCTTCACCCCACCCTTGTTATCATTGTTCTTGGTTGCTTCTTTATGGTGATGGTGCCAAGTTCGTTGGGTTTTTTTCTTACCTTTTTTGCCTTTATTAGCTCCCGGTTTCTTGAATAACTGCTTGTCAACACTGGATAAGTCTATGGTGATTCCGTTTTTATATGGTACCGGAAGGAGCCACAACTCTTCTGCAGTACACTGCGCCACCTTGTGGCGGATTACCCAGTTGTTATGAATTTGTGAAGCAGGCCATGCCATGCATGGTAAAAGCAGTTCAACAGGTGAGTACTCACAGAATTGTCTTTTTGCCGATGATGATGACTATGAGGCCTTCGGTGGCCGAGACTCCATGGAGGAGGGCGAGTTACTTCATGTTTCTGACTCCTGGAGACGGGGGCTTTGACAGTGGCCCTGGGTCATCCTCTGATGAGGACGGTTGGTTTCCCTATGACACAGAGAAGCAGCGGCGTTTTTTGCAGCCTTGCACATTGTACCCCCAAGGGCGGCCAAAAAGAAGAAGGGGGAACTTTTTCGGCCTGAGAGACAGCGTCTGGTCTTTCCTGAACAGGGTCATTTCTCTATAATGATTTTAAGCCTAATAAGCTGCCATCAGTGCCTAGGGCACTGGACAGACGGTATCCTTTTTCTGAGGATTTAGTTTGTCTCTGGTCCTTTCCCCCTGAGGTAGATGCCCCCGTTTTGGGGCTCTCCAATACCACGGTTATGGCATCTCCTGATACTTCTTCCTTGCGCGATCATGCTGACAGGCGCATGAATCAGCTGGCATGTCACGCTTGCACCTTTGTGGGCACTGGTCTTTGCCCTGTCTGTGCCACGGCCATTGTTTCCATTGCCATTAAAAAAGAAGGTGAGACGTCTTATGGATATAGCCAGATCTCGCAAGCAGGCGGAGGGCTTGCATGGAGTTCATTGCCTTCGTGATTTCAGCCGTGGATGATACCGTCCGGCTTGGCGGCAGGGCTTCGGCCCTGCTGGTCACTCTTCGTCGTTCCCTCTGGCTGCGACAGTGGGCAGCGGACTCAGCCGCCAAGAAAGCTCTCACTGATATTCCCTTCCTGGGACTCCGGCTGTTCGGGGAGCAACTAGATCTCCTGGCGAAAGGGAGGCTTCCTCAGCGTCGGAAGCCTGTGCGACCCTTTCGGGGGCCCTTCTTCCTTTCGTCCCTTTCGAGGGGGACGAGGCTCTTTCTTCTCTGGTGGCCGCAGAGACTTCTGGGGACGAGGTAGATCCCACGGTCGTCTCAGTCCCTCCTGGGGGTCCAAGTCCAAGCCCCCTGACAAGGCCCCTCAGGCCTAAGGAGGCGCCCTCACTCATCCGAGTGGAGGGGACGGCTTCTGCTTTTTGCTCACGTCTGGAGACAGCACGTCTCGGACCGGTGGATTCAGGAGGTGGTGTCCTTTGGGTACAAGATAGAGCTGGCAGCTTGGCCGTCCCCAAGGTTTCTTCGGTCACGGATTTCCCAGAACCCCTTGACGGCGCAGGGCCTCAGATTGGCGGTCCACCGATGTTGTCCGGAGTGATTTGTCCTGTGCCTCATCAGGAACGGGGTCGAGGGTTCTAATACAATCTTTTCACGGTGCCCAAGAAGGACGGCTCTCTGAGACCTATCCTGGACCTGAAGGGTCTCAACAGGTTTGTCAGATTTAAACACTTCCGCATGGCGACTTCATGACCACGGTGGATATCGGGGATGATTACCTGCACGTCCCTATTTTCCGGGGACATCAGAAGTTCCTGAGGTTCGTGTTGGAGGATCAGCACTACCAGTTTGTGGCCTTGCCGTTTGGAATCTCTTCGGCCCCTCGGGTGTTCACCAAGGTGCTGGCGGGTGTCATGGCCCTGCTGAGGAGCCAGGGCATTCGTATTCTTCCTTACCTGGTCAACTTGTTGATTGCTGCTCAATCTCTTCAGCAGGCCGAGAACGACACTCAGAAGGTATTGTCCACTCTCGAGGCATTCGGTTGGGTGATCAATTATCCCAAGTCCTTGATCACTCCGTCATTGGTGAGGTCTTTCCTGGGCATGTCGTTGGACACCTCTCAGGTCAAGGTGTTCCTCCCTCAGCAGAAGGTGGAGGGTTTTCAGATGCAGGCGCGGGCCTTGCTGTCGTGTCCACACCCATCCATCCGTCTGGGGATGCAGTTGGTGGGCCTCATGGTGTCTTGCTTCAAGGCTCCTTCGCCCAGTTCCACATGAGACGGATTCAGTTGAATCTCTTGGCTGTTTGGGATCGGAAACAGGAGTCCCTGGAGCAGGAGTACCCTCTGTCCCCTCTGGCCAGACGGTCCCTCTTGTGGTGGTTGGACTCGAGAAATCTTCTAGTGGGCAGGTCTTTTCTGACTCCACGCTGGGAGATTTTCACCATGGATGCAAGTCTGTCCGGTTGGGGAGGGTTTTGTCAATCGCAGTTCAGGGCCAGTGGGGCCCTCAGGAGGCGCATGTGCCTATTAATCTCCTGGAGCTGAGAGCGATCCGATTGGTCCTTTTTCAGTTGCTTCCCCATCTACGGGGTCGTGCGGTCCAGGTCCGCTCGGACAATCAGACGGCGGTCGCCTACATCAATCATCAGGGCGGGACTCGGAGCAAGCGAGCCCTCAAGGAAGTGATCCTGTCTTGGGAATGGTCTCTCAGCAACAAGATCTTTCACGCTCTGTGTCGCCGCTGGGGTCAGCCGGGCGTGGACCTGTTTGCGTCCCGACACAATCACAAGTTTCCAAAGTTCATCTCTCTGTCAAGAGATCCTCTGGCCCACGCCACGGACTCGCTGGCAATTCCTTGGACAGAGTTCCGACTCCTCTATGCCTTTCCTCCTTTCCCTCTCCTGGGCCGCGTGCTGCGCAAGATAGCCCAGGAAGGGGTACCGACCATCTGGGGGGCCCGTCGTTGGCCGTGGTGGTGTTGGTTCGTGGACATAGTCCAGTTGTCAGTGGATCGCTACGTCATGCCCGACAATCCAGGGCTTCTCACTCTGGGATGGTTACGCCACCCCAACTTACGAACGCTGGCTTTGACGGCTTGGCTGCTGAAACCTCCATTTTGACGGAGAAAGGGCTGGCTGCCTCGGTCGTGCGTACCATGATTCAGGCTCGGAAGAGATCCTCCTCCATGTTTTATTACAGGGTCTGGCACGCTTACATTGCCTGGTGTGAGTCTAGGGGTTTCCCTTGTCGCACATTTTCATTTTCTACAACATGGTTTGGATTCGGGCCTTCAGCTGAGTACCCTCAAGGGACAGGTTTCGGCCTTGGCTATTTTCTTCCAAAGATCTTTCATCAAGCATAGACTTATCAAGACCTTTTTCCAAGGAGTTACACATGTACGTCCGACGCGTAAGCCTATGCTACCGGTGTGGGATTTGAATTTGTTGCTTTCTGCTCTCCAGGGTCCTCCCTTTGAGCCCTTGTGCGATGCTGCTTTATCCACTTTGACTTTGAAGGTGGTCTTTTTCGTACCTATCACATTGGTGCGTTGCGTCTGTATTAAACCTCCTTACTTTGAGCGGCATCAGGATAAGGTGGTTTTTCGTCGACTTCTTACTCAAGGTTGTTTCTGCCTTTCACCTCAATGAGGACATTGTTTTGCCTTCTTTGTGTCCCGCGCCTTCTAATTCTAAGGAGCGGACTCTCCATTCCCTGGATGTGGTCAGGGCACTTAAGTACTACCTGGTTGCTACGGAATCCTTTAGGAAGTCAGATTCTTTTTTTTGTCCTTCCTGACGGGCTCGGAAGGGCTTGCCTCCAGCCAAATCCACTATCAGCAAGTGGATCAGACAGGCGGTGGTACAAGCTTATTCTGCCAAGGGGAAGGAACCCCCTTTTCGGATCACTGCTCACTCTACCAGAGCTTTTGGAGCTTCCTGGGCTTTTCAGAACCAGGCTTCGGTTGAACAGGTTTGTAAGGCCGCTACTTGGTCTTCAGTTCATACTTTTTCTAAGTTTTACAAGATTGATGTTAGGGCCTCAGCTGATGCTGTTTTTGGCCGTAAGGTGCTTCAGGCGGTAGTGTCATGAACTACATGCTGTTGCTCACTGGGGATCCCACCCTTTCTTGGACACTGCTTTTGGATGTCCCAATTGTCAAGAATGAAGCGACCCTAGCAGGACACCAAGAAAAATACAATTCTGTGATTACTCACCTATAGAATTGATTTTATGGGTGTCCTGCTCGGGTCGCTTCATCCCACCCTTGTTCTGTTATCCTCTTTTTGCCTTCTTATGGTATTACAGTTTGAGAGAGTTTATTTTGGGGCTGTGTGATTTAACATGGTCTCTGGCCTCCCGGGCTTGTCTTGTATTTACTGCTTTTCAAAGCTGGAGTATTATTAGGGTTACAGCTGCCTTTATATGAGCCGGGAGGAGCCACAAGTTTCGTCTTGCAGTCAACTGCGCCACCTTGTGGCGGGATAACCCAATTGTCAAGAATGAAGCGACCCGAGCAGGACACCCATAAAATCAATTCTACAGGTGAGTAATCACAGAATTGTATTTTTTTTCATCCCTGTGTCCCCTCTCTACTTGTGTATCTTGGACGATGGTGCCGGTGGTGGCCCGGTTTAAAAAAAAAAAACGTTTTTCCGCTGCCAAAGCCACACCCCCTGGCACTTTTGAGGCTTGCAACTGGCTCAAGAGTCTCTGTGCTTGCACTTTTGGAGCGAACCCAGCTACAGGGGTGCAAGGGTTTCACACAGTGGGGCAAGGCTACCCCGGGGAAGGCTAGTGGCTGGCCCTGGAGTCTCTTAGGTTACAGGGCCAACCGCCGAGGATTTTATTCCGCTTTAGACTCTAAAGTCGGTCAACTAATCCCTAAGTTCCCCTACTGCCGGGCTTCCTGTTTTAGGATATCCATCTAATTTAATAACCCTAGGAAGGCCATGAATCGGGTAGAAATACCTGGTTCACTTTCCAGCTCTGCATGCACATTCTACGTAACCGAGCAGCCCTACTGCCAGCAGGGTTTCAACTCTATTGGTTTGCAGCAGTAAACACACAGATGTGGCTGACATGACTGCAGGACTGCGACGGAAGAGAATTTTGCTAGTTTTTTGCTTCTAGGGTGTTCTAGCAGACAAGCTTCTCAATACAGGATGCCCAGGAAGTCATGGCCACCTGACACTCCTGCCTGGACTCCTGTTACATATGTGACACTGCCAATCCGACCAGCAGGGTCACTACACGTGTGATATGGTACAATATTTGAAAATCGAACAAAAGGACTTGGTTACTGACTGTAAAGTCTTTTTCCCGCCATCTTCATTTTTAGGGGCACACAGATTCCGTTTTTTTTATTTTCCTTCTAATTCTACACTGAATTGTACAGAATATAATACCTGTTGTGGAAATGCGAACGTAAAAAGCCATTGATTGACCAAGAAGAACGGATAGAATTAAATAATTTGTTTTTGTCTAGTATAAACTGGCGTTGCTAGTCCGACAGGAAATAGCCAGCCCTTCTAGCAGAGAATGGGGGCAGTTATGTGGCTTACAAAGAGGAACATTGCCTTATATTATCAGTTGCTTCAGCAATGCCCACCTTCCATGAGCCTTCTACAAAGAGGGATGTGCTAATGCAGCAGTCCCCTAACCTTTGCTACAAGGCCCACCTATCTCCTGACCCCATCGGTGAGGCCTGCAATAGAGAGATACTCGCCCTTTCCATCATTTTTGTTGACTGGACCTTTAAAGTTCCTTAGAAAGCCAAATGTGTATGTAGTGGAGGTGTGGCTGTGACATGGGTATGCAGCTATTTCCTGTTCTCTATCTGATAGGAAAAGGTAAGTATGCAGGGCTCACTGATGGGGTGACCTGGCACAGAGGACCTTCAGCTAAACACCCCCACCCTTGTTAAATGGAGCCCGCATTTTGGCAGAACTATTCACTGAGTCTACACTTGCTCTTGTGTCCTACGGTATTGCCAGCAGCCAGGTGGGTTGCCAAAGTAGGCACCGTTTTAAAGGTACCTGTCTCCGGTTAGGGTTTCTGCCCAATTTCAGGTTTTATTTTATTGTAGCACTGCTCCCCAGGGAAGGACAGACCTCCAGTGAAACTAACTGTAGGACTACTTTTAAATCAAGTTGATAAATAAGAATCTGAGACCTGAAGCTAAGGTGCTGTTTCTTCCAAAATCACCTCACCCCACCTCTCAGCATCCCTAATTGGAATGCCCATCACTAAAAATCTTTAGGGGCACGCTATCCAGATTCATTTACATTTCTGTAATTGCCATGTAACCCAATGGGGTTTGGTGGCTGGTCATGCACACTATAGTCCTAGTTGGGACACTTATTGGTTGATGGCCGATCACATGGCACATGACAACCCAGAAATGCAAAAGGGGAAGCCAATGGTGTATTCTTAGTATACAGTACGTCCTGCTCCAGATAGATTACTTACACTTGGGTTATCCTCCGCCAGATGGCGCTGCACTGCAGAGACATGCAAAACAGGCTCCTCCCGGCCCCTCAAATACCCGGGGACCTCCCACAAATCCCCAGATTTCTCTGCAGTGCTTACTGCGAAGACATGAAATTATCACTCTGCCTTTATGGGATGCCCCTCCCGCATTATTGTCAAATGCCCTGGTAGCGGTGGGCCCTGTACAAAGGGCCGCCATCCTCCCTCATTCTCCCCGTAGCCTTCGGGAGGAAAAGAAGGGGGGGGGGTGTGGTTGAGCATGTATCGTGATTCGTGCATACCGCCTGTTGGCATGTGTGTTGGGACTAGTATATGTGTGTCAACCGCCGCGCTGACTTGTCTTTTTATCATTGCAAACGCGTCGCCTCAGACGCTCCTGCGTCCTCATTGGCTGCTTGTCTGGTGGACTTCGCGCTCTTCGGGGGGGCGGGGCCTGGCCTGGCGCGCCCTGCGTCACGGCTCGCTCTGGCCCGCCCTTCGAGGTTCGTTTGGCGCCATTTCCCTGTACAGTCGCGCGCGTGTGTAACGGTCCCCCCTCCTGCGGTCTGTAAGTGCCCTCGCGGGCGACTTTAATACTCATTATTTGTTGTGTATGGCTCTGACACCCCTTCTTCTCATTGTGTCTTTCAGACGGGTGAATCCAGTGGCTTCTCCCGGCCCGGTGTAATTGTAGTTGGGCCTAGTATAAATACTCCCACTTCCCTAGCGGGTCATTGGGGCATCCAGGGTTGCTTTATAGCGTCAATCCCTACTGGCATATTGTGCCTAATAATCACCATATGGAGGCATCCCAGGATATTGGGACCGGGGTTCCTTCGGGACAAGCCCGGCTGTGTGTAGCTTGTGGGGTCTCACCTATCAGCGGTGACAGCGCGCGGGTGTAAGGCTCTTACCTGGTCCCGGCGCCCTGTCCCGCGGCGTCTCTCGCTTCCTCTGCCTCGGCGGTGGCTGGCATAGCGGGGCCCCCCTCCACTCTTGCTGGCGGCTCCTCCGCCTTTTCGGCCGGCGCGTCGTCCCCTTCCCTCTCGGGGAGCGCACCCGGCCTCCCATTGGCCAGTTCCCCTTTAAAAGTGTCCCTGCCCCGACCATCAGTGCCTGTTATAGCCATTACCAGCTTGGGTGTGCTTTGAATTGTGTCTAGCGTTTTTCTGATCCGGCTCCGTTTTTGACCATTTCTGTCCGCTGCCCGCAACGACCATCTGCCTGTCTGACCACGTCTTAGTCTAGACCCTTTGATACCGCGCTCTGGTGACCACCCGGCTTTTGACCCCGGCCTGTCTTGACCATTCTTTGTCTAACCCTTCGGATACCGTGCTCTGCGACCACCCGGCTTTGACCCCTGCTCGTCTTGAACCATTCTTGTCTGGACTCTACGTTTCGGATCCTGCCCACTCGAACTACCAATTTGGGATACCCCGCTGTTCATCCTTCTTCACCTTAAGCCTGCAATCTTTGCGCCAGTAAGACCTGGGGGCAACCGAGTCTGGAGAGGCATAACCCGTGTCTCCAGCGAGCGGGGGCTTGTCTATAGGCAGAAGAGGCGGTGGAGATTGAGGATTGCTTGGCTTAAGAAAGAGGGGTGTCCGGCGATCCCTTACAGTAGAACGGGCCAGAGATACCCATGGACCACATTTTGGAACAGGTGCAGGCCTTAACTGCGGCCGTAGAGCACCTGGCCCATCGTGTGGCGGCTCAGGAGAATCGTCCTACTCCTATCATCACCGGCCCTCAAGGGGCCTCAGCCGCTCACCCAGTGGAACCCAAGTTACACTTCCGGACAAGTTTTCTGGAGACAGAAGTAAATTCTCTAATTTCCGGGATGCTTGCAAGCTTTATTTCCAGCTCCGACTGTTCTCTTCAGGGTCGCAGGAGCAGCGTGTGGGACTGGTCGTTTCCCTCCTCCAAGGAGACCCTCAATCCTGGGCATTCAGCCTGTCGCCTCAGGATCCAGCACGGCAGTCTGTGGAAAGTTTCTTCTCTGCGATGGAAGTCTTATATGATGATCCAGACAGAGGTGCCACTGCGGATGCTAAACTCTGTACCTTGCGCCAAGGTCGTCGGCAATCTGAAGAGTATTGCTCCGAGTTCCGTCGGTGGGCCTTGGACTCACGTTGGAATGACCCGGCCTTATGTGGTCAATTCCGCCTGGGCTTGTCCGATGCCATCAAGGACATTTTTGTGAACCATCCAGTACCCCAGTCTCTGGATGAAACAATGCAACTTGCAATCCGGATTGACCGTTTGTGGGAGAGACGCCTTGAAAGAGGGGCGCATCCCGACACCAGCTGGAAAACTGGAGCTCCAGCTTCAACTGCTACTGAGGAACCTATGCAGTTGGGAGCTACCAAGCTTTCTGAAGCTGAGAGGCGTCGGCGATTATCAGGAGGGCTGTGTCTTTACTGTGGTGGTACCGGTCACCTGGTCAGAGTCTGCCCTAAGAAACAGCCGGAAAACTTCAGGGCCTAGGTGGGGTCGAGGGGACCCACCTAGGCTACAAGGTATTTCCTCAAGTTCTTTCACAATTTACGATTCCAGTCCAGGTTAAAGTGGACCTTGAGTTTATTACTTTGGAGGCCCTTCTAGATTGTGGAGCGGCGGGGAATTTCCTTGACTTTGAGTTAGCCCAGAGTCTAGGAATTCCTCTCCAATCCTTGCCTAAAATTATTCGGGTATCCGCAATCGATGACACGCCTATTGCTGGGGGTCTTATTCATTTTAAGACTCCACCATTGCTACTCAGAGTGGGAGCAGGGCATTCTGAGTGGATTAGCTTTTTAGTTTTAAAGATGCCCTCAACCCCGTTAGTACTTGAGTTGCCCTGGTTACAAAAACATAACCCTCAAGTTGATTGGGTAACAAGGCAGATTGTTAAATGGGGCCCCCAATGTTTTCGCTCTTGTCTGGAACTCCCAGTACGTGTCACTCAACTGTCCTATGAAGGTGTACCAGGCCCCTACCACTACTTTCTCGACGTGTTTTCGGAGAAAGCGGCTGATGTACTTCCTCCCCATAGACCCTTTGACTGTCCCATTGAGCTTCTCCCAGGGACCATGCCACCAAGGGGGAAAATCTTTAACTTGACCCGGGCAGAAAACCAAGCTATGTGGGAGTACATTGCTGAAAAAAGATGGGGGACTCCGTCCCTGCATAGACTACTGGGGGCTGAATAAAATCACTGTTAAAAATAAATATCCCCTCCCGCTGATCGATGGGTTATTTACGCAGGTCATTGGGGCCCAAGTCTTCTCTAAGTTAGACCTCCGTGGGGCCTATAATCTAATAAGAATCCGGCAGGGGGATGAGTGGAAGACCGCATTTTACACTCAAGATGGGCATTACGAGTATCTCGTGATGCCCTTTGGTCTGTGTAACGCCCCGGCAGTTTTCCAGGATTTTGTAAATTAAATTTTTAGAGACTATCTGGGTCGCTTTGTCGTAGTATACCTGGACGATATTTTGATTTTTTCTTCCTCATTAGTGGAACATCGTAAACATGTTCGCCTGATTCTGCAGAAGCTTAAAGAAAATTGCTTATTTGCTAAACTTAAAAAGTGCTTGTTTGAAGTTACAGAGGTCCCTTTTTTAGGATATATCCTCTCCAATACGGGACTATCCATGGATCAGTCCAAGGTTACAGCAGTGCTTGAATGGGAACAACCCAGGGATTTAAAGGGGCTGCAAAGATTCCTGGGGTTCGCTAATTTCTATAGAAGGTTTATCAAGAACCTCTCTACTCTTGTAGCACCTCTCACTAACCTCACCAAGAAAGGGGGTTATCCTACCATTTGGCCAGAACAATCCGTCTTGGCTTTTAAAAGGTTGAAGGAGGCCTTTAGTTCTGCTCCCGTACTAGTGCATCCAGACTGTCAGTTAGCCTTTATTGTGGAGGTCGATGCCTGCGAGCTTGGCGTTGGGGCAGTCCTTTCACAATATAGCGGTTCTCCAGAACGACTTCACCCCTGTGCTTTTTTTTTCTAAGAAATTCACTTCTGCTGAACGAAACTATGATATTGGTAATCGTGAGCTCTTGGCAGTTAAATTGGCCTTTCAAGAGTGGAGGCACTGGTTAGAAGGGGCTCAGTTTCCTGTTACGGTCATTACCAACCATAAGAATTTGGAGTATGTTCAGTCGGCTAAAAGATTGACCCCTAGGCAAGCTGGTTGGTCCCTGTTCTTTTCCCGGTTTAATTTTACCATAACCTACACACCTGGGTCAAAGAATGTGAAAGCCGACGCTTTGTCACATAGTTTTTCTTCTACTAGCTTACCCGAGGGGAAAAACTTACCCATTTTGCCTCAACACCTGGTGGTAGCTGCTATACAGCCAGAGCTTCCCGATCTGAATCAATTTCAGTCTGAGGCTCCGCCTGGGAAACCTCTCCATGCCCAGTTTGTGCCCATGTCCCACCGTGCTGCAATCCTACAGCAATTTCATGCTTCCAAAACTGTAGGTCATCCAGGAGTCAGGAAGACCATTTCCTTGTTGTCCTGTCATGTTTGGTGGCCGTCTTTCAGGAAAGACGCTCAAGACTATGTACGGGCCTGTAAAGTCTGTGCCCGGTGTAAGACCCCTAGACACTCTCCTGAAGGGCCCCTGTTACCTTTGTCCATTCCTTCCCGTCCTTGGACTCATCTTGCCATGGATTTCATCACCGATCTTCCTCCATCCCAAGGGTTTACCATCATCTGGGTGGTGGTCGATCGGTTCAGCAAGATGGCTCATTTTGTCCTGTTAAAAAAGTTACCCACAGCTCAAGATCTTGCTCAACTTTTTTTTAACACATATATTTAAATTCCATGGGATCCCGGAGGATGTGGTGTCCTACAGGGGGGGGCAGTTTGTATCTCGGTTTTGGAGGGCCTTTTGTGCTAGGCTGGGTTTCACGGTCTCATTGTCCTCAGCATTTCACCCCCAGTCAAATGGGCAAACGGAGAGGACTAACCAATCCTTAGAACAATATCTGCGTTGCTTTGTATCCGATGTCCAGACGGATTGGTTATCGCTTCTTACATTTGCAGAGTTCGCCTTGAATAATGCCACTCATACTGCTACTGGGGTATCACCGTTCCGTTGTGTCTTTGGTATAGACCTTAAATTTTCTGCTTTGTCAGACCGGCCCTCTAACGTACCCTCACTTGAAGAATGGGTGTCTCAGTGGCCGGATCTATGGGAAAAAATCCAGCAACATTTGACCAGGGCTGTTTGCCAACAGAAAACTTTTGCTGATCGTAGTCGGTCCAGTAACCCTGATTATGCGGTAGGGCAGCTGGTTTGGCTTTCCACCAAGAATTTGGCTTTACGCCGACCTTCTGCCAAGTTAGGCCCGAGGTTTATTGGTCCTTTTCCTATACTGCAGAAAATTAATCGGGTTACTTACCGTCTAGATCTTCCACCCTCTATGAAAATTTGTAACTCCTTCCATGTCTCCCTGTTGAAATCTGCCAGAGGTATTGAGCCTGATATGTTTCCGGCACCCATTTTAGTGGATGGGCAATAAGAATTTGAGGTTGCTCGGATTCTAGATTCACGCCTCTTCCGAAATTCTCCGGGAGAGAGGTCTTGGGTCCCAGCCAGAGAAGTTCACGCGGGGAGGTTGGTTAGGAAGTTCCACAGGGAAAACCCTCAGAAACCCAGGTTGGAGGGTCCAGTGGCCCCTGCTCAGGGGGGGGTAATGTAAGGTTCTTACCTGGTCCCGGTGCCCTGTCCCGCGGCATCTCTGTGCGGCGGCGCCTGGCTCCGGTCTTCCGGCGGCCGCGCCGGCGACGCTGCTCCCAGCGCATTCGCCGGGGGCAAATTCAAATGGACCAGTCAGGTCCCTAACCTGGGTGGGGATGAACCCAGGGACAGGACAGCCTGACTGGCCAGGGCGGTCCAGTCCCTGGGGCTGCTCCTATCAGGAGCATAATCAAGTTTTGCATCAATCACATTAGGTCACACCAATCTGACATTCCCCTCATCAGTGCCCGTTATAGCCATTACCAGCTTGGGTGTGCTTTGAATTGTGTCTTGCGTTTTTCTGATCCGGCTCCGTTTCTGACCATTCCTGTCCGCTGCCCGCACCGACCATCTGCCTGTCTGACCACGTCTTAGTCTAGTCCCTTTGATACCGCGCTCTGGTGACCACCCGGCTTTTGACCCCGGCCTGTCTTGACCATTCTTTGTCTAACCCTTCGGATACCGTGCTCTGTGACCACCCGGCTTTGACCCCTGCTCGTCTTGGATCCTGCCCACTCGAACTACCAATTTGGGATACCCCGCTGTTCATCCTTCTTCACCTTAAGCCTGCAATCTTTGCGCCAGTAAGACCTAGGGGCAACCGAGTCTGGAGAGGCATAACCCGTGTCTCCAGCGAGCGGGGGCTTGTCTATAGGCAGAAGAGGTGGTGGAGATTGGGGATTGCTTGGCTTAAGAAAGAGGGGTGTCCGGCGATCCCTTACAGCGGGTCTGTGTTCCTTGCGCATAGCAGGCGCTAACGTTGCAACCCGCCCCTCCGGTGGCTGGGCCTGCACCTCGTCTCACTTCACCTACTCCCCCAAGCTTGAGTCTCACCCCCATTGAATTACATACAAGCAGGGATTCTCAACCTGATGTGTCTGCTAGACTGCCCAGTGTTGAAAAATTGATTGCTAATACCTTAGCGTGTAAGGCCTCCGCTAAAAAGCGTCACTTAACTCCTGATGCCACTCCGTCTCCTATGGAATCCGATGAGTTGTTGCATCTGTATGGCTACACCCCATCGGACGAAGGGGAGCTGTTTTATCACTCGGGGTCATCTGACGAGAGACTCGGGGGTCATGACGATTCTGGCTCTGACCCCTGGACCCCGGATGATACTGACAGACTGCTGGTCCAAATATTTGAGGTTTTGTCCATCTCTCCCCCTGTTGCGGCTCCCAGGCAAAGGGGGGAGCTTTTTCATACTGCTAAAGCTCGTTTGGAATTTCCTGAGCAAACCCATTTCAATAACCTTGTGCTTAAGGAGTGGGAACGTCCCAGTAGACTCCCAGTAGACTTCCCGGTATACCTAAGAGTTGGGACAGAAAGTATCCCTTTCCTGCTGATATGGTCAAGTGCTGGTCATCGCCCCCCTGAGGTCGATGCCCCTATTCTAGGGTTGTCTAACACCTCTATTATACACTCCCCTGACACTACTACGCTACGGGATGCTGAGGACCGGCGCATTGACCAATTGGCGTGTCATGCCTTTGCATTTGTGGGGGTGGCGCTGCGCCCAGTTTGCGCCTCGGCCATTACATCTGTGGCGCTCAGGGTCCTGATCAGAAGTGTACTTGATGGTTCTGATGAAGTGCCACCTGATACGTTTAATGCACTAACTGTGATGTGTTTGTGAACTTTATCCTATCTGCCTTGGATGATGCCATTAGGATGTGTGCCAGAACCTCTGCCTTGGCGGTAGCTATACGCCGCGCGGTTTGGCTGCGCCAGTGGGTGGCTGACAATGCTGCTAAGAGGGCCCTTACTGGGCTTCCATTTAAGGGGCTACGCCTGTTTGGGGACCGCCTAGACCTTTTTGCTAAAGGAGGTAAGTTACCCCAGCGCAGGCGGTAGTCACGGCCCTTTCGGGGCCATGGCCCCCCTTCACTCCCCTACCGCGGTGCTAAGCAGGGAAAAGGGGTGTCCTTCGTGGGGGCTCGTACAGATTCCTGGCACAGGAGCAGATGACGACGTCCGGGCGCTTCCTGGGGGTCTAAGCCAAAACCCTCTCCCAAGCCCCCTCAGGCATGATGGGGCGCCCTTGCCCATCAGGGTGGGGGGACGGCTACAGCACTTTGCGCACGTCTGGAGGCATCACGTCTCAGACAGGTGGATTCAGGAGGTAGTGTCCTCTGGTTACAAGATAGTTTGCTGTGCGCCCCCCCCCCCCCAAGATTCGTCAAGTCCAGGATCCCCCAGGACCCTGCCTCAGCTCAGGTCTTGATGAAAGCCGTGCAAGGCCTTCTGGATATGGGGGTCATTTGCAGGGTCCCCTTAAGAGAAAGAGGCAAGGGGTTCTATTCCAACAGTCCCCAAAAAAGATAGGTCAGTCTGGGCCATTCTGGATTTAAAGATCCTCAACAAATTTGTCAGAAACAGGCGCTTTCGCATGGAAACTCTGCGCTCGGCCATTGGCTCCCTGCGCCCACGGGATCTCATGACTTCGGTGGACATCAAAAATGCTTACCTTCACATCCCTGTGTTCCCTGGACACCAAAGGTTTCTCAGATTCGCGTTGTAAGATCAACATTACCAATTTGTGGCCCTGCCTTTTGGTCTCAGCTCCCAGAGTGTTCACCAAGGTGCTGGCAGGGGTGATGGCTCTGGTGAGGTCAAAGGGCATACGCGTGCTGCCCTACCTGGACGACATACTCATCACCTCTCGGTCTCTGCAGCAGGCAGAGTTGGACACTCAGCTGGTGGTGTCCACCCTGGAGTCCTTCGGCTGGGTGATCAATCACCCCAAGTCCTCCCTGTCCCCTTCTTCGGTGACCCCATTCCTGGGAATGATTCTGGATACGATTCAGTCAAGGATATTCCTTCCTCAGCAGAAGGTGGAAGCTCTAACTGCGCAGGTGAGGTTCCTGCTATCGTGCCCCCAGCCCTCCCTCAGGCAGGGAATGCAGTTGGTGGGCCTGATGGTGGCATGCTTCGAGGCGGTGCCCTTTGCTCAATTCCATTTCAGGCCTCTTCAACTTCACCTTCTGTCAGTATGGGACAAGGATCCAACGTCCTTGGATGGGATCTGTGTGCTTCCCCCCTTGGTCAGACGGTCCCTTTCGTGGTGGCTGGACCACAGGAACTTGCTGGGAGGCAGGTCCTTCCTGGCCCCCTCCTGGGAGACAGTCACCACGGATGCCAGTCTGTCAGGATGGGGGGGATTCTGAAAGTCCCTGCGGTTCCAGGGGAGGTGGGGCCCTCAGGAGGCCCACTTACCCATCAACATTCTAGAACTGCGGGCAATCAGGTTGGTACTGGAGCAGTTGACCAATCACCTGAGGGGTCTGTCTGTGCAGGTGCTTTCAGACAACAGGACGGCGGTTGCCTACATCAACCATCAGGGAGGGACCCGGAGCAGGAGGGCCCTCCAGGAGGTGTTGCGGATTCTGACATGGGCAGAGGCCAAAGTTAAATGAATTTCGGCTGTGTACATCCCGGGGGCAGAGAATCTACTGGCAGACTCTCTGAGCAGGGGGACCTCTCGTCAGGGAGAGTGGTCCCTCTGCAACAGGGTATTCCAGTCACTGTGTCACCGTTGGGGGCTACCGGATGTGGATCTGTTTGCATCCCGTCACAATCACAAGCTCCAGGCTTTTGTCGCCCTGTCTCAGGATCCTCTGGCCTTGGCCACAGATGCTCTGTCCATGTCATGGCAGGAATTTCGGCTCCCGTATGTCTTCCCTCCATTCCCCCTGCTGGGCAGGGTCCTGCGCAAGATTGCTCTGGAAGGGGTGCCAGTGATTCTGGTGGCCCCCAGGTTACCAAGAAGAGTGTGGTTCGCAGACATGGTGCAGATGGCAGTAGATCAGTACGTCCTGCCAGCAGTGCCAGATCTGCTCACTCAGGGCCCCTTACGCCATCCCAATTTACAAACTCTGGCATTGATGGCCTGGCTTCTGAAACCTCCATCTTGATGGAGAAAGGCTTGTCTGCCTCGGTGGTTGAGACCATGGTGAAGGCTAGGAAGAAATCTTCCTCTTCCATTTATTATAGGGTTTGGCATGCTTACATTGACTGTTGTGAGTCTAGGTCTCTTCCCTGTCGGGTCTTCTCAGTTCCCAGGGTTCTGGAGTTCTTACTGCAAGGGTTGGAGTCTGGTCTCCAACTCAGTACCTTGAAGGGTCAAGTTTCTGCCCTGTCTGTCTTATTTCAGAAGTCCTTTGCTCAACATTCCTTGGTCAAGACTTTCTTTCAGGGGGTTACTCATGTGCGTCCCCCACGAAAACCTATGGTCCTTGTTTGGGATTTGAACTTGGTCTTGTCTGCCTTGCAGGGTGCTCCCTTTGAGCCTATTCAGGATGCTGCTCTGGCTGTACTTACCCTCAAGGTTGTCTTTCTGGTGGCTATTACTTCTGTCAGACGTGTGTCTGAGCTGGCGGCTCTGTCTATCCAGCCCCCATACTTTGAGAGACACCAGGATAAGGTGGTGTTCCACTTTAAGCCGGATTTCCTGCCTAAGGTGGTGTCTGCTTTTCATTTGAACCAGGATATTGTTCTTCCTTCCTTGTGCCCTAATCCTAGCAATACTAAGGAAAGGGTTTTGCACTCCTTGGATGTGGTCAGGTGTCTGAAGTACTACCTGGTAGTCACTGCGTCCTTCAGGAAGACTGATGCTCTTTTTGTGGTCCCTTCTGGTCCTAGGAAGGGGTTGGCTCCTGCCAAGTCTACTATCAGCAAATGGATCCATCAGGCTGTGATTCAGGCCTATTCTGCTAAGGGGAAGAGTCCTCCCTTCCGCCTTACTGCTCATTCTACTCGTGCTATTGGTGCCTCTTGGGCATTCCAGCACCAGCCTTCTGTTGAACAAGTTTGCAAGGCCGCTGCTTGGTCTTCTGTTCATACCTTTTCAAAGTTTTACAAGGTTGACGTTAAGGCCTCAGCTGATGCTGTTTTTGGCCACAAGGTTTTGCAGGCGGCAGTGGTTTAAACTGTCTGCTGTTACCTCTTTTGTTGGAGATCCCACCCTGCTTTATGGACACTGCTATTGGATGTCCCAAGTGTAAGTAATCTATCTGGAGCAGGACGTACTGTATACTAAGAATAATACAATTCTGTGAAATACTCACCTGTAGAATTGGTATTATAAGTATACAGTACGTCCTGCTCCACCCTACCCTGTTGCATTATTCTGGATCCCCTGTATGGTGATTGTCATCATTGTTATAGTTACCAGTTTTTGGGTGGTTAAATTCTCCCGGTTTCTTGTTCACTGCTTTTCAATGCTGGGGATTTGTGGGAGGTCCCCGGGTATTTGAGGGGCTGGGAGGAGCCTGTTTTGCATGTCTCTGCAGTGCAGCACCATCTGGCGGAGGATAACCCAAGTGTAAGTAATCTATCTGGAGCAGGACGTACTGTATACTTATAATACCAATTCTACAGGTGAGTATTTCACAGAATTGTATTTTCTGTTTGGGATGCCTTGCTGTGTGTGCCCCAGGATCACTTGTAAAAACTTGCCGACCAGTGAGCGCTTGCACTTCAATCATATCTACCTTAGCTGACCTGAAGTCAGATCTGATGTCAGGTCGGCTAGTAAAGCTTAATGGGGGGGTGCGTCGCTTAAAGGAGCACTATCACGAAAAATGGCCATTTAACATTTCAGACTCGGGAGGCAGGGCCGTTTTTAGGGTTCCTGCTGCCCTAGGCACTTTTAGTGCTCATGCCCCCCCATTTATCCTGATATTAATAGGTATATTATTACCTAAAAATACCCACCCATTCTGCACCTGCAATCCTCTCCCTGGAGAGAAGCCTATTAATGCAGATTTGGCTGCTGCTGAGGCAATTGAGAGAGAAAAGTGTCACTCATACAGGCCCCAGCTTTAGAGGCAGAGGTATAGTTGTAAGATAAGTATGCAAATGTTCTTTTAATAGGTTTCAGAACCGAAAGCAGGAACAAGAAAAAAAGTTCCAAAAAGAGAGCGCAAGAGACGCCTGCTGATCTAGCTAAAAGCTTTGTTTGTGAAGGTGTGTGTATGACTTTATCTCCTGCCTACAAATCTCTGTTCACCTGTCCAAACCTGATTTGGCTTCTAACAGTCATGTGGGGCCAAGGCATGCAGAAATAAAAAGAGGCCGGGTTATGCCTGGGGTATACGTGGCATCCCCATCGGTATGCCGCCACACTAGACACCTTTGAGTACTTGATGATCACACTGGGCCAGCTGGACCTTATAGTTACCCAGGACATAGAGAGGAAGATCGTCTACATCATGGAGAACAAAACCCCAATTGCTGCTTCCCCTCTGCAGGTCTGGGTGACTACAAGCCTCAGCAGCCCCCAGGGGAACAACAAGCCCAGCTGCTTCCCACCTTCAAGGCCCAGCTATGCCCCCGGAGGACCTACAAGGCCCAGCTGTTCACTATCTATGGGTATGGAGTACTGCACGCCAGCTTGGCAGACACCCCCCTGCCACAATCCGCAGCACTTATTTCAGTTTAGTGAAGACAGATGGAAGGAGAGATGAGCAGTCACGTGGAGGCTGACATAATGTCCTTCCTGACTAGGCTCTCTTGCATCACTGCCCCCAGTGGTGAAAAGACAAATTTGCAGGCTGTCAGCAGCCTCTGTGAAACATGACCAGCCCAGCACCTTACCACCCCAGCTCACATTAATTTTTCAATTTAAAAATGCGCCCCTAGCGGCCACATGCCTAATGGTAAATATGGCCCTGAGGGGAGACCATTGTTTTTTTTTTATTTTTTTTTTTTTATGGTTTGATGCCTGCTTATGGGTTAAACCGAGTTAAGCAGTCCTCCCCAGTAAATATAGAAGGTTACATTTGAAGTTTTTTGTCTTCCCTCCAGCTGAAAACAAGCTTGGAGGTATTCACACAGGGTTTTTGCTTCCACGGTGTCTATTGTGCTCCCAAGGGCCCCGGTTTCTCACTATGAGTCTCCCAATTCTTGCTTCTCCTCAAGAGGACATGTGCGGAGTACAAGGCCCAGACCGAGGAACCCATGAATCTCTCAGTGCCTTGGCTGAGCTTTGTACTCCTTCAACAAGCCGGAAGTGCAGGACCCAGCTATAGATACTGGGGATGCAGGAGTGGGAGAAAGGTAAGCAGAGGAGCCTTGTCAACTTATGGGTCTCCTGATCTGGTACTTTTTTAATGTAGACTATTTTCACAAATGATCTCCTTTAAATCAAATTTACTTTAAAATACTGACATATACTGGCTGGAATTAGGCAAGATTTGGTCATGTGGTTTAAGCATAGTCATTTCAGGTGCTTCATTGGCATATGTCTTGGATTGTATCGTTTGTAGTTGGCTGTGATTATTCCCTGTATTTAAAGCTATGCCCTGACCTTCACATGGGCTGTCCTTTGTGCCACCAGCTGAAGTTGCGTAAGCCTTTGTAAAAGCTTTTATGTTGGCCTTCATATAGTAAATAACCGGAAAAGAAACATATCACAGCTTCTTTGTGCTTTTTGCATCCTTGTAACTGTCAAGTTCCAGACATTGTGATAGGCTTGTACAAGGTCACCCCTAAAAGAGAAGGATTGAGTCAAGCAGGTTAAAGTGCCATTAAAGTGGACCAACACCCAGGATTTTGACTATCCTGGGTTTTGGTCCACTTCAGGGGGGCACCCCGATTAGGGGTGCCCCGCTGTGTAAAACCCCCCAGAAACCCCCCAAAACTCACCTCACCACGCTCCCACGTAGCCACGGACAAGCGCGGACAAGACAGCGCGTCCGCCGCCGCCTCCCGCGCGCCCCTTTGACAGTGCGCGCGCCCGCGGCGGCCATTCACAACTGATCAGGTCAGTTTTTGGGGGCTTTTGGGGGGGGGGGTCCCTCACCGCGGGACATCCCGATCTCGGGTGTCCCGCGGTGAGGGAGGTGATCGGCCCGGGAATCTTATAGATTCCCGGGCCGATCACCCCTGGGTGTTGGTCCACTTTAAGTCCTTTACTGTGCCTCTTTAAACCCTTCCCTTCACGCCCTGTCTTGTTAATTGTTAAAGCTTAAAGTGGACCAACACCCAGGATTTTGACTATCCTGGGTTTTGGTCCATTTCCGCGGGACACCCTGATCGGATATGTGAAACCCCCCAGATCTCTGGTTAAAACTCGCCTCACCCGCTCTTACAGCGCTGGCGCGGCCGCTCGTCCAATCAGCGTGCTCGGAGCCGCTGTGGTATGCGCGTCAATGAGACTTCTTAACACAGCGGCTCCGAGCACGCTGGCGGCCGCATCTTGCGCTTCCCTCTAACAGGGAGCGCGCCCAATTTTGGATGCCCCGCAGGGAGGGATCGGATCGGCCCAGGAATCTTAGATCCCTGGGCCGATCAGGCAGGGTGTTGGTCCACTTTAAAGGAAATGTCCAAGCTAAAAAAACTGTACTCCCCCATTTGTCCCTCACAGCTCCTCTATGCAGTTAACACACCTACAACATTCATACATTCATTGCAATGGAGTGGGCATGCCAAGACAGGCTTGGCGCGCCTTGCCTCAGCACCCCCCCTCCATTGCATTGAATGGAGTAGGCGTGTTAGACGGGCATAAGGAAGCTGATTTGATGGATCTCGTCATGTCTGCCCAGTGCTGAGCAATGGAATCACTTGTTCTCCCTCATTGATAAATATGAAGATGACGGTGCTGGGCGGAGGATTCCCCAGGGGCAAAAGGCGAGTATTGTCTTTTTTTTTTTTTAATCTTATTTCAATGCCTGGACAGGGACTTTAACAAAAAATCTAGGTTTGTATTAGATTTAGTTCAGGGGAAAAATGGTTCAATAAAACAAAAAACATTCACTTGTGGACACAGATACTATACTTAGTACGGGGGGCTAAGAACATTAAAATAATTTGGTTTGATTGTAAGTACGAATTAATTCCATAAAGGCAGGGTTCCCCAATCCATCTCCTCAAGGTGCCCTAGGGGTCAGGTCACGTTATGTTTTTGTGGATCTCCACATAGCCAGCTCTATAGCTTTGCTGCTGGACTATTTACGTTACTTGTGTGTCTATGTGGAGATCCAGAATCATGACATACCATGTTTCGCTGTAAAATGTAAGCCCTACCCTATAAGCTCTAGTTACATCTTTTCCATACATAGTTTCCATCTGTTTCAGCTGCTGCGGAGGCATGGGGGTGGCTGGGCTGCCGCTGCCCCCCCCCCCCCCCCCCGATAGGGACCCTTGCTGCAGAGGGATGGGGTGGCTAACTATCCTATCTATGTATTGTGAGGATCAGCTCTGGTAGACAGCAGGATGTTAGCAGTATAGAGGCCCAGAGGCGAAAAGTTCAACTTAAAGTCCGTGTTTATTCGCACAAAAAGTCCATAACGCAAAATATCCTTTTTGGGTTACATCACCTTTTCAGGAAAAATCCCACTGAATTGCATCAGACAGGCAACGGCCCTTTTTAATTTTTGTCCAAGCTTGCACACTTGTCGCCGAATCCACCTCGGGTCCACATGAAATAGCCTGTATAAGAGCTTCCAGCCAGGCACACAGAGTCTCACTCCACAAGTGAGCTCTAGACACAGCCAGTGCACAGCTGACTCCCCAGGCTACTTATGCGGCCCGCAAAACCCAGACCTGGGTAGGGGATGGAGTCCCACCCTGCTCTACTCCATCCCAGTAAAGCCGTCCCAGGTTAGCCTTTCGGCTATACTAAAATTTCAGCAGCAGACTGCCATTAGCAGCTGATGCTGGAGAAAACTACACAGCTTTACTGCACCAATGCCAGGTACCTTGGTGCCACATACCTACCGTCAATGACGGCACCTTGCACCTTACCACAGTATCTATCTGTTGTTTATGGAAAAAGACATCCCTTAACACCTTTTTCAGAGCAAAAAATTATTACAAGACCTGTATATTTTTCAGGGAAACAGGGTATCGGTGATCTCAAGACCAGAGTTACAACCTTTCTATGGTGTACAAGATCATTGAGCTTGATGCTGTTGACCCTTTTGTGCAGTTCTACACCAGACCACCCTAACTGGAGTTTTAGACCAACTAGAATAACTCCCTGGAATCTTTGACTAGGACATTTCACCTGGTAATTTATTTCAGCCATGGTTTGTTACTTTGCCATGATTCATTTGGGATTCCTCAAATGCCAGCCTGGAGAGAGCAGGGGTCCTAAAGGCCCTTAACATTAGAACAGAAGGACTTGTCTAGTCAAAGTCCCCTAATTACCTCGGCTCCATCTGTACCAATTGTAACGTCTGTGCGAATGTCCAGAGAAAAGCATTTCACAGTCCAAATGATACCCATAGACTTGACCTGACATGAAATGTGAGTGAGATGTTACAGATGTTAGCTACCTCTTTATTTATACAATTAAAACTGTTGATTGCACTTAGCCTTTAATTATAGCTGCCAACCAGAAAGGCATGTTCCTCTCTATGGCTCTCTGTGTCCCCTTATCTGCTGTGAAAGGGTTAACCTGTAGATATTTACACCTTAATACGCTTCGTACATTAGCAATGTTTTGGCTTGTTCACATTTTCCGGCTGGATTCTGGAATTGTAGCCGGATACCTGATGTACATATTGAGGGGGGCACCCGGGTCTTACTATAGCGAAGGAGGAACAGAACCACTATTGTAGATGGAGAAGAAAACTAGGAGGGGAATCTTTAAATCTTTTTCTGGAAGCTAGTCTGGCTGGGACACACATGTCACTCTTTGTATGACCTCTACCTTGGCTCCGTTTATGAATCATGCCGTAAACTTGCTGCTCTGCCACGACTTGTCTGAAAATATTTACAACAGCGGAAGCACTTCTGAGGCTTGAAGGTGTTGAGAATAGGTGTAACCAGCGGTTATTGCTCCTTAAAGTGGACCAACACCCACGGGTGATCGGCCCGGGAATCTATAAGATTCCCGGGCCGATCACCCCCCACCCCGCGGGACATCCGAGATCGGGATGTCCCGCGGGGTGTAACCCCCCCAAAACCCCCGAAAAACCTTACCTGATCTTCGGCGGCGGCCGGCCGCCGCCGCCTCCCTCGCGCCCCTGCAGGCGTGCCCGCGCCGGCCGTCTGCGAATGGCCGGCGCGGGCGCGCGCGCGTCAAAAGGGACGCGCGGGAGGCGGCGGCGGCGGCGGCAGCCGCTTAGACGTCCTGGAATAGAGCTTGTACGTTGGCGCTGGGAGCGCGGAGAGGTGAGTTTTTCGGGGGGTTGGGGGGGGGTTTCACACAGCGGGGCACCCCGATCGGGGGTGCCCCATCGAAGTGGACCAAGACCCAGGATAGTCAAAATCCTGGGTGTTGGTCCACTTTAAGGAAGCTCTATCATGAGAATGGTTTAATTAAAATTAGCATAAATGTCCATACCCCGACTGGATTACTGCAACATTCATCTTTGTGGCTTACCAACTTACAGACTGGCACCCCTCCAATCTATCCTGAACTCTGCTGCTCGCCTCATCGATCTCTCCTCCCGCTCATCCAGCTCTGCTCCTCTCTGCCAATCCCTGCACTGGCTGCCAGTCCCACAGCCAATCCTGTTCAAACCTCTAACTTTTGCCTACAAAGCTCTCTCCAACCAGGCCCCTTCCTACATCTCATCTCTAATACAACAATAGCAACCTAGACGCAGCCTTTGCTCTGCTGCCAACCTTCTCCTGTCCTTCACCCTGGTCACCTCCTCTCATGTCCGCCTCTAGGACTTCTCGTGTGCAACTCTAATCTTCTGGAATGCCCTTCCCCACCCAATCTGCCCTTAAAACTCACCTAGTCAGTCAAGCATATAATCTGAAATTCTTGAAGGGGCACATGCCACAAAGCTCAATACTGACTGTTTGTGATTCTTCCCCCTCGTCTCCACCCCTCATCCTTTCGACTGTAAGCTCACAAGGGCAGGACTCTCTCCCCTATTGTATCTTGTATTCTGAATATTCATTGTAAACTCTGTAACGCAGCATCTGCAATAGTCTATGTACTGTATGTTTCTACCCTGTCTGTAATTACTATATTGTACAATGCTACGGAAGATGATGGTGCTTTATAAATAAACAATAATAAAGATAATAATAAATGTTATATGGCAGTAGGAGCAGTTACTTCCCCAGCTACACCGAAATCCTACACCCTGCAGCCCAATAATTTTAGCCATGCTTCTGTGTTTTTCTCTTTTTAACTGCTTCCATCAATCATTGCTTCCATCAATCATTTATGGACCCTCCTTTAAAGTGGCTCAAAACCCAGCTCCATTCGGCCCGGGAAGCTATAAGATTACTGGGCCGATCGATTCCCTCCCCCCAGGGCATGCAAAATCAGGATGCCCAGGTCGCCCAGACACTTACCTTCTCGCCACGGCTGCATCCTTGCTATACCTCTAGCAGGGTGCGTGCTTTCTGATGGAGGGAAGCAGGCGATGCGACCGCCAGTGCGCTTGGAGCCACTGGCTTTAGACGCTGTCTTGGATAGCGTGACGTTAGCGGCTCCGAGCGTGATGATTGGATGAGCGGCTGCTCATGCACCGTAGGACCGGGATGAGCTGAGTTTCTTCAGAAGATCTCGGGGGTTTCACACAGCGGGGCACTCCCGAATCAAAATGCTGGGTTTTGGTCATCTTTAACCCAAACTGTTTTCTAGACACAATGACCTGGCAGGCAAAAACTATTCCCGCTGTGCCATCATGCACACCCTTCAATGTTGTCCCAATACACATCTATGCAGTCGGAGGACCTTCTTTTTTGTACAACGTACAATATGTGTTGGGCTCGGCAGAGAAGACTTGGGTTAAAAAAAAGATTTTTTTTTTTTTTACAACCATAGCCACTCCCGCCCGACACATGGGCTTGCTGAGTGGCTGATCTAAAATCTGCCAGTTGATGTAGCAAGATGTGGCTTCCTCTCGCCTGAGACGTGCTCCTGCTAGAGTGCACCCACTAGAGCAAGGGCACTCAACCAATTCTTGTAAAGGTCCATATACAGGCATCCGGTGCGAGGGTTTTTTTTTTTATTGGTCTCGTGGGGCATATGCTGCGGGATGCTCGTGTCATTTTTACTTATGTCTTTTAGGCGGGATACCAGTGGGTTGTAGTTTCTCCCGGCTCTACTCTTTTCTCCCCCTCATCCCCCCCCCACCCTTTGCTGATCTGGGGGCATCCCGTGGGAGTGCATCCCGGGTGGCGCTTGTATTGGCCTTTACCCAGCGCTGGCCTATTGCGCCTGTGTTAATCACCATATGGAGGCTTCTGGGGATGGCGTGCTTGGGGGTCCTGTGTGGGGTGTCCCCTGTGAGTGACAGTGTCAGGGTGTGTGCCATGCACTCAAAGTGTCCTTGCGCTCCAGCTTGGTTTGCCTGCATTGCTTCCCAGCTCTGCGCCCCCTTCGGCATCACCTACCCCCCCACTGCTGCAATTAGCTCCCAGTGAGGGGGATGCTAGCAGGTGGTCACAGTCTGATCTGGCACTTCGTGTGGCCAACATTGAGAAGCAGCTTGCCGGGCCTATCCCTAGGAAGGATTCTGGCAAGAAGCGGCACCTGACTTCCACACCCTCCCGCTCCACTGAGGAGTATGAGGAATTTGATGCCACTGGTGGACTTTATTCCCTATCTATTTCAGGGTCTGGCATGCTTTCATTGCCTGGTGTGAGTCCAAGTCTCTTCCCTGTCGGGGTTTTTCCATTCCCAGGATTCCGGAATTTTTGCAACATGGTTTGGATTCTGGCCTTTAACTAAGTACCCTCAAAGGCCATGTTTCAGCTCTGGCAATTTTTTCCCAAAGATCCTTTGCCAACCACCGGTTGGTTAAAACTTTTTTCCAGGGTGTTACTCATGTGCGTCCACCTCGTAAGCCTATGCTACCAGTCTGGGACTTGAATCTGTCTCTTATTGTCTTTTTTTTTTTTTTTTTTTTTTTTACTCTGTGCGCTCGCCGCCGCCGCCGCACCGCTTGTACAGCACTTCGCGGACGGCGGCGACATTCCCTCAGATTCCTTCAGCGCTGTCATTGGCCGGCGGGGTCACGTGGGGCGCGATTCGCGCTCTTCGGTGGGGGGATGGGCTCTGTGGATGACGTTTTTTTGCGTCATATCTCCACAGCCTACCCTTCAAGGTCCGTGCGGGCGCCATTTTGGATTGAGATTTTGACCTGTTCTCATTACTGCGTGCGCTCCTGGCCTCCCTGATTGTGTGGCGATCCCATTGGTCCGCGAGTTCCCCTGCTGGGTGGTTATTTCTACTATTCTCACATTTTTTTTTTTTTTTTTTTTATGGGGTTTTCTCTCATGTCCTTCAGGCGGGATAAATGTGACAGTAGTTTCTCCCGGCCCTCTCTCCCTTGTATTCTCCCACCTTCCTAGCGGGTTTTGGGGCATCCCGGGTGGCTATTGCTAGCCTTAACCCTTTACTGGCCTGTTGTGCCACTGTAATCACTATATGGAGGCTTCCGGGGAAAATGTGCTTGAGGTTCCTTCGGGACAAGCCTAGCTGTGTGTTGTGTGTGGGGTATCCCCTGTGAGTGATGGTGTCAGGGTATGTTTGCCTTGCGCCCAGCATGTACTTGCGCTGCAGCCTGGGCCGTCTGCTACGGGCCCCGGTGCTGCGCTCCCTTCTGCGTCGCCTACCCCCCCACGCTTGCATCTGACTTCCGGTGAAGAGCACACTAGCGGGGAGTCTCAATTTGACTTGGCTTCACGGGTGGCCAGCATTGAAAAGCATATTGCTGGGTCGGCCCCGTGTAAGGCTTCTGCCAAGAAGCGGCATTTACCTCCCGCTGCTTCCCTTTTTCCTGTTCAGGATGAGGGACTTTACTCCCTTTCTGGCCTTTACCCCCTCGAGGAGGGGGAATTATTTTCTGATTCAGAATCCTTTGAGGAGCAACCTATGATATATGGTTGTACCGGATCTCCCTTTGGAGAAGACCCGTGGTCCTCAGATGACACTGACACGTTGACTCACATTTTTGAAGTGCTTTGTATTTCCCCTCCTGCCGTGGCTCCGCAGCAGCAGGGTGAGCTTTTCCATACTGTTAAACCTCGCTTGGAGTTCCCTGAGCAGAATCATTTTAATAATCTGGTGCTCAAGGAGTGGGAACGGCCTAGTAAGATACCTGGGGTGCCCAAGAGTTGGGACAGGAAGCATCCCTTTCCTGCTGAGGTGATTAAGCGTTGGTCATGTCCTCCTGAGGTGGACGCGCCCGTTCTAGGGTTGTCAAATACAGTGATGCACTCACCTGACACTACTACCCTGCGGGATGGTGAGGCCCGGCGTCTGGATTAGCTGTCCTGTCATGCGTTTGCCTGTGTGGGGACTGCGCTGCGTCCGGTTTGTGCCTCTGCCATTACGGCTGTTGCTATTAAAGGGCTGCTTAAGTGTCTCTTAGATGGGGCCTCTGATGACGCTGGTGGAGAGGATTATAGATCTCTCCTGCTTTGTTGCATATATTCTTTCTGCCATGGATGATGCCATTAGAATGTGTAGTAGGACTTCTGCCCTTTTGGTGGCTATACGACGCTCTGTCTGGCTGCGTCAGTGGGTGGCTGATAATGCCGCTAAAAATGCCCTCACTGGTTTTCCTTTTAAGGGGCTGTGGCTCTTTGGTGAACGCTTGGACCTGTTTGCCAGGGGCGGTATGCTGCCTCAACGTCGGAGGCCGTCTCGGCCCTTTCGGGGGACCGGTGCTTCTCTCCCCTCCTTCCGCGCTTCCAGGGCTAGTCGAGGAGTTTCCTTTGCTGGGGCACGCGGAGACTTTTGGGGCAGTGGTAGAGGACGTGGCCGTCCCGGGCTCTCACGGGGTCCCAAGTCCTCCCCCAAGCCCCCTCAGGCATGAGGAGGCGCCCTCACCCATCCGGGTGGGGGACAGCTTCGGCTCTTTGCTCATGTCTAGAGGCTACGTGATGGATTCAGGAGGTGGTGTCCTCCGGATACGAGTTTGCAGCCTGGCCACCCCCAAGATTTATCAGATCCCGGATGGCTCAAAACCCCCTGTCAGCTCAGGGATTGCGGCTTGCGGTCCAAAACCTTCTGGAGTTGGGGGTCATCTGCCCAGTGCCTCTCAAGGAAAGGGGCAGAGGTTTCTACTCCAATCTATTCACGGTTCCCAAAAAGGATGGGTCCCTCAGGCTCATCCTGGATTTAAAGCGCCTCAACAAGTTTGTCAGATTCAAGCGGCGGGTGTGATGGCTCTGTTGAGATCTCAGGACATTTGCTTCCTTATTTGGACGACATTCTGATCTCGTCTCAGTCCTTCCATCAGGCAGAACTGGATACCCAGATGGTGGTGTCCACACTAGAGTCCTTCGGCTGGGTGATCAACCATCCCAAGTCTTTTCTGTTCCCATCACTGGTGAGGTCCTTTCTGGGCCTCAAGAGAGAGGTGGAGAGTCTTCAAGCTCAGGCCCAATTTCTTCTTTCTTGTCCTCATCCCTCCATCCGGCAGGGGATGCAGCTGGTGGGCCTGATGGTGTCTTGCTTCGAGGCGGTACCCTATGCTCAGTTTCACATGAGACCTCTGCAGCTATACTTCTTATGAGTGTGGGATCGGGACCCTGTGTCCCTGGATCAGGTGTTTGTTCTGCCCCCCCTGGCCAGACGGTCCCTCTCTTGGTGGCTGGACTCAAGGAACCTCTTGGTGGGCAGAACCTTTCTGTCCCCTTGCTGGGCGACTGTTACCACAGATGCCAGTCTGACAGGGTGGGGCGGCTTCTGGAAGTCCTTGAAATTCCAGGGTCAGTGGGGCCCTCAGGAGGCCCATACTCCTATCAACATTCTGGAACTGAGGGTGGTAAGGTTGGTTCTCGCCCAATTGACCCCACACCTTCGGGGTCGGGCTGTTCAGATCCGCTCTGACAGCCAGACAGCAGTTGCCTACATCAATCATCAGGGAGGGACCCGGAGCAAGAGGGCCCTCAAGGAAGTGTCCCTGATACTGTCATGGGCGGAGGAGAATGTTCCCTGCATCTCGGCAGTGTACATCCCGGGGGTGGAAAATCTGGAGGCAGACTCCCTCAGCAGGGGGACTTCTCGTCTGGGAGAATGGTCCCTCAGCAGCAGGGTGTTTCGCTCCCTGTGCCAGCGTTGGGGTCAGCCGGATGTGGATCTGTTTGCGTCCCGTCACAAGCTTCCAGTCTCTCTGTCACAGGAACCCTCTGGCCTTAGCCATGGATGCACTAACAATGTCTTGGAAGAGCTTTCAGCTCCTCTGTGTTTCCTCCGTTTCCTCTGCTGGGCACGGTGCTGCGCAAGGTAGCCCAGGAAGGGGTGCCAACCATCCTGGTGGCCCCCTGTTGGCCAAGAAGGGTGTGGTTCGCAGACATCGTGCAGTTGGCAGTAGATCAATACGTCCTGCCCAAGGTTCCAGACCTGCTCACTCAGGGGCAGCTACGCCATCCCAATTTACAAACACTGGCTTTAACGGCCTGCTGCTGAGACCTCCATCTTGATGGAAAAGGGGCTGCCTGCCTCTGTTGTCACTACCATGATTCGGGCTAGGAAGAAGTCCTCGTCCTTTATCTACTATAGGGTATGGCATGCTTACATTGCCTGGTGTAAGTCTAAGTCTCTTCCTTGTCGGGTGTTTTCTATTCCCAGGATCCTGGAATTTTTGCAGCATGGTTTGGATTTGGGCCTTCAACTTAGTACTCTCAAGGGACATGTTTCAGCCTTGGCTATTTTCTTCCAAAGATCTTTTGCCAACCACCGTTTGGTTAAGACTTTTTTCCAGGGGGTTACTCACGTGCGCCCGCCACGTAAGCCTATGTTACCTGTCTGGGATTTGAATTTGGTTTTTGGTTTTATCTGCTATGCATGGTCCTCCTTTTGAGCCTCTACGTGAGGCTGCTTTAGCTATTTTGACTCTTAAGGTAGCCTTTTTGGTGGCTATCACTTCTGTTAGGCGTGTTTCTGAATTGGCGGCGCTTTCCATTAAACCTCCTTACTGTGAGCGACACCAGGACAAGGGTAAAGGAGCACCAGGACACAGCAGGAGATAGAAATTTATATATTTTTAACACTTGAGGATTATTTTTGGGGTTAGTTTTTGGATTGGTTTAGGTGTGTAATTTGTATGTGTTAGTTTTTGATACACATATATTGTTTTATTAACACTTCACAGTTGTTTGGCAATTTATTTTTAATTAGAGGTTGTTTGACCCCTTGGATTGATCTATATTACTTGTATCACTTGTTTATATACACTTTGCTTATATTTGTATCATTATATGCACAATGGCACTTTTTTTTCTGGCTTGGTAGTCTCCTGTTGAGTAATTATGGTTTTAATTATGTGTTGTATGAGCTCTAAATTTTAATTATGATGTAAATAAATTTACAATTTAAAATTTCATAGTATTGTTACATGCCTTGATTGATTTTTTGAATATATAAGATTGGTGGTGCAATTTATTGGTGCCCTTTCTGTGGGGTACTGGGCCCCACATTATGTTTGTTAGCAAATTTTAAATTGCTTTTTTTGGACACCATATATATGCACACTGATCTTTTTGCAATTTATGGTTATTTGAAGGGTGGTGCAGGGACAATTTAATTATTGGTTTTCACCAGGACAAGGTGGTGTTTCGGTATAAGCCAGATTTCTTGCCTAAGGTTGTGTCTGCATTTCATCTCAATCAGGACATTGTTTTGCCTTCATTGTGTCCTAATCCTGCTAATTCCAAGGACCGGACTCTGCATTCCTTGGATGTGGTCAGGGTTCTGAAGTTTTATTTGGTAGCTACTGAATCATTCAGGAAGACTGATGCTCTTTTTGTTCTCCCTTCTGGACCTAGGAAGGGTTTGCCTCCGGCTAAATCCACTATCAGCAAGTGGATTCGTCAGGCGGTGGTGCAAGCCTATTCTGCTAAGGGGAAGGAGCCTCCCTTCTGCCTTACTGCGCATTTCACTCGTGCTATTGGTGCCTCTTGGGCTTTTCAGCACCAAGCTTCTGTTGGAACAAGTTTGCAAGGCTGCTACTTGGTCTTCTGTTCATACCTTTTCCAAGTTTTACAAAGTTGATGTTAGGGCCTCAGCTGGCGCTGTTTTTGGCCGCAAAGTTCTGCAGGCGGCGGTGGTTTGAACTGGCCGTTGTTGCTCTTTGGGGATCCCACCCTACCTTATGGACACTGCTTTTGGATGTCCCAAGCGTAAGGAATTACTGGAACAGGACGTGCTGTATACTTGGAAAAATACTGTGAGTACTCACCTTTAGAATTGATTTTATAGTATACAGCACGTCCTGTTCCATCCCTCCCTTATTATAATTTTTCTTGGTTACCTCTGAATGGTGATTGTTGTAAGGTTCATTTTGGTTCTTATCCATGTTTTTGACTCTCCCGGCTTCTTGTATAACTCAACACTGGAAATTGGTGGGAGGTTCCTAGCTATTTATGGGGCCCGGGAGTGGCCACAAGTCTTTCTGCAGTCCACTGCGCCACCTTGTGGCGGATATCCCAAGCATAAGGAATTACTGGAACAGGACGTGCTGTATACTATAAAATCAATTCTACAGGTAAGTACTCACAGAATTGTTTTTTTTCACCTCTCACCTGTATACAACACTGCAACCAATTATTTGCGCCTGGGCCTCTATAACTGTAGGACCTTACAAGGCGCACATACCTTTTGTGTAGCCCACCATGTATGCAAAGTCCAAGAGGGAGGCTGGGTTCCAAAAATTATGTAAGATAATGTAATGCCAGTGTGCATTCCTGGGCATCGGCATGTATAAGAATGTGGACACCCTGTACCCTCTGTGCCCCTCGCAGGGTGAGCTGCCACATGGCACACAAGCATGGTGTGTTTTTGCAGCACAATAATTAAATCTCTCTATATTCTATTTTATGTCGCCACATGTTAAGCTTTTGGCTTGTGCGGCGGACTAATCCGTATAATCCGGGATTAGTTACACTTTGTAAATGTAACCATTTACATTTTCCCTTCATTCAGCATTTACTTCTAGATAAAACCCTTCAGTTGTGAAGGGGCTTTTGTAACCCGTTACTCTGCAGCCTCTGATTGTGCTGACGGCTCGCCCCCAACTTGCCCGCTCACAGAAGCATTGCTGGTGGCCACACTGCCTGCACAAACAGTTTGTAGTGGAAAAATACTCCTTGCCACCTCCCAAAAATAAAAAAAATTAGATCCAGCGTTGAGCTGACTACTCAAATTGGGTTCTTCAGCCCTTCTCACAACTAGCCGCTTGTGATGGCTTGGCTTACAAATAATCCAAGGCAACAAAAGTGAAAAAAAGATTGAAGCAATAAAATTAAATGGTCAGTTCATAGCAATAACAAGACAGCAAGGGGGTCATTTGAAGCTTGTCCAGCGTTCTCTCATGAACAAGCCCGCCAACTGTGACGTGACCACTGTGGGTTCCAGGGCTCGCTCGTGCCGGAAGTGCTGAGGGACTGGGGCTGCTATGCAGCCATATTTATAAAGTATGGTCATCGAGGAATGGAATTGGGACCAATCTGATTTCTTCTTTGCTATGCACACTCGTCACAACTAGCAGGAGGGGGCAGTATTTTTTGGGGTTGTGTGTTTTTTGGATCTCTTTATTGGGGAAAGGAGCTGAGTTCGACCATACACAAGTATGTCCTGGAGAAAGGATTTGCAAGAAAAGATGTCTGAGGAGGTAAGTTTATTAAACGGCACAATAAAGAGGACCAAAACCCACCGTGGAGTCTATGGGACTACAGGGCAGGCTCCCCCTGGGGCATCCAGATTCAGGGGCAGATAAGCAATTTTATTTTCCTAATGCATGGCACGGCCTGCTTCACAAAGTCATAACATCTGGGATTCCGCCACAAGGTGGTGCAGTGGCACTGCAGAAGAGTTGTAGCTCTGCCCGGTAACATATAAAAACGGAATCGCCATAGACTTATCCAGTTGTTCTCTGCAGTGCTTACTGCCAAGATAGAAGATGGCTCTCTCTATGCGCAGGTGTGCGGGGAAACCATGCCTGCGGCCCTGCATGTCTATTTCCACCCGTTTCCGGACCCTCTGTGCCTCCCAGCTTCGGCTGTCGGATCGGGTGAAGGTAGCGGAGTACTGGGGTCAAGTGCTCAAGGAGCGCTGCTCCAAGCCGCAGACCCTGTACCACAAAGGGTAGCTGGTCATAGGCTTTATGGTGAGCCTACTAGGGATGCAGAGTTCCTGTCCTAGCTTCTGAGGGGGGTTTTGGACATGTTTTCTATGTTCGGGGTCCCCCCCCCCCACTGACCTGGGCTTAGCCGCTGCCTGCCCGCTCTCCTCCCCCTTCTCTCCCCGACGGGCGTCCGGGGGGGAGGGGGGTCGGTTGGAAGTGTGTGTGTTTTTTTTAGCTTGTACTACGCTGGGCGGCGCTATATTTGTGAGGCGTCATTCTCCCGCGGCCCGCCCTTCAAGGTTCCTCTGTTGGAGCGGTGTGTGGGCCGTGCGCCAAGGCTGTCCTTTTGATTCAGTCTGGGCTGCCTGCTTCTTTACCAAGCTCTGCGCCCCCTTCGGCATCGCCTACCCCGCCGCGCCTGCACTTAACCCCCAGTGAAGGGGGCTCTAGCAGGGGGTCACAATCTGATTTGGCACTTCGTGTGGCCAGCATTGAAAGACAGCTTGCCAGGCCTGTTCAGTGTAAGGCCTCTAGCAAGAAGCGGCACCTGACTTCCTCGCCTGCACTGTTTACTGAGGAGCAGGAGGAAATTGATCTTTTTGATGGTCGTTATTCCCTGGAGGAGGGGGAGCTTTTCTCGGGCTCGGACTCCTCTGGGGACCAGCAGGTGGGCCGCGACAGTGACCCTGGGTCTGAGGTTTCCTGAAGACACCGCTAATCTGTTGTCTCACATTTTTGAGGTTTTACACATTGCCCCCCCTGAGGTGGCTAAGAGGAAACAGGGTGAGCTTTTTCATACCATTAAGCAGCTTCTGGAGTTCCCTGAGCAGAATCATTTCACTAATATGGTGCTCAAGGAGTGGGAATGTCCTAGTAGATTGCCCGCGGTGCCTAAAGGTTTGGATAAGAAGTATCCCTTTCCTGCTGATTTGGTTAAGCGGTGGTCGGGTCCCCCCGAGGTTGACGCGCCCGTTCTTGGATTGTCCAACACTTCTGTTATGCCTTCCCCTGACACTACTACACTGCGGGACAGCGAGGACCGGCGTATGGATCAGCTGGCCTGCCATGCCTTTGCCTTTGTGGGGGCTGGTTTGCGTCCGTCCTGTGCCGCTGCCATAACTAATTTAGGAACATATGCCAATAGGGGGCACTACTTAAAATAATGTACCCTGCATGGGTGCTTCCCAGAATTCCACACTATCAATTGTTAAAGACCACAAAACCAAAAAACCTGTGGAATTCCTGTATTACACATGGGCACACCAGCAGGAGTCATAAAAGTAGAAAAATATTACTTTATTGAGTTTTTAAAACCCTTGTTGCAATCAATAAAGTAATATTTTTCTACTTTTATGACTCCTGCTGGTGTGCCCATGTGTAATACAGGAATTTCACAGGTTTTTTGGTTTTGTGGTCTTTAACCACTGCCATAACTGATATTGCTCTTAAGAGACTGATCAATCGTCTCCTTGCTGGCGCTACAGCTGGAAGGGATGAGTATAGGACCCTTTTGCTGTGCTCTGATTTTGTTGCCTTTATTCTTACTGCCATGGATGATGTAGTACGGCTGAGTGGTAGGGCCCCTGCCCTCTTGGTGGCTATGCGCCGCTCTGTTTGGTTGCGTCAGTGGGCAGCTGATGCTGCTGCTAAGAAGGCTCTCACTGGACTCCCCTTTGTGGGGCTGCGGCTTTTTGGTGAGCTCCTGGATGTAGGCTGCCTCAGCGTAGGGGGCAGCCTCTGCCTTTTCGGGGGCCATCTGCTTCAGTCTCTTCCTTTCGTACCCCCAGAGGAGGTCGAGGGTCCCTCTTTTCAGGTGCCCGCAGGGGGTCTTGGGGCCGTGGCAGATCCCGTGGTCGTCCCGGTCTCTCATGGGACCCCAAGCCCAAACCTTCTCCCAAGCCCCCTCAGGTATGAGGAGGCGCCCTCACCGATCCGGGTGGGGGGACGGCTTTGGCTCTTTGCTCACTTCTGGAGGCTCTGCGTCTCAGACTGGTGGATTCAGGAGGTGGTGTCTTCCGGTTACAAGATAGTTTTCAGCCTGGCCGCCCCCCAGATTCCTCAGATCCCGGATGCCTCACAACCCTCTGTCAGCTCAAGGGTTGCACCTTGCGGTTCAACGTCTGCTGGACTCAGGAGTCATTTGCCTGGTGCCTTCCCAGGAATGGGGTCAGGGTTTCTACTCCAATTTGTTCACGGTCCCCAAGAAGTACGGGTCCCTGATCCAATCCTGGACTTGAAGGGTCTCAACAGGTTTGTCAGGTTCAAGCACTTTTGCATGGAGACTCTTCGTTCGGCAGGTCCCTTCGCCCGGGCGACTTCATGACCTCCGTGGACATCAAGGATGCTTATCTTCATGTGCCAGTCTTCCTGGGTCATCAGATTTCTCAGGTTTGCTCTAGAGGATCAGCATTAACAATTTGTGGCCTTACCCTTCGGTATCACCTCGGTGCCTCGGGTGTTCACCAAGGTGCTGGCAGGCGTGATGGCTCTGCTGCGGGATCAGGGCATTCGCATCCTTCCTTACCTGGACGACATTCTGATTGTGGCTCAGTCTCTTCATCAGGCCGAGAGGGATACTCAGGTAGTGACCTCCACTCTCGAGTCCTTCGGCTGGGTGATCAACTATCCCAAGTCTTCACTGTCTCCGTCTTTGGTGAGGTCCTTTCTGGGCATGACTCTGGATACCTCTCAGGTCAAGGTTTTCCTGCCCCAGCTGAAAGTGGAGGGCTTTCAGAAGCCGGCTCGGGCTCTGCTCTTGTGTCCCCATCCCTCCATCCGGCAGGGGATGCAGTTAGTGGGTCTGATGGTGTCTTGCTTCGAGGCGGTCCCCTTTGCTCAGTTTCACATGAGGCCTCTTCAGGTGCACCTTCTGTCTGTTTGGAATCGGGACCCTGTGTCCCTGGATCAGGAGTTTGCTCTGTCCCCCCTGGCCAGACAGTCCCTCTTGTGGTGGCTGGACTCAAGGAACCTTCTAGTGGGCAGGACCTTTCTGCCCCAGCGTTGGGAGACTGTCACTACAGGTGCCAGTCTGACAGGTTGGGGGGGGGCTTTTGGAAGTCTCTGCAGTTCCAGGGTCAATGGGGCCCCCAGGAGGCCCATGCTCCCATCAATTTTCTGGAACTGAGGGCGATCAGGTTGGTTCTTGTTCAGCTGACCTCACACCTTCGGGGTCGGGCTGTTCAGATCCGCTCGGCCTTCGCCATGGATGCACTAGCAATGCCTTGGACGGAGTTTCGGCTCCTCTGTGTTCCCTCCCCTTCCTCTGCTGGGCAGGGTGCTGCGCAAGATAGCCCAGGAAGGGGTACCAGCCATTCTGGTGGCTCCCTGCTGGCCAAGGAGTGTGTGGTTCGCAGACGTCGTGCAGTTGGCAGTGGATCAGTATGTCCTGCCCAAGGATCCAGATCTGCTCACTCAGGGACAGCTGTGCCATCCCAATTTACAAACGCTGGCTTTAACGGCTTGGCTGCTGAAACCTCTGTCTTGATGGATAAGGGTTTGCCGGCCTCTGTTGTTGATACCATGATTAGGGCTAGGAAGAAGTCCTCGTCCTTTATCTACTATAGGATTTGGCATGCTTACATTGCCTGGTATGAGTCTAGGTCTCTCTGCCTTGTAGGATGTTTTCTATTCCCAGGATTCTGGATTTTTTGCAACATGGCCTGGATTCGGGCCTTCAACTTAGTATCCTCAAGGGACAGGTGTCAGCCCTGGCAATTTTCTTCCAAAGGTCTTTTGCCAATCACCGGTTGGTCAAGACTTTCTTTCAGGGAGTTACTCATGTGCGTCTACCACGTAAACCTATGCTACCGTTTTGGGATCTAAATTTGGTGTTGTCTGCTCTGCAGGGTCCTCCTTTTTAGCCTATCAGTGGGGCTGCCTTGCCCATTTTGCCTCTTAAGGTGGCCTTCCTGGTGGCCATTACCTTGGTTAGGCGAGTCTCTGAGCTGGCTGCTTTTTCCATCAAACCTCCTTATTTTGAGCGGCATCAGGATAAGGTGGTGTTTTGGCTTGAGCCGGATTTCTTGCCTAAGGTGGTGTCTGTTTTTCATCTCAATCAGGACATTGTTTTGCCTTCTCTGTGTCCGAATCCTGCTACGGGCAACCTGGGGGTTTCAGACAGCGACATGCCCCGGGGGCGAGGATGAAAACACAGGATAGTGAAAATCGTGGGTTTTGGTCCACTTTAATGGAGAAAAGCCATAATTGCCTTACCCCTCTGGGACATGATCCCATGCATTTCCTCTCTCAGCTGGGTCCATGCTAGTTTATGCCTCTGGGGGTTGGGGAAGTATGGCCTTTTATTTTATTGTTTTATCCTAAAGGAACCACTAGTGATAATTTTCCTTTTTGTCCTGAAATAGGAATGTAAATTGAGAATAAACCTTCACAACCAGCTAGTCCTGCTATCTCCATAGTTGTGTGTGAGCTCCTCCTTTTAATTAGAGCATGAAAAGGTTTGTTAGAGGTTCCATTAGTTCTCTAAAAATGTGATTTACGTCGGGTGAAGTTCTCAACCTCCAGCAACATGTTAATTTACGATGTTGAAGTCCCTAATTAGCTCTGCCCGTAATAGGCATTAATTGTGTGAACCTAGATGCTCTTTGCGGCATTAAAAAATTAACCACCCATGTTTCTTCACAAATCCTGGCTAAAAGGGAAACCTCCTAAATCGAGCTCCATGTAAACAAGCTTCATGAAGCGTGTCATGCTGGAGCTGGTTAGCTGAGTGCAATGGCTGTTGTCGCATTTACAGCTATGGACGCTTCACTAAGTCCACATACACACATTTGTGTCAGATTTGTATCTGTCAGATCAACAAAATGTTCTGCCCGCACCCTTTTATAGTAAATTGAGGTGGTATCACACATATATATTTAGGCCAGCGGGATCAACCAGATTTATCTATAATCACTGTGTGAGTCTGCGTTTATAGGTGGCACCTCTTACACCGGAGTTGCTGTTAAATTTCTGCACATGTTGGCAGCCTAAAGGGTATCAGAATAGAAGGATCGAAACGTAACTAGTGTCAGAGGGGGCATCGAAACTGATCATATTAAAGCAGACCCTCACCCTGAAAAAGAGCATCTCTTATATGTTTTCATTTAAAATCATACTACCTGCATCTACTGCATGTTTGAGCCTTTAAACATCCAAGATGATGGCTCATGGTGCATCGGGCAGCCTGCAAACAGGAAGTGTCTACTGACTGTGTCACTCTGCATTCTGGGATTGCTGTCCTTTTCCTGACCCCAGCTCTGTCTATAACCCCTCCCCCTATAATTTATCACTCTCTCCTCAGTATGTGATGCTTTTGAGTCAAGATGGCGGCGCCCGTATCTTAGAGTCCTGAACAGAACTGCAGCCCGATGGGGGAAAGAATAATAAGTGACTAAAAACATAAAATATATTTATTTTAGATGCTGGGGAATCGTTTTTTAAGGGTTTGAACTTTTCATTAAATCATGCTGAAGGTCCAGTTTAATTAGTAAATTGGCAGAGGCGTTGCTTGGACAGATCCACACCTCTATTCTGTGAATTTATCTGAAGACCCTTAACATCTCCATTATTCTTAGTATACAGTACGTCCTGCTCCAAATCTAATACTTACAGTTGGGATATACTCCGCCAGATGGCGCTGGACTGCAGAGACCTCGAAAATTGGCTCCTCCCGGACCCTCAAATACCCAGGGACCTCCCACAAATCCCCAGAATTTCTCTGCAGTCTGCCTGCGAAGGACGAGAAATTGGCTCTCTACTCGCAGGTGAGCGGGGTTATTAATCTGCGGCCCTGTAGGACTATTCCCACCCGTTCCACTAGTAATATGCCTCCCAGCCTTGGCTGCGCTGGTTGGGTGAAGGTAGGCAGCACCGCCGTTGGTGCTTAGGAGCGCTGCTCCACCGCAATCCCCCACCAAAGGGTAGGCGGTTCAGGCTTATGGTGAACCTCTATGGGATGCCCCTCCCGCACTAGTGCCCCCTTGCCCCTACCTATCAGTGGGCCCTCTGTAAGTGGCCGCCGTCCTCCCTCATCCTCCTTGTAGTCTTCGGGGGAAAAGAGGGGGGGTGTATGTGTATAGATATGTATGTTATGCAGTCTGTGCTTTCACTTTTCACATGTCTTTATTCTTGTGTCAGCCGCCGCGCTGACTTGTCTTTAAAAATTACCGCCGCCGCGTGCTGACTTTGTTCCGCGCTTGGTGACGGCATTACCTCAGGCACTGGTGCGCCATCATTGGCTGTTGGTCTTTCTGGCTTCACGCTCTTCGGGGGGGGCGGGGCCCGTCTTTGGCGCGTTCCGCGTCATCGCTATTATTGGCCCGCCCCTCGAGGTATACCGACGCCATCTTTTCTGACTTGGTTGGCCTATGCTCGACGGACTCCTACCTACCGCGGTCCGTAAGTGCCCTCGCGGGCGGCTTTATCTGCTTCACTTTTGTTACGATGTACTTAAGGTCTTGTCTGCTTATGTCTTTCAGGCGGGACAAACCCTTCGTGGCTTCTCCCGGCCCTGTTTTAGTATATTGCTTGTAGGCCTTGTAAAAATTATACTCCCATGTCCCTAGCGGGTTATTGGGGCATCCAGGGTTGCTATATAGCGTTATTCCCTATCGGCGTATAGAGCCGCTATAATCATCATATGGAGGCATCCCAGGATAATGTTACCGGGGTCCCTTTGGGACAAGACCGGCTGTGTGTAGCGTGTGGGCAGCCTCATGCTGACGCTGACAAGGCGCGGGTCTGTGTACCCTGTGCTCAGCAGGTGCTTGCATTGCAATCTGGCCTGCCAGTGGCTGCACCTCGTTTCACTTCAGCTACTCCCCCAAGCTTAAATCTCACTCCTGTTGAGTTGCATACTAGTGGGGATTCTCAGCCTGATGTGTCTTCTAGACTGGCTACTGTTGAACAGATTATTGCGAAGTCTTTAGCGCGTAAGGCCCCTGCTAAGAAGCGGCACTTGACGCCTAAGGTTACTGTTTTCCCTATGGGAACTGAGGAGTTTATGAATCTGTGTGGCTATACCCTGTCTGATGAAGGGGAGCTCTTTTCTGATTCAGGCTCATCTGATGAGGGACCAAGGGGTCATGACGATTCTGGCTCTGACCCCTGGGCCCCGGATGACACTGACAGATTATTGACCCAGATTTTTGAGGTTCTGTCTATCTCTCTCCCTGTTGAGGCTCCCAGGCAAAGAGGGGAGCTTTTCCATACAGCAAGATCACGTTTGGAATTTCCAGAGCAGGCACATTTCCATAACCTTGTGCTCAAGGAATGGGAACGCCCCAGTAAACTTCCCGGGGTTCCAAAGAGTTGGGATAGGAAGTATCCCTTTCCTGTTGAGGTGGTTAAATGTTGGTCAACGCCCCCCCCCCCCCCCCGAGGTGGATGCCCCAATCCTAGGGCTATCTAACACCTCTGTCATGCATTCCCCTGATTCTACTACCCTGCGGGATGCTGAGGACCGGCGCATTGACCAGCTGGCATCCCATGCCTTTGCATGTGCGGGGACGGCGCTGCGCCCGGTCTGTGCCTCTGCCATTACTGCTGTGGCCACTAGAACCCTTATCAGAAATATGCTTGATAGTGCCCCTGATGATTTGCCTTGTGTTTAATGCACTCTCCAGTTGTGATGTTTTTGTAAATTTTGTCCTATCAGCATTGGATGACACCATCAGAATGTGTGCCAGGACTTCTGCCCTCGTGGTGGCTATACGCCGCTCGGTTTGGCTGCGCCAGTGGGCTGCTGACAATGCTGCCAAGAAGGCCCTCACTGGGTTTCCCTTTAAAGGACTGCGTCTGTTTGGAGACCGCCTGGACCTTTTTGCTAAGGGAGGCAGGTTACCCCAGTGCAGGCGGCAACTTCGGCCCTTTCGGGGTCAGGGTTCCTTCTCCTCCCCTTACCGTGGTGCAAGACAGGGAAGGGGGGTGTCTTTCCCTGGGGCCCGGGGAGATTTCTGGGGTAGAGGCAGAGGACGTGGACGTGGGGTCGGAGATGGGCCTCCAACTCGGTACTCTGAAGGGTCAGGTTTCTGCCCTGGCTATTTTTTTTCCAGAAGTCCTTTGCTCAGCACCGTCTGATCAGGACTTTTTTCCAGGGGATCACTCATGTGCATCCCCCACGTAAACCTATGGTGCCTGTTTGGGATTTGAACTTGATTCTGTCAGCCTTGCAGGGTGCTCCCTTTGAACCTGTGCAGGATGCTGCCTTGGCCATTCTTACGCTCAAGGTTGTGTTTCTGGTGGCCATCACTTCTTTCAGGCGTGTGTCTGAGTTGGCGGCGCTGTCCATTCAGCTCCCCTACTGTGAGAGGCACCAGGACAAGGTGGTGTTTCGTTTCAAACCTGATTTTCTGCCTAAGGTAGTGTCTGCCTTTCATTTGAATCAGGATATTGTTCTTCCTTCTTTGTGCCCTAATCCTAGCAATGCTAAGGAGAGGGTTTTGCACTCTTTGGATGTGGTTAGGTGTCTGAAGTACTACCTGGTGGCTACTGCACCTTTCAGGAAAACTGATGCTCTTTTTGTGGTCCCTTCTGGTCCTAGGAAGGGTTTGGCTCCTGCCAAGTCTACTATCCGCAAGTGGATTCGTCAGGCTGTGATTCAGGCCTACTCTGCTAAGGGGAAGAATCCTCCCTTCCGCCTTACTGCTCATTCCACTCGTGCTATTGGTGCCTCTTGGGCTTTTCAGCACCAGGCTTCTGTTGAACAAGTTTGCAAGGCCGCTACTTGGTCTTCTGTTCATACCTTTTCAAAGTTTTACAAGGTTGATGTTAGGGCCTCAGCTGATGCTGCTTTTGGACGAAAGGTTCTGCAGGCGACAGTGGTTTAAACTGCCTGCTGCTGATTTTCTTGGGGATCCCACCCTACTTTATGGACACTGCTATTGGATGTCCCAACTGTAAGTATTAGATTTGGAGCAGGACGTATACTGTATACTAAGAATAATGCAATTCTGTGATTACTCACCTGTAGAATTGGTATTATGAGTATACAGTAAGTCCTGCTCCAACCCACCCTTGGTTTGCATTTTCTTGGATCCTCTGTATGGTGATTGTTATCATTGATAGTTTGGATTGTTTAATTCTCCCGGCTTCTCCTTAACTGCTTTTCAATGCTGGGTATTTGAGGGGCCGGGAGGAGCCTATTTTCGATGTCTCTGCAGTCCAGCGCCATCTGGCGGAGTATATCCCAACTGTAAGTATTAGATTTGGAGCAGGACGTACTGTATACTCATAATACCAATTCTACAGGTGAGTAATCACAGAATTGTATTTTTTTTAGCTTAACCCCTTTACACACCTATTCTGTGAATTGGCCTGCTGTAAGTCCTACTATCTGTAAATTTAGCATGAACTCATTACCCTATAAAGCGCTACTGAAGATTATGGCGCTATATAAATAAACAATAATAATAATTGACTTTTCAATGTGGTGTGTGGCTTAATTACTATTGCATCACTTATGTTTTTTTTTAAATTAAACTTACATTAAGCAGACAGACTTGACTCTGCACCATAGAAGCTCCAGTAGCTCCATCCTATTGAGTTAACCCCAGCATATTTGGCCACATTTCAAATAGGGATGCACCCTAAGGGTTAGGATTTGGTACCTAATTTTACACACAGATCAGAATCCTTCCCCCATCATAAGTTTCATATGTGTGTCTGTTATTTCCTGACACACAAATTTTGTGACAAGGAAATGTGACAAGGCACCATTGTAAGACACGCTTTGTAAGCACACATGCCCACCCCTCCCACTGTTGGAATCTGTCACGTTTTGTTGACTTTTTAAAGAGCAACAATGGACTCCGGGGAGGCTGATTTCCTCATTCCCAGGGCATTGTGAAACCCCCGGGGTAGTCATGTAAGCTCACTGGTGAACCCATGGTGCATGTACGAGCTACCAACCACTATTCCTCTATCTTTTTTTATACATTTTTATTTATGCTTTCAAGTTGAGTTACAACTTACCAATACAGCCTTCCCCATCAGAGGGGCCATAAACATATACATATGCATACACATACTTAAAAAGGTTAACTTACACATAGGCAAAAATAAACAACCAACAGAAATACAATCAAAATCAAAACAGCACACACACACACACACAAACAGCCACACACATTCATCCTCGCCTGCTATCGCCTACAATTGTCAGTATAAAGGTTGGGTGTTTTGAGGTCCAAGAAGGAAGCGCGAGAGGGAAAAGTGATTACATCTAATCCGTGGCGGAACTATACCTGTATCTGAGGTGCTTACCTTGCTTTTACCCGGCTTTACTTAAACCGGGCCTTCAGCATGATTTCATGAAAAGACCCAAACCCTTAAACTATTCCTCAGCATCTAAAATTAATATATTTTACGTTTTTAGTCACTTATTATTGATTCCCCCACCGGGGGGAACTCTGTTCAGGACTCTAGGATACAGGTGCCACCATCTTTACTCAGAAGCATCACATACTCAGAGGAGAGTGGGATAAAGTACAGGGGTGGGGTTTTAGCTGTGCTTTGCACAGACAGAGCAGAGCTGGGGGCAGGGAAAGGCCAGCAATCCCAGAATGCAGAGCGACAAAGTCAGAAGACACTTCCTGTTTGCAGGCTGCCTGATGCTCCATTAGCTGCCATCTTGGATGTTTAAAGGCTCATAACATGCAGTAGATGCAGGTAGGATGATTTTTAACGTGATCAATCTGTATGTACAGGGTGTGGGAAACATATAAGATAGACTCTTATAGACTGTTAGACTGTATAGACTAGGCTCTGACATTTGATCACTGGATCAAGTCCCACACACCTCAACACCTGGCTCGATCGTCTGTTGCTTCTGTATTTTTGATAGGGGGCTGCCCCCCGCCATTAGTCATGGTGATGCCGGCACGCTGCTCCATTCTCTGCAATGGAAGAGAGGAGCCAAGTCTAGTGTTATGGTCTTTTGAGAGATGTTCCCATTGAATGCTTTTTATATAAATTAAACAAAGGATGCTAAGCGTGTGGCATACAATAGCCCAACTTTTAATGAGGTGCTAAACTCCTGTGTTTATCACTATACACGAGAGGCGCGGGATTATAGACCAGGCATTAACCTAGTGAATAATTATTAGAGAATGGTGGATTATCTCAATTTGTTTTTTTTTTTAATTCAAGACTTTGTCTTGTTTTGTGTATCTTTTCCAACTATACTTCTGGCGCATTGTTCTCTCCCCTTTCCCGATCTTTTATTCCTTTTGATAGTCTGATCTTCAGTGTTTGTGTTCTCTAGGAGCCATCAAAGGCGATTTTATTGAAAGAGGCTTTGGCTTTGCTGTGATCTCTGCTGATGGGTTTGGACCACGATCTGGTTTCAGGAAAAAAGCAACAAAGCCTAAAATGTATCTGTTTGGAACCTGGCTGCTTCACCCTGTGCTTGCTTCCAGGGAGGTTTAAAGATCAGAGCACTCAAGATCTGCTTTTGAAGCTTGTTCATACAAGCTCAATGGCTGAAATGGCCCGTCAGGATCCATTTTCTGTGTATTTTCTTTCCTTGGGTACTGAAGAAAAGCAATGCAGCGACATGTAGGGGGACAGCTGTTGTGATTTTTTCCCCTGGGCAGACCATTTTAGGCTGTCCATGGTACAGAACATTTGTTTTATGTGGGCCCTTCACCAAATGCTTGCTAAATCCCCCCACTGTCTCACCCAGCAACCAAGGCAAGAAATACAACAACCTTGCACTTTGACCATGCCACCACACTGCAGATCAGGCCACCAGCATAACACCCCAGACCTCACCACACTCCGCCTGGAGAAAGAATGTCCTGCTGGATCCACAGTGCTTCTCATAGGCCCTTCTGCCATCTACGCCGTGGTGTTGCTTTGTGGTTTCTTTTCTTTATAAAAATTGGTTGCTTACACAGGTAATTGATTCCCCCACCCCTGCCTCCGGAAGCAGAGCTGCTGGTTGGTGCCAGGATGTATTGCAGCTTCTGAATGATGTCACACCCTGACCAAGAAGGCCAAATCTGTAGATTCTCATATTGGCGAAATTCATCTTACAGAGATTGTGTTGCATGGTTTTGCCCACAAATGATAATGGGTAACGAGTGATGGGTGATGCTATTTTTCCTTTGCACCTCCTTTTCTGGTCTATTCTATTTGAGGTACTGGCTATTTCTCTGCCAGCAGAGTCCCCTCCGCAGAAGGGGGAATTCTTTGGGACTTCTAAGCCTTGCTTGGAGTTCCCAAATCAGAATCATTTTGAAAGCATGATTCTTAAGGAATGGGAGAGGCCTAGCCGGCTCCCCGGTGTTCCTCAAGGATGGATAGGAGGTATCCCTTTCCGGTGGACGCAGTGAAGCGCTGGTCGTCCCCTCCCAGTCGATGCGCCCGTTCTGGGATTTTCCAACACCTCCGTTGTACATTCTCCAGACACCACCACTCTTAAAGATGGTGAGGACAAACGCATTGATCAGATGGCATGCCATGCCTTTGCCAGTGTGGGTTCAGCCTTGCGGCCTGTTTGTGCCTCGGCGCTCGCGGCTGTGGCTACCAGGTCTGTGGTTAGGGACCTGTTGATTAGTTCCCAGCTTAACCTGGCCAGTGATGAATTCACAGCCCTTTAGTGGTGTGAATTATTTATGACCTTTGTTTTATCTGCTATGGATGACAATTATTATGTGTAGTAGAACCTCGGCATTGCTGGTGGCTATTCGCCGATCGGTCTGGTTACGCCAGTGGGCGGCTGACATTGCGGCTAAAAAATCACTCACAACGCTACCCTTCACTCACAGCGGCTGTTCGGGGATAAATTAGATTCAGTGGCGAAAGGTGGAAAGTTACCTCAGCGTAAGAAGCAGCGTCGCCCCTTTCGGGGGGCAGGCTCCTTCAATCCTTCTTTCGCGGTACCAGAGCAGGCAGAGGTTTTGCCTACTCTAATTTCAGAGGTGATTCCTGGAACAGAGGCAGAGGACACGCACGTCCAGGCCCTAACTGGGGTTCCAAGCCCAAGCCAGCTCAGCAATGAGGGGACGCCATCACCCTTGCGGGTGGGGGGATGGCTGCGGCGCTTCTTCCAGGTCTGGGCCCGGGAGGTCAAAGACAAATGGATCTTGGAAGTGGTCTCTTCCGGGTACAAAATGGAGTTCGAGTACCGGCCTCCTCCCAGATTCCTAAGGTCTCGGGTGCCCTCGGATCCCCGGGCTGCGCAGGGGCTCCTGTTGGCTGTAAAGAATCTTCTGGACATGGAAGTCGTATGCCCGGTGCCTTTCTCAGAGAGAGGCCAGGGCTATTATTCCAACCTCTTCACGGTTCCCAAAAAGGATGGATCCATAAGACCCATTCTGGATTTGAAGCTTCTCAACAGGTTCATCAGAACCAAGAAGTTCCGCATGGAGACTCTGCGCTCAGCCAACTATTCTTTTCGTCAGGGGGATTTCATGACGTCCATAGACATCAAGGATGCTTACCTTCATGTACCAATGTTCCCAGCACACCAGAGATTTCTCAGGTTTGTGGTGGGAGATCAGCACTTTCAGTTTGTGTCCCTCCCTTTCGGTTTGACTTCGGCACCAAGGGTGTTCACCAAGGTGCTGGCGGGCATAATGGCCCTTCTCAGAGCCCAGGGCATTCGCATTGTGCCGTATCTGGACGACCTCATTTCGGCATCCTCTCTCATTCAGACAGAGCTGGACACCAGATTGGTGGTGGCGACACTGGAGAGGTTCGGCTGGGTGATCAACCATCCCAAGTCTTCTCTCTCCCCCTCAAGGGAGATCTCGTTTCTGGGCATGAATCTGAATACCATTCAGACCAGGGTGTTCCTACCTCAGTCCAAGGTGCAGATGGTTCAGGTTCTGGTACGTCTTCTCCTGTCCAAACCTAGTCCTTGTATCCAGCTAGGGATGAGACTGGTGGAATTGATGGTGGCTTCCTTCGAGGCAGTTCCCTTTGCTCAGTTCCACATGAGGTCACTCCAGCTCCATCTATTGTTGGCTTGGGACAGATGTCCGCAGTCATTGGATCAGTCATTCCTGATGTTTCCCCGGGTTCGGCAGTCCCTTCAGTGGTGGCTGGAACCAAGCAATCTGATGAGGGGCAGATCCTTTCTGACCCCTTGTTGGGAGACGGTTACCACGGACGCCAGCCTGTCGGGCTGGGGAGGTTTTTGGAAGAAACATCAGTTCAAGGGGCTGTGGGGTCCTCAGGAGGCTCACAACCCCATCAATGTCTTGGAGCTGAGAGCTATTCGGTTGGTTCTGTCATGCTTGGTGCATCCCCTACGGGGCTTACCGGTTCAGGTTCGATCGGACAATCGAACTGCGGTCGCTTACATCAATCACCAAGGAGGGACTAGCAGCAGGAGTGCCCTTAGGGAAGTGGCTGCTGAAACCTCCATGTTAAGGGAGGAAGGTTTGTCTGAGGCTGTGATTCAGACTCTTGTTAGAGCTAGGAAGAAATCTTCCTCTAACATCTACTACAGGACTTGGAGGTCCTATATTGACTGGTGTGAGGCTAGGGCATTGCCTTGCAGGGTGTTTTCGATTCCTAGGATTTTGGATTTTCTTCAACACGGTCTGGACCTGGGGTTCCAGCTTAGTACCTTGAGAGGGCAGGTCTCTGCCCTGGCAGTCTTCTTTCAAAGGTCCTTTGCTCTGCATCCCTTGGTTAAGACTTTTTTCCAGGAGGTCACTCATGTGCGGCCCCCTAGAAAGCCTTTGTTGCCCGTTTGGGATTTGAATTTGGTTCTTTTGGCCCTCCAGGGGCCTCCTTTTGAGCCGGCGCAGGATGTTGCACTTTCTATGCTTACACAAAAGATTGCCTTTTTGGGGGCTATTACATCTGTTCATCGTGTCTCTGAGTTGGCGGCTCTGTCCATTCAGGCCCCTTACTTTGAGAGACACCAGGACAAGGTGGTCTTTCACTTTTATCCAGATTTCCTTCCTAAGGTGGTTTCTGCCTTCCATCTCAATCAGGATGTGGTTCTCCCTTCCTTGTGTCCTAAGCCTAGCAATGACAAGGAGAGGGTCCTGCACTCTTTGGATGTGGTTCGTTGTGTGAAGTACTATTTGGTGGCTAGTTCTTCCTCTGGTAAGACGGACGCCTTGTTCGTGGTGCCCTCCGGGCCCAGGAAAGGTTTGGCGCCTGCCAAGTCTACCATTAGTAAATGGATACGTCAGGCCATTGTTGGGGCCTATACTGCCAAGGGGAGGGGGAGGGCCCCCCCTTTTCAGATCACTGCTCATTCTACTCGTGCTGTTGGGGCTTCTTGGGCTTTTCCGCACCAGGCCTCTGTTGAACAAGTTTGTAAGGCTGCTACTTGGTCTTCTGTTAATACCTTTTCCAAGTTTTATAAGGTTGATGTGCGGGCCTCAGCGGATGCTGTTTTTGGCTGCAAAGTTCTGCAAGCTGCAGTGGTTTAATTTGTGCACTATTGCCTGTTGGGATCCCCACCCTTTTTTGGACACTGCTATTGGATGTCCCACGTGTAATTAATCTATCCGAAGCAGGGTGTGAGACATACTTGGAATAATACCATTTTGTGATTACTCACCTGTAAAATGGGTATTATAAGTATGTCTCACACCCTGCTTCGTCCCACCCTGAGTTGTATCTTGGATCCTCTATATGGTAAATTTTTTTTTTCTTCCTGGTCTCCTTACTGCTTTCTTATACTAGGGAATGTGTGGGAGGTCCCAGGTATTTATGGACTGGGATGGGCTTCTTTTTCTAGTCATCTCTGCAGAAGTTCGCCCTCTACTGGACCATAACCCACGTGTAATTAATCTTTCCGAAGCAGGGTGTGAGACATACTTATAATACCATTTTGCGATTACTCACCTGTAAAATGGGTATTTTTCTTCCTTCGGATCTGCTTAAGGCTAAGCTGCCTGGGTGGCTAAGTAGGCGAGCAGAGCCGAAGGAGTCAAGTGCGCTGCCAGCCACATCCCCCACTTGGCTTCTAGCTGTTGAGTGCCTGAGCTGCCCACGGGAGCGCAAGTGGCTAGAGGTTATCAAGGATGTGCGTGCTCTGGAATCAGGTGAGTGGATCTTGGGGGTCAGGTGGAATTACACAGCGGGCCATCCCAATTCGGGTTTTCTTTTACTGTTAGGAATACAATACAGGGGTGCCAGGCGTACCATTCCACTTATACAGGACACAACTGCTCACCTTTAACGGCTCCTCTCCTGAGCTCTGCCGAAGCATTGCATGATGGATAAAAGCAGCTAGCTTGGTTAAGTTTTCTTTTGATGTATGATCTATGTCTCCTCTTGCAATCCAGCTTATTTTTGTGGATTTTTGTTATTGGACCATTGATTTTGCTGATGGTGCTTCTATCTGTGGTTTTACCAGACTCTTCCACCTTTAGTTATTTCTCATGGGAACACAATGATCTCAGGGGACTACTGTACCTTATCAGGGTCATGACTTTGAGACTAATTTCAAATCTATCTATGGTAAATACCATCTGTCATAATAAAGAAGCACAAAATCTCTTGGGCAATGCGGCCAGTTTTGCAATGGCTCAGTTTAAAAAAAAAGGGGGGTTCCACCGCCAAGACTTTGCCCACCTGGCATTTTTGAGATTGCAGATTAGCTTAGTTTAAGAATAACGACTGATGTGAGCGCTTCCATGGTTTTCAAGTAGACTGGAAAGTGCTCCCATCCCCAGCCTGATTGGCTGAACTTGGGAGCGGTCTTCAGCCACAGGGGAGCCGAGGATGCAGCTAGGGGGCAAGAAAATGCAGTGGGAGCCACTGGAAAGTTTACCGGCGACCCTAGATTACAACCGTGGCATTGTTGTCGGTTGCTCCCAATGCTTCAAGTAATGAATGTTCCTCTCCTGCCTTTAAAACCATCATTGGCTGGGAACAATTTTCACAATTGTAGATTTACTGATTGAATCAGATATTTTTAGAAGGTTTTAGAAGGTTAGTTTTAGGAGGTTGGGTTAAGACCCATGTGTCAAACTCTGGCCCGTGAGTCTTGACCCCCCCCTTCCCATGCTGTTATCTATGAGTGACAAGGGCATTTCCTTTTAACCAGACATGCGGCCTCACACTTGCTGCCCAGAATCCCCAAGGCTAGTTAACAAGCCTATCCAGTGCCTGGATTCCACTGCCAGATTGCAGTCTGGCAGCCAGCAAGATTGCGGGATGAGGCTTTGATATTAAACCCCGCCTCTGTGATGATGTAGTAGGGATGTACTTCTCCTAGTGGTTGGCAAATGCCAAAGTTTGGTTGGAGGCTAGGCTCACCCCCATATAGGAGACGAAACACCTTTGAGACTAACCACTCCTGTTTTATCCAGTTTTACAAATGTTCATTAAGTGTTAATCGTTCATAACTAATTTTATTAATTTGTCCCCCATTTCCCCCCTCACCCTTTTAAATGTGCTGCTGGGCATAACTCGCGAATGACAGGTGGCTGGAGCGCACAAGCCCACACACCGCCACATCCGCACTCCGGAACCGGAAGTGCGTAGAGGCGACGCAAGCACGCTGCGCCCCCACCAACCTGGATCGCAGAGAATCGATGCGATCCAGGTTGGTGGGTGGCTCCAGCCACCTGTGATTCGCGAGTTATGACCAGCAGCACATTTAAGAGGGTGAGGGGGGAAATGGGGGACTAGTTGGCATCCTGAGGAAGTGGGCGGGTTTACGCCTACGCAACGCGTCGATGCGATTTTAGCCCTATGCATGGTGGACCTGGACTCCTGATAATCATGGTGATATAAATCTTATGTTTTACTATGCCCTATTTAACTTATTTTGGTTTACAATTATGATTGTATTGTACTGATTTTTATAATGTATTTGTCTGCACATATTTAAGCACTCTTTGCACGTTGTATAGATAGTAGCACATGTTGCACAGTGTATAGATTAGGTTTTTTGTGATTGTTTTTACTTTGTGGATTCTTAACAAGCACTTACACTGTATTAGTTATGTAGTAATTAATCATGTAGCAATACATTTATTTTTCATTGATTTGGGCATAGTGCAATATTGTTTTAAGGAGAGTCATTTAGGGCAGTGTCATTTATGTTTTTTAATTAGTCTTGTTGTCATGTGTGTTTATTGTATGTTTGTGTTACTTTGGATTGGTACTCTTTGGACATTAAAGATATAATTATTTATTAGTTTGGTTTGTGTGGCCTTTCTGTTTTGTTTGGGGCCCATTTGGAGCTGATACTGGCAGCTCATTGTGTATAGACATGTTATTGCATAAAGGTGACATAATGTATCCCCTGAACTAAACCTGATTTATGTTTTCTCTTATTAGCCATTTACAACTTTGAGCCCAGAGGAACTGATGAGTTACCTGTTCAGATTGGCGACACCGTGCACGTTCTAGAGACCCATGAAGGTGAGTGACTGTCTGCATCAGGGGTTTCCAACCTTTTTACACCAAATCCTACTTTCCATTTTAGAATTACTCAAGTGTCACTCAGGTGGTAGGTATGGGTGGTCACCTAAAACTGTGTTAAAGTACACAAAACAACTATTTAATGGGCACACAAGTGGCTTACATCACCTTTTTTGGAGCAGTTTTGTACTTGTGCAGCAATTCGGAATTGGGTGAAGTATGCCATACCATTTGCTATATAATACAAAAAAAAAAGAATCCTCCCCATTCAGCAACCCCCCCCCCCCAAAAAAAAAACTTGTGAGTATAAGCACGCTAACCTCTGTTATGGAGTTAATGGGGGGTTGATTCTGCACGCTTATAGAAGGTGATTGGGGGATTCTGCACACTGCCTGTTATAGGGTGATTTGGGGAGATTGTGCACACTATCTGTAAGGAGGGACCTGCATATTGCCGCTTATGGGGTGGTTGGGGGGGATATCTGCACACTGCCTGTTATAGGGTTCAGGCAGGGGTCCTGCATGCTGCCTATTATGATATTTGGAGGAGGGGGTTCTGCACACTGCCTGTTCTGGGGGTGGGGCGGTCTGCCTGCTATTAGGTTCTGGGGGGGGGGGGGGTAGAACACTATTTATTTGGTTAGAATATTTTATTTTTTTTCTCTAAACTCGTGCGTTTTACAGTGCCAAATATACAGTAGAGGGCAGCAAATCAGATTGGGGTACAGATCTGTCTGCCGGCTTGTTGCGTGCCTTTCCTCATAGGACCTTGCATACCTCCAGCGGTCGAACTCCTGGTCTACATCTCATACAAGTCTGCCGACTTGTCGAAAGCCCTATTGTTGCTCCAAAATATTTATAATTACAATAACCACAGAGTTAACGATAAATGCCCTGTCCACTCATACTGATAAATTGATTTGTGGTAGTCTGATCTTTCAAAGATAACGCCAGGAACTCTTTCCTCCTGTTTTTAGCCATGCTACAGCTATCTGTGTGAGAGAATGTTCTATTCATGCTGTGAAAGCTTGGGAAAGTTCAGTGTTTGTGTATGTGTCTCTTCCCCAGCATTAGAACTAGGCGTGTCCGAAAAAAATTGATTCTGTCAAGTATCGCAATATTTCATTTGACGATCTTATAATCATTTTTTTTCTTTCTAGTATCGATTCTCACCCCCCCCCCCCCCCCCCCAGTAAAAGAAAAGTTTAAAAAAAAAAACCTCACCTGACCCCTCGTTCAATCTGGCTGTCTTTCCTCTTCACCCGGGGGGCCTCCGATTTCCACCCCCCTGGGGCTCTATAGTCTTCAGGAGACCACCTATCAGGCCCTCTCTTCCTGACGGACGCCCTGCCCCTTTGGCGGGGAGGATGACGTAACCCCTGCTGGTGGCATCAGGGCTTGCAGTGGCTCAGCTGTCAGATGCCCGGTGAATGCTGGTCGGAGGAGAGAGGCAGGCAATCTCCTGCCCCCCCTTCTCTAGCTGGCAATCACCACATCTGTCATCGGATCGGCGAGCGACACAGGAGCTGACAATCAGAGGTGAGTAAAGAAAAAAAACCATTTTTTTAATAAAGACATTTTCTCTATGTGTGGTGTTTTTCTCTTTATTGTTAACCCTTTGGGAACTGTTAAGGGATCTATAGAACCCCTAAACTAGTTCACAAGGCTCTGGGTCTGGCAAGTCACCTGCGGCTAGCGGGTAATTTGCCAATAACCCGAGCCCCCCATTACTTGCCTCCCCAAAGCCCGGGGGGGGGGGGGGGACAGAAGAGCCCGTGGCCATAGGCTATGCTGGCTTGCAGCTTTGGTGGCCCCTGCACCCTGTTCTACAAGCCCCCATAGCTGGTACGGGCTAGTTATGCTGGGTAAGGGGAACCTCACGCCATTTTTTTTTGGGGGGGGGGGTATTCTTTGTATACAGTACGTCCTGCTCCAGATAGATTACTTACACTTGGGTTATCCTCCGCCAGATGGCGCTGCACTTCAGAGACATGCAAAACAGGCTCCTCCCGACCCCTCAAATACCCGGGGACCTCCCACAAATCCCCAGATTTCTCTGCAGTGCTTACTGCGAAGACATGAAATGATCACTCTGTCGCAGGTGAGCGGGGCTATTAAAGCCTGTGGCCCTGTTGGACTATTCCCACCTGTCCTCCCTGTGATGTGCCTCCCAGCCTGGGCTGCGCTGGTCGGGTGAAGGTAGGCAGCACCACATGTGCTTAAGGAGCGCTGCTCCACCGCAGTCCCCCACCAAAGGGTAGGCGGTATAGGCTGATGGTGAGCCTTTATGGGATGCCCCTCCCGCATTATTGTCCCATGCCCCGGTAGCGGTGGGCCCTGTACAAAGGGCCGCCATCCCCCCTCATTCTCCCCGTAGCCTTCGGGAGGAAAAGAAGGGGGGGGGTGTGGGTGAGCATGTATCGTGATTCGTGCATACCGCCTGTTGGCATGTGTGTTGGGACTCGTATATGTGGTGTCAACCGCCGCGCTGACTTGTCTTTTTACTATTGCAAACGCCGCCGGGCGGCGGCGGCGCCTCAGACGCTCCTGTGTCCTCATTGGCTGCTTGTCTGGTGGACTTCGCGCTCTTCGGGGGGGCGGGGCCTGGCCTGGCGCGCCCTGCGTCACGGCTCGCTCTGGCCCGCCCTTCGAGGTTCGTTTGGCGCCATTTACCTGTACAGTCGCGTGCGCGCGTGTGTGTGTAACGGTCCCCCCTCCCGCGGTCTGTAAGTGCCCTCGCGGGCGGCTTTAATACTCGTTGTTTACTATGTATGGCTCTGACACCCCTTCTTCTCATTGTGTCTTTCAGACGGGTGAATCCTGTGGCTTCTCCCGGCCCGGTGTAATTGTAGTAGGGCCTAGTATAATTACTCCCACTTCCCTAGCGGGTCATTGGGGCATCCAGGGTTGCTTTATAGCGTCAATCCCTACTGGCATATTGTGCCTAATATTCACCATATGGAGGCATCCCAGGATAATGGGACCGGGGTTCCTTCGGGACAAGCCCGGCTGTGTGTAGCTTGTGGGGTCTCACCTATAAGCGGTGACAGCGCACGGGTCTGTGTGCCTTGCGCACAGCAGGCACTAACGTTGCAACCCGCCCCTCCGGTGGCTGGGCCTGCACCTCGTCTCACTTCACCTACTCACCCAAGCTTGAGTCTCACCCCCATTGAATTACATCCAAGCGGGGATTCTCAACCTGATGTGTCTGCTAGACTGGCCAGTGTTGAAAAATTGATTGCTAATACCTTAGCGTGTAAGGCCTCCGCTAAAAAGCGTCACTTAACTCCTGATGCCACTCCGTCTCCTATGGAATCTGAGTTGTTGCATCTGTATGGCTACACCCCATCGGACGAAGGGGAGCTGTTTTATGACTCAGGGTCATCTGACGAGAGACTCGGGTCATGACGATTCTGGCTCTGACCCCTGGACCCCAGATGATACTGACAGACTGCTGGTTTGAGGTTTTGTCCATCTCTCCCCCTGTTGCGGCTCCCAGGCAAAGGGGTGAGCTTTTTCATACTGCTAAAGCTCGTTTGGAATTTCCTGAGCAAACCCATTTCAATAACCTTGTGCTTAAAGTGGACCAACACCCACGGGTGATCGGCCCGGGAATCTATAAGATTCCCGGGCCGATCACCTCCCTCCCCGCGGGACATCCGAGATCGGGATGTCCCGCGGGGTGAAACCCCCCCAAACACCCCAAACCCCTTACCTTATCTTCGGCGGTGGCTGGCCGCCGCCTCCCTCGCGCCCCTCTAGGCGTGCGCGCGCCTGCGCCAGCCGTCTGCGAATGCCCGGCGCGGGCGCGCGTGCGTCAAGAGGGACGCACGGGAGGCGGCGGCGGAGGAGCCGCTTGGCCACGGCTGTCAGATTCCTTGTCCGTCGGCGCGGGGAGAGGTGAGTTTTTCGGGGGGTTCGGGGGGGTTTCACACAGCGGGGCACCCCGATCGGGGGTGCCCCACCGAAGTGGACCAAGACCCAGGATAGTCAAAATCCTGGGTGTTGGTCCACTTTAAGGAGTGGGAACGTCCCAGTAGACTTCCCGGTATACCTAAGAGTTGGGACAGAAAGTATCCCTTTCCTGCTGATATGGTCAAGTGCTGGTCATCGCCCCCCGAGGTCGATGCTCCTATTCTAGGGTTGTCTAACACCTCTATTATGCACTCCCCTGACACTACTACGCTGCGGGACGCTGAGGACCGGCGCATTGACCAATTGGCGTGTCATGCCTTTGCATTTGTGGGGGCGGTGCTGCGCCCGGTTTGCGCCTCGAGCGGCAGAGAATCTACTGGCAGACTCTCTGAGCAGGGGGACCTCTCATCAGGGAGAGTGGTCTCTCTGCAACAGGGTATTCCAGTCCCTTCACAATCACAAGCTCCAGGCTTTTTTCTCCCTGTCTCAGGATCCTCTGGCCTTGGCCACAGATGCTCTGTCCATGTCATGGCAGGAATTTCGGCTCCCGTATGTCTTTCCTCCATTCCCCCTGCTGGGCAGGGTCCTGCGCACGATTGCTCTGGAAGGGGTGCCAGCAATTCTGGTGGCCCCCAGGTGGCCAAGAAGAGTGTGGTTCGCAGACGTGGTGCAGATGGCAGTAGATCAGTACGTCCTGCCAGCAGTGCCAGATCTGCTCACTCAGGGCCCCTTACGCCATCCCAATTTACAAACTCTGGCTTTGACGACCTGGCTGCTGAAACCTCCATCTTGATGGAGAAAGGCTTGTCTGCCTCGGTGGTTGAGACCATGGTGAAGGCTAGTAAGAAAACTTCCTCTTCCATCTATTATAGGGTTTGGTGTGCCTACATTGACTGGTGTGAGTCTAGGTCTCTTCCCTGTCAGGTGTTCTCAGTTCCCAGGGTTCTGGAGTTTTTACAGCAAGGGTTGGAGTTTGGTCTCCAACTCAGTACCTTGAAGGGTCAAGTTTCTGCCCTGTCTGTCTTCTTTCAGAAGTCTTTTGCTCAACATTCCTTGGTCAAGACTTTCTTTCAGGGGGTTACTCATGTGCGTCCCCCACGAAAACCTATGCCTTGCAGGGTGCTCCCTTTGAACCTATTCAGGATGCTGCTCTGGCTGTACTTACCCTCAAGGTTGTCTTTCTGATGGCTATTCTGTCAGGCTTGTGTCTGAGCTGGCAGCTCTGTCTATCCAGCCCCCATACTTTGAGAGACACCAGGATAAGGTGGTGTTCCGCTTTAAGCTGGATTTTCTGCCTAAGGTGGTGTCTGCTTTTCATTTGAACCAGGATATTGTTCTTCCTTCCTTGTGCCCTAATCCTAGCAATGCTATTTGCATTCCTTGGATGTGGTAGGTGTCTGAAGTATTACCTAGTAGTCACTGCGTCCTTCAGGAAGACTGATGCTCTTTTTGTGGTCCCTTCTGGTCCTAGGAAGGGGTTGGCTCCTGCCAAGTCTACAATCAGCAAATGGATCCGTTAGGCTGTGATTCAGGCCTATTCTGCTAAGGGGAAGAGTCCTCCCTTCCGCCTTACTGCTCATTCTACTCGTACTATTGGTGCTTCTTGGGCTTTTCAGCAGCAGGCTTCTGTTGAACAAGTTTGCAAGGCCGCTACTTGGTCTTCTGTTCATACCTTTTCAAAGGTTTACAAGGTTGACGTTAAGGCCTCAGCTGATGCTGTTTTTGGCGGCAGTGGTTTAAACTGTCTGCTGTTACCTTTTTTGTTGGGGATCCCACCCTGCTTTATGGACACTGCTATTGGATGTCCCAAGTGTAAGTAATCTATCTGGAGCAGGACGTACTGTATACTAAGAATAATACAATTCTGTGAAATACTCACCTGTAGAATTGGTATATTCCGTCATCCTCGGCCCTCCCTTTTTCATTTGCTAAAATTTATATATGAGTGTATGTGTGTTGGTGTTCACTTTACTTTGTGTTGTGTGTGTGTGTGTGTGTGTGTGTGTATCTCCTGGAAGTATCCCTGGATGAATTGGTGCATGGTGCCTTCTAGCCTGTGGTGGTTTTCCTGTTAGCCTGAGTTTCTCTCCCTCAGGCTGTGTTAAGAAAAGGGGGCGGGGCTGTGCGCTCGGCGCAGGTTTTGGCTTTTATCTATTTAATTATTTATTTTAAAAAAAAAAAAAATAAAAAAAAAAAAAAAATATATATATATATATATATATATATATATATATATATATAATTTGCTGTATAGTAATTGATATGACTTATTGTGTGTTGCAGATTGCTTCATTATTGTGCATGTTAAGGGGTTCCTCCTGGTCCTGGGGTCCCTAGTGTAAATTTGATCACCTCAAATCCTCCCACCGGGACTTTTAAGGGGCATCCCGGGTTGCTTAGGCGTAAATTCCCTGCGGTCTTGCGACTGACCACAAAAATAACCATATGGAGGCTCCGCAGGATACTGGGCTCAGGCTCCCTCTGGGACAATCCGGGCCATGTGTGGGGTGTGGGGTATCCCTCACGGGGGAGAATGTGCTGATCTGTATACCATGCGCACAAAAGGCCATAACGCGGCAGTCTGGTACCCAGCCTTCTGGGTCGGCTCCTCCCGCTTCATCGCCTTCCCCTCCCCACCTTATCCGTAACCCCAAGTGACATTGGTGCCAGCGGGGAGTCGCACTCTGATGTTTGTGCTAGGTTGGCCAGCATCGAGAAATTTATTGCTAGCACGGTGGGCAAGAAGGCCCAGGCTAAAAATAGACATTTGTCGTCGGCCCAGCCCTTGTGGGTTGTTGACGACTATTCCGTTGATTTGTCAGATTATTCCCCGTTAGAGGAGGGGGAATTGTATGAGGAAACAGAGGCTGACTATGTTCAGTCTGGTGATGCCGATGTCGGGCAAGCGCTGGGGGATGCCGTAGATACGGCCACTGTTTTGTCACATCTATTGGAGGTGTTGGATATTAAACCGCCTGAGGCGTCTCCTCTCAAGAAGGGGGAATTTTTGGGGGTCCGCAAGCCCCGTCTGGAATTCCCTACCCAGGGTCACTTTGATGCGCTGATCCTTAGAGAATGGGAGAGGCCCAGTCGGCTTCCTGGTGCTCCTCAGGGATGGGATAAGAAGTATCCTTTCCCGGTAGAGGCGGTTAAGCACTGGTCTTCTCCTCCCGAGGTCGACGCGCCTGTTTTAGGTTTGACCAACTCTTCTGTGCTGAACACCCCTGACGCCACTTCCCTTAAGGATGGCGAGGATAAGCGCCTTGATCAGATGGCGTGCCACGCATCTGCCAGCGTGGGCTCAGCCCTGCGGCCTGTGAGTGCATCTGCCCTGGTGTCGCTTGCTACCAGGTCTCTTATCAGGGACTGGCTGAATGACGCTCAGTTTGATCCAGCTAGCGCTGAGTTCGCTGCCCTTAAGAGATGTGAATTGTTCATGGATTTTGTCTTGGCTGCTATGGAAGATTCTATTGTCTTGTGTAGTAGGACTTCAGCCTTATTGGTGGCTATGCGCAGATCGATCTGGCTCCGCCAGTGGACGGTGGACTTTGGGGCCAAGAAGTCGCTCACAGCTCTACCCTTCTTGGGTACGCGGCTGTTTGGAGATAAATTGGATGCTGTTGCTAAAGGAGGTAAGTTACCTCAGCGGAAGAAACAGCGCCGTCCCTTTCGGGGGGCTGGCTCGTTCACTCCTTCCTTTCGAGGGGCCAGAGCGGCTAGGGGTTTGGCCTTCTCGGGTGTCAGGGGCTCGTCCTGGAACAGGGGCAGAGGTCGGGCACCGGCTGCCTGGGGTTCCAAGCCCAAGCCTGCTGTTAAACCGGCTCAGCAATGAAGGGGCGCCCTCACCCGCAAGGGTGGGGGGCGGCTGCGGCTCTTCTTCCAGGTCTGGGCCTGGGAGGTCAGACAATTGGATCTTGGAAGTGGTCTCCTCCGGGTACAAACTGGAGTTCGAGTACTGGCCGCCTCCAAGATTCCTAAGGTCTCGGGTGCCCTCGGACCCTCAGGCTGCACAGGGGCTCATGTTAGCAGTGAAAAAACCTTCTGGACATGGGGGTTATATGCCCGGTGCCTCCGTCGGAGAGAGGCAGGGGTTACTACTCCAACCTTTTCACGGTTCCCAAAAAGGAGGGTTTGGTGAGACCCAGTCTAGATCTCAAGGTTCTCAACAGGTTTATCAGAGCCAAAAAGTTCCGCATGGAGACTCTGCGCTCGGCTATCAATTCCCTTCGCCAAGGGGATTTTATGACATCCATAGACATCAAGGATGCATATCTGCATGTTCCGATTTTTCTGGCACATCAGAGATTCCTCCGGTTTGCGGTGGAGGATCAACATTTTCAGTTTTTAGCCCTTCCCTTCAGGCTGACCTTGGCGCCGAGGGTCTTCACCAAGGTCTTGGTGGGAGTAATGGCTCTGCTCAGAGCTCAGGGCATTCGCATTGTGCCTTATCTGGACGACCTGTTGATCTCAGCTTCTTCCCTCCGTCAGGCGGAGCTAGACACCCACCAGATGGTGTCGACCCTGGAGAGGTTCGGGTGGGGGATCAACCGCCCAAAGTCTTCTCTCTCTCCGTCTCATGTGATTTCATTTCTGGGCATGAATCTGGATACCATTCAGGCCAGAGTGTTTCTGCCCCAGACCAAGGTGCAGGGGATTCAGGGTCTGATTCACCTTCTTCTGGCCAATCCTTGTCCCTCTATCCGACGGGATGAAACTGGTGGGCTTGATGGTATCCTCCTTCGAGGTGGTACCGTTTGCACAGTTTCACATGAGATCTCTTCAACTTCACCTATTGACACATTGGGACAGGTGTCCGCAGTCATTGGATCAACCTTTCAGGATGTCTCCCATGGTTCGGCAGTCCCTTCGATGGTGGCTGGAATCGAGCAACCTGTTGAAGGGCAGATCCTTTCCGGTCCCTTGTTGGGAGACGGTTACCACGGATGCCAGCCTGTCGGGCTGGGGAGGTTATTGGAAAAGTCATCAGTTCAGCGGGGTGTGGGGTCCTCAGGAGGCTCACACCCCCATCAATGTCTGGAGCTCAGAGCCATCCAACTGGTTCTGGCTCGGCTGACCTCACATTTACAGGGTCTACCGGTTCAAGTTCGTTCAGACAACCGAACGGCGGGAAGTCTCTAAGATCCTGCACTGGGCGGAGAGCAATGTTCCTTGCATTTCGGCAGTCTACATTCCGGGAGTGGAGAACACGGAGGCGGATTCCCTGAGCAGGGGATCCTCTCGCCAAGGAGAGTGGTCTCTCAACCCCGAGGTTTTTCTGGATCTTTGCCGCAAGTGGGGGACTCCGGAGGTGGATCTCTTCGAGGCACAATCACAAACTTCCGGCCTTTGTGTCTCTTTCTCAGGATCCTCTATCTCTGGCAGTGGATGCCTTGTCCCTTGCTTGGAAGGATCTGGGTTTTCTGTACCTGTTTCCGCCCGTCTCCATGCTGGGCAAGGTAGTTCGCAAACTGGTTCTAGAAGGGGCACCAGCGATTCTGGTGGCTCCAAGGTGGCCAAGAAGGGTTTGGTAAGCAGACGTTGTAAGGCTGGCCGTAGATCAGTACCGGCTTCCCTTGTTGCCGGATCTGCTATCTCAGGGTCAACTACTTTACCCCAATTTACAAACGCTGGCTTTGACGGCTTGGCTGCTGAAACCTTCATTTTGAAAGAGGAAGGTTGGTCTGCGGCTGTTGTTCAGACCTTGATTAGGGCTAGGAAGCGGTCCTCTTCTGGCATTTACTATAGGACTTGGAGGTCCTATATTGATTGGTGTGAGGCTAGGGCCTTGCCTTGCAGGGTTTCTTCGATTCCCAGGATTTTGGAGTTTCTTCAGCATAATCTGGATCTTGGGTCCCAGCTTAGTACTTTGAAAGGACAGGTTTCTGCTCTGTCGGTTTTCTTCCACAGGTCTTTTGCCTTACACCCGCTGGTTAAGACCTTTTTCCAAGGGGTCGCACATGTGCGCCCCCCTCGGAAGGCTGTGGTTCCTGTTTGGGATTTGAATTTGGTTCTTTCGTCTCTCCAGGGTCCTCCTTTTGAGCTGCTACAGGATATTGCTCTTTCGGTTCTCACTCAGAAGGTTGCTTTCTTGGTGGCTATTACCTCTGTTCGGCGTGTCTCTGAGTTGGCGGCTCTGTCGATTCAGGCCCCTTACTTTGAGAGACACCAGTATAAGGTGGTTTTTAGTTTTAAGACAGATTTCCTTCCTAAGGTGGTCTCTGCTTTCCACCTCAATCAGGATATTGTTCTCCCTTCCTTGTGTCCTATGCCTAACAATGACAAGGAGAGGGTTCTGCACAATTTGGATGTTGTTCACTGTGTGAAGTACTATTTGGTGACTACTTCTTCCTTCCGCAAGACGGACACTTTTTTCGTGGTGCCCTGCGGGCCCAGGAAAGGTTTGGCGCCTGCTAAGTCTACGATTAGCAAATGGATTCGTCAGGCCATTGTTGAGGCCTATTCTGCTAAGGGGAGGACTCCCCCTTTTAGGGTCACTGCGCACTCTACTCGTGCTGTTGGTGCATCCTGAGCTTTTCAGCACCAGGCTTCTGTTGAACAAGTTTGTAAGGCTGCTACTTGGTCTTCCGTTCATACTTTTTCCAAGTTTTACAAGGTTGATGTGCGGGCTTCATCGGATGCTGTTTTTGGCCGCAAGGTTCTGCAAGCTGCAGTGGTTTGAGTTGGTACATTCTTCACTGTTTCTGGTTCCCACCCATGACTGACACTGCTATTGGATGTCCCACATGTCATGAAGATCGAAGTGGAGTGTATGGCACACTTAATACCGTTTTGTGAGTACTCACCTTTAAAACGGGTATTATGAGTGTGCCATACACTCCACTTGGCCCCCTCTTTTTTTCAGGTATTCTGGGGCTTTTATATGGTGAACCATTGGTTTTGATTGTTAAGGTTATAATTGGTTCTTCCTGGTCCCCTTACTGCTTTTTTACACTGGGAAATTGGTGGGAGGTCCCAGGTATATATGGACTGGGAGGGGCTTTCTTTTTTGCATATTCATCTCTGCAGAAGTTCGCCCTCTACTGGAGATTACCCACATGTCATGAAGATCGAAGTGGAGTGTATGGCGCACTCATAATACCCGTTTTAAAGGTGAGTACTCACAAAACGGTATTTTTGCAACCCTGCAGCTACCCCGTTCAAACCCTGTGCTAAAATATTAAAACAACTCATCCGATCACCAAAATCTTTCCCTGATTCCGTGAGGGGCGGGCCTGACTTGCCTTAGACTCTTAGAGTAAATGACCAATACAGTCACACTACTACATGGAGCTAGGTGACCGAACTGCTACTATGTGCATTCTGAGATGCTGAGGAAATGAGGAGGAAAGGGTTTTGTTCTAAGTGCAGTCATGTGAGTCCAAGCCTCTTATTCACAGTCCAGTGGGGATTGTATGCAACATCACATGTAATTGGCCGGGGCAGTGACCACTCAACCACAGAAACCGCTTCCCCTTCTATTCCAAGTATGTCTCACACCCTGCCTCGGAAAGATTAATTACACGAGGGTTTTGGTCCAGTAGAGGGCGAATTTCTGCAGAGATGACTAGAAAAAGAATACCTGGGACCTCCCACACATTCCCCAGATTAGTCTCTGCAGACGGCGAAGAAAGTCAAGATGATGGCTATCTCTTTCCTTTGCAGGTAAGCCGGGTGTACACCCGGCCCCATTTTTTCCTATTTCCGTCCGGACTCTTTATTAATGTCCCTATGCCTCCCAGCCTTGGCTGTGTGGTCCGGGTGAGGGTAGGGCACACCTTTAGAGGTGTTTTGACTAGGAGCTAAGCTCCACCTCAAATCCCCCACCAAGGGGTAGGCGGTCGTCAGGTTGGTGATCCTGACATGGGATGCCCTGTCCGTCTTGAAGCCCTCGCTACATATCTAAATGTAGCTATCGGCTTCCCCCCCGTTACTCCCTGTTTCCCAGATAGTAGGGGGAGGGGGGGCTGTACCTTCTTGTAATTGACTCTTTTATTGTGTTAATTAATGTGTTTGGTGCAGTTTTATTTTCGCAAGCTGGCTACTGCCAGCGCGTGTGTGTGTTGTGCGATTGTGTTTCACTTGTTTTCTTGCGGCCCGCACGCTCGCTATTGTCTCATGGCCGGCTCCGCAGCCCTTGGCTGGGGAGCGCGGCTCTCTGCCTTCAGTCAGGGGAGGGGGCGGGGCCTGGCGCTCTGCGCGCCGTTTACGGCCCGCCCCTCCTTTGGCACGTTTAGAGGCTCTCAGCCTTATTGGCTGGGAGCGTTTCTTGCAGTTCCCGGGTTGGGAGGAGGCGGGGCCATGCGCGGCGCGCGATCCGCGTTGGCCCGCCCTTCTTCCTCCTTCTCCCCTGGTGCTGCGCCGCCATTTCAAGCTGCCGGCCGAGTTTTGTGAGTGCCCCTCGGGGCCCTTGGATTTTGTATATATGTGTATATATTATGATTTGCGCTGTTATACCGGCGCCTGGTGGCCTCGGGATACTGCATTTATATTTCTACCCTGTTGTTGTATGGACGTGTGTACTTATGTATGGGATATATATAATATATATATTTATATATTTATTTATATTAGATATATGTAGAGATATATGTAGAGATATATGTAGAGATATATGTAGAGATATATGTAGAGATATATGTAGAGATATATGTAGAGATATATGTAGAGTTATATGTAGAGTTATATGTAGAGTTATATGTAGAGTTATATGTAGAGTTATATGTAGAGTTATATGTAGAGTTATATGTAGAGTTATATGTAGAGTTATATGTAGAGTTATATGTAGAGTTATATGTAGAGTTATATGTAGAGTTATATGTAGAGTTATATGTAGAGTTATATGTAGAGTTATATGTAGAGTTATATGTAGAGTTATATGTAGAGTTATATGTAGAGTTATATGTAGAGTTATATGTAGAGTTATATGTAGAGTTATATGTAGAGTTATATGTAGAGTTATATGTAGAGTTATATGTAGAGTTATATGTAGAGTTATATGTAGAGTTATATGTAGAGTTATATGTAGAGTTATATGTAGAGTTATATGTAGAGTTATATGTAGAGTTATATGTAGAGTTATATGTAGAGTTATATGTAGAGTTATTGTCTTTCAGGTGGGACGGTTTCCATATTAAAAGGGGTTTTCTCCTGGTCCTAGTCCCTTGTTCAAATTGGGGTTTCCCTGTGTGATTATAAATCCTCCCACTTACGGACGCTAAGGGGCATCCCGGGTAGCTTCATTGCGTAATTCCCATTGATCATTGCGACTATCAAAAAATCACCATATGGAGGCTCCCCAGGATACTGGACTCAGGGTCCCTTCGGGACAACCTCGGTCGTGTGTGATATGTGGGGCATCCCTTTTGGGAGATAATGTGCAAATTTGTATACCATGTGCACAACAGGCGCTTGTGCGGCAAGCCGGGCCCCTTGCGGACGGTTCAGCCCCGCTGGCCTCATCACCTACACCCCCACGCCTGGTTATGACCCCAAGTGACGTCACTAGTGGGGAGTCGCAATCTGATGTATGCGCAAGACTGGCCAACATTGAGAGACTGATTGCTAGCTCTGCGGCCAGAAAGGCCCCAGCTAAGAGACGGCATTTGGCGCCCGCGGCGCTGGCCTTTGATTATGCTGATTTTGAACCATTTGACTTGTCTGATTGTTCCCCGCTCGAGGAAGGGGAACTGTTCCCAGACTCTGACTCATCTGAGGATCGGCAGTACCCTGGCGCTGATGCCGGCTCAGAGAGCGGGGATACTGTCGACACCCATAGGCTCCTTACTCAAATTTTTGAGGTACTTGCCATGTCCCGTCCTGTGGAGGCCCATCTGCAACGGGGGGAATTTTTTGGGACCGCCAAACCTCGTTTGGAGTTCCCGGATCAGAAGCACTTTAACAATCTGATCCTTAAGGAATGGGAAAAGCCTAGTCGGCTCCCTGGTATCCCTCACGGGTGGGATAGGGAGTATCCCTTTCCTGTTGATGTGGTTAAACGTTGGTCGACACGCCCGTCCTGGGATTGTCCAATACTTCAGTCGTGCATACCCCGGATTTCACTACCTTGAAGGATGGTGAGGACCGACGTCTCGATCAATAGGCTTCACATGCCTTTGCTTGTGTGGGTTCGGCCTTGCGCCCGGTTTGTGCTTCTGCGCTCACGGCCGTGGCTACTAGAGCTCTAATTAGGGGCCTTTTGGATGGTTCCCAATTGGATCCTTGCAGTAAGGAGTTTACAGCCTTGACTCATTGTGAGATGTTCATTGCTTTTGTCTTATCAGCCTTGGATGATACTATCTGTATGTGTAGCAGGACCTCGGCCTTGCTGGTTGCTATACGCCGGTCGGTCTGGTTGCGCCAGTGGGCAGCCGATAACGCTGCTAAGAAGGCGCTCACAGGTCTTCCCTTCGTGGGTCTGCGACCTGTTTGGTGATCGTTTAGACTCGGTTGCCAGAGGGGGTAAGTTACCTCAACGCAAGAAGCAGTGCCGGCCCGTTCGGGCTCATTCAACCCTTCCTTTCGTGGCTCTCGGTCAAGCAGGGGAATGTATTTCACTGCATTCCGAGGAGATGCCTGGGGTAGGGGAAGAGGATGGGCCCGACCCGGGACTTCCTGGGGTACTAAACCCAAATCCGTTGCCAAGCCCGCTCAGCAATGAAGGGGCACTCTCACCCTTGCGGGTGGGGGGACGGCTGCGGCTCTTTGCTCAGGTCTGGACCCTAGAGGTCACAGACGTCTGGATCCGGGAGGTAATTTCCTCCGGGTATAAGCTGGAGTTTGCATGCCGGCCTCCTCCCAGATTCCTCAGATCCCGGGTTCCGTCGGACCCATGGGCGGCACAGGGCCTTTTTATGGCTGTGCAAAACCTTTGGGATATGGCGGTAGTTTGTCTGGTTCCCCCCACAGAGAGAGGTCTGGGTTACTATTCCAACCTCTTTACGGTGCCCAAAAAAGATGGTTCCATAAGACCCATTTTGGACTTGAAAACTCTCAACCGGTTCATCAGAACCAAAAAAATTTTGCATGGAGACTCTGCGCTCTGCTGTCGACTCACTGCGTCTGGGGGACTTTATGACCTCAATAGATATCAAGGACGCTTACCTTCATGTGCCAGTGTTCTCGGGACACCAAGGGTTCCTCAGGTTCGTGGTAGACAACCAGCACTTCCAGTTTGTGGCTCTTCCCTTCGGGCTGACTTCGGCGCCCATGGTGTTCACCAAGGTTTTGGCGGGCGTGATGGCCCTTCTCAGAGTCCGGGGCATTCGTATCTTGCCTTACCTGGACGACCTTCTCATTACGTCATCCTCTCTCCACCAGGCGGAGAGGTTCGGGTGGGTAATCAATTACCCCAAGTCCTCTCTATCCCCGTCAAGGGTGGCTTCGTTCCTGGGCATGACTCTGGATACCATTCAGACCAGGGTGTTCCTACCCCAGCCGAAGGTGGATGTTCTTCAGGCTCTTATTCGTTTTCTTCTTCCAGCCCTCGTCTGTCCATCAGGCAATGCATGAGGCTGGTAGGTTTGATGGTGGCTTGCTTCGAGGCAGTGCCATTTGCTCAGTTTCACATGAGACCCCTTCAGCTCCATCTTCTATCGGTTTGGGACAAATGTCCTCTGTCTCTGGATCAGACTTGTGTTCTGTCCCCTCTTGTCCGGCGGTCCTTCCAGTGGTGGATGGACCAGAGGAATCTCTTGGGGGGCAGGTCCTTTCTTGCGCCCTGTTGGGAGATGGTCACCACGGATGCCAGTCTATCAGGCTGGGGAGGCTTCTGGAGGGAACGTCAGTTCCAGGGGCTGTGGGGTCCTCAGGAGGCCCATATTCCCATCAACATTCTGGAGCTGAGGGCGGTTCGGTTGGTACTGTCGCACCTGACACATCACCATCAGGGCTTACCAGTTCAGGTTTGCTCCGACAATCGGACATCAATCACCAAGGAGGGACTCGCAGCCGGAGTGCCCTCCGGGAGGTGTCTGTGATTCTTGCTTAGGCCGAGAGCAATGTTCCGTGCATCTCGGCAGTCTACATTCCAGGGGTGGAGAACCTGGAAGCGGACTCTGAGCAGAGGGACCCCTCGCCGGGGGGAATGGTCCCTCAGCAACAAGGTATTTCTATCCCTCTGTCGCAGGTGGGGGAGTCCGGATGTGGATCTGTTTGCCTCTCGTCACAATCACAAGCTTCCGGCATTTGTGTCTCTGTCCCAGGACCCTCTGGCTCTGGCAGTGGATGCCATGTCTCTGTCCTGGCGGGAGCTCGGTCTCCTGTATCTGTTTCCTCCCTTTCCCATGGTGGGCAAGGGGGTGTGCCAGCATTCCTGGTGGCCCCAAGGTGGCCAAGACAGGTGTGGTTCGCAGACGTCGTCCGGCTGGCGGTCGATCAATTCAGGCTGCCTCTGGTTCCGAATCTGATCACACAAGGTCAGCTTTGTTACCCCAATTTACAAACGCTGGCTTTGACGGTGTGGCTGCTGAAACCTTCATCTTAAAGGAAAAGGGTTTGTCTGAAGCCGTTGTCCAGACTCTTGTCAGGGCTAGAAAGAAATCTTCCTCTAATATCTACTACAGGACCTGGCGGACCTACATTGATTGGTGTGAGGCTAGGTCTTTTCCTTGTCGGGTGTTTTCCATTCCTCTGATTTTGGAGTTTCTTCAGCATGGTCTGGACATGGGTTTTCAGTTTAGCCCCCTTAAGGGGCATGTGTCCGCTCTGGCGGTTTTCTTTCAGAGATCTTTCGCTCTTCATCCTTTTGGTTAAGACCTCTTTTCAGGGGGTCACTCATGTGCGCCCTCCTCGCAAACCCATGTTACCTGGGATTTAAATTTGGTGTTGTCTGCCCTTCAGGGTCCTCCTTTTGAACCAGTGCAGGATTCTGCACTATCCATTTTCACATTAAAAGTTGCCTTTTTGGTGGCTATCACCTCTGTTCGACGTGTTTCTGAGTTGGCGGCTCTGTCCATTCAGGCCCCCTACTTTTGAGAGACATCAGGACAAGGTGGTTTTCCGCTTTAAACCAGACTTCTTGCCAAAGGTTGTCTCTGCCTTTCACCTCAATCAGGACATTGTGCTTCCTTTATTGTGTCCTAAGCCTAGCAATGACAAGGAGAGGGCCTTGCACTCTCTGGACGTCATTAGATGTGTAAAGTACTACCTGGTGGCTACTTCACCATTCCGGAAGACGGATGCCTTTTTTGTGGTGCCCTCTGGGCCCAAGAAGGGTTTGGCGCCCGTAAAGTCTACCATTAGTAAATGGATTCGTCAGGCCATTATTAGGGCCTATTCTGCTAAGGGGAGGGATCCCCCTTTCCAGATCACTGCTCATTCTACTCGTGCTGTTGGGGCTTCCTGGGCGTTTCAGCACCAGGTCTCTGTTGAACAAGTTTGTAAGGCTGCTACTTGGTCTTCTGTTCATACTTTTTCCAAGTTTTATAAGGTTGATGTGCGGGCCTCAGCGGATGCTGTTTTTGGCCGCAAAGTTCTGCAAGCTGCAGTGGTTTAATTTGTGCACTATTGCCTGTTGGGAACCCCACCCTTTTTGGACACTGCTATTGGATGTCCCACGTATAATTAATCTTTCCGAAGCAGGGTGTGAGACATACTTGGAATAATACCATTTTGTGATTACTCACCTGTAAAATGGGTAATATAAGTATGTCTCACACCCTTCTTCGTCCCACCCTGAGTTGTATCTTGGATCCTCTATATGGTGAAACTTTTTTTCTCATAGATTTTATTGGCTCTTCCTGGTCCCCTTACTGCTTTCTTATACTGGGGAATGTGTGGGAGGTCCCAGGTATTTATGGACCGGGAGGGGCTTCTTTTTCTAGTCATCTCTGCAGAAGTTCGCCCTCTACTGGACCATAACCCACGTGTAATTAACCTTTCCGAAGCAGGGTGTGAGACATACTTATAATACCCATTTTACAGGTGAGTAATCACAAAATGGTATTTTTCCAAATTGTCAGGCTGTGGTCCGAGCGTATTCAAAAAATTAAAATCCCAAACATTGGCTACCCGCTCGGCATACACCCAAACTGCCTACTGCCCCTAAAGCACTTAAAGTGGACCACCTGATTCCTTTCTCCCGCTGTGTAAAAATCCCCAGGTCGTTCAGTAAACTCACCATCTCCCCGATCCAACGGTGCATGCCCAAGCCGCATCTGCTATAACTTAAAGCAGACCTACAGCGTCATTTAATCAAAAGCCCAAACCCTTAAAAATGATTCCCCAGCATCTAAAATTAATAAATTTAATGTTTTTAATCACTTAGATTTTATTCTTTCCCCCACTGGCCTGCAACTCTGTTCAGCGCTCTAGGATACGGGCGCCACCATCTTGCCTCAGTAGCAACATATATTGAGGAGAGCGGCGGGGGGCAGGTTATAGCTGCGCACAGACAGAGCAGAGCTGCGTTCAGGAAAAGGTCAGCAATCCCAGAATGCAGAGCGGCACAGTCAGAAGATACTTTCTGTTTGCAGGCAGCCGGAAGCTCCATGGGCCGCCATCTTGAATGTTTAAAGGCTTAGAAAATGCAGTAGATGCATTAAGGATAATTTTTAATGTGAGCAATCTGTATGTACAGGGTGGGGGAAACATAAAATATGTTCTTATTCAGGGTGAAGGTCCGCTTTAAGTAGGGTGGGGGCCTGTGCCAGGCATTTGCCCTGTAGCTGGGCTCCAGCACGCTCGGCTCTTCTCGGCTAGACTCAGCCCTTAGCCGAGTCTTAGCCAGTGTTGACACAGTCAGCCAAGCGTACTGATTGGGTCAGAGGCCGCGCATGTGACGTAGGACTGGGGAAAGGTGAGTTTACTGGGCAACCTGGGGGGTTTCACACATTGGGACATCCTTAATCAGAGCAAGGACCAAAACTACAATAGTGAAAATCCTGATTTTGGTCCACTTTAAAGTGTTTATTTTTTTACCATAGCTGTAACGCTATCGCCCCTTGCAGGTGGTGCTCTAGGCACAAGCCTAGGTTCACCTAATGGAAAATACAGCCCTGATTATGTACGGATTTACAAAGTGCAAATATTGGCTGTAATACACCCCTCTGTCAGTCTGTGGTTCAGTACAAGGAATGCAGCAAATGTTGTGTGTGTACTGTGTATGACATATAAAGTATATATGACATGTCAGAACTAGGTTTTATTCACACAGTGCATGATACCCGCTGCCTTGTTTTCCAATGGTTTCGCAGGTGAGGAAACCCAGTTTCTGCTGCACAGTGCAATTTTAATTAGGAGAGAATTAATGGGTAAAAGAATTGAGCTTTTGTTGGGAGCTGGAGCAACTGGTTAATCTGTACCTGGAACTTGGGCTGAAGTTTATAATCTGGCCTCTAATACACGCTGTGCTGTACAGTGGATTTAATCTCCTGATCCTTGTTCATAGTTACAAGTCTTAGAGCCTCATACCAAAACTGTCATTTTCTTTTAGATTACTGTAAAAGCTATATACCCCTTTTACTCCCACAGGTATATCACTGCTAGTCCAGCGCTCACACACTTACTGGATTGCCCAATCTCAGACTCCCACCTCACTGTGCAGTGGACACTGGACTGCCCCCACCATTTGTCACAGGAATTATGGCAACCCCCTTCCATTCACTGCAATGTGGTGGGGTGTGCCAAAGTTTCTGTGATGAATGGCACAGGGTGGTCCATGACAGAGGCACAGAGGAAAGTGGCTTGACGATGCAGCAGAGGAGGTGGTACGTCCCCTTTAGCCCTTGGGATTGGGTGGTCCTACCACTCTGTTTTGGATTCCCAGCTGCGGAAATACCCTCCATAAAAAGCCATTATGGGCCATCAGGGAGCCTTGTGTCGGAGTCTGATCAATGCACTAATTAACTATGGTCACATCTGCCCAATCTGATAACTCTGGACCTGCCACTGACCCATAGGAGAACGGTAGACACTGAAACAACTGGTAACTAATTACTTGTTTGATCACTGCTCTTAAAGTGGACCAAGCACCAACAGATTGGTGACCAATGGCCATTTTGTCAAAAACATGTGTTGGATGGCTTTAAATTAAATTTATGATCTGAATTTTCAAGATATTTGTAACTGGCCCAGTGGTGGGAAAAGAACTTTCATAAATGAGCTGTCCTAGCTACTGGGGCTTCTACATCACGGTATCGTCCCTGTCTAGGCAAATAAAATAAAATGTGAAAAATTCAGGTTTGAGCCCTGGTAGTCCAGTTTTCAAGGGAGCAGTTCCCTTTTTGTTTGGCAGCAGGGGACGGACCACCTGACTGTCCGTCACTGACAGGCTATCAGCGATGGCCATTAAGGTTCTGTCAGTGTAGAAAGCGCATAGAAGCTGGACTGCTTTATCCTACAGAGCTACGAGGAATCGGGCCCGGGGCTGGCAGTAAGTATGGTTCTTTTAGTTTATTTGCTTGGACAGACCCCACTGTTAACATGGTTGATCAGCAATATGGAATCTCACTCAGTTTTGTGTATTTGTTTTCCATGCTTAAGATTTAGTCAACTTTTTTCGATTTCTTTGCAGGATGGTACAGAGGCTACGTTCTTCGAAAAAAGTCCAAAAAGGTATGTGAATTATTTTATCTAGCAGTATATGTTACATATGTTGTCTATAGTCTTGCCAAGTACTGCCTACAGATGTCTCATAGAGACTAGCCTAGACTAGTGAGATTGAGCGAAAACCTTTGCCGTGACATTGATTAGCTGATTAGCCTGTACTGTCAATCATCTTATGTGGCTCTTCTAAATCATTGGAGGTATCAGCCTGGATAATATCTACAGTATCACACCTAGTTTGACATACATCGCCCAAAGATGCATTAAACTTTGCCAGCATATCTGAATGGCTGGCGGGGGGGGGGGGGGGGCACATACTCATATTCACACTCCTAATCGCAAATTAACTGCCGCTGGGGGGAGGGGGCATGCTAATTGATGATTGATGTCCAATCCATGTCCCTGCTTGGCCACAGCAAGCTTATGTCCCCTAGGCCTGGAACTTGCCCCCTCTTATGGGACCTGCCCCCATGTGACCACCTGCCATTGTGATTGACCACCGGCAGTCACAAGGGTCCTGCAACCAGTTACTGATAAATGCGATTCTTGATGAGGTGAAAATTTGGGCTCCTGGAATGTGGGCTTCAGTCCAGTAGCACCACCCAACTAACTGCATCTTGCAGGATGCTATGACAGAACCTAGACCTAATAGTAGACAGCAGGAAGGATTAAGGATACATAGATGGGGATCCTTTTTTTTTCTTTTCTCTCTTTATTTACTTAAAATAATGTTGTAAGAACCCAAACAGGTTCTTAGTTCAATCGAATTAGGTTCTCGTTCCCTTTGTGTTCATGTTATGAAATGGATAAAGGCTTACACTGTATCTGTATTTTTCAGGGTATTTTTCCAGCCAGCTATATTCATCTTAAAGAAGCCACGGTTGATGGAAAGGGGTAAGCGGAATTTCCTTATTAGAACTAAATAATTTTTTTGCGGTTTGTAAAGACATGTAGTCATTACGAGCATCCTGGGGCCGGCTTCTGTGCTGTGGTTTGTGAACAGTCACAGCCTCTGCTCACACATGCCTGCTTGTTAATCGTATGTTTAACCCCTTCATACCTGGCAGGTTTACATTTCTATTCAGAAGATGTGACACTGGGGCTTCTGAACTTCAATACAAAGGGAACAAGCCACTTATGGAAAGACCTACATTATGCATAACACTCTCCTGGGTATTGTTCCTCTCAGGCAGGGCATCCCGATTCAGAAAGGATTGGTGTAGGTATATGCTGCAGATAGAGCAGTGCCGGGGAGGGCTCATAGAAAAGGCGAGTGGATCAGGAGATTCGGGGGGTTTGGGGGAGTGGATCTTGGATGGATGTTCCTCATTAAATGGAAAGTCCGCTTTCATTGGAATTTTTTCTGTGTATTTTTTCTGTGTAGAAGGTTGATGGCAGAAGGAGAGCATACTCTCCATCTAGTCTGCCCTTATGTGTATACCGTGTGTACTTTTTATCTTAGGATAGATGTGTGCTTATCCCAGGTATGTTTAAATTCAGTGACTGTCGATATTCTTAGTATACAGTACGTCCTGCTCCAGATAGAGTACTTGCACACGGGTATTACTCCGCCAGATGGCGCTGGACTGCAGAGACATCGAAAATAGGCTCCTCCCGGCCCCTCAAATACGCAGTCTGGACTGCGAAGGACAAGAAGATGGCTCTCTCTACTCGCAGGTGAGCGGGGCTATTAGCCTGCGGCCCTGTAGGACTATTCCCACCCGTTCCATCAGTAATTGCCTCCCAGCCTTGGCTGCGCTGGTCGGGTGATGGTAGGCAGCACCGCTGTTAGGTGCTTAGGAGCGCTGCTCCACCGCAATCCCCCACCAAAGGGTAGGCGGTATAGGCATATGGTGAGCCTCTATGGGATGCCCCTCCCGCACTATTGCCCCTGTCTATCGGTGGGCCCTGTTAAGTGTCCGCTGTCCTCCCTCACTCTCCTTGTAACCTTCGGGGGAGGGAGGGGGGGTGTATGTGTGTGTGTGTGTGTGTGTATATATGAGTATTGGCTTTTATGCTTCACTACATTATGCTTGGTGTCAGCCGGCGCACTGACTTGTTTTCACTTATTGTGCCTTGAAATTGCCGCCGCCGCGCGCGCTTCCCTGTGTTCCGCGCTTGCCGGCGTTACCTCAGGCGCCGGTGCGCCGTCATTGGCTGCTTGTCATGTGTATGGCTTCGCGCTCTTGGGGGGGGGGGGGGGGGGGGAGGGCCTGTCTTTGGCGCGTTCCCCATCACTGTTCATGCGGGCCCACCCCTCGAGGTATACAAACGCCATTATTCTTAGTATACAGTACATCCTGCTCCAGATAGAATACTTACACTCGAGTATCACTCCGCCAGATGGCGCTGGACTGCAGAGACATAGAAAATACGCTCCTCCCGGCCCCTCAAATACCCAGGGACCTCCCACAAATCCCCAGATTTTCTCTGCAGTCTGGACTGCTAAGGACGAGAAATGGTTCTCTCTACTCACAGGTGAGTGGGGCTATTAGCCTGCGGCCCTGTAGGACTATTCCCACCCGTTCCACTAGTAATATGCCTCCCAGCCTTGGCTGCGCTGGTCGGGTGATGGTAAGCAGCACCGCTGTTAGGTGCTTAGGAGCGCTGCTCCACCGCAATCCCCCACCATAGGGTAGGCGGTTCAGGCTTATGGTGAGCCTCTATGGAATGCCCCTCCCGCACTAGTGCCCCCTTGCCCCTGCCCATCGGTAGACTCTGTTTAAGTGGCTGCTGTCCTCCCTCATTCTCCTTGTAGCCTTCGGGGAGAAAAGAGGGGGGGGTGTGTATGCTATGCATTTATGTGTGTTAGACTTATACTTTATTTCATTTCCCTTGTGTCAGCCGCCGCGCTGTCTTGCTTTACTATGACTGTATTTAAAATTACCTCCGCGCGCCTTTTCTGTCACTATGTTCTGCGCTTGGCGGCGGCGTTACCTCAGGCGCCGGCACGCCGTCAATGGCTGCTTGTCATGTGCTGGCTTCCCGCTCTTCAGGGGGGGCGGGGCCCGTCTATGGCGCGTTCCGCGTCATTGCTGATACCGGCCCGCCCCTTGAGGTATACCGACGCCATCTTTGTCTGCCTGGTTGGCTTATGCGCGACGGTCCTCTACCTACCGCGGTCCGTAAGTGCCCTCGCGGGCGGCTTTATTATCACCTCTTTATTACTGTCTGCTTACGGCCCCCTTTTATTATGTCTTTCAGGTGGGCGAATCCATTGGCTTCTCCCGACCCTCTATTAGTTGCTAACTTGTTAGGCCTAGTGTAATTACTCCCACTCCTTAGCGGGTTATTGGGGCATCCAGGGTTGCTTTATAGCGTTAATCCCTATCTGCCTATAGTGCCGCTATAATTACCATGTGGAGGCATCTCAGGATAATGTGACCAGGGTTCCTTCGGGACAAGCACGGCTGTGTGTAGCGTGTGGGCAGGCTCATGCTGACGCTGACAAGGCGCGGGTCTGTGTACCCTGTGCTGAGCAGGTGCTTGCACTGCAATCTGGCCTTCCAGTGGCTAGGCCTGCACTTCGTATCACTTCACCTACCCCCCCAAGCTTAAATCTCACTCCTACTGAGTTGCATACAAGTGGGGATTCTCAGCCTGATGTGTCTTCTAGACTGGCTACTGTTGGGAAGTTGATTGCTAATACCTTGGCGCGTAAGGCCCCTGCAAAAAAGCGGCACTTAACGCCTAATGTCACTCTTTTCCCTATGGAAACTGAGGAGTTTTGGAATCTTTGTGGCTATACCCCCTCGGATGAAGGGGAGCTTTACTCTGACACAGGGTCATCTGATGAGAGGCCAAGGGGTCATGACGATTCTGGCTCTGACCCCTGGGCCCCGGATGACACTGACAGATTGCTGACCCAGATTTTTGAGGTTCTGTCCATTTCTCCCCCTGTTGCGGCTCCCAAGCAAAGGGGGAAACTCTTCCATACAGCTAAATCACCTGAGCAAGCACATTTCAATAACCTTGTGCTCAATGAATGGGATTGCCCCAGTAGACTTCCTGGGGTACCTAGAAGTTGGGATAGGAACTATCCCTTTCCTGCTGATGTGGTAAAGTGTTGGTCATCCCCTCCCGAGGTGGATGCCCCGGTCCTAGGGCTATCTAACACCTCTGTCATGCATTCCCCTGACTCTACTACCCTGCGGGATGCTGAGGACCGGCGCATTGACCAGCTGGCGTCCCATGCCTTTGCATGTGCGGGGACGGCACTGCACCCGGTCTGTGCTTTTGCCATTACCGCTGTGCCCACTAGAACCCTTATCAGAAATATGCTTGATAGTGCCCCTGATGATTTGCCTTGTGAGGTGTTCAATGCACTCTCCAGTTGTGATGTTTTTGTAAATTTTGTCCTCTCTGCCTTGGATGACACCATTAGAATGTGTGCCAGGACATCTGCCCTTGTGGTCTGCCCTTGTGGTGGCCATGGTCAAGGCCAGAGGATCCTGGGACAGGGAGACAAAGGCCGGCAGCTTGTGATTGTGACGGGACGCAAATAGATCCACATCTGGTTGGCACCAACGGTGACACAGAGATTGGAACACCCTGCTGCACAGGGACCATTCTCCCTGGCGAGAAGTCCCCCTGCTCAGAGAGTCTGCCAGGAGATTTTCCACCCCCGGGATGTACACAGCTGATATGCAGGGAACATTGGACTCCGCCCAGGTCAGGATCAGAGACACTTCCTGCAGGGCCCCCTTTTTGAGGTTCTGTCTATTTCTCCCGCTGTTGCGGCCCCCAGGCAACAGGGGGAACTTTTTCATACTGCTAAGTCACGCTTGGAATTTCCTGAGCAAGCCCATTTTAATAACCTTGTGCTCAAGGAATGGGAACGCCCCAGCAGGCTTCCCGGTGGACCTAAGAGTTGGGATAGGAAGTACCCCTTTCCTGCTGATGTGGTGAAGTGTTGGTCATCCCCTCCTGAGGTGGTTGCCCCGGTCCTAGGGTTATCTAACACCTCTGTTATGCACTCCCCTGACTCTACTACTCTGCGGGATGCTGAGGACCGGTGCATTGATCAGCTGGCGTCCCATGCTTTTGCGTGTGTGGGGACGGCGCTGCGCCCGGTCTGTGCCTCTGCCATTATGGCTGTGGCTATTAGGACCCTGCTCAGAAGTATCCTTGATGGTGCCCCTGATGATGTGTCTAGTGAGGAGTTTAATGCACTCTCTCGTTGTGATGTTTTTGTGACTTATGTCCTCTCTGCCTTGGATGACACCATCAGAATGTGTGGCAGAACCTCTGCCCTTGTGGTGGCTATACGCCGCTCAGTTTGGCTACGCCAGTGGGCTGCTGACAACGCTGCCAAGAAAGCCCACACTGGTTTTCCCTTCAAAGGACTATGCCATGTTTGTTGGGGACCGCCTGGGCCTATTTGCTAAGGGAGGCAGGTTACCCCAGCGCAGGTGGCAGTGTCAGCCCTTTCGGGGTCAGGGCTCCTTTTCCTCCCCCTACCGTGGTGCTAGACAAGGGAGGGGGGTTTCCTTTACTGGGGCCCGGGGAGGCTTCTGGGGTAGGGGCAGAGGACGTGGACGTCCTGGCTCCGCCTGGGGCACCAAGCTTAAGTCCTCTCCCAAGCCCCCTCAGGCATGATGGGGCGCCCTCACCCATCCGGGTGGGGGGACGGCTTCAGCACTTTGCTCACGTCTGAAGGCTTCATGTCTCAGACCGGTGGATTCAGGAGGTAGTGTCCCAAGGTTCATCAGATCCCAGATTCCTCAGGACCCTGTGTCAGCTCAGGATCTAGTGCAGGCAGTGCAAAGCCTTCTGGAGCTGGGGGTCATCTGCAAGTTCCCTTTAAGAGAAAAGGACAAGAGCTTCTATTCCAATCTCTTCACAGTGCCCAAAATAGATGGGTCAGTCAGGCCCATCCTGGACTTGAAGATCCTCAACAAATTTGTCAGGAGCAGGTGTTTTCGCATGGAAACTCTGCGCTCTGCCATCGGTTCAGGGCGCCCAGGGGATTTCATGACTTCTGTGGACATCAAAGATGCTTACCTTCATATTCCTGTATTTCCAGGTCATCAAAGGTTCCTCAGGTTCGCTCTGGAGGATCAACACTACCAATTTGTGGCATTGCCTTTTTGGTCTCACTTCAGCTCCCAAGGTGTTCACCAAGGTGCTGGCAGGAGTGATGTTTCTGCTCAGATTTCAGGGCATCCGCGTGCTGCCCTACCTGGACGACATTCTCATCACTTCCCAGTCTCTACATCAGGCAGAGTTGGATACTCAGCTGGTGGTGTCCACCCTGGAGTCATTTGGCTGGGTGATCAACCACCCCAAGTCTTCTCTGTCTCCCTCCGTGGTGACTTCATTCCTGGGAATGAATCTGGATACAGTTCAGGCAAGGATTTTTCTTCCTCAGCAGAAGGTGGACAGTCTGATTGCGCAGGTCCAGTTCCTGCTATCTTGTCATCATCCCTCCATCAGGCAGGGAATGAAGCTGGTGGGCCTGATGGTGGCGTGCTTCGAGGCGGTCCCTTATGCTCAGTTCCACTTGAGGCCTCTGCAACTCCACCTCTTGTCAGTATGGGACAAGGACCCTACGTCCCTGGACCGGGTCTTTGCGCGTTCCCCCCTGGTCAGGCGGTCCCTCTCGTGGTGGCTGCACTCCAGGAACCTGTTGGGGGGCAGATCCTTTCTGAGCCCCTCCTGGGAGACGGTCACCACGGATGCCAGTCTGTCAGGTTGGGGGGGTTTCTGGAAGTCCCTGCAGTTCCAGGGGAGGTGGGGCCCTCAGGAGGCCCACACACCTATCAACGTCTTGGAGCTGCGGGTAAAGTTGGTTCTGGCTCAGTTGACTCATCACCTTCGGGGCCTGCCTGTGCAGGTGCGCTCGGACAACCAGACGGCAGTCACCTACATCAATCATCAGGGAGGGACCCGGAGCAAGAGGGCCCTCCAGGAAGTGTCTCTGATCCTGACCTGGGCGGAGGCCAATGTTCCCTACATATCAGCGGTGTACATTCCGGGGGTGGAAAATTTGCTGGCAGACTATCTGAGCAGGGGGACCTCTCGCCAGGGAGAATGGTCCCTCTGCAACAGGGTGTTCCAATCTCTGCGTCACCGTTGGAGCCAACCAGATGTGGATCTGTTTGCGTCCCGTCACAATCATAAGCTCCCGGCCCTTGTCTCCCTGTCCCAGGATCCTCCGGCCTTGGCCACGGATGCCCTAGCAATGTCATGGCAGGACTTTCAGTTTCTGTATGTCTTTCCTCCTTTCCCCCTGCTGGGCAGGGTTCTGCGCAAGATTGCTCTGGAGGGGGTGCCAGCAATTCTGGTGGCCCCCAGGTGGCCAAGAAGAGTGTGGTTCGCAGACGTGGTGCAGCTGGCAGTAGATCAGTACACTCTGCCCAGGGTGCCAGACCTGCGCACTCAGGGTCCCTTACGCCATCCCAATTTACAAACTCTGTCTTTGACGGCCAGGCTGCTGAAACCTCCATCTTGATGAAGGCTAGGAAGAAGTCTTCTTCTTCCACTTATTACAGGGTTTGGCGTGCCTACATTGACTGGTATGAGTCTCAGTCTCTTCCCTGTCGTGTGTTCTCTATTCCCAGGATCCTGGAGTTCCTGCAGCATGGGTTGGAGATGGGGCTCCAACTTAGTACTCTGAAGGGCTCAGCATTCTCTGATCAGGACTTTATTCTTAGTATACAGTACGTCCTGCTCCAGATATAATACTTACACTTGGGTTATCTTCCGCCAGATGGCGCTGCACTGCAGAGACATGGAAAAACAGGCTCCTCCCGGCCCTTCAAATACCCAGGGACCTCCCACAAATCCCCAGATTTCTCTGCAGTGCTGACTGCGAAGACATGATGTATCACTCTCTCGCAGGTGAGCGGGGCTATTACAGCCTGTGGCCCTGTTGGACTATTCCCACCCGTCCTCCCTGTGATGTGCCTCCCAGCCTGGGCTGCGCTGGTCGGGTGAAGGTAGGCAGCACCATGCGTGCTTAACGGAGCATGGCAGTCCCCCACCAAAGGGTAGGCGGTTCAGGGCTGATGGTGAGCCTCTAGGGGATACCCCTCCCGCACTATTGCCCCATGGCCCGTGTAGCGATGGGCCCTGTACAAAGGGTCGCCATCCTCCCTCATTCCCCCCCGTAGCCCGGGGGGAAAGAAAGGGGTGTGTGTGTGTGTGTGTGTGTGTGTGTGTGTGTGTGTGTGTGTGTGTGTGTGTAGTGGTCCTAGTGTATGTTTTACACGTTATGGCCTTAGTCTTGCCCTGGACTAGTATTCCTGGGGTCAGAGCCGCGCTGTTTGTTCTTTACTGTGTAATTGTCGCCGCGCGCAGTTCTTCCTACGCTGCGGCGTCTTCATTGGCAAATCATCTTTTCTAAGTGTACCATTCACTTCGCTCCTCATGACAGTTTGTAACTACCTCAGAACTTCGCGCTCTTCGGGAGGGGGGGGCGGGGACCTAGGTTGGCACGCTCCGCGTCACTGCCCGCTCTTCGAGGTTCGCTTGGCGCCATTTTGATGCTGGTCGCACGCATGCGTGGTAGCGGTCCTCCTCCTCCCTTGGTCTGTAAGTGCCCTCGCGGGCGATTTTTCATGATCCTTGTTTACTGCGCATGGTTCTGACACCCTTTATTCCCATTATGTCTTTCAGACTGGTGAACACCATTGGCTTCTTCCGGCCTGGTGTAAAATTATAGCGGGCCTTGTAATATTCTCCCACTTCCATAGCGGGTCTTTGGGGCATCCAGGGTCACTTATTGTGTAAATCCCTACTGGCATATTGTGCCTTGATTAATCACCATATGGAGACATCTCAGAATTATGTGACCGGGGTCCCTCTGGGACAAGACCGGCGGTGTATAGCGTGTGGACAACCCCATGCTGATGCTGACAGGGCACGGGTCTACGTACCCTGTGCCGAGCAAGCCCTGGCCCTGCAATCTGGTCTGCCAGTGGCTACACCTAGCTTCAATTCACCTATCTCCCCAGGCTTAAATCTCTCTCCTGCTGAGTCGCCTACAAGTGGGGAATTGCAGCCTGTCGGCCCTTCCAGACTGGCTGAACAGATTATTGCTAGGTTGTCAGAGCGAATGGGCCCTGGTAGAAAGCGGCACCTGTCGCCCCATGTTTCTGTATGCTCTATGAGAACTGAGGGGTTTGCTACTCCGTGTGACTATACCCCTTCTGATGAAGGGGAGTTGTTCTCTGACTCAGGCTCTTCTGATGAGAGGCCGAGGAGTCGTGACGATTCTGGCCCGTTATACTGGGGCCAGTGTGACACTGACGACCTGTTGATTAAGGTCTTTAAGGCACTGTCTATCTCTCCCCCCGGTCAGGTCCCCAAGCCTAGAGGGGAGCGTTTCCATACTGCGACTGCACGTTTGGAATTTTTAGAGCAGGCTCATTTCCATGCCCTTGTGCTCAAGGAATGGGAATGCCCCAGTAAACTTACAGGGGTTCCAGGGGACTGGGATAGGAAATACCCTTTTCCCCCTGAGGTGGTCAATTGCTGGTCATCACCCCCCGTGGTGGATGTGCCGATCATAGGGGTCCCTAACCCCCCCTGTATTACAACCCCTGCTTATAGTACCCTTCGTGATGCTGAGGACCGGCGCATTGAGCTGCTGGCCTCCCATGCCTTTTCTTGTGCTGGGACGGCGCTGCGCCCGGTCTGTGCCGCAGCCATTACTGCAGTGGCCGCTAGAACCCTCATCAAAAAATTGCTCGATCATCACCCCGAGGATCTCCCTTGGGAGGTGTTTAATGCACTCTCCAATTGTGATGTATTTGTGAAGTTTATTCTATTAGCGCTAGATGACGCGATTAGAATGTGTGCAAGAACTTCGGCCCTTGCGGTGGCTATTCGTCGCTTGGTCTGGCTGCGACAGTGGGGTGCTGATGATGCTACTAAAAAGACTCTTACTCGGCTCCCCTTTAGAGGGCAACGCCTATTTGGGGCCCGTCTAGACCTGTTCGGTAAAAAGGCAAATCACCCCTTCGCAGATGGCCGTCTCGGCCCCCTCGAGGCAGGGGCACCCCTCCTCCCCCCTACCTTAGTGTTAAACAGGAACCAGGAGTGTCTTTCCGGATTTTTCGTGCAGACTCCTGCCCCACGAGCAGCAGACAACGCTCTGGCCCCTCCGGCGGGCTACGCCCAAATCTTCCACTAAACCCCCTCAAGCATGATGGGTCGACCTCGCCCGGCTGGGTGAGGGGATGGCTGCAGCACCCTGCTCTTATCAGGAGGCATCTCACCTCATTCTGGTGGATTCAGGAGGTTGTGTCCTCCAGATACAGGATAGCGTTTGCTGCACAGACTTCCCCAGTGTTTATCAGGTCCCAGGTACTCCTGGTCCCTGCCGCTGTTCAGTTGCTGGCACAGGCCATGCTAGGTCTGCAAGGTCTGAGGGTCTCTTGCAGATTGCCTGTAATAGGCAGAGGCAAGGGCCGCTATACCACCTTCCACAGCCCCCCAAAGGATGGGTCGGGTGGCCCATTCTGGATTCACAGCAATTCTCTAATTACAGGCAGTTTCCTGCATGGAAACTTTTGAGTTGGGCCATCAGCACCTTGCGCCCAGTGGGCGTCTTGCCGTCTGGGGAACTCTTCAATGCTTATGTTTACATTCCTGTGCCCTCAGATCTCTGAGGCTCTCCAGGTTCGTGTTGGAAGTCCAACACTGTTAATTGTGGCCCTGTTATCTGGCCTCTCTTCAACTCAGGTGCTGTCGATGGTGATGTCTCTGATACCAAGGGACGTCCGCGCGATGTCTACCCGGATGCCCTTCCTCACTTCCCTGTCTCTGCGTCAGGATAGTTGGATACCCGGCTGGTGGGCCCATTGGGAGTCATTTGGATGGGTGTTCAATCACCTCAAGTCCTCTCTGTTCCCTAAAGTGGTAACTCCATTAATAGGAATGATTCTGGATCAGGTTCAAACCAGATTCTCCCCCTCTCAGCAATTAGGTGGGCATTCTGCTCTCATGTGCCCAGTCCCTCACTACTGTCCCGGTTTCTTAACACCAGGCAGGGATGCAACTGGTGGGCCGTTGTTAACTTGGTCGGCAGGAGCCCGAGTAGCTAAAGAGGTCCCTTATGCTCAGTTCCCCTTGAGCCCGTCTGCGGCTTCTATTGGTAACATAGGACAGGGATCCAGCACCCCTGGAGCAGGGCCTGTGGGCCTTCCCACCTGTATGACGGTTTTCTCTTGAAAGTGGATGAACTCGAGGGACCTGTCTGGGGGCAGTTCCCCCTTGCCCCTTTCTCGAAACTGCCACCATGGATGCCAACCTTTCAGGTTGAAGGGGATGGTTTCTTCCGAACCCCCCTGCGATTCTGGTGTTGGTGGGGCCCTTAGAGGGTCCTTACGCCTATTGAAGTCTAAACAGTGAGCGTTTTTCAGTTGGCTCTTCTCGCTTGACCGCTCCCCTTCTGGATTTGCCAGGCTGGGGGTGCTCGGTCCGTCTGACGACAGACGTACTACATTAACCATTGGAAGTGGCCTGGAGCTGGCGGACCTTCCAGGGAGTGCCTATGTTCCCTTCTGGGCAGAGACAATGCTCCCTGCATGTTAGTGATACTAGCTCCTGTGAAGCCCCTCTGCGACAGGATGTGCTAATCCCCGTGTCGTTATGGAGTCCAACCAGTCGTGGATCTGTTGGGTTCCGTCACCTTCACAGGCTATCGGCCTTTGTTTCCCTGTCCCAGGATCCTATGTCAGTTGTCCGGATGCCTTTAGTACCGTCTTGACAGGACGTTTGGTTCTGTATGTCCTTCTCCATTCCCTCTACTAGGCAGGGTTATGCGGAAGATTACTCTGGTAAGGGGACCAGTGATTCTGGTGGCCCCCAGTTGACCTAGTATAGTGTGGTTGCAGACATGGTACTATGGTCAGTAGTTCTGCACCTTGCCAGGAGTGCCAGTTGATCACTGAGGGTCCCCTTTACGTCACTATAATTCATGGTCCCTGGCCTAGTCGATCTGACTGCTGAAACATACATCTTGATGGAGACAAGTTTTAGCTGTCTCGGTGTGACTATGGGAAGGCTAGGAGTAAGCCTTTTCCTCGTCTTCTATTGTTGTAGGGTATGGCATACCCACATTTATTGGGGCGAGTCTAGTTCTCTTACTTGTTGGACGTTCTCGGTTCCCAGGTTTCCAGTGTGGCTTTCAGCATGAATTGGAGTTGGTTCCCCAGCTCAGTTCTCTGATGGGTCAGGCTCTGCCCTGTCCACCTTGCCTTAGCAGTCTCTGGTTCAGTCTTCCTTGGTTAAGACTTCCTTCAGGGGGTGCTCATGTGCGTCCTCCATGTACTCCTATGGTCCCGGTTGGGATTGAAATTTAATTCATTCCGTCTGCTTGCAGGATTGTCCCTTGGTCCTATTCAGGACGCTGTCTGGATGTCCTTACCCTCAAGGTTGTCCTTCTGGTGACTGTTTCCTTGGTCAGGCGTGTGTTAGCGGGCGGGTCGGTCTTCCTAGCCCTCATTCCTTGAGATACACCAGGTTCCGCCTGAAGCCGGATTCTCTACATCTGAAGGTCTTATGTTATGTTCAATTATTCGAGATATTGTTTTCCACGGCTATCCCCCTTCCTAGCGATGCTGAGGAAGTGGTTCTGCATTCCTTATACAGGTGTTGACAGTTTTTTCCTTAGGAGTCACTGTGTCCTTTAGGGGAACTGAGGTTCTTTGGGGCTTGTGGTCATTACATCCTGAATGTGCCCGATCTCGTCTGCTCTCGGGAGTTGGGCGGTTTGGTCCTGGTTGTTACCTTAATGGTTGTTACTCCTGTTACCTTGTTTCGGCCTTTGGCTTCTGCCAAATTTATTAGCGATCGGATTGTCAGGCTGTTACTCAGGCCTATTCAGGCAAGGGGAAGAATCTCCCTTGTTGCCTTGATTCCTTTTCTACGCGTGCGGTTTTGCTGTTGAACTGGTTAGTTAGGCCACTACCATTGGACTTCTGCTCATACCCTTTGCAAGGTTTTTACAATGTTGATGTTCGGGCCTCAGCTCATGCTGTCTTGGCCGTATGGTTCTGCAGGTGACAGTGCTTTAAACTGTCTGCTGTTGTCGTTTTTTGTTGGGGATCCCACCCTACTTTATGGACACTGCTTTTGGATGTCCCAAGTGTAAGTATTATATCTGGAGCAGGACGTACTGTATACTAAGAATAATACAATTCTGTGAAATACTCACCTGTAGAATTGATATTATTTGTATACAGTACGTCCTGCTCCACCCCACCCTGGTTTTTGCATTTTTCTGGATCCCCTGTATGGTGATTGTTTTCTTGTTATCATTAGTCAGTTGTTCTGGGTGGTTTTAAATTCTCCCGGCTTCTTGTTCACTGCTTTTCAATGCTGGGGATTTGTGGGAGGTCTCTGGGTATTTGAAGGGCCGGGAGGAGCCTGTTTTGCTGGCCAGCATTTTTTCTGTGTGAGCGAGGTGAATGCGGGTGTGTGCATGGAGTCCAGGTCGATCTGGCAGGGGCCCTTAGTTTAATGTATTTGTATTTTAACATGCAATTGCGGTTTTTAAATTTATGTATGTACCCTGGTCTTTTCATACATGTATCTTTTTGGTGCCATAATTTTTGATAATAAAATGTGTCTTTTGGCTATATTGCCCGTACATTAATGGCCAGCCCAGCATTTAACCAATTGTGATAGTTTGTGTTTTATCAGTGTTGGATTTAGGTTAGCTGGGCGCCCTTCACTGTGATAGGGGCAGTGCCTGTATGAATCAATAAGAGGGGGCCTCCCAGTGTTTTTTTAAATTTTCTGGATTGTGGAAGGTCCCTGGGTATTTGAGGGTCCGGGAGGAGCCTATTTTTGATGTCTCTGCAGTCCAGCGCCAGTAATACCCGAGTGTAAGTACTCTATCTGGAGCAGGACGTACTGTATACTCATAATACAGGGCCAGGGGCCACAAAAGCTGGCCCCTGCGCCCTGTTCCTCCAAACCCTGCATAGCTGGTCCCGGGCTGGTTACTTTGGGTAAGGGGGGGGCCCATGTCATTTTTTTTTTTTTTTTTTTTAAGGATTTTTAACCCTTAAAAATCCCCCCAAAAAATGGGGCCCCCCCCCTCCCGGGAGGGGGGACCCTATGTCATTTTTTTTTCTCGATTTAACCCTTTGTAGTGTGGATGGTAGTTGTATTTTATTTGTAAATGTTAAAAATTACTTGTTTCAGTTAGGGGGGTCTCCTGGGCAGGAACGGGGGGCTACCGATAAATATTTGGTACCGTTCTAATCGGTAGAAATGGGGCTTTCACATGCAATATGGTTTTCCCTAATCAAATACATTTTTTATTTAAAATAAAGGAGGCAATTTTCTAAAAAAATTTTTATTTATTTATTTTTTTTTTACTTAATAATAAATAAAATTAATAATAAATAAAATTTACAAACAAGACATTTCATGTTAAAGCCTAAACTCTGCTGCAAAAAATATATATATAATTTTCCTGAAAATTCCAGCAAAAATGACGCAAAACATGGCGCAAAATGGGGAAAAATGACCTATCAACAGAGGGTGACAAAATCTCAAGTAAGCTGGCAATTAAAAGGGTTAATAGTACCTCTGCATGTTGGGTATTGTTCTGTTCGGGGGACCTTGCGCTTTCAGACTTAGCTTATTTTTTCTTGTTTGCATATTTATATTTTAGGAAAAGGTGTTTTTTATTCTGCTTTTTTATACATTTTTTAGGGAAACCCTGCGCAACCAAAGAGTTCTTTGAGGGATTAATTCCAGAAAAGTGAGCCCACTACAACAAGCTGGGTACGCTTAGAAAGCTTAACATGTGTACTTTCAGGGGATATATGGTTTATGGGGGATATTCCAAATGTAAAGGGTTGTTTTGGTTGAAAAATCGCAAAGTGCGCACTTTGTCTGCAGAGCTGAAATTTTCAAGAAAAATTACTGTTATGCTCATGCTTTACTTTGGGGTCTTTGGCAACTCTTCCCTTGACAGAACCTATGCATGTTGGATATTGTTCTGTTCGGGGGATGTTGCTTTTTCAGATTATACTTGTTTTTTCTTGTTTGTATATAGTTTTTCTAGGAAAATGTGGCTTTGATTCTGCTTTTTTATCCTTTTTTTAGGGAAACTCTTTGCAACCAAAGAATACATTGAGGGATTACTTCTAGAAAACTGTGGCCACATCAACAAGCCTGGTACGCTTAGAAAGCCTGAGGTGTGTACTTCCAGAGAATATATAGTTTGTGGGGGGTATTTCAAATGTAAAGGGTTGTTTTTCTGGAAAAACTGCAAGGTGCGCCTAGCGCATATCACAGTTGTATTTTTTCTGAAAATCCCCTAAAGCTCTGTTTCAGTTTGGGGGAGTCTCCTGGGCAGGAAAAGGTGTCTACCTATACATATGTGGTACCGCTGTAACCGGGAGAAATTGGGGTTTCACACGCAATAAGATTTTATTGACAAACTTACATTTTTTATTACAAAAAAACACTACAAATTGTAAAAAATAGATTTTTTTAATTTTTTTGCACATATTTCACCAAAAAATATTGAGAATACACCTAAAAAATGACAAACAAGACATTTCATGTTAAAGCTCAGACTCTGCTGAAAAAAACAATATATCATTTTCCTGGGAAATCCCTGGAAATCCCTTCAAAAATCACATTTGAACATGGGGAGCGCAAAATAGTGCAAAATGGTCTGGCAACAGAGTGTGACAAAAACTCCAGGTAGGCTGGCACTTAAAGGGTTAATATTCTTCACGATTGGGTTACTCACCGCCAGGTGACGCTGTTGCAGAGAGGAAGTCTTGTAACGAGCCCCCTTCCGGCCTATATATACCTGGTACCTCCCATTTATCACCAGTGTTTTTCTCTCTGCATGACCACAAGAAAGAAGATTGAAGTCTCCTGCTTGCAGGTAGCCGGGGTCTTACCCCGGCACCCCCTTTGGTCTATTTCTGCCCGGTTTTGATTGTTACCTTTGTGGTTAAATGGAAGCCTCCCAGCCTTGGTTGCTCACTGGGCAATTGGTAGATGGCACTATTGGTGCCTAGGAGCTCATCTCCTCTGCTCGACCCCCTGTTTTGGGGGCAATGCGGCTGTCCGGCATGGTGATCCGGATTTGGGATGCCCCTGTCCCGAGGTTCCCCTTGGCCCCTTGCTCTCCCGTTACGGTCCCTTCTCCCTTCACTATGGGGGGGGGGGGGTAGAGGGATGTGTATTTGTATGTATGTTTTTACTGTATGTTTATTTCATGTGTTTACTTATTCAACATTTGTCAGGCTGCACCGCAAGCAAGGGTGTGTTTGGCCTGACTAAATTCCTCCTTACTTGGCACGTGTCCTCTGGCAGTTTCTGTTATTTTCTGCGGGCTGCTGCTGGCCTGTATGGCCAGAGTTTTGGGTCAGCTTTAAGGGTGGCCGGGGCGGGCTGCGCTGTGACAGGCTTGCCTGAGGCTGCCTGCGCCTTTCCCAGGTTGCTACAGCTCCCCTCCCCCTCCCCCCCTCTCCCCTTGTCTCCTCTTTTAAACGGCCGCCGCTTGGCGGGCCGCGTGTCAGTTTTATTGGTGGGCAGCGCAGGCTGCCTAGAATCTCTCGTTTCCCCCTCCCCCTTCCTCCCTTTACTGAGGGCGTTGCTGGCCCACTTGTTGTTTCGGCACCGCCGTCTGGCGGGCCGCACTGTTTAAATTCGGCAGGAGGGCGGGGCCCGGATGACGTCAGGGGTGGGGGCGTGGTTCCGGCGGCGGCGTCATTTTACCCGGCCCCAGCCGCACTTCCTTCCTGTTATCAGGAGGACACATGCGGGGCTCTCAGCCACATATGTGTTGTGGCTGCTGCTGCTACTGGCCGCTCCGCCGCTACTGCCGCCCTGCCGCTACTGCCGCTTTCCTTCTTCTGCTGCTACTGCTGTTTGCATTTCCTGAACATTGCTGAACACTGCTGCCTTTCTTTCTACCATTTCTACTGGTCGGGTGCCTGGGCTTTTTAGCCTTACTTGGGCAGGTAAGCGGCCTCACCTTGCGTGGGGCCGTCTATTTTTATCATGTCTGACTGTTTATTTAAAAAAAAAAAAAAAAAAAAAAAAGGAGAAATACTTATATTTAATAAGGAAAGGAGGAAAAACAGAGGCCAGTTTCTTTTGCCTCTTTAAAGCACTCTGGTGCTGTGCATTATCATGTGTTACTTGTTGCATGAATGTTGTATTGCATTTGTTTCTGGGGGTCTTACTGTTGGTTTTTTCTTCCCCCACAGATCCTGGGATTCCCTCAATACAGTGGCCTCCCGGTCCTATTTTGCCTGTCTAGTCCTTTTTCTCTAAATTGGGACATATTTTTATATATATATATATATATATATTAAAAAAAAAAAATTAAATTGTAGATATACGATATAATGATTTATTAAATTAATTATTTTTAAAGGGGATCTTTATTATAAATTAAATCCTCCCTCCCGGGACTTTTACATAAAAGGGGCATCCCGGGTGGCTTAAACCCAGGATTTTGCGAATACCATAAATCACCATATGGAGGCTTCCGATAATACCGGAAATGGTTCTTCTGGGCCATCTAGGGTGTGTGGAGGCTGTGGGACTCCGCTCCTAGGCGATGATGTTATATTATGCATTCCTTGTGCAAGGCAGAATATTGCGTGTCAGTCCGTCGCTCCGGCCGCTGGCTCTTCGCAACTTCCGTCATCCCCTACCCCTCCCTCCCTGTTCCGGACCCCGTGTGACATTGTCAAAGGTGGGGATTCGCAATCCGAGGTGTCTGCGCGGTTAGCCAACCTCGAGAAGATAATTTCCGTTAAAGCAGGGTTGAAGGCCACTGCGAAACGGAAGCACCTTTCTCCTGTACCTCCGGCTTCACAGGATGAAGTATGTGAGCCTGTAGATTGGTCCGATTGCTCCCTGGACGAGGAGGGAAAATTCCTGGTGGAGTCAGATGAGCCTGCAGATCAGCTTGAGGTTGATGCTATTGGCGATTTGTCTGCGGGGGTTTCCCTGGACACCCCCTCCATTCTGGCTCAAATGTTTGAAATTTTGAATTTAGATCCGCCTGAGGCTGTCACCCTGCCAAAGGGTCAGTTGTTTAATGTGCCTCAGCCGCGTTTGGTTTTTCCCAGACAACAACACTTTGAGAGGGTTGTGCTTAAGGAATGGGAACATCCCACGCGGTTAACTGGAATTCCTTCCAGTTGGGAGAAACGTTACCCTTTTCCGCCAGAATTGGTGAAGCTTTGGTCGGTTCCTCCTGACGTTGATACCCCTGTGCTAGGGCTCTCTAGCACGGCTATGGTGCAGTCTTCTGAAACCACTGCCCTTAAGGATGGTGAGGATCGTCGGATTGACCAGTACGCTCGCCATGGTTTTATTAATGCCGGATCAACGATGCGCCCGGTGTGTGCTTCGGCGCTTCTTCTATTGGCAGTTAGATCTGTTATTCAGGATCTGTGTGTGGATCTTGATCCCACTTGTAAGGAGTTTACTGCTCTCAGGCAGTGTGAGTCTTTTGTTTCCTATATTCTGTCCGCTCAGGACGATGCGCTGGCTATGAGTAGCAGGACAGCGGCAATGCTGGTGGCTATTCGTCGGGCAGTATGGCTGCGCCAGTGGTCGGCGGACGTAGCTTCTAAAAAGGTGCTCACAGCTCTCCCCTTTTTGGGATTGCGACTGTTTGGTGATAAAATTGATTCAGTTGCAAAAGGTGGTAAAATGGCGCAACGTAAGAGGCCTCGTCGTCCCTTTCGGGGGGCAAGTTCTGGTAGGCCTTCCTTTCGGGGATTCAGAGCGGGTAGGGGGGCTTCCTTTCCCGCTACCAGAGGTGCAGGTTGGACTCGGGGGAGGGGCCGTGGCCGTCCCACTCAGTCCTGGGGCACCAAGCCCAAACCTGCTGGTAAGCCCGCTCAGCAATGAGGGGCTGCCCTCACCCGTGCGGGTGGGGGGACGATTGCGACACTTCTCCCAGGTTTGGGACCAGGAGGTTCCGGACAGATGGATCCGGGAGGTAGTGTCGTCCGGTTACAAGCTGGAATTCGAGTCTCGCCCTCCTTCACGGTTCTTTCGGTCTCGGGTGCCCATCGATCCTTTGACCGCACAGGGGCTCCTGGCGTCGGTAAAGAATCTGTTAGAAATGGCGGTCATCCGGCCGGTACCGCGCTTAGAGATGGGCCTCGGTTTCTACTCCAATCTTTTCGCAATCCCCAAAAAGGACGGGTCGGTTCGTCCCGTCCTGGACCTGAAATTACTCAACGGGTTCATCCGTTTTCTGAAGTTTCGCATGGAAACTTTACGTACGGCCGTCGGTTCCCTTCGGGCATGACGTCCATAGACATCAAGGATGCTTATCTTCATGTTCCCATCTGCCACGCTCATCAACGTTTTCTTTGATTCGTGATGGAAGATCAGCATTTTCAATTCGTGGCACTTCCGTTTGGCCTTACCTCGGCTCCAAGAGTGTTTACCAAGGTGCTGGCAGGGGTGATGGCCATTTTCAGATCTCGGGGCATTCGGGTCGTACCTTATTTGGACGACCTTCTCATCATGGCTCCGTCACTCAATCAATCGGAGACAGACACCAGGATGGTGGTCTCCACGCTGGAAAGCTGTGGTTGGGTGATCAACTTCCCCAAGTCCTCCCTCGCTCCGGCCAGGGTGGTGTCCTTTCTGGGGATGCAGTTGGACTCTCATCAACACAGAGTGTTTCTCCCCCAGTCCAAAATTCATCTGATTCAGGAGTTGGCTCGGGTCCTTCTTTCCAATCCTCGGCCGTCCATCCGTCTGGGGATGAGGCTGGTAGGGTTAATGGTCGCCTCTTTCGAGGCAGTTCCTTTTGCTCAGTTTCACACGAGGATGCTTCAGCTTTATCTGTTGGCGCCCTGGGACCGGCAGCCTCGGTCGCTGGATCAGCCCTTCCAGTTGTCCTTCCGGGTCCGGCAGTCCCTCCAGTGGTGGTTGGTCTCGGCCAATCTCGTGAGGGGCAGGTCCTTCCTGAACCCTCTTTGGGAAATTGTCACCACGGATGCCAGTCTTTCGGGGTGGGGCGGATTCTGGAAGGAGCTTCAGTTCCAGGGGCAGTGGGGACCTCAAGAGGCCCACTTACCCATCAATGTTCTGGAACTGAGAGCCATCTGTCGGGTGCTTGCTCTCCTGACTCAACACGTTCTGGGCCTTCCGGTCCAGGTGCGTTCAGACAATCGAACAGCGGTTGTTTACATCAATCATCAGGGAGGGACTCTCAGTCTGAGTGCTCTCAGAGAGGTGTCCCTGATCCTGACCTGGGCAGAGGCCCATGTTCCTTGTCTCTCGGCGGTATACATTCCAGGAGTGGAGAACCAGGAAGCGGACCGGTTGAGCAGGGGCTCTCCCCGTCTGGGAGAATGGGCTCTCCATCCTCAGGTTTTTCTCTCACTGTGTCTCCGATGGGGGACACTGGAGGTGGATCTGTTTGCCTCTCGTCACAATCACAGGCTCCCGGATTTCGTGTCGCTCTCCCGTCATCCTCTGGCTCTGTCAGTGGACGCCATGTCCCTGAGCTGGGGGGATCTGGGATTTCTATACCTGTTTCCTCCGATACCCATGCTGGGCAGGGTGGTTCGGAAGTTGGCTGTGGAAAGGGTGTCCGCCGTTCTCGTGGCCCCAAGGTGGCCAAGGCGAGTGTGGTTCGCAGACATCGTTCGGCTGGCAGTGGACCAGTTTGTTCTGCCTCTTCGGCCCGATCTGCTCACTCAGGGTCGGTTGTGTTACCCCAATTTACCAGCGCTGGGTTTGACTGCCTGGCTGCTGAAACCTCCATCTTGAAGGAGGAGGGTCTTTCTGACTCAGTCGTCAAGACTCTGATCAGTGCCCGGAAGAGGTCTTCCTCTATCATCTACTATAGGACTTGGAAAGCCTATATCGCTTGGTGTGAGATTAGATCTTTTCCTTGTAGGGTCTTCTCGGTCTCCAGGATTCTGGAGTTTTTACAATCTGGGCTGGACTCTGGTCTTCAGCTGAGTACTTTGAAAGGGCAAGTTTCTGCCTTATCTATCTTTTTTCAGAAGCGTTTTGCGCTTCATCCTTTAGTTAAAACTTTTTTCCAGGGGGTTACGCATGTGCGGCCTCCCAGGAAACCATTACTCCCGGTTTGGGATTTGAATTTGGTTCTTTCTGCTCTGCAGGCTCCTCCTTTTGAGCCTCTGCAAGATATTGCTTTGTCTACCCTGACTCAGAAGATTGTCTTCTTGGTAGCTATCACTTCGGTCCGGCGTGTCTCGGAGTTGGCGGTCTTGTCTATCCAGGCGCCCTACTTTGAGAGGCATCAGGATAAAGTGGTCTTTCGGTTCAAGCCAGACTTTCTTCCTAAGGTTGTTTCTGCTTTTCATTTGAATCAGGATATTGTTCTTCCCTCCTTGTGTCCTAATCCTAAGAATGACAGAGAGGGTTTTGCATTGTTTGGATGTAGTACGCTGTGTTAAGTACTACTTGATTATCACTGTAGCGATAACCCTTATCGCCGGAGGGCTTCACCGTCCGAGACGTCCTTTTCCCAATCGTAAGAGGTGCTGCTGGAATTCCAGAGTCGTCCGTGAGGAAACAGGAACAGCCCTTACAAGGGCTAGTGAATTGTAATATAGCGTTTCCCCCAATAAGAGACAGAACTTCAGTATTGAGGGTGAAGGTGAAGTGTTTTTATTAGTGCCACTCTAGGCCTTATATACACAAGTCTCCATGCAATGACAACCACACTGACCAATAGCAGCAGGGCACACAATCCCTCAACTCTGCCGGTGACGCAATCAGTAGAACAATAGCAGGCTGTAATACCATCAATCAGGACAATGCCATTGACTGTGACGTAATCAACAATACACAATGGCAGTTTATAATACAATCCAAACTACAATGACATTGCCTGTAACAGTATCAAAATACAATGACATTGTCTGGAACCTAATTAAGAAAAGGCCAGTGAATGACCCGGTGGGCAACTGAATAGTGATGACATCCAAAAGACAGAGCGTCTGTCACAATGCCCCCTTTTTGTGGAACACCCGGCAGACCCGGATTGACCCTGTTCGGGTTAACGTGGGGCTGTCCGGACTCTTGTCATGGGCAGAGTTCTGTGTAAGGACAAGTCTGCAAATAGTGAGTAACCGGACTAAACATTGACGTGGGTTGTACATAGGAATCGGTCATGGGTGGGGTCCAAACACTGGGATATTGTGGCGTTGGTGAGTTCAGCACCAAAGTCCTTGGTTGGATGTGTGCACAGGTGCTTTGCTTTCTTATAGCTGGCCCAAGTTTCAATCTCTTTCCATGGAAGCTGATCGGAGAATCAACAATTTTCTGCACATCTACATCATCGTAAAAGTAGACAAAACCATAACCCTTAGAAACGCCAGAGGCATCCCTAATAATTTTGACATTCTTTACAGCGCCATACTTTGAAAAAACATCCTTAATTTCAGGCTGATTAATCCGACGGCCAATGCCCCCAACAAAAATAGTGTTTGGCATAAGTTTCCCTTCTGGAAGGACGTAACCTGACGGCTGATCCTCTTCTTGACTTCGTGTAACAGACATGACGTGATGCAGACGAAACCCCTGGGTCTCCCCGACCAGTGGGCTGGAGTCGGCAGCTCGGGCTGGAGCCTGGGTTGTAACAGGGTTGACGCTGGCTGGCCCAGAGGTAGCGTAGGCAGAAGTCATTGGTCCTAGATCATTTCCCAATAGTACTTCTGCTGGTAAGTTGTCCATAAGTCCCACCTGTACCCTGCCGGATCCAGCGCCCCAGTCAAGATGTACTCGGGCGGTGGGGAGTCGAAACACAGCTCCTCCCGCCACCCTTACTGCAACGGTGTGTCCAGTGCGGTCTTTGTTCTTGACCAAATGAGGTTGGAGCAAGGTAAGTGTGGCTCCGGTGTCGTGTAATCCTTGCGCGGTGCGCCCATTGACTCGTACCTCCTGGCAATGGTGCTGTCGGTTGTCTTGGATGGCCGCTTGTACGGGATCAGCTTCATACAGTACCCCCAGATACTCTTCCGAACTGCTCTCAGCTTCCAAACAGTGTGCCACAGGAGTACGGGAGGTGGAAGGTTGCTTTTGCCCCCACGTGTTTCGGGGAGGCTCTAGGGCGCAATCACTGCGATAATGTCCCCATTGTTTGCAACGATGGCACTGAACTGTGGAGAGGTTCGGTTGCTGCGCTGGCCTATGTGGCCCAGAGTCACGAGTTGGCGCTGAAGCCACAGGTGCTTGAAATTTGACGGGAGGTTGTGGTTTTGGAGCGGACTGTTCTGTCCGGCGAGCATCAGTGTACTCGTCGGCTAGACGAGCAGCCTAAGGTAGCGTTAGAGGCCTCCGGTCACGTACCCACTCTCTTAGCTCTGGTTGCAGGGCATTGAGAAAATGTTCTAGTAAAAACAACTGTAGTACATCCTCAGCGGTCGTGGCTTTGCATCCAGTGACCCAGTGTGATGCTGTACGATGGAGGCGACATGCCCACTCCGTGTAAGAATCCCCTCCCTTCTTTTGGGATTCCCGAAATCGTCGCCTGTAGGCTTCAGGGGTGACAGCGTACCGGGCTAACAAAGCCTCCTTTACCAGATGGTAGTGTGGTAAGTCCGCATCAGGGATGGCCCGGAAAGCATCGGAAGCTTTCCCAGATAGTTTCCCTGATAATATGGTGACCCATTCCTCCGTGGGTACCCGGTGTAAAGCGCACTGGCGTTCAAAATCGGCCAAAAATCCGTCAATCTCGTCGTCACTTTCCTGGAAGGACTTAAATGCTGCAAATGGAATCTTTCTCCCCCCAGTGTAACTGAGGCTGAGAGGCTGCTGGGTTGAAAGTCGCCGATCTTCCCTTCGCTTACTGGCCTCTGCCTCCGCTGCGGCAAAGACTCGGTCGATCAGTTCCTGTGATGGATTCGGGCCATAGACCGACAATCTGTTTCGAACCGCTTGAACAAGAGCAGCGTCTTCATCGATCTCTATATTGGTTTCGGTCCTCACTGCTGCATGATCCATTTCGATCAGCTCGGCTATCAGTTCCTGACGTGGGCGGTTGCTAGCTGACCTTCCCCGGCTCTCGAGTAGATCCTTCAGGGTCAGCCTTTTCAACTTGTCATACTGACTCTCCATCAGGGTAGCACTCTCTCTGGGTAGAAAGGACCATCCGACCGCTTGCCACCAATTGTATCGATAACCCTTATCGCCGGAGGGCTTCACCCCCCGAGACGTCCTTTTCCCAATCGTAAGAGGTGCTGCTGGAATTCCAGAGTCGTCCGTGAGGAAACAGGAACAGCCCTTACAAGGGCTAGTGAATTGTAATATAGCGTTTCCCCCAATAAGAGACAGAACTTCAGTATTGAGGGTGAAGGTGAAGTGTTTTTATTAGTGCCACTCTAGGCCTTATATACACAAGTCTCCATGCAATGACAACCACACTGACCAATAGCAGCAGGGCACACAATCCCTCAACTCTGCCGGTGACGCAATCAGTAGAACAATAGCAGGCTGTAATACCATCAATCAGGACAATGCCATTGACTGTGACGTAATCAACAATACACAATGGCAGTTTATAATACAATCCAAACTACAATGACATTGCCTGTAACAGTATCAAAATACAATGACATTGTCTGGAACCTAATTAAGAAAAGGCCAGTGAATGACCCGGTGGGCAACTGAATAGTGATGACATCCAAAAGACAGAGCGTCTGTCACAATCACGTCTCCTTTTCGTAAGACGGATGCCTTTTTTGTTGTGCCCTGTGGGCCTAAGAAGGGTTTGGCACCAGCCAAATCTGCCCTTAGCAAATGGATACGTCAGGCCGTTATTGCGGCCTATTCTGCTAAGGGGAAAGTTCCCCCTTTTCGTATCACTGCTCATTCTACTCGCGCCGTTGGAGCGTCTTGGGCTTTTCAGCACCAAGCTTCTGTTGAACAAGTTTGTAAGGCCGCCACTTGGTCTTCTGTGCATACTTTTTCTAAGTTTTACAAAGTTGATGTGCGAGCCTCAGCGGATGCTGTTTTTGGCCGCAAAGTTCTGCAGACTGCAGTCATTTAAGTTATGCTTCACCTTGCCTTGGGATGCCCATCCCTTGTGGACACTGCTTTTGGATGTCCCAATCGTGAAGAATATTAAAGGTGAAGCGGGGTGTGTGGCACACCGAGAATAATACCATTTTGTGAGTACTCACCTGAAAAATTGTCGGTGTGCCACACACCCCGCTTCACTCCCACCCTTTTCGGTATTCCGAATCCTTTATATGGTGAAGCTTTTATTTATTTTGAGGTTACCGTAATTACTGGTACCTTGTCTTTCTGCTTTTTAAATCACTGGTGATAAATGGGAGGTACCAGGTATATATAGGCTGGAAGGGGGCTCGTTACAAGACTTCCTCCTGCAACAGCGTCACCTGGCGGTGAGTAACCCAATCGTGAAGAATATTAAAGGTGAAGCGGGGTGTGTGGCACACCGACAATATCCATTTTTCAGGTGAGTACTCACAAAATGGTATTTTTCACTGCAATCTGTTGCTATAGGCAACTAGTTATCAAGTCTGTACAAGATCTGTGAAAGGTTGAGTTAACTGGACTGTCCCTTTAAAGAGAGGCATCCACCAGCCTACTGTATAATAATCTTGGGCAGGTGGTCTTTTTGTGGTGCAGCTCAATTTGGGATACCTCGATGTGTGAAATCCCTGTGAACGCACAGTACACACATATACCATGGGTGCATTCACTCTAACCTCCCATTTGCACCAGGCATTTCTGAATGGTTGGTCCGGGGGAGTGGTGCGCACTGCGTTCAACTTTTACTTGCTGCTCTAAACACATGAACGGCATAAAAATAACTGAATGAAGTGTGAGCTGCTGATTGGCTGAAATATGCGCATGTGGTGTTCTGGAAAGGAGGGTTTACAGGTGATTCGAGGTATTTCACAAAGCAGCATCCCAAATTGGGATGTCCTGCTGGAGAGGGACTAACCTCGGGATAGTGAAAATCAGAAAATCCATCACTGAAGAGCTCAGTGAGAGTTTAACCAGGTCTAGGAGGACAGGTGAACTGCTTATGGTTTGGATTCACTAATCTGGCGCTCTGTTGAGTCCAATCTTTTGATTGGACTTCCGCTTTAAATGGCTCATCTCCTGGTACATTGGTGGCCGCCTCCACTGCTCTCACCACTCCCTACTTTTGACTGGACTTCCCCAACAAAGGACCCGCCTCCCCGTCCAAAGGCGACCACCTCCACCTCCCTCACCACTCCCTACTTTTGACTCAACTTCCCCAACAAAGGGCCCGCCTCCCCGTCCAAAGGCGACCACCTCTACTGCCCTCACCATTCCCTACTTTTGACTGGACTTCCCCAACAAAGGGCCCACCTCCCCATCCATCGGCGACCACCTCCACTGCCCTGACCATTCCCTACGTTTGACTTGACTTCCCCATTAAAGGCCCCCCCGCTCTGCTCATTGGCGACCACCACCCTCACCACTCGCTACTTTTGACTGGACTTCTGGTCGATCAGCGGCAATCTGAGTGAGAGTTTGATGCGTCCGATTTCTTCTGCCGCCTCCTATTCTTTGCCTTGCTACGCTGTGCATTGCCAATGCATGGTGTGGGCTTAAGGTTTACTCCATTGTAATGGGCAGTGTAAAAGGGCCTTAATGAGGGGTTAGGTAAGCTTAGTGGCCCTAATGTTTAATCTGAAATGCTTATCTAGCAGCACATGGTTGTGATGTGATTGTTGTGCATTTTAGCAGCATTGTTGCTGGCACACCAGCATTCTAATCATCCAGTGACTGTACAACGACCTTTCCAGCCTGATTGCAAAATAGATGTGGAGTGCAGACATGCGGAGCTAGCATGGCTGGGCTGATTTATGTCATTAGGATGAATACATTATAAAATAGTCATAAGTGTACTCTCCGAGAGTGCCAACATGCTACAAGGCTAATAAGATTTGTGTTAAATAAGTAAATGTCACATTGTCAGAGTGTGAGATATGGAAAGCTGGAAATCAGCAGAAAACATGCTGCAACGTAATGGCAGGAAATGTCAAGCTCGTCTTAAAGGGTTTCAACACCTTCATTAGTTAAACCCCCATGGGAGAAAGCTTTTACACGCTAGTCAATGTTGTGATTCTACATGTAAAGTGTGTACATTTATATTGTTTGCATTGGTAACGTGCATAGCCAATAGAAAAACAACACAGCACATCAAAGTGATCCAATCAGTCTTTCAAAAACAAACAAAAACACTTTAACTGAAGCTGAGTTTTAAAGCAGACCAAAAGTTTTTAAATCTATCAATGTTCCCTAGTGGGCATCCAAATAGTTTGCATTTCCATTAGTAGCAATTTTGTAATTATTGAGCAAAGGCTTGAGTAAAGTATAGATGGCAGCAGATGCCTTTGGGCCAGTCTGCAACTTCTGAGTACCACCCAAAATGGACTCAAGTACCACTGGTTGAAAACCACTGCTCTAAAGAACTTATTCAGTGGACCAAGAGTCTATTTGGCTTATAAGGCAGATTAGAAAGGGGCCATTTTGTCCTCTACCTTCCACATTTAACCCTATACAAAAGTCTGTCGTGACCTATGGCCATGTGACACTGAGCAGAAAGTGCCAGGTACACCTGAATACTGAATGCTTTAGTCATTTTACACTGTAAATAGAGAAACGCTTGGTAAAACAGAGGGAAAAGGACCTGGGGTTTTAGTTAACAATAACCTTAACTGTAGTAATTGACAGTAATTGAACTAATAACTATGTATAAATATATTCGGGGTCAGTACAAAGATCTGTGCCACAATCTATTTATACTCCAGAGTGTAACCAAAACCCGAGGGCATCCATTAAGATTAGAGGAGAGGTGCTTTCTCCACCAACATAGGATGGGGATTCTTCTCTGTAAGAGCAGTGAGACTATGGAACTCGCTGCCAAAGGAGGTAGTAATGATGGATACAGTAAAAACCTTCTAAAGTGGCCTTGATGCCTTCCTTGCATGTAATAACATTTCCAGCTATGGCTACTAGACCACTAGAAGGAGATAAACAGGCTGAACTGGATGGACTAAAGTCTTTTATCAGCCTTACATACTATGTTACTATATTGGTTGGTCATGTGGACAACGGAAAGAACCTCTGTTGCTAAACTGTTGTAGTTCCACTTTAAAGCCAAGGACAGGATCTCCTTCCCTCGGCATTGGCTATCGACATCCCAGCTTGGCAGTTAGGAATATTTACCAAATTCACCATGAGACCCGAAGCCAGTGAAGCCAAAAGAGGGGTTGGCTGCTGTTGAGCTTGGGGGACATTGAGGCATTCAAAATACATCTAGGTAAAATGTCTGATAGGGTCTTTTTATCCCCCCCTTTGTCACAGGTAAAGGCGACTGGAGGTCTGCTGTAAAAAAGCCTCCATATTATGCTGCAACCCTGCACATGCTGTTTAGTGCCCCCGTCCCATACTTTCCCTGTGCTACAATATCACTTACAGTCTACTCTACCCATGGCATGTTACTACCCCTTACTAAACACCATGAATGAATAATGAAATTGCTATGCACCATGAGTAGCTAGTTATTAATCCTATAATGTGAGTTGGTGGGTGCTACAGCAGGAATATTTTAAGTATACAGCACGTCCTGCTCCAGAGAGTTATTCCTTACGTTTGGGTTATACATCCACAAGATGGCGCTGGACTGAAGAGACAGCAAAAAAGTGGCTCCTCCCGGCCCCTTATATTCCAGGGACCTCCCACAAAATCCCCAGTTCTTCTCTGCAGTCGGCGCTGCGATGACAAGAAGATGGCTGTCTACTCGCAGGTGAGTGGGGCTATTAGCCTGCGGCCCTGTAGGACTATTCCCACCCGTTCCTCCTTTTTATGGCTCCCAGCTTTGGCTGCACTGGTCGGGTGACGGTAGGCAGCACCGTTGTCAGGTGCTTAAGGAGCGCTGCTCCGACCGCAATCCCCCACCAAAGGGTAGGCGGTATAGGCCCATGGTGAGCCTTATGGGATGCCCCTCCCGCGCTATTGCCCCTCGCCCCCTGTCCATCTGTGGGCTCCTGTTAGGTTGGCCGCTGCTCTCCCTGGTATTCTTGGGAGGGGGGGGTGTTGTGTGTGTGTGTGTTGTAGGTGTATTCTTCACTCTTATTTTTTCTGTGGTATAGCTTGGCTTTTGTTGCCGCGCGTGTTGGTTGCATTTAAAAATGCCGCCGCGCGCTTGTACGGCGTTCCGTGGTCAGCGCCGTCTTTACCTCTGGCGCTGCTGCGCCATCATTGGCTGACATGGTCACGTGGGCGCCTTCGCGCTCTTCGGGGGGGCGAGCCTTGCGGATGGCGCGTTCCGCATCACTGTCTCCGCGGCCCGCCCCTCAAGGTATCTGCGGGCGCCATTTTGCCTTCTCGTGCTGCGTGGCTGCCTTCTACCTACCGTGGTCCGTAAGTGCCCCTGCGGGCTGGCTTATCTTTTATATATTGTTGTGTATGCATACCGCTTACGGGTCTTTCTGTTTATGTCTTGCAGGCGGGTCAAACCTAATTGTGGTTTCTCCCAGCCTATCCCCTCTAGTTGCTATTAGAGGCCTACTCTGCCTTTACCTCCCACTTTCCTAGCGGGTTATTGGGGCATCCCGGGTGACTTTGTGTAGATCCCTATTGGCCGGTGGCCGCGATAATCCCCATATGGAGGCTTCTCAGGATAATCTGCTTGGGGTTCCTTCGGGACAAGCCCGGCTGTGTGTGGGGTGTCCCCTACTAGTGATGACAATGTGCGGGTCTGTGTACCCTGTGCCCAAGGGTGCGCTTGCGCTGCAATCTGGGTTGCCTGTGGCTGGGCCTGCGACCCATGTGGCTTCGCCCAATCCCCCACGATTACATCTGACTCCCAGTGAGGTGCATACCAGTGGGGAGTCTCAGCCTGATTTGTCTACCAGGGTGGCTAGTATTGAGAAGCTGATTGCTGGCTCTATGGCACGTAAGGCCTCGGCTAAGAGGCGGCATCTGGCACCTGGCGTTGACTTATTTCCTATGCTTTCCATCAAGCCCCCTTACTTTGAGAGGCACCAGGACAAGGTGGTGTTTCGCTTTAAACCAGATTTTCTGCCTAAAGTTGTGTCTGCTTTTCATCTCAATCAGGACATTGTTCTTCCTTCTCTGTGCCCTAATCCTAGTAACCCTAAGGAGAGGGCTCTACATTCTTTGGATGTGGTCAAGAACCTGAAGTTCTATTTGGTGGCTACTGAGCCCTTCAGGAAGACTGATGCTCTTTTTGTGGTCCCTTCGGGTCCTAAGAAGGGTGTGGCTCCAGCTAAGTCTACCATCAGCAAGTGAATCCGTCAGGCTGTTGTTCAGACCTTTTCTGCTAAAGGGAAGGATCCTCCCTTCCACCTTACTGCTCATTCCACTTGTGCTATTGGTTGGTGCCTCTTGGGCCTTTCAGCACCAGGCTTCTGTTGAACAAGTTTGCAAGGCCGCTACTTGGTCTTCTGTTCATACTTTTTCTAAGTTTTACAAGGTTGATGTTAGGACCTCAGCTGATTTTGGCCGCAAAGTTCTGCAGGCGGCAGTGGTTTAATCTGCATGTTGTAGCTTTTGGGGATCCCACCCTACCTTACGGACACTGCAAATGTAAGGAATTACTCTCTGGAGCAGGACGTGCTGTATACTTAGAATAATACAATTCTGTGATTACTCACCTGTAGAATTGGTATTATACGTATACAGCACGTCCTGTTCCACCCCGCCCGTGTTTTTCATTGCCTCTGTATGGTGATTGTTATCATGGTTAAAATTGTTTGATTATGGTTATTATTCTCCCGGTTTCTTCCTAACTGCTTGTCAATACTGGGGATTTTGTGGGAGGTCCCTGGAATATAAGGGGCCGGGAGGAGCCACTTTTTTGCTGTCTCTGCAGTCCAGCGCCATCTTGTGGATGTATAACCCAAACGTAAGGAATTACTCTCTGGGGCAGGACGTGCTGTATGCGTATAATACCAATTCTACAGGTGAGTATTTCACAGAATTGTATTTTTTCCTGGCCAGCATGCCAGTTATGTCTATGGCAGCCTTTTCTATGGTGCAAAGACATCATACAGAATCCTCTCTATCACTGGGGCAGTTTTTGTGTATGCTTTGCAGTGTTTTTATTTCAATTGTTTCAAACTAGAAAGTACATTCTTTGTGCAGAGTGAATATTTCTTCATGTATCAGTGCTGTAAGTGTTTATTTTCTGTTTCGTCACAGACAGCATGAAACGGTCCTACCATGTGAGATTCCACTTGTGCAAGAGGTGACCACCACACTGCGGGAATGGTCCAACATTTGGCGCCAACTTTATGTCGTAAGTACTTCTGAATGGCTGGCAGAATATTAAGATAATAAACATACATAGCTGACAATCAATCCCTCCTTTAATTCCACCTTATTGCCCTGAAGCATACAATAATCTTTAGTAAGACTGCTGGCGGTTATGAGCTGTTTTTCATGTCACAGTATAAAATGCTGTATTGCCCTTTTTAAATAAAACCAAAATACCTGTTATTAAACCTAACCTAAGGTGCAATCCAATCTGGAAAACTCCCCAAGGTGAAACCTCTGTGTCCTCCTCAGTCTGGGATCCCACCTTGCACACCTTGTTGTTTTTAGACTTGAGTGCCTGTTGGTGGAGGTGTACAGGGCAGATGGAGGGGGGATACTGTGGGTTTAAGCCTGTAGGTGGGAGTGTGTGGTGTACACGAAATGCCTGAGGCACCAATTATTCTCTATTGGTGCCTTGAGTGACCTTCATATACTGCCTGTGAGCAGTATCTGTGATGTAGGATCACATTTAACACCACTAGTCCCTTAGGACTTCACCAATCTGATATTTTGTGGCCTTTCACTACTGAAGTCACCATCCTCACCACCTTACAACCTTCAGGTGTGTGTACACACGCCTAAAATACAAGAGTTAGGGTGGTTGGGCCCCGCCTAAATTTGATGGAGAGCTCAACAAGACCCAACCTCGCCTATATTCAACTTGACTTCAACCACAATGTAAAAACCACAATATTTTATTATTTGCATTAAAAGCTTCCTATGCACAAATGAATTTACACACATTAACACGCCAATTCTTACAGTAATGTGCATTGTATTGAAAATATGAATAAAATGTATCAATGGTATACAGTATGCGATTTTGCGTTGATTTTCAGATATGATCGTTATAGCATGGGGCGGACTAGTTTCGCCTTTCAATAGGCTTCCTCAGCGCCTTGGTAGACATTCTGTATGTATACAAAGACACAATCTATATAAACACATGTATATACAAAACAGTGTGGCATTAACACTGTCTTAGGCTGTCTTAGGCTCCATGCTTTCTCACATCTATCTGGACCTTTTTACTAACCCAAACACTCCTCAAGGCTATTATGAATAGCCTTTGGGTATCATTTAAAATCATCAAATATGCAGTGGTTGCTAATTTTGGCTCATCCAGATTATGATCACTACTTATTATACCAGGTACCTATTATGGTTTATTGTGATGGGCGCTGAGGAAGCCTATTGAAAGGCGAAACTAGTCCGCCCCATGCTATGACGATCATACTGTATCTGAAAATCAATGCAAAATCGCATACTGTATACCATTGATTAATTTTATTCATATTTTCAATACAATGCACGTTACTGTAAGAATTGGCGTGTTAATGTGTGTAAATTCATGCGTGCATAGGAAGCTTTTAATGCAAATAATAAAATATTGTGGTTTTTACATTGTGGTTGAAGTCAAGTTGTATATAGGCGAGGTTGGGTCTTGTTGAGCTCTCCATCAAATTTAGGGGGGCCCAACCACCCTAACGCTTGTAGTTTAGGCGTTCTCGAACAGGGAGCCCATTATCCAACCAGCCATTCTGATATGCTATTTGGTGTTTTGAATACTGAGTAGCCTTTCTCTTCCCCCCCCCTTTTTTTTTTTCTTTCTCCCTCCTCACATAAAGCATCCGCACGGCAGGGTCGTGTACATTGGGATTCTTTCGAACCCTCATTTTTGAGCATTACTACCTGTGTGTACACACGCCACCCATAGCCCGAGAGCTATCGTTTTCACACATCCGTGCATCGCAAATCAAGATGCCTCACAAAGAGGGGGACCACTGTCTCTAGAAACTATTAAACTTTAGGCACCTCCCAACCCGAGTACCTAGAACGATGCAGCCAGTGGCTCAGTTTTAAAAAGAGGCAGGTTTTTTCGCGCTCGCATGGCATTTTTTAGATTGAGTCTGGGCTTTAACATGAAATGTCTTGTTTGTAATTCTTTAGGTGTATTCTCAATATTTTGGGTGAAATGTGTGGAAAAAAAAATAAAAAAATTTTTTTTTTACAATTTGTAGTGTTTTTTTGTAATAAAAAATTAAAATTTGTCAATAAAATCTTATTGCGTGTGAAATCCCAATTTCTCCCGGTCACAGCGGTACCACATATGTATAGATAGACACCCTTTCCTGCCCAGGAGACTCCCCCAAACTCTAGGGGATTTTCAGATAAAATACAACTATGCTATGCAATATGCGCACCTTGCGGTTTTTCCAGAAAAAACAACCCTTTACATTTGAAATACCCCCAACAAACTATATATTCTCTGGAAGTACACACCTCAAGCTTTCTAGGCGTACCAGGCTTGTTGATGTGCCCATAGTTTTCTGGAAGTAATCCCTCAATGTATTCTTTGGTTGCAAAGAGTTTCCCTAAAAAAAGGATAAAAAAAGCAGAATCAAAGCCACATTTTCCAAAAAAACCTATGTGCAAACAAGAAAAAACAAGTTTAATCTGAAAAAGCAACATCCCCCGAACAGAACGATACCCAACATGCATTGCTACTGTCAAGGGAAGAGTTGCCAAACACCCCAAAGTAAAGCATGTGAGTAACAGTGATTTTACTTGAAAATTTCAGCTCTGCAGACAAAGTGCGCACCTTGCGATTTTTTTAACCAAAACAACCCTTTACATTTGGAATATCCCCCATAAACCATATATTACCCGAAAGTACACATGTTACGCTTTCTAAGCGTACCCAACTTGTTGTAGTGGGCTCATCTTTCTGGAATTAATCCCTAGAACGGTACCACATATTTATCGTAGCCCTCCGTTCCTGCCCAGGAGACCCCCCTAACTGAAACAAGTGCTTTATAACATTTACAAATAAAATACAACTACCATCCACACTACAAAGGGTTAAATCGAGAAAAAAAATGACATAGGGTCCCCCTTCCCGGGGAGGGGGGACCCCATTTTTTTGGGGGGGATTTTTAAGGGTTAAAAACCCTTAAATATCCCCCCAAAAATTGACATGGGGTCCCCCTTACCCAAAGTAACCAGCCCGGGACCAGCTATGCAGGGCTTGTAGGAACAGGGTGCAGGGGCCAGCTTTTGTGGCCCCTGGCCCTGCAGGCTACAAGCCCGCATAGCCCATGGGCCCGGGCTCTTCTGCCCCCCCCCCCCGGGCTTTGGGGAGGCAGGTAATGGGGGTTCCGGGGGTTAATGGCAAGTCACCCTCTAGTCGCAGGTGACTTGCCACCCCCCCAGCCTTGTGAACTGGTATAGGGGTCATAGACCCCTTACCAGTTCACAAGGGGTTAAATGTAAAAAAAAAACAGACACACACAAAGAGAAAAAAATATTTTATTAATTTTTTTTTTTTCAATACTTACCTCCCATCCATCCTGGAGCACTGTATCCCTCGGCAATCACTGGCTTCTGCTCACCTGCTGGAAGCCTTGTTTAGCTGCTGGATGACAGAACACAGGGTTAATTAAAGAAAAATGACATAGGGTCCCCCCTCCCGGGGGGGGGGGGGGTGCACTTTTTTTTGGATTTTTAAGGGTTAAAAACCCTTAAAAATCCCCCCAAAAATTTACATGGGGTCCCCCTTACCCAAAGTAACCAGCCTGGGACCAGCTATGGGGGCATGTAGGAACAGAGTGGGGGTGCCAGATTTTGTGGCCCCCCCACCCTGCAGCCTACGAGCCCACATAGCCTGTGTGGGCCGGGCTCTTCTGCCCCCCCCTGGGCTTTGGGGAGGCAGGTAATGGGGGTGCCGGGGGTTAATGGCAAGTCACCCGCTGCGGCAAGCGGGTGACTTGCCAGCCCCCAGCCTTGTGAACTGGTATAAGGGGTCTCATGGACCCCTTACCAGTTCACAAGGGGTTAAATGTTAAATAAAAAAGACACAGACACATAAGTAAAAAAAATTCTTTTTTTTTAACTTTACTCACCTCCGATCCTGTGTCCCCCGGCGATCTCTGCTGACAGTCTGATCGCATGTTTGAAGGAGAGAGCCTGGGGAGGGGGGGGGGGGGCGAACTCAGCCCTCTCCTCCTCCCCTGCTCTCTGCTCCAACCACCCGAGCAGACTGATTCAGAGTCTCGGGGGCTTGGACTGAAGAAGCCGGCTGCTGGTGACATCACAAGATGCCCCCAATGATGTCACCTGGCTGCTGCCGAAGCCGGGGGGGGGCGGCCTATTCCGGGGGCTCTCCTGGAGCCATCCGACCCCCCACGGGGGATCGGATGGCACCGGATTAAAGAGGAGACCCGGCCGGATCCAACGAGGGGTCAGGTGAGTATTTTTGATTCTTATTTTTTTAACTAGCGGGGGGGGGGGGGGGAACTCAGGCACGTAGATTCTACGTGCTTGCCACTTAAGTGGAGTGGAAGCAAGCACGTATAATCTACGTGCTTGGAACTGAAAGGGCTAAGGAGCACTTCTGTCTCCAGCCTGACTGAACGGTCAGGAGTGGGAGTGTGTGACAGCTACTCTGAAAACGGGGTTGCGGCTGTGGGCAAAGATGGCATCGCGGGAGGCGCCAGTAAAGGATCAATTACTAGCAACCCTGGGGATTTTACACAGCGGGGCAATCCAATATTCTTAGTATACAGTACGTCCTGCTCCAGATAGATTACTTACACTTGGGTTATCCTCCGCCAGATGGCGCTGCACTGCAGAGATATGCAAAACAGGCTCCTCCCGGCCCCTCAAATACCCGGGGACCTCCCACAAATCCCCAGATATTCTAAGTATGTCACACACCCCGCTTCAAGATATCCATAACATGTGGGTAGTAACGACCTGAAGAGGGCGTTCTGCAGAGATGATAGCAAAAAGAAAGCCCCTCCCTGATCCATAAATACCTGGGACCTCCCACTCATCACCCAGTTTTCCATCTCTGCAGACGGCGAGCAAGTCAGAAGATGATGGCTCCTCCTTGCACAGGGGGATTTCAGGTAGCCGGGATGATTCTTGGCCCGCTACTTATTTATTTCCGTTTGGACCCTTTTTTCCTAGAATTCATATGCCTCCCAGCTGTGGCTGTGGGTCCAGGCGAGGGTATATCAGCACCTCAGGTGTTCAGGAGCAATGCTCCACCGTGAGACCCTATACAAGAGGGTAGGCGGTTACACCGGGTTGGTGACCCCGGTTTGGGATGCCCTGTCCCTTAGTTTTAACCTTGAATGGCCCTCCCAGGACCCCTTTTCCACAGTGGGGATGGGGGGTGTGGGTCCCTTCCTTACTATTCTCTTTAGCACGTTCTTAACCTTTTCTGTCTTTTACTAGGTTATTGTGTGTGTGTCACTTTAACTGTTATTAATTCAGCGCCGCGGCCGTTCTTGAGGAGGCCTCTGTGCGGTGCTGGGCCTGTCTCCTTTTTTTCATAATGGCGGAGGTAGTTACCTCACGCACTTTAAGGATGCCATGTAGTGGGGGGGGCGGGGCCGGACCGTCGGCGCGGGGCCGGGGTCCATCCCTCCTTGTATTGTGTGCTGCGGTGCTTAGGTGCAGGATGACATTTTTTACTGTTTTTACTTCACTGGCCGAGCGCCGCGGCCGCTCATACGCTGCGGCGCCGGCCGGTTTTGGCGCCTCTTTTCTGAGGGGACATTCTCCTCACGATTGTCCTCCTGGGGGCGGGGCCGGTTTTGCGGCGCGTCACCGCTGCCCGCCCCCATCTATCCCTGGCGCCGCTGAGGAGCTATTGCCTTGCATAGGAAGGGGGGGGGGCGGAGCTTGGCGTCACGCGCGTCCCGCGCTGACCACGCCCCCTTCTCCTCTTCTTGTCAGCAAAGCCTCTTCCTCACGGTCTGGTCGCCATTGCAAGCTCCCGCGGTACTGTGAGTGGCCTGTGGCCCCCCTCTCCCCCATCATGCGTTGTTTGCATGTGTCTTTTGTTTCCTATCGCCTCATAAGCTATTTCTGTGTCTTTCAGGCGGAGGTTCAGGAGGATCTCCAGTAGCATTTAGGGGGGTCTCTCCCAATCCTAGATCCCTGGGTTCATTTTATTGCTCATAAATCCTCCCACTCGGGACATTAAAGGGGCATCCCGGGGTTGTCTAGTGGCGTAATTCCCTGGGTCATAGCGACTATTAAAAGTTCACCTTATGGAGGCATCCCCGGATACTGGGCTCGGGGCCCCTTTGGGGCATCCCCGGAAGTGTATGTTGTGTGGGGTATCCATTACTGGGGACGATGTACTTCTGTGTATACCATGTGCACAGCAAACTATTACGCGGCAGTCCGAACCCCAGGCATCTGGGTCAGCACCGCCGGTCGCTTCATCTCCCCCTCCCACCTTGACACGCACCCCGTGTGACGTCGTCATGGGCAGGGAGCTGCAATCTGAGATGTGCGCCAGATTGGCTAACCTTGAAAAAATTATCTCCAGCTCGGTCGCCCGTAAGGCTCCGACTAAGAGAAAGCATTTGTCGCCGGCTCCGCCGGTGGAGGACCGTGAGGACGTTAATAATCTGGATTGGTCTGATTATTCCCCGCTAGAGGAAGGGGAGGTTTATGAGGATTCAGATATTTCGGACGATGAGCAGTCTTTTGGCGCTGATGCCGAGCTTGTTGACTTGGGGAGATCCTTGGATACTCCTCACGCTCTGGCTCTGATGTTGGAGGTTCTGAATATTTCCCCTCCCGAGGAGGCGTCACAGCAGAAGGGTGAATTGTTTGAGGAATCCAGGCCGCGCTTGGAATTTCCGACACAAAGGCATTTTGACAAAATTATTGCTAAGGAATGGGACAGGCCGGCTCGGCTCCCTGGCATCCCTCCAGGGGTGGGATAAGAAATATCCCTTCCCTTCGGAGGCGGTTAAGCACTGGGCATCTCCCCCCGAGGTGGATGCACCGGTTTTGGGGTTGTCCAACTCCTCTGTTTTAAATAGACCTGATTGTTCCACCCTCAAGGATGGAGAGGATAAACGCATTGACCAGATGGCTTGTCATGGTTTTGCTAGCGTTAGGTCAGCCATGCGGCCCGTTTGCGCTTCGGCGCTAATGGTGTTGGCTGCCAGGTCTGTGGTCAGGGACCTGCTGACTTCTTCCGGGCTTCGTCCTGGTAGTGCCGAGTTCCTTAGCCTTAAACGGTGTGAGTTGTTTTTATCTTTTGTGTTAACAGCCTTGGATGACACGTTGATGATGTGTGGTAGGACATCGGCGCTGCTGGTGACTATTCGGCGGTCGGTGTGGTTGCGCCAGTGGGCGGCCGATTTTATGTCCAAGAAGTCACTGACGGCTCTACCTTTTGTTGGATTACGGCTCTTTGGAGAGACATTGGACTCTGTCACCAAGGGTGGTAGGTTACCTCAACGCAAGAAACAACGCCGTCCCTTTCGGGGGGCGCCTTCCTTTACCCCCTCCTTTCGTGGGGCCAGATCTGGCAGGGAATTTGCCTTCCCCTCTTCCAGAGGAGATTCTGGGAGCAGGGGCAGAGGACGTGCCCGTCCAGGATACAGTTGGGGCTCTAAGCCCAAACCGGCTACTAAGCCAGCTCAGCAATGAGGGGGCGCCCTCACCCATGCGGGTGGGGGGACGGCTGCGACACTTCTCCCAGATCCGGGATCAAGAGGTCTCGGATAGATGGATCCGGGAAGTGGTGTCTTCCGGTTACAAGCTGGAGTTCGAGCTCCGCCCCCCTTCCAGATTTTTCAGGTCTCGGATGCCTTCGGAGCCTCTGGCGGCGCAGGGGCTCCTGGTGGCAGTAGAGAATCTTCTGGACATGGCTGTCATTTGCCCAGTGCCCCCCTCAGATCAGGGCAGGGGTTTTTATTCCAATCTGTTCACGGTACCCAAGAAGGACGGATCTGTCCGACCCATCTTGGATCTGAAGTTTCTCAACAGGTTCATCCGGCCGCGGAAATTCCGCATGGAAACGCTGCGTTCGGCTATTCACTCTCTTCGTCAGGGAGACTTTCTGACGTCCATAGACATCAAGGATGCTTATCTACACGTTCCGGTTTCAGTTTGTGGCACTCCCTTTCGGTCTCACCTCGGCTCCTCGGGTGTTCACCAAGGTGCTGGCGGGGGTGATGGCTCTGCTCAGGGTTCAGGGTATCCGCATTGTGCCCTATTTGGACGATCTTCTGATCATGGCCTCTTCCTTCAACCAAGCGGAGTTGGACACCAGGGTGGTGGTGTCCACTCTGGAGAGGTTCGGTTGGGTGATCAACCACCCCAAGTCTTCTCTTTCTCCGTCCAGAGTAGTGACCTTTCTGGGAATGTCTCTGGACACCTCGCAGGCCAGGGTGTTTCTGCCCTAGGCCAAGATTCTTTTGATTCAGGAGTTAGTTCGGCTTCTCTTGTCGGCCCCTCGTCCGGCCATCCGGCTAGGGATGAGGCTGGTGGGGTTAATGGTGGCCTCATTCGAGGCAGTTCCCTTTGCGCAGTTTCATACAAGGACGCTTCAGCTTCATCTGTTGAAGGTTTGGGACAAGTCTCCACTATCGTTGGATCAGTCCTTCCTGATGACTCCCCGAGTTCGTCGATCCCTGCAATGGTGGCTGGGGTCTGTCAATCTGTTGAAGGGCAGATCTTTTCTGGCACCGTGTTGGGAAACAGTCACCACGGATGCCAGTCTGTCAGGTTGGGGGGGTGTTTGGAAGGACCTCCAGTTTCAGGGTCTGTGGGGCCCGCAGGAGGCTCACGAGCCCATCAATGTTCTGGAGTTGAGAGCCATCAGGTTGGTTCTGTTTCGCTTGACTCATCAGTTGCAGGGCCTGCCAGTTCAGGTCCGGTCGGACAACCGGACGGCGGTTGCTTACATCAATCACCAGGGGGGGACTCGCAGCAGGAGTGCCCTCAGGGAAGTGTCTTTGATTCTGGACTGGGCGGAGAGCCACGTCCCGTGTATCTCAGCAGTCTACATTCCGGGAGTGGAGAACACAGTGGCGGACTCTCTGAGCAGGGCCTCCTCTCGTCAGGGGGAGTGGTCTCTCAGTCCTCAGGCGTTTCGCTCGATTTGCCTCAGGTGGGGGTTCCCGGCGGTGGACCTCTTTGCCTCTCGTCACAATCACAAGCTTCCGGTATTTGTATCTCTCTCGCAGGATCCACTGGCCCTGGCGGTGGATGCCATGTCCCTGAACTGGAGGGATCTGGGGTTTCTTTACCTGTTCCCTCCGTTTCCAATGGTAGCCAGAGTGGTGCGCAAGCTGGCCATGGAGGGCGCGCCGGCGATTCTGGTGGCACCAAGGTGGCCAAGGCAGGTTTGGTTCGCAGACCTGGTAAGGCTGGCAGAGGATCAGTTCGTTCTGCCTCTACTGCCGGACCTGCTCACCCAGGGTCGGCTACGCTATCCCAATTTACCTTCGCTGGCTTTGACGGCGTGGCTGCTGAAACCGCCATCTTGAAGGAGGAAGTTCTTTCTGACGCGGTGATTCAGACTCTTATTAGCGCCAGGAAGCGCTCTTCCTCTACTATTTACTATAGGACCTGGAGGTCCTATATTGACTGGTGTGAAGGTAGGTCTTTCTCTTGTCGGGAGTTCTCCATTTCCAGAATCCTGGAGTTTCTTCAACATGGTCTGGATCTGGGGCTTCAACTTAGTACCTTGAAGGGGCAGGTTTCTGCCCTGGCGGTGTTCTTCCAAAGTCCTTTGCACTTCATCCCTTAGTCAAGACCTTTTTCCAAGGAGTTACGCATGTACGGCCTCCTAGGAAGCCCTTTGTTCCAGTTTGGGATTTGAACCTGGTTCTTTCTGCTCTTCAGGGTCCTCCTTTTGAGCCCTTGAATGAGGTTGCTTTGTCTTCACTTACTCAAAAGGTGGCCTTTTTGGTGGCTATCACTTTGGTTAGGCGTGTTTCTGAGTTGGCAGCTTTGTCCATTAAAGCTCCGTACTTCGAAAGGCATCAGGACAAGGTGGTCTTTCGTTTCAAGCCGGATTTTCTTCCTAAGGTGGTCTCTGCCTTTCATCTGAATCAGGACATTGTTCTGCCTTCTCTATGTCCTAATCCCAGCAACGACAAGGAAAGGGCGCTGCATTCCTTGGATGTAGTTCGTGTTGTGAAATATTATCTGGTGGTTACGTCTTCCTTTCGTAAGACTGATGCCTTTTTTGTGGTGCCCTTTGGGCCTAGGAAAGGTTTGGCTCCTGCCAAATCTTCCATTAGTAAATGGATTCGTCAGGCCATCATTGGGGCCTATTCTGCCAAGGGGAGGAGTCCCCCTTTTCGTGTCACTGCTCATTCTACTCGTGCGGTTTTCAGCACCAGGCCTCTGTTGAGCAAGTTTGTAAGGCCGCTACTTGGTCCTCTGTTCACACTTTTTCCAAGTTTTACAAGGTTGATGTTCGGGCCTCAGCGGATGCTGTTTTTGGCCGCAAAGTTCTGCAAGCTGTTGTGGTTTAAGTTGTACCTTGTTGCCTTGTTTTGGATCCCCGCCCTTTTATGGACACTGCTATTGGATGTCCCACATGTTATGGATATCTTGAAGCGGGGTGTGTAACATACTTAGAATAATACTTAACAATTTAATAACTTAATAATTTTGTGAAATACTCACCTGTAAAATGGGTATTATAAGTATGTCACACACCCCGCTTCACCCGCCCTTCTTGTATTCTGGATCCTTTATATTGTGAACTTTGCGTTGTTTTGACTTATATTTGCCTCTTCCTGGTCCCTTACCTTACTGCTTCTTTATACTGGGTAATGAGTGGGAGGTCCCAGGTATTTATGGATCAGGGAGGGGCTTTCTTTTTGCTATCATCTCTGCAGAACGCCCTCTTCAGGTCGGTACTACCCACATGTTATGGATATCTTGAAGCGGGGTGTGTGACATACTTATAATACCCATTTTACAGGTGAGTATTTCACAAAATGGTATTTTCTCTGCAGTGCTGACTGCGAAGACATGAAATTATCACTCTGTCGCAGGTGAGCGGGGCTATTAAAGCCTGCGGCCCTGTTGGACTATTCCCACCCGTCCTTGATGTGATGTGCCTCCCAGCCTGGGCTGCGCTGGTCGGGTGAAGGTAGGCAGCACCATGTGTGCTTAAGGAGCGTTGCTCTACCGCAGTCCCCCACCAAAGGGTAGGCGGTATAGGCTGATGGTGAGCCTTATGGGATGCCCCTCCCGCATTATTGTCCCATGCCCCGGGAGCGGTGGGCCCTGTGCAAAGGGCCGCCATCCTCCCTCATTCTCCCAGTAGCCCTCGGGAGGAAGAGAAGGGGGAGTGTGTGCGTGTTTGCGTGTGGTTGTCCGTGTACTGTGATTACACGCTTATGTTCCTCTTTGTAATGTCTGCTTGGACTGGTGTATGTGGTGTCAACCGCTGCGCTGACTTGTCTTTTTACACTGTTAAGGCCGCCGCTGCGCGTGCCTTTTCCTTCATTTGGATGTTCCGCGCCGGGCGGCGGCGTCACCTCAGACGCTTCTGCGTCCTCATTGGCTGCTTGTCTGTGGACTTTGCGCTCTTCGGGGAGGCGGGGCCTGGCATGGCGCGCCTCGTGTCACGGCTCGTGCTGGCCCGCCCTTCGAGGTTCTCGGCGCCATATTGTTTGGTCGCGCGCGTGTGTGACGTTCTTACTTACCGTGGTCTGTAAGTGCCCTCGCGGGCGGCTTTGTAATTCACTATAGTGTGTTTCGGTGCTGACACCCTTCTTCTCATTGTGTCTTTCAGAGGGTGAATCCATTGGCTTTTCCCGGCCCGGTGTGATTGAGTAGCGGGCCTTGTAAATTTACTCCCACTCCCTAGCGGGTCATTGGGGCACCCAGGGTTGCTTTATAGCGTCAATCCCTACTGGCATATTGTGCCTAATAGTCACCATATGGAGGCATCTAAGGATACTGTGACCGGTTCCTTCTGGGACATGACCGGCGGTGTATGGCGTGTGGACAACCCCATGCTGATGCTGACAAGACGCGGGTCTGCGTACCTTGTGCTGAGCAAGCGCTGGCTTTGCAATCAGGCCTGCCAGTGGCTTTACCTCGCCTCGCTTCACCTAATCCCCTTGGCTTAAATCTCACTCCTGCTGAGTCGCACACAAGTGGGGATTCTCAGCCTGAATTGGCGTCTAGACTGCCTACGGCTGAACAGATTTTTGCGAGGTCCTTAGCGCGTAAGGGCCCTGGTAAGAAGCGGTTCTTGACGCCTAATGTTACTGTTTTCCCTATGGGAACTGAGGAGTTTATGACTCTGTGTGGCTATACCCCTTCTGATGAAGAAGAGCTCTTTTCTGACTCAGGCTCATCCGATGAGAGACCTGAGGCTCATGAAGACTCTGACCCTGACCCCTGGGTTCAGGATGACACTGACAGTTTATTGATCAAGATCTTAGAGGTTCTGTCTATCTCTCCCCCTGGTGAGGCTCCCAGACAAAGAGGGGAGCGTTTCCATACAGCATCACCACACTTGGAATTTCTAGAGCAGGCACATTTCCATACCCTTGTGCTCAAGGAATGGGAGTGCCCCGGTAAACTTCCAGGGGTTCCAGGAGATTGGGATAGTAAGTACACTTTTCCCCCTGACGTGGTTAAATGTTGGTCGTTCCCCCCTGAGGTGGATGTCCCGATCATAGGGCCATCTAACACCCCCTTTCTTGCATCCTCCCGACTATGCTACCCTTCGGGATGCTGAGGACCGGCGCATTGACCTGCTGGCCTCCCACCCCTTTGCATGTGCGGGGACTGCGCTACGCCCGGTCTGTGCCTCTGCCATTACTGCTGTGGCCACTAGAACCCTCATCAGGAAAATTCTCGATCGTGCCCCTGATGATCTCCCTTGGGATGTGTTTAATGCACTCTCCAATTGTGATGTGTTTGTAAAATTTATCCTATTAGCATTGGATGACACCATTAGAATGTGTGCAAGAATGCTGCGAAGAAGACCCTTACCGGGCTCCCCTTTAAAGGGCTGCGTCTGTTTGGGGCCCGCCTAGACCTGTTTGGTAAGAGAGGTAAGTTACCCCAGCGTAGACGGCTGTCTCGGGCCCTTCGGGGCCAGGGCCCCCCTTCCACCCCCCACCATGGTGTTAAACAGGAACCAGGGGCGTTCTTCTTGGGGGTTCCTGCAACTCCCTGTCCCAGGAGCAGAAGACAACACCCCTGCTCCTCTGGGGGGGGCTATGCACAAATCCTCTCCCAAGTCCCCTCAAGCGTGATAGGGCACCCTCACCCGCCTGGGTGAGGGGACGGCTGCGGCACCTTGCTTAAGTCTGGAGGCACCACGCCTCAGACCGGTGGTTTTAGGTGGTAGTGGCCTCCGGCTACAAGATGGTGTGCGCCCTCCCCCTATGATTTCCGGGTCCCGGGTACTCCTGGTCCCTGCTTCTGCTTAGATGCTGGCGCAGGCCATGCAAGGTCTGCTGCGTATGGGAGTCATTTGCAGATTTCCCTTAACGGACAGAGGCAAGGGACCCTACTCCAACCTTATCACTGTTCCCAACAAAGATGGGTCAGTCTGGCCCATTCTGGTTGCACAGATCTTCAGCAATTTGTCAAGTACAGGCGGCCTCCTCATGGAAACTCTGCGCTCGGCCATCTGCTCCTTGCGAACCGTGGGCTTAATGCCGTTTGGGGATATTAAAGATGCTTACTTTCACATCCTTGTGTTTTCAGGACACCAAGATTCCTTAGATCCACGTTGGAGGATCAACACTGCCAATTTGTGGCCTTGACATCTGGCCTCTCTTCAGCTCCCAGAGTGCTCACCAAGGTGCTGGTGGGGGTGATGTCTCTGATGAAGCCAAGGGGCGTCCGCGGGCTGCACTACCTGGACGTCCTCATCACTTTCCAGCCTCTACATCGGGCATAGTTGGATACTCAGCTGGTGGTGTCCACCCTGGAGTCATCTGGATGGGTGATCAGCCACCACCAGGTTCACGCTGTCCCCTTCTTTGGTAATTTCATTCCTAGGAATGAATCTGGACACTGTTCAGGCAAGGATGTTCCTTCCTTAGCAGAAGGTGGACATCTGCTTGCACAAGTTCAGTTTCTCCTAGCTGTCCCCGTTCTTTCACCAAGGCAGGGGATGCAGCTGATGGGCCTGATGGTGATGTGCTTCGCAGCGGCCCTTTGTGCTCAGTCCCCCTTGGGGCTTCTGCAACTTCTCCTATTGTCTGTATGGGACAAGGACCCAGCATCCCTGGACAGGGTCTGGGTGCCTTCCCCCCTGGTGAGGAGGTCCCTCTTGTAGTGGATGGACTCAAGGAACCTATTGGGAGGCGGAACCTTATTGCTCCTTCCTGGGAGACGGTCACCATGGATGCCCTTAGGAGGCCCATTCACCTATCAATGTCTTGAAGCTGTGGGCGATCAGGTTAGTTCTGATTCGTTTGACTACTCATTTCAGGGCCTGCCTGCTCAGGGGTGCATGGTCACTCTGATGGCAGTTGCCTACATCAATCATCAGGGAGGGACCCGGAGCAAGAGGGTCCTCCAGGAAGTGTCTCTGATTCTGATCTGGGTGGAGGCCAATGTTCCTTGCATTTCAGCGGTATACATTCTGGGGGGGGGGGGGGGGTCCCTCTTCAACAGGGTGTTCCAATCTCTGTATCACCGTTGAAGCCAACCTGATGTGTATCTGTTTGCGTTCCGTCACAATCACAAGCTCCAGGCCTTTGTCTCCCTGTCCCAGGATCCTCTGGCCGTGCCCATGGAGGCCTTAGTAATGTCATGGCAGGACATTCAGTTTCTGTATGTCTTTCTACATTCCCCCTGTTAGGCAGGGTTCTGCGCAAGATTGCTCTGGAAGGGGTGCCAGTGGTTCTGGTGGCCTCAGGTGGCCAAGAAGAGTGTGGTTCGCTGACGTGGTGCAGATGGCAGTAGATCAGTGCCTTCTGCCTGGAGTGCCAGTTCTGCTCACTTAGGACCACTTACGCCATCCCAATTACATACTGAAACCTCCATCTTGATGGAGAAGGGTTTGTCTACCTCGTTGGTTGAGTCCATGGTGAAGGCTAGGAAAATGACTTCTTCTTCCATCTGTTATATGGTATGGCGTACCTACATTGACTGGTTGAGTCTTGGTCTCTTCCCTGTTGGGTGTTCTCAGTTCCCAGGGATCTGGAGTTTTACTGCATGGGTCGGTGTCTGTCTCTAACTTCGTACTTTGAAGGGTCAGGTTCTTACCCTGTCTGTCTTCTTTCAGAAGTTTTTTGTTCAGCATTCCTTGATTAAGACTGCTTTTAGGGGGTTGCTCATGTGCGTTCCCCACGACAACCTATGGTCCCTGTTTTTGGGATTTGGAATTGGTCTTGCCTGCTTTGCAGGGTGCTCCCTTTGAACCTGTGCAGGTTGCTGCCTTGGCTATTCTTACACTCCAGGTCGTGTTTCTGGTAGCTATCACTTCTGTCAGGCGTGTGTCTGAGTTGGCGGTGCTGTCCATTCAGCCCCCCTACTTTGAGAGGCACCAGGACAAGGTGTTGTTTCATTCAATCCAGAATTTCTGCCTAAAGGTAGTGTCTGCCTTTCATTTGAATCAGGATATTGTTCTTCCTTCTTTGTGCCCTAACCCTAGCAATGTTAAGGAGAGAGTTTTGCACTCTTTGGATGAGGTTAGGTGTCTGAAGTACTATCTGGTGGCTACTGCACCTTTCAAGTACACTGATGCTTTGCTTGTGGTCCCTTCTGGTCCTAGGAAGGGTTTTTGGCTTCTGCCAAGCCTACTATCAGCATGTGGATTCGTCAGGCTGTGATTCAGGCCTGCGCTGCTAAGGGGAAGAATCCTCCCTTTGCTTTATTGCTCTTGCTTCTCGTGCTATTGGTGCCCCCTTGTGCCTTGCAGCACCAGGCTTCTATTGCACCAGTGTGCAAGGCCGCTACTTGGTCTTTTGTTCATACCTTTTCAAGTTTTACAAGGTTGATGTTAAGGCCTCAGCTGTTGCTGTTTTTTTGGCCACAAGGTTTTGCAGGCGGCAGTGGCTTAAACTGTCTGCTGTTACCTTTTTCTTGGGGGATCCCACCCTACCTTACAGACACTGCTATTGGATGTCCCAAGTGTAAGTAATCTATCTGGAGCAGGACGTACTGTATACTAAGAATAATACAATTCTGTGAAATACTCACCTGTAGAATTGGTATTATAAGTATACAGTGCGTCCTGCTCCACCCCACCCTGTTGCATTATTCTGGATCCCCTGTATGGTGATTGTTATCATTGTTATAGTTACCAGTTTTTGGTTGTTAAATTCTCCCGGCTTCTTTTTCACTGCTTTTCGATGCTGGGGATTTATGGGAGGTCCCCGGGTATTTGAGGGGCCGGGAGGAGCCTGTTTTGCATGTCTCTGCAGTGCAGCGCCATCTGGCGGAGGATAACCCAAGTGTAAGTAATCTATCTGGAGCAGGACGTACTGTATACTTATAATACCAATTCTACAGGTGAGTATTTCACAGAATTGTATTTTTAGGATGCCCTGGGGGTAGGCTAGCAGAGGCTTTTGTGTGGCTTTAACCCTTTTTTTCAGCATATTCATGGTCAAATCTTCACACTAGCACTAAACAGTCATACTGAGCTTCATGAGAAAAGGTCAATGTGGGGCTCATTGGCAGCAGGAGTAGGTTGGTTAGATGCCTAATGGACTACAAGGAAGGGTTTATATCTGCTTTAAAGAAAGAGGCAAAGAGGCATCCCCCATTACTAAAATAGCATTTGTTAGTACAACTGCTCACAATTCCGAACTTTCAATTTCAATAGTTACTATTCCTGCATCTCTCCTTTAAAGTGGACCAACACCCAGGATTTTGACTATCCTGGGTTTTGGTCCACTTCAGGGGGGCACCCCTATTAGGGGTGCCCCGCTGTGTAAAACCCCCCAGAAACACCCCAATACTCACCTCAAAACGCTCCCACGTGGCCGGGTGACAGCGACGGACAAGCGCTGACAGCACGGACAAGCCAGCGCGTCCGCCGCCGCCTCCTGCACGTCCCTCTGACAGCGCGCGCGCCGGCCATTCACAAACGGCCGGCGCGGGCGCGCGCACGGCTAGAGGGGCGCGCGGGAGGCGGCGGCGGCCGCAGCCGCCGCCGAGGAGGTGAGCTTTTGGGGGGTTTTCGGGGGGGTTCCTCACCGCGGGACATCCCGATCTCGGATGTCCCGCGGTGAGGGGGGTGATCGGCCCGGGAATCTTATAGATTCCCGGGCCGATCACCCCAGGGTGTTGGTCCACTTTAAAATAAAACTCTCCCCAGCATGTTTGTATAGGTGTCCCAATTCAACTGTTTCTGTTAAGGGTTTACTGCAGACAGGCCAGCTTTAGCATCGTATAGAAACTCGTCACACAAGGGCAGGTTTGCCTCTGTGTGATTTCTCACTTCCTGTGCTAGATTTCCACGTGTCTGTGATTTGTGAGCATTATGCATTAGCTTTATCTCATATAATCTGTCTGAAGAGGCCTCTCTGTATCTGCAGGCCTGCACCGGCAGCCGTCTCTTCATGCTTGCCTGCACTCGCTGTCTGACCGCAGTGTTTGCACTCTTATCTCTTTTTTATTTGCACTTGCAACTGCTGCCTTGTTACAGGAGATAGTTAGAAAATGCTGCCTGCCAACCATTTAAAGGCACTTCCACCATTTAGGTACTGCTGCAACCCCCCCCCCCCCTTCCCCTCTGGAATTATAGTGGATCAAAACCCAGGATGTTGAATATCCTGGGTTTTGGTGTGAAACCCCCCAGGTCGCCCGATCTCACTCACCCTTCATCGGTCCTACGGCGCTCGGATCCACTCCCACCCCTTCGTCCTAGAGCTCCCCTAAGGTTAGTGGATGCATGCCTATAGGCCGCATCCCCCGCTACGCTTAAACAGGGAGCATGCCTGCGCCAGCATGAGGGCCCTCCCATCCAATCAACGCGCCCGGATGCGCTCCTGGTTTAAGGGCGAGCACACTGGCGACCGTATCCCCCACTACCATGTGCCCACGTCGGCCATTCAGAAATGCCTGTTGGCAGGAACACGCCCTGCTAGCGTATATGGCTGCCTACCCCAACCATTAGGTACGTTCTTCTCCAGCTCTAAGTAAAATGACTCTGCCTTCAGCTTGCAGTGTGCCCTAACTGTCACACTTCTGTGCTTTTCTTCCACCAGCAAGATAATCGGGACATGTTCAACTGTGTCCGGAATATGATCTATGACTTGGTGGAGTGGAGATCTCAGATCCTCTCTGGAACGTTGCCACAAGATGAGCTCAAAGAACTGAAGAAGAAGATAACAGCCAGGATCGATTACGGGAACAGGTCTGCTCATACCTTCCAACTTATCAGGATGGGAAAGAGGGACATTTGTTAAGTTAGGCCACACCCCCTTATTGATTGATGGATAGGAGACAGGTTGTAACAGTTAAAACAATAGAAACACTTTAAATAGGCAAATAAATCATTTATTGATGCAGATCTGCAGGTTACACCTCAAAGAGGGGCCAAGGAGAACAATGGGAAGGGGAACATGGACTGTAAAGAGGTATAGTCCCTCCAAATCAGGAACACTTGGGAGGTATGTCTGTGCTTCTTAATTAGTCTCTTGTTTTTTTTGTTTTTTTCAAAAGGACACTTACCCCTAATATTCATGATCTGACTGGCAACAGTCAGTAGCCTTGTTTTTTGTTGGGTCTCTAACTATGTGTTTGTTTTATTGAGCTCCACATTTAATGGACAACTATTTTTAAACACCTGGGAATAAAAGGTCATGGCCTGGTGTTGCAGTAACTGATCTCGTAAAGGGATGGATACAGGTTCAATTCCCGACTGGGGCATGTGTGAGGTGCTCTTCCCCTCTGTACTTTTTCCCCACTTTGTTGAAATTATGAAAAGTTTAAGAGTGTAGCAGCCTGACGGGGTTAAGGGGCAGCTTATGTTTGCTCACACAGTGAAGCATGTGCAGTGCTGCATTTTCAGACACACCACACACAAGCTCACACCTATCATTAATTTCAATTTCGCTCAGGTCCTGGCACTCATCCCAGAAATCCTTGGGCTCGTGACCAATGCCCGCTGTCCGGCATGACTCTGCCCTTGCGTCAGTCACTGTGTCTGGCATGCCCCTCTGTTGCAGCAAATGAAGTGGGCATGTGCAGTCACTGCGAATGACCCATTCAGTCTGCATACCAGCACCACTTTAATGGCTCACATGACCGCTGTCAGCCAGGAAGATGGTTAAAAGCCTATTTTCTTTCTAAGTCAGGGGTGCTCAACCTTTTGATGAGCATGGCCACAATGAATAGTTTCAGAATTTTTACATTTGGAATAGAAGAATGGTTTCTACAACGATCAGGTTACCCACTGTCTCACAAACTCCACTTGTATGTCTTTCCACCACACCCCTACATTCATATGTAACAATCCCAACATGCTAGCAATGCACATGCCAACTGGCTTACCACTATGAACATATGGCTCCCCCATCAGTCCCACATCCTAACCCTGTTCCCAAAACTCACCCCATTGAAGCTCCCACCAATGCTAAGCATACAATAATTATAGAAAAACTATTTTACTAAATTATTATGCATAAGTTTTCACTTAGGGCTGGTGTGGTGCAATCAATTTCAGAGGTCCACTGTCACCTGTTTTTGCCAATGCCCCCTCCCATATCATTCTCCGTACAATCACCCATCCTTACTGTACTTAAAAATCCTTACATGTCGGTTATATTTACTCCCTCCTACATTCCCCACAGCAGGTCAGGAGCCACATCAAATGGCTCAGAGAACCACATTGGTCCCCGGGTCACAGGTTGAGCACGTTTCATGCCACGTAGGATCCAGGTCCACAAGGTCTCTAACCCATCTACTCCCTCTGACTGAGAACTCTAGATTTTAGAGATACTCTTCCCTCATGAAGCTCCCTCTGACAGCAACATAAAACAGCTCTTCTATTAGAGGAGGTGCGGTCGTTGTTCCTGTCTCCCATGGATTGGAACTCTGCTAGGGGAAGCTATGTATCTCTCTAATGCAGGACCCTCTCTGGCAGAGTAGTAAGAGGAAGAGTTTAGATCCTTTTTCAACTCGCCCCCATACCCTTACTTTAGCCGGACTGTGTGGCACAGGTGTTGGTCTCTGCTGCTATATGAGGGCCGGGGGGGGGGGGGGGGGGGATCCAAAATGCACCCTGCCTTCTGGTTGTTCGGGGGGGGGGGGGACTCCAATGTTCTGGATGCCCCCCCTGCACCATAACAGCCCCCCTATCATTTCGCAGCAGAGACCAGCACCTGCTTTAAATGCAGATAGCCCTAACCCACTGCAGTACTATAATGTACATGGAAACATTTACTCGTTATCTGGCTCTCTAAGAAGTTCTCTTTTTGTCTCCATGAACACCGGTTAAATAGACCATTTCTTTTTTGGTCTATGAAAGGAAATGCATATACTAAAGGACCTTGCTGTTGTAAGCCGCCTCTGCGCTTGCCTGGCGCCATAGTCTTTTTTCCCATTCCATGGCACGGCCTGATTCACAAAGTCATTACATCTGGGTAGTCCGCAACAAGGTGGCGCAGTGCACTGCAGAAAAGTTGTGGCTCCTCCCGGTCCCATATAAAAACGGAATCGCCATAGACTTATCCAGTTGTCTCTCTGCAGTGATTCTGCGAAGATAGAAGATGGCTCTTATATTTTCTTATTGCATGGCACGACCTGCTTCAGTATTCATAACAGTTGGGTTATTCCGCCACAAGGTGGCGCAGTGTACTGCAGAAGAGCTGTGGCATCTCCCGGCCCCCTATAAAAATGGGATTAACCAGTTCCCAGTGTTTCCTTTGCAGTGAAACTGCGAAGATATAAGATGGCTCTCTCTCTATGTGCAGGTGAGTGGGGCAGCCAAGCCTGCAGCCCTGCAAGTCTTATTTCCACCCGTTTCTGGACCCTTTCTGCCTCCCAGCCTTGGCTGACAAATCGGGTGAGGGTAGAAGAGCACTAGGGTCAAGTGCTCCAAAAGCGCTTCTTCAAGCCACAGACCCTGTTCCACAAAGGGTAGCCGGCCATAGGCTTTATGGTGAGCCTACTAGGGATGCGGAGTTCCTGTCCTGTCTTCTGAGGGGGGGAGTGTTTTGGGGACTGTGTCTTTTTCTTTTCCTTCAGGGGGTCCCCCCCACCCCCCCTCCCCCCTGGCCTGGATACTCGCCTGTCTTTCGTCTCTCTCCCTCCTCTCCCTCTTATTTATGTTTGGGGGGGGGGGGGGGGAGTAGTAGCAACGAGTGGTGTTAGTTGTGGTGTTTTTTTGCTGTGTACAGTGTTTTTTTGGTGTTTTTAGCCGCCGTGCCACTTTGTACTGCGCTCCGCGGCAGGTGGCGCTATAACCTGTGGCGTTTTTGCTTAGTCATGGCGCCGGCAGGGTCACGAGGGCACCGTTTTCGTGCTCTTCGGAGGGGGCGGGGCCGGGTGATGACGCGTATCGCGTCGTCCCCCCACGACCCGCCCCTCGAGGTACTTCTGCCGGCACCATTTTGGATTAGCTGTGGGTCTGGTTTTCTCCCTTTCTGGCTGCGGTGCTGTATCCTCCTGTGTGTCGCTTCATCCAGCGGTCTGAGACTTGCTGATCCTGCGATTTCCTTGGTCCGTGAGTCTCCCTTGGGGTTTTTTTTTATTGGTCTTGTGGTGCATGTGCTGCGGGATGCTCATGTGTCATTTTTACTTATGTCTTTCAGACGGGATACCAGTGGGCCGTGCGCCCAGTGTCCTTGCGCTCCAAGCTGATTTGCCTGCATCGCTTCCCAGCTCTGCGCCCCCTTCGGAGTCGCCTACCCCCCCACTCCTGCAATTGGCCCCCAGCGAGGGGGATAATAGCAGGAGGTCACAGTCTGATCTGGCACTTTGTGTGGCCAACATCGAGGCAGCTTGCCAGGCCTGTTCCTAGAAAGACCTCTGGCAAGAAGCGGCACCTGACTTCCACTCCCTCACGCTCCACAGAGGAGTATGAGGAGTTTGATGCCACTGGTGGACGTTATTCCCTAGAGGAAGGGGAACTGTTCCGGGATTCTGACTCCTCTGGGGACCAGCAGGAGGGTTGCGATAGTGACCCTGGGTCTGCGTCCGCGGAGGAATCATGGAACCCTGAGGACACAGATAATCTGCTGTCTCACATTTTTGACATTTTGCACATTGCTCCCCCTGAGGTGGCTAAGAAGAAGCAGTGTGAGCTCTTTCACCCTGATAAACAGCGTTGAGTTCCCTGAGCAGGGACATTTCACTACTATGGTGCTTAAGGAGTGGGAACGTTCTAACAGGCTGCCCGCTGTGCCCAAGGGATTGGATAAGAGGGATCCCTTTCCTGCTGATCTAGTGAAGCGGTGGTCATGTCCCCCTGAGGTGGACGCTCCTGTGCTAGATCTGTCCAATACCTCGGTCATGCCTTCTGCTGACACTACCACTCTGAGGGACAGAGAGGATCAGCTGGCCTGCCATGCTTTTACTTGTGTGGGGGCTGGACTGCGCCCGGCCTGTGCTGCTGCCATTACAGCTATTGCCCTTTAAAAAACTGCTCAAGCATCTATGTGATGGCGATATGGCTGGTAGGAGGAGGGAGGATTATAGGGCCCTCTTGCTTTGCTCTGATTTTGTTGCATTTATCCTTACTGCCATGGATGATGCTGTGAGGCTGGGCAGTAGGGCCTCCTGCACTTTTGGTAGCTATGCGCTGCTCTGTTTGGTTGCGTCAGTGGGCAACTGACGCTGCTGCTAAGAAGGCTCTCACTGGGCTCCCCTTTGCGGGGCTGCGGCTCTTCGGTCGTCTTGATGTTTTAGCCAAGGATGGCAGACTGCTTCAGCATAGGAGGCAGCCCCGGCCCTTTCGGGGGCCCTCCGCCTCCTTCCCCTCCCTTCGTACTCCCAGAGGAGGTCGTGGCTCCCTCTTCTCAGGTAGCTGCAGAGATTCTTGGGGCCGTGGCAGATCCCGTGGTCGTCCCGGTCTCTCCTGGGGTTCCAAGCCCAAACCCCCTCCCAAGGCCCCTCAGGCATGAGGGGGCGCCCTCACCCATCCGGGTGGGGTGACGGCTTTGGCTCTTTGCTCATGTCTGGAGGCTCCATGTGTCAGACCGGTGGATTCAGGAGGTGGTGTCCTCCGGTTACAAGATAGAGTTTGCAGCCTGGCCGCCCCCAAGATTCATCAGATCCAGGATGTCTTTAAACCCCGTCAGCTCAAGGGTTGCTTTCGGCGGTTAAATGCCTGCTGGAGTCAGGGGTCATTTGTTCGGTGCCCCCTCAAAAACAGGGTCAGGGGTACTATTCCAATCTTTTCACGGTCCCCAAAAAGGACGGCTCTCTGAGGCCCATCTTGGACTTGAAGGGCCTCAACAAGTTTGTCAGATACAAGCATTTTCGCATGGAGACGATAAGCTCGGCTGTCAGTACCCTTCACCCGGGTGACTTCATGACCACCGTGGACATCAAGGATGCTTATCTTCATGTGCCTATCTTCCCAGGTCATCATAAATTTCTGAGGTTCGCGCTGGAGGATCAGCATTACCAGTTTGTAGCTTTACCCTTTGGTATCCCCTCGGCACCTCGGGTGTTCACCAAGGTGCTGGCGGGGGTGATGGCTCTGCTACGGGACCAGAGCATTCGCGTCCTTCCTTACCCGGACGACTTCCTTATTGTGGCCCAGTCCTTTCATCAGGCCGAGCAGGACACCCGGGTGGTGACCTCCACTCTGGAGTCCTTCGGCTGGGTGAAGGTCCTTGGTGAGGTCCTTTCTGGGCATGACACTGGATACCTCTCAGGTCAAGGTGTCCTTCCTCAGCAGAAGGTGGAAGGCATTCAGAAGCAGGCACAGGCTCTGCTCTTGTCCTCTTCCCTCCATCCGTCTGGGGATGCAGTTGGTGGGCCTGATGGTGTCCTGCTTCGAGGCGGTCCCCTTTGCTCAGTTTCACATGAGATCTCTTCAGTTGCACCTATTGTCAGTCTGGAATCGGGACCCTGTGTCCCTGGATCAGGAATTTGCTCTGTCTCCTCTGGCCAAACAGTCCCTTTTATGGTGGCTGGACTCAAGGAACCTTCTGGTGGGCAGGACTTTCTGCCCCCGTGCTGGGAGACGGTCACAACAGATGCCAGTCTGACAGGCTGGGGGGCGCTTTTGGAAGTCTCTGAAGTTCCAGGGTCTGTGGGGCCCCCAGGAGGCCCATGCTCCCATCAATGTACTGGAACTGAGGGCGATCAGGTTGGTTCTTTCTCAGCTGACCACACACCTTTGGGGTCGGGCTGTTCAGATTCGCTCAGACAACCAGACGGCGGTTGCCTACATTAACCATCAGGGAGCCTTCAAAGAAGTGATTGTCCCTGATACTGTCTTGGGCGGAACAGAATGTTCCCTGCATCTCAGCGGTATACATTCCGGGGGTGGAGAACCAGGTGGCGGACTCCCTGAGCAGGGGGATGTCTCGTCTGGGGGAATGCTCCCTCAACAACCAGGTGTTTCTCTCCCTGTGTCACCGCTGGGGTCGGCCAGATGTGGACCTGTTTGCGTCCCGTCACGATCACAAACTTGCCAAGTTTGTCTCCCTGTCACAGGATCCTCTGGCCTACGCCACGGATGCACTGGCAATACCTTGGACAGAGTTTCGGCTTCTCTATGTGTTCCCTCCGTTCCCTCTACTGGGCAGGGTCATGTGCAAGATAGCCCAGGAGGGGATGCCAGCCATTCTGGTGGCCCCCTGTTGTCCAAGAAGGGTGTGGTTCGCAGACGTCGTGCAGTTGGCAGTAGATCGGTACGTCTTGCCCAAGGATCCAGATCTTCTCACTGAGGCGCAGCTACGCCATCCCAATTTACAAACGCTGGCTGTAACGGCTTGGCTGCTGATACCTCCATCTTGATGGAAAAGGGGTTGCCTGCCTCTGTTGTGGATACCATGATTCGGGCTAGGAAGAAGTCCTCGTCCTTTATCTATTACAGGGTCTGGCATGCTTACATTGCCTGGTGTGAGTCCAAGTCTCTTCCCTGTCGGGTTTTTTCCATCCCCAGGATTCTGGAATTTTTGCAACATGGTTTGGATTCCGGCCTTCAACTGAGTACCCTGAAGGGCCATGTTTCAGCTCTGGCAATTTTTTTACAAAGATCCTTTGCCAATCACCGGTTGGTTAAAACCTTTTGTCCAGGGTGTTACTCATGTGCGTCCACCTCGTAAGCCTATGCTACCAGTCTGGGACTTGAATCTGGTGTTGTCTGCTCTGCAGGGTCCTCCCTTTGAACCTATTCGTGGGGCTGTCTTGCCCGTTCTGACTCTTAAGGTAGCCTTTTTGGTGGCTATCACTTCTGTCAGGCGAGTTTCTGAACTGGCAGCGCTTTCCATCAAACCTCCTTATTTTGAGCGACATCAGGATAGGGTGGTGTTTCGGCTTAAGCTGGATTTCTTGCCTAAGGTGGTGTCTGCTTTTCATCTCAATCAGGACATTGTTTTGCCTTCCTTGTGTCCTAATCCTGCTAATTCCAAGGAGTGGACACTGCATTCTTTGGATGTGGTCAGGGCTCTGAAGTTTTATTTGGTAGCTACTGAGCCTTTCAGGAAATCTGATGCTCTTTGTTCTCACTTCTGGACCTAGGAAGGGTTTGCCTCCGGTTAAATCCACTATCAGCAAGTAGATCCGTCAGGTGGTGGTACAAGCCTATTCTGCTAAGGGGAAGGCACTAGGGTCAAGTGCTCAAAGAGCGCTGCTCCAAGCCGCATAGGCCTTATGGTGAGCCTACTAGGGATGCGGAGTTACTGTCATAGCTTCTGAGGGAGTTTTTGGGGTGTTTGTGACTTGTTCTGGTGTTTGGGGTTCCCCCCCCCACTGGCCTGGGCTTCGCCGCTGCCTGCTTGCTCTCCTCTCCCCCCCTCCCCTGACAGGTGTTCGGGGGGGGGGGGGCGGGTGTTAGCGGCGTGTGTGTTTTGCTGTTTTTTTAGACTGTTTGTAGACTTTTTCGCTGCCGCCTTGTACTACGCTCTGCGGCGGGCGGCGTTATATCTGTGAGGCGTTTTTTACTGTGTGGATGACGCAGGCGAGGTCTTGTGAGTGCCATTTCCGCGCTCTTTGGGGGGGGGGGGGGTCAGGTCCGGCGGATGACGCGTATCGGGATACTTATGTATTTTTGCTTATGTCTTTCAGGCGGGACACCCGTGGGTTGTGGTTTCTCCCAGTCCTGCTCCTTACACCCCCATTCATCTCCCCTTACTGATTCTGGGGGCATCCCTTGGGGGGGCATCCTGTGTGGCTTTTATTAGCCATTACCCTGTGCTGGCATATGCGCCTGTATTAATCACCATATGGAGGCTTGGGGGTCCTTCGGGACAATCCCGGCTGTGTTCCATGTGTGGGGTATCCCCTATCAGTAATGATGTTATGGTGTGTGTGCCGTGCGCCCAAGGTATCCTTGTGCTCCAGTCTGGGCTGCCTTCTTCTTTCCCCAGTTCGGTGCCCCCTTCGGCATCGCCTACCCCACCGCGCCTGCATTTAGCCCCCAGTGAGGGAGATACTAGCAGGGGGTCACAATCTGATCTGGCACTTCGTGTGGCCAGCATTGAAAGGCAGCTTGCCAGGCCTGTTCCACGTAAGGCCTCTAGCAAGAAGCTTCTCCCACTACTGCCCTGTTTACTGAGGAGCAGGAGGAAATTTGATGACCGTTATTCCCTAGAGGAGGGGGAGCTTTTCCCTGGCTCTGATTCCTCTGGGGACTAGCAGGTGGACTGCGACGGTGACCCTAGGTCTGAGTCTGAGGATTCCTGGATCCCTGAGGACACTGTTAGCCTATTGTCTCACATTTTTGAAATCTTGCACATTGTCCCCCCTGAGGTGGCTAAGAGGAAACAGGGTGAGCTTTTTCACCCTGTTAAGCAGCGTCTAGAGCGTCTGAGCAGAGTCATTTCACTAATATGGTGCTCAAGGAGTGGAAACGTCCTAGTAGATTGCCCGCGGTGCCCAAAGGGTTGGATAAGAGGTATCCCTTTCCTGCTGACCTGGTTAAGCGATGGTTGGGTCCCCCCGAGGTGGGCGATCCGGTTGTAGGGCTGTCCAACAACTCAGTCATGCCTTCCCCTGACACTACTACACTGCAGGACAGCGAGGACCGGCATATGGATCAGCTGGCCTGCCATGCCTTTACATTTGTGGGGCTGGGCTGCGGCCGGCTTGTGCTGCTGCCATAACAGCTATTGCTCTTAGGAGACAGATCAACCATCTCATTGATGGCGCTACAGCTGGTAGGGAGGAGTATAGGGCCCTCTTGCTCTGCTCTGATATTCTAAGTATACAGTACGTCCTGCTCCAGATATAATACTTACACTTGGGTAATCCTCCGCCAGAGGGCGCTGTGCACTGCAGACATGCAAAAACAGGCTCCTCCCGGCCCTTCATATACCCGGGGACCTCCCACAAATCCCCAGATTTCTCTGCAGTGCTGACTGCGAAGACATAAAGTATCACTCTCTCGCAGGTGAGCGGGGCTATTACATCCTGCGGCCCTGTTGGACTATTCCCACCCGTCCTTGATGTGATGTGCCTCCCAGCCTGGGCTGCGCTGTTCGGGTGAAGGTAGGCAGCACCATGCGTGCTTAACGGAGCCATGCTCCACCGCAGTCCCCCATCAAAGGGTAGGTGGTTTAGGCTGATGGTGAGCCTCTAGTGGATGTCCCTCCCGCATTATTGCCCCATTCCCCGTGTAGCGGTGGACCCTGTGTAAAGGGTCGCCATCCTCCCTCGTTTCCCGCCGTATTCGAGGGAAAAGAATGAGGGGGGGGGTGTGTGTGTGTGTTTGGCGGTCTCGGTGTACTGTATTCACGCTTATGGCCGTCGTTTTGCCCTTGACTGGCAACTCTGTGTCAGAGCCGTGCTGCTTGTTCTTGTTATTTTGGCCGCCGCCGCCATCTTTGCCTTCTCATTTTTTATTAAAATTTATTGTGCTTTGGTGGCGGCGTCGTCAGACTCCACGAGTATCCATTAGTAGATGCTTTTACTAGTATAGCCTATGCTTGGCTTGTCAGCCTGGACGGCTGCCTCAGAGCTTTGCGCTCTTTGGGGGAGGCGGGGACCTGGCGTGGCGCGCTCCGCGTCACGCCCAGATTGGGCTCGCCCTTCGAGGTTCGGTTGGCGCCATTTTGTGGATCTTCGCGCGTGTTTGCAGTCCTTCTCCTCCCCAGGTCAGTAACTCCCCTCGCGGGTGATTTCATCATTAGTAATTTTTTTCTGCTGCGCACGGCCTGACACCTCTTATTCCCTTTCTGTCTTTCAGACGTCAAAGACTCCGGTGGCTTCTCCCGGCCTAACATAAATTGTAGCGGGCTTACAAAAAAATTCTCCCACATTCCTAGCGGGTCTTTGGGACATCCAGGGTTGCCTATTGCATAAATCCCTGCTGGCATATATTGCATTGATAATCACCATATGGAGGCATCTCAGAATTGTGACCGGGGTTATTTCGAGGTTGGCAGAGCGCTTGGGCCCTGGTAAGAAGCGGTCCCTGACGCCTCCGGTTTCGCCCATTCCTTCGGAAACTGACGAGTTTACTACTCAGCAGGGTTTTGCTCTTTCTGATGAAGATGAGCTGTTCTCTGACTCCGGCAGGACTAAGTCCAAATCTTTCACCAAATCCCCCCAAGCATGATGGGACGCCCTCACCTGTCTGGGCGAGGGGATGGCCGCAGCATCTTGCTCCTATCAGGAGGCGGCATGCCTCGTTCTGGTGGATTCAGGAGGTAGTTTCCTCTGGATGCAGGATTGTGTTTGCTGGCCGGTCCCTTCCCGAGATTGTCAGGGTGCTTCTGTCCCTGTCTCTCTTCAGGTATTGGTGCAGGCCGTGCACGGCCTGCGAGGTCTGGGGTCTCTTGCAGGTTGCCCTTAACAGGCAGAGGCAGGGGCCTCTACACCAACCTTTCCACATTCCCCCAAAAGGATGAGGCACTCTGGCTCATTCTGGCCTTCCATAGGTGCGGCAATCTACATTCACAGGCCGTTTCTGCATGGTTCTCTGAGTTGGGCCGCCAGCGCCCTGTGTCCAGGGACCTCTTTCCGTATGTGGAGATCTAAGATGCTTATTTCATTGCCACTGTGTCTTCTGGACACCGAGGATCTTACGGGTTAGTGTTGGAGGCCCAACACTGCTGATTGTGGCCTTGTTATCTGGCCTCTCTTCTGCTCCCAGAGCGCTCGCCAAGGCGATGGCGGGGGTGATGTCTCTGATGAGACCAAGGGGGCGTCCGCGCGAGGAACTGCCGGGTCATCCTTCTTTGCTTTCCAATCTCTACGTCAGGCCGAGCTTGTTACTCGGCTGGTAGTGTCCTTTGGGAGTCTTTGGATAGGTGCTCAATCACCTAAATTCCTCATTGTCCCCTTACTTGGTATCTCCATTCATAGGGTTGAACTTGGATTCGGTTCAGGCGGGAACCTGCTTCCTTGGCTATAAAGTGGACAATCTGGTTATGTGGGCTCGGTCCCTCTTTGCTGTTCCCGTCTCTTCACCAGGCTGGATTGTAGCTGGTGGGCCTGTTGGTGGCTGATCAGAGGTTGTCCCTTATGCTCAGTGCCCTTGGGCTCTTCTGCAACTTATATTGTAAATGCTGGACAGGGTTCCAGCTTCCCTGGAGCCGGGTCCGTGTACCTTTCCCCTTGGTACGGTGGTTCCTCTTGAGACGGTTGTACTCAAGAAACCAGTCAGGGGGCACCCCCTTCCTTGCGTCTTCCTGTAGATGGACACCAAATCTATCAGGTTGACGGAGGGGGGGGGGGGGGTTCTTCTAAAATCCCCTGTGGTTCCGGGGGAGGTGGGACCTTTAGGGGTCCATTCACCTATCTATTTTTGAGGCGGTAGGCTTTCAGGTTGGCTCTATTTCGCCGGACTTCTCCTTTGCGGGATCTGTCTCTGTCTATTTGGGGGCTCCTTGGTCTGTCTGACGACAGTGGCCTGTATTAATTATCTGTGTGGACTCGGAGCAGGTTGGTCCTCCAGGAAGGTATCTGTCCCTGATCTGGTTGGAGGACAGCGTTACCTACATATCAGCGATATTCGCTCCGGTGGATGTCCTCCTGCGTCAGGATGTGCTAATTCTTGTGTCACTATGTGATCCATCTATGGTGGATCTTTTTGGGCCCCGTCACTTTCATGGGTTCTAGGCTTGTTTCCCTGTCTCAGATTGTTCTGACCTTGGTCATGAGACTTAGTAACTTTATGGCTGGAGATTCTATTTTGTATGTCTTATCTTATTCACTCTGCTAGGCGGGGTTCTGCGCAAGTTTGCTCTGAAAAGGGGGAACCAGTGATACTGGTGGCCCCTGGGTGGCCTAGTGGAGTGTGGTTTGCAGATGTGGTACTGAGGACAGCGGACCTGTACGTTCTGTCAGGAGTGCTGATCTTCTCACTCAGGCCCCCTTTGTTATTTCACCCCAATCTACAGGCTCTGGTCTGGATGGCCTGACGGTTGATTCATCCACCTTGATTGAGACGGGCTTATCTTCTGGGTGACTGCGACTTCTGGAAGCCTAGGAGTTGGCTTCTTCTTCTTCTTTCGTCTATTGTGGGGTATGGCATACCCATATATGATTGGTGTGAGTCTTGGTCTCTCCCCTGTTGGGCGCTCTTTGTTCCCAGGGTTCTAGAGTTATTACAGCATGGGTTGGAGTTGGCTCTCCCACTCGGTACTCTGGAGGTTCAGGTTCTGCCCTGTCCGCCTTCCTGTAGAAGTCTTTGCTCCGCTTTTTGCCTTGGTTGAGCATTCTTTCGGGGATTGCTCAGGTGCATCCCCCACATAGTTCTAGGGTCCCTGTTGGGATTTGAATTTTATTCTGTTTGCCTTATGGAGTGTTTCCCTTGGACCTATTCCGGATGCTGTCTGATTGTTCTCATCCACAAGTTGTCCTTCTGGGGGCTGTTGCTTCAGTCAGACGTGTGCCTGTGCAGGCGGCTCTGTTTAGCTAGCCCTCGTTCTTGATATATACACCAAGATGAGGTGGTGTTCCGCTTTACGCCGGACCTTCTGCCTAAGGTGGTGTCTTAGGCTCATGTATTCAAGACTCTTGTCTTTCTTCTGTGCTTTATTCCTAGTAATGCTGAGGCAACGGGATCTACTTTCCCTCAACAGGTGCTGGAATTTTTTTCCTGAATTTTCTCTTGTCCCATAGGGGGACTGATGCCCTTTGGGGTTTGTGGGCACCTACATCTGTATGTGCCTGATCTCGTCTGCTTCCAGGGGTTAAGCGGCCTTTGGCCTAGCCTTTACTTGGATGAATGTCCCTTCTGGTCCTAGGGAAGGTTCGGCTTCTTCCTGGGCTACTGTTAGCGTTTGTTCTTGTCAGGCTGTTACTCAGGCCTATTCCTTTAAGGGGAAGAATTTTCTTCTCACTTTATTTCTGATTCTACTGGTGCCTTGGTTTCTTTGGGCCTTTCAGCACCAGGTTTTGTTGCACAAGTTTGCTAGACCGCTACTTGGTTTTTTTGTTCATACCTTTTCAAAGGTTTTTCTGATGTTGACGTTAGAGCCTTTGCTCATGTCGCTCTTGGTAGCAAGGTTTGCAGGTGACAGTGCTTTTCCTGTCTGCTGTGCCTTTTTTGTTGGGGATCCCACCCTACTTTATGGACACTGCTATTGGATGTCCCAAGTGTAAGTATTATATCTGGAGCAGGACGTACTGTATACTTAGAATAATACAATTCTGTGAAATACTCGCCTGTAGAATTGGTATTATACGTATACAGTACGTCCTGCTCCACCCCACCCTGTTTTTTTTGCATTGTTCTGGATCCCCTGTATGGTGATTGTTGTTGTTGCCAGTTCTTGGTGGTTGGATTCTCCCGGCTTCTTGTTCACTGCTTTTCAAAGCTGGGGATTTGTGGGAGGTCCCCGGGTATATGAAGGGCCGGGAGGAGCCTGTTTTTGCATGTCTGCAGTGCACAGCGCCCTCTGGCGGAGGACCCAAGTGTAAGTATTATATCTGGAGCAGGACGTACTGTATACGTATAATACCAATTCTACAGGTGAGTATTTCACAGAATTGTATTTTTGTTGCCTTCATCCTTACTGCCATGGATGAAGTGGTACGGCTGAATAGTAGGGCCTCTGCCCTCTTGGTGGCTATGCGCCGCTCTGTTTGGTTGCGTCAGTGGGCGGCTCTCACTGGGCTCCCCTTTGTGGGGCTGCGGCTCTTTGGGGAGCGTCTGAATGTTTTAGCCAAGGATGGTAGGCTGCCTCAGCGTAGGAGGCAGCCTCTGCCTTTTCGGGGGCCATCCGCTTTCTTCTCCTCCTTTCGTGCCCCTAGGGGAGGTCGAGGCCCCCTCTTTTCAGGTTTCCACAGGGGTTCTTGGGGCCGTGGCCGATCCCATAGTCGTCTCGGTCTCTCATGGGATCCCAAGCCCAAACCCCCTCAGGCATGAGGAGGCGCCCTCACCCATCCGGGTGGGGGGACGGCTTTGGCTCTTTGCTCACGTCTGGAGGCTCCGCGTCTCAGACCGGTGGATTCAGGAGGTGGTGTCCTCCGGTTACAAGATAGTTTGCAGCCTGGCCGCCCCCCAGATTCCTCAGGTCCCGGATGTCTCACAAACCTCTGTCAGTTCAGGGGTTGCGCCTTGCGGTTCAACGTCTGTTGGAATCAGGAGTCATTTGCCTGGTGCCTCCCCAGGAACGGGGTCAGTGGTTCTACTCCAATCTGTTCACGGTCTCCAAAAAGGACGGGTCCTTGAGGCCCATCCTGGACTTGAAGGGTCTCAAATGGTTTGTCAGGTTCAAGCACTTTCGCATGGAGACCCTTCGCTCGGCTGTCAGTACCCTTCGACCGGGCGATTTCATGACCTCCGTGGACATCAAGGATGCTTATCTTCATGTGCTAATCTTCCCAGGTCATCAGAGATTTCTCAGGTTTGCTCTAGAGGATCAGCATTACCGTTCGGTCACACCTCAGCGCCTCGGGTGCCCAAGGTGCTGGCAGGCGTGATGGTTCTGCTGCGGCATCAGGGCTTTCGCATCCTTCCTTACCTGGACGAAATTCTGATTGCGGCTCAGTCTCTTCATCAGGCCGAGAAGGATACTCAGGTGGTGACCTCCACTCTCGAGTCCTTCGGCTGGGTGATCAACTATCCCAAGTCTTCACTGTCTCCGTCCTTGGTGAGGTCATTCTGGGCATGACACTGGATACCTCCCAGGTCAAGATGTTCCTTCCTCAGCAGAAGGTGGAGAGCCTTCAGAAGCAGGCTCTTGTCCCCATCCCTTCATCCGGCAAGGGATGCAGTTAGTGGGCCTGATGGTGTCCTGCTTCGCGGCGGTCCCCTTTGCTCAGTTTCACATGAGGCCTCTTCAGTTGCACCTTCTGTCTGTTTGGAGTCAGGACCCTTTGTCCCTGGATCAGGAATTTGCTCTTTCCCCCCTGGCCAGACAGTCCCTCTGGTGGTGGCTGGACTCAAGGAACCTTCTAGTGGGCAGGACTTTTCTTCCCCAGTGTTGGGAGACTGTCACCACAGATGCCAGTCTGACCGGTTGGGGGGGATTTTGGAAGTCTCTGCAGTTCCAGGGTCAGTGGTGCCCCCAGGAGGCCCACACTCCCATCAATCTCCTCGAACTGAGGGCGATCAAGTTGGTTCTTTCTCAGCTGACCTCACACCTTCGGGGTCGGGCTGTTCAGATCCGCTCGGACAACCAGACAACGGTTGCCTACATCAATCATCAGGGAGGGACTGGGAGCAAGCGAGCCCTCAAGGAAGTGTCCCTGATACTGTCTTGGGCGGAAGAGAATGTGCCTTGCATCTCGGCGGTTTACATTGCAGGGTTGGAGAATTTGGAGGCAGACTCCCTGAGCAGGGGGTCGTCTCGGCTGGGGGAATGATCCCTCAGCAACAAGATATTTCACTCCCTGTGTCACCAATGGGGTCTTCCGGATGTGGACCTGTTTGCGTCCCGCCACAATCACAAGCTTCCCAGGTTTGTCTCCCTGTCACAGGACCCTCTGGCCTTCGCCACGGATGCGCTGGCAATGCCTTGGACGGAGTTTCGGCTTCTCAATGTGTTCCCTCCTTTTCCTCTGCTGGGCAGGGTGCTGCTCAAGATAGCCCAGGAAGGGGTTATCCCTTTTGGCCAAGGAGGGTGTGGTTCGCAGACGTCGTGCAGTTGGCAGTAGATCAGTATGTCTTGCCCAAGGATCCAGATCTGCTCACTGAGGCGCAGCTACGCCATCCCAATTTACAAACGCTGGCTTTAACGTCTTGGCTGCTGAAACCTCCATCTTGATGGATAAGGGCTTGCCGGCTTCTGTCGTTTGATACCATGATTAGGGCTAGGAAGAAGTCCTCGTCCTTTATCTACTACAGGATTTGGCATGCTTACATTGCCTGGTGTGAGTCCAAGTCTCTGCCTTGTAGGGTGTTTTCTATTCCCAGGATTCTGGAATTTTTGCTACATGGTTTGGATTCGGGCCTTCAACTTAGTACCCTCAAGGGACAGGTGTTTCTTCCAAAGATCTTTTGCCAATCACCGTTTGGTCAAGACTTTTTCCAGGGAGTTACTCATGTGCGTCCGCCACATAAACCTATGCAACCGGTTTGATATCTGAATCTGGTGCTGTCTGCTCTGCAGGGTCCCCCCCTGCAGGGTCCCCCCTTTGAGCCTATCAGTGGGGCTGCCTTGCCCATTCTGACTCTTAAGGTGGCCTTCTTGGTGGCCATTACTTCGATCAGGTGAGTTTCTGAGCTGGCGGCGCTCTCCATCAAACCTCCTTATTTTGAGCGGCATCAGGATAAGGTGGTGTTTCAGCTTAAGCCGGATTAAGCCTAAGGTTGTGTCTGCTTTTCATCTCAACCAGGACATTGTTTTGCCTTCTTTGTGTCCTAACCCTGCTAATTCCAAGGAGCGGACCCTTCATTCTCTGGGTGTTGTCAGGGCCCTGAAGTATTATTTGGTTGCAGGAAATCTGACGCTGTTTTTGTTCTTCCTGCTGGGCCTAGGAAGGGTCTGCCATTTCTGCTAAAGGGAAGGTTCTTCCTTTCAGGGTTACTGCTCATTCCACTCGTGCTATTGGTGCATCTAGGTCTTGTCAGCACCAAGCTTCTGTTGAACAAGTTTGTAAGGCCGCAACTTGGTCTTCTGTTCATACTTTTTCTAAGTTTTACAAAGTTGATGTTAAGGCCTCAGCTGATGCTGCTTTTGGCCGCAAGGCACCGTATTTTTCGCCCTATAAGACGCACCTGCCCATAAGACGCACCTAGGATTTGGGGGAAGAAAATAAGAAAAAAAAATTTTCAATCAAAAACGCACCATTACAGAGAGTGTGGCATTCCCCTATCCAATTCCCATAGGCCGTGTGGGATGCCCCCATTCCATAGACAGTGTAGCATGCCCCCATCCCATTCCCCGTATATCCAGTGTGGCATCCCCCCCTCCCATTCCCCATATACCCATTGGCTGTGTGGCATCCCCCTCTCCCCCCATTAGTATAGGCTGTGTGGCATCCCTCTCCCCACATTCCCATAGGCTGTGTGGCATCCACCTCTCCCCCCATTCCCATTGGCTGTGTGGCTTTCCCCCTCCCCCCATTAGTATAGGCTGTGTGGCATCCCTCTCTCCCCATTCCCATAGGCAGTGTGGCATCCCCCTCTCCCCATTAGCATGGGCTGTGTGGCATCCCCCTCCCCCCATTAGCATGGGCTGTGTGGCATCCCCCTCTCCCCATTAGCATGGGCTGTGTGGCATCCCCCTCTCCCCATTCCCATAGGCTGTGTGGCATCCCCCTCTCCCCATTCCCATAGGCTGTGTGGCATCCCCCTCTCCCCATTCCCATAGGCTGTGTGGCATCCCCCTCCCCCCATTCCCATAGGCTGTGTGGTATCCCTCTCTCCCTATTCCCATAGGCAGTGTGGCATCCCCCTCCCCCCATTAGCATGGGCTGTGTGGCATCCCCCTCCCCCCATTAGCATGGGCTGTGTGGCATCCCCCTCCCCCCATTAGCATGGGCTGTGTGGCATCCCCCTCTCCCCATTAGCATGGGCTGTGTGGCATCCCCCTCTCCCCATTCCCATAGGCTGTGTGGCATCCCCCTCCCCCCATTCCCATAGGCTGTGTGGCATCCCCCTCCCCCCATTCCCATAGGCTGTGTGGCATCCCCCATTCCCATAAGCTGTGTGGCATCCCCCATTCCCATAGGCTGTGTGACATCCCCCTCCCCCCATTCCCATAGGCTGTGTGGCATACCCCTCCCCCCATTCCCAAAGGCTGTGTGGCATACCCCTCCCCCCATTCCCAAAGGCTGTGTGGCATCCCCCTCCCCCCATTCCCATAGGCTGTGTGGCATCCCCCTCCCCCCATTCCCATAGGCTGTGTGGCATCCCCCTCCCACCATTCCCATAGGTTGTGTGGCACACCCCTCCCCCCATTCCCAAAGGCTGTGTGGCATCCCCCTCCCCCCATTCCCATAGGCTGTGTGGCATCCCCCTCCCCCCATTCCCAAAGGCTGTGTGGCATCCCCATCCCCCCATTCCCATAGGCTGTGTGGCATCCCCATCCCCCCATTCCCAAAGGCTGTGTGGCATCCCCATCCCCCCATTCCCATAGGCTGTGTGGCATCCCCCTCCCCCCATTAGTATAGGCAGGCGCCATAGTAAAAAAAAAAAAAAAAAAAGTTAAACTCACCTGTCCGCTGACACCACTGCGCTGAGCGGCCGGCTCCGTGAATGGGGTGGGCGTGGCCTGCGCCGCAGCGTCGACGCAGGCCACGCCCACCCCGTTCACGAGCTGGCTCTGTCCCGGCCCCGCCGCTGCGATCGCTGTCTTTTCAGGCAGCGATGACAGCGGCGGGGCCAGAGACAGAGCCCCTGCCGCTCCTCCATCTGCTCCCCCACATGCGATCACGAAGGTCCGGGCAGCGGGTGGGCGTGGCCTGCGCCGATGCAGGCCACGCCCACCCACTGCCGGGACCTTCGTGCTCGCGTGTGGAGGAGCAGATGGAGGAGCGGCAGGGGCTCTGTCTCTGGCCCCGCCGCTGTCATCGCTGCCTGAAAAGACAGCGATCGCAGCGGCGGGGCCGGGACAGAGCCCCCGCCGCTCCTCTGGCCTCTCGCAGTGTGCCAGACAACGCGGGAGCGCCGGGGACGGGTGAGTTTTTTTTTTTTTTTTTTTTTTTACATTCGCCCGATAAGGCGCACTGACATTTTTCCCCCACTTTTGGGGAAAAATAAGTGCGTCCTTATAGGGCGAAAAATACGGTACTTCAGTCGGTGGTTGTTTAAACCGTCTGTTGTTACTTTTTGGGGATCCCACCCTACTTTATGGACACTGCTTTTGGATGTCCCAGATGTAATGACTTTGTGAAGCAGGCCGTGCCATGCAATGGGAAAAAGACAATTCTTTGAGTACTCACCTGTAGAATTGTTTTTACCATGCATGGCACGGCTTGCTTCACCCCACCCTTGTTATCGTTGTTCTTGGTTGCCTCTTTATGGTGATTGTTCCAAGATTAGTTGGGGTTTGTTACCTTTTTCTTCCAATCCATTCCAGACACTCCTTACACTTGGGATTACCTCCTTGCCGATTGGATGTGACTGCAAGACGACAAAAGTTGTGGCCCCTCCCGGCCCCATAAGTAGCAGCTGCCTCCTAACTCGGAATTCCCTCTCAAGGATTGGCAGCAAGCGGGGGATTGCACCCTGTCGGCTTCCTACATAGCCTTATTCCCACGGATCCCTCAGACCCAATTGTGCCTCCCACAGCTTCTGGCTGTTCTGGGGTTCGTGAAGGAAAGGTGGAAGCGCCGGGGTCTTGGGGAGCTTACTGAGTGTATATGCTCTGGGCTGCAGGCTTTTTGGAAAGTAAGACAGCCGCAGGTTTCTCTCTGTTGTACCTGCTGAGGAACATTTTTTATTTTTTTAGTTTCAACCCGTCCTTCCAAGTTAGGTAGGTTTTTAAAAAAAGAAAAAAGAAAAAATGTTGGTATGCCTTTAAGGGGCGTGGCTGACGTCACACAGGGGGCGGAGCTTAACACGGAACCACGAGGCCATGTTACTTCAGTGTGTCTCTCTCTGGGCTGGAGGGAGGTTGTGTTCAGGCTCCCCTGCACTGTTCAGGGTGTACAGCACCCTGGCTGACATGAGGCTGCTATCGTGCTTGCGCTGCGGCAGCGACGGCAGCTGCCACTGCTGGTCATGCCGTTTGCGGATTTTGATCATGTTGAGCTTAAGGGCTCTGGGTTTGGGGATAGCGGCTGCAGAGACATGCAGCTGCGGCGGCTATCTCGGGCCGTGCCGCTGGTTCCCTTAATCCCATACTACTTCTTGGAGCCTAGGGGCTCTTTGTATGCAGCCCCTCTGCCCATTAGTATAGGCTGTGTGGCATCCCCCTCTCCCCCCATAGGCTATGTGGCATCCCCCTCTCCCCCCATAGGCTTTGTGGCATCCCCCTCTCCCCCCATAGGCTTTGTGGCATTCCCCCTCCCCCCCATTAGTATAGGCTGTGTGGCATCCCCCTCTACCCCCATAGGCTTTGTGGCATGGCCCGCCATGCTTTTGCTATGGTAGGTTCCTTTCTTCGCCCTGTTTGTGCCACGGCTATTGTGTCTTTGGCTTCAAGGAAGAAAGTGAAGAAAATTATGGCCAGGGCTAAGTCTCACAGGCTTATTCAAGAGTCCAAGGATTTTAAGGTTTGTTTGGACTTTAACTCTTTCGCTATCACTGCTATGGATGATGTGGTCAGGCTAGCTGCTGGAACTTCTGTTCTTCTTGTTGCCTTGAGCCATTCCTTATGGCTAAGACAATGGTCGGCGGATGCCGCCGCTAAGAAAGCTCTTACAGATCTACCTTTTTTTAGGGAGCAGACTCTTTGGAGAAAAGCTGGACCGTATGGTCAAGGATGGCAAACTTCCTCAAAGGAAGAGGGCAACTCGGCCTTTTCAGAGGCCTTCATCATATCGGCCCTTTCGGAGTGGGAGAGGTGCCTTCCGTCCATGCTCCTGTAGAGATTTTTGGGGCAGAGGCAGAGCTTGTAATAGGGCAGGAGGGGCCTGGAGAAGTAGGCCCAAACCTCCAGCCAAGCCCACTTCAGCATGAGGGGGCGCCCTCACCTGAGCAGGTGGGGGGGCGGCTCTTGCATTTTGCTCCTATCTGGAGATGCCACGTGGCGGATCTTTGGATCCAAGAGGTGGTGTCATCAGGCTACAAGATCGAGTTTGCAGCCAGACCGCCCCCAAGGTTCTTTCAGTCAGGGGCATCCCGGAACCAGCTAAAAGCAGATGCCCTGAGAGCCTCTGTGCAGCATCTACTTCAAGAAGGGGTAATTTGTCAGGTACCTTTTCAGGAAGGTCAGGGATTTTATTCCAACTTGTTTACAATTCCCAAAAAGGACGGGTCGATTCGTCCCATTTTAGACTTAAAGGGTCTCAACAAGTATATCCGGGTGATGCATTTCCGCATGGAGACTCTGAGGTAAGATCAAGCCAGCCCGGGGATCTTATGACTACAATAGACATAGTATTTTCATGTTCCGATTTTTCCAGGGCATCAGAAGTTCTTGAGGTTTGCCCTGGAAGGCCAGCACTTCCAGTTTGTGGCACTTCCATTCGGGATATCCTTGGCTCCAAGAGTATTCGCCAAGGTCTTGGCAGGTCTCATGGCCATTTTCAGAAGCCAGGGGATATGCATCGTCCCATATTTGGACAATCTCTTAATTTCAGCCGGGTCTCCTCAGCAGATCATGAAGGATACGCAGACGGTCCTATTAACTCTGGAAGAGTTCGGCTGGGTGATCAATTATCCCATATCACTCCGGCGCCAGTAAGGAATTTCTTAGGAATGACTCTGGACACAGTTCAGGTCAAGGTGTTTATACCAGAGCAGAAGGCTCTGCTAATTCGGAATCAAATAGAGGCCTTACTGGCCTGCCAGCAGCTGACCATTCGGCTAGGGATGAAACTAGTAGGCCTTATGGTGGCCTGCTTCAAGGCTGTGCCTTTTGCCCAGTTTCACATGAGGCCTCTTCAGTTGAATCTGTTGGCAAGCTGGGATCGCAGTCGCTGGATCAAGTCTTTGTTCTGACTCTCTCGGCCAGGCAAATTTGGCTGTGGGGGTTGGACCCTCTGCACCTGTGGGTAGGCAGGTCCTTTCTGACACCGCAGTGGCAGATCGTTGCCACGGATGCCAGTCTTACAGGCTGGGGGGCATCTGGCAAGCCCAGAAGATCCAGGGATAATGGGGTCCGAAGGAGAATCAGCTTCCCATAAATATATAGGAATTAAGAGCAATCAGGCTAGTGCTTCAGTATCTGACCCCCAGTTTAAGGGGACAGGCTGTCCAGGTCCAGTCAGACAATCAGATGGCGGTAGCCTATTTCAATCATCAGGGGGGTACTCGGAGCTAGAGTGCTCTAGAAGAGGTAAGTCGGATTCTGACTTGGGCAGAGGAGAAGTCCCTACATCTCGGCAGTTTACATCCTGGGGGTAGAGAACCAGGAGGCAGACGCTTTGAGCAGAAAGGCGCTGTGTTGGGGAGAATGGTCCCTCAGTCAGAAGAAGATCTTTCAAGCCCTTTGCCTTCAATGGGGGTGTCCGGAAGTGGATTTCTTTGCATCCAGACACAATCACAAGCGGCCAAAATTCAGGTCCCTGTCAAGGGACCCTCTGGCCATAGCATCGGACGCCCTGTCAACCTCTTGGACATGGTTCAAGCTCCTGTACGTTTTTGCTCCCGCTCCTGAGCCGTGTACTAAGAAAGATGGCTCAGGAGGGGGTACCAACCATTCTGGTGGTTCCTCGCTGGCCAAGGAGAAGTTGGTTTTCAGACATAGCAGGGATGTCGGTAGACCATTGGCACCTGCAAGTCAACCCAGACCTTCTCACACAGGGGGCGCTTCGGCACTTGAATTTACAGATGCTGGTTTTGACAGCCTGGCTATTGAGACCTCGATCTTAGCAGAGAAAGGTTTATCGGCTAAGGTTATTCATACCATAATTCAGGCCCGGAAGAAGTCTTCTTCCATGATTTATTACAGGGTCTGGCGGGCGTTCATATCCTGGTGTGAGGCTAGGAAATTTTCATGTAGAAAGTATTCGATTTCTAGAATTCTAGAATTTCTACAAAATGGCTTAGAAATGGGCCTACAATTAAGCACCCTAAAGGGGCATGTATCCTTATCTATTTTTTTCCAGAAGTCTATCGCTAGCAATAGGCTCATAAAAACTTTTTTTCAGGGAGTCACTCATGTCTGACCACCGCGCAAGTCTATTTTACCGGTGTGGGACTTGAATCTGGTATTATCGGCTCTCCAGGGGGCTCCTTTTGAACCTATGATGGACGCTCCATTGAGCATGTTGATGCTTAAGGTGATATTTTTGGTGGCAATCACCTCGGTGCGGCGTGTTTCTGAGTTAGCCGCCTTATGTATGAAGTCTCCTTATTTTGAGTTACACAGAGACAAGGTAGTTTTTCGGTTTAAACCTGATTTTTTACCTAAGGTCGTTTCTCCCTTTCACCTTAATCAAGAGGTAATTCTACCTTCTGTATGCCCTGTTCCGGCTAATGCTAAGGAAAGGACACTTCATTCTTTAGATGTAAGATATTACATGGCAGGTACAGATTTCTTCCGCAAGACGGATTTTCTTTTTGTTATATCGGAAGGGCCGAGAAAGGGGCTTCCGCCAGCTAAAGCCACTGTCAGTAAGTGGATTAGGCAGGCAGTATAAAAAGCCTACTCGGCCAAGAGAAAGGAACCCCCTTTTCGGGTCACGGCCCATTCTACTAGGGCTATTTGTGCTTCCTGGGCCTTTCAGCATCAGCCTTCAGTGGAACAGGTTTGCAAAGCTGCCACCTGGTCTTCGGTTCATACATTCACCAAGTTTTACAAGGTGGATGTTAAGAGTCTCAGCTGACACTGTTGTTGGTCGAAAGATTCTTCAGGCGGTAGTGAAATGAACTACCTGCTGTTCTGCGCTGGGGATCCCGCCCATAGATGGCCCTGCTTTTGGAGATCCCAAGTGTAAGGAGTGTCTGGAATGGATTGGAAGAAAAAACGCAATTCTGTGAGTACTCACCGGTAGAATTGTTTTTTCTGGGAATCCATTCCAGACACTCCGGCCCACCCGTGTTTGGGTCATAATCTATCTTTTGATGTTTCTTTGATGGTGTTTAGTCCATTTATTTCATTGGCATGAAAAAAAGAAAAGAAGAGAGAGCTTTATTTACTCGTTTATTTTTTTTAGAGTATTCTGGGGGAGTTCGGTGTGGACTCCTATAAAGGGCCTCCCGGCCTGCCTCTATTTTATGTTTTACTGCTTTTTAAGTAACTGATCTAGGTTAGGAGGCAGCTGCTACTTATGGGGCCGGGAGGGGCCACGCCTTTTTTTGTCTTGCAGTCACATCCCAAGTAATCCCAAGTGTCTGGAATGGATTCCCAGAAAAAACAATTCTACAGGTGAGTACTCACAGAATTGCGTTTTTTTACCTTTATTAGCTCCCGGTTCTTGAATAACTGGATAAGTCTATGGTGATTCCGTTTTATATGGGACCGGGAGGAGCCACAACTCTTCTGGAGTGTACTGCGCCACCTTGTGGCGGACTACCCAGATGTAATGACTTTGTGAAGCAGGCCGTGCCATGCATGGTAAAAACAATTCTACAGGTGAATACTCACAGAATTGTCTTTTTAATTTCCTGACATCTAATAGTGTCACATACTGTAATCTTGCCTCTTTCTGCTGTTTTGTCTGTATGTGTATGTCTGTATGTGTGCAGATTCATATACCTGCGGCTTCGGTGAGCCATTGATTGCTTAATGAATATTTTTAGTTTCTTATTAGCAGCGGGTTACCTTTCTGGGACCTGAAGATATTTAGCTATGCGTTTTGCCTTTAAGGATTTAAAAGTTAAAATGGCTCATGAAAATCTAATTTTGCGTATGGGCGCCTGAGATAGGGCAACTTTCCATTCCCTGTGATCGTGCACAGCTTTGCATGGAAACAATTCTGGAACCTCGGTTCCCGATTTGGATTTGGAAACGTAAAGGTTCACCTTCTCCTCAATTAATGAATTCCTTGTTTGTTATTTTGTTTCACCATCTGCTGGCGTGTTTGCTTACAGCTTTCCGATCCTCCAGATGCTCGGCGTTCAAACAGGAGCGAACGTCTTGAGAATTCATTTTGTTCTGAAACTTCAGACAAATGCAAAGAAGAGTCTCTGGGAAAGCAGGCTGCCACCTCCAAAAACTCCAATCCAAAAGAAAAGTTCCTCTGAGGCCTTCAGATACAATGTGCTTGTATCAGGGCCATCGTATTCCTCCTAATCGCAGCTGTATGTCAGGCGAGCCAGCTTCTATATTCTTCTCCCTGGCTCCCAAACAGAATTAGTGTTTTAGATGTTTACAGCTATGTTTAAAGTTGTATGCTTCATACGTTGTTTCTCTATTTCAGCCTTTAAGGCCTGAAGGCAAGCTTGCTTTTACATCTTTTCCAGATTGTTTGTTTATATTTTTCAACTTTTTGTTTTCTAAATAAATTCTTTATTAAAGCGTCTACATATAGGCAGAAGCACAAATAAGAGCATTGAACAACTCTAGTATTATTTTAATGATTGCTTGTCTAGCTCACTTGTATGTCAGAACACACGTACACATGGACATGGCAACACAGTATTACAGAAAAACAATGAAGGTGCAGACAAAAAGTAATTTTAGACTCCAGAGCTGGTCAGTTTGACTTTTGGGCTGTTTTAACTGTGAAGGGAGTTAAGGGACATGCTGAGTGCAGAGGAGCCATCCTGGATGTCCACCATCCCCCCATGGCAACTCACCTGCTTATGGTAGATAAAGAGCAGGGAAGGGTAATGCCTTCTTCTGGCACACAGTAGGAGAAAGAGAGGCTGCAAGGGCTTCTGGTGTCAATGCTGGGCAGGAGCGCTATGTAGTCCTCCAGCCCTGCGCCACAAATGCATCCTTACAGTGAAGTAGCAGGGCTGCCATCAAGGGAGCTCGATTGATGCTTCAGCCCCCCCACCCCTTTAGTACTATGTGTCCCGCAGTGTATGAGAGCAAAAAGCCGCCGGCACCGTTCCCTGCTCCTAGCCCCCTGACGAGTAACGGCATGTCACACTGGGGCGGGTCATAGAGCATGGAGTTATGAGTGGTGCCAGCAGTATCAAATTAAGAAGTACCAGTTTATCTGCTCCCTGCATGCTGCAATGGCTGTTCTGGTCTGAGGTCTGATGGGAAAGTCCACCAAAGCTGGACAAGTCCCAAAACTCCATCCACATCCCAGAAAGTTTAAAACCTTGACCAATTTGTTTTGAGGCCTTTGAAGGGGCCTGGGATGTTTTTTTTTCAGCTTTTTTTTTCTTTCAGTATCCTTGATTTGGCCCCTGTGGTCTGATTTGTTTTCTGGATCCTTGATTTGAACTTGTTGTCATGTCCTCGTCTATTCTTTCAGGATCCTTGGTTTGGATCTTGTACCATGTCTCCGTGCCCCATCCCTTGTCTTTACCTCAGCTAAGTCTCTTTTTGCTTTCAGAATCCTTAACTTGAGCCTTATCTTTCAGGATCCTAGATTTGGATCTGGTGGTCCGGGATGAAGATGGCAATATTTTGGACCCAGAGCAGACCAGCACAATCAGTCTCTTCAGGGCCCATGAAATTGCTTCAAAGCAAGTTGAAGAGCGAATCCAGGAAGAAAAGGTGGGGCATGCTTTCTTTTTTTATTTTTAACTTTGTTTTAGGCAAATAATGCTTTCTTATAATGCAAAGTATTTGCATGGGACATACAAGCCAAGGAAAAATAGAATTTCTCCCAGATCCCTTGCAGTAAGAGGGCCCATGCAAATGATCCCTCTTAAAGCTGTAGCCAAAGTGCCTAGGTTTTACAATGCTTTGGAATAGCATATAAGTAAATATGTCACCATCCACTCCTGCCTGTGGATACGTTTCAGGCTTTTGACCCTCATCAGCACAGGGCTGGAGTTGGATGGTGACATGGGGGGGGGGGTGAGACTTGGAGTGCCAAAACATTGTCATAAACCTGGTTAGGGAGAGACCCATATTACACTGTATAGGGGGATTAAAGGGATCTAAAAACCCTCTGTTAAAGGTACAAGGCAAAGAGTACTTTCCTAAAACCTGACGGAACTGGGCGCTTTGGATATAGCTTTAAGAGGTGTAAAGGGATCATTTGCTTGGCTTGCTTACTGAAAGGGATTCTGGGAGACATTACATTGTACCTAATTGTATGCCCATGCAAATACTTTGTTTTACCTTTAATAGAGGGCTTTTTGATCTCTTTAATCCCCCTATACTGCCAAACATGGGTCTCACCCTAACCAAGCTTATGACGATATTAAACTTTGCTTTCTAATTTTGCCTGGTGCACAGTGTGCAGAAATATAATGCATTGGATTTGGCTGCAGCAGTAATCAATTACACCCCTGGTTAGGTTTTCATTGCTAAGACCCTATTATGGAAATCTTCCCCTTTCTCTGTTCTAACCGCCATTGCTAAACTTCTGAGTTCATTCTGTTCCTTTGCAGAATAAACTTTAAAGCCGTTGTAATAGCCCTGCCTTATATATAAATAATAGCGACCCCGTCCTTCTGCACTACAATACTACAGGGGAAGTATGTTATAGCAGCTCTGTTGCAAAAAATGGTTTAATAATAAAAACCCGGATAAACGTTCTGGGTGGCAGAAGGAGGTGTTACTCCTACACCCTGCATTAAAAAAATTCTAGCCCCTAGTATTTTTTAATTTTTTTTTACTGGAGGAGAAAAGAATAAGGGTGAAAGGTGTGTGAATGTACCTTCTGCTTTTACAGGGAAGGACTGCTCAAACTATTCATGTCCCTTGAACCAGTCTGTTCAGAAATAATGCCTATTGTAATTCTTATGATGTGTGTAGATGCTTGTGCAGTCCTTCGGACCGATATTCTCGTGGTAGTAGCCTCCTGCATAAAAGTGTGATGGTACATTTGAAGTGGATCTTAAAGATTCCAGGGCCAGCCGTAAGCTTTCCCACGCGCATCCCAAACCCTGATGTCCCACCCCAACCAGGTTGCGAGTAACAACTCGCCTTTCCCTGGTCCAACGGCATATGCTCAGGCTCTGATTGTTTACAATGGAACGCGTGTTGCTGTATCCGCGGCGGCGGCATGCACACACTCCCGCCCTAGCCATTTAGATAGGCTGTGGCGTTTGCCTTTGGGGGTGGGGCGGATTGTGTTATCCTGGCTCACAGTGGCTCAGCTGTCAGATGTGATGATCACCGGCCAGAGGAGGACGGGGCAGGGGATCCTCTAATCTGCCTCCCCCCTCCTCTGGCCAGCGATCACCACAACTGTCATCGGATCGGCGAGGGTCTCAGGAGCTGACAATCGGAGGTAAGTAAAGAAAAAAAACATTTTTTCAATAGATATTTTCTCTGTGTGGTGTTTTTTTTTTTTTTTTTGTTTTTTTTTTTTTACTGTTAATCCTCTGGAACTGGTAATGGATCTATGTGACCCCTATACCAGTTCACACAGCTCTGGGTCTGGCAAGTCAACTGCGGTTAGCGAGTGACTTGCCATTAACCCCGAGCCCCCTATTACCTGCCTCCCCAAAGCGCAGAAGAGTCTGTCGCCATAGGCTATGCTGGGTAAGGGATTACCCTATGTCATTTTTTTTAAATTTATGTTAAAATTTAATTTAAAAAAAATCACAATATATCATTTTTGAGACAGAATCTGGGAATCACAATCATGTGACTGCCAGTGACCAATCTGGATATCCCAGTGGGCTTGCAAATCAAACCTGAATGTTTTCCATAGGCCACCCGATTAACTGCTTTAAAATATTAATTAAAAGCACAGAAGCTATATTTCTTCATTAGGAAATTCATTATTTATTTTAACGATTAAACTTTTCTTTACTTAGTCTCAGAAACAGAATGACATCAACAGACAAGCCAAGTTTGCCGCCACCCCCTCGTTTGCTTTGTTTGTCAATTTGAAGAACGTGGTGTGCAAAATCGGGGAGGATGCTGAAGTTCTCATGTCTCTCTATGATCCTAATGAATGTAAATTTATCAGGTGAGTTAGAAAACCGTCATCCACTGAGTACATGCAACGCATTACATCATAAAGTGAGTTTATTTACATACGGAGCTGGTTTAGTGCTTTAAACCCTAAAACCATTCACTATGTGTGTGGGGGAGGGGATTGCTTTCTGGTTCTTTTGAATAGATATGGTCACTGCTGCGAAGTTTACAGCGAGCAAAAAGATTGCTTCCATGGTGACTGAAAAACACAGATGGGTAGAGACAGAGGTTCCCCTTCTTTTCTTATTGCATGGCACGGCCTGCTTCAGTATTCATAACGGTTGGGTAATTCCACCACAAGGTGGCGCAGTGTACTGCAGAAGAGCTGTGGCATCTCCCGGCCCCCTATAAAAACGGGATTAACCATAGAGTTCCCAGTGTTTCCTCTGCAGTGAAACTGCAAAGATAGGAGATGTCTCTCTCTCTGTGCGCAGGTGACCGGGGCAACCAAGCCAGCGGCCCTGCAAGTCTATTTCCACCCCTTTCTGGACCCTCTCTGCCTCCCAGCCTTGGCTGACAGATCGGGTGAGGGTAGAAGAGCACTAGGGTCAAGTGTTCCAGTGAGCCTAGTATGGTGAGCCTACTAGGGATGCGGAGTTCCTGTCCTGGCTTCTGAGGGGGTGATTTTTTTGGGACTGTGTCCCCTTCTTTCCTTCAGGGATGTATTTTGCTGTTTACAGTGTGTTTTTGGTGTTTTTTAGCCACCGCGCCGCTTTGTATTGCGCTCCGCGGTGGGTGGCGCTATAACCTGTGTCGTTTTTGCTTAGTCTTGGCGCCGGCGGGGTCACGTGGGCGCCGTTTTTGCGCTCTTCAGAGGGGACGGGGCCGGGGGATGACTCGTATCGCGTTGTCCCCCCACGGCCCACCCCTCAAGGTACCTCTGCCGGCGCCGTTTTGGATTAGCTGTGCATCTGGTTTTCTCCCTTTCTGGCTGCGGTGCTGTGTCCTCCTGTGTGTCGCTTCATCCAGCGGTCTGAGGCTTGGTGATCCTGCGATTTCCTTGGTCCGTGAGTCACCCTTGGGTTTTTTCTTTTTATTGGTCTCGGGCATGTGCTGCGGAATGCTCATGTGTCGTTTTTACCTATGTCTTTCAGGCGGGATACCAGTTGGTTGTGGTTTCTCCTGGCTCTACTCCTTCCTCCCCCTCACCCCCCCTTTACTGACTCCTAGGGGCATCCCGTGGGAGGGCATCCCGGGTGGCTTTTGTATTGGCCTTTACCCAGTGCAGGCCTATTGCACCTGTGTTAATCACCATATGGAGGCTTCTGGGGATAGCGTGCTTGGGGGTCCTTCGGGGCAATCCCGGCTGTGTGCCATGTGTGGGGTATCCCCTGTGAGTGACAGTGTCAGGGTGTGCGTGCCGTGCGCCCAAAGTGTCCTTGCGCTCCAATCTGGTTTGCCTGCATCGCTTCCCAGCTCTGCGTCCCCTTCGGGGTCGCCTACCCCCCCCCCACTCCTGCAATTGGCCCCCAGTGAGGGGGATAATAGCAGGGGGTCACAGTCTGATCTGGCACTTCGTGTGGCCAAGCTTTCCGGGCCTGTTCCTAGGAAGGCCTTTGGCAAGAAGCGGCACCTGACTTCCACTCCCTCACGCTCCACAGAGGAGTATGAGGAGTTTGATGCCACTGGTGGACGTTATTCCCTAGGGGAAGGGGAACTGTTCCGGGACTCTGACTCCTCTGGGGACCAGCAGGAGGGTTGCAATAGTGACCCTGGGTGTGCGTCCGGGAAGGAATCATGGTACCCTGAGGACACTGATAATCTGCTGTCTCACATTTTTGAAATTTTGCACATTGCTCCCCCTGAGGTGGCTAAGAAAAAGCAGGGTGAGCTTTTTCGCCCTGATAAACAGCGTCTTGAGTTCCCTGAGCAGGGACATTTCACTACTATGGTGCTTAAGGAGTGGGAACATCCTAACAGGCTGCCCGCTGTTCCCAAGGGCTTGGATAGGAGGTATCCCTTTCCTGCTGATCTAGTAAATCGGTGGTCATGTGCCCCTGAGGTGGACACTCCCGTGCTAGGTCTGTCCAATACCTCGGTCATGCCTTCCCCTGACACTACCACTCTGAGGGACAGCGAGGACCGGCGCATGGATCAGCTGGCCTGCCATGCTTTTACTTGTGTGGGGGCTGGACTGCGCCCGGCCTGTGCTGCTGCCATTACAGCTATTGCCCTTAAGAAACTGCTCAAGCGTCTTTGTGATGGCGCTATGACTGGTAGGAGGAGGGAGGATTATAGGGCCCTCTTGCTTTGCTCTGATTTTGTTGCATTTATCCTTACTACCATGGATGATGCTATGAGGCTTGGCGGTAGGGCCTCTGCTCTTTTGGTGGCTATGCTCCGCTGTTTGGTTGCGTCAGTGGGCAGCTGACGCTGCTAAGAAGGCTCTCACTGGGCTCCCCTTTGCGGGGCTGCGGCTCTTCGGTGAGCGTCTTGATGTTTTAGCCAAGGTTGGCAGACTGCTTCAGCGTAGGAGGCAGCCCTGGCCCTTTCGGGGGCCCTCCGCCTCCTTCCCCTCCCTTCGTACTCCCAGAGGAGGTTGTCCCTCTTCTCAGGTAGCCGCAGAGATTCTTGGGGCTGTGGCAGATCCCGTGGTCATCCCGGTCTCTCCTGGGGTACCAAGCCCAAGGCCCCTCAGGCATGAGGGGGCGCCCTCACCCATCCGGGTGGGGGGACGGCTTCGGCTCTTTGCTCACGTCTGGAGGCTCCACGTCTCAGACCGGTGGATTCAGGAGGTGGTGTCCTCCGGTTACAAGATAGAGTTTGCAGCCTGGCCGCCCCCAAGATTCATCAGATCCCGGATTTCTTTTAACCCCCTGTCAGCTCCAGGGTTGCTTTCGGCGGTTCAATGCCTGCTGGAGTCAGGGGTCATTTGTTCGGTGCCCCCTCAAGAACAGGGTCAGGGGTACTATTCCAATCTTTTCACGGTCCCCAAAAAGGGCTCTGAGGCCCATCCTGGACTTGAAGGGCCTCAACAGGTTTGTCAGATTCAAGCATTTTCGCATGGAGACGCTACGCTCGGCTATCAGTACCCTTCGCCGGGCGACTTCATGACCAACGTGGACATCAAGGATGCTTATCTTCATGTGCCTATCTTCCCAGGTCATCAGAGATTTCTGAGGTTCGTGCTGGAGGATCAGCATTACCAGTTTGTAAATTTACCCTTTGGTATCACCTCGGCGCCTCAGGTGTTCACCAAGGTGCTGGCGGGGGTGATGGCTCTGCTACGGGACCAGGGCATTCGCGTCCTTCCTTACCTGGACGACATCCTTATTGTGGCCCAGTCCTTTCATCAGGCTGAGCAGGACACCCGGGTGGTGAAATCCACTCTGGAGTCCTTCGGCTGGGTGGTTAACTATCCCAAGTCTTCACTGTCCCCGTCCTTGGTGAGGTCCTTTCTGGGAATGACACTGGATACTTCTCAGGTCAAGGTGTTCCTTCCTCAGCAGAAGATGAAGGCCCTTCAGAAGCAGGCACGGGCTCTGCTCCTGTGTCCTCATCCCTCCATCCGTCTGGGGATGCAGTTGGTGGGCCTGATGGTGTCCTGCTTCGAGGCGGTCCCCTTTGCTCAGTTTCACATGAGACCTCTTCAGTTGCACCTCTTGTCAATCTGGGATCGGGACCCTGTGTCCCTGGATCAGGAATTTGCTCTGTCTCCTCTGGCCAGGCAGTCCCCTTTCGTGGTGACTGGACTCAAGGAACTTTCTGGTGGGCAGGACTTTCTTACCCCCGTGCTGGGAGACGGTCACCACAGATGCCAGTCTGACAGGCTGGGGGGGCTTTTGGAAGTCTCTGAAGTTCCAGGGTCTGTGGGGCCCCCAGGAGGCCCATGCTCCCATCAATGTACTGGAACTGAGGGCGATCAGGTTGGTTCTTTCTCAGCTGACCACACACCTTCAGGGTCGGGCTGTTCACTCAGACAACCAGACGGCGGTTGCCTATATCAACCATCAGGGAGGGACTCGGAGCAAGTGAGCCTTCAAGGAAGTGTCCCTGATACTGTCTTGGGCGGAACAGTATGTTCCCTGCATCTCAGCGGTATACATTCCGGGGGTGGAGAACCAGGTGGCGGACTCCCTGAGCAGGGGAACGTCTCATCTGGGGGAATGGTCCCTCAACAACCAGGTGTTTCTCTCCCTGTGTCACCGCTGGGGTCAGCCGGATGTGGACCTGTTTGCGCCCCGTCACAATCACAAACTTCCCAAGTTTGTCTTCCTGTCACAGGATCCTCTGGCCTTCACCACGGATGCACTGGCAATACCTTGGACAGAGTTTCGGCTTCTCCATGTGTTCCCTCCGTTCCCTCTACTGGGCAGGGTGCTGTGCAAGATAGCCCAGGAGGGAGTGCCAGCCATCCTGGTGGCCCCCTGTTGGCCAAGAAGGGTGTGGTTCGCAGACGTCGTGCAGTTGGCAGTAGATCAGTACGTCTTGCCCAAGGATCCAGATCTTCTCACTGAGGCGCAGCTACGCCATCCCAATTTACAAACGCTGGCTTTAACGGCTTGGCTGCTGATACCTCCATCTTGATGGATAAGGGGTTGCCTGCCTCTGTTGTGGATACCATGATTCGGGCTAGGAAGAAGTCCTCGTCCTTTATCTATTACAGGGTTTGGAATGCTTACATTGCCTGGTGTGAGTCCAAGTCTCTTCCCTGTCAGGTTTTTTCCATCCCCAGGATTCTGGAATTTTTGCAACATGGTTTGGATTCCGGCCTTGAACTTAGTACCCTCAAGGGCCATGTTTCAGCTCTGGAAATTTTTTTCCAAAGATCCTTTGCCAATCACCGGTTGGTTAAAACCTTTTTCCAGGGTGTTACTCATGTGCGTCCACCTCGTAAGCCGATGCTACCAGTCTGGGACTTGAATCTGGTGTTGTCTGCTCTGCATCCTCACTTTGAGCCTATTCGTGGGGCTGTCTTGCCCGTTCTGACTCTTAAGGTAGCCTTTTTGGTGGCTATCACTTCTGTCAGGCGAGTTTCTGAACTGGCGGTGCTTTCCATCAAACCTCCTTATATTGAAAGGCAACAGGAGTGGTGTTTCGGCTTAAGCTGGATTTCTTGCCTAAGGTGGTGTCTGCTTTTCATCTCAATCAGGACATTGTTTTGCCTTCCTTGTGTCCTAATCCTGCTAATTCCAAGGAGCGGACACTGCATTCTTTGGATATGGTCAGGGCTCTGAAGTTTTATTTGGTCGCTACTGAGCCTTTCAGGAAATCTGATGCTATTTTTGTTCTCACTTCTGGACCTAGGAAGGGTTTGCCTCCGGCTAAATCCACTATCAGCAAGTGGATCCGTCAGGCGGTAGTACAAGCCTATTCTGCTAAGGGGAAGGAACCTCCCTTTAGGGCACCAAGCTTCTGTTGTTTGCAAGGCCGCTACTTGGTCTTCTGTTCATACTTTTTCCAAGTTTTACAAGGTTGATGTTAAGGCCTCAGCGGATGCTGCTTTTGGCCGCAAGGTACTTCAGGTGGTAGTGACTTGAACTGCCGGCCGTTACTCATTGGGGATCCCACCCTACTTTTGGACACTGCTTTTGGATGTCCCAACTGTTATGAATATTGAAGCAGGCCGTGCCATGCAATAAGAAAAAGACAATTCTGTGAGTACTCACCTGTAGAATTGTTTGTGTTCTTGCATGGCACGGCCTGCTTCACCATACCCTTGTTATCATTATTATTATGCCTCTTTATGGTGATTGTTCTTAATTAAATTAAAAGTTAATTGGGTTTTTTTTTACCCTTTTTAAATTTTTTACCTTTATTCTCTCCCGGCTTCTTGTCTCACTGCTTGTCTATGCTGGGAACTGTTCTGCAGTACACTGCGCCACCTTGTGGCGGAATAACCCAACTGTTATGAATACTGAAGCAGGCCGTGCCAAACAAAAACAATTCTACAGGTGAGTACTCACAGAATTGTCTTTTTGAAGACTCAATTTACCAATTCCAGTCTGTGATTTAGAGACCAGGGAGAAAATTGCAAGGCATTGTTTGGTCCTTGGTTTCAGACAGACAGTCATCTATGGCATCAGCAGTGTACTTCAGTTCTGGGTTTAAAATAATAATTCTGAGACGGGACAGTACTACCTTTGTTATGATGGTGATTTACTCTCTGAGACCTCTATGCCTGTCCTGAATTGTGCAGCAATACCCGCAGACAAAAGTCTTAGCAGATAACTCATCACACACAAGTCCCTGCCAGACAGGAGCTAGCTGTCTTCCCTCCTATCCCTCATAGGAACAGTGTAAAAGGAGCCATTTTAAAGCCTCTCAAAATTTCTGATAATGCGTAAATACTATGTATATCTAAGTAAAGTCCCTGTCTTTGCTTCTATTACTGGGTGTGATTGAGCTGGAAAGGCCATGTCCTAACACAGCTTTGAGACTCTGGAGCATTCTGTGGGACCGTTCTAGTTTGCCAGGCTAATTTGTGCTGAGAGCACCAGGAGGCAGAGTGGCTGTTAGACCAATTTCTTTCCGTGGTCCTGGAGAAATGAAATCGAAAGGAGGCAGCAGGAGGCGATGGTGAAGACAGCAAATGTAACAGTAACAGCAGTAACGCGTGTACGCGTATCCGTCTGTTTGTCTGCGGGAGATGCTGTTATGTGGTGGGATAGCTCTGAATGTAGGTTTTTTTTTTTGTTTGTTTTTGGGGCATGCCGCACGCCACGTGTAATGTGCGGTGCCTGCACGCTGCCTGTAATGTGCGGTGCCTGCACGCTGCCTGTAATGTGCGGTGCCTGCACGCTGCCTGTAATGTGGGGTGCCTGCATGCTGCCTGTAATGTGGGGTGCCTGCATGCTGCCTGTAATGTGGGGTGTCCGCATGCTGCCTGTAATGTGGGGTGCCCGCATGCTGCCTGTAATGTGGGGTGCCCGCATGTCGCCTGTAATGTGGGATGCCCGAACGTCGTCTGCAATGTGGGGTGCCCGCGCTTAGGTAAGGACGCCGCCTGTAAAGCAGTGGTTGATTGAGGTGAGGTGATTGCAGTATACAGCACGTCCTGTTCCAGTAGATATTCTTTACACTTGGGTTATACATCCAGTAGACGGCGCTGGACTGCAGAGACAGAAAAGTGGCTCCTCCCGGCCCCATATATACCAGGGACCTCCCACAAAATCCCCAGTTCTTCTCTGCAGTCCTGCCTGCGATTACTAGAAGATGGCTCTCTCTACTCGCAGGTGAGCGGGGCTATTAGCCTGCGGCCCTATAGGACTGTTCCCACCTGTTTCCTTTTACTGCCTCCCAGCTCAGGCTGCTCTGGTTTGGGTGAAGATAGGCAGCGGTCAGGTGCTAAGGAACGCTGCTCCAACTGCAGTCCCCCACCAAAGGGTATGCGGTATAGGCCCATGGTGAGCCTTATGGGATGCCCCTCCCGCGTCTTATGCCCCTCGCCCCCTGTCCCCGCAGTTGGCTCCCTTTAGGCTGGCCGTCGCTTCCCCTTCGCTCTCCCTGGTAGATCTCGGGGGGTGCATGTCTTTACTATATGTTGTGTGTTATGTGTTTTGATCCCTTTTGATTTGATTGCACTGGTTTCTTTTGCCGCCGCACGCTTGTACTACGCTCCGCGGTCGGCGGTGACATCGCCTCAGGCGCTTCTGCACCATGATTGGCTGGCCTTGTCAGGTGGGTGCTTTTTCGCGCTCTTAGGCGCTCGAGGTATATGTGGGCGCCATTTTAGTTCTCTGCTATGTGTGCCTGGCGTCTCCCTATCGCGGCCCGTAAGTGTCCCTTAATTTGTTTTTCTCTGTATTGCATATTGCTTATGGGATCTTTTTGCTTATGTCTTGCAGGCGGGTCAAACTTTGTGGTTTCTCCCGGTCCTATCCCCTCTATTTCGTGTTAACTCTTATTCGAGGGCTACTATATTCCCTTACTCCCACTTCCCTAGCGGGTTATTGGGGCATCCCGGGTTGCTATTATTAGCGTCAATCCCTATTGGCCTGTTGTGCCATGATAATCACCATATGGAGGCTTCTCAGAATAATGTGCTCAGGGTTCCTTCGGGACAAGCCCGGCTGTGTGTGGCGTGTGGGGTATCCCCTATAAATGATGATGTCAGAGTGTGTGTACCCTGTGCCCAGCAGACGCTTGCGCTGCAGTCTGGGTTACCTGCGGCTGGGCCTAGTGCTGCGCCCCCTCTGGCTTCGCCTACCCCCCCACGCTTACATCTGACTCCCAGTGAAGTGCATACCAGTGGGGAGTCTCAACCTGATTTGGCTGCCCGGGTAGCCAGCATTGAAAGGCATATTGCCGGGTCTGGTCCGCTTAAGGCTCCTGCCAAGCGGCGGCATCTGGCACCCGGTGTTGCTCTGTTTCCTGTGGAAGCTGAGGAGTTTTTTGACATTACTGGATTTACCCCCCTGGAAGAAGGGGAATTGTTCTCTGATTCAGAATCATCTGAGGATCAGTCTAGGGTTTATGCTGAGTCTGGGTCTGACCCATGGGCTTCAGATGATACTGACACTTTTGGCTCACATTTTTGAAGTGCTCTGTATCTCTCCTCCTGCCGTGGCCCCGCGGCAGCAGGGGAAGCTGTTTCATACTGTTAAACCACGCTTGGAGTTTCCTGAACAAACTCACTTTAATAATCTGGTGCTCAAAGAGTGAGAACGGCCTAGCCGGCTTCCCGGGGCACCAAAGAGTTGGGATAAGAGGTATCCCTTTCCTGCTGAGATGGTTAAACGTTGGTCATGTCCTCCAGAGGTGGATGCACCAGTTCTGGGGTTGTCTAACACATCCTTCATGCATTCCCCTGACTCTACTACACTGAGGGATGGGGAGGACAGGCGCATTGATCAACTGGCTTGCCATGCCTTTGCCTGTGTGGGGACTGCGCTCTGTCCGGTCTGTGCCTCTGCTATTACGGCTGTTGCTATTAAAAGCCTGCTCAGGGGTCTCTTAGATGGGGCCCCTGATGATGCTGGTAGTGAAGAGTATAGTGCTCTTCTGTGTTGTGAGGAATTTGTTGCATACGTTCTCTCTGCCCTGGATGATACCATTAGAATGTGTGGCAGGGCTTCTGCCTTATTGGTGGCAATACCCCGCTTGGTCTGGCTGCGCCAGTGGGCAGCTGACAACACTGCCAAAAAGGCTTTCACTGGGTTTCCCTTCAAGGGGCTGCACCTCTTTGGGGAACGTTTGGATTTGTTTGCTAAAGGAGGCAAGTTACCTCAGCGTAGAAGGCAGCCCTGGTCCTTTCGGGGTTCAGGTGCCTTTCTTCCTTTCAGGGGCTCCAGAATTGGACAGGGAGCTTCCTTTGCTGGAGCCCTTGGAGATTTTTGGAGCAGAGGCAGAGGACGTGGCTGCCCTGGCCCCCCCTGGGGTCCCAAGACTAAGTCCTCCCCCAAGCCCCCTTAGGCATGAAGGGGCGCCCTCACCCATCCAGGTGGGGGGACGGCTTCGGCTCTTGGCTCACGTCTGGAGGCGTCATGTCTCAGACCGGTGGATTCAGGAGGTAGTATCCTCCGGTTACAAGATAGTTTGCAGCCTGGCGCCCCCAAGATTCATCAAATCTCGGTTAGCTACAAACCCCTTGTCAGCACAGTATCTCTCCCTGGCTTTCCAAGGCCTTCTAGATCTAGGTGTCATCTGCCGGGTGCCCTTGAAGGAAAGGGGCAAAGGCTATTATTCCAATCTTTTCATTGTACCCAAAAAGGATGGATCCATCAGACCTATCCTGGATTTAAAGCTTCTCAACAAATTTGTCAGATTCAGACACTTTAGCATGGAGATTCTGCGCTCAGCTGTGACTTTCCTACGCCCAGGGGACTTCATGGCCTCTGTAGACATCAAGGATGCTTACCTTAACGTACCTATCTTTCCAGGTCATCAGAGATTCCTCAGGTTCGCTCTGGAGGATCAGCACTACCAATTTGTGGCCTTGCCCTTCGGTCTCACCTCGGCTCCCAGTGTATTCACCAAGGTGCTGGCCAGAGTGATGGCCCTGCTGAAATCTCAGGGCATTGGCATTCTTCCCTACCTGAACGACATGCTTATCACTTCTCAGTCCTTCCATCAGGCAGAGCTGGACACTCAGCGGGTGGTGTCCACACTGGAATAATTCGCCTGGGTGAAGTCTTTTCTGGGCATGATTCTGGATTCAGTTCAGGTCAAGATCTTTCTTCCTCAGCAGAAGGTGGAGGTCCTTTAAGAGAAAGCTCAGCTCCTTCTGTCTTGTCCTCATCCATCCATCAGGCAGGGAATGCAGCTGGTGGGCCTGATGGTGTCCTGCTTCGAGGCAGTTCCATATGCTCAGTTCCACATGAGGCCTCTTCAGCTTCACCTCTTGTCAGTATGGGATCGGGACCCTGTGACCCTGGATCAGGTGTTTGTCTTGTCCCCTCTGGTCAGGCGGTCTCTAGTGTGGTGGCTGGACTCAAGGAACCTGCTGGGGGGCAGGTCCTTTCTGGCCCCCTGCTGGGAGACTGTCACCACGGATGCCAGTCTGACAGGTTGGGGGGGATTCTGGAAGTCCCTGAAGTTCCAGGGTCAGTGGGGCCCTCAGGAGGCCCATGCCCCTATCAACATTCTGGAATTGAGGGCGATCCGGTTGGTTCTCGCCCACTTAACCCCACATCTGAGGGGTCGGGCTGTTCAGGCCCGCTCGGACAACCAGACGGCGGTTGCCTACATCAATCTTCAGGGAGGGACCTGGAGCAAGAGGGCCCTCAAGGAAGTGTCCCTGATACTGTCCTGGGTGGATGAAAATGTTCCCTGCATCTTAGCTGTGTACATCCCGGGGGTGGAGAATCTGGAGGCAGACTCTCTGAGCAGGGGAACCTCTCGTCTGGGAGCATGGTCCCTCAGCAGCAGGGTGTTTCGCTCACTGTGCCACCGACGGGTTCAGCCGGATGTGGATCTGTTTGCCTCCCGTCACAATCACAAGCTTCCAGTCCTTGTCTCTCTGTCCCAGGATCCTCTGGCCTTGACCACGGATTCCCTGGCAATGTCTTGGACGAGGTTCCAGCTCCTGTATGTGTTTCCCCTGTTTCCACTGCTTGGCAGAGTTCTGCGCAAGATAGTTCAGGAAGGGGTGCCAACCATCCTGGTGGCCCCTTGTTGGCCAAGAAGAGTGTGGTTCGCAGACATCGTGCAGTTGGCAGTAGATCAGTACGCCCTGCCACGGGTTCCAGATCTGCTCACTCAGGGACAACTACACCACCCCAATTTACAACCACTGGCTTTGACGGCCTGGCTGCTGAAACCTCCATCTTGATGGAAAAAGGGCTGCCTACCTCGGTTGTAAATACCATGATCAGGGCTAGGAAAAGGTCCTCTTCTTCCATCTACTTCAGGGTTTGGCGTACTTACATTGACTGGTGCGAGTCCCACTTGCTTCCCTGTCGTGTGTTTTCTATTCCTAGGATTCTGGAGTTTCTCCAACATGTTTTGGATCTGGGTCTTCATCTCAGTACTCTGAAAGGCCATGTGTCTGCTTTGGCTATTTTTTTCCAAAGATCTTTTGCTTAGCATCCCCTGGTCAAGACCTTTTTCCAGGGGGTTACTCACGTGCGTCCCCCACGCAAGCCTATGCTACCAGTCTGGGACTTGAACTTGGTCTTATCTGCCCTGCAGGGGTCTCCCTTTGAGCTTTTGCAAGGGGCTCCTTTGTCCATTCTCACGCTTAAGGTGGTCTTTTTGGTGGCTATCACTTCTGTTAGGCGTGTTTCTGAATTGGCGGCGCTTTCCATCAAGCCTCCTTATTTTGAGAGACACCAGGACAAGGTGGTGTTTCGTTTTAAGCCGGATTTTCTGCCTAAGGTTGTTTCTGCCTTTCATCTCTATCAGGACATTGTTTTGCCTTCTCTGTGTCCTAATCTCAGTAACCCTAAGGAGAGGGTTTTACATTCTTTGGACGTAGTCAGAACTCTGAAATTCTATTTGGTGGCTACTGAATCCTTCAGGAAGATTGATGCTCTTTTTGTGCTTTCGTCTGGACCTAAGAAAGGTCTGGCTCCGGCTAAGTCCACTATCAGCAAGTGGATACGTCAGGCTGTGATACAGGCCTACTCTGCTAAGGGGAAGGAGCCTCCCTTCCGCCTTACTGCTCATTCTACTCGTGCTATTGGTGCCTCTTGGGCTTTTCAGCACCAAGCTTCTGTTGAACAAGTTTGCAAGGCCGCTACTTGGTCTTCTGTTCATACTTTTTCAAAGTTTTACAAGGTTGATGTTAGGACCTCAGCTGATGCTGCTTTTGGCCGCAAGGTTCTGCAGGCGGCAGTGGTTTAAACTGTCTGCTGTTACTTTTGGGGATCCCACCCTACCTTACGGACACTGCTATTGGATGTCCCAAGTGTAAGGAATATCTTCTGGAACAGGACATGCTGTATACTTAGAATAATACAATTCTGTGATTACTCACCTGTAGAATTGGTATTATATGTATACAGCACGTCCTGTTCCACCCCACCCTTGTTATCATTATCTTTAGTTATCTCTTTATGGTGATTGTTCTTATGTTCAAATTTTCATATAATGGTTATACTTCTCCCCGTCTCATTTTAACTGCTTTTCAATACTGGAGATTTTGTGGGAGGTCCCTGGTATATATGGGGCCGGGTAAGGAATATCTTCTGGAACAGGACGTGCTGTATACATATAATACCAATTCTACAGGTGAGTAATCACAGAATTGTATTTTTGGCACACAATTTGGTTCAAAAAATATTTGTTTTTCTTATTTTACTCCTCCAAATCCTGGGTGCGTCTTATAGGGCGAAACATGCAGTAATTGCTGTTGAGTTTACAGTTTATTTAAAGATGATGCAGTAGATAATGATTTTATTAATGATTTAATGAGGAATTATTCTTTCACTGTGAAAATACATCATTTTTTAAATTGAGGGTTCTAACAGTAAAGGGGTTTTGAAATTTCCAACCAGTGGGCATGGCCAGTCTCCAGTGCAATAGCAGACAGTATATATATATATATATATATATATATATATATATATATATATATATATATGTTGACTAAAATTACAATGATGCAATGCACAGACACCAACCGGGAGCAGAGTTATAGACCACCAGTCAAGCCCTATGATTGGTGGTCTACTGCTAGGGGAATCGGGGAGGGAGGTGCCAGAAGACAGTGCCATGTTTCTGCAGGTGGTCTCCTGCTTGCTGCTATGTCTGCGCTTTCCTCCTCCTGTTGAAACAGCTATGCATGCGTAGGATCTATTCTTTTATTATTGATATTTTTGTTTTAATTTCTTTATTCTCATTTTCTCTATTTTAGATCTAGATGAGGATAAGGGATATTAGGTTGTGGTCCACCCCTAGGGCCTCGGAGTAATCACATTGTGATTATCGTGATTCTCTATATACTTTGGTCTTGGGCCCCCAGGGATAATAGATTGACTCACCATGACCAAGGTATCTGGGATGTCCAGGTCTGGTATTTTAGCAGAGATTGTCACCTCATGTCCTCTGTGCCAGCAAAGGCCTCTGGAAGAGGACAACCCCAACTGTACTGAATGCACCGTCGCGGTGGTACTATCCTCTGGGCTTACAGCTCCTCCGGCGGCTCCACCCTGTCCTAATATTCCAGATTTTCATTTTCAGCTGGAATTGGTGGAGAGACTGGCCCTTTTGGCAAGCCACTGCTTCCAACCCAAGGTTCCAGAGGATCAACCGTTCTCAAGATCTTTAAAGGTGTCCAAAACGGAAGCATTTAGTTCCTGTGGAATCTTCTTCTGAGGAAGAGGATATTTATGCCGCCATAGACACCGCCACCCTAGCAGAAAGAGGCTTATCTGCCGGGTCGTCAGGACTATGATTTAGGTCCAAAAGTGGACTTCTTCAAGGATTCAAGGATGGTTCTGACACCATTTTCTTCTCTTTGTGTCTTTCAGACCGGTGAACACCATTGGCTTCTCCCAGCCCGGTGTAAAATTATAGCGGGCCTTGTAATATTCTCCCACTTCCCTAGCGGGTCTTTGGGGCATCCAGGGTTGCTTATAGTGTAAATCCCTACTGGCATATTGTGCCTTGAATAATCACCTCAGGCATCTCAGAATTATGTGACCGGGGTCCCTCTGGGACAAGACCGGCTGTGTATAGCGTGTGGACAACCCCATGCTGATGCTGACAGGGCACGGGTCTGCGGACCCTGTGCCGAGCAAGCACTGGCTCTGCAATCAGGCCTGCCAGTAGCTGCACCTCGCTTCATTTCACCTATTTCCCCTTGCTTAAATCTCACTCCTGCTGAGTCGCATATAAAGGGGGAGTTGCAGCCTGTTGCGTCTTCCAGACTGCCCACGGCTGAACAGTTCATTGCGAGGTTGTCAGAGCGCAAGGGCCCTGGTAAGAAGCGGCACTTGACGTCTCCTGTTTCTGTTTTTCTTATGGGAACTGAGGAGTTTTCTACGCCGTGTGACTATTCCCCTTCTGATGAAGGAGAGCTATTCTCTGACTCATCTGATGAGAGGCCGAGGAGTCATGACGATTCTGGCCCTGAATTCTGGGGCCAGTGTGGCACTGACGATTTGTTGATCAAGGTCTTTAAGGCTCTGTCCATATCTCTCCCTGGTGAAGCTTCCAAGCCGAGAGGGGAGCGTTTCCATACAGCAACAGCACGTTTGGAATTCCTAGAACAGGCTCACTTCCATGCTCTTGTTCTCAAGGAATGGGCATGCCCCAGTAGACTTTCAGGGGTCCCAGGGGACTGGGATAGGAAATACCCCTTTCCCCCTGAGGTGGTTAATTGCTGGTCATCCCCCCCCCCTGTGGTGGATGCCCCGATCATTGGGGTTCCTAACCCCCCCTTTATTACAGCCCCTGCTCATAATACCCTTCGGGATGCTGAGGACCGGCGCATTGAGCTGCTGGCCTCCCACGCCTTTTCTTGTGCAGGGACGGCGTTGCGCCCGGTCTGTGCCACGGCTATTACTGCAGTGGCCACTAGAATCTTTGTCAGAAAGATGCTTGATCATCACTCTGATAATCTCCCCTGGGAGGTGTTTAATGCATTCTCCAACTGTGATGTGTTTGTAAGATTCATCCTATTAGCGTTGGACGACACCATTAGAATGTGTGCAAGAACTTCTGCCCTTGTGGTGGCTATACGTCGCTTGATTTGGCTGCGACAGTGGGGTGCTGACGATGCTACTAGGCCCCCTCCGGGCAGGGGCACCCCTATTTCCCCCTTCCTTAGTGTTAAAGAAGAACCAGGGGTGTCCTTCGTGGGGGCTCGCGCAGACTCCGGCCCCAGGAGCAGCAGACAACGCTCTGGCCCCTCCGGCGGGGCTAAGCCTAAATCTTCCACCAATCCCCCTCAAGCGTGAGGGGGCGCCTCACCCGTCTGGGTGAGGGGATGGCTGCGGCACTTTGCTCTTGTCAGGAGGCTTTACGCCTCATACTGGTGGATTCAGGAGGTTGTGTCCTCCGGATACAAGATAGAGTTTGCTGCGCGGCCTTCCCCAGTTTTATCAGGTCCCAGGTACTCCTGGTCCCTGCCGCTGTTCAGTTGCTGGTACAGGCCATGCAAGGCCTGCGAGGTCTAAGGGTCACTGGCAGATTGCCCTTAACAGGCAGAGGCAGGGGCCGCTACACCAACTTTTCCACAGTCCCCCAAAAGGATGGGTCAGGCTGGCCCATTCTGGATTCACAGCAATTCTCCAATTACAGGCAGTTTCTGCATGGAAACTCTGAGATGGGCCATCAGCGCCTTGCGCCCAGGGGGCTTCTTGCCGTCTGTGGAGCTCTAAAATGCTTATGTTCACATCCCTGTGCCTTCAGGACACCGAGGCTCTTCAGGTTCGTGTTGGAATTCCAACACTGCTAATTGTGGCCTTGTTATCTGGCCTCTCTTCAGCTCCCAGAGTGGTCACTCAGGTGCTGACGGCGGTGATGTCTCTGATGAGACCAAGGGGCGTCCGCGCGATGACCTACCTGGACGTCCTTTCTCACTTCCCAGTCTCTACGTCAGGCTAAGTTGGATACCCGGCTGGTGGTGTCCATTGGGAGTCATTTGGATGGGTGATCAATCACCCCAAGTCCTCATTGTCCCCTTAAATGGTAACTCCATTACTAGGAATGAATCTGGATTAGGTTCAAACCAGAATCTCCCCTTCTCAGCAAAAAAGTGGGCAATCTGGTCACATGGGCTCAGTCCCTCATTGCTGTCCCGGTCCCTTCACCAGGCAGGGATGCAGCCGGTGGGCCCGTTGGTGGCTTGCTCGGAAGAGGTCCCTTATGCTCAGTTCCCCTTGGGCCCTTCTGCGACTTCTATTGTTAATACAGGACAGGGATCCAGCATCCCTGGAGCAGGGTCTGTGGGCCTTCCCACCTGGTAAGAAGGTTTTCTCTTTGAGTGGATGAACTCAAGGAACCTGTCTGGGGGCAGTTCCTTCTTGCCCCTTCCTGGAAACGTTGAAGGGGGAGGGTTTCTTCTGAAACTCCCTGCGATTCTGGGGGTGGTGGGGCCCTTAGAAGGTCCTTACGCCTATTGATGTTCGAAACAGTGAGCTTTTTCAGTTGGTTCTATCTAGCTTGACTACTTCCCTTCTGGGCCTGCCAGTTTGGGGGTGCTCGGTCTGTCTGACGACAGTGTCCTACATTAATCATTGGAAGGGGCCTGGAGCTGGTGGTCCCTCCAGGAAGTGTCTATGTTCCTAATCTGGGTGGAGACAATGTTCCCTGCATATCAGTGATATTCGCTCCAGTGGAGCCCCTCTGCAACAGGATGTGCTAATCCCTGTGTCACTATGGGGTCCAGTAGGAGGACAGTAGTTTTTCTGTACCTTTTGCCAGGAGTGCCAGCTCTGATCACTCACCCACCTTTACGTCACTCCAATCTACAGTCTCTGGCCTAGTCGGCCTGACTGCTGAAACATCCATCTTGATGGAGAAAGGCTTATCTGTCTCGGTGATTGAGACTATGGGAAGGCTAGGAGCAAGCTTCTTCCTCTTCTTCTTCTATTTGTTATAGGGTATGGCATACCCATATTGATTGGTGTGAGTCTAGGTCTCTTCCCTGTTGGGCGTTCTCGGTTCCCAGGGTTCTAGAGTTGGTTTCAGCATGATTTGGAGTTGGTTCTCCAACTCAGTACTCTGCCTTAGTAGTCTCTGGTTCAGTCTTCCTTGGTTAAGACTTTTTTCAGGGGGTACTCATGTGCGTCCCCCATGTAATCCTATGGTCCCTGCTGGGATTGGAATTTGCTTTTCTTTCTGTCTGCTTGCAAGGTTTTGTCCCTTTGGTCCAATTCAGGATGCCGTCTGGCTGTTCTTACCCTCAAGGTTGTCCTTCTGGTGACTGTTACCTTGGTCAGGCGTGTGTTAGCGGGTGGCTCTGTCTACCTAGCCCCCATTCTTTGAGATGCACCAGGATAAGGTGGTGTTCCGCCTGAAGCCGGACTCTCCGCATCAGGTGGTGTCTTATGTTCATTGATTCGAGATATTGTTCGTCCTGCTGTGCCTTTTTCCTAGCAGCGCTGAGGAAAGGGTTCTGCATTCCTTGAACTGGTGTTGGAAGTTTTTTTCCTTGGTAGTCTCTGTGTCCCTTAGGAGAACTGATGTTCCTTGGGGCCTATGGTCATTACATCCTGAATGTGCCCAATCTCGTCTGCTCTCGGGGAGTTGGGCGGCTTTGGCCCTGGTTATTTCTTTAATGGATGTTCCTTCTGGTACTTGGAAGGGTCTTTTGGTTTCTGCCAAGTCTTCTGTTAGCGATTGGATTCGTCAGGCTGTTACTCAGGCCTATTCCAACAAGGGGAAGAATCTTCCTTTCGCTCGTGCCTTGATGCCTCTTGGGCTTTTCAGCACCAGGCTTCTGTTGAACTGGTTCACTAGGCCACTACCTTGGCCTTCTGTTCATACCTTTGCAAAGTTTTACAAGGTTGATGTTGGGGCCTCAGCTCATGCTGTCTTGGCCGTATAGTTATGCAGGTGACAGTGGTTTTAAACTGTCTGCTGTTGTCGTTTTTTGTTGGGGATCCCACCCTACTTTATGGACACTGCTATTGGATGTCCCAAGTGTAAGTACTATATCTGGAGCAGGACGTACTGTATACTAAGAATAATACAATTCTGTGAAATACTCACCTGTAGAATTGATATTATTTGTATATAGTACGTCCTGCTCCACCCCACCCTTGGTTTTTGCATTATTTTGGATCCCCTGTATGGTGATTGTTACCATTGTTATAGTTACCAGTTTTTTTGTGGTTAATTCTCCCGGTTTCTTGTTCACTGCTTTTCAATGCTGGGGATTTGTGGGAGGTCCCCGGGGAATTTGAGGGCCGGGAGGAGCCTGTTTTGCTTGTCTCTGCAGTGCAGCGCCATCTGGCGGAGGATAACCCAAGTGTAAGTACTATATCTGGAGCAGGACGTACTGTATACAAATAATATCAATTCTACAGGTGAGTATTTCACAGAATTGTATTTTCCTAGCCTCTCTCCACAATATGAAAACACACAGGTGGGGTAAAGCTCTACCCTGGCACCAACTTCCTCTAGGCATTCTAAACATCCACATTTTATCAAAAAATACATTCACTGGTGTAGCCAGTGGCCGGAGTGTGTAGGTGCTACATAGACACAGGTTGGTTTAAATATTTTCATTAGCTCTGCAAGTTCCTGCAGTGTATGGTGGCTCTATACATATGCAAAATAAAAATGAATGCTTTAAAGTGGACCTAAACCCATGATTTACTCTCCTGGCTTTTTGTCCCAAATCAGCACTTGCTGAATCACAGCTGAACATGTATAGTGCAAAATAAAAAATGGCCTGGCAACTGAGGGTGACAAAATCTCTAGGTAGGCTGGCAGATTGAAGTATGCTTGATGCTTCCCCCAGGCAACTACCTCTAGCTGCGTGACTGGTGAGGTGTGCGCAGGGGATGAAGGGGTGCCTGTGCACGTGCCATGGGATTGAATCTTGAGGTGAGTATACTGGTAAACTAGGTAGGGGGATCTGTCAGCCGCCCCTTAATATTTTTTAATCTGGGACTGGCTACATCAGTTTTTGTCTGCTTTAATGGTGATCTTGAAGCAGTCCTTAGTAGGTGTGGGACTCTAGAAACCAGTTTGCACATGCTCATGTAAAGTACCGCGAGCTTCTATGGCTTTGTACTTTCCCCCGGCAGATTTATAAATGAATCCACTCTAAAGGAATATTGATTAATACATGGAAAATAAATCCTTTGCCAATATATTACAATCTATAACCAGATTAAATTCTGTTTCCCTCCCGTAATTAATGCAAATGTCGGAAATTATTGCTGTTAGTTTTGTTTTTTTTTCTCCTGTGGAGTTCTTAATGAGATATTCATTAGAATATGGAGAGGCTCTCAATCTTAATACAGAAATGAGCTGGAGATCCTCTCCGCATTTAATGAAAACCTCCTTGGGGTGGGGTGGGGGTCTGTTTGCACTTCAAAGTTGAAGAAGCTTTAAAGTTGCACAGACATTCTTTAAAGTGGAACAAAACCCTCAGCAGCTGGCCCTGGAGTCTCAAAAGACCCCCAGGGCAGGCTGCTGATCTTCCCTCCAAATTTGGATGTCCCACTGTGTGAAACCCTGGGGGTTGCCTGCAAAACTCACTTTTGCCAGAGGCTCCCACAGCAATGTAAACAGCAGCAGCATCTCTGGGCTGAGACACAGGGATGCAGCAAATCATTCGGAAAATGCGCCAGGCTGGTGCGTGTCATTCACCACATTTGAGATCAGCCAATGGGAGATTTCAAATGTGCATTTTAAGCATGGCTACCGCAGTGGGAGGGCTCACTTTGTTCAAAAACTGGGCTCCCCGCAGTCCCATGCCAAAAGCTAGCTACCCAAAGCAGGTTTTGTTGTGCTTTACAGGTGAATTTAAAGTGGACCAAAACCCAGGATTTTTACTATCCTGGGTTTTGGTCCTTGCTGTGTGCCACTGCTTGCGCATGCGCTGTTGGACCGGGAACGAAGGTGCGTTTTTGGGCGACCTGGGGGGTGGGGGGGTTCACACAGCGAGCCATGCTGGATCTGGGTGCCTGGGGGGACAGAGTATGCCTGCCCTGGAGTTTCATTCACTGCATGGTGGGTTTTTGCCCTCTATAAAGTGGGCCAAAAACCAGGATTTTGACTATCCTGGGTTTTGGTCCTTTCCCCCGGGGCACCCGATCGGGGGTGCCTCACTGTGTGAACCGAGTTTGCCGAGCGCAACTCACCTCTTTCTGGTCCTACGGTGGATGCACGTCCAATCAGCGTGCTCGGAGCCGCTGACGTCACGCCGTGTAAGCCAGTGTCTAAGGCCAGTGGCTCTGAACGCGAAATGGGGTGGGAATCGATTGGCCCGGAAATCTTCCCAAGCCGATCGCGCTGGGTTTTGGTCCACTGTAAATCCCCTGTTTAGTCTTAAATTTGAAATAATTTATACTCACATTTTCTCATTACATTTTAGATGTGTTAAATAAAATTGAACAGGTCCGAGATAAAGTCCCACAGCATCCCTGCTAATTGCTAAGCATTGTGAGACATATCACAGTGACTGCCCACAATTCTCCCTGCAACTTGAGGCCTGGCATGCCCCCTTCATTGCAGTGAATGGAGTGGGTATAGTCAGTTGCCTTGACTGATGTGCGGGTGGATGTGTGTACAATACTGTGTTTGCTTCTGAATGTAATGGCAGTTCTTCTTTCAGCGGCCAATCAGATGGGCAGGTGTGTGCACATGCTGGGGAACACGATTAGCAGTAATGTTGGGAGCACAATAACACCGACTGGGATTCCGAATTTCTAGGGGGCACTATAGTCAGGGCATCACTTCTTTATTCACATATTTGGCAGCAAATGGTGGCCAATCATGTGACTTCCGGCAACCAGGTTTGTGCAAGCCCACTCCGCAAACCTAATTGGTCACCAACAGTCAAGTGATTGGTAGCCATACAATAAATAAGGGAGTTTGCCAACTTGGCTATAAGGAGTAGGGCATCCCAAAACAACATTGTCTGGGGGGGTACTAAGCAAGCCAACTCTTTTTTACATTTATGTTTGCTTTAAAGAGTTTACAGTTGCAAAACTATTTACTTCATCTACCTTAAATTTTGGGGGCATCCAGATCGACCCCCTGCTCACAAGCTAGAGTCTTGCCAATCCTATAATTGCACTTCAAATACCTCTTCAATACATGGTCCTGTCACTTTCTTAGGTGCCCTGAAGCCTTTTATCAGCAACTGAATTTCTCTTCTTTGAGGTTCTTGATGATGCATTGTTGTTTTGGGGTCAATTTTAAAAGCTGCAATGGCTTGGGGGAGGCGCCCTGCAAATTGATGATGTCTGTGTATGTTTTCTTGGAACTAACCATGTTTAACAGAAGAAGACCAAGCACTATCTCCCATATTAAGCCACCAGTTTGTTATTATATTTCTGTCGGCAGGAGTGACTTCAGCTTTCTCCTTTTTTAAGCATTTCTTCTGGGCTAAGGAGGGGATGACTAAAAAGATGTTAGCCGGTCCCTTTGGCATGGCTGAAATTCAATGGAAATGTTTTTGGGAGATTTAGCAACATGGCACGAAATGCCTTTAGTTAAAGTGGACCAACACCCAGGATTTTCACTATCCTGGATGTTGGTCCACTTCTGCGGGGTACCCCGATCGGGGGTGCCCCGCTGTGTGAAACCCCCCAGAAAGCCCCCAAAAAAACTTACCTCACCGCCGACAGACAAGCTGAGGCTGCCGCTAGAGGCGGCGGCCCGCGCATGCACTGTTGGAACAGGAGAAGGTAAGACTTGTGGTCGTCCGGGGGGGTTTCACACAGCGGGGCATCCCGATTTCGGATGCCCTGCGGGGAGGGAGCTGATCGGCCCGGGAATCGATCAGCGGTGGGTGTTGGTCCACTTTAAAGTATTTAGGTAGTTAAAGTAAATTGCCAATATAAAAACTGGAGAGGTAAACTTGTGAAACTGGAAACTTTTGGTCATTCCTGTAGATGTATTATACAAAGAGGAGACGTTTACAATACAATACAACGTTTGCAATTAAGAAGAATCCAATAGGTCGAGTGTAAATGCAGATGATCATTGTGACCTAGCCCATCTGTTATGTATGCTGGGACAAGCTTGTCTTTTACATTCATCATATTGTGCTTTGCTGTAAATGTAATACAATGTTCTTTTTACTCTTTTACTAACGCTCCATTTAAATTTTTGCAGCGAAAACTACTTGGTGCGCTGGTCAAGCTCGGGCCTTCCGAAAGACATTGAGAGGCTGCATAATCTGCGAGCGGTCTTCACAGTAAGTTAGTGTTTGCGGAGTTTGGGTCAGCTGGAAAGAATATTACACAATGTATATGTAATATATATATATCTTCTCCTCTCGCTGTTTTGGTGTACTGGCACTGCACTTGGTACAGGGATGTCTGCCCTGTATTGTGGTGTGTTGCATTTGTTTCTGCAGGTGGGCGAAAGTATGCTGCGCTCCACCTGCCTTGACCAAGACTTCTATGGGGTGCCCTACTGCACTATGTTGCACTGGGGTGTCATGGGCCCCCCAGTAAAACACTTGGGGCCCACATCCTACATCACTTGCTGCTCTTATCATAAATAAATGAATGGTGTAATCCTTGCTATTGATCAGTTCAGTGTTAATAGAGTGCTCGGGCTGTACGAAGGGCCAAAACTAAGAAATGGCTGATTAAGTTGTATTCAGGTGCTTAAAGCGGAACAAAACCCACCAGCGGCTGGTGGGTTTCCACAGAATTTTCCAAATCGCGATGCTATGTAAAAACTTTCCCAGGGCGCCCATAACAATTCACCTTTCCCTCGTCCAACAGCGCATGCGCGAGCTCTCATTCAATCAGGGCCGATTTGCCTTTCAGTAAATGGATCTAATTGTTTAGAATGGGGAGCGTGCGCTGCCGCATCCCCAGCGGCTTGCATGGGCTCCCACCCCAACCATTCAGATACTACAGTGGGAGCACGTGCGCCACTAGGGATATAGGGGATGCGGCAACATGCTTCCCATTGAATTCAAACAGAGCCCTTTCCCGAATGACTTAGTCAAGGCAAAGAACTCTGATTGGTCGAGAGCTCGATCATGCGCTGTTGGACCGAGGAGAATTACTGGGCATTCTAGGGGTTTCTCACAGCGGGGCATGAAACAAAATTTGGAAAAGTCAAGTTTAATGGGATTGCCAAGACAAAGGGCTAAATTAGCCTGCTTTCTGCCTATCTCATGTTGGTAGTCAGTGGCTGTGTTTTTTCTTCAGCATTTCTTGATGTCTTGTTGAACCCTTCTCCCCCTGCTGACCTTGTCATGCAGCATCCTGCCCTGTACTGTAGACTTTTAACGTCCCTGACAAAATTTCACTAGGGCTCATCAGAAAATGTACAGCATTCTGCATGCCCCCACCTAACTGTGTTAATGCAGTGGTACCAACACCCGCCTTTAATCGGGCTAGAGGTGATGGCTGTATGATAGGTAAGGATTGAAGGCACCATAAGAGAGGGGACACGCTGCTTAGGGAAAGCCCCTGCTAGGCTTAATATAGTGGGCTAAGATTAACCAAAAAGCCCCCTATTCAGAGGGACAAGTTAACGATTATTACTTATAACCGAAAGTATTTACATGCCACATTACATAACAGCCATCATTTCCATGTGTATGCACTTTTTCCAAGTATACAGCACGTCCTGTTTCACTAAATTCTTTACGCTTGGGATATCCCGCCACAACGTGGCGCAGTGGACTGCAGAAAGACTTGTGGCATCTCCTGGCCCTAGAAAAGGACAGGAACCTCCCACAAATTCCCAGTTTCCTTCTGCAGTCAGGACTGCGAAGATAGAAGATGGCTCTCTATTTTACGCAGGCGAGTGGGGCTTACCAGCCTGCGGCCCTGCAGGACTATTTCCACCCGTTCTGGACCCACTGCCTCCCAGCCTCGGCTGCCTGGTTCGGGTGAAGGTAGGCTAGCCCAAGGGTCAGGTGCTTGAGGAGTGCTGCTCCAACCGCAATCCCTGCACCTACACGGGTAGGCGGTTCAGGCTTATGGTGAGCCTTGTGGGATGCCCCTTCCTGCCTTATTATTGTGGGCCTTCCCCCCTCCCTCCACTGCCCCCCTCTCCCCCCTAGCTAAGAGATGCCTGGGTGCGTCTGCCGCTGTTCTTCCCCACCTCGCTCTCACCCTAGGGGGCTCTCCGGGGGGGGGGGGGGGGGGTTGGGCGATGGGTAGGCGGCGGTGTCCGCATTAGTGTTTTTGTTCTTTACTTGTTCGCCGCTTGTACGGCGCTCCACGGCTGGCGGCGGCATTCTCCTTGTGTCTTACTACGCTGTCATTGGTGCTGGGGGGTCACGTGGAGAGCGATTCACGCTCTTCGGGGAGGGTGGGTCCCGTGGATGAAGCCTTTTGCGTCATTCCTCCGCGGCCCGCCCCTCAAGGTCCGTGCGGGCGCCATTTTGGTTTGAGACTTCTCCTCTTGTCCTGCGGTACTGCGGTGCGCTGCTGGCCTGCCTGGATTGTGTGATCGGCTTATTGGTCCGTGAGTTCCCTTCGGGTTTGTATCTCGCTACTCTCGCCACATTGTGGGATTGTTATGTGTGGTTTTCTTATGTCTTTCAGGCGGGATAAACGTGACTGTGGTTTCTCCCGGCCCTCTTCCCTTTCAACTCCCACCTTCCCTAGTGGGGTTTGGGGCATCCCGGGTGGCTCTTGCTAGCCTTAACCCTATACTGGCCTGTGTGCCCACTCTAATCACCATATGGAGGCTTCCGGGGATAATGTGCTTGGGGTTCCTTTGGGACAAGCCCAGCTGTGTGCTGTGTGTGGGGTATCCCCTGTGAGTGACTGTGTCAGGATATATGTGCCCTGCACCCAGAAGTTACTTGCGTTGCAGTCTGGGTTACCTGCTACGCTGCTCAGCTCTGCGCCCCCTTCTACATCACCCACCCCCCCGCGCCTGCATTTGACCCCTAGTGAGGGACATGCTAGTGGGGAATCACATTATGACTTGGCCTTGCGGGTGGCCAGCCTGGAAAGGCATATGGCTGGGCCGTTCCCCCCCCCCCCGTAAGGCTTCTGGCAAGAAGCGGCATCTTACTCCCGCTGTTTCCCTTTTTTCTGAGGCGGATGAGGGACAGTTCTCTTTCTCTGGCCTGTACCCCCTAGAAGAGGGGGAACTTATCTTTGATTCTGATTCCTCTGAGGAGCAGCAGGAGATTTATGGTGGTGCTGGGTCTCCTTTTGAAGATGACCCATGGTTTCCTGAGGATACTGACAGGCTGCTGGCTCACATTTTTGAAGTACTGTGTATTACACCTCCTGTCCCGGCTAAAAGGCAGCAGGGTGAGCTTTTTCACACTGTTAAACGCTTGGAGTTCCCTGAGCAGATCCACTTCAATAATTTGGTGCTCAAGGAGTGGGAACGTCCTAGCAGATTGCCCGTGGTGCCTAAGTGTTGGGACAGGAGGTATCCATTTCCTGCTGATGGGGTTAAGCGCTGGTTGTGTCCCCCCGAGGTGGATGCTCCCGTGCTTGGGTTATCCAATACCTCGGTTATGCATTCCCCTGACACTTCTACTCTGAGGGATGTTGAGGACCGGCGTGTTGATCAGCTGGCCTGTCACACATTTGCTTGTGCAGGGACTGCGCTGCGCCCTGTGTGCGCTTCTGCCATCACGGCTCTTGCTATTAAAGGGCTACTCGAATGCCTTCTGGATAATGCCTCGGATGCCAATAGGGGGGAGGTGTATAGATCCCTCCTGCTTTGCTATGAATTTGTGGCATTTATTCTTTTTGCTATGGATGATGCGGTCAGGATGTGTGGTAGGACTTCTGCCCTTTTGGTGGCTATACGCCGCTCTGTTTGGCTGCGTCAGTGGGCTGCTGGTAACGCTGCTAAGACTGGCTTCCCCTTTACTGGGCTACGGCTCTTTGGGGAGCGTCTGGATCTGTTTGCCAAGGATGGTAGGCTGCCTCCTGCGGCCCTTTCGGAGGGCTGGTTCTTTCCTCCCCTCCTTCCGTGCTCCCAGGTCCGGTCGGGGTGCACCATTTGCGGGGGCACGTAGAGACCCTTGGGGCCGGGGTAGAGGCCGTGGTCGCCCCGGTCTCTCATGGGGTCCCAAGTCCAAATCTTCCCCCAAGCCCCCTCAGGCATGGGGAGGCGCCCTCACCCATTCGGGTGGGGGGACGGTTGCGGCTCTTTGCTCACGTTTGGAGACTGCGCGTCCCAGACCGGTGGATTCAGGAGGTGGTGTCCTCCGGGTACAAGATAAAGTTTGCAGCCTGGCCGCCCCCAAGATTCATCAGATCCCAGAGGATTCAAAGCCCCCGGTCAGCTCAGGGCTTGCGGTCCAAAGCCTTTTGGATTTGGGTGTCATCTATCCTGTGCCTTCCCAGGAAAGGGGCAAAGGATGGGTCCCTGAGGCCCATCCTGGATTTGAAGCGCCTTGCTTGGCGGTCAGTACCTTGCGCCCGGGCGATTTCATGACTTCTGTGGACATCAAAGATGCTTACCTTCATGTTCCAATCTTTCCAGGTCATCAGAGATTTCTCAGGTTCGCTCTGGAGGATCAGCACTACCAATTTGTGGCCCTACCGTTCGGTCTTACCTCGGCTCCTCAGGTCTTCACCAAGGTGCTGGTGGGGGTGATGGCTCTGTTGAGATCTCAGGGCATTCGCATCCTTCCTTATCTGGACGGCATTCTGATTGCGTCTCAGTCCTTCCATGAAGCCGAGCTGGATACCCAGATACCCAATCCTTCGGTTGGGTGATCAACTATCCCAAGTCTTCTCTGTCTCCGTCCTTCGTGAGGTCCTTTCTGGGCATGACTCTGGATACATCTCAGGTCAAGGTTTTTCTGCCTCAGCAGAAGGTGGAGAGCCTGCAGACGCTGGCACGGTCTTTACCTTCTTGCCCTCACCCCTCCATTCGGCAGGGGATGCAGCTGGTGGGCCTGATGGTGTCATGCTTTGAGGCGGTTCCCTATGCTCAGTTTCACATGAGAACTCTTCAGTTGCACCTCTTGTCCTGCCCCCGTGCTGGGAGACTGTCACCACAGATGCCAGTCTGACAGGTTGGGGGGGGGGGTTTGGAAGTCTCTGAAGTTCCAGGGTCAGTGGGGCCCTCAGGAGGCCCATGCTCCCATCAACATTCTGGATCTGCGGGCGATAAGGTTGGTTCTTTTCCAGTTGACTCCGCATCTTCGGGGTCGGGCTGTTCAGATCCGCTCAGACAACCAGACGGCGGCTGCCTACATCAGTCGTCAGGGAAGGACTCGGAGAAAGCGAGCCCTCAAGGAAGTGTCTGATACTGTCCTGGGCGGAGGAGAATGTTCCCTGCATATCGGCAGTTTACATCCCGGGAGTGGAGAACCTGGAGGCAGACTCTCTGAGCAGGGGGATGTCTCGGCTGGGGAAGTGGTCCCTCAGCGACAGGGTGTTTCACTCTCTGTGCCACCGCTGGGGTCTGCCGGATGTGGACCTGTTTGCTTCACGTCACAATCACAAACTTCCATTCTTTGTCTCTCTGTCTCAGGATCCTCTGGCCTTTGCCACGGATGTGCGGTCAATGCCTTGGAAGGGGTTTCGGCTCCTCTATGTGTTCCCTCCGTTTCCTCTGCTGGGCAGGGTGCTGCGCAAGTTAGCCCAGGAAGAGGTGCCAGCCATTCTTGTGGCCCCCTGTTGGCCAAGAAGGGTATGGTTCGCAGACATCGTGCAGCTGGCAGTAGATCAGTACGTCCTGCCCAAGGATCCAGACCTGCTCACTCAGGGGCAGCTGTGCCATCCCAATTTACAAATGCTGGCTTTGACGGCTTGGCTGCTGAAACCTTCATCTTGATGGAAAAGGGGTTGCCTGCCTCTGTTGTTGATACCATGATTAGGGCTAGGAAGAGGTCCTCGTCCTTTATCTACTACAGGGTCAGGCATGCTTACATTACCTGTTGTGAGTCCAGATCTCTTCCTTGTCGGGTGTTTTCTATTCCCAGGATTCTGGAGTTCTTGCAACATGGTTTGGATTTGGGCCTTCAGCTTAGTACTCTCAAGGGTCATGTTTCAGCTCTGATAATTTTTTTCCAAAAATCTTTTGACAGTCACTGTTTGGTTAAAACTTTTTTTCCAGGGAGTTTCTCACGTGCGTCCGCCACGTAAGCCTATGTTACCAGTTTGGGATTTGAATCTGGTGTTATCTGTTTTGCAGGGTCGCCCCTTTGAGCCTCTCAGTGAGGCCGCTTTGCCCATTTTGACTCTTAAGGTAGCCTTTTTGGTGGCTATCACTTCTGTCAGGCGTGTTTCTGAGTTGGCGGCGCTTTCTATCAAACCTCCTTATTTTGAGCGACAACAGGACAAGGTGGTGTTTCGGTTTAAGCCTGATTTCTTGCCTAAGGTGGTGTCTGCTTTTCATCTCAATCAGGACATTGTTTTGCCTTCCTTGTGTCCTAATCCTGCTAATTCCAAGGAGCGGACTCTGCATTCTTTAGATGTGGTCAGGGTTCTGAAGTTTTACTTGGTCGCTACTGAATCATTCAGGAAGACTGATGCTCTTTTTGTTCTTCCTTCTGGACCTAGAAAGGGTTTGCCTCCGGCTAAGTCCACTATCAGCAAGTGGATCCGTCAGGCGGTGGTGCAAGCCTATTCTGCTAAGGGGAAGGAACCTCCCTTCCGCTTTACTGGTCATTCCACTCGTGCTATTGGTGCCTCCTGGGCTTTTCAGCACCAGGCTTCTGTTGAACAAGTTTGTAAGGCCGCAACTTGGTCTTCTGTTCATACTTTTTCTAAGTTTTACAAGGTTGATGTTAGGGCCTCAGCTGATGCTGCTTTTTGCCACAAAGTTCTTCAGGCGGCAGTGGTTTAAACTGCCCGCTGTTGTTCTTGGGGATCCCACCCTACTTTACAGACACTGCTTTTGGACATCCCAAGCGTAAAGAATTTGGTGAAACAGGACGTGCTGTATACTTGGAAAAAGACAATTCTGTGAGTACTCACCTGTAGAATTGATTTTGTAGTATACAGCACATCCTGTTTCACCCCTCCCTTGTTATCATTTTTCTTGGTTACCTCTGTATGGTGATTTGTTCAAATGTTTGGTTGGAGTTCCTTCAATTTTATTCTCCCGGCTTCTTGTCTAACTGCTTTGTAACACTGGAAATTTGTGGGAGGTTCCTGTCCTTTTATAGGGTCGGGAGATGCCACAAGTCTTTCTGCAGTCCACTGCGCCACCTTGTGGCGGGATATCCCAAGCGTAAAGAATTTAGTGAAACAGGACGTGCTGTATACTACAAAATCAATTCAACAGGTGAGTACTCACAGAATTGTATTTTTTCAAATTATGGTTTACGTTTACAGGATCTTGGCAGTAAAGACCTGAAAAGAGAGAAGATCAGTTTTGTGTGTCAAATCGTTAGGGTGGGCCGCATGGAGTTACGTGACAACAACACAAGAAAACTGACTTCGGGGCTGAGGCGGCCATTTGGAGTGGCAGGTAAGGACCCTATTTCTTTTGTGTTCTCGATTACTCAATAAAGTGACTACAAGCAGAAATGTTAAACTTAGCTATGTTCCTTCCCAGTAATAAGAGTCCCCACATGAACAATCCCAGACCATCATTCGTCTAACAGTCAACTCTAGGTTTTTCAGTCATTTATTCATCTCTCCAGATAACTTCTTTGCATAGCTCCAAAATCCTTTATGGCAGGAAAAAAGTCCCTACTTTAGCTTAGGCTTTTTTTTTTAGCTGCTAGGCCAGGGGTTCCCAACCAGTGGTTCAAGTACCACTGGTAGTACTTGAGGTCCCATCAGGTGGTATTTGGCATTGGCAAGACTGCAGGCTTATCTGGGGGGGACAAAAGAAAGAAAATCTTGGGTTCCTGTTTACAGTTTACACATCCGAATCAGACGTCCCCTTTTTTGGGACCCTGTTATCTCCATCATCTTCACACAGTTCCAATTTTTGGCCTCTAGGTAGACGTGTGTGGTGTGTGAGCCCAGACTGAGGCAACACTTGTTCTGTAGCTGCACCTCAGTTTTCGTCTCATACTGCAGGGTACACCTGCTCTAATTGCAAGGGACCCTGCAAACAGCTCCTGTAGATGTCATGGCCTTAACTAAGCAATGGACACTCCGGAGGCAGATGAGCTTGGGAGCCTTATGCAAGTCTGATTGGGGGAAACTCCAGGAAAGTGAAGTTGTCTTTCAAAGAGGTGGTGCCCTGCCAAAACAGGTCTGTGCAGACTCCACTTTGTGCTTTGTACAAAGCTGGTAAATAATTGAAGGAGAGGTTTTGACGTCAGACATTATTTTCACTTTGAGACCTCAGCCAGTCTTCTTCGTGTTCAGACACGCGATTGTAATTTTACTAAGGAACCATAAATAATCTATGATTACAGGAGATTTTAAAGCCAACACTCGCCCTGCATTTTTAAAGAGGCTTTCCTCTCTGACGCTCACTACTATTTCTCTACGTTTACCAGATTGAGCGCAGCATCTCCTCTCTCCTGGATACTGGAAGCCACTATATACAGTGCCAAGCTTTCCCCTCGTAGCCACCAATTAATGCCATACGTTTGTATCCAGCTGGTGACTATAAATTTGGAACATTTATAAATATAAAGTGCAGTATTTCCTATATCTTTTAGTTTCCTTTTTTTGGAAGGAAGCTATGTTATTGTTGTGCCCAGCAACATTAAAAAAATAAATAATAATAAAAAAAATAAATAAAATAAATGCCGATTTTAAAATCTGACGGGTTTTCTTTCTGCCACCCATTACATCGCTGCATCCATTAACCCGCTCTCCAGCGCGGAGCTATGTATTAAATCTCAGTGTTTGTGCTTTTAGTAATGGACGTGACTGACATAATCACTGGAAAAGTTGACGACGAGGACAAACAGCATTTTATACCTTTTCAGCCGTAAGTACAATTATACAAAACCTGCGTAATTATAATGTAAATTCCCCGCTCTCAAGTAATTTCCCCCCACTGATCGCGGCAGAGTGCGCTTTGATTTCCATAGTGTGCCAAACATGTTGCTTGATTTTCCAGCTAATTGGCGCTTTTATCTTTTGAAGAATGTTGTGTATTTATGATTACTTTTATTTGGAACGTGTGTGTGATGGACATAACAATAGCATAATGCCTTAAAGGAGATCCATCATGAGAAATTGTTTAATATTCAAGATTAGCATAAACATGTTAGATGGCAAGAAACATAGTTCCACAACGGTAGGTGCTTTCTTTCAGAAAGCACAAGCTGGATTTTGATTATCCTTTGTTTTGGTCCTTTTCCCCAGGGCACCCCGATCAGGGATGCGCCCTGTGTGAAACCCCTCAGGTCACTCAATCTAGCTCGCCTCTTCTCGGTCCTACGGCCATGCGTGGCCGCTCGTCCAATCAGCGAGCTCTGAGCCGCTGATGTCATGCCGTCTAAGCCTTCGTCTAAGGCCAGCGGCTCTGAGCACGCATCCCCTGCTACCTTCTAACAGGGAGCCGCGTCGGCCATTCACAAATGCATGGTGCGGGCATGCGCCCTGATAGAGGGATAGCGGGGATGCGGCTCGCAGATGCGCTGTTGGACCTGGAACCAAGGTAAGTGTATGAGGCGACCTGGGGGTTTCGCACAGTGGGGCATCCCGATTCTGGATGCCCCGGGGGGGGGGGGGAGCGATCGGCGTGGGTTTTGGTCCGCTTTAAGGTGATATTCCAGGCAAAGACAATTTAGTTAGACCATTGTGTATGACTACATTTCACACTAAACTGTTTTCTGTATTTAAATTGAGGAAGAAATGGCCACGATATTGAGGTTTACAGTTTCACCATATGATTTCTAATCGGAAGAAAGTGAGTGTGGCCCTTGGAGATGTAATGGTGGGCTTGATGGCAGAGAGCCATTCAAGCCAGAGGGTGGGGCGTCCTTCCGTTATGGAACCTCAAAGAGGATTGGTGGCCTGCATTGGCGGAGTGTGGCTGGAGCCCTGAGTGAGTTTATTAATAATAATAATAATAATAATAATAAAGGGAATGTATACCCAATGGTAATAATAAAGAAGCTAGCAGCTTACCTGGTATCTGTCCCATGTGCCTCTCCTCCATTTCCTGCAGAGCAGGGTAGAAGCCATGGCAGGGCTTTAAAGTTTGCTCTCCCTTCAATTTCATTTTTCCAGAACCTCTTAAAAAAAAAAATAAAATAAAAATAAAAAAGTGGTCTAACAGACACTCTGTATCTTGGTGCTCTCCGCATAAGTGAGCACGGCAAAACACAGCGGTCCCACATATATTTCTGACCACAGCAGAGCATTTTCATGAAATTAAATTTTTTAAAACTGTTGCATGATGCACTCAGCCACTACTAATTCAAAGAAAACAACTTTATTTAGAGTTCATAAGGTATTTACATACCTCCAGATAACAGACATCGCTCAAAGCACACCGCTGCTGCCGGGTTCCAGGTTGGGTCTCAGTCTGCCAGGTGCCTAAACTATCCACTCCTCATGAGCCCTGACTTTAGAAGATACTTATTTTTCACGGGGCCCTGTATGATGGGGCAACAGAGAACAGCTATACACTGCATTCCCTTACACAGTGCAGTGGCTTTTCTGTAGGAAGAAATCTCTGCTAACAAAGAAAATTAACATCTTTCTGAGTGGTTACTTTGTAGGTAAAGTGCATGACCTATCATTCAGCAGCTCACCTCATCATGGCTGTGCTTTCCCTTCCAATCTACTCCTGGAAGTAGAAACAAGGCAAAGAGTAGTGGCACACCCCCTGAATTTCTTTGCCATAAACCACCAATAATAGGGATCAACTGGTGAGCCATAGCTCTGTCCATCTGTTTGTCAGCTCAACAAAACGGAGCATGCTAGTATTATTCAGCCTAAGCTATTCCATTAGCCTCCATGCCACCCCTGTGTCACCCCCTGCCCCTCCCCCACTTGTGCGAAGCAACTCTAGTTGGCATGAATCACTGTCGCGTCTACCTAGCGCTTCGATCACCGCCGTGACTAATTAGCATTTCAATTACCCATAGCTGCCTGTGTGATTGTAACTTGATGTCACAATAGCAGCCTTGGAACAAGACAATAGAACCTGTACCCCCTCCCTTCACTATTGATCATCAGACTGTGGAGAGAAGGATAACAGCCAGGGTGATGCTGATTATTAAGTGGTATCACAAAACCAAGGGCCAAGCTCACATATTTCAAAAGAGAAATCATAAGGTGCCAAATGTTACCACAACACAATGATCTATAACAATTGCCTTTTGTACCCATTTAATGATGGTGTTTCGATGTTCATTTAGTGTCCCTGTGAACTGGGACCCTCTCTGGCAGTTGCGGGGGGGGGGGGTATTTTTGCCTTAAGATGTGACTCATTATATAGCTCTTTGTTTCTCAGGGCACTGCTATATATTATCTGGCTATGAGTTGCTAGATTTGCTTATCCACTCATTACATAAGCTATATGTCCAATTTGTAGCTAATAAGAAGCATGCATTATTTAATGTAACCTTCATATGGCTCTTACCACAGGCGGCTATTGGATAGAAGCGATTTCTTCCCAGTCTGTTGTCCTAATAAAGAGTGACATTTTCTCGTAAGATTGTGTGTGAAAGCTCTGAATTGTTACAGCAGTACAGTGTGAATAATTCAGGAAGACAGCTGTTTTATGGTCTTATGTAACAAACAATTCATAATCATTGTTCCACATTAATTAGGGCTGAATGCCTCTGCTCTGCCAGCCCCCCCCCCCCCACCTTCCCCTCTCTGCTGACCTTGCTCATAATAATGTTCTCCACTTCTCAGGGATTTGCCTTTTATGACACAAAGCCCAGAGTATTTTTGTTTTATCAGTGTGGGCACACCGCAGGTTTCCTCTGACATCAGACAATCATCATCTCCAGCCCAGAGGCCACCTTGTTATCCTCTGTTGAAACTGTGCTCAACATCTGCATGAGCATGACCCCCTTCTCCAGTCAATGATATATTTGTCTGAACTATCTCTGAAAATCTTGCAAATGTAGCTTTTAAGACCCAGGTTCCGCCAAACACCCGGTTAAAAATTTTTTTTTATCAAGTGAGGAAGAGTTCGGAATGCTGATGAAGGCTAGGCTAGGCACTTGCGATTGCAATGTGTAATGAACTGGGCTGAACACATTCGTAAGGAGTGGTGGACTACTCAGGGTGTGGGAGGCCTGATACCCAATGGAGGGCCTATTATCACCCCTCTTCTTCAGCTGAGCCCTAGATGCTGGGGGTTGCACAGGTCCCAAACCGTCCCCTGACATGGGAAACATAGGGCACATGGCAACAAGACACAAATAGCAATAGCAGACCACGCATGGCTGGAACATAATACAGAACAAGAGAGCTGTTTATATACCTTTTATGCACCCAAATTGGTATGTAAGGATAAAGTTGCAGGAGTGTTGTTTACAATCTCCAGTGAGAGTGCCAATGTCTGGTAAGCTTAAAACAACCCAAAACAATCTCCTTTTTCTCATGATTGCACAGAATAAACAACTGTTTTTGACTCTTTCCTGGGCATTAAAAAAACATTATGGCAACATATGGCAATTTAAGTAGTATCTGTTTTTTTAAGAGCTACCAAAAAAGAGCAGTAAAGAATGGCTCTTGGTTCGCTGCTGATGAAGAGGATCGGGGCTGAAGTGAGTTACGCAGCACACAAAGTTCGGGTCACCATTGATTTGAATGGGGACCGGGTTTGGGTTCCCAAACCTGAACATTTATTCAAGGTTTGGCCAAACTTGCCGGACTTGTACTTTGGGGGTTTTGCCCTTCCTTAAAGTGGACCAACACCCAGGATTTTGACTATCCTGGGTTTTGGTCCACTTCGGCGGGGCACCCCGATCGGGGGTGCCCCGCTGTGTGAAACCCCCCAGAAAGCCCCAAAATCTTACCTGTCCCCGCTCCCACGTGACTGGACGGTCCAATCCCTGCCAACGTCCAGGCGGGGATCAGGAAAGTCCAAGCGGCTGCCGCCGCCTCCCTCGCGTCACTTTCGGCGCGCGCGCGCCCCCGCCGGCCATTCGCAGACGGCCGGCGCGGGCACGAGCACGCCTACAGGGGCGCGAGGGAGGCGGCGGCGGCCGGCCGCCGCCGAAGATCAGGTAAGTGATTTGGGGTGTCTGGGGGGGTTTCACCCCGCGGGACATCCCGAACTCGGATGTCCCGCGGGGTGGGAGGTGATCGGCCCGGGAATCTTATAGATTTCCGGGCCGATCACCTCTCGGTGTTGGTCCACTTTAATCTTGATTGTTAGTGCCCCCCTTTGCATTAAATGCCCAATAAAGCAAGTGATCTTACCTTACAACCTCTGTATTCGTCAACCGGGTTTGTTCTGGTTTAATTATTTTCCCAATCTCTCGTTTTAGCCATGGAATAATGTCCCCACAAGACTGCCACCGTGCGGTTGCATGCACTGGCAGTCATGTGGGGATACAAAGCTGTGTGGGAACATGAAAGTAGATGGGTTCCTGGATTGGGGATCAGGCTTTCCCCACTGGTATGCAGCCCCCTTATTCTTAGTATACAGTACGTCCTGCTCCAAATCTAATACTTACAGTTATACTCCGCCAGATGGCGCTGGACTGCAGAGACATCGAAAATAGGCTCCTCTCGGCCCCTCAAATACCCGGGGACCTCCCACAAATCCCCAGAATTTCTCTGCAGTCTGGCTGCGAAGGACGAGAAATGGCTCTCTACTCGCAGGTGAGCGGGGCTATTAGCCCGCGGCCCTGTAGGACTATTCCCACCCGTTCCACTAGTAATATGCCTCCCAGCCTTGGCTGCGCTGGTCGGGTGAAGGTAGGCAGCACCGCTGTTAGGTGCTTAGGAGCGCTGCTCCACCGCAACCCCCCACCAAAGGGTAGGCGGTATAGGCTTATGGTGAGCCTCTATGGGATGCCCCTCCCGCACTAGTGCCCCCTTGCCCCTGCCCATCGGTGGGCCCTGTTTAAGTGGCCGCTGTCCTCCCTCATCCTCCTTGTAGTCTTCGGGGGAAAAGAGGGGGGGGGGTGTAAATATGTATGCTATGCATTCTGTGTTTTACACCTTTTTTACATTCTGTTTAGTCTTGTGTCAGCCACCGCGCTGGCTTGTCTTTACTGTCTTTTTTAAAATTGCCGCTGCCGCTGCCGCGCGCTGACTTTGTTCCGCGCTTGGCGGCGGCAGTACCTCAGGCGCTGGTGCGCCATCATTGGCTGCTTGCACGTTCTGGCTTCGCTCTCTTCGGGGGGGGGGGGGGGGCCCGTCTATGGCGCGCTCCGCGTCATCGCTGATATCGGCTCGCCCCTCGAGGTATACCGACGCCATCTTTATCCTGCCTTTGGCCAATGTGCGACGGACCTCTACCTACCGCGGTCTGTAAGTGCCCTCGCGGGCGGCTTTATATCTTTCACTTTTTGTTACTGTGTGCTTACAGGTCTTGTCTGCTTATGCCTTACAGGCGGGGCGAACCCTTTTGGCTTCTTCCGGCCCTGTATTAGTATATAACTTGTAGGCTTTGTAAAAATAATACTCCCACTTCCCTAGCGGGTTATTGGGGCATCCGGGGTTGCTATATAGCGTTATTCCCTATCGGCGTATAGCGCCGCTATAATCACCATATGGAGGCATCCCAGGATAATGTGACCGTGGTCCCTTCGGGACAAGACCGGCTGTGTGTAGCGTGTGGGCAGCCTCATGCTGACGCTGACAAGGCGCGGGTCTGTGTACCCTGTGCTGAGCAGGTGCTTGCATTGCAATGCACCTCGTTTCACTTCACCTACTCCCCCAAGCTTAAATCTCACTCCTGCTGAGTTGCATATAGTGGGGATTTTCAGCCTGATGTGTCTTCTAGACTGGCTACTGTTGAGCAGTTGATTTCTAAGTCCTTAGCGCGTAAGGTCCCTGCTAAGAAACGGCACTTGATGCCTAATGTCACTGTTTTCCCTATGGGAACTGAGGAGTTTTGGAATTTTTGTGGCTATACCCCGTCTGATGAAGGGCAGCTTTTTTTCTGATTCAAGCTCATCTGATGAGAGACCAAGGGGTCATGACGAGTCTGGCTCTGACCCCTGGCCCCGGATGACACTGACAGATTATTGACCCAGGTTTTTGAGGTTCTGTCCATCTCTCTCCCTGTTGCGGTTCCCAGGCAAAGAGGGGAGCTTTTCCATACAGCAAAATCACGTTTGGAATTTCCCGAGCAGGCACATTTCCATAAACTTGTGCTCAAGGAATGAGAGAGCCCCAGTAAACTTCCCGAGGTTCCAAAGAGTTGGGATAGGAAGTATCCCTTTCCTGCTGAGGTGGTTAAATGTTGGTCATCCCCCCCCCCCGAGGGGGATGCCCCGATCCCCTGACTCTACTACCCTGCGGGATGCTGAGGACCGGCGCATTGACCAGCTGGCATCCCACGCCTTTGCATGTGTGGGGACGGCGCTGCGCCCGGTCTGTGCCTCTGCCATTACTGCTGTGGCCACTAGAACCCTTATCAGAAATATGCTTGATAGTGCCCCTGATGATTTGCCTTGTGAGGTGTTTAATGCACTCTCCAGTTGTGATGTTTTTGTAAATTTTGTCCTCTCAGCATTTGACACCATCAGAATGTGTGCCAGAACTTCTGGCGTTGTCAGCGCCAGTGGGCTGCTGACAACGCTGCCAAGAAGGCCCTCACTGGTTTTCCCTTTAAAGGACTGTGCCTGTTTGGGGACCGCCTGGACCTTTTTCCTAAGGGAGGCAGGTTACCCCAGCGCAGGCGGCAATCTCGGCCCTTTCGTGGTCAGGGTTCCTTCTCCTCCCCTTATCAGGGTGCAAGACAGGGAAGGGGGGTTTCCTTTCCTGGGGCCCGGGGAGATTTCTGGGGTAGAGGCAGAGGACGTGGACGTCCTGGCTCCTCATGGGGTCCCAAAGCTAAATCCTCTCCCAAGCCCCCTCAGGCATGATGGGGCGCCCTCACCCATCTGGGTGGGGGGGCGGCTGCAGCACTTCGCTCACGTCTGGAGGCTTCATGTCTCAGACCGGTGGATTCAGGAGATAGTGTCCTCCGGTTACAAGTTGGAGTTTGCTGCCGATCCCCCTCCAAGATTCATCAGATCCCGGATTCCTCAGGACCCTGTGTCAGCTCAGGAGCTAGTGCAAGCAGTGCAAGGCCTCCTGGAGCTGGGGGTCATCTGCCATGTCCCCTTAAGAGAAAAAGGCAAGGGCTTTTATTCCAACCTATTCATGGTACTCAAAAAGGATGGTTCAGTCAGGCCCATCCTGTACTTGAAGATCCTCAACAAGTTTGTCAGGGGCAGGCGCTTTCGCATGGAGACTCTGCACTCTGCCATCAGTTCCCTGCGCCAAGGGGATTTCATGACTTCTGTGGACATCAAAGATGCTAATCTTCATATTCCTGTGTTCCCAGGTCATCAAAGGTTCCTCAGGTTCGCTCTGATGGATCAACACTACCAGTTTGTGGCCTTGCCCTTCGGCCTCACTTCAGCTCCCAGGGTGTTCACCAAGGTGCTGGCTGGCGTGATGTCTCTGCTCAGATGTCAGGGCATCCGCATGCTTCCCTATCTGGATGACATCCTCATCACTTCCCAGTCTCTATATCAGGCAGAGTTAGATACTCAGCTGGTGGTGTCCACTCTGGAGTCATTTGGATGGGTGATCAACCAGGGTGATCAAGTTGGTAACTCCATTCCTAGGAATGAATCTGGATACAGTTCAGGCAAGGATCTTCCTTCCTCAACTGAAGGTGGACAGTCTGATTGCACAGGCTCAGTCCCTCCTAGCTTGTCCCCATCCCTCCATCAGGCAGGGATGCAGCTGGTGGGCCTGATGGTAGCATGCTTCGAGGCGGTCCCTTATGCTCAGTTCCACTTGAGGCCCCTGCAACTTCACCTATTGTCAGTATGGGACAAGGACCCAGTGTCCCTGGACAGGGTCTGTGTGCTCTCCCCCCTGGTCAGGAGGTCCCTCTCTTGGTGGATGGACTCAAGGAACCTGTTGGGGGGCAGATCCTTTCTTGCCCCTTCCTGTGAGCCGGTCACCACGGATGCCAGTCTGTCAGGTTGGGGGGGGGTTTCTGGAAGTCCCTGCGGTTCCAGGGGAGGTGGGGCCCTCAGGAGGCCCACACACCTATCAATGTCTTGGAACTGCGGGCGATCAGGCTAGTTCTGGCTTGCTTGACTACTCACCTTCGGGGCCTGCCTGTTCAGGTGCGCTCGGACAACCAGACGGCAGTTGCCTACATCAATCATGAGGGAGGGACCCGGAGCAAGGGGGCCCTCCAGGATGTGTCTCTGATCCTGACTTGGGCGGAGGTCAATGTCCCCTGCATATCAGCTGTGTACATCCTGGGGGTGGAGAATCACCTGGTGGACTCTCTGAGCAGGGGGACCTCTCGCCAGGGAGAATGGTCCCTATGCAGCAGGGTGTTTCAATCTCTATCTCACCGTTGGGGCCAACCAGATGTGGATCTGTTTGCGTCCCGCCACAATGACAAGCTCCCAGCTTTTGTCTCTCTGTCCCAGGATCCTCTGGCCTTGACCTCGGATGCGCTAGCAATGACATGGCAGGACTTTCAGTTCCTGTATGTCTTCCCTCCAATCCCCCTGCTGGGCAGGGTTCTGTGCAAGATTGCTCTGGAAAGGGTGACAGCAATTCTGGTGGCACCCAGGTGGCCAAGAAGAGTGTGGTTCGCAGACGTGGTACAGCTGGCAGTAGACCAGTGCGCTCTGCCCTTGGTGCCAGATCTGCTCACTCAGGGCTCACTACGCCATCCCAATTTACAAACTCTGGCTTTGACGGCTTGGCTGCTGAAACCTCCATCTTGATGGAGAAGGGGCTGTCTTCCTTGGTTGTGGATACTTTGATTAAAGCTAGGAAGAAGTCTTCCTCTTCCATTTATTACAGGGTTTGGCGTGCTTACATTGACTGGTTTGAGTCTAAGTCTCTTCCCTGTTGTGTGTTCTCTATTCCCAGGGTTCTGGAGTCCCTGCAGCATGGGTTGGAGATGGGGCTCCAACTCAGTACTCTGAAGGGTCAGGTTTGTGCCCTGGCTATTTTCTTCCAGAAGTCCTTTGCTCAGCACCCTCTGATCAGGACTTTATTCCAGGGGGTCACTCATGTGCGTCCCCCACGTAAGCCTATGGTGCCTGTTTGGGATCTGAACTTGGTTCTGTCAGCCTTGCAGGGTGCTCCCTTTGAACCTGTGCAGGATGCTGCCTTGGCCATTCTTACGCTCAAGGTTGTATTTCTGGTGGCTATCACTTCTGTCAGGCGTGTGTTTGAGTTGGCGGCGCTTTCCATTCAGCCCCCCTACTATGAGAGACACCAGGACAAGGTTGTGTTTCGTTTCAAACCTGACTTTCTGCCTTTCATTTGAATCAGGATATTGTTCTTCCTTCTTTGTGCCCTAATCCTAGCAATGCTAAGGAGAGGGTTTTGCACTCTTTGGATGTGGTTATTAGTCTGAAGTACTATCTGGTGGCTACTGCACCTTTCAGGAAAACTGATGCTCTTTTTGTGGTCCCTTCTGGTCCTAGGAAGGGTTTGGATCCCGCCAAGTCTACTATCAGCAAGTGGATTCGTCAGGCTGTGATTCAGGCCTACTCTGCTAAGGGGAAGAATCCTCCCTTCCGCCTTACTGCTCATTTCACTAGTGCTATTGGTGCCTCTTGGCTTTCCAGCACCTGGCTTCTGTTGAACAAGTTTGCAAGGCCGCTACTTGGTCTTCTGTTCATACCTTTTCAAAGTTTTACAAGGTTGATGTTAGGGCCTCAGCTGATGCTGCTTTTGGCTGCAAGGTTCTGCAGGCGGCAGTGGTTTAAACTGTCGTCTGCTGATTTTTCTTGGGGATCCCACCCTACTTATGGACCCTGCTATTGGATGTCCCAACTGTAAGTATTAGATTTGGAGCAGGACGTACTGTATACTAAGAATAATACAATTCTGTGATTACTCACCTGTAGTAGTAGTAGTGGTATTATAAGTATACAGTACGTCCTGCTCCAACCCACCCTTGATTGCATTATTTTGGATCCCCTGTATGGTGATTGTTATCCTTGTTATAGTTGATAGTTTGGGTTGTTTAATTCTCCCGGCTTCTCATTAACTGCTTTTCAATGCTGGGGATTTGTGGGAGGTCCCCGGGTATTTGAGGAGCCTTTTTTCGATGTCTCTGCAGTCCAGCGCCATCTGGCGGAGTATATCCCAACTGTAAGTATTAGATTTGGAGCAGGACGTACTGTATACCCATAATACCAATTCTACAGGTGAGTAATCACAGAATTGTTCATGTCTAGCCGATTCCTTTTTCAATGTTTTCTGGTTTATTTGTCAATGTTATTGATAGTTTAGCCATTGGGTGCAGGTTCCTAGTTCTAAGGAACTGTCACAGACACTCCTCAGGGAATTGGGGTCCTTCACTTGCTGTTTTCTCTTCTGCCATTATTTTCTAATCACTTATCTTTTCTGTCTTTTTCCTGTGACTTATTCCATTCTCCGTCTCTTGTGGACTAATCCATACACACTCTGTTGCACTGTGTTGCAACCCGCTCTGCTCCCTTGTTCCTGTGGCCCTTTGTCTCCTCTGGTGGTGTCTGTGATGTGCACCCTCCAGGCTAGCCTTGGATGACGTCATCCGACACAAGCAGCTCAACCTGTCATCCCGTTTTTCACCCAGGGTGGCAGGGGAGAATGATTTCCTGCAAACGGTCATCAACAAAGTCATCGCTGCTAAAGAAGTTAACCATAAGGGTCAAGGTATGTACTTTCATGCAATATTAACTCGCCAGCTCAGACGCTGTGAGAATCTTCTTGGTTGCTTTGTAATTAAACTATCACTGTAGCAAGTGGAGGGTTTTTTTCTTTTAATTAAAATAAATGATTGTATTTTTCAACAAGAAGAAGATCATTTCTCACCTCCACAGGAGACATGTTTTCAGTCGGTCTGTTAGAACAAATCTCATTATCATATAAACTGCTCTAGTTTTCACATGCTCTGTCCACAAAAAAAAATCTTCAAACTTGTTCTTATGTCAACAATACTGAAAAGCCATTATAGTCATTCTCATTATGGGAGGAGGTAATTTGATAGAAGTGACCATCAAGTTTTGGTTACAGCCAAAACAATGTCAATTATTAGCTGAAGGAATGTGCATCAAGGGTGGATTATACCCTGGTTTGAATTGGGGCAAAATCACTATTTGGACCCATCTCCACTGGCCCCAGTGTGTTGCCTGAGACTATAGCATTGCAGAGAAAGATCAAGGGCAAGGTTATGGCCATTCTTAAAGTGCCTGTTTAAGTAAACCCACAAAATCTTTCCTATACCTGTCTCATGAATGACTAAATCACTATATTAATGCTTCAAATTGGTTCCCCATTTTTCATTAAAAACGTACCTATACTAGACTCCGTTTTACATTATGCATGATTTTATGATGGACGTTGCAGCTAAAGCCCTGGGGTATTTCAGTATGTTTCATGTTCATAATGTGGACTTGGGGAGAGGGAAAGGGTGGTGAATCTGGTCATAGACCCTCTCATTCACACAGAGAGCTGAGGGGATGGATGCTCATTGGGTAGGGGGGAAAATTGATTTATGGACAAGGGATGGTGGGAGGTAATGGGGGCAAGGGGAGTGCTTATTTCCGGTTTGTGACAGGGTTGAGGAGAGCAAGACTGCACTTACTCGCATACAATGTGGTTAAGTTGCTTTCTATGAAGTTCCGACCTTGAGTGATTAAACCTCTTGAAAGAGATGGCACTGAAGCTTTAGTACTGTAGGTGCAGTGTTGGGTGTGGTCACCCGCAGCCATGCTTTTGCATTGCTGTACAAGAACTTGGGATGCATATGACAATTGCGTTGGCCGATAACTTGGCAGGGGTTGACATGGTCTCCTTATAGCGATAGTACTGAAACTTTAGCATTGCAGATGTGGCAGGGATGGGGGACAAAGGTATGGTGCAAGAGGTGGAAGGGGTGAGCGAAGATAGTAGCCTGATAACCAGGGAATGTTTTGTGCAATATGTCCATCCGCAGGTGAGCCTCCAAGCTTCGCACCCATTTTCAATGGCTTATACGTCTTAAAGTGGCACAGAAGCCGCACGGCATGGTCTTGGAGTCTAAAAGATTCCAGGGTGGCACGCTAGCATGTCCACAGGGAATCCAAAATCCTGATGCCCCGATCGCTTGTAATCTGCCACATACCTGGCATCTCTATAGTTGTGATCCGCTCCTGCGCCCAGGCATCCACATAGGCTGGTGGCGCTTCCCATAATCTGGCAGGTATTTGGACCATTAAAAAGGGAGGTATATCCAGTAGGCTAGCAACAAGATAAATAAGGTGTGTGACTGCCCTTCTCTTCTGAAAAAAAAACGGTTTTAGCACTGGTGCATTATGTTTTAAAGCTCTGCTAAGGTATTCATCAATCTGTGTCATGATAAACCTATTATAGCAATCATCCGTGTAGCCTTTATTTCTTGTACATGTCCTGTCCACCTACAGGTCTCTGGGTCACAATGAAACTGTTGCCTGGTGACATTCATCAGATTCGTAAGGAATTTCCACATCTTGTGGACAGATCAACAGCCGTTGCTCGCAAAATGGGATTTCCTGAAATTATCATGCCAGGTGAGTTCCATCACATTTGACAAAAAGCTTGCCTGCCGTTTTTAGTGAAGTTAAAGAGTTAATTATTTTGAGGTACTAAAGCCACAATTCAATTAATACATATCTAATATTTCCCAACCCATGTAAATATGTAGCCTTGATATCTGTAAGGAACCTAGCTGACTGTCAAATGACCCAAATGGACAGTGGCTTGAAGGGGGTCACTAATTTTTGATTGCTGTTCTATTTTGTATCTGTCTGTATACCTCTTATGATTGCCATGTGTCACATTCCTTGCCCGGTTTTATATGCTTCATCCACGCTTGTCCAGTTTCTGTCCTGACAACCACCAGCATCTTTGGCCATAGCTGTCTCTTGTTAAGTTGAACTTTCTCTGGCTAATATGGATTTACTCAGCATAATGTCAGATGGGCTGAAGCAGAAAAATGCATGGGTCTAAATCAAGGGTTCCCAACCCAGTGGTACTAGTAACATTGGTGGTACTTGAACCTCACTATGGTGGCACTCAAAGCCTCTAGGTGTGAAAGTGAGGGGACATGAAGCGCTGCAGCTAATCTACTGCTCTAATGTGCCAAGTGGTCAAGTCAACAAGCTGTGGGAGTGCAGGAATGAAGCCTCTAGGAAAGCCTGCATTTCTGTCAGAAACACTTTGCATTGTACTATAGGACCTCCAAACCTCATTGGGAGGTCTGTATTAGTGATGGTTTGGGATTTGTGTTTTTTTTTTTTTCCTTTTTTGCACAGGTTTTATTCAAGCATTTCCTCTAAATGTACTATTTTGTTGCCCTTTACTTCCCTACTTCAACCCCCCCAAAAGCTGCTTGCCTTCCCGTCTGGTTTCATGGTAGATCCAATCTTTATGAATTGGTCACGGGCTCCTCCATCCATGATTTTCACCAATGGGACTAGTCATTTACTATAGGCATTCTTCAGCTCCTGAAAGTTTCATTGGTGGGCCCTTAGAGCATCAGAGCTGTGTCATTATCATGTTTCCTTAATCTGAGATCAGAGATGATGGGTCACATGACTGCTGGCTGAGGATGTTTCTGTGCATTTGGAGTTGCAATGTGTAACTATTCTAGGCTTAGAAGGTGTAACAAAAATACTATTGCATACGGATTTTGACTATACTTGCCCCACTACTTGCTTGCTATAGGGATGATGTGACATGGCCACAGTGGAGTCCTGTACGCTTCTACTTGGTAGAGGCATGGGACATCAATGTGCTTTTGTTTGAAGTGGGAATAGCACGTGTCTATGCTGGCAGCCCTTTTTTACATAATTTCCCTGCACAGAAACATTTCTACTAATGTATGATTGTCCTCCCTTATTTTCCTTCTGAAGATGTTGACCTGACCCGTGACACCATTCAAACTAGAATGAATAGCCTCAAGTAGCACTAGTGGTGATTGTTCCTGCACACTGGAGAGGCGGCCCTTTCCTTGCAACACTGTTGTCCTGATGTAGACAAAATGCGACATACGTAGTGTGTTGTAATTATGGAGAGGAAAAACCATTGCAAAGCAATATTGTTTGTTTTTTTCATTACAAAATTTTTATTGAAGTTTGCACGTGATGTACAACATATTTTTAAAGACAGGCGTACTGAACAAGTAGTAATGCAAAAAGCGTACATAGTTGAATGCATAATGGAATGCAGATAAACAGTAAAGATAAGTCAACAAAATGGTCACAGTATCTTTTGGTGTCAGCAAAAGTAGCTCGCAAAATCAGACAGTGTCTAACCAAGGGATATGCGTCTTGTGGAACTTAAGTAGTATAAATTGAGATTAAGAATTCTCATTAAAATTATTTTGAGAGCTATTTGTATATTCACTTTTGGGTGTTCAGCATCTTGGCTGACTTTGGGCAAACTTCTAACTATGATAAGCGAACATTGGACTGGTGTAGATGTCCAGGGTATATCTAAGTGGGGCAGAAAGAGAAGGGGGGGTTGTGGGAGCCCAATTGTTTATTTTTTTATTAAGCTCTTCATAACCACAATCCAAAAAGTTCATTACAAGTGATGAAGAAAATAACACTCACTTGCCAAGAGTCTAATCTAGGCTTCAATTCATGCCCCCCCCAACATACCTTGCTGCCCTCCCATCCCCTTTCTCCGACCCTCCAATTGGCTTTACTTTACTCTCCACCCATGGACCTTTGCTGGGTACTTTCCCCTGCCTAATCCACCCTTTCCATGTCTTGCTGCACATGCAACCCTTATATTCCAAGTATGTCACACACCCTGCTTCCAATATTCATGACATGTGGGTTATGGCCAGTAGAGGGCGAATTTTGCAGAGATGACAGGAAAAAAAAGGAGCCCCTCCCAGTCCACAAATACCCGGGACCTCCCACACATTCCCCAGTAATCGTCTCTGCAGACGGCGAGCAAGTCAGAAGATGGCTGTCTCCTTCCTTGCAGGTAAGCCGGGTTTACACCCGGCCATTTTATTTCCCTATTTCTGCCCGGACCTTGTTTTTATTAAGCTCCTATGACTCCCAGCCTTGGCTGTTGGTCCGGGTGAAGGTAGAATACACCTTAGTGGTGTGATAACTTGGAGCCATGCTCCTCCGTGAGACCCCCTCCAAGGGGTTGGCGGATACCAGGTTCAGGATCCTGGTTTGGGATGCCCTGTCCGTCATTTTCCCTGTGCTGCATTAGGTGGTTTGGGACTTCCCCCACCCATTGCTCCCTGTCCCTGGATCATGGGGGGGGGGGGCATGTCCCTCCAATTTTTTACCTCAGACTTTGCCTGGCCAATTAGCTGTCAATGTGGTATGTGTGTGGCTGTTTGCTTCACTTGTTGCTGGGCCGCGTCTGTTAGACAACGGCCCAGATCACGGACCGGCTCCGCAACCTTGTGGGAGCGCGGCCAGGTTTTTTGCTTCTCTGTTAGTCAGGAGAGGGGGTGGGGCCGGGCGCTCGGCACGCTGATGCGCCCCGCTCCCCTCTCTTTTGGCGCCCACGGAGGTTCCCAGCAATGACTCTTCCCAGCAGGAGGGGGCAGGGCCACACGCGGCGCACGATCCGCGCTGGCCCGCCCTCCTTCTCTTCCCCTGGCCAGGCTGATGCTGCTGCTGGGTGTCCGGTCGCCATCTTGCATCCTAACTGTGAGTGCCCTGCAGGGCTCGATCTATTATCTGCCTTTTTTGTTATGCATAATCGTATTTCTATTGGGGTGCCTTGTATGCTGCGTTATCCTTGACATATACTTTAAGGTTATACAGATATATTGTATGACTGTGATTATATCTGGATGTATGATTGCTGTAATGACTTCATGCTTATGGTCCCCTTTATTCTTGGTGTGCCACACACCCCGCTTCACTTCTTAAATATTCATCCATTATTGGGTTAATCCACTGCAGGTGACGTAGTGCAGAGAGGAAGTCTTGTAACGAGCCCCCTTCCGGCCTATATATACCTGGTACCTCCCTTCAATCACCAGTATTTTTTCTCTCTGCTTGCTGACAAGTCAGAAGATGGAAGTCTCCTGCTTACAGGTAGGCCGGGGTATTCTTACCCCGCCACCCCCCTTTTGGTCTATTTCTGCCCGGTTTGAGTTTGTATACCTTTATGGTGAAATGGAAGCCTCCCAGCCTAGGCTGCTCACCGGGCAAATGGTAGATGGCACTTTAAGTGCCTAGGAGCTTATCTCCTACCGCTTGACCTCATGCGTGGGGCAATGCGGCTAACCGGCATGGTGATCCGGAAATGGGATGCCCCTGTCCCGAGGGTCCCTGTAGCCCCTTACTCTCCCGTTACGGTCCCTTCTCCCTCCACTATGGGGGGGGGGGGGGTGTGTGAGGGTGTGCTTTAAGTATGTGTGTTTCACTTGTATCACTGCATGTTAACATATGTGTCATGTTTATGCATTCACTGTAGCATGTGTATATTTTTGGGTCTGCTTTAAGGGCAGGCTGCGCTGGGTAAAGGCTGGCCACTTCTCTTGCAGTTTGTTGCTTTGTGGCCCCCTCCCCCCTCTCCCCTCTCCTCGCCTGGCATTCATGTTTGCATTGTACAGCACCATGCGGTTTTTACCCTCCCCCCTCCGCCGCCTGGGCGCACGTGCTGTGGCCCAGCTGTAAGTGATTCCAGCTGATCAGCGTAGGGGGGGGGGCGGGTCCCGCTGACGCGGCGCCGGGGGCGCGGCGTCATGCGGCGTCATGCGGCGGGCCCAGCGTCCTTGCTTCCTTCAAAACACAGGAAGTCACGTGGGCGCACGGCCGCACTTTGTCTTCATGCCTGCTCATGGCTGCTGGCTGCAGGCTTACCGGTTGATTGCTGTCCAGGTAAGCGGCCCCTCCCGTTGGGGCCGTTAAATGGGGAATACTTTTTAAAAATACAGTGAGAAGTCACTGTTATTAAGGGGGCGTCATTTAAGGGCACTTGGTGCCATACTTATATGTTATACACATGTGAAGGATCTGATGGTTGTTTCTTTGCCTTGCAGATCCTGGGATCCCTGCTTATGCTGGCCCTCCGGCCCTATGTGCCTGGCTAATTATTGGGATTGCTTTGAATGTTTATATACATAGACTATATATAAATATATATATATATATAGTTTCTATTAAAGGGGACCTTAACTTAAAAAAAAAAAAAAAAAAAAAAATTGAAAAAAAAAAAAAAATCCTCCCTTCCGGGACATTACTAATAAAGGGGGCATCCCGGGTCGGCTTATGCCTTAAAAGTCCCATTATTGCGAATACCATAAATCACCATATGGAGGCTTCCGTAAATTCCAGAAACGGTTCTGCTGAGCCGTTTGGGGGGTGCGTAGGTTGTGGGGTTCCACTCCCAGCTGATGATATCTTTATTTGCATCCCTTGTGCAAAACAGACTATTGCGCGCCAGTCCGTTGCTTCGGCTGCGGGGCCATCGCATCCTTCATCATCTCCTACCTCTCCCTCCCTATTCCGGACCCCGCATGACACTGTCAAAAGTGGGGATTCACATTCCGAGGCGGCAGCACAGCCCTGCCCCCGGAAAATGATGCCCGTTAAAGCAGCGTTGAAGGCCGCTGCAAAACGAAGGCACCTGACTCCGGTACCTTCGGCTCCACAGGACCAGTTTTGTGAACCTGTGAAATGGTCCGATGGATCCCCGGACGAGGATGAACTCCCGTCGGAGTCAGATGAGCCGACGGGTCAGCATGTGGCTGATGAGATCGGCGATTGGTCAGAGGGGGTTGTTTTTGACACCCCCTCCATTCTGGCTCAAATGTTTAAAATTTTGAGTTTAGATACGCCTGAGGCGGCCGCCCCGCCTAAGGGTCGGTTGTTTAAAGAGCCTCAGCCGAGTTTGGTTTTTCCCAGACAGCACCACTTTGAGAGGGTGGTTCTTAAGGAATGGGAACATCCCACACGGTTATCTGGAATTCCTTCCAGTTGGAAAAAGCGTTATCCTTTTCCGCCAGAATTGGTGAAGCTTTGGTCTGTCCCTCCGGACGTCGATACCCCTGTACTAGGACTCTCCAGCTCGGCTATGGTACAATCTGCTGAGACCACTGTCCCCAAAGATGGGGAAGATCGTCGGATTGACCAATACGCTCGACATGGTTTTATCTATTCTGGGTCAGCATTGCGCCCGGTATGTGCTTCAGCCCTTCTTCTATTGGCAATTAAGTCCCTAATTCAGGGGCTATATGAGGATCTTGATCCCGCTTGCAAACAGTTCACTGCACTTAAGCAGTGTGAATCTTTTGTGGCTTATGTGGCCGCTCAGGACGATGCGCTGACTATGAGTAGCAAGGCGGCAGCTATGCTGGTGGCTATTCGCAGGTCAGTATGGCTACGTCAGTGGTCAGCAGACACGGCTTCCAAAAAGGTGCTCACAGCTCTCCCCTTTTTGGGGTTGCGTCTGTTTGGGGAGAAAATTGATTCAGTCGCAAAAGGTGGTAAGATGCCACAACGCAAAAGGCCTCGTGGTCCCTTCAGGGGGACAAGTTCCGGTAGGCCTTCCTTTCAAAGGTTCAGAGCGGGCAAAGGTGCGTCCTTTCCCGCTACCAGTGGCGCAGGTTGGACTCGGGGGAGGGGCCGTGGCCGGCCCACTCAGTCCTGGGGCACCAAGCCCAAACCTGCTGATAAGCTCACTCAGCAATGAGGGGCTGCCCTCACCCGTGCGGGTGGGGGGACTATTGCGACACTTCTACCATTGGAACCATGTGGTTCCAGGCAGATGGATCCAGGGGGTAGTGTCGCCCGGTTACAACCTGGAATTCGAGTCTCACCCTCCCTCACGGTCCATTCATGGGTCGGTTCATCCCGGCCTGAACTCTCATCAAGACGGAGTGTGTCTTTCTTTTGCCCAAATTCACACAAGAACGCTTCAGCTATTTCTGCTAGCGTGTTGGGACCAGCAACCTCTGTTGTTGGATCAGTCCTTCCACTTGTCCTCCCGTGTACGGCAGTCCCTCCTGTGGTGATTGGTCTCGACCAATCTTGTATAGGGCAGGTCTTTCCTGACCCCCCTTTGGAAAGGTGTCACCACGGACACCAGTCTGTCGGGATGGGACAGATTCTGGAAGGAGCTACGGTTTCAGGGGCAGTGGAGGCCCCACTTACCCATCAGTATTCTGAATCCGAGAACCATTTGTCAGGTGTTTGCTCTCTTGACTCAGTACGTTCTGGGCCTTCGGGTCCAGATGTGTTCAGACAATCGATCAGCGGTTGCTTACGTCGGTCTTCAGGGAAGGACGCGCAGTCTGAGTACTCTCAGAGAAATGTCCCTGATCCGGACATGGGCAGTGTTCCATGTTCCCTGTCTCTCGGCGGTTTACATTCCAGAGGTGATGGAACAGGTAGCGGACCGGTTGAGCAAGTGCTCTCCCCGTCTGGAAGAATAAGCTCTCCATCCTCGGGTGGTTCACTTATTGTGTCTCCAATGGGAGACTCCGGAGGTGGCCCTGTTGACCCCTCATCACTATCACAGGCTCCCGAGCTTCGTGTCACTCTCCCGGGATCCTCTGGCTCTGACAGTGGACGTCATGTCCCTGAACTGGGGAGCTCTGGGATTTCTATACCTGTTTCCTCCGATGCCCTTGCTGGGCAGGGTTCTTCAGAAGTTGGCTCTGGAAAAGGTGTACGCCGTTCTCGTGGCCCCAAGGTGGCCAAGACGAGTAAGGTTCGCAGACATCGTTTGGCTGGCAGTGGACAAGTTCGTTCTGCCTCTTCGGCCCGATCTGCTCACTCGGGGTCAATTGTGTTACCCCAATTTACCAGCGCTGGGTTTGATGGCCTGGCTGCTGAAACCTCCATCCTGAAGGAGGAGGGTCTTTCTGATTCAGTCATTAAGACTCTGATCAGTGCCCGGAAGAGGTCTTCTTCCATCACCTACTATAGGACTTGGAAAGCCTATATCACTTGGTGTGAGATAAGATCTTTTCCTTGTAGGGTCTTTTCGGTCTCCAGGATTCTGGAGTTTTTACAATCAGGGCTGGACTCTGGCCTCCAGCTAAGTACGTTGAAAGGGCAGGTCTCTGCCTTATCTGTCTTTTTTCAGAAGCGTGTTGCGCTTAAACCTTTAGTTAAAACTTTTTTCCAGGGGGTTACGCATGTGCGGCCTCCCAGGAAACCATTACTCCCTGTTTGGGATTTGAATTTGGTTCTTTCGGCTCTTCAGGCTCCTCCTTTTGAGCCTTTGCAAGATATTGCTTTGTCTACCCTGACTCAGAAGATTGTCTTCTTGGTAGCGATCACTTCTGTCCGGCGTGTCTCAGAATTGGCGGCCTTAACTATCCAGGCGCCTTACTTCGAGAGGCATCAGGATAAAGTGGTCTTTCGGTTCAAGCCAGACTTTCTTCCTAAGGTTGTTTCTGCTTTTCATTTGAACCAAGATATTGTTCTTCCCTCCTTGTGTCCTAATCCTAAGAATGACAAAGAGAGGGTTTTGCATTGTTTGGATGTAGTACGCTGTGTTAAGTACTACTTGATTATCACGTCTCCTTTCCGTAGGACGGATTCCTTTTTTGTTGTGCCCCATGGGCTTAAGAAGGGTTTGGCACCAGCCAAATCTGCCATTAGCAAGTGGATACGTCAGGCCGTTACTGCGGCCTATTCTGCTAAGGGAAGAGTTCCCCCTTTTCGTATTACTGCTCATTCCACTCGCGCTGTTGGGGCGTCTTGGGCTTTTCAGCACCAAGCTTCTGTTGAACAGGTTTGTAAGGCCGCCACTTGGTCTTCTGTTCACACTTTTTCTAAGTTTTACAAAGTTGATGTGCGGGCCTCAGCGGATGCTGTTTTTGGCCGCAAAGTTCTGCAGACTGCAGTCATTTAAGTTATGCTTCACCTTGCCTTGAGATGCTCTTCCCTTGTGGACACTGCTTTTGGATGTCCCAATAATGGATGAATATTTAAGAAGTGAAGCGGGGTGTGTGGCACACCAAGAATAATACCATTTTGTGAGTACTCACCTGAAAAATGGATATTGTTGGTGTGCCACACACCCCGCTTCACACCCGCCCTTTTTCGGTATTACCGAAGCGTTTATATGGTGAAGCCCTTTTTTATTTATATCAAAATTGATTTTGGAGGTTATCGGTGGAATACTGGTACCTTGTCTTTCTGCTTTTTAAATATACTGGTGATTGAAGGGAGGTACCAGGTATATATAGGCCGGAAGGGGGCTCGTTACAAGACTTCCTCTCTGCACTACGTCACCTGCGGTGGATTAACCCAATAATGGATGAATATTTAAGAAGTGAAGCGGGGTGTGTGGCACACCAACAATATCCATTTTTCAGGTGAGTACTCACAAAATGGTATTTTTATTATGTCTTCCAGGGGGATTACCTTCCTTGATAGTTAAAAGGGGGTTCTCCCCGTCCTTAGGTCCCTCACTCAAATAGGGGCTTTAAAAATCCTCCCACTAATGGACGTTAAGGGGCATCCCGGGTAGCTTACTGGTGTAGTTCCCACTGGTCATTGCGACTACCATAAAAAATCACCATATGGAGGCTTCCCAGGATACCGGGCTCGGGCTCCCTTCGGGGCAACCCCGGAAGTGTGTGGTTTGTGGGGCATCCCTTGCGGGGGATAATGTGTTTATTTGTATTCCATGTGCTCAGCAGGCCATTACGTGGCAGTCGGGGTCCCAGGCGTCTGGGTCCGTGCCGCCGGCCTCATCACCTACCCCACCCTGCCTTATCCGTCCCTCAAGTGACGCTGTCATTAGCGGGGAGTCGCAAGCTGATGTTTGTGCTAGGCTGGCCAACATCGAAAAGTTGATTTCTAGCTCTGCGGCCAGAAAGGCCCCAGCTAAGAGAAGGCATCTGTCGCCGGCCGCGCCTGCACTGGATTTTGATGACTATGATTCCCTTGACTGGTCTGATTATTCCCCACTCGAGGAGGGGGAATTGTTTGAGGAATCTGATGCTGAGGATCAGCAGTTTTTTGATACTGATACTGGGCAGGTGCTGGAGGATGCCGTGGATACCCCGAAGATCCTGGCCCATCTATTTGAGGTACTGGATACTTCTCCGCCAGCGGAGACCCCCCCGCAGAAGGGGGAATTTTTGGGGACTTCTAAGCCCCGCTTGGAGTTCCCAAATCAGAATCATTTTGATTGCATGATTCTTTAGGAATGGGAGAGGCCTAGCCGGCTCCCCGGTGTTCCTCAGGGATGGGATAGGAAGTATCCCTTCCCGGTGGACGCGGTGAAGCGCTGGTCGTCCCCTCCCGAGGTCGATGCGCCCGTTCTGCGATTGTCACCTCCGTTGTACATTCTCCAGACGCCGCCACTCTTAAAGATGGTGAGGACAAACGCTTTGATCAGATGGCATGCCATGCCTTTGCCAGTGTGGGTTCAGCCTTGCGGCCTGTTTGTGCCTCGGCGCTCGCGACTGTGGCTACCAGGTCTGTGGTTAGGGACCTGTTGAGTGGTTCCCAGCTTAAGCCGGGCAGTGATGAATTCACAGCCCTTAAGCGGTGTAAATTATTTGTGACCTTTGTTTTATCTGCTATGGATGACGCGATTATTATGTGTAGTAGAACCTAGGCATTGCTGGTGGCTATTCGCCGATCGGTCTGGCTACGCCAGTGGGCGGCTGACATTGCGGCTAAGAAATCACTCAATCTAGACTGAAGTGGACGTGTCTAAACACACACCTTTCTTCAAAAAGGAGCACTAATTCAAATGAAAGTACAAAAATCTTTATTGTAAGAAAGGGAGATTTGTTAAAATACACAAAAGCACACTGGACAATTAAAATAACATGGATAACCACATGGCCGCAGTAATATATATAAATAAAAACCCCATAAGGGGAGCAATATATCAATAGACCCTATGTGCACTTATTTAATACTTTTAAATTATTTTTTATGCCGGCATTAAAGTAAATAATGAAACCCTCAATATGAATACCCTATAACTACAATGTATAAACCACAAACCAAATGCCTAATAATACCGTGTTCATATGTGTATCAACTATACTAATAACAACAATATCCCATGTGTTAAAATATATAAAAACCTATATTGCACAGAAAATATATTAGCAATTATTACCCAGAAAATATATTAGCAAACAGTTGCTATAAGTAAATGAAGACAAAAAAAACACTCAAAGTGCACGTGCACGTGCTAAATGACACCAGCAAACCTGAATACTCAGAAATAGAACATCGCACATAGAGTCAGCAACCAGGAGGTCATCATAAATCAACCACCGTGCCCGCGCCTCCCATGCCGCTTCAAGGAAATCACTCACAGCGCTACCCTTCCTGGGTATGAGGCTGTTCGGATATAAATTGGATTCAGTGGCGAAAGGTGGAAAGTTACCTTAGCGTAAGAAGCAGCGTCGCCCCTTTCGGGGGGCAGGTTCCTTCAATCCTTCCTTTCGCGGTGCCAGAGCAGGCAGAGGCTTTGCCTACTCTAATTTCAGAGGTGATTCCTGGAGCAGAGGCAGAGGACGCGCACGTCCAGGCCTTAACTGGGGTCCCAAGCCTGCTGCCAAGAAAGCTCAGCAATGAGGGGACGACCTCACCCTTGCGGGTGGGGGGAAGGCTGCGGCACTTCTTCCTGGTCTGGGCCCAGGAGGTCACAGACAAATGAATCTTGGAAGTGGTCTCTTCCGGGTACAAACTGGAGTTCGAGTACCGGCCTCCTCCCAGATTCCTAAGTTCTCGGGTCCCCTCGGATCCCCGGGCTGCGCAGGAGCTCCTGTTGGCTGTAAAGAATCTTCTGGATGTCATATGCCCGGTGCCTTTCTCAGAGAGAGGCGGGGCTATTATTCCAACCTCTTCACGGTTCCCAAAAAGGATGGATCCATAAGACCCATTCTGGATTTGAAGCTTCTCAACACGTTCATCAGAACCAAGAAGTTCCGCATGGAGACTTTGCGCTCAGCCATCAATTCCCTTCGTCAGGGGGATTTCATGACATCCATAGACATCAAGGATGCTTACCTTCATGTACCAATCTTCCCAGCTCACCAGAGATTTCTCAGGTTTGTGGTGGGAGATCAGCACTTTCAGTTTGTGTCCCTCCCTTTCGGTTTGACTTCGGCACCAAGGGTATTCACCAAGGTGCTGGCGGGCATAATGGCCCTTCTCAGAGCCCAGGGCATTCACATTGTGCCGTATTTGGACGACCTCCTCATTACGGCATCCTCTCTGTCAGGCGGAGCTGGACACCAGGTATGGTGGTGGCGACGCTGGAGAGGTTCGGCTGGGTGATCAACCATCCCAAGTCTTCTCTCTCCACCTCAAGGGAGATCTTGTTTCTGGACATGAATATGGGTACCATTCGGACCAGGGTTTTCCTTCCTCAGTCCAAGGTGCAGATGGGTCAGGATCTGATACGTCTTCTCCTGTCCAAACCTCGTCCTTCTATCTGGCTAGGGATGAGACTGGTGGGATTGATGGTGGCTTCCTTCGAGGCAGTTCCCTTTGCTCAGTTCCACATGAGGTCGCTCCAGCTCCATCTATTGTTGGCCTGGGACAGATGTCCGCAGTCATTGGATCAGTCATTCCTGATGTCTCCCCGGGTTCGGCAGTCCCTTCACTGGTGGCTGGAATCAAGCAATCTGATGAGGGGCAGATCCTTTCTGACCCCTTGTTGGGAGGCGGTTACCACGGATGCCAGCCTGTCGGGCTGGGGAGGTTTTTGGAAGACGCATCAGTTCAAGGGGCTGTGGGGTCCTCAGGAGGCTCACACCCCCATCAATGTCTTGGAGCTGAGAGCTATTCGGTTGGTTCTGTCATGCTTGACGCATCACCTATGCGGCTTACCGGTTCAGGTTCGATCAATCGAACTGCGGTAGCTTACATCAATCACCAAGGAGGGACTCGCAGCAGGAGTGCCCTCAGGGAAGTTTCTCTGATTCTTGCATGAGCGTAGAGCAATGTTCCATGCATCTCAGCAGTGTACATTCCGGGAGTGGAAAACACGGAGGCGGACTCCCTGAGCAGGGGATCCTCTCGCCGAGGGGAATGGTCTCTCATCCACAAGGTATTCTGGTCCCTCTGTCACACGTGGGGGTTTCTGGAGGTGGATCTCTGCCTCACGTCACAATCACAAGCTCCCAAAGTTTGTGTCTCTGTCTCAGGATCCTCTGGCCCTGGCAGTGGACGCCATGTCTCTTTCCTGGAGGGATGTAGGGTTCCTGTACCTGTTTCCCCCGTTCTCCATGGTAGGCACGGTGGTGTGCAAGCTGGCTCTAGAGGGTGCGCCAGCAATTCTGGTGGCCAAAACAGGTTTGGTTCGCAGACGTCGTAAGGCTGGCGGTAGATCAGTACTGGCTGCCCTTGTTTCCGGATCTGATCTCTCAAGGTCCACTACGTTTCCCCAATTTGCAAACGCTGGCTTTGACTGCGTGGCTGCTGAAACCTCCATCTTAAGGGAGGAAGGTTTGTCTGAGGCTGTGATTTAGACTCTTGTTAGAGCTAGGAAGAGATCTTCCTCTAACATATACTACAGGACTTGGAGGTCCTATTTTGGCTCGTGTGAGACTAGGGGCCTTGCCTTCCAGGGTGTTTTCTAATTCTAGGATTTTGGAGTTTCTTCAACACGGTCTGGACCTGGGGTTCGAGCTTAGTACCTTGAAAGGGCAGGTCTCTGTTCTGACTGTCTTCTTTCAAAGGTCTTTTGCTCTGCATCCTCTGGTTAAGACTTTTTTTCCAGGGGGTTACTCATGTGCGGTCTCCTAGAAAGCCTTTGTTGCCCGTTTGGGATTTGAATTGGTTCTTTCGGCCCTCCAGGGGCCTCCTTTTGAGCCGGTGCAGGATGTTGCACTTTCTATGCTCACTCAAAAAGTTGCCTTTTTGGTGGCTATTACCTCTGTTCGGCGGGTCTCTGAGTTGGCGGCTCTGTCCGTTCAGGCCCCTTACTTTGAGAGACACCAGGACAAGGTGGTTTTTCCCTTTAAGCCAGATTTTCTTCCTAAGGTGGTTTCTGCCTTCCACCTCAATCAGGATGTAGTTTCTTCCTTCCTTGTGCCCTAAGCCTAGCAATGACAAGGAGAGGGTTTTGCACTCTTTGGATGTGGTTCGTTGTGTGAAGTACTATTTGGGGCCTATACTGCCAAGAGGAAGGTTCCCCCTTTTCAGATCATTGCTCATTCGACTCGTGCTGTTGGGGCTTCTTGGGCTTTTCAGCACCAGGCTTCTGTTGAACAAGTTTGTAAGGCTGCTACTTGGTCCGCCGTTCATACTTTTTCCAAGTTTTATAAGGTTGATGTGCAGGCCTTAGCAGATGCTGTTTTTGGCCGCAAGTTTCTGCAAGCTGCAGTGGTTTAAAATGTGTGCATTTTTTTGCTGTATTGGGATCCCCACCCATGATGGACACTGCTATTGGATGTCCCACATGTCATGAATATTGGAAGCGGGGTGTGTGACATACTTGGAATAATACCATTTTGTGATTACTCACCTGTAAAATGGGTATTATAAGTATGTCACACACCCCGCTTCCTCCCACCATTATTTGTATTTTGGATCTGTTATATGGTGAACCTTTTAGTGTTATGATTGTTTATATTTGGCTCTTCCTGGTCCCCTTACTGCTGTCCTATACTGGGGAATGTGTGGGAGGTCCCAGGTATTTATGGACTGGGAGGGGCTCCATTTTTTTCCAGTCATCTCTGCAAAATTCGCCCTCTACTGGCCATAACCCACATGTCATGAATATTGGAAGCGGGGTGTGTGACATACTTATAATACCCATTTTACAGGTGAGTAATCACAAAATGGTATTTTTCTTGGGTGTTTTGCTTTTGTTGATATTTAACATTATGCTCAATGTCCTTCCCCCAAGAACATGCGCAATGATTTGAAATAAATATTTTTTCTTCTATAAAAGTATATGGTATTCATTTTTTAAGAGAAGTTGTAGCCAATAAGCAGCGTTCTGGCCTGGTTTTTCTTGCGCTCAGTTTATAAGCCATGAAAGCTTGCTGATATTCTGCTATTTATTATGCATGAGCATCACCACCGCAATAGAACTTCCTGACTGTTCCATTAAACTCCAGTAAGGCTCAGGCTTTTTTTGTCTGGAGGCTTCCTTTTTATCACTTGCTCTTAAATGAAATTAAATACAATGCAAGTTTCTGCTTGATATCCATTCTCCAGAACTTCAAGTCGGGTCTGTTTGAAAATGTGTTAATAACTGCATATGCAGTTGTAAAATAGAGCTGATGCGTCTTGCTTTTTGCTGGAATATGTTCTTTACCATCCCTAAACAAAATAAAGGGATGGACACTTAGTCACCTCTAGGCATACAGGAATGCTGGCCGTTTAGACAAAAACAGGAGAAGCTAAGAGCCAGGGGGTGGGAGCATGCAGACTGGGTCACAGACTGGGATTAGACGGGCAGAATCACGAGCTGAGAATGGGTGGGCCGGTTACAATCACAAAACAAAAAGGGATGAAACCTTGGTCACTTACACACATACAGGAATGCTGGGCGGGCAGGGTCATGCGCTGGGAGCTTTCGGGCAGGGTCATGCGCTGGGAGCTTTCGGGCAGGGTCATGCGCTGGGAGCTTTCGGGCAGGGTCATGCGCTGGGAGCTTTCGGGCAGGGTCATGCGCTGGGAGCTTTCGGGCAGGGTCATGCGCTGGGAGCTTTCGGGCAGGGTCATGCGCTGGGAGCTTTCGGGCAGGGTCATGCGCTGGGAGCTTTCGGGCAGGGTCATGCGCTGGGAGCTTTCGGGCAGGGTCATGCGCTGGGAGCTTTCGGGCAGGGTCATGCGCTGGGAGCTTTCGGGCAGGGTCACGTCTGGGAGCTTTCGGGCAGGGTCACGTCTGGGAGCAGGGGGACTAGGAACAGACAGGCAGCATCATTGGCTGGGAGTGGGTGGGCAGAGTAACAGGCTGGCATGTGGCAAGGTTCACAGACTTGGAGCGTTCTGGCAGAGTCACAGAGACATACTGTCTAAGTCACCAGAAAGGCAAGCAACTGGCTACCTGGAGTACAGGAGGTGTGGTGCCCTGCAGGGGGCCGTTGCTGTCCTACTTCATGAGCCAAACCCAGGCGATGCACAGACCCCAAGCATTCAGTTGGAGGTTCTAGACATGGGAACAGGGAAACAGTAGGCAAACAAGTGACTAAACTTGAACAGCAAAAGCAGATGGACTTGGCATGAACAACAGGATACCTAGAACTGAACTGGAGACCATAGGTCTAAAGCCCATTACCAAGATTACGGGCTGGATGTACAACTGCAAAGAGCAGATGGGCAGTCTAAAGACACAATTATCCAACTAGGAGAGGGGGGGTACAAGCAATCTTATGGGGATAACAAATACCTGTGAGAGGGAGCTCACCTCACACTGCTGGTGGCGATTCTTGGATGATTTGCAAGGGAAATCATTTATAGATTCCTGCGAGCAAAACTGCATTACTGTTTCCCAAGTATACAGCACAGTCCTGTTTCACTAAATTCTTTTCGCTTGGGATATCCCGCCACAAGGTGGCGCAGTGGACTGCAGAAAGACTTGTGGCATCTCCCGGCCCTATAAATGGACAGGAACCACCCACAAATTCCCAGTTTTGCAGTCAGGACTGCGAAGATAGAAGATGGCTCTCTATTTTACGCAGGCGAGCGGGGCTTACCAGCCTGCTGCCCTACAGGACTTTTTCCACCCGTTCTGGACCCACTGCCTCCCAGCCTCGGCTGCCTGGTTCGGGTGATGGTAGGATAGCACCAGGGTCAGGTGCTTGAGGAGTGCTGCTCCAACCGCAATCCCTGCACCTACACGGGTAGGCGGTTCAGGCTCATGGTGAGCCTTGTGGAATGCCCCTTCCTGCCTTATTGTTGTGGGCCTTCCCCTTCCCCCCCTCCCTCCACTGCCCCCCCCTCCCCCCTAGCTAAGACATGCCTGGGTGCGTCTGCCGCTGTTCTTCCCCGCCTCGCTCTCTCCCTGGGGAGCTCTCAGGGGGTTGGGTGGGTAGGCGGCAGTGTCTGCATTAGTGTTTTTGTCTGTTTTTTACTTGTTCGGCGCTCCGCAGCTGGCGGCGACATTCTCCTTGTGCCTTACTACGCTGTCATTGGCGCGGGGGGGTCACATGGAGCGTGATTCGTGCTCTTGGGGGGGGGGCGGGTCCCGTGGATGATGCCTTTTGCGTCATTCTTCCGCGGCCCGCCCCTCAAGGTCTGTGCGGTCCGTGAGTTCCCTTCGGGTTTGTATTTCACTACTCTCGCCACATTATGGGATTGTTATGTGTGGTTTTCTTATGTCTTTCAGGCGGGATACACGTGACTGTGGTTTTTCCCAGCCCTCTTCCCTTTCATCTCCCACCTTCCCTTAGCGGGGTTTGGGGCATCCCGGGTGGCTCTTGCTAGCCTTAACCCTATACTGGCCTGTGTGCCCACTCTAATCACCATATGGAGGCTTCCGGGGATAATGTGCTTGGGGTTCCTTCTGGACAAGCCCAGCTGTGTGCCGCGTGTGGGGTATCCCCTGTGAGTGACTGTGTCAGGGTATGTGTGCCCTGCGCCCAGAAGGTACTTGCGCTGCAGTCTGGGTTAACTGCTACGCTGCTCAGCTCTGAGCCTCCTTCTACATCACCTACCCCCCAGCGCCTGCATTTGACCCCTAGTGAGGGACATGCTAGTGGGGAATCACATTATGTCTTGGCCTTGTGGGTGGCCAGCCTGGAAAGGCATATGGCTGGGCCGGTCCCCCGTAAGGCTTCTGGCAAGAAGCGGCATTTAACTCCCACTGTTTCCCTTTTTTCTGAGGAGGATGAGAGACAGTTTTCTTTCTCTGGTCTGTACCCCCTAGAAGAGGGGGAACTTTTCTCTGATTCCTCTGACGAGCAGCAGGAGATTTATGGTGGTGCTGGGTCTCCTTTTGGAGAAGACCCATGGTCTCCTGAGGATACTGACAGGCTGTTGGCTCACATTTTTGAAGTACTGTGTGTTACACCTCCTGTCCCGGCTAAAAGGCAGCAGGGTGAGCTTTTTCACACTGTTAAACGCTTGGAGTTCCCTGAGCAGATCCACTTCAATAATTTGGTGCTCAAGGAGTGGGAACGTCCTAGCAGATTGCCCGCGGTGCCTAAGAGTTGGGACAGGAGGTATCCATTTCCTGCTGCTGTGGTTAAGCGCTGGTCATGTCCACCCGAGGTGGATGTTCCCGTTTTTGGGTTGTCCAATACCTTGGTCATGCATTCCCTTGACACTTCTACTCTGAGGGAGGGTGAGGACCGGCGTGTTGATCAGCTGGCCTGTCAAGCATTTGCTTGTGCAGGGACTGCGCTGCGCCCTGTAGGCGCTTCTGCAATCACGGCTCTTGCTATTAAAAGGCTACTCAAGTGCCTTCTCGATAATGCCTCGAACGCCAATAGGGGACGAGGAGTATAGGTCCCTCCTGCTTTGCTATGAATTTGTGGCATTTATTCTTTTTTGCTATGGATGATGCGGTCAGGATGTGTGGTAGGACTTCTGCCCTTTTGGTGGCTATACGCCGCTCTGTTTGTCTGTGTCAGTGGGCTGCTGATAATGCTGCTAAGAAGGCTCTCACTGGCTTCCCCTTTACTGGGCTACGGCTCTTTGGGGAGCGTCTGGATCTATTTGCCAAGGATGGTAGGCTGCCTCAACGCAGGAGGCAGCCGCGGCCCTTTCGGGGGGCTGGTTCTTCCCTCCCCTCCTTCCGTGCTCCCAGGTCCGGTCGGGGTGCACCATTTGCGGGGGCACGTAGAGACCCTTGGGGCCGGGGTACAGGCAGTGGTCGCCCTGGTCTCTCATGGGGTCCCAAGTCCAAATCTTCCCCCAAGCCCCCTCAGGCATGAGGAGGCGCCCTCACCCATTAGGGTGGGGGGATGGTTGTGGCTCTTTGCTCATGTTTGGAGACTGCGCGTCTCAGACCAGTGGATTCAGGAGGTGGTGTCCTCCGGGTACAAGATAAAGTTTGCAGCCTGGCCGCCCCCAAGATTCATCAGATCCCGGAGGGTTCAAAGCCCCCTGTCACCTCAGGGCTTGCGGTCCAAAGCCTTTTGGATTTGGGTGTCATCTGTCCTGTGCCTTCCCAGAAAAGGGGCAGAGGCTTCTACTCCAATCTGTTCACGGTTCCCAAAAAGGATGGGTCCCTGAGGCCCATCCTGGATTTGAAGCACCTCAACAAATTTGTCAGGTTCAAGCATTTTCGCTCTGCGCTTGGCGGTCAGTACCTTGCGCCCGGGCGATTTCATGGACATCAAAGATGCTTACCTTCATGTTCCAATCTTTCCAGGTCATCAGAGATTTCTCAGGTTCGCTCTGGAGGATCAGCACTACCAATTTGTGGCCCTACCATTCGGTCTTACCTCGGCTCCGTGGGTCTTCACCAAGGTGTTGGCGTGGGGTGATGGCTCTGTTGAGATCTCAGGGCATTCGCATCCTTCCTTATCTGGACAACATTCTGATTGCGTCTCAGTCCTTCCATGAAACCGAGCTGGATACCCAGATGGTGGTCTCCACACATCTCAGGTCAAGGTTTTTCTGCCTCAGCAGAAGGTGGAGAGCCTGCAGACGCTGGCACGGTCTCTACTTTCTTGCCCTCACCCCTCAATTTGGCAGGGGATGCAGCTGGTGGCCTGATGGTGTCATGCTTCGAGGTGGTTCCCTATGCTTAGTTTCACATGAGAACTCTTAAGTTGCACCTCTTGTCAGTTTGGGATCGGGACCCTGTGTCCCTGGATCAGATATTTGTTCTATCCCCTCTGGTCAGTCAGTCCCTCTCATGGTGGCTGGACTCAAGGAATCTCCTACTGGGCAGGACCTTTCTGCCCCTGTGCTGGGAGACTGTCACCACAGATGCCAGTCTGACAGGTTGGGGGGGTTTTTGGAAGTCTCTGAAGTTCCAGGGTCAGTGGGGCCCTCAGTAGGCCCATGCTCCCATCAACATTCTGGAACTGCGGGCGATAAGGTTGGTTCTTTTCCAGTTGACTCCGCATCTTCGGGGTCGGGCTGTTCAGATCCGCTCGGACAACCATACATCAATCATCAGGGAGGGACTCTGAGAAAGTGAGCCCTCAAGGAAGTGTCTCTGATACTGTGCTGGGCGGAGGAGAATGTTCCCTGCATATCGGCAGTTTACATCCCGGGAGTGGAGAACCTGGAGGCAGACTCTCTGAGCAGGGGGATGTCTCGGCCGGGGGAGTGGTCCCTCAGCGACAGGGTGTTTCATTCTCTGAGCCACCGCTGGGGTCTGCCGGATGTGGACCGGTTTGCTTCACGTCACAATCACAAACTTCCATTCTTTGTCTCTCTGTCTCAGGATCCTCTGGCTTTTGCCACGGATGCGCTGTCAATGCCTTGGAAGGGGTTTCGGCTCCTCTATGTGTGACCTCCGTTTCCTCTGCTGGGCAGGGTGCTGCGCAAGTTAGCCCAGGAAGAGGTGCCATTCTGGTGGTCCCCTGTTGGCCAAGAAGGGTATGGGTCGCAGACATCGTGCAGCTGGCAGTAGATCAGTACGTCCTGCCCAAGGATCCAGACTTGCTCACTCAGGGCCATCCCAATTTACAAACACTGGCTTTGATGGCTTGGCTGCTAAAACCTCCATCTTGATGGAAAAGGGGTTGCCTGCCTCTGTTGTTGATACCATGATTAGGGCTAGGAAGAAGTCCTCGTCATTTATCTACAGGGTCTGGCATGCTTACATTGCCTGGTGTGAGTCCAGATCTCTTCCCTGTCGGGTGTTTTCTATTCCCAGGATTCTGGAGTTCTTGCAACATGGTTTGGATTTGGGCCTTCAGCTTAGTACCATCTAGGGTCTTGTTTTAGCTCTGGAAATTTTTTTCCAAAATTCTTTTGCCAGTCACCGTTTGGTTAAGACTTTAGTCACTTCTGTCAGGCGTGTTTCTGAGTTGGCGGCGCTTTCCATCAAACCTCCTTATTTTGAGCGACACCAGGACAAGGTGGTGTTTCGGTTTTAGCCTGATTTCTTGCCTAAGGTTGTGTCTGCTTTTCATCTCAATCAGGACATTGTTTTGCTTTCAGCGGACTCTGCATTCTTTAGATGTGGTCAGGGTTCTGAAGTTTTACTTGGTCGCTACTGAATCATTCAGGAAGACTGATGCTCTTTTTGCTCTTCCTTCTGGACCTAGGAAGGGTTTGCCTCCGGCTAAGTTCACTATCAGCAAGTGGATCCGTCAGGCGGTGGTGCAAGCCTATTCTGCTAAGGGGAAGGAACCTCCCTTCCGCCTTACTGCTCATTCCACTCGTGCTATTGGTGCCTCCTGGGCTTTTCAGAACCAGGCTTCTGTTGAACAAGTTTGTAAGGCCGCAACTTGGTCTTCTGTTCATACTTTTTCCAAGTTTTACAAGGTTGATGTTAGGGCCTCAGCTGATGCTGCCTTTGGCCGCAAAGTTCTTCAGGCAGCAGTGGTTTAAACTGCCGGCTGTTGTTCTTGGGGATCCCACCTTACTTTACGGACATTGCTTTTGGACGTCCCAAGCGTAAAGAATTTAGTGAAACAGAACGTGCTGTATACTTGGAAAAATACAATTCTGTGAGTACTCACCTGTAGAATTGATTTTGTAGTATACAGCACGTCCTGTTTCACCCCTCCCTTGTTATCATTTTTCTTGGTTACCTCTGTATGGTGATTTGTTCAAATATTTAGTTGGGGTTCCTTCATTTTTATTCTCCTGGCTTCTTGTCTAACTGCTTTGTAACACTGGGAATTTGTGGGAGGTTCCTGTCCTTTTATAGGGCCGGGAGATGCCACAAGTCTTTCTGCAGTCCACTGCGCCACCTTGTGGCGGGATATCCCAAGCGTAAAGAATTTAGTTAAACAGGATGTTCTGTATACTACAAAATCAATTCTACAGGTGAGTACTCAAAGAATTGTATTTTTAGGGTCTGTCCTCTACACATCCCTTTTATTTAATGATGCTGCACAGATGGCGCATTATATGATACCAGTGATTAATCCGTCTCTTTATTCCTAGTATGTCACACCCCCCACTTCCCGATATTCATGACACTTGGGAACCCGGCCTGTAGAGGGCGATCTTGCCGAGATGACATGGGAAAAAGGAGCCCCTCCTGGTCCACAAGCACTGGGTTCCTCCCACTATTCCTCAGTCTTTTCGCCTCTGCAGTCGGCGAAGCATTCAGAAGATGACTCTTCTTCAAGCTGCAGGTTGCCAGGCTTGCTCCCGGCCCCTTTTTTTCTCTATTTCTGTCTGAAACTCTTTAAACCTGTTTGGTTATATTGTATGCCTCCCAGCCCTGGCTGTGTGGTTCAGGCAAAGGTAGATACATACACCTTCTGGTGTATACAGGAGTATTACTCCCCCGTGAGACCCAAATGTGGGTAGGCGGCTTCCGGGTTGGTGATCCCGCCATGGGATGCCCCTGTCACTTTATAATTCCCTTGTGCCTTATGGGTGCATTTCTATCCTCTCCCCTTAGTCTCCTTTAACCCTGCTGGGTAAAAAGGAGGGGGGAGGGGGGGGCGTTATCTGGGCTTATTTGTCACCATGCACAAAAAAAAAAAAAAAAAAGCTCTTTGTTTTCTGGCTGTGTTCAGATTTGAATTTTCCCTCTATTTTTGGCCATGTGATCCTGGAAGTGGGCGAGGCTTAGGCATGCTTTTATTCAGAGAGCACCTGTATGCTCTGTTTGACTTCCTGTTTCCTGCTTCCATGTGGCCTTACCTCATGATGTGAGCTTATTGCATGGGCTGTGAGAACCCTTCAGCTTGGCTGAAGGGAGTTTTTTTTTCTGTCATTTATTTATATTGTGTGCATTTGGTGACTGTTTTTTTGTTTTCTCTGTAGGTAGAAACTCCTTATTTAAAAAGGGGTTTCTCCTGGGCCTTATATAAAAAAAAAAAAAAAAAAGCCCTTAAGCCTTATTTGGGGGTCCATTTGTGTTTCAATCCTCCCACTTGGGACTATTTAAAGGGGCATCCCAGGTAGCAATTGCGTAAATCCCATATATACTTGGCGACTATAATCAATTATAGTATAATACTAAACACCATATGGAGGCATCCCAGGATAACGGACATGCAATTCCCTCTGCACAGACTTGGCAATGTTTTGGATGTGGGGCATCCCTTGTTGGGGATAACGCAATTCTTTGCATCCCTTGTGCACAATTAACTATTATGCAGCAAACTGAGGCCCAGGCTTCAGGGCCTGCGGCTAATGCCTCACCTCCTACTCCACCATGTCTTGTCCGTACCCCCAATGATATTGTCATTGGGTGGTGAGTCGCATGCTGATTTATGTGCCAGATTGGCTCATCTTGAAAGATTAATGTCTACCTCTGTGCCTAAGAAGGCCTCAGCTAAAAGAAAGCACTTGACTCATGCTGCTCCGGCAAGTGAGTCAGACAATTGTGAATTGCTTGATTGGTCTGATCCTTCTCAGTTAGAAGAAGGAGAATTATATGAGGAATCAGATGTTTCTGATGAACAGCAATTTGTTGGTACTGAGATTGAGCAGGGTGAAGCAAGTGTTGTGGATACCCCAAAAGCTCTTGCTCAGTTATTTGAGGTTTTGGTTATTACTCCTCCTGAAGTAGTCCCTCCTCAAAAAGGGGAATTCTTTGGAGTCTCTAAACCATTCTTAAAGAATGGGAGAAGCCTGTGCCGCTTCCTGGCATTCCCTTGGGCTGGGCAAGAAATATCCCTTCCCAGCTGATACTGTTAAGCGTTGGTCATCACCACATGTGCCCACTGCTCTGGGCATGTGTACACTCACTGCACGGATGGGTTAAATGCGGAGGACAAATTCCTATGTGTGCGCAAGCATACAATGACCATCTATGCATTAATATTTAATTAATTTATAGAGAGACTGGATTTTTAAAAGATACTCTGCTCATGGGTGGATGCCCCTGTGCTTAATTTATCCAATTCTTCTGTGTTGCATTCTCCTGACTCCACTACACTTAAAGATGGAGAGGATAAGCGTATTGATCAAATGGCGTGCCACTCTTTTTCCAGTGTGGGCTCGGCCTTGCTGCCTGTTGGTGCTTCGACACTCATGACAGTGGCTATTAGGTCTGTTGTGAGAGACCTATTGAATTACTCAGGGCTTGATCCGGCCTCTGATGAGTACGCCGCTTTTAAGCGATGTGAGATGTTTGCATCTTTTGTACTTTCTGCCTTAGATGATACTCTGCTCATGTGCAGCAGAACCTCTGCCTTGTTAGTCGCCATCCGGCGGTCAGTATGGTTGCGGCAGTGGGCAGCTGTTATTGTAGCTAAGAAATCGCTTACAGCGCTCCCTTTTGTGGGATTGCCCCTCTTTGGAGAAAGAATTGGATTCTGTCACTAAAGGAGGTAAATTACCTCAGCGTAAGAAACAACGTCATTCCTTTCGTGGAATAGAGGAAAGGGACGTGGCCGTCCAAGTCAGAATTGGGGGTCCAAAACCAAATCTGCCACTAAGCCTGCTCAACAATGAGGGGACGCCCTCACCCTTACAGTTGGGGGGACGGCTGCGGTTCTTCTTCCAGGTCTGGGTTCAGGAGGTATCAGACAATTGGGTTCTGGAAGTAGTCTCTTCCGGTTACTAACTGGAATTCGAGTCCCGGCCTCCTCCCAGATTTTTCATGTCCCGGATGCCGTCAGATCCGGCAATTGCGCAGGGACTGCGGGCAGCAGTAGCGAATCTGTTGAACATGGCTGTTATCGGCCTAGTGCCTCCAGCGGAAAGGGGTTTGGGGTTTTACTCCAACCTATTCACGGTACCCAAAAGGGACGGCTCTGTTCGGCCTATCCTAGACCTAAGGAGGAACAATCAATTTAGCCGTTTCGGAAAATTCCGCATGGAGTCTCTGCAATCAACGATCGATGCTCTCCGTTAGGGGGACTTCATGACATCCATAGACATCAAGGATGCTTATTTGCACATTCCTATTTTCCGGGTCACCAGAGATTTCTCAGGTTCTCGATAGAAGACCAGCATTATCAATTTGTGGCCCTGCCATTCGGCCTTACCTCGGCCCCAAGAGTCTTTACCAAGATGCTGGCAGGAGTGATTGCTATATTCAGTCCAGGTGATTGCTATATTCAGTCCAGGTCCACGGCATCCGCATTGTGCCTTTTCTGGACGATCTTCTTATCGCGGCCTCCTCCCTCGAACAATCGGAGTTGGACACCAGGATGGTGGTCTCTACGCTAGAGAGGTTCGGATGGGTAATAAGTTACCCCAAATCCTCTCTCTGTCCGTCCAGGGAAATTCCCTTCCTGGGCCTGATTCTGGATACATTTCAGGCCAAGGTTTTTCTTCCTCAGTCCAAAATGGTTCTGATTCAGGACTTGATTCGTCTATTCTTGTCCAACCCTCGTCAGTCTATCCGTCTAGGGATGAGACTAGTGTGATTGATGGTAGCTGCATTCGAGGCAGTCCCGTTTGCCCAGTTTCACATAAGGGCGATTCAGCTCTTCCTCTTGGCAAAGTGGGACAGGTGCCCACTATCATTGAATCAGACTTGTCTATTGTCTCCCCACGTTTTGCAGTCCCTTCAGTGGTGGTTAATATCGCACAACCTCCAGAAGGGCAAGTCATTTCTGACTCCGCGTTGGGAACTGGTTACCACGAATGCCAGCCTGGTGGGCTGGGGGGGCTTCTGGAAGAAGCATCAGTTCCAAGGATTGTGGGGGCCTCAGGAGGCTCATTCTCCAATCAATGTATTAGAGCTTCGGGCCATACGTCTTGTTCTACTTCGACTGACCCATTTCTTACAGGGTCTGCCATTTCAGATTCGGTCAGACAACCGAACAGCTGTTGCATACATCAATCACCAGGGAGGGACTCGCAGTTGGGGTGCCCTCCGGGAAGTGTCTCTGATCCTTCAGTGGGCAGAGATCAATATTCCCTGCATATCAGCAGTTTACATTCCGGGGATAGAGAATGTGGAGGCAGACTCCCCGAGCAGGGGATGTTCTCGCCAGGGAGAATGGTCTCTCAATCCAAGGGTCTTTTAGTTCCTCTGTCACAAGTGGGGGACTCCATGGTTGGACCTGTTTGCTTCTCGTCACAATCACAAGCTGCCAGCTTTTGTGTCTCTATCCCAGGATCTTCTGGCAGTGGCATTGGATGCCATGTCTCTAGCCTGGAAGGATCTGGGGTTCCTATATCTGTTTCCCCCATTCTCCATGATCAGCAAGGTGGTGCGCAAGCTAGCACTGGAGGAGGTGCCAGCAATTCTGGTGGCGCCAAGGTGGCCAAGACGTCTGTGGTACGCAGACGTCGTAAGGCTGGCAGTGGATCGTGTCCATCTGCCTCTTCTTCCAGATCTCATCACTCAGGGTCAGCTTTGTTACCCCAATTTACAAACGCTGGCTTTGACGGCATGGCTGCTGAAGTCTCCATCTTGAAAGAAGAAGGTCTTTCTGATGTGGTTATTCAGACTCTTATTAGAGCTAGGAAGAAAACTTCCTCTGTCATTTATTACAGGACTTGGAGGTCCTATATTGATTGGTGTGAATCCAGGGCTTTGCCCTGTAGAGTATTTTCTATTCCTAGAATTCTGGAATATCTGTAACGAGGTCTGGATATGGGATTACAGATTAGTACTTTGAAAGGGCAAGTCTCTGCCTTGGCAGTTTTCTTTCAAAGATCGTTTGCTCTTCATCCTTTGGTTAAGACCTTTTTCCAAGGAGTCGCGCATGTGCGGCCTCCCAGAAAGCCTTTACTTCCTGTTTGGGATCTTAATTTGGTGCTTTCGGCTATGCAAGCTGCTCCCTTTGAGCCATTGCATGATATTCCTCTTCCTATTCTTACTCAGAAGGTTGCCTTTTTGGTTGCTATTACTTCTGTCCGCCGAGTTTCTGAACCGGCGGCTTTGTCTATTCAAGCCCCTTATTTTGAGAGGCATCAAGATAAGGTTGTTTTCCGTTCTAAACCGGATTTCCTTCCTAAGGTGGTGTCTGCTTTCCACCTAAATCAGGATATAGTTCTTCCTTCCTTGTGTCCTAAACCTAGTAACGACAAGGAAAGGGTCTTGCTTTCTTTGGATGTAGTTCGTTGTGTAAAGTATTATTTAGTTACTACCTCGGCCTTCCACAAGACGGATGCCTTTTTTGTTGTGCCTTCTGGGCCCAAGAAGGGTTTTGCTCCTGCCAAATCTTCCCTTAGTAAGTGGATACGTCATGCTATCATTGGGGCCTATATGGCGAAGGGGAAGGTTCCTCCTTTTCGTGTCACCGTTCATTCTACTCATGCTATTGGAGCCTCTTGGGCTTTTCAGCACCAAGCTTCTGTTAAATAAGTCTGCAAGGCTGCGACTTGGTCTTCTGTGCATACTTTTTCTAAGTTTTACAAGGTTGATGTGTGGGCCTCAGCGGATGCTGTTTTTGGCCGCAAAGTTCTTCAAGCTGCAGTAATTTAATTTAAGTTATGCATTATTCCTTTGGGATCCCCACCCATTATAGACACTGCTATTGGATGTCCCAAGTGTCATGAATATCGGGAAGTGGGGGGTGTGACATACTAGGAATAATACCATTTTGTGAGATACTCACCTGTAAAATGGTTATTACGAGTATGTCACACCCCCCACTTCCCCTGCCCTTTTTTGTTCGAGGGATCCTTTATATGGTGATTATTATTATTATTTCAAATAATTTTACAATTATTGAATATAATTGGCTCTTTTTGCTCTAAGGGATCCTTTATTTGGTATTATTATTTCAAATAATTTTACAATTATTGAATATAATTGGCTCTTTTTGTTCTAAGGGATCCTTTATTTGGTATTATTCTCATATAATTTTACAATTATTGAATTTAATTGGCTCTTCCTGATTCTTCACTGCTGTTTAAAAAGACTGAGGAATAGTGGGAGGAACCCAGTGCTTGTGGACCAGGAGGGGCTCCTTTTTTCCATGTCATCTCTGCAAGATCGCCCTCTACAGGCCGGGTTCCCAAGTGTCATGAATATCGGGAAGTGGGGGGTGTGACATACTCGTAATAACCATTTTACAGGTGAGTATCTCACAAAATGGTATTTTTTGATAGAAGCAGAGAGCAATGCTGAATGTTATTTTATAGCAGTAAATCATGGCTTACCCACTCCGGGTAGGAATTGGGGCACTCTTTTATTGTAGTAGGCTGGGCTGCAGGCACTATCTGTGTTGAGCCCCAGAAAGTCAAAAGCTTCCTGTGGCGAAGAGGCGTAGTTAGATAAGCAAAAGGTCAGGGCTGGCAGCAAAGGTTTAAAAATGATAGTCAAGCCAAAGTTTATAGCAGGCAGCGAAGGTACGAGGTCAAGGACGTAGCCAAATGTAATTGTTTAACTTTCTAGTGCTCTACTTGACAAGTAATGGTTGACATTTTGGAATGCCTGTGGATGCCTACAGATACTCGACAACTGCTATGTTTGTCTACTGATAAGCAACAGTGTGCTCTAACTGGCCCTTTTATTGGATAGAATACTGGTGGATTTACAACACTTTTGTAGGAACTGATCTCACCTGAATCTAATACCTAAGAAACTACTGCCAAGACAACTTGCCACTATTTGCAATGACTACATTAGAATAATAATAATATTTGTTTATATAGCATCAGCATTCTGCAGGGCTTTACAATCAAAGGGTTCATGTGTAAACAGGGTAATAAGTTACATAATAAAACAGGTAAACCTATGAAAGTATAAAGGCATATGGGCCCTACTCACAAGCTTACAATCTGAGGTTAATGGGAGTCACACAAAACTTAATAAGTTCTTTTTACCATGGTCCAGCCATTTTGGCAAAAATAAAAGTTTATTGGAGTTGTATGGGCCAGCCACAAGCTGATTTAATGCTTATGGGGGCAAAAGTTGTGGTGGATATTGCTTGATAAAGGATCATAAAAATGTAGAAGATAGGTTTGAGAAGTTGAGTAAGATTGAGAGAGAGAGAGTGGTAGGCTATCCTAGCGAGCATCTAAAACTCTTGATGTGAGTTGATCTATTTGCCGTGGGTAGGGTATTGCATATAACTGGTGCAGCTCGGGCGAAGACTTGTAAATGAGAGTCAACAGTCCGGATTATGTTGGTTATTTGTAAGTCAGTTGCAGAAAGTAGAGCATGGGTAGGGCAGTAAACTGAAATAGGGGAGATGTAGGGGAGTGCAGCATCATGGAAAGCTTTGTGGGTAAGAATGAGCAGTTTAAACTATGTCCTATACTGTATGGTCAGCCAGTGCAATGACTGACAGAGGGGGGCGGGAGGCAGTAGTGGGAATAGTTATTAGACCGATAGATGATCCTGGCTGCTATATTCAGGATGGATTGGCGAGAGGAGAGTTTTGACTTTGAAGGTTTGACTTTAAGGTTAGAAATAAGTTAGTTGAGAATGGATCAGGGCAGCAATATTCTTATTTGTTTTCTACTGTAAGAAAGGCAGATTCTGGAGGTATTTTTTATTTGCAGGCGTTATTACCTGGAACATGAATATAGGAGGTAAATGACAGATCAGAGTCAAGCATCACACCTAGACATCTGGCATGCTGCTTAGGAGTAAGAGGAATATATTGGATTTAGGTAGTTTTAGTAGATGGTGAGAGGACAAGTAATTCTGTTTTAGAGAGATTCAATTTCAGAGACAAAGAGAGAACATGATGCTGGAGAAGACACAGTCACTGGTGTTCTGAAGTATGGCCGGGGTGAGGGATGCAGTATAGAGTTGGATGTCATCAGCATGGAGATAGTACTGAAAACCAAATCTGCTAATAGTTGGACCAGTGGAGGCTTTATAGATAGAGAAAAAGAAGTGGACCTAGGACTAAACCCTGAGGTACTCCCAGCAGTAAGAGGGTAAGGTGGAGCCAGCAAATAATACACTGAAAGAGTGGCCAGAGAGGAGAGTAAGAGAACCAATAAAGAACAGTGCCCTTAACTTCAATAGATTGCAGCATGTTGATTAAGAGATTATGATCTTTAATGTCAAATGCTGACGAGAGATCCAGGAGAATTAGTAGGGAGTAGTCACCATTGCATTTGGGCTGGCAAGAGGTCATTTGTTACTTTGATGAGAGCAGTTTATGTTGAGTGTTGAGCACATAATCTGGATTGCAATAAATCAAGACGAGAGTAGACCAGCCATTCCAAGAGTTTGAAGAGGAGGTTAGAGACAGGTCTGTATTTGTCTGTGCTGAATGGGTCAAGAGAATGGTACCATAGAATGTTTTTGAAAGCAGAAGGGAAGATACCAGAAGCGCGGCAAGTTGAATTGTTTAGTTAGGTGGGTAGTGACAGTCAGGGAGAAGATGTAAGAAAATGGGGTTAGAGGCGCATGCTGTAGGGTGAGAGGAAGTGAGGAGCCTGAATTTTTTTTTTTCTTAAGACTGGGTTCAAAGTTGGAGAGTAAGCAAGGCAAGAGGATCATAGACACAGAGTGACTAAAAGCTAATAGTTTTCAGTCTTCCTGACTTCAAAATTGTCAACATTTCCTGAGCACGCTGAATTAGGTGTGGTCTGGTAACGGGTCCCTGGTGTGTTGCTGATCCTAGGCTGCCCTGATGGTCCCCAGTCTTCTTCAGTCTTTATTTTAGCACTTGTCCTTTCTGCCAAGTCCTATTTCTAGTATGTGATCTTCTGGAGGGTTTCTTATCCTTGATTTTATAGCCTAGTGGCATGGGAAGCCTGCCAGAGGAAGCAAGCCAACCTCTACATTACAGGCTAATATACAAAGGAGGAATTTGTGATAACTTGTTGGATATACAGCAATACTCTCTGCTGAGCTATCACCAATTTATGATTCCCTTCTACCCTGCAGGCGACGTCCGCAATGATATCTATGTCACGTTGCTTCAGGGAGACTTTGACAGAGGCAACAAAACTACAGCCAAAAATGTGGAAGTCACAGTGTCTGTATTCGATGAAGATGGGAAAAGGTTGGAGGTATGGATTCATATTCAACATTCTAAAGCTTTGTGTACAATTTACTCAACTGCATTTCAGCATTCATATTTTAATTCTGCAGGCAAAGAAAAAACAATCACTCACTGACGACATTTAGTGCCATTCCCACCATATTATTCCCTCTGTTGCAGCTAATGCCTTTATTGATGGAAAAAGAATGTTCTGCTTTATCAATAGTTTTATATAATCTCATCTTGCCTAGCCTAGCTCAATAATATATGCATGCTGCAACGAGGCATTCATTTCATCATTCTAGGCAGCAGTAGTTATCTGAGAGTCTATACTCCAGTTCCAGCAAAATACTTTTGCTAAATATCACTCTGATTAAAGCAAACACCGTTCAAAAATGACTGGAGGTCCCCAAATTTTCAGAGTAATCCCGATTTGTGTTGACCTGTCACACAAACAGTAAAGGAACAGGCCAGGTTGATTAAAAAAACTAACGTTGCTTACCAGTCAGCCTACAGGCTCCCCGATCTCATATTGTGTTGCTATCGTGTATGGACTCAGGTGTGCTGGGTCAGCTGACTTAAAGGGAGAACCAATCATGACTCCCAATGGGCCTTTACAAGGAAGCTTTAGGCTTTAAAATGGCGGCACAAGATAATCTTGTGGCACCAGCTCTCTGTTCCTGTAAAAATGTATCTTGAACCATATGATCGTGATCCAGCTTACCCCCTATTCTTAGTATACAGTACGTCCTGCTCCAAATATAATACTTACAAGTGGGTTATACTCTGCCAGATGGCGCTGGACTGCAGAGACATCGAAAATAGGCTCCTCCCGGCCCCTCAAATACCCGGGGACCTCCCACAAATCCCCAGAATTTCTCTGCAGTCTGGCTGCGAAGGACGAGAAATGGCTCTCTACTCGCAGGTGAGCGGGGCTATTAGCCTGCGGCACTGTAGGACTATTCCCACCCGTTCCACTAGTAATATGCCTCCCAGCTTTGGCTGCGCTGGTCGGGTGAAGGTAGGCAGCACCGCTGTTAGGTGCTTAGGAGCACTGCTCCACCACAATCCCCCACCAAAGGGTAGGCGGTTCAGGCTTATGGTGAGCCTCTATGGAATGCCCCTCCCACACTAGTGCCCCTTGCCCCTGCCTATCGGTGGGCCCTGTTTAAGTGGCCGCTGTCCTCCCTCATTCTCCTTGTAGCCTTCGGGGGAAAAGAGGGGGGGGGGGTGTGTGTGTGTAAATGTGTATGCTATGCATTCTGTGTTTTACACTTTATATTTATTCTGTCTGTCTTGTGTCAGCCGCCGCGCTGGCTTCCTTTTACTGACTTTTAAAATTGCCGCCGCGCACTCTTTTTGTCAACATTTTGTTCCGCGCTTGGCGGCAGCATTACCTCAGGCGCTGGTGCGCCGTCATTGGCTGCTTGTCACGTCGTGGCTTCGCGCTCTTCGGGGGGTGGGCGGGGCCCGTCTATGGCGCGCTCCGCGTCATCGCTGATACCGGTCCGCCCCTTCAGGTATACCAACGCCATCTTTAACCTGCTTGGTTGGCCCATGCGCGACGGACCTCTACCTACCGCGGTCCGTAAGTGCCCTCGCGGGCGGCTTTATATTCTTTTAGTACTGTGTGCTTACGGTCTTGGCTTCTTATGTCTTTCAGGCGGGGCGAACCCTTTTTGGCTTCTCCCGGCCCTTTATTAGTTATATAACTAGTAGGCCTTGTTAATACTCCCACTTCTCTAGCGGGTTATTGGGGCATCCGGGGTTGCTATATTTCGTTATTCCCTATCTGCGTATAGCGCCGCTATAATCACCATATGGAGGCATCCCAAGATAATGTGACCGGGGTCCCTTCGAGACAAGACCGGCTGTGTGTAGCGTGTGGGCAGCCTCATGCTGACGCTGACAAGGTGCGGGTCTGTGTACCCTGTGCTGAGCAGGTGCTTGCATTGCAATCTGGCCTGCCAGTGGCTGCACCTCGTTTCACTTCGCCTACTCCCCCAAGCTTAAACCTCACTCCTACTGAGTTGCATACTAGTGGGGATTCTCAGCCTGATGTGTCTTCTAGACTGGCTACTGTTGAGCAGTTGATTGCTAAGTCCTTAGCGCGTAAGGCCCCTGCTAAAAAGCGGCACTTAAAGCCTAATGTCACTATTTTCCCTATGGAAACTGAGGAGTTTTTGAACCTTTGTGGCTATGCCCCGTCTGATGAAGGGGAGCTCTTTTCTGACTCAGGCTCATCTGATGAGAGACCAAGGGGTCATGACGATTCTGGCTCTGACCCCTGGGCCCCGGATGACACTGACAGATTATTGACCCAGATTTTTGAGGTTCTGTCCATCTCTCTCCCTGTTGCGGCTCCCAGACAGAGAGGGGAGCTTTTCCATACAGCAAAATCACGTTTGGAATTTCCCAAGCAGGCACATTTCCATAACCTTGTGCTCAAGGAATGGGAGGGCCCCAGTAAACTTCCCGGGGTTCCAAAAAGTTGGGATAGGAAGTATCCCTTTCCTGCTGAGGTGGTAAAGTGTTGGTCATCCCCCCCGAGGTGGATGCCCCGATCCTAGGGCTATCTAACACCTCTGTCATGCATTCGCCTGACTCTACTACCCTGCGGGATGCTGAGGACCGGCGCATTGACCATCTGGCATCCCACGCCTTTGCATGTGCGGGGACGGCGCTGCGCCCGGTCTGTGCCTCTGCCATTACTGCTGTGGCCACTAGAACCCTTATCAGAAATATACTTGATAGTGCCCCTGATGATTTGCCTTTTGAGGTGTTCAATGCACTCTCCAGTTGTGATGTTTTTGTAAATTTTGTCCTCTCAGCCATGGATGACACCATCATAATGTATGCCAGAACTTCTGCCCTTGTGGTGGCTATACGCCGCTCGATTTGGCTGCGCCAGTGGGCTGCTGACAACGCTGCCAAGAAGGCCCTCAGTGGTTTTCCCTTTAAGGACTGCGCCTGTTTGGGGACCGCCTGGACCTTTTTGCTAAGGGAGGCAGGTTACCCCAGTGCAGGCGGCAATATCGGCCCTTTCGGGGTCAGGGTTCCCTCTCCTCCCCTTACCGTAGTGCCAGACAGGAGAGGGGGGTTTCCTTTCCTGGGACCCGGGGAGATTTCTGGGGCAGAGGACGTGGACGTCCTGGCTCCTCCTGTGGTCCCAAAGCAAAATCATCCCCCAAACCCCCTCAGGCATGATGGGGCACCCTCACCCATCCGGGTGGGGGGACGGCTGCAGCACTTCGCTCATGTCTGGAGGCTTCATGTCTCAGACCGGTGGATTCAGGAGGTAGTGTCCTCCGGTTACAAGATAGTTTGCTGCCTGTCCCCCTCCAAGATTCATCAGATCCCGGATTCCTCAGGACCCTGTGTCAGCTCAGGAGCTAGTGCAAGCAGTGCAAGGCCTCCTGGAGCTGGGGGTCATCTGCCAAGTCCCATTAAGAGAAAAAGGCAAGGGCTTTTATTCCAACCTATTCACAGTACCCAAAAAAGATGGGTCAGTCAGGCCCATCCTGGACTTGAAGATCCTCAACAAATTTGTCAGGGGCAGGCGCTTTCGCATGGAAACTCTGCTCTCTGCCATCAGTTCCCTGCGCCAAGGGGATTTCACTTCTGTGGACATGAAAGATGCTTACCTTCATATTCCTGTGTTCCCAGGTCATCAAAGGTTCCTCAGGTTCGCTCTGATGGATCAACACTACCAGTTTGTGGCCTTGCCCTTTGGCCTCACTTCAGCCCCTAGGGTATTCACCAAGGTGCTGGCTGGCGTGATGTCTCTGCTCAGATGTCAGGACATCTGCGTGCTTCCCTATTTGGACGACATTCTCATCACTTCCCAGTCTCTACATCAGGCAGAGTTGGATACTCAGCTGGTGGTGTCCACTCTGGTGGAGTCATTTGGATGGGTGATCAACCACCCCAAGTCCTCACTGTCCCCTTCCTTGGTAACTCCATTCCTAGGAATGAATCTGGATACAGTTCAGGCAAGGATTTTCCCTCCTCGGCAGAAGGTGGACAGTCTGATTGCACAGGCTAAGTCCCTCCTAGCTTGTCCTCATCCCTCCATCAGGCAGGGGATGCAGCTGATGGGCCTGATGGTGGCATGCTTCGAAGCGGTCCCTTATGCTCAGTTCCACTGAGGGGGTGTCTTCCTCGGTTGTGGATACTTTGATAAAGGCTAGGAAGAAGTCTTCCTCTTCCATTTATTACAGGGTTTGGCGTGCCTACATTGACTGGTGTGAGTCTAAGTCTCTTCCCTGTCGGGTGTTCTCTATTCCCAGGATTTTGGAGTTCCTGCAGCATGGGTTGGAGATGGGACTCCAGCTCAGTACTCTGAAGGGTCAGGTTTCTGCCTTGGCTATTTTTTTCCAGAAGTCCTTTGCTCAGCACCCTCTGATCAGGAGGTCACTCATGTGCGCCCTCCACGTAAGCCTATGGTGCCTGTTTGGGATTTGAACTTGGTTCTGTCAGCCTTGCAGGGTGCTCCCTTTGAACCTGTGCAGGATGCTGCCCTGGCCATTCTTACGCTCAAGATTGTGTTTCTGGTGGCTATCACCTCTGTCAGGCGTGTGTCTGAGTTGGTGGCGCTTTCCATTCAGCCCCCCTACTATGAGAGACACCAGGACAAGGTGGTGTTTCGTTTCAAACCTGACTTTCTGCCTAAGGTGGTGTCTGCCTTTCATTTGAATCAGGATATTGTTCTTCCTTCTTTGTGCCCTAATCCTAGCAATGCTAAGGAGAGGGTTTTGCACTCTTTGGATGTGGTTAGGTGTTTGAAGTACTATCTGGTGGCTACTGCACCTTTCAGGGAAACTGATGCTCTTTTTGTGGTCCCTTCTGGTCCTAGGAAGGGTTTGGCTCCTGCCAAGTCTACTATCAGCAAGTAGATTCATCAGGCTGACACACCAGAACCAAAGTGCTAGACTTTAGGAAGACAAACTTCAAGGAAATGGCGGAGTATGTAGAAAGAAAATTAGGTGAGTGGAACAGAGTAGCAGAAGTGAGTGCCCAGTGGTCACTATTAAAAATGGCCATCTTAAAGGCAACTACGCAATATGTGAAACAAACTAGCAAGAATAAAAGGAAGAAGAAACCATTATGGTTTACTAGGGAAGTCAGCACTATCATAAAAGATAAGAAGTCTGCCTATAAGAAGTATAAAGTAAGTGGAAGTGTAGCTGACAGAGAGGCGTATAAAATTAAATAGAGGGAAGCAAAACTCATTATGAGGACTGCTAAAGGGCAAAAGGAGGGAAAAATGGCCAAATCTATGAAGAGGGGAGATAAAACCTTTTTCCGATATATTGGTGACAGAAGAAAAACAATGCAGTCTCAAAAATTAGAAATAGGAAAAATAAATATATTGACGGAGATAAGGCTGTGGCTGACCATCTGAATAGCTACTTTTGTTCGGTATTTTCAGATAGTAGCAGGCATGGCCATAGCACAGCATCCCGCTGGGAGGGCACAGCTCCGGAGTTTCTGGAGGCTTTTGTCCTATCCGAGCTGGCACATCTAAAGGTAAGTAAGGCGATGGGTCCAGATGGAATCCACCCCAGAGTTCTAAGGGAACTTAGGTTTGTGATTGCAGCCCCTCTGACTGATTTACTTAACCATTCCCTTTCAACTGGTGAGGTTCCAGATGATTGGAGAATGGCCAATGTCGTACCAATCCATAAAAAGGGGAGTAGAGAAGAAGCCAGTAATTACAGGCCAGTTAGTTTAACATCTATAGTGGTCAAATTAATGGAAACACTCTTAAAAAAACAGATATTCCCATCTAAAAATTAATGACCTATTGGACCCAAAACAGCACGGCTTTACTGAGGGCAGATCATGTCAGACTAAAGTGTTAGATGAAGGTGGTGCTGTGGATATCGCCTATCTGGATTTTAGCAAAGCTTTTGACACTGTACCACATAAGGAGCTCATAGATAAGTTATTGAAGGTAGGACTCAATCCCTGGATAGTTCAGTGGATTTCCAGTTGGCTGAGGGATCGGTATCAGAGCGTTGTTGTAAATGGTGTGCAATCTGAACAAAGGCGAGTTACAAGTGGTGTGCTGCAAGGCTCTGTCCTGGGCCCCATTCTTTTTAATATATTTGTAAGTGACATAGGAGAAGGCTTGGTAGGAAAAGTCTGTCTGTTTGCTGATGATACAAAGGTTAGTAATAGGGTGAATATTCCTGGAGGTGTCTGCAACATGGAAAATGATTTAGCTTTACTGGATAGATGGTCAAAACTGTGGAAACTAGAGTTTAATGTCTTTAAGTGTAAAATCATGCACTTGGGTAGAAGGAATCCCTGCTCTGAGTACCATATGGGCAGCACTGTGTTAGCCAGGACCTCGGAGGAGAGAGATTTAGGGGTACTGATTATTGATAGCTGCAAGATGAGTGGACAGTGTAGCCAGGTAGTGGGAAAAGCAAGCAGGATGCTCGGCTGCATAGCTCGAGGCATCACCAGTAGGAAGAGGGAGGTTGTGATGCCACTGTATAGAGCCCTGGTAAGGCCACAGCTAGAATACTGTGTGAAGTTCTGGAGACCTTACCTGCAAAAAGACATTATTCAAATAGAACGTGTCCAAAGGCGGGGCAACGAAAATGGTGGAAGGACTTAAACTTAAAACTTATCAGGTGAGACTTAAAGAACTTAATTTGTACAGTCTGGAGGAAAGGGAGAGGGGGGACATGATTGAGACCTTTAAATATGTGAAAGGATTGAATAAGGTTCAGGAGGGAAGTGTTTTTAAGAAGAAACTTAATGATAGAACAAGGGGGCACAACCTGAAGCTAGTCGGGGGGAAGATCGGGATGTTATTTTACAGAAAGAGTAGTAGATGCTTGGAACAAACTTCCAGCAGAGGTAGTTGAAAAATCAACAGTCACTGAATTTAAACATGCCTGGGATAAGCACACATCTATCCTAAGATAAAGAGTACATACAGTATACACATAAGGGCAGACTAGATGGACCGTATGGTCTCCTCCTGCTGTCAACCTTCTATGTTTCTATGTTTCTATCCCACCCTACTTTATGGACACTGCTATTGGATGTCCCACTTGTAAGTATTATATTTGGAGCAGGACATACTGTATACTAAGAATAATACAATTCTGTGATTACTCACCTGTAGAATTGGTATTATGAGTATACAGTACGTCCTGCTCCAACCCACCCTTGGTTTTGCATTATCTTGAATCCCCTGTATGGTGATTGTTGTTATTGTTATAGTTGATAGTTTGGGTTGTTTAATACTCCCGGCTTCTCGTTAACTGCTTTTCAATGCTGGGGATTTGTGGGAGGTCCCCCCCGGGTATTTGAGGGGCCGGGAGGAGCCTATTTTCGATTTCTCTGCAGTCCAGCACCATCTGGCGGAGTATAACCCACTTGTAAGTATTATATTTGGAGCAGGACGTACTGTATACTCATAATACCGATTCTACAGGTGAGTAATCACAGAATTGTATTTTTTGGCTCTCGGATTAACCCTTTGAACTGTCTGTCGTGCATGGCACGGTTTAACCCCTTGAACTGTTTTTTTGTGCATGACCCGGCTTTACCCTGATTGCCTTCGCCTTCAGATTGCCTTGCTGCATTGACTTACTTTATACAACCTCAGCTACCCCTTTGACCTTGTACTAGCACCTGTGATCCTCTATCTCGACCTTACTACTTTGTCTGCCTCTCCATCCTACTCAGTAACCACTGCTGTCTGTCCAGACCCTTGTCTCCCTGGAGAACCACCTGGGACCACCCAATCAACAAGTCTAGGATTCCAGTCCCGCAGGGTCAAGCTTGGGTTTTGGGTAGTAGTCTCGGCAATGGAATCTGAACCCCACTGTCCACAGTTTTCACCATGGGCATAGCGGAGATTGTGTCTGGGTTGATATTTGTTGAAGTGAAGAAATGTAAGATGGAGCCGGATTGTAGAGTCCTTTTATGTTAAGGTTTATATTTTAAATTGAATTCTCTCAGAAAATGTCAGCCATTAGAGGGACTGACATAGAGGAGAAGGGAGAGGAGAAATTAATGGTTTGAGAAGCAGAGTTAAGAATATATTGGAGTGGTGCCAGTCTGTTTGTTGGGAGACCACAAAGGAGAGTGTTGCAGTAGTCTAGTCGGGAGATGATCATGGCATGCACTAGGATTTTGGTGGTATCAGGTGAGAGGAAGGGACAGATGCAGGAAATGTTATTCCTAGTATGTCACACCCCCCACTTCTCGATATTCATGACACTTGGGAACCCGGCCTGTAGAGGGCGATCTTGCAGAGATGACATGTAAAAAAGGAGCCCCTCCTGGTCCATAAGTACTGGGTTCCTCCCACTATTCCTCTGTCTTTTCGTCTCTGCAGTCGGCGAAGCATTCAGAAGATGACTCTCCTTCAAGCTGCAGGTAGCCGGGTTTGCCCCGGCCCTTTTTTTCTCTATTTCTGTCTGAAACTCTTTAAACCTGTTTGGTTATATTGTATGCCTCCCAGCCCTGGCTGCGTGGTTCAGGCAAAGGTAGATACATACACCTTCTGGTGTATACAGGAGTATTACTCCTCCGTGAGACCTAAATGTGGGTAGGCGGCTTCCGGGTTGGTGTTCCCGGCATGGGATGCCCCTGTCCCTTTATAATCCCCTTGTGCCTTATGGGTGCTTTTCTATCCTCTCCCCTTAGTTCTCCTTTAACCCTGCTGGGTAAAAAGGAGGGGGGAAGGGGGGCGTTATCTGGGCTTATTTGTCACCATGCACACAAAAAAAAAAAAAAAAAAAAAAAAGAGATATATAAAATAAGTCTTTATTTCTTATTTTTATTATGTATGTTTTACTATACTATTTAATAGGAAATGTTTTATTTAGATTTTCCTATCTCTGTCTAGGCAGCATTTTTTCTTACCTATTAAAGCTCTTTGTTTTCTGGCTGTGTTCAGATTTGAATTTTCCCTCCATGTTTGGCCATGTGATCCTGGTAGTGGGTGGGGCTTAGGCATGCTTTTATTCAGAGAGCACCTGTGTGCTCTGTTTGACTTCCTGTTTCCTGCTTCCCTGTGGCCTTACCTTATGATGTGAGCTTATTGCATGGGCTGTGAGTACCCTTCAGCTTGGCTGAAGGGAGTTTTTTTCTGTCATTTATTTATATTGTGTGCATTTGGTGACTGTTTTTTTGTTTTCTCTGTAGGTAGAAACTCCTTATTTAAAAAGGGGTTTCTCCTGGTCCTTATATTAAAAAAAAAAAAAAAAAAAACCCTTAAGCCTTATTTGGGGGTCCATTTGTGTTTCAAACCTCCCACTTGGGACTATTTAAAGGGGCATCCCGGGTAGCAATAGCGTGAATCCCATATATACTTGGCGACTATAATCAATTATAGTATAATACTAAACACCATATGGAGGCATCCCAGGATAACGGACATGCAATTCCCTCTGCACAGACTCGGCAATGTTTTGGATGTGGGGCATCCCTTGTTGGGGATAACGCAATTCTTTGCATCCCTTGTGCACAATTAACTATTATGCAGCAAACTGAGGCCCAGGCTTCAGGGCCTGCGGCTAATGCCTCATCTCCTACTCCACCATGTCTTGTCCGTACCCCCAATGATATTGTCATTGGGTGGTGAGTCGCATGCTGATTTATGTGCCAGATTGGCTCATCTTGAAAGAATGTCTACCTCTGTGCCTAAGAAGGCCTCAGCTAAAAGAAAGCACTTGACTCATGCTGCTCCGGCAAGGGAGTCAGACAATTGTGAATTGCTTGATTGGTCTGATCCTTCTCAGTTAGAAGAAGGAGAATTATATGAGGAATCAGATGTTTCTGATGAACAGCAATTTGTTGGTACTGAGATTGAGCAGGGTGAAGCAAGTGTTGTGGATACCCCAAAAGCTCTTGCTCAGTTATTTGAGGTTTTGGTTATTACTCCTCCTGAAGTAGTCCCTCCTCAAAAAGGGGAATTCTTTGGAGTCTCTAAACCTCGTTTAGAATTTCCAAATCAAAAGCATTTTGATGAAATTATTCTTAAAGAATGGGAGAAGCCTGCGTGGCTTCCTGGCATTCCCTTGGGCTGGGACAAGAAATATCCCTTCCCAGCTGATACTGTTAAGCGTTGGTCATCACCACCTGTGCCCACCACTCTGGGCATGTTTACACTCGGGTTTACTTGGTGTTTCAAACCTCCCACTTGGGACTATTTAAAGGGGCATCCCGGGTAGCAATAGCGTGAATCCCATATATACTTGGCGACTATAATCAATTATAGTATAATACTAAACACCATATGGAGGCATCCCAGGATAACGGACATGCAATTCCCTCTGCACAGACTCGGCAATGTTTTGGATGTGGGGCATCCCTTGTTGGGGATAACGCAATTCTTTGCATCCCTTGTGCACAATTAACTATTATGCAGCAAACTGAGGCCCAGGCTTCAGGGCCTGCGGCTAATGCCTCATCTCCTACTCCACCATGTCTTGTCCGTACCCCCAATGATATTGTCATTGGGTGGTGAGTCGCATGCTGATTTATGTGCCAGATTGGCTCATCTTGAAAGAATGTCTACCTCTGTGCCTAAGAAGGCCTCAGCTAAAAGAAAGCACTTGACTCATGCTGCTCCGGCAAGGGAGTCAGACAATTGTGAATTGCTTGATTGGTCTGATCCTTCTCAGTTAGAAGAAGGAGAATTATATGAGGAATCAGATGTTTCTGATGAACAGCAATTTGTTGGTACTGAGATTGAGCAGGGTGAAGCAAGTGTTGTGGATACCCCAAAAGCTCTTGCTCAGTTATTTGAGGTTTTGGTTATTACTCCTCCTGAAGTAGTCCCTCCTCAAAAAGGGGAATTCTTTGGAGTCTCTAAACCTCGTTTAGAATTTCCAAATCAAAAGCATTTTGATGAAATTATTCTTAAAGAATGGGAGAAGCCTGCGTGGCTTCCTGGCATTCCCTTGGGCTGGGACAAGAAATATCCCTTCCCAGCTGATACTGTTAAGCGTTGGTCATCACCACCTGTGCCCACCACTCTGGGCATGTTTACACTCGGGTTTACTGCACGGATGGGTTAAATGCGGAGGACAAATTCCTATGTGTGCGCAAGCATACAATGGCCATCTATGCATTAATATTTAATTAATTTATAGAGAGACTGGATTTTTAAAAGATACTCTGCTCATGGGTGGATACCCCTGTGCTTAATTTATCCAATTCATCTGTGTTGCATTCTCCTGACTCCACTACACTTAAAGATGGAGAGGATAAGTGTATTGATCAAATGGCGTGCCACTCTTTTTCCAGTGTGGGCTCGGCCTTGCTGCCTGTTGGTGCTTCGGCACTCATGACAGTGGCTATTAGGTCTGTTGTGAGAGACCTAATGAATTACTCAGGGCTTGATCCGGCCTCTGATGAGTACGCCGCTCTTAAGCAATGTGAGATGTTTGCATCTTTTGTACTTTCTGCCTTAGATGATACTCTGCTCATGTGCAGCAGAACCTCTGCCTTGTTCGCCATCCGGCGGTCAGTATGGTTGTGGCAGTGGGCAGCTGATATTGTAGCTAAGAAATCGCTTACAGCGCTCCCTTTTGTGGGATTGCCCCTCCTTGGAGAAAGAATTGGATTCTGTCACTAAAGGAGGTAAATTACCTCAGCGTAAGAAATAACCTCGCGGAATAGAGGAAAGGGACGTGGCCGTCAGAGTCAAAATTGGGGGTCCAAAACCAAATCTGCCACTAAGCCTGCTCAACAATGAGGGGACGCCCTCACCCTTACGGGTGGGGGGATGTCTGTGGTTCTTCTTCCAGGTCTGGGTTCAGGAGGCATCAGACAATTGGGTTCTGGAAGTAGTCTCTTCCGGTTACTAACTGGAATTCGAGTCCTGGCCTCCTCCCAGATTTTTCATGTCCCGGTTGCCGTCAGATCCGGCAATTGCGCAGGGACTGCGGGCAGCAGTAGCGAATCTGTTAAACATGGCTGTTATCGGCCTAGTGCCTCCAGCGGAAAGGGGTTTGGGGTTTTACTCCAACCTATTCATGGTACCCAAAAAGGACTGCTCTGTTTGACCTATCCTAGACCTAAGGAGTCTCAATCAATTAATCCGTTTTGGAAAATTCCGCATGGAGTCTCTGCAATCAACGATCGATGCTCTCCGTTAGGGGGACTTCATGACATCCATAGACATCAAGGATGCTTATTTGCACATTCCTATTTTCCGGGTCACCAGAGATTTCTCAGGTTCTCGATAGAAGACCAGCATTATCAATTTGTGGCCCTGCCATTCGGCCTTACCTCGGCCCCAAGAGTCTTTACCAAGATGCTGGCAGGAGTGATGGCTATATTCAGGGTCCAGGGAATCCGCATTGTGCCTTTTCTGGACGATCTTCTTATCGCGGCCTCCTCCCTCGAACAATCAGAGTTGGACACCAGGATGGTGGTCTCTACGCTAGAGAGGTTCGGATGGGTAATAAGTTACCCCAAATCTGTCCGTCCAGGGAAATTCCCTTCCTGGGCTTGATTCGTCTATTCTTGTCCAACCCTCGTCAGTCTATCTGTCTAGGGATGAGACTAGTGGGATTGATGGTAGCTGCATTCGAGGCAGTCCCGTTTGGCCACTTTCACATAAGGACGCTTCAGCTCTTCCTCTTGGCAAAGTGGGACAGGTGCCCACTATCATTGAATCAGACTTGTCTGTTGTCTCCCCACGTTTTGCAGTCCCTTCAGTGGTGGTTAATATTGCACAACCTCCAGAAGGGCAAGTCATTTCTGACTCCGTGTTGGGAACTGGTTACCACGGATGCCAGCCTGTTGGGCTGGGAGGGCTTCTGGAAGAAGCATCAGTTCCACGGATTGTGGGGGCCTCAGGAGGCTCATTCTCAAATCAATGTATTAGAGCTTTGGGCCATACGTCTTGTTCCACTTCGACTGACCCATTTTTTTTTAGGGTCTGCCAGTTCAGATTCGGTCAGACAACCGAACAGCTGTTGCATATATCAATCACCCGGGAGGGACTCGCAGTTGGGTTTCCCTCCGGGAAGTGTCTCTGATCCTTCAGTGGGCAGAGGTCAATGTTCCCTGCATATCAGCAGTTTACATTCCGGGGATAGAGAATGTGGAGGCAGACTCCCTGAGCAGGGGATGTTCTCGCCAGGGAGAATGGTCTCTCAATCCAAGGGTCTTTCAGTTCCTCTGTCAAAAGTGGGGGACTCCACGGTTGGACCTGTTTGCTTCTCGTCACAATCACAAGCTGCCAGCTTTTGTGTCTCTATCCCAGGATCCTCTGGCAGTGGCAGCGGATGCCATGTCTCTAGCCTGGAAGGCTCTGGGGTTCCTATATCTGTTTCCCCCATTCTCCATGATCAGCAAGGTGGTGCACAAGCTAGCACTGGAGGAGGTGCCAGCAATTCTGGTGGCACCAAGGTGGCCAAGACGTCTGTGGTACGCAGACGTCGTAAGGCTGGCAGTGGATCGTGTCCATCTGCCTCTTCTTCCAGATCTCATCACTCAGGGTCAACTTTGTTACCCCAATTTACAAACGCTGGCTTTGACGGCATGGCTGCTGAAGTCTCCATCTTGAAAGAAGAAGGTCTTTCTGATGTGGTTATTCAGACTCTTATTAGAGCTAGGAAGAAGTCTTCCTCCGTCATTTGTTACAGGACTTGGAGGTCCTATATTGATTGGTGTGAATCCAGGGCTTTGCCCTGTAGAGTATTTTCTATTCCTAGAATTCTGGAATATCTGCAACGAGGTCTGGAGATGGCACCTTGAGAAAGTGGCACATAGCTACGGAACGCGTGGGTGTTTTACATATCTGCCCAGCAGGAGATGATCGCTGTACACGTTGAGGTGAACTTTTATTGATTTAACAATTTGTTTTTTATTTATTTAAGGATCATACTTTGCACTGGTCACTGTGGAGATTGGCATTTTAAACTTAGGGATAGGGATTTATACTTTTAGGGGGGTACTTGGGTTAATATGGTTAGTATGGGTCATGTGGTTCGCTCCTGCTGGTGCTATGCTGTGTAGATATGTTTTGTATATATGTTTTTAAATGTATGTTATGGTGTTGTATAGTCTTGATGTATGTTTTTAATCATTGATGAATTGATTAATTAAAATGGATATTAAGATCAGTCGGTATTATTGATTAATTTATTTTGGGGTTGGAGTGGTGCCTTCTGAGTAACTGTGTTTGTTTGTGGAGGGCTGGAACCACATAAAGTTTTTTTGTGTATTGTAGTGGCAATTTGGGTTACAGATTTGGCACACTTCCGTTCCCCTTATTTGAATTATTTAGGGTGGTGCTTAATAGGGTGTTCCTCTCTTTTGTATATGAGGTCTGGATATGGGATTACAGATTTGTACTTTGAAAGGGCAAGTCTCTGCCTTGGCAGTTTTCTTTCAAAGATGGTTTGCTCTTCATCCTTTGGTTAAGACCTTTTTCCAAGGAGTCGCGCATGTGCGGCCTCCCAGAAAGCCTTTACTTCCTGTTTGGGATCTTAATTTGGTGCTTTCGGCTATGCAAGCTGCTCCCTTTGAGCCATTGCAGGATATTCCTCTTCCTATTCTTACTCAGAAGGTTGCCTTTTTGGTTTCTATTACTTCTGTCCGCCGAGTTTCTGAACTGGCGGCTTTGTCTATTCTAGCCCCTTATTTTGAGAGGCATCAAGATAAGGTTGTTTTCCGTTTTAAACCGGATTTCCTTCCTAAGGTGGTGTCTGCTTTCCACCTAAATCAGGATATAGTTCTTCCTTCCTTGTGTCCTAAACCTAGTAACGACAAGGAAAGGGTCTTACATTCTTTGGATGTAGTGCGTTGTGTTAAGTATTATTTAGTTACTATCTCGGCCTTCCACAAGACGGATGCCTTTTTTGTTGTGCCTTCTGGGCCCAAGAAGGGTTTTGCTCCTGCCAAATCTTCCCTTAGTAAGTGGATACGTCAGGCTATCATTCGGGCCTATATGGCGAATGGGAAGGTTCCCCCTTTTCGTGTCACCGCTCATTCTACTTGTGCTATTGGAGCCTCTTGGGCTTTTCAGCACCAAGCTTCTGTTGAACAAGTCTGCAAGGCTGCGACTTGGTCTTCTGTGCATACTTTTTCTAAGTTTTACAAGGTTGATGTGCGGGCCTCAGCGGATGCTGTTTTTGGCCGCAAAGTTCTGCATGCTGCAGTAATTTAAGTTATGCATTATTCCTTTGGGATCCCCACCCATTATAGACACTGCTATTGGATGTCCCAAGTGTCATGAATATCGGGAAGTGGGGGGTGTGACATACTAGGAATAATACCATTTTGTGAGATACTCACCTGTAAAATGGTTATTACGAGTATGTCACACCCCCCACTTCCCCCGCCCTTTTTTGTTCCAGGGATCCTTTATATGGTGATTATTATTATTTCAAATAATTTTGCAATTATTGAATATAATTGGTTCTTTTTGCTCTAAGGGATCCTTTATTTGGTATTATTTCAAATAATTTTACAGTTATTGAATATAATTGGCTCTTTTTGTTCTAAGGGATCCTTTATTTGGTATTATTATTCTCATATAATTTTACAATTATTGAATATACTTGGCTCTTCCTGGTTCTTCACTGCTGTTTAAAAAGACTGAGGAATAGTGGGAGGAACCCAGTACTTATGGACCAGGAGGGGCTCCTTTTTTCCATGTCATCTCTGCAAGATCGCCCTCTACAGGCCGGGTTCCCAAGTGTCATGAATATCGGGAAGTGGGGGGTGTGACATACTCGTAATAACCATTTTACGGGTGAGTATCTCACAAAATTGTATTTTTCAGTTGGAGATGGCAGGAGGTGGCAAGTGACTGACTGTGAGGTGTGAATATGAGAGAGGAGTCCGGTATAACACCAAGTTGCAGGGGAGTTGCAGTAATTGTGAGGTTTTGATATAGTTGGTGTGGAGTCAGTGGGAGATTTTGATGGTGGGTGTTTAGTTTGGGGGAATGAGATGACATCAATGTTGAGATAACTGCCAGACAGTCAAACACAGGACATGAGAGACATCAGGACCAGAGAGGTAGATTTGAGTGTCATCTGCATAGGAGTGGAGTGGGAAGCCAAATGCATGTTCAAGAGATAAGTGACTTTTTTTTTTTTTTTTTATCAATCAAACTGATAAGGGGAATAAAGGTTCTTAGTTATAAATTATGTGAATTACATTTATTTAGTCTTGAGAGGAGAGGTCTAAGGTAGGACACAATTAATTTGTATAAATATATAAATTGACAATACAAAAAAAATATGGGGGCATCTGTTTCATGTAAATCATCTCCAAAGACAAAAAGGCACTCCCTCATCTATTGGTGGGGGATTCAATCTCCAGAGGCAACGGGCCTTTTTTTTCTTTGCTATATAAGCTATAAATCTGTGGCATAGCCTCCCACAAAAGCTTGATACAGCAACTTGATTCAACGGCTGACAGCTTCAAAAAATGATTTGATATATATTTATATAGAAAAGAACATTAAAGTGGACTAACAGTCAAAATGACTCAAACCAGACCAATACAACACACAGTGTTCATATGCATCCCTCCCCAGGGCAATTTAGATTGCTGCACATAAAAATTAAAGTACCCCTTTCTTACTCCTGCTATAGTGAATTTTAGAAACAAAATGGCAGCTCATATATTTGCAGGCCACCTGCAAACAGGAAATGCTGCTGGGCTTCCTGTTACTGTGCATTATCAGTTATGTCAGTTTATTCCAGGCAGCAGCATGGCTGAGATGCTGGGAGAGGAAGCTCCAAAATGGCCGCTACCTTTCCTTTCCAACTGTGCCAAGCTGTTGGTCCGGTTTAACTGTAGCTGTTTCTTTCCCCAAGCCCGTCCCTTGATTGAACTTACATAGTTAATATGGCTGAAAAAAGACATATATATCCATCAAAATCAACCAAGGGTGCCTGGGTAGGGGAGTTATTTTTTTATTTTATTTTATAGGGAACACAATTTTTTTTTTTTTGATAACCGCTAATAGTAACTTTTCATGTTATTTTCTTCTAAATAAGCATCTAATCCTTTTTTGAAGCTGTCAGCGGTTAATGCTGTAACAAGCGTCTGTGGGAGGCTATTCCATAGATTTATAGTTCTTATGGTAAAAAAAACTGAGACTAAATTTCTTTTTTTTCCAATTGAAGGCAGAACCCCCTTGTCTTTAGAGAGGATTTTACCTGACATGGTGTTCTCCCATATTTTTTGTATGGACCATTTATATATTTATACAATTTAACCATGTCCCCCCCTCAGCCATCTCCTCTCAAGACTATACAGATTTAATTCTCGTAATCTTTCCTCATAACTAAGATCTTTCATTCCCCTTGTTAGTTTGGTGGCTCTCCTCTGCACCCTTTCCATTGTCAGAGTGTCCTTTCTATGAATGGGTGCCCAGAACTGGACGGCATATTCCAGGTGAGGGCGCACCAGTGCCTTGTAGAGAGGCAAAATTACATCCCTATCCCGTGATTCCATGCCTCTTTTAATGCATGATAATATCCTGGTAGCCTTGGATGCAGCTGCTTGATATTGCATGCTGTTTTTTAGCCTGTGATCTGCCAGTACCCCCAGATCTTTCTCAACAAGTGACTCTTCCAGTTTTACTTCCCCGAGGACATATGTGGCCTTCAAGTTATTATACCCCACGTGCATGACTTTACATTTTTCCACATTGAACTTCATTTGCCAAGTGGATGCCCAGACACTCAAGTGTCCAAGTCAGCCTGAAGCTTGTGAACATCTTCAATAGACTGCACTGTGCTACATATCTTTGTGTCATCTGCAAAAATAGATAGTGCTTTTAATTCCATTTTCTATGTCGTTTATAAACAAATTGAATAATAGTGGGCACAGCACTGAACCCTAGGGTACGCCACTTACAACCAGTAACCATTCAGAGTAGGTATCACTAACCACAACTCTCTGCACACGATCTTTCAGCCAGTTTTCAATCCAGTTACAAACTGTGTTTTCTAATCCTGAAGATCTCAATTTTCCCACTAAGCATCTATGGGGGACAGTGTCAAATGCTTTTGCAAAATCCAGAAAAACTATATCCACAGCCGCCCCTCTGTCCAGGTTTCTACTCACTTCCTTATAGAAGCCAATCGGGTTAGTCTGGCAGCTTCTGTCCTTAGTAAAACCGTGCTGGTTATCACTTATAATATTATGGATAGTTACATATTCATGTATGTAGTCCCTTAATAGCCCCTCTAGCAATTTCCTCACAATGGATGTTAAGCTAACAGGTCTGAAATTGCCCGGAGAAGACCTAGAGCCCTTCTTTAAAAATGGGCACCACATTTGTCTTGCGCCAGTCCCTTGGCACTATACCAGTTGCTAGGGAGTCTTTAAAGATCAACAACAGGGATGATGAGATAACGGAATTGAGTTCTTTGAGAACTCTTGGGTGAAGTCCATCTGGTCCTGCAGTCTTATTCACAACTTAATGGACTCTTTTTTTTTTTTTTCATCCATATTAACTATGTAACTATTAACAGGTGGGGTTTAGTTTAGGAATAAAAGCACGCTGGTGCCTCACATATTGTGGCAGGCCAGTGGCTGACCCTGGTATCCAGGGCCATGCCACAAGGGTTTTGTTTCATTTGAAAGACACGCTCTAGGTTTACAGTCAGTCATGGATGACTATGGGTGCAATTAGAGAAGGACAAAGAGAAATATATTCCCAAGGAATCTTTAAATTTTGAAGCCCATTAGATTATACAATATTTTTCTTTTCATATTGCTTAAAAACAAAACCTTGAAAGCAGGAGTTCCCTTTTAAGCCAAAAATCCATTTTGCCTTTATATCATTAGCAGCTTTGTGCCATTTCTTTAGCTAAATGTTAGCATGGAGGATCTGAGTACACCTAAATTTATTTGGTTTGTCCTCCTCTCATTCTCTTTCCAGAATGTTATTTATCCGGGGGCAGGAGATGAAGCGATTTCGGAATATAAATCTGTAATCTACTACCAGGTGAAGCAGCCCCGCTGGTTCGAGACCGTTAAGGTAATGTGCGCTGTAATAAAAAAAAAAAATCTCTTGCCGAGTTTTCTCCTATGTTATGGGGTCATTGAAGATACATCATTGCTGCTCACATCAATCTAGCTATCCTATTTTTGGTTTGTGTATGAGTAATATTTAAAGGCTTTTACAGGACATCTTGCTCTTGGTCATAGTTGGAAAGTAAGTAGAACTGCCTAATCTACTGAAACTACTAGCATTAATATGGTGGTCAAACTGACAGCATGGCAAGATGACACATGAAGAGAAAGCAATGCTGAGTGCCTCCATAACACTTAAAGTGGACCAAAACCCAGGGTTTTGACTATCCTGGGTTTTGGTCCTTTCCCCTGAGGGAAAGGACCCGCTGAAGTGGACCAACACCCAGGATAGTGAAAATCCTGGGTGTTGGTCCACTTTAAGGATCATCCTACAAGGAACATTGTTTGGAGTAGACAGCCAGATCGTACATAGACTTGAAAAGCTGACAGTCGATTCAGAGATTACCCTGCATTGAGAATTGTCTGTAAGCGATTTGGCTAGTTTTATTGCATCTATTGAGTCACTTAAAAGAGATTTTGAATTTGTGTTATAATGGTTGGAAGCTTGTAGTTACTTCAGTAGACATGGATCTTTTCTGTGCCTTTAGGTTGCGATCCCAATTGAAGATGTAAACCGGAGTCATCTAAGGTTCACCTTCCGCCACAGATCATCCCAGGAGTGTAAGTGTAAAACTTTTATTCTGTTTTGGACCTCTTTAGAACACCCAAAGTACCCCTCTGTACAAACGCTGTGTTAGCCATTGGAAAGTAATTTTAGTGTGTTTGCATTTGCTCCTGCAGATTAACGTAATACAAAGTTTTCTTAATTGTAGACTGTAGTTAAAAAGTAGTTGTCAAACTGACTGCCATGATAAAACATGCTGGCTGTAAGATTGTGTTATAGGTTTTCTTTCATTGGCCCCATATGTCAGAACTCTGTAGAGTGATTTGCACTGAATCCCTGTGCTGCCTTTTGCCTTAGCAATTTCTTTAGACAGACACACAACTGAAAATTATGATGAAATCAGGCGATGCAATGTGATTTATGTGTCTTAAGACGTCACAGCTTTGTAAGCAGACCCACTCGCTCTCCCTGTCAGGCTGCTCGTCCCTGTCTGCTGACTGCTTTTTCAAACTTCGAGTAGGAAATTATAACTTAAATGGCTTTACATTTTAACTGGTGTTTAATGATAGTGATCCTTTTAATGGTTGTTCATATTTTTTTTCTCTTGAACTCTACAGCTAAAGACAAGTCTGAGAAAATCTTTGCGGTGGCCTTTGTGAAGCTAATGAGATATGATGGAACCACGCTTAGAGATGGCGAGCACGATCTTCTTGTTTACAAGGTAGCAGACTGTGGTTTCCACTCATTGGTTTTACCTTGGAAGAAGAGACTAGAAGCTGATCTATGCTAATTTGTCAGGAATCTGGGTGGGAGGGTGTCTGGTTGATTCCAAGTTGTACAGACAGTGAGGCTAATCCAACATTTTTTTTTTACTAATGTGCAAATTTTGCAGAAAAATGTGGATGGATGCCACATAGGAATTGTTATTTGCAAATTTAAAAAAAAATATAAACCTTCAGCTAGAGCGAGATGACCCCAAATAATTTGAAAAGGCACTTCCAAATTGAACCTCTAGTAAAGTGAAGGCTAATAAAACTGACCAGTGATGATGGTGGCACTAAACTTGTTGAGGGTGTACATAAATGTGTGACACAATCTCTTGGTCAGCTGGCAGTTAAAGGGTTAAGGTTTACCTCTGAGCACAAATACCCCCTACTTGCTTAGCTTGATTTGGTGCCATAAAAGCAAAAAAGACCTGCTCGGCACCCATTGGCCGACCCCACACAGGAAGCTGGGCTCATGGATCTTCTCGCCTGTATTGCAACGACTGCCACATCAATCATAAATAACTGCTAATTAGCCTATAACTACACAGCAGTTCTACTGCTGCACTACTTAGTTGTTTAAGCAGGGTGCAGTCTTGGGTATGCGCTTTAGGCCCAAGATGCTGCTCACCCTGTGTTTCTGCAGTGGAAACACATTAGGGCACGGCAGTCCAGTATGCTAGTGTACAACACTGTAACTATATTTGTGACACCATAGGCCAACCTGCAGTGGCCTTGTCTGGCAGCATAGAGATACAGGAGATATGATGACCAGTAAGGCCACGATGGAAGGGTCCAGCAATGCATGCTGGAATGAAGACCAGGAGTCCCATTGACAGCACCAGAGACTAGTGTAAATGACGCAAGAAGGAACGAGTGAAAGGAAAAGCCAGCAATTTTTTTTTTTTTTTGTGACCTGGATCTTACATGCATCTTATGTTGTTTTCGGTTGAAATGTAGCATAAGATAGACTATCAATGACTGCAGGAACAAATCTATAAGTCACGAGTTGCTGATGAAATTAGTGTTGTAATTAAGGGCATTATTCAAGGGAATCGAGGTACGCTAGCTGATATTTCTTTTTATTTTGTGCTTATTTGTGGAGGATCCCCCGTTCTCATAATAAAAGCTTCTCTCCGTAAAGAATGCCTCATAATTAGTGGCTTCCCACTGCTCCGGGATAGTGAGAGCAGCCCATTTGTTTAGCATTGACTGAAAGAGGCTTTAAAACGTTGAAGTCGCAGTATTTGCTTGTCAGCTTCTTATTTCATTTTCTATCTTTGGGAAAAGGCGGAAGCAAAAAAACTGGAAGATGCATCTACTTACCTTAGCCTGCTCGCCACCAAGATTGAACTGGAGGAGAAAGGACACTCGACCACTGGGAAGAGCATGCAGAACCTGGGCAGCTGCACCATTAGCAAGGACTCCTTCCAGCTTGCTACCCTTGTCTGCTCAACAAAGCTCACACAGAATGGTAAGATCCCCCAAAAATTGTAAAGAAGTTTGAAGTGAGCCCTCTCTAAAAGAAAAGCTGGCAGGTAGGCTCCAGGCCCGCAAGGACCCTAACCAACATAAACCTGCTGCCCCAAATTTTAGTGCCCCTGTGGCTCCAGACCCTCCATGGCACAGCCTTAGGGGACATAGGCCTGCTTTTGTCTTCTACCATACTTCTCCGGCTCTGTTGAGCCAAGAGGAAGATGAAAAGTAAGGCAGGACTCATCTTAAGATATGGCTAATGTTAGATGAATAATACATTCATGTACATCACGTTGGGTAAGTAATGTGCGGTTTTGAAATTTATACTGGAGTTGTTGCTAGGAAGGTTTTGATACAAGAAAAGTCCACTTTCATGGCCTTTTCCTATCCAGCCTCCAATCACAGGTGCCACTGCTTGCCTTCTGGAAATTTAACTGCATTTCACTGCAGCCCGAGTATCTGAAGTTAGATGCTGCACTTACAGCTTCCTTTCTGTAAATAGACATATGCAGTGTACAAAGCCAGACCAAGGCGGACATTATTCTCAGTCGAGCTTCATACTCCCCTGTGCACATCCGGGCAGCAGGTAGAGCTGGACCTGACTTCAGATACTAGGGCTACGGGAACATGATCCATGCTGTGGGAGCACTGGCTAGCAAGCAAGGATGCACTGAGCACTATAGGCTTGATAGACGTGCTGGGTGTGATTCATTAAAGCGCCAAGTCAGCCAACCTCCTCATTCAGTGTATGGCTGCTAATCACGTGACTGCTGGTAACCAATTTGGTTTGATAAGTGGGCTTGCACACCAAATCTGAATGGTTGATGGTGGTCAGGAAGCGATGAGTTGGTGGTCTCTCCTCTTTGTGATTTGTGATGCCCCAAGTTCATGAGGTTTTGGCCAGCAGTGTGCTCTCCATTCAGCTTTGCTTGCAGCTCTTAACTCGGTGCCCCAAAGCAAAAGCTGAATGGAATGTGCATATCCCATAAAGACAAAGGAATGTGAGTTTACCGGTGATCTAGTGGGTTCCTCTTTTAAGTTCCTATTAGGTTGTCACAGGTATCTGGAGCCATGCTGACCGTGTGGGGGAGGATCTACAGAACAAACACAATGATCAGGCTGGTCCCATTGATGCTGGCTGCATTGATGAAGTTGGGTTTAAGCCTTGGGAATTAGGGGGCCAGGGTGGTACTTGAAAGTCATGGTTGTGCTCTTCATTTCTAGAGGTTTGACGTCTGTCTTGCTTGCTTCCGCCAAGAGAAGACAATCTGCATGTATGAGTGTATGTGATCTGCTAATTGGTTGAAAGAACCTTTCGCATAGAGATTGCTTGCACTAGCAATGGCTGCAGGGTGTATTTTCTGCCGATGCAGCTTTGTTAGCCGAAGTGCAGTGACCATCAATCTGCTTCAGAACACCAAATGCAGTAGGGTTTTCTGAACAGTTGTTTAAAACACTGGTGTGCCTCTAGGTTAATTTTGGGTGTGAGCAGCTCCACTGTGGAGTGCTGGTCTGCCATTGTGCACCTTTGTAGCCAACATTTAGCACTTGCATCAGTGGCATGTGGTGCTCCTCAGTTTCAACGTCACTTATTCACAATGGTACAATTTGTGCACTATATACTTTCACTACAGCAGCAGGCCGACAGTTTGAAAACTAGCACCCTTGGTCCCCAAGCCAATAATGATCCCTTTTTGCAGCTCTGGAAAATAGTCCCTTTTACCCATGACAGCAATGAGGGAATAGTTGTAAAGACAATCTCCTATCACCTGTCATTTACCCACCAAACCAGCTTAGGACACGCACCTCCCTTCATGAGATACTTGCTGATGATGTCAGAAGTATGAATTGTTCTTAATAATATGTTTAGATTGTACCTAATTGTCAGCTTTACACTCTTAACCTGTACAGGTCCTGTTGAAAACGTATATGTTTTATTTTCATTTAGTTGATTTGCTGGGTCTATTAAAGTGGCGCTCTAACACAAACTTACTGCAGAAGAATTTGCGACAGTTGATGAATGTTGATGGCGGTGAGGTTGTTAAGGTAAAAATTACTGATTGAAATTCCAATTACGCAGAAATTATTAGTCTTGCAGTGTTTGCATGTATACAGTTTCAGCATAAAAGTAACCAATAAATATAGGAACATTTAATGTATTTGTGTTGTCTGCAATAGACCCTCTAAAATACTGTATATTCTAAGTGTGCCATACACTCCACTTCGGTCTTCATGACATCTGGGTAATCTCCAGTAGAGGGCGAACTTCTGCAGAGATGAATATGCAAAAAAAGAAATCCCCTCCTGGTCCACATACACCCGGGACCTCCCACCAACTCCCCATTTCCTTCTCTGCAGGGAAGGCGACAAGACAGAAGATGAAGACTTCTTTACTTACAGGTAAGCCGGGCTCGCGCCCGGCCTTCTATTATCCCTATTACTGCCAGGAACCTTCTAAATTGCCCTTTATTGAGCCTCCCAGCTTAGGCTGCGGGCCCTGGTGAAGGTAGGAGCACCCTATGGGTGCAGCAGGAGCACTGCTCGACCGTGAGACCTCACTATGGGGTAGGCGGTTATCCAGGTTTCTTGGTGATCCTGGTGTGGGATGCCTCGTCCCTTTAGGCTTATGGCCGGCTTCTGGCAGGATTCCCCCCCTTCCGGGTCCCTTATTCCCCTCCAGGGGGGGAGGGGGTTGCCTGGCCTGGCCTGGCAGATATTTCGTTTTCCCCAGCTTGTGTCCCTGTGTGCTGAGTGTATCCTAAGTATGTCACACACCCCGCTTCAAGACATTCATTACACTTGGGTATACTGACCTGTAGATGGCGATCTTGCAGAGATGATATCAAAAAAAGGTAAGACCCTCCCGGCCCATAAATGCCTGGGACCTCCCACTCATTACCCAGTCTTTCATCTCTGCAGTGGCGAGCAAGTCAGAAGATGATGTCTCCTCTTTGCAGGTAGCCAGGATGACTCCCGGCCCCGTTTTTTCTCCTATTTCTGCCCGGATCCCATTGTTTAATTTTCCCTGCCTCCCAGCCTAGGCTGCTGGTCCGGGCAAAGGTAGCTGGCACCTCAGGTGCTTAGGAGCCGTGAGACCCCATAACAAGGGGTAGGCGGCTATCCGGGTTGGTGATCCCGGTTTGGGATGCCCCATCGCTTGGCCCTTCCCAGGCATCATTTCTCCCTCTCCCAGGTACCCTTAGAGGGAGGGGGGGGGGCGGGTCACTTATGGATTCCTGTTTTGTGTGTGTGTTTATGTGTACATGTTTGTGCTTCACTTTCTGTCGCTTTGCGGTTTGTTTCATGGCGCCGAAGGTCCCGCGGCGCCGGCCTCCGGCGCCCGAATGGTGCTGGCTGCAATGGCGGCGAACCCATGCAGGGCTTCTTCTCCTCCGGGCTGGGCCGGGCGGTCGCGCGCCTACGGCCCGCCCTCCGTGCTGTGCGCGGTTGTTTCATGTCCCGGCTTCAAGCTCCCCCTTTCTACACACTGCGCGCTGTTTCCTGCGAACCGGAGGTCGGGTGAGGGGCCTGCTGGCCACCAATGACATTATTCTTTCTCTTGTACTATTGACATGATCTGAGTGTGTGCTTTTGTTCTTGTGTTCCAGGTGGACCGTTGATCATATTAAAGGGGGGTTCTCCCGGTCCAGGGTCCCTGGTTAATTTTTATCTGGCTTAAAATCCTCCCACTCGGGACGTAAAGGTGCATCCCGGGTTGCATTATTGCGTAATTCCCAAACAAAAAGAGCATTGTACACATTTAATTGTATATATATATATATATATATATATATATCTAAAAAATCACCCCTGGATACTGGGCTTGTGCCCCCCTCGGGGCAATCCAGGCTGTGTGGGATATTGACGACGAGTCCGCTGATTTGTCCGATTATTCCCCGTTAGAGGAGGGGGAATTGTATCAGGAATCAGAGGCTGACTATGTTTAGTCTGGGAATTTCAATGTCGGGCAGGCGCTGGGGGATGCCGTAGATACGGCCACTGTTTTGTCACATTTATTGGAGGTGTTGGATATTGAACTGCCTGAGGCGCCCCCTCTTAAGAAGGGGGAATTTTTGGGGGCCTGCAAGCCCTGTCTGGAATTCCCTACCCAGGGTCATTTTGATGCGCTGATCCTTAGAGAATGGGAGAGGCTCAGTCGGCTTCCTGGTGTTCCTAGCGGGGCTATTAGCCTGCGGCCCTGTAGAACTATTCCCACCTGTTCCAAACCCACTGCCTCCCAGCTTAGGCTGCACTGGTTCGGGTGAAGGTAGACAGCACCGGGGTCTGGTGCTAAGGAGCGTTGCTCCAACCGCAGTCTCTGTCTTAAAGGGTAGGCGGTATAGGCCCGTGGTGAGCCTTATGGGATGTCCCTCCCACTTTCAGGGGTCCCCTTATTCCCTGTCCTTGGTTGGGCCCCGTCCTTTAGGTTGCTGCTGTTCTCCCTCCTCGCTCTCCCTGGGGACATCTCCGGGGGGGGGGGGTTGGGTGCTGCGGCAGTTAATGCTGGGTTGTAGATTTGCCGTTGCATGTGTGTTTTTACTTAATGCCGCTGCCGCGCGCTTGTACTGCGCCCCGCGGACGGCGGCAACGTCGCCTCAGACGCTGTCGCGCCATCACTGGCTGGCTCTATCACGTGGGCATGTTTCGCGCTCTTCGGGGGGGCGGGCCTTGCGGATGACGTTTTCCGCGTCACTTCATCCGCAGCCCGCCCCTCGAGGTATATGAGAGCGCCATTTTGACTTCTGTGCTGCGTGGCTGCTCTCTACCTACCGCGGTCCGTAAGTGCCCCTGTGTGGTGGCCTTTTTTTGTGTTGATTTATTGAATTGTTATACTTATGGGGATGTCTGCTTATGTCTTTCAGACGGGTCAAACTTTTTGTGGTTTCTCCCGGTCCTCTCCCATTGATTTAGCGCTAATCCTTTATTGGAGGGCTATTGTACTTGTATATCTCCCACTTCCCTAGCGGGCTCTTGGGGCATCCCGGGTTGCTATATTAGCGTTAATCCCATATTGGCCTGCAGTGCCACGTTAATCACCATATGGAGGCTTCTCAGGATAATGTGCTTTGGGGTTCCTTCGGGACAAGCCCGGCTGTATATTGCGTGTGGGGTATCCCCTATAAGGGATGATGTCACGGTGTGTGTACCTTGTGCCCAGCAGGTGCTTGCGCTGCAGTCTGGGTTACCTGTGGCTGGGCCTGCGCCCCCTCTGGCTTCGCCTACCCCCCCACGCTTACATCTGACTCCTAGTGGGGTGCATACCAGTGGGGAGTCTCAACCTGATTTGGCTGCACAGGTGGCCAGCATTGAAAGGCATATTGCTGTATCTGCCCCGTGTAATTTTATTTTATTTTTTTATTTTATTTTATTACCCGCTGTTTCTCTCTTTCCAGTGGGGCCAAGGAAATGTTTGACTTCCCTCGTTATACTCCCCTGGAGGAGGGGGAATTATTTTCTGATTCAGAATCATCTGAGGAACAGCCTAAGGTTTATGGTGATACCGGGTCTGGGGCTGACCTGTGGTCTTCAGATGACACTGACAGGCTTTGGCTCATATTTTTGAGGTGCTCTGTATTTCCCCTCCTGCCATGGCTCCGCAGCAGCAGGGTGAGCTTTTTCATACGGCTAGACCACGCTTGGAGTTTCCTGAACAAACTCACTTTAATAATCTGGTGCTCAAAGAATGGGAACGGCCTAGCAAGCTTCCTGGGGTGCCAAAGAGTTGGGATAAGAGGTATCCCTTTCCTGCTGATGTGGTTAAGTGTTGGTCATGTCCTCCCAATGTGGATGCACCGGTTCTGGGGCTGTCCAATACTTCCGTCATGCATTCCCTTGACACTACTACTCTGAAGGATGGTGAGGACCGGCGCATGGACCAGCTGGCTTGCCATGCTTTTGCCTGTGTGGGGACAGCGCTGCACCCAGTTTGTTCTTCTGCCATTACAGCTGTTGCTATTAAAGGCTTGCTCAAAAGTGTCTTAGATGGGTCCTCTGATGACGCGGGAGGAGAAGTGTACAGTTCTCTCCTGCTTTGCTATGAATTTGTTGCATATGTTCTGTCTGCTATGGATGATACCATTAGAATGTGTGGGAGGACATCTGCTCTGCTGGTGGCTATACGCCGCTCTGTCTGGCTGCGTCAGTGGGTAGCTGATAATGCTGCTAAGAAGGCTGTTACTGGCTTTCCTCTTTGGTGAACGCTTGGACTTGTTTGCTAAGGGCGGCAGGTTGCCTCAACGTAGGAGGCAGTCCCGGTCCTTTCGGGGTACAATTGCCTTTCTCCCTTCCGGGGTTCCAGAATTGGGCGAGGAGCCTCCTTTGCTGGGGCCCGTGGAGATTTTTGGGGAAGGGACAGAGGACGTGGCCGCCCTGGCCCCTCCTGGGGTCCCAAGCCTAAGTCCTCCCCCAAGCCCCCTCAGACATGAAGGGGCGCCCTCACCCATCTGGCTTCAGCTCTTTGCTCACGTCTGGAGGCTTCACGTCTCAGACCGGTGGATTCAGGAGGTAGTGTCCTCTGGTTACAGGATAGAGTTTGCAGCCCGGCCGCCCCCAAGATTCATCAGATCCCGGATGGCTCAAAACCCCCTGTCTGCTCAGGGTGTGTGCCTTGCTGTTCAAAACCTTTTGGAGTTGGGGGTCATCTGCCCAGTCCCTTTCAGGGAAAGGGTCAGAGGCTTCTATTCCAATCTTTTCACTGTCTCCAAAAAGGACGGGTCCCTCAGACCCATCCTGGATTTGAAGCATCTCAACAAGTTTGTCAGATTCAAGCTTTTTTGCATGGAAACCCTGTGCTCTGCAGTCAATTCACTGCGCCCGGGCGACTTCATGACATCTGTAGACATCAAGGATGCTTACCTTCATGTACCAATTTTTCCAGGTCATCAAAAATTTCTCAGGTTCGCTCTGGGAGATCAGCACTATCAGTTTGTAGCCTTGCCTTTCGGTCTCAGCTCCCAGGGTTTTCACCAAGGTACTGGCGGGAGTAATGGCTCTACTGAGATCTCAGGGCATTCGCATCCTTCCTTACTTGGACGACATTCCCATCACTTCTCAGTCTTTCCAGCAGGCAGAGCTGGATACCCAGATGGTGGTGTCCTCACTGGAGTCTTTCGGCTGGGTGATCAACCACCCCAAGTCTTCCCTGTCCCCGTCCTTGGTGAGGTCCTTTCTGGGCATGACTCTGGATACAGCTCAGGTCAAGATCCTTCTCCCTCGGCAGAAGGTGGAGTGTCTTCAAGCTCAGGCCCAGCTTCTTCTGTCTTGTCCTCATCCCTCCATACGGCAGGGGATGCAGCTGCTGGGCCTGATGGTTCCATACGCTCCGTTTCATATGAGACCTCTTCAACTTCACCTCTTGTCAGTATGGGATCGGGACTCTGTGTCCCTGGATCAGGTGTTTGTTTTGTCCCCTCTGGCCAGGCGCTCTCTTCCGTGGTGGCTGGACTCAAGGAACCCGTTGATGGGCAGATCCTTTCTGACCCCTTTCTGGGAGACCAGTCTGCCAGTCTGACCTGTTGGGAGGGCTTCTGGAAGTCTCTGCAATTCCAGGGTCAGTGGGGTCCTCAGGAGGCCCACACTCCTATCAACATTCTGGAAATGAGGGCGATAAGACTGGTTCTCGCCCAGTTGACTCCACACCTTCGGGGTCGGGCTGTTCAGGTCCGCTCGGACAACCAGACAGCAGTTGCCTACATCAATCAGGGAGGGACCCGGAGTAAGAGGGCCCTCAAGGAAGTGTCCCTGATTATGTCCTGGGTGGAGGAGAATGTCCCCTGTCTCTCAGCTGTGTACATCCCGGGGGTGGAGATTCTGGAGGCAGATTCCCTCAGCAGGGGGATGTCTCGTTGGGGGAGTGGTCCCTCAGCAGCAGGGTGTTTCACTCCCTGTGCCACCGTTGGGGTTGGCCGGATGTGGATCTGTTGGCGTCCGGTCACAATCACAAGCTTCCAGTCTTTGTTTCTCTGTCCCAGGACCCTCTGGCTTTGGCCATGGATGCGCTAGCAATGTCTTGGAAGAGCTTTCAGCTCCTTTATGTGTTTCCTCCGTTCCCTCTGCTGGGCAGGGTGCTACGCAAGATCTCCCAGGAAGGGGTGCCAACCATTCTGGTGGCTCCCCGTTGGCCAAGAAGAGTGTGGTTCACAGACATCATGCAGTTGGCAGTAGATCAGTATGTCCTGCCCAAGGTTCCAGATCTGCTCACTCAAGGCGAGCAAGTCAGATGATGGTTGTCTCCTCCTTGCAGGTAGCCGGGGTAACCCCCCGGCCTTTTGTTTCTATTGCTGCCTGAATTTTTTTTAATTTAAACTATAGCAGTATGCCTCCCAGCCTAGGCTGAAGGTCCAGGCAATGGTAGGCTGCACCTTATGGTGTATATGGGAGCTGGCTCCCCCGTGAGACCCCATACAAAGGGGTAGGCGGTGTCCGGGTTGGTGATCCCGGCTTGGGATGCCCCGTCCCTCTTACCCTTTCACCTATTGGTGTGGGCTGTCCCCCCTACCGTGTCCCTCTGTGCCCCTTGGGGGGGGGCTTTTCTCCTGTGGGTTGTTTTACTTTATTTGCGGGAAAAGGTGTGTGGATTGTATGTGTTTTTGCGGCCGTTGTTGCTGGGCCGGTTTCACTTTCAACAGGTGCAGTTAAGGAGGGGGTGGGGCCGGGCGCTTGGCGTGCTCGTTGTGGCCCGTCCACCCCCACCCCCCCGTCAAGGCCGGCTTTTTTTAAGCACTCTTTCCGGCCTCGCTGCCTGCTTTGCTGCTCTCCCTCTCATTCCCTTGCTGCTGTGAGGGTTGACGGTCGCTGCTTTGCTGCGGTGAGTGGATTTTTATTTATTTCACCATTTTTAACTCTTTAAGTCTTATAAGGTGGGTGATGTGCATGTTGACACTTATGTCCTCATGTCTTCTAGGTGGGATCCCTTCTTTTGAAGTTTAAAAAGGGAGTTCTCCCGGTCCTAGGGTCCCTTAGAGTTTAATTTAGGGTTTCCAAAAAATATATATATATATATCCTCCCACTTGGGACCTGAAGGGGCATCCGGGGTAGCTTAATAGCGTAAATCCCTCTGGTCATTGCGACTACATTAAAATCACCATATGGAGGCTTCTCAGGATACCGGGCTTGGGCTCCCCTCGGGGCAACCCCGGCAGTGTGTGGGTTGTGGGGCATCCCTTGCGGGGGATAATGTACTTGTTTGCATACCTTGTGCTCAGCGGGCCATAACGCAGCAGTCGGGGGCCCAGGCCTCATCTCCTTCCCCACCCTGCCTTATCCGTACCCCTAGTGATGTTTTCACAGGTGGGGAGTCGCAATCTGATGTTTGTGCCAGACTGGCTAATATTGAGAAATTTATTTCTGGCTCTGTTGCCAGAGAGGCCTAGGCTAAGCGAAAGCTTTTGTCTCCAGATTTTCTTGACTGGTCTGATTATTCCCCGCTAGAAGAGGGGGAATTATTTGAGGATTCTGAGGGTTCTGACAATCAGCAGTTTGTTGGTGCTGATACTGAGCAAGGGCAGGGGGATGCTGTGGATACCGCGAAGGTCTTGGCTCACCTTTTTGAGGTTCTGGCAATTTCTCCTCCTTAGGAGGCCGCTCCTCAAAAAGGGGAATTCTTTGGGACTTCTAAGCCGCGCCTGGAGTTCCCAAATCAAAAGCATTTTGATGGCATTATTCTTAAGGAATGGGAGAAGCCTACTCGGCTTCCAGGTATTCCTCAAGGTTGGGATAAGAAGTATCCCTTTCCGGTGGACGTGGTAAAACGATGGTCATCCCCTCCCGAGGTGGATGCCCCGGTGCTCGTGTTATCTAATACTTCTATTTTGCATTCTCCTGACTCCACCACTATCAAAGATGGTGAGGATAGACGCATTGATCAGATGGCTTGCCACGCTTTTGCTAGTGTCTGTTCAGCCTTGCGGCCTGTTTGTGCTTCGGCGCTTATGGCAGTGGCTACCAGGTCTGTGGTTAGGGACCTGTTGAGTACCTCCAGGCTTGACCCGGCTAGTGATGAGTTTGCCGCCCTTAAGCGGTGTGAATTGTTCATGTCCTTTGTGCTTGATGCCTTGGATGACACCATGGTCATGTGTGGTAGAACCTCAGCCTTGCTTGTAGCTATTCGGCGGTCGGTATGGTTGCGCCAGTGGGCGGCTGATTTTGTGGCCAAAAAGTCGCTTACAGCACTTCCCTTTGTGGGATTGCGGCTCTTTGGAGAAAGATTAGATTCTGTCACGAAAGGAGGGAAGTTACCTCAGCGTAAGAGGCAATGTCGTTCCTTTCGGGGGGGGCGGCCTCCTTTAACCCTTCCTTTCGTGGTGCCAGAACTGGCAGAGTTTTGGCCTTCTCTACCCTCAGAGGTGATTCCTGGAGTAGAGGCAGAGGTCGTGCCCGTCCAGGTCACAATTGGATTTCCAAACCCAAGCCCGCTGCTGAGCCAGCTCAGCAATGAGGGGGCGCCCTCACCCTTGCGGGTGGGGGGACGGCTGCGGCACTTCTTCCAGGTCTGGGACCAGGAGGTCTCAGACAAATGGATTCTGGAAGTGGTGTCTTCCGGTTACAAGCTGGAATTCGAGATCCGGCCTCCTCCCAGATTCTTCAGGTCTCGTGTGCCTTCGGATCCACTGGCCGCACAGGGGCTTCGGGCGGCAGTAAGTTATCTGCTGGACATGGCTGTCATTTGTCCAGTGCCTTTCGCGGAAAGGGGCTTGGGATTCTATTCCAATCTATTCACGGTGCCCAAGGAGGACGGCTCAGTTCGACCCATTTTGGATCTGAAGCTCCTCAATCGGTTTATCCGCTTCAGGAAGTTTGGCATGAAACGGTCAGCCGTCGATTCTCTTCGTCAGGGGGACTTCATGACGTCCATAGACATCAGAGATGCTTATCTGCATGTACCTATCTTCCTGGCACACCAGAAATTCCTCAGGTTCGTGGTGGAAGATCAGCATTTTCAGTTTGTGGCCCTTCCATTCGGGCTTACCTCGGCTCCGAGGGTGTTCACCAAGGTATTGGCGGGGGTGATGGCCCTCCTCAGGGTCCAGGGCATTCACATTGTACCATATCTGGACGACCTTCTCATTTTGGCTTCCTCTCTCAGCCACGCGGAGCTAGACACCAGAGTGGTGGTATCCACGCTGGAGAGGTTCGGTTGGGTGATCAACTATTCCAAGTCCTCACTCTCCCCATCCAGGGAGGTTTCGTTTCTGGGCATGACTCTGGATGCCTTTCAGGCCAGGGAATTCCTTCCTCAGCCCAAGATTCTTCTGATCCAAGATTTGGTTCGGCTTCTGCTTTCCAATCCTCGCCCGTCTATCCGGCTAGGGATGAGATTGGTAGGTCTGATGGTGGCTTCCTTTGAGGCAGTGCCTTTTGCCCAGTTTCACATGAGGACGCTTCAGCTCCATCTTCTAGCGACTTGGGACAAGTGTCCGCTGTCATTGGATCAGTCTTGTCTGCTGTCTCCCCGGGCTCAGCAGTCCCTTCAGTGGTGGCTAGTGTCAAGCAATCTGTTGAAGGGCAGATCCTTTCTGACCCCTTGTTGGGAAACGGTCACCACGGACGCCAGCCTGTCAGGCTGGGGGGGGCTTCTGGAGGGAACATCAGTTCCAGGGGTTATGGGGGCCTCGGGAGGCTCATACCCCTATCAACGTTTTGGAGCTACGGACCATTTGGTTGGTTCTGTCTCGCTTGACTCTTCTATTGCAGGGATTGCCAGTTTCGGACGGCGGTCGCTTACATCAATCACCAAGGAGGGACTCGCAGCAGGAGTGCCCTCAGGGAGGTATCTCTGATCCTTGTTTGGTCAGAGAGCAATGTCCCATGCATCTCAGCCATTTACATCCCGGGAGTGGAGAACACGAAGGCGGATTCCCTGAGCAGGAGATCCTCTCGCCGAGGAGAATGGTCTCTCAGTTCCAAGGTATTCCAGTCCCTTTGTCACAAGTGGGGGACCCCGGAGGTGGATCTTTTTGCCTCTCGTCACAAGATTCCTGCCTTTGTGTCTCTGTCTCAGGATCCTCTGGCCCTGGCAGTGGATGCCATGTCCCTGGCTTGGAGGGAACTGGGGTTTCTGTACCTGTTCCCCCCTTCTCCATGGTGGGCAAGGTGGTGCGCAAGCTAACTCTAGAAGGGGCACCAGCAATTCTGGTGGCTCCAAGGTGGCCAAGACGAGTGTGGTTCGCAGATGTTGTGCGGCTGGCAGTAGATCAGTTTTATCTGCATCTTCTTCCGGATCTTATCACCCAGGGTCAGCTACGCTACCCCAATTTACCAACGCTGGCTTTGGCGGTGTGGCTGCTGAAACCTCCATCTTAAAGGAGGAAGGTCTTTCCGATGCGGTGGTTCAGACTCTTGTTAGAGCTAGGAAGAGATCTTCCTCTAACGTTTACTATAGGACTTGGATGTCTTATATTAACTGGTGCGAGGCTAGGGCCTTGCCTTGTAGGGTGTTTTCTATTCCCAGAATTCTGGAGTTTCTTCAACATGGTCTGGACTCGGGCTTCCAGCTTAGTACTTTGAAAGGGCAGATTTCTGCCCTGGCGGTTTTCTTTCAAAGGTCTTTTGCCCTTCATCCACTGGTTAAGACATTTTTCCAGGGGGTTACTCATGTGCGGCCTCCTAGAAAGCCCTTACTGCCGATTTGGGATTTAAACTTGGTTCTGTCGGCTCTCCAGGGGCCCCCTTTTGAGCCGGTACATGATATTGCTCTTTCTCTGCTCACTCAGAAAGTTGCCATTTTGGTGGCTATTACCTCTGTTCGGCGTGTCTCTTCAGGCTCCTTACTTTGAGAGGCACCTGGACAAGGTAGTTTTCCGCTTTAACCCTTTTGTTGCCAAGCACGTAACACCTACGGGCTGGCTTGTCCGTGCCTTAAGTGCCAAGCCCGTAGGTGCTACGTGCTTGAGTTTCCCCGCTGTTATTTAAAAAAATATTGTAAAAAAATACTCACCCAACCCCTCTATGGATCTGGCCGGGTCTCCTCTTTAATTTGGTGCCATCCGATCCCTTTTTTATTCTTTTTTTAGTGAAACTCTGTGCAACCAAAAATTCATTGAGGAATTACTTCCAGAAAACTGCACCCATGTAAACAAGACTGGTACACCTAGAAAGCCTGAGGTGTATACTTCCAGGGAATATATAGTTTGTGGGGGGTATTTCAAATGTAAAGGGTTGTTTTTCTTGAAAAACTGCAAGGTGCGCCTAGCGCTTAGCATATTTGTATTTTATCTGAAAATCTCCTAAAGCGTTGTTTCAGTTTGAGGGAGTCTCCTGGGCAGGAAAGGGTGTCTACCTATACATATGTGGTATCGCTGTAGCCGGGAGAAATTAGGATTTCACACACAAGATTTTATTGACAAAATTACTTTTTTTATTACAAAAACCACTACAAATTGTAAAAAAAATTGATTTTTTTTTTTATTTTTTTGCACATATTTCACTCCAAAATATTGAGAATACACCTAAAAAATGACAAAAAAGACATTTCATGTTAAAGCCCAGATTCTGCTGAAAAAAAGAATATATAATTCCCTGGGAAATCCCTTCAAAAATTACAGCTGAACATGTGGAGCGCAAAATAGTGCGAAAGGGTCTGGCAACAGAGAATGAAGAATGCTCCAGGTAGGCTGGCACTTAAAGGGTTAAGCCGTATTTCCTTCCTAAGGTGGTTTCGGCCTTCCACCTCAATCAAGATGTAGTTCTCCCTTCCTTGTGTCCTAAGCCTAGCAATGACAAGGAGAGAACCTTACATTCTTTGGATGTGGTTCGATGTGTGAAATATTATTTGGTGGCTACTTCTCCTTTTGTAAGACGGACGCCTTTTTCGTGGTGCCCTCCGGGCCCAGGAAAGGTCTGGCGCCCGCTAATTCCTCCATTAGTAAATGGATTCGACAGGCCATTGTTGGGGCCTATTCTGCCAAGGGAAAGGTTCCCCCTTTTCGTGTTACTGCTAATTCTACTCGTGCTGTTGGAGCATCTTGGGCTTTTCAGCATCAGGCTTCTGTTGAACAAGTTTGCAAGGCTGCTACTTGGTCTTCTGTTCATACTTTTCCTAAGTTTTATAAGGTTGATGTGCGGGCCTCAGCGGATGCTGTTTTTGGCCACAAAGTTCTGCAAGCTGCAGTAGTTTAAGTTTGCATTTTTGCCTTTTTGGGATCCCCACCCTTTATGAGCACTGCTATTGGATGTCCCAAGTGTCATGAATATTCAGAAGCGGGGTGTGTGACATACTGGGAATAATACCATTTTGTGATTACTCACCTGTAAAATGGTTATTACAAGTATGTCACACACCCCGCTTCTTCCCACCCTTTTTTGGTTTTCTGGGATTTTTTATATGGTGAACCTTTTTCTTTACTGTTTACATTTGGCTCTTCCTGGTCCCTTTACTGCTGTCTTATACTGGGGAATGGTGGGAGGTCCCAGGTATTTATGGATCGGGAGGGGTTCCTTTTTTTCATGTCATCTCTGCAAGATCGCCCTCTACAGGACAGTTACCCAAGTGTCATGAATATTTGGAAGCGGGGTGTGTGACATACTGGTAATAACCATTTTACAGGTGAGTAATCGCAAAATGGTATTTTTTGAGTCCCCAAAGATGGGACATGCAATGCAGCCAGAGCTGCTCACCTGGGAAGCTGCCAGCCTCCCTTTAGAATACTCCACAGGGAGAGATCCATGGTGGCTGAATCCCTCCCTGTGTGTGTTCATGGCAATTCAAACTGAGCAAAGGGGGTGGGAGCAGCTCCATCACTATTATTTATATAAAATTATCATTATTATGCAACCAAATCTCTGTCTTTCAATACTTTTTTGACCGCCAAGTAAGTACAGGGTACATACAAGGAATGCTTTTTGGCAAGGAGATTCCACATAGCTAGACATGTTTGGTGCTTAATAATTAGATGATGAGAGGGTTAAACTGGGCGGTAAATTGGTTCCCAGGCTTTGAATAATAATGATGATGATTTTGTATAAATATTAGTGATGGTGCTACTCCCACCCCCTTTTCTCTATATGGGGAATAGGAGGGGGAGCCACATTACCTATATGGGCATGGGAGGGTAAAAATGCCACACTTCCTATGGGAATGGAGAGGTAAATGCCACACTGCCCATGGGGAAAGTGGGAGATTCTGGACCTTGCCTATTATTTGGTTCTTGGGGGGGGGGGGGGGGGGACGACGTTTAGCACAATACTTGATTCTGAAGACTTTTCTTCTTATTTTCCTCCTCCGAATCCTAGGTGCGTCCTATGGGCAGATGCGCCTTATGTGGCGAAAAATATGGTAAAAGCCTGTGTAATAGGCTAAACAAAAAACTCCATGCTCTCCTTACTTCAAGGATAGCAGAGAAATTGTTCATATCTTCTGTCATTGGCCTTCTCTGGTCTGCTTAAGTCTGTGATCCTTTTCCCAGTCACCTAAAGTGGACACAACAACAGCGGGTTTTGAACTTCCCTAGTTTGGTCTATTTCCCTGGGGCATCCCTATTTGGGATCCTGTGCTATCCAGATGCCACAGGATTATTTGGGCACTCAACCAATGTACAACAAAGTCAGAACGGACTATTGATTCCAATGGGGGAGGGTTTTTTTGCTGCCTCATGCACAGATGGCTCAGACTGTCACCCTGATCTTTTTCTGGGGACAGAGCCTATCAAAGCAAACCTGCAGTTAATAGAGCAAGACTGATATCTTGGAAAATAACTGTGTTTCAGCATGGATCCCTCTGCCCACGTGCCCATTGCTGGACATGCTGAGCAGGCATACCTCTGCATGGACGAACCCAATGCAAGCACAGCAGTCACAGTGACTGCTGCTAGCGATGGTGCTGGCCTTAGGAAAGTACCATTGCCCAAACTAGGATGCCTCCACGGTGTGACATTCTGCTTTAAAGGAGGAGCCTAAACCTTCCCTTGCAACTCTCTGCCCACAGAGGGTCCTGGTGCATAGGAAGACTTAACAAAGTTAACCTACCTCCTCACTCTTGCAGAAGCTGCACACCCCCCAGTAGAAGATGTACAGAACTGTATTGGGCCCTCAATTCAATGAGAAAATGGGAAGTTTTTCTAAAATGTAGGGCTCATGGATACTAGGGGTAGATAGATTGGGATCCAGGGAGACCTGGACCCTACTTGGCATAGAGTTTTTAGATTACTAAACTAACCCTGCATTACAGAGTTACTCTCCTTTTCCTAAGAGGTTAATAAACTAATAACTAATCTAAAGCAATTAGTTGCATGTCCTCCAAGTGGAGATGTGTGGAGCTGCAGTGTGCAGCTTCTTCCTGTCTCTCATCATAAAAAACTCCACACGGAAAATGTGAGTATCTCCTAAAGTCGTAGTTCATGGTTAGCAGGCATGGGTGTGTTTGGGTCCAGCAGACCTGAGATGACAGATACTTGCCTATTCTTAGAAGAAATTCATCCATCAGGGGACAAACAGCTTTACACCCCCTCCAAAAGGAGATTTGCAGCACTGCAGTGTGCAGTGGCTTGTAGTCCTCCATCATACAGAGCTATCATAAAATTCACAGCTCAGTGCAGTGAGAGTTAGTGTGTTAGGGCCCCAGACAGACCAGTACCTTTACCCAGCACAGAGTTGCTTTAACCCCCAATCAGTCCTAGTAAAACAAATCCAAAAAATTCATGTGTGCCTTCATTAGCAGGTGAAGCTCCAAGCACACAGGGTGAAGGGGGCAGTAAGGGTCAACAGTCCCTCAAGCTAAACAGAGTGTATGCATGGTATGCTCGACTCAGCCGGTGCCACAGAGATTGTTGCTGTAGGATCCTTGTTAGCATGAATTCCATATGTGGTGTTGATTCCTCTGTAGTCCCATTGGTGAAGGTGCAATGAAGTTGACCCAGCTTCTCTCTCTCTCTCTCTCTCTCTCTCTCTCTCTCTCTCTCTCTCTCTCTCTCTATACAGTTCTTGCAGGACACTCTGGATGCACTGTTTAACATCATAATGGAAAACTCTGAGAGTGAGACATTTGATATATTAGTCTTTGATGCTTTGGTAAGTTCTCGTGGAGGAAAGCAAATGATAAACGTGGCGCATTATCATCTGGAATAATGTCTTTTCTTTGTTGCTTTTGTTAACATTAAAGAGCTATCGCTTTGATTTGTTTTGATTTGTCTTCATTAGAAGCATATCTTTCCCTAACGCTGGCAGCAGCTGATATTTGATATATTAAGGACGGTATCATGGCAAAATGGAATCAGATTGTATTATGGTAATGACAGATGCTTAAGGGATAAATTCACAATGTGATGTGCAGCATTCTTCTCCTGTTTTAAGCCATTAGTGGGAGGGAGGTATAAAGCTAAGCCAGTGCAGGGTTTTTGAAAGGGAGCCATTTGTTCCTTTATCACTATTCATTGGCAGCATCAGGCACTTGGACTGAATCCTGTGGACAATGATCAGCTTTCCCGTATGGCTCAGCAATAAAATTTACTTTTGGATTCTTACTTATTGGGCTTATTTTGGTGTATCCTTTTAGTGCTCTAACTAGTGGTTGCATATGGGTTCAAATTATTATAAGTCTTATTGTAGTTTATATTTTTTATAATAATTCATAGAAACAGACAACCAAATTAGTATATGGCAGTTTAGCTTGTACTGCTTATAGATTTATTGCAGTTATAAGTTATGAGGGTGACCCTCAATTAAATGTATAATCGCTGGAAAGCACCAGGGGATGCTGCTGCTTGGCTATGGAGCTGCCATTCACACATTAAGCTACATCTGGTTTGTGGTGTTATTAAAGTAGACCAACACCCTCCCCTGATCGGCCCGAGAATCTATAAGATTCCCAGACCGATCAGCTCCCTGACTGCGGGGCACCCTGATCGGGGGTGCCCCGCTGTGTGAAACCCCCCCAGATCCCCGAAAATCCTACCTGCCGCCGCCTCCCGCGCGTCCCTCTAGCAGGGCGCGCACCCGCGCCGGCCGTTTGTGAATGGCCGGCGCGAGCGCACTCCCTGTAAGAGGGCCACGCGGGAGGCGGCGGCCCACACTCAGCTTGCCCGGCGCTGCCTCTCCTTGTCCGTTGGCAGCGATTGGACGAGCGAGTCACGTGGGAGCGGGGTCAGGTGAGTTTTCGGGGCTTTCTGGGGGGTTTCACACAGCGGGGCACCCACGATCGGGGTGCCCCGCGGAAGTGGACCAATACCCAGGATAGTCAAAATCCTGGGTGTTGGTCCACTTTAATATTGCGCAAAGGTTTTAGTGAAAAAAAGAAACAAAGGCTTTTTTGGGGCACTGGGCTGGGGATAGAAGGTGAAGAAGGAAACTTCTTTCTGGGTACAGGATCACTTTGACACCCATCTCTAGAGAAAATCTCATCACCTTTCATCTCCAAAACTTGATCAGGGTTCTGGCATGCCCCCTCTACACAAACAAAGCTTACTGTATTTTCATCAAGCGCTGTTGTGTCCACCTGTTTGCTCTCGTAGACAATCCAGAAGAGATGTGTTCTGCTGCTTCTTTCTTGCCTGAGTGAGCATTTAAGGATTAAAGCAGACCTACATCCTCCTTTACAACTTTTTGCCAGGGTGGGTCCTGGTCCAGAATGATGTAAACGAATGTAACTTACCCTCTTGGGCCATGATCCATGTATTAGAGATATATTCTCCTTAGCAGAATTCCATCTGACTGTGGAGCTGGAAACAGCTATGCGCACGTGTCAGTCGTGAGTTTTCCAAAAGGTGCGGGGTGCAGCTGTTTTCTCTCCCCTGCTGAGCGCCATAAGATGTATGTATCAGCTAAAGTTGGAGCTCATAAGCATCAAAAATATTGACCTCAATCTCACCTGGCACATAGTTGTCAGAGAGGCTTCAGATCTGGGCTGCCCTGCTGCTGCATATTATAGAAGAAGTCCAGCCTCTTTTGACTGGACTTCCTCTTTAAGAGGAAGTAAAGTCACAAAAGACTTTACAGTATTTCCTTAAAGTGGACCAACACCCTGCAGGATCGGCCGATCCAATCCCTCCCCGCAGGGCATCCAAAATTGGGATGCCACGCTGTGTGAAACCCCCCAGGACGCCCCATTCACCCGATTCAACGACGCGGGCCGCGGACACATCTCACGCTTCTCTCTAGCAGGGCGCGTGCCCACGCTGGCCATTTGTGAAACGCGAGATGCGGCCGCCAGCGTGCTATGACGGCGCTTAGACGTGCATAGCTCAGCGGCTGCGAGCGTGCTGATTGGTGCCCTGGGGAAGTGGACCAATACCCAGTATAGTCAAAATCCTGGGTGTTGGTCCACTTTAACCCTAGCTGCATGGGAGCATGCTCATTCCCTGCTGTGTTTTCCTTTTCCACAAGCAGGGGACTGCATACTTAAAATGCTGTGTTCCTGTGGAGTGGCAGCCATTCATTGACTACCACTGTCCAGTTGGCTTCAATGCATCATTGTTAACATTATTAGTCACTGGCAGTCATGTGGCATGTCAAACTGGTAGCCCGCTTCAATAGAATGCGGAAGTGGTAAGTACAGGGCTTCTGGGTCTCTGGTTTGCATTAGAGGGAAGATACAGCAGGGATGGCGATTGCCTCAACACTGTGAAGGGTGGAAGAAAAAACTCTTTAGTGACTTTCTCTTAGAAAGCCCCTAGCTCTACCACCCATTCTCACAGTCAGCTCTGTACTCATCTGGTCCAGGCCAGCTCTCGATGCAGCAGGTGAATGGAAGCACCAAACACACTGCAGCCGCTGACACCTCTAAACTGAGCCGCAGCACAAATCTGCCCTCTAGACCTCCAACAGGAAGCTGCTGCTTGCACTGCAGCCTCCGTTCACCTGAAGTAAGGAGACATGCCCTTGAAGTATAGCCAATCAGAATTATTTTAAAAATAGTCTTACCCATTTCTATCTTTCTATGCAAAGATTTCCAGTTTCACGTGTGCCTTTGAAAACGTTTTTACAAGATAAATAATAAAATAATGTGTATTAGCTGACTGAGATGCCTGTTTGCCGCTCTTGGAGCAATGTTCTCATATTCGGTTTGTGGCTCTCATGCTCCAGGCTTATGTCACTCCTGATAGAAGGTCCCCCTCCTACCAATATCCCTATATTCCAAGTATGTCACACACCCCGCTTCCACTATTAATGACATATGGGTTATGGTCCAGTAGAGGGCGAACTTCTGCAGAGATGAAAGCAAAAAAGAAGCCCCTCCCGGTCCATAAATACCTGGGACCTTCCACACATTCCCCAGTTCCTTCTCTGCAGGACGGCGAGCAAGTCAGAATATGTCTGCTTCTCTTCCTTGCAGGTAAGCCGGGCTTACGCCCGGCCATTTTTTGCAGTGTTTCTGCCCGGACCTTTATACATTAAGCTCAAAATTAGACTCCCAGCCTTGGCTGCAGGTCCGGGCGAGGGTAGGAATCACCTTATTAGGTGTTTAGGGAGCCATGTTCCCCCGTGAGACCCCATATAAAGGGGTAGGCGGAATCCGGGTTGGTGATCCCGGTTTGGGATACCCTGTTCCTAATTGTGTGTGTGTGTGTATATATATATTTGCCACTGCCCGCCCCCCCCCCCTTTTAGTTGGAGCCAATTACGGAGCCCAGCCCACGGCTGGGAACTGCGCTGCTGGTTGTGTTGGTAGGGGGCGGGGCCAGGCACGGCGCGCGATCCGCGCTGGCCCGCCCCTTCTTCCTCTTAACTAATGAGTGGTGGCAGCCATCATACAAAGCACGTGAGTGCCCTCCCGGGCTCTCCCCTTTTATTTGCCGGCCTTTACTTAGCTTTACTTAGCCTTGTGCCCCATTCTGCAGGGGACAGCGTTAGTCCTTGTCACCTTTTTTGCCTTGATTATGATGATATAGTTAATATGTGTATATATATATATATATATATATATATATATATATATATATATATATTTTTATATGGTGTGTGCATGTGCTTATGGCCTCTCCTTTGTGTCTTTCAGGAGGACTCCCTGTGCCTTGCTTAAAAGGGGGTTCTCCTGGTCCTAGGTTCCTAGCAGAAATTTGGGGCACTTAAAAATCCTCCCACTTGGGACTTTAGGGGGCATCCCGGGTTGCTTACCAGCGTAATTCCCTCGGGTCATTGCGGCTACCTTAAAATCACCATATGGAGGCTCCACAGGATACCGGGCTCGAGCTCCCCTTGGGACAACCCCGGCTATGTGTGGGTTGTGGGGTATGCCTTACAGGGGAGAATGTGCTTATTTGCATACCATGTGCTCAACAGGCCATAACACGGCAGTCGGGACCCCAGGCGTCTGAGTCAGTGCCGCCCGCCTCTCCTATCCCACCCCGCATCATCCGTACCCCAAGTGACACTGTCATTAGTGGGGAGTCGCACTCGGATGTATGTGCCAGGCTGACCAACCTCGAGAAAATTATTTCTAGCTCAGTGGGCAGAAAGGCCACTGCTAAGAAAAGGCATCTGTCACCGGCTACGCCGGTAATTGATTTTGATGATTATGACTCCCCTGACTGGGCTGATTTTTCCCCGCTTGAGGAAGGGGAATTGTTTGAGGAATCTGAGACTGAGGAATTGCAGTTCTTTGATTCTGATGCTGGGCAGGCGTTGCGGGATGCTGTTGATACCCCCAGGGTCCTGACCCATCTGTTAGAGGTTCTGGATATTTCCCCACCAGCGGAGGCTCCTCCGAAGAAGGGGGAATTCTTTGGGTTCTCTAAACCCCGCTTGGAGTTTCCAAATCAGGACCATTTTGACAGCATGATTCTTAGAGAATGGGAGAAGCCGTGTCGCCTTCACGGTGTTCCTCAGGGATGGGATAGAAAGTATCCCTTTCCGATGGACGCAGTGAAGCGCTGGTCTTCCCCTCCCAAGGTTGATGCGCCCATTCTAGGATTGTCCAACACCTCCGTTGTACATACTCCTGACGCCACTACCCTTAAGGATGGCGAGGACAAGCACATTGATAAGATGGCATGTCATGCCTTTGCCAGTGTGGGTTCTGCCTTGCAGCCTGTCTGTGCATCGGCACTCGTGGCTGTAGCCACCAGGTCGGTGATCAGGGACATGTTAAATGGGTCCCAGCTCAGCTCGGACAGCGTTGAATTCACAACCCTTAAGAGGTGTGAATTGTTTATGAATTGTGTTCTGTCGGCTATGGACGACACTATTACCATGTGTAGTAGAACTTCGGCCCTGTTGGTGGCCATGCGCCGATCGGTCTGGCTGCGCCAGTGGGCAGCTGACATTGCGGCCAAGAAGTCACTTACAGCCTTCCAGCCTTCAGCTACCTCAGCGTAACAGGCTGCGACGCTCCTTTCGAGGGGCAAGCTCCTTTAATACTTCCTTTCGTGGTGCCAGAGGGGGCAGAGGTCTTGCCCGCTCTGGCTTTAGAGGTGATTCCTGGAACAGAGGTAGAGGACGTGCCCGTACAGCCTCTACCTGGGGTTCCAGGCCCAAGCCCGCTGCCAAGCCAGCTCAACAATGAGGAGGCGCCCTCACCCTTGTGGGTGGTGGGACGGCTGCGGCTTTTGTTCCAGGTCTGGGCCCAGGAGGTCACAGACAAGTGGATATTGGAAGTGGTCTCGTCTGGGTACAAACTGGAGTTCGAGTCCCGGCCTCTTCCCAGATTCCTAAGGTCTTGAGTGCCATCGGATCCTCTGGCGGCGCAGGGGCTCCTGTTGGCTGTAAAGAATCTCCTGGACATGGCGGTCATATGCCCGGTGCCTCTTTCAGAGAAAGGCCGGGGCTATTATTCCAACCTCTTCACGGTTCCCAAAAAGGATGGCTCCATAAGACCCATCCTGGGTTTGAAGCTTCTCAACAGGTTCATCAGAACCAAGAAGTTCCGCATGGAGACTCTGCGTTCTGCGACTCTGGATACCATTCAGGCCAGAGTGTTCCTACCTCAGCCAAAGGTGCAGAGGGTTCAGGATCTGATACGTGTTCTGACCAACCCTCGTCCTTCCATTCGGCTAGGGATGACTCTGGTGGGTTTGATGGTGGCCTCCTTCGAGGCAGTCCCTTTTGCTCAATTCCACATGAGGTCGCTACAACTCCATCTATTGCTGAAATGGGATGGATGTCCACAGTCCTTGGATCAGTCATTTCTGATGTCTCCCAGGGTTCGGCAGTCTCTTCAGTGGTGGCTGGAATCAAGCAATCTGATGAGGGGCAGATCGTTCCTGGCCCCTCGTTGGGAGACGGTTACCACGGATGCCAGCCTGTCGGGCTGGGGAGGTTTCTGGAAAGATCATCAGTTCCAGGGGTTGTGGGGTCCTCAGGAGGCTCACAACCCCATCAATGTCTTGGAACTCAGAGCTATCCGCTTGGTTCTGTCGCGTCTGACACTTCACCTACAGGGTTTACCGGTTCAGGTTCGATCAGACAATCGTAACGCGGTAGCTTACATCAATCACCAAGGAGGGACTCGCAGCAGGAGTGCCCTCAGGGAAGTCTCTCTGATTCTGACATGGGCGGAGAGCAATGTTCCTTGCATCTCGGCAGTATACATTCCGGGAGTGGAGAACACGGAGGCGGACTCCCTGAGCAGGGGATTCTCTCGCCGAGGGGAATGGTCTCTCAACCACAGGGTGTTTCGGGCCCCGTGTCACAAGTGGGGGACTCCGGAGGTGGATCTCTTTGCCTCTCGGCACAATCACAAGCTCCCAACCTTTGTATCTCTGTCTCAGGATCCACTGGCAGTGGATGCCTTGTCCCTTGCCTGGAGGGATCTGGGGTTTCTGTACCTGTTTCCCCCCTTCTCCATGGTGAGCAAGGTAGTGCGCAAGCTGGCTCTAGAGGGGGCACCAGCAATTCTGGTGGCCCCAAGGTGGCCAAGACAGGTTTGGTTTGCAGACGTCGTAAGATTGGCTGTAGATCAGTACAGGCTGCCCCTGGTGTGAGGCTAGGGCCTTACCTTGCAGGGTGTTTTCGATTTCTAGGATTTTGGAGTTTCTACAACACGGTCTGGATCTGGGGTTCCAGCTCAGTACTTTGAAGGGTCAGGTTTCTGCCCTGGCTGTCTTTTTTTCAAAGGTCTCTTGCTTTGCATCATCTGGTCAAGAATTTTTTCCAAGGGGTCACTCATGTTCGGCCCCCTAGAAAGCCTTTGGTTCCCGCTTGGGACCTAAATTTGGTTCTTTCGGCCCTCCAGGGGCCTCCCTTTCAACCGATGCAGGATGTGGCTCTTTCTGTGCTTACTCAAAAGGTTGCCTTTTTAGTTGCTATTTCCTCTGTTCGGCGTGTCTCTTAGTTGGTGGCTCTGTCTATTCAGGCCCCTTACTTTGAGAGACACCAGGATAAGGTGGTTTTTCGCTTTTAACCAGATTTCCTTCCTAAGGTGGTTTCTGCTTTCCATCTCAATCAGGATATAGTTCCTCCTTCCTTGTGTCCTAAGCCTAGCAATGACAAGGAGAGGGTTTTGCACTCTTTGGATTTGATTCGTTGTGTGAAGTACTATTTGGTTGCTACTTCTCCTTTTCGTAAGACGGACGCCTTCTTTGTGGTGCCTTCTGGGCCCAGAAAAGGTTTGACGCCCGCCAAGTCTACCATTAGCAAATGGATACGTCAGGCCATTGTTGGGGCCTATTCCGCTAAGGGGAGGGTTCCTCCTTTTAAGATCACTGCTCATTCTACTCGTGCTGTTGGGGCTTCCTGGGCTTTTCAGCACCAGGCTTCTGTTGAACAAGTTTGTAAGGCTGCTACTTGGTCTTCCGTTCATACTTTTTCAAAGTTTTATAAGGTTGATGTGCGGGCCTCAGTGGATGCTGATTTTGGCCGCAAGGTTCTGCAAGCTGCAGTGGTTTAAATTGGTGCATTTTTTGCTGTATTTGGATCCCCACCCATGACGGACACTGCTACTGGATGTCCCATATGTCATGAATAGTGGAAGCGGGGTGTGTGACATACTTGGAATAATACCATTTTGTGATTACTCACCTTTAAAATGGGTATTATAAGTGTGTCACACACCCCACTTCATCCCGCCCTTTTGTATTCTGGATCCTTTATATGGTGAACCTTTTTATGGTTAAGAACGTTTTATTAGCTCTTCCTGGTCTCCTTACTGCTGTCATATACTGGGGAATGTGTGGGAGGTCCCAGGTATTTATGGACCGGGAGGGGCTTCTTTTTTGCTTTCATCTCTGCAGAAGTTCGCCCTCTACTGGACCATAACCCATATGTCATGAATAGTGGAAGCGGGGTGTGTGACATAATTACAATACCCATTTTACAGGTGAGTAATCACAAAATGGTATTTTAATGAATATCCCGATTTTACTTGCCTTCTCAGGTGTTCATTATTGGCCTCATTGCCGATCGCAAGTTTCAGCACTTCAACCCTGTCTTGGAGACGTACATCAAGAAGCACTTCAGCGCAACCTTAGCCTACACGTACGTTTAATCTTCTCCACCTTTCCAGATCATCTGTGGCACGGCGCACTCACTGCACGACTACTCGGGAAGTCTCTAAGCTGACGCTTTCTGGGGTTTATACATTCATGGCTGATTTTCGGCCTATTTAATGCATGCAAATAGATGCATAATCCTTCCTAATGGAAATCAGAAAAAGTTTTGTTTTGCATTTACTTTCTGTTAATATTCTGAGCAGGTTGGTAAGCCCTTCCAGAGGATGCCAAAGCACTGCATATTCTAAAGGGCAATTTTATCACTACAATAACAAAAATGAGAATTTTTAGGGCAGCACATGAAGTTTGAGAAATATATAGGGCATCTCTTAAAGAGACACTTAAGCCTTTTCAAAAGTTCCCCTTCGCTGGCATGTCAATATGGGTGTTTAAAAAAAAAAAAAAAATGAACTCGCTGGTATTGGCACTGAGCACTTTCCCACAATGCTCCCGGTGGAACCTCCAGCAAGGCTGCCCAGACCCAGCATGCCCACTCAGCTTTGTGCACTCCCACCCCACTGGCAGGCCTTCAGGTTGCCAAGCTGGCGGTCATGCACAGAGTGAGAAAGTGCAAAGGTCCTCCTCCAATACCCCTCTGTTTAGACATATAACTTTGTAATACTGGGCGAGAGTGGCGCATCTCCAGTACCCTTTAAGAAGCGTTGAGATCCCAAGTCTATCTGAATGACTTGGTGTGAAAGAGTGCCTCCACTTAGAGACACTGGGCATGTGGCCGGTATTACTGGCTGTGGTAGCCAGCGTAAAGGTGAGTTTTCTGCAAACAGGGGGGTGGTTTCAAACAGTGGGGCATCCTGATTTGGGATGCCAGGGAAAGGCCAGCAGCTAGCCTTAGCGTCTTTATGAATCAAGGGCCAGCCGCGCAGCGTTTTTGTTCTGCTTTAAAACTGACAAAATCCTAGCAAAGGCTTAAGTGATGCGCACTTCCCTGTATATGTACCATTGTAGCGAGATAAGGTCGGAAACCACGTGCTGTTGAGGAAACATGGCATGCAGCAGTGTGTGCTCCTCAATGAACTCAATCAGGGCCCTTTGGCAAATTACATAGTCAATGCAAGGGGCCCTGATTGGACGTGAGCCTGCGCATGCAGAGTTGGAGCAGGGAAAGTTGAGTGTTAGTAGGTGAACTGGGGGTTTCTCACACAAATACTCAACGAAACTGTGAAAATTCACAGATTTTGTACCACTTTAAGCATACTGTAGCTGTGCCACACTATGCGCTGGCCAGTGATGACCCATATATACAGGTCCTTCTCAAAAAATTAGCATATAGTGCTAAAGTTCATTATATTCTAAGCATACAGTACGTCCTGCTCCAATATAATACTTACACGTGGGTAATCCTCCACCAGAGGGCGCTGTTCACTGCAGACATGCAAAAACAGGTTCCTCACGGACCTTCATATACCCAGGGACCTCCCACAAATCCCCAGATTTATCTGCAGTGCTGACTGCGAAGACATGAAGTATCAACTCTCTCTATTACAGCCTGCGGCCCTGCGGGACTATTACCACCCATCCTCTTCGATAAAGATGTGCCTCCCAGCCTGGGCTGCGCTGGTCGGGTGAAGGTAGGCAGCACCTTGTGTGCTCACGGAGCTATGCTCCACCGCAATCCCCCACCATAGGGTAGGCGGCTTAGGCCGATGGTGAGCCTCCATTAGATGCTCCTCCCGCATTTCTGTCCGTGCCCCTCATAGCGATGAACCCTGGGTGTAGGTCCGCTTCTCCCTCGCTTCCTCCCGTAGCTCGGGGGAAAAGAAGGGGGGGGGGTATGTGTGTGGCGGTCCCAGCGTAATGTTAACACGTTATGGCCGTTGACTTTTCATTTAAACTTGGGTGTCAGTGCCGCGCTCCTTGCCCCACATAAACCTTGTCTGGTTGTGCGCGTGTGTCCTTTCATTACATGAAGGGTGCAGCGAGGGCGGCAGCATCATTCCCTAGTGTTGAGAGCAATCTCCTCATTTACACTCTCTATGTGTGTCCTATCCACTACTGTCATGGACGTTGCGCTGGTTAGAGCTTCGGGCTCTTTGGGGGAGGCGGGGACTTGGCATGACACGCCCCGCGTCACGGCCAGATCAGGCCCGCCCCCCGAGGTTCTTTGACGGTCTTCGCGCACGCACGTGGTTGCGATCCGCCACCTCCCTTGGTCATGTAAGTGCCCTCCTGGGCGTTTTTTTGTTCCTATGAGCTGTGCATGGCACGGACACCCCCCTCTTATCCCCTTTGTCTTTCAGACGCCAAGATTTTGGTGGCTTCCCCCGGCCTGACATATGTTATAGCGGGTTCACATAAAAAATTCTCCCACATTCCTAGCGGGTCTTGGGGCATCCAGGGTTGCCTATTGCGTAAATCCCTGTGGGCATACTGCTCAGATAATCACCATATGGAGGCATCTCAGAATTATTTACCCGGGGTCCCTCGGGGACAAGACCGGACGTGTACAGTGTGTGGCCAGCCCCATGCTGATGCTGACAGAGCACGGGTCTGCGGACCGTGTGCTGAACAGGCACTGACCCTGCAATCAGGTTTGCCAGTGGCTGCACCTCACTTCAATACACCCGTCTCCCCGGACCTAAACCTCACTCCGGATGAGTCTCACTCAAGCGGGGATGACCAGCAAGTCGTGCCGCGCAGGCTGCCTACGGCTGAGCAGGTGCTATCTAGTTTGGCGGAGCGTATGGGCCCTGGAAAGAAGCAGTCCCTGACGCCTCCTGGCTCTCCGGTTCCTAACGAAACCGATGAATCTGCTGCTATGCAGGACCTGGATCCTTCTGATGAAGGTGAGCTATTCTCCGATTCGGGCTCCTCGGATGGGATGCCCTGGAGCCATGATGATTCTGGCCCTGGTTCTTGGGGCCTGTGTGACACTGATGAACTACTTATAAAGATCTTTGAGGTTTTGTCAATCTCTCCTCCTGGAGAGGGAGAGTTTCCACACAGCGACACTGCGCTTGGAATTTCTGGAACAGGAGCATTTCCAGGCTCTTATATCCAAAGAATGGGAATCGCCTTGTAAACTTAAAGGGGTTCCAGGGGTCTGGGATTGGAAGTACCCTTTTCCCCCTGATGTGGTTAACTTTTGGTCAGCACCTCCCGTGGTGGATGCACCAATTATAGGGGTTACTAAGCCCCCCTTCATGACTGCCCCTCATTATCGTACCCTTCGGGATGCTGAGGACCGGCGCATTGACAGACTGGCTTCCCACGCCTTTTCGTGTGCAGGGACGGCTCTGTGCCCGGTCTGTGCCGCGGCCATCACTGTGGTGGCCGCCAGGACCTGAGGACCTCCCCTGGGAGGTATTTAATGCGCTCTCAGACTGTGATGTCTTTGTAATGTTTATCCTCTCAGCGCTGGATGACACCATTAAGATGTGTGTTAGAACCTCTGCCCTTGTGGTAGCTATTCACCGCCTGGTCTGGCTGCGACAGTGGGGTGCTGACGATGATACGAAAAAGGTTCTCACTGGCCTTCCTTTCAGAGGACGGCATCTATTTGGGGCCCGTTTGGACCTTTTTGGAAAAAAGGGTAAGGCACCCCTACGCAGAAGGCCGTCGCGGCCTCCTCGGGGAGGGACACCCCTCCGTTAGTGTCAAACACGAGCCTGAGGTGTGCTTCCAACTTTTCGGAGTGGATTTCCACCGCGGGGTGGACAGGCAACGCCCTGGGCCCTCTGGCAGGGCTAAGTCCAAATCTGCCAAGATTTCCCAAGCATGAAGGGACGCCCTCGCCCTTCTGGACTGCATCAGCACCTGGCTCCTATCTGGGAGCGTATCTTCTCCTTCTGGTGGTTCCAGGAGGTAGTTCCCCTGGACACAGGATAGAATTTGCTGGGCGGTCCCTCTCGGAGGTTGTCGGGGTGCTTCTAGCCCCTTTTTTCCCCTCAGAAGTTGGTGCAGGCCGTACTCGGGTCTGGGCTTACTTGCAGGTTGCCCTTAACAGAATGGGGCAATGGCCTCTATGTTAACCTTTCTCTTTCCCTCAAAATGATGAGGCAGTCTGGGCCATGCTGGCCTATGGTAGGCTTGGCAATTCTACACTCACAGGTAGTCCCTGTATGATATCTCTGCCTTGGGACACAGGCGCCCTGTGCAAGGGGGGCTTCTGGCCTCCTGTGGCGTTCTAGATCCTGTTAGTTCCCCCTGTGTCTTCTGGACACCATGACCGTTACTAGTCAGTGTTGCAGGACCAACCCTGCGGATTGGGGCCTTGTTTTTGGCCTCTCTTCCGCCCCCAGGCTACTCGCCATGGCGCGGATGGGGGTGATGTCTCGGACATGCCTGTGGGGCGTCCGCACTAGGACCTACCGGGTCGTCTTTCCTTACTCCCCAATCTCTACGTCAGGCCGAGTGGGTTAGTCGGCCGGCGATGTCCCCTGGGAGTTACTGGATGGGTGCTCAGTCACCTCAATCCCTCATGGTCCCTTATCCGCTATCTCCATTCCTTGGATTCGGTCCAGGCTTGAGCCTTCTTCCTTGGCAACAAGTGGACTCCTGGTTACAGGGGCTCTGTCCCCCTTTGCTGACATCTTACTTTCACCAGGCAGGATTGCAGCTGGTGGGCCTGTTGGTGGCATATCAGATGATGTTCCTTATATACAGAGCCTTTGGGCTCTTCGGCACAGTAGGTTATTGATCCTAGATGGGGTTCCAGCACCCTGGGAGCTAGGTCTGTGCTCATTCCCCTTTGGTATGGTGGTTCCTCTTGAGCTGGTTATATTCAAGGACCCTGTCAGGGGGCACCCCCTTCTTTGCTTGCATCTTCCTGTGAATGGTCACCTTGGGTACCAAGTCGCGCAGGTTGGCGGGGGGGGGGAGGATTTCTTCCAAAACCCCCCCGTGGTTCCTAGGTAGGGTCCCTTAGAGGGTCCATCTTACCTACTGGCTTTGTTAAAACAATGAGCCTTCAGTTGACTCTATACTGCTGGACTTCTCCTCTTGTCCTGGACCTGTCTATTTGGGGACTCTTGGCCTGTTGGAAGACAATGGCCTGTTTTATTATTGGTCTGGAGCTTGAAGCAGGATGATTCTCCTGGAAGGTTCCTGATCTGGGTGGGGGTCTACGTCCCCTGCTCCTCAGTGGTATTCGCACCAATGGATGTCTTTCAGTGGCAGGTTAGGCTATCCTGGTGTTCCTCTGAGAGCCAACTAGGGTGGCTCTGTTGGGTCTCACTTACATCACAGGGCCTCTGCCCTTGTTTTTACTGCCCCAGAATATTCTGACTCTGGTCATGGGGGCTTAGTAAATGTATGTCTAGACTTTCTATTTTATATGGCTTCTCTTCATTCACCCTGCTATGTGGGGTTCTGCGCACGGACGTGCCGATAAAGAGACCCGTGAGATTGATGGCCCCTGGGTGGCCTAGTGAACTGTGGTTCGCAGATGCTTCTGCTGAGGTCAGCGGACCTGTACGCTCTCTCAGGAGTGCGGTTCTGCCCTTGTCAGGCTCCTTCTTATGTCGTCCCAATCTACAGACTCTAGTCTGGGGCTTGACAGCTGATTCATTCACCCCTTGGAGACGGGCTTATCTTCTGGGTGACTTGGTATATGGGGGGCTAGGAGCAAGCTTCCTTGGCTTCCTCTTCCTCCGTCTATTGTGGGTTATGGGGTACCCATATTGATTGGCATGAGTCTTGGTCTCTCCCCTGTTGGACGTTCTCGGTTCCCAGGGTTCTAGAGTTGTTACAGCATAGGTTGGGGTTGGCTCCCCATCTAGGTATTCTGAAGGTTCAGGTTTTGTCCTGTCTGCCTTCCTGTAGAAGTCTGGTTCTGTCTTCCTTGTTAGGAGTTCTCTTGGGGATTGCTCAGGAGCATCTCCCAAGTAGTTCTATGGTCCCTGTTGGGATCAATTTTCATTCTGTTTGCCCTGCGGATTGTTCCCTTGGGACTTATTCTGGATGCTGTCTGAGCTGTTTTGTAGTTCAAGTCGCCCCTCCGGGGGCTGTTGCTTCAGTCAGACGTGTGCCTGAGAAGGTGGCTCTGATTACTTAGCCCTCATTCTATATATATATATATATATATATATATATATATATATATATATATATATATATATACACACCATGATGTGGTGGTATTCTGCCTTACGCCGGACCCTTTTGTCCAAGGTGGTGTTTTATGATCATTATTTAAGTCCTTTTAGTCTGCCTATGGGCCTTATTCTTAATAATGCTGAAGTAAGGGGTCTACATTCCCTCAACAGGTGTTGAAATTTTCCTGGTTGTTTCTTGTCCCTTAGGGGGACTGATGCCCTTTGGGGTCTGCGGGCGCCTCCATATGTATGTGCCTGATCTCGCTTGCTTCCAGGGCCTATGCGCCCTTTGGACTGATCTTACTTGGATGGTTTGCCTTCCTGGTCCTGAGTGAAGGTTTCGGCTTCTTGCTGATCCTTGTTAGTGAAGGGGCCAGTATCCCCGCCTTTCTGGCGGGAGACCAGTTTTCATTTCCCTGTTGGGGAGAGTTCTAAGTTTTACCGAGGCTTCTGTTGCCTTTGGGCTGGTTAGGCCATTACACTGGCCTATCCCTTTAAGGGGGAAGAATCTCCCTCTCTCTTTTTATTCCGTTCTATTGGTGTTTGGGTACCTTTTGGCCCTTCAGCACCAGGTTTTCTGTCGACTAAGTTGCTAGACCGCTGCTTGTTTCTGTTCATACCTTTTCAAAGGTTTTGTTATGGGATTGACGTTAGAGCCTTTGCTCATGTCATACTTGGTAGCAAAGTTTTGCAGGTGACAGCGCCTTTACTGTCTGCTGTGCCTTTTTTGTTGGGGATCCCACCCTACTTTATGGACACTGCTATTGGATGTCCCACGTGTAAGTATTATATTGGAGCAGGGCGTACTGTATGCTTAGAATAATACAATTCTGTGAAATACTCACCTGTAGAATTGGTATTATACGCATACAGTACGTGCTGCTCCACCCCACCCTGGTTTTACATTTTCTGGATCCCCTGTATGGTGATTGTTATCATTACTATTGTTACCAGTTGGTGGTTGGTTTCTCCCGGCTTCTTTTCTCACTGCTTTTCAATACTGGGGATTTGTGGGAGGTCCCTGGGTATATGAGGAGCAGCCTGTTTTTGCATGTCTGCAGTGAACAGCGCCCTCTGGCGGAGGATTACCCACGTGTAAGTATTATATTGGATGTACTGATTGTATTATACAGGACGTACTGTATGCGTATAATACCAATTCTACAGGTGAGTATTTCACAGAATTGTATTTTCATATATTTGAGATTCATTGCACACCGGCTTTTTTTGTTTTAATACTGATGATTTTGCCATACAGCTCATGAAAACCCCAAAATCCTATCTCAAAAAATTAACATATCATGAAAAGGTTCTCTAAACGAGCTATTAACCTAATCATCTGAATCAACTAATTAACTCTAAACACCTGCAAAAGATTCCTGAGGCTTTTAAAAAAGCCCAGCCTGGTTCATTACTCAAAACCACCATCATGGGTAAGACTGCCGACCTGACTGCTGTCCAGAAGGCCATCATTGACACCCTCAAGCAAGTGGGTAAGACCCAGAAAGAAATTTCTGAACAAATAGGCTGTATCAAGGCACCTCAATGGGAAGTCTGTGGGAAGGAAAAAATGTGGCAGAAAACGCTGCACAACGAGAAGAGGTGACCGGACCCTGAGGAAGATTGTGGAGAAGGACCGATTCCAGACCTTGGGGGACCTGCGGAAGCAGTGGACTGAGTCTGGAGTAAAAACATCCAGATCCACCGTGCACAGGCGTGTGCAGGAAATGGGCTACAGGTGCCGCATTCCCCAGGTCAAGCCACTTTTGAACCAGAAACAGCGGCAGAAGCGCCTGCTCAGTGGTCCCAAGTACTTTTTTTCTGATGAAAGCAAATTTTGCATGTCATTCGGAAATCAAGGTGCCAGAGTCTGGAGGAAGACTGGGGAGAAGGAAATGCCAAAATGCCTGAAGTCCAGTGTCGAGTACCCACAGTCAGTGATGGTCTGGGGTGCCATGTCAGCTGCTGGTGTTGGCTGACTGTGTTTTATAAAGGGCAGGGTCAATGCAGCTAGCTATCTGGAGATTTTGGGGCACTTCATGCTTCCATCGGCTGAAAAGCTTTATGGAGTTGAAGTTTGCATTTTTCAGCACGACCTGGCACAGTGCCAAAACCACTGGTAAATGGTTTACTGACCATGGTATTATTGTGCTCAATTGGCCTGCCAACTCTCCGGACCTGAACCCTATAGAGAATCTGTGGAATATTGTGAAGAGAAAGTTGAGAGACGCAAGACCCAACACTCTGGATGAGCTTAAGGCCGCTATCGAAGTATCATGGGCCTCCATAACACCTCAGCAGTGCCACAGGCTGATTGCCTCCATGCCACGCCGCATTGAAGCAGTCATTTCTGCAAAAGGATTCCCGACCAAGTATTGAGTGCATAACTGAACATAATTATTTGAAGGTTGACTTTTTTTTTTTTATTAAAAACACTTTTCTTTTATTGGTCGGATGAAATATGCTAATTTTTTGAGATAGGATTTTGGGGTTTTCATGAGCTGTATGGCAAAATCATCAGTATTAAATCAAAAAAAGACCTGCAAAAAATTTCAGTTCGTGTGCAATGAATCTCAAATATATGAAAGTTTAATTTTTATCATTTCATTATGGAAAATAATGAACTTTAGCACTATATGCTAATTTTTTGAGAAGGGCCTGTACTCATTGGCACAGTCAGATATAGTTAAGTGTTGCAGCGCTCACTCACATCATTAGCTAGAAAAGTAGTTCAGATGTGTGGAGCAGCATTTCTATTTATAGAAATGTGTGTGAAGTTACAAGTAAATAAAATAGTTTAATCGCGTTAAATATGTATAGATTTGCAAAACGTTTTTATAAGAAATATAACTTGGAACAAAATTAAACTTAAAAAACCCAGTATATATATATATATATATATATAACGATCAATGAAAGTGCTTCTTAACCTTCCTATGGTGTTCTATAAGAGAACACCGAGCCAAACATTTCTTAGTGATTGCTACTCTGCTCACTGTGCATGCTATGCCGACCTATGCTGGACTGGAGCAGCCCGGCATAGCTTTAGTAAATCAGGGCCTTGGTTTTTACTTACATATCCATTTATTTTTTTTTTTTTAGAAAACTGACTAAAGTGTTGAAAAACTATGTTGAAAATGCTGACAAGCCAGGCATCACAGAACAAGTGTATAAAGTAATGAAGGCACTGGAATATATCTTTAAGTTCATTGTGCGCTCGAGAATTTTGTTTATTCAGTAAGTATGTCCTATTTCTTGCTATCGGGATACTAATATTTAAATTTTAGTGGAGGGCAACCATAGTTTCAGGGTGAATACGTCCGTTTCGTTGTATGCGGGGAGAGCATCCTTCCTGCGCCTATTTTTGCCGAACTTCTGATACAGAGTTGCTCAGGCTCTCTTCCCATAGGAACCAAAAAGTGCCTCAGGTTTTTTTTTTTTACTGGGCTCCGAATTGTTCATCATTTAGATCCCCAAACATCAACCCAATAGTCTCTCTGCAGTAGACAGACAAAATAAAACCAAATCAATACCCCGGCTCAAATACGCTAAGAGATGCACAGGAGGAAGAGAAAATGACCACTGGCAAAATTGCTAATCCTACAGAATTGAAGTCCTTGAATTATTTAAAGGGACAGTCCAGGCAAAGGGTTAAATGAGCCTGCCTTCTGCTCACCTCATACTGGTAGTCAGGGGCTGTGTGCTTTTTTAAACCAAACCAACAGCCTTGCACAATTTATTCCTGTACCCACTCAAAGCTGAAAGCTCAAAGCTGAAATGCTGCCTGAAAGCTCAAAGCTGAAATGCTGCCTTCTCGGTTTTATCCTGGTTGTGGTCATCTTGAAGCATGCAGGAAGTTTCCATTCCCAGCATCCCAGCCACGCTGTTGCCATAATATAACCCACAATGCACAGCAGCAGGAAACCCAGCAGCACTTCCTCTTTGCAGGCTACTGGCAGGTCCATAGAAGGCCATTGTGAAGGGAAAATTCATTACAACAGCTTAAAAAGGTAACATTTTTATTAACAGCAGTCTGTATTACCCTTTGGAGGGTGCATATGATCACGTTTTTTGTAGGGGTTTTGGTCCGGTTCAAAGCATAGCAAAACTCAACAGGGCCAGCCCAGGATCTAAAAGATTGAAGCCCCTCTGTGTGACCCCCCCAAGTTGCCACAAAAATCACCTTCTTCCCGTCTCCCTCACTGATGTAAATAGCAGCAGCCACCTCCCCATGGTCTCTAGGCATTTACATTATCTGGGCATTTACATTATCTGTGGCCTTTCTCGCTCCCATTTGCCGTGCACAAAGCCATTTACTCTTAATGGAATGGAATTTATGCGCTATAGGTCTGGGGAAAGGTACGTTTTTACTGGGCGATCTGGGGTTTTTACACAGCGAATGTGAATCCAATAGTGAATCCAAAATCGAGTTGGCAGCGAACAAAATACAGGGTAGTCAAAATCGTGGGTTTCTTTCACTTTAAGCACACTTTAAATTTCTGATAAACCCTAGTGGGACTTACTCATTCTTTCTGGCGTTATTCAGTGTTCCATTCCCAATTTACAGTTGTCAGAGATGGTCAGAATAACCAGGCTCACGCAGTCTCACCAGAAATGGAGGACACAGCAACTGACAACCAGCTTGAGTTGGACAGAAAGCAGGATAATTAAACCTTTTTCTTCCAATCCATTCCAGGCCGTCCTTTATTCTTTACATCTGGGACTTCTCCGCCCTGAGGGGCGTGGACTGCAAGATCAAAGGTGTGGCTCCTCCCGGCCCCATATAAATAGCAGCTGCCTCTTAACCAGCCCAGTCTACTTCTTGCAGTTGAACTGTGAAGATCGCTAATTCTCTCTCAGGGATTTTAGCAGCAAAGCGGGGCCTCTAACCTGTCGGCTTGCTGCATGATTCTATTTCCACGGATTCCTCTGACCCATCTGATGCCTTCCCAGCTTTGGCTGCTTCAGGGATCCGTGACGGTAGGGTGAAACGCCAGGTTCTGGGGCGTTTTGGCAGGGCCTCTATGCTCTGGGCTGCAGGCTTCTCTATAAAAAGCAAGTCAGCCGCAGGTTTATATGATGAACCTGCAGAGAAATCAGATATATTTTTATATTTCTCCCTCCCTTCTTCCCACATGTTTTTTATATTTTTATTGATGTAATGTGCTGTGTTTGTGCCTACTACTGGCGTGGGGGAAAGGCAGAGAGAGCTCCGTCGCCATAGGAGGAATACAGCGAGGAGAGGTCTCTGCTGCCTCTCCTCCTCTATACTTGCCACCCCAGTTCCCTCGCCTATGGCGGCCTCCTTGCTCAGGGACGCGACCCGATGCAGGCCTGTGCACCCCGCGGGCTCCTCGCTGGTGGGGGGCGCTAGCGGCGGCTTGTTGAACGCCGCCTCTGCTGGCCGGGGGGGGGCGGAGTCGACGCGAACAGCCCGTGGCCGGGATGTTCGCCTTGTGACGCTCCCCCTGCCAGAACCTTGTAGAGCATGCATGCTGCATCGGGGCCCTGGACGCACACAGAGCCAGGACGGTGCTCACGTGGTACTGTGAGTGCTACTATTTATATTCTTAGTATACAGTACGTCCTGCTCCAAATCTAATACTTACAGTTGGGATATACTCCGCCAGATGGCACTGGACTGCAGAGACATCGAAAATAGGCTCCTCCCGGCCCCTCAAATACCCAGGGACCTCCCACAAATCCCCAGAATTTCTCCGCAGTCTGGCTGCGAAGGACGAGAAATTGGATCTCTACTCGCAGGTGAGCGGGGTTATTAACCTGCGGCCCTGTAGGACTATTCCCACCCGTTCCACTAGTAATATGCCTCCCAGCCTTGGCTGCGCTGGTCGGGTGAAGGTAGGCAGCACCGCCGTTGGTGCTTAGGAGCGCTGCTCCACCGCAATCCCCCAAAAGGGTAGGCGGTTCAAGCTTATGGTGAGCCCCTGCCTATGGGTGGGCCCTATTTAAGTGGCCGCCGTCCTCCCTCATCCTCCTTGTAGTCTTTGGGGGAAAAGAGGGGGGGGGGGGAAATGTGTATAGATATGTATGTTATGCAGTCTTGCTTTCACTTTTCACATGTCTTTATTCTTGTGTCAGCCGCCGCGCTGACTTGTCTTTATTGCTTTTAAATTTACCACTGCCGCACGCTGACTTTGTTCCGCGCTTGTCGGCGGCATTACCTCAGGCGCTGGTGCGCCATTTTTGGCTGTTGGCCTCCTGGCTTGGCGCTCTTCGGGGGGGGGGGGGGGGGGGCGTCTTTGGCGCGTTCCACATCATTGCTATTACTGGCCCTCCCCTTGAGGTATACCAACGCCATCTTTTCTGACTTGGTTGGCCTATGCGCGACGGACGCCTACCTACCGTGGTCCATAAGTGCCCTTGCGGGCGACTTTATCTGCTTCACTTTTGTTACGATGTACTTAAGGTCTTGTCTGCTTATGTTTTTCAGGCGGGACGAACCCTTCTTGGCTTCTCCCGGCCCTGTTTTTAGTATATTACTTGTAGGCCTTGTAAAAATTATACTCCCACATCCCTAGCGGGTTATTGGGGCATCCAGGGTTGCTATATAGCGTTATTCCCTATCGGCGTATAGCGCCACTATAATCACCATATGGAGGGATCCCAGGATAATGTTACCGGGGTCCCTTCGGGACAAGACCGGCTGTGTGTAGCGTGTGGGCAGCCTCATGCTGACGCTGACAAGGCGCGGGTCTGTGTACCCTGCGCTGAGCAGGTGCTTGCATTGCAATCTGGCCTGCCAGTGGCTGCACCTCGTTTCACTTCACCTACTCCCCCAAGCTTAAATCTCACTCCTGCTGAGTTGCATACTAGTGGGGATTCTCAGCCTGATGTGTCTTCTAGACTGGCTACTGTTGAGCAGTTGATTTCTAAGTCCTTAGCGCGTAAGTCCCCTGCTAAGAAATGGCACTTGACGCCTAATGTCACTGTTTTCCCTATGGGAACTGAGGAATTTTGGCTTCTGTGTGGCTATACCCCGTCTGATGAAGGGGAGCTCTTTTCTGATTCAGGCTCATCTGATGAGAGACCAAGGGGTCATGACGATTCTGGCTCTGACCCCTGGGCCCTGATGACACTGACAGATTATTGACCCAGATTTTTGAGGTTCTGTCTATCTCTCTCCCTGTTGATGCTCCCAGGCAAAGAGGGGAGCTTTTCCATACAGCAAGATCACGTTTGGAATTTCCAGAGCAGGCACATTTCCATAACCTTGTGCTCAAGGAATGGGAGCGCCCCAGTAAACTTCCCGGGGGTTCAAAAGAGTTGAGATAGGAAGTATCCCTTTCCTGCTGAGGTGGTTAAATGTTGGTCATCCCCCCCCCCCCCCCCCCGAGGTGGATGCCCCGATCCTAGGGCTATCTAACACCTCTGTCATGCATTCCCCTGATTCTACTACCCTGCGGGATGCCGAAGACCGGCATATTGATCAGCTGGCATCCCACGCCTTTACATGTGCGGGGATGGCGCTTCGCCCGGTCTGTGCCTCTGCCATTACTGCTGTGGCTACTAGAACCCTTATCAGAAATATGCTTGATAGTGCCCCTGATGATTTGCCTTGTGAGGTGTTTAATGCACTCTCCAGTTGTGATGTTTTTGTAAATTTTGTCCTATCAGCATTGGATGGCACCATCAGAATGTGTGCCAGAACTTCTGCCCTTGTGGTGGCTATACGCCGCTCGGTTTGGCTGCACCAGTGGGCTGCTGACAACGCTGCCAAGAAGGCCCTCACTGGTTTTCCCTTTTAAAGGACTGCATCTGTTTGGAGACCGCCTGGACATTTTTGCTAAGGGAGGCAGGTTACCCCAGCGCAGGCGGCAACCTCAGCCCTTTTGGGGGTCAGGGTTCCTTCTCCTCCCCTTACCGCGGTGCAAGACAGGGAGGGAAGGGGGGGTGTCCTTCCCCGGGGAGATTTCTGGGGTAGAGGTAGAGGACGTGGACGTCCTGGCTCCTCCTGGGGTCCCAAAGCTAAATCCTCTCCCAAGCCCCCTCAGGCATGATGGGGCGCCCTCACCCATCCGGGTGGGGGGACGGCTGCACTTCGCTCACGTCTGGAGGCTTCATGTCTCAAGACCGGTGGATTCAGGAGGTAGTGTCCTCCGGTTACAAGTTGGAGTTTGCTGCCGATCCCCCTCCAAGATTCATCAGTTCCCGGATTCCTCAGGACCCTGTGTCAGCTCAGGAGCTAGTGCAAGCAGTCCTGGAGCTGGGGGTCATCTGCCAGGTCCCTTTAAGAGAAAAAGGCAAGGGCTTTTATTCCAGCCTATTCACAGTACCCAAAAAGGATGGTTCTGTCAGGCCCATCCTGGACTTAAAGATTCTCAACAAGTTTGTCAGGGGCAGGCGCTTTCGCATGGAGACTCTGCGCTCTGCCATCAGTCCCCTGCGCCAAGGGGATTTCATGACTTCTGTGGACATCAAAGATGCTTACCTTCATATTCCTGTGTTCCCAGGTCATCAAAGGTTCCTCAGGTTCGCTCTGATGGATCAACACTACCAATTTGTGGCCTTGCCCTTCGGCTCACTTCAGCTCCCAGGGTGTTCACCAAGGTGCTGGCTGGCATGATGTCTCTGCTCAGATGTCAGGGCGTCCGCGTGCTTCCCTATCTGGACGACATCCTCATCACTTCCCAGTCTCTACATCAGGCAGAGTTGGATACTCAGCTGGTGGTGTCCACTCTGGAGTCCTCACGGTCCCCTTCCTTGGTAATTCAATTCCTAGGAATGAATCTGGATACAGTTCAGGCAAGGATCTTCCTTCCTCAACAGAAGGTGGACAGTCTGATTGCACAGGCTCAGTCCCTCCTAGCTTGCCCCCATCCCTCCATCAGGCAGGGGATGCAGCTGGTGGGCCTGATGGTGGCGTGCTTCGAAGCGGTCCCTTATGCTCAGTTCCACTTGAGGCCTCTGCAACTTCACCTATTGTCTGTATGGGACAAGGACCCAGCGTCCCTGTACAGGGTCTGTGTGCTCTCCCCCCTGGTCAGGAGGTCCCTCTTGTGGTGGATGGACTCAAGGAACCTGTTGGGGGGGCAGATCCTTTCTTGTCCCTTCCTGGGAGACGGTCACCACGGATGCCAGGTCTGTCAGGTTGGGGGGGGGGGGTTCTGGAAGTCCCTGCGGTTCCAGGGGAGGTGGGGCCCTCAGGAGGCCCACACTCATATCAAGGTCTTGGAGCTGCAAGTGATCAGGTTAGTTCTGGCTCGCTTACCCATTCATCTTCAGGGCCTGCCTGTTCAGGGGCGCTCGGACAACCAGACGACAGTTTCCTACATCAATCATCAGGGAGGGACCCGGAGCAAGGAGGCCCTCCAGGAAGCGTTGCGGATCCTGACTTGGGCGGAGGCCAATGTCCCCTGCATTTCAGCTGTGTACATCCCGGGGGTGGAAAATCACCTGGCGGACTCTCTGAGCAGGGGGACCTCTCACCAGGGAGAATGGTCCCTATGCAGCAGGGTGTTTCAATCTCTGTGTCACCGTTGGGGCCAACCAGATGTGGATCTGTTTGCGTCCCGCCACAATCACAAGCTTCCAGCTTTTGTCTCTCTGTCCAGGGATCCTCTGGCTCTGACCTCGGATGCGCTAGCAATGTCATGGAAGGACTTTCAGTTCCTGTATGTCTTCCCCCCCAATTCCCCTGCTGGGCAGGGTTCTGCACAAGATTGCTCTGGAGGGGGTGCCAGCAATTCTGGTGGCCCCCAGGTGGCCAAGAAGAGTGTGGTTCGCAGACGTGGTACAGCTGGCAGTAGATCAATACGCTCTGCCCTTGGTGCCAGATCTGATCACTCAGGGCTCACTACGCCATCCCAATTTACAAACTCTGGCTTTGAGGGCTTGACTGCTGAAACCTCCATCTTGATGGAGAAGGGGCTGTCTTCCTCAGTTGTGGATACTTTGATTAAAGCTAGGAGGAAGTCTTCCTCTTCCATTTATTACAGGGTTTGGCGTGCCTACATTGACTGGTGTGAGTCTAGGTCTCTTCCCTGTCGTGTGTTCTCTATTCCCAGGATTCTGGAGTTCCTGCAGCATGGGTTGGAGATGGGGCTCCAACTCAGTACTCTGAAGGGTCAGGTGTCTGCCCTGGCTATTTTTTTCCAGAAGTCCTTTGCTCAGCACCCTCTGATCAGGGTGGACTTTCTTCCAGGGGGTCACTCATGTGCATCCCCCACGTAAACCTATGGTGCCTGTTTGGGATTTGAACTTGGTTCTGTCAGCCTTGCAGGGTGCTCCCTTTGAACCTGTGCAGGATGCTGCCTTGGCCATTCTTACACTCAAGGTTGTGTTTCTGGTGGCTATCACTTCTGTCAGGCGTGTGTCTGAGTTGACGGCACTGTCCATTCAGCCCCCCTACTATGAGAGGCCCCAGGACAAGGTGGTGTTTCATTTCAAACCTGATTTTCTGCCTAAGGTAGTGTCTGCCTTTCATTTGAATCAGGATAGTGTTCTTCCTTCTTTGTGCCCTAATCCTAGCAATGCTAAGGAGAGGGTTTTGCACTCTTTGGATGTGGTTAGATGTCTGAAGTACTATCTGGAGGCTACTGCACCTTTCAGGAAAACTGATGCTCTTCTTGTGGTCCCTTCTGGTCCTAGGAAGGGTTTGGCTCCTGCCAAGTCTACTATCAGCAAGTGGATTCGTCAGGCTGTGATTCAGGCCTACTCTGCTATGGGGAAGAATGCTCCCTTCCGCCTTAAGGCTCATTCCACTCGTGCTATTGGTGCCTCTTGGGCCTTCCAGCACCAGGCTTCTGTTGAACAAGTTTGCAAGGCCGCTACTTGGTCTTCTGTTCATACCTTTTCAAAGTTTTACAAGGTTGATGTTAGGGCCTCAGCTGATGCTGTTTTTGGCCGCAAGATTCTGCAGGCGGCAGTGGTTTGAACTGCCTGCTGCTAATTTTTCTTGGGGATCCCACCCTACTTTATGGACACTGCTATTGGATGTCCCAACTGTAAGTATTAGATTTGGAGCAGGACGTACTGTATACTAAGAATAATACAATTCTGTGATTACTCACCTGTAGAATTGGTATTATGAGTATACAGTACGTCCTGCTCCAACCCACCCTTGGTTTGCATTTTCTTGGATCTCCTGTATGGTGATTGTTATCATTGTTATAGTTGATAGTTTGGATTGTTTAATGCTTCCGGCTTCTCCTTAACTGCTTTTCAATGCTGGGGATTTGTGGGAGGTCCCTGGGTATTTGAGGGGCCGGGAGGAGCCTATTTTCTATGTCTCTGCAGTCCAGCGCCATCTGGCGGAGTATATCCCAACTGTAAGTATTAGATTTGGAGCAGGACATACTGTATACTCATAATACCAATTCTACAGGTGAGTAATCACAGAATTGAATTTTTGATGCGGCCTTCTTGTTGTTTTTTAAAATAAAAAACGTATTTACATATATCTATATCGATGTCTATTTATCTGTATATAGGTGCCTTTATATATTATAGCAGTGTAGGCCATGTTTTGATTACTGTCTCTTCTCTCTTTGATTTTAGATTGTGGGAAGAAGGTTGAGGGTTGTGGTTTCTCCCGGTATCGGTTGTAGGGGATCGGCTATAGGCTTAGGGCATTAGCGTCTATTTTGCCTTTCACAAATATTAAATATTTCAAAAATCACCATGATGGGGGCATCAGGGGATAGTGAGCCGGGCACCCCACTTGGGCAAGACAGGCTCTGCCCCTTGTGCAGACGGAATCTCCTGGGCGGGTTCAGCACAATTTGTTCCACTTGCGCCAGAGACATTGTTTCTGACCATGAGAGGGCTGTCGCTTCCGCCCCTAGTCCTGCTTCCGCTCCAGCCAGCCTCTCCGGCTCCTCCGCTGCTGCATTTAGCCCCTAGAGAAGGGGGAGACGGCAGGGGGACACACTCAGATTTGGCACAGTGGCTGGCTAGCCTCCAGAAACAGCTCTCATTGGTAGCCCCTAAAAAGGCCTTGAGTAAGAAGCGGCACTTGGAGCCGGCTTACTCAGACGAAGATTTGTATGCTTCTTTTGGTTCCGCGGAGGAAGGGGAGTCGGTGGATGAGCCACTCTCGGAAGGTGAGTTGCTCTCCGGTGGAGAAGATAGCAACTCTGGTTATTCCCCGGATGAGGATTCTTTACTCCCAGACGATACGGAATGCTTGCTTTCCTCTGTTTTTAAAACTTTACACATTGTTGCTCCAAAAGTGGCAAAGAGAAGGAAAAATGATTTGTTTCGGCCTGAGAGACAGCGGCGGGTTTTTCCTGAACAGCCGCATTTTTCTAAGATGGTGCTTAAGGAGTGGGAAAGGCCTAACAAGCTGCCGTCTGTTCCTAAGGGCCTAGAGAGACGGTATCCTTTTCCTGCTGAGTTGATTAAATTATGGTCGCATCCTCCCGAGGTGGATTCTCCCGTTTCAGGTCTGTCCAACACCACTATTATGCCGTCACCTGATAATGCTACTTTAAGAGACCCTGCGGACAAACTGTGGTTAAAGCAGTGGTCGGCAGATGCGGCCGCCAAAATGTCCCTCACTAATTTACCCTTTGTGGGGGAGTGGCTGGACCTTTTGGTCAAGGATGGTAAGCTCCCTCAGAGAAAGAAACCTCGGCCCTTTCGGCACTCCTCTTCTTAACGGTTTTTTCGGGGTGGAAGAGGATTTTCCTTTTCCCGTGCCCGCAAGGATTCTTGGGGCAGAGGTAGGTCCCGCAGTCGGCCCAATCCCACTTGGGGATCTAAGCCCAAACCTCCAGCGAAATCTACACAGGCATGAGGGGGCGCCCTTAACCGTATGGGTGGGGAGGCGGCTACTGCTGTCTGCTCCAATCTGGAGACATCACATCTCGGATCTTTGAATTCAGGAGATGGTGTCGTCAGGTTGCAAAATCGAGCTGGCAGCCAGACCACCCACAAGATTTCTATGGCCAAGGGCATCCCGAAACCTCCTAAAAGCGGAGGCTTTGAGAGCCGCTGTTCTGCACCTCCTGCGGACAGGGGTGATTTGTCACGGGCCCCGGCAGGAGGAGGGTCAAGTTTTTACTCCAACCTATTCACAGTTCCCAAGAAGGATGGATCGGTGCGGCCGATCTTGGACCTAAAGGGCCTCAACAAGTTTATAAGGGTGAGGCATTTCTGCATGGAAACATTGTGGTCAGCTGTGAGGTCGCTTCAGCCCGGCGACTTTATGACTACAGTGGACATCAGGGACGCGTATCTACACATCCCTATTTTTCCGGGGCATCAAAAGTTTGAGGTTTGCATTGGAGGGTCAGCATTTCCAGTTTGTGGCACTCCCTTTCTGCATATCCTCAGGTCCCAGGGTGTTCACCAAGGTGCTGGCGGGCCTCATGGCTATCCTGAGGGTTCAGGGTATTCGTGTCTTACCCTATTTGGACGACCTTCTGATCTCGGCCCCGTCCCTTCAGGAGGCCGAGAGCGACAACCGGACCGTGCTGTCAACTCTGGAAGCTTTCGGTTGGGTGATCAACTACCCCAAGTCGCATATCACTCCGTCAACAGTGAGATCCTTCCTGAGGATGACACTAGACACCGCTCAAGCCAAAGTCTTTCTGCCGCAGCAGAAGGTTTTGTGTCTCCGGACGCAGGTAGAGTCCTTGCTGGCTTGTCAACAGCCATCGGAGCGCCTAGGGATGAGACTGGTGGGCCTAATGGTGGCTTTCTTCGAAGCAGTGCCCTTTGCCCAATTCCACATGAGGTCTCTTCAGCTGAACCTGCTATCCAGCTGGGATCGGTCCCCAGCATCTCTGGACCCAAGGGTTTGTGCTGTGTCCCCCCCCCCCCCCCCCCCCGGCCAGGCAATCCCCTCTTGTGATGGTTGGATCCTCGACATCTGCTGGTGGGCAAGTCCTTTCGGACTCCTCATTGGGAGATAGTTACCACGGATGCCAGGCTGGGGAGGCCTCTGGCAGACCCAGGAGATCCAGGGACAGTGGGGTCCGAGAGAGAACTGGTTGCCCATCAATCTCTTGGAGCTGAGGGCAATTTGGCTTGTTCTCCTACATCTGACCCCCAATTTAAGAGGCCATGCGGTTCAGGTCCGCTTGGACAATCGGACGGCGGTAGCCTACATAAACCACCAGGGGGGTACTCGGAGCAGGAGATCCCTCAAGGAAGTAAGCCGGATTCTGAGTTGGGCAGAAGAGAACGTTCCCTGCATTTCGGCGGTTTACATCCCGGGGGTAGAGAACCAGGAGGCAGACTCCCTGAGCAGGATGTCCTTGCGTCTGGGGGAATGGTCTCTCAGCAAGAAGGCCTTTCAAGCTCTGTGCCTCCGCTGGGGTCGACCGGATGTTGATCTTTTTGCGTCCAGACACAATCACAAACTTCCATGGTTAGTATCTCTCTCAAGAGACCCTCTGGCCATAGCAACACATGCCCTGGCAATCCTCTTGACAGGGTTCAATCTTCTGTATGCTTTTCCTCCGTTTCTGCTCCTGGACCGAGTACTACGCAAGATAGTCCAGAAGGGGGTACCAACCATCCTGGTGGCTCCTCGTTGGCCAAGGAGGAGTTGGTTTGCAGACATAGTAAGGATGTCAACAGATCACTGCCTCATGTCCGACGATCCGGAGCTTCTCACACATGGGTCGCTTCGGCACCCGAATTTACAGAGGCTGGCTTTGACGGCCTGGCTGTTGAAACCTCCATCCTGACGGAGAAGGGTTTATCGGCCACTGTTATTCACACCATGATTCAGGCACGGAAGAAGACTTCTTCTATGATATACTACAGAGTTTGGGGGGCCTATATTGCTTAGTGTAAGGCCAGGAAGTTTCCTTGCCGGAGATATTCTGTTTCTAGAATTTCTGCAATATGGTCTAGATTTGGGCCTCCAGTTGAGCACCCTTAAGGGTCAGGTCTCTGCCCTATCCATTTTTTTCCAGAAGTCTGTTGCCAATCATAGATTGATCAGAACCTTTTTTCAGGGGGTCACTCATGTCCGCCCACCGCGAAAACCAGTTTTACCGGTGTGGGACCTAAATCTGGTGTTATATGCTCTCCAGGGTGCCCCCTTCGAGCCTTTGTATGACGCTACATTGACTATGCTGACGCTCAAGGTGATTTTTTTGGTAGCGATCACCTCTGTGCCTCGAGTCTCGGAATTGGCCGCGTTATGCATGAAACCACCTTATTTTGAATTGCACAGAGACAAGGTGGTTTTTCGTTTTAAGGCTGATTTTTTGCCTAAGGTCGTTTCTCCTTTTCACCTTAATGAGGAAGTCGTCTTACCTTCCTTGTGCCCAGCACTGGCTAATCCTAAAGAAAGGACTCTCCATGCTTTAGATGTGGTTAGAGCCATAAGACATTACCTGGCTGCTACTGACTCTTTCCGGAAATCGGATTTGCTTTTTGTCTTAGCGGAAGGTTCTAGAAAGGGATTTCCACCAGCCAAGTTCACACTCAGTAAGTGGATTAGACAGGCGGTGGTAAGAGCCTATTCTGCCAAGGGGAAAGAACCCCCTTTTCGGATCACATCTCATTCTACTAGAGCCATTGGTGCTTCCTGGGCCTTTCAGCATCAGGCCTCGGTTCAACAGGTTTGTAAAGCTGCCACTTGGTCTTCAGTTCATACATTTACTAAGTTTTACAAGGTGAATGTGAGGGCCTCAGCTGACGCTGTTTTTGGCCAAAAAGTGCTTCAGGCAGTAGTGAAATGAACTACCTGCTGTTCCGCATTGGGGATCCCGCCCATATTGGACACTGCTTTTGGATGTGCCAGATGTAAAGAATAAAGGACGGCCTGGAATGGATTGGAAGAAAAAACGTAATTCTGTGAGACTCACCTGTAGAATTGGTTTTGCTTCCCATCCATTCCAGGCCGTCTAACCCACCCTCTTTGAGGTTTATTATTGTCCTGGATGCCTTTTTTATGGTGATTGAACCATTACTTGTTCACTCGACTCTTGTTATAAAAATTAAACGTATATATTTTTGGAGAGAATACAAGTGGAGGCTATGCGAAGTAACATGGTCTCCTATGTTCGGGGCCTCCCGGCCTTGCCTCTTGCTATTGAGTTACTGCTTTTTAATTACTGGGATGGTTAAGAGGCAGCTGCTATTTATAGGGGGCCGGGAGAAGGCACACCTTTGATCTTGCAGTCTACGCCCCTCAGGGTGGAGAAGTCCCAGATGTCAAGAATAAAGTACGGCCAGGAATGGATTGGAAGCAAAACCAATTCTACAGGTGACTCTCACAGAATTCCTTTCTTGCCTGGCCTGTTACATTTACTGAAACAATTCAAAAAGTAACCGTTAACTTGCTGTTCAGAATCTTCAGTTCAAACTGTTCAGTCTAAGGGTTCCCCCCCCCCCCGAAAAAAACTCCCCCTAGTGCTGAGGAGCAGTAAAAATCCTTACCTTGCCTGGGTTCCAGCGCTCGTCGTCAGTGATAACTATTTATTATGTATGACATAGAACGCTGATTAGACAAGAGGCTGTTCATTTTACAGCAAACCCAGGGGATTTCTCACAACGAGATACTGCGCTACAAGCTCAAAATTACTTGTAGTGGGAGACTACTTTATTCGCAGTAGGAAGGTTTTATCGGCGAACTGGGGAGTTTCACACAATGGGGCACAATGCCCCCCCCCCCCCCCCCCCCCAAGGACAAAGACCAGGACCAAAACCTGGGATAGTCAAATTCTTCCATTTCGGTCCACTTTAAAGTGGACCAACACCCACGGGTGATCGGCCCGGGAATCTATAAGATTCCCGGGCCGATCACCCCCCACCCCGCGGGACATCCGAGATCGGGATGTCCCGCGGGGTGTAACCCCCCCAAAACCCCCGAAAAACCTTACCTGATCTTCGGCGGCGGCCGGCCGCCGCCGCCTCCCTCGCGCCCCTGCAGGCGTGCGCGCGCCCGCGCCGGCCGTCTGCGAATGGCCGGCGCGGGCGCGCGCGTCAAAAGGGACGCGCGGGAGGCGGCGGCGGCGGCAGCCGCTTAGACGTCCTGGAATAGAGCTTGTACTTTGGCGCTGGGAGCGCGGAGAGGTGAGTTTTTCGGGGGGTTGGGGGGGTTTCACACAGCGGGGCACCCCGATCGGGGGTGCCCCATCGAAGTGGACCAAGACCCAGGATAGTCAAAATCCTGGGTGTTGGTCCACTTTAAGCAGCTTTATAAAGGCAGACCTGTACTTTCTCAGATCCAGATTGGTTTACCAGATACATTACCAGTTTACCAGATACATGCCCATGTGACGGCGAGCAGCCATCAGGTTAGCCTAATGGTCATGCACATCACTGTGAATGGCTGCCGGGCTGTTACAGAATTTGAATTGGATATAGGGCCGGGAGGCGATGATGCACAGCGGGCCTCTGTGCTGTTGGAACGAGGGGGGACCTTCAATCAATTTCAACTGGAGGTCTTCTTAAACATTTTCAGCATAAGCTAAATAAGGAATGGAGGCTTGTAGAGAAGAGCCTTCTGAGTCTAGGAGCCCATTCCAAAGCACAACATAGAGGGTAGCAGATAAGAGAAGCTAGCAGAGGTACAGAACCAGAGGTAAAATAGAAAGGGAGGGGTTTGCCCTGGCAGCCATTCACATCCATGAAAGGGTCCTTAATGCAAAGATATGACGAGAAGGTAACTAGTCGGTATACAGTGTTGGAAGTTGGCATCGGATAAAAATGTAGGAAATCCTTGTACTAGGAGCCTCTCACACGGGTAGCCATACATTCCAAGACACAGCTTGGTGGGGGTCCCAGTCCAAGAATTGGATATGTAAAGGGATAAAAGTTTGGAGTGAAGAGTAGGCCAACGCTGGAGGTTTTGGGGTTTAGGAGCAATATTACATTTTGGTAGGGGGAGAGGGAGTTCCAAGAATAAAATCAGTAATGTCAATTCATCTGGAAATCGAACTGTTCCAAGAATAAAATCAGTAATGTCAATTCATCTGGAAATCGAACTGTTCATTGAAAAGTCAAGGGGGAGGTCAAAGCATGTTGGGCAGAGGGCTGTGGCGTGTGGGGAAGAGTGTGTGGAGGGGGCAGTGTGCATGTGTGGAGAGGGGAGGCGGCATGATAGCTCTCCGGTCTTACATGGAAAAGAATGAACAAAATGAATCTTTTCCCAGGTCCTACAGCGCGCTCGGGTTTACTCGTCCATTTCGGCTAAGTTGCCTAAGGGCTGAATCTACCTATAACAAACCTTGTATGCTGGTGGCCGCATCCCCGCTAGGCTCTAACAGGGGCACATCTGGCTAAAGGCATAGCATTTTGGGGCAGCAGCCTGATGCGCTGTTGGATCAGGGAACAGGTTTTACAGGAGACTTGAGGTAGGGGTGGGGACCAGAGCAGGCTGTGGTGGGTTTTGGTCCACTTTAAGGTTTCCTTTTCCCTTTTAGATTATATGAAAATAAGGGAGAAGCTGAGTTCATGGAGTCTTTACGGCAGCTCTTTAAATCAATCAATGAGATGACAAGCAGCCACACTGATCAGACAGTTATAGTAAAGGTAAGTGCTTATGTTGTTGTGCCCCATCATCAAGGGTTAACCTTCCTGTCCAGTTAAAATGTGTCAGCTACCTGCTCCATATATTTGCTTGGGATCTATATGGATATTCTTGGTGTGCCACACACCCCGCTTCACCTTTAATATTCTTCACTTATTGGGTTAACTCACCGCCAAGTGACGCTGTGCAGAGAGGAAGTCTTGTAACGAGCCCCCTTCCGGCCTATATATACCTGGTACCTCCCATTAATCACCAGTATTTTTCTCTCTGCTTGACGACAATACAGAAGATTGAAGTCTCCTGCTTACAGGTAGCCGGGGTCTTACCCCGGCACCCCCCTTTTGGTCTATTTCTGCCCGGTTTGAGTGTTTTTACCTTGATGGTGGAATGGAAGCCTCCCAGCCTAGGCTGCTCACTGGGCAAATGGTAGATGGCACTATAGGTGCCTAGGAGCTTATCTCCTCCGCTCGACCCCTCTTTTGGGGGCAATGCGGCTATCCGGCATGGTGATCCGGAAATGGAATGCCCCTGTCCCGAGGGTCCCCTTAGCCCCTTACTCTCCCGTTACGGTCCCTTCTCCCTTCACTATGGGGGGGGGGGGGTAGAGGGATGTGTATTGTGTGTATGGTTTACTGTATGTTCATGTGTTTTGCTTATTTCAACGTTGTCAGGCTGCACTGCAAGTGAGTGTGCTTATGGCCTGACTTTGATTCCTCCTTATATGGCAGTCTCTGTTTTGCGGGCTGCTGCTGCTGCTGGCCTGTAGAGCCAGAGCTTTGGGTCAGCTTTAGGGGTGACCGGGGCGGGCTGTATGGTGTCAGGCTCGCTTTTCTCACCTTATCCAGCTCCCCTCCCCCCTCCGCTTTTCTCCTTTGTTTTAATCGGCCACTCCCGCCTTCGCTGACATTTTCTGCCTGTCTCCACCACCTCTTTGGTTGGGTGCTGGGCTTTTGTAAGCCTTACTGGGGCAGGTAAGCGGCCTCACCTGGTGTGGGGCCGTCTATATTTTTATGGGTTTGACTGTTTATTAAAAAGTAATATATTTAATGGAAATATACTTTTGTTTAAAAAAAAAAAAAAAAAAAAAATATATATATATATATATATATATATATATATATATATATATATTCTATATTTATATATAGATTATTAAGGGGATCTTCTTTTTGAATTAAATCCTCCCAAAAAAAAAAAAAAAAAAAATTCCGGGACATTTACAATAAGGGGGCATCCCGGGTCGGCTTATGCCTTAAATCCCAAAAGAATTGCGCATACCATAAATCAACATATGGAGGCTTCCGTTATTACCGGAAATGGTTCTTCTGGGCCATCTAGGGGGTGCGCAAGATGTGGGACTCCGCTCCCAGATGATGATGTCTTTGTATGCATTCCTTGTGCAAGGCAGAGTATTGCGCGTCAGTCCGTCGCTTCGGCTGCTGGCCCGTCGCATCTTCCATCATCTCCTACCTCTCCCTCCCTGTGCCGGACCCCGCATGACACTGTCAAGAGTGGGGATTCGCAATCCGAGGTGGCGGCGCGATTGGCCAGCCTCCGGAAAATAGTGCCCGTTAAAGCAGGGTCTAAAGCCACTGCAAAACGGAAGCACCTGATTCCGATACCTTCGGCTTCACAGGTATGTGAGCCTGGGGAATGGTCCGATGGCTCCCCGGACGAGGGCAAATTCCTGTTGGAGTCAGATGAGCCTGCAGATCAGCTTGAGGCTGATGCTATTGGCGATTGGTCGGCGGGTGTTTCCCTTGACACCCCCTCCATTCTGGCCCAGATGTTTGAAATTCTGAATTTAGATCCTGAGGCTGTCACCCGGCCAAAGGGCCAGTTGTTTAAAGAGCCTCAGCCGCGTTGGGTTTTTCCCAGACAACACCACTTTGAGAGGGTGGTCCTTAAGGAATGGGAACATCCCACACGGTTATCTGGAATCCCTTCCAGTTGGGAAAAGCGTTATCCTTTTCCGCCAGAATTGGTGAAGCTCTGGTCCGTCCCTCCTGACGTCGATACCCCTGTGCTAGGGCTCTCCAGCACGGCTATGGTACAGTCTGCGGAGACCACTGTCCCTAAAGATGGGGAGGATCGGCGGATTGACCAGTACGCTCGCCATGGTTTTATTTATGCTGGGTCAACGATGCGCCCGGTGTGTGCTTCGGCCCTTCTTCTATTGGCGGTTAGGTCTGTAATTCAGGAGCTGTATGAGGATCTAGATCCCACTTGCAAAGAGTTTACTGCGCTCAAGCAGTGTGAATCTTTTGTTTCCTATGTTCTATCCGCTCAGGACGATGCGCTGGCTATGAGTAGCAAGACAGCTGCAATGCTGGTGGCTATTCGTCGGTCAGTATGGCTGCGTCAGTGGTCGGCGGACTCAGCTTCTAAAAGGGTGCTCACAGCTCTTCCCTTTTTGGGCTTGCGTCTGTTTGGTGAGAAAATTGATTCAGTCGCAAAGGGTGGTAAGATGCCACAACGCAAGAGGCCTCGTCGTCCCTTTAAGGGGACAAGTGCTGGTAGGCCTTCTTTTCGGGGATTCAGAGCGGGTAGGGGGGCTTCCTTTCCCGCTACCAGAGGTGCAGGTTGGACTCGGGGGAGGGGCCATGGCCGTCCTGCTCAGTCCTGGGGCACCAAGCCCAAGCCTGCTGGTAAACCCGCTCAGCAATGAGGGGCTGCCCTCACCCGTGCGGGTGGGGGGACGATTACGACACTTCTCCCAGGTTTGGGACCAGGAGATTCCGGACAGATGGATCCGGGAGGTAGTGTCGTCCGGTTACAAACTGGAATTCGACTCTCGCCCTCCTTCACTGTTCTTTCGGTCTCGGGTGCCCATCGATCCTTTGTTCGCACAGGGGCTCCTGGCGTCGGTAAAGAATCTGTTAGAGATGGCGGTCATCCGGCCGGTACCGCGCTTAGAGATGGGCCTCGGGTTTTATTCCAATCTTTTCGCAGTCCCCAAGAAAGACGGGTCGGTCCGTCCCGTCCTGGACCTGAAATTACTCAACAGGTTCATCCGTGTTCGGAAGTTTCGCATGGAAACCTTGCGTACGGCCGTCGGTTCCCTTCGGCAAGGGGACTTCATGACGTCCATAGACATCAAGGATGCTTATCTTCATGTTCCCATCTGCCACGCTCATCAACATTTTCTTCGATTCGTGATGGAAAATCAGCATTATCAATTCGTGGCACTTCTGTTTGGCCTTACCTCAGCTCCAAGAGTGTTCACCAAGGTGCTGGCAGGGGTCATGGCCATTTTCAGATCTCGGGGCATTCGTGTCGTACCTTATTTGGACGACCTTCTCATCATGGCTCCGTCGCTCGATCAATCGGAGACAGACACCAGGTTGGTGGTCTCCACGCTGGAAAGCTTTGGTTGGGTGATCAACTTCCCCAAGTCCTCCCTCGCTCCGGCCAGGGTGGTGTTCTTTCTGGGGATGCAGTTGGACTCTCTTCAACACAGAGTGTTTCTCCCCCAGTCCAAAATTCATCTGATTCAGGAGTTGGCTCGGGTCCTACTTTCCAATCCTCGGCCGTCCATCCGTCTGGGGATGAGTCTGATAGGGTTGATGGTCGCCTCTTTCGAGGCAGTTCCTTTTGCTCAATTCCACACACGGACGCTTCAGCTTTATCTGTTGGCGTCCTGGGACCGGCAGCCTCGGTCGCTGGATCAGCCCTTCCAGTTGTCCTCCCGGGTCCGGCAGTCCCTCCAGTGGTGGTTGGTCTCGACCAATCTTGTGAAGGGCAGGTCTTTCCTGACCCCTCTTTGGGAAATTTTCACCACGAACGCCAGTCTGTCGGGTTGGGGCGGAATTTGGAAGGAGCTGCAGTTCCAGGGGCAGTGGGGACCTCAAGAGGCCCACTTACCCATCAATGTTCTGGAGCTGAGAGCCATCCGTCGGGTGCTTGCTCTCCTGACTCAGCACGTTCTGGGCCTTCCGGCTCAGGTGCATTCAGACAATCGAACAGCGGTTGCTTACATCAATCATCAGGGAGGGACTCGCAGTCTGAGTGCTCTCAGAGAGGTGTCCCTGATCCTGACCTGGGCAGAGGCCCATGTTCCTTGTCTCTCGGCGGTATACATTCCAGGAGTGGAGAACCAGGTAGCGGACCGGTTGAGCAGGGGCTCTCCCCGTCTGGGAGAATGGGCTCTCCATCCTCGGGTGTTTCGTTCACTGTGTCTCTGATGAGGGACACCAGAGGTGGACCTGTTTGCCTCTCGTCACAATCACAGGCTCCCGAACTTCGTGTCGCTCTCCCAGGATCCTCTGGCTCTGGCAGTGGACGCCATGTCCTTGAGCTGGGGGGATCTGGGATTTCTATACCTGTTTCCTCCGATACCCATGCTGCGCAGGGTGCTTCAGAAGTTGGCTCTGGAAAAGGTGTCCGCCATTCTCGTGGCCCCAAGGTGGCCAAGGCGAGTGTGGTTCGCAGACATCGTTCGGCTGGCAGTGGACCAGTTCGCCCTGCCTCTTCGGCCCGATCTGCTCACTCAGGGTCGGTTGGAAACCATTACTCCCGGTTTGGGATTTGAATTTGGTTCTTTCTGCTCTTCAGGCTCCTCCTTTTGAGCCTTTGCAAGATATTGCTTTGTCTACCCTGACTCAGAAGATTGTCTTCTTGGTAGCGATCACTTCGGTCCGGCGTGTCTCGGAGTTGGCGGCCTTGTCTATCCAGGCGCCTTACTTTGAGAGGCATCAGGATAAAGTGGTCTTTCGGTTCAAGCCAGACTTTCTTCCTAAGGTTGTTTCTGATTTTCATTTGAACCAAGATATTGTTCTTCCCTCTTTGTGTCCTAATCCTAAGAATGACATAGAGAGGGTTTTACATTGTTTGGATGTAGTACGCTGTGTTAAGTACTACTTGATAATCACGTCTCCTTTTAGTAAGACGGATTCCTTTTTTGTTATGCCCCATGGGCCTAAGAAGGGTTTGGCACCAGCCAAATCTGCCATTAGCAAGTGGATACGTCAGGCCGTTACTGCGGCCTATTCTGCTAAGGGGTAAAGTTCCCCCTTTTCGTATCACTGCTTATTCTACTCGTGCCATTGGGGCGTCTTGGGCTTTTCAGCACCAAGCTTCTGTTGAACAAGTTTGTAAGGCCGCCACTTGGTCTTCTGTTCACACTTTTTCTAAGTTTTACAAAGTTGATGTGCGGGCCTCAGCGGATGCTGTTTTTGGCCGCAAAGTTCTGCAGACTGCAGTCATTTAAGTTATGCTTCACCTGGCCTTGAGATGCCCATCCCTTGTGGACACTGCTTTTGGATGTCCCGATAATTGAAGAATATTAAAGGTGAATCGGGGTGTGTGGCACACCAAGAATAATACCATTTTGTGAGTACTCACCTGAAAAATGGATATTGTTGGTGTGCCACACACCCCGCTTCACTCCCACCCTTTTCGGTATTCCGAATCCTTTATATGGTGAAGCTTTTATTTATATTGATTTATTTTGAGGTTACCGTTAATTTACTGGTACCTTGTCTTTCTGCTTTTTAATATACTGGTGATTAATGGGAGGTACCAGGTATATATAGGCCGGAAGGGGGCTCGTTACAAGACTTCCTCTCTGCACAGCGTCACCTGGCGGTGAGTTAACCCAATAAGTGAAGAATATTAAAGGTGAAGCGGGGTGTGTGGCACACCAACAATATCCATTTTTCAGGTGAGTACTCACAAAATGGTATTTTCCGTCTGCCTAGAAAGTGCTCAAGCCACTGACAGTGGAGAGTGTCTTGACTAATAATAAGGAACCAAATAGATAAGGGATACTCTTCCTTCCAGAATACTTCAATGCGACAACCACATCCTGCTTGCTTGGTCAACCTGATTGGCCACTGGTGGTCATGTGGAGTGCTGGAGCACTGACCAGGTCATTAATTCAGCCTATTCATTTGGGGCTTCCTCGGCTCCTTTAACCCTTTAAGTGCCAGCCTACCTGGAGTTTTTGTCACCCTTTGTTGCCAGACCATTTTGCACTATTTTGCGCCCCCCATGTTCAAATGTGATTTTTGAAGGGATTTCCCAGGAAAATGATATATTGTTTTTTTCAGCATAGTCTGGGCTTTAATATGAAATGTCTTGTTTGTCATTTGTTAGGTGTATTCTCAATATGTTTGGGTGAAATATGTGAAAAAAATATATATATATATTTTACAATTTGTAGTGTTTTTTTGTAATAAAAAATGTAAGTTTGTCAAAAAAATCTTATTGCGTGTGAAATCCCAATTTCTCCCGGTTACAGCGGTACCACATATGTATAGGTAGACACCCTTTCCTGCCCAGGAGACTCCCCCAAACTGAAACAGCGCTTTAGGGGATTTTCAGATAAAACACAACTGCGATATGCGCTATGCGCAACTTGCAGTTTTTCCAGAAAAACAACCCTTTACATTTGAAATACCCCCAACAAACTATATATTCTCTGGAAGTACACACCTCAAGCTTTCTAGGTGTACCAGGCTTGTTGATGTGGCCACAGTTTTCTGGAAGTAATCCCTCAATGTATTCTTTGGTTGCAAAGAGTTTCCCTAAAAAAAAAGGATAAAAAAGCAGAACCAAAACCACATTTTCCTAAAAAAAAAAAAATATTTAGAAACAAGAAAAAACAAGTTTAATCTGAAAAAGCAAGGTCCCCCGAACAGAACGATACCAAACATGCATAGCTACTGTCAAGGGAAGAGTTGCCAAACACCCCAAAGTAAAGCATGTGTGTAACGGCAATTTTACTTGAAAATTTCAGCTCTGCAGACAAAGTGCGAACCTTGCGATTTTTCAACCAAAACAACCCTTTACATTTGGAATATCCCCCATAAACCATATACACATGTTAAGCTTTCTAAGCATACCCAGCTTGTTGTAGTGGGCTCATCTTTCTGGAATTAATCCCTCAAAGAATTCTTTGGTTGCGTAGGGTTTCCCTAAAAAATGTATAAAAAAGCTGAATAAAAAACACCTTTTCCTAAAATATAAATATGCAAACAAGAAAAAACAAGCTAAGCCATAGCTACTTTTTTTTTTTTTTTTTTTTATTATTTATCAAGGAGTAGCAGCATTACAGAATAGTTCGCCTTGCAAGGCGGAAATGAACAGTCACAAAGTTACAATAATACACATGGAGAAGGAAGGCAAAATGTAACAAGGGATCGTTAACAGAAAATTTCGGGTTACAGATATGCATCCTTGCCTACCCAAATTGCCCTCAGGAATGACTTGCAGTCACCTTCCGCCCCCATCACCCCAAAGGGGTGGGGGGGGGGTGTTCTGCAATAGCCTTGGGTGCCACCAGCAAAACTAGCAGGCCAGCAACCCGGCTAACAAACTGAGTCATCTCCAGACCGCAACTCGAGCCCTCTATCATATTGCAGTCGACTTTATTTCACCTTTCGCTGCACTCCAAATATAGGTATGTAAGAAAGAAAGAGGGTGAAAGATGACGAAAAGAAAAGGGGAGAGGAGGGAAGGAAAAGAGGGAGAGGAGAGAAGAGGGGGGGTGCGCCAAATGCTCCCCCCAGGGGGCTCCCACATCAGGGAAAAGAACCCTCTAACCATCACATCTGACTGCGTCTTCACTGTAGGACCCCAGTCAAGGCCATCAGTCACTACCCAACTACCCGGAAACTAATTGCTTATATCTTGCTGTGTCTCTGAATAAGTACCAGGGAGTCCAAGTGAGCAGAAACTGCGAAGTTCTCTCATGAAGGGTTGCCGTGAGCTCCTCCATTTCCATGATGCAATGGATCTCATTGACCCAGTCCATCAAGAAAGGGACAGCCCCCGATTTCCACAGTCTCGGGATGACCGAGCACTGACCAGGTGTCTCAGCAATGTATTCTTATAAACCCGTATCGGCATGTCCGCTAAATGTAAAAGGAACAGAGCCGGATCCTTTCTAATGGGTTCCTGCAGTATATCTGTTATAACGGAGACCACCGAATCCCAGAAGGAAGCTAATTTCGGACACTCCCAAAATATGTGTAGCAGGGTTCCCGTGGTGCTCTGGCATCTCCAACAAACTGGAGAGTGCGATGGAATGAAGCTATGTAGTCTGGTAGGGGTATAGTACCATTGCGAAAGGAGTTTATAATTCAGCTCCTGCAATTTTGAGGACATAGAGGTTTTTCCATTGTTCATGAGTTATAGGTCGACCCAAGGCCCTCTTCCACTCCACAAAACCGAGGCAACCCCTGGTTACCCTGTTCCTGCAACAACGCGTAAATTTGTGACAATGTTCTTTTTGGGGCCGATGGGGAAAAGGTCAAGCATTCAAAAGCGGTAAGTTCCCTTAGCATTGCATCTTTAGGCCCCATCTTCAATATAAAATGTTTACAGGTCAGCAACAGCCACGAGTCCATAAGTGGTGTTTCCCATCTGCTCTGTAGGGCTTTCAACTGCGCCCACCCCGAGGGAAGGAAAATATCCCGTCCCCTGGGTATTCCTTTCTCTGTGAAGATCTTCAATAGGTGAGGATGCATATTCGTAAGTAAGGACGGATTGTGTATCAGAGGAATGAGAGGAGTCGGCCAGGGGGAGAGACCGAGCCCATCTCTAAGCTTATCGAATATCCCCAACGTCGGGGAGATCAGAGGATGGTCTTTGCACAGTGTCTTGGCCGATCTCACCGCCCAGGCCGCCTCCCCCAATGGGGAGCTCAAAAATGTGTGCTCCAGGCTGACCATTTCTTTTCCCTATACTGATGGCGCCAATCCACCATGCGCTGCAGGTGTGCCGCCCTCCAATATTGCAGCATATTGGGGCACGCCAAACCTCCTAGGTGTTTTGGTCTGAAGATATCCCGCAATTTCAGTCTAGGTTTACGCCCCTGCCAAATTTAGTAAAAAGGGAGTTCAAGGACTTAAAGTAAGCACAGGGAATCTGTATTGGTGTTTGGAACAGATAAAGCAGCTTCGGCAAGATTGTCATTTTGATAATGTTAATCCTCCCGAACCACGAAAAGGTAGGGAGATCCCAGTGTGCCAGGTCTGTATTTATTCTGTTAAGCAAGGGGATAAAGTTAAGAGAGTAAACGTTATCCACTGTGCCTGCAATCTTAGTGCCTGGGTAAGTGATCGCCGAGTTAGGCCACTTAAAGGAGAAAGAAGCCTTTAAGTTGTCCTCCAGAGCCTTTGGATTATTAACCCCTATAGCTTCTGATTTGTCATAATTTATCTTGAGGTAAGAGAGCTTGCCATACCGCTCAAATTCTTTCAGCAGAACCGGGACACCAATAGTCGGGTTTGATATAAAGAAAAGAAGATCATCGGCATATGCCGCTACTTTGTGAGAAATGGGTCCCACCTCGATTCCCTGGATATCCGCCTGTGCCCTCACTCTGCACAAGAAGGATTCCATTGTCAAAGCAAATATCAAAGGGGACAGAGGGCAACCCTGTCTAGTACCATTGCCCAGAAAGGGAGCCATTCTTGCTGTTGGAGTAGTATACAGGGACATTATAAATTTTAATGCAATAGGGCCCAGGCCAATGTGCTCAAGCACTGCTCTGATAAACCACCAGTTCACCCAGTCGAAGGCCTTCTCGGCATCGGTGGACAGCAGGACCGCTTATTTCCCCATCTGCCTTGTTTTATGGATCAGATTGAGGACTCTAACCGTGTTATCCCTTGCTTTGCGGGCTGGGATAAAGCCTGATTGATCACTGTCCACCAATCCCGAGAGATTGCCCGACAGCCTATCCACGATTATTTTAGAAAATATTTTCAAATCTACATTTAATAGGGAAATGGGCCTGTAGCTCCCACAAGTGAGTGGGTCCTTTCCTGGTTTGTGAATGATAGCAACAAAAGCTGCCAGTGCCTCATTTGGAATGGAGGCCGAGCTAGTTTTCGCTATTAGGGAGTTAAAGGCCCGAAGAAAGTGAGGGATGAGGAATGAAGAGAACTTTTTATAGTACCCTATAGAGAATCCATCAGACCCTGGCGACTTTCCTGACGGGGTTTTCTTTATCACGCTAACCCGTTCTTCAGTGGATATTGCCGCCTCAAGTGCCTCCCTCTCCCTCCCCTCCAATGTGGGCATTCCTGACTCCCGTATATACTGCCTAATCCTCTCCATCTGCTCCTCCTCCCCTTGGGGGCATCCAGAGTGTACATTATATAGTTTCTGGTAGTAAGAGCGGAAGGTGTCAGCTATGTCCGCAGTTTGGAAGTGCCTCTTTTGCCTCAAGTCTACAATCGACTCAATAAAATTCAGCGATTGCTGCTTTTTAAGGGCTCTGGCTAAAAGGGAACTGTTCTTGTTGCCCCACTCGAAGTATAGTCTCCTACACCGTTTGATAATGTATGCTGCCCTACGCGACAGGAGGAAGTTCAACTCAGTCCTAGCTTTTGTGAGTTCTAACAATGTCGCCTTGGCCAAGGAGGCCTTATGTGCCCTCTCCAGAGCTAGTACTGCTTCCAGGTGTTTCAACACTTCCTGCTCCCGCTCCCTTTTGACCCTAGTGGCATGTCTGATGATAATCCCTCTAATAACCGCTTTGTGGGCCTGCCAATTATTAAACGGCGAAGTGTCTTCAGCTTTATTAAGTTCGAAAATGTCCTGAATATTTTTTTGAATGTCTTTTTGAATGTCCTGCACGATCCTTTCATTTTTAAGAAGGGACTCATTCAGCCTCCACGTCCACACGCTCTGTCTTCCCCCAGCAGCACGATATCGTGACCGAGGCATGGTCCGATATAGTAAGTGGTTCAATTTTTGTGTCGCTTGCGTAGGGAAGCAAGGAGTGAGAGACCAGAATGTAATCGATTCTAGAGTAGGACATATGCACTGGGGAGTAGAAAGAATAGTCTTTCCTTGTGGGGTGGTGGATCCGCCACGGGTCACACAGCTGTGCTTTCTGCAGCGATTTCTTCTCCTCAGCGCAGCATATGCCACAGCCGACTTCCCAATGGAGGAGTCTAAAAGTGGATCCAAATTCAATTCCCCCCCCTCAATATAACTGGGCTCATAGCTACTTTTAACCCTTTTAATTGCCAGCCTACTTGAGATTTTGTCACCCTCTGTTGACAGGTCATTTTTCCCCATTTTGCGCCATTTTTGCTGGAATTTTCAGGAAAATTATATATATATATATATATATATATATATATATATATATATATATATTATATTTTATTTATTTTTTTGTTTTTTTGCTGCAGAGTTTAGGATTTAACATGAAATGTCTTGTTATACAATATTATTAAGTAAAAAAAAAAAAATTAGAAAATTGTTTCATTTTATTTTATTAAAGAAATTCATATTGCATGTGAAAGCCCCATTTCTACCGATTAGAACGGTGCCACATATTTATCGGTAGCCCCCCGTTCCTGCCCAGGAGACCCCCCCCCCCCCCCCCAAACTGAAACAAGTACTTGTAACATTTACAAATAAAATACAACTACCATCCACACTACAAAGGGTTAAATCGAGAAAAAAAAAATGACAGAGCCCCCCTTCCCTGCAGGCTACAAGCCCGCATAGCCCATGGCCACGGACTCTTCCGCCCCCCCCCCCCCCCCACCCCCGGGCTTAACCCCCCGGGGGTTAATGGCAAGTCACCCGCTAGCCGCAGGTGACTTGCCAGCTGCCAGCCTTGTGAACTGGTATCTCCTGGACCCCTTACAAGTTCACAAGGGGTTAAGTGGAAAAAAAACACACCACACACACAGAGAAAAAAATATATATGTATATATATTTTTAATACTTACCTCCCATCAACCTTGCACTGTGTCCCTTCCCAATCACTGGCTTCTGCTCACAGCCCTCTCCCCCTCCTCACCTCTCCGCTCCAAGCACCAGGTGAGTATTTTTTATTTTTATTTTTTTAACTAGCAGGGGGGAAAGTCAGGCATGTATATTCTATGTGCTTGGCACTTAAGTGGAGTAGAAGCGAGCACGTAGAATCTACGTGCTTGGCACTGAAAGGGTTAATGAATGTTGCATCCCAAACCGGAATGTTCCATGGTGGGGGTGTGAGCAGACCTAAAGTCATTTTTGACTAAAGGTTATCTTTACTACTTTGGGGGAATGAAGGTAATCATGGCTGTAGATCTTCCTTAAATCTTCTGAGAAATGAATGTGAATATGTTAAAGCAAACCAATAGTCGAAAATAACTTTAGGTTCGGTTTCTTCTGGGGCATCCCAATTTAAGATGTTTCTTTAGTTAAAGCCAGAATTGGCCAGGGAGGTTCACTGAGTTAGGTCTGTAGGTTCCCAAGTAAACAAATTAAAACGCTTTAAAATTTACGCCAGTTTTTAGGCCCGAAATCCATTTTGCAAAGGGTTGAAGTAATGCTGTACAAAATTTATAGGATGTTTCTAAGCCTTTTGAGTTTCATTGCGAACATTTCTCCAGGTAAATGGATTGAAAAAAGCCCCTAGCTTGTCTGCTAACCGGTCATATGTCAGTAATGGAGAAATGACATTAGAAAAAAAAAATGACATCCCCAAATAGTTAGCTCTGAGCCAAGACAGTAAGAAATTGCCTGAGGCCATTTAAGCATTTTCCTTTTCCCAGGGCAATAAGCAGAGTTTAGGTTTCAGGTTTGTCAGATACGGATTAGCATGGGAGCACAGTACAGGGGAAAGATGGAGATATATTCGATTAACATCTGAGTTGTGGGGATGACACAATGGTTCTGCAGCCATGCGAAGGGGTGGGGGGGATCAGAAAACAAATCTATTAAGTAATTCACATTGGACTGCTGTTTGTAGCTGAGAACAAAGTAAAGTAAAGTAATCACAGAATGACTTAAAGGTTTATGTAAATGCTTTTTATTTTCATTGTCGACGCTCAGGAAGCTAAAGCCAATCAATTCACTTTAGAGGCTGCATTTGTATGTAGCAAGAGGTGGCGGTTTGTGTGGAGTGATGCTGATACATTGACATGTATTGACTGCAGATGAAATTTGCCATAAAAAACCCAAGCCTACACAAGAAAAAAAAAAAATACCGGGAGTTAATCATCGAAATACACATTTACAGGATGGGAGTGGGATAGATTTTTTTGCAGTTTCCTTTATATATTTCATTACATTTCTACAAAATAATATACACCTATCCTAGCTGCACCTTCCCAACACACTCATTGGTACCTTGTAATTAATAAACCAACACATTCAATCAACACCAGACTACAATACAAGAAAACAAGTCCTTTCCACTTGTCTCCTGCCTTGCTTCTCATGCCAGCTAATCTCTGAAGTCAATAGGAGGGATCATCCTATATGTCAACATTTTTAACTGTCAGGGTTTTTTTTTTTAAATAACTAATTAATTAAAGTGGTATTTCCATGGGAACCTGGTTTACCTCAAATCAGCAGGAACAAAATGAACGTTATAGAGGCTGCCCTTTGCATTTTTTTGTGTGACCTACATGTGTTAATGGAGCATATTTTAATTTTGATGATCCTTTTCTCCTGGTGACAGAATGCGGTTTTATGAGCTAAGAATTAACATTTCTTAAAATTGAGGGAACAGAAAGCTCAAATCAAGTCAAGATGCAGACCTAAAGCCAAAACATTAAAAGTCTGCACTAAAAAGAAAACTTTCTTAAAACAAAAATTATTTACATTGCACATGTTTTAATAATTACACAGCCATTTCTTTCTACATGTGGACAAATAGTTCAGGCTGTTAGCACAAGGCTAGCGGTAATAGTATTATTAGGGTAATGCTTGAGAGCACCATTACAGAAGGAGTCACTCTAGGAAAAGACCCAATGTTAGGCTTATTATAGTGGGCTAATTCCACTTGAAAAGTCTATTTTCTTTATTGCATGGCACGGCCCGCTTCGGTATTCATAACAGTTGGGTTATTCCGCCACAAGGTGGCACAGTGGTACTGCAGAATAGCTGTGGCTTGTCCCGGCTCCCTAAAAAAAATGGGCTTAACTGTAGAGTTCTCCAGTGTTCTCTCTGCAGTGGACTGCGAAGTTAGCAGATGGCACTCTCTTGCGCAGGTGACGGGGCAACCAAGCCTGCGGCCCTGCAAGTCTATTTTCAGTTTCTGAACCCTCACTGCCTCCCAGCCTTGGCTGACAGATCGGGTGAAGGTAGAAGAGCACTAGGGTCAAGTGCTCCTGGTGCGCAGCTCCAAGCCGCAGACCCTGTAACACAAAGGGTAGACGGCCATAGGCTTTATGGTGAGCCTATTAGGGATGCAGAGTTTCTGTCCTAGCTTCTGAGGGGGTAATGGGGACTGAGTCCCCTCTTTTTCCTCTGGCCCCTCCCGCGCCCCTTCCTCCCTCTCCCTCCCTGACCATGGCTGCTTGCCGCTGCTTCTCTCTTTCCCCCCCTCTAACTTGGTTGGGGGGAAAAAAATAGAGGGGGGGGGTTGGGTGGTGGTGGCGAGTAGTCATATCTGTGGTGTTTTTATGTTTTTTGGTGTGTTTTCTGGTGTTTTTAGCTGCCGTATCGCGTCGTTCACCTCGCGGCCCGCCCCTCGAGGTACCTCTGCCGGCGCCAATTTAGACGAGCTGCGCGTCTGGATTTCTCCCTTCCTGGCTGCAGCGCTGCTTCCTCCGGCGGGTCGCCTTATTCAGCGGCCTGTGGCTGTGTGACCCCATGGTGTCTCGGTCCGCGAGTCCCCCTTGGGGGTTTTTTAATTGATTTGGTTTTTTTTGCTGCGGGATTGCTTATTTGTGATTTTACCTATGTCTGTCAGGCGGGATACCATTAGGTTGTGGTTTCTCCCGGCTCCACTCCTTTTCTCCCCCTCATCCCCCCCTTGTTAACTTCTGGGGGCATCCCGTGGGAGGGCATCCCGGGTGGCTTCTGTATTAAGCCTGTACCCACTGCTGGCCTATTGTGCCTGTGCTAATCACCATATGGAGGCTTCTGGGGATAGCGTGCTTGGGGGCCCTTCGGGGCAAGCACGGCTGTGTTCCATGTGTGGGGTATCCCCTGTGAGTAACAGTGTCATGGTGTGCGTGCCGTGCGCTAAAAGTGTCCTTGCGCTTCAAGCTGGTTTGCCTGCTTCGCTTCCCAGCTCTGCGCCTCACTCGGCTTCACCTACTCCCCCGCTCCTGCAATTGGGCCCCAGTGAGGGGAATGTTGGCAGGGAGTCACATTCTGATTTGGCTCTGTGGGTGGCTAACATTGAAAAGCCTCTTGCCAGGAATGCTCCTAGGAAGGCCTCTGGCACGAAGAGACACCTGGACCCCAGGCCTGCTCCCCTTACTGAGATGTATGTGGGGATTGATGAGCTTGGTGACTGTCACCTCCTTGAGATGGGGGAGCTCTCCCAGGACTCTGACTCCTCTGGGAACCAGCAGGAAGGTTGCGATAGTGACCCTGGGTCTGCGTCTGGAGAGGAATCATGGTACCCTGAGGACACTGATAATCTGCTGTCACATATTTTTGAAATTTTGCATATTGCTCCCCCTGAGGTAGCAGGGGGAACTTTTTCGCCCTGGTAAACAGCGTCTAGAGTTCCCTGAGCAGGAACATTTTACCACCTTGGTGCTTAAAGAATGGGAACATCCTAACAAGTTGACTGCGGTGCCCAAGAGTTTGGATAAAAGGTATACCTTTCCCGTTGATCTTGTTAAGAAGTGGTCATTTCCCCCTGAAGTGGACGCTCCCGTGCTAGGCTTGTCCAATACTTCGGTCATGCCTTCCCCTGACACTACCACTCTGAGGGACAGAGAGGACCGGCGCATGGATCAAGTGGCCTGCCATGCTTTTACCTGTGTGGGGGCTGGCTTGCGCCCTGTATGTGCTGCCGCCATTACTGCTATTGCCCATAAAAAACTGCTTAAGCGTCTCATTGATGGCACAACAGCTGGTAGTGTGGGGGAGGAATATAGGACTCTCTTACTTTGCACTGATTTTGTGGCCTTTATCCTTACTGCTATGGATGATGCTGTGCGGCTGTGTGGAAGGACCTCTGTGCTCTTGGTGGCTATGCACCTCTGTCTGGTTGCGCCAGTGGGCAGCTGATGCTGTGGCTAAGAAAGCTCTCACTGGCCTCCCCTTCGTGGGGCTGCGGCTATTTGGGGAGCGTCTTGATGTTCTAGCCAAGGATGGAAGGCTGCCTCAGCGTAAGAGGCAGTCTCGGCCCTTTCGCGAGTCCTCTGCCCCCCTCCCTTCCTTTCGCATTCCCAGAGGGGGCCGTGGCTCCCTCCTCTCCAGTAGTTGCAGAGATTCTTGGGGCCGTGGCAGAACCCGTGGTCGTCCCGGTCACTCCTGGAATCCTAAGTCCAAACCCTCTCCCAAGCCCCCTCAGGCATGAAGGGGCGCCCTCACCCATCCAGGTGGGGGGACGGCTTCAGCTCTTCGCTCACGTTTGGAGGCTTCACGTCTCAGACCGGTGGATTCAGGAGGTAGTGTCCTCCGGTTACAGGATAGAGTTTGCAGCCTGCCTGGAGTTGGCAGCAGGAGCCCAAAAATTGGATGAATCACACCCTGGAGTTGCAAGCAGCAGCAGCAGGAGCCCAAACATAGCTTGAAAGAGACACTGGAGTTGGCTGCAGGAGCCCAAAAATTGGATGAATCACACCCTGGAGTTGCAAGCAGCAGCAGGAGCCACCCAAACATTGGCTGAAAGAGACACTGGAGTTGGCAGCAGGAGCCCAAAAATTGGCTGAATCACACCCTGGAGTCGCAAGCAGCAGCAGCCCAAACATTGCTTGAAAGACACCCTGGAGTTGGCAGCAGCAGGAGGCCAAAAATTGGCTGAAAGGCACACCCTGAAGTTGGCATCAGCAGGAGGCCAAAAATTGGTTGGAAGGCACACCCTGAAGTTGGCATCAGCAGGAGCCCAAAAATTGGCCTAAAGACATAAATATGTTTTGCACCATTTGGAAAGTGTAAAACGTGGCACCATGCTGAATCTAGTCACATGCATCAGCCATTGTTGGGTGGAAATCCTGGCTGATCCATCCCTGATTCATTTTGACAAAGGTGAGTCTCTCCACATTTTTAGTTGACAGACGAGTTCTCCTCACTGTAACTATGGCCCCTGCCGCACTAAACACCCGCTCAGATGGCACGCTACTTGCCGGGCAGGACAGCTTTTTCAGGGCAAACTCTGCTACTTGCGGCCACAAGCCAAGTTTGGCTGCTCAGAAGTCCAGCGGATCCTCAAGGTGTGTTGGCATGGTCATGTCAAAGTATGCCATGACCTGCTGGTTGAGGTTCTGCTCCAGGTCTTCCTGCTGCTCATGAGTAGCCTCACTATGCGGTTGTAGAAAGCTACTCATTAGCGACTGAGGCTGCTGCTGATGGAGCTGCTGCTCCTGCCAACCCCCCCTGCAGCCATGGCAGTGGAAGGTGAGCACAGAGGTCCCCCCGAGTCAGACCTGCGAGAGTATGGACCATGGCACAGATAGGCATCGGCCAACTGCCTACGTAGAATGTCTTTGTAGTAGTTCAGTTTGTCCTCCCTGTCGGTGGGTTTAAAAAATGCCCCCATTTTGTGCCGGTAATCGAGGGTCCAATAAGGTGGACAGCCAGAAGTCATCCCGGCGACAAATGGAAACAATTCTGGGGTCACTACGCAAGCACGTGAGCATGCTTCCTGCCATTTGCGCAAGTGACTCGGAGGGACTACCTGTCTCCATCTCCACTGCATACTGCCACGGTGTGTCCGGGTCCTCTGTCTCGCCTTCCTCAAAACCAGCCATTTCGCCAAGCCTAAACTGTGCTTCACTGGGCCACTCCTCCTCCTCTTCCTCCTCCTCCACTTCCTCCTCCTCCATTTCAGCTCCAACGGGGTTCATGGGGCTGTAAGATGTAGACGCCATGTCTCCAGTGCCCTGACCAGCCATGGTTTCCAACATGTGCTGTAGTACATGAAGCAGTGGAATCGCGTCGTTCATCCCGTAATCCTGCCGTCTGACAAATAAAGTGGCTTCCTCAAAGAGCCTGAGTAAACAGGCAGGTGTCACGTATGAGCAGCCACTGGTCGACATTGAAGTTACACAGGGGAGTCCCCCTATCCGCTTGGATCATCAGGAAATCCGTGATGGCTTTTCTCTGTTCATATAATCGGTCCAACATGTGAAGGGTGGAATTCCAACGGGTGGAAACATTGCAAATCAGACTATGTTGGGGGATACCGTTCTGACGCTGTAGCTCAAGAAGGGTGTGTTTGACGGTGTATGAGTGGCTGAAGTGCATGCAAAGTTTCCTTGAAGTTGTTAGGATGTCTTGCATATGGGGGGAACACTTCAGAAACCGCTTGACAACCAGATTGAAGACGTGAGCCATGCAGGGCGCATGGGTCAGGCTTCCTTGGCGCAGACAAAATGTTCTTCCCATTGTCAGTAACCATGGTTCCCATTTTAAGTTTTCTTGGAATAAGCCATGTTTGGATTTCCTGATGAATAAATTTAATCAGTTCCTCCCCTGTGTGACGCCAAGACAAACCATGTGAAGCACTGCGTGACACCTCCGTGCCCTGCACACATGGTAGACTGGAGGGGCACTGAGACTAGAGCCTACAGTGGAGGGTGAGGAGATGGTGGAGGATGAGGAGGCCGAGTCGCACGGTGTCACAGGCCCAACGGGCAGGGAGCGCGGAGGCCGAAGCGGCGTGACCTGTCCAAGTTGCTGCTGCTGCAAAGGGACCACATTCACCCAGTGGGCCGTAAACGACATGTACTGTCCCTGACCGTAGTTACAGCTCCAGACGTTGGCGCTGCCATGCACTTTGCTACACACCGACAGGCTCAAGGACTGGCCCACCTTCTGTTCAACAAAAGTGTGCAGCGCTGGTACTGCCTTCTTGGCAAAGAAATGACGGCTTGGGACTCTCCACCTCGGCTCGGCACAAGCCATCAGTTCTCTGAAAGGTGCAGAGTCCACCACCTGAAAAGGGAGCGACTGCAGCACCAGCAACTTGGACAGGAGCACATTCAGCTTCTGCGCCGTAGGATGAGTGGGCGCATACTGCTGTCTCTTGGACATGGCTTCGCTGATGGATTGCTGGCGGGATGCATGACTTGGAGGAGGAGCAGGAGCGACAGAGGATGGGTATGACGCACAGCTGCCTTCGGCTGAGGTGCTGGAGCCTTCGCTGGCACGAATTGGGAGTGGCGTGCCACTTGGTGAGGAAGCAGGCCGGACCACCCCTTGGGAGCCTCGGTTCTCCCAGGTCGCTTTATGGTGATGCATCATATGTTGATGCAGGGCCGTGGTGCCAACATTTGGACCCTGGCCACCCTTCACCTTCTGCCTACATATCTTGCATGTTGCCATGTTACCCTCCTGCGGATGCTTGAGGAAAAACTGCCACACTGCCGAGTAGCTACTTTTCCCACCAACAGGCCTCACTGATTCACTGCTACTGTCGCTAACTCCAGGAACCCTTGCTCCACTACCGCCTGATAAGGTAGCCTGCCGCGCAGCAGGTGCTCTACCCCGGCCCCGTTTGGCTCCAGGCTTTACAATTGTGCCCCCATGCTGACTGCCAACCATGCTGCTAACACCTTGCTGCCTGAGCTGCTGACTCCGGGGCAACCTGCGCCCCTCTTCTCCTGATGATGACGATGAAGCCCCTTCATCACCCGGCTCCCAAGTGCGATCGGCTTCATCATCATCATCATCACCGAGTTGTGGCTGTACGTCACTGATGTTCTCGGTTTCCTCAGTGTCTGGCGCAGGAGCTGAAAAGCTCGCAACACCCACGACATTGTCCACATCACTAGTTGTCTGCCGAGCTAAAGAAGCCACCTCCATTTCATGGCTGGGCAGTAGCTGCTGACTGTCCTCTATCTGATCGTCCTCCTCACTAAAGAGTGGAGCTGAACCCAAAGCATAGGATACGTCGCTGGGGGAGGGAACGGCGTAGGACAGAGGCAATGGGAGGACAGGGACTGCTCTCGGGGCATGCCAACTCAGAGGAACCTACCGACCCTAGACTTGGGGTCTCAGATGTAACTTGTGATGATGTTGATGAGCGCGTTAACCAATCTACCACGGCAGATGCGTTACTGGTGGAGACACGACCGCTAGCAGATACTGGCAGATCAGGTCTCTCACCGTGACTCCTGCTGCCACTCGCCCCTAGTCTGCTGCGACCTCTGCCACTCCTATTTGAACGTCCTGGCACTTGTCTGCCTGACATTTTTGTTTATTTGCTTATTTTGTATAACAGATAGGGTGCTAGGTGCAAGTTTGGGATACCCTTGCGGCCTGGTGTAATGACAGCAGACAGAAACCAATGCAAAATTAAATAACTTAGTAAAGCTGAGGCAGAAGCACGCTTATTTTGTATAACAGGGTGCTATGTGGAAGTTTGGGATACCCTGCGGCCTGGTGTATTGACAGCAGGACAAAAACCAATTCAAAATGCAGTAACTTAATAAAGCTGAGGCTCTAGATGCTTATTTAGTATAACAGATAGGGTGCCACGTGGTGGTTTGGGATACCCTGCAGCCTGGTGTATTGACAGCAGGACAGAAACCAATTCAAAATGCAATAACTTAATAAAGCTGAGGCTGTAGACGCTTATTTAGTATAACAGATAGGGTGCAACGTGGTGGTTTGGGATACCCTGCGGCCTGGTGTATTTAAAGCAGACCAAAACCATTTCAAAATGCAATAACTTAATAAAGCCGAGGCTGTAGACGCTTTTTTAGTATAACAGATAGGGTGCTAGGTGCAGGTGTGGGATTTTGTATAAAAGATAGGGTCACGTGCTGAAATGGAATGCCCATGTGGGCTGGGGTTTTTACAGCAGACCAAAAAAATTAAAACTAATCGAGTTATAATAATTGTTAAATGTGCCACTGCCAACATGGGATGCACAGTGGGCAGGAATCTTCTTAGTATACAGTACGTCCTGCTCCAGATATAATACTTACACTTGGGTTATCCTCCGCCAGATGGCGCTGCACTGCAGAGATATGGAAAAACAGGCTCCTCCCGGCCCTTCAAATACCCAGGGACCTCCCACAAATCCCCAGATTTCTCTGCAGTGCTAACTGCGAAGACATGATGTATCACTCTCTCGCAGGTGAGCGGGGCTACCAAAGCCTGCAGCCCTGTTGGACTATTCCCAACCGTCCTCCCTGTGATGTGCCTCCCAGCCTGGGCTGCGCTGGTCGGGTGAAGGTAGGCAGCACATTGCGTGCTTAACGGAGCCATGCTCCACCGCAGTCCCCCACCAAAGCGTAGGCGGTTCAGGGCTGATGGTGAGCCTCTAGGGCAGGGGTACTCAACCACTTCTTGTAAAGGTCCATTTACAGGCATCTGGTGAGAGGCGGAGGTCCGAATGGGGCGCTGTCAGGGGGGATGGATAGTTAGAAATCAGCACATTGGGGGTGGGCTGGGGGTGGATTATACCTTGCAATGCCACTTCCTGTCCGTGCAGTACTTCATATTGCAATGCTAGGTGCCAGGGAGTCATGACACTGGCAGGGAGACAAACAACTACAACGCCAATCTGTAAAGGGGCAGCGCTGAGCATGGCAACACAGAAGCAACTAAGTGCAGGGCTGTCAAGTCAGGGATCCAGAAATTTGGCACCGAGGTCCGCATTCGGTCCGCCAGTTGAGTACCGCTGCTTTAGGGGATGCCCGGGGGGTAAGAAAGGGGGGTGTGTGTGTGTGTGTAATAAGGTCTTGTGTATGTTTTACACGTTATGGCCTTAGTCTGCCCGGACTAGTATCCCTGGGGTCAGAACCACGCTGTTTAGTTCTTACTGTGTAATTGTTGCCGCCGCGCGCACTTCTTCCTTTACTCGATGTGTGGCGCCCATCGGCAACGTCGCCTCAGACGCTGCGTCGTCTTCATTGGCAAATCATCTACTCTAAGTGTCCCATTCACTTCGCTCCTCATAACCGTTTGTATCCACCTCAGAGCTTCGCGCTCTTCGGGGGGGGCGGGGACATAGGTTGGCGCGCTCCACTGGCCGCTCTGGCCCGCCCTTCGAGGTTCGCTTTGGCGCCATTTTGATGCTGATCGCACGCACGCGTGGTGGCGGTCCTCCTCCTCCCTGGGTCTGTAAGTGCCCTAGCGGGCGATTTTCGTGATCTGTGTTTACTGCTCATAGTTCTGACACTCTTTATTCCCATTATGTCTTTCAGACTGGTGAACACCATTGGCTTCCCCCTGCCCGGTGTAAAATTATAGCGGGCCTTGCTAAATTCTCCCACTTCCATAGCGGGTCTTTGGGGCATCCAGGGTTACTTATTGTGTAAATCCCTACTGGCATATTGTGCCTTGATTAATCACCATATGGAGGCATCTCAGAATTATGTGACCGGGGTCCCTCCGGGACAAGACCGGCGGTGTATAGCGTGTGGACAACCCCATGCTGATGCTGGCAGGGCACGGGTCTGCGTACCCTGTGCCAAGCAAGCCCTGGCCCTGCAATCTGGTCGGCCAGGGGCTACACCTAGCTTCCAGGCTGCCTACGGCTGAACAGATTATTGCTAGGTTGTCAGAGTGTATGGGCCCTGGTAGAAAGCTGCACCTGTCACCCCATGTTTCTGTATGCTCTATGAGAACTGAGGGGTTTGCTACTCCGTGTGACTATACCCCTTCTGAAGAAGGGGAGTTGTTCTCTGACTCAAGCTCTTCTGATGAGAGGACGAGGAGTCACGATGATTCTGGCCCGGAATACTGGGGCCAGTGTGACACTGACAACATGTTGTCTTTAAGGCACTGTCTATCTCTCCCCCCGGTCAGGTCCCCCAGCCTAGAGGGGAGCGTTTCCATACTGCAACTGCACGTTTGGAATTTTTAGAGCAGGCTCATTTCCATGCTCTTGTCCTCAAAGAATGGGAATGCCCCAGTAAACTTCCAGGGGTTCCAGGGGACTGGGATAGGAAATACCCTTTTCCCCCTGAGGTGGTTGTTGGTCGTCGCCCCCGTGGTGGATGCGCCGATCATAGGGGTCCCTAACCCCCCCTTTATTACAACCCCTGCCTATAGCGACCTTTGGGATGCTGAGGACCGGCACATTGAGCTGCTGGCCTCCCATGCCTTTTCCTGTGCCGGGACGACGCTGCGTCCGGCCTGTGCCGCAGCCATTACTGCGGTGGCCAGAACCCTCATCAAAAAATTGCTCGATCATCACCCCGAGGATCTCCCCTGGGAGGTGTTCAATGCACTCTCCTTGCGGTGGCTATTCGTCGCTTGCTCTGGCTGCGACAGTGGGGTGCTGATGATGCTACTAAAAAGACTCTTACTGGGCTCCCCTTCAGAGGGCAACGCCTATTTGGGGCCCGTCCAGACCTGTTCGGTAAAAAGGGCAAATCACCTCTTCGCAGATGGCCTTCCCGGTTCCCTCGAGGCAGGAGCACCCCCCTCCCCCCTACCTTAGTGTTAAACAGGAACCAGGGGTGTCTTTCCGGATTTTTGGGACAGACTCCTTCCCCACTAGCAGCAGGCAATGCTCTGGCCCCTCCGGCGGGGCTAAGCCCAAATCTTCCACCAAACCCCCTCAAGCAGGATGGGGCGCCCTCGCCCTGCTGGGTGAGGGGATGGCTGCAGCACCTTGCTCTTATCAGGAAGCATTTCGCCTCACTCTGGCGGATTCAGGAGGTTGTGTCCTCCAGATACAGGATAGAGTTTGCTGCACTGCCTTCCCCAGTTTTTATCAGACCCCAGGTACGCCTGGTCCCTGCCCCTGTTCAGTTGCTGGCATAGGCCATGTTAGGCCTGCAAGGTCTGAGGGTCTCTTGCAGATTGCCCATAATAGGCAGAGGCAAGGGCCGCTATACCACCTCCCACAGCCCCCCAAAGGATGGGTCAGGTGGCCCATTCTGGATTCACAGCAATTCTCTAATTACAGGCAGTTTCCTGCATGGATACTCTTGTGTTTGGCCATCAGCACCTTGCGCCCAGTGGGCGTCTTGCCGCCTGGGGCACTCTTCAATGCTTATGTTTACATTCCTGTGCCTTCAGATCTCTGAGTCTCTCCAGGTTCGTGTTGGAAGTCCAACACTGTTAATTGTGGCCCTGCTATCTGGCCTCTCTTCAATTCCTAGAGTGTTCACTCAGGTACTGTCGATGGTGATGTCTCTGATGAGACCAAGGGACGTCCGCGCGATGTTTACCTGGACGCCCTTCCTCACTTCCCTGTCTCTGCGTCAGGATAGTCGGATACCCGGCTGGTGGGCCATTGGGAGTCATTTGGATGGGTGTTCAATCACCTCGAGTCCTCGCTGTTCCCTAAAGTGGTAACTCCATTAATAGGAATGATTCTGGATCAGGTTCAAACCAGATTCTCCCCCTTTCAGCAATTAGGTGGGCATTCTGGTCTCATGGGCCCAGTCCCTCACTACTGTCACAATTTCTTAACACCAGGCAGGGATGCAACTGGTGGACCGTTGTTAGCTTGCTCGGCAGGAGCCCGAGCAGCTAAAGAGGTCCCTTATGCTCAGTTCCCCTTGAGCCATCTGCGACTTCTAGTGGTAACATAGGACAGGGATCCAGCACCCCTGGAGCAGGGCCTGTGGGCCTTGCCTCCTGTATGACGGTTTTCTCTTGAAAGTGGATGAATTCGAGGGACCTGTCTGGGGGCAGTTCCCTCTTGCCTTTCCTGGAAACGGCCACCATGGATGCCAACCTTTCAGGTTGAAGGGGATGGTTTCTTCCAAAACTCCCTGCGATTCTGGTGTTGGAGGGTCCTTACGCCTATGGAAGTCTAAGCAGTGAGCTTTTTTCAGTTGGCTTTTCTCGCTTGACCGTGCCAGGCTGGGGGTGCTTGGTCCGTCTGATGACAGGCCTACTACATTAACCATAGGAAGGAGCCTTGGAGCTGGCGGACCTTCCAGGGAGTGTCTATGTTCCCTTCTGGGCGGAGACAATGCCCCCTGCATGTTAGTTATATTAGCTCCAGCTAAGCCCCTCTGCGACAGGATGTGCTAATCCCCGTGTCGTTATGGAATCCATCCAGTCGTGTATGTGTTGGGTTTCGTCACCTTCACAGGCTTTCGGCCTTTGTTTCCCTGTCCCAGGATCCTATGTCAGTGGTCCGGATGCCTTAGTACCGTCTTGACAGGACTTTTGGTTCTGTATGTCCTTCTCCATTCCCTCTGCTAGGCAGGGTTATGCGGAAGATTACTCTGGTAAGGGGACCAGTGATTCTGGTGGCCCCCGGTTGACCTAGTATAGTGTGGTTGCAGACATGGTACTATGGTCAGTAGTTCTGCACCTTGCCAGGAGTGCCAGTTGATCACTCAGGGCCCCTTTACATCACTATAGTTCATGGTCCCTGGCCTAGTAGACCTGACTGCTAAAACATTCATCTTGATGGAGACAAGTTTAGCTGTCTCGGTGTTGTGACTATGGGATGGCTAGGAGTAGCCTCTTCTGCGTCTTCTTCTATTGTCGTAGGGTATGGCATACCCACATTTATTGGGACGAGTCTAGTCCTCTTACTTGTTGGACGTTCTCGGTTTCCAGGGCTCCAGTGTGGCCTTCAGCATAAATTGGAGTTGGTCCCCCAGCTCAGCTCTCTGATGGGTCAGGCTCTGCCCTGTCCACCTTGCCTTAACAGTCTCTAGTTCAGTCTTCCTTGAGTAAGACTTCCTTCAGGGGGTGCTCTTGTGCGCCCTCCATGTACTCCCTTGGCCCCTGTTGGGATTGAAATTGATTTCATTCCGTCTGCTTGCAGGTTGGCTCCTGGTCCTATTCAGGACTCTGTCTGGATGTCCTTACCCTTAAGGTGGTCCTTCTGGTGACTGTTACCTTGGTCAGGCGTGTGTTAGCGGGCGGTTCGGTCTACCTAGCCCTCATTCCTTGAGATACACCAGGATAAGGTGGAGTTCCACCTGAAGCCGGATTCTCTACATCTGTAGGTGTCGTATGTTCAATTATCCAAGATATTGTTTTCCACGGCTGTCCCCCTTCTTGTTCACTGCTTTTCAATGCTGGGGATTTGTGGGAGGTCCCTGGGTATTTGAAGGGCCGGGAGGAGCCTGTTTTTCCATGTCTCTGCAGTGCAGCGCCATCTAGCGGAGGATAACCCAAGTGTAAGTAATCTATCTGGAGCAGGACGTACTGTATACCAATAATACCAATTCTACAGGTGAGTACTTCACAGAATTGTATTTTTTACAGCACAAAACACAGCAATTTAAAACTGATCTGGCAAATGAAGTGAAATGAAAATAAAAAAAGCTTTCTTTCCCTGTCACTTTATCTGCTGTCCCTGCCTGGATCGTTCCCGATTTTTCACTATTATTCCCTGTCTTTCCCTAGCTCTCCCTGGCACTCTGTGTGTCTCCCTGCCTCTCTGTTACTCTCTCCCTGTCCTCCGTTGTCTGTGCACTGCAAGTCTCAAATGCGCACAAGCAAGATGGCCGCCGCTTTATATAGCGATGTGACGTCACCGGGGCTCCTGGCTGCTGATAGGCTGCATGTGACCTTCCCATGATAACTTGCCCCAGGGGATATGTCCAGACATGTCCATCCACCATTTTACAATGCCTGTAATTGAAGTAAATGGAGTTTAAAGGAAAACTTTGATCGATCGAATCGTGGGGAAATTCGGATTCGTTCAGAATCGAATTTTTAATGAAATTCGGAACGAATCCGGGTTCGTCCGGATCGATTCGCTCATCCCTAATCGCGACCCTTTGTCCCTGGATCAGGAATTTGTTCTGTCTCCCCTGTCCAGACAGTCTCTCTCGTGGTGGCTGGACTCAAGGAACCTTCTGAGGGGCAGGTCCATCCTGCCCCTGTGCTGGGAAACGGTCACCACGGATGCCAGTCTGACCGGCTGGGGAGGCTTCTGGAAGTCCCTGAGGTTCCAGGGTCGGTGGGGCCCACAAGAGGCCCATACTTCCATCAACGTCCTGGAACTAAGGGCGATCAGGTTGGTTCTTTCTCGCCTATCCACTCACCTGGTCGGGCTGTTCAGATTCGCTCAGACAACCAGACAGCGGTTGCCTACATCAATCATCAGGGAGGGACTCGGAGCAAGCAAGCCTTCAAGGAAGTGTCCCTGATTCTGTCTTGGGCGGAACAGCATGTTCCCTGCATCTCAGCGGTCTACATCCCAGGGGTGGAGAACCAGGTGGCGGACTCCCTGAGCAGGGGGACGTCTCGTGTGGGGGAATGGTCCCTCAACTACCAGGTGTTTCTCTCCCTCTGTCACTACTGGTGTCAGCCGGACGTGGACCTGTTTGCGTCCCGTCACAATCACAAACTTCCCAGATTTGTCTCTCTGTCTCAGGATCCTCTGGCCTTCGCCACGGATGCCTTGGCAATACCTTAGATGGAGTTTCAGCTTCTCTATGTGTTCCCTCCATTTCCTCTCCTGGGCAGGGTCATGCGCAAGATAGCCCAGGAGCGGGTACCAGCCAAACTGGTGGCCCCTTGTTGGCCAAGAAGAGTTTGTTTCGCAGATGTCGTGCGGTTGGCAGTAGACCGGCACGTCTTGCCCAAGGATCCAGATCTTCTCACCCAGGGGCAGCTACGCCATCCCAATACAAACTCTGGCTTTAACGGCTTGGCTGCTGAAGCCTCCATATTGATGGAAAAGGGGTTGCCTGCTTCTATTGTTGATACCATGATTCAGACTAGGAAGAAGTCCTCATCCTTTATCTATTACAGGGTCTGGCATGCTTACATTGCCTGGTGTGAGTCCAAGTCTCTTCCCTGTCGGGTGTTTTCTATTCCCAGGATTCTGGAATTCTTGCAACATGGTTTGGATCAGGGCCTTCAACTTAGTACCCTAAAAGGCCATGTTTCAGCTCTGGCAATTTTTTTCCAAAGATATTTTGCCAATCACCTGTTGGTTAAAACCTTTTTTCAGGGTGTTTCTCATGTTTGTCCACCCCGTAAGCATTTGCTACCAGTGTGGGATTTGAATCTGGTGTTGTCTGCCCTGCAAGGGCTTTCCGTGATGCTGCCTTGTCTATTCTGACCCTTAAGGTAGCCTTTCTGGCGGCTATCACTTCTGTAAGGCGAGTTTCTGAGCTAGCGACACTTTCCATCAAACCTCAACAGGATAATGTGGTGAGTCCTCAAACCGGACTTCCTGCCAAAGGTTGTGTTTGCCTTTCATCTTAATCAGGACATTGTCTTGCCTTCATTGTGTCCTAATCCTGCTAATTCCAAGGCGCAGACTCTGTATTCCCTAGATGTGGTCAGGGCTCTGAAGTTTTATTTGGTCGCCACTGAGCCTTTCAGGAAGTCTGATGCTCTTTTTGTTCTCACCTCTGGACCTAGAAAGGGTTTGCCTCTAGCTAAATCCACTATCAGCAAGTGGATCCGTCAGGCGATGGTTCAAGCCTATTCTGCTAAGGGAAAGGAACCTCCCTTTAGGATTACTGCTCATTCCACTCGTGCTATTGGTGCCTCTTGGGCCTTTCAGCACCAAGCTTCTGTTGAACAAGTTTGCAAGGCCGCTACTTGGTCTTCTGTTCATGCTTTTTCTAAGTTTTACAAGGTTGGTGTTAAGGCCTCAGCGGATGCTGCTTTTGGCAGCAAGGTGCTTCAGGCGGTTGTGACTTGAACTACTGGCTGTTACTCTTTGGGGATCCCACCCTACTATGGACACTGCTTTTGGATGTCCCAACTGGTATGAATACCGAAGCGGGCCGTGCCATGCAATAAAGAAAAAAGCAATTCTATGTGTACTCACCTGTAGAATTGTTTTTGTTCTTGCATGGCACGGGCCGCTTCACCCCACCCTGGTTATCGTTGTTCTTGGTTGCCTCTTTATGGTGATTGATCCAAGTCAATTGGGGTCTTTTACCTTTTTCACATTTTTTACTTATTCTCTCCCGGCTTCTTGTCTCACTGCTTGTGTACGCTGGGGAACTCTATGGTTAAGCCCGTTTTTATAGGGAGCCGGGACAAGCCACAGCTTTTCTGCAGTACCACTGTGCCACCTTGTGGTGGAATAATCCAAATGTTATGAATACCGAAGCGGGCCGTGCCATGCAAGAACAAAAACAATTCTACAGGTGAGTACTCACATAATTGCTTTTTTCCAGGTGTACAGCACGGCTTGCTTCATTTCAATTCTTTACATGTGGTTAATCCGCCACAGGTGGCGCAATCGACTGCAGGAAGACTTGTGCCCCCCCCCCCCGGCCCATAAAAGGGCCAGAATTACCCAGAATACCCCAGTCTTCTGCAGTCTGGCTGCGAAGATGGTCTCTTTCTCTCTTTACATGGACTTCGCAGATAAGCGGGGCATTACTAGCCCGTCGGCTGCTGCAAGCCCTATTCCCACCTGCTTCTGGGACCCTTCTTGCCTTCCAGCCATGGCTGCGGATCAGGTGCAGGTAGCGGAACGCTGAGGGTCAGGCGTTCGGCAGAGCTATGCTCTGGGCCGCAGACTCTTTCCTCAGAGTAAGCCGGCCATAGGCTATGGTGAGCCTATAGGCAGGGGGAGGGGAGAAACCACCCTTTTTCCCTTTTCATTATGTGTCCCACATGCTTTATTATTGTGCATTTTAGGTTGTGTGTGTTTTTTCTCATGTTTTTTACCTCACAATATACTCCCCTTCCTCGCTCCTGCTCCTCTTGCCTCTTCTACGTTATGATGTCGGGGGGGGGCGCCCTCGTGAGGGCGGTGGTTGCTGGCTTTGATCCTGCGCGGGTGCTCTCCGCAGCGAAGGAAGGGAGGGGGGTCCCTCCCTACCTGTCTTCCTTGTCCCGGGCACCATTTTGTCTCTTTAGCGCCCAGAGTCTTGGCATGTTCCGGGGGGCGGGAGGGGGCATGGGGAATGGGAGCGATGACACGATCCGTGTCATCGCGGCGCGCCCCAACCCTCAAGGTGCTGCTTGGGCCGGCCGGCGCCATTCTCCTCTCAGAGATTTTCTGAGGTAAAGTTCCAGTTTTTTCCTCACGCCATCGCTCCTTGGTCTGCTGACAGGCTGCGCAAGCTCTTCCCAGGCTCTTCAACTGGCTCCCTTTTGATCCGTGAGTCCGGTCTTTTCTTGTTGGTACCTTTTTATTATTGTGTTTTCTATTGCCTGTGCATGCACTGTGGGACGCTTAACTTGTTCCCCTTTTTGTGTCTTTCAGAGTCCCATATTAAGATTCTTGTGGTGCCTCTATAGGGAGCTTTTGTCTTGTATGGACTTTCTTGCCTTTGTTATATCGGCCATGGGTGACGCCGTCAGTTTTGGTGGTAGGGCTTCGGCCGGAGGCAACACATCTTAGACCGGTGGATTCAGGAGGGGGTGTCCTCCGGATACAAGATAGAGCTGGCAGCTTGGTCGCCCCCAAGATTCATTTGGTCCCGAATCTCCCTAAATCCTGTGACGGCGCAGGGCCTGAGGCTGGCCTTTCAACATCTTCCGTCATTAGGAGTGATTTGCCCTATGCCTCTTCAAGAACAGAGACGGGGGTTCTACTCTAACCTGTTCACGGTGCCCAAGAAGGACGGTTCCCTTAGACCCATCCTGGATCTAAAGGGTCTCAACAGATTTGTCAGATTCAAACACTTCCCCATGGAGACCTTACGGTCGGCGGTGAGCTCTCTTCGGCCAGGCGATTTCATGACCACTTTGGACATCTGCACGTTCCTGTCTTCCTGGGACACCAGAGGTTCCTGAGGTTCGCTCTGGGAGATCAACACTACCAGTTTGTGGCCTTGCCGTTCGGCATCACCTCGGCCCCCAGGTGTTCACCAAGGTGCTGGCGGGTGTCATGGCCCTTCTGAGGAGCCAGGGCATTCGCGTTCTTCGACCTTTTGATTGCTGCTCCATCTTTGCATCATGCAGAGAGGGATACTCGGATGGTAGTGTCCACCCTCGAGTCCTCCGGTTGGATGATCAATTATCCCAAGTCTTCACTCTCTCCTTCATCGGTAAGATCCTTCCTGAGAATGACGCTGGATACTTCTCAAGGTGTTTCTTCCTCAGCAGAAGGTGGAGGGCCTTCAAATGCAGGCGCGGGCCTTGCTAGCTTGCCCTCATCCCTCCATCCGTCTGGGGATGCAGTTGGTGGGTCTCATGGTGTCTTGCTTCGAGGCTGTGCCTTTCGCTCAGTTCCACATGAGACCCCTTCAGTTGAATCTCTTGACCATATGGGAGTCAGGAGTCCTTGGAGCAGGAATTCGCTCTGTCCCCTCTGGCCAGACAGTCCCTCTCGTGGTGGCTGGGCTCAAGGAATCTTCTAGTGGGCAGGTCCTTTTTGCCTCGTGCTAGGAGATTGTCACCACAGATGCCAGTCTGACCGGTTGTGGAGGGGTTTGGTGATCGCTAAGTTCCTGGGTCAGTGGGGCCCTCGAGAGGCCCACGTGCCTATCAATCTCTTGGAGTTGAGAGCGATCAGGTTGGTTCTCTTCCAGTTGACTCCCCACCTTCGGGGTCGTGCGGTCCAGGTCCGCTCGGACAATCAGACGGAGGTCGCCTACATCAATCATCAGGGAGGGACTCGGAACAAACGAGCCCTCAAAGACGTGTCCCTGATCTTGTCTTCGCCTAGGGAAATGGTCTCTCAACAACAAGATCTTTCATGCCCTGTGTCGCCGCTTGGGTCATCCGGACGTGGACCTGTTTGCGTCCCGTCACAAGCTTCCGAGATTCGTCTCCCTTTCAAGAGATCCTCTGGCCTTCGCCACGGATGCGCTGGCATTTCCTTGGAAGGAGTTTCAACTCCTTTATGTCTTTCCTCCCTTCCCTCTGTTGGGTTCTTGTGCTGCGCAAGATAGCCCAGGAGGGGGTACCGACCATCCTAGTGGCCCCCCGCTGGCCGAGGAGGGTATGGTTTGCAGACGTCGTCCAGATGGCGGTGGATCAGTACTTCCTGCCCGACTTTCCAGAGCTCCTCACTCAGGAACAACTGCGCCACCCCAATTTACAAACGCTGGCTTTGACGGCTTGGCTGCTGAAACCTCCATCCTGATGGATAAAGGTTTGCCGGCTTCAGTCAGCAGTACTATGATCCAGGCTCGAAAGAAATCCTCTTCTATGATTTATTATAGGGTCTGGCATGCTTGCATTGCCTGGTGTGAGTCTAAGGCCTTCCCTTGCCACACCTTCTCCCTTTCCAGGATTCTGGAGTTTCTTCAACACGGTCTAGAGTCGGGTCTACAACTGAGTACCCTCAAGGGACAAGTTTCTGCCTTGGCAATTTTTTTTCAAAGGTCTTTCGCTAATCATAGGCTTGTCAAAACTTTTTTCCAGGGAGTCACTCATGTACGTCCACCGCATAAGCCTCTGCTACCGGTGTGGGATTTGAACTTAGTGTTTTCTGGTCTTCAGGGTCCCCCTTTCGAGCCCCTGTGCGATGCTGCTCTTTCTATTCTGACTATTAAGGTGGCCTTTTGGTTGCTATCACTTTGGTGCGTCGCGTCTCTGAGCTGGCGGCGTTTTCCATGAAACCTCCTTATTTTGAGCGGCATCAAGATAAGGTGGTGTTCCGTCTCTAGCCGGAATTCTTGCCCAAGGTTGTATCTGCCTTTGTCTTACCTTCCTATTGTCCTGCCCCTGCTAATTCGAAGGAACGGAACCTTCATTCTCTGGATGTGGTCAGGGCACTCAAGTATTATTTGGTTGAGTCATTTCGGAAGTCGGATTCTCTTTTTGTCCTTCCTTCCGGACCTAGGAAGGGCTTGCCTCCAGCCAAATCCACTATCAGTAAGTGGATTAGACAGGCGGTGGTGCAAGCATATTCTGCCAAGGGGAAGGAACCTCCTTTCCGTGTTGCAGCTCACTCCACTAGGGCTATTGGTGCCTCTTGGGCCTTCCAGCACCAGACTTCAGTTGAACAGGTTTGTAAGTCCGCTACTTGGTCTTCGGTTCATACTTTTTCCAAGTTTTACAAAGTTGATGTTAGGGCCTCAGCTGACGCTGTTTTTGGCCGCAAGGTGCTTCAGGCGGTAGTGGCTTGAACTGCCTGCCATTGCTCTCTGGGAATCCCACCCTTCTTTTTTGGACACTGCTGTTGGATGTCCCACATGTAAAGAATTGAAAAGAAGCAAGCCGTGCTGTACACCTGGTAAAATACAATTCTGTGATTACTCACCTGTAGAATTGTTTTTACGGTGTACAGCACGGCTTGCTTCATCCAACCCTTGTTATCGTTGTTCTCTTTTTGCCTTGTTATTGTTATTTTTGTTGAGAGAGTTTCCTTTTAGTGGACTGTGTTTTGCTAACATGGTCCTTGCCTCCCGGCTTCTTGCATTACTGATTTCAAACACTGGGGTCTTCTGGGTAATTCTGTCCCTTTTATGGGCCGGGAGGGGCCACAAGTCTTCCTGCAGTCGATTGCGCCACCTGTGGCAGATTACCCACATGTAAAGAATTGAAATGATGCAAGCCATGCTGTACACCGTAAAAACAATTCTACAGGTAAGTAATCACAGAATTTTATTTTTAGAGGACTATTCTTTCAAATCCTAGAGCAAAACCACTATTAAGTCATGTGGCCCCTGTGCAAATCCCCCCCCCGCACACGCACGCACGCACACACCCAACCCATACTTTGGCATTGGTGGCACAGAATTTGTATGGTCGAACATACAATATAGAACCAGCCTGAGGTGTTCATAGAGACTAACACCTTGATTGGGGGCCTGAGCTACATGGAGATCCCAGAGACCTTAACCCTTGAGGAGAAAGATATATGCAGCCAGAGAGGCTTCAGGAGGCAGGGGAGCCTTGTTTCTTAACATGCCTTTGCTCTGGGGTTTGTTAGAAAGTCTACAAAATTGAACCTTCTAGGGAGGAGAGCATGTCTGAAGAACAAGGAAAAATTTATTGAATGGACAAGTACTGAAGCACCTGAACCGATATGCTGCGTTGGAGGCAAGGCGAGTATACATTTTGATTGGCTGTATAATGTATGGAAGGTCTTATGCACTGCTCAAATTTCTCTTTGCAAAATTTTTATTTATGACTTTTATTGGATTTAAGAAACCATTCAGCTCATATTTAACATCTTCTAATGTCCTAGAGCTTGTTAATCTACAGAGTCCATTTTCTGCAATTTCACCTCTTGGTACTGAGCCTCAGCATGCCACTGCTATTTTTAACAAATGGCAGACCTTTTACATAACCAGCTATTAACCTGCCTTGCATTTTGGCCTCCTAAGGCCATCTCATTTCCTTTGCGGAAGTTTTTCTGGTTTTGAGTCTTAATGAAGATTCACTTAGTACAGTGCAGTATAACTGGATAGGAGTATTTTATTTGTATTTGTTATTTGTGCGGCTCTCTCGCCCATGTCAAAAAGGTTGCCTTCATATATTATAGCTTTTAGGTCCCCCATTGCTGTTCTTGACCTTGGATGTAACGTTCTCTGGGGGATAGGGGGCTAAATGGGATGTGTGAGGACGGAGGGAGATCCAGCATTGTCGATGCCGGTTACCTTGGCTGTTTTTTGTTTAGAGAAAATCTTCTCGTCTATTGAATTACAAGCTTCTTAAAGACAAAGTGGATTGAATGTTTAATGCAGCTCCTAAAGGTATTGACCAGGCAAAAGAAAAAAAAAAGTGAGCAGCTTATCTCTTGTTGTGGTCCTGAGGGCCTGTTTTTTCTATCCACCAATAAAAGCATGGGCCTTTCAACGGGACCACCTGCTTCACTCATTCCTAATGGTTCTTTGCTTTCTCCCACTTTTGCCACCTTCGCTTTAGGCTACATCCATAGGCATTTGTGGGAAGTGTTTTGTGTAAAAAAAAAAAAAAAAATCATGTAGGCCCATTTTCATTGCTACCAGTTGGGATACCAGGGATTAGGACTAGGGTATCCATGACTCAGAAGACATGGCAGAACTTCAGTCTCTGTTCTGTGGCAGGGGTCTTTTGTACCCCACAGCCATTAAAAGCAAATCACTCGCTGACATGCCAAGTATCTTGCCACCCCCCACCCTTTGAACTAGTTTAGGTCTCTTGGACCCCCTACCAGTTCACAATAAATACAAACCACCACAGACACACAGTTGTTTAGTATTCTAACATTAAACTCTACTCCTTTTCACCACCTGCATCCAGTGGAGGGTAATGCTCTGCCAATGTTTAGATTGAAAGAGAACAATAGCCCCCCCCCCCCCCCCCCTTCCTCACAAGCTGGCATCCTGTTAGGCTCTTTGAGCTCCCCGCTGAAGGTAGGGGCATTTATACAGCAGGGTGGGGCCTCTTCTAGGAATCTCATCCGATTCTCTAGCTCCTCCCTTCAGTGCTCAGAACCTGACAGGATGCCACCCTTGTCCTCCTTCAAAATGTAAATGCCGACAGAGCATTTTGACCTCTTCTGCTGACAAACGAAGAGCTGATAGAGAACCACCGGAGCAACCACATAGTGAGAGGATTGCTGTCCAGTGCTGGATAAAGATGGCAGTAGTGTCTGCTTGGTGTGTTTTTGCTTTTTCTATTGTGAACTGGTAAGGGGTCCCTATTCTAGCTCAAAGGATGAGGGTGCGGCAAGTTAAAGGCTGGCATGGCAGCAGGTGACTTGCTGTTACCCCTGCCCCATTACCTGTACCGCCAATGGCCAGACGATTTATCGTCCTGGTGTTCTGCCCTGGAGGAAAAATGTACAGCACAGATACAAGTAATCAAAACGAAAATTTAAATGGATGATTTTAGAGGCTTAGAAGCATTGTTTAATGCTTGTAAACAGCAGCATAACCAGGGCTATTTGAACATAGCCCTGGCTGTGTACACTGGTCAATAACTTTAAGGTACCCCACACCTATATTATATAATTATTTCTAGCCCTGGACGAACATCCAGATCTTAAACCCAAGTGCTGCGTATCAGTGGCATGCTGTGTTGTTTTTTTTATTTTTTTATTTTTATTTTTTTTTTAACAGGTCGAATAGAGCAGAGCTATGAGCTAGTGCCTTTTCTTGTAGCCCTCTTCTTTTCCATCCTTGTTCTTTCTTTATCAGCTCTTTGAATTTTATGGAACTCTGGGAGCTAAATAAATATTGTAACAGTTTAGGGCAGCTCTGGAGAGCACATCTGACAAGCTTTGTCTCTGAGTGATGTCCGACACTAGTCCAAATTGTACCCCATGAGAGTTTAATGGCCGAGCGTTGCCATCTGTAAAGAGAAATGTGCACCCATCAAAGGAGCGGTCTCTCAGATCTGTGCTATTAGAAGTCACCCCTAAGGAGAAACACACACCGATACCATCAAACGGGCTATTTAATATAACACACCTAGTGCCGGAGCTATGCTGCTGCTCTTTATTATTTTAGTCACCCAGGTTCTATTTAATTAATAGAATAGATTTGTCCCTGCAGCATTTGTTCATTTGTGCTGATGCAGTTTTGTTTCACAGTCTTTAGATCTATTAAAAGCAATCTTAAACTAATTTAAGATGAATCCAAAATCACCATATTCTGAAATAAAGTTGTCCCTTAATTGTGCATATGTTGCACTGGAGAAATATATTCAGATTTGGCTTTAAAGCAGATCAAAACTCTTGCAGCGGTGCCCTGGAATCTAAAGAATTCTAGGGCTGGCCACTGGCCTACTCCTGGGCCATCCGATAGCGGGACACCCTGGTGTGTGAAACCCTTGGGGTCGCCTGTATACTCATCTTAACTGGAGGCTCCCATGGCACTGCTGTCGGGGGCCGCAACATCCCCGGCTTCCCTGTAGCTGTGCACAGCCTAACTCGTATGACTGGGCGCGCCCAGCGTGAAAGCTGGGTTTCGCATAACCTTTGTGTGTCATCTGGCTAATTGGTAATCTCAAATGGTGCCAAGTGGGTGTGGCCACGACGGGTGGAAACCCTGTTTCTCTCATATTCCACTCCAGGACGTCACCGATTCGGATACAAATGGGTCAACTCTCAGCCGATGTTTGGACTGCAAGATAAAAGGTGTGGTCTCACCCGGCTTACATATACTTCCAGCTGCCCCCACCATCCAGTTTGATTTTTATGCAAAGGCTATGCATGGATTTATTTTCCTTGACTCTCTTTGTTTTTCTTTTTAAAAGCTATTCTTTCAGGAAGCGGGGGATTTTAACCCAAAGGTGTGCACAACCTTTGAGCAGCGGTAAGGGGAGGTGGATTGGGCAGAAGACCCCATCAGGCTGTAGAGAGTTGCCAAACTTTTTTTGGTCTGATTGCTGCATTGATTTATTGTTCCACTTTAAATTGGACCATAACCCGCGATTTTGACTATTCCGGGATTTGTTCTCGCCCTTGGGGCCTTTAGATTTGGGATACTCCGCTGTGTCAAACCCCTCAGGTCGCCCAGTAAAACTCACCTTTGCCCGGTCCTACAGCACAGGCGCAGGCTCTCGTCTGCGCACGTCAATTTCGGGCAAAAAGCCAAGGAACGGGTGTCAAACTCACTCCTTAAATTCCAGCAACAGGCCCGGTTTTGCATATATCCACACAGGTGGAGTAATTACAGGGCTATAGAGACAGCTATGTGGAGATTCACAACATATGCCCTGTTGCTGCCCCTTCAGGCTTGAGTTTAACACCTGGGCTAAAGGTTGAGAGGTGCTTGGCTCTAGCATGGTGCATGCCCGCATTATCCATCCCCAAATGCCTGGGTGTGCACATAGCTAAAGGTATAGCTTATTTATGTGCTGTTGGATCGGGGAGGAGGTAGGTTTTGATTGGGACTGGGGGTTCACACAGTGCGGTCTCCTTATTTAGGGTGCCCCGGGGGCAAGGAATCAGACGTCCCTGGAGTCCTACATACTTGGTCCAATGTAAGGGGGGCGCAATTAAACCTTAGTTGCAAATAGGTTTATATGTAGGAATAAATCAGGGCAACTGAACTTGCTATTTAATTTTCTTGAATACATTTCGCTAGTCACTTGACTGGCTTTCTCAATTCAGAGAGACTTGTTCAGGAATCTGGCCACAATAAAAAGTAACACCAATTCACATCCTCTGTCTGCCATAAACATTAGGGAGGTGAGGTGTGATTGCATTAGCAAGATTGTTCTTATTAAGTGTTACAAGCTGCCCCCATTGTTATCACAGAATCCTCTAAGTCCCAGCCAATAGGTGTTGTTTTTTTATTTTTTTTTCTGTCCTTCCTCAGGGGAGGAGAGGGGGTGGAAGTTATATTTGACTGTACATCCACTTTAATAAAATATCCATGAAGGCAAAAGCAAAAACCTCAAATACTGTGTATAAAGAAAACCATCAAAGGCACTTGGAGGGGCAGAGGTGGGTTGGACAGAGATAAGCAGGGATTAAACAAGAGCTGGTGGGTGAGGCAGGGTGAGGTGTGTAGAGTCGAGGCAGGAAGATTAACAAAGGTAGACAGAGGTTAGGTGAGCACTGGCAGGGGCGGTGAGCAGAGACGGGGACAGGTTAGGTGGGCAGAGTGAGGTATTAAAAATGTGAGGAAGTACTACCTCCACTACACTAACTAGTCAGCGCAGGGCACACAGAGGACTTGCCTGACCTGCCTGAAGTTGCCTTTTTTCAGACATTCTCCTCTGTTGCAGGCAGATGCCCTCTCTCCTTTACCTGCCTGATGTGTCTGCCTAATTCTATATGTATTCTGCCATAACCCCACTTCTGTACTCCCAACTGTGAACAATTACTGGGGATTGTGTAGATTTCTTCTACTAGTAGGAATAAACTGAATTACAGGAGATACTATTCCACTTTTATAGGGGTAATTTGCTCCAATCCAATGCGTGTCTCTTGATGTAACCCTTTCCTCCTCATTTTAAATAAAATGTATTGGGTATTAGTGCAGGACATTTTTGGAAAGAAAGAGCCAAATGCCCATAGGCCCTCATGTGCTTGTGAAACGTACAGTAACGTAAAAAATATAGTGCCACAAATCATCAGTGTAACTGTACTAAGTACTAAACATGTAAATAGAATGGAAACAAGATCCAGTATAAACTAGGGAAGGCCCCTTTAAAGGGGACCAAAACTGGACCTAGCATCTATAAGATTTAGAATGTCCTCTATGTGAAACCCCATCAGTTGCCTAATAGTCTTACTTTGAAGATTCATGAGTTTTATTTTCATATTTTCTTATTACATTAACAAAGAGCCCACTGTGCTGTGTGTGCCTGCTCCCACTGTAACTGGCTGACTGGCATGGCCATGCACAACCATAGATAGGTGCAGGGGGTGCTGCATGCCAATTGTGAGTGCATCTAAGATCCCATTAATAAGAAGCCGATTGGAGCAGAGGTGTGCCTGCGCCACGGGAATGCCAGCGAGGTAGGTCGATTGGCGGCTGTCATGAGACAGATGCAAGAAGTGAGTGCATACATGTCTGGACCGGTGGGCTGTCCTAACCACAGTGCCTGGGAAGCAGTTGAGGGGTTCGGTGCCTTACTCAAGAGCACTTCTGTCCTAGATGGAAAATGACCTGCAACCTTCTGATCACAAACCCAGTTCTTTCCCTCTTGCTCACGACTGCCCCTTAAACAAACAAACTTGGGTGCCTAGGACCTTCCATACCTCATTGAAACTTGATGCAAGATTATATCACATCTATGCAGGAGAGTGACTAGTATAATGCTGGTGGACAGAGGTGTTTGTGTGGACAGGCAGGTTGCCAAGGCAACTATGTAACCTGGGAGGGGTCCTCTATCACAGCCATCCTGTTATCCTGCACATGAGTCGGGGCCTCTGGTTATGGTGCCTGCCATAAGCCAAGCCCCTCATCACGCCATACTGGCTCAGTCATGGGGAGGGGACACTGCCTGCTGCTAAGGAAAGGGCACAACATTGGACCGCAGCAGCACCACTGGATAGGAGTGAAGAAATGGATATTTATTTTGCCTTCCTGCAATGAGCTGTTTCACCTAAAAACTTCCCTGCTGCAATGCAGTGATTCCTTGCACGTTACTGGAGTCAAAACTGACATTTCCCCCCTTGAAATTGATTGTTATGCCAGACGCTGCATAATTAAGCAGTAAAATGAAACATGTGAAATGTCAATTTTGCTACTTTGTAGACGTGGTTAAAGCCAGGAGTTATTGGACCGAACATCCATGCAACAGTTAACATGCAAGATTTTTGCAATATGCCGCCAGTTGGTTTACACAAAGCTCTTCAGTTTCCAATGGTGCCGAATATTTGTATCTGTTTTCATTTCTGCAGTTTTTGTCTCGATTACATTGCGGGGTCTTTATTTAATTAGCGCAAGATATACCCACATTAACATGATTAATAACCCATTAAACTATTAAGTAATGACCAAAAGGGGACAGCTCCTGCCAGATATTTCGGGTTCTGCTTAACATATTTATATGACTTCACAAGAAATGAGCTGCAGTTTTTCCATTAATGACTCATAAATTTGAAAGAGAGGTGAGAAAGTATTTGAACACAATTTACACAGAGATATTATTTTACATTAGCTTGTAAATGGCCCATTTATTTTTCTTCCAATTCATTCCAGGCTGTCCTTATTCAATACGATTGGGTAACTCCTGCCCGAAGGGGCGTGACTGCAAGACAAAAGCGTAGCTCCGCCTCCCGGCCTATATCCTTCCGGCTGACCTCCCAGATTCCAGTTTCATTCTTGCAGTTGGGATGACTGCATGGCTCTCTTAGACTCCTCTTCCATTTACTTTTTTTGTTTCTCAGATTATACCTTTGAAGCGGGGGCAAGACCCTGTCTGTCTTCCTAGGTCCCTTATGCTGCTCTGATCTGGATTGACCCATTATGCCTCCTCAGTTTTCGGCTTGGTGAAGTTCCATAAAACTGTATCTGGATCAGGATGGTAAGGTTAGCGCAGGTTCCAGTGTGCGCTTTGTAGTGCTTTGGCACTCTGGCTGAAGGCTTTCATTGAAAATTATAAGCAGCCACAGGTTTTTGTCTGGTGAGCCTGATTGGGGGTGACCAAGGAAATGATTTTCCCTCTTATTGTTTTTTATTTCTCTTTCCCATGTGTTTCTTTGTTCTCTGGTTGAAAAATTCAAAATTTGCGCGCCTTTTTAGGGGGCGGAGCTAAAGCTGCAACGATGAAATAGTCAGTCGCCATGGAAAGATTTTCAGCTTGGCGAAGTTCCGAGTACCGGGCGCAGAGCGCTTCCTCCATCCGCCTCTGTGGAAAGATTTTCAGCGTGGCGAAGTTCCGGGTACTGGGCGCAGAGCGCTTCCTCCGTCTGCCTCTGTGGAAAGATTTTCGGCTTAGCAAAGCTCCGAGTATCGGGTGCAGAGCGCTTCGTCCATCCGCCTCTGTGGAAAGATTTTCGGCTTGGCGGAGTTCTGAGTACCGGGTGCAGAGCGCTTCGTCCGTCCGCCTCTGTGGAAAGATTTTCGGCTTGGCGAAGTTCCGAGTACCGGGCGCAGAGCACTTTCTCCGTCTGCCTCTGTGGAAAGATTTTCGGCTTAGCGTAGCAGCTAGCTCCGCTGAGATCTCCGGTTCTTTTCAGCAGTACTGCGCGCTTTCTCTAGCCGGGGACGCTGGAAGATATTCAGCTTAGCGAAGTCACCAGCTCCGCTGAAGTGTCCGGTTCTCCTCCGCAACGGGGCACGTTTTTCTTGCCGACCAAGCTTAAACATTTTCAGCTAGGCAAGGTGCCTAGCATCGCCAGAGATCGCAATTCCCCTTTGGCTGCACATCATTTCTGGGGTAGTTGGCCAGCAAAAGGGCTGCTCTGAGCCGCTGCCCAGCCACCCTCAAGTAGACCTAAACCTCTTGGTAGGTTATTTTTTTATTTCATTTTTTATTTATTATTGATTGGGAAAGAGCAAGGTAATATATAATTTATATTGTAATATATAATTATTTGGTGGTCAAGAAGGACTCGCAGTAGTTTTGTGATTGTCCAGAACCTATATATACTTGGTCTCTATGATCCCCAGGGTCATAGACTAGTATTATTAAATTCACCATGGCGGAGGCATTGGGGGTAGTCATCTGGTCTTTATCAGATTTACCCCATATCCAGTTGCATGCAGTGGCACTGGATGAGGATAACACGGTGCGCAGGGATTATGCCACGGTTGTAGTGAATAGGGAGACAGTTGTCTCCTCCCTGAAGGGGCTCTGACCCCTATCGCCGGTGCTTTCTGTGAAACCCCTTGGCAGTTTTTATGCGGACTGTGATGTGAATCGTACCGGTTACTAAGAAGGTTTTTTGAAAAAAAAAAAAAAGAGAAAAAATAAATCCTCTGAGTATATTGAAGAAGATGTTGTGGCTGCCATAGGCTTCTTCTGAGTCTGTAAACTGTCGGCAGCCCTCAAGTGGTCCTAAACCGATAGAATCATTATGAAGTATTGGCTACTAAAAGGGTTTTAAAGAAAATAATTTTTCCTCCAATTTGAAGAGGATATTGTGGCTGCCATAGTCTCCTTCTGAGTCTTTAAAGTAGACCAACACCGAGAGGTGATCGGCCCGGAAATCTATAAGATTCCCGGGCCGATCACCTCCCACCCCGCGGGACATCCGAGATCGGGATGTCCCGCGGGGTGAAACCCCCCCAGACACCCCAAATCGATTACCTGATCTTCGGCGGCCCGCCGACGCCTCCCTCGCGCCCCTGTAGACGTGCGCGCGCCCGCGCCGGCCGTCTGCGAATGGCCGGCGGGGGCGCGCGCGCGCCGAAAGTGACACGAGGGAGGCGGCGGCCGCTTGGACGTTCCTGATCCCCGCCTGGACGTTGGCGGGGATTGGACCGTCCAGTCACGTGGCAGCGGGGACAGGTAAGATTTTGGGGCTTTCTGGGGGGTTTCACACAGCGGGGCACCCCCGATCGGGGTGCCCCGCCGAAGTGGACCAAAACCCAGGATAGTCAAAATCCTGGGTGTTGGTCCACATTCTGTCGGCAGCCCTCAAGTGTTCCTAAACCTATAGAGTGTCATAATGGAGTATTGGCTACTAAAAATATTTTAAAAGAAAAGATTTTTTCCTCTGAGTGGAAGAGGATATTGTCTGCCATAGTCTCCCAGGAAGTTATCTGTTGAAGAGTCCTCTACACATGGAGTGTCCGGTTAAGGAGAAGTTGGAGGATGGTTGATTTCCTCCATTTCTGGAGGATTTTGCGGAGCATATGCATTATTATAATCTGATCAATAGGGAATAGCAGAAGTCAGGTTGTCTTCCAGCCATGCCTAAAGTACTAGATACTATGTATCTCTTTCCTCCAGATCAGATTGAATTATAGTCTTACCCTCCTGTGGTGGACGCTCTGGTGCCAGGTCTCTTTTTAAGATTTTCGTTTTGCCATCCTCTGATAGGGCTTCTCCAAAGTACCCAGCGGATAAATGCGTTTTTTTTTTTTTTTGGTTTTTTTTTTTTCAATTGTTTATTTAGTTTTCAAATACAGAATGAAAAAGAATCAGGGATACAAAAGGTTCAGATTAGGTACAAAGATGACGTACAAGCAATAAGTAACGGTGGTGCTGGCCCGCTATATACATGTTTACCCCATGTTCTTATGATCGTGGTCCTTTTCAGAGACTATTCATCTCTAGGATGTCCTATAGGGTCCTGGATTTCACAGAGAGACATCAACGGTATCCCTATATTGCTTCCTGTCCCCCCAGGTGCTCTGGCTTCTATTCACCTTTCTTTGCTAAATAGACAACGACTTTCTAAACATCAGTTTGCTGTTTGACCAGACATCTCAATGATTTCTTTGTCTTCAGGTTGAATTTGTTTGGTTCCGACATAGTGTCTCGATAAATTGGGGGTCAATTTGGGAAATTCAATGCCAGGGCTAGGCCATTGAGAGAGTGAGTGTATAAAGGATAAAAAAAGGGGGTGAGGGAGGAAAGGGAATAGGTATAGGCAGGTGGTGGAGAGGGGGGGGGAGGGAGGTCCCCATGCTACCACGTCCCAACACGCGCGGGTGTATACGTCCGGACGATGTTATTGGTCAATTGACCTACTGCCGTCCACCCCAGGTGCCGCACCAGGTCTCAGGAGGGCGAGGGCCCATCGGGACGAACCGCCGGGGGCCGGGACATGTACCAAGGCGTCCAGAGTAGCAGAGTTTTTTCCTCATTATCCTGAACTGCGGCTGTCAGCTCCTCTATGTCCCTTATCCTGTCTACCTCTCGGATCCAATCATTTTCTGTCGGTGTATACTCCGCCTTCCAAAACCTGGGGATCAGCATTTTGGCCGCATTTATTAAATGCCTCAGGATTGACTTTTTGTATGCTGCCACACTGCTAGTGGTATGGTGTAGCAGCATGAGGGCCAGGCATAGCGGGACTCGGGAGCCCACGATCTCAGTCATAGTTCCTGTTATCTTCCTCCAGAAGGTTGTGATTTTAGGACAAGACCACAAGATGTGTATTAGCAAGCCCTCTTCTGTTTTACTATCTATCTATCCTTGACCGGTGTATAAGGTTTAGGGTCCTGATCGTGTTGTCCCTGGCTTCTCTGCCAGAGATGAACCCACATTGGTCCTTCTCATCCAGGTTCGGCAGGTAGACTGCTATCCGGGTTGCAAGTATTTTGGTGAATAATTTAAGATCTACATTTAATTACGAGATGGGGTGGTAGCTTTTGCAGCTCAGCGGATCCTTCCCCGCTTTATGAATGACTGTGATATGGGACTCCAAAGCCTCCGCTGGGAAAACCCCGGTAGTATCCTCCCCTCCAGTGGCATTGAGAGCCCGGGGAAGGTGTTTACTCAGGACACTTTAAAATTTCTTATAGTATACAATGGTTAGCCCGTCGGGCCTGGGGATCTACCATTTGGTGTGGACTTTATTGCTTGGTGTAACTCGGCTCCCGTGATTGGGTCTCCCAGCTTAACTATTGCATCCTCCCCCAATCTCGGCATGCCGGAGGCCACAATATATTGCCGTATCTTGCAAAGGTCCCTTTGGGGATTTCTCTCACCCTGCGGGCGCAAATTATATAGTCCACGGTAGTATTCCTGGAATACTCTGGCGATGTCCACTGTTTTGTGCCATTTCTGCTGTTTTTCATCGAGTATTGCCTCGATAAAGTTGAAGGACTGCTGCTTCCTCCTAGCTCTGGCCAACAGCGTACCACTCTTGTTTCCCCATTCATAATAGAATTGCCTGCATCTCTTTATGGCAAACGCTGCCTTTTCTAGTAGTAAGGTGTTCAGTTTCTCCCTGCAGGTTGTCAGATCCCTTAAAGACTCTCGTGCCTGTGTTTCTTTGTGTTTCCTTTCTAATTCCTGAATTTGCGAGAGCAACTGGTCCCTTTGCGTGGTGTGAACTTTTTTCAGTCTAGTGGCGTGCTGGATGAAAATCCCTCTCATCACAGCCTTGTGCGCCTGCCAGATTGTCATTGGTGTTACTTCCTCCGAACAGTTCAGCTCAAAATACTCGGTTAGAGCCGACTGTGCAGCTTGTATGGTTACAGGGTCTTTTAATAGGCTCTCATTCAATCTTCATGTCCAGGCCTTCCTTCCCTCCTCTCTAGTGATCAGAGACACCCCCACTGGGCTATGATCTGATAGGGACGCCACCTCTATGGCAGAGCCAGCCACCTTAGGTAGCAGGCTGTGTGAAAGCAACAAGTAGTCTAACCTTGCGTACATCGAATGCACTGGCGAGAAGTGGGAGTAATCTCTGCCGTTCGCGTTGTGGATCCTCCAGGGGTCGCAAAGTTGTAGTTTATGTAGGGCCTGTTTTACCTTCCATAGTCCTCCATATGAGATGGAGGACTTACCGGTGGATGAGTCGATAAGTGGATCTAGGGTAATATTTAGGTCACCTCCCAAGAGAGTCCCTCCCTCCTGGAAGTCTGACAATTTGGTAAGGAAACGCAGGAGAAAGTCCACCTGTCCGCTGTTGGGGGCGTATACAGATGCCAATGTATACATTTCTCCAAGTAGCATGCCTTTCACCATTATATATCTGCCCTCGCCGTCCACCGACATGTCCGTCATCTGAAACGGGATGTCCCTGGCTATAAGTATCACAACTCCTTTGGTTTTGGAGTCTGGTGATGAGCTAACAAACTGCTGAGGGAAATATCTAGGAGATACCCTAGGGCAGGCATTTCCCTTAAAATGTGTTTCTTGTAAGAAAACAATTTTGGCCCTCAGTCTTCTCAGTTCTGATACCATAGCCGTTCTCTTTTCAGGTATATTGAGGCACCTACAGTTCAGGGACACCATCCTTACGTCCATCCACGACGGACGTCCACCCGGCACCTCCATCTCTCCCCCCCTAGACCCAGGCAGCGGAACCCCGGGGGAAAATATATATGCAGTCAGTGGTCACCCACTATGCGTGGGTTGATTGGGTGTGGTACCAGGTAGGAAGCAGGGGACAAGGAAAAAAGCAGGGGTGGGGGTAACGGGTCAGAAAGTGTTAACTTTTTAGATAGGAACAAAACTCCGGAGAGGACCCAAGGAAAAAATTGGGTCGGTTAAAGTCAAAATATCGACCGCCCTAATGTAGGGAGGTCTAGCCCAGTGTCCTCTAGGGAAGTCTCCGGAAACCTCTCCCAGAGGAGTACTAGGATCACTCGGGGAAAGTGGATGCCAAGTGAAGAGGAGCCAGAACTAACAAACCAATTACAGATATAACTATCTAACTATATTTATCTAACTAGGCATCCCCTTCCACCTCCATAACACATCAACAGTTGAGCAGCATCATTAAATATGTTAACCCTTTTACGTATCTGTTACCTTACATTACCAGGTGGTTATCAGTACTCCTGTCTCCCCGCTCGGTGGTCATCTTCTCCACCTCCCCCCAAATGTCTTGTGTCAGGTGATCCCACCACCCCCGTCAAATCCCATATTGTCCACAGAGGCCCAGGTCCGTCCCTCACAGGGGACGGGAGGGCCTCAGATGTCACATTGAGTGGTACCTCAGACAGGGAGGGCCCGGGCAGACATATTTCAGCGGTGCGGGACATCGCAAGGCATCGATGAAAAGAGGAGGGCCCCCAGGCAAGAGGAATCCCCCCACCGGGCCAGCCCACCCCCCAAACAGAAAAAACAGGCAGCACCGTCCCAGGCCCCCCCCCCCGCCGCATGGGCCCACCCCCCATCCAGGAGGTGTCCCCAAACAGGTACGAATTCCACATCGGCAGCCAGTCCCCCGGCCCCAGATGAACCCCCCCGGGACCATAGGAGTGTCCACCCGTCAAGGCCAAGCAGCTGCCAGCACCCGCGGTGCTGCCGCACGCAGTGGGGCATGTACCGCTGCCCATGCAAAGGCTATCTAGTTGGCATCTAATCTCTCCCTAATGAGGGGTAGCCCACAGATCAAGACCCAGCGCCACCCTTCTGAGCGCTTAAGAGGCCCGCCAGCAACATAGCTCCCATCTGATTGACCATGAGGGCTAACCAACCAGAACCCATCTCGTCCCTCATCTCCCATGACGTAGTCAGGGGATGTAGAAAAATTGTATCTGGGGAATGACGGTGGCTACGATTGTTGTGAGGATAGCACGGCATTGGTTCACCCTTTTGTAAAAGGCCATCCGACGCCCCACCTCAAGTTTGTCAATAAATTTTTTTTATTGCGTGTGAAACCCCAATTTCTCCCGGTTACAGCGGTATCACATATGTATAGGTAGACACCCTTTCCTGCCCAGGAGACTACCCCAAACTGAAACAACCCTTTAGGAGATTTTCAGATAAAATACAACTATGCTATGCAATATGCGCACCTTGCAGTTTTTCAAGAAAAACAACCCTTTACATTTGAAATACCCCCGACAAACTATATATTCCCTAGAAGTATACACCTCAGGCTTTCTAGGCGTACCAGGCTTGTTGACATGGGTGCAGTTTTCTAGGAGTAATCCCTCAATGTATTCTTTGGTTGCACAGGGTTTCCCTAAAATTGAATAAAAAAGCTAAATCAAAACCACATTTTCCTAAAAAAAAACTATATGCAAACAAGAAAAAAACTGAAAATCTGAAAAAGCAACATCCCCCAAACAGAACAATACCCAACATGCATAGGTTCTGGCAAGGAAAGAGTTGCCAAACACACCAAAGTAAAGCATGTGCGTAACAGTAATTTTACTTCAAAATTTCAGCTCTGCAGACAGTGCGCACCTTGTGCTTTTTCTACCAAAACAACCCTTTACATTTGGAATATCCCCCATAAACCATATATTTCCTGAAAGTACACATGTTAAGCTTTCTAAGCGTACCCAGCTTGTTGTAGTGGGCTCTTTCTGGAACTTATATCTCGAAGAATTCTTAGGTTGCACAGGGTTTCACAAAAAAATGTATAAAAAAGCAGAATAAAAAACTCCTTTTCCTAAAATATCAATATGCAAACAAGAAAAAACAAGCTAAATCTGAAAGTGCAAGGTCCTCCGAGCAAAACAATACCCAACATGCATAGATACCTGTAACCTTTTAACTGCCAGCCTACTTGAGATTTTGTCACCCTCTGCTGACAGGATATTTTTCACCATTTTGCGTGATGTTTAACTGTGATTTTTGCAGAAATTTCCAAGAAAATGGCATATTTTCTTTTTTGTGGCAGAGTTTAGGCTTTAACATGAAATGTCTTGTTTGTATTTGTTCTACTTTTTTATATATTTTTAAGTAAATAAGCAAAAAAAAAAAAAAAAAAAAAAAAATTAAATGGTCTCCTTTATTTTAACAAAAACATTTATTTTATTATAGAAAACCATATTGCATGTGAAAGCCCCATTTCTCCCGATTACAATGATACCACATATGTATCGGTAGCCCCCCGTTCCTGTCCAGGTGACCCCCTAAACTGAAAAGAGTACTTTATAACATTTACAAATAAAATACAACTACTATCCACATAATAAAGGGTTAAATAAAAAAAAAAAAAAATGGTGTGGGGTCCCCCTTCATGGGGGGGGCACCATTTCTTGGGGGAATTTTAAGGGTTTTTTGGGAGGCAGGTAATGGGGGGTCTCGGGGTTAATGGCAAGTCACCCACTAGCCGCAGGTGACTTGCCAGACCCAGAGCCTTGTGAACTGGTATAGGGGGTCTCATAGATCCCTTACCAGTTCACAAAGGGTTAAAAGTAAAGAAAAAAAAAACACACAGAGACACATTTTAAAAATAATTTTATTAAAAAATAATACATTTTTTTTATTATTTTTTTTTTAATACTTACCTCCCATCCATCCCTGTGTCCCACGCTAATCACTTAGGCTTCTGCTTTCCTGCTGCTGCTGGAAGCCTTTTATACCTAGTTACAGGTAACAGGGCTAATTAAAAAAAATGACATAGGTTCCCCCCTCCCGGGGAGGGGGACCCCATTTTTTGGGGGAATTTTAAGGGTTAAAACCCTTAAAAATCCCCCCAAAAAATGGCGTGAGGTCCCCCCTACCCAGCATAACCAGCCTGTGACCAGCTATGGGGGCTCTTAGAACAGGGCGCAGGGGCCAGCTTTAGTGGCCCCTGGCCCTGCCGGCTACAAGCCGTCATAGCCTAGGGCCACGGCTCTTCTGCCCCCCCCCCCCCGGGCTTTGGGGAGGCAGGTAATTTGGGGGGCCAGGGGTTAATGGCAAGTCACCCAGTATCCGCAGGTGACTTGCCAGACCCCCGAGCCTTGTGAACTCACATGGACCCCTTACCAGTTCACAAAGGGTTAAAAGTAAAAAAAAAACAGACACTTTTTCAAAATAACTTTATTAAAAAAAAATGTTTTTTACTTTACTCCCCTCCGACCTTCGTCTCCTGTTTCCCGTGGCGATCAGATGCAGGTGACGGCTGGGCAGAGGAGGAGGGAGGCAGGCGAGGCACAAAGGTAAGTAGCTGTCATTTTTTTTTTCTTGGGCACTCCCCTGCAGCTGGAGGAGCCCCAATGGGCGATCGGAGCCCCTCTGGCTGAAGAGGAGACCCGGCCGGATCGAACGAGGGGTCAGTTCAGTGACTTTTTTTTTCACTTTTTATGATGTTAGTGGGGAAAGTCAGGCACGTAAAATTTACGTGGCTGACGGTTAATTGCAGGGGAGGCAGCCACGTAAATTTTACGTGGCTGGCAATTAAAGGGTTAAACTGAAACCCTAACTCAAGGAAAAAAAGAAACAGGAAATAAACGTAATCAAACCGTAATCCTAAGCATCTCATATGTCCTTATATTATTCGGGCCGACCATCTTCTCGTTTACCGTTGATGGGGTAGGGATCTCTTCCGCGATCTGGACCCGGCAGCTGTGCTGGTCTGCGCCTCTCCCTTTCCCGTCTCGGCGTTGCGGGAGCGGAGCCAACCCTCTGTCAGGTTCTACGGCTAGCCACTTCGGGACGACGATGGGAGCCGTACCCAAGAACTCGAATAAGCCCTCCAGCTGCTCTTGCGTCTTCAGGGCATATGTTCTTCGATCCTTTCGTATCAGTAGCTGGAAGGGGTGTCCCCATCTGTAAGTCGCCCCCTGTCGCTGTATTAGGACAAGCAAGGGCTTCAGCATTCTCCGCATTTGGAGGGTTCTGCGAGATAAGCCTGGCAGCAGGGTGACACGAACCCTGTTGAAATCGCTGGGGCCTCTGCTCCATGCCGCTCTCATTAGCGCCTCTTTAAATTGAAAAAAAATGTATTTTCCAAGTATGTCACACACCCTGCTTTCACTATTCATGACATATGGGTTATGGTCCAGTAGAGGGCGAACTTCTGCAGAGATGAAAGCAAAAAAGAAGCCCCTCCCAGTCCATAAATACCTGGGACCTCCCACACATTCCCCAGTTCCTTCTCTGCAGGACGGCGAGCAAGTCAGAAGATGTATGCTGCTCTTCCTTGCAGGTAAGCCGGGCTTGCACCCGGCCACTTTTTTGCCCTATTTCTGCCCGGACCTTTAGATTGTAAGCCCTATACCAGCCTCCCAGCTTCGGCTGCAGGTCCAGGTGAGGGTAGAAATCACCTTAATAGGCCGGGTCCCCTCCACTAACCCTCCAGGGGGGGGGGGGGGGGGGATGATTTCATTCTGCTATTCTTTTCACTTGACGTGTGTGAGTGTGCGTGTGTGCTTTTTTACGTTGCCGTTTTGCGCTCTGCACGCAGTCTGGGGAGCTTCTCCCCCTCAGGCTGCGTCTGTGAGAGGGCAGGGCTGGGCGCTCGCGTTGCCGCGGCCCGCCCCCTTCTGTTTTGGTGCCATTGCTGGCCCATCTTCTGGCTGGGAACCGCATTGCTGGATCGGAGGGAAGGGGGCAGGGCCAGGCGCAGCGCGCGATCCGCGCAGGCCCCCCCTTCTTCTCCCTCCCTCTCTCTCACTCCGGAGCTGCTGGATAGCTGGACGCCAGCTCAACCCGGACAGCGTTGAATTCACAACCCTTAAGAGGTGTGAATTGTTCCTGAATTTTGTTTTGTCGGCTATGGACGACACTATTACCATGTGTAGTAGAACTTCGGCCCTGTTGGTGGCCATGCGCTGATCGGTCTGACTGCGCAAGTGGGCGGCGGACATTGCGGCCAAGAAGTCACTTACAGCTTTGCCCTTTTTGGGAACGCAGCTGTTTGGAGACAAATTGGATTCTGTGGCGAAGGGTGGGAAGCTACCTCAGCGTAAGAAGCTGCGTCGCTCCTTTCGGGGGGCAAGCTCCTTTAATCCTTCCTTTTGCGATGCCAGAGGGGGCAGAGGTCTTGCCTACTCTAGCTTAAGAGGTGATTCCTGGAACAGAGGTAGAGGACGTGCCCGTCCAGCCTCTACCTGGGGTTCCAGGCCCAAGCCCGCTGCCAAGCCAGCTCAACAATGAGGAGACGCCCTCACCCTTGCGGGTGGGGGGACGGCTGCGGCTCTTCTTCCAGGTGTGGGCCCAGGAGGTCACAGACAAGTGGATATTGGAAGTGGTCTCGTCTGTGTACAAACTGGAGTTCGAGTCCCGGCCTCCTCCCAGATTCCTAAGGTCTCGGGTGCCATCGGATCCTCGGGCGGCGCAGGGGCTCCTGTTGGCTGTAAAGAATCTTCTGGACATGGCGGTCATATGCCCGGTGCCTCTTTCAGAGAGAGGGCCGGGGCTATTATTCCAATCTCTTCACGGTTCCCAAAAAGGATGGCTCCATAAGACCCATCCTAGATTTGAAGCTTCTCAACAGGTTCGTCAGAACCAAGAAGTTCCGCATGGAGACTCTGCATTCAGCCATCGGTTCCCTTCGTCAGGGGGATTTCATGACGTCCATAGACATCAAGGATGCTTACCTTCATGTACCAATTTTCCCAGCGCACCAGAGATTTCTCAGGTTCGTGGTGGGAGATCAGCATTTTCAGTTTGTGGCCCTCCCGTTTGGGCTGACCTCGGCACCGAGGATGTTTACCAAGGTTCTGGCGGGCATAATGGCCCTGCTCAGAGCCCAGGGCATTCGCATTGTGCCGTATTTGGACGACCTACTCATTACAGCTTCTTCCCTCTGCCAGGCGGAGTTGGACACCAGGACGGTGGTGGCGACGCTGGAAAGGTTCGGATGGGTGATCAACCACCCCAAGTCTTCTCTCTCCCCATCAAGGTAGATCTCCTTTCTGGGCATGAATCTGGATACCATTCAGGCCAGAGTGTTCCTACCTCAGCCAAAGGTGCAGAGGGTTCAGGATCTGATATGTGTTTTCCTGACCAACCCTCGTCCTTCCATTCAGCTAGGGATGACTCTGGTGGGTTTGATGGTGGCCTCCTTCGAGGCAGTCCCCTTTGCTCAATTCCACATGAGGTCGCTACAACTCCATCTATTGCTGAAATGGGACAGATGTCCACAGTCCTTGGATCAGTCATTTCTGATGTCTCCCAGGGTTCGGCAGTCCCTTCAGTGGTGGCTGGAATCAAGCAATCTGATGAGGGGCAGATCGTTCCTGGCCCCTCGTTGGGAGACGGTTACCATGGATGCCAGCCTGTCGGGCTGGGGAGGTTTCTGGAAAGATCATCAGTTCCAGGGGTTGTGGGGTCCTTGGGGGGCTCACACCCCCATCAATGTCTTGGAGCTCAGAGCTATCCGCCTGGTTCTGTCGCGTTTGGCACTTCACCTACAGGGTTTACCGGTGCAGGTTCGATCAGACAATCGTACTGCGGTATCTTACATCAATCACCAAGGAGGGACTCGCAGCAGGAGTGCCCTCAGGGAAGTCTCTCTGATTCTGACATGGGCGAAGTGCAATGTTCCTTGCATCTCAGCAGTATACATTCCGGGAGTGGAGAACATGGAGGTGGACTCCCTGAGCAGGGGATTCTCTCGCCGAGGGGAATGCTCTCTCAACCACAGGGTGTTTCGGGCCCTGTGCCACAAGTGGGGACTCCAGAGGTGGATCTCTTTGCCTCTCGGCACAATCACAAGCTCCCGACCTTTGTATCCCTGTCTCAGTATCCTCTGACCCTGGCAGTGGATGCCTTGTCCCTTGCCTGGAGGGATCTGGGGTTTCTGTACCTGTTTCCCCCCTATTCCATGGTGGACAAGGTGGTGCGCAAGCTGGCGCTAAGAGGGGGCACCAGCAATTCTGGTGGCCCCAAGGTGGCCAAGACAAGTTTGGTTCGCAGAAGTCGTAAGGTTGGCGGTAGATCAGTACAGGCTGCCCCTGTCTCCAGATCTGATCTCTCAGAGTCGACTACGTTACCCCAATTTACAAACGCTTGCTTTGATGGTGTGGCTGCTGAAACCTTCATCCTGAGGGAGGAAGGTTTTTCTGAGGCGGTTATTCAAACCTTGATTAGAGCTAGAAAGAGGTCTTCCTCTACCATTTACTATAGGACTTGGCATTCCTATATTGACTGGTGTGAGGCTAGGGCCTTACCTTGCAGGGTGTTTTCGATTCCTAGGATTTTGGAGTTTCTTCAACACGGTCTGGATCTAGGGTTCCAGCTCAGTACTTTGAAGGGTCAGGTTTCTGCACTGGCTGTCTTTTTTCAAATGTCCTTTGCTTTGCTTCATCTGGTCAAGACTTTTTTCCAAGGGGTCACTCATGTTCGGCCCCCTAGAAAGCCTTTGGTTCCCGTTTGGGACCTAAATTTGGTTCTTTCGGCCCTCCAGGGGCCTCCCTTTGAACCGATGCAGGATGTGGCTCTTTCTGTTCTCATTTAAAAGGTTGCCTTTTTGGTGGCTATTACCTCTGTTGGCGGCTCTGTCTATTCAGGCCCCTTACTTTGAGAGACACCAGGATAAGGTGGGTTTTCCCTTTAAACCAGATTTCCTTCCTAAGGTGGTTTATGCCTTCCATCTCAATCAGGATGTAGTTCTCCCTTCCTTGTGTCCTAGGCCTAGCAATGACAAGGAGAGGGTTTTGCACTCTTCGGATGTGGTTCGTTGTGTGAAGTATTATTTGGTTGCTACTTCTCCTTTTCGTAAGACGGACGCCTTGTTCGTGGTGCCTTCTGGGCCCAGAAAAGGTTTGGCGCCCGCCAAGTCTACCATTAGTAAATGGATACGTCAGGCCATTGTTGGGGCCTATTCCGCTAAGGGGAGGGTTCCTCCTTTTAAGATCACTGCTCATTCTACTCGTGCTGTTGGGGCTTCCTGGGCCTTTCAGCACCAGGCTTCCTTTGAACAAGTTTGTAAGGCTGCTACTTGGTCTTCCGTTCATACTTTTTCAAAGTTTTATAAGGTTGATGTGCGGACCTCAGCGGATGCTGTTTTTGGCCGCAAGGTTCTGCAAACTGCAGTGGTTTAACTTGGTGCATTTTTTGCTGTATTTGGATCCCCACCCATGACGGACGCTGCTATTGGATGTCCCATATGTCATGAATAGTGGAAGCGGGGTGTGTGACATACTTGGAAAAATACCATTTTGTGATTACTCACCTTTAAAATGGGTATTATAAGTATTTCACACACCCCGCTTCATCCGGCCCTTTTTTGTATTCTGGATCCTTTATATGGTGAATCTTTTTATGGTTAAGAATGTTTTATTAGCTCTTCCTGGTCCCCTTTCTGCTGTCATATACTGGGGAATGTGTGGGAGGTCCCAGGTATTTATGGACCGGGAGGGGCTTCTTTTTTGCTTTCATCTCTGCAGAAGTTCGCCCTCTACTGGACCATAACCCATATGTCATGAATAGTGGAAGCGGGGTGTGTGACATACTTATAATACCCATTTTAAAGGTGAGTAATCACAAAATGGTATTTCTGCAGATAACATCCCGTGGCCTGTTGGGATCGTTACTCACAGTTCCTAGGGCTCGATGAATCCGGTCGATCGTAGTCCGCTCCTCCGGTGGGTGCTCTAACAATTTGTTAAACAGTCCACATTTTATTGCTTTTAGCTCAGCTGGACTCACCGACTCGGGGATGCCTCTCAATCATAAATTGTTACAACGGTTTCTGTTTTCCAGATCATCCTGTTGTACTTGAAAGTTAGAGAGCATCCTGCGTATGGCTTCTTGTTCGCGTTCTAATGCTTCCACTCTAGCTTGCAGTGTCATCTGCGCAGCCACATTAGTTTCTACTCTGTTGGATAGATCTGCCATAGAGTTCTGCATGGATGTTATCTCTCTACGGAAGGTGTCCTCCATTCTAGATATGTAAGATTCGCATCAACGTGAGCGAATGATCGCACTTTTGGCGTGGGGTGCCTCATCTCCCCAGGGTGTGTGAAAGCCATGGGGCTACGGGGTCCCGGTGAGAACGTGGGTCCCCTCCCTGGACAACTGGCCACCTGGGTTCTATAGTGCAGCATGGGGTAACCCATCTCCTCTGTGCGATCAAAGTCCATGGGGCTGCGAGGTTCGGGTGGGGACATGGACCCGTACTCCCACTCTGCTGGGGCGCCACCAGGGCTTCTGGCCCTCTGGTTCTCTGGGAGCAGGCTGGTTTCTTCTCTCCCCAGAGAAATGTGGCTCAAGGAGTGTGTTACAGTGATCTGCCTCTTTAAGAGATCCACCCCCCCAGGCAAGCTTTCATTATTTTGTACGTTCAGCTCCCCTTTCTCCAGCTCTGCTCGTCTTCCCCCTTCAGCATCACTGTGAATCAGGGCTTCTATGATTAGCTCTCTGCCCCTGACAGGCGCCCCCTCCTCTCCCCCTCCAGGGTGACTCTCCGCTCCTCCGGCTAGTGCTGAGCAGATATGCGGCTCCTCCGCTGTCACTAGGCCGGCCTTGTGATCCAGCCCCGACCTCCGCTGCTCAGTTCCGTCGGCACCAGGTCCCAGCTGAGCGGCCGCGGGTGCGTCTTCTCGCCGCCATCTTGCTTCTGTCCACGCCGCACCTCGCATCACTCGGCAGCATGACCGGCGGTGTCCTCCTCCTCTCCCCCGACGGTCGGGGAGACACCGCATCAGCCTCCTCCCCGCAGCATTGGCCCGGAGGTGAGTTCAGTGTTGCAGGGGCGGGGAGCTGCGGCTCCTTCTCACTCGTCCTCCCGACGGTCTCCGCCATTGTCACTGGTGGTGATCCGGGGCTCCCCGGTTCTGGGGAACTGAAATATGCGGAGATGTGATTTTTCTGAGAAGGCTTTGCTGTGCTCCTGGTCCTACGCTTTTTAGACATTGCCTGGAAGTTGCTGCTCACTTTTACACTGTTCAAAAAGGGGGTTAAACAGGGAGCCTCGTGTCCCAGCTTCCTACTCCGCCATTAGCAGTCCACGCCCCCTTCCCATGCTTATCTTTTATGGGGTCGGCCTTGGGCCGGACGGTGTTACATTTATAGAATTTTGGGAGCATCTGGTCTCTGACTCTTGGGTCATTCATGGAAGCCATGCTCCCAGTTGTTCAAGATCAGTTTGACTCCAACAGGTAGTGTTCCTGGCTATGGAGGATTTGATGTGGTTAAGTGCCAGAGGCCTAGCTCTGGTGGTCGCCTTAAGGCGTGCTTTATGGCTTAAGCAATGGCCAGCTGACATAGCCTCTAAAAGGAATATGACAGGACTCCTTTTTAAGGGGTGCGTCTGTTGGGAAGGCTTGGTTGACATGGTAAAACATGCTACTAGTGGTAAATGATCTAATCTGCTACAAAAGCCGAAGTCTAATACTGCTTCCGCAGGGCCTCTAATACTCCGGGGTTCCGGGTAGAGGTTCGGCCTCTTTGTCTTATTCCAAAAAGAAAAAGAAAAAGTATCCCAAAGTTCCAAATTAAGGCAATAGATGTCTGGCAGAACAAAGCCAGTTCCCCTTCGAAGCCGGCTCAGGCATGAAGGGATGCCCCCGCCCTTGAGGCATGGGGGGGAAACTTCTGCATTTGGCACATATTTGCAGGAAGCTTTGAGATCTGCCTTATCTCACCTTTTTAGAGATTGGAGTTTTGATAAGCACAGTGTATATATAAGGATGCATATCTACATTGCTGTAGGTGGCTTACATCTTCAGTTTGTGGCGTTACCCTTCGGTCTATTATCAGCACCAGGGTGTTTACCAAGGTGTTGGCAGGTCTCATGTAATTCTCTAAGAAGTCAGGGATACATATAATCCCTTACTGAGACTATCGGTTGATATGGGCCCCATCATGTCAGGGGACCCAGGAGAATATAGTAACTATCCAGTCGAATTCTTAAGACAGACATCATTTCATAGCTTGAAGAGTTATTCTTTTCTGGGACTGTCATTAGACACGTCTCAGGCAAAAGTTTTTTTCCAACACAGAAGTGACTCTTACTTCAGGCCAGGGTACAGGGTCTCTTGTCTTGTCCTCACTCGACGATTCATCAAGGAATATGTCTGTTGGGCCTGATGGTTTCTTGCTTTGAGTCAGTATCTTTTGCACTGTTTCACACAAGACCCCTGCAGATGGAATTGCTCACAATCTAGGATCGGGACCCACACACTCTGGATCACTCTTTTTCCATGACGCAGTCAGCAAGGCGGTCTCTAGCCTGGTCCTCAGCCTCTTCAGATTGGCAAATTCTTTCTTCCAGTACAGTGGAAGATCATCACCACGGATGCCAGTCTATATGGTTGGGGGAGTGTCACAGAGTCTCAAACGATTCAGTGACAATGGAGTCTGAAGGAGAGCAGACTCTCCATAAATATCCTGGAACTGAGAGGGATTCTATTGTATTTCAGACATTGGACATACCATCTGAAGGGGCATCCCGTCCGGATTCAAACAGACAATCGGACAGCGGTGGTATATATCAGCCTCCATGAGGGCACCAGAAGCAGTAAAGTCCTGATGGAGTGAGCTGGGTTTTTACTTTGGGCCGAGAAATTGGTTCCATGTATTTTGGTGGTACACATACCAGGAGTGGACAACTTGCAGACCGTTCATCTTCTTTATGCATTTCCCTCCAAATTTCACTCCTGGGTCGTGTACTAAAAAAGTTTAGCTCACAAGGAAGTTCCGACCATTCTGGTGACTCCTCTGTGGCCAAGAAGAAGCTGGTTCTTAGACATAGTAAGGATGTCAGAGAGCAACTTTTGGAGGCGACGATCCAGATCTTCTTTCACAAGGGCCTCTAAGGCATCCCAATTCACAGTTCTGGCTTTGACTGCCTGGCTATTGAATCCTTTATCTTGGCAGAAAGGGTTTTTTTCTGCCAGAGTTATCCAGACTATGATTCAGGCCAGGAAGAAATCTTTATCAGATGATCTATTATTGAGTGTTGCAAGCAATTATCGGTGAATCCAGGAGTTCGCTTGTAGTACTGTTCTGTTTTACAGAATATATCATTTTTTTGCAGAGGTCTTGATGAACGTCTTCAATTGAGGACAAATCTGCTATATATCTTTCAGAAACCCATAGCTGAGGATGTTTTTATCAGAACTTGTTTTACAAGGAGTCGCACTTCTGCCGGCTTTTGGACCTGAACTCGTTTTTCAGGGTCCTCCTTTTTGAACCATGGTAGATGCGTCATTAAGTCTAAGGGCGCTTATGGTTATCCCTTAGTGGCAATAACCTCAGCAGGCAGTTTTCTGAATTAGCAGCTTATCAGTAAGCATCGTTATTTGAGTGTTTTAGGATTTTCTTCCTAAAGGTATCTTCATTTAATTAAGAGATGGTTTTTGCCTTCCTTATGTCCTGCTCCAGTATCTAATAAGGAAGGGGTGTTCTTCACTGTTGGATGTAGTGAGGGCACTAAAGTATTATCTCACTACTACATAATCTTTGCATAGTTTGGACTTCTTATGAAAGGTCTTCCACCAGCTAAGTCTGCCATCAGTCGATGGATTAGACAGACAGTGGTAAGAGTCTATTCTGCCAAGGGGAAGGAGCCCCTTGTTTTGGGTCACAGCTCTTTCCACTAGGGCCATTGGTGCTTCCTGGGCTTTTCAGCATCAGGCCTCGGTGGAACAGGTTTGTAAAGCTTCCACCTGGTCTTCGCTTCATACATTTACCAAATTTTACAAGGTAAATGTTAGGGCCTCAGCTGACGCTGTATTTGGTCGAAAAGTTCTTTAGGCGGTAGTGAAAGGAACTACCTGCTGTTCCGCATTGGGGCTCCCGCCCATATTTGGCACTGCTTTTGGATGTCCCAATTAAATAAGGAAGGCCTGGAATGGATTGGAAGAAAAAACACAATTCTGTGATACTCACCTGTAGAATTGGTTTTTCTGTTAATCCATTCCAGGCCGTCCGACCCGGCTTTTTTGAAGGGGATATAGGAAGTTACGATCTATCATTGATACCCATTTTATGGTGGTCTTCTTTTTTATAATAATATTTTGCATGGAAAAAGAATGCTAGGTTGATATATCCATGTCTTGGATGCCTAGTCTTGTGGATATATGAAAAAAAAAAAAAAAAAAAAAATGAAATGGTACATGTAAGGTAGGGGAAAAAGAAACCAGGTTTCTATGGATCTCCTATAATGTTCTTCTGGTCAGAGTAATGAGGTTTATTGGGCTTATTTTGGGCCGCAATAGTACTGGGTAAAGGGGGGGGAAGGGGGGTTTTTATTCAATTTCCTCGGGGAAAAATAAATAGAAAGACCCCTTCTAGCAACCTCTAGATAATACTCTGCATTAGTTTTTTAGCGGTATATATACATTGTTTATTGAAAGTATTCATACACAAAAGTTCATGTAAATAACAATTTTTTGTGATAACTAGGTAACCAGTTGTGGCACTGGTGTCCTAGGCATTATTAGTCCTTGATATGGTGGAGGTAAAAGAGGAGGGGCTAGGTTTACTTGCCCGTCCTTGATAATTCTGTTGCGTCGCCTCACGTTTGTAGCAAAGTTAGGGTCTTGATCCCTCAGTTTGTAGCCAACTTTTTTTGTATAAACAATCCTCTGAGTTTGTAGCAAGTGAAATGTGGACTCCTTGCACAGACGCGTTTCGCCCGTGGCTTCTTCAGTGTGGGAGCCTTTATGTTTGTTAGATTGTAATTCCTAGTGACAAACATTTATATACACATATATAACTCTTTAAGTACATACATACATAATGCTTAGGTATATGCTTGGCTAGTACCTCTAATGAGGGTTTAAGGGAATTTGGTACTCACCATCCGATGAGGGTGCTCTGTTGCCTGGATTGTTGGCGCTGATTTTTGTGGGCGTTATGGTACTGCGGGTGTTCCTGTGAAAATGCAGGTTTAATTGAATTCTGTATGGTTAGTGGTCCCTGGTGCAAATTTGTGTTCTGTATGATTAGTAATTCCTAGTGCATGTTGGTAGATCTTATAATGAGGCTCACCTTAGTTTTTAGTGTCCCAGGTGTAGGTCCATGTGTGGGTTTGCCGGGTCCTCCATACCCCCATCGAGCGGGGTATACATATATGGAGGGTAGCGTTGTTGCACGGGTTGCGCAGGTCTTCCTGCTGCCTGATGTGTGCGGTATAGTAAGGGTGCCCAATGTTTAGATGTCCGTGCTCGCGCTTGTAAAGACCGCCAATGCAGAGTGGGAGGGATTTATTTCAGGAAGCAGCAGCGGGAATAAGGGACAGGCTTACATGCAGAGGCTATAGCAAAAAAACACTAAAACGAGCGTACCATAGAACACTCGACAGAGAACGACACAGCATACTGTTCACAAAAAAGAAAAAAACATCCACAAAACCAACCCTCCCCATAATACTAACTTACACCAAACAACATAGGACAATCAGACAAATTCTAAACAAACACTGGCACATCCTGACACATGACAAGGACCTACAGGACATCGTCCCGGACATGCCAAAACTAGTATATCGGAGACCAAGGTCATTGAGGGACTCGCTAATGAAAAGCCACTATAGTGACCGAAACACCAAGTGTTGCAAAAATTTCGGCCTTTACAGCTGTGGGGGATGCAATGCATGCCAATACCTCAAACAAGGAAAAACCTTCACACTACCTAATAACCAACCTCATACCATAAAACACTTTGTAAACTGCAACTCAACAAACATCATCTACCTCCTTATATGCCCATGCGGCAGCTTCTATGTGGGCAAAACAAATAGGAAATTCAGACTAAGAATTTTGGAACACATCAGAGACATAAAAAACAAAAACATTAACACGCCCATAGGTCGCCACTTTCTCAAAAAACATGCATCAGACACCAGAGGCACAGCATTTCATGCCCTGGATAGACTACACATAGGCCAAAGAGGAGGAGATATCGAAAAACAAACCCTACAGAGGGAAACCAAATGGATTGTCAAACTAAAAGCCACATACTCACCAGGCCTCAACGAGACCTGTAGTTTTTCCCCTTTTCTGTGACGAGAGGAAATCCTTCCCAGTCAGTCCCACCGAAAAAACCCCTCCCATATACACACCCTCATCCCTCCCTCATCCCAGCCTCAAGGCCACATAATCCCAAAAACATGATACTCGCTGTACCCCTAGAAACTCATATATGTCCACTTTATAACCAAGATGACTGACAAAACAAACAAAACCACCACAGTATAGGCACTACATCTTTAATATTATTATTACTATTATTATTTTTATGTCATTTTACGCTCTTATTTTTCATTTTTCATCATTATTATTATTTATACCTTATTTTTACATTCTGTGCCAAAACGTTTCAAGTGATATATACAAACAATGTAATGGGCACATTTGATACCATCTACGATGATGGGGCTTTGACTCTTGCTGCCTGGTTTCCTGGCAAACTAATGTAAAGTGACACAGTTCCCACAATCCACATAATACAGCCAGCACAGCAATCATGTAGTAACAGCATCACACTCCCCTTCAATGCACAAGCCACCGTTGACAGCAGACGCAGGCTCGAAATAAACGCATGCGCACAGTCAACACAGGGAACCAGTACTAACTAAACAGTCTACTGAGCATATAGGCGGACACCGGGACAAGAGACAATATAGTACGCATGCGCAACTAAGCACACAGTATGCGCATGCGCAACCTAACCAAAAACATGGCCGCATCCAGGTCAGCCGACAGCATTCACATGCGTGGTCAGGCGGGCCTGTTGTCCGGGAAGTACGTCATTTGCGTACTTCCGCCCGGAGAAACCTCACCAATCAGAAACATAACAGGGAACCAAGAACATGGCCGCACCCAGGGACGGCGACTTATCACTATATACAAACCGGGGGGACCGCCACAAAGGGAAGTACGTCACGAGCGCACTTCCGCCCCCGGCAGATCCACCAATCGGGGGCCGTGCAGAAATACGGGCAGGGAAATAAATCCCTCCCACTCTGCATTGGCGGTCTTTACAAGCGCGAGCACGGACATCTAAACATTGGGCACCCTTACTATACCGCACACATCAGGCAGCAGGAAGACCTGCGCAACCCGTGCAACAACGCTACCCTCCATATATGTATACCCCGCTCGATGGGGGTATGGAGGACCCGGCAAACCCACACATGGACCTACACCTGGGACACTAAAAACTAAGGTGAGCCTCATTATAAGATCTACCAACATGCACTAGGAATTACTAATCATACAGAACACAAATTTGCACCAGGGACCACTAACCATACAGAATTCAATTAAACCTGCATTTTCACAGGAACACCCGCAGTACCATAACGCCCACAAAAATCAGCGCCAACAATCCAGGCAACAGAGCACCCTCATCGGATGGTGAGTACCAAATTCCCTTAAACCCTCATTAGAGGTACTAGCCAAGCATATACCTAAGCATTATGTATGTATGTACTTAAAGAGTTATATATGTGTATATAAATGTTTGTCACTAGGAATTACAATCTAACAAACATAAAGGCTCCCACACTGAAGAAGCCACGGGCGAAACGCGTCTGTGCAAGGAGTCCACATTTCACTTGCTACAAACTCAGAGGATTGTTTATACAAAAAAAGTTGGCTACAAACTGAGGGATCAAGACCCTAACTTTGCTACAAACGTGAGGCGATGCAACAGAATTATCAAGGACGGGCAAGTAAACCTAGCCCCTCCTCTTTTACCTCCACCATATCAAGGACTAATAATGCCTAGGACACCAGTGCCACAACTGGTTACCTAGTTATCACAAAAAATTGTTATTTACATGAACTTTTGTGTATGAATACTTTCAATAAACAATGTATATATACCGCTAAAAAACTAATGCAGAGTATTATCTAGAGGTTGCTAGAAGGGGTCTTTCTATTTATTTTTCCCCGAGGAAATTGAAATGGTACATATTTATAATCAGAGGAGTCTTTTATGTTGTCTCCAGCCTTTTTGTCTCCAAAGAGATATAGGTATGCCTCCCGGGCGGCTGGTTATACTGCTTTTTAATTAACTGGAATCTAGGAAGTCAGCCGGAAGGATGTGGGCCGGGAGGCGGAGCCAAGCTTTTGTCTTACAGTCACGCCCCTTCGGGCAGGAGTTACCCAATCGTATTGAATAAGGACGGCCTGGAATGGATTAACAGAAAAAACAATTCTACAGGTGAGTATCACAGAATTGTGTTTTTCAGCAGAGTTCTATTCTAGTACTTTAATATAAGATGCTTTCCGGTCCGTTTTTGGTCTCTGCTCCCTGCACTTACAATGACAGTCCAGAATATGGCATAAATAAGACAACAATGAGCCCCACCTCCCATCTTTCTGTTCCATTTTCAAGCTTTTACCATGCTCCAAATGTGGTCACATAGCCATCCCCTGTCCCTCAGCAGTCACAGCGTGAGCGTGCCTGGCAGGCCTCAGTAGTCTCATTTTCCGGGCTCACTCGTTACAAGTTTACCTCCTCCTAATTGCAGTACTACTATCTTTCCACTTCCCATTCCCCTGAACAAGTGGCAGCTTGGAATGGCATCCCTGCCCCTAACCAAGACCTTAAAAGGTCATTCCACTTTGGATGGCAAGATTCCATTATTATGTGCCAAAATTTAATCAAAGTTCTGAGATCTGTTGTTTTATTTTTTTCTTCTATTTGTTTGCAACACTGTGTTAAAAGAAAAACATTTCCCTAGCAACACAATTTATCTTGGACATGGACATCAGTGGCGTGTTTAATGAACAGTTTCAAAATGTCCTGGTTTTCTAATTATCTTATTGGCTAGGGCAGTTTTAACCCCGGCTGCTCTAAATCAAACTCTGAAGATTAATGGATCACAATCTTGTGTTCCAGTAGCTAAATAGTTACAGGCAGCATTCTCACCTGGGGAGAGCTCACTTGTTACTCTGAAAGGATTCTAGGACTTGCTGTCAGTAGTTTTTACTCAAGGTCAGGAAAATTGCTCCCACTTTAGGATCATAGACTGACAGGAATATAAGGAACTTGGTAACTGTCTGCTTCTCTTTGCTTTCTGCTTTGTCTTTAAACTACCGTAGATCCTCCTGGAGCACTTACCCTTTTCCCCTTGAATCCTGTTTAAATGCTCCTCATGTTGATGGACTTCTAACCACAAAGGGTTACTTCTGTGAATTTGTACAAATATGTATCTACTTGGCACCAATGACTCTGATTCCTGATTCTTATTAGAGTGTATTGCCATTTTCTACAGCCATCTATAAATCTTCACTCCACTAAACACATGGTGTGTATATAGGTGTCAACCTGTATTAACTGCACTTGTTGAAAAATGTGCTAGTAACTAAAGTAACCTAAATATTAAGCTAGGCCCTGGCTAATCCTCTGCCATCAGCATGGCTTATTTCTTACTTCCTCAGGAGCCGAGAAACGTGTCACTTATGAAATCCTAATCTCAAATCTGCAAGCTCAAGTAAATTATTTCACTTATTTCCTTATTTCTTTGGAGGTGTGATTGCCATAATGTGTTCTTGTTCTTCCAGTCTTAGTAACAAGGCTAGAAGAATCCGTGGGGGCACACCACCTCTTTTCAGACAGTCCCCCAATAATTTCTAGCTATGTCCATTACCGGACCAACAGCCTGGTACAGCTGGAAAAGAAAGGTAGAGGCCATTCTGGAGCTTCCTCTCCCAACTGACATAACTGACAATACCCAGTAACAGGAAACCCAGCAGCACTTCCTGTTTGCAGGCACCATCTTGTTTTTATTTTATTTCAATATATCTTTATTGAGATTTTATGCATTATACAGAGCAGAAGAAAAAAACAATAGCAAAGAAAGTCACAGGGTGAGAATGACACGGCAGCTCAGCAAACAGGTCGGTGCCTCATTTAATATAGGAGGGTCCGGGCGAGCCTCGTTCCCATCGGGGTATACTGAAAGATCAGGCACGGTGCAATCGCAGACAACCACCAATAGTGCCCAGCGTATCAACCGGGTCGCCTCCCCTAAAAGAAGGCACTCCCCTATCCACAGGCCCGTCCCCTCATCCAATTCCAGTGTACAGCGACCGTAGCCATCCCCCCGCGGTCCGAGAGAAAAAAGGAAGTGACGTACAGGGAGAAAGTTTACATAGGAAAAGTTTTAAAAGGAAGAAAGGGTAGAAAAAGACAAGGAAAAGGAACGAAGCACCTGGGCTTCAGGAGCCCGTCGGCCCTATCCCCAACCCCCCCCCCCCCCCCCCCCCTCCGGCCAGACCTCATTGCTTCCACTAAAGGGTCATACCCTCGCTCAAGGCCCCCCCCCCCTCCCCCTCCGCTCAGCCATGCTCCAGCAGTATCTGAAAGTCAGGGGAAACCCGCGAGACCTCCCAGAGGGTCCACGTCCCGAGAAACCTCTGGGTACCCCCCTCTACCCCCTCCAGGGTCAGTTCCTCCATCCTCTTAATGCTCTCGACCTCCCCATATCACTCCACCAGGGACGGGACAACATTAGTACGCCAATGCCTAGGTATCACCGACCTAGCTGCCGTGAGGAGATGCCTCAGTAACCCCTTCTTATTTGTTGACACCGATCCAGGGATCATCGACAGGAGGACGACCTGCGGAGTGTGCGGGACCTTCTCAAGTGTCAGGTGTTCGTATATTCCCAGAACTCCACCAAATATGCAACATGGTCCCCAGGGCCCCGCCGCACCTCCAGCAATCCCCAGTGTCCGCTCCCCCAAATTTCACAAGATCCGATGGGCATCTATACCATCTCGCCAGGATTTTGTAGTTTCGTTCCTGAGCCCTGGACGCCACAGACAGTCTGTGAGTAAGTGCAAAGGATTTTTCCCACTCGCCGGGCTCGAATGTTTGTCCCAGGTCCTCCTCCCACCTCTTACAGTCCCGGGGCAACTCCCCTTCCTCCTCCCCTTCCCGGAGAATCCTATAGAGAAGAGATATCACATGCTTAGGGGGAGAAGGTTCCCGCAGGACTCTTTCCAGAGGCGTGAGAGAGCAGGAGAGGCTCGAGACCTGCACAAGAGACTTGATATAGGCAACCAGCTGAGCATGTAGAAACCAGGAGATATTACCATGTTCCCCTCGGGCCCGTAAATCAGAAAGGGAGGGGGGACCCACCCCTGATATTATATCACCTAACCTGGTGTCCTGAGATATATCCCACACAAGGAAGGACCCAACATTCACCCCTGGAGGGAAGGACGGGTTGCCAAATAGTGGGGTGAGGGGACCCGGTCTGCGTGACAGTCTACCCCGTCTCAAGAACCTGTCCCGGATCTTCAGCAGAGGGCCCACCAGGTAGGGCAAACCCTGAATCCCGGGCCTATGTGAGGGGTCCACCCAGGGCAAGGCCACCAGACCAAGGGGGGAAACGCCTCCCTCGATACCAACCCAGCATTTATCGTCTTTATGATGAAACCAACCCGAAAGACGTACCAGCACCGAGGCAGCATGGTAAGTTCAGAGGTCCGGAACCCCAAGCCCCCCCCTCAATTTGGATCTGAGAAGCGTCTCCCTCCGAATCCTGGGTCTCCCGCTGCCCCAGACGAATTTGAAAAAGACCCGCTGAAGGGATTGGAAGAATCCCCGTTCCGGTGCCAATGGGACTGCCTGGAAAAGATAAAGAAACCTGGGGAGGATATCCATTTTAAGGATATTTATACGGCCCAACCATGAATACTGTTTCTTGTTATATGAGTCAAGGCCAGTAACCGTGGAGTGCAGAAGCGGGGTGTAGTTAAGCTTATATAACTTCCCCAGATCAGAAGGTAACTGAACACCTAAGTATTTTATAGCTTCTTCCTGCCACTTAAAGGGGAAGTTTACTTGTAAGAGACGTTGAGTCTCTGCGTCTAGCGAGACATTCAGGATCTCTGTTTTGGATAAGTTCACCTTGAAATTGCTCAATTCGCCAAAGCGCTTGAACTCCACCAGAACAGAGGGCAGGGATGTGTGGGGTGAGGTTATATACATGAGCAGGTCGTCGGCAAAGAGAGAGAGCTTGTGTTCCCTTCCTCCGCAGACGACCCCTTTGATATTCAGGTTAGCCCTCAGCGCATTGGCTAGGTGCTCCATCACTAGCATGTAGAGCAGCGGAGACAGGGGGCACCCCTGCCGAGTGCCGTTTATGAATATGAAAGGAACCAGACAGGGAGCCATTCACCTTTACCTTTGCAGTGGGTTCCTGGTATAGAGCCATGATTCTCCTTAACATAACCGGGCCTAAGCCCAATTGGTCCAATGCAGCTCTCAGGAAACCCCAATGCACCCTGTCGAACGCTTTTTCTGCGTCCACCGCTAGCACGCACGCTGGGATAGCCTGCGACTGTGCATAGTGCATTAGAGAGATCGTTTTGATGGTGTTGTCTCTCGCTTCCCTTCCCGAGACAAACCCCACCTGGTCGAAGTTGATTAAAGAGGAAAGCAGCGGCTGCAGCCTAAGAGCAATAATTTTGGCATATATCTTCAGATCTACATTGATCAGTGAGATTGGCCTATAGCTGCCTGGCAGGGTGGTGTCCCTGCCAGGTTTAGGTATGACCGCAATGTGCACCTCTAAGGCCTGTCTCGGGAAGGAACAGTCGCTTGAGATCGAGTTGAACACCTTAACTAGGAAAGGGGCGACCAAGGCCCCCAATGTTTTATAGAATCTGGGGGTGAACCCATCAGGGCCCGGACCTTTACCCGCGGGGGCCTCTCCTATTGCCCTAGTTACCTCTTGCAAGTCAAAGGGGTCTTCAAGCAAATCACTGTCCTCAGTGGGCAGGGCTGGAAGAGCTGTGTCTCTAATATACTCTACTATCGGGGCGCCCTCCATCTGGAGCAGGTTCCGGGTAGGGGCGGATCCAAGGGGGGCGGATCCAAGGTTATAAAGCTTGGAGTAAAAGGCTTGGAACTCGCCCGCTATCTGGGGAGTCCTGTGGAGCTCCGATTTCCCCCCCCCAACGATCATAGGAATAAACGTGCCACCCTGCCTGGGATGGAGAGACCTAGCCAGCATCTTACCACATTTGTCGCTGTGTTCGTAGATACGGGCCTTAAATCTGTCGCGATATTTGAGGAAGCACTGGTCGTACAAGCCCTTCAGACCCTGTCTAGCGTCCAATAACTCCCTCAAAACAGCTTGCGGTCTTGTGCGTCTCCTCCAGTTCCCCGATACGCGCTAGGGCAGCCCCAATCTGTTTCGCCCTGTCTCTCTTGAGTCTGGACCCGTGCTTAATGAAGACCCCGCGGAGCACACATTTAAGGGCCTCCCACTGCAATGGAAGTGGGGTTGGGTCATTCACATGATCAGACTGGAAATTGGTTATGGAAGTCTTGATTTCAACTAGACACCCAGCGTCTTTCAACAGGTTGTCATTCAGACGCCAGCTGTATTGCCTAGGGGCGACTTCCGGGATCGGGAGGCTCAAGAAGACAGGGGCGTGATCCGACCACAGTATCTGTCCAATAGAGGTATCGGGATCACGCGATAGTGCATGGTGGCTAAGGAAGATGTAGTCCAATCTACTGTATGTGTTGTGGGGGTGGGAGAAGAATGTGTAGTCCCTTGCCCCTCCATGTTGGACCCTCCAGGTGTCTATTACCTGAAGAGTGCGGAGTGCATCCCGGAACCTATGCAGTTTAGAGAAGGGTATCCCCGATTTGCCCTGGGAGGAATCAAGACGCGGGTCAAGGGCCAGGTTGAAGTCCCCCCCTATTACCAGGGTGCCCTCTGAAAACTCCTCTAGTAACCGCAATATCCCAAGACCAACTTCCACCTGAGCGTGGTTTGGTAGATATAGATTAGCAAGAGTGTATCTGGCCCCATAGAGTGTAAACTGGAGAAAAAGGTATCTGCCCTCTGGATCTACTTTCAATTCCAATGGCTCCAGAGGAACACCCCTATGAACTGCAATGGAGACCCCCTTGGATTTGTTTTCTGGATTAGAGCTGTGGAACCATCTGTCATAGTATTTATTCCTTAGCTCTGGGATTTTTCCCTGATAAAAGTGTGTCTCCTGTAGCAGAACGATATCCACCCTCTCCTTATGGAAGCCGTACAATATTTTTGCTCTTTCTCAGGGACGTTCAACCCTCTAGCGTTGAAGGTGCAGATCTTAATGCCCGCCATGGCAGCTCAAGGCTGCAGCTACAACTCGGGGAAGGGTGCACTGCGGCGGCCAAGGGGTTCAAAGGCCAAAGGGGACAAGTCTGAGGGGTCAGAGACGCGGACCGAGCTCCAGGGAAAACAGCAGTAGATATAGAACAGTGGACAGGAAAGAAATTGGAGACCCCAATGGGGTATAGAGACAGAAGGGGGGATAGAAAGAAGGTAGAAAAAACCAAAATAAGCCCTACCTTACAGAGGAGGGCAAGTGCAAACGTTGAGGACGATGTCCTCGAACGCCGCGCACTACCTACCGGACAAGGTCCAACAGGATGGCGCGGAAAGGTTGTTGTGGAAGGTAGCCTAATCACTCAGGAGCCAACCCCAATTTGCTCAAGGATACTAATTAGGCTCCCCATCCCCCGCCCATCTATAAGGCAGTGAACCTCTAGTATCATTAAGGGAGTGCTCACGGCATCCTTCCAAGCACCCCCGAACTCCAAAACGAACTCAGAGCTAGCTAACTTAAAAAGCAACAACAAGAAACATCAAACTCAGAATGACCCCCTAGCGGAATCCGCCCCCCATCAGGTCCAAAAACAACTAGGGGTCACCTCCCCTTCCATTGAAACCAGGGACAAGATGTTACACTGTGCCCGCCCCCCCCGGTCCCAAGACCAGCGGACAAGCAGGCAGCCCCCCCCCCCCCGCCACCGCCACAACGCGCGACGGATAGGACAGGGGGGACGCCAGCCCGCCCACAGAACCAGAGAGGGGGGGCACGCCCACACACCCATCCCGCCCCCGACCACCCCCAGCAGCCCAAACACATAGTCAATGTGATTCGTTAAAGTCACTCTGGAAGTCCTTGTTAGGGGATCAAATGGATACAGAAGGCGGGGAGCGGGGGGGCACAAGGAGAGGGGGACCTCATTGGAACGGAAGGAGCGGTTAAGCAACAAAAAAGGAAAAGAACACCATCTTGTTTTTAAATTTTACCACAGCAAGAGTTTGAAAAAGGTAAATACATTTTTATGTGCAGCAATCTAAATTGCCCTGGGGAGCGAAGCACATGCACTGTCAGTTGTGTTGGTCTGGTTTAACTCCCTGACTGTTGGTCCACGTTAATGTAGCTCCTACTAAATACCTATCTTCAGCAATTTGTTCCTGTACGTGTTATTCTAAATTGAGAAGGTCAGTGTGATGTCCTGCAAAATGTATTCATGAAAAATGTAACAGGTCCAGATTCCTTGAAAAAATTGGCTAGTCTTACAACTAAGAATCAAGCCACAGATGTCCCTAACAGTAGTGGACACACAGGGCTCATAAAGCTGCACCATGCACTGCTTCCAGTGCTGGTGAGCGTCTCTCAGTTCGCTCCTCTTATTTAACAGGAGGGTCGCTTTAACACTTGATTATTTTTTATTTTACAGTTTTATATTTTATAGTTTTATAGTTTATAAGTTTTGTTCTGGTGTGTTTTCTGGCTATTGAAACACATTTAGTTGTCAAACCACTCCCCCACAGAATGGATACGATACTTTATTGATATCTGTGAAATAAGAATTACATAAGAAAAAAATCTTGGGTTGTAAATGGCCAAGTGAAATTCCTTTTGTAAAGTCTAATTACACCTTGTTTTCTTTTAGGGGGCTGCACTAAAATATCTGCCAACAATTGTAAATGATGTGAAACTTGTCTTTGATCCGAAAGAATTAAGGTTAGCATTGATTACATTATTAGATTTAATTTTAGTAATATAATTACTTTATTATTAGTTTGGATTATGCTATTGTAGTAAATTATTTTGAGATCTTTTAGAAATGTATTATTTTTCCCTTTGTATCTGGTTGTTGAGGGTGTTTGGAACTAAGCTGTAACCTATTAGCTGATGGCATTCTTTAATTGGACTGACAGACATGTGGCCCTCAGGCTTTTAAGCTTCTAGTTTATATTTGTGTTGTAATAACAAGACAAATAATGTCCTTTTATTATTATGATTATTTTTTTTTTTATTGCAGCAAATTGTTCACGGACTTCATCTTGAATGTTCCAAGAGACCGCCTTGTACGGCAGAAGCTCTATTGCCTTATTGAGATTGTGCACAGCGACCTTTTTAGCCAGCTCGGTAAGCCCGCAGCTCTTGTCTGTAGATTTTTTTTCTCGCTACCTGATGCTGTTTTTCTTTTATCGCATGTCAAGTGCTATTCAAATATTTTTCAAAATAAGGCATTTTTTCTACATGTATCATGCTGCTGACTGTGCTTCATACACATCAACTGAGTGTATTCCCGTCATTTGACTTTTGTGAGTGTTTGTTGTAGGCATGCATTTCCGATCTTTACATTAGAAGGAACATTGCAGACTGAAACTTAATAATTTTGTTTGCCCTGTGGTTAATGTAAGGGATCTGAGTGCCCTTGCATGTTGGCACAAGAGGAATGATCGGCAAACCGCAAAGCTTGAAGATAAAATTAAAATCCAAAGCACTATTAGAGAGCTGGTTCCTCTGCTCCACATCGAAATGGAAACATTTATAAATGCCTTCTTGGCAAACAGCTAATTAAAAAGCCTAAAAATAGTTATAGATCCTGTCCATGCATATAAAAAAACAAAACAAAAAAAGCTTAGTCTTGCTTAGCTTTCTGCTTCCTGGCTTAATCCTAGCCAGTCCTGCTCCAGTGATAATAGTGGGCTCTTATCTGACCAAAAAATGAAAATGGGTGCAGGTTGAAGTGCAAGAGTCCTTTCAGTGGTCAGCCACATGACTTCCGAGGCCCATTTTCACCGAGGGGCAATGTTGCAGAAAGGCAGCTTCTATGGGGTGTACACACATCGTGTCCCACCAAAAATCTAAACCTATTTTATTAAAATATTGCTTTGGTTTGGGGTGGTGGTGAGGATACTGAAAATATTTTAGGCCCACGTTTCACTTATTCTAAGCATACAGCACGTCCTGCTCCAATAGTAGTAACATGTGGGTAATCCTCCGCCTCCTGCGCTGTGCACTGCAGACATGTAGAAAACAAGCTCCTCCCGGCCCTTCATATACCGAGGGACCTCCCACAAATCCCCAGATTTCTCTGCAGTGCTGGAACTGCGAAGACATGAAGTATCACGCTCTCGCAGGCGAGCGGGGCTTGACAGCCCGAGGCCCTGCGGGACTATTTCCACCCGTCCTCATTGTGAATTAATGCCTCCCAGCCTGGGCTGCGTTGGTCGGGTGAAGGTAGGCAGCACCTAGTGTGCTTACGGAGCTAGTCTCCACCGCAATCCCCCTCCATAGGGTAGGAGGTTAAGGCGAATGGTGAGCCTTCAGTGGATGCCCCTCCCGCACTAGTGCCCCCACGCCCCATCTAACAGTGAACCCTCTATTCGGGTCACCTTCCTTCCCAGATTCCCCCGTTAGTGGGGGAAAAAGAGGGGGGGGGGGCTGTGTGTTTGATGGCCTACTCCTTGCCCTATGTACACTATAGACGCTTTACCACTTCCAGGTGTCAGAGCGCATTTCACTTGCTTATTTTTCAACTGACCGCAGCGTTTTACTGTGCTCTAGGTGCATACAGCAGCGCTGTTTGGGGAAGCTACGGCGTTATTCTCAGTGTGCCACACACCCCGCTTCCCCTTTAGTTCTTACGATCGGGTTACTCCACCAGCAGGTGGCGACGTGCAGGGAGAAGTCTTGAAAACGAGCCCCTTCCGGCCTATATATACCTGGGACCTCCCACTGAATCACCAGTTTTTTCTCTCTGCATGAAGCGACAAGACAGAAGAATGAAGTCTCCTGCTTGCAGGTAGCATCCCCTTTTGGTCTATTTCTGCCCAGTTCTTGTGTGTTTATTATGCCTAGTTAAATGGAAGCCACCCAGCCTAGGCTGCGGGCTGGGCAAAGGTAGATGGCACTTTAGGTGCCTAGGAGCTTATCTCCTCCGCTCGACCCCACTTGTGGGGCAATGCGGCTATCCGGCTGGTGATCCGGATTTGGGATGCCCCTGTCCCAATGTCCCTTTAGGTCACCTTCTCCCGCTCGGCCTTCTCCCTTCGCTAAGGGGGGGGGGGGGGGGGTGTAGTGTGCATGAGTGCTTTACTGTGAAAGGTCTTGGTAGTTTTCAGTGTCAGCGCATGGCTGGGGCTGCTGGGGCCTGTTTTTTACTGCACGTTTTTTGTATTTCCCTCTCTTTTCGGTTGCGGCTCGCCATTGGTCGAGCCGCGTCACTAGGGGGCGGGGCCACGCTCTCTGCTGCCTCACTCTGCGTGTAAAGGGGGCGTGGCTGGGACGCGCTGTCTCCGGGCCCGCCCTTCGCTTCCCTGGTCTCATTAGAGACCTTGTCGCTGCAGCCGGTGGGGGAAGAGCTTCTTTGCGGCAGAAACTTCACAGGTAAACGGCCCCGCCATTGCGCACGTGGGGCCGTTCTTATGCTATGGCTGCTTGTGCAGCGTTTTCTCCCTGGGGCATTTCTACTTATGGGGAATATTGTTTATGTCATCCTGCTTATAGGTTGACTTATTTTATCACATAGGTGGGATATGTGCTCCAGTGGCTGCGATAGTGCACTTTACCATTGTGATGACACATCCCATAGGTGGGATATGTGCTCCAGTGGCTGCGATAGTGCACTTTACCATTGTGATGTATATGTATTTGGATATATATATATATATATATATATATATATATATATATATATATATATATATTTAATGTGTAGTGTGTGTATATATTATATATATATATCAGTAAGTACTCTGATTTTTTGCACTCTGCTTTGCCTTGAAATTACATGTGTCATGTATATTTATTCAAGATGTTTAAGCTAGTCATATATGTTTGCCTTATTGGTTATGTATGATTGTGGCTGGGGGACTGACTGTGGTCTCTTTTCCCCCACAGATTCTGGGATTCCCTCACTGCAGGCTCTCCCGGTCTGTTATACCTGGCTAGTATTAGTCTCTAAATTGGGATTTTTTTCTAGGTTTAAAAAAAAAAAAAAAAAAATCCTCCCACTTCCGGGACTTTAATTACAAAGGGGCATCCCGGGTTGCTTAATGCGTAAAAGCCTGGGTTGTTGCGACTACCACAAATTCACCATATGGAGGCTTCCAATGTTACCGGAAATGGCTCCTCGGGGCTATTCAGGTTGTGTGGGGGCTGTGGGGTTCCGCTCCCAGGTGATGATGTCATATTATGCGTTCCATGTGCCCCAAGGCGGCCAAGACGAGTGTGGTGCGCAGACATCGTTTGGCTGACAGTAAATCAGCTCGTTCTGCCTCTTCGGTCCGGTCCGGTCACGCAGGGTCGGCTGTCTTACCCCAGTTTACCAAGGCTGGTTTTGATGGCTTGGCTGCTGAGACCTCCATCGTGAAGGAGGAGGGTCTTTCTGACTCTGTTATTAAGACTCTGATCGGTGCCCGAAAGAGGTCTTCTTCTATCACCTACTATAGGACTTGGAAAACCTATATCACTTGGTGTGAGGTTAGATCTTTTCCTTGTAGGGTCTTTGCGGTCTCCAGGATTCTGGAGTTTTTACAATCTGGGCTGGACTCTGGTCTTCAGCTGAGTACTTTGAAAGGGCAGGTTTCTGCCTTATCTATCTTTTTTCAGAAGCGTTTTGCGCTTCATCCCTTAGTTAAAACTTTTTTCCAGGGGGTTGCGCATGTGCAGCCTCCCAGGAAACCATTACTCCCTGTTTGGGACTTGAATTTGGTTCTTTCTGCTCTTCAGGTGCCTCCTTTTGAGCCTTTGCAAGATATTGCTTTGTCTACCCTGACTCAGAAGATTGTCTTCTTGGTAGCTATCACTTCGGTTCGGCGTGTCTCTGAGTTGGCGGCCTTGTCTATCCAGGCGCCCTACTGAGAGGCATCAGGACAAAGTGGTCTTTCGGTTCAAACCAGACTTTCTTCCTAAGGTTGTTTCTGCTTTTCATTTGAACCAAGATATTGTTCTTCCCTCCCTGTGTCCTAAGCCTAAGAATGACAAGGAGAGGGTTTTGCATTGTTTGGATGTAGTACTATTTGATTATTACTTCTCCTTTTCGTAAAACTGATGCCTTTTTTGTTGTGCCCTGTGGGCCTAGGAAGGGTTTGGCGCCGGCCAAATCTTCCATTAGCAAATGGATACGTCAGGCCATTTTTGCGGCCTATTCTGCTAAGGGGAAAGTTCCCTCTTTTCGTATCACTGCTCATTCTACTCGCGCCGTTGGAGCGTCTTGGGCTTTTCAGCACCAAGCTTCTGTTGAACAAGTTTGTAAGGCCGCTACTTGGTCTTCTGTTCATACTTTTTCTAAGTTTTACAAGGTTGATGTGCGGGCCTCAGCGGATGCTGTGTTTGGCCGCAAAGTTCTGCAGACTGCAGTCATTTAAGTTATGCTTCACCTTGCCTTTGGATACCCATCCCTTGCGGACACTGCTTTTGGATGTCCCGATCGTAAGAATTAAAGGGGAAGCGGGGTGTGTGGCACACTGAGAATAATACCATTTTGTGAGTACTCACCTGAAAAATGGATATTGTTGGTGTGCCACACACCCCGCTTCACCCACCCTTTTCGGTATCCCGTATCCTTTATATGGTGAAGCTTTTCTTTATTTTGAGGTTACCGTTGGATTTCCTGGTACCTTGTCTTTCTGCTTTTTAAATAACTGGTGATTCAGTGGAAGGTCCCAGGTATATATAGGCCGGAAGGGGCTCGTTTTCAAGACTTCTCCCTGCACGTCGCCACCTGCTGGTGGAGTAACCCGATCGTAAGAATTAAAGGGGAAGCGGGGTGTGTGGCACACTGACAATATCCATTTTTCTGCGTCTGTGGTGGCTACTATGGTGCAAACCAGGAAGAAGACTTCTGCTGCCATCTATTATAGAGTCTCTTCCCTGCTGGGAATTCTTAGTATCCAGGGTGCTGGAGTTCTTACAACATGGTCTAGACTTAGGTCTTAAGCTTAGTACCTTGAAGGGCCAGGTCTCGGCCCTGTCTATCTTCTTTCAGAAGACCTTTGCCCATCACTGTTTTATCAAGACCTTCTTTCAAGGGGTCACTCATGTGCGCCCCCCTCGGAAACCTATGGTTCCTGTTTGGGATCTGAACTTGGTGTTGTCGGCCCTGCAAGGGGCTCCCTTTGAGCCTATCCATGAGGCCGCTCTATCTGTGCTCACACTAAAGGTTGTCTTCCTGGTAGCCATCACTTCGGTCAGACGTGTGTCTGAGTTGGCTGCTTTGTCTATTCAGCCTCCCTACTTTGAGAGACACCGGGATAAGGTGGTGTTTCGCTTCAAGCCAGACTTCCTGCCTAAGGTTGTGTCTGCATTTCATTTGAATCAAGATATTGTACTTCCTTCCTTGTGCCCTAATCCTAGTAACCCTGCATTCCTTGGATGTGGTCAGGTGTGTCAAGTCTTACCTGGTAACCACGCAGGCCTTCAGGAAGACAGATGCTCTCTTTGTTGTGCCTCATGGGCCTAGGAAGGGTTTGGCTCCCGCCAAGTCTACCATCAGTAAATGGATTCGTCAGGCTGTTGTTCAAGCCTATACTGCTAAGAGGAAGACTCCCCCCTTTCGTCTTACTGCTCATTCTACTAGAGCTGTTGGGGCTTCTTGGGCTTTTCAGCACCAGACCTCTGTTGAACAAGTTTGCAAGGCCGCTACTTGGTCTTCTGTACATACCTTTACAAAGTTTTACAAGGTTGATGTTCGGGCCTCAGCTGACGCTGTGTTTGGCCCCAAGGTTCTGCAGGCGGCAGTAGTTTAGACTGCTTGCTGTTGCCTTCTGTTGGGGATCCCACCCTTCTTTATGGACACTGCTATTGGATGTTCCACATGTTATTACTACTATTGGAGCAGGACGTGCTGTATGCTTAGAATAATACAACTCTGTGAAGTACTCACCTGTAGAGTTGGTATTATACGCATACAGCACGTCCTGCTCCACCCCACCCTGTTTTCACCTTGTTCTGGATCCCCTGTTGGTGATTGTTATCTTTGATATTTTTGCCAGTTTGGGTGGTTGTTTTCTCCTGGCCTCTATTTCTCACTGCTTTTCAATGCTGGGGATTTGTGGGAGGTCCCTCGGTATATGAAGGGCCGGGAGGAGCTTGTTTTCTACATGTCCGCAGTGCACGGCGCCGGAGACGGAGGATTATCCACATGTTATTACTACTATTGGAGCAGGACGTGCTGTATGCGTATAAAACTAACTCTACAGGTGAGTACTTCACAGAGTTGTATTTTTGTTTCACCAACACAATGTATATAAAGATAACTTCTGTCTACTGAAATTGCTCTCAGGGGGTAGTTAACTGCCAAATCTTAAGCCCACTACCGCATTCTCATTCTTTTCCACCTGTCCTCTGCTTTCAATACTGTCTATCATTTCTTCATCTCCAAATACCTCCCTAGTTATTCACGATCTTGCCCTTTCATGGCTTTCCTCCTACCCCTCAGGTCACACATTTAATGTATCATGTTTCAACAGCTTCTTCCTCCTGTTTTTTTTTTTGTTCATTTTAACTTTGGAACACTTTAACTTTGTAAGTTTCCATTCTTGGACCCCCTAATAGTCCCAGTTTACACCTATGGTCTCGAAAAACGTCATCTCTGCAGCTGAATCTCAAATATATATCTCTCCCCTTCCATCTTGTGCTCCAGACTAACTGCTTTCTCATTTCTCAATATGAACAGGAATAACAAAAGGACTTGTACTTTTCCCATCCTCCATTTCAGCTCTTGTCTTCAATATCACATTATCTGTCCATGGCCTCGCAATCACTGCAGCTCCCTAAGCATAATGTACTGGACTCCTCTCAGTCTCACCCCCCCCCCCCCTTAAATCGCTAGAGCCATACTCTCTAGTCTCCAATTTAAATTCCCGCGGCCAACCTTTCCCCACAACTGAAGCCACTCCAATTCTATTAGACAACTGCTCTCCTCTGTATTCTACCAGCAAACAGACCAGGTCTCTTCCATTTTTTTCTCAACACGTCATCTACCACTACTCCAGTGCTGCTCCCATTTGTCAGTCCATCCACTGATCTGAGATAACTCCATTCAGACTGATCTGTGAAATTCTAACCCATCTCTATACAGCTCTGTTTTCCTGGTATACAGCACGGGTTGCTTCATCTCAATTCTTCACATTTGGGTTAACCAAGGTGGCCGCTCTTCGGGGCGCAGCCGCCGCTGTCCCAGCCTGGGACGCGCCTAAGGGTCTCAGACGGTCTGCTGCGCCGCCACCACATCAAGGATCTGCTGCCTCCTGCGCAGGAGTCCGTGGCATTTCAAACGGTCCGTGAGTCCGCTCCTTTTGTCTTTTACCTTTTTATTGTGCATGCGCTGTGGGATGCTCAACTCTTGCTCCTGTTGTGTCTTCCAGGTGGGTCCCTCATTACTTGTGGTTTCTCCCGGTCTCTCCACACCCCCCCCATCCGGCCTTCCAAGGCTGTGGGGCATCCCGGTCTGGTACCCAACGCCTTTTATTGGCGCCTTTTCTGCTTAATCACCATATGGAGGCTTCTGGGGATAGCGAGCTTGGGGGCTACACAATGTTTTGTGTGCGGTATATCCCGTTTGAGCGGCCGCAGCGAGGTTTGTGTTCCCTGCGCCCAGAGCGTTATTGCGCAGGATGGGCCTAGCGCCCCTCCCCCCAGCCCCCTTTTGCCTACGGCTTCACCGACACCCCCGTGTCTACATTTAGCCCCCAGTGAGGGGGGGGGGGTCAGCCGGGGGTCCCATTCAGACCTGGCGTTACGGGTGGCCAGTCTAGAACGTCATTTGGCGCGCCCGCCGTTCGGTAAGGCTTCCAGTAAGAAGCGGCATTTAGTACCGGCCTACTCTCTCTCTTTGTCGATGATGATGACACCTATGAGGCTCCTGGCGGTCGAGGAGGAGGGTGAGTTATTCCATGACTCAGACTCCCCTGGGGACCATCCGGGCGATTTTTACAGTGACCTCGGTTCCTCCTCGGATGAGGACACATGGCTCCCCGACAATACGGATAGGTTATTGTCCGCGGTTTTTGAGACCCTGCATCTGATCCCCCCCTACGGCGGCCAAAAAGAAGCAGGGGGAGCTATTCCGTCCTGATAGGCAGCGCCTTGTATTCCCGGAGCAGGGACACTTTTCCAAGATGGTGTTTAAGGAATGAGAAAGGCCTAATATGCTGCCATCAGTGCCCAAGGGGCTGGACAGACGGTACCCCTTTTCGGAGGACTTGGTCCGTCTTTGGTCTTGTCCCCCCGGAGGTGGATGCTCCGGTTCTTGGGGTTTCCAATACTTCCAGGGTGCCGTCTCCGGACACTACTACCTTGCGAGATAATGCTGATCGGCACATGGACCAGCTTGCCTGCCATGCTTTCACCTTTTGTGGGGGCCGGCCTGCGTCTCCATTGCCTTTAAGAACTGTCTTGCTGAGGCTACTCGTTCTCGCAAGCGAGCAGATGAGTATAAGGAACTTTTGGCTCGTGCCAACTTTATTGCTTTTGTGCTTTCAGCTATGGATGATGCCGTCCGACTGGGTGGTAGAGCTTCGGCTCTGCTGGTTGCTCTCCGCCGGTCGATTTGGATGCCGATGCCGCCACTAAGAAGTCTCTCATTGAACTCCCCTTCCTTGGGCTCCGTCTCTTTGGGGAGCGTCTCGATCATTTGGCCAAGGATGGCCCCTTCCCCAGCGCCGGAAGCATTCACGGCCCTTTCAGGGGTCTTCCTCCTTTCGGCCCTTCCGGGGGGACGCGGCTCCTCCTTCCCTGGTGGTCGCAGAGAATCCTGGGGACGAGGTAGGGCCCCTCGGTCGCCCCAGTCTCTCCTGGGGGTCCAAACCTAAACCCCCTCAGGCATGAGGAGGCGCCCTCACCCATCCGTGTGGGGGGTTTTTGCTCTTTGCTCATGTCTGGAGACAGCACGTCTCGGACCAGTGGATTCAGGAAGTGGTGTCCTCCGGCTACAAGATAGAGCTCGCAGCTTGCCCCTCCCCGAGGTTTCTTCGGTCCCGGATCTCCCAAAACACCGTCACTGCACAGGGCCTGAGGTCGGCCGTCCAACGCCTCCTGTCATCCGGAGTGATTTGCCCGGTACCTCTTCAGGAACGAGGTCAAGGTTTCTATCCCAGTCTTTTCACTGTGCCCAAGAAGGACGGCTCTCTGAGACCCATCCTGGACCTGAAGAGTCTCAACAATTTTGTCAGGTTCAAGCACTTCCGCATGGAGACTTTGGGGTCGGCGGTCGAGTTCCCTTTGGGCCAGCGACTTTATGACCTCAGTGGACATCAAGGATGCTTGTTCTGCACATTCCTATTTTCCAGGGACATCAGAGGTTCCTGAGGTTCGCCATGGAGGATCAACACTTTCAATTTGTGGCACTGCCGTTTGGAACCTCCTCGGCCCCTCGGGTGTTCACCAAGGTGCTAGCGGGTGTCATGGCCCTCCTGAGGGGCCAGGGCATTCACATTCTTCCTTACCTGGAGGACTTACTAATTGCTGCCCAATCTTTTCATCAGGCCAAGAGCGATACTCAGAAGGTCTTGTCCACTCTCGAGGCGTTTGGGTGGGTGATCAATTATCCCAAGTCTTCAATCATCCCATCATTGGTGAGGTCCTTCCTGGGCATGACGTTGGATACGTCTCAAGTCAGGGTGTTCCTTCCTCAACAGAAGGTGAAGGGTCTTCAGACGCAGGTGCGGGCCTTGTTGTCACATCCACATCCCTCCATCCGGCTGGGGATGCAGTTGGTGGGCCTCATGGTGTCTTGCTTCGAGGCGGTCCCCTTTGCTCAGTTTCACATGAGATCGCTTCAGTTGAATCTCCTGGGCATTTGAAATCGATCACTGGAGTCTCTGGAGCAAGAATTTACTCTGTCCCCTTCGGCCAGTCAGTCCCTTTTGTGGTGGTTGGATTCGAGGAACCTTCTAGTGGGCAGATCCTTTCTCCCTCCGTGCTGGGAGATTGTCACCATGGACGCCAGTCTGACCGGTTGGGGAGGCTTCTGGCAATACCTGAAGTTCCAGGGTCAGTGTGGCCTGCAGGAGGCTCATGTTCCCATCAATCTTCTGGAGTTGAGGGCGAGGGTCTCTCGCAGTTGACTCCGCACTTTCGGGGTCGGACGGTCCAAGTCCGATCGGACAATCAGACGGCAGTCGCCTACATCAATCATTTTTCGCGCCCTGTGTCACCGCTGGGGTCAGCCGGACGTGGACCTGTTGTGTCCCGTCACAAGCTTCCAAGGTTCGTCTCCCTGTCAAGAGATCCTCTGGCCTTTGCCACGGACGCGCTAGAAATTCCTTGGACAGAGTTTCAACTTCTCTATGCCATTCCTCCCTTTCCTCTGTTGGGACGTGTGCTGCGCAAGATAGCCCAGGAGAGGGTGCCGACCATTCTGGTGGCCCCCCGGCGAGAAGAGTTTGGTTTGCAGACGTTGTCCAGATGGCGGTGGATCACTTCATCATGCCCGACCATCCAGAGCTCCTCACTCGGGGACTGCTACGCCATCCCAATTTACAAACGCTGGCTTTGACGGCGTGGCTGCTGAAACCTCCATCCTGATGTATAAGGGGCTGCCGGCCTCGGTCGTTGATTCAGGCTCGAAAGAAATCTTCTGCTATAATTTACTACAGGGTCTGGCACGCTTACATTGCCTGGTGTGAATCTAAGTCTCTTCCTTGTCGCACCTTTTCCGTCTCCAGGATTTGGGAATTTCTACAACATGGTTTGGAGTCAGGGTTAAATCTGAGTACTCTCAAGGGCCAGGTCTCGACCTTGGCAATTTTTTTCCAAAGATCCTTCGCCAATCATAGGCTTATCAAAACCTTTTTCTAAGGGGTTAATCATGTACGTCCACCGCGTAAGCCCTTGCTTCCGGTGTGGGATTTGAACTTGGTGCTTTCTGCTTTACGTGGCCCTCCCTTCGAGCCCTTGTGTGATGCTGTTCTGTCCATTCTAACTCAGAAGGTGGTCTTTTTGGTAGCTATCACCTCGGTGCGTCGCGTCTCTGAGCTGGTGGCGCTTTCTATGAAGCCTCCTTATTTTGATAGACATCCGGATTAGGTGGTGTTTCGTCTCAAACCGTATTTCTTGCCGAAGGTTGTGTCTTCCTTTCATCTCAATGAGGACATTGTCTTGCCTTCCTTGTGTCCTGTCCCCTCTAATTCTAAGGAGCGGACTCTTCATTCTCTGGATGTGGTTACTATTTGGTTGCCACAGAGTCTTTTCGGAAGTCGGACTCTCTGTTTGTTCTCCCTGCCGGATTTAGGAAGGGCTTGCCTCCAGCCAAATCCACTATCAGCAAGTGGATCAGACAGGCGGTGGTGCAAGCGTATTCTGCCAAGGGGAAGGAACCCCCTTTCCGTGTTACAGCGCACTCCACTAGGGCTATTGGTGCTTCTTGGGCTTTTAAGCACCAGGCTTCTGTTGAACAAGTTTGTAAGGCTGCTACTTGGTCTTCAGTTCATACTTTTCTAAGTTTTACAAGGTTGACGTTAGGGCCTCAGCTGATGCTGTTTTTGGTCCCAATATGCTTCAGGCGGTAGTGACTTGAACTACCTGCTGTTGCTCACTGGGGATCCCACCCTTTCCTTGGACACTGCTTTTGGATGTCCCAAACGTGAAGAATTGAGATGAAGCAACCCGTGCTGTATACCAGGAAAAATACAATTCTGTGATTACGCACTTATAGAATTGTTTTTACGGTATACAGCACGGGTTGCTTCATCCCACCCTTGTTTTGTTATTCTCTTTTGCCTTTTTATGGTGATTTCTTATAAAGTTCTTTGAGAGTTCTTCGTGGGCTGTGTTTCCTTAACATGGTCTTGCCTCCCGGCTTCTTGCATTACTGCTTTTCAACACTGGGGATTTTGGGTATTTTCCTGCCTTTTATGGCCCGGGAGGAGCCACAAGTCTTTTTGCAGTCGACTGCGCCACCTTGTGGCGGTTAACCCAAACGTGAAGAATTGAGATGAAGCAACCCATGCTGTATACCGTAAAAACAATTCTACAGGTGAGTAATCACAGAACAGTATTTTTTTTTGTCCAAGCCCCTTGCTACATTTTGCCACATGTCAAAAAAATATCAACTCAGACCCAGCCTCCACTCCCCCCCTTCAGTCATCGAGCGGGCAATAAAACAAAAAGTTACTCACCTTTTGTCCCATGCAGCTTATTGGTGCTAGCATGGCAATCGCCAGCTCACCTGATCACTGGATTTTAGCCCTTGCTTCCCACATCTGCATAGGCCTGAACTCTGCTCCTGTGCTGGCTCCCCCCCCCCCCCCCCCTCCACCGGTCTGAGACGTGGAGCCGAGGCTTCACGTCTCAGACCGGTGGATTCAGGAGGTAGTGTCCTCCGTTGTTTCTTAGGGCTCTCTTCGGGGGTTCCGAAAACGGTTGCATACTGAAGTACCACACAGCCCCTATTGGTACTGTTTTGGCTTCTGCAAGTGTACAGCCATTTCAGGGTCCTTGTCAAATCAAAAGTAAAGTATCTGTTAATTGCAGGCTTATTGGTGGCAATGAAGGGTAGATTAGGATGCCACGGACCAGCACCCTACCTTGCAAAGGAAGTTCCAGGAATTGTTTAGATCTGGTGTAAAATTCAGCATTGTTGTTGGTTGACAAATAGTTACCATTCCTGTTACAGATTTTATTTTTTATGAGCCCCCCTAGGATTCTAAGAAGTCTCTCTTGTGGGTTCTGCAGAAATCAATTTTCTAAGAAGAAATAGGTGCGAGACAGCACGTCCCTCTTTTCTGATTGCGCTGAATCAATGGCTTCTCGTGATAGTTACTGCAGGCTGCTCTCTCTTTTACATCAGATACATAATTGACTGTCGGTCCGCTTTTAGATTTGCAAATTCAGAAAATAATTATTTTCCTAGAAATTTGTAGAGCTGATATACTTTTAGTGGGTCAGTACATTCCTCAACTCAACTCCAGGTATCATGCAAACTCTCCTCTTCGTTTCTACACTCCTTTCCTGTTCCGTAATAGCCCCTATTTTTGTCACACATTGCCTTGTTCGTCCAGACTGGCAGTCGCATAATATGCCAGCCTGAATAATGCAATGCTGGAGAAGAGGGTGGACTCCCAAGGGACATTAAATTGATGCAGTTCCAATTGAAATTAACGGGCCTGCCAGAGGATGGGAAAGGTTACTTAGATGCAATTACATATCTGGGGCTGCTGAGGATTTTGGAAAGGATTTGTTTTAAAGACAGATGGAAATTTCTTGTTGGGGGTGGGAGGAGTTAAGTCTGCTTATTTTATTTTGGATATAAAATATTTTTGTATAAGTAATTGAAATAGCTGACAATGTATTTATTTTTAACTTTCTGCATATGTTCAGAGTGCAGGGAGATCCTGCTTCCCCCGATGACTGATCAGCTGAAGTATCACTTGGAGAGACAAGAGGAGTTGGAAGCTTGCTGTGAATTGCTCAGTAACATCTTGGAAGTGCTTTACAGGAAAGATGTGGTTAGTTATATGATAGCTTGTTGACTTTCTGTCAGTTAAATAGGTGACATGATATAATTCCAGTGCCACAACTCTTTCTGTGGCGAGTGGGGAAGAAACCATTCCCCCAATGCAAAACAGAAAAGAATAGCATCGGCTTACCCCAAAAAGTAATCCAACACTCATCCTTATTCTAAGCATACAGTACGTCCTGCTCCAATATAATACTTACACGTGGGTAATCCTCCGCCAGAGGGCGCTGTTCACTGCAGACATGCAAAAACAGGCTCCTCCCGGCCCTTTATATACCCAGGGACCTCCCACAATTCCCCAAATTTCTCAGCAGTGCTGACTGCGAAGACATGGAAGTATCAACTCTCTCACAGGTGAGCGGGGCTATTACAGCCTGCGGCCCTGCGGGACTATTTCCACCCGTCCTCTTCAATAAAGATGTGCCTCCCAGCCTGGGCTGCGCTGGTCGGGTGAAGGTAGGCAGCACCTCGTGTGCTCACGGAGCTACGCTCCACCGCAATCCCCCACCATAGGGTAGGCGGTTTAGGCCGATGGTGAGCCTCCATTAGATGCCCCTCCCGCATGGTTGCCCGTGCCCCTCATAGCGATAATCCCTGGGTGCAGGTCCGCTTCTCCCTCGCTTCCTCCCGTAGCTTGGGGGAAAAGAAGGGGGGGGGGGGGGTATGTGTGGCAGTCCCAGTGTAATGTTAACACGTTATGGCCGTTGATCTTTTATTTAAACTCGGGTGTCAGTGCCGCACTCCTTGCTCCGCATAAACCTTCTGGTGGTGCGCGTGTGTTTCCTTTCATTACATTAGTGTGCAGCCCGGACGGCAGCATCATTCTCTAGTGTGAGAGCAATCTCCTTAATTACATTATGTATGTGTGTCCTATCCACTACTGTCATTGACGTTGCGCTGGTTAGAGATTCGCGCTCTTTGGGGGAGGCGGAGACTCGGCATGCCACGCCCCGCGTCACAGCCAGATCAGGCCCGCCCCTAGAGGTTCGCTTGGCGCCATTTTGACGGTCTTCGCGTGTGGTTGCGATCCGCCTCCTCCCTTGATCATGTAAGTGCCCTCCTGGGCGGTTTTTTGTTCCTATGACCTTTTATTCGGCTGCGCATGGCACTGACACCCCCCTCTTATCCCATTATGTCTTTCAGACGCCAGGATTTCGGTGGCTTCTCCCGGCCTGACATATATTATTGCAGGTCCTCATAATAAATTCTCCCACATTCCTAGCGGGTCTTGGGGCATCCAGGGTTGCTTATTGCGTAAATCCCTGCGGGCATACTGCTCAGATAATCGCCATATGGAGGCATCTCAGAATTATATACCCGGGGTCCCTCGGGGACATGACCGGCTGTGTTCAGTGTGTGGTCAGCCCCATGCTGATGCTGACAGAGCACAGGTCTGCGGACCGTGTGCTGAACAGGCACTGACCCTGCAATCAGGTTTGCCAGTGGCTGCACCTCCCTTCAATACACCTGTCTCCCCGGACCTAAATCTCACACCTGATGAGTCTCACTCGAGCGGGGATGACCAGCAAGTCGTGCCGCGCAGGCTGCCTACGGCTGAGCAGGTGCTGTCTAGTTTGGCGGAGCGCTTGGGCCCTGGAAAGAAGCGGTCCCTGACGCCTCCTGGTTCTCCGGTTCCTAATGATACTGATGAATCTGCTGCTATGCAGTACCTTGATCCTTCTGATGAAGGTGAGCTATTCTCCGATTCGGGCTCCTCGGATGAGATGCCCTGGAGCCGTGATGATTCTGGGCCCGGTTCTTGGGACCTGTGTGACACAGATGAACTACTTATTAAGATCTTTGAAGTTTTGTCTATCTCCCCTCCTGGAGAGGCTCCCAAGCCTAAGAAAGAGAGTTTCCACACAGCGCAGCCGCACTTGGAATTCCTGGAACAGGAGCATTTCCAGAATCTTATATCCAAAGAATGGGAATCACCTTGTAAACTTAAAGGAGTCCCGGGGGTCTGGGATTGGAAGTACCCTTTCCCTCCTGATGTGGTTAACTTTTGATCAGCACCTCCTGTGGTGGATGCACCGATTATAGGGGTTACTAAACCCCCCCTCATGATGGCTCCTTATTACCGTACCCCGCTTCCCACGCCTTTTCGTGTGCAGAAACGGCTCTGCGCCTGGTCTGTGCCGCGGCCATCACTGCGGTGGCCGCCAGGACTCTCATTAGAAAACTACTTGATCACCGACCTGAGGACCTCCCATGGGGGGTATTTAATGCGCTCTCAGATTGTGATGTGTTTGTGAGGTTTATCCTCTCAGCGCTGGATGACACCATTAAGATGTGTGCTAGAACCTCTGCCCTTGTGGTAGCTATTCGCCGCCTGGTCTGGCTGCAACAGTGGGGTGCTGATGATGATACGAAAAAGGCTCTCACTGGCCTTCCTTTCAGAGGACGGCGTCTATTTGGGGCCCGTTTGGACCTTTTTGGAAAAAAGGGTAAGGCACCCCTACGCAGAAGGCCGTCTCGGCCTCCTCGGGGCAGGGACACCCCTCCCTTACGTTAGTGTCAAACACGAACCTGAGGTGTGCTTCCAACTTTTCGGAGTGGATTTCCACCACGGGGTGGGCAGGCAAATCTGCCAAAACTTCCCAAGCATGAAGGGACGCCCTCGCCCTTCTGGGCGACTGCCACAGCACCTGGCTCCTATCTGGGAGCATATCTTCTCCTTCTGGTGGTTCCAGGAGGTAGTTCCCCTGGACACAGGATAGAATTTGCTTGGCGGTCCCTCTCAGAGGTTGTCAGGGTGCTTCTAGCCCCTGCTTTCCGCTCAGGAGTTGGTGCAGGCTGTACTCGGCCTTCAGGGTCTGGGCTTACTTGCAGGTTGCCCTTAACAAAATGGGGTGATGGCCCCTATGTTAACCTTTCTCCTTCCTTCAAAATGATGAGACAGTCTGGGCCATGCTGGCCTATGGTAGGCTTGGCAATTCTACATTCACAGGTAGTCCCTGTATGACATCTCTGTCTTGGGACGCAGGCACCATGTGCAAAGGGGGCTTCTGGCCTCCTGTGGAGTTCTAGACACTTTTAGTTCCCTTTCTGTCTTCTGGACACCAAGACCGTTACTAGTCAGTGTTGCAGGACCAACCCTGCGAATTGGGGCCTTGTTTTTGGCCTCTCTTCCGCTCCCAGGCTACTCGCCATGGCGCGGAGGGGGGTGATGTCTCGGACATGCCTGTGGGGCATCCGCACTAGGACCTACGGGGTCGTCTTTCCTTACTCCCAAATCTCTACGTCCGACCGACCGAGTGAGTTAGTCAGCCGGCAGTGTCCCCTGGGAGTTATTTGGATGGGTGCTCAGTCACCTCAATCCCTCATGGTCCCTTATCCGCTATCTTCATTCCTTGGATTCGGTTCAGGCTTGAGCCTTCTTCCTTGGCAACAAGTGGACTCCTGGTTACAGGGGCTCTGTCCCCCTTTGCTGACATCTTACTCTCACCAGGCAGGATTGCAGCTGGTGGGCCCGTTGGTGGCGTATCAGATGATGTCCCTTATATACAGAGCCTTTGGGCACAGTAGGTTATTGATCCTAGGTGGGGTTCCAGCACCCCGGGAGCGAGGTCTGTGCTTATTCCCCCTTGATACGGTGGTTCCTCTTGAGCTGATTATATTCAAGGACTCTGTCAGGGGGCACCCCCTTCCTTGCTTGCATCTTCCTGTGAATGGTCACCTTGGGTACCAAGTCTCGCAGGTTGGCGGGGGGGGGGGGGAATTTCTTCCGAAACCCCCCATGGTTCCTAGGTAGGGTCCCTTAGAGGGTCCATCTTACTTACTGGCTTTGTTAAAACAATGAGCCTTCAGTTGACTCTATACTGCTGGACTTCTCCTCTTCTGTTGGAAGACAATGGCCTGTTTTATTATTGGTCTGGAGCTTGAAGCAGGATGATTCCCCTGGAAGATTCATGATCCTGATCTGGGTGGGGGTCTACGTCCCCTGTTCCTCAGTGGTATTCGCTCCAATGGATGTCTTTCAGTGGCAGGTTGTGCTATCCTGGTGTCCCTCTGAGAGCCATCTAGGGTGGCTCTGTTGGGTCTCGCTTACATCACAGGGGCTCTGCCCTTGTTTTTACTGTCCCAGAATATTCTGACTCTGGTCATGGGGGCTTAGTAAATTTATGTATAGACTTTCTATTTTATATGTCTTCTCTTCATTCACCCTGCTATGTGGGGTTCTGCGCACGGTGCTGATAAAGAGACCCGTGAGTTTGATGGCCCCTGGGTGGCCTAGTGAACTGTGGTTCGCAGATGCTTCTGCTGAGGTCAGCTGACCTGTACGCTCTCTCAGGAGTGCAGTGTCAGGCTCTTTCTTATGTCGTCCCAATCTACAGACTAGTCTGGGGCTTGACAGCTGATTCATTCACCCTTTGGAGACGGGCTTATCTCCGGGTGACTTGGTATATGGGGGGCTAGGAGCAAGCTTCTTTGGCTTCCTCTTCCTCCGTCTCTTGTGGGTTCTGGTGTACCCATATTGATTGGCATGAGTCTTGGTCTCTCCCCTGTTGGACGTTCTCGGTTTCCAGGGTTCTAGAGTTGTTACAGCTTAGGTTGGGGTTGGCTCCCCATCTAGGTACTCTGAAGGTTCAGGTTCTGTCCTGTCTGCCTTCCTGTAGAAGTCTGGTTCAGTCTTCCTTGTTAGGAGTTCTCTTGGGGATTGCTCAGGGGCATCTCCCAAGCAGTTCTATGGTCCCTGTTGGGATAAATTTTCATTCTGTTTGCCCTGCGGATTGTTCCCTTGGGACTTATTCTGGATGCTGTCTGAGCTGGTTTGTAGTTCAAGTCGCCCCTCCGGGGGCTGTTGCTTCAGTCAGACGTGTGCCTGAGAAGGTGGCTCTGATTACTTAGCCCTCGTTCAAAATATATATATATATATATATATATATATATATATATATATATATATACCATGATTTGGTGGTATTCCGCCTTACGCCGGACCCTTTTGCCCAAGTTGGTGTTTTATGATCATTATTTCAGTCCTTTTAGTCTGCCTATGGGCCTTATTCTTGGTAATGCTGAAGCAAGTGATCTACATTCCCTCAACAGGTGTTGAACTTTTCCTGGTTGTTTCTTGTCCCTTAGGGGGACTGATGCCCTTTGGGGTCTGCGGGCGCCTCCATAGGTATGCGCCTGATCTCGTTTGCTTCCAGGGCCTATGCTCCCTTTGTACTGATTTGACTTGGATGGTTGGCCTTCCTGGTCCCGAGTAAAGGTTTCGGCTTCTTGCTGATCCTTGTCAGTGAATTGGTCAGTATCCCCGCCTGTCTGGCGGGAGACCAGTTTTCATTCCCCGTTGGGGAGAGTCCTAAGTTTTTACCCAGGCCTCTGTTGCCTTTGGGCTGGTTAGGCCGTTACACTGGCCTATTCCTTTAAGGGGGAAGAATCTCCCTCTCTCTTTTTATTCCGTTCTATTGGTGTTTGGGTACCTTTGGCCCTTCAGCACCAGGTTTTCTGTTGAATAAGTTGCTAGACCACTGCTTGTTTCTGTTCATACCTTTTCAAAGGTTTTGTTATGGGATTGACGTTAGAGCCTTTGCTCATGTCGTTCTTGGTGGCAAAGTTTTGCAGGTGACAGCGCCTTTACTGTCTGCTGTGCCTTTTTGTTGGGGATCCCACCCTACCTTATGGACACTGCTATTGGATGTCCCACATGTAAGTGTTATATTGGAGCAGGACGTACTGTATGCTTAGAATAATACAATTCTGTGAAATACTCACCTGTAGAATTGGTATTATACGCATACAGTACGTCCTGCTCCACCCCACCCTGGTTTTACATTTTCTGGATCCCCTGTATGGTGATTGTCATCATTACTATTGTTACCAGTTTGGTGGTTGGTTTCTCCCAGCTTCTTTTCTCACTGCTTTTCAATACTGGGGATTTGTGGGAGGTCCCTGGGTATATGAAGGGCCGGGAGGAGCCTGTTTTTGCATGTCTGCAGTGAACAGCGCCCTCTGGCGGAGGATTACCCACGTGTAAGTATTATATTGGAGCAGGACTTACTGTATGCGTATAATACCAATTCTACAGGTGAGTATTTCACAGAATTGTATTTTTTTTCTTTTACAAAATACATGTTGATCTTAGTGCATTCTGATTGCCCCTGCGCATACACCCCCCACTCCTCGCTCCCTTGCGAAACACTGGACCACTGGCAGCCATTCGTAGGACTGAGGAAGCAAGTAATCAAAACCACCCAGGTGGCGCTGCCTTCGCCCCTGTGCTGCGGCCAACAGTAATTTTAAAAAAGAAAAGAAATGGGTGTTGGATAGCTTTATACCATATACCACTTAATTAAAAATGTCGAAAGGCTATCACAGTACATTATACTACAAGGTAATCCTCTATTATATACCCTTCCCTATTTTATACCCAGGTGGTTTGTAAGCTCTTTGCATGATTTTTCCCATTGCATGGCACGACCTGCTTCACACATTCATTACATCTGGGTAATCCGCCACAAGGTGGCGCAGTGTACTGCAGAAGAGTTGTGGCTCCTCCCGGTACCATATAAAAACGGAATTACCATAGACTTCTCCCGGTTTTTTTTTCTGCAGTGATTCTGCGAAGATAGAAGATGGCTCTTATATATTGCGCAGGTGAGCTGGGCAACCATGCCTGCATATCTATTTCCACCTGTTTCTGGACCCTCTGTGCCTCCCAGCCTCGGCTGACGGATCGGGTGACGGTAGAGGAGCACTAGGGTCAAGTGCTCAAGGAGCGCTGCTCCAAGCCGCAGACCCTGTAACACAAAGGGTAGCTGGCCATAGGCCTTATGGTGAGCCTACTAGGGATGCGGAGTTCCTGTCCTAGCTTTTGAGGGGGTGAGTGTTTTGGGGATTTTGTGATTTGTTCTGGTGTTTGGGGTCCCCCCCCACTGGCCTGGGATTCGCCGCTGCCTGCTCGCTCTCCTCACCCCCCCCCTCCCCGACGGGTGTTCGGGGGGGTGGGGGGTTTTTAGTGGCGTGTGTATATCTGTGAGGCGTTTTCTACTGTGTGGATGACGTCCGGGAGGTCACGTGAGCGCGGTTTTTGCGCTCTTCGGAGGGGGGGGGGCGGCGGAAGACGCATATCGCGCCATTCTCCCGCGGCCCGCCCCACAGGGTTCCTCTGCCAGCGCCATCTTGTTTCTGCTGCCTGTCTGGGGCCCTCTTCTTCCCCGGGCTGCGGCGGTGATATTTGCCTGTGTCGCTTCCTTCGGTGGTCTGGCGGCTGGCGATACTTGTCCTGCTTGGTCCGTGAGTTTGTTGTTCCTTGGGGCATGGGCTTCGGGATACTTATATGTTTTTACTTCTGTCTTTCAGGTGGGACACCCGTGGGTTGTGGTTTCTCCCGGTCCTGCTCCTTACCCTCCCTCATCTCCCCTAACTGGCTCTGGGGGCATCCCGGGTGGCTTTTTATTAGCCCTTACCCTGTGCTGGCATATTGCGCCTGTATTAATCACCATATGGAGGCTTCTGGGGATGGTGTGCTCGGGGGTCCTTCGGGGCAATCCCGGCTGTGTTCCATGTGTGGGGTATCCCCTATCAGTAACGATGTCACGGTGTGCGTGCCGTGCGCCCAAGGTATCATTGCACTCCAGTCTGGGTTGCCTGCTTCTTTCCCCAGTTCTGCGCCCCCTTCGGCATCGCCTACCCTGCCGCGCCTGCATTTAGCTCCCAGTGAGGGGGATACTAGCAGGGGGTCACAATCTGATCTGGCACTTCGTGTGGCCAGCATTGAAAGACAGCTTGCCAGGCCTGTCCCACGTAAGGCCTCTAGCAAGAAGCTAGAAGCTCTTCCCGGGCTCTGATTTCCTTTGGGGGCCAGCTGGTAGGCTGCAACAGTGACCCTTGGTCTAAGTCTGAGGATTCCTGGTTCCCTGAGGACATTGCTAATCCGTTGTCTCACATTTTTGAAATATTGCACATCGTGCCCCCCAGGTGGCTAAGAGGAAGCAGGGTGAGCTCTTTCGTCCTGTTAAGCAGCGCCTGGAGTTCCCTGAGCAGGGTCATTTCACTGGGTGCTCAAGGAGTGGGAACGTCCTAGTAGATTGCCCGTGGTTGGATAAGAAGAATCCCTTTCCTGCTGACCTGGTTAAGCGATGGTCGGGTCCCCCCGAGGTTGACGCTCCCATTTTAGGGCTGTCCAACACCTCAGTCATGCCTTCCCCTGACACTACTACACTGCGGGACAGCGAGGACCGGCGTATGGATCAGCTGGCCTGCCATGCTTTTACATTTGTGGGGACTGGGCTGTGTCCGGCCTGTGCCGCTGCCATAACAGCTATTGCCCTTAAGAAACAGCTCAATTGTCTCCTTGATGGCGCTACAGCCGGTAGGGAGGATTATAGGGCCCTCTTGCTTTGCTCTGATTTTGTTGCCTTTATCCTTACTGCCATGGATGATGTGGTATGGCTGAGTAGTAGGGCCTCTGCTCTTTTGGTGGCTATGCGCCGCTCTGTTTGGTTGCGTCAGTGGGCAGCTGACGCTGCTGCTAAGAAGGCTCTCACTGGGCTCCCCTTTGTGGGGCTGCGGCTCTTTGGTGAGCGTCTGGATGTTTTAGCCAAGGATGGTAGGATGCCTCAGCGTAGGAGACAGCCTCGGCCCTTTCGGGGGGCCATCCGCTTCCTTCTACTCTTTTCGTGCCCCCAGAGGAGGTCAAGGTCAAGGCTTTTAAGGTCAAGGTATTCCTGCCTCAGCTGATGGTGGAGGGCCTTCAGAAGCAGGCACGGGCTCTGCTCTTGTGCCCCCATCCCTCCATCCGGCAAGGCATGCAGTTAGTGGGCCTGATGGTGTCCTGCTTCGAGGCGGTCCCCTTTGCTCAGTTTCACATGAGACCTCTTCAGTTGCACCTCTTGTCAATCTGGAATCGGGACCCTGTGTCCCTGGATCAGGAATTTGCTCTGTCCCCCCTGGCCAGACAGTCCCTCTCGTAGTGGCTGGACTCAAGGAACCTTCTAGTGGGCAGGACATTTCTGCCCCAGTGTTGGGAGACGGTCACCACAGATGCCAGTCTGACCGGTTGGGGGGGCTTTTGGAAGTCTCTGCAGTTCCAGGGTCAGTGGTGCCCCCAGGAGGCCCATGCTCCCGTCAATGTCCTGGAACTGAGGGCGATCAAGTTGGTTCTTTCTCAGCTGACCTCACACCTTCGGGGTCGGGTTGTTCAGATCCGCTTGGACAAGATGGGGGTTGCCTACATCAATCATCAGGGAGGGACTCAGAGCAAGCGAGCCCTCAAGGAAGTGTCCCTAATACTGTCTTGTGCGGAAGAGAATGTCCCCTGCATTTCGGCGGTTTACATTCCGGGGGTGGAGAACCAAGAGGCAGACTCCCTGAGCAGGGGGACGTCTCGGCTGGGGGAATGGTCCCTCAGCAATAAGGTATTTTACTCCCTGTGTCACCGCTGGGGTCTTCCGGATGTGGACCTGTTTGCGTCCCGCCACAATCACAAGCTTCCCAGGTTCGTCTCCCTGTCTCAGGACCCTCTGGCCTTCGCCACGGATGCGCTGTCAATGCCTTGGACAGAGTTTCGGCTTCTCTATGTGTTCCCTCCTTTCCCTCTGCTGGGCAGGGTGCTGCGCAAGATAGCCCAGGAAGGGGTTCCGGCCATTCTGGTGGCCCCCTGTTGGCCAAGGAGGTTGTGGTTCACAGAGGTCGTGCAGTTGGTAGTAGATCAGTATGTCTTGTCCTCGTCCTTTATCTACTACAGGATTTGGCATGCTTACATTGCCTGGTGTGAGTCCAAGTCTCTTCCTTGTAGGATGTTTTCTATTTCCAGGATTCTGGAATTTTTACAACATGGTTTAGATTCAGGCCTTCAACTTGGTACCCTCAAGGGACAGGTGTCATCCCTGGCAATTTTCTTCCAAAGATCCTTTGCCAATCACCGTTTGGCTAAGACTTTTTTCCAGGGAGTTACTCACGTGCGTCCGCCACGTAAACCTATGCTACCGGTTTGGGATCTGAATCTGGTGTTGTCTGCTCTGCAGGGTCCTCCCTTTGAGCCTATCTGTGGGGCTGCCTTGCCCATTCTGACTCTTAAGGTGGCCTTCTTGGTGGCCATTACTTCGGTCAGGCGAGTTTCTAAGCTGGTGGTGCTCTCCATTAAACCTCCTTATTTTGAGCGGCATCAGGATAAGGTGGTGTTTTGGCTTAAGCCGGATTTCTTGCCTAAGGTTGTGTCTGCTTTTCATCTCAATCAGGACATTGTTTTGCCTTCTTTGTGTCCTAACCCTGCTAATTCCAAGGAGCGGACCCTTCAATCTCTGGATGTTGTCAGGGCCCTGAAGTTTTATTTGGTTGCTACTGAGTCTTTCAGGAAATCTGACGCTCTTTTTGTTCTTCCTGCTGGACCTAGGAAGGGTCTGCCTCCGGCTAAATCCACTATCAGCAAGTGGATCCGTCAGGCGGTGGAGCAGGCCTATTCTGCTAAAGGGAAGGTTCCTCCTTTTAGGGTTACTACTCATTCCACTCGTGCTGTTGGTGCCTCTTGGGCTTTGGAGCACCAAGCTTCTGTTGAACAAGTTTGTAAGGCCGCTACTTGGTCTTCTGTTCATACTTTTTCCAAGTTTTACAAGGTTGTGTTAAGGCCTCAGCTGATGCTGCTTTTGGCCGCAAGGTACTTCAGGCGGTGGTTTGAACTGCCTGCTGTTATTCTTTGGGGATCCCACCCTACTTTATGGACACTGCTTTTGGATATCCCAGATGTAATGAATGTGTGAAGCAGGCCGTGCCATGCAATTTGAAAAGACAATTCTGTGATTACTCACCTGTAGAATTGCTTTTGCCATGCATGGCACGGCCTGCTTCACCCCACCCTTGTTATCGTTATTCTTGGTTGCCTCTTTATGGTGATGGTTCAAAGTTAGTTGGGGTTTTTTGTTACCTTTTTTGCCTTTATTAGCTCCCGGTTTCTTGAATAACTGCTTGTCAACACTGGATAAGTCTATGGTGATACTGTTTTTATATGGTACCGGGAGGAGCCACAACTCTTCTGCAGTACACTGCACCACCTCGTGGCGGATTACCCAGATGTAATAAATTTGTGAAGCAAGCCGTGCCATGCATGGCAAAAGCAATTCTGCAGGTTAGTACTCACATAATTGTCTTTTTATCTGTATTTCATAACTTTTTGCTGCATTTTATTTTTCTCCTTGCTTGTGTTGTGCTTAAAATTCACACACATTGGTTGAGTTACCACATTGAGACAAGGCCATTACACAGCATTGAATCATTTTGGATCTAAAATTGTGATCACACGGCCATCCCAGTCCCTTTGCGTTCTCAGCATCAGCCAACCCTGCAAGCCACAATGGTTGCACTGCCGGCTCTGACCACAGCAGGGCATGTGCATCACTAATCAAGAAGTGTGACTCGCTCTGCCTGTCACGAGCCACTGGAATAGAAGCCAAGCTAGTGGCTTTGTTTAAAAATATGTATTTCATTACAGTTGAGACCAGGCCATTGAACTGCATTGCATCATTGCATTTCAGTTCCTTTTACATGTGATATGTATAGAAAAAACAGAGGTGCACCACAACAACCCATATTGGACTAATACATTAAAAGCGAAACCTCAAAAATGTGTCTGAAATATATCCATCACCTGTATGACTCTTTATTTTACGGTCCTCTAACCTACCTGTAAACCTTCTTTTTCTTCCAATCCGTTCCAGACCCTCCCTACACTTGGGATTACCTCCTTGCCGATTGGATGTGACGACAAGAAGGCGTGGCCCCTCCCGGCCCCATAAGTAGCAGCTGCCTCCTAACCTAGATCAGTTTCATTCTTACAGTTGCAAGTGACTGTGAAGGTTGTTCAGGATTCGCTCTCAAGTTTTGGCAGCAAGCAGGGGAAGGCACCCTGTCGGCTTCCTGCGTAGCCTTATTTCCACAAATCCCCTAGACCCAACTGTGCCTCCCACAGCGTCTGGCTGTTTTGGGGTGCGTGAGGTAAGGTGGAAGCGCCGGGGTATTGGGGCGCTTACAGAGCTCTTTGTGCTCTGGGCTGCAGGCTTCTTAGAAAGCACGTCAGCCGCAGGTTTCTTCTGGTGTACCTGCTGAGGAACCTTTTTTATTTTTATTCAACCCATCCTTCTTCCTGGTTCATGTTAGGTTCTTTTTTGAAATGGACAAAAAAAAAAAATCAGTTTTTTCAAATTCAAAGGTCGCGCCTTTAAGGGGAGTGGTCTGACGTCACGCAGGGGGTGGAGCTTAAATGCGGAAGCACGAGGTCGCATTTTCTCAATATCTCTCTCTCCGGCTCCGGTTGTGTCCTCGCTTGCTCTGCAGGTTACCTCGCTGGAGGTAAGTGTCAGCAGCCCTGACTGGGGCAGTGCGGCCGTTGCGGCGGTGGCCATTGCGGGCCGGCCGCTGTCCTCACTAGGGGTCCAGGCTATCGGGGCATAAAAGGATCATGGCCTCGCTGTGTGTGCGGTCTGGGGGATCACTCATGATCCAGTGGATCGCCATTTGTTGGTTATGGGGCACAGGCTGGTAGGGTCCCATTTTTAGGCAATATATATATATATATACATATATAAATATAGATATACATATATACATATAGATATATTTTTTGTGTTCTCTGCCTAGGCTATTGTGTGAAGGGCTGCTGCGGTAAGTGGACGTTGATACTAGTAGATATTTATTTTTATATCTATTTTTTATTACACATTTATTAAATGGTTATATTGATATTAAAGTAGGTTTTTTATGCATTAAAGGGGAAATTACATTTTTTCTTTCTTTTACAATATTTTTATTGAGCAAATTTAGAGTTTACAACATGGTATATAATCACAGCATGTTCCAGTCAAACAGATAATAATACAGCATACTGGTGTTATTTAATCTAAGCGGTATAAATGTCAGATAATTGCTGTCTTTATCATTATTAAAGTGCAAGTTCTAATAAATCCTATGTTAACTCTAAACAGCCTGCCTGCACCACCGTGACCAGAACCCGCTGCGGTAGAGGATGTTATGCAAATTAATTTATAAACTCATTATACATTAAACCACACATAGCAATTTAAGGCGTCCTCAATGGACTACCTGTTTAAACAGAACAAAATAAAGCAAGCAGAAAGAAGGGAAGAGGGAAGGAAGAGAAGTTAAGAAAGGGTAAAGAATGAAAAGGGAAGAGAGGAAAAGTGGAGGGAGGGGGGAAAAAGGAAGGGTGGCGACGTTAGGGCCTCCATAAAGGTGGATGGAAGGAAGAGGGGCCTCCCAGAGCATGCAACATCTCCCCTCCTGCTGGGTCAGTGCTCATTAACCCTATTCCCTAGGGCCATCAAACCTAATAGCCCCTAACACTTTTTCCGTTGGAACTCTCTCCATGGTTCCCACACCTGGTCAGCCTTTTCCTTATTAGACATAATGGAGGCTGTCATTTGCTCATTCACCATTATGTTCGCCATCATCGCCTCTACCTCCTGCCATAATAGTCTGGGGGCTTTCCAATTTGCTGCCACTGTTAGTCGCACGGCAACCAATAGATGCTTTACTTGACTCCACTCATCCCTCGTATAGGGCTGCTGCTTCAATGATGATAAAGCTTCAAGCGGAGTCAGGGAAAGAGATCTACCCATGATGTGAGATAACACTTTGTACACCTCATTCCATAAGCCCTGTACCACTGGGCATCCCCACCAAGCATGGAGGTATTCTCCAGTTGCTCCACATCCCCTGTAGCATCTGGGGGAGTGTGAGGTGGAGCATTTATGAAGTCTCGCCGGGGTGTAGTACCAAAGGAGTACTATTTTATAAGAGTTTTCAGTCGCTAACACATTTAGCGACGTTTTCCGCACATTGTTCCAAATTTTCCTCCAATCCTCCCCTTCAATTGGGGCCCCCAGCTCCACCTCTCCATGTATCCGTGTCGCGCGGTCAGTCCATTGCACCAAAGCCCCATAGATATATGTGATCATCCCCTTTGCAAACGGCTGGCGAAGAGATGCTTGCTCCAGTGGGTTAAGCCTGTATGGTGGAAATTCTCCTCTTCAGACTGCTACCGTCAAAATGCGAAAGTTGCAAATATCTGAAGATTTCCAAGGACGGGATCTGTTTGGCGCTTTTAAGATCCTCAAAAGATAGCACTCCTTTTGGGGTACTGAGATCGAGTATAGTCACAATGCCATTGGCCTTTCACCATCCGAAGGCATGCATGACCCCTGGGAGAAACAATGGGTTATCAAACAGCCTCACCAGACATTTTTTCTTTCTAATAGGATTTTTTTCTCCTTACGGGGATAAAAAGGTGGTTCCTCCCAGTCCCTTTGGGATTGGCTTAGGCTTAGGGCCTTAGGTCTTTTTTCCAAATTTAGAAAAAAAAACACCATAAGGGAGGCATCAGGAGATAGTGATTCGGGCATCCCACTTGAGCAGGGCGGGCTCTGCCCCTTATGTAAGCAGGATCCCCTGGGTAGTTTTAGCATGGTGTGTTCCGCTTGTGCCATAAGAATTGGATTAGACCATAATAGAGCAGCGGCTCAGGTCTCTAGCCCAGCTATTGCTTTGGGGAGCGCGACGGCTCAGCCGTCTCTCTTACATCCCCCGGAGAGGGGGAAGGTAGTGAGGCGCAGGCGGATGTGGCGCACGGGTTGGATAACTTAGACAGTTATCCTTGGTCCTTCCTAAAAAAGCCACCTATAAGAGGAGGCATTTGAAGCCTGTTTCTGAGGAAAAAGATTTATTTGCCTCTTTTGGGTCGGAGGAAGGAGGAAGAGTATATAGATGAGCAGCTCTCAGAGGGCGAGTTACGCTCTGGTGAGGAGGATAGTAATTCTATTTTATTCTCTTCTGATGAGGATCCCCTTCTCTCAGACGATGATGAGTGTTTACTTTCATCAGTTTTTGAGACTTTGAATATTACCCCTCCTGAGGTGGCAAAAAGAGGGAAGGACGACCTATTTAGGCCTGTAAGGCAAAGGCAGGTTTTTCTGGAACAGCCGCATTTTTCCAGAATGGTGTTAAAGGAGTGGGAAAATCCTAACAAGTTACCGGCTGTTCCTAGGATCCTAGATGCTAGGTATCCCTTTCCGGCGGATATGATTAAGCTTTGGTCTTTTCCACCCGAGGTGGATTCTCCAGTACCAGGCTTGTCTAATACTTCTATCATGCCGTCTGCTACTAATGGAACCTTAAGAGATCCCACAGAGAGACGAATGGATTAGTTGGCCCGCCATGCCTTTGCTATGGTAGGATCCTTTATGCGCCCTGTTTGTGCCACTGCTATTGTGTCTTTGGCTTCAAGGAAGAAGGTGAAGAAGATTTTGGCCAGGGCTGAGTCTTGCAGGCATATTCAAGAGTCCAAGGATTTTAGCGCTTGTTTGGACTTTTGTTATCACTGCTATGGATGATGCGGTCAGGTTAGCTGCTAGAACTTCTGCTCTTCTTGTTGCCTTGCGCCGTTCCTTATGGCTAAGACAATGGTCAGCGGATGCCGCCGCTAAGAAAGCTCTTACAGATCTTCCTTTTTTAGGGAGCAGACTCTTTGGAGAAAAGCTGGACCGTATGTTCAAGGATGGCAAACTTCCTCAGAGGAAGAGGGCAACTCGTCCTTTTCAGAGGTCTACATCATATCGGCCCTTTCGGAGCGGTAGAGGCGCCTTCTTTTCATGCTCCCATAGGGATTTCTGGGGCAGGGGCAGAGCTCGTAATAGGGCAGGAGGGGCCTGGAGAAGTAGGCCTAAACCTCCAGCCAAGCCCACTCCAGCATGAGGGGGCGCCCTCACCCGAGCAGGTGGGGGGACGGCTCTTGCAATTTGCTCCTATCTGGAGACGCCACGTGGCGGATCTTTGGATCCGAGAAGTGGTGTCATCAGGCTACAAGATCGAGTTTGCAGCCAGACCGCCTGCAAGGTTCCTTTGGTCAGGGGCATCCCGGAACCAGTCAAGGGCAGATGCCCTGAGAGCCTCTGTTCAGCAACTTCTTCAAAAAGGGGTAATTTGTCAGGTACCCTTTCAGGAGGGAGGTCGGGGGTTTTTCTCCAACCTGTTCACAATTCCCAAAAAGGACGGGTCGGTTCGTTCTATTTTAGACTTAAAGGGTCTCAACAAGTATATCCGGGTGAAACATTTCCGTATGGAGACTCTGAGGTCAGCGTAAGATCGATTCAGCCCAGAGATCTTATGACTACAATAGACATAAGGGACACGTATCTTCATGTTCCTATTTTTCCAGGGCATCAGAAATTATTGAGGTTTGCCCTGGAAGGCCAGCATTTTCAGTTTGTGGCACTTCGGCATATCCTCGGCTCCAAGGGTATTCACCAAGGTCTTGGCAGGTCTCATGGCCATTTTGAGAAGCCAGGGGATATGCATCATTCCATACTTGGACGATCTCTTGATTTCGTAGTTAGTATAAGTGGTATTGAGCGCTGGAGTAACTGGAGGGGAGGGTGGGAAAGGCTGATGTTTAGAGTGCAGCAACCTAGGAATATAAGTGACTGTTTGCTTATATTTTGAACTGGATGGAAGGTAGATATAGGTATTTTTTGTGGTCAAGAAATTGGCCACAAAGAAAATGCCTTAAGGTCGCACTCTCTTGTAGGAATGTATCACGGAAAAGACAATCCAAGTTAATGAATATAATTTGGATATTAGATTTTCCTCTGAATGCTTAATATATGCTGGGTGTTAGAAACTCTAATGGTTTTGTATCCCAGCCAAGGATTGTAAACAACAACTTTCTAGGAAGAATAGATTTACCTTCAATTATTATTATGGCTATTCTATTGAATATGTGAGTGGTCAAAATTACCTTCAGAATAGACATAAAATGAAATGAAACGAAGCACTTACCGCCACGGCCCGGGGGTGCTAAACCTACCCAGGGCCTCTGAGGTGAAATTCTCTGAGGTGATTTCCTGGTGTGAGGCTAGGAAATATTCATGCAGAAAGTATTTGGTTCCTAGGATTTTGGAATTTCTACAGGATGGCTTAGAAATGGGCCTACAATTAAGCACCCTAAAGGGGCATGTATCGGCCTTATCTATTTTTTTCCAGAAGTCTATTGCTAGCAATAGGCTCATTAAAACCTTTTTTCAGTGAGTCATTCATGTCCGACCGCCGTGCAAGTCTATTTTACCGGTGTGGGACTTGAATCTGGTATTATCGGCTCTCCAGGGGGCTCACTTTGAACCTATGTTTGACGCTCCCTTGAGCATTTTGACCCTTAAGGTGATATTTTCGTGGAAATCACCTCGGTGCGCTGTGTTTCTGAGTTAGCAGCCTTATTTATGAAGTCTCCTTATTTTGAGTTACACAGAGACAAGGTAGTCTTTCGGTTTAAGCCTGATTTCTTACCTAAGGTCGTCTCTCCTTTTCACCTTAATCAGGAGGTAATTCTACCTTCTTTATGCCCAGTTAAGGAGCTAAGGTGCTAAGGAAAGGGCGCTTCATCCTTTTAGATGTAGTCCGAGCCGTAAGATACATGTCAGCCACAGATTCCTTCCGGTCGGGTTTTCTTTTTGTTATATCAGAAGGGCCGAGAAAGGGGCTTCCGCCAGTTAAATCCACTGTCAGTAAGTGGATTAGGCAGGCAGTAGAAAAAGCCTACTCGGCCAAGGGGAAGGAAACCCCTTTTCGGGTCACGGCCCATTGTACTAGGACCATTGGTGCTTCCTGGGCTTTTCAGCATCAGGCCTCGGTGGAACAGGTTTGTAAAGCTGCCACCTGGTCTTCGATTCATACATTTACCAAATTTTACAAGGTAGATGTTAGACCCTCAGCTGACGCTGTGGTTGGTCGAAAGATTCTTCAGGCGGTAGTGAAAGGAACTACCTGCTGTTCTACGCTGGGGATCCCGCCCATAGATGGCACTGCTTTTGGAGATCCCAAGTGTAAGGCGGGTCTGGAATGGATTGGAAGAAAAATTCTGTGAGTACTCACCTGTAGAATTGTTTTTTCTGGGAATCCATTCCAGACCCTCCGGCCCACCCTTTAGGGTCATGATCTATCTTTTGATGCTTTTTTATGGTGTTTAGTCCATTTATTATTTTCATTTTTGCATTAGAAAAAAAAAAGGAAAAATAAAAAGTGAAGTTATATTTTGAGAGATTCAAGCGGAGTTCGGTGTGAAGTAACATGGAGTCCTATTTAGGGGCCTCCCGGCCTGCCTCTGTTTTATGTTTTACTGCTTTTTAATTACTGATCTAGGTTAGGAGGCAGCTGCTACTTATGGGGCTGGGAGGGGCCACGCCTTTTTTGTCTTGCAGTCACATCCAATCGGCAAGGAGGTAATCCCAAGTGTAAGGAGGGTCTGGAATGGATTCCCAGAAAAAACAATTCTACAGGTGAGTACTTACAGAATTGCGTTTTCAACCCCTGTCCTCAAATGCTACATCAAACAAAGTATCACCGGGTAGGAAATATTAAGGGATAGTCAGGCAATGGCAATAATTAGTCAGCAAGGAGCTCACCTTTAAAGACATTCTGTAAGCATTAAAACAAATATCCCTTTATCAACTGCAGGCGATTGCTGATAGTCCCGTGCTCAGATAGTTACCAGATCGCCCCATCCCAGTCGCGCTCAGCCACTGCCATTTGCCATAGTAACTTTGGCACATCACCCTCCATTGCAGTGAATAGAGAGAGGGGGCATGCCATAGTTCCCGTCCATCAGGTAGTGAATGGACATCTGCGGCTAGAAGATGGCAGCTGAGCGCAGCACTATCGGTGACCCCATGCAAGGGATTAAAGGTGATATAGTGTTTTTATTTTTAATGCCTGTAGAATATCTTTAAGCCTGTCCAACGTGCTTCTCGATTTCCTGTTGCAGGCTGTGCAGGTCTCCACATTTGTCTTTATTGCATGGCACGGCCTGCTTCGGTATTCATAGCAGTTGGGTTATTCCGCCACAAGGTGGCGCAGTGGTACTGCAGAAAGCTGTGGCATCTCCAGGCCCCCTATAAAAACGGGATTAACCATAAAGTTCCCAGTGTTTCCTCTGCAGTGGAACTGCAAAGTTAGAAGATGGCTCTCTCTCTTGTGCAGGTGAGCGAGGCAACTAAGCCTGCGGCCCTGCAAGTCTATTTCCACCTGTTTCTGGACCCTCACTGCCTCCCAGCCTTGGCTGACAGATCGGGTGAGGGTAGAAGAGCACTGGGGTCAAGTGCTCCTGGAGTGCTGCTCCAAGACGCATACCCTGTTACACAAAGGGTAGCAGGCCATATGCTTTATGGTGAGCCTTCTAGGGATGCGGAGTTCCTGTCCTGGCTTCTGAGAGGGTAAGTGTTTTGGGGACTGTGTCCCCTTCTTTTCCTTCAGGGGACCCCCCCCCCCTTCTGGCCTGGATACTCGCCGCTGCCTTCTCATCTCTCTCTTCCCCCCCTCTCTGACTTTGTTCGGGGGGCGGGTGGCAGAGGTGAGTGGTATTACTTGTGGTGTTTTGGCCGTTTACAGTGTGTTTTTTTGGTGTTTTTTGGCCGCCGCCTTGAACTGTGCTCCACGGCTGTGGGTGCTATAGCCTGTGGCGTTTTTGCTTTGTCATGGCGCCGGTGGGGTCGCGTGTGCGCCGTTTTCGTGCTCTTTGGGGGGCAAGGCCGGGGGATGATGCGTATCGCGCCCCCCTCTGTGGCCCGCCCCTTGAGGTACCTCAGCCGGCGCCATTTTGGATTAGCTGCGCGTCTGGATTTCTCCCTTCCGTGCTGCAGCGCTTTTTCCTCCGGTGTGTCGCTTCATCCTGCGGTTTGTGCCTTGGTGACCCTGCGGTGTCCTTGGTCCGTGAGTCCCCCTTGGAGTTTTTTTTATTGGTCTCCTGGGGCATGTGCTGTGGGATGATCATGTGTCGTTTTTACTTATGTCTTTCAGGCGGGATACCAGTGGGTTGTGGTTTCTCCCGGCTCTACTCCTTCCTCCCCCTCATCCCCCCACCCATTTTTGCTTAGCTGGGGGCATCCCGGGTGGCTTTTGTATTAGCCTTTACCCAGCACTGGCCTATTGCGCCTGTGTTAATCACCATATGGAGGCTTCTGGGGATAGTGTGCTCGGGGGTCCTTCAGGGCAATCCCGGCTGTGTTCCATGTGCAGGGTATCCCCTATCAGCAATGTTGTCACGGTGTGCGTGCCGTGCGCTCAAGGTGTCCTTGCGCTCCAGCTTGGTTTGCCTGCATCATTTCCCAGCTCTGCGCCCCCTTCAGCATCACCTACCCCCCACTGCTGCAATTAGCTCCCAGTGAGGGGGATGCTAGCAGGGGGTCACAGTCTGATCTGGCACTTCGTGTGGCCAACATTGAGAAGCAGCTTGCTGGGCCTATTCCTAGGAAGGCCTCTGGTAAGAAGCGGCGCCTGACTTCCACTCCCTCACGCTATACAGAGGAGTATGAGGAATTTGATGTCACTACTGGATGTTATTCCCTAGAGGAAGGGGAACTGCTCCAGGACTTTGACTCCTCTGGGGACCAGCACGAGGGTTGTGATAGTGACCCTGAACCTGGGGATTCATGGTATCCTGAGGACACTGATAATTTGCGGTCTCACATTTTTGAAATTTTACACATTGCTGCCCCTGTGGAGGCTAAATGAGTGAGCTGTTTAGTCCTAGTAAACAGCGTCTGGAGTTCCCTGAGCAGGGACATTTCACCACAATGGTGCTTAAAGAATGGGAACGTCCTAACAGGCTGCCTGCTGTGCCCAAGGATTTGGATAAGAGGTATCCCTTTCCTGCTGATCTTGTTAAGAGGTGGTCATTACCCCCTGAAGTGGACGCTCCCGTGCTAGGCTTGTCCAATGCTTTGGTCATGCCTTCACCTGACACTACCACTCTGAGGGACAGTGAGGACCGGCGCATGGATCAGTTGGCCTGCCATGCCTTTACCTGTGTGGGGGCTGTATTGCGCCCGGCCTGTGCGGCTGCCATTACAGCTATTGCCCTTAAGAAATTGCTCAAGCGTCTCCTTGATGGCGCTACGATTCGTAGCGGGGGGGGGGGAGGAGTATAGGACGCTCTTGGTTTGCTCTGAAGGCTTTGTGGCCTTTATCCTTACTGCTATGGATGATGCTGTGCGGCTGAGCGGTAGGGCCTCCGCCCTCTTGGTGGCTATGCACCACTCCCCTTCGTGGGGCTGCGGCTCTTTGGGGAGCGTCTTGATGTTCTAGCCAAGGATGGCAGTCTACCTCAGCGTAGGAGGCAGTCTCGGGCCTTTTGGGGGTCCTCCGTCCCCCTCCCTTCCTTATGTGCTCCCAGAGGAGGCCATGGCTCCTTCCTCTCTAGTGGCCGCAGAGATTCTTGGGGCCATGGCAGATCCCGTGGTCGTCCCGGTCTCTCCTGGAGTTCCAAGCCCAAACCCTCTCCCAAGCCCCCTCAGGCATGAAGGGCGCCCTCACCCATCTGGGTGGGGGGGACGGCTTCGGCTCTTTGCTCACGTCTGGAGGCTTCACGTCTCAGACCGGTGGATTCAGGAAGTAGTGTCCTCCGGTTACAAGATAGAGTTTGCAGCCTGGCCGCCCCCAAGATTCATCAGATCCCGGATGTCTTTAATCCCCCTTTCTGTCAATCTTTTCACGGTCCCCAAAAAGGACGGCTCTCTGAGGCCCATTCTGGACCTGAAGGGCCTCAACAAATTTGTCAGATTCAAGCATTTTCGTATGGAGACGCTACGCTCTGCTGTCAGTACCCTTCGCCCGGGTGACTTCATGACCACTGTGGACATCGAAGATACGTATCTTCATGTGCCTATCTTCCCAGGTCATCGGAGAGATTTCTAAGGTTCGAGCTGCAGGATCAGCATTACCAGTTTGTGACTCTACCCTTCACCTCGGCGCCTCGGGTGTTCACCAAGGTGCTGGCAGGGGTGATGGCTCTGCTACGGGACCAGGGCATTCGCGTCCTTCCTTACCTGGACGACATCCTTATTGTGGCCCAGTCCTTTCATCAGGCTGAGCAGGACACCCGGGTGGTGAAATCCACTCTGGAGTCCTTCGGCTGGGTGGTTTACTATCCCAAGTCTTCACTGTCCCCGTCCTTGGTGAGGTCCTTTCTGGGAATGACACTGGATACTTCTCAGGTCAAGGTGTTCCTTCCTCAGCAGAAGATGAAGGGCCTTCAGAAGCAGACACGGGCTCTGCTCCTGTGTCCTCATCCATCCGTCTGGGGATGCAGTTGGTGGGCCTGATGGTGTCCTGCTTCAAGGCGGTCCCCTTTGCTCAGTTCCACATGAGACCTCTTCAGTTGCACCTCTTGTCAATCTGGGATCGGGACCCTGTGTACCTGGATCAGGAATTTGCTCTGTCTCCTCTGGCCAGGCAGTCCCATTCGTGGTGACTAGACTCAAGGAACCTTCTGGTGGGCAGGACTTTTTTACCCCCGTGCTGGGAGACGGTCACCACAGATGCCAGTCTGACCGGTTGGGGGGGCTTTTGGAAGTCTATGAAGTTCCAGGGTCATGCTCCCGTCAATGTCCTGGAACTGAGGGCGATCAAGTTGGTTCTTTCTCGCCTAACCACTCACCTTCGGGGTCGAGCTGTTCAGATCCGCTCAGACAACCAGACGGCGGTTGCCTACATCAACCATCAGGGAGGGACTCGGAGCAAGCGAGCCTTCAAGGAAGTGTCTTTGATACTGTCTTGGGCGGAACAGAATGTCCCCTGCATCTCAGCGGTATACATTCCGGGGATGGAGAACCAAGTGGCAGGTCCCTCAACTTCCAGGTGTTTCTCTCCTTGTGTCACCGATGGGGTCAGCCAGATGTGGACCTGTTTGCGTCCCGTCACAATCACAAACTTCCCAGGTTTGTCTCCCTGTCACAGGATCCTCTGGCCTTCACCACGGATGCACTGGCAATGCCTTGGACGGAGTTTCGGTTTCCCTATGTGTTCCCTCCGTTCCCTCTACTGGGCAGGGTCATGCGCAAGATTGCCTAGGAGGGGGTGTCAGCCATCCTGGTGGCCCACTGTTGGCCTAGAAGAGTGTGTTTTGCAGATGTCGTGCAGTTGGCAGTAGACCAGTACGTCTTGCCCAGGGATCCAGATCTTCTCACTCAGGGACGGCTACGCCATCCCAATTTACAAACGCTGGCTTTAACGGCTTGGCTGCAGAAACCTACATCTTGACAGAGAAGGGGTTGCCTGCCTCTGTTGTGGATACCATGATTCGGGCTAGGAAGAAGTCCTCGTCCTTTATCTATTACAGGGTCTGGCATGCTTACATTGCCTGGTGTGAGTCCATGCCTCTTCCCTGTCGGGTTTTTTCCCAGGATTCTGGAATTTTTGCAACATGGTTTGGATTCTGGCCTTCAACTGAGTACCCTCAAGGGCCATGTTTCAGCTCTGGCAATTTTTTTTCCAAAGATCCTTTGCCAACCACCGGTTGGTTAAAACTTTTTTCCAGGGTGTTACTCATGTGCGTCCACCTCGTAAGCCTATGCTACCAGTCTGGGACTTGAATCTGGTGTTTTCTGCTCTGCAGGGTCCTCCCTTTGAGCCTATCTGTGGGGCTGCTTTGCCCATTCTGACTCTTAAGGTAGCCTTTTTTGTTGGCTATCACTTCTGTATGGCGAGTTTCTGAGCTGGCGGCTCTTTCCATCAAACCTCCTTATTTTGAGAGGCATCAGGATAAGGTGGTGTTTTGGCTTAAGCCGGATTTCTTGCCCAAGGTGGTTTCTGCCTTTCATCTCAATCAGGACATTGTCTTGCCTTCATTGTGTCCTAAGCCTGCTAATTCCAAGGAGCGGACACTGCATTCTCTGGATGTGGTCAGGGCTCTGAAGTTTTATTTGGTTGCTACTGAGCCTTTCAGGAAATCTGATGCTCTTTTTGTTCTCACTTCTGGACCTAGGAAGGGTTTGCCTCCGGCTAAATCCACTATCAGCAAGTGGATCCGTCGGGAGGTGGTTCAAGCCTATTCTCCTAAGGGGAAAGAACCTCCCTTTAGAATTACTGCTCATTCCACTCGTGCTCTTGGTGCTTCTTGGGCTTTTCAGCACCAAGCTTCTGTTGAACAAGTTTGCAAGGCCGCTGCTTTGTCTTCTGTTCATACTTTTTTCAAGTTTTACAAGGTTGATGTTAAGGCCTCAGCGGATGCTGCTTTTGGCCGCAAGGTGCTTCAGGCGGTAGTGACTTGAACTGCCGGCTGTTACTCATTGGGGATCCCACCCTACTTTTGGACACTGCTTTTGGATGTCCCAACTGTTATGAATACTGAAGCAGGCCGTGCCATGCAATAAAGAAAAAGACAATTCTGTGAGTACTCACCTGTAGAATTGTTTTTGTTCTTGCATGGCACGGCCTGCTTCGACCCACCCTTGTTATCATTATTCTTGGTTGCCTCTTTATGGTGATTGTTCCAAGTTAATTGGGTTTTTTTTTTACCTTTTTTAAATTTCTTACCTTTATTCTCTCCCCGCTTCTTGTCTATGCTGGGAACTCTATGGTTAATCCCGTTTTTATGGGGGGCCGGGAGAAGCCACAGCTTTCTGCAGTACCACTGCGCCACCTTGTGGTGGAATAACCCAACTGTTATGAATACTGAAGCAGGCCGTGCTATGCAAGAACAAAAACAATTCTACAGGTGATTACTCACAGAATTGCTTTTTCCACATTACTCCATGACCATGCAGAGTTCCCAACATCCACTAGCCTTTCAAGCCACAGTTGTTCTGGCAGCTCCTACCACTTTAGGGCTCGTGCATGACTCGCCAAGCAATACCACTCACGCTGGCCATCTCAAGCAATGAAGATAATAACAATAACCTTAATAACAATAATGAGGCTGCATATCTTAGCCAGCTCTGCACTGTGCCCCCTGTCCAGCACTGATCAGCACACAAGTGGGGACGACACCTTTCTCTCAAAGACAACAGATATACAACTGAGGACATCCAAGCTCAAGTCGGGACAGGGACCAATGTGGCGGCTGACAGTCTGCCCTCATCACTCTTACCACTGGCATAAGAGTACTGCATTAAGAGTCCTTGTATGGAGCGGTAGTTGGGTAGCTGGGAGTGCAGTTAGGTCACTTTCCTCTGGTGCGTATAGGGGGAGGCATGGCGGACGTGACCTCTGTCCTCAGACGCGTTTTGCTCTCAGAGCTTCGCCTGGGACCCAGACATTCACAGCCGCAGCTCTAACCTGGTCATCTTTAGATATTGTGCAGCCGGCACAAGGATTTGGACTACTGCTCAATGCGAGAACTCCCACCTGATGCAGTATTCGTGCAACAGTGATAAGAGTGATGATAGCGGACTGTCAACCGCCGCACTGGTCCCTGCCCCGACTTGAGCTTGGATGTCCGTTGTCTTTGACAGCAAGGTGACATCTCCACTTGTATGCTGGATTTATACCCTGGAAGCTGCATCTAGTCTGTATCTAGCTTGGACGCTGTGCCCACATTGTGTGACTTTTGAGTCCCTTATTTGCATTTTTCATTAATTGTCTTAGATAACATTTGTGTGTGGGTGTGGTGGTTGTCTCGAGGCCCAGTGTTTTAATGACAATGTTGTCTTATAAAGGGGGGGAGGGGGTTGTGCTATTTTTCTATTGGTCGCATATGCTTTTCAATAAAATGTTAACAGTAGTTGCCACAGGCACAGTAACCAAATGTGTGTCTTAGTTCTGACTTCTGTGCTCAGGGGTGAAATCTAGTCACTTAAGAAAAAATAAGTTATTTCATTAGAATCAGATATATTCCAAGTGTGACATACACTCCGCTTCAACTCTTCATGACATGTGGGTTATTCTCCAGTAGAGGGCGAACTTCTGCAGAGATGAATGCAAAAAAGGAGCTCCTCCCAGTCCATAAATACCTGGGACCTCCCACCAATTCCCCAGTTCCTTCTCTGCAGGAAGGCGAGCAAGACAGAAGATGAAGACTTCTATTCCTTGCAGGTAAGCCGGGCTCGTGCCCGGCCCCATTTTATACCTATTTCTGCCGGACCTTTGTTTCCTAAGTACTATACGAGCCTCCCAGCCTTGGCTGCAGGTCCTGGTGAAGGTAGGCTACACCTCCCCCGTGAGACCTCATTATGGGGTAGGCGGTTTTCCGGGTTGGTGATCCCGGTTTGGGATGCCCTGTCCCTTCTTTCCCTTGGCACAGTATGGTGCGGGATCTCCTCCCTTCCGGGTCCCTCTAATACCTCTCCGGAGGGGGGGGGGGGGGGTCGGCCCTTGAATACCCTATTGTATGTGTGTTTTTTATTCCCTGTTGTCTGGGTTTGTGTGTGTGTGTGTGATTTACTGTGCACCATATGGAGGCCTCTATCTGTTTTTTTTTTATACTCAGCGCTGCGGGCTTCTGGGGAGCTTCTTCCCCTCAGGTATCCGGTGAGGGGCCGGGCGCTCGCGCGCTGCCGCGGTCCGCCCCCCTCTATTGCCGCCTTTTGCAGACCCAGCCTTCTACAGGCTCGCATTGACTAACGTCGGAGGGAGAGGGGCGGGACCTTACGCGGCGCGCGGGCCCGCCCCCCTTCTCATTTCCTCTCGCTGAGCTGCTGCTGTTGCCGTCTGGACGACATCTTTCGCACGTCAGTGCCCCACCGGGGGCTCCCTCCCTCTTCCTTGCATTTTTATTGCCTCTATTGCCGCTTCTTTGGCAGCGCTGCCTGCCTTGGTTTTGATTAATGCATACATTGATATATATATATATATATATCAATATAAAAATATACTTGTTCTTGTTTTATGGTACTGTGGGCATTTATACCTATATTGATGTACTTTTGTATGTGTGTGGGTGCTGATGGGGCCTTTTCACTTATGGCTTTCGGGAGGACTCCCTGTTTTTTGCATATAAAAAGGGATTCTCCCGGTCCTAGGGTCCCTAGCCTTAATTTACACTTGACAAATCCTCCCACAGGGACTTTAAAGGGGCATCCCGGGGTTGCTTACTAGCATAATTCCCTAGCTCTTGCCACTATCCAAAAAATCACCATATGGAGGCTCCGCAGGATGTTGGGCTCGGGCTCCCTTTGGGCCAATCCTGGCCATGTATGGGTTGTGGGATATCCCTTACGGGTGATATTGTGCTGATCTTTATACCATGTGCACAAAGGGCCATAACGCGGCAGTTGGGCCCCCAGGCGTCTGGGTCGGCACCTCACGCTTCATCGCCTCCCCCCCTCTGCTTTATCCGTACCCCAAGGGACTTGGTCGCTAGCGGGGAGTCGCACTCTGATGTTTGTACTAATTTGGCCAGCATCGAGAGATTTATTGCTAGCGCGGTGGGCAAGATGGCCCAGGCTAAAAAGAGTCATTTGTCGCCAGCCCAGGCGGCTTTGGATTTTGATGACGATTCACTTGATTGGTCGAATTATTTCCCGTTAGACAGGGGAATTGTTTGAGGTATCAGATGCTGATGAGGTGCATTTTTGTGATACTGATGTTGGGCAGGCACTTGGGGATGCCGTTGACACATCCAGGGTTTTGGCACATCTCTTGGAGGTTTTGGATATTGCCTCGCCAGAGACACCCCCTGTCAAAAAAGGGGAATTTTTAGGGTCCTCCAAGCCATTTTGAGGCATTGATCCTTAGGGAATGGGAGAAACCGAGCCGGCTTCCGGGTGTTCCTCAGGGATGGGATAAGAAGTATCCTTTTCCGGTGGATGCGGTTAAGCGCTGGTCTTCTCCTTCCGAGGTTGATGCCCCAGTTTTTGGGAATGTCCAACACCTTTGTGATCCACACCCCAGACGCCACTTCCCTTAAGGATGGCGAGGTTTAGATGGCAGGTTATGCTTTTGCCAGTGTTGGTTCAGCCTTGCGACCTGTGTGTGCATCTGCGCTTGCTACGGTGGCTACTAGGTCTGTGGTTAGGGACTTGTTACTTGACGCCCAATTTGACCCGGCCAGCGCCGAGTTCACTAACCTTAAAAGGTGCAAATTATTCATGGAATTTGTATTGACCGCTATGGAGGATACTATTGTCATGTGTAGGAGAACTTCGGCATTCTTGGTGGCCATGCGCCGATCGGTCTGGCTCCGCCAGTGGGCGGCGGACTTTGCGGCCAAGGAATCGCTCACAGCCCTTCCCTTCTTGGGTACTCGGCTGTTGGAGATAAGTTGGATGCGGTTGCTAAGGGAGGTAAGTTGCCTCAGCGTTAGAAGCAGCGTTGCTCCTTTCGGGGGGTGAGCTCCTTCAACCCTTCCTTTTGTGGTGCCAGAGCAGTCAGAGATGTTGCCTGCTCCGGGGGCAGAGGTTCTTCCTGGAACAGAGGCAGAGGTCGGGCCCGTCCCGCTTCTGCCTGGGGTTCCAAGCCCAAGTCCGCTGTTAAACCAGCTCAACAATGAAGGGGCGCCCTCACCCGTACGGCTGCGGCTCTTCTTCCAGGTCTGGGCCCAGGAGGTCACAGACAGATGGATTCTGGAAGTGGTCTTGTCCGGGTACAAACTGGAGTCTGAGTACTGGCCTCCTCCAAGATTTTTAAGGTCTCGGGTGCCCTCGGACCCTCAGGCTGCTCAGGGGCTCCTGTTAGCAGTTTAAAAAAAAAAAAAAATCTTCTGGACATGGGAGTCATATGCCCGGTGCCTCCCTCAGAGAGAGGCAGGGGTTACTATTCCAATCTTTTCACGGTTCCCAAAAAGGATGGTTTCATAAGACCCGTTCTGGTCCTGAAGATCCTCAACGGGTTCATCAGAACCAAGATGTTCCGCATGGAGGCTCTGCGCTCGGCCATCAATTCCCTTCGTCAAGGGGACTTTATGACATCCATAGACATCAAGGATGCGTATCGGCATGTTTCAATTTTTCCAGTGCATCAGAGATTCCTCAGGTTCACGGTGTACGATCAACTTTTTCAGTTTTGTAGCCCTTCTCTTCGGGTTGACCTCAGCGCCGAGGGTCTCCACCAAGGTTCTGGCGGGCATAATGGCCCTGCTCAGAGCTCAGGGCATTCACATTGTGCCGTATCTGGACGGCCTACTTATTTCAGCTTCTTCCCTCCATCAGGCGGAGCTGGACACCCACTAGGTGGTGTCGATTCTGGAGAGGTTCGGATGGGTGATCAACCGCCCCAAATTCTCTCTCTCTCCCTCTCCATCAAGGGAGTTTTCATTCCTGGGCATGAATCTGGATACCATTCAAGCCAGAGTGTTTCTACCTCAAGGTGCAGGGGGTTCAGGATCTGATCCGCCTTCTTCTGGCCGATCCTTGCCCCTCTATCCGTCTGGGGATGAAACTGGTGGGACTGATGGTTGCTTCCTTCGAGGCAGTCCCGTTTGCTCAGTTTCACATGAGATCTCTCCAACTTCACCTATTGACGCATTGGGACAGATGTCTGTAGTCCTTGGATCAACTTTTCAGGATGTCTCCCAGGGTTCAGCAGTCACTTAGGTGGTGGCTGGAGTTGAGCAACCTGATGAGGGGCAGATCCTTTCTGGCCCCTTGTTGGGTGACTGTTACCACGGATGCCAGCCTGTTGGGCTGGGGAGGTTTCTGGAAAAGTCATCAGTTCAGTGGGTTGTGGGGTCCTCAGGAGGCTCACACCCCCATCAATGTCTTAGAGCTCAGAGCCATCCAGCTTGTCCTGGCACGGCTGACGTCGCACCTACAGGGCCTACCGGTTCAGGTTCGATCAGACAATAGGACGGCGGTAGCCTACATTAATCACCAAGGAGGGACTCGCAGCAGTAGTGCCCTCAGGGAAGTCGCTCTTATCCTGACTTGGGCGGAGAGCAATGTTACTTGCTTTTCGGCAGTCTACTTTCCGGGAGTGGACAACACGGAGGCGGATTCCCTGAGCAGGGGGTTCTCTCGCCGAGGGGAGTGGTCTCTCAATCTGTTTTTTTTTTTTTTTTTTTTTTTCGGTCCTTTGTCACAAGTGGGGGACTCCGGAGGTGGATCTCTTTGCCTCACGGTACAATCACAAACTCCCATCCTTTGTGTCTCTATCTCAGGATCCTCTAGCCCTGGCAGTGGATGCCTTGTCCCTTGCCTGGAAGGATCTGGGGTTCCTGTACCTGTTTCCTCTCTTCTCCAGGGTGGGCAAGGTAGTTCGCAAGCTGATTCTGGAAGGGGCACCAGCAATTCTGGTGGCCCCAAGGTGGCCAGGACGGGTTTGGTACACTGACGTTGTACGGCTGGCGGTAGCTCAGTACCGGCTGCCCATGTTTCTGGTTTTGATATCTCAGGGTCAACTACTTTACCCCAATTTACAAATGCTGGCTTTGAAGGCTTGGCTGCTGAAACCTTCATTCTGAAGGAGGAAGGTTTGTCTGAGGCCGTTGTTCAGACTTTGATTAGAGCTAGGAAGCGGTACTCTTCTGGCATCTTGCGTCCTGGGCTTTTCAGCACCAGGCTTCTGTTGAACAAGTTTGTAAGGCTGCTACTTGGTCTTCCGTTCATACTTTTTCCAAGTTTTACGAGGTTGATGTGCGGGCTTCAGCGGATGCTGCTTTTGGCCGCAAGGTTCTGCAAGCTGCAGTGGTTTAAACTGGTACATTATTTTACTGTTTTCGGTTCCCACCCATGACGGACACTGCTATTGGATGTCCCACGTGTCATGAAGAGTTGAAGCGGAGTGTATGTCACACTTGGAATAATACCGTTTTGTGAGTACTCTCTTTTAAAACGGATATTATAAGTGTGACATACACTCCGCTTCACCCACCCTTTTTGGTATTCCGGATCATTTATATGGTGAACCATTGTTTCTTGGTTGTTAGTATTGTTATATTTGGTTCTTCCTGGTCCCCTTACTGCTATCTTACACTGGGGAATTGGTGGGAGGTTCCAGGTATTTATGAACTGGGAGGAGCTCCTTTTTTTGCATTCATCTCTGCAGAAGTTCGCCCTCTACTGGAGAATAACCCACGTCATGAAGAGTTGAAGCGGAGTGTATGTCACACTTGGAATATCCGTTTTAAAGGTGAGTACTCACAAAACGGTATTTTTCCCTATGCATGGCACGGCCTGCTTCACGAAGTCATTACATCTGGGTATTCCGCCACAAGGTGGTGCGGTGCCCTGCAGAAGAGTTGTGGCTCCGCCCGGTACCATATAAAGACGGAATCACCATAGACTTATCCAGTTGTTCTTTGCAGTGCTTACTGCCAAGATAGAAGATGGCTCTTATATTCTTTGCGCAGGTGTGCGGGGCAACCATGCCTGCGCCCCTGGATATCTATTTCCACCCGTTTCCGGACCCTCTGTGCCTCCCAGCCTCGGCTGATGGATCGGGTGAAGGTAGCGGAGCACTAGGGTCAAGTGCTCAAGGAGCGCTGCTCCAAGCCACAGACCCTGTACCACAAAAGGTAGCCGGCCATAGGCTTTATGGTGAGCCTACTAGGGATGCGGAGTTCCTTTCCTAGCAGCTTCACCGCTGCCTGCTCACTCTCCTCTCCTCCCCCACCCCCCTTCCCTCCCCGACAGGTGTTCGGGGGGGGGGGGGGTAGTTTGTGTGTTTTAAACAGTTTTTTGTATACTTTTACAGCCACCACCGTTTTGTACTGCGCTCCACGGCGGGCAGCGCTATATCTGTGAGCCGTTTTTTACTGTGTGGATGACGCCGGCGAGGTCACGTGAGCGCCGTTTTTGCGCCCTTCGGGGGGACGGGGACGGCGGATGATGTGTATCGCGTCATTCTCCCGCGGCCCGCCCCTCAAGGTTCCTCTGCCAGCGCCATCTTGCCTTTGCTGCGCATCTGGGGCCCTCTTCATCTCTGGGCTGCGGCGGTGATTTCTGACTGTGTCGTGCCCTCCGGTGGTCTGGTGGCTGGCGATCCTTGTCCTGCTAGGTCCGTGAGCACCTTCTGGGTTTTTTTGTTGTACTTGGGGCATGGGCTGCGGGAAACTTATGTATTTTGCTTATGTCTTTCCGGGGGCATCCCTTTGGGGAGGGCATCCCAGGGGGCTTTTATTAGCCATTACCCTGTGCTGGCATATTGTGTCTGTATTAATCACCATATGGAGGCTTCTGGGGATAACGTGCTCGGGGGTCCTTCGGGACAATCCCGGCTGTGTTCCATGTGTGGAGTATCCCCTATCAGTAATGACGTCACGGTGTGCGGGCCATGCGCCTGTGCTGTCCTTGCCCTTCAGTCTGGGCTGCCTGCTTCTCTCCCAAGCTCTGCGCCCCCTTCGGCATTGCCTACCCCACTGCACCTGCATTTAGCCCCCAATGTGGGGGATTCTTGCAGGGGGTCTCAATCTGGTCTGGCACTTCGTGTGGCCAGCATTGAAAAACAGCTTGCCAGGCCTGTTCCACGTAAGGCCTCTAGCAAGAAGCGGCACCTGGCTCCCATGCCTGCATGGTTTACTGAGGAGCAGGAGGAAATTGATCTTTTTGATGACCGTTACTCCCTAGAGGAGGGGGAGCTTTTCCCTGTCTCTGATTCCTCTGGGGACCAGCAGGTGGGCTGCGACAGTGACCCTGGGTCTGAGTCTGAGGATTCCTGGTTCCCTGAGGACACTGCTAATCCGTTGTCTCACATTTTTGAAATCTTGCACATTGTCCCCCCTGAGGTGGCTAAGAGGAAGCAGGGTAAGCTCTTTCGTACTGTTAAGCAGCGTCTGGAGTTCCCTGAGCAGAGTCATTTCACTAATTTGGTGCTCAAGGAGGGGAACATCCTAGTAGATTGTCCGCGGTGCCCAAAGGGTTGGATAAGAAATACCCATTTCCTGTTAACCTGGTTAAGCGATGGGCGGGTCCCCCCCGAGGTGGACGCTCCCGTTCTAGGGCTGTCCAACACCTCAGTCATGCCTTCCCCTGACACTACTACACTGCAGGACAGCGTGGACCGGCCTATGGATCAGCTGGCCTGCCATGCTTTTTCATTTGTGGGGGCTGGGCTGCGTCCGGCCTGTGCCTCTGCCATTACAGCCATCGCTCTTAAGAGACAGATCAATCGTCTCCTTGATGGCGCTACAGCTGGTAGGGAGGAGTATAGGGCCCTCTTGCTTTGCTCTGAATTTGTTGCCTTTATCCTTACTGCCATGGATGATGTGGTACGGCTGAGTAGTAGGGCCTCTGCCCTTTTGGTGGCTATGTGCCGCTCTGTTTGGTAGCTAAGAAGGCTCTTACTGGGCTCCCCTTTGTGGGGCTGCAGCTCTTTGGTGAGCGTCTGAATGTTTTAGCCAAGGATGGTAGGCTGCCTCAGCATAGGAGGCTGCCATGGCCTTTTTGGGGGCCCTCCGCTTCCTTCTTCTCCTTTTTGCCCCTAGAGGAGGTCGAGGCCCCCTCTTTTCAGGTATCCGCAGGGGTTCTTGGGGCCGTGGCAGATCCCTTGGTCGTCCCGGGCTCTCATGGGGCCCCAAGCCCAAACCTTCTCCCAAGCCCCCTCAGGCATGAGGAGGCGCCCTCACCCATCCGGGTGGGGGGACGGCTTCGGCTCTTTGCTCATGTCTGGAGGCTACGCGTCTCAAACCGGTGGATTCAGGAGGTGGTGTCCTCCGGTTACAAGATAGAGTTTGCAGCCTGGCCGCCCCCCAGATTCATCAGATCCCGGATGTCTCGTAACCCTCTGTCAGCTCAGGGGTTGCGCCTTGCGGTTCAACGTCTGTTGGAGTCAGGAGTAGATTGCCTGGTGCCTCCCCAGGAACGGGGTCAGGGTTTCTATTCCAATCTGTTCATGGTCCCCAAAAATGACGGGTCCTTGAGGCCCATCCTGGACCTGAAGGGTCTCAACAGGTTTGTCAGGTTCAAGCACTTTCGCATGGAGACCCTTCGCTCGGCTGTCAGTAGCCTTTGCCCGGGCGATTTCATGACCTCCGTGGACATCAAGAATGCTTATCTCCACGTGCCAATCTTCCCAGGTCATCAGAGATTTCTCAGGTTTGCTCTGGAGGATCAGCATTACCAGTTTGTGGCCTAACCGTTTGGTATCACCTCGGCGCCTCGGGTGTTCACCAAGGTGCTGGTGGGCCGGATGGCTCTGCTGCGGCATCAGGGCATTCGCATTCTTCCTTACCTGGATGACATTCTGATTGCGGCTCAGTCTCTTCCTCAGGCCGAGAGGGATACTCAGGTGGTGACCTCCACTCTCGAGTCCTTCGGTTGGGTCATCAACTACCCCACGTCTTCACTGTCTCCGTCTTTGGTGAGGTCTTTTCTGGGCATGACTCTGGATACTTCTCAGGTCAAGGTATTCCTGCCTCAGCAGAACGTGGAGGGCCTTCAGCAGCAGGCACGGGCTCTGCTCTTGTGTCCTCATCCCTCCATCCGGCAAGGGATGCAGTTGGTGGGCCTGATGGTGTCCTGCTTCGAGGCGGTCCCCTTTGCTCAGTTCCACATGAGACCTCTTCAGTTGCACCTCCTGTCTGTCTGGGATCGGGACCCTGTGTCCCTGGATCAGGATTTTGCTCTGTCCCCCCTGGCCAGACAGTCCCTCTCGTGGTGGCTGGACTCAAGGAATCTCCTGGTGGGCAGGACATTTCTGCCCCAGTGTTGGGAGACTATCACCACAGATGCCTGTCTGACTGGGGCTTTTGGAAGTCTCTGCAGTTCCAGGGTCAGTGGGGCCCCCAGGAGGCCCATGCTCCCATCAATGTCCTGGAACTGAGGGCGATCAGGTTGGTACTTTCTCAGCTGACCTCATACCTTCGGAGTCGGGCTGTTCAGATCCGCTCAGACAACCAGACGGCGGTTGCCTACATCAATCATCAGGGAGGGACTCGGAGCAAGCGAGCCCTCGAGGAAGTGTCCCTGATACTGTCTTGGGCGGAAGAGAATGTCCCTTGCATCTCAGCGGTTTACATTCCGGGAGTGGTGAACCAGGAGGCAGACTCCCTGAGCAGGGGGACGTATCGGCTGGGGGAATGGTCCCTCAGCAACAAGGTATTTCACTCCCTGTGTCACCGCTGGGGTCAGCCGGATGTGGACCTGTTTGCGTCCCGCCACAACCACACAAGCTTCCCAGGTTTGTCTCTCTGTCACAGGACCCTCTGGCCTTCGCCACGGATGCGCTAGCAATTCCTTGGACGGAGTTTCGGCTTCTCTATGTGTTCCCTCTGTTCCCTCTGCTGGGCAGGGTGCTGCGCAAGATAGCCCAGGAAGGGGTACCAGCCATTCTGGTGGCCCCCTGTTGGCCAAGGAGGGTGTGGTTCGCAGACGTCGTGCAGTTGGCAGTAGATCAGTATGCCCTGTCCAAGGATCCAGATCTGCTCACTCAGGGACAACTGTGCCATCCCAATTTACAAACGCTGGCTTTAACGGCTTGGCTGCTGAAACCTCCATCTTGATGGATAAGGGTTTGCCGGCTTCTGTTGTTGATACCATGATTAGGGCTTGGAAGAAGTCCTTTATCTACTACAGGATCTGGCATGCTTACATTGCCTGGTGTGAGTCCAAGTCTTTTCCTTGTCGGGTGTTTTCTACATGGTTTGGATTCGGGCCTTCAGCTTAGTACCCTCAAGGGACAGGTGTCAGCTCTGGCAATTTTTTTCCAAAGATCCTTTGCCAATCACCGGTTGGTTAAGACTTTTTTCCAGGGAGTTACTCATGTGCGTCCGCCACGTAAGCCTATGCTACCTGTTTGGGACCTGAAGATGGACATTGTTTTGCCTTCTTTGTGTCCTAAACCTGCTAATGCCAAGGAGCGGACCCTTCATTCTCTGGATGTTGTTAGGGTTCTGAAGTTTTATTTGGTTGCTACTGAGTCTTTCAGGAAATCTGACACTCTTTTTGTTCTTCCTGCTGGACCTAGGAAGGGTTTGCCTCTGGCTAAATCCACTATCAGCAAGTGGATCCGTCAGACGGTGGAGCAGGCCTACTCTGCCAGGGGGAAGGTTCCTCCTTTTAGGGTTACTGCTCATTCCACTCGTGCTGTTGCTGCCTTTCAGCACCAAGCTTCTGTTGAACAAGTTTTTTAGGCCGCAACTTGGTCTTCTGTTCATACTTTTTCCAAGTTTTACAAGGTTGATGTTAAGGCCTCAGCTGATGCTGCTTTTGGCCGCAAGGTACTTCAGGCAGTGGTGGTTTAAACTGCCTGAAGTTACTCTTTGGGGATCCCACCCTACTTTATGGACACTGCTTTTGGAATTCCCAGATGTAATGACTTTGTGAAGCAGGCCGTGCCATGCATTGGGAAAAAGATAATTCTGTACTGACCTGTAGAATTGCTTTTACCATGCATGGCACGGCCTGCTTCACCCCACCCTTGTTACGTTGTTCTTGGTTTCCTCTTTATGGTGATTGTTCCAAATTAGTTGGGGTTGTTATCTTTATTAGTTCCCTGTTCTTGTATCACTGCTTGTCAACTACTGGATAAGTCTATGGTGATTCCGTTCTTATATGGTACCGGGCGGAGCCACAACTCTTCTGCAGTGCACTGCGCCACCTTGTGGCGGAATACCCAGATGTAATGACTTCGTGAAGCAGGCCGTGCCATGCATGGTAAAAGCAATTCTACAGGTGAGTACTCACAGAATTGTCTTTTTAAAATGCTTTGACTTGGTGAATTTTATACCACTACCATGGGAAACAAAGAGGGGGGCATGTGTGCGTGGACAGGTACTTTAGATTTTTGATAGCAAAAGCTCCTGAAGTTATTAATTGAGAGGCCAAATTACAGTCACCTAAGCTCAACCAGAAGCTTTTACTAGTGCTGAAGAAGTAGAAGAGGCACAAACATCTGTAATTACCAAGTTTTTTTTGTTTGCTATAAGTGCTGTAGTTTGTTACATATTTCCCACGGATCTACATAAATGTGTGTAGATGGACATCTGATTCCGTGCTAACCAGGCTGCATGGCATTACAATTTGTTTCACTTTGATCTTCCCAGTAATTTGCCTTGGCGTTGACATCATTTTTATCTTGCATAGGGTCCCACACAACGCCATGTCCAGATAATGATGGAGAAACTTCTGAGAACAGTAAACCGAACTGTCATATCAATGGGACGTGATTCAGATCTTATTGTAAGTGACTCTGTTTTTCCTCCTATTGTTCATTGTTGACTTAGGGTTATGCCTCACCTAGAAGATTGTAACTGGCTATAACAAAACATCTCCCTCTCCTGTCACATACTTTAACCTTTGTTTGCTACTGTGTTTCTGAAAGGAGGGGAGACTGTCCTCTAATGCTGTGAAACTTTTAATTTTAGTTTCTAATTTCCTCCACATTGATCCTAGTTTTTCCGATATACTGAAGTTTTATGTCTGCTCACCTGGATAGTTTGAAAGTAGTAAAAAGCAGTGTGTGCCAGATAAGCAACTCCAGAAGAGCATATTAAAGAAACATAGAATATTGAGAACTGCATGCACATCTGCCTAAACAACATCGTAGTGAAGATCATGAAAGCAGCCATCACCAACATATATGGTGGAAGGTATAATAATAATAAAAAGACAGCATTTTCTAGGTTGATAAGACCATGTCTCACATTGTAACAAGTTGTCCAGCTTTGTTGCATTAGAACATTTTATCGTTTAGGAGTGTAGCATAGATTTAAAAATGACATTCATTTCTGTCCTATGTATTTAGCAGTTGTATGAAGTATAATCTGGATAATGTAAGGATATTATTTGCTTCCTTTTTCCAGTTTTATAGATGAACTTCAAAGTTACAGACTTGTATTGCCCTTGCAACTGACCATACTGCGTGTTGATATTAAGTACTAGCTCACAGAATATTGATGAGACTGTATAACCATATGGCTGATACCATAATTGTTAGGCACTGAAGCAGAGAACATGCAATTAATCAGTATGCTCCCGTATTCCATATTGTCCTCATTTAACATTTTCTTACTATCATCTGTCTCATGTTTTGAGATGCTGAAGATCATTTTATTAAATACACTCTTCTGCCTCTAACAACATGTAACATATTTTATCAGCTAGAGCAGCATACAATGTAACAGCCACTCAGCTGATTACCAAGCTGACAACAGTTCCTTATGTTCTCTGCTGGTTAGGGGACGAGGAGTGTATGTAATGAAAATATCCACAGCCCCATTGCATAAGAGGAGCGCACAACTGAGCACTGTGATTGGTTGCTGCATGCATGTGGCTGCTGGTGGCTGGCTGCCTGTAAGAAGCCTGTGGACCACGCGACCATGGCGGCCAATTGCAGCACTCGATTTTGCTGGGGACAAATGAGAAACGTAAAATTTCTCCGGTTTTTACTGGGTTAATGTGCAAGGGGACATCAACAATTGGGATACACTGATTGCATTTCGTTAAAAAAAAAAATGGACGTTCTGCTTTAAAGTGGTACAAAACCCCAGATTTTCACTTTCCTGGGTTCTGTTCCGCTCCCCCCAATTTGGGATACCCCGCTGTGTGAAACTCTCCAGATTGGCGTGTGCAAACTCGACTCATCCCAGTTCAACAGTGCCTTTGCAAGCTCTCCTTCAATCATCCTGCTGCAGTGACAGTGATTGTATGAATTGTGTGTATAGGGAGCAAGAGTGGTCGCATCCCCTGCTGTCCTGGGGCGGGAGCTCGCACACAGCCTGGGGATGCAGCCAATTGACAACAATCAGAGCTGCCTTGCCGAATTGCGCCTATAATTGGACGAGAGCTCCTTGCTGTTGGACCGGGGAAAGGTGAGAGATTACCAGCGGCCTGGATAGGGCACCCACGCTATCCAGATTTCTGCCACTAATTAAGTGCTCACTTTTTTAATATTTTCTTTATAAATCCTTTTTTTACACAGTAATTGTGCTCCTTTGCACAGTAATTACAAAATAACTGTTTTTACAAAGTAATTGCGGAGAAGATGTGGCGGGCAAAACCCGCTGTGCCAGAATTCCGGGAGCATCGCCTGATTCCCGACCAAGCAGCACTCTCCCGGAGGCTCTAAACAGGCATTCCCAGTTGGAAAGAGTGCTCCACCTCCCACTGGGCATACGCAATCAACGTGTTTAGAGCCTCCGGGAGTGTGCCGCTCACTAGGGAGCAGAGCAACTCTTACGCTGTGCTGCCCACATCTTCTTCAGGGGATGCCATTACTCTGTTGAAAAAAAAAAAATATGATTTTAAAGAAAATAAAAAAGGTGAGCACTTTATTGCTGTCAGCATTCTAGATACCTCTCGCCCCCCCCCCTCCCCAATCTGTCCTTTAATACTGGGGCAATGGTTAAATCAGGTCCCACACGTGCCATTGGGATTCCTTGGTGCAATGTCTTACATTTCAAAGTGAATGGGAAGTCGATGCCCATTGCCTCGCTGGCCCCAGTTGGCAGTTGTTGATGTGACTGGTTTATGCCTCGCGACTTGCCTACTACATTTGTTACACAGCCGTCATCTTGGATAGGAGAGGATCAAATGGGCACTCGTTCCCCACTCCTGGTAAATTTTATTCCAGCTGGTCCAGGCGGTAGAACTGTGCTGGAAAAAAAGTAACTATAGCTGTTTATTTATTTTTACCTGGATGATCTATTTAAGCCATCTTTGTTGGCTCCCTACTGCTGCACGCTCCAGCCGTCATGCATTCAGATTTACTTTGTGCAGGCAGTGTGCAGTAAAGGGGGTAAGGCGCAAGGTAAGAATCTGGCAATCCCAGGGTGTCTCACAAAGCAGCCAACAGGATTCCCCTGGGGAGGATTTTTTGGTCCACCTGGTTTCTTTTTAGAGGTTCCATGGTGAAAATGTAAAAAAACAAAATGCCACCTATAGTATCAAACTAAAACAAGTGTTTAATATACTATTTTGTTGATAGAATTGAATATATGGGCAATATTTTATTTAGGGATTTTAAAACATTGTCTTCATTGTGCAATATAAACATATGTATCTTTAATTAAAAAACATTAAAAAATACAGTAGCATTTTCACCCTGCCCATCAAATGCAACCATTGCACTTCCTTCTTGGCACATTACTACTATTCCTTTTAACACATACTCGTTTATACAAAAAAATAATTTTCATATTTTTTTATGTACAATTTTTGTAGCCCTATTAAGCGAGTATGACATATCGAATAAAGCATATATATTTTTTTCTTTACCTGGGCATAATTACATTTGTGTACAATATTATTGAGAAATGCACAAATCCATACACGATCTTCAAATTATCACATAGTGATAGAAAAAAGCACCTTCGTCCTTATGGATTCCTCCCACAACCCGCAAGCTATCCCCACCTAGGCTATATGTTTTAAATTTAATTTTAATAATAATTACTAATACCCAGTGGCCTTATAAAGTAGCATAAGTTTAACGGCTCACATTCCAAAAATGGCTGCTTATTACGCCTTGTAAAAAAATCAGACTTGAACATGAAACTTTATTAAACTACATAAAATATAGAACAGTGCTTGCCACGCGACCATCTTTGATATTTTCTTTGCAGATATAGTGAAAAATGTTGATATATTCATACACTTTCAAAAGCAGCTGACGAGTCTACTTTCATTGTCCTTTGTTCTTTTTTTTTTTTGAGGAAATTTAGTAAAGGGATTAAAGCCCAAAACACTAGATTATATATTTTTTGCTAATCTCTGACCCCATTACTAATTTGTTCTTAGAAAATAGGAAGCTAACTTCCATTTCTGGGTGGGTACCGACAATGATTAATACCCTTGAGCTTGGCTGATTCTTCAAGGTCCACTTAAATTATTAGATTTCTAGGGTATTAATGTTATAGCCTACATACTCTGCTTTTCCACCAATCCCCCCATAACCCTTCTTTCAACTGCAGCTCTTACCCTTTACTTTTTGTCGATAGGTACTTTGAAATGGAAACCTGGGTCCCTGGTGCAAGAGGATCCCCCAAAGTCCTCTAATCCTAATTCAATGTGCACCAAATTATCCCTGCTTGCTCCCAACTGTTGCAGTGGACCTTGAAGGATCAGTTATCCAGGAGTTAACATATGTTTTAACAAATAAATGTGCAGCGGTTGCCCAAGTGTGGGGGAACATGTTACTTAGTAGCAGCTGCATCTCCCTGTGTTTTCAGCATGTCAGCTGTCAGACTGACAGAAATATATGAATGAAAGTATAAGACTACACACACAGCTCATGGCCTGATAACATGGCAGTTAATCACACACAGCAGCCTTTCTTTTCCTGAAGGCGGCATGCCTATTGCCACATTTCAGCAGCATGAAGCCACTGTTGGTGGCGCATGTTTTTATTCTGCCCCTTACTGATCTGGCTCTGGATAACTGCTGAGCTCAAAAACTTGAGTGGCATATGCCACATGCACATGCAGTCCTTTTATCCTATCCTACTATTTCTTACATAGGTGCCCTGCTAAATTTAGCTGGGTTAGTAAGGGGTTTAAAATTAATTCAGAGACCTAAGTTTGACATAGGTTCACAATATGGAATTTCAAAATAATAGCATTTTCAGGGGGGTTTCATCAATTTTACTGTGACTGTGTGGAGGATATAATAAATTTTACTGTGACTGTGTATAGGTTAATTTTTACAATCCACCAACAGTTGTCCTTTAATGAAAGTAAATTCATCTGTCATAAGGTGTAAACAAAATTTTTTATCAGGTTATTGCAAACATATACACACTGCAAAAAGAGACACATAAAGCTCCAGACTGAAGCCTAGTTGAAAATACTTTATCCAACAGAAGATTCATGGTTTAGCAGCAACCAAAGGGAGTCCATGTTTACCCTTGGCACCCAGAAAAATATCCTAAGCCAGATTGTTTATACACTCTGTCTTGCCATCACTACTTTATCAGCTGTGGTGGAAACTCAGAAAATTAATAAAGGTTAGCTTTTCTCCTTTTGTCATTCAGGATGATTCACTGAGAGAGCGGTCCCACCCCTTGGAGGAAACACAAACTGAACAGAGGTTAAAACCTCACCCTTTCCTCTTGCCCTCAGTCCTTTGTGTTTCCTCCCTAAGGAACTACTGGACAGATAGGCTGCAGCCAATTTTTTGTTTTAACTTTCAGCTCCAGGAGCCCTGGAGAAGCCCGCAGAGCCCATACCATGTGTATCTTTGGGTGAAGAGCCCCATACCATGTGTATCTTCGGGTTTAGTTCACCCGAGGTGGATAGGGCAATCCCTCATAGTCTTACAGCGCACGAGTAGTGCTCTATCCCCTTTAAGTCCTGTCCAATGGTGGCAGCAGATGCAAGTGCTTTTGCCCGGTGCCGCCTCCGGCCGGCGACTGCTGCGGACACGGGGGGGATTACAGATGACTTGCTACTGCTGACCTGGTGGTGCTCTGACGTCCTTCACATTCAGACCTTCCCTGGCAGCTGATGGTGTCATCAGAAGTATGAAAACATGGCCCAATAACCTTAAAGGTTATTTGGAGAATGGCACTCTTAAGGAGTATTCTTGAGACCTTACCTACTGTCTTTAGAGCCGTTTCTTTCTTAGCTAATGCCTCAGAGGAGGCCATCAGAGCCCCAGCCAAGTCTATTAGCCTGTGCCTGAAGGGCACTTTGGTTTAAAAGTGACCTGGTTTCCAGAGTTGTGTGGCATTCCATTTCATGGTAATCTCCTTTTCGTAGAAGATTTAGATACTATTCTGACTCTTTTCAGTGAAGCAGGGAAGAAATTTCCAAATAAGTAAAGGAAGTTTCAGAACCACATTAATACTAGGGCCAAAACTTCCATAAGGCAGTTTCAGCGCAGACAGAATGAGCAGAAGAAAAGATGTACATAGACAAGGCCCCAGAGAAGGGCAAACCCCCCAGAAGGCCCTAAGTCTCAGTCCTGACAAAGACTACCCGGTGGGAGAGGCTCACCTGGTTTGTAGCTGCCTGGAGAGCAGTCTCCCGGAGTCAATTTGTGCTACAGATGTTGGAAATGTGATACCGCCTAGAATTTTTGTCCTTCCCTCAATGTTTCTTTCTAGTGATCAAATTACCAAGGTTCACAAGAAAGGGAAGCCTTTCCGTGAGAACTATTTAGAAAGAACTTGATAGAAGTAGTTCTGCCCCATTCAGAGGGGCGGGAGTTCTATTCTCACATCTTCCTGGCGCAAAAGCCATCAGGAAGTTAATGGATGATTCTGAATCTGAAAAGACTAAATTGTTTCATCAGATACGAGAAGTTCAGAATGAAATCTATTTATTCGGTAAGGAAAATCCTCATAGAGCAGGCTCTTATGATCACTTTAGACCTGCAGGATGCTTACCTGCATATTCCAATTCTGTCACTACATCCCAATGTCTAAGTTTTGCAATACAAACCAACCAGGGGCTCACTACCAGTACAGGGATTTACCTTTTTCCCTGTCAGTCCCATGGATATTTACCAAAATATTGGCAGAACCTATGGCGCACCTCGGGTAGGAGGGAATTACAATTATTACGTACCTGGACGATATACTCTTGCTAAACAGGTCAGAGGAATTGCTACTAGCAGACTTAGAGACGACTCTTCTGGTACCCACCCTCTGTGGCAGATTCCTCGGGTTTGATCTAAACCGTATCTTTCAAAAGATTATGCTTCCATCGGAAAAGATCCACAAGATTATAGCAATGACTCAGGAATTCCTCCAATCCCCACAAGTTTTCTATGATAAATCAAGACCTTGCTTGGTCTCCTGACGGCTGCAATTCTGGCAGTCCCATGGGCTCAACATCACATGAGAGCCCTGCAGAGATTTATTTTGTCGCATTGGGACAAGTCCCGGGACTCATTGGATCAGAAGGTTCAAATAGCGTCCACTGGCGCACAGATTTGGTATATTAAAAAGGGGAAGGCTGTGGAGACAAAATAATCCTGTAGTGATTAAGACAGAAGCCAGCTCTTGGGCTTGGGGAGCACACTTGGACAATGTGTCCTAGGAAAGGAAAATCCTCCAATTTCAGGGAACTAAAGGCGGTCAAGTTGGCATTGGATCATTTTTTACCAGTAATCTCAGAGATCTCAAACAGTGCTTACACCTAGTATATCTGAATCATCTGGATGGGACCAGTTCATTGTCCCTGATAAATTTTTCCATAAAAATTCCATTCTGTTTTTCCTCTTCAGAAACAGGTCCTGGCAATGTTGGCAGTTCATTTAAAGGGTGCCCTGAATACTGTTGCAGATTTTCTTGGATCAGAGTACAAAAGACTGAATGGTGCCCAAAGCAGGAAGTTTTTCTCCAGATTGTGGCCCTTTGGGGCCTTACCCAGATAGACATCTTTGCCAGTGCAAGTCAAAATGCAAGATTTTTTATTCACTGATGAGGGAGGATGGGGGAGTGCCTTAGGAGTGGATGCCCAATGTTCCAAATTTGCTTTATCAGGATCCAATTTTTGCATCCAGAGCCAGCAAAGCTTCAACTGACAGCATTTGATGGGGCCATCTTAGAGAAGAAAGGCTGTTTGGGCAGAGTGATTAAAACTCTACTGGACAATTGTAAATTGACCAGCAGACACATCTATGCAAAGTTTTGAAAGTGTTTCTTCATTTTGTGAGGCTGAAACAAACTGAAGAAAAAGGGTGTAACTGCAGTCCTCGAATTCCTGCAGAAAGGGTTTGAGAAGAGGCTAGCAGCATTATCTGTTTTTCTAGACTACCAGTTGAGACACGATCAACTTATTAATCGGTTCCTTAAGGCAATTACTCATAAAAGTCCAGCACCCTTTTCCCACCGTTTCCAACGTGGGACTTAATTGTTGTGTTGAAAGCGTTACTAAAGCTCCATATGAGCCATTGCAGGAAGTACCAGAAAGTGAGTGTGTTTGAAATTTTTTTTCACATCAGCCAGGTGTTTAAGTGAGTTGCAAGCCCTATCGATGAAGGAACGCTACTGCAAAATTCTTCCAGATAAGGCCATACTGAGAACCTATCCTTTGTTTGCCAAAGATTGTTATTTTTCCCAATAGGTCCCAAGACCTAGTACTCCCGACATCACTTGCTACAATGGGAACAGAAGAAGATCTCTCACTATTAGATGTTAGACAAGCTTTAATCATTTATTTGGAGAGATCTAAGGAGTGGCGAATAGCAGAACAGCTTTAACAGCTCATCATTTTAAGAAGCAAGAGAAGAGGCCTAGCTGCCTGTATATCCACTTTTGCTAGATGGATAAAACAGTCTATTGTGCAAGCTTACACATCCAGAGGAGTTCCTCCTCCACAGGTCTCTGCACATTCAACAAGTGCTATTTCGGCTTCCTAGGCAGAGAGGAAAGGTGCCTCTATAGAAGAGATCTGTAAAACAGCAATGTGATCTTCACCTCACACCTTCCTCAAGCACTATAGACTAGACCTCCTTTCTGCAAAACATCAGTCCTTTTGTAGAAGGGTCTTGCTAGCAGCTTCCTGCCCCTAACGTATTATTACTTGCTAATCCTCTCCATGGGTCGTCCTGAAGGACGATACTGTTTTTCTATGAGTCATTTAGGATGACCCCTTACTTCCCTTCCTTTGTCCTAGGGTATACCTTATGTTACTTTATTAAGACTGAGGTGGAGAGGAAGGGGAGGGATCCAATATTTAGGTCAAGAACTCCCACCAATATACTCCTCTTTGGTGTCCTGTTGATTAAGTCTGTTCTACTGACTCCCAGTGACAACCCTATCTTACTTGTTTGGTCATTACAAATAGGACATGAGATGAAATCCCCACAATACCATAGGGTATAATTTAGGCAACAGGGACCTAATATTACTTTTTGCATGTAAAGATCATCTGTGGGTTAAGTGGAAAAACACTGTAAATATTTACCTTTGTTCCTAGGTGGTTGATCCCTTTTTGGCTCAGCTGCATGCACAGTTTTGTGTACCATTTTATTGTTTTAGCTTACTTACATACCAGAGTACTCCAGCCAGAACCTGCTAAGAACAGAGCAGGACACACAGCTCACACACTGCTCTGTGAAGTCTAAATTTAGCCTTTATGTTTCCCTTACATTCCTCCTCACAACATATTGTTTCATCCACAAACATGAAATTTCCCAACAGACCCCCAATAAGGACTGCCTGTGGGGCAGGCTCCCCCTGCTTATCATGATCACCACGGGTGACCATTCTCCTGCAGCAATGATATGTTTTCTTGCTGGCTGAAGATCTACTGGGGTGTACAAGCTCTAATGGATCTAAGAATTATGGGTCTAATTCTGGCCTAATATATTGGACATACCTATTTGTCAGTGCGGCTGGAGAGTAATCCAACCCAGAGGACCAGGTGAAGGGAACCCTTATGTCCCTCTGGCAACCCTGATCTGAGTTTTGTTAAGAATATCCACGTGTGGACTTTTAAGTAGACCAGTGATTATTGCTAGTGACACCCAGCTGCCTGTGCTATGTACACTTTTTACGGGATTCCCGTGGTTGTGACTTGCTACATACAGCAAGTACAGCTCAGCACTCTTCGTTCTGCATGCCCTGCAGCGACAACTCTGTTTTGCAGCTTCTTCCATTGTCGCATGTTTCTACATTTCATCACCATGGGAACCAAGAAGAAGGTGAGTTCATACCACAGCCACCTGGGTTTTACTAGCAGTTCACATTGTGGGGCATACTAAATCTGAATGCATCACTGGTAACATTGCAAGTGGACCAAAACACTTTTTCTCCAGTTTTAAGTGCTTTCTTAAAACTATGATGTCGGGGGTGCCTGCAATGTAAGCAGAAAGTCCACAATTTGAATGCAAAGAGCATTAGATAAGCTTGACCCTCCCACATGCCTCCCATCATCCTCCACATCTCCCCCCATGCCAGAGGAGACTCGCAAGGGGATGCTTGTGGGGCAGAGGTGGCTCCAGCCTATGTAAATAAACTGAAACATTGAGGGATTAGCTGTCTGGAAGGTCAATTTATGTTTTTCAAATGAGCCTTACATTTTTTTTTGATCCTTTAAAGTCTAAATTTTGCTAATTCCAGTCAGGTAACCAGGGAAGCAACTCATGAATTAACACAGACTGACCTAATTTTTTAAAAGTTATTTTGAAATGCTTTCATTTTAGTTTTATCTAAAATATTAGTATAAATAATTTTCCATCTTTAAATTACCAGACATTAAATAATATAAATTACAATTCTCTGAATTATAGCATTTTATTGAAAAAATTAGATCTCTATGACCTATCGTAACAAAGCATAATGTCAAATTAATAAATAAATAAATATTGGCTTCTCGTACAATGGTATGGCATTTGAGACCTTAGAATACAAAACATTATAATTTTTCTAAACCAACAATATTCCAACTCTAGTTAGGAAACTCTAGTCAGAACTTAAATATAATATATATATATATATATATGTGTGTCTATGTATTTTTAATAGTTTGGGGGTTTGGGGTATGGAAACATTAGAAACTGTATCTAAGAAAACAGTGTCCCATAGCCTTTACCCTGTCAATGAACAATAAATTTTAAAGGCATGTTCTGACTTTGGGATATGCCTGGCTCTTTGCACTTGCTCGAATCAAACGTCTTGTCTAGGTAATTAAGATTAGCATGATAATGACTGAAAGAAATTGAGTAGCACGGGAAGGCAAATTTACACAATAGTCACATCATTGAGATTTTCATTGGTCTCCTACCATTTGAAAATTTGTGCTTTCTCCAGATTTTGATGTGCTGAGATGTGCACATATCCCCTGCTTGGATTTTGCCAGAAAAAAAGTAAACTAAAAGACCCTTTCTAGGATAAGGCCATAATCTTCCTTCTCACATATTTTTTCGAAAAACATGAAGGCTTTGGAATTCGGAAGCAAATGATAGTTGTTGCTTATGCAGAACCAATAAGAATAAAAGGGACATAATTCGAATTTCCAACAAAATTGTTTTTTTTTTTTTCTTCATATTTGGCAATACCAATTCCAAATCCAGATTGTACATACCAAATAACTTGGCATGTGATTTATTTTTTCTGTTTTGTGTTTTTATACCTTGCTTCTGCGAGTTGCAAGTAGAAAGGCCTTTTTGGTACTCACAGTAGGTATCTGCATTCTGCCCGATACGTTGTTTTTGAGAACTAACCTGATCCCTTTTTTGATGAATTGTTGTATTTCAGGTATGTGCCTATGAAAACCCAGGGCTCCATATTTAGCGGACTTTGCTAAAGAAACCAGAGTTTCCATCTTCCATGTTTTTTTGACTCTGTTTTGGATTTTTGCTTGGGAGTTGATGTGTAACACTCGGCAGGGTAAGGCAAGGGTGCAACCTGAGTTTCCTCAACCGGATGAAGTTTTTTCAGCACTGGTTGGAGTTTGTCTTCTTGTTGTTTGAAATCCAGTTCAACACTAAAATGGGAAAAAAAGCATGAGGATTACTAAAAACAATCAGCATTGGTTTTTCTGCATTTTTAAGTAGACAACTGTTCAAAAAAAAATACGTGCAAGACACTGAACCCGGGGGCAATTTAATCCTCCTATTAGTTTTGCCTGAGCTTTACTGGGGTAGTAAGAAAAGGAGCTTACAGTCTTGCTTAGTAGGCCCTTGCTTCACTCTGCTGCTGAATAACTCTCAATCTGTTTGCCAGGACACTGCTTTTAGGGCACCCAGAAGTATACCTGTGTCTGAGCTATTCCACTAATGGAGAAACTGGTAAAAAGTACTCAACGTGATAACGTGGATATCCAAATTCAAAAAGCTATCACATCAAGCACATCACTTTAAGTACTATGTCATAAAAACGTTAAATCCTGTGATGTAGCTATCTCCTAGGCATTCCAATTTGTGGTGGTTTTACACACCTGTGCATCCCAAATCGTCAGGCCCCAGGGGAAGGCCAGAGGCCGGCCCTAGAACACAGGGTTTTGTTCCGCTTTAAAGAGGAGCAACCACTAAATTAGGCTCCAGGGCTGGCCAAGCCATTACCCCTAATCCAGATGCCTCGCTGTATTAAACCCCCATTGATTGCCCCAGGCTGGGGGCAGGAGTGCACCGCAGACCACAGGGAGCCTGGGGGATGCATCCGCTTCTGTATGTTTATGCCGATACTCTCTTTCAAACAACATAATGCCATGCATTAAAATGCACTGCCTAGAGTGACAAAAGTCCTGAGACAGGCAGCAAGGTACTCTTTAGCGTTATCCACACAGCAGAGCTTCCCAATTTCGGATGCCCCTGGGACAAGATCCGAAACCTGGGATAGTGAAAATCCAGTGCAGACATAGACCCAGAGCAATATACTTTGTGGAAGGAAGGATATGTTTAACTTCTTTATTCTTGGAAGTTTTTAGTTGAAGGTTTATTACTAATTCATGGATTGTCTAATTTGTTGTGGACACCCTGTCTCTGGTATCTGAGGCTCTGGATTTAACGGAGTACAAGTATATAAAGGGCAATTTAACTTTCAATGGCATTTTTATAAAATGGCCATTAATCTTTACCATAATAATGTCTGAGTTTATCTGTTATTTTTTTTTTATTTGTTGAACCAAATATCACGAGTCTTTGAGACTCCAGGGCAAGCTAATTCCTTCTTCCCGGGCAGCTGAAGGATGCAAGGGTTGCCACGAGCAGCTGATGTGTGTGACTGGGGAATCGGCTTCTCGAACCATACGTTATTATATGCGGCCGATGAGCTGACTAATGGCTGCTCGTGCACCTTTGAACCGAGGATAAGAGAGTTTTTTTCTGCGAACGACAGGGTTTCACATAGTGGGGCACCCCAAACTGGAACGCCTCTAGGGACGGACCAGAAGCTGGGATAGAGAAAATCCCAGGTTTTGGCTCACTTTAAAAGAAACTGTTGTCTCTAGCAACAATGTTTTTAACATTAGCAACACTACACCAAAGTTGTGTATTTGGTGTACAGAGAAGAGACTCCTGGCTTCTGGATTGGTAATCATCCAATTGAGGCAGAGACGGCGCTCCACCTGCGCTCACAGGTTTAACCCCTCTTGTTCTAATTCAGTGTCTTCAAATAAGAGGGTCACAGTCTTTTGATCCAGTAACTAAATGATTACTGCCAGTGTTCTCATCTGGGGTCATTACTTCTGCCTGATTTTTTTTCACGTTCTCCTTTCCTGGGGAAGGGGAGCTCAGCCTTTGTTAGTGGAAAGGTTCTAGGATTTGTAGCAAGCAGCTATACCTAAAGGGCTTTACTCAAGTCCAGGAAATCCACTCCCACTTTAGCAACATGGAAGCAGCATGCTGATAAGTTAATGACAGGTATCCTATCACAAATGTTTATTTTACATTCAAAAAATGAAAACAATTAGGCAGAACACCAAAAATTGAGTTTTCCCTTTAAACTCATTACTCAGGATCCCACCAATATTATGCAGGGCTGTTGGATGTTTAGCGCATCCTATTGGAGCAACAAGTGGCATGTGCAGTTGAAAATGTGCACCAGATGGATTGCTATTGGTTGCAGGTTCTCCCTAACTCGACAACCATTTGTGTTTTTAATGTGCGCTGGTTGTATTTGTTTGCAGCATGTGCTATATGTTGATTAAAATTCAAAAAAGCTAAGCCATTTTGTTTATGGAGTTTTCTAATGAGACATTCCTGGCCTAATGACTTGGGCCTTATCAACAGCGTTGGCAGTTCAGAAAAGGTTGCATATTATTGATCCTGGTTTTTATTTATCTCTCCACTACTTAGAATAATTACACCCACAATGTACTAATCTGCTCATTTGTGTGCCCTGCTTCAGGAAGATGTCATTAAGAGGTTTATATTTTTTAATGCTTTATAATTAGCACATTATAACTTGTAAATAGAACTCTGGTGTTCCAGAGCCATTCAGGAACGTTATTGTAAAGGTGATATTTGGACTAATTGGATACAGGGCAAATTAGTTGCAAGAGTATCAGTATAATATTTGAAATCCGTCTAGGTTGCCAGTCTTAAAGTGGACCAAAACCCAGCGTGATCGGCCCGGGAATCTATAAGATTCTCGGCCCGATCGATTCTCTCCCCCGGGGCATCCAAAATCGTCATGCCCCGCTGTGTGAAACCCCCCAGGTCGCCCCATTCACTTACCTTGCTTCCCGGCCCAACAGCGTATGTGCGAGCCGCGGCCGCATCATCGCTATCCCTCTAGCACTGCGCGTGCCAGGCATTTGTCAATGGCCGGTGCGGGCACGCTCCCGGTGCCCCGGGGGAAAGGACCAAAACCTAGGATAGTTAAAATCCTAGGTTTTAGTCCACTTTAAAGAGGAACTATGGTAAAAACTAAATTTTTTAGTCCCTTTGTACTATACAGCAGCAGGGAAGCGTGACCCCAGCTGCCTGTAAAACAAATAAACTGCGGCCTCGGGAACCCACCTCTTCCGGGTTTTCTTCTATTGCTGCCGTAGAGCTGCCTATCAGCCTCCAGGACCAGTGCCTCCCAGCTGCTCGGTGTGACGTGCCCACGTGACTGCTAGCAGCCTATTAGCGTTGGACGGCGCTAGCCCTGGAGACTGATGGGCTGTTCACAGCAGCCATAGAAGAGGACCTGGAAGAGGTCCTGGGCTACCGTTTTTTTTTTTAATTTACAGGCTGCGATGCAAAGCGGGCAGCCTGGGTACAGAGGGCCTAGTGGTCATTTATATAGACACTTATATATTATCAGGCATCTAATTTTCATTCTCTTTAGCAACCCGCTAACCTTTGCCTGCGGATGTGCTTTAAAAGGACAGTTGAGGCAAAAGTGTTAAATTAACTTGCTATCTGCTCACTCATTGCAAATCAGAGGTCATGTCCCTTTCAACCTTGCTTTAAATGTCTTTATAAACCTTAGTGAACTCTCTCCTTTCTGCCATCCTCTCATTCATGAATGAGTCATGGGAAGGTCCGTGGAAAGTGTAATTCGTTTAGGGGACTGTGTATGATGAGTCAGCAAAAGGGGGCAAGTTCCGGGCTTATCAAGAAATGCAAAACACTGGTAAGACCTGACCCCATGCATGAAATGAGCACTATTGCGAAAAAATGGCCCAGTGAAAAAAATCCATATAAATATGCTGGGTGGCAGGAGGAGAGGTCACTTAGACACCGGGCAAGAATTATCCAGCCAGGCTTGTTTTTTTTTTAATATAAGGAAGAGGACTTCAGGGGTGAAAGGCTCTGAATTTTATTCCTACCATGAGCGAATAAACCACAGGATTGGTAGGAGTCTTAGTCAGTTCGGGTGTAAAAGTGACCTCTCCTCTCATTAGCCAACGTATTTATAAATATTTTTAATATTACACAATTTTGGGATAGTGCTCCTTTAACCCTTTTCCTTTACACTAGTGTTTTTTCATTTTCCTAGTGTACTGTGTCAATGTGTTTTTGTTGCATTTCTGTCATGTCAGAGCCATAGTACAGTTTTTTTTAAGTGTATTACATGTTTTGCCTTTATACTGCACCACAGAATATGATGGCGCTCTATAAAAAAACAATAATAATAATTGTTAATGATGGACCAGATGCAGCTGAACACTTGCAGAGTGGCGCTGAATTTTTAGGGTGAAAGTCCTTTTTTTTCTGTGTTGCTTTATGCTGTTGGTGTATTTATTGTTCTAATGAAATGTCACTAGATCAAAGCTATTTAGACATATGTTTACGAACAAACAAAATGGCCTTCTAAATTTTAATCTAAAAGCATAATTTGTAATTCAATATATTGAAAGTAACCTTTAAAGACAAATTGGCCACTTACCTGTAGATTATGCAAGCACTGTTCCTACATGTGTCGCAGTTTGCCGTATCTTGGCCTGTTCGATATGAAAGTCTAAAATGACAAAAAAGGTGATTAGTGGTTAGCTAAAATTCATGGCCATTTTTATCTTAAAGGGATTGTCTAGTAAAAAAAAGAAAAAACACCGTCCTTGCCTTTTGTCCATCTTAGACTGGAGAGGACTGCTGGGAGGGGCAGGCTAGTTCTCCGCTCTTAGTAAGTTTACCAGTGGGTACTGGTGATGGAGCTTTGCTGGACAAAGTGTAAGTATAGCAGGGTTTTTTTTAATCATTTTTTTTGCTTGGACAATCCCTTTAACCTGGTCAAATGAGAATGAAATACGATTTACAGTACATAAATATTCAGAAGGCCAAGCACAGGAGGTAGTTTGGGCACAGAACTAGGTTTCATAATTGGAGGAAGGGCCTTCCCAGTCCTAAGGGCCCTATCTTCTAGGTGGTACGTGGAGGGGGACCCTACGCTCTGGAAAGCAACAAGTGGAAATACTGAACCATAGTTTAAAGTTGAGGAAAGAGGGGTTATCCTTGAAATTGCCATCTCTCCAGGACATTCCATTTAAAGCCTCACAGGCTTGATCCAAGGAATTTAGGTGAAAAGTAGCCAGTGGGAGTACAAAAACAGAGATGCAGTAAAGAGAGGAGGAGGGGTTCCCCATGTACTAGGATTGTCTTAGTCAGCTATTCCATTCCAAGATACCACTTGCTCTAAGGATTTTACTTTGCAAAGATGAAGCATAGACCATGAAGTCACCTTTACTGCAACTGTTCACTGGGTGCCATGTAAGGCAGGGCTAATTTCCTATAGTTAAGACATGCTTGTGAGGGTCAGAGATCAGGCTCATTCAGTTTCCCTTTTTGTAGTGAAACCAGATTTGAATATGTTCCATACAAATGGTGACCACAAGTATATCCCAATGCAGGTATGTATTGGTACTTTTTTCTTCCTTACACTATCAATTGAAAGGCATTTCATGAAGGGAAAATGTCTTGTTGCGCTTCATATATGATTTTTTTTTTCTTTTATGGGTAACTCGATAAAGAAAATAGCAAAATAGGGGAGCGACAAGGAGGGGTGAAGTACAGTAAGTAAAGGGAGGTGGACCTCAAAAAGTGAGAAAAACGGGGCATGGCTTGATTTTATCCTTGCCAGTTACTTCCTAACTTTTTTTAAAATTATAGTTCAACCATTGAATCACATAGCAATTATGTGGATGTCTTTGTTGTCTGCCGGCATCGGGGAACAACGTAACAGTTGAGAGGGGGATTTAAATACAGGTTGGTGCTTAGTGACCTGAAGTATAGCTCTGAGATTTCCAATTCTAGTGTTCCACATACATTTGAGCTTTTGAAAAAGATGCAGCTTCCACTTCTGAAGGCCTTTTCATCTTTTATACTACAAAATACCTTTGGAGTGATGCTTTTTTTTTCCCCCTTAGCCAGCACAGGGCATTGTATGCTGGAAGATAACGTAACGGTTAGATGTTGTAGGATAAGGAGGAAGATTGCTTCTTTGTACTGCTAGAGGGATGTATACATACATAGTGAAAAGGACAAGGAGAGGTCAGGTATGGAGCTAGTAATGGTATATTTATCATTTCTTCAACCCCTTCCTCACCTTCAGAAGTTCTCAGCCTTGTCCCACTTTTCTCTCCAATGCCTTCACACTATGTTTTGGTAGAGAATCTAGCAAACCATTTTTGGTTTATTTTTATTTTTTAATAGTTTCACCTTGCAGTCTGGTATTGACTTGATTATATGCACAATGTGTGCCCTCCCCATTTCATTGTTCTTTTTAGCCTAGATATAAGCAAGGAGAAGGTTTCACTAGGGGGTACTTACCAAGCACATTAGTCATTCTGACTGTTATATGCTATTTAATGCCTAAAGTTATGTCATGTGTAAATGGCTTTTCTGATCAAACAATTTTGTGCAGGAGGGTAGTACAGATCAAGGGCAAAGCTAGAAAACCATGCTGCCACAGGGCTAAATGTTTGCTACCCACCATACTTCATAAGTGCAGTAAAGAGTTTTTTTTAACTGGCTGTGAGTCCCATTGTAAATGGAAAGATTAATACGAATACCAACAAGTGTCGGTCCACTTCTAGCTGCATTAAAACAGGCTGGGGGGAGCATTCAGAATGCTTGAGCCCCCCGGAACATTGCCCCGCAGAACGGCCATAATTCTTACCTGTTCGTCGATCCTTGGCCGGGAATAATGCCCCAAGATTGGCCACCGGACATTCATGTGGGTCAAGGTCACTTCAGTTCCACTCACGTGACTGCCAGCAGCCATTCCTGGCCGAGGATCAGTTGACTGGTAAGAATTGTGGGTGTTGAGCCGGAAATAATGTCCTGTGATTGGCCACCGGACAGTGACGTGGGTCGAGCTCACTTCAGTTCCGCTCACGTGACTGCCAGCGGTCATTTCCGGCTGAGGATCGATTGACTGGTAAGAATTTTGAGTGTTGAGGGGGCGGGGCTCCAGCATTCTGGATGCCAGGAATAATACAGGCTACAGGGCTGTTGTGTTGAGAAATATTACGGGCCACTTTTTGGCCTCCAGTTCATCCCTGGTGAACACTGTACTCTTGTTAAATTGACAGGTGTACTTTTAAGGTAAAAGTCGATTAGTTTTGGACTTGTGCTTTTCTTAAAGGGACAATCAAGGTGACTGCAATAATAATGCAGCAAGCAGCTCACATATGCCTCTACCACAATTCCTGCCACACAGGGTAGATGCCAAATCAATTCAACTGCTTCAACTGCTACTCTGTGCCTTGGAGCTCTTTGCACAAGCAAGCATGGCAAGTCACAGTGGTTCTGTAGCTGTCTCTGACCACAGCAGATCGGACACATGACTCTAAAAGCTGCACCATGACATGCCCTTCCCACTTCAACCACACCCACAAATGAAAGCAAATCCAGCAGCTTTGCTTAGCATATATAAGCTATTTACGTGTAATAAGATAGTTTGAGATGCTTTGAATTAATTAATTTTACACAATTACTGGGGATGAATGGGACAAAAATTGGCTTGTCTGAGCTGGAGATTTAAAGCCATTTCACTAGTCAATTAAATAGTTTTTTCCCATTGCATGGCACAGCCTGCTTCATAAATTCATTACATCTGGGTAATCCGCCACAAGGTGGCGCAGTGTACTGCAGAAGAGTTGTGGCTCCTCCCGGTACCATATAAAAACGGAATCACCATAGACTTATCCAGTTTTTCCTCTGCAGTGATTCTGCATTGCGCAGTTGAGCGGGGCAACCAAGCCTGCGGCCCTGCATGGCTATTTCCACCCGTTTCCGGACCCTCTGTGCCTCCCAGCCTCGGATGTCGGATCGGGTGAGGGTAGAGGAGCACTAGGGTCAAGTGCTCAAGGAGCGCTGCTTCAAGCCGCAGACCCTGTACCACAAAGGGTAGCCGGCCATAGGCTTTATGGTGAGCCTACTAGGGATGCTGAGTTCCTGTCCTAGCTTTTTAGGGGGTGAGTGTTTTGGGGATTATGTACTTTTACTGGCGTTTTAGGGTGCCCCCCCATATCCCTGGCCTGGGCTGTTTTTAGCTATTTTCGAACTGTTTTTAACTGTTTTTTCGCCGCCGACGCTTTGTACTACGCTCCGGGGCGGGCGGAGCTATAACTGTGAGGCGTTTTTCTACTGTGTGATGACGCCGGCGCGGTCACATGAGCGCCGTTTTCGCGCTCTTTGGGGGGGGTGGGGTCGGAGGATGACGCGTATCGCGTCGTCCTCCCACGGCCCACCCCTCAAGGTTACTCTGCCGGCGCCATTTTGCTTCTGCCACGCGTCTGGGGCCCTTCTTCTGCCGGGAGCTGCGCCGGTGGTCCCTTTCTGTTGTCACCTCCTCCTGTGGTCTTGCGGCTGGTGCCCTTGCCCTGCTTGGTCCGTGAGTCCCCTAAGGGGGTTTTTTGGTTTCCTTGGGGCATCTGCTGCGGGATGCTTATTTGTCTTTACTTATGTCTTTCAGGTGGGACAACTGTGGGTTGTGGTTTCTCCCGGTCCTACCCCTTACCATCCCTCATCTTCCCTTACGGGCTTCTGGGGGCATCCTTTGGGGGGGCATCCCGGGTGGCTTTTATTAGTCCTTACCCTGTGCTGGCCTGTTGCGCCTGTGTTAATCACCTTATGGAGGCTTCTGGGGATAGCGTGCTTGGGGGGTCCTTCGGGGCAAGCCGGGCTGTGTTTCATGTGTGGGGTATCCCCTGTGAGTAACAGTGTCATGGTGTGCATGCCGTGTGCTCAAGGTATCATTGCGCTCCAGGCTGGGTTGCCCGCTTTGCTTCCCAGCTCTGCGCCCCCTTCGGCATCGCCTACCCCTGCGCCTGCATTTAGCCCCCAGTGAGGGGGATACTAGCGGGGGGGTCACAGTCTGATCTGGCACTGCGTGTGGCCAGTATTGAAAGGAAGCTTGCCAGGCCTGTTCCACGTAAGTCCTCTGGCAAGAAGCGGCACCTAGCTCCCGTGACATCCCTCTTTCCTGAGGAGGATGAGGGACCTGACCTGTACCCCCTAGAGGAGGGGGAACTCTTTCAGGACTCTGACTCCTCTGGGGACCAGCAGGAGGGTTACGGCAGTGACCCTGGGTCTGCGTCTGGGGAGGACTCATGGTTCCCTGAGGACACTGTTAGCTAACATTTTTATAATCTTGCACATTGTCCCCCCTGAGGGGGCTAAGAGGAAGCAGGGTGAGCTCTTTCATCCTGATAAACAGCGTCTGGAGTTCCCTGAGCAGAGCCATTTCACAAATATAGTGCTCAAGGAGTAGGAACGTCCTAGTAGATTGCCCGCGGTGCCCAAAGGGTGGGATAGGAGGTATCCTTTTTCCTGCCGACCTGGTCAAGTGATGGTCTTGTCCCCCTGAGGTGGACGCTCCCGTGCTAGGGCTGTCCAACACCTCAGTCATGCCTTCTCCTGACACTACTACTCTGCGGGACAGCGAGGACCGGCATGGCCTACCATGCTTTTACGTGTGTAGGGGCTGGGCTGCGTCCGGTCTGCGCTGCTGCCATTACAGCTATTGCCCTTAAGAAACAGCTCAAGCGTCTCCTTGAGGGCACTGCAGCTGGTAACAGGGGAGGATTATAGATCCCTTTTGCTTTGCTCTGATTTTGTTGCCTTTGTCCTTACTGCCATGGATGATGCGTACGGATGTGTGGTAGAGCCTCTGCACCGCTTTGTTTGGCTATGTCAGTGGGCGGCTGATGCTGCCGCTAAGAAGGCTCTCACTGGGCTCCCCTTTACGGGGCTGTGGCTCTTTGGTGAGCGTCTGGATGTTCTAGCCAAGGATGGTAGGCTGCCTCAACGTAGGAAGCAGCCTCGGCCTTTTCGGGGGCCCTTCTATTCTCCCTCCCCTCCTTACGTGCTCCCAGAGGAGGTCGTGGCTCCCTCTTCTCGGGTACCCACAGGGATTCTTGGGGCCGTGGCAGATCACATGGTCGTCCCGGTCTCTCATGGGGTCCCAAGTCCAAACCGTCCCCCAAGCCCCCTCAGGCATGAGGAGGCACCCTCACCCATCCGGGTGGGGGGACGGCTTCGGCTCTTTGCTCACGTCTGGAGGCTACGCGTCTCAGACCGGTGGATTCAGGAGGTGGTGTCCTCCGGTTACAAGATAGAGTTTGCAGCCTGGCCGCCCCCAAGATTCATCAGATCCCAGGTGTCTCAAAACCCTCTGTAAGCTCAGGGTTTGCGTCTTGCGGTTCAACGTCTGTTGGAGTCAGGAGTCATTTGCCTGGTGCCTTCCCAGGAAAAAAGGACAGGTCCCTGAGGCCCATCCTGGGCTTGAAGGGTCTCAACAAGTTTGTCATGTTCAAGCATTTTTGCATGGAGACTCTACACTCGGCGGTCAGTACTCCTGGGCGATTTCATGACCTCAGTGGACATCAAGGATGCCTACCTTCACGTGCCAATCTTTCCAGGTCATCAGAGATTTCTCAGGTTTGCTCTGGAGGATCAGCATTACCAGTTTGTGGCCTTACCGTTTGATATCACCTCGGCCCCCCGGGTGTTCACCAAGGTGCTGGCGGCCGTGATGGCTCTGCTGCGGAATCAGGGCATTTGCATCCTCCCTTACCTGGACGATATTCTGATTGTGGCTCAGTCTCTTCATCAGGCCGAGAAGGATACTCTGGTGGTGACCTCCACTCTCGAATCCTTCGGCTGGGGGATCAACTATCCCAAGTCTTCACTGTCTCCGTCTTTGGTGAGGTCTTTTCTGGGCATGACTCTGGATACCTCTCAGGTCAAGGTATGTCTGCCTCAGCAGAAGGTGGAGGGCCTTCAGAAGCAGGCACGGACTCTGCTCTTGTGTCCCCATCCTTCCATCTGGCAAGGGATGCAGTTAGTGGGCCTGATGGTGTCCTACTTCGAGGCGGTCCCCTTTGCTCAGTTTCACATGAGACCTCTTCAGTTGCACCTCTTGTCAGTTTGGGATCGGGACCCTGTGTCCCTGGATCAGGAGTTTGCTCTGTCCACCCTGGCCAGACAGTCCCGCTCGTGGTGGCTGGACTCAGGGAACCTTCTGTGGGCAGGACCTTTCTGCCCCCGTGCTGGGAGACGGTCTCCACGGATGCCAGTCTGACCGGTTGGGGGGCTTTTGGAAGTCTCTGAAGTTCCTGGGTCGGTGGGGCCCCCAGGAGGCCCATGCTCCCATCAATGTCCTGGAACTGAGGGCGATCAGGTTGGTTCTGTCTCAGCTGACCACACACCTTCGGGGTCGGGCTGTTCAGATCTGCTCGGACAACCAGACGGCAGTTGCCTACATCAATCATCAGAGAGGGACTCGGAGCAAGCGAGCCCTCAAGGAAGTGTCTCTGATACTGTCTTAGGCGGAAGAGAATGTCCCCTGCATATCGGCGGTTTACATTTCGGGGGTGGAGAACCAGGAGGCAGACTCCCTGAGCAGGGGACGTCTCGGCTGGGGGAATGGTCCCTCAGCAACAAGGTATTTCACTCCCTGTGTCACGGCTGGGGTCAGCCGGATGTGGACCTGTTTGTGTCCCGCCGCAATCACAAGCTTCCCAGGTTTGTCTCCCTATCACAGGGCCCTCTGGCCCTCGCCATGGATGCGCTAGCAATGCCTTGGATGGAGTTCCGGCTCCTCTATGTGTTCCCTCCATTCCCTCTGCTGGGCAGGGTGCTGCGCAAGATAGCCCAGGAAGGGGTACCAGCCATTCTGGTGGCCGCCTGTTGGCCAAGGAGGGTGGGGTTCGCAGACGTTGTGCAGTTGGCAGTAGATCAGTATGCCCTGCCCAAGGATCCAGATCTGCTCACTCAGGGACAACTGTGCCATCCCAATTTACAAACGCTGGCTTTAACGGCTTGGCTGCTGAAACCTCCATCTTGATTTATAAGGGCTTGCCGGCTTCTGTTGTTGATACCATGATTAGGGCTTGGAAGAAGTCCTCGTCCTTTATCTGCTACAGGATTTGGCATGCTTACATTGCCTGGTGTGAGTCCAAATCTCTTCCTTTTCGGGTGTTTTCTATCATTAGGATTCTGGAATTTTTACAACATGGTTTGGATTCGGGCCTTCAACTTAGTACCCTCAAGGGACAGGTGTCAGCTCTGGCAATTTTTTTCCAAAGATCCTTTGCCAATCACCGGTTGGTTAAGACTTTTTTCCAGGGAGTTACTCATGTGTGTCCGCCACGTAAGCCTTTGCTACCGGTTTGGGACCTGAATCTGGTGTTGTCTGCTCTGCAGGGTCCTCCCTTTGAGCCTATCCGTGGGGCTGCCTTGCCCATTCTGACTCTTAAGGTGGCCTTTTTGCTGGCCATTACTTCTGTCAGGCGTGCTTCTGAGCTGGCGGCGCTTTCCATCAAACCTCCATATTTTGAAAGGCATCAGGATAAGGTGGTGTTTCGGCTTAAGCCGGATTTCTTGCCTAAGGTTGTGTCTGCCTTTCATATCAATCAGGACATTGTTTTGCCTTCTTTGTGTCCTAACCCTGCTAATTCCAAGGAGCAGACCCTTCACTCTTTGGATGTTGTCAGGGCTCTGAAGTTTTATTTGGTTGCTTTCTGGAAATCTGATGCACTTTTTGTTCCTGCTGGACCTAGGAAGGTTTGCCTCCTGCTAAATCCACTATCAGCAAGTGGATCCGTCAGGCGGTGGAGCAGGCCTACTCTACCGGGGGGAAGGTTCCTCCTTTTAGGGTTACTGCTCATTCCACTCATGCTGTTGGTGCCTCTTGGACCTTTCAGCACCAAGCTTCTGTTGAACAAGTTTGTAAGGCCGCTACTTTGTATTCTGATCATACATTTTCCAAGTTTTACAAGGTTGATGTTAAGGCCTCAGCTGATGCTGCTTTTGGCCGCAAGGTACTTCAGGCGGTAGTGGTTTGAACTGCCTGCCGTTACTCTTTGGGGATCCCACCCTACTTTATGGACGCTGCTTTTGGATGTCCCAGATGTAATGAATTTATGAAGCAGGCCGTGCCATGCAATGGGAAAAAGACAATTCTGCTAGTACTCACCTGTAGAATTGCTTTTACCATGCATGGCATGGCCTGCTTCACCCCACCCTTGTTATCGTTATTGCCTCTTTATGGTGATTGTTCCAAGTTAGTTGGGTTTTTTTGTTACCTTTCTTGCCTTTATTAGCTCCCGGTTTCTTGAATAACTGCTTGCCAACACTGGATAAGTCTATGGTGATACCGTTTTTATATGGTACCGGGAGGAGCCACAACTCTTCTGCAGTACACTGCGCCACCTTGTGGCGGATTACCCATATGTAATGAATTTATAAAGCAGGACGTGCCATGCATGGTAAAAGCAATTCTACAGGTGAGTACTCACAGAATTGTCTTTTTCCAATTCAATATGACTTGTACAGAAATGCCCCGGTTATATATCGCTGCATAGTTTAGGTTGAAACAGACTTTTCCAGTTTAAGGAAAGTAGGATTCTTTGGCCATGCATAGCTCTAGCAGCTTCATTGTCTGTCATTGGTTTTGTGGACAGTAGGAGTTAGAAAAGAATTTGCCCAATTTCAGAATTTCTTGGTGAGTTTAAGCAGTAAAACTTTTAAATCTGCATAGACAAATTGTCATGCTTTCACTGTAGGGTTTTTGAAGGTGTGGGATTAACACTCTGTCCAGCCAGGTACATTTTCTACACCAACAAAATGTGTATGGACTTAATTACACATTACTTAATTTGAAATACAAAAAATAGAGGAGTAAAGATGTTCCTTATTTAATCTATTGCTGTCTGCATGCTATACACTCGAAGCATAGACCACACCAGCCCCTGTGAAGAATGATTTCTTTTTGTGTTTATTCTACGTCTCCTTTCTATCTAGTGCCCCACTTATGCCAGCTTTGTATTCTCGCATTCTGTGCCTGCTGGCTGCTTCACTTTTCATTATGTCAGCAGTGATGCCACACACCTAATGCCCTCTGTTCCTATCCGCGTCTGCTCCAAATACAAAGTAGTCTGGCATTGTGCCTACTGCTATGCCTAATAACATGATCCTCCACAATGCTGTACTATAAGGTGGGCCATCTTGTTGTAAGAAGCCCCTTTGCCGCATCAACAGCCTTGCAGGCATTATGTCCAGCAAGTATCAGGCTGTCTGCATTATTGCCTTGATAGTGTTACCACCCATTTGGCAATAATCTATGAGAGTCGTTTGTGACTGGAATACATAAGGGCATTGCGCACAAGCAATCAGTCCTCCTGTACTGACAGGAGAACAGCAGCCAGTTTGGACAAGGGCATCCTGGGTAAAGCGCAAGAGCAAACAGTCTGCTTTTATTTCCTGATGATGGATTCATTTGTCTATGATCCAGCTTTACCCTGCACTCTGCTGCTTCTCCACATTTGTTTGCTGTGACATCTATTAGATGTATGACTAGGTCAAGGTTACACAGGAGGTGCAATCTGGCTCCATACCTTTGTCGAGTCTACAGTCTGATGCCATTTTATGAGTTCATACATTTACTGATTAGGAGCTAAAAGACGTGCAAGGTATTTTAATGAAAACCTCTTGTCTCTGCTACATGTTAAGCGACGAGTCCATGATTTCTTCGACTTCTATACCCGTTTCAATGTTGGAAAGCAACAAGATACACACAAAGCAAGTTGTAAATGCTTGTTGCCAGTTCCCATCAACGTTGAGAGCAATTTGTGCTCCATAAGATGCACATTTGCCTACAAAAGTGGAGGGAACATGTCAGTTCCTTTTAGGGAGCCAATATGATCTGGCTGCTGTGGAATAGAGCAGTAAGAAAAAGTCTACTTAACTGACCGGTGCTGCCACTGATCACCCCCCCCCCCCCCCCCCCCCCCGTAGCCATGATTACTGCTGGCAGGTGGGCGAGGCCTGTGTACAGCCAGCGACCAATAAAAACAATGGGCGTCCGCTGTACACATGCCACACCCACCTTACCAGCCAGGAGAGTGATCAACGATGCAGGATGCCGATAAAATAAGTGGAGTTCCTTAAACCCTGGGATTGCATTGCATTGCGTGTGTGAGGAGGGAATGGCACAGCTGCCGAAAGCAGCTTTATTCAGATCCCAATGCTGCTTACCATTCCCCATCCTACTCGTGTCACATGACTGCTTTTGTTTGAGCTATATAGGATGGGGAGCAGCAAGCAGCACTGGAACCCTGTTTTTGAGTATAACTGCTCCCCGTCCGTTTGAGCCCCACTGTCCACTGGCTCTTTCATAGCAGAGCTGCGCCACTCTCTTCTGTAACACACAAGCGATGCAGGACTCCCCTAGAAAACACTCCTGTTACTTGGTTTGGGGGGTCCTGTGCTTTATTCCCTATTTTTGGTTTTTGGGCAGGTTCTGTCTGTTATGGAGGTTCAACGTGGAAGGCTATCTATTCTTGGGTTCTTGGGGTGGGGAGCTCCACCACACTGCTTATTATTGGGCTCTTTGAAGGTGATTCTGTACACTACCTATACTTTTTCTCTTGGTGGTGGGCCTCATGGTACTGGGCTCTAGTGTGGATTCTGCACCTATATTTTTTAGTTTTTTTTTGGTGGGGGTCCTGCACACTGCCAAGTATTGAACACTTATGGGAGGGGGGGTCGTCTTCAGATTGCCTGTAATTGGGCTTTGAGGAGAAGGGTACACACTGCCTACTATCTGGTTCTGAGAGGGGGGATTTTAACACATCATTTAGCACAAAGTATTTTTTTCTCATTTTCCTCCTCTAAATGGGTCTTATGGTAAGGTGTGCGAAAAATACAGTATTTTCATGGCACATACAGACCAAGACTAACAGGATTTAGCCATGATCCTTAGCAGTAGGCATAACCATGCAAATAATCTCTTTTCACCTTTGTTATATTTCATGCACCCAGAAATGCTGGGTAGGCATGCAATGGTTAAGTACATCTTCTAATGGTTACAATAACATCACTTCCTACTTGTGGACATGTGTTCCATGTGGTTATTAAGGATCATGACTAAATCCTGTTATTCTGTTTTAAAAAGTGCTCTTTGGTCATTTAGCCCCCACTATAGGCACCTCAGCATTAGTAAGTTATTGTACAATGTTAGCTTTCTCCTTCAGGCATAATACAATTCTGAAACTTTATGTACAAGACAAGAAGACACAAATGTATTCTTAGTATACAGTACGTCCTGCTCCAAATCTAATACTTACAGTTGGGATATACTCCGCTAGATTGCGCTGGACTGCAGAGACATCGAAAATACGCTCCTCCCGGCCCCTCAAATACCCAGGGACCTCCCACAAATCCCCAGAATTTCTCTGCAGTCTGGCTGCGAAGGACGAGAAATTGGCTCTCTACTCGCAGGTGAGCAGGGTTATTAAAGTGGGCCAACACCCAGGATTTTCACTATCCTGAGTGTTGGTCCACTTCAGTGGGGCATCCGAGATCCGGATGCCCCGCTGTGTGAAACCCCCCAAAAGCTCCAAAAAACGTACCTTTTCGGCGACGGACAAGCCACTGCCGCCGCCACCTCCCGCGCGTTCCTCTTACAGGGCGCGCGCCGGCCATTCACAAACGGCCGGCGCGGGCGCGCGCACTGCTAGAGGGCCGCGCGGGAGGCGGCGGTGGCTGATCCGTCGCCGAATAGGTAAGGTTTTTTTTTGGGGGGGGGGGTTCACCCCGCGGGTCATCCCGATCTCGGATGACCCGTGGTGAGGGAGGTGATTGGCCCGGGAATCTTATAGATTCCCGGGCCGATCACCCCTGGGTGTTGGTCCACTTTAACCTGTGGCCCTGTAGGACTATTCCCACCCGTTCCACTAGTAATATGCCTCCCAGCCTTGGCTGCGCTGGTCGGGTGAAGGTAGGCAGCACCGCCGTTGGTGCTTAGGAGCGCTGCTCCACCTCAATCCCCCACCAAAGGGTAGGCGGTTCAGGCTTATGGTGAGACTCTATGGGATGCCCCTCCTGCACTATTGCCCCTGTCTATCGGTGGGCCCTGTTTAAGTCATCCCTCATCATCCTTGTAGTCTTCGAGGGAAAAGAGGGGTGGTGTGTATGTGTATAGATATGTATGTTATGCAGTCTGTGCTTTCACTTTCACATTTCTTTATTCTTGTGTCAGCCGCCACGCTGACTTGTCTGTATTGCTTTTAAATTTACCACCGCCGCGCGCTGACTTGGTTCCGCGCTTGTCGGCGGCATTACCTCAGCTGCTGGTGCACCATCATTGCCTTCTGGCTTCGCGCTCTTCAGGGGGGGCGGGGCGGGGCCCGTCTTTGGCGCGTTCCGCATCATCGCTACTGGCCCGCCTCTCGAGGTATACCGACCCCATCTTTTCTGACTTGGTTGGCCTATGCACGACGGACTCCTACCTACCGCGGTCCGGAAGTGCCCTCGCGGGCGGCCTTATCTGCTTCACTTTTGTTACGATGTACTTAAGGTCTTGTCTGCTTATGTCTTTCAGGCGGGATGAACCCTTCTTGGCTTCTCCCGGCCCTGTTTTTAGTATATTACTTATAGGCCTTGTACAAATTATACTCCCTTGTCCCTAGCGGGTTATTGGGGCATCCAGGGTTGCTATATAGCGTCATTTCATATGGAGGCATCCCAGGATAATGTTACCGGGGTCCCTTTGGGACAAGACCGGCTGTGTGTAGCGTGTGGGCAGCCTCATGCTGACGCTGACAGGGCGCGGGTCTGTGTACCCTGTGCTGAGCAGGTGCTTGCATTGCAATCTGGCCTGCCAGTGGCTGCACCTCGTTTCACTTCACCTACTCCCCCAAGCTTAAATCTCACTCCTGCTGAGTTGCATACAAGTGGAGATTCTCAGCCTGATGTGTCTTCTAGACTGGCTACTGTTGAACAGATTATTGCGAAGTCTTTAGCGCGTAAGGCCCCTGCTAAGAAGCGGCACTTGACGCCTAATGCTACTGTTTTCCCTATGGGAACTGAGGAGTTTATGAATCTTTGTGGCTATACCCCGTCTGATGAAGGGGAGCTCTTTTCTGATTCAGGCTCATCTGATGAGAGACCAAGGGGTCATGACGATTCTGGCTCTGACCCCTGGGCCCCGGATGACACTGACAGATTGACCCAGATTTTTGAGGTTATGTCTATCTCTCTCCCTGTTGAGGCTCCCAGGCAAAGAGGGGAGCTTTTCCATACAGCAAGATCACGTTTGGAATTTCCAGAGCAGGCACATTTCCATAACCTTGTGCTCAAGGAATGTTGGGATAGGAAGTAACTCCCTTTCCTGCTGAGGTGGTTAAATGTTGGTCATCCCCCCCCCCCCCCGAGGTGGATGCCCTGATCCTAGGGCTATCTAACACCTCTGTCATGCATTCCCCTGATTCTACTACCCTGCGGGATGCCGAAGACCGGCGTATTGATCAGCTGGCATCCCACGCCTTTGCATGTGCGGGGACGGCGCTGCGCCCGGTCTGTGCCTCTGCCATTACTGCTGTGACCACTAGAACCCTTATCAGAAATATGCTTGATAGTGCCCCTGATGATTTGCCTTGTGAGGTGTTTAATGCACTCTCCAGTTGTGATGTTTTTGTAAATTTTGTCCTATCAGCAGTGGATGACACCATCAGAATGTGTGTAAGAACTTCTGCCCTCATGGTGGCTATACGCCGCTCGGTTTGGCTGCGCCAGTGGGCTGCTGACAACGCTGCCAAGAAGGCCCTCACTTGGTTTCCCTTTAAAGGACTGCGTCTGTTTGGAGACCGCCTGGACCTTTTTGCTAAGGGAGGCAGGTTTCCCCAGCGCAGGCGGCAACCTCTGCCCTTTCGGGGTCAGGGTTCCTTCTCCTCCCCTTACCGTGGTGCAAGACAGGGAAGGGGGGTGTCTTTCCCTGGGGCCCGTGGAGATTTCTGGGGTAGAGGTAGAGGCAGAGGACGTGGACGTCCTGGCTCCTCCTGGGGTCCCAAAGCTAAATCCTCTCCCAAGCCCCCTCAGGCATGATGGGGCGCCCTCACCCATCCGGGTGGGGGGACGCTGCAGCACTTCGCTCACGTCTGGAGGCTTCATGTCTCAGACCGGTGGATTCAGGAGGTAGTGTCCTCCGGTTACAAGTTGGAGTTTGCTGCCGATCCCCCTCCAAGGTTCATCAGATCCCGGATTCCTCAGGACCCTGTGTCAGCTCAGGAGCTAGTGCAAGCAGTGCAAGGCCTCCTGGAGCTGGGGGTCATCTGCCAGGTCCCTTTAAGAGAAAAAGGCAAGGGCTTTTATTCCAACCTATTCATAGTACCCAAAAAGGATGGTTCTGTCAGGCCCATCCTGGACTTAAAGATTCTCAACAAGTTTGTCAGGGGCAGGCACTTTCGCATGGAGACTCTGCACTGTGCCATCAGTTCCCTGCGCCAAGGGGATTTCATGACTTCTGTGGACATCAAAGATGCTTATCTTCATATTCTTGTGTTCCCAGGTCATCAAAGGTTCCTCAGGTTCGCTCTGATGGATCAACACTACCAATTTGTGGCCTTGCCCTTCGGCCTCACTTCAGCTCCCAGGGTGTTCACCAAGGTGCTGGCTGGCGTGATGTCTCTGCTCAGATGTCAGGGCGTCCGCGTGCTTCCCTATCTGGACGACATCCTCATCACTTCCCAGTCTCTACATCAGGCAGAGTTGGATACTCAGCTGGTGGTGTCCACTCTGGAGTCATTTGGATGGGCGATCAACCACCCATCAATCATCGGGGAGGGACCCGGAGTAAGGGGGCCCTTCAGGAAGCGTCTCTGATCCTGACTTGGGCGGAGGCCAGTGTCCCCTGCATTTCAGCTGTGTACATCCCGGGGGTGGAAAATCACCTGGCGGACTCTCTGAGCAGGGGGACCTCTCGCCAGGGAGAATGGTCCCTATGCAGCAGCGTGTTTCAATCTCTGTGTCACCGTTGGGGCCAACCAGATGTGGATCTGTTTGTGTCCCGCCACAATCACAAGCTTCCAGCTTTTGTCTCTCTGTCCAGGGATCCTCTGGCCCTGACCTCGGATGCGCTAGCAATGTCATGGAAGGACTTTCAGTTCCTGTATATCTTCCCCCCAATTCCCCTGCTGGGCAGGGTTCTGCGCAAGATTGCTCTGGAAGGGGTGCCAGTAATTCTGGTGGCCCCCAGGTGGCCAAGAAGAGTGTGGTTCGCAGACGTAGTACAGCTGGCAGTAGATCAGTACGCTCTGCCCTTGGTGCCAGATCTGATCACTCAGGGCTCACTGACTACGCCATCCCAATTTACAAACTCTGGCTTTGACGGCTTGGCTGCTGAAACCTCCATCTTGATGGAGAAGGGGCTGTCTTCCTCGGTTGTGGATACTTTGATTAAAGCTAGGAAGAAGTCTTCCTCTTCCATTTATTACAGGGTTTGGGGTGCCTACATTGACTGGTGTGAGTCTAAGTCTCTTCCCTGTCGTGTCTTCTCTATTCCCAGGATTCTGGAGTTCCTGCAGCATGGGTTGGAGATGGGCCTCCAACTCAGTACTCTGAAGGGTCAGGTTTCTGCCCTGGCTATTTTTTTCCAGAAGTCCTTTGCTCAGCACCCTCTGATCAGGACTTTTTTCCAGGGGGTCACTCATGTGCATCCCCCACGTAAACCTATGGTGCCTGTTTGGGATTTGAACTTGGTTCTGTCAGCCTTGCAGGGTGCTCCTTTTGAACCTGTGCAGGATGCTGCTCTTCAGGGGGGGCGGGGCGGGGCCCGTCTTTGGCGCGTTCCGCATCATCGCTACTGGCCCGCCTCTCGAGGTATACCGACCCCATCTTTTCTGACTTGGTTGGCCTATGCACGACGGACTCCTACCTACCGCGGTCCGGAAGTGCCCTCGCGGGCGGCCTTATCTGCTTCACTTTTGTTACGATGTACTTAAGGTCTTGTCTGCTTATGTCTTTCAGGCGGGATGAACCCTTCTTGGCTTCTCCCGGCCCTGTTTTTAGTATATTACTTATAGGCCTTGTACAAATTATACTCCCTTGTCCCTAGCGGGTTATTGGGGCATCCAGGGTTGCTATATAGCGTCATTTCATATGGAGGCATCCCAGGATAATGTTACCGGGGTCCCTTTGGGACAAGACCGGCTGTGTGTAGCGTGTGGGCAGCCTCATGCTGACGCTGACAGGGCGCGGGTCTGTGTACCCTGTGCTGAGCAGGTGCTTGCATTGCAATCTGGCCTGCCAGTGGCTGCACCTCGTTTCACTTCACCTACTCCCCCAAGCTTAAATCTCACTCCTGCTGAGTTGCATACAAGTGGAGATTCTCAGCCTGATGTGTCTTCTAGACTGGCTACTGTTGAACAGATTATTGCGAAGTCTTTAGCGCGTAAGGCCCCTGCTAAGAAGCGGCACTTGACGCCTAATGCTACTGTTTTCCCTATGGGAACTGAGGAGTTTATGAATCTTTGTGGCTATACCCCGTCTGATGAAGGGGAGCTCTTTTCTGATTCAGGCTCATCTGATGAGAGACCAAGGGGTCATGACGATTCTGGCTCTGACCCCTGGGCCCCGGATGACACTGACAGATTGACCCAGATTTTTGAGGTTATGTCTATCTCTCTCCCTGTTGAGGCTCCCAGGCAAAGAGGGGAGCTTTTCCATACAGCAAGATCACGTTTGGAATTTCCAGAGCAGGCACATTTCCATAACCTTGTGCTCAAGGAATGTTGGGATAGGAAGTAACTCCCTTTCCTGCTGAGGTGGTTAAATGTTGGTCATCCCCCCCCCCCCCCCCCCCGAGGTGGATGCCCTGATCCTAGGGCTATCTAACACCTCTGTCATGCATTCCCCTGATTCTACTACCCTGCGGGATGCCGAAGACCGGCGTATTGATCAGCTGGCATCCCACGCCTTTGCATGTGCGGGGACGGCGCTGCGCCCGGTCTGTGCCTCTGCCATTACTGCTGTGACCACTAGAACCCTTATCAGAAATATGCTTGATAGTGCCCCTGATGATTTGCCTTGTGAGGTGTTTAATGCACTCTCCAGTTGTGATGTTTTTGTAAATTTTGTCCTATCAGCAGTGGATGACACCATCAGAATGTGTGTAAGAACTTCTGCCCTCATGGTGGCTATACGCCGCTCGGTTTGGCTGCGCCAGTGGGCTGCTGACAACGCTGCCAAGAAGGCCCTCACTTGGTTTCCCTTTAAAGGACTGCGTCTGTTTGGAGACCGCCTGGACCTTTTTGCTAAGGGAGGCAGGTTTCCCCAGCGCAGGCGGCAACCTCGGCCCTTTCGGGGTCAGGGTTCCTTCTCCTCCCCTTACCGTGGTGCAAGACAGGGAAGGGGGGTGTCTTTCCCTGGGGCCCGTGGAGATTTCTGGGGTAGAGGTAGAGGCAGAGGACGTGGACGTCCTGGCTCCTCCTGGGGTCCCAAAGCTAAATCCTCTCCCAAGCCCCCTCAGGCATGATGGGGCGCCCTCACCCATCCGGGTGGGGGGACGCTGCAGCACTTCGCTCACGTCTGGAGGCTTCATGTCTCAGACCGGTGGATTCAGGAGGTAGTGTCCTCCGGTTACAAGTTGGAGTTTGCTGCCGATCCCCCTCCAAGGTTCATCAGATCCCGGATTCCTCAGGACCCTGTGTCAGCTCAGGAGCTAGTGCAAGCAGTGCAAGGCCTCCTGGAGCTGGGGGTCATCTGCCAGGTCCCTTTAAGAGAAAAAGGCAAGGGCTTTTATTCCAACCTATTCATAGTACCCAAAAAGGATGGTTCTGTCAGGCCCATCCTGGACTTAAAGATTCTCAACAAGTTTGTCAGGGGCAGGCACTTTCGCATGGAGACTCTGCACTGTGCCATCAGTTCCCTGCGCCAAGGGGATTTCATGATTTCTGTGGACATCAAAGATGCTTATCTTCATATTCTTGTGTTCCCAGGTCATCAAAGGTTCCTCAGGTTCGCTCTGATGGATCAACACTACCAATTTGTGGCCTTGCCCTTCGGCCTCACTTCAGCTCCCAGGGTGTTCACCAAGGTGCTGGCTGGCGTGATGTCTCTGCTCAGATGTCAGGGCGTCCGCGTGCTTCCCTATCTGGACGACATCCTCATCACTTCCCAGTCTCTACATCAGGCAGAGTTGGATACTCAGCTGGTGGTGTCCACTCTGGAGTCATTTGGATGGGTGATCAACCACCCATCAATCATCGGGGAGGGACCCGGAGCAAGGGGGCCCTTCAGGAAGCGTCTCTGATCCTGACTTGGGCGGAGGCCAATGTCCCCTGCATTTCAGCTGTGTACATCCCGGGGGTGGAAAATCACCTGGCGGACTCTCTGAGCAGGGGGACCTCTCGCCAGGGAGAATGGTCCCTATGCAGCAGCGTGTTTCAATCTCTGTGTCACCGTTGGGGCCAACCAGATGTGGATCTGTTTGTGTCCCGCCACAATCACAAGCTTCCAGCTTTTGTCTCTCTGTCCAGGGATCCTCTGGCCCTGACCTCGGATGCGCTAGCAATGTCATGGAAGGACTTTCAGTTCCTGTATATCTTCCCCCCAATTCCCCTGCTGGGCAGGGTTCTGCGCAAGATTGCTCTGGAAGGGGTGCCAGTAATTCTGGTGGCCCCCAGGTGGCCAAGAAGAGTGTGGTTCGCAGACGTAGTACAGCTGGCAGTAGATCAGTACGCTCTGCCCTTGGTGCCAGATCTGATCACTCAGGGCTCACTGACTACGCCATCCCAATTTACAAACTCTGGCTTTGACGGCTTGGCTGCTGAAACCTCCATCTTGATGGAGAAGGGGCTGTCTTCCTCGGTTGTGGATACTTTGATTAAAGCTAGGAAGAAGTCTTCCTCTTCCATTTATTACAGGGTTTGGGGTGCCTACATTGACTGGTGTGAGTCTAAGTCTCTTCCCTGTCGTGTCTTCTCTATTCCCAGGATTCTGGAGTTCCTGCAGCATGGGTTGGAGATGGGCCTCCAACTCAGTACTCTGAAGGGTCAGGTTTCTGCCCTGGCTATTTTTTTCCAGAAGTCCTTTGCTCAGCACCCTCTGATCAGGACTTTTTTCCAGGGGGTCACTCATGTGCATCCCCCACGTAAACCTATGGTGCCTGTTTGGGATTTGAACTTGGTTCTGTCAGCCTTGCAGGGTGCTCCTTTTGAACCTGTGCAGGATGCTGCCTTGGCCATTCTTACGCTCAAGGTTGTGTTTCTGGTGGCTATCACTTCTGTCAGGTGTGTGTCTGAGTTGGCGGCGCTGTCCATTCATCCCCCTACTATGAGAGACACCAGGACAAGGTGGTGGTTCGTTTCAAACCTGATTTTCTGCCTAAGGTAGTGTCTGCCTTTCATTTGAATCAGGATATTGTTCTTCCTTCTTTGTGCCCTAATCCTAGCAATGCTAAGGAGAGGGTTTTGCACTCTTTGGATGTGGTTAGGTGTCTGAAGTACTTTCTGGTGGCTACTGCACCTTTCAGGAAAACTGATGCTCTTTTTGTGGTCCTTTCTGGTCCTAGGAAAGGTTTGGCTCCTGCCAAGTCTACTATTAGCAAGTGGATTCGTCAGGCTGTGATTCAGGCCTACTCTGCTATGGGGAAGAATGCTCCCTTCTGCTTTAAGGCTCATTCCACTCGTGCTATTGGTGCCTCTTGGGCTTTTCAGCACCAGGCTTCTGTTGAACAAGTTTGCAAGGCTGCTACCTAGTCTTCTGTTCATACCTTTTCAAAGTTTTACAAGGTTGATGTTAGGGCCTCAGCTTACGCTGTTTTTGGCCGAAAGGTTCTGCAGGCGGCAGTGGTTTAAACTGCCTGCTGCTGATTTTTCTTGGGGATCCCACCCTACTTTATGGACACTGCTATTGGATGTCCCAACTGTAAGTATTTGATTTGGAGCAGGACGTACTGTATACTAAGAATAATACAATTCTGTGATTACTCACCTGTAGAATTGGTATTGTGAGTATACAGTACATCCTGCTCCAACCCACACTTGGTTTGCATTTTCTTGGATCCCCTGTATGGTGATTTTTAGCATTGTTATAGTTGATAGTTTGGGTTGTTTTAATTCTCCCGGCTTCTCCTTAACTGCTTTTCAATGCTGGGTATTTGTGGGAGGTCCCTGGGTATTTGAGGGGCCGGGAGGAGCCTATTTTCGATGTCTCTGCCGTCCAGCGCCATCTGGCGGAGTATATCCCAACAGTAAGTATTAGAATTGGAGCAGGACGTACTGTATACTCATAATACCAATTCTACAGGTGAGTAATCACAGAATTGTATTTTTCCTACCTAGTGTGATGGGGCTTTGTTACGAACACTAAATTGCTGCTTTCTTTATCTAAATGATGGCAAGTGAGCACAAATATGATGAAAAAGGTGAAGGAGAAACAAGGAAAGGACCCCCCTGACCTTCTGAGAACAAGTGTGGTCGCACCCCCTCAAGTAATGCCCCAGAAAATGTCTAATATCGAAGCAGGCCAATGCCACTTGTTTGGCTGCGTCTCTAAAAAATAAATTCACTTTAGGTAAAAAAAAAAAAAAAAAACTCCCCTTTGGAGGAACTGTTGTGGATGAGGCCCGAGAACAGATCCAAGACATTGGGCACTTGCACTTAGAATGCTCCGCAGACTTAATGTCACCCCACTCCCCCTTATTAAATCTATGGGTAAGTCCCAGAAAGGGATCAAAAGCAGTTTCTTTATTAATGAAACGCTATCCAGTATACTAAATGACACTCACAAAAACATTTTTGGGAGTTTGGGAACCCTGTTGCAATGACAGTTATACCACATTCTTTGTACTGACATGTCATTTTGATATATGGTCCCTGGGTCAGTCAGAACCCCCCAACCACCCTCTCCTTTCCCATCTTACCTACCCATCTTCTTCCTATATGTTTTTAGTTATATTACAGTGGGCACTTAAAGCAGACCAACAGTCAAAATGACCTAAACCAGACCAACACAACAAACAGTGCTCATATGCAGTTTAGATTGCTGCACATTCTTTTTCCTTTTTCTAACTCCTGCTGTAGTAAATTTGAAAAACAAAATGGCGGCTCATGCATTTGCAAACAGGAAGTACTGCATAGCTTCCTCTTACTGTGCATTGTCAGGTAATGTCAATTGAATCCAGACAGCAGAATGGCTAAGATGCTGGGAGAGGAAGCTCCAAAATGGCCGCTACTTTCTTTTGCAACTGTGCCAGGCTGTTGGTCCAGTTTAAATTAATTTGTGGGTCTTGGTCTGGAAGCAACTATTTTAATATCAAAGTCATCACTGCACATGATTTCAATGTAATATTTCCTTTCTTGTGCATATTTACCACTGTAGGTCATGACTATATCTCAAGTACATGTACAGTTAAACACCACAATTAAATACAAGTTTTTTCCTGATTTAAATGTTTTTTTTGTTTTGTTCTAAAAGGTGGTAAACTGTCAGATAAACTTACTAGGAACTAGTCATTAAATTGCCCGTGGGTATAAGCACAAGATAATTGCCAAAGGGTCACTGTGTTGCAGAAAAAGCAGGACAGACAGTTTCTCAGCTTTTTTTACAGACACAGTAGATAAGTAAAAGTTGTGTTCCTTTGATACTCTTCCTCATCTCTGTTATGTCTGTTTTGTACTATATTTAGCTAATTTTTTTTATCATGATCTATACCAGTCAAGGTATTTATTCGTGCACTTCATGTTTGTATTCAAGTGATAGCTGTAGTTGATCTTTAAAGCGGGCCTACACCCTTCGTGTGAAGTCTGTCCCAGGCAGGGTGTAGGTCCATTAAATCCTAAAGACCACCCCTCTCAAGCTGTTGCCCAGCTACGCAAGGAAGCTGTACTTGCTTCTTTTAGGCCAAATCTACTCCTTACTGAAGGTTTTTTTTTTTTCTGCAGTGTATATTGGGGCTTATGGGTCCCTTGGCACCTAACGGCATACTTTCCTATACTCTCCAATTGTTAAATTAAGCCACACCCCTCTCATTGAGGGGTAGATAGGAGATAGATTGTAACCTTACAACAATATAAACACTTCGAACAGGCAAATCAATAATTTATTGATGCAGATCTGCATGGTAAACCTCAAATACGAACAACCAGGGACAGTGGAAGATGGACTGAAAAGAGGGACAGTCCCTCCAAATGAGGGACAGTTGGCAGGTATGTCTAACAGTGTGTAGTCCACTATAATAGATACTATTGTAAATACTGCACATACTGCCATTCTGGAAGTATGAAATAGCAAATACTGTGATCAGAAAAATATACATTGTGATTAAAGCAATACTATAACCATATATTAACCACCTTCTCATTCATGAGTGGCTGGCAACCACCTAACTGACGGTGACCAATCTGGGTTTCCCATTAGGCTTGCTCAGGTAAAACTGAATGGTTTCCATTGGTCTCCCAATCAGCTACCATTTGGTGCCATATACCATGAATGAGGAAGTGGGAATTGATTATAAAGCTGCTTTAAACCGGACCTTCACCATGATTTAATGAAAAGCCCAAACTCTTAAAAAACAATTCCTCAGCATCTAAAATTAATATATTTTACATGTTTAGTCACTAATTTATTATACTTTCCCCCACTGGGCTGCAACTCTGTTCGGGAATTTAGGATACGGGCGCCGCCATCTTGACTCAGAAGCATCACACTTACCGAGGAGAGGAGAGTGGGATAAGGTACAGGGGGGCGGGTTATAGCTGTGCTTTGCTCAGACAGAGCAGAGCTGGGGTCAGGGAAAGGTCAGCAGTCCCAGAATGCAGAGCAGCACAGTCACTTCCTGTTTGCAGGCACTTCCTGTTTGCAGGCTGCCTGCAAAAATGGCAGCTTCCATAAGCCGCCATCTTGGATGTTTAAAGGCTTATAAAATGCAGTAGATGCAGGTAGGATGATTTTTAATGTGAGCAATCTGTATGTACAGGGTGTGGGAAACATATAAGATAGACTCTTATTTAGAGTGAAGGTCCGCTTTAAGCACACCTCAAGCCAGACCTTATAAAAGCCACCTTTCCTCCTGCAAGAATAATGCCACACAGCCTGACTGATGTCCATTCTTCATATGCTAACGTTAATGTTAATATGCTAACAACCTATTTAATATGCAACAACTTTGGCATAGATTTAACAAATGTTGAAAAAAATTATCATGGAAGTAAAAAAATTACTATGAGAATAAAGCATGAGAATTTCACTGCTCCTGAATCACCAGCTAGGAAGACGGTACAAATCAGTGGCACTTTTGACTACAGACTAGGAGTAGAAAGTTAAAATAAAAAACAATGACTTTCATTGTCTTTCTAGCTGGTGATTCAAAAAGAGTGACATTTTCAGGCTTTTTTCTCAAAGTGATTTTTTTTTTTTTACTACCATGAGAAACTTTCTGAATCGAGGCCTTTATCTCAATTAAACTTTCTGCCAGGAATAGACTCCAGACCAAAACCATAACTGTCCATACAGAGCCACATGGGTTACTTAAAGAGGAACAATGCCTACTTGACGGCTCTAAAAGACTCCAGGGCCAGCCTATTCCCTATCCCTTGGGGCATCCCAATTTTGGATGCCCTGCTGTTTAAGGAGGACCAAAACCCACCCTGGAGTCTCAGACTGTTAGAGGGTAGCGGGGGATGGGGCTGCCAGCATGCTCAGATGGACGAAGGGGCTTGAGTGGCTCCGAGTGCATGGATTGGACGAGCGGGAGTGCATGCGTCCTAGGACCGGGAAGAGGTGAGTTTGTCTGGGCAACCTGGGGGGTTTCACACAGCAAGGAGTAAAACCCAGGATAGTCAAAATCCTGGGTTTTGGTCCACTTTAATACCCTCAGTATCGCCTAGGTATTCTTAGGTCTTAGGTATAGTCGATCATATAGTAGACCCTATATTTGGAGTCATGACCTAGTATTGAGGTCCTGTAAGAATTTTATGTAAGACCCTCTTGTACAAGGTTGCTTCTTGAAATGGAAAGCATACAGGTCATCAACAGGGCAGGTATATGAGAACTCCAGGCCATTGTCAGTGGAAGATTTCCTGTACAGTATTATCTACCTTTCCTTTATCAGGACAACATCCTCGGGCATATGTATCGGAGTGGACAAATGCTCTTGACATACAGTATGTCAGTTTTGTCTAGAAAAGTATTATCAGACCGACATGGCATTTGAGAACCTGTCCGAGTCGATTGTATCTTGCTTAGAAGACTTGTATAATGTGCTTTAAAAATAGCACAATAAGTATAATTTTTTTTTTTGGGGAATAAAAAGCAGAGATTTATAATCTCTTGTATTACCGTCTAAAAATGGCAAGCAGGTTCTCGGATTTTGACTAGGGGATTAAACCACAATCAAAGCTGGTACAGAGAAATGTATTTCTGTTTTCTCTAGCTTCAGCACCAGTAATCTTATTTCAGCGATGACAAGAACTCCAAGACATTACTTCATAGAAAGGCCAAGTCAATTAGGTTGAAGTTCAGCCTTGCTATGATCTTGGTGTAACATTGTTAATCCACAAAAAGTCTGCACACAATCCAAGTGAGCTGCTTCCGTTTTTTAGTTAAAGGTAAACTGCCATTGGCGCAATATCCGGAAGGAATACGTCATTTATTTATTTTTTTTAATGAGTATAATGATTGATAGAAAATGTCGCCCACTCCAACTCACCTTTCCCAGATTCCCATGACGTATGCACAGCCTGCTGTCCAATCAGCTCACTCGACTGCGGTAATGCGAGCAGGTATAGGCTTGTCCACACAGGTCATTCACAAATGCCTGGTGTGGACACTGTGACTGCTGTTTTGGACCGGGGGTGAAGGTGAGTATACCAGGCGGACTAGGGGTTTTCATACAGTGGGGCATCCCGATTCTGGATGCCCTGGGAAGGGAATTCCAGGGCCAATGGTCGAGGAGTTTGGTCCATTTTAAATGGGGTCCTGTCAAGGCTCGCACAGTAAATTTTTTTTAACTCAATTGGATACATTTAGAACACTAAAAACTGAAACAGCAGAGGCGAATGGTGCTTCCTTTTTCTAAATGATGCCAAGTGAGCACAAATATGATAAGGTGGTGGATAATTATGGGGCCCCCTTGACCACCTGGGCCCCTGTGCGGTCGCACCCCTTATAGCTACGCCCCTGCTCTGCATGTCTGACATTGTTCTCTCTAGTTGGTTCCTGCTGGCTGATGACTGACTACTGCTAAGATAAACAGGGATGTGCCCTCCTCCCATCACATTAGCGAAAGAACATGCATCCTTGTTACTGGAGCTGGGGCACACTTCAGAGCTGACCGGGTGGCTCCTTGTCAGGTGGTTAGGTGTGGCCTTTTCCATCAGTATGAATAGGACATTGCCATTAATTACTGAGACTTAGCCCCTAAAATCTGCCCAGAATGTCATGCTAAAACAAGATACAGTAACTGAAATAAGATACAAAGAAGATGAGTTTTGTTCAGCATTAAACCAACAGCAGGGGCCATACCCTGCTCCACATGCCAGCTGGGGAAGCCCCAGAACCTCTACCCTGTTACTCTTTCTTCCAGGATAGTTCCTGCTGGCCAGTGTGACCAACTGTTAGCAGTGGAAATTGGTGGGCAGGTGTACGTACACACATACACACCAATGTGTTACAATTAATATTCCTGGCTGCCAGCACGTGAGCCAGTGATGCAGCATAGGCTCTAGAAAGTAGGTGATTAATGGTGCTGGGGACAGGGCTTCCTCAACAAGTATGCACTGTGGGGCATCCAATAGTTGACGGACTGAAATTCAGTGCAGTCTCAAAATAGCACCTGTTCTACAGCAAACTCTGTGTGGGTGATCACAATACATGTCTATGCTGTGGTTGCCACAGACCCATGAAGGTGCTTCCTCTAATCATTTTGTTAATCTAGAGAGGCGCGCATGTTTGAAGCCCAGGTTGATCGGCATTTTGTCCCTATTATCAGGTATTTGGTGGCAGGTGGACTTTTTCCGGTAGAAAGGCAAGTATCCATAAAATCCTGTTTTAAACACCTTAAAGTGATTGGCAAGCCAAAAAAAAATCAGTAGCTTGCCTTTCATTGAGTGGCTCCAGCGCTCTCCTTTCTCTCATGTCTGCCTCCCTAATGAGGAAAATCACTTCCTCATTCTGGTTTCCTTAACCTTCCCGCCGATGTGGTCCATCAATCAACCTTCGGGGGACTAAGAAACGAAACACCCCCTCTCTCAGCAGCTATGAAAACTGACACTCCTCCATCCTCACTGATCTCCTGCAGCATCTCTCACCCCCTTATCTGATCAACAATTCACTTATTTATTTTTTCCTATGATATAGAGCGGGTTTAGGGCACTCAGGTTAGAGACCGCCCGTAATGAATATGTAAAGCACGCAGTGTGTTTACATCACAGCTCTGTTGCCACACTTACTATTTCTGCTTAATGTAAATGCTATAGAGCTTTCGGTCATTGAACCTGTACAACCAGATGGGGCAGCAATATGTGGGGTATAGGTGGGAGAACCCACAATTATATTTCATGCAATCTGCTGTGCTCATAGGGCTGTAGGATGGACAGCCAGCCCATCCTGCTACTTTCCCATGCCTTTCGAGTCATGCTACAGATGGATAGTCTAGTGTGTAAATACAGCAGTGCTGTAGGTGCAGAATAATAATAGATAATCCAAAAATAGGGAGAGAATAATATGGAAGCAGAGGTGACTCGCTGAAGGTCACAAGAGAGGAATTATTATGGTGCCTCTTTTGTTCTATTCCTTATTTAGTTCTTAAAGTACAATGGAAAATATGCACACAGCCTTTAAATGTCTTCCTGCATAGCGCCTATGTAAATGACATCTTTTCATAAGAGGAATTAACATTTTGCAATGTATGAAAACACAATTGGCATGTCTTTGCATCAGGAACGAAGAAACGTAAATGAAGAATTCATTATTAGAATTATTCAGTATAATTAAATTAAGTTTCCTTAGTCTATCTCTCTGAAAAGACAGCACATATAGTAACAATGCATTAGGAGGTCTGTTTCTACTAGATTTTCCAAATGTGCCCCCCCCCCCCACAGTAAATAAATAAAAAAAAGCCCAGCCTTTTACATTCATTTATTTATTTTACAAAAATGTAATATTCATAAAGACACTAACAGGAAGAGGTATGATGTTGAATAGCAGCCATATATACTAATATATTCAGTTACAACTGTCCTTAACTGCACTTGTGGCCTAGAGGTAAGGGAGAGAACTTGTGACCGGAAGCACCTAACCCCACAACTGCCCCCCAGGCGTCGTACTTAGGGCAGCCCACCTCTCCGAGCATGACCGCAAGCATACAATAGCCATCTATGCCCCAAAATAAAAAAGGATATACTGCTTTCAGATTTATTGCAGTTATTGCAACTGAATGCATCATTGCTGAAGCGCAAAAGAAAAGGGGGAAGGGCTTTTCATGAATATTGGACAAAGGCTTTAGTAAAAAAAAAAAAAAATTTGGTGCAGTGTGCTTGGGAATGAAAGGTAACAACATAAACTTGTTTTCTTTTCTTTCAGGATCATTTTAACAGCCATCCTGAGTGTTCCTGGTGATATATTCGCTTTAAAGTGTTGTCTAGGCAACTACATAGAGCATATAATCACATAGCCTTAAAGCTCCCAATGTTCCCCCCTTTTTTCCCCAAAACGATCCCCCCCCCCCCCCCATAGTGGGGAAAAAATGTATAATATTTCATTCAATAGCAGGCAGCTTGTTTATATCGGCATATGTTTTCACCTTATCACAATGCTGCAATACACAGGTGGCCACAGGGGACAGAGTCAAAGACCACCAGTTGAGCCCTATGATTGGTGGTCTAATTCTAGGGGAATCAGGAGCGTGGCAGAAGTCATTGGCAAGTTTCTGCTTCTAGGTGCTGCTGAGAGGTTACAGGAAGGTCGAGGCAGGTAGGATGGAGTAGGCTGCTGATTCATGTTTTTTTTCCTCGCTTGGACACTTTAACCCTTTAAGTGCCAGCCTATCTAGAGGTTATGTCACCCTCTGGTGCCATTTTTCATTATTTTGCTATACATGTTCAACTGTGATTTTTGAAATGATTTCCAGTGATTTCCCAGGAAAATGTTATATATTTTATTTCAGCAGAGTCTAGGCTTTAACATGAAATATCTTGTTTGTCATTTAGAATATTCTCAATATTTTGGGTAAAATATGTGAAAAATACATTTAAAAATATTTTTACAATTTGTAGCATTTTTTGTAATAAAAAATGTAAACATAATAGTCATATTGAGTGTAAAAGCCCTATTTCTCCCAGTTACAGTGGTAACATATGTATTGGTAGACACCGTTTCCTGCCAGCAGACTCCCCAAACTGAAACAGCCCTCTAGGAGGTTGGTTTTCGGATAAAGTACAACTGCTATGTGCACATTGCTGTTTTTCAAGAAAAACAACCCTTTACATTTGAACCCCCCACAAACTATATATTGTCTGGAAGTACACACCTCAAGCTCTCTAGGCGTACCAGGCTTGTTGACGTTTTCCGGACATAATCCCTTAATGAGTTCTTTGGCTGCACAGGGTTTACAAAAAAAATAAAAAAGTAGAATCAAAGCCACTTTTTCCCAAAATAAATTAGCAAACAAGAAAAGTTAAATCTGAAAAAGGTGCCCCAAACAGAACAATACCCAATATGAATAGGTACTGTCAAGGGAAGACTTGCCAAACACCCCAAAGCAAAGCATAGTGCTTTTTCAACCAAAACAACCCTTTACATTTAGAATATCTCCCACAAACCATATATTCCCTGAAGTACACACATTAAGCTTTCTAGGCTTACCCAGCTTGTTGTAGTGAGCTCATCTTTCTGGAAGTAATCCCTCAGAGAATTCTTTGGTTGTACAGAGTTTACCTGAAAAAATGTATAAAAAAGCAAAATAAAAAACTAATTTTCCTAAAATATCAATATAGAAACAAGAAAAAATAAGCTAAATCTGAAAGGACCCCCGAACAGAACAATATCCTACATGCATAGATACTTTCATTGTTTTAACTGCCAGCCTACGAGATTTTGTCACCCTCTATTTTTCACCATTTTTAACTGTGATTTTTGCAGAAATTTCCAGAGAAATTATATATATATATTTTCACCAGCATTTAGGCTATACCACAAAGTGTTTCTTTTCCTGTGTTTTTTTTAAATATTGAGAGAAAAAATATATTTTATTCAAAAAAAGGGGTCACACACACCTTACCAGTTCACAAAGGGTTAAATGTAAAACACACACACACACACACACACACACCATCAAAACATGAAACGGGTCAGTCTCCCCTGGGGAAACCATGCCAGGGTTTCAACAGCTCTGGTATGCCTCTGCTCCAATCAGCATCTTTTTATCCCTGTATGGCTGGGCAGGGCCACAACGCCCATCCAGTTACAGCAGCTGTGGCTGCGCACAAACCAAAGATGCAAGAGGTGCTGCTGATGTCAGTGCATGTGCTGTGGGCTCGCTGGCGAGGTAAGGCTATCGTCCGACCTTCACACAGCAGGGCCCTCCAAATCGAGATGCCCCAGGGATTTGACCAGACCTAACTGTGGTTCTTTTACCACTGGTTGGGAAGCTCTGACCTAGAGCCTTAATATTTTCTTTCCAAAGTTTTTATTTCTGCTCTAAGACTTGTGACTTCAGTGAGAAATGATGGTGCAGCTTGGACCTCCATGTGTGAGGCAGTCCTGGGAACAGCCATCAGTCGGATACTGTTGGCTACGCTTTTTGCTGCATTTTGCTACAGTTCTTCCTAAGATAGGGACTTCAAACCAATGTGGAGTTGCCCAAAGTGTAACAGAAACACTAACTGCTACAGCAGTGCAATTGCTTAGGTGTCACAGGGGCCTTCATTTTTATTTATTTTTATTTTTTTTGGTGTTGCAGCAAGGCAGGTTGACCAGTAAGTTTAACCTCTAATCACTATAAGTAGGTTTCTGTAATTTATCAGATCTATTGAAACAAAGGCCGCTGCATATATCTGCAATTAATCATGTCCGATAACAGATAACACATTCTGTAGGGAAAGATAATCTATAGGGAGCCCATTGTTACAATTCTGTGATCAATAACCGATATTAATTACACACTAATGATCAAGCCTCACAAGTCAGCCTGTCTTTGACAGTTACCTCATTTGCAACATTGTAAAATAATAGTGTTAATGACCCCCTCAATAATGGTTTCATATTAACCCTTAATCTACTGTACATTAAAGAACATATTGAAGGATGTTACTATGGACAGTTTGTGTTACCCTCTTCCCTGCAGAACCTTACTTGGTCTTCGGTGCTTCAAAGTTTACTTTGCATGTCCGGGGACCCAGACTCCAAGAAGGGTACATTTAAAGTGGACAAAAAACCCACAGAGATAGGCCCAGGAATGTAAAGGATTCCCGGGTGATTGATTCCCCCCCCCCCCCCCCCCCAAGGCATTCAAAATTGGTAGGCCCCGCTGTGTGAAACCCCCAGGTGGGCCATAAATTCACCTTTTTTTCTGGTCCAGCGCCGCATGTACAAGCTGCGGCCACATCCCCGCTATCCCTCTAGCAAGGTACGTGCCAGCGCCAGGCATTTGTGGCACCCCCAGATCCGCTTGCCTTGGATGAAGGTTTAGATGAAGGGACATGAGCAGATCCGAGGGCGCTGATTGAAAGAGCATGCGCCGTAAGACAAGGAAGAGGTGAGTTTCTTCAGGCGACCTTAGAGGTTTCATACAGCGGGGTGCATTCCCGATTGGGGTGCCCCGGGGGCAAGAACCAAAACCCAGGATAGTCAAAACTCTGGATTTTGGTCCACTTTAAAGCAGTAACCGACTACTGCATGAACATAGGCGAGTAAGTCGAGGGATCATGCGTCACTTAGCACATATACTAAAGACTATTGCTTGGGTAAAGCTTGTTTGTATTTAGTTAGGCCTGAACAACCACTTTTCTGAATATTTTGCAGTTTAGGGAGCCTACCCAACCAATTTATATAATAATATAATAATAATAATTTTCTTTCTAGTTATCACTAGACTACCTTTTTTACTAGCTGATCAGAGTATATCATATAGCTTTGGCCATACGTTCACTCTGAAGCTGTTTTTGTGAGGATATAGGCCAGTAAAAATGAGCAGTAATATGTGGAAGTATTTGTTAAATAGTATAAATGATCCAGTTCCTTTTCTCCTTCTTCTATTTGGTGGAAGCAGCATGTCATATTTCTCTATTGTTTTTAGCTATATTTAGCATCATATACGCCTTCACGCGCAGCAAATGAAATTCTCACATATGCGTGTTTTCTGGCAACATTATTCATACAGTATAATAAACAGACCACCCTAATTTACCGTTGTTGCTAAAATATGTCACGACTAGTGGGATTCATCGTACAAATTAACCACAGAAGAATCTAAAGCAGTCTGTGATACAAGCAACATTTCCTACTGGAAACTTGATCTAATATTTATATTAAGCAAAGTCCCTTTTTTTTCTATTTGTGATTTGTTTGTTTTTCTATTTGTTTTTACTAGGCCCCAAGACCCTTTTTGTTTAGTTTTTTGTTGGTTGGTCAATCCCTGTGTTTTGTTGGATGGTTAATGCCTGTGTTTTGGTCCTTGTCCCGGGGGCGTCCTGATTTGGAATGCCCCACTGTGTTAATCCCCCATTTTTAGCTTAAAAACTCACCTTTCAAACATTGCCACAGCCCACGAACAGGCTTTGGTCCAATCCACGCTATATGCCGTGCTTAATGAATGGCATCAAGCATTGTGTGTAACCGTGCCATCATAGAGGAGATGCCAAATTCCCTGCCTTCCTGCAGTCTGTGGTGCGCTTCTGCGTCTAGCTTGTCTAAATAGCTGGAAACGTAGCATGCCGGCTCCAGAAAGTTGAAGGATTGTGAGATGATCGAGGGGGGGACTCACAACACAGCAGGGTCACTCGATTGACTGGTCCTGCAGTCCTTCCGGGAAGGGGGGGCGTTGGACCTTAAGTGGGATAGAGGGCCACAATTGATTTGGATAGCTTTTTATATGACGCCATAAGTTTCCCCAGGTGCACAACATTATAGTGTATGTATGTATGTTTTCAACTGGTTGTGTCTTTTTTTATATTTTTATAATTGTTTATTTACCACGAACCTCCTGTAGCCATAATCATATTCATGGTCAAGACACTTATGATGGCAAAGTTTTTCATCGAGGTGCTTCTGAGGCCTCTTAGAAATCTGATTCTGAGTCAGAAGTATTCTTAGTATACAGTACGTCCTGCTCCAAATATAATACTTTCAAGTGGGATATACTCTGCCAGATGGAGCTGGACTGCAGAGACATCGAAAATAGGCTCCTCCCGGCCCCTCAAATACCAGGGGACCTCCCACAAATCCCCAGAATTTCTCTGCAGTCTGGCTGCGAAGGACGAGAAATTGGCTCTCTACTCGCAGGTGAGCGGGGCTATTAGCCTGCGGCCCTGTAGGACTATTCCCACCCGTTCCACTAGTAATATGCCTCCCAGCCTTGGCTGCGCTGGTCGGGTGAGGGTAGGCAGCACCGCTGTTAGGTGCTTAGGAGAGCTGCTCCACCGCAATCCCCCACCAAAGGGTAGGCGGTTCAGGCTTATGGTGAGACTCTATGGGATGCCCCTCCCACACTATTGCCCCTTGCCCCTACCTATCGGTGGGCCCTATTTAAGTGTCCGCCATCCTCCCTCATCCTCCTTGTAGTCTTCGGGGGAAAAGAGGGGGGGGGTGTATGTGTATAGATAGGTATGTTTATGCATTCTGTGTTTTTTACACTGTCTTTTCACATGCCTTTATTCTTGTGTCAGCCGCCGCGCTGACTTGTCTTTACTGCATTTTAAATTTGCAGCCGCCACGCGCTGACTTGGCTCCGCGCTTGGCGGCGGCATTACCTCAGGCGCTGGTGCGCCATCATTGGCTGCTTGTCGTTCTGCCTTCGCGCTCTTCGGGGGGGCGGGGCCCGTCTTTGGCGCGTTCCGCATCATTGCTGTTACTGGCCCGCCCCTTGACGTATACCGACGCCATCTTTCCTGCTTGGTTGGCCTATGCGCGACGGACTCCTACCTACCGCGGTCCGTAAGTGCCCTCGCGGGCGGCTTTATTTCCTTCACTTTGGTTACGATGTACTTAAGGTCTTGTCTGCTTATGTCTTTCAGGCGGGACGAACCCTTCCTGGCTTCTCCCGGCCCTGTTTTAATATATATTACTTATAGGCCTTGTAAAAAATTATACTCCCATTTCCCTAGCGGGTTATTGGGGCATCCAGGGTTGCTATATAGCGTTATTCCCTATCGGCGTATAGTGCCGCTATAATCACCATATGGAGGCATCCCAGGATAATGTGACCGGGGTCCCTTTGGGACAAGACCGGCTGTGTGTAGCGTGTGGGCAGCCTCATGCTGACGCTGACAAGGCGCGGGTCTGTGTACCCTGTGCTGAGCAGGTGCTTGCATTGCAATCTGGCCTGCCAGTGGCTGCACCTCGTTTCACTTCGCCTACTCCCCCAAGCTTAAACCTCACTCCTGCTGAGTTGCATACTAGTGGGGACTCTCAGCTTGATGTGTCTTCTAGACTGGCTACTGTTGAACAGATTATTGCGAAGTCCTTAGCGCGTAAGGCCCCTGCTAAGAAGCGGCATTTGACACCTAATGTTACTGTTTTCACTATGGGAACTGAGGAGTTTTGGAATCTGTGTGGCTATACCCCGTCTGATGAAGGGGAGCTCTTTTCAGATTCAGGCTCATCTGATGAGAGACCAAGGGGTCATGACGATTCTCCAGTCTCCAGAATGTGTGTAAGAACTTCTGCCCTCGTGGTGGCTATACGCCGCTCGGTTTGGCTGCGCCAGTGGGCTGCTGACAACGCTGCCAAGAAAGCCCTCACTGGGTTTCCCTTTAAAGGACTGCGCCTGTTTGGGGACCGCCTGGACCTTTTTGCTAAGGGAGGCAGGTTTCCCCAGCGCAGGCGGCAATCTCGGCCCTTTTGGGTCAGGGTTCCTTCTCCTCCCCTTTCCGTGGTGCAAGACAGGGAAGGGGGGTGTCTTTCCCTGGGACCCGGGGAGATTTCTGGGGTAGAGGCAGAGGACGTGGACGTCCTGGCTCCTCCTGGGGTCCCAAAGCTAACTCCTCTCCCAAGCCCCCTCAGGCATGATGGGGCGCCCTCACCCATCCGGGTGGGGGAACGGCTGCAGCACTTTGCTCACGTCTGGAGGCTTCATGTCTCAGACCGGTGGATTCAGGAGGTAGTGTCCTCCGGTTACAAGTTGGAGTTTGCTGCCGATCCCCCTTCAAGATTCATCAGATCCCGGATTCCTCAGGACCCTGTGTCAGCTCAGGAGCTAGTGTAAGCAGTGCAAGGCCTCCTGGAGCTGGGGGTCATCTGCCAGGTCCCTTTAAGAGAAAAAGGCAAGGGCTTTTATTCCAACCTATTCACAGTACCCAAAAAGGATGGTTTTGTCAGGCCCATCCTGGACTTAAAGATCCTCAACAAGTTTGTCAGGGGCAGGCGCATTCGCATGGAAACTCTGCGCTCTGCCATCAGTTCCCTGCGCCAAGGGGATTTCATGACTTCTGTGGACATCAAAGATGCTTATCTTCATATTCCTGTGTTCCCAGGTCATCAAAGGTTCCTCTGGTTCGCTCTGATGGATCAACACTACCAATTTGTGGCCTTGCCCTTCGGCCTCACTTCAGCGCCCAGGGTGTTCACCAAGGTGCTGGCTGGCGTGATGTCTCTGCTCAGATGTCAGGGCGTTCGCGTGCTTCCCTATCTGTACGACATCCTCATCACCTCCCAGTCTCTACATCAGGCAGAGTTGGATACTCAGCTGGTGATGTCCACTCTGGAGTTATTTGGATGGGGAATCAACCACCCCAAGTCCTCACTGTCCCCTTCCTTGGTAACTCCATTCCTAGGAATCAATCTGGATACAGTTCAGGCAAAGATCTTCCTTCCTCAGCAGAAGGTGGACAGTCTGATTGCACAGGCTCAGTCCCTCCTAGCTTGTCCCCAAACCTCCATCAGGCAGGGGATGCAGCTGGTGGGCCTGATGGTGGCGTGCTTCGAAGCGGTCCCTTATGCTCAGTTCCACTTGAGGCCTCTGCAACTTCACCTATTGTCAGTATGGGACAAGGACCCAGCGTCCCTGGACAGGGTCTGTGTGCTTTCCCCCCTGGTCAGGAGGTCCCTCTTGTGGTGGATGGACTCAAGGAACCTGTTGGGGGGCAGATCCTTTCTTGCCCCTTCCTGGGAGACGGTCACCACGGATGCCAGTCTTTCAGGTTGGGGGGTTTCTGTAAGTCCCTGCGGTTCCAGGGGAAGTGGGGCCCTCAGGAGGCCCACACACCTATCAATGTCTTAGAGCTGCGGGCGATCAGGTTATTTCTGGCTCGCTTGACTACTCAGCTTCGGGCCTGCCTGTTCAGTTGGCGCTCGGACAACCAGACGGCAGTTGCCTACATCAATCATCAGGGAGGGACCCGGAGCAATGGGGCCCTCCAGGAAGCGTCTCTGAACCTGACTTGGGCAGAGGCCAATGTCCCCTGCATTTCAGCTGTGTACATCCCGGGGGTGGAAAATCGCCTGGCGGACTCTCTGAGCAGGGGGACCTCTCACCAGGGAGAATGGTCCCTATGCAGCAGGGTGTTTCAATCTCTGTTTCACCGTTGGGGCCAACCAGATGTGGATCTGTTTGTGTCCCGCCACAATCACAAGCTTCCAGCTTTTGTCTCTCTGTCCAGGGATCCTCTGGCCCTGACCTCGGATGCACTAGCAATGTCATGGCAGGACTTTCAGTTCCTGTATGTCTTCCCCCCAATTCCCCTGCTGGGTTCTGCGCAAGATTGCTCTGGAAGGGGTGCCAGCAATTCTGGTGGCCCCCAGGTGGCCAAGAAGAGTGTGGTTCGCAGACGTGGTACAGCTGGCAGTAGATCAGTAAGCTCTGCCCTTGGTGCCAGATCTGCTCACTCAGCGCTCACTACGCCATCCCAATTTACAAACTCTGGCTTTGACGGCTTGGCTGCTGAAACCTCCATCTTTATGGAGAAGGGGCTGTCTTCCTCAGTTGTGGATACTTTGATTAAAGCTAGGAAGAAGTCTTCCTCTTCCATTTATTACAGGGTTTGGCGTGCCTACATTGACTGGTGTGAGTCTAAGTCTCTTCCCTGTCGTGTGTTCTCTATTCCCAGGATTCTGGAGTTCCTGCAGCATGGGTTGGAGATGGGACTCCAGCTCACTACTCTGAAGGGTCAGGTTTCTGCCCTGGCTATTTTTTTTCCAGAAGTCCTTTGCTCAGCACCCTCTGATCAGGACTTTTTTCCAGGGGGTCACTCATGTGCGTCCCCCACGTAAACCTATGGTGCCTGTTTGGGATTTGAACTTGGTTCTGTCAGCCTTGCAGGGTGCTCCTTTGAACCTGTGCAGGATGCTGCCTTGGCCATTCTTACGCTCGAGGTTGTGTTTCTGGTGGCTATTACTTCTGTCAGGAGTGTGTCTGAGTTGGCGGCGCTGTCCATTCAGCCCCCCTACTATGAGAGGCACCAGGACAAGGTGGTGTTTCGTTTCAAACCTGACTTTCTCCCTAAGGTAGTATCTGCCTTTCTTTTGAATCAGGATATTGTTCTTCCTTCTTTGTGCCCTAATCCTAGCAATGCTAAGGAGAGAGTTTTGCACTCTTTGGATGTGGTTAGGTGTCTGAAGTACTATCTGGTGGCTACTGCACCTTTCAGGAAAACTGATGCTCTTTTTGTGGTCCCTTCTGGTCCTAGGAAGGGTTTGGCTCCTGCCAAGTCTACCATAAGCAAGTGGATTCGTCAGGCTGTGATTCAGGCCTACTCTGCTAAGGAGAAGAATCCTCCCTTCCACCTTACTGCTCATTCCACTCGTGCTATTGGTGCCTCTTGGGCTTTTCAGCACCAGGCTTCTGTTGAACAAGTTTGCAAGGCCGCTACTAGATCTTCTGTTCATACCTTTTCAAAGTTTTACAAGGTTGATGTTAGGGCCTCAGCTGATGCTGTTTTTGGCCGAAAGGTCCTGCAGGTGGCAGTGGTTTAAACTGCCTGCTGCTGCCTGTTTACTTGGGGATCCCACCCTACTTTACGGACACTGCTATTGGATGTCCCACTTGTAAGTATTATATTTGGAGCAGGACGTACTGTATACTAAGAATAATACAATTCTGTGATTACTCACCTGTAGAATTGGTATTATGAGTATACAGTACGTCCTGCTCCAACCCACCCTTGGTTTTGCATTATCTTGGATCCCCTGTATGGTGATTGCTATCTTTGTTATAGTTGATAGTTGGGTTGTTTAATTCTCCCGGCTTCTCGTTAACTGCTTTTCAATGCTGGGGATTTGTGGGAGGTCCCCGGGTATTTGAGGGGCCGGGAGGAGCCTATTTTCGATGTCATAATACCAATTGTATTTTTTCCTCTAATTTACTGGTGATTGTCCCACTAATTCCTACTATTTCATTTAACTGCTCAAATGTTAATTTTGTATTTCTGTTATTTTCTGAAGCGACTTAGCTTATGGACCTTTGCTCCAATAATGCATTTACAATCTCTACTCATATGATAACTCATCATCACCTCTCAGTGGTGCGGGGAGCTCTTTCCTGGATTGTAACTGCAAGACAACAATATTGTTTGGCCCACCTTTTCTGGTGCTCACATGGGGTTTGCTCGGTGGGCTTGCACAGCATGTGTGACTGGATGTGCTCCTTTATGTTCTATGTTATAGATGCAACTTTAACACTTTCACCCTCAAACAATTGCATAGATTTATCAAGAGACTAGGGGAACCTGGTCTGTTTCTCATTCCTCTTAACCACCCTGCAGTACTCCTAACTGAAAATAGCAAAATGATGTTTATATTATATTGTGTGGAAATTGAGCCACCCCTAGTTAATGTGCAATGTGGCAGCAAAGCTGTATTTAGCACAGTGGAAGTAAAACTCAGGTGGTAGTCCAGTTCCTATGTACTCCACGTTTTTTTAGCTGTTAACTATTTAAGACAGGGCTGCACTATCCTTTCTGTTTACATGTTAATCATTGCAGAGTTCCCCATTATACACCAATACAAAAAAATGATATATCAATTCTTAAGAGAATTAAAAAAAAAAAAAAAAAATAACTCCCTAGTACTCCTCATTTCTTGGGAGTTGATGCCTGTGTGTCTACAGTCTCCAGCGATGCTCCAAATGGTAGCATTGCTTGCAGCATAACATGTGTATATCCAGCTAGAATGAGAATGATGTAGTGAGGACCAATATCTCAGTTCAAGGCGCATTATTGACATCCATCCAGTGCAGCATCAAAATGAAAACTGCATCACTTTTGGGATTAACACATTTTACAAGTCTTTACATCTTTAACAATTGATGTTGTGTATACGATTCGCACGGCTTACAGCATTTGCTAAGTCAATTTTACATAAACCTGCAGAAGGATATTAACCCATCTGCTACTTTACTTGCCATTTGGGTGCGATAAACCAGTGTAAGAATGCTGCGGATGCATTTTATTCTATTTTTTTAGGCTTGATGGTAACTGAAAAGTTTTACATTTTTAGGGGGGCAATAGTGCAAATTACGTTTCTGATCAATTCAAATAAAAATAAACCAATACCACTACAAAACAAGATGTATATATGGTTTTACTAAATGATCAAGTAGGGCAATATACTTATGTTGAAAACAACGTGGTAAGAACAAGGTGGACACTATACCTATGCTATTCCTCCATACGTCAATCCGCTGCAACCCTATTTACCCCTTATGTTTATTTTTTAATTATTCAATATACATATGTACAAGATAACTCAAAACAAACAGTATAACTGTGAACTCCTCAGAAATATACATAATTAAAAAGAGGCAGATTATATATCCACACGACACATTTGATTTGGTAGTCTACCTATACAGCAGTGGATCACACTCTGACCCATGTTCCAGACAAGAGAACTACAGTCTGCTCAGGTGTATGGGTCATCTGGATGCAGAATCTGCCTCATTTAGGTGATGTATGCTCCTGGGGGGGGGGGGGGGGGCAATGCAGTTGTGTTGCATTGAGTACAAAGTAAAACCATAAATATGCTTCTGTTTATAATGGTAGTGGTTTATATTTAATTTGGTTTGGTCTTCAATAGAGGAGCACAATGGGGTGCATATTTCTGCAGCAAGAAAAGAGGGATTTGTCATGTAGAGGGGAAGCCTTTCTCTTGGGGTACCTGTACAATGTAACAAGCAATTGAGAGGGCTGTCATTGCTGCTCTATAAATCGGCGTAGAAAAAAGTTATACTCCCCTGCCAGCCCAGCTTTTTTTTAATGCATTATCCTGTTAGGGAAAATTACGTACAGTAGGTTCATTTTTTGCGAATTCATAAAAAATATACAAAGTAAGGAAATGTTTTGGCTTTGTCCAATTATTACATTGGTTTGTGCCAACCCCCCCCCCCCCCTTTTTTTTTACAAGACATTGACACATCATCTTAAAATCTGTAAACACTGATGATATATAGTATTTCAGCTCATGCTGCATGTCATCTTATAATAACAGCAATGTATCATCTTACATCATTACACCGCTTAAGTGACCGTTTAGTCATTCATATCACTTACCCCTCTCGGTGAGCTTCTCCTTTCTCCAGCTCTTGAATCACACCCAAAAGCACTTTAATGGTTTCCTGACTAGAGCTGATCAGGTTCTCCATGGTCTGGATCTGTGCTTTTAAGTCCGTCACTTCTGTGTGAGGCACGATTTGTTGGCATTCATCGCTCAAAGCAACCCCTGCCTGACAAGGCTGATTTTTATCCGCCGGTAAAACATTTATCTGCAGGGCCTGCTCATTACATTCTGCTGTTTGACACTGTGACTGCGCAGTGCAAGCCTTAGGATTTGCATCTTGGCCTTGCAAGCCATTGAGATGAGTAGTTCTTTTGTCTTCTTCGTCTGTTGTTGGGCAAGACGTCCGCTCAGTGTCACTTAAGTCATCCGGGTCTGTCAAGTTTGGGTTGAGTGTGGGAGAATGAATGGTGGCTTCTTCTTTCAGAAGCACTTTGATGTGTGGTGGGTGATGGGACCTTGTATTCCCTAGTGGCCTTTTGTCATGTTTGATGGGTTCATGGGAATGGCGGATGGGGTGTTCTGTGTTGGAGATTGCTGGGTTTTGAAAAGAAGGGTTTTCTTTAGTACAGCTGTGTAAATCAGTGCTTCCACATGCATCTGAGCAATTGCTTGTTGGGACAACATCCATGTTTTCGCTAGAATGCACCATGAGTTCGGCAACAACCCTCTCTCCGCCCCGGCTGCATTGATTGGACTCCCCTGAGCTTATGTTATCCTTTGTATCCTTGACCTCTATGACAAAACCATTGTTTTGGCCCTTCATTGTATCCGCTCCCGAGGCATTTTTTAACAGGTTTCCTTTTTTGCGGTCCAGAGGAAAAGTCTGATAGCGCTTTTTCAGATCTGGTGATGTTTGAACCCCTGTGCTCTTGGTTACGTTGGGTATAGATCGTCGGGCAGGCACTGTCATGTACTTCCGATAAGCTTTATAAGAAAGAGACTTGACGTCCTTCTTTTCGCTTTGTGGCACCGTGCAGAGTTGTTTATCCCTTTGCTCGTTTTGAGCTTCACAGATATCTTTAAACCTTACTTGAAGAGCTTTATTCCGTTTCTTGATCTGCCGGTTGGGGTCCAATGCATATTTCATTTCTAAGGCTAAGGAAACGGCTGGTTCAGCTTCACTTTCCGAAGATGTCAGTACACATTTCTCCCCTTCTTTGCTCACCATGATTCCTGCATGCAAACACAAATAATTTAGTAAATCAAACAACAATTTAAAATTTTGGAATGTTAAAGAATCTGTATTTCATGCACTCCTTAATTACTGTATTAGGTTAATAAGCATAGCCTTACGTTTTGTTGTAAAGGAAGTGAAATACATTTAATAAAACTGATTAATATGCATATACATTGCTGAGCTATGTGACCTAAAGAGCAAAATCATTTTTCTAAAGTGGTCATTGACTCGGGGGCTCTGGGAATCAACCTTGCCCTTTGGGGCCGCTTTAAGACAGGTAAATCCTGATATACACACTTGGTTTGGCCATTGGCTAAAATAGAAGTAATCCGTCAAACCTGAATTCGATCACATTTTAAATTCTACAGTAGAATGTGTTCTGAACCAACAGAAGTGAGACACAGAGCTGGGATTGGCTAACCACCCTATTTATTACTATTGTAAGTATGAACTGCCCCCTTTTCAAGTAGCCTCTAAGGCATACTCGCTCCCCCCGGGTCATCCTGATTTGGGATGCCCCACTGTGTGAAAACCCACAGGTCATCCATTAAACTCACCTTCTCCCTGATCCAACTGCGCACGTGCAAGCGGCACCGCTCCCTGCTATACCTTTTAGCAGTGCGCACGCCAGGCTTTTGTGATTGGCTGGCACGGGCACGCTCCCTGCACACTCAGGTCCACTTGTCAGGACTCGGCTAGACTCTTAGACGACCTTTAAACTAGTGGGCGGGAGTGGATCTGAGCAAGCTGGAGACCACTCATGCTCCATAGGCCCGGCCAGTTAGTTTGGGCGACCTGGGGGGTTTCACACAGGTGGCATCCCCTGATAGGAGTGTCCAGGGGCCAAGGACCGAAACCGAGGGTAGTCAAAATCCTGGGTTTTGGTCCACTTTAAGTGATCCAATAATCAAACATAACTTTAGGTCTCTCTTAACAATCACCCCTGGAAATTCTGATTTGGGATGCCCATAAAGTAAAAAAGCCAAGTGGGACTTTGTATGAAGCGGACAGGAAAGAGCTGCAGACTATAGTGAAATACATCTCATATTAAAAGAGGTGCAGTTGCTGCACATAAGTGCAGTTTCGTTTTGCCTTCCATCAGATGGAGCTCTGCTAGGAAAAGGAGAGTATCCCTCTACTGTAGGTCTCCCTGATGGCTTGAGGGTTTAGTTTAGTGTCCTGTGAACCAGGACCTTTCGGGCAGAATTGCCAGGGAGGGTTAGCTCCACTTTACTTGATGTTCCAACCACAAAGATAGAAGTTGGGGGCAAATCTTTAGGATATGTTTAAATATATGTTCACTGCCATACAGAATGAGTATCCTGCTAGCAGAATAAAATAATTTTAAAACTACTACCAATTTAATTTTATTGGACCCCGGTTCATTATATTCTTTACCTGTCTGACTTCTGAAAGCTGAGGTGCCAGACAGGGACAGAGATACTGGAGATGACTGTGATACAGCTGCTGTAGAAGATTATGGGAGCTGCTATTTCAATCTGTCAAAGCAGTTTGGCTGGCAGAATGCTCGTTTCCATTATGTAAATGGAATACAGGTAAAGTATGGGTTTTAAAATGTTAAGATACTTCATGTATGAATGTTTGTTATATATATATATATATATATATATATATAGAGAGAGAGAGCTGAGCTGAGCTGAGGATGAATCCCTAGCACTCATGTGCTACAGGGAATTTGCCGTGCCTGCCCAGAAAAACAAAACTGCCAAACAGTGCCGCCGCTCGGGTGGCATATTAATCTGGTACAGGGAGGCACTTAAAGATCACATGAGAGTGGTCAAACGAGGAGACAATCATATCTGGATTAAAATAAGCAGCTCCATCCTCACCTCTCAATATGACATCTACCTGTGTGCAGCATATATCCCTCCAGCCGAGTTCCCCTACTACAACCCAGACATATATGAGGTCTTACAAAATGAGGCTGCCCAATTCCAGTGCAAGGGCAGGGTGCTGATCTGTGGAGACCTCAATGCCAGGACAGGTATAGAGAAGGACTATCTCACCTCTGATGGCAATGCCTATATCCTAGGAGGTGACACCTGCTTCTCAGACTCTATACAGACACTAAGAAACAGCTACGACAGGACTATAAACAAAAGCGGGAAAAAGCTGTTGAACCTGTGCTTGAGCCTGGGACTGTACATAATGAATGGGCGTATCCAGGGTGACTGTCTAGGACGATTCACACTAAACTCCCATGTGGGCAGCAGTGTGGTGGACTATGCCATCACAGACCCGGCAAATGTCAACGCCTTCATAGTCACTCCTGACACGCACCTCTCAGATCACAACCAGATCCTGCTGTACATGAAATCCACTGAGCACCCATCCACACAGCAGCCCCACCAGACTGGTCTCTACAACCTGCCACCATCTTTCAAGTGGCTCAGACAATTTGCCACCGAGTACAACAATGTGACCAACCGAGCGGAGATCAAAGAAATGCTCATAAACTTTCACACCAACCTCTATGAGCCACACCAACAAGGAGTCACCCTGGCAGTGAAGGACTTTAATACCATCCTGCACACCATGGCAGAACTAGCAGGCCTCAAACAGACCAACCTCAAGAGACCCTCCAATACACAGTCTGAGAAATGGTTTGACAAGGAATGCAGGGCTCTACGTCATTCCCTAAGGGCAGCCTCTAACAAAAAACACAGAGACCCCAATGACAAGGATGTGAGGGAAACCTATGACACCCTACGGAGGCAATACAAGCGCACCCTTAGAGTGAAAAAACAAAGGCATCTCTCCCACAAAATCCAGCAGCTCAAGGACTCTCTCAAGGACAACTCATTCTGGGAGACCTGGCACCATATTGGCACAAAGCCAAAGAAAAACTCCCTCCACATCCAAAATGGCAACATCTGGCTCAGCTACTTCAGGGACCTCTACAAAAACCTCCCTGAAGAAGAGCAAACCCCGGAACAACAACAAATAACCACAAAACTGAGGGACATGGAGGAGGCAATCAAGGACTTTCAAACCCCCCTAGACTGGCCAATCACCATGCAAGAAATCCAGGAAAACATCTCCCTGCTGAAATGCAGAAAGGCCAGGGGCCCTGATGGCATCCTGCCAGAAATGATCAAATACAGCTCCCCAGACATACACGCTGCACTGGCAAAACTATTCACCCTGGTCCTGAGCTCCGGACACTTCCTTCAAGACTGGAACCGAGGTCTCATAACACCTATCTACAAAAATGGGGACCAATATGACCCAGCGAACTACCGAGGGATCTGTGTCAGCAACACTCTGGGAAAGCTATTCAGCGGCATCATCAACAGAAGGGTCCTTACATTCCTCACACAGCAAGAGGTTCTCAGTAAAAGCCAAGCCGGGTTCATGCCAAACCATTGCACCACCAACCACATCTATACCCTGCACAGCCTTATCAAGACTCACGTCCACAACACCAAACAGGGGAAGATCTTTTCCTGTTTTGTGGACTTCAAGAAGGTGTTTGACTCAGTGTGGCACCCGGGCCTGTTCCTGAAACTCCTGCAGAGTGGAATAGGGGGGAGAACATATGATGTCATCAAGAGCTCATACACTGGGAACCAATGCAGTGTAAAGGTGAATGGCAAGAGGACGGCATACTTCCACCAGGGCAGAGGAGTCAGACAGGGCTGCAGCCTGAGCCCAACGCTCTTCAACATCTACATCAATGAACTGGCTGCAGCTCTGGAGGCTTCCTCAGCACCAGGCCTCCTCCTGCATGACCGTGAGGTGAAGTTCCTTCTGTACGCCGATGACCTCCTGCTGCTGTCCCCGACAGAGACAGGCCTCCAAGACAGCCTGGCAGTACTGGAGAAATTCAGCACCACATGGGCACTACCCATCAATTCTAAGAAGACCAAAGTCATGGTGTTCCAGAAGAGGGGTCAGAATAAAGCTTCCATTCCCTCCTTCACATTAAACGGGTCTACACTGGAGAAAACCAACAGCTACACATACCTGGGGCTGGAGCTTAACCAATCAGGGAGTTTTAAGCCAGCAATAGAGGCCCTGAAAGGAAAAGCCTGCAGAGCTTTCTACGCCATCAGAAAGCGACTGTACCACCTCAAACCACCAGTGAGGGTTTGGATGAAGATCTTTGATGGGGTCATTGCCCCAATCCTACTTTATGGCAGTGAGGTTTGGGGCCCAATCACTTACCCAGACCAGTCAAAATGGGACTCAAGCCCAACACAGACCTTCCATCTGGAGTTCTGCAAGTCCCTGCTCCACGTCCATTGCAGCACCTCCAACATGGCGTGCCGGGCAGAGCTGGGCATTTTCCCTCTATGGTTCCAGGTGCAGAAGAGGGCGCTGTCATTCTGGGGGCACATCCACAAAGGTGGGCTACCACCACAAAGCCTCCCTGAGCCATGGGGCCCAGAACAAACCATGTGCCCTGCAGCTGAGTGTCAGTCACCTGTCCAGCAAAAACCCCCGACATGCCCTGACAAAAGCCCAAATAAAGGGGGCGATAGAGAGCTGCCAGGAGCAATATACAGAGGATTGGAAGAATGAAATAAGTAACTCTCAGAAACTTACCGTCAACCAATCACTAAAGAGGAACTACACCATGGCCCCATACCTGGAGAGGCTGCACCACCCCAAACACAGGCAGACCCTGAGTCTCTATAGACTGAGTGCCCACAGCCTGGAGATGGAGACAGGCCGGCACAGGCAGACATACAAGCCACGGGAGAGCCGACTGTGCCGGCACTGTGAGCAGGGGGCCCTGGAGGATGAGGCCCTCTTCCTGCTACACTGCAGCAAATAGTCATCCACCAGGGACACTTACTTCCAGAGACTCTCCACCCTCATCTCGGACTTCACCTCCATAGATGATGAGAGGAAACTCCACATCCTGCTGGGAGAAGAGGAGCCCACCCTGCGGCGCCCAATATGTCTCCACCTGCCACCAACTGAGAGGAACATAAGAGACCATGGACTGATATACCCCTATACTGCCCCTATATCCCACCTCTATACTGCCTCATATATGTCTCCACCTGCCATCAACTGAGAGGAGCATGAGACACAATGGACTGATATACCCCTATACTGCCCCCTATACCCCACCTCTATACTGCTCCCTATATGTCTCCACCTACCATCAACTTAGAGAAGCATGAGACACAATGGACTGATATACCCCTATACTGCCCCTATACCCCACCTCTATACTGCTCCAACTAAAAGGACAATTAGAATCTATGGATTTCAAACCCATATACTGCCTCTAAATCCAGCCCATCCCCTTACTGCCTCTATACGTCTCCAACTCCCACCACCTCTGGACCATTGTACACCCAATCCTGCCCCTATAACCCAACCCCCTCCCCCCCCATTTGTTATTCCCTTTTGCTTTGGCAATGCTAAATGTTTTTTTGGACCTGCCAATAAAGCTCTTTTGAATTGAATTGAGATAGATAGAGAGATACATAGAGAGATAGAGAGAGAGAGAGATATACAGAGAGAGAGAGAGATACAGAGAGAGAGAGATACAGAGAGAGAGAGAGATACAGAGAGAGAGAGAGGTAGATAGAGAGAGAGAGGTAGATAGAGAGAGAGAGGTAGATAGAGAGAGAGAGGTAGATAGAGAGAGAGAGGTAGATAGAGAGAGAGAGGTAGATAGAGAGAGAGAGGTAGATAGAGAGAGAGAGAGAGAGAGAGAGAGAGAGAGAGAGAGAGAGGTAGATAGAGAGAGAGAGGTAGATAGAGAGAGAGAGGTAGATAGAGAGAGAGAGGTAGATAGAGAGAGAGATACATATATAGAGAGAGAGATACATATATAGAGAGAGAGATACATATATAGAGAGAGAGATACATATATAGAGAGAGAGATACATATATAGAGAGAGAGATACATATATAGAGAGAGAGATAGAGAGAGAGAGAGATAAGATAGATAGAGAGAGAGATACATAGAGAGAGAGAGAGGTAGATAGAGAGAGAGAGATACATAGAGAGATAGAGAGATACATAGAGAGAGAGAGAGATACATAGAGAGAGAGAGAGAGAGAGAGAGAGAGAGAGAGATACATAGAGAGAGAGAGAGATACATAGAGAGAGAGAGAGAGAGAGAGATACATAGAGAGAGAGAGAGAGAGATACATAGAGAGATAGAGATAGATAGAGAGAGAGATACATAGAGAGAGAGAGAGAGAGATACATAGAGAGAGAGAGAGAGAGAGAGATACATAGAGAGAGAGAGAGAGAGATACATAGAGAGAGAGAGATACATAGAGAGATAGAGATAGATAGAGAGAGAGATACATAGAGAGATAGATAGAGAGAGAGATAGATAGAGAGAGAGAGAGATATACATAGAGAGTGAGAGAGAGTGAGAGTGATATAGAGAGTGATATAGAGAGTGATATAGAGAGTGATATAGAGAGTGATATAGAGAGTGATATAGAGAGTGATATAGAGAGTGATATAGAGAGTGATATAGAGAGTGATATAGAGAGTGATAGAGTGATAGAGAGATAGAGAGATAGATATAGAGAGATAGATATAGAGAGATAGATATAGAGAGATAGAGATAGATAGAGATAGAGATAGATAGAGATAGAGATAGAGATAGAGATAGAGATAGAGATAGATAGAGATAGATAGAGATAGATAGAGAGAGATAGATAGAGATAGAGATAGAGATAGAGATAGAGATAGAGATAGAGATAGAGATAGAGATAGAGATAGATAGAGAGAGATAGATAGAGATAGAGATAGAGATAGAGATAGATAGAGAGAGATAGATAGAGATAGAGATAGAGATAGAGATAGAGATAGAGATAGAGATAGAGATAGAGATAGAGATAGAGATAGAGATAGAGATAGAGATAGAGATAGAGATAGAGATAGAGATAGAGATAGAGATAGAGATAGAGATAGAGATAGAGATAGAGATAGAGATAGAGATAGAGATAGAGATAGAGATAGAGATAGAGATAGAGATAGAGATAGAGATAGAGATGTAGATAGAGAGAGATAGAGATAGAGATGTAGATAGAGAGAGATAGAGAGAGATAGAGAGATACATATATGTGTGTGTGTGAGTGTTTGCTTGTACATTTTGCTTCAAAGATTGTAAAACTTTAGCTTTAAAAAATAGTTGTAATATTTAAGGCCTCAGCTTTTTTTTTTTTTTGCTTCTTTGGTAACACAGGTTGACCTTGTGGACTCTGCAAAGTCCTAATGATAAACGGGTCTCTGGAGACTGCTCTTTATTGACCTAGCATGAATTTATATAACACAATCACATCCGCACTTAGGAGTCTCTTTTCCTGTGTAAGCAAATCCAATTATAAACAGCCAGCTCTCTTGGCTAGGCAAAGCTTCCTACGTTTTAGTACTGCACCACAGCTGTCATTACGCGGAGCAGACGGGCTCCCAACATTTATAAAGCTAAAGATATGTATTTCAATTCTAAGGCTGGGCTAAAGCAGAAAAAGCCCCTAATTGAGGCTTTGCATCAAGGATTAATATGTAGTTTGCTGAACAGCGGAACAGAGCTAGATTCAATCTTTATCTTGGAGGTTGGGTCCAGTCTACCCAATCCCAGATATTGACAAGATCCTAGCCCAATTATCTGGCCTAATTGGTGCAGATGGGTACCGGCAGTTGGGGTGCAGGTAATACGGGTTTATTGTTCATCCTTCCTCTTTGGCAACCCTCCAAGTGTAATGGTGGGCTGCTGATAAGGAAACCCTATATACCCCAGAAATGGGGCTGTGATGACTCCATCACTGTGGAGAGGGAAACACTGGTGTTTCCCCAGTATTCAAGGTTTCCTCCTAGGCACTCTGCTATTACCCTTGATGGGATGCCAAGTGAGAACCCTGGCACCTCTGGAAAGGCACCAAACCTGTGCAAAAGGGCATGGCCTCAGGACTACTCAGCCTCTGAGCCCGGCTTTACCTGCCCCTATGCTTGTGCGGTAAGTTAATAGCGCAGGGGGAGTGGGGACACCCTTTTTTATTTAAAGAAAATTGTATTCCACTTTCTGAAGTAACAAATACTGGATGCACGAAACTATCTTGCCGTAGGGCTTTAGACCAATAGGCATTGTCTAGCCTTAGATCAGCTGTCAATATGCACAGTCTGCCCTTTATGCCCCCAGACAGTGATCTGTCACAATATCTTCCTCGATAGCTCATCTGCTGTAAAAGCTACCATTGTCAGGTCCTTTTGATCTAGTATTTGTAAGCTTGTACCATAGTTATGGTGTGTTAAGTTCTGGGTATGGAACAGAATCTAGTACCAATCTGCCGCTCAAAGTCCATAAAATACATGCATTAAAAGATTTTGACTCCAGAACCACCGAGGCCTGGAATTTGCAGTTCAGTTTTGGATGGCCGTTCATTAAAAAAAAAGGGTGGGGGCTTGTAAGGCGAGATGAAAGGCTTCAGACATATTCCCTCTGAAAATATTTTTTTAAACAGGATTTATAAAAGCATGAATTACGAATTATGAAACAAAAAAAATTAACTGAAATAACTGAAGGTAGGTTATGGTTGAAAAGTGAAAGATACAGTAGTGCCAATCCTCCGTATGGTGGGTCTTTATTGTGACCTTGCCTGGCCTTGCCACCCTGCAATCTCAATGTTAAGACAATACAGTCTATACACTCTAGGCAGGGACAACAATGGCTTCTGTGCATGATGGAGGTTGTCAGGGTCCCCGGCTTTATTAGTATGTTGAACTAAGATAAGTGGCTATACACAAGGGTGATCAGCGGTTGCCATGGAAACAAGTATATTAATTCAACAATGCACAAACAGTATTGCAGGTTTACAGTACAATACACCTGCCACCATGACGGGTATAGTTGAAAGTTTATATCTGTTTTTGGTGATTTGCCTTATTTTTTTCCTCTTCTGTAATGTAAAATACATTTTTTTGTTAGGATTGTGCCCCCAGACCTGTGATTTACTTATCAGCAATCTGTATCCAAGTTTCTTATATTCCTGCGGCTTTTCCGGTATTTATTAAAAACTACTGACTGCATGTCCCAGAATTCTAACACTGTAACAGGTGAGCTCATCAGCAGTTTTGACAAAGTCAAACAGCAGTGATGACCTCCCAAGGTGAGAATGCTGGCAGTAACCCTTTAACACAAGATTGTGATCCACTGACCTGAAGAAGCTGAATTACACCGCAAGGGATTATACTTGTGGGCCCAGGAGTGTGGACACACCTTTCCTCTGCAGAACTTCATTCAAGGTTAGGCAGGAAAATAACTGCACACATGTATTCTAAGTATACAGCACCTCCTGTTCCAGAAGATATTCCTTACACTTGGGTTATACATCCAGTAGATGGCGCTGGGCTGCAGAGACAGAAAAGTGGCTCCTCCCGACCCCATAAATAACCTCCCACAAAATCCCCAGTTCTTCTCTGCAGTCCTGGCTGCGATGACTAGAAGATGGCTCTCTCTACTCGCAGGTGAGCTGGGCTATTAGCCTGCGGCCCTGTAGGACTATTCCCACCTGTTTCCTTCTACTGCCTCCCAGCTCAGGCTGCTCTGGTTCGGGTGAAGGTAGGCAGTTGTCAGGTGCTAAGGAGCGCTGCTCCAACCGCAGCCCCCCACCAAAGGGTAGGCGGTACAGGCCCATGGTGAGCCTTATGGGATGCCCCTCCCGCACTTTATGCCCCTCGCCCCCTTTCCCCACAGTTGGCTCCCTTTAGGCTGGCCGTTGCTTCCCTCGCTCTCCCTTGTGTCCTTGTATTTACCGTGTGTGTGTTGTGTCTGATCCCTGTGAATTGATTTCACTGGTTTCTTCTGCCACCGCCGCACGTTTGTACTGCGGTCGGCGGCGACATTGCCTCAGGCGCTGCTGCGCCATCATTGGCTTGTCTTGTCAGGTGGGCGCGTTTTCGCGCTCTTCGTGGGGGCGGGCCTTGCGGATGACACGCTTTGCATCACTGTCTCCGCGCCCGCCCCTCGAGGTATATGCGGGCGCCATTTTAATTCACTGCTGCGTGTGCCTATCGCGTTCCGTAAGTGCCCCTGCGGGCTGATTTTTTTATGTACATATCTGTATTGCATATTGCTTATGGGATCTTTTGCTTATGTCTTGCAGGCGGGTCAAACTTTGTGGTTTCTCCCGGTCCTATCCCCTCTATTTAGTGTTAACTCCTATACATACCATTACTCCCACTTCCCTAGCGGGTATTGGGGCATCCCGGGTTGCTTTTACTAGCGTCAATCCCTATTGGCCTGTTGTGCCGTGACAATCACTATAAGGAGGCTTCTCAGGATAATGTGCTCGGGGTTCCTTCGGGACAAGCCCAGCTGTGTGTGGCGTGTGGGGTAACCCCTATAAGTGATGATGTTAGGTTCTGTGTACCCTGCGCCCAGCAGGTACTTGCCCTGCAGTCTGGTTTACCTGCGGCTGGGTCTAGTGCTGCGCCCCATCTGGCTTTGCCTACCCCCCCCCCCCACGCTTACACCTGACTCACAGTGAGGTGCATACCAGTGGGGAGTCTCAACCTGATTTGGCTACCAGGGTAGCCAGCATTGAAAGGCATATTGCTGGTTCTGGTCCGCGTAAGGCTCCTGCTAAGCGGCAGCATCTGGCACCCGGTGTTACTCTCTTTCCTATGGAAGCTGAGGAGTTTTTTGATATTACTGGTTATACCCCCCTGGAAGAAGGAGAATTATTCTCTGATTCAGAATCATCTGAGGATCAGCCTAGGGGTTATGCTGAGTCTGGGTCTGACCCATGGGCTTGATACTGACAGACTTTTGGCTCAAATATTTGAAGTACTCTGTATCTCTCCTCCTGCCGTGGCCCTGCGGCAGCAGGGGGAGCTGTTTCATACTGTTAAGCCATGTTTGGAGTTTCCTGCACAAACTCACTTTAATAATCTGATTCCTAAAGAGGGGGGACGACCTAGCCGGCTTCCCGGGGTACCAAAGAGTTGGGATAAGAGGTATCTCTTCCCTGCTGACATGGTTAAACATTGGTCATGTCCTCCAAGGTGGATTCACCAGTTCTGGGGTTGTCTAACACATCTGTCATGCATTCCCCTGACACTACTACATTGAGAGATGGGGAAGACAGGCGCATGGATCAGCTGGCTAGCCATGCTTTTGCCTGTGTTGGGACTGCACTTCGTCCGGTCTGTGCCTCTGCTATCACGGCTGTTGCCATTAAAAGCCTGCTCAGGAGTCTCTTAGATGGGGCCCCTGATGATGCTGGTAGTGAAGAGTATAGAGCTCTTTTGCGTTGTGAGGAATTTGTTGCATATGTTCTCTCTGCCCTGGATGATACCATTAGAATGTGTGGCAGGGCTTCTGCCTTGTTGGTGGCTATACGCCGATCGGTCTGGCTGCGCCAGTGGGCAGCTGACAACGCTGCTAAGAAGGCCCTCACTGGATTTCCCTTTAACTGCCAGCCTACCTGGAGATTTTGTCACCCTTTGTTGCCAGACCATTTTGCACTATTTTGCGCTCCCCATGTTCAACTGTGATTTTTTAAGGGATTTCCAGGGATTTCCCAGGAAAGTGATATATTGTTTTTTTCAGCACAGTCTGGGCTTTAACATGACATGTCTTGTTTGTCATTTTTTAGGTGTATTCTCAATATTTTTGGAACAATTTGTAGTGTTTTTTTGTAATAAAAATGTAAGTTTGTCAATAAAATCTTATTTTGTGTGAAACCCGAATTTCTCCCGGTTACAGCGGTACCACATATGTATTGGTAGACACCCTTTCCTGCCCAGAAGACTCCCCCAAACTGAAACAGTGCTTTAGGGGAGTTTCAGATAAAATACAACTATGCTATGCAATATGCGCACCTTGCAGTTTTTCAAGAAAAACAACCCTTTACATTTGGAATACCCCCAACAAACTATATATTCTCTGGAAGTATACACCTCAGGCTTTATATGCGTACCAGGCTTGTTGACATGGGTGCAGTTTTCTGGAAGTAATCCCTCAATGTATTCTTTGGTTGCACAGGGTTTCCCTAAAAAAAGAATAAAAAAGCAGAATCAAAACCACATTTTCCTAAAAAAAAACTATATACAAACAATGAAAAAAAAAATCTGAATAAGCAACATGCCCTGAACAGAACAATACCCAGCATGCATAACTATTGTCAAGGGAAGAGTTGCCAAACACACCATAGTAAAGCATGTGCGTAACGTTAATTTTACTTCAAAATTTCAGCTCTGCAGACAAAGTGCACACCTTGTGATTTTTCTACCAAAACAAGCCTTTACATTTGGAATATCCCCCATAAACCATATATTCCCTGAAAGTACACATTTTAAGCTTTCTATGCATACCCAGCTTGTTGTAGTGGGCTCATCTTTCTGGGCGTAATCCCTGGAAGAATTCTTAGGTGGCACAGGGTTTCACAAAAAAATGTATAAAAAAGCAGAATAAAAACACCTTTTCCTAAAATATCAACATGCAAATAAGAAAAACACATGCTAAATCTGAAAGCGCAAGGTCCCCCGCTAGTTGCAGGTGACTTGCCAGCCCCCAGCCTTGTGAACTGGTACAGGGGTCTCATGGACCCCTTACCAGTTCACAAAGGGTTAACAGTAAAATAAACACACAAACACAGAGTAAAATTATTTTGTTTAAAAAAAAACATTTTTTTTTTCTTTACTCACCTCCGGTGATGCCGGTGATCGGTAGCCAGAGGAGGAGGGGAGGCAGGAGATCAGAGGATCTCCTGTCCCCTCCTTCTCTCACCACCAATCACCGGCATCTGACAGCTGAGAGGCCTGGAGCTGTCATGATTCCGGCCGAGTGACGTCTTCGCGGCAAGATGGCAGCGCCCGTTGGAGGAAGAGGGGAGAGAGCCTGTCAGGCTCTCTCCTGAAGATAGAGAGCCCTGGGGGGGGGGGGGGATCGGAGGCCCCCCGGGTGAAGAGGAGGGCCGGCGGGTTCGATTGAGGGGTCAGGTAAGTGTTTTTTTTTTTAATTTTGCAGGCGCTAGCAGGGGGCAAAGCCAGGCACGTAAATTTTAATTAATTAATTTTAAATAATTTAAAATTTACGTGGCTGGCAATAGAAGGGTTAAGGGGAACGTTTGGACTTATTTGCTAAGGATGGCAAATTACCAAATTAGCGTAGAAGGCAGCCCCGGTCCTTTCGGGGTTCAGGTGCCTTTTCTCCTTCAGGGGCTCCAGAATTGGACGGGGAGCTTCCTTTGCTGGAGCCCGTGGAGATTTTTGACCCCTGGGGTCTCAAGACTAAGTCCTCCCCCAAGCCCCCTCAGGCATGAAGGGGCGCCCTCACCCATCCAGGTGGGGGGACGGCTTCGGCTCTTGGCTCACGTCTGGAGGCGTCATGTCTCAGACCGGTGGATTCAGGAGTTAGTTTCCTCTGGTTATGCCTGGCCGCCCCCAAGATTCATCAAATCTCATGTAGCTCCAAACCCCTTGTCAGCTCAGTGTCTCTCCCTGGCTGTCCAATGCCTTCTAGACCTAGGTGTCATCTGCCGGGTGCCCTTGAGGGAAAGGGGCAAAGGCTATTATTCCAATCTTTTAATTGTGCTCAAAAAGGATGGGTCCATCAGACCTATCCTGGATTTAAAGCTTCTCAACAAGTTTGTCAGATTCAGACACTTTCGCATGGAGACTCTGCGTTCAGCTGTGACTTTCCTACGCCCAGGGGACTTCATGACCTCTGTAGACATCAAGGATGCTTACCTTCACATCTCTTTCTTTCCAGGTCATCAGAGGTTCCTCAGGTTCGCTCTGGAGGACCAGCACTACCAATTTGTGGCCTCGCCTCGGCCCCCAGGGTATTCACCAAGGTGCTGGCAGGAGTGATGGCCCTGCTGAGATCTCAGGGCATTCACATTCTTCCCTACCTGGACGACATGCTTATTGCTTCTCAGTCCTTCCATCAGGCAGAGCCGGACACTCAGAGGGTGGTGTCCACACTGGAATAATTCGGCTGGGTGATCACCCCAAATCTTTCCTGTCTCCTTCCATGGTGAAATCCTTTCTGGGCATGATTCTGGATTCAGCTCAGGTCAAGATCTTTCTTCCTCAGCAGAAGGTGGAGGTCCTAGAGAAAGTTCAGTTCCTACTGTCTTGTCCCCATCCATCCATCAGGCAGGGGATGCAGCTGGTGGGCCTGATGGTGTCCTGCTTCGAGGCGGTTCCATATGCTCAGTTCCACATGAGGCCTCTTCAGCTTCACCTCTTGGCAGTATTGGATCGGGACCCTGGGTCCCTGGATCAGGTGTTTGTCTTGTACCCTCAGGTCAGGCGGTCTCTAGTGTGGTGGTTGGTCTCAGGGAACCTGCTGGGGGGCAGGTCCTTTCTGGCCCCCTGCTGGGAGACTGTCACCATGGATGCCAGTCTGACAGGTTGGGGGGGATTCTGGAAGTCCCTGACATTCCAGGGTCAGCGGGGCCCTCAGGAGGCCCATGCCCCATCAACATTCTGGAATCAGGTTGGTTCTGGCCCACTTAACCCCTCACCTGAGGAGTCGGGCTGTTCAGGTCTGCTCAGACAACCAGACGGCGGTTGCCTACATCAATCATCAGGGAGGGACCCGGAGCAAGAGGGCCCTCAAGGCAGTGTCCCTGATACTGTCCTGGGCAGAGGAAAATGTTCCCTGCATCTCAGCTGTACATCCCGAGGGTGGAGAATCTGGAGCAGACTCTCTGAGCAGGGGGACCTCTCGTCTGGGAGAGTGGTCCCTCAGCAGCAGGGTGTTTCGCTCCCTGTGCCACCGCTGGGGTCAGCCGGACGTGGATCTATTTGCGTCCCATCACAATCACAAGCTTCCAGTTTTTGTCTCTCTGTGCCCGGATCCTCTGACCTTGGCCACAGATGCCCTGGCAATGCCCTGGACGAGGTTCCAGCTCCTGTATGTGTTTCCCCTGTTTCCTCTGCTGGGCAGATAGTTCAGGAAGGGGTGCCAACCATCCTGGTGGCCCCCTGTTGGCCAAGAAGAGTGTGGTTCGCAGACATTGTGCAGTTGGCAGTAGATCAGTATGCGCTGCCACTGGTTCCAGATCTGCTCACTCAGGGACACCTACGCCACCCTAATTTACAAACGCTGGCTTTGACGGCCTGGCTGTTGAAACCTCCATCTTGATGGAAAAGGGGCTGCCTGCCTCGGTGGTGAATACTGTGATCAGGGCTAGGAAGATGTCCCCTTCTTCCATCTATTACAGGGTTTGGCGTACTTACATTGACTGGTACGAGTCCCACTCGCTTCCCTGTCGTGTGTTTTCTATTCCTAGGATTCTGGAGTTTCTCCAACATGGTTTGAATCTGGGTCATCAGCTCAGTACTCTGAAAGGCCATGTGTCTGCTTTGGCTATTTTCTTCCAAAGATCCTTTGCTCAGCATCCCCTGGTCAAGACCTTTTTCAAGAGAGTTACTCACGTGCGTCCCCCACGTAAGCCTATGTTACCAGTCTGGGACTTGAACTTGGTCTTGTCTGCTTTGAGCCCTTGCAAGGTGCTCCTTTGTCCATTCTTACGCTTAAGGTGGTCTTTTTGGTGGCTATCACTTCTGTTAGGCGTGTTTCTGAGTTGGCGGCGCTTTCCATCAAGCCTCCTTTTTTTTGAGAGACACCAGGACAAGTTGGTGTTTCGTTTTAAGCTAGATTTCCTACCTAAGGTTGTTTCTGCCTTTCATCTCAATCAGGGCATTGTTTTGCCTTCTCTGTGTCCTAATCCCAGTAACCCTAAGGAAAGGGTTTTGCATTTTTTGGATGTAGTCAGAACCCTGAAGTTCTATTTGGTGGCTACTGAATCCTTCAGGAAGACTGATGCTCTTTTTGTGCTTCCGTCTGGACCTAAGAAAGGTCTGGCTCCGGCTAAGTCCACTATCAGCAAGTGGGTACGTCAGGCTGTGATACAGGCCTACTCTGCTAAGGGGAAGGAGCCTCCCTTCCGCTTTACTGCTCATTCTACTCGTGCTATTGGTGCCTCTTGGGCTTTTCAGCACCAAGCTTCTGTTGAACAAGTTTGCAAGGCCGCTACTTGGTCTTCTGTTCATACTTTTTCAAAGTTTTACAAGGTTGATATTAGGGCCTCAGCTGATGCTGCTTTTGGCCGCAAGGTTCTGCAGGAGGCAGTGGTTTGAACTGTCTGCTGTTACTTTTGGTAACTACCTTACGGACACTGCTATTGGATGTCCCAAGTGTAATGAATATCTTCTGGAACAGGAGGTGCTGTATACTTAGAATAATACAATTCTGTGATTACTCACCTGTAGAATTGGTATTATATGTATACAGCACGTCCTGTTCCACCCCACCCTTGTTATCATTATCTTTAGTTACCTCTTTATGGTGATTGTTTTTATGTTCAAATTTTCATACAATGGTTATAGTTCTCCCGGTCTCTTGCTAACTGCTTTTCAATACTGGGTATTTTGTGGAAGGTCCCGGGTATTTATGGGGCCGGGAGGAGCCACTTTTCTGTCTCTGCAGTCCAGCGCCATCTACTGGAGTGTATCCCAAGTGTAAGGAATATCTTCTGGAACAGGACGTGCTGTATACATATAATACCAATTCTACAGGTGAGTAATCACAGAATTGTATTTTTGGAATTGTGCAGCACGTCAGTCAGAAAGTAACCCCCTCATGCCCTGCCACCCTACCCTGGCACTGAGGCAAAAAAAAAACCTTACCTTATATCTAGGGGCTCCGGATGCTGGGCGCCACCATCTTGCTTGAAAGCACATAGGTGCACTCCCCGGCTCTGTGCGCACCAGGGTAGCATAAATTGTATTATGCTTGAGTGCATAACCCCTGCTCTCCGCCTTAGAACAGCCACATCCAGCATGGCCTACTGCCTTTTCTTTATAGAAAAATGGACAGCACAATATTTGCTTTTTCTTTCTTTTTGGAGATCCATTCATGGGCCTGCCGGGGGGGGGGGGGGGGGTTCCCTGGTAATCTGGTGAACCAGTCTGAGCCCGATCTACTCACATACCAAGGCCTCAGTCCCTGAACTTCACTGCAGGTATATTCTAAGTGTGCCATACACTCCACTTCGGTCTTCATGACATCTGGGTAATATCCAGTAGAGGGTGAACTTCTGCAGAGATGAATATGCAAAAAAAGAAAGCCCTTCCCGTTCCATATATACCTGGGACCTCCCACCAATTCCCCAGTTCCTTCTCTGCAGAGAAGGCGACAAGACAGAAGATGAGGACTTCTTTACTTACAGGTAAGCCGGGCTCGCGCCCGGACTTCTAATTATCCCTATTACTGCCAGGACCCTTTTAAATTGCCCTATATTGAGCCTCCCAGCTTAGGCTGCGGGTCCTGGTGAAGGTAGGAGCACCCTAAGGGTGCAACAGGAGCACTGCTCCACCGTGAGACCTCACATTGGGGTAGGCGGTTATGCAGGTTTCTTGGTGATCCTGGTGTGGGATGCCCTGTCCCGTTAGGCTTATGGCCGGCTCCTGGCAGGATTCCCCCCTTCCGGGTCCCTTATTCCCCTCCGGGGGGGGGTTGCTTGGCCTGGCCTGGCCGATATTTTGTTTTCCCCAGCCCTTGTCCCTGTGTGCTGAGTGTTTCACTTTGTGTGTTTGAGTGCTTGCTGCATTACTGGCCAACAGGGACTGATTACAGCCCCGGGAAGGGGGCGGGGCTGGGCTCTCGGCGCGGCCGCGTTAGCCCCGCCCCCTTATTTGGCGCGATTACAGTTGTCTAGGGGTCCGCGTTGCTGGGAGCGGGCGTGGCCTCGGCAAACGCGCGTTCTGCGCTGGCCCGCCCTCCTCAGGCAGGAGGCTGCGTGGGGGCCATCTTCTCTGGCAGGCCGCTTTGCACATCGGAGTGGTAAGGGCCTGATGGCCATCTCCTTAGCTTGTGTGTGTGTGGGGGCCCCTATTTAGCGGGGGCCCCCACTGGTCTCAAACGTGTGTGGGTGTGCTTGTGCCTTAATTGCACTGTCTGGCTGGGATGTGGTGTGTATGTATGTGTATATATATATATATATATATATATATATTTACATTTGTGTGGCTGCAAGATCAAATGCTGTGGTTCTTTACATGTAAGGTTATGGCCATTTTTGCATAGCTCTGCTCTTATGTGTGATACAGGTTGCCCTGTATATGTGCATATTAAGGGGTCCCTCCTGGTCCTGGGGTCCCTAGTGAAAAATTGTCCACCTAAAATCCTCCCACCGGGGCTTTTAAAGGGCATCCAGGGTTGCTTATGCGTAATTCCCTGCGGTCTTGCCACTGACCACAAAAATTCACCATATGGAGGCTCCGCAAGATACTGGGCTCAGGATCCCTTTGGGACAATCCGGGCCATGTGTGGGGTGCGGGGTATCCCTTATGGGGGAGAATGTGCTGATCTGTATACCATGCGCACAAAAGGCCATAACACGGCAGTCTGGTACCCAGCCTTCTGGGTCGGCTCCTCCCTCTTCATCGCCTTCCCCTCCCCACCTTATCCGTACCCCAAGTGACTTTGGTACCAGTGGGGAGTCGCTTTCTCATGTTTGGGCTCGGTTGGCCAGCATCGAGAAAATTATTGCTAGCACGGTGGGCAAGAAGGCCTAGGCTAAAAAGAGACATTTGTCGTCGGCCCAGCCATTGTGGGATATTGACGACGAGTCCGCTGATTTGTCAAATTATTCCCCGTTAGAGGAGGGGGAATTGTATCAGGATTCAGAGGCTGACTATGTTCAGTCTGGGAATTCCAATGTCGGGCAGGCACTGGGGGATGCCGTAGATACGGCCACTGTTTTGTCACATTTATTGGAGGTGTTGGATATTGAACCGCCTGCGGCGCCCCCTCTTGAGAAGGGGGAATTTTTTTGGGCCTGCAAGCCCCGTCTGGAATTCCCTACCCAGGGTCATTTTGATGCGCTGATCCTTAGAGAATGGGAGAGGCCCAGTCCGCTTCCTGGTGTGCCTCAGGGATGGGGATAAGAAATATCCTTTTCCGGTGGAGGTGGTTAAGCGCTGGTCTTCTCCTCCCGAGGTCGACGCACCTGTTTTAGGTTTGACCAACTCTTCTGTGCTGAACACCCCTGACGCCACCTCCCTTAAGGATGGCGAGGATAAGCGCCTTGATCAGATGGCGTGCCACGCATTTGCCAACGTGGGCTCGGCCCTGCAGCCTGTTAGTGCATCTGCCCTGGTGTTGCTTGCTACCAGGTCCCTTATCAGGGACTGGCTGAATAACGGTCAGTTTTATTCAGCTGGCGCTGAGTTCGCTATCCTTAAGAAGTGCGAATTGTTCATGGATTTTGTCATGGCTGCGATGCAAGACTCTATTGTCGTGTGTAGTAGGATGTCAGCCTTACTGGTGGCTATGCGCAGATTGGTCTGGCTCCACCAGTGGACAGCGGACGTTGGATCCAAGAAGTCGCTCACAGCTCTTCCCTTCTTGGGTTCACGGCTGTTTGGAGATAAATTGGATGCTGTTGCCAAAGGAGGTAATTTACCTCAGCGGAGGAAACAGCGCCGCCCCTTTCGGGGGGCGGGCTCGTTCACTCCTTCCTTTCGAGGGGCCAGAGCGACTAGGGGTTTGGCCTTCTCAGGTGTCAGGGGCTCGTCCTGGAACAGAGGCAGAGGTCGGGCACGTCCCGCGGCTGCCTGGGGTTCCAAGCCCAAGCCTGCCGTTAAACCCGCTCAGCAATGAAGGGGCGCCCTCACCCGCAAGGGTGGGGGGATGGCTGCGGCTCTTCTTCCAGGTCTGGGCCCGGGAGGTCACAGACAATTGGATCTTGGAAGTGGTCTTCTCCGGGTACAAACTGGAGTTCGAGTTCTGACCGCCCCCAAGATTCTTAAGGTCTCGGGTGCCCTCGGACCCTCAGGCTGCTCAGGGTCTCCTGTTAGCAGTAAAAAACCTTCTGGACATGGGGGTTTTATGCCCGGTGCCTCTGGCGGAGAGAGGCAGGGGTTTCTACTCCAACCTTTTCATGGTTCCCAAAAAGGAGGGTTCTGTGAGACCCATTCTAGATGTCAAGGTTCTCAACAGATTTCTCAGAGCCAAAAAGTTCCGCATGGAGACTCGCATGTGCGGCCCCCTCAGAAGGCTGTAGTTCCTGTTTGGGATTTGAGTTTGGTTCTTTCGGCTCTGCAGGGTCCTCCTTTTGAGCCGTTACAGGATATCGCTGTTTCGGGTTCTCACTCAGAAGGTTGCTTACTTGGTTGCTATTACCTCTGTTCGGCGTGTCTCTGAGTTGGCGGCCTTGTCGATTCAGGCCCCTTACTTTGAGAGACACCAGGATAAGGTGGTTTTTCGTTTTAAGCCAGATTTTCTTCCTAAGGTGGTGTCTGCTTTCCACCTCAATCAGGACATTGTTCTCCCTTCCTTGTGTCCTAAGCCTAACAATGACAAGGAGAGGGTTCTGCACAATTTGGATGTTGTTCGCTGTGTGAAGTACTATTTGGTGACTACTTCTTCCTTCCGCAAGACGGACGCTTTTTCGTGGTGCCCTGCGGGCCCAGGAAAGGTTTGGCGCCTGCTAAGTCTACGATTAGCAAATGGATTCGTCAGGCCATTGTTGGGGCCTATTCTGCTAAGGGGAGGACTCCCCCTTTTAGGGTCACTGCGCACTTTACTCGTGCTGTTGGTGCATCCTGGGCTTTTCAGCACCAGGCTTCTGTTGAACAAGTTTGTAAGGCTGCTACTTGGTCTTCCGTTCATACTTTTTCCAAGTTTTACAAGGTTGATGTGCGGGCTTCAGCGGATGCTGTTTTTGGCCGCAAGGTTCTGCAAGCTGCAGTGGTTTGAGTTGGTACATTCTTTACTGTTTCTGGTTCCCATCCATGATGGCCCACATGTCATGAAGATCGAAGTGGAGTGTATGGCACATTTAGAATAATACCGTTTTGTGAGTACTCACCTTTAAAACGGGTATTATGAGTGTGCCATACACTCCACTTCGCCCCACCCCTTTTTTTCAGGTATTCTGGGGCTTTTATATGGTGAACCATTGGTTTTGATTGTTAAGGTTATAATTGGTTCTTCCTGGTCCCTTTACTGCTTTTATACACTGGGGAATTGGTGGGAGGTCCCAGGTATATATGGACTGGGAGGGGCTTTCTTTTTTTGCATATTCATCTCTGGAGATTACCCAGATGTCATGAAGACCGAAGTGGAGTGTATGGCACACCGTTTTAAAGGTGAGTACTCACAAAACGGCATTTTTACGTATTTTTACTGTTTGGGTGTTTTTTTGTTATGGGGCCCTGTGAAACGTATATACGCCCCTGCCTTGTTCTTATATGTAGCCAACATGTAGAAAATACAATGGATGGTAAAAGATTTCAAATGATATATCAACCATCCTGATATAGCAGATAAAATGACAAACAGATTGTTTTCTGGTTGTTCAGCATTTAATCCACAAATTTGTCTGGCTGAATACTGCACAAGGCAATGGCTTTCCTCGACTGAGGTTTGCTGGGTTTCCCATTCCCATCTATGAAATTCTTTCTAGGAGTGGGCCTCACATTTGCTGTCTGTTTTATCAGCGTGGGGAAGTGTTTGGCTTGGTATTTGGAGGGCTTGCCGAGGAGTAAGCTGTGCTGAATGACAGCGCACTGGAAAATCTCTTATCAAACAGCCAGATTAATGCTCTGCTGTATACAGTTTACAGGTGACACTAAAAGCAGGATAATCGTTAAATCATGTGAGAAGAGTCCTGATAAGACAAGCATGTCTTTTATCACTTCCACGCAGGACAAACATGGCAATACTAAATCTTCCCAACTGCTTTTACCTACTTTATAAACAGTTAAACCAGTCAGTTTTTCCCAATTTTTTACTCTGTATCTTATCAGAAGTGCTAATATATTATATTATAATATATATATATATATTGAGCAAATACTGACGTGCCCCCCCCAATGCCACCAAAGACTATCCCCGTAGATATACTGTTATACTATGGCACCTTCATGCAGGATCAGTTGGCAACAAAGCTCTGTACTGTGTCGGCCTTCTGTAAAATGAGAAAACAGGACAGTTGACCACTTTATATCAAGTAGACCCATGTGCCCTCCTCCACAGCTCTCTACACTATGCTGCTGCCTCAGTTAGCTAGGATTGGCAGACTAGTTGGCCACAATGCTTAGCTTATTTATCTTGCCCCAAATCATGTGATTAAATTCACTCATTCCTTTTATAACCCATCCCTCCGCTCTCTGCCTCCCAAGTCTTTCCTCCACCCCCCCAATGCCTAACCTTACTGTATCCTGTAATGCTATAGCATTATGTTATAGCTCTGCCACTGGATCTGCCCCTGTAATACTAAAGTATTCAGTCAAGACAGCCTTTCAAGGAGAAGAGCCAAGACTCCAGTTTGGGGCTCCTAGGGTCTCAGCTGTGAAGTGGGGGCCCTAGCCAGGTGGCCCTAATGGTCACCTTGACCTGAGACTTGCATACTGCCACACTATTGATGCTGACATACTTCCACGTCCTCCTGAAATACAGAAAATAGGTCCAGGCAGCCGGCAGTTCTTTTCAAGTTCTTCATGCTGGAGGGTGTCTGACCACCCTCACAGCTTTTGTGGAGGTTCAGCTAGTCCTCCACTGACAGCCTTCTCCGGTGACAGCCAATGGTGTGCCTGTCTACAGAGGGGAGAGGGCAATAATATATAATTTTCATACCACAGCGATGTAAACTGTGCACACACAGTGTGCGGATTTGGCTCACTAAGATGCTGCATTCCGGTTCATCTGAAGAGCTCCCTGTGGTGCTCGACTCTTCCGCGATTGTGCTAAAAACAGCCACCCTGTTTCCCAGCCATTTCTGTGTACAGCTTATCTTCCAGGTTTATTTAGTGACCAGAAATCAGGCATTCTCAGTACTGCCTGATTCCATCATTATTAGCAATGTTTAATTTAGGTTATGCAATTATTTAGCCCTAGGACATTCTCCTGTGATGCATCACGATCAGATGTCACACACTATGGACACCATGGGCAGTCTTAAAGTGGACCAACACCCAGGATTTTGACTATCCTGGGTTTTGGTCCACTTCAGGGTGTAAAACCCCCCAGAAACCCCCAAACTCACCTCACCACGCTCCCACGGACAAGCGGCGGACAAGGCAGCGCGTCCGCCGCCACCTCCCGCGCCCCTCTGACAGTGCGCCCGCGCCGGCCATTCAGGTGAGTTCTTTTGGGGTTTTGGGGGGGGTCCCTCACCGCGGGACATCCCGATCTCGGATGTCCCGCGGTGAGGGGGGTGATCGGCCCGGGAATCTTATAGATTCCCGGGCCGATCACCCATGGGTGACGGTCCACTTTAATCCAGGTCAGGAAACCTGGGCTCCCAAAGAGCAACCAGGTCCAGCTTCCATTTATTCCACGTGTGTCACACACTCCGCTTCCATAATCATGACATCTGGGTAGTCTCCAGTAGAGGGCGATTTTTAGCAGAGATGAGCTCCTCCCAGTCCATATACATCCGGGACCTCCCACCAACTCCCCAGTTCCTTCTCTGCTAGACGACGAGCAAGTCAGAAGATGAAGCCTTCTATTCCTTGCAGGTGCGCCCGGCCTTTTTTTTGTCCCCATTTCTGCCTGGACCTTTATTCACATGTCCCCTTATGAGCCTCCCAGCCTCGGCTGTAGGTCCTGGTTGAGGGTAGGCAACACCTTCCTAGGTGTTTTAAGGAGCATGACTCCTCCGTGAGACCCCATTACAAGGGGTAGGCAGTTTCCGGGTTGGTGATCCCGGGTGGGATGCCCTGTCCCTTCAGCCTTATCCGCTTCCCCTGTACTGGGTGGCGGGTCCCCTGCCTTCTGAGTCCCCTCCGTGTCCCTCGGGGGGGGGGGGGTTCTGGCTTGTCCCTTACTGATTTTCAGTGTCTGGTGATTCACTATTGTGTGTGTGTGTGCTTTTACATGTGGCTGATGTGCTTTGCCTGCTCCGTTGGCAGTTTTCATGAGGGGAGCTTCTCCCCCTCAGGCTGCGTCTGGGGGGGCGGGGCCTAGCGAGCGCGCGTTCTGCGCTGGCCCGCCCCCCTTCTTCCTCACTTTCTCCTGCGGTGCTGGACTCCGGTGGCCATCTTAGAAGTGCTGCTGCTGCCGCCGATCATACTGCGGACCTGTGTGTTTTGTGAGTGCCCAGTGGGCCCCCTTTTCTTCTCTTAGGCTGCCTCCCTCTCCGCAGGGGGGCTGCTTGGTTTCTCATGATTGTATGCATTGGTTTTTGTATATATATATATATATATATATATATATATATATATATATATATAATCATTTTGTGTGCTTGTCTTATGGGCCTCCCTTCTTGTGTCTTTCAGGAGGATATTAGGGGGTTCTCCCGGTCCTAGGCCCTTCCTTAGCATTTTCCGTTAAATCCTCCCACAGGGACATTAAAGGGGCATCCCAGGGTTGCTTACCAGCTTAATTCCCTAGGGTCACTGCGACTACCCAAAAAATCACCATATGGAGGCTCCGCAGGATACCGGGCTGGGGCTTCCCTGGGGACAATCCCGGCCGTATGTTGGTTGTGGGGTATCCCTTACGGGGGAGGATGTGATAATTTGTATTCCTTGTGCACAAAAGGCCATAACGCGGCAGGCGGTTTCTCAGCACCACCCGCTTCATCGCCTACACCATCTCGCCTGTTACGCATCCCAAGTGACGCTGTCACTAGTGGGGAGTCGCACTCTGATGTTTGTGCTCGCCTGGCCAGCATCGAGAGGATCCTTTCTGGCACTGTGGGCTGTAAGGCCCAGGCTAAGAAAAGACACCTGTCGCCGGCAGGGCCGGCTTTGGAGTTTGATGATGATTGGTCTGAGTATTTCCCCGTTAGAGGAGGGGGAACTGTTTGGAGAATCTGATACTGAGGGTGTGTGTTTTCGTGACAATGATGCTGGGCTGGGATGCCGTTGACACCTCCAAGGTTCTGGTCCATCTCCTTGAGGTTTTGGACATTGCGCCGCCTGAGGCACCCCCTCTTAAAAAGGGGGAATTCTTTGGGGCCGCCAGGCCTCGCTTGGAGTTCCCTACACAGGGTCATTTTGACGCTCTGATCCTTAGGGAGTGGGAAAAAACAAGTCGGCTTCCCGGTGTTCCTCAGGGTTGGGATAAAAAGTATCCCTTCCCGGTGGATGCGGTGAAGCGTTGGTCTTCCCCGCCCGAGGTCGATGCGCCTGTTTTGGGGTTGTCCAACACCTCTGTGGTCCATACCCCTGATGCCACTACCCTCAAGGATGGTGAGGATAAGCGCATTGATCAGTTGGCATGTCATGCCTTCGCTAGTGTGGGTTCAGCCTTACGGCCGGTGTGCACATCTGCGCTTGCGGCGGTGGCTAACAGATCCCTGGTTAGGAAGTTCTTGAATGGTGCCCATTTTGACCCATCCAGCGCGGAGTTCGCTGCCCTTAAAAGGTGCGAGCTTTTCATGAACTTTGTACTGGCTGCTGTGGAGGACACTATTGTCATGTGTAGCAGAACTTCGGCCTTATTGATGGCCATGCGTCGATTGGTCTGGCTTCGCCAGCGGGTGGCGGACTTTGCTGCCAAGAAATCGCTCACCGCTCTTCCCTTCCTGGGCACTAAGCTATTTGGAGATAAGTTGGATGCGGTGGCTAAGGATGGTAAGCTACCTCAGCGTAGGAAACAGCATCGTCCCTTTCGTTGGGCGAGCTCCTTCAATCCTTCCTTTCGGGGTGCCAGAGCCGTCAGAGGATTCGCCTACTCTGGTGTTAGAGGTTCCTCCTGGAGCAGGGGCAGAGGACGGGCCCGTCCAGCATCTGCTTGGAGTTCCAAGCCTAAGCCCGCCGCTAAACCCGCTCAGTTATGAGGGGGCGCCCTCACCCACTCGGGTGGGGGGACGGCTGGGGCTCTTCTTCCAGGTCTGGGCACAAGAGGTCACAGACAAATGGATTCTGGAAGTTGTTTCATCTGGGTACAAACTGGAGTTCGAGTACTGGCCCCCTCCAAGATTTTTAAGGTCTCGGGTGCCCTCAGACCCTCAGGCTGCAAAGGGGCTCCTGTTGGCGGTCCAAAGTCTTCTGAATATGGGAGTCATATGCCCGGTGCCTCCCTCGGAGAGAGGCAGGGGTTACTACTCCAACCTCTTTACGGACCCCAAAAAGGATGGTTCTGTCAGACCCATTCTGGACCTAAAAATTCTCAACAGGTTCATCAGAACCAGGAAGTTTTGCATGGAGACCCTGTGCTCCATTCTTTCCCTTCGTCAAGGGGACTTTATGACGTCAATAGACATCAAGGATGCTTACCTGCATGTTCCTATCTTTCCTGCACACCAGAGATTCCTCAGGTTTGCGGTACAGGATCGTCATTTTCAGTTTGTGGCCCTACCATTCGGGCTGACCTCAGCTCCAAGGGTCTTCACCAAGGTTCTGGCGGGCATAATGGCCCTGTTCAGAGCTTAGGGCATTCACATTGTGCCGTATCTGGACGACCTACTGATTTCAGCCTCTTCCCTCCAGCAGGCGGAGATGGACACCAGGGCGGTGCTGTCTACTCTGGTAAGGTTCAGATGGGTGATCAACCACCCCAAATCCTCTCTGTCTCCTTCCATGGAGATTTCATTTCTGGGCATGACTCTGGATACCACTCAAGCCAGAGTGTTCCTTCCTCAGCCCAAGGTAAGGGCTGTTCAGGATCTGATTCGTCTTCTCCTGACCATTCGTTGCTCCTCTCTCCGGCTGGGGATGAAACTGGTAGGTTTGATGGTGGCGTCCTTCGAAGCAGTACCCTTTGCTCAGTTCCACATGAGGTCGCTTCAGCTCCATCTGCTGAGGCATTGGGACAGATGTCCGCAGTCCTTGAATTGGTCCTTCAAGATGTCTCTCCGGGTTCACCAGTCACTTCAGTGGTGGATGGAGTCAAGCAATCTGTTGAGGGGCAAATCCTTTCTTTTCCCTTGTTGGGAAACGGTGACCACGGATGCCAGCCTGTCGGGCTGGGGAGGTTTCTGGAAGAATCGTCAGTTCAGGGGGTTGTGGGGTCCTCAGGAGGCTCATACCCCCATCAATGTCCTAGAGCTCAGAGCCATCCGGCTAGTTCTGTCACGGCTGACTCCACACTTACAGGGCCTACCGGTTCAGGTTCGCTCGGACAACCGAACGGCGGTGGCCTACATCAATCACCAAGGAGGGACTCGCAGCAGGAGTGCCCTCAGGGAGGTCTCTCTGATCCATACTTGGGCGGAGAGCAACGTCCCTTGCATCTCAGCAGTTTACATTCCAGGAGTGGAGAACACGGAGGCGGATGCTCTGAGTAGGGGCTTCTCTCGCCGAGGAGAGTGGGCCCTCAACACCAGGGTGTTTCGCTCCCTGTGTCACAGGTGGGGGACTCCGGATGTGGATCTCTTTGCCTCCAGGCACAATCACAAACTTCCATCCTTTGTGTCTCTCTCTCAGGATCCTCTAGCCCTGGCAGTGAATGCTTTGTCCCTGGCTTGGAAGGATGTGGGTTTCCTGTATCTGTTCCCACCCTTCTCCATGGTGGGCAAGGTGGTTCGCAAACTGGTTCTGGAAGGGGCACCAGCGATTCTGGTGGTCCCAAGGTGGCCAAGACTTGGTTCACAGACGACGTAAGTCTAGCGGTAGATCAGTACAGGCTGCCTCTGTTTCCGGACCTGATTTCTCAGGGTCATCTTCTTTACCCCAATTTACAAACGCTGGCTTTGACGGCTTGGCTGCTGAAACCTTCATTCTGCAGGAGGAAGGTCTCTCTGCGGCTGTCGTTCAGATCTTGATTAGAGATAGGAAGAGGTCTTCCTCTGGTATTTACTATAGGACTTGGCGGTCCTACATTGACTGCTGTGAGGCCAGGGCCTTACCTTGTAGGGTGTTCTCTATCCCTAGGATTTTGGAGTTTCTTCAACACGGTCTGGATCAAGGTTTTCAGCTTAGTACCTTGAAGGGGCAGGTATCTGCCCTGTCTGTTTTCTTCCAAAGGTCTTTTGCTTTGCACCCACTGGTCAGGACTTTTTTCCAGGGGGTTACTCATGTTAGGCCTCTTAGGAAGGCCTTGGTGCCTGTTTGGGATTTGAATCTGGTTCTTTCGGCTCTACAGGGGCCTCCTTTTGAGCAGCTTCAGGATATTGCTTTTTATGTGCTCACTCAGAAGGTTGCCTTTTTGGTGGCTATTACTTCTGTCCGGCGTGTCTCTGAGTTGGCGGCTTTGTCTATTCAAGCGCCTTACTTTGAGAGGCATCAGGATAAGGTGGTTTTTCGTTTCAAACCAGATTTCCTTCCTAAGTTTGTTTCTGCCTTCCACCTCAATCCGGATCTTGTTCTTCCTTCTTTGTGTCCTAAGCCTAGCAATGACAAGGAGAGAGATTTGCATTCTTTGGATGTGGTTCGTTGTGTGAAGTACTATTTGGTGGTTACTTCCCCCTTCCGCAAGACGGACGCTTTTTTCGTGGTGCCTTGTGGGCCCAGAAAGGGTTTGGCGCCGGCCAAGTCTACCATTAGTCAATGGATTCGTCAGGCCATTGTTGGGGCCTATTCTGCTAAGGGGAGGACTCCCCCTTTTAGGATCACTGCGCATTCTACTCGTGCTGTTGGGGCATCCTGGGCTTTTCAGCACCAGGCCTCTGTTGAACAAGTTTGTAAGGATGCTACTTGGTCTTCTGTTCATACTTTTTCCAAGTTTTACAGGGTTGATGTGCGGGCTTCAGCGGATGCTGTTTTTGGCCGCAAGGTTCTGCAAGCTGCAGGGGTTTAAGTTGGTGCATTGTTTTTATTGTTTTCGGTTCCCACCCATGACGGACACTGCTATTGGATGTCCCAGATGTCATGATTATGGAAGCGGAGTATATGACACACTTGGAATAATACCATTTTGTAAGTACTCACCTTTAAAATGGGTATTATAAATGTGTCATACACTCCGCTTCCCCCCACCCTTGTGGTATTCCGGATCCTTTATATGGTAAACCTTTGTTAATTTTGTAGTTGTTATATGGGTTCTTCCTGGTCCTCTTACTGCTATCATACACTGGGGAGTTGGTGGGAGGTTCCGGGTGTATATGGACTGGGAGGAGCTCCTTTTTTGCATTCATCTCTGCTAAAGATCGCCCTCTACTGGAGACTACCCAGATGTCATGATTATGGAAGCGGAGTGTATGACACACTTATAATACCCATTTTAAAGGTGAGTACTCACAAAATGGTATTTTTTTCAGTATTTAAAAAGTAGACATTTTTGCTCTTCTATATACTATTAGCCATATGGATGCCGTGTCACTCATGTAATGTATCTAGTGACAATTAGTCTGTTTAGCAAGCATTAATCATGGTTAGCTGTATGCTGTAGTAGTATGGCTCCCAGGAGACCAGAGGTGTTATAAATGAGCACAATCATTCTTTTTCACAGTGCAGGTTAGACATTGTATTGTTCTTGCCCCATGGGACAAGATCTCTGTGTCTAAAGTGTACTAGAGTTATGTATTAAAATTGTGCTTTCTCAACTACTAGAACTGCTACATATAACATACCTTCATTATGTCTAGAGCTACTACACTGTGCTTTTTCTGCTACTGCTATTAAACAGAATTTATTTAAAGTGGATCAAAACCTGAGATTTTGACTATTCGTTTTTTTTTTCTACCATGCCCTGCTGTGTGAAGTACCTCAAATAGGCCTCTCAGTCCAGGGGCCTCCAGGGAATAACTGGTAACCCCAGGGGCCAGTCCTAGTCTGTGTACAGTTTCCAGTAGCAACAGATTGCAGGTAGTGAAAACTGCTTTCATAAAACTCACATTTGCCAACATAAGAAAAAAAAATGCTAGATAAGCTCAGCACCTTTAGGGCATCATTTTGTCACTCAAAAATATATACTTTTAACGTTCTAAATTACCATTGAAAGTGGAATGGCAACAATACGGCAGCCAGTAGCTTACCCGATGCCTGTCTCATATGCCAATATCCAGCAGCCTGAGGTAGAAGCCGTAGCAGGGCTCTTACGTTTGGCCAGTTTTCAATTTCATTGCTCCAGGACCAGCCATTCTGTACCTTGGTGCTCTTAGCGTGAGCGAGCCTGGCAAGCCACAGTGGTCTCACAGCTGTTTCTGACCCCAGAATGCTCATGACTCCTAAAACTGCGACATGATATGCTCTTCCCAGCTCAGCTACGATACACTATATCAATACATATATCAATATATGAATACATAAGCTAATTACATATAACCAGAGATTTAGAGATGCTTAGAAATGGCTCATCTTATACATCTTATGTAAAACCCCACCAAGCCAATGCAGAACTAATCCTGGCTCGCTCTGCGATGTAAACATCTGGCGGCCGCATCCCTGAATCTGCGGGCTGTGAGCGCTTTCCCACCTTCAGGCATTCAGATAGGCTAGGGTCGGGAACGTGCATGCTGCTGGGGATGCGCCCATTCGCGTTCCCAACTTCCGAGCTCTGCGTGTTTAATGAGCAGACAATCTGTAAGAAAAAAACCCCACTGTGGTCGCTAGCCTTTCCTGGGGGCATCCTGAATCCGGATGCTCCATTAAGTAAAACCCCACCATGGCAATGCAGAACTCACCTTCTCCTGGCTCCCTCGGCTATGTAAACATCTGGCAGCCGCATCCTTGCATCTGCGGGCTGTGAGCGCTTTCCCACCTTCAGCCATTCATATAGGCTAGGTTCGGAAGCGTGCATCCTGCTTGGGATGCGCCCATTCGCATTCCCAACTTCCGAGCTCTGCATGTCTAATGAGCAGACAAGTAATCTGTAAGAAAAAAAACACACTGTGGCTGGTTCTGTAATCTTAAAGTTTTCCGGGACAGCCACTGGCCTTTCCCAGAGGCATCCTGAAACGGAATGCCCTACTATGTGAAACCCCTGGGGTGCCGCAGATCTCACCTGCCTCCTGGCACCCTTGGCAATTTAAACTTCCAGTGGCCAAATCTTCGGACTGTGCGTGCACTCTCACCCCCAGCCATTCAGATAGCGCTCCTGATTGCCAAAGCCTGCATGTAAGCAGAGCTGTTTGCCAAGCATTATGTATGCATGCCAAATGGCTCTGAATAGATGATGGCCCACACATGCGCCGTTGGACCAGGAAGAGGTGAGTTTTTCTGGGTGTCCCAGGGGGCTTCACACAGCGGGGCACCCCAACAAGGGTACCTCCAGGGAACTGAGACATAGCCCAGGATTGGCAAAATCTTTAAAGTGTAACAAAACTTAGGAATTTGAATTTTCCCTGGTTTTGTTCTGTTCCCCCGTGTGACTCCGACCAGAATTCCACTTTTCATTCACCTCTTCCTGGTTCCAATGGCACTCCAATGGCGCTTGAGTGGGCTCACGTCCAATGAGAGCTGTTTGCCATTACTGTGTCTGTATGAATGGCTGGGATGGGAGCATTTGCTGAATGGCAGTCACGGTAGATAGCTCTCAGTGAACAAGAGCCCGTGCATGTACTGTTGGAGCAGGGAATGTTGAGTGTTTACAGACACACAGTGGGGGAACCTTGATTCGGGAAGGCCAGCGGCCGGCCCTGTAATCTTTTCGATCTCAAGGCTGACCCATGTACATTTTGTTCTGCTTTAAAGCTTGGTGGTGCCGAGTGAGTATAAATGCTTCTGAACTATTAGGGAACAAATCTAGGCCACACTGCAGCAGAGAGCCGCGTACTGTTGTCTATTTTCAGCCACAAAGAAGAAGAAAAACCATGCAAAGCAAACAAAATTACGTTGCATTATAAATCAGGAATAATATTTTCCATCTATTATGTTGTCAATCTGCTGCTATACTAAGCCGACTGTATAGCCGAAGTTTCTATAGGTGAAGGGTCAAATCTGCAGCAGTTTATTTGATCTCCGTTGCAATAGTGTAAAATGTACTCCCTGAACTGGGGACAGTAATATATAATCCCTAAAAAATAATTTAGTAGTAAGATTAGGAAATAAGGTTAGGGTTCATTTGTGTTTTTTTTCTTTTTTTTTTTTACCAGTTTTAACATAATTAGACTTTTTTAAACGATACATTAGAGGCAAATCAGATATGTGTTCTGCATTGTCTTTCATAGTAAATGATTTTACAAGTTCTCCTGCCTCCTCCATATTTTTTTTTTTTTTCAGTTCGATTGTCAGATATCTAAGAGATTATTTATATTGTTCACACATTCTTCAATTTCAAATGTACGTTTTATTGGAAAATCAATAGATCCTTCAGGGCAACCTATTGGAATGCAGCACGTGTGGGCATTTAAACGCCATGTGAGAGCTTTCCTGGGAGTTCCCAGAAGCTTTACATCTATCCAGAATATGTTCCTTGTTACTGGCCTGTTCCCTGATTGAGTCGTGTGTGTGTGTAGGGGACCCTGGAGACCTGGCAGCTTGGAGAGGTTTGACAGACGAGGGGTGGGTATTTTTAGATGTTCTAGAGAAATGCATAACATCAACCCTTTGGAGACTGTACAGTATTTGCCAGAGATGCCGGCTGCTTGCACTAGGACCTGAGTCAAGTAAACTGGAGTAAGGGCAAACCAATACCAAACAAGCTGTGCATGAGATTTCCTCATTTGTATCAGTCTTGCGATGTAGAGCCCTGCAAAGCGCATTTAAAAAAAGGTGCTGTAAAGAAAGGGGTGGGCTTGGCTGACTGGCATCTGAAATTGGGGAAGCGCTCTAGTGATTAAAGTACTTCTGTTATCCAAAAAACAGCCCATGTAAACGTCTTGATACATAGTGCGCCCTGCTGTGTGACCCCCCCAGGATGCCATTATTCACTCATCTTTGCTCTCGTCCAATGAGAGCCGTTCATGACAGTGTCATTCGGCTAACAGCTCGCATAGGTTTCAATAGGGACCAAGATTGGTCCCAATTTTTTTTTTTTTTTTTTTTATTCCAAGGCCGGCCGGGTAGTTTTTCTACCGCTTTCACATAGGGGCCTACCGGTTGCTGCAGGGGCACATAACTAGGCTTCGACTGGCCCACCAGGAAATCCCTCATTGAGCCCCTATCCCGAAACAATCCCCCTGCTTTGGGTACCAAGGTTTGTATGTTGCTTATAGCCCAAGCACACAAAATCATCAGCCTTTTATACAGCTCCAGTGCTTGGTGGAGTATGTACAGGTTCTATGGCAGGCAATAAATCAGCTGGTAATATGTAATTGTAGAGTGGGCACCCAAAGTCACCCCAGTCAGACACTGAGCCTTGCTTCTGATATTTTCATTTTAAAGGGGAAGTGGCCAAAGACTACTACTACTACCTTTGCATCATGAGAGATGCCTTGCTGCATCTACCCCTGTCACATACCTGGCACAGGGCCCCCACCTACTAACCACTGCTTTTTATCAAAGCAAGCTGTCAGTCTGCTGCACTGGTGAGCAAGTGTGGTGCCCCTCCAGCCAGCAAATTTTAATGCTCTCTGGAAGTCCCAATGGCTGTCAAACCAATGGAATGTAGAATTCTTAAACCGGACCAATAGCTTGGCACAGTTGGAAAAGGAAGGTAGCGGCCACTTTGGAGCTTCCTCTCCCTGCATCTCAGCCATACTGCTGCCTGGATTCAATTGACGTAGCTGACAATGCACAGTAACAGAAACCCCAACAGCACTTGCAAGTTGCCTGCAAATGCATGATCCACCATTTTGTTTTGAATATTTACTATAGCAGGAGTTATAAAAAGGTAAATTAATTTTCATGTGCAGCAATCGAAATTGCCCGGGGAAGGGTGCATATAAGCACTGTTTGTTGTGTTGGTCTGGTTTAAGTAATTTTTGACTGTCGGCCCGCTTTAATTACTGAGTCAGGGAATACCAAACTTGGATACCGCCATGCAGCAGTGGTAGAGAAACTAATGCCTATTATGACTTTACCTCCTCTTAAAAAAAAATAAATAAAAATATACGTTTGGACCGGTCTTGAGCCTCTTGGGAATACAGAACTTAGGATTGTCATTACAGAAAAGCGAGCAATTAACCCAGACCAACACCCTTACAAGAAACCATGCTCATATACTTCCCTCCCATAGGCAATTACATTTGCTGCACATAACAATTACTTTACCTTGTAATCTTCCTTAATGTCGTCCTTTGGATTTGCCAGTGGCCTGCAAAGAAGTGCTGCTGGGTTTCCTGATGCTTTGCATTGTGGAAAATGTTAGTTTGTGTCTGGGTAAGGGAAAAGCCTCCTGGATGCTCTGAGATGACCATGACCAGGAAATAAATGGAGAGGTGGTGTTTCAGCTTTGAATAGGTGGGAGTAAATGTAAGTGCTGACAATATTTTCAGCTGTGTAAGGCTGTCGGTCTGGTTTGAACTTGTGACCAGTGATATTAACCAGCACACTGCCACGAAGAACACATAACCTGTGACGTTTTAAGCAAACTACTTTAAGGGGTTTTTATTGTGCCCAAAATTCAGCACAAAAGAGACATAGAGCTGGTTCGTAGCATAACTGCATTTTGAGTCTGTATGGAATATATATGTAAAAACTCAAGTCAAGTGACCTGAACACACAGCAAATGGTTTATGGTTAGGAACCACTAAGGACTGAGTGTAAAATCATAACATACAGTACTTGTTTTACCAGTCTAATTAATCAGAAAATGTTTGCTGATCCTTTATTATGCCCTATTCTATGCAGTGACTTGCAACCTTTATCTCTAGTCTCAGAAGGGAATGGAGTTCAGATTGGGTTTAGCAATAGCTAGTCGTACAAAGAAACAAGCTCCGGGTTTGGCTATAGAAAAGGTTCTAGAAATCATCCACACCTACCTTAGGTAGCAGCACAGCAGGGTGAATCAGCTGCATGCGAAGGTAGGAAAAGAATGCTTTGACTTTATCCTGGACAAATCATTTAAAGCAGGGGTCCCCAACCCCCGGTCTGCATGCCACTACCAGGCTGTGGTCACATTCCATTTGCATTTACAAACACCCAGCGGGCGCTTATTGTCAATCCTCATTCATCTCCTGCATCCCGAAACACTAGGCATCCCTCCTGAAACATTGGCTCCGGCCATCTCACTGCAACATAACCCTTGGCATCCCCTGAATCTTCCACACCCAGACATGCAGCTGCATTACACCTACCCCCCCAGGCCTCCTCCTGCAACTTAATCCCTGATATCCCCCACCCCTGATTATTCAACTGCAGGCCTAACCCCAACCCCAGACATTACCCACCCCAAGGTATTCTTATGCAACCTCAACCCAGGAACGCGCCCAGGATGTCCCCTTCTATCCCCCACCACTGGCCATTCCCCAGCATCCTTCATTCCTCGGCACCCCCCTGATATCCCTATCCCTGGCCATCCTCTTGCATCCCTCACCCCTAGGCATCCCCCCCCCCCACCAGGCTCACCCAGGCAATATCCAAACCCGTTCCATGGCCAAAGCCCGCTCCAACACCCAGACATTCTAATAGGCTAAGAGAGTAAGCACATGCCACAGACTGCATGGAAAGCAGGGATGTGGCCCCTCTCCTTTTGCAATGCCAGAACTCTGGCAAACAAAGCTTTATGCTGTGCATTAATATGTACGCCATACAGTGCGGTTGACTGATAGTTGGCGCATCCGCCGTGGGGCCTTAGGTATGTTTTGTGGGCCATCCTGGGGGTTTCACACAAAAGAGCATCACAAATCAGGATAATCTGTTGCTGAGGTACAAACCCAGTAAAAATCCAGTGAAAATCCTGGGTTTTATTCCTCTTTAAGACCCCTCTGGATCCCCAGTTAAACATACCTGACCCTGCTATAGCATTGCATATTTGGGCCACGCATCGCTATACCTTTAGACAGGTGAGTGTCCACGCCAGGCATTTGTGATTAGCTGGCAGGGCACATCCCCGGCCATCGATATCTGACCCGAAAACGGTCCCTGGGGCTAAAAAGTTTGGGGACCACTGATTTAAAGGACTTGTGGGTGAGATTTTAGTTATATGGCTAGCCTTCTCCATAAAGCTGCAATTTTCTTGGGCTAGGGTAAGCTCTGGCCAGAGCAGGGAACTCATCCAAACGTTATAGGTGGTCATACTTGGAGAATGCAGAAACTCTTCACTAAACCCCAGAAGTGTAAAATCATGAGTCCCAAAAACTTGCAACCACTGTGGATTTGATTGTCCTTTCTCCAAATGATTGCATCTATTTAATTCTCTGGATCATCTATCAGCTGTTACTTGCCAATTGCAATCACTGTTAAGGGTATTATCACTAGGAACAATGATATTGCAGTGAGGGCATTACCTGTGGATGTCCCTTCTGTCAGTAATTAGAGCATTTATCGGAACAGAGGATAAAGATCAGCAGCAGCAGAGTGATAACTCACGGAAGTAATTAGGGTTGCTTTAAGATGTACAGGGCTCTAAATGGTTGAGGAGCCAGAGACCATGTAAATGATTGCTCTCCTTTGCCTTCTCTGCAGCTGGGCCCGTGTTTGCAAAGCAGTTTTTGGCACCCAGTTTCCCTCCATGATGTCTTGAGGGTTCTTAACCCACATCAAAAAAGTCCCATTGTGGTACATGCAGGTGATAGTACTTTTATAGGGTATAAAAGTAGAATCCCTACTTTGACTGGTCCTGCATTTACTGGCCACAATCAGCGTGGAAGCATCTTAAAGTGGACCCAGGATTTTCACTATCCCAGCTTCTGGACCTTCCCCTGTGGGCATTCAGATTACACATGGCCCACTTTGCCCTCAAAACTCACCTTTCTCCAGTCCTACGATGCACGCGTGGGCTCTTGTCCAATCAGCGCAGTATGTTGTGCATATTAATGAATGGTGTGGGTATCAACTACAGGGTTGCCAGGAATGCAGCCAAGGACAGAAAGCTCAGTGTGGGTTCCCAGACAAAGGGGAGCTAAAAGCGGGGGCGATTGTGGGGACTCACATAGTTGCTCATATGGAATGGGGATACCCCAAGTTTGCTTAATTGTCCGACCCTGGAGTCTTTTAGACTCCAAGGCCAGCCTTCAGATGGCTGGTCCACTCAAGGAGTTCTTTCAACATTGTTTATTCAGGCCCTGACAAAGACATTAAACAGAACAGGTAGGTTATTAACACAATTTGTAGACTTTCTTTCAGATCTTGTCATTTTAAATATCAGATAACTCGCGTCAGGTGACTTCATCTATAGATAAAATAAAGCTACCAGAATTAGAACCTTTTATACCTTTTGGCCTTCAAATTTGGGTCAGAGACAAATTAGACTTGAATTTCACTAATTCATTTCACCCTAATTTTAGATAATGGTTCACCCTTGTAGATAATGGTCAGTGAAATTCACTGCAATGGCAGTTATGCCTGACAGTGCTTTAAAGTGGACCAACACCCACGGGTGATCGGCCCGGGAATCTATAAGATTCCCGGGCCGATCACCTCCCTCCCCGCGGGACATCCGAGATCGGGATGTCCCGCGGGGTGAAACCCCCCCAAACACCCCAAACTCCTTACCTTATCTTACAAGCCGCGGACAAGCGGCTCCTCCGCCGCCGCCTCCCTCGCGCCCCTCTAGACGTGCGCGCGCGCGTCAAGAGTGACGCGTGGGAGGCGGCGGCGGCGGAGCCACTTGTCCGCGGCTTGTCCGTCGGCGCGGGGAGAGGTGAGTTTTTCGGGGGGGTTTCACACAGCGGGGCACCCCGATCGGGGGTGCCCCACCGAAGTGGACCAAGACCCAGCATAGTCAAAATCCTGGGTGTTGGTCCACTTTAAGCCCCATTCTCTATAGGAGGTGGTGGGAGTGTGTCTGGATGCTGGTGTCCCCTTCTCAGAAACCAGTAAGTAACAGACTGGGTGAGAAGCGGCTGAGTGGGAGAAAAGTTTGAGTAACCTTTTTGAATTTTTTTTTGTTTCAATATTTTTATTGAAGCTTTGAGTTTTCAACAGTACAGATACTTGAAGCTCATGTATTATAATGCCATCCCATGCAGGGGAGGTAAAAGAAGAAGCTAACATTCTATATTGCATGAGGTCCAGTCTGAGACCATGCAGGATGCAGGATCCCAGACCCCACGGTCCGCACCGCCACGAGTGAGCCCGCAGGGCTAGCAGGCTTGGTCAAGCGCGCTGACGGGAAAGGGGTATTGAAAACCTATTAGGATCATATTTTAAAGGGAGGAGAAACAGAGAACTGGGGGGGGGAGAAGGTTGAGGGGGAGGGAGAGGAGGGGTCGGGGGGGGAAGGATCAAGGTGCTCCCGCACTCCACCAGCCAACGTGCATGGTCGCTACAGCCTCTGTGGGGGTTCGCCAGGCCAAGCAAATCTTAATCCAGGGCTCCCATATCGAGAGGAATTTGTCGTGGGAGTCGGTCAGAATACTAGATAGAGCGAACTAGGGCTGAGTGATGTTTCTGCGCACAGAGCATTGAACAGGTTTGATAAGTGCGGGGCCAGAATGGGGGCAAACTTTTTGTAATACAAGCCACTAAACCCGTCTGGACCTGGGGTCTTGGAAGTCTTCAGGGACTTAATAGCTAGCAGCACCTCACAAGGTGTTATGGGACTCCATCCTGTCCACACACCTCTGCTCAATGTTCTCAACGCCCTCAAAGAATTCTTCCAACTTGGCTGGATTTACATTTGCTGGGGCCGCATAAAGAGCAGACAAAGTCCCCAAAAGCCGAAACAACCTTATTAGGGTCAGCCGTGACACCGCCCGAATCAAGTTTCAGTTTAGGCTGACATGTTGAGCTCCGTGCGCAGCTTATCTACAGCCCTTTTATTCCTGGCACTCGGGTTCGCCTGCTCAAACTTCAGGGTCAGGTCTCTTATTCTCCGTTCCCTCTCCCGTTTTTCGGCGGAGGCTATGGAGATAATGTTCCCTCTCATGGTGGCCTTTTGGGCTTCCCATAGAGATATAGGGGAGGAGACCGACTTCGTGTTATGCGTAAAGTATTCCTGTAAAGCAAACTTTGGGTTGTTTTCCTCCTTTCCCGTGGTCCAGAAGGATTCCTCCAGGCCACCTTCACAACCAATCAAGGTATTGGAGTGGAAGGGGGGTCTGTTGGAAACCTCCAGGTCTCGGGAGGAAGAAAGGGGGGGCCCTCTAAGTCACTCCCTGGGGAAGTTAGGTTAAGCGTAGCACACAAACAATTATTGCAAAGGCTCGGTATATGCCAGTGGTAAAACCTTGGTTTAATGCTCATTCCATTTGTGTGATACAAAAAAACAGAAGAAGCCAGACAAAACCACAACAGAAATGACCACAGAAAGACACATAGTCAACCTGGCGTCCATATCACTAACCAAAGACCAGCAGAAGGTACTAGAACTAGGCCTCAATTTTTGTCCTCAGACGAACCAGGATAAGTTTGAACTAACAACAGACACCCACCTTTTTGCCAGAAAGGTTCTCCTGAAATACCTATACCGAAACACAGAGGAAAACCCAGTCCCCATCAGCACCCTCACTGAAACTGACCAGAAAGCCCTCGACACACTAAATGAACTCTTGGCAGAACAAGATCCAATACAACACACCTCCTCACCCCAAACACAAAGCCCACAGACTGACACAATGGGAAACTCAGACTCCAGAAAACCATTTAGGAAACCTTCAAACTACTTCCCCTCACTAAACCTACAATCCAGCATCAAGACCTTCGTTAACTTAGTAACATATGATGTAGAAAGATTACCTTTGAAGGGACAGAGACCAAACAACATCACCCCCCAACTCAAGAGAGCACTGCAGGAACTTGAATCCAACCCTGAGATCATAATCAAGCCAGCTGATAAAGGGGGTAACATTGTAATCATGACCAGATCACAGTATGAAAGAATGTGTCTGAAAATACTGAATAATAAGGAATGGTACCAGAAAGTCCCCTTGATAAAACTTAACAGGGACAAAGAAGAATATCACACACTCATAGAACAGGCCCAAACCCATAACATTATAGATAAAAAAACAGCTGACTTCCTGAGAATAGAGAAACCGGTAACACAGACCTTCTACGCCCTCCCAAAAATCCATAAATCCAGCACGGACCCACCGGGTCGCCCCATAGTCTCAGGGATAGGGTCACTGACGAGCGCTAAAAGTAAATACATCGACAGACACCTCCAACCATACGTACAATCTCTACCATCATTCATTAAGGATACACCGCATCTACTTCAAACACTACACGACATCACATTACCAGGGGGTGCGATCCTGGCAAGTTTTGATGTGGAAGCATTGTATTCCAGCATACCACATCAAGCAGGTCTACAAGCAGTCAAAACTTACCTAGATCAACTGGACATCAGTCAATACGACCACAGTGCCTTCCTCATAAAACTACTACGCTTCATCCTTACCCATAATACTTTCTTGTTCCAAAACCAACTATACCAACAAATACAAGGCACCGCAATGGGCACTACATGTGCTCCCACTTACGCAAATCTCTACTTGGGTTGGTGGGAACACACCATCTGGCAAGACACAAACATGCTTCCCTACCTGGAGAAAGCCACCACCTGGTATAGATATATAGATGACATACTCATCCTCTGGGAAGGCACAGAACAAGAACTTAGAGATTTTCACCACCTCCTTAACCAGAATACACTTAATCTAAAACTCACACTAGACTTTAGCACCAGGCAACTGGCATTCCTGGACCTGATAATCAACATTGACGAGGGAGGGAATATTACCACGAACTTCTACAGAAAACCCACGGCAGCAAACAACATTCTACGCGCCACAAGCTCCCACCCAACCCCACTCAAACAGAGCATCCCCTATGGTGAATACCTGAGGGCAAGGAGAAACTGCTCAACCCAAGAAGCATTCCAGAATGCAGCGAATGGTATCAGGGACAGACTACTCCAAAGAGGATACAGTAGAAAAACTCTTAAACGGGCCTATCACAGAGCAGCAGGGAGGGACAGACAGGAAATACTTTTCCCAAACAGGAAAACGGATATCAAAACTTCACCAAATCTACCCTTCATTCTCACATACACAAAACAGCACCAAGACATAAGACACATACTACAGAGACACTGGCATGTTTTAACTCATGATCCGGACCTGGCACCTTTGGTCCCTAAAAAACCCCAATTGGTCTTCAGGAGAACCAAATCCATCAAAGACACACTGGTCAAGAGTCATTACTCACAACCCTCAGATGAGAAATGCTGCAAAACCGTAGGCCTTTACAGCTGCGGGGGATGCAACACGTGCCAGTTTCTAAAACAAGGAACCACTCTAGAATTACCCAACAAACAGACACATAACATGAAACATTTCGTGAACTGCAACTCCCCACACATCATATATCTGATGACATGCCCATGCAAGAGGTTTTATGTGGGCAAAACAAACCGTAAATTCAGGGTAAGGATCCTGGAACATCTAAGAGACATCAGAAATAGGAACCACACCACACCGATAGGCCGACACTTTTCAATAAACCACAATGCAGACCCAAAGGGGACCACTTTCCAGGCACTTGACAGACTGCATATACATAAAAGGGGCGGAGACATCCAAAAAAAGACCTTACAAAAAGAGACTAAATGGATAGTCAAACTCAAGGCAACACATCCACCGGGACTAAATGAGACATGCAGCTTCGCCCCTTTTCTAAAATGACCCAGACTACCAAACAAATATAAACCGTCAAAATGACCCGGACCGAATAAAAGATCCCCATGACGTACCCACGACACTGAAAACTCTTTAGTCCTGACCCTTTACCCCAGATGGAGATACCTCAAAAACATGCGACAACCCACTCAATTGAGTCCAATGAAAGAAACCAGTAAGCACATAAATAGAGAGTTACCAAAAACATAGGAGCAAGCAACATGGGAAGGGACAAGCAAGCAGGCAAACTGAGTACATCAATTCACTCCACTATATCTTACTTGGTTTCACCTTAAAAATTAATGCATGGTACCGTAAAGCTACTTTCCGGTGCACAAAGGGACATAATGAGCAATTTCTAAATATTATATGGTTTACAATGTGTACAATGCCGTGACATAGCTCAAGTCATTGAGGGTAGAATATGTGAACTAAAATCCATTGTTTAAAATCATTACCTAATCACTGTTCTAACACTGCTCAAATCTTTGATTGTGGAACACGTGGACTATGTTACATTGTTAATCTCATTGCTCTAATATTATCTGTGGAATATGTGAATAAACCTATGTAATTACCTCTTAGAGCATTGGAACTGGGAAACAGCGCTTCCTCCCAGCCAAAACAATCACAACAAAAACGACAGCCACCAACAAAATGGCTGCCGCCAGACCTGCGGACAGGAGCCCATAGCAACACAGAACATATAGACACTAACAACAGCATACATAAGAACAGCAGTCACTAACAAAATGGCCGCCTCCAGGCCAGGAGACAGAAGCCTAAAACAACTGGGAAACAGTGCTTCCTCCCAGCCAATACAATCACAACAATAACGACAGCCACCAACAAAATGGCCGCTGCCAGACCTGCGGACAGGAACCCATAGTAACACAGAACATATAGATACTACAACAGCACATATAAGAACAGCAGCCACTAACAAAATGGCCGCCGCCAGGCCAGGAGACAGAAGCCCAAACAACATTGAACAAGACGGACACAGAAACCAGCCAATAGCCAGGCGGGGCCGGCGAGAGGAGAGTGCATGTGACGCACCTCCGCCCCTGGGGGAACAACCAACCAGGGGACTAGCAGGAAGTGCGGGAAACAGAAACCCCGCCCACCCTGCAGCACACGGCCCCGTATATCTGCAGACAGCACAGAGCCCTACACATACGGCTACAGCAACAGAAATAGACACACGGCTCACAGAGCAGGAAAGCAGACCCAGCGGGACACCAGCGCATAAACACAGCGATTACATACTGCAGAATTGCCCCCTGATGTGATACAGAAGGGGGTACTGGCTTTATGGCGAAAGTGACCAAAGGCAACTGATAAAAAGGTAAGCAACAATTTTTAAGGGGGCTTTCCACCCCTCACACGGAACCCGCCCAAACCAACAGGGCAATTACTCCCTAAGGAGGCACGGGAGACACATAGCATAATAAGACATACCTCGGTGGCACACACATATATACACACCCCACCCCTTCTCCAATATAGATCAAATACCATTGCACAGCAAATGACATCTGTACTCCCTATCTTATACCTATTTCAAAGGCAACACCTTGGGAGTCCGCATATACAAAAAAGCTGGGAGGAACCGCTGCAACCAAAGCTCTAAAGCCGCGACAACAGCCGTCTTTAGCTGCAAAAGAATTCAGCATCCATGTAGAAACAAAGATAAGGAATTGTAAGTGCTTTTATATATATTGACCAATGCATTTATCTCCATGTTGCCATATATAACAAATATACATGACTGTTTAATACAAACTAACCATGTACTGATGCATCATAACTAGAATACAAGGACCCTCACACTGAAGAAGCAAAAGAGCGAAACGCGTCTGTGAAAGAGGTCCACATCAGCAGACCACAATAAGCCTTGCTACAGGCTGAGGGCAAATACAAGCCCCTAATACATTTAAGGACTTTGTTTTCTAAACAAATGAACCTGCAGAAACAAGTATGAATGTAATACTGTTTTTTTGTATCACACAAATGGAATGAGCATTAAACCAAGGTTTTACCACTGGCATATACCGAGCCTTTGCAATAATTGTTTGTGTGCTACGCTTAACCTAACTTCCCCAGGGAGTGACTTAGAGGGCCCCCCCTTTCTTCCTCCCGAGACCTGGAGGTTTCCAACAGACCCCCCTTCCACTCCAATACCTTGATTGGTTGTGAAGGTGGCCTGGAGGAATCCTTCTGGACCACGGGAAAGGAGGAAAACAACCCAAAGTTTGTCTACAGTGCCCAAGAGGCCAACCTCTACACCCCTGGGACACTACAAGAAGAGAGGCACCCAATCCACCAGTTCCCTCCCCTCACCTTTTCCCCCCCCCCCCTCAATTCCTGTAAAGCAACCTGAACTTTAGAGCAGGTGGAGCCACTCGATAAAAGAGTCGTTCAGCCGCCAGTTGTAGGAGTGCTTGGTAGTGACCAGGAGGTCCAATACAGCCATCACTGGATTGTGATCGGACCATGCCGTAATGTAAATTGTGGAATCAATAATGGCAGGTAGCACAGATTGGGGGACTAGTAAGTGATCTATCCTACACAATGTGCCATGCGGGTTGGAATAAAACGGGAAGTCATGAGTTTTGGGGTTCATCTCTCGCCATATATCACATAAGCTATAGTGGTTAAGGAGATCACGAAAAGTCATGGATTGAGCGTCTGAGGTCGGTAGGGCCGTTCCCAGCTGCCCAGTGCGCCGTCTGTCCAGCCCAGGATGGATTGTCAGGTTAGAGTCCCCTCCCATGAGCAGGGTCCCATTGGTGTTCTGGACGACCGACAGTAAATGTTTGAAGAACAGAGTCTGGAAGGTGTTAGGGGCATAGTATGTGACCAGGGTGATCTCCACATCATAAAGGGTACCCTGCAGTATGAGGTATCTCCCCGTAGGATCCGAAATCTCTGTGGAACAAATGAAAGGGAGGCCTTTGCGAAAGGCGATTAGTACTCTCCTTTTTTTTCCCTAGCACAGGCAAGGTAGGATAGGGGAAATGACCACTCAGATAGTTGGAACTAGTGGAAAATCTAGTTTCCTGTAAAAAGGTTATATCGGCCTTGCAGGATTTATAGTAGTGAAAGTCGTTATTGCGCTTGGCGGGGACATTAAAGCCCTGGACGTTATGCGATATAATTTTAATATTTAGCCCGACCATGGTGGCCCTGAAGGTGAGACTCAATAACAACCGGCCTGGCGGAGTACGGGAGGACCACGTGGAGGGGGAGGAAGAGCGAGCAAAGTATGAATGGAGAGCTGGGGTGAGGATGGGGAAACGGGAATAACGTGAACAACATGAATAAGACCAAATTAAAACCCTGTGGACCAATATGCAGTGAAGTACCGCATAGGGTCCCTCTAAGTTCTGCAGTAGCTGAAAAAGGTCCATAGACCAAGGCCACACATGGCCTCTTTTGGACCATTGACAACTTGTCTGTTGGGGGGGTACACCCAGGAGGCACAGGGCAAAACAGTGGGATAAAAATTATCATCTTTTAGCGTAAATAACCCAGCATATAACAAAACTAAGTATTGTGACATGAAATAGCATAAGGAAGCAGCAAAGAACAACGCAGCGCTATCTACGCTTATAGCTTGTGGGGAAGATTTAAATTCAGGAGGCCACGCCAGCACCTGCGGGCCCATGCAGTCACCCACAGGTGTCGCTGTCCAACCCGGCAAGCTGGCGTGGAGTCTGAGACAGCATTGTGTACCAAAACTCGGGCAGGGGGCCCAACCTTATTGACTAAAGCGGCCCATCTACCGCGCTGACGAGCCATCGCCGAGGACCGAGAAGCCTCAACCGATCTGTCCGAGGCGCTGGAACCACCGTGACCTCACTCCCCCCCCTGCCCCCCCCCCTCCAGGGCCAGCTCGCGGTGGGTCCACATCAGGGCACTAGGCCGACCGAGAGCGGGGGAGGCCGATGCCAAACGGGGTGGAAATTCAGAACATTAAGAGCATTTAAAACATTCGAAAGAACTTTTGAAAAACTTTCAGGAGACAAGATTGTATACCAAAGCCCAGGCAGGGGGCCCAATCTTGATACCTAAAGCGGCCCATCTGCCCCGCTGGTGAGCCATTGCTGAGGAGCCCAAACCAATTCGTCCGGGGCGTCGGAGCCACTGTGGCATCAGGTGTATATTTTTGGAACAGTGAAAGTTAAATCGGACCTTCAGCATCATTTAATGAAAAGCCCAAACCCTTAAACTATTCCCCAGAATCTTAAATTAATATATTTTAAGTTTTTTGTCCCTTACTTATTATTCTTTCCTCTGCTGGGCTACAACTCTGTTCAGGACTCTAATATGGCCACTGCCATCTTGCCTCAGGAGCTAATCGGTGTTTCTTCCTGGCATCAAGTGCTGAGGAGGGCGGTTTATAGCTATGCTCTGCACAGTCTGAAGCCAGTAGACACTTCCTTTCTGCAGAACATACAAGATAGGCTCTTATTTAGGGTGAAGATCCATTTTAATGGGAGGGACTGACCAGGAAGACATGAAAATCTATTACCTGGCAGCTTAACTGATTCAGTGTGGCTCCTGCTCTGTCTATTCACTCCAGTCACTGAGAGGATGAGGCGATTCCTCTCGTTCTTTGCTGCCTCCATTGCCCCCCCCCCTACATTCTTGACCTTGAATTGGAGCCTGAGGCTTGTGTCAGGTCGAAGCCCCCTCCATCAGAGGTAGGCTGGAATGGCCCTTTCAACTCTGCCACTCAAGCCCTTGCTCTCCTATCCCTGTTCTGCTAGTTACTGATGTTTAGATGTCACAATACCACATTCATAGTGAGCTTCCATCCCATTGTCCAGCCACTGCTGTCAGCAGGAAAGAGAAAAAGCATGTGAATCTTTATTTGATAATAATAATTTATTCGATAACTCGGCCAAGAAAAGCTTAATTTTTTTAGACTGAAAAAGTTTAGAACATAACCACACAATGGCCTTGATTCAATAAAAGTTGAAAAAATTCTCATAGTAGTAAAAAATTCACTTTATGAGAAAATAAGCACTGTTGCTGAATCGCCACCTTTAAAAAAAAAACAATGAAAGCTAATGGCACTTTTTTTTTACTCCTAAGAAAAGTAGAGAACTTCTTAATCCTTTCTACACGGCAGTAAAAAAAAAAAAAAAGCCATTGACTTTCATTGTCTTTATCTGGTGATCCAGCAACAGTGAAATTCTCAGGCCTTTTCCCATGAAGTACATTTTTTAAAAACCATGAGGATTTTTTTCAACTCTTATTGAATCCTGGGCAATAGGTCAGCTTTTGCCTGTGCCTGAAGACTTTAACGGCTTCATGTTAACCATTTCTTCGCCCTTTGTTTTTCCCTTTCCTTACCTGCTGGTTCCACCTAGAGTAACTAGCATGTAAACCTGTAGCAGTCAATTGGACTTTTAATACCAGAGCGGTAGGTCATTGATTGCTTGGGGATTGCTATGGGTTATTACACTTTGTCCTTTTTTCTGATTAAATAAGGCTGCTTGTTCCTAGTAAATGAAGCAGATCATCTCCTAAAATAGCTGCAATGCCGAGAAGAGTCTGGGAGTCCTTCCGAGATGTGGTAATCTTTTTCTTTCGATTTCTCTCCTCTTTTTACTGTAGTACGGAAGAATTTTTTTGCTCCATAGCTCTGTCTTTCTCTCTCTACAATGACCTTGCTACGTCTCCACTTAAAATGATCTACACTTTTATGCGTCATAGTACCTTCCCAATCGCCAAAATGACCTGTCGCAAAAATGCAAATGTCACTGTAAGTTATGTCCACTCATAAAACGGCCACGCCGCAAACACTCGCCCGTGTCTGTGCCATGCAGATCCTGTTTTTAAACGATTGCTTTCTACATAAATTAGCACTACCCTTCATATCCTCCATTGCTCAAAATTGTTCTTTGATGGAACAGCTATTATTCAGAAGAGTAACTAGATGTAACTGGGCACCACAGCAAAATCATTTTAAATGAAAGTTCAACTTTATGCCCCTTTGATCAAAACCTAACTCCTCTGTTTTCTTTTCCACTGTGTTATGCCTGTGATTCCTGGTCTGGTTGGTCTTTCCATTCAAGTACATGGAAGTAGGCAGGGTTTGTGATAGACTCTTCATATTTGGTTGTTTTTCTATTTCTTTTCCTTAGATGCACAATTCCAGTATGGACATAAAGAGGTTCATCAGTAATTTCCCTGCTGCTGGTGCTAGAGGGGACTTGGAGTCTGGTTTGTGGTATGAGGTTAAAGGTTTGCATAAAGGCTCCTCTCAGTAAAAGTAATCCTGTTCTCTAGGAAACTTACCTGGCAGCCACCTCACGCATATCATGTGACTATGACACAGCTCTTATATGGATTCATGGAGGAAGAAGAGTGGTGACCACTTTCAGGCAGCGGAGTTCTCATTCTAAGAGAATCCCCTGCTTGGGGCATGTCAAGTTGTCACATGACCTATTAGCTATGTGCTAGTTAACTAGAGGACAGGATAGACTGATATTGTACTTTTTGGAGTGAGGGAAAGTAGGTTTACTAGAGGCAATTCTGGTACTGAATGCTAGATCATCAATGCAGAACCAATTATAGCCTGCTAATGGGTACAATTTTGTTTAAACACAATACGTGCGCTAAACATAAAGCAGCCAATCAAATTAAATTTAGCAGGGAACCAAGACAGTAACAGATATTGTTTAGGGTTAAATAGAGCATGATGTCATTGCCTGATAATTAAAGTAAGCGTTAATCCTAGTATGGTGGTCATGCTGTTTGTAAGGCTGGCTATATTATACCAGTGAATCCCAACCAGTGTTATGTGTACCAGTGGTAGTGCTCAAGATCCTATCAGGTGGTAGGTGGCAATATTGCAGACTGATCTGTACCTCAACCCAAACTTCAAGCCTGATTTGTTTCATAATTTCTAAACTGATTATCGATATTTATGTGGTGTGTTTCAGTTACTTTAAATGCCTGTTTTGTGTGTTTTAACAAAGTTCTGGCTGATTGATAAACCCATGCCTGCCACCCAGGTATTACTTAAAATGGAAAAAGTGGTCATTGATCTTTAAAAGGGTGGGTAATATACTTCTAACTAAAGTCTAGATACTTAGCAGGTTCCAGCCAAAATATTAACCTGTTTCTGTCATTCCTGCCATGGTTACATGATGTGAGGCTTATTTAATTGTGCTGAGCAGGTCATTGTCAGGTCATGGCACCCTAATTTTTACTATGTGCTGCCTATTATTCACCTATTTGTATATAGACAATACCCATGTTGTGTGTTATGTAGTGTAAACAGCCAAGTTTTAGGGCTGGGCCCTTTTTAAAAATGTGTAGAATAAATAAAGGTAATAGCCAGAAAAGATCTATTTCTAGGCTAATAATTTGATTAGTACATTTGTCTGTTCCTACCATGACTGTTATATGAGGGCCATACTGCCTATTTTTAAGAGGTATTTTGTTGGATTGTTGTAAAATTTCATATAAACTTAGTCTTTGGCCAGCCTAAGAATGTTAAACATCAAGACTTTGGCTAAATCTGTCAAATAACTGGCAGAAAATCCAACGGTCTGTGACCAGTTAAAAGCGCGTACGGCTGTATAGTGTAAGGCTGTGCGTAATATGCAATGAATTAAGCATGCTCACGTTTCCCCAAGAACGCAGCACACTCGTGTATGACCTACATCATTCCGGAGATCATCCGATGTATGAATTTGTTCCTGCGATTCTTTGCTTGTGCTTATAAATCTTGAAGTCTCCATATTCTCCAGCCCAAGCTTAAAAGATTTCTATTGAATATTTCAGAGGCAGAAGAGCCTTCTAATGTTAGAAGCGAGCCCTGGCAACTGGGGAGCGAGGGGAACCTGCCTTGAGGCAGGATATTTGGGGGCTGTTCAGTAAGGTGATACCTGTGCCAATTATACAAATCTCTCAGCAATACGAGCCCCTAATTTAATTGCAGGTTGGACTCTGACAATAGTTACAAAAATATATGTCTGCATGCAGTAACATCAAGGGATGGTTCGCCAGCAATCAAGACCTAAGCCGTCACCTTCATGTCAAGCACCCCTCCCCTCCCAAATACAATAAGTAGTAACGAACGGATGCCAAAATGGATCTGCAGACCTGAATTCCAAGTAGTTCTAGCATACTGGCACTGCCCATAAGCCAATGAAATTATGACATAAAAGAATATCACTTGCTTTATATATCTATAGATATTACTTTTGCATTTTTGTCATTTAAAATGGTCAGATGAAATTTAGATTGATAAGAGAGCCGCCATGTCCATAGGGATTTGCCCATGATATACCATCACTCTAGGTAATATTTTCTAAAAAATGTATTTAACCACTCAATGCTTGTCCACCTTCGCCGTTCTTCATAATTATATTCTGTTTATTACCTCCAGACTGACATGACTGCTTGCAAGCATTACACGGGTACTGGCTCGGTGCAGCTGCAATCACCTTGCCTGTCTGTAAAATGCATATAGCTTCCGACTATATAGTATTATTTTAATGCCGGATTATCTGCCTCTATACCTTATTTTAGGTTAGATATTTTCTCCTTATTAATTTAGTTGGCACATTATTTGTATCCCTAGTCAAATGCCACTTTGAATTATGGCAATACGTAACCTTAGCCTATATAGAGCAGCCTAGTGCTCTGATTTTGCAACCTGTCTCAATGCTTCTAAACAACAATGCTCCGTAGGGGGGGGGGGGGGGGGGGAATACACAAGGCAGTTTGGTAATTGAACAGTGATTTAGAGGCAACAATCAAATCTTGCACGCTGAATCTACAGCCTTAGACTGGAAGGGCTAGCTGCTACTTGTTATGAAACTAAGGCTTGGTATATAGCTGTCAAGTTAATGAAAGCACAGTCATTTACAAGGCAATGGAAGACGGCTCAAAGAGAGCGTGGGATCTTTCCGGAGCTCAGATAGAGGAAAAAGAGCTTACCTTATGTGTCCTTAAAAATAAGTAAATGACTGTGAAGTTCTCCTTTGATGCATTTCTCTGGATTCAGTCCTGCAAGCCTACTGGGTGCAAAGGATGTTCTGTGGCTCCGCATCTGCTGCAGTGCTAGCAATATCCTCGGCTTCCTGAGAGTTGGTAGCTGTGATATTAAAGCAGTTGTTGGTTATTAAAACTTATTTGTTTTAGGATCTCTCTTTTGTTCCTTTCTCTTCTTCTTTTACGAGAAAAAAAATGGGGGGGAAAAGCCTAGAGGAATGATTAGAGCACGAACACAAAAGCTGCTTCCATCTCGAAGTCACCACTCAAACTGCATGAAAACCATAGAGATTGTGCTCTAGCGTTACTAAGGGAAGGAGCACCACCTTGTGTTCCTGTGAGCGAAAGCCTTCTCACATTTGCTACATGGCTTCATTTTGCATTCATTAAGGTAACTTGTGATGCTCATTACTTGAAAAACTCATTTTCATTTAGAAGAAAAAACGGAATTTGAATAATTTTTCAAGTATAAAGTTTAAGTGGCAAAATTAATTTGTCGAACTGTGCCACTTGATTGCATGTGGTGCCTATCACACAGCGCACAGGTACCGTTTGTTATACGAAATGTAACATTGTATAATACTCACTAAATACATTATTTGTACAAGCTGAAAGCTAAAAAAAAAATTTTCATCTTTCAGTTAAATGGGTGAATTTTACACTAGTATTGCGTTACGACAAGACATTGGCACTATTATAATATATTATATCTAATAATCACACTTTTATTATAAGTTATGAGTAGTTAAATTCATTTTATCTGCCTGAGGGGAGATGTGAAAGGTGGCTGTGCTCAATGGCTGGTGTATGTGTGTATATATATATATATATATATATATATATATATATATATATATATATATTCACACGTGTGTGAGCAGATGCATAGCCACTGGCAACTAAGACATTTTTCTCTGTTTAAAATAATCAGCACACATTCAACCATAGTCCAAATAAAGTCCATTTTAGTAGACCGTAATCACAGTCTGGCCTGCATTAGGGGTAACTCCTACACAGGACATGGTTCTCTTTGAGCTCTTGCAGCAAGGGTCTTTCTCATATGGTCCACATGGCTGCCCCCAATAGGCCTTCTGTTGGCCCTCATGGCCTTTGACATTCTGTTCTTCTAAAATATTTGAAGTGTCTCTTGCTCTCCTTTCATTCATGTAACAGGCCCAAGCAGTTGGTTCTCTCATTCTTAAAGTTGATCCTGGGCCAATGCATTCCCGAGCCCCTGGCATTCCTGATTTTGGGTTCTCATGTCCTTCAGTCCTCCGAGGGAGCCTAAGAATCTGGAAGAAAATCTCACCTGGTCTTTGAATGGTTTTCCAGGTGGGAGTATGCACAACATGCATGGCGATCAATGTTCTGTGAACAAGTGAACAGGGCTGCTGCATTCCCCAGCCTCTGGGCTTCCTGATTTGTAATGCTCATGTGCTTCTGTCCCGATAGGGTGCCCAAAATCCAGGCAGAGAATATTTGCCTGATCCATGTGTCATGCACATCCCATGTAATCTTCAGCAACCAATAGGTTTACAAATGCAGCTGCCAGGATGCCCAAAAAGTGGGGGAAGCCCTACTTGGTGTTTTGAGTTTTGCTTTAAAGCAGATCTGTGGTCAAAATTGACCATAGTTCTTCTGCACGACCCCTGCACTTTGCCGCCGTTAAAACAAGATACTGAACGTCTAGATACTCAGTGCTTTCAGGCCACTTCTGGGAGTATCATGGAGGCTGACGGGCTACGCCATGGTGGCCGGTTTCTTGTTTCAATGGAGGCATTGTGCAGCGGGGCAGCACTCACTGCACAGATGAATTAAGTGTCGAGAGAAAAATCCCTATAATTTCTGATAATTCTCCCCCTAGTGGGCAAAATCAGGCCATGGCATACAGCTTTCTGCCACATTGTGGCCTGGATTCACCCCTGAATGTCTATGCTGGTGCCACATGGCATCTTGAGAACTAGTTTATTGTCAGTCTATTATTCATTAGCGTAAACAAATTTGCCTACAACAGGACTTTGATAAGCGCTTTCATTTTATTCCACCAGTGGTCTCTAGAGGAGAAGCATTAACCAGACGGGGAAAATAAAAACCCTAAATTGAGTTCTGCTGTGCACATTAGATGCTGTAGCAGGGCTCCAAAGTTTGCCCTCTTTTCCTTTTCGTTTCTCCATGACCACAATGTTTTTACAAGGCCGCGCTTTGTCAGTCACGCTCTCCCTTTATCAATTGAGTCCAGAAAGTGTGATTACTGTGACATGCCAGGCTTGCTAATGCAGGGACAGGGGCTGCCATGCGACCACATTTGGATCATGGTCGTGGAAAAATACAATAGAATTACAATACAATAGAAAGGAGGGGGCAAACTATGGAGCCCTGCTGCAGCATCTGTAGGAGAGGCACGTGGACAGGTGAGCTCCCTGCTGCCTTATTATTGCCATTGCCCAGACTGTCCTTTTCAGTGACACCCCTAATAGAGCTTCTTGACCCCAATGTCCAGTAAGGTGGTGAAGAGATTTATAATTTGGTGTTGGACAATCCAGGCAATTGCAATAATAAGCCTGGCTTAGGTACCTCTCTATTTAATCCTATAGCAGGTCTCCAGTTTACCCCCTCCTTTCAATTAACGCATCCAGCATGAGCAAGCTACGCAAGCCACAGTGTTCACATTTGCAGGGCTTGCTCAGGCTAGGAGCACTGAAGATCGGGGACAGCCATGTGATCACATTAGAAATGTGGCCATGGAAAGGAGAGGAAGGGAAAGCTTTGGATTTCCTGCTACAGCATCTACATTGCAATGGAGTAGAGGCACATGGGACAGGCTTCAGGTGTGCTCTTTACTGCCTTATTTTTGTTATTGTGCCTTTAAAGCCTTTTAATATAATTGGATGCTGAAGTGGGGAACCATTCCCAATGAGGTTGGCCTATTCTTAGAAGCTAATTTTTCATTGTGAGCAGTCCTTTGGGACTAATGACAGCAATGCAACACAAAACACAAAAGCCACATACCTGTTGCTGTCAGCATCTTCCCTTTTCTCCCAACAGCTTCGTGTTTCAGCATCATGTTTGTGTCAGACTCTGCTAATTAGCCACCTCTGTTATTATTTAATTTACCCTAGCTGAACTCTGCTGTGGTGCTGATAATGGAGATGTCCAGACTCGGGATGCAACTACGTTAGGTTGCCTAGCAACAAGTAAAACAATGGAATCCCGGAGAAGTGCATCTTTTCCAATGAAGGCAAAAGCCGTCATCTTATGTCTTGGGATTTACACTTTGTCCACATGTTTTATTACTCATTAAGTATTGTTTAATAAACTGCCTCTCCCTTCTTTTTTTAATTTATCTGATTTTTCCTTACATTAAATAAACCTTTACTTTCTGTGCACTGCTGTCTTTTTCGGATTGCAGTCACATATAACCATATTTAAATGCACTAAAGTACATTACAGATTTTCTGCTCAGTAAAGCTCAATAAAGGTCCCAAAACCAAAAATAAATGCTGGGAGATCCATTAAATGAAACACTGCATCCTGTAGACATCGGATCGATACAGCAAGACATTGATTTAGTGTATGTAAAATTGAGCATGGGCCACAAGCCGCCCTATAGTCTTAAAGGCTTTAGATACCCCACTGTGTGAAACCCAGTATAATGGCAATATACAGACTCCAGACCTCTATGCCACAGTTCAGCCATGGTTGCCTTGCTGTACACCCCACAGACAAGCCGCCCTAGAGTCTTAAAGGCTTTAGATACCCCACTGTGTAAAACCCAGTGGAATGGCAATATACAGACTCCAGACCTCTCTCCCACAGTTCAGCCATGGTTGCCTTGCTGTACACCCCACAGACTAGAATATCTGCGGGTGTAAGTGTCCATGGTAAAGATAACCGTGAGTGCCATGACCTAGAGAACTAGACAATGGAGCTTCCTGGATTCTATAGCACCTTACGTCATCCCCTGCTACCTTTACTGTACTCTGTTCTGCGGAGTGCAAAGAGCACGCACAGCAGGGAAGCTGGTGCTGATTCGTGCATGTGCTGTGTGATCGCAGATTTCACACAGCAGGGCTTTGCACACAATGATACCCCAGACGGGGGGGCCTCAAAACATTTGCGCAGATGGGATATATTTTAAGTGGTCCTACAGTCTAAAATCATTTAAGACTAGCAAGCATCTTCTATGGGGGACATCCCGATTTGGGATACTATGTAAAGCTAGATAAAGTCCAAGACTTATAGTGTACCAAAACACAATGTTTTTCCTATTGCATGGCACGGCCTGCTTTAATAAGTCCTTACGTATGGGATATTCCGCCACAAGGTGGCGCAGTGTACTGCAGAAGAGTTGTGGCTCCTCCCGGCACCATATAAAAACAGGATCACCAATAGACCTCCCCAGTTTTTCCTCTGCAGTGATACTGCGAAGATTGAAGATGGCTCTCTATGTTGCGCAGGTGAGCGGGGCAACCAAGCCTGCGGCCCTGCAAGTCTATTTCCACTCGCTTCCGGACCCTCTGTGCCCCCCAGCCTCGGCTGACGGATCGGGTGAGGGTAGAGGAGCACTAGGGTCAGGTGCTCAAGGAGCGCTGCTCCAAGGGGGTGAGTGTTTTGGGGACTGTGTTCTGGTTATACCCCTTGTTTTCCCTTGTTTAGTTCTGGGGTCCCCCCCCCCTACCCTGGCCGGGCTCCTGCCGCTGCCTGCTCGCTCTCCTCTGCCCCCCTCCCAGGCGTGTGTTCCGGGGGGGGCCTGTGGTAGCGGCAAGGTGTTTTTAAGTGGAATTGTGTTTAACGTTGTTTTCGCCGCCGCTGTCGCCGCTTTCTACTTCGCTCCGCGGCGGGCGGCGTTATGGCGTTGAGACGTTTTTTGATTGTCCGGAGGCGCCGGCACGGTCTCGTGAGAGCCGCTTTCGTGCTCTTCGGGGGAGCATGGCCTGGGGGGTTGACGCGTATCGCGTCGTCCCCCCGCGGCCCACCCCTCGAGGTTCTTCTGCCAGCGCCATTTTGAGCCTGCTGCATGTCTGGGGCCCCTCTTCCTTCCTGAGCTGCGCCGGTCATCGTTTCCTGTGTCGCTTCCTCGCGTGGTCTGGCGGCTTGGTGATCCTTCGGTCTCCTTGGTCCGTGAGTCCCCTTTGGGGGTTTTGTTTCCTTGGGGCATGGGCAGCAGGATGCTTATGTGCTTTTTACTTATGTCTTTCAGGCGGGACAACTGTGGGTTGTGGTTTCTCCCGGTTCTGCTCCTTAGCCCCTCATCATCCCCCCCTTACTGGCTCTTCTGGGGGCATCCCGGGTGGCTTTTTATTAGCCCTTACCCTGTGCTGGCCTATTGCGTCTGTGTTAATCACCATATGGAGGCTTCTGGGGATAGCGTGCTTGGGGGCCCTTCGGGGCAATCCCGGCTGTGTGCCATCTGCGTGGCATCCCCTTTGAGTGATAGTGCCGCGGTGTGTGTGCCGTGCGCCCGAGGTATTGTTGTGGCCCAGGCTGGGCTGAGCGCTTCCCTTCCCAGTTCTGCGCTCCCTTAAGCATTACCTACCCTCCCGCGCCTGCATCTTGCCCCCAGTGAGGGGGATACTAGCTGGGGGTCACAATCTGATCTGGCACTTTGTGTGCCCATCATTGAAAGGCAGCTTGCCAGGCCTGTTCCAGGTAAGGCCTCTGGCAAGAAGCGGCACCTGGCTCCCACGCCCTCCCTCTTTGCTGAGGAGGATGAGGACTCCCCGATGACACTGATAGACTGCTGTCTGACATTTATTCCCAGTATGTCACACACCCCGCTTCCGAATATTCATGACACTTGGGTAACTGTCCTGTAGAGGGCGATCTTGCAGAGATGACATGAAAAAAAGGAGCCCCTCCTGGCCCATAAATACCTGGGACCTCCGACCATTCCCCAGTCTTTCGTCTCTGCAGTCGGCGTGCAAGTCAGAAGATGGTTGTCTCCTCCTTGCAGGTAGCCGGGGTAACCCCCCGGCCTTTTGTTTCTATTGCTGCCTGAACCTTTTTTAATTTAAACTATAGCAGTATGCCTCCCAGCCTAGGCTGAAGGTCCAGGCAATGGTAGGCTGCACCTTATGGTGTATATGGGAGCTTGCTCCCCCGTGAGACCCCATACAAAGGGGTAGGCGGTGTCCGGGTTGGTGATCCCGGCTTGGGATGCCCTGTCCCCTCTTACCCTTTCACCTATTGGTGTGGGTTCTCTCCCCTACCGTGTCCCTCTGTGCCCCTTGGGGGGGGGGAAGGCCTTTTCTCCTGTGGGTTGTTTTACTTTATTTGGGGGAAAAGGTGTGTGGATTGTGTGTGTTTGTATGTGTTTTTGCGGCCGTTGTTGCTGGGCCGGTTTCACTTTCAACAGGTGCAGTTAAGGAGGGGGCGGGGCCGGGCGTGCTCGTTGTGGCCCGTCCACCCCCACCCCACCCTCTCGAGGCCGGCTTTTCTTAAGCACTCTTTCCGGCCTCGCTGCCTGCTTTGCTGCTCTCCCTCTCATTCCCTTGCTGTTGTGAGGGTTGACGGTCGCTGCTTTGCTGCGGTGAGTGGATTTTATTTATTTCACCATTTTTAACTGTCTTATATGGTGGGTGATGTGCATGTTGACACTTATGTCTGTTCTGTTGTCTTCTAGGTGGGATCCCTTCTTTTGAAGTTTAAAGAGGGAGTTCTCCCGGTCCTAGGGTCCCTTAGAGTTTAATTTAGGGTTTCCAAAAAAAAAAAATCCTCCCACTTGGGCATCCCGGGTAGCTTAATTGCGTAAATCCCTCTGGTCGTTGCGACTACATTAAAATCACCATATGGAGGCTTCTCAGGATACCGGGCTTGGGCTCCCCTCGGGGCAACCCCGACAGTGTGTGGGTTGTGGGGCGTCCCTTGCGGGGGATAATGTACTTGTTTGCATACCTTGTGCTCAGCGGGCCATAACGTAGCAGTCGGGGGCCCAGGCGTCTGGGTCCGGGGTCCCGGCCTCATCTCCTTCCCCACCCTCCCTTATCCGTACCCCTAGTGATGTTGTCACAGGTGGGGAGTCGCAATCTGATGTATGTGCCAGACTGGCTAATATTGAGAAATTTATTTCTGGCTCTGTTGCCAGAGTGGCCTCTTTTGCCAGAGTGGCCATTTGTCTCAAGCCGCGCCGGGCTTTTAGTTTGATGATTATGATTTTCTTGACTGGTCTGATTATTCCCCGCTAGAAGAGGGGGAATTATTTGAGGATTCTGAGGGTTCTGACAATCAGCAGTTTGTTGGTGCTGATACTGAGCAAGGGCAGGGGGATGCTGTGGATACCCCGAAGGTCTTGGCTCACCTTTTTGAGGTTCTCGCAATTTCTCCTCCTGAAGAGGCCGCTCCTCAAAAAGAGGAATTCTTTGGGACTTCCAAGCCGCGCCTGGAGTTCCCAAATCAAAAGCATTTTGATGGCATTATTCTTAAGGAATGGGAGAAGCCTACTCGGCTTCCAGGTATTCCTCAAGGTTGGAATAAAAAGTATCCCTTTCCGGTGGACGTGGTAAAACGATGGTCGTCCCGAGGTGGATACCCCGGTGCTCGGGTTATCCAATACTTCTATATTCTTAGTATACAGTACGTCCTGCTCCAAATCTAATACTTACAGTTGGGATATACTCCGCCAGATGGCGCTGGACTGCAGAGACATCAAAATAGGCTCCTCCCAGCCCCTCAAATACCCAGGGACCTCCCACAAATCCCCAGAATTTCTCTGCAGTCTGGCTGCGAAGGCCGAGAAATTGGCTCTCTACTCGCAGGTGAGCGGGGTTATTAACCTGCGGCCCTGTAGGACTATTCCCACCCGTTCCACTAGTAATATGCCTCCCAGCCTTGGCTGCGCTGGTCGGGTGAAGGTAGGCAGCACCGCCGTTGGTGCTTAGGAGCGCTGCTCCACCGCAATCCCCCACCAAAGGGTAGGCGGTTCAGGCTTATGGTGAGCCTCTATGGGATGCCCCTCCCGCACTATTGTCCCTTGCCCCTGCCTATCGGTGGGCCCTATTTAAGTGGCCGCGGCTTTATCGCCTTCACTTTTGTTACGATGTACTTAAGGTCTTGTCTGCTTATGTCTTTCAGGCGGGACGAACCCTTCTTGGCTTCTCCCGGCCCTGTTTTTAGTATATTACTTGTAGGCCTTGTAAAAATTATGCTCCCACTTCCCTAGCGGGTTATTGGGGCATCCAGGGTTGCTATATAGCGTTATTCCCTATCGGCGTATAGCGCCGCTATAATCACCATATGGAGGCATCCCAGGATAATGTTACCAGGGTCCCTTTGGAACAAGACCGTGTGACCGCTGTGTGTAGCGTGTGGGCAGCCTCATGCTGACGCTGACAAGGCGCGGGTCTGTGTACCCTGTGCTGAGCAGATGCTTGCATTGCAATCTGGCCTGCCAGTGGCTGCACCTCGTTTCACTTCACCTACTCCCCCAAGCTTAAATCTCACTCCTGCTGAGTTGCATACTAATGGGGATTCTCAGCCTGATGTGTCTTCTAGACTGGCTACTGTTGAACAGATTATTGTGAAGCCTTTAGCACGTAAGGCCCCTGCTAAGAAGCGGCACTTGACGCCTAATGTTACTGTTTTCCCTATGGGAACTGAGGAGTTTTTGAATCTGTGTGGCTATACCCCGTCTGATGAAGGGGAGCTCTTTTCTGATTCAGGCTCATCTGATGAGAGACCAAGGGGTCATGACGATTCTGGCTCTGACCCCTGGGCCCCGGATGACACTGACAGATTGACCCAGATTTTTGAGGTTCTGTCTATCTCTCTCCCTGTTGAGGCTCCCAGGCAAAGAGGGTAGCTTTTCCGTACAGCAAGATCACGTTTGGAATTTCCAGAGCAGGCACATTGCCATAACCTTGTGCTCAAGGAATGGGAGCACCCCAGTAAACTTCCTGGGGGTTCCAAAGATTTGGGATAGGAAGTATCCCTTTCCTGCTGAGGTGGTTAAATGTTGGTCATCCCCCCCCCCCCCCCCCCCCCCCGAGGTGGATGCCCCGATCCTAGGGCTATCTAACACCTCTGTCATGCATTCCCCTGATTCTACTACCCTGCGGGATGCCGAAGACCGGCGTATTGATCAGCATCCTACGCCTTTGCATGTGCGGGGACGGTGCTGCGCCCGGTCTGTGCCTCTGCCATTACTGCTGTGGCCACTAGAACCCTTATCAGAAAAATGCTTGATAGTGCCCCTGTTGATTTGCCTTGTGATGTGTTTAATGCACTCTCCAGTTGTGATGTTTTTATAAATTTTGTACTATCAGCATTGGATGACACCATCAGAATGTGTGCCAGAACTTCTGCCCTCGTGGTGGCTATACGCCACTCGGTTTGGCTGCGCCAGTGGGCTGCTGACAACGCTGCCAAGAAGGCCCTCACTGGTTTTCCCTTTAAAGGACTGCGTCTGTTTGGAGACCGCCTGGATCTTTTTGCTAAGGGAGGCAGGTTACCCCAGCGCAGGCGGCAACCTCAGCCCTTTCGGGGTCAGGGTTCCTTCTCCTCCCCTTACCGTGGTGCAAGACAGGGAAGGGGGGTTTCTTTCCCTGGGGCCCGGGGAGATTTCTGGGGTAGAGGCAGAGGACGTGGACGTCCTGGCTCCTCCTAGGGTCCCAAAGCTAAATCCTCTCCCAAGCCCCCTCAGGCATGATGGGGCGCCCTCACCCATCCGGGTGGGGGGACGGCTGCAGCACTTCGCTCACGTCTGGAGGCTTCATGTCTCAGACCGGTGGATTCAGGAGGTAGTGTCCTCCGGTTACAAGTTGGAGTCTGCTGCCGATCCCCCTCCAAGATTCATCAGATCCCGGATTCCTCAGGACCCTGTGTCAGCTCAGGAGCTAGTGCAAGCAGTGCAAGGCCTCCTGGAGCTGGGGGGCATCTGCCAGGTCCCCTTAAGTGCAAAAGGCAAGGGCTTTTATTCCAACCTATTCACAGTACCCAAAAAGGATGGTTCTTTCAGGCCCATCCTGGACTTAAAGATTCTCAACAAGTTTGTCAGGGGCAGGCGCTTTCGCATGCGCTCTGCCATCAGTTCCCTGCGCCAAGGGGATTTCATGATTTCTGTGGACATCAAAGATGCTTACCTTCATATTCCTGTGTTCCCAGGTCATCAAAGGTTCCTCAGGTTCGCTCTGATGGATCAACACTACCAGTTTGTGGCCTTGCCCTTCGGCCTCACTTCAGCTCCCAGGGTGTTCACCAAGGTGCTGGCTGGCGTGATGTCTCTGCTCAGATGTCAGGGCGTCCGCGTGCTTCCCTATCTGGACGACATCCTCATCACTTCCCAGTCTCTACATCAAGCAGAGTTGGATACTCAGCTGGTGGTGTCCACTCTGGGGTCATTTGGATGGGTGATCAACCACCCCAAGTCCTCACTGTCTCCTTCCTTGGTAACTCCATTCCTAGGAATGAATCTGGATACAGTTCAGGCAAGGATCTTCCTTCCTCAGCAGAAGGTGGACAGTCTGATTGCACAGGCTCAGTCCCTCCTAGCTTGTCCCCATCCCTCCATCAGGCAGGGCATGCAGCTGGTGGGCCTGATGATGGCGTGCTTTGAAGCGGTCCCTTATGCTCAGTTCCACTTGAGGCCTCTGCAACTTCACCTATTGTCTGTATGGGACAAGGACCCAGCGTCCCTTGACAGGGTCTGTGTGCTCTCCCCCCTGGTCAGGAGGTCCCTCTTGTGGTGGATGGACTCAAGAAACCTGTTGGGGGGCAGATCCTTTTTTGCCCCTTCCTGGAAGACTGTCACCACGGATGCCAGTCTGTCAGGTTGGGGGGGTCTCTGGAAGTCCCTGCGGTTCCAGGGGAAGTGGGGCCCCCAGGGGGCCCACACACCTATCAATGTCTTGGAGCTGCAAGCGATCAGGTTAGTTCTGGCTCGCTTGACTACTCCTCTTCGGGGCCTTAGGTGCGCTCGGACAACCAGACGGCAGTTGCCTACATCAATCATCAGGGAGGGACCCGGAGCAAGGGGGCCCTCAAGGAAGTGTCTCTGATCCTGTCTTGGGCGGAGGACAATGTTCCTTGCATCTCAGCTGTGTACATTCCGGGGGTGGAGAATCTGCAGGGGGACCTCTTGCCTGGGAGAATGGTCCCTCAGCGACAGGGTGTTTCACTCTGTGTCACCTTTGGGGTCAGCCAGATGTGGATCTGTTTGCGTCCCATCACAAGCTCCCAGCCTTCGTCTCCCTGTCCCAGGATCATCTGGCCTTGGCCACAGATGCTCTAGCAATGTCATTGCAGGACTTTCAGCTTCTGTATGTCTTTCCCCCGTTCCCGCTGTTGGGCAGGGTTCTGCGCAAGATAGCTCAGGGGTGCCAGCAATCCTGGTGGCTCCCTGTTGGCCAAGAAGAGTGTAGTTTGCAAACCTAGTGCAGCTGGCAGTAGATCAGTACGCTCTGCCCAGGGTTCTAGACCTACTCACTCAGGGACATTTACGCCATCCCAATTTACAAACGCTGACTTTGACGGCCTGGCTGCTGAAACCTCCATCTTGATGGAAAAGGGGCTGTCTGCCTCTGTTGTTAACACCATGATTAGGGCTAGGAAGAAGTCTTCTTCTTCCATTTGCTATAGGGTTTGGCGTGCCTACATTGACTGGTGTGAGTCTAGGTCTCTTCCCTGTCGTGTGTTCTCTATCCCCAGGATTCTGGAGTTCCTTCAGCATGGTTTGGATCTGGAGCTTCAACTCAGTACTCTGAAGGGTCATGTCTCTGCCCTGGCTGTTTTCTTCCAAAGATCTTTTGCTCAGCATTCTCTGGTTAAGACCTTTTTCCAGGGGGTTACTCATGTGCGTCCTCCACGTAAGCCTATGTTGCCTGTCTGGGACTTGAACTTGGTCCTTTCTGCCTTGCAGGGTGCTCCCTTTGAACCTGTGCAAGAGCCTGCCTTGGCCATTCTTACTCTCAAGGTTGTCTTTTTGGTGGCTATCACTTCTGTTAGGTGTGTCTCTGAGTTGGGGGCGCTTTCCATCCAGCCCCCCTACTTTGAGAGACACCAGGACAAGGTGGTGTTTCGCTTTAAGCCAGATTTTCTGCCTAAGGTTGTGTCTGTCTTTCATCTTAATCAGGACATTGTTCTACCTTCCTTGTGCCCTAATCCTAGTAACACTAAGGAGAGGGTTTTGCATTCCTTGTATGTGGTCAGGAATCTGAAGTTCTATCTGGTGGCTACTGCACCTTTTATGAAAACTGATGCTCTTTTTGTGGTCCCTTCTGGCCCTAGGAAGGGTTTGGCTCCTGCTAAATCTACTATCAGCAAATGGATCCGTCAGGCTGTGATTCAGGCCTACACTGCTAAGGGGAAGAATCCTCCCTTCCACCTTACTGCTCATTCCACTCGTTCTATTGGTGCCTCTTGGGCTTTTCAGCACCAGGCTTCTGTTGAACAAGTTTGCAATATAAAACTATCTGTGTAATTTGTAAACGGCTATGGTATATGTTATCTAAATCAATAAAATAATTGGATATAAAATGTTTAGAAATAAACTATTAGGATTGTCCTGTTCCAATCATAAATTCCACAGACATCAGTAGACATCAACCTTCTGCTGGCCACAGCTGGTAAATGACCACTATACCTATTAAAAATATGGAAAAAAAATATTCTTTACAGAGAAAATTATACTTCTATTCCAATGGTGACAAACAAACGTTTGGTATCTTTTAATGGGGTGGTTATTGCTGATATTTGCAGAAATTCCAGCCTGTATATGACTGCCCTTAGGCTATTCAACTCATCAGAAGCTCTAGTAGAAGCTCCTGGATCATCTCCAGGATCATCCAGTAGCAGTTTGCCTATTGAGAAAAGCGAGTTAATTTAAATGACTACAGTATTTGATACCAGCAATTTCCCATCTTTTGATTTAGCATTTTGTCGTATTGCTGCGTTACTCGATAATAACTTTTTCTGTCCTAGTCTTCTTATGTTACGTGACTTGCAATCCTTTCCATGGTCACATCTCGATCAGGAAACCATCTTACAATTACATCTCAATAAATATTTGTGCGTATGGATAAATTGTTCCCTTTCATATGCAAATCGGGAAGAGAGTGCTCTGACTACGCCACAACTTTGCTGCAGTGCAATTTATATACGAATGCAAATCTTTTTTTTGTAATCAACTCAACTTTTTCCTTTATCCTTTCTCGTAAGAAGTGTACCAACCTAAAGTGATTGTTGGATCTTGTCCAAAAAGAACAATGCTGCCTCGTCTTCTCCAGCTTACTGGCAAAATGATATTTCTTTAAAAGTGCAAATTGAAATTGAAGGGAGTTGATTAAACGCAGGAACCAATAACATCCTCACGCTAAACAAATTGCTAGCAGAGATTAGACTTCCCAGTTGAACTCTCCATTTTCTGTTTACATTACATTAAAGTGGGATGCACCACCAGGAACTGTCCAGGCAGCAAAAAACAAAAGTTGTACTCCCCTTTTGTTTCCCCGCAGCGCTTCTATTCATTTTTTATTCGAAAAAACTCACCAGGTGGCAAAATTGGGTTGTACATTGGGTTGAACCACAACTAGACAAGAACAGGGCTGCAAGGGATCAAGTCTGTGTCTGTTAAAGTAAATAATATTTATGTTTTGTTTTTTTTATATTCCACGACACAGTTTTTGTGCTTTGGGCCTTGGCTTTGGGGCCTACGGCGACCATGCTGAACAGAGCTTCCTGCTTCCAATCGGTAAAGGAATCCGCTCCCTGTGACCAATCGTAAGCACATGCAGCACCAGTAACCCACAGCTTATCGTGGTATTTTTTTCAGCCTTAGCTGGTTCGCAAGTACACTATAAGCATAAACAGCTGAGCTACACACATACTTTACCTCTAAAACATGCATGCAACAAATTATTTTTTGGCTATTTGCCCTCCAGACATTTTTAGACCACCAAGGGTGGTCTAAGTTATTCTGCAGGCAAATAAAAAGCTACACTCCCCTTCAATGCCCCTGCTAATCCAGCATGCTGACACTTACAGAAATGCACAATCCCAATCATGTAAGCCGCAGCCATCTTGAAACAGCTCATGTCCATCAATGGCTGACTGACCGCCCGTGCCATCATCGCAGAAACTACAGCACACCCCCTCGATTCACTGCCATGGAGGGGGCATGCCATAGTGCATCTGACAAATGGTGCAGGGTGGTTGACAGGGCGTTGAATGGCAGCTAGCGATGGATGCTGGGGGCTGTGGCAGGGAACTGAAATCTGGTGTTCTGGTAAGTGTCAGCGCGACAGAATAGTAGCAATCGCCTGGGGGGATTATATACGAGTGCAGCAATTTTTTTTTTTTTTGCCTGCCAAATGGCGGGAGTAGCCAGACCCATGCAAATCGTATCTATTCATCCTTTCCTATTTGTGGACGAGATGAATAGATATGATTTGCCCTTCCTACTTGTGGAGCTGGAATTGATGGCTTTATTTGTGCCAAGAAGCAACATTAGGGCGAGACCTATGTTAGGCTGAATATAGTGGGCTAAAATAGACCCCTTTTTAATGCAGTTTTTTTAAAACAAAAAAGAAAAGATCTTTCTGTCTGCATCACTCTTTGCATCACTGATACCACAAGTGCTTAGAAGACGTAACATCTGAAAGCAACTAGACTGCAATATTTTAGCAAATCATACTGGCAGATGTGTTCTTTGTCAACGAAGTGCGCACACCCCAAATGGTGGTTCTCCAGAACCTGGGCATGCCTAAACCATTGATCTGCTTATTACAGCAGGGGCTTTGGGATTCAGCTAATATTTTGAAGGATGTCTGTGCCCATAAAGGCACACGCAATAAGAGATTTATTTTATTGCATAATAAAAATGTCTTAAAGTGGACAAAAACCCAGGATTTTGACTATTCTGGGTGTTGGTTCTTGCCCTCAGGGCACCCAGATCAGTGGTGCCCCACTGTGTGAAGGCCCCCAGGTCAATCAAACTCAACTCTTTCCTGTCCTACGACACATACGCAGCCGCTTGTCCAATCAGCCCTTTCGGATCCGTTCAAGCTCCTTTGTCCAAGAGCTCGTCTAATATGAGCGGATCCAAGTGCGCTGGCAGCTGCATCCCCTTGATATCCTCTAACAGGGAGGGTGCCCCATGCAGGCCATTTCGCAAATGCCTGGCCCAGGCTAAGGGATAGCGGGGATGCGACTGCTGCTCACACATGCACCGTTGGACCGGAAACTAAGGTGAATTTTCGGGCGACCTGGGGGGGTTCCACACAGCGGGGCATCCCGATTCTGCATGCCCCAGGGGGAGGGAATCCAGCGGCCCTGGAATATTATAGATTTCAGGGTCTTTGGAGCATGGGTTTTGGTCCACTTTAAACCCTTACATCATTTTACATAGGTATAGCTAGGACTAATCTTTATTCAGTTATTAAAATGTACAGGTCAGCAACAGGCCAGGTAAATAAGAGATGTACTATGGAACATTTTCCCCCTTTAAAATAGGTCACCGTTCAGAATCCAGCGAGACAGATTTATGTGCATTAGCCAATTATGTACCATACTGTGCTTTTGCCTAAAACATATTCTGCAAATAAAACGCAGTTGTTAAAAATAGAGCTTCTGGGCTCTGACATCTGTCCGGTGTTACATCCATGGTCGAGTATCTGCAAATGGCCATGAATAAAGTCTCAGAAAAAGACTCAGCTTTGTGTGCGATGTGGTCATTAATGCGATTTAAAGAGCTTCTATCGAAATATTAATTAACGTTTAAATCACTCCTTTGTGTATGTAAAGAGCCATTGTTTTCACTTGTATAACCCTCCACATTGAATTTAAATAACAGTGATTTCAGATATATTAGTCTACTTTTGGATTTGGTAGTCAAATACATTAGGAACTTTTTCCTAAAAAATATTTTTTCCTCTATTTTCCTGCACTTGGTACTTAATGAAGGGTTTTGGCCATGTCATGCTCCCTCTGCTTAGTTTGATAAAGGAGTACATTCATTTTTGTTTAGTGTTCGGTATGTAGCAATACACTGACTGTCACTGACTGGGCCCATTATAGCATTCCCTTCTGGGGTAAGAAGGTAAATAGAGGAGAGCATAGAGAAAGTGTGGGGGGGGGGGGGGGGTCATTGAAAGTGAGCCTTTAAAGCGGGGCAGTGTATTGCTAAATCAGGTTAGATATAAGCCACTAAAACCTTATAGTCCAGGGGGGCGTGGCCTGGCACGCGGATAAAGTAGACGTGGTGGCAAGAGCTGACCGTGCTTGGGCTTTTTAGCAAGTTTTTCAGGCTACCTGGTGATTAAAACCTTGAATGGCAGGAAGGAAGAACAGGAGGAGGGAGCGAGAGGGGAGGAAAGCTCGTGCGGCTGACAGGACGGGAGCGGTTGCGATGTCAGGTCGGGCGGACCGTGTGGGGAGGGAGCCGAGGACGGAGCTTACCTCATCCCCTGCGTCGGAGGCATCATCGAGCGGGGAAGAATGCCCCCAGGACAGCGAGGGGAGCGGAGGCTGGCCAGGGGATGTGCCGACAGTCGGGTCTGAGACGGCGACGCTCGGCGGAACGGGGCAAAAGCCGGAGGCTACAGCGCTCCCCCCAGCCAAGATGGCGGACGGCCCCGAGGAGATCCGGGCACCCCCACCCTCCCCCAAGTAACGCGGAACAGCGGGGAATGACTCAGCCGCGCTGGCTGACTCAGAGGGATGCTCCGGCTCTCGGAACGGCGGAGCGAGACAGCGGGGCCCCGCAGCCCCTCCTCGGAGGAGTCCCGACGAGGCAGATGTGCGACAAAATGATGGCCGCAGTGAGAATCTTTCCAGGTCATCAGAGATTCCTCAGGTTCGCTCTGGAGGATCAGCACTAACAATTTGTCGCCTTGCCCTTCGGCCTCACCTCGGTGGCTGGAGTGATGGCCCTGCTGAGATCTCAGGGCATTCGCATTCTTCCCTACCTGGACGACATGCTTATCGCTTCTCAGTCCTTCTATCAGGCAGTGCTGGACACTCAGAGGGTGGTGTCCACACTGGAATCATTCGACTGGGTGATCAATCTCCCCAAATCTTTCCTGTCTCCTTCCATGGTGAAGTCTTTTCTGGGCATGATTCTGGATTCAGCTCAGGTCAAGATCTTTCTTCCTCAGCAGAAGGTGGAGGTCCTTCAGGAGAAAGCTCAGCTCCTGCTGTCTTGTCGTCATCCATCCATCAGGCAGGGAATGCAGCTGGTGGGCCTGATGGTGTCCTGCTTCGAGGCGGTTCCATATGCTCAGTTCCACATAAGGCCTCTTCAGCTTCACCTCTTGTCAGTATGGGGTCGGGACCCTGTGTCCCTGGATCAGGTGTTTGTCTTGTCCCCTCAGGTCAGGCGGTCTCTAGTGTGGTGGCTGGACTCAAGGAACCTGCTGGGGGGCAGGTCCTTTCTGGCCCCCTGCTGGGAGACTGTCACCACGGATGCCAGTCTGACAGGTTGGGGGGGATTCTGGAAGTCCTTGAAATTCCAGGGTCAGTGGGGCCCTCAGGAGGCCCATGAAACCATCAACATTCTGGAACTGCGGGCGATAAGGTTGGTTCTTTTCCAGTTGACTCCGCACCTTCAGGGTCGGGCTGTTCAGATCCGCTCGGACAATTGGATGGCGGTTGCCTACATCAATCATCAGGGAGGGACCCGGAGCAAGAGGGCCCTCAAGGAAGTGTCCCTGATACTGTCCGGAGGAAAATGTTCCCTGCATCTCAGCTGTGTACAACCCGGGGGTGGAGAATCTGGAGGCAGACTCCCTCAGCAGGGGGACCTCTCGTCTGGGAGAATGGTCCCTCAGCAGCAGGGTGTTTCGCTCACTGTGCCACCGCTGGAGTCAGCCAGATGTGGATCTGTTTGCATCCTGTCACAAGCTTCCAGTCTTTGTCTCTCTGTCCCAGGATCCTCTGGCCTTGGCCACGGATGCCCTGGCAATGTCTTGGACGGGGTTCCAGCTCCTGTATGTGTTTCCCCGTTTCCACTGCTGAGCAGGGTGCTGCGCAAGATAGTTCAGGAAGGGGTGCCAACCATCCTGGTGGCCCCCTGTTGGCCCAGAAGAGTGTGGTTCGCAGACATTGTGCAGTTGGCAGTAGATCAGTACGCCCTGCCACGGGTTCCAGATCTGCTCACTCAGGGACACCTACACCACCCCAATTTACAAATGCTGGCTTTGACGGCCTGGCTGTTAAAACCTCTATCTTGATGGAAAAAGGGCTGCCTTCCTTGGTGGTGAATACCATGATCAGGGCTAGGAAGAGGTCCTCTTCTTCCATCTATTACAGGGTTTGGCGTAATTATATTGACTGGTGCGAGTCCCACTCGCTTCCCTGTCGTGTGTTTTCTATTCCTAGGATTCTGGAGTTTCTCCAACATGGTTTGGATATGGGTCTTCAGCTCAGTACTCTGAAAGGCCATGTGATTGCTTTGGCTATTTTTTTTCCATAGATCCTTTGCTCAGCATCCCCTGGTCAAGACCTTTTTCCAGGGAGTTACTCACGTGCGTCCCCCCACGTAAGCCTATATTACCAGTCTGGGACTTGAACTTGAACTTATCTGCCCTGCAGGGGTCTCCCTTTGAGCCCTTTGAGAATGGACAAAGGAGCCCCTTTGTCCCATTCAGGAAGACTGATGCTCTTTTTCCGTCTGGACCTAAGAAAGGTCTGGCTCCAGCTAAGTCCACTATCAGCAAGTGGATCCGTCAGGCTGTGATACAAGCCTATTCTGCTAAGGGGAAGGAGCCTTTCTTCCGCCTTACTGCTCATTCTACTCGTGCTATTGGTGCCTCTTGGGCTTTTCAGCACCAAGCTTCTATTGAACAAGTTTGCAAGGCCGCTACTTGGTCTTCTGTTCATACTTTTTCAAAGTTTTACAAGGTTGATGTTAGGGCCTCAGCTGATGCTGCTTTTGCAAGGTTCTGCAGGTGGCAGTGGTTTAAACAGCACGTCCTGTTCCACCCCACCCTTGTTATCATTATCTTTATGGTGATTGTTCTTATGTTTAAATTTTCATATTATGGTTATAGTTCTCCCGGTCTCATTTTAACTGCTTTTCAATACTGGGGATTTTGTGGGAGGTCCCTGGTATATATGGGGCTGGGAGGAGCCACTTTTCTGTCTCTGCAGTCCAGCGACATCTACTGGATGTGTATATCCCAAGTGTAAGGAATATCTTCTGGAACAGGACGTGCTGTATACATATAATAATTCTACAGGTGAGTAATCACAGAATTGTATTTTTACTGTTGGTGTTTTTACTATTTGGCTCCTCGCTGGCTCAGCTGGGCCTTATGGAGCATGATGCATACTCGCCTGCCTGAGGGGTTGCCGTACCCTGCAGGCCTCCGCTGGTGCGGTGCTGTCCGTGACGAGGGGGGGGTCGCTGCCGGTGCTGCGCTTCTGGCGCAGTGGGCCGCTGTGTCCCCGTGGCCATTTTCTGCCATGCAGCATTGAAGGGCCATGGACGATGGGCGGACGCGTCTACTCCTGCGTCGGAGGGGGCGGAGCCTGGCGCGTTCCGCGTCATCACTGCACCGCTGCACGGCACTGTCCCTTGTGGGTCTGCGCGCTCTGCTGTTGCAGCCTGCTGACGCTGCGGAGCCTGGTGCGTCCCTCCTGCTGCTGCTGGGGGATCCTTTTTCGTCATCGGAGGCTGCGCTGTCCCTCTGTCGGTGTCATGAGTCCCTCTTTTTTTCTGACTATGTATTAGGGCCAATTGCTTTTGCTTTTTCTGATCATGGATATTTCTCCCCCTCTTTTGTATAGGTCGTGGGCTTGTGGTTGAGGGTTGTGGTTCCTCCCAGTCCCCCCTTTTTATTAAGAGGGGTCACTTATAGGTTTGGGCCATTAGTGGCTTGTAACCATACTGATTGACCATTTTTAATCACCATAATGGAGGCATCAGAGGATAGTGAGCTTGGGGCCCCATTTGGGCAGGAAAAGCTCTGCCCCTTGTGCAGTAGGAATCCTCTGGGCAGATTCAGCACTGTTTGTACCACTTGCACCAGAGGCATTATTTTGGACCATGACCTGGCGGGCATCCCTGCCCCTAGCCCTTCGCTGCCTGCGGCCTCTCCGGATCCTCCGCTTCTGCACTCAGCCCCCAGTGAGGGGGGAACCAGCAGGGGGTCTCATGCGGACTTGGCGCATAGGCTGGCCTATCTCGAGAGACGGATCTTGCGGACGGCTCCTAAGAAGCCCACGAGTAAGAAACAGCACCTCGAGCCCGTTTACTCGGATAATGACGATCTTTTTGATGATCTGGGCTCTGTGGAGGAATTTGAGTTGCCAGATGATTCACGCTCCACTGTGGATTATTCTGCTGGCTATGACAGTATTTCTGGTTCTGCCTCGGACGAGGATGCATGGCTCCCGGATGATACAGAGAAATTGCTTGCCTCAGTGTTTGAGACACTACACATTGTCCCTCCCAAAGCGGCTGAGGAAGCAGGGCGATTTGTTTTGGCCCGAAAGACAAAGGCGGGTCTTTCCGGTCTCGCCCTCCCGAAGTGGATCCCCCTGTGTCGGGGTTGTCCAACATTACTGTTATGCCGGCACCTGATACTGCTTCCTTACGCGACCCGGCTGACAAGCGCATGGATCAGCTGTTCTGCCATGCGTTCACCTTTGCTGGTGCCTTCTTTCGGCCTGTTTGTGCTGCGGCGATTGTCTCTCTAGCCATCAGCCAAGAAGGTGAGACACCTTGTGGATAGAGCTAAGGCTCGCAAGCGGGCAGAGGAGTATAAAGAACTCAAGGCCTGCTTGGAATTCATTGGTTTTGTCACTTCTGCCATGAACGATGAGGTCCGGCTTGGTGCCTGGATTTCGGCCCTGCTTGTTGCCCTCCGCCGCTCGCTCTGGCTGCGCTAATGGTCGGCTGATGCGGCGGCCAAGAAGTCGCTTACGAGTATCCCCTTTGTGGGGCACAGGCTGTTTGGGGAGCGCCTGGACCTTTTGGTCATGGATGGTAGACTCCCTCAGAGACAGAAGTCTGCTCGGTCCTTTCGGAATCTCTCTTTCTATCGTTCCTTTCGAGGAGGAAGAGGCTCTTCATTTCCAGGTGGCCACAAAGATACCTGGGGTAGATGTAGGTCCCGTGGCCGATCCAATCCCTCCTAGGGAGCCAAATCCAAGCCCCCTGCCAAGTCCCCTCAGGCATGAGGGGGCGCCCTCACCCATCCGGGTGGGGGGACGGCTTCTTCTGTTTGCTCAGATCTGGAGACGGCGCGTCTCGGATCGGTGGATTCAGGAGGTAGTATGCTCCGGTTACAAGATAGAGCTGGCAGTCAGGCTGCCCACAAAATTCCTCCGTTCACGGATATCCCAAAACCCTCTAAAAGCACAGGGTTTGAGTATGGCCGTGCAACACCTTCTGCGGTTAGGTGTGATTTGCCCTGTACCTCGGCAGGAACGAGGGCAAGGTTTTTACTCCAACCTGTTCACGGTTCCCAAGATGGACGGAACGTTAAGACCAACCCTGGACCTGAAGGGTCTCAACAGGTTTCTAAGAGTCAGACATTTCCGCATGGAAACCTTACGGTCGGCAGTGAGATCGCTTCGTCCCAGCGACTTCATGACCACGGTGGACATCAGTGATGCTTATCTGCACATCCCGATTTTCCAGGGGCATCAGAAGTTCCTGAGGTTTGCTCTGGAGGATCAGCAATACCAGTTTGTGGCACTTCCATTCGGGATTTCCTTGCCCCCCTGCGTGTTCACCAAAGTGCTGGCGGGCATCATGGCTATCTTGAGGAACCAGGGCATTTGTGTGCAGCCCTATCTGGACGACTTGCTGATTGCGGTCTCTTTAGCAGGCCGAGAGCGATATTCGGACGGTGTTGTCAACCCTGGAGGCCTTCAGCTGGGTAGTCAATTACCCAAAGTCATTTATCAATCCCTCAACAGGGAGATCCGTCCTGGGAATGACGATAGACACCGCTCAGGTCAAGGTTTTTCTGCCACAGCAGAAGGTTTTTGGTCTCCAGATGCAGGTGCAGGACTTGCTGTCTGGTCAGCGGCCATCAATTCATCTGGGGATGAGATTGGTGGGCTTAATGGTATCATGCTTCGAGGCAGTGCCCTTCGCCCTATTTCACATGAGACCTCTTCAATTGAACCTACTGACCGGCTGGAATCGGATGCAGGAATCTCTGGAACAGGAATTTTCACTGTCCACCCTGGCCAGGCAGTCCCTCTTGTGGTGGTTGAACTCCCGGAACCTGCTGGTGGGCAGGTCTTTTCTGACTCCCCATTGGGAGATAGTTACCAAGGATGCCAGTCTGACAGGCTGGGGAGGCGTTTGGCAGACGCAGAAGATCCAGGGTCATTGGGGCCCGCAGGAGAACCGCTTACCCACCAATCTCCTGGAGCTGAGAGCGATCCGGTTGGTGCTTCTACGCTTGACTCCCCATTTAAGGGGTTGTGCGATCCAAGTTCGCTAGGACAATCAGATGGCTGTCGCCTACATCAATCACCAGGGCGGGACTCGGAGCAAGAGAGCTCTCAAGGGGGTAACCCAGATTCTGTCTTGGGGAGAGAAGAATGTTCCCTGTATCTCGGCGGTCTACATTCCTGGGTAGAAAACCTGGAGGCAGACTCCCTGAGCAGGAGCGCCTCGCGCCTGGGGGAATGGTCTTTTAGCAGCAAGACCTTTCACGCTCTGTGTCTCCGCTGGGGTCAGCCGGACGTGGATCTGTTTGCGTCCAGACACAATCACGAACTTCCAAGGTTTGTCTCCCTCTCAAGAGATCCTCTGGCCATTGCCACAGACGCTCTGGCGATTCCCTGGACGGAGTTCAAGTTTCTTTATGCATTCCCTCCGTTTCCACTCCTGGGCAGAGTGCTACGCAAGATAGCCCAGGAAGGGGTACCAACCATCCTGGTGGCTCCCTGCTGGCCGAAAAGAAGTTGGTTTGCGGACATAGTTCAGATGTCAGTAGATCGCTACATCATGCCCGTCGAACCAGGGCTTCTCACACAGGGGCACCCCAATTTACAGACGCTGGCTTTGACGGCCTGGCTATTGTAACCCCAATCCTGACTGAAAAGGGGATTTTTGCCTAAGGTCGTTTCTCTATTTCACCTTAATGAGGAAGTTGTCTTGCCCTCCTTGTGTCCTGCTCCGACTAATTCCAAGGAAAGGACCCTCCATGCCTTGGATGTGTTCAGAGCCATAAAGTATTACCTGGCTGCGACTGAATCCTTCAGGAAATCGGATTTGCTCTTTGTCCTAACAGAAGGCTCTAGGAAAGGTTTGCCACCAGCCAAGTCCACTCTCAGCAAGTGGATCAGACAGGCGGTGGTGCAAGCATATTCTGCCAATTGGAAGGAACCCCGTTTTCGGATCACAGCTCACTCTACCAGAGCTATTGGTGCCTCCTGGGCTTTTCAGCACCAGGCATCGGTTGAACAATTTTGTAAGGCCGCCACTTGGTCTTCAGTTCATACTTTTACAAAGTTTCACAAGGGGGATGTTAGGGCCTCAGCTAACGCTGTGTTTGGCCGAAAGGTGCTGTTCTGCACTGGGGATACCGCTCAAATGGACACTGCTTTTGGATGTCCCACATGTCATTACTGGGAAGACCTGGACTGGATATAGGGGAAAATACAATTCTGTGAAACTCACCTGTAGAATTGTTTTTGATTATATCCAGTTCAGGTCGTCCCACCCCGCCCTTTTTGTTCCTGTTTGCCTGTTATGGTGATTACCATTTTTCATTCATGGACTTTGTATTCTTAAGTCTTGTTAGAGAGAGTACAAGCTGAAGCTATGTGAAGTAGCATGGTTTCTTGGCCTCCCAGCCTGTCCTGTTTACTTCTTTTTAACCACTGGAGAATGATAGAGGGACTCCTGCCTTTATAGTGGGGCCAGGAGGAGCTACATCTTTTGATCTTGCAGTCGAGCGTCCTCTGGGGGCGGAATACCCACATGTCATCACTGGGTTTCACAGAATTGTATTTTTAAGCTGGTACACTTTGTAACCTTCTTGAAACCCACTTAGAAAAGCTGCTCCATGTACAAAGGGATTGGCTAAGAAGTGTGAGGCTGGCTAGACAAATTGCGAAGGCAAATTCATAGAAGAAATATACTTATTGGTAGAATGTTAACCAAGTTTATATCTGAGGGTCAGGCTGACCATTTCTCACGAATGAGGTAGCTCTGAAAATCGCACTTTTATAATGGACATTTCACAATGTGCCTTAAATCATTTGATGAATAAGTCATTTCCAAAGTGAGATTCCCTCAAAGTTTCTGTGTATACTAACATTCAGATGCATATCTTGCTTCTACAGACAGAAGTTGTGCAACAATCTCTTTTTAAGTGCCGCTAAACCTCCAATATGGCAAAATAATAGCAGTGATTCCAATCTAGTGTGCTTTGGCCGGGGAAGGAGTACTTGAGCATAATGTCCCTTCATCTAGTATGAAAAGCCTGTTAGCCGAAATGGATTTTTATGCTTCTAGGGACCCGAATGACATGCATACTGAATGGTTTCTGCTCCCACTCCTGATGTATTTTGCAGTTTTGTCTTAACCTTTATAACGTATGTTGATTGATGATTACAGCAATCAGACATGACTTGCAACACAGGCTAATGCATTTCACTGGGAGGGACTGAAAGAATACAGTCAATGTGTTTATTAAGCTAGGCTTTAATACTCCATCCGAAAAAAGTGCAAAATGCAGCTTTGGTTTTCCTCGTGATGAAGATGAATGTGCTTCCTTATCTCCCCCATAAAGCATGGATTTGCTATAAATTGCCCATGTCACTGTTCATAATGCTTTTAATAAGTAAACCAATATCTTGGTGTCCACTTGAAATACGTGCGGCAGTAAAGGCACAGGAAACATTAAAGTATTATCATCTTGTTTTGTCCGGCATTCGACTTTGGAGATGACTACATGAAGAATCTATTGATTTTTTTTTTTTTTCTGGCTTCCTTATAAGATCATAAACTGAATGAAATGACCCTTTAGCTGCTTCATTGTTGGCCTTAGTTGAAGTGTCTTAAGAAGCTGCTTCACTTTGTTGTACGAGGGAACATCATTCCTGAAGATGCATACCTAAATTTCAGGGTTATATGTAAAAGATCCTAAATGGCCAAAGCCCAAATTTTCCCCGCCTTTTTTCATTTCCAGGTGAATTCTAAAGACTTCTAATCATCTTACAGAACATGTTACACCCAAACAAGTGTGAAACCAAAAATCAAACCCATCTATATATCTATAATCTACCGTTGTTCACCCTGTAAGACTCACTCGCACATAAGACGCACCCAGGATTTGCAGGAAAATGTGAAAAACTTTTTCTGACCCAAATGTTGCGTTTTAAAAACCCAATCCCCCCAATAACCAAATAGGCAAGACGCAGAATTCCCCAATTACAGGCAATGTGGCATTCCCCCCCCCCATTCCCCATTACAGGCAGTATGGCATTCCCCATAGGCAGTGTGACATTCCCCCCTCCCATTCCCCACAGGCAGTATGTCATCCCCCCCATCCCATTCTCTATAGGCAGTGTGGCACCCCCCATTCCCCATAGTCAGTGTGGCTTTCCCCCCGCCCATTCCCCATTTATAGGCAGTGTGGCATTCCTCCCATCCCATTCCCCATAGACAGTGTGACATTCCCCCTCCTATTCCCTTTTGGTAGAAGAAAAGAAAAAAAACTTGAATAAACGGTTCTCCCACACTGCTTGCCCGGCTATGGTAACTAATCCCTGCCTGCTGTCCTGGTCACCGCTGCTGCTGCTTCTCCGGTACGCGCACAGGCAAACACCTGTCTCGGCATGGCCTGCATCGAGCGTCCATTGACGGTAGCAGGGACCGATCCCTGCCCTTTGCTACTCCATCTTCTGGCCTCCTGGTGGCTGTGGTAGCTTGGCCAGCATTGCAGGAATTCCGGTTTTGTGTGTTTACTTTTTTTTGCCCTATTTTCTAGAGTTGCATTGAGACACATAAGAGTGCAGAGTTCCAATAGGACAAAGGTTCCCAAGCAAGTAACCATCCAGTGCTCTTAATTGGGCATGGTTTTTCTCAGCGTTATTGCTTACCAGCCTTCTTGTATTGGTGCCTCATACAAACCTTAGTAGAGGTTCTGCTTTTGATGTTTGTAGACATATTCCCCAACTTCAACACCTGTAATGATGTGTGTGGCTTCCACTACCCCCATTGCATGGAATCCCATATGTCTTATGTGTGCTCACTGTTCGAAGGTGGGTATTTTTATGATTTTGCATTGCAGGTAAGAGATAGTGTAGAGCAGTGCGTAATAGAAGATGTTTTTTCCCTTTTTTTTTTTTCAAGGTCACCATTGCCTTATTATTATTATTATTATTGTTTATTTATATAGCGCCATCATCTTCCGTAACGCTTTATTGCCTTCCTGGCTTATCACTGCAGGAGGTGAGACACTGGGCCAGCTTTACTCCCACTCCCTAGGAAAAATACTAGTTTTCTTTCAGTCCTCAAGATATAATAGATACAAGCTTGTATTGCATTTCTTTCCTTCTTTTAAGATAGATCTAATGACCATGTTTGGCCTTCTGTGTCAGTGGATGTTTTTTCTAGAATGTTGGTAGTGGTGCTACTGGTGGGTATGTGTCACCTGTAGGAGGCGGGTATTTGGCTTGTCAGAGGCAAAGTCTGCTGTATTGGGCAATAGCAATACAGTCCTCTGTAATTCAGGCTTTTATTACTAGAAAAATGTAAAGTAAAACGACTTGCTCAAGCAATGAATGAGAATTGGTTCTTTGGTCGAGCATTGTATCGCTGACATACAGGAATCGACCACGAATAGGACAAGCACGAGCGATCTCATAAATGATCACTCTTAACAAACAATTAGTTGAAAAATCTTCCGCATCTGAAAGCAAATCGTTTACATGCTCAACAGTCAGTTGATCTATTCCTTGAAAGGGCCAGAACCATTTGTGTCTACACCACTATATTTGTTCTTCTGAAGTTAGTATTGTTCTTCTGATCTAGAAGGCCTCCCGCCATCTAGTAGCTAGTTTGCCTTTGATTGTAACATCTTCTCTGGTGAAAACTTTTTATTTCTCATCTCTTCTATTACAGGGTACCACCAGTAGCAACACGTAGGTTAACCTCAGCCGTAGGCGGGGACTGCAATATAGAAAACAAAAAACGTACTCCTCACGTTCTATACAGGGCAGGCTTTGGCAGGATATCCTCAGCTTTTCTTGTAGTTGCAAAGGACCGTGAAGATGTGGTTTCTTTTTTTTTTTTTTTCATTACAGTGCTGACCGGGAGCGTTCCTGGGGAACCCCATTAGATGCCTGAAGTTGGTTCCTAAACTGATAGCATGGGATCGTGCACGGGTCCAGGTAAGCACGCCAGGGCTCGTCTGGCTAGGTCTGCAGGCTACCTGATGTCTGCGCCTTGCATGATGGCCTGTACTTTTCCCTCCACCCCCTGGGTCATCTACCCACCCTGGCCGCAGTTTCCCTTCCCTGTGGCTGCTGGGGGCGCCCCAGCTAGGTAGCCGGGTTCTCAGGTGTTAGTGTTTATACTTTTACTACTACTGGTCAGACACATTCAGAGTTTAGTTGCCTGCCTATTGGCAAACACTGAAAGAGGGTGGGCCGGCTGCACCAGAGTAGGATGTGGCTTTTGGACAGCTCAGGCCTTACAGTGGAGGAGGAGGCAGGCTGGCTGCACTTGCGTGGTCCACGGCTCTGCCCTGCTTCTCCTCACTAGCAGCACAAGGCATCACCATCTTATGCGGTGCGTGGAGGTCCGGGCTGCATCTCTGGATCGTCGCTCGGCGGCTCCTGCACTGCTTCCCTCTTCTCCTAGGCTGAGGATCGGCTCCAGCGCGGCTGCTGCCACAGTTTTCTCTGGTCAGGCAGGGCTCCCTCCGGGGACAAAGTCTTTTGACTTTACTGATTCCTTCCTGAAACTGACATCTGTTAATGTTGTTGCAGGGTGGGGGTCCAGAAGCTGCTGCATCCTTAGCCGGTGGGTTGTTCTGCGATAGATCTTAGAGTGGGGCTGTGGCTTCTATTCAATACTATTCATCATCCCCAAGAAGACGGTTCCATTTGGGCGATCCCGGATCTCTGGCATCTGAACAGTTACTTTCGGGTCATAAATTCCTCTTGGAATATCTAAGGTCAGTTGTGGCGTTGCTGGAACGGAGATTTTCTGGCCACGGTGGACATAAAGAATGCTTATCTGTGTGTCCTGATTTTCCCCGTTCACCAACAATACCTGCACTGTGCGGTGAGCACCCGACTTTTCTAATTTGTGGCACTGACTGTTCACTGCCTAGCAAGTGTTCACGAAGGTCTTGGCAGTGGTGATGGCACTCCTGTGGAGGCAAGGTGTGCACATAACCCCATATACATAACCCCATCGCTGGCAAAGACACTGCGGGATGTTCGGACGGTCCTGTCCACGCTGGAACTTTTCAGATTGGGTGATCAACTACCCCAGGTCCCAGGTGGTTCCCTCCATGATGGCGACTTACCTAGGTATGACATTGGATACTCGACCAGCACGGGTCCTTCTTCCGGTGCAGAGGTGCACGGCTTTTCAGGAGGTGGTGAGCTTGCTGCTGACAGACGAACATTCAATCATCAGAAAGATCATGCATCTCCTTGTCAGATGGTGTCTACCAACAAGGAGGTTACGTATGCCCATTTCCACTCCAGACCTCTACAATTGCTGCTCCTATTGAAATGGCGCAGGACGACCACAGATGCCAATCTGATTGGGGTGGCCTTCTGGACATCAGGCCCAGCTCCGGGGTCTTCCATTCAGGGTACAGTCAGACAATTCCACGACTGTGGCCTATATAAACCATCAGGGGGATAGCAGAAGCTGGCAGGCATTCCAGGAAGTGAGTTGCATCATGAGGTGGATGAAACTTTGTGTTCCGTGCATCTCTGCGGTTCACATTCCAGCTGTGGAGAAATCAGCAGGTCGATTATTTGAGCAGGGAAAAGGGGTGGACCAGGGGGAATGGTCCCTTAACTAGGATGTGTTTCAAGCCTTCTGCGACCGTTGAGTGGCAGAGGTGGATCTATTTGCATCTCGGCACAATCGGAAGGTCCACAGGTTCGAGTCCAGGGTATGAGACCTGCTCTTCACATCACATTCCACCAACTGTGTGCAGATTCCTATCATCCTGATCACCCCACACTCGCCAAGAAGGGTGTGGTTTGCGGATCTTTTCAGCCTGGAAGTGGAGCACCCGTGGCGACTCCCCAACTGCCCAGATCTTCTGCAACAGGGTCCTCTGCAGCACCCCAATTCTTCAGTGCTGGCTTCAGCAGCTTGGCACGGAATTCCTCTAGAATTTAATACAGGACTTAAAGGGCCTTCGTATCTTGGGGCGAATCTAAGGGCCACTCCTGTAGGAGGTTCTCGGTACCCAAAATTTTGGAGTTCCTCCAGCAAGAGCTGGCCTACAGCCCAGCACCCTTATTAGATTCCCGGGCCGATCCAATCCTTCCCTGCGGGGCATCCAAAATCGTGAAACCGCAAACCTTACCTGAATCCCGGTCCAACGGCGCATACACGGACCGCATCTCGTGCTTCTCTCTAGCAGGGCCCATGCCGGCCATTCACAAATGGCTAGCACGGGCGCGCTCCCTGTTAGAGGGAAGCGCGAGATGCGGCCGCCAACGTGATCAGAGCTGCTGAGCTTTGATGCGCATAGCTCTGCGGCTCGAGCGCGCAGATCCTGGCTGTTGGTCCACTTTAAGGGCCAGGTCTCAGCCTTGTCCATTTTTCTTCCAACGAATGATTGCGGAGCATGGGTTAATCCGCACTTTCACGCAGGGCATTGCGCATGTTCGTCGTCCGCAGTGGTCGCTAGTCTTGCCCTGGGATTTCAGTATGGTTCTATCAGCACTTCAGTGGCACCCTTTTGAACCCATGGTGGAGGCTTCCCTAACGACACTCATGTTAAGGGTGTTTTTTCTTTTGGCGATCACCTCCTTCGGAGCTGGCAATGCTTTCAATCAGATCACCCTTTTTAGTGCTACATGAAGAGAAACCAGAGGTGTTTCATGTAAAGAATGATTTTTTTTCCAAGGTGGTATCTCCCTTCCATCTTAATCAGGAAATAGTGCTACCATCCTTGTGCCCACACCCCACTTGCCATAAGGAGCAACTCCTGCATTCCCTAGATGTGGACAGGGCATTAAAGTATTACTTGCCAGTTACTCGAGAGCTACGTAAGACAGATGTCTTGATCGTGATCCCAGAAGGAGGGGTCTGGTGGCTGCCAGGTCCACTTTTAGCAGATGGATCAGGCAGGCGGTCATACAAGCCTACGCCTGTAAGAGGAAGGAGGCACCCTTCTGGGTCACCGCTCACTCCACCAGGGCGGGTGCTGTGTCTTTGTCTTTCCAACACCAGACGTCTGTGGAACAGGTCTGCAAGGCGGCAATTTAGTCATCTCTCCACACTTTCACCAAGTTTTACAGACTGCTCTGGGACATAAGATGTTGAAGTTGGTGGTGAACCCCTCTTCGGGGGTCTAAACTTGAGGTGTCAGTGCCGTTTTCTTGGTTAGGTTGACTCAGTTTGTGGTTGGCTGTTCTTGCGCGGTCTCACCCTTATCGAGGCTGTACTGCTTTGTGACATCCCATGCATTGCTGCTGGTGGTGCCCCTGAATGGAAGAGATGAGAAAAGTGAAAATGTATGTACTCACTGGTAAATTTCCTTTCTCGTCCTCTTCCGTTCCTGGGCACCACACCTGCCCTACTGTTGTATTATGACTGCGTTGGTGGCAGTTGATGCCTTCTACATGGCTTTAGTTTTGTTGCACTTTTTCTAGTTTCTAGTTATCGGAGGATATCCTGCCACAGCCTGCCCTATATAGGCCGGAGGATTTTTTTTTGTATCTTGCAGTCCCTGCCTATGGCTGAGCTTAACCCACGTGTTGCTCCTGCTGGTCCCCCGGAATGGAAGGGGATGAGAAAGGAAGTTTACCGAATTTACCAATGAGTACACAAATTTCTATTTTCTTTTATGAATATGTATTTGAAAATGTTTTTAAAAATGATATCTAATGCTCTCAGCATCAAAACAGTACTGTTATTGTCTACATGAATGTCATCTAACAGATATCTAACTTGTAATTCTGAGGGAAAAATACATGTATTTCTGTTATTAAGATCTTTTTTATCTGTTTCCTGTAGATTGTAACTGTAGCTACATTTAATTTACATTTTATTTTCCAGGGAGTATTCGTTGCCTCAATGACAGGAATTTTACGTCAGATGGAAGACTACCACTACAGTCACCTTATCAAAACACTGGGAAAAATGAGGACTGATGTGGTGGTAGGTTTATATTTAATTCTATGGATTTTTTTTTTATTAATGCTACTTGGTTGATTTGTGGCTGCTATATGTATAATTTAAATCGTCTTGGAGCTGAACTCTGACTTATTCCTTAGTTGTGATGCAACCTATATAACATCCCCATGTGTGTTGTCTATATGGCATTGTGCTAGTTTATTTCTTCACTTTTCACTAGGCTAACCATTGTCCTCACTGGACATTTAAAAGGCATATGCGGCCCAAGTGGGAAAATGCAGTGCCCAACCATACCCTAGAGACGCTGCTTTTTTTTGTTTTTATAAAGATGGGAATATGTTGGCGTTCTGTGACAACATTTGGTATATGTAGATTCACTTATTGTTTAGTCGCTGCAAACAGATATTTAAATTAGCAAAAAATAACCTGTGTCTATATCATTGAACGGGGGTACAGGCACAGTGTGAGTAACAGCTCAGTGGCACATATGGAAGTTTACATAGTAGCATGAACATTTTGGTTGAAGATGGGCTGTTGAGCAATATAAAAGCAAACTAAAAGGCCACCCTCCATTATTCTAAGTATGTCACACACCCCGCTTCAGAATATCCATAACATGTGGGTAATACCGACCTGAAGGGGCGTACCTGCAGAGATGATAGCAAAAAAGAAAGCCCCTCCCTGATCCATAAATACCTGGGACCTCCCACTCATTACCCAGTTTTCCATCTCTGCAGACGGTGAGCAAGTCAGAAGATGATGGCTCCTCCTTGCACAGGGGGATTTCAGGTAGCCGGGGTAACTCCCGGCCCGTTATTTATTTATTTCCGTTTGGACCTTTTTCCCCAGAAATCCATATGCCTCCCAGCCTCGGCTGAGGGTCCAGGCGAGGGTATTTCAGCACATTAGGTGCTTAGGAGCTATGCTCTACCGTGAGACCCTATATGAGAGGGTAGGCGGTATTACCGGGTTGGTGACCCCGGTTTGGGATGCCCTGTCCCTTACTTTCATACTAGTCCCTCCCAGGATCCCCTTCCATAGGTGGGGTGGGGGAGTGTTCGTTTGTATACATTCATTAGTTTATTAGTTCATTCCTATGGACAGCTTACATGAGTGTGTGTGTGCGTGTGTTTTCACTTTAAATGCAAAACGCTGCAGCCTTTGCGGTGCTGGCTGTCTTCTTCCCTCCTTCCTCCCTTCCTCTCTGTTAATGGCGGAGGTTTTCACCTCACGCCGTGTTGCTGTGGGGGGGGGGGGGGGAGGGAGGGGCGGCGGATGCCGGTCCGTTGGCGGGGCCGGGACTTGTCCCTCCCGTTTTTCCCTTGTGTGTGTGTGTCAGTGTGGTTTTTACTTGGCCGGGCCGGCGACCGCTTCTTACTATTGCGGCGCCGGCCGGCTCTGAGCACACTTCTTCATGAGGTGATTCAGCTCCCCTCACGCAGGCTGGGGGGGGGCGGGGCCGGAGTGACGACGCGTCACCGCTCCCCGCCTCCTGCCCTCGCTGGTGCCACTGCGGAGCGCTTGGAGGGGAGAGGGGGGGGCGTGGCCCGGCCTCGCGCGCGTCCCGCGCTGGCCACGCCCCCTTCTCCCTCTCTGACTGCAGCCCTGCCTGTTGCTGTGGAGCGTCTGGATCTTCCCTCACGGTCGCCATTTTGGTCGTTGGATCTGTAAGTGGCCTCTGGCCATTCTTTCTTCCTGTTTGATTGTTGTCTTTTCTTCATTAGACTTATCTAAAAACAGTCTTTCTGTTCTGTTTTTCAGATGGTGGTTCAGGAGGTTCGCCAGTAGCATTTAGGGGGTCCCTCCTGATCCTTATCTCTGGGTTAATTGTTTGCCATAAATCCTCCCACTCGGGACATTAAAGGGGCATCCCGGGTTGTCTAACGGCGTAATTCCCTGGGTCTTAGCGACTTTTCCTAAACAAAGTTCACCTTATGGAGGCATCCCCGGATACTGGGCTCGGGGCCCCTTCGGGGCATCCCCGAAAGTGTATGTCATGTGGGGTATCCATTTCTGGGGACGATGTACTTCTGTGTATACCATGTGCACAGCAGACCATCACGCGGCAGTCCGAACCACAGGCGTCTGGGTCAGCACCGCCGGTCGCTTCATCTCCACCTCCCGCCTTGACACGCGCCCCGTGCGATGTCGTCATGGGCAGGGAGCTGCAATCTGAGATGTGCGCCAGATTGGCTAACCTTGAAAAAATTATCTCTGGTTCGGTTGCCCGTAAGGCTCCGACTAAGAGAAAGCATTTGCTGCCGGCTCCGCTGGCGGAGGACCTGGAGGATGTTAATAATCTGGATTGGTCTGACTATTCCCAGCTAGAAGAAGGGGAAGTTTATGAGGATTCTGATTTTTCGGACGATGAGCAGTCCTTTGGCACTGATGCCGAGCTGGGGGATTTCGGGAGATCCTTTGATACTCCCCACGCTCTGGCTCTGATGTTGGAGGTGTTGAATATTTCCCCTCCTGAGGAGGTGTCACAGCAGAAGGGTGAATTGTTTGAGGAATCCAAGCCGCGCTTGGAATTCCCTACACAAAGGCACTTTGACAAAATTATTGCCAAAGAATGGGACAGGCCGGCTCGGCTCCCTGGCATCCCTCAGGGATGGGATAGGAAATATCCCTTTCCTTCGGAGGCAGTTAAGCGCTGGGCATCTCCCCCCGAGGTGGATGCGCCGGTTTTGGGGTTGTCCAATTCCTCGGTTTTAAATAGACCTGACTGTTCTATTCTCAAGGATGGAGAGGATAAACGTATTGACCAGATGGCTTGTCATGGTTTTGCTAGCGTTGGGTCAGCCATGCGGCCTGTTTGCGCATCGGCGCTGATGGTGTTGGCTGCTAGGTCCGTGGTTAGGGACCTGTTGACCTCTTCCGGGCTGCGTCCCGGTAGTGCTGAGTTCCTTAGCCTCAAACGGTGTGAGCTGTTTTTATCCTTTGTATTAACAGCCTTGGATGACACTTTGATGATGTGTGGTAGAACGTCGGCGCTGCTGGTCACTATTCGGCGTTCGGTGTGGCTGCGCCAGTGGGCGGCAGATTTTATGTCCAAAAAGTCACTAACGGCTCTACCCTTTGTTGGGTTACGGCTTTTTGGAGAGACATTGGACTCGGTCACCAAGGGTGGTAGGTTACCCCAACGCAAGAAACAACGTCGCCCCTTTCGAGGGGCGCCTTCCTTTACCCCCTCCTTTCGTGGGGCCAGATCTGGCAGGGGATTTGCATTCCCTTCTTCCAGAGGAGATTCCGGGAGCAGGGGCAGAGGTCGTGCCCGTCCAGGATTCAGTTGGGGCTCTAAGCCCAAGCCGGCTGCCAAGCCGGCTCAGCAATGAGGGGGCGCCCTCACCCTTACGGGTGGGGGGACGGCTGCGACTCTTTTCCCAAGTTTGGGATCAAGAGGTCTCGGACCGATGGATCCGGGAAGTGGTGTCTTCCGGTTACAAGCTGGAGTTCGAGCTCCGCCCCCCTTCCAGATTTTTCAGGTCTCGGATGCCTTCAGAACCTATGGCGGCGCAGGGGCTTCTGTTGGCAGTGCAGAACCTTCTGGACATGGCTGTCACTTGCCCAGTGCCTCCTTCGGATCAGGGCAGGGGTTTTTATTCCAATCTGTTCACGGTACCCAAGAAGGACGGTTCGGTCCGACCCATCTTGGATCTGAAGTTTCTCAACAGGTTCATCCGGCCACGGAAATTCCGCATGGAAACACTACGTTCGGCCATTCACTCTCTTCGTCAGGGAGACTTTCTGACGTCCATAGACATCAAGGATGCTTATCTACACGTTCCAATTTTTCCAGCACACCAGAGGTTTCTCAGGTTTGTGGTGGAGGATCGGCATTTTCAGTTTGTAGCACTCCCTTTCGGCCTCACCTCGGCCCCTCGGGTGTTCACCAAGGTGCTAGCAGGGGTGATGGCTCTGCTAAGGGTTCAGGGCATCCGCATTGTGCCCTATTTGGACGATCTTCTGATCATGGCCTCCTCCTTCAACCAAGCGGAGTTGGATACCAGAATGGTGGTGTCCACCCTGGAGCGGTTTGGTTGGGTGGTCAACCACCCCAAGTCTTCTCTCACTCCGTCCAGAGTAGTGACCTTTCTGGGAATGTCTCTGGACACTTCGCAGGCCAGGGTGTTTCTGCCTCAGGCCAAGATTCTTTTGATTCAGGAATTAGCTCGGCTTCTCTTGTCGGCCCCTCGTCCGTCCATCCGGCTAGGGATGAGGCTGGTGGGGTTAATGGTGGCTTCATTCGAGGCAGTTCCCTTTGCGCAGTTTCATACGAGGACGCTTCAGCTTCATCTTTTGAAGGTTTGGGACAAGTCTCCTCTATCGTTGGATCAGTCCTTCCTGATGACTCCCCGAGTTCGTCGATCCCTGCAATGGTGGCTGGGGTCGGCCAACCTGTCGCAGGGCAGATCCTTTCTGGCCCCGTGTTGGGAAACTGTCACCACGGATGCCAGTCTGTCAGGTTGGGGGGGTGTTTGGAAGGACCTCCAGTTTCAGGGTCTGTGGAGTCCGCAGGAGGCTCACGAGCCCATCAATGTTCTGGAGTTGAGGGCCATCAGGTTGGTTCTGTTTCGCTTGACTCATCAGTTGAGAGGCCTGCCAGTTCAGGTCCGGTCGGACAACAGGACGGCGGTTGCTTACATCAATCACCAAGGGGGGACTCGCAGCAGGAGTGCCCTCAGGGAAGTGTCTTTGATTCTGGACTGGGCGGAGAGTCACGTCCCGTGTATCTCAGCAGTCTACATTCCGGGAGTGGAGAACACGGAGGCGGACTTGCTGAGCAGAGCCTCCTCTCGTCAGGGGGAGTGGTCTCTCAGTCCCACGGTGTTTCGTTCGATATGTCTCAGGTGGGGGTTCCCAGCGGTGGACCTCTTTGCCTCTCGTCACAATCACAAGCTTCCAGTCTTTGTGTCTCTCTCGCAGGATCCTCTGGCTCTGGCAGTGGATGCCATGTCTCTGAACTGGAGGGATCTGGGGTTCCTTTACCTGTTCCCTCCGTTTCCAATGGTAGCCAGAGTGGTGCGCAAGCTGACTCTGGAGGGCGTGTCGGCGATTCTAGTGGCACCAAGGTGGCCAAGGCAAGTTTGGTTCGCAGACCTGGTAAGACTGGCAGAAGATCAGTTCGTTCTGCCTCTTCTACCGGACCTGCTCACCCAGGGTCGGCTGCGCTATCCCAATTTACCTTCGCTGGCTTTGACGGCGTGGCTGCTGAAACCGCCATCTTAAAGGAAGAAGGTCTTTCAGACTCTCATTAGCGCCAGGAAGCGCTCTTCCTCTACTATTTACTATAGGACTTGGAGGTCCTATATTGACTGGTGTGAAAGTAGGTCTTTCTCTTGTCGGGAGTTTTCCATTTCCAGAATCCTGGAGTTTCTTCAACATGGTCTGGATTTGGGGCTTCAACTTAGTACCTTGAAGGGGCAGGTTTCTGCCCTGGCGGTGTTTTTTTCAAAGGTCATTTGCTCTTCATCCCTTAGTCAAGACTTTTTTCCAAGGAGTTACGCATGTACGGCCTCCTAGGAAGCCCTTTGTTCCAGTTTGGGATTTGAACCTGGTTCTTTCTGCTCTTCAGGGTCCCCCTTTTGAGCCTTTGAATGAGATTGCTTTGTCTTCACTTACCCAAAAGGTGGCCTTTTTGGTGGCCATCACTTCGGTTAGGCGTGTTTCTGAGTTGGCAGCTTTATCCATTAAAGCTCCGTACTTCGACAAGGTTGTCTTTCGTTTCAAGCCGGATTTTCTTCCTAAGGTGGTCTCTGCCTTTCATCTGAATCAGGACATTGTTCTGCCTTCTCTATGTCCTCATCCCAGCAACGACAAGGAAAGGGCGCTGCATTCCTTGGATGTAGTCCGTGTTGTGAAATATTATCTGGTGGTTACGTCTTCCTTTCGTAAGACTGATGCTTTTTTTGTGGTGCCCTTTGGGCCTAGGAAAGGTTTGGCTCCTGCCAAATCTTCCATTAGTAAATGGATTCGTCAGGCCATCATTGGGGCCTATTCTGCCAAGGGGAGGAGTCCCCCTTTTCGTGTTACTGCTCATTCTACTCGTGCGGTTGGAGCGTCCTGGGCTTTCCAGCACCAGGCCTCTGTTGAGCAAGTTTGTAAGGCCGCTACTTGGTCCTCTGTTCACACTTTTTCCAAGTTTTACAAGGTTGATGTTCGGGCCTCAGCGGATGCTGTTTTTGGCCGCAAAGTTCTGCAAGCTGTTGTGGTTTAAGTTGTGCATTGTTGCCTTGTTTTGGATCCCCGCCCTTGTTATGGACACTGCTATTGGATGTCCCACATGTTATGGATATTCTGAAGCGGGGTGTGTGACATACTTAGAATAATACCATTTTGTGAAATACTCACCTGTAAAATGGGTATTATAAGTATGTCACACACCCCGCTTCACCCGCCCTTCTTGTATTCAGGATCCTTTATATTGTGAACTTTGCGTTATCTTGATTTATATTTGCCTCTTCCTGGTCCCTTACCTTACTGCTTCTATATACTGGGTAATGAGTGGGAGGTTCCAGGTATTTATGGATCAGGGAGGGGCTTTCTTTTTTGCTATCATCTCTGCAGGAACGCCCCTTCAGGTCGGTATTACCCACATGTTATGGATATTCTGAAGCGGGGTGTGTGACATACTTATAATACCCATTTTACAGGTGAGTATTTCACAAAATGGTATTTTTAAAGTGCTACTGCAGGCAAAGGTAATTGTTACACCATTGCGTCGGGCTACGTTTTGCGCTGTCCTAAAGTATTTTCCGTTTTAAATTGAAGAAGAAATGGCTGAGATATAAAGGTTTACAGTTTCAACATACGACCCTCCCTTTTCATCCCATCCCCCAATCAGCTCAGCACTGCTAAAAACTGAATTGCTTGTCCCCTCCCTCCTCTGGCTCCTTCTCTGCCTCCCACCCCTCCCTCCACCTCCTCTCCTCCACTACAGCAGGAGTTAGAAAAAGGTACCGTATTTTTCGCCCTATAAGACGCATTTATTTTCCCCCAAAAGTGGGGGGAAAATGTCAGTGCGTGTCTTCGGGGCGAATGTGGAAAAAAAATAAAAAGTAAAAGGTTAACTCACCTCTCCATCGCTCGCGCTGTCCCGGAAGCGGGGGAGGCAGCAGCATACACAGGCACTGGCCTGTTACCGTTGGGGGGCGTGGCCGACGCTCGAGCATCGGCCACGCCCACCACTATACCGAGGCTGGGTGTTCTGTCTGCTGGGGCCATGGAGAAGTGACAGGGACAGTGCGAGCGGCAGAAGTATCGATGCTCGAGCGTCGGCCACGCCCACCGCTGTATAAGGCCGTGTGTCTGTGTGTGAAGACAGCGGGGAGGATTAAAAGGTGAGTTTACTTTTCTTTTTTATTAATTTTACTTTTGCCTATAAGGGGAATGGAAGGGGGGGAAATGCCACACTACCTATACGGTGAATGGAAGGGGGGAATGCCACTCTACCTATACGGGGAAGGGAAGGGGGGGGGGAATGCCACGCTATCTATGGGGGAATGGAAGAGGGGGGGAATGCCACACTACCTATAGGGGAATACCACACTACCTATATGGGCAATGGAAGGGAAGAAATGCCACACTACCTAAAAGGGGAATGCCACACTACCTATATGGGCAATGGAAGGGGGGAATGCCACACTACCTATAAGGGGAATGCCACACTACCTATATGGGGAATGGGCGGGGGGATGACACACTGCCTATATGGGAATGGGAGGGGGGAATGCCACACTGCCTATATGGGAATGGGGGGAATGCCACACTGCCTATATGGGAATGGTAGGGGGGATGCCACACTGCCAATATGGGAATGGGAGGGGGGAATGCCGCATTGCCTATATGGGAATGGGTGGAATGCCACACTGCCTATATGAGAATAGGAGGGGGGAATGCCGCACTGCCTATATGAGAATAGGAGGGGGGATGCCACACTGACTATATGGGGAATGGGATGGGGGGTGCCACACTGCCTATGGGAAGTAGGAAGGGGGGAATGCCGCACTGCCTATGGCAGGGGGGCATCCCACACTGTGTATGGGAATGGGATGGGGGAACACCACACTGTCTGCAATTGGGTGTTTTAGCACAACATTTGGCTTAGAATATTTTTTTTCTAGTTTTCCTTCCCCAAATCCTAGGTGCGTTTTATGGGCAGGTACGTCTTTATAGGGCGAAAAATACGGTAAATGAAATGTTCAGGAATCTAAATTGTCCAGGGGAGCACTGTTTGGTGTAAGTCATTTTTGACTGTTGGTAACTTTGTAGTCATGCTGAGGAAGGATGCTTCAATACACATCAACTCCTTCATAAAAGTAGAAAAATGTAAAAAATATATGTTTTATTGTCATTTGGACAATAAAAATAGGCAACACTTGAAAATAGGCAACACTTGATTTGTGGCCTATGTAATGTGTATGTTTGATTTGGAGCTTTTTACTGCCGGCTACAGGAATGCTTTTCCTATTGCATGGCACGGCCTGCTTCAAGAAGTCCTTACATATGGGATATTCCGCCACAAGGTGGCGCAGTGCACTGCAGAAGAGTTGTGGCTCCTCCCTGCCCCATATAAAAACAGGAATCACCATAGACTTCTCCAGTGTTTCCTCTGCAGTGACACTGCGAAGATAGAAGATGGCTCTTATATTGCGCAGGTGAGCGGGGCAAATAAGCCTGCGGCCCTGCATGTCTATTTCCACCCGTTTCCGGACCCTCTGTGCCTCCTAGCCTCGGCTGATGGATCGGGTGAGGTTAGAGGAGCACTAGGGTCAGGTGCTCAAGGAGCGCTGCTCCAAGCTGCAGACCCTGTACCACAAAGGGGAGCCGGCCATAGGCTTTATGGTGAGCCTACTAGGGATGCGTAGTTCCTGTCCTAGTTTCTGAGGGGGTGAGTGTTTTGGGGACTGTGTGCCTTGTTTCTCTGGTTTCAGGGGTTCCCCCCCCCCCCCATTCCTTGGCTCTCGCCGCTGCCTGATCGCTCTCCTCCCCCCATCTCCCTCACGTGTGTCGGGGGGGGGGGGGCGGTGGTAGTGGCGAGTATTTTAACTGTGTTTTTCCCCCGCCCTTGCCGTTTTGTACTACGCTCTGCGGCGGGCGGCGCTATAACTGTGAGGCGTTTATTGTACTGTGATAGCGCCGGCGCGGTCACATGAGCGCCATTTTCGCGCTCTTCGAGGGGGGGCAGGGCCCCTCGAGGTGCTTCTGCCGGCGCCATTTTGAGTCTGCTGCACGTTTGGGGCCCCTCTTCCTCCCTGGGCTGTGGTGGTGATTTCTTCCTGTGTCGCTTCCTCCTGTGGTCTGGCTGCTTGGCGATCCTTTGGTCTACTTGGTCCGTGAGTACCCATCGGGGTTTTTTTTTCCTTGGGGCATGTGCTGATGTGCTGCAGGGGCATCCCGGGTGGCTTTTTATTAGCCCTTACCCTGTGCTGGCCTATTGCGCCTGTGTTAATCACCATATGGAGGCTTCTGGGGATAGCGTGCTCGGGGGTGCTTGGGCTGCCCAATTCTCTTCCCAGTTCTGCGCCACCTTTGGCATCGCCTACCCCTCTGCGCCTGCATTTAACCCCCAGTGAGGGGGATGCTAGCAGGGGGTCGCAATCTGATCTGGCACTCCGTGTGGCCAGCATTTAAAGGCAGCTTGCCGGGCCTGTTCCAAGGAAGGCCTCTGGCAAGAAGCGGCACTTGGCTCCCAAGCCCTCCCTTTTTCCTGAGGAGTATAAGGGAATTGATGCTTTTGGTGGCCGTTACTCCCTAGAGAAGGGGGAGCATTTCCAGGACTCTGACTCCTCTAGGGACCAGCAGGAGGGTTACAACCGTGACCCTGGGTCTGCGTCCGGTTAGGAATCATGGTTCCCTGAGGACACTGATAGTCTGTTGTCTCCCATTTTTGAAATTTTGTACATTGTCCCCGCTGAGGTGGCTAAGAGGAAGCAGAGTAAGTTTTTTCGTCCTGATAAGCAGCATCTGGAGTTCCCTGAGCAGGGCCATTTCACTACTATGGTGCTCAAGGAGTAGGAACGCGATGCCCAAAGGGTTGGATAAGAGGTATCCCTTTCCTGCTGACCTGGTCAAGCGATGGTCGTGTCCCCCTGAGGTGGACGCTCCCATTCTAGGGCTGTCCAACACCTTGGTCATGCCTTCCCCTGACACTACTACACTGCAAGACAGCGAGGACCGGCGCATGGATCAGCTGGCCTGCCATGCTTTTACTTGTGTGGGGGCTGGGCTGCGTCCGGTCTGCACCGCTGCTATTACAGCTATTGCCCTTAAGAAACAGATCAAGCGTCTCTGTGATGGCGCTACGGCTGGTAGAAGGGGGGAGGATTATAGGGCCCCCTTGCTTTGCTCAGATTTTGTTGCCTTTATCCTTACTGCCATGGATGATACTGTACGGATGGGTGGTAGGGCCTCTGCACTTTTGGTGGCTATGCGCCGCTCTGTTTGGTTGCGTCAGTGGGCAGCTGACGCTGCTGCTAAGAAGGCTCTCACTGGGTTCCCCTTTGCGGGGCTGCGGCTCTTTGGTGAGCGTCTGGATGTTCTAGCCAAGGATGGTAGGCTACCTCAGCAAGGAGGCAGCCTCGGCCTTTTCAGGGGACCTCCGCTTCCCTCCCCTCCTTTCGTGCTCCCAGAGGAGGTAGTGGCTCCCTCTTCTCGGGTAGCCGCAGAGATTCTTGGGGCCGTGGCAGATCCCTTGGTCGGCCTGGTCTCTCATGGGATTCTACGCCCAAACTCCCTCCCAAGGCCCCTCAGGCATGAGGAGGCGCCCTCACCCATCCGGGTGGGGGGACGGCTTCGGCTCTTTGCTCACATCTGGAGGCTCCGCATCTTAGACCGGTGGATTCAGGAGGTGGTGTCCTCCGGTTACAAGATAGAGTTTGCAGCCTGGCCGCCCCCAATATTCCTCAGATTCCGGATGTCTCAAAACCCTCTGTCAGCTCAGGGTTTGCGCCTTGCGGTTCAACATCTGTTGGAGTCAGGAGTCGTTTGCCTGGTGCCTCCCCAGGAGCGGGGTCAGGGGTTCTACTCCAATCTTTTCACGGTTCCCAAGAAGGATGGGTCTCTGAGGCCCATCCTGGACTTGAAGGGTCTCAACAAGTTTGTCAGGTTCAAGCACTTTCGCATGGAGACTCTACGCTCGGCTGTCAGTACCCTTTGCCCGGGCGACTTCATGACCACCGTGGAGATCAAGGATGCCTAAGTTCATGTGCCTATCTTTCCAGGTCATCAGAGATTCCTGAGGTTCGCTGTAGAGGATCAGCATTACCAGTTTGTGGCTTTACCGTTCGGTATCACCTCGGCGCCTCGTGTGTTGACCAAGGTGCTGTCGGGCATGATGGCTCTGCTGCGGAATCAGGGCATTCGCATCCTCCCTTACCTGGACGACATTCTGATTGTGGCTCAGTCTCTTCATCAGGCCGAGCAGGACACCCAGGTGGTGACCTCCACTCTCGAGTCCTTCGGCTGGGTGATCAACTTTCCCAAGTCTTCACTGTTTCTGTCTTTGGTGAGGTCCTTTCTGGGCATGACTATGGATACCTCTCAGGTCAAGGTATTTCTGCCTCAACAGAAAGTGGAGGCCCTTCAGAAGCAGGCACGGGCTCTGCTCTTGTGTCCTCATCCCTCCATCCGGCAAGGGATGCAGTTAGTGGGCCTGATGGTGTCTTGCTTCGAGGCGGTCCCCTTCGCCCAGTTTCACATGAGACCTCTTCAATTGCACCGCTTGTCAGTTTGGGATTGGGGCTCTGTGTCCCTGGATCAGGAATTTGCTCTGTCCCCGCTGGCCAGACAGTCCCTCTCGTGTTGGCTGGACTCAAGGACCCTTTTAGTGGGCAGGACCTTTCTGCCTCCGTGCTGGGAGACTGTCACCACAGATGCCAGTCTGACCGGTTGGGGGGGCTTCTGGAAGTCTCTGAAGTTCCAGGGTTGGTGGGGCCCCCAGGAGGCCCATGCTCCCATCAATGTCCTGGAACTGAGGGCGATCAGGTTGGTTCTTTCTCAGCTGACCACACACCTTCGGGCTGTTCAGATCCGTTCGGACAACGAGACGGGGGTTGCCTACATCAATCATCAGGGAGGGATTTGGAGCAAGCGAGCCCTCAAGGAAGTGTCCCTGATACTGTCTTGGGCAGAAGAGAATGTCCCTTGCATCTCGGCGGTCTACATTCCAGGGGTGGAGAACCAGGAGGCAGGCTCTCTGAGCAGGGGGACTTCTCGGCTGGGGGAATGGAACCTTAGCAATGAGGTATTTCCCCCCTGTGGTCAACCGGATGTGGACCTGTTTGCGTCCCGCCACAATCACAAGCTTTCCAGATTTGTCTCCCTGTCACAGGATCCTCTGGCCTTCGCCACGGATGCACTATCAAGGCCTTGGACGGAGTTTCGGCTCCTTTATGTGTTCCCTCCTTTTCCTCTGCTGGGCAGGGTGCTGCGCAAGATAGCCCAGGAGGGGGTACCAGCCATCCTGGTGGCCCCCTGTTGGCCAAGGAGGGTGTAGTTCGCAGATGTCGTGCAGTTGGCAGTAGATCGGTACGTCTTGCCCAAGGATCCAGATATTCTCACTCAGGGACAGCTGCGCCATCCCAATTTACAAACGCTGGCTTTAACGGCTTGGCTGCTGAAACCTCCATCTTGATGGACAAGGGGGTACCGGCCTCTGTTGTTGATACTATGATTCGGGCTAGGAAGAAGTCCTCGTCCTTTACTACAGGGTCTGGCATGCTTACATTGCCTGGTGTGAGTCCAAGTCGCTTCCTTTTAGAGTATTTCTATCCCCAGGATTCTGGAATTTTTACAACATAGTTTGGATTCGGGCCTCCAACTCAAGGGACAGGTGTCAGCTCTGGCAAAGATCCTTTGCCAATCACCGGTTGGTTAAGACTTTCTTCCAGGGAGTTACTCATGTGCGTCCACCACGTAAGCCTATGCTACCGGTTTGGGACTTGAATCTGGTGTTGTCTGCTCTGCAAGGTCCTCCCATTGAGCCTCTCCATGGGGCTGCTTTGCCCATTCTGACTCTTAAAGTGGCCTTTTTGGTGGCCATTACTTCGGTCAGGCGAGTTTCTGAGCTGGCAGCGCTTTCCATCAAACCTCCTTATTTTGAGCGGTAGTGTTTCGGCTTAAGCCGGATTTCTTACCTAAGGTTGTGTCTGCTTTTCATCTCAATCAGGACATTGTTTTGCCTTCTTTGTGTCCTAACCCTGCTAATTCCAAGGAGCGGACCCTTCATTCTTTGGATGTTGTCAGGGCTCTGAAGTCTTATTTGGTTGCTACTGAGTCTTTCAGGAAATCTGATGCTCTTTTTGTTCTTCCTGCTGGACCTAGGAAGGGTTTGCCTCCAGCTAAATCCACTATCAGCAAGTGGATCCGTCAGGCGGTGGAGCAGGCCTATTCTGCTAGGGGGAAGGTTCCTCCTTTTAGGGATACTGCTCATTCCACTCATGCTATTGGTGCTTCTTGGGCTTTTCAGCACCAAGCTTCTGTTGAACAAGTTTGTAAGGCCGCTACTTTGTCTTCTGTTCATTCATTCCAAGTTTTACAAGGTTGATGTTAAGGCCTCGGCTGAGGCTGCCTTTGGTCGCAAAGTGCTTCAGGCGGTGGTGGTTTGAACTGTCTGCTGCTACTTCTTGGGGACCCCACCCTACCTTACGGACACTGCTGTTGGACGTCCCATATGTAAGGACCTCTTGAAGCAGGCCGTACCATGCAATAGGAAAAAGACAATTCTGTGAGCACTCACCTGTAGAATTGCTTTTTACTATGCATGGCACGGCCTGCTTCACCCCACCCTTGTTATTGTTATTCTTGGTTGCCTCTTTAAGGTGATTGTTCCAAGTTAGTTGGGGTTTGTTACCTTTTTTACATTTATTACCTCCCGGCTTCTATGGTGATTCTTGTTTTTATATGGGGGAGGGGAGGAGCCACAACTCTTCTGCAGTGCACTGCGCCACCTTGTGGCGGAATATCCCATATGTAAGGACTTCTTGGCGCATTTTGGCATTTACCACGTAGAGTTGCGAATATACTATAATATATATATATTATACTATATTGTGATTTTTCTGATAAATCGTAATTGCCTTAAGTCAAGTGGATGCGTCGGCTAAAGTAAAGTATCCCAAAGATGAGCGTACATAACAACTGTCAGACACAAAACAGTGTTTACCAAAATAGTCCACAATAATGGCTGATTGGTTTGTAAAGCAGCTCGGATGACTGAAGCATGGTTCTGGAGATTTTAAAAACCCATTTCAGGCTCACTAATAAATAGTGCACCTGGCAACCCCTAGGCTGCACATAGTGCTGCTGACTGAGATTGTGCGATTGTATTCCTTTTGGCTCAGAGGCGAAAATCGACCTGCTCCTGGCATGCACTAGTGTAATTTGCTTATCGGTGATGCCCACTGTTCACACCTATGCAGATGCAACTGCAGATAATGTTTCTGTTCTGGTTTGGCCATCTTGGCAACTGTCTGGATACTGAACTGGAATGGAGCAGAAACGGAGTCTGCATCTGCATAGGTGTGAACTTGCTCCGGCATGTCTTGGCAGCAGGGGGAAGCACTCTAGCGATTTGGGCTAAAAGCACTATAACTGGACAGATTCAGCACACTCCATGGAATCAAGCCTGGTGGGTGATTTTTTTTCCTTTGGTTTCTGAACAGAAACTTTAATCTGATTAGGACTTTAGGGCAAACAGACTAAAGGCTGAGCAGCCATCAGGGCAGTACATACATTGCTCCAGTCAAAATGTAGCAAGCCAGCACATATCTGCATCCCTGCTGTGTGTGGGGTCACCAGCAGATTTTCAAGATTCCAAATTGAATGACTTGCATCACTGCAAGCTCCATGGAAACTGTTCCCAAATTATGCCCTGTCCTGGGGTGTTGAAGGCTCCAAATGCTTGAGGTAATCTTTCATTTAAAGATGCCCCTTTCGATTAGTACCATTGTTATTTATTACTTAAATGTATTTTTCTTGATTTACAGGACTTTCTCATGGAAACCTTTATCATGTTTAAGAACCTAATTGGGAAGAATGTTTACCCCTCGGACTGGGTTATAATGAACATGATGCAGAACAAGTGAGTGCTAGATATATTGGAGACCTGTGTCACTATGTTGTTGTTTCACTTACATCTATAATTAACTATTATAGATATGGCCACACTCATGTAATTTCTGTTTTTATGTTGCCAATGGCATTGCTACTCATTTTTCCCTGAAGCTGCCATATTGGAACAACCAAGAGGGATATATTACCATACTCATCCCAGGTTCTCCACCTAAGCCCCACACAGGCACTTTGACATGTTATACTGTACTCTTGTCTAACTGCTAGTGCCACCATGCATGCCATCCATGCTGACAACCTTTGCTCTGTGTGATAAATAGGTTTGCGGTCACTTTAAACTCCCTCAGAACAATTGATATATGTAAAGAAGAATACTTACTTACAACACAAGACAATTCTGTGAAGCAAACTTCCTGCTCTTATTGGAAGTCAGAGCACCCAACCAGATTGACAATGCTGAGTGCTCTTGGCCCCTTGCGATCAGTGTGGGCATGCTAAAGGCCACAAATGGAGCACGCCATGGTCTATATGTGACATGTAAATATTTTCTGTTCAATCAATCTTTTAATCCTTATTGGTTGCCAACTATACATTTATATAAATACAAGAAATGTTATCTGGCAAAGGAAGGTAGGTAGAACACTATGTGAGTCCGCGACCAATGGTCAAAATGAAAAACACAAAACTTGTCTTTTATCCTCTGTAGACGATCACCCCTAAATGATCTGCAAAATGATCTGAAAATCTGCATAGAGCAAGCACCACTGTCCCCGTCTTGGGTGTTCCTGCGCTGGCTAGTACGTGAACCAGATGTGGCCTCTGCACTGAGGGATCCGGGAAGAAGTGGGGGTTCATAGCGGGGCATCTCTATTTCGGATGCTCCATAAAGAGGAGTGGTTGCTCCTCTTTAAAGCACACAAAAACCCTAGCAAACAGACTCTAGAGCAGCCATACGTAACTGGTGGACCGGGTCCGAATGTGGACCTCGGCTTCAGATTTCCGGACCCCTGCACTCAGTTGCCTCACTGTTGCTGTGCAGAGCGCTGCCCCCTATATTTAATCGGCAATGTAGTTCTTAGTCTTCCTGCCAGTGTCATGGCTCCCTGATGCTTAGCATTGCAATAGTAGTAAAATAGTGCAAAAGTACTGCATGGGCGGAAAGTGTTATTGCAAGGTACACAAAAAATAAAATTCTGTGAAATACTCACCTGTAGAATTGATATTATTTGTATACAGCACTTCCTGCTCCAGATATAGTACTGTAGTACTATGTCCATCAGACCTGGATTCGGCTAGTTAAGTGTCCGAGTTCCGGACGAGGGGCAATCGTCTACGGGGGATAAAAAGTGAGTATAGTGTTTTTTTTTATGCCTGAACAATGTCTTTAATAACAACTATAGAATTTTCCATATAAAAATTAACAACCTGTGACCAAAAACAGCACAGCAGATGATACAAAGGTTAGTAATAGGGTGGATATTTCTGGAGGTGTCTGCAACATGGAACATGATTTAGCTTTACTGGATAACTGGTCAAAACTGTGGAAACTAGAGTTTAATATCTCTAAATGTAAAATCATGCACTTGGGTAGAAGGAATCCCTGCTCTGAGTACTGTATGGGCAGTACTGTGTTAGATACAGTATCAAGCCCTTTAGACTAATATTCATAGGTTGGAAGCTGTTTTTAAGCCTCTTTTTTTTCTGCTCTGAGTACCGTATGGGCAGTACTGTGTCATGGGTCGCCCATGATTTTTTTTTTTTGCTTTGGTTTTTGAGTCTCTTCTCGTTGAGATCATCCATTAGCCAATGTGGGTCTCCAATGATTTTTTGTTTTTTTCTGTGTTTGAGATCTTCCTCAGACGAACTTTGTCCTTTTTGTTAGTCTTCTGTACCAAACAGGTGATGAGGTGCAAAGGATCGACTCAACAGTTGCTCTGTAGAACTTTTTTGACAGCCCATGTTTCTTCAAATGCCTTAGGGAAGTATTCTGTAGTCTCTGCTGGGCTTTGACACTACCATATTTGCATGCATTTGCGTGCTTTGAGAAAGCACTCTTTACAGTTTATTATGACATCCTCTAACTGTTGATTACAGAATGCGATCAAGACATCAAAAAGAACACAGCTACAGATGTAAAAAAAGATGAAAAATCCTAAAGATTCCCCCTCTAGCCCTAGACTGTTTGAGCAACACCGATCGCTGTTATACTGACATAAAACAAATATCTCATGTAGTCACTTCACAAATTCTGTTACTACAAAGCCACCCTCTGCTTGATGCTGTTTACTTCATTTCAGACGTTATTGATATGCGTTCCCGGTGTGGTTAGTTATATGAAATACAGCTGCAATGCAGCTTTTTTACTGGTGCGGCCTTGCAGCTGAGTTTTTTTAATACGGCTATACTTCACACTGAGGGCGTCCAGGAGGTTTTGTGAGTGTGCCATATGCTGCTGATGCATTGAGGTCGCTTCCGATTTTCCTATAGAAATAACAAGACATGTCTTATACAGGTTTCAGTTCACATGGAACTTTGCTATCCTGTATACTTTTTACTATTTTAGCCTTTTATTATGCATATTTTAGCATTTTTTCATGTTTTCATTTAATTTGCTGCTTGAGCAAATGAAAAATGCTTCTGAACCCATTTAAAAAGGACCACATTTGGACTTTCTGTCTAAAAGACTTGAGGCTAATAATAAACCCTACCCTAGAGGTATCCTAAATCAGGATGCCCTGCAGTGTGCAATGTCACCAGCATCCTGCAGCGGTCATATGCAGCAATCAGCAGAGTGCTCGACTTTGTCATATCACTCTCTGTAAACCCGGCAGAAACGTATGGTCTGTTGGCAGTGACACACTATGCCAAGGGATCGGGGACCCTGCAGCAAGAGTTTCTTTCAGACCTAAAGTCTTTTAGACTTTAGATCTGGTTTTGATCATCTTAGAGTGAACCTGTATTAACCCTATAACTCTCCTAGTGCAATTGAAAAAACTTTCAAAACTTCCAAAAATGAGTCTCCAGAAGCAGGGGCAGCTCCAGACACACAGTGCATAGTGTTGGTTCCTGTCACAGCAGTCTAACAACACTAAAAGCTGCTTTTCTCAAAGAGGCAAACGGGGTTAAAAAAAGGAACAAAACCCCAAAAATTCAAGTGTTTTCTTCCTCTCTGGTGGGGAATCCCGATTTGTGTATCCCCCTGGATGGCCAAAAAACTGACCTATTTCTAGTTCCTACGTGGGACGCTCAACCAATCAGCAGCATTTGTTTGATTCAGATTCCTTTAGCCACACTAAGGTCAGTGTCGCAAGAAAATCTGCATAGAGCAAGCACCACTGTCCCCGTCTTGGGTGTTCCTGCGCTGGCCATTTAGAAATGCCCGGGGCTAGTACGTGAACCAGATGTGGCCTCTGCACTGAGGGATCCGGGAAGAAGTGGGGGTTCACATAGCGGGGCATCTCTATTTTGGATGCTCCATAAAGAGGAGTGGTTGCTCCTCTTTAAAGCACACAAAAACCCTAGCAAACAGACTCTAGAGCAGCCATACTTAACTGGCGGACCGGGTCCGGATGTGGACCTCGGCTCCAGATTTCCGGACCCCTGCAGTGAGAGCCCTGCACTCAGTTGCCTCACTGTTGCTGTGCAGAGCGCTGCCCCCTATATTTAATCGACAATGTAGTGCTTAGTCTTCCTGCCAGTGTCATGGCTCCCTGATGCTTAGCATTGCAATAGTAGTAAAATAGTGCAAAAGTACTGCATGGGCAGAAAGTGTTATTGCAAGGTACACAAAAAATACAATTCTGTGAAATACTCACCTGTAGAATTGATATTATTTGTATACAGCACTTCCTGCTCCAGATATAGTACTTACACTTGGGTTTTCCTCCGCCAGATGGCGCTGCACTGCAGAGACATGCAAAACAGGCTCCTCCCCGTCCTCAAACACCCGGGGACCTCCCACAAATCCCCAGCATTGAAAAGCAATGAACAAGAAGCCGGGAGAATTAACCACCAAAACTGGTAACTATAACAATGGTAACAATCACCATACAGGGGATCCAGAATAATGCGAAAAAACAGGGTGGGGTGGAGCAGGACGTACTGTATACAAATACTATCAATTCTACAGGTGAGTATTTCACAGAATTGTATTATTCTTAGTATACAGTACGTCCTGCTTCAGATATAGTACTTACACTTGGGACATCTAATAGCAGTGTCCATAAAGTAGGGTGGGATCCCCAAACAAAAAACGACAACAGCAGACAGTTTAAAACCACTGTCACCTGCATAACCATACGGCCAAGACAGCATGAGCTGAGGCCCTAACATCAACCTTGTAAACTTTGCAGAGGTAGGAATAGAAGGCCAAGGTAGTGGCCTAGCAAACCAGTTCAACAGAAGCCTGGTGCTGAAAAGCCCAAGAGGCATCAAAGCACGAGTAGAATAAGAATCAAAGCGAAAAGGAAGATTCTTCCCCTTGTTGGAATAGGCCTGAGTAACAGCCTGACGAATCCAATCGTTAACCGTAGACTTGGCAGAAGCCAAAAAACCTTTCCAAGTACCAGAAGGAACATCCAATCAAGTAATAACCAGGGCCAAGGCCGCCCAACTCCCCGAGAGCAGACGAGATCGGGCACATTCAGGATGTAGTGACCATAAGCCCCAAGGAACATCAGTTGTCCTAAAGGACACAGTGACTACCAAGGAAGGAACTTCCAACACCCGTTCAAGGAATGCAGAACCCTTTCCTCAGCGTTGCTAGGAAAAAGGCACAGCAGGAAGAACAATATCTCGAAACATGAACATAAGACACCACCTGATGCAGAGAGTCCGGCTTCAGACGGAACACCACCTTATCCTGGTGTATCTCAAAGAATGGGGGCTAGGTAGACAGAGCCGCCCGCTAACACACGCCTGACCGAGGTAACAGTCACCAGAAGGACAACCTTGAGGGTAAGAACAGCCAGACAGCATCCTGAATAGGGCCAAAGGGACAAAACCCTGCAAGCAGACAGAATGAAATTCAAATTCAAATCCCGGCAGGTACCATAGGATTACATGGGGGACTCACATGAGTACCCCCTGAAAGAAGTCTTAACCAAGGAAGACTGAGCCAGAGACTAATAAGGCAAGGTGGACAGGGCAGAACCTGACCCATCAGAGTACTGAGTTGGAGAAACCAACTCTAGAACCCTGGGAACCGAGAACGCCCAACAGGGAAGATACCTAGACTCACACCAATCAATATGGGTATGCCATACCCTATAACAGATAGAAGAAGAAGAGGAAGAAGCTTGCTCCTAGCCTTCCCATAGTCTCAATCACCGAGACAGATAAGCCTGTCTCCATCAAGATGGATGTTTCAGCAGTCGGGCCGACTAGGCCAGAGTCTGTAGATTGGAGTGACGTAAAGGGTGCCCTGAGTGAGCAGAGCTGGCACTCCTGGCAAAAGTTACAGAAAACTACTGTCTGCAAATCACACTCTACTAGAGCACCTGGAGGCCACCAGAATCACTGGTCCCCTTACCAGAGCAATCTTGCGCAGAACCCCGCCTAGCAGGGGAATGGAGAAAAGACATACAGAACCGAACGTCCAGTCATGACGTTACTAAGGCATCCGGACCACTGCCAGAGGATTCTGGGACAGGGAAACAAAGGCCGAGAGCCTGTGCTAGTGACGGAACACAAACAGATCCACAACTGGTTGGACCCCATAGTGACACAGGGATTAGCACATCCTGTTGCAGAGGGGCTCCACCGGAGCGAATATCACTGATATGCAGGGAACATTGTCTCCACCCAGATTAGGAACATAGACACTTCCTGGAGGGTCCACCAGCTCCAGGCCCCTTTCAATGATTAATGTAGGACACTGTCGTCAGACAGACCGAGCGTCCCAAAACTGGCGGGCCCAGAAGGGAAGTATTCAAGCGAGACAGGCCCAACTGAAAACGCTCACTGTTTCAAACATCAATAGGCGTAAGGACCTTCTAAGGGCCCCACCACCCCCAGAATCGCAGGGAGTTTCAGAAGAAAACTTCCCCCCTTCAACCTGATAGGTTGGCATCCATGGTGACCGTTTCCAGGAAGGGGCAAGAAGGAACTGCCCCCAGACAGGTTCCTTGAGTTCATCCACTACAAGAGAAACCTTCTTACCAGGTGGGAAGGCCCACAGACCCTGCTCCAGGGATGCTGGATCCCTGTCCTGTATTAACAATAGAAGTCGCAGAAGGGCCCAAGGGGAACTGAGCATAAGGGACCTCTTCCGAGCAAGGCACCAATGGGCCCACCAGCTGCATCTCTGCCTGGTGAAGGGATCGGGACAGCAATGAGGGACTGAGCCCATGTGACCAGATTGTCCACTTTATTGCTGGGAAAGGGAAGATTCTCGTTTGAATCTAATCCAGATTCATTCCTAGTAATGGAGTTACCAGTTAAGGGGACAATGAGGACTTGGGGTGAATGATCACCCATCCAAATGACTCCCAATGGACGCCATCAGCTGGGTATCCAACTTAGCCTGACGAAGAAACTGGTAAGTGAAAAGGGATGTCTAGGTAGGTCATCGCACGGACGCCCCTTGGCCTCCTCCGAGACATCACCGCCGTCAGCACATGGGTGAGCGCTCTGGGAGCTGAAGAGAGGCCAGATAACAAGGCCACAATTAGCAGTGTTGGACTTCCAACACGAACCTGAAGAGCCTCGGTGTCCTGAAGGCACAGGGATGTGAACATAAGCATTTTAGAGCTCCACAGACGGCAAGAAGCCCCCTGGGCGCAAGGCGTTGATGGCCCATCAGTTTCCATGCAGAAACTGCCTGTAAGTGGAAAATTGCTGTGAATCCAGAATGGGCCAGCCTGACCCATCCTCTTGAGGGACTGTGGAAAGGTTGGTGTAGCGGCCCCTGCTTCTGCCTGTTACGGCAATCTGCAAGTGACCCTCAGACCTCGCAGGCCTTGCATGGCCTGTGCCAGCAACTGAACAGCGGCAGGGACCAGGAGTACCTTGGCCCTGATAAAACTGGGGAAGGCCGCGCAGCAAACTCTATCTTGTATCCGGAGGACACAACCTCCTGAATCCACCAGTATGAGGCGTAAAGCCTCCTGACAAGAGCAAATCGCCCCATCACGCTTGAGGGGGATTAGTGGAAGATTTAGGCATAGCCCCGCCGGAGGGGCCAGAGCGTTGTCTGCTGCTCCCGGGACCGGCGTCTGCGCGAGCCCCCACGAAGGACACCCCTGGTTCTTGTTTAGCACTAAGGAAGGGGGAAATAGGGGTGCCCCTGCCCTGAGGGGGCCTAGACGGCCGCCTGCGTCGGGGTGACTTACCCTTTTTTCCAAACAGGTCTAGACGGGCCCCAAACTAGCGTAGCCCTCTAAAGGGAAGCCCAGTAAGAGTCTTTTTTGTAGCATCGTCAGCACCCCACTGTCGCAGCCAAACCAAGCGACGTATAGCCACCGCAAGGGCAGAAGTTCTTGCACACATTCTAATGGTGTCGTCCAACGCTAATAGGATAAATTTTAAAAAGAGATCACAGCTGGAGAGTGCATTAAACACATCCCAGGGGAGATTATCAGGTTGATGATCAAGCATCTTCCTGATGAGGGTTCTAGCGGCCACGCAGTAATAGCTGCGGCACAGACCAGGCGCAACGCCGTCCCTGCACAGGAAAAGGCGTGGGAGGCCAGCAGCTCAATGCGCCGGTCTTCAGCATTCCGAAGGGGCTGTAATAAAGGGGGGGTTAGGAACCCCTATGATAGGGGCATCCACCACGGGGGGTGATAACCAGCAATTAATCATCTCAGGAGGAAAGGGGTATTTCCTATTCCAGTCCCCTGGGACCCCTGAGAGTTTACTGGGACATTCCCATTCCTTGAGGACAATAGCATGGAAGTGAGCCTGTTCTAGGAATTCCAAACGTGCTTTTGCTGTATGGAAATGCTCCCCTCTCGGCTTGGAAGCTTCACCAGGGAGAGAGATAGACAGAGCCTCAAAGACCTTAATCAACAAATCGCCATTGTCATACTGGGCCCAGTATTCAGGTCCAGAATCGTCATGACTCCTCGGCCTCTCATCAGATGAGCCTGAGTCAGAGAATAGCTCTCCTTCATCAGAAGGGGAGTAGTTACACGGAGTAGAAAACTCCTCAGTTCCCATAGGAAAAACAGAAACAGGAGATGTCAAGTGCCGCTTCTTACCAGGGCCCTTGCGCTCTGACAACCTCACAATGATCTGTTCAGCCTTGGACAGTCTGGAAGACGCAACAGGCTGCGACAGCAGGAGTGAGATTTAAGCCTGGGGAAATAGGTGAAATGAAGCGAGGTGCAGCCTCTGGCAGGCCTGATTGCAGAGCCAGTGCTTGCTCGGCACAGGGTCCGCAGACCCGTGTCCTGTTCGCATCAGCATGGGGTTGTCCACACGCTATACACAGCCGGTCACATAACTCTGAGATGCCTCCATATGGTGATTATTTAAGGCACAATATGCCAGTAGGGATTTACACTATAAGCAACCCTGGATGCCCCAAAGCCCGCTAGGAAAGTGGGAGTAGATTTACAAGGCCCGCTAAAATTACACCGGGCCGGGAGAAGCCAATGGTGTTCACCAGTCTGAAAGACATAATGGGAATAAAGGGTGTCAGAACCATGCGCACGAGGGCACTTACAGACCAAGGGAGGAGGAGGACCGCTACCACACGTGCGTGCGACCAGCATCAAAATGGCGCCAAGCGAACCTCGAAGGGCGGGCCAGAGCGGGCTGTGACGCGGAGCACGCCAAACCAGGTCCCCACCCCCCCGAAGAGCGCGAAGCTCTGAGATAGTTACAACGTTGTCATGAGGAGCGAAGTGTATGACACACTTAGAAAAATGATTTGCCAATGACGACGCCGCAGCGTCTGAGGCGACGCCGCCCGGTGCAGCACATCCAGTAAAGGAAAGAGGTGCGCGCGGCGGTGACAGATACACAATAAAAATGCAAACAGCACGGCTCTGACACCAGGAATACCAGTCAAAGGACAATACTAAGGCCATAAGCGTTTAAACACCATACACTGAGACCACCACACACCCCCCCCCCTTTCTTTCCCCCCGAGCTACGTGGGGAACGAGGGAGGATGGCGACCCTTTGTACAGGGCCCACCGCTACACGGGGCATGGTGCAATAGTGCGGGAGGGGCATCCCCTAGAGGCTCACCATCAGCCTAAACCGCCTACCCTTTTGTGGGGGACTGCGGTGGAGCATGGCTCCATAAGCACGCATGGTGCTGCCTACCTTCACCCGACCAGTGCAGCCCAGGCTGGGAGGCATATCACAGGGAGGGCGGGTGGGAATAGTCCAACAGGGCCGCAGGCTTTGATAGCCCCGCTCACCTGCGAGAGAGTGATACTTCATGTCTTCACAGTCAGCACTGCAGAGAAATCTGGGGATTTGTGGGAGGTCCCCGGGTGTTTGAGGGCCAGGAGGAGGAGCCTGTTTTGCATGTCTCTGCAGTGCAGCGCCATCTGGCGGAGGAAAACCCAAGTGTAAGTACTATATCTGGAGCAGGACGTACTGTATACTAAGAATACATTGTTTCTCTGTCTCTTTGCCCCATCCATCCCTGTCCCCTCTGCTCTGCCCCATCCATTCCTGTCCTCCCAGTTTTGGATAGTTTTAACTATCCACCCCCCGCAACGGACTGTCACCTCTCACCCGATGCATTTAAATGGACCTTTACAAGAAGTGGTTGGGTACCCCTGCTGTAGAGTCTAAAAGACTCCGGACCGGGTTACATCTTGCCAGTTGGGATGCCCCACTGTGTAAAACCCTTCTTGCACGTGTGCACCGTCCTGGCAGCATCCCTAGCACTCCTCTATCTGAGAGGCTACAGAGGGAAAAGGCCAGCTTGAGCCACCTGTCGTTCCATCGAACTCATTGCTGGGCGTTACTATGAATGGCAGTGAGTTATGATTGGACCAAAACCTTCACATATGCTGTGGGAGCGTGGATTGAGGTAAGCAAACAGGTGGTTCCAAATCAGAATGCCCCTTGTAAAGTAGCCCAGGGTTAAAAATCCCTGATTTTGCTTTAAAATAAATAACTAATAAATAACAAATAACCTATAAATCTAATCGTGGCCATGGTATCTACTTGTTTACAAATAACAGGACATTTTCTTTTTAGCACAGAATGAAAAGTTTGAACCGGCATATGAAATGGAAGGAATAATAATTTTGCCTGTATTTATCCTTTAACTATTGATGCTTTTTGCTTTCGTAATATATACGTGGGTAATCCACAAGATGGCGCTGGAGTGCAGAGACAGAAAAGTGGCTCCACCCGCCCCCATATATACCAGGGACCTCCCACAAATTCTCCAGTTCTTCTCTGCAGTCTGGGCTGCGATGACTAGAAGATGGCTCTTTCTACTCGCAGGTGAGCGGGGCTTTTTAGCCTGCGGCCCTGTAGGACTTTTCCCACCCGTTCCTTTTCACTGCATCCCAGCTTAGGCTGCGCTGGTCGGGTGATGGTAGGCAGCACCGCTGTCAGGTGCTAAGAAGCGCTGCTCCAACCGCAGTCCCCCACCAAAGGGTAGGCAGTACAGGCCCGTGGTGAGCCTTATGGGATGTCCCTCCTGCGGCCGTTTGCCCTTCGCCCCCTGTCCCCTCAGTTAGGCTCCTCTTAGGCAGGCCACTGCTTCCCCTTCGCTCTCCCCGGGTGGATCTCGGGTGGGCGGGGGGGGTGGTGTATGTATTAACTATGTATTTATCCATGTTGTGATCCCGCTTTGATTTGGTTGCACTGGGTTTTTATTATCGCCGCCACGCGCTTGTACTTCGCTCCGCGGACGGCGGCGACATCGCCTCAGGCGCTGCTGCGGCGTCATTGGCTGGCCTTGTCACGTGGGCGCGTTTTCACGCTCTTCGGGGGGCGGGCCTTGCAGATGACGTTTTCCGCATCAATTCTCCGCGGCCCTCCCCTCGAGGTATATGCGGGCGCCATTTTGAAGCTCCTGTGCTGCGTGTCTGGCGTCTCCCTATCGCGGTCCGTAAGTGCCCCTGCGGGCTGGCTTTTCTTTGTATTTCATTGCATTATGCTTACGGGATCTTTGCTTTATGTCTTGCAGGCAGGTCAAACTTTTTTGTGGTTTCTCCCGGTCCTATCCCCTCTATTTAGCGTTAACTACTTATTGGAGGACTATTGTGATCCATTGTCTCCCACTTCCCTAGTGGGCTATTGGGGCATCCCGGGTAGCCTTATTAGCCTCAATCCCAATTGGCCTGTTGTGCCAAAATAATCGCCATATGGAGGCTTCTCAGAATAATGTGCTTGGGGTTCCTTCAGGACAAGCCCGGCTGTGTATGGCGTGTGGGGTATAAGTGACGATTTCAGGGTGTGTGTACCCTGCGCCCAGCAGACGCTTGCACTGCAGTCTGGGTTACCGGTGGCTGTGCCTGCGCCCCCTCTGGCTTCGCCTACCCCCCCCACGCTTACATCTGACTCCTAGTGAGGTGCATACCAGTGGGGAGTCTCAACCTGATTTGGCTGCACGGGTGGCCAGCATTGAGAGACATATTGCTGGGTCTGGCCCGCGTAAGGCTTCTGCTAAGGAGCGGCATTTATCACCTGGTGTTACTCTCTTTCCTGTGGAGGCTGAGGAATTTTTTTTACATTACCGGTTATACCCCCCTGGAAGAGGGGGAATTATTTTCTGATTCAGAATCATCTGAGGAACAGCCTAAGGTTTATGGTGCCGATTCTGGGTCTGACCCATGGGCTTCAGATGATACTGACAGGCTTTTAGCTCACATTTTTGAAGTACTCTGTATCTCTCCTCCTGCCGTGGCTCCGCGGCAGCAGGGGGAGCTGTTTCATACTGTTAAACCACGCTTGGAGTTTCCTGGAAAAAACTCACTTTAATAATCTGGTGCTCATAGAGTGGGAACGGCCTAACCGGCTTCCCGGGGTACCAAAGAGTTGGGATAAGAGGTATCCCTTTCCCGCTGAGATGGTTAAATGTTGGTCATGTCCTCCCAAGGTGGATGCACCAGTTCTGGGGTTGTCCAACACATCCGTCATGCATTCCCCTGACTCTACTACCCTGAGGGATGGGGAGGACAGGCGCATAGATCAGCTGGCTTGCCATGCCTTTGCCTGTGTGTGGACCGCGCTGCATCCGGTCTGTGCCTCTGCCATTACGGCTGTTGCTATTAAAAGCCTGCTCAGGAGTCTCTTAGATGGGGCCCCTGATGATGCAGGTAGTGAAGAGTATAGAGCTTTTCTGCGTTGTGAGGAATTTGTTGCATATGTTCTCTCTGCCTTGGATGATACCATTAGAATGTGTGGAAGCTCGGTCTGGCTGCGCCAGTGGGCAGCTGACAACGCTGCTAAGAAGGCTCTCACTGGTTTTCCCTTCAAGGGGCTGCGCCTCTTTGGTGAACTTCTGGACTTGTTTGCTAAGAGAGGCAAGTTACCTCAGCGTAGAAGGCAGCCCCGGTCCTTTCGCCTTTCTTCCTTCCGTGGTTCCAGAATTGGATGGGGAGCTTCCTTTGCTGGAGCCCGCGGAGATTTTTGGGGCAGTGGCAGAGGACGTGGCCGCCCTGGTCCCTCCTGGGGTCCCAAGCCTAAGTCCTCCCCCAAGCCCCCTCATGCATGAAGGGGCCCGCTCACCCATCTGGGTGGGGGGACGGCTTCGGCTCTTTGCTCATGTCTGGAGGCGTCATGTCTCAGACCGGTGGATTCAGGAGGTAGTATCCTCCAGTTACAAGATAGAGTTTGCAGCCTGGCCGCCCCCAAGATTCATCAGGTCCCAGTTAGCTCAAAACCCCCTGTCAGCTCAGGGTCTGTCCCTTGCTGTCCAAGGCCTTCTGGAATTGGGAGTCATCTCCCGGGTGCCCTTATGGGAAAGGGGCAAAGACTACTATTCCAATCTTTTCACTGTTCCCAAAAAAGACAGGTCCATCCGACCCATCCTGGATTTAAAGCGCCTCAACAAATTTGTCAGATTCAGACACTTTCGCATGGAGACTCTGCACTCCGATGTGAATTCTCTACCCCCAGGGGACTTCATGACCTCTGTAGACACCAAGGATGCTTACCTTCACATACCAATCTTTCCAGGTCATCAGAGATTCCTCAGGTTCGATCTGGAGGATCAGCACTACCAATTTCTAGGACGAGTTTTCAGCTCCTGTATGTGTTTCCCCCGTTTCCCCTGCAGGGCAGGGTGCTGCGCAAGATAGCTCAGGAAGGGGTGCCAGCCATACTGGTGGCCCCCTGTTGGCCAAGAAGAGTGTGGTTCGCAGACATCGTGCAGCTGGCAGTAGATCAGTACGCCCTGCCCCAGGTTCCAGATCTGCTCATTTAGGGGCACCTACGCCACCCCAATTTACAAACGCTGGCTTTGACGGCCTGGCTGCTGAAACCTCCATTTTGATGGAAAAGGGGCCGCCTGCGTCATTTGTTAATACCATGATCAGGGCAAGGAAAAGGTCCTCTTCTTCCACCTACTATAGGGTTTGGTGTACTTACATTGACTGGTGCGAGTCCCACTCGCTTCCCTGTCGTGTGTTTTCTATTCCTAGGATTCTAGAGTTTCTGCAACATGGTTTGGATCTGGGTCTTCAACTCAGTACTCTGAAAGGTCATGTTTCTGCCTTGGCCATTTTCTTCCAAAGATCTTTTGCTCAGCATCCCCTGGTCAAGACCTTCTTCCAGGGGGTTACTCACGTGCGTCCCCCACGTAAGCCTATGTTACCAGTCTGGGACTTGAACTTGGTCTTATCTGCCCTGCAGGGGTCTCCCTTCGAGCCCTTGCAGGGAGCCCCTTTGTCCATTCTTACGCTTAAGGTAGTCTTTTTGGTGGCTATTACTTCTGTTAGGCGTATTTCTGAGTTGGCGGCGCTTTTCATCAAACCCCCTTACTTTGAGAGACATCAGAACAAGGTGGTGTTTCGTTTTAAGCCAGACTTTCTGCCTAAGGTTCTTTCTGCTTTTCATCTCAATCAGGACATTGTTTTGCCTTCTCTGTGTCCTAATCCTAGTACATCTAAGGAGAGGGTTTTTACACTCTTTGGATGTGGTCAGGACTCTGATGATCTATTTGGTGGCTACTGAATCCTTCAGGAAGACTGATGCTCTTTTTGTGCTTCCGTCTGGACCTAAGAAGGGTCTGGCTCCAGCTAAATCTACTATCAGCAAGTGGATTCGTCAGTCTGTGATTCAGGCCTATTCTGCTAAGGGGAAGAATCCTCCCTTCCGCCTTACTGCTCATTCTACTCGTGCTATTGGTGCCTCTTGGGCTTTTCAGCACCAGGCTTCTGTTGAACAAGTTTGCAAGGCCGCTACTTGGTCTTCTGTTCATACCTTTTCTAAGTTTTACAAGGTTGATGTTCGGGCTTCAGCTGATGCTGCTTTTGGCCGCAAAGTTCTGCAGGCGGCAGTGGTTTAAACTGTCTGCTCTAACTTTTTTGGGATCCCACCCTACCTTACGGACACTGCTATTGGATGTCCCAAGTGTAATGAATATTCTGGAACAGGACATGCTGTATACTTAGAATAATACAATTCTGTGATTACTCACCTGTAGAATTGGTATTATACGTGTACAGCACGTCCTGTTCCACCCCTCCCTTGTTATAATTATTTTTAGTTACCTCTTTATGGTGATTGTTTTTATTGTTCAATATTTGATAATGGTTATAGTTCTCCCGGCTTCATTTTAACTGCTTTTCACTACTGGGGAATTTGTGGGAGGTCCCTGGTATATATGGGGCCGGGAGGAGCCACTTTTCACAGAATTGTATTTTTTACTTTCTATTATCCAAAGCTGGCTGTGTGCATAGAATTATTTCTACAGGTGAAGGGTCAAAGCTGCAGCAGTTTATTTTATCTCCATTGCATTATTTATATGTGTTGAATTTACTCCGGGAACCAGTGACAGTAATATATGAGCCCTGATAGTCAGATTTATGAAAGCCTTTCACCATCAATAAATGTAACCTATAATAGATCTCCTTTATGTGCCCGAGTGGTTTAAGTGGTGCCATTGTAGCTCCAAAGATGCACTGTGGATATTGGTGAAACTGCTTACTAACACTTTGTTCTCTAGAAGATATATTTTATTATTTCAATTATATATGAAAAAAAAACTGTTATGTGCTTTCTGCTCACATAATCGTGTACATCCAGCCCTTCCTCCCATTTAATGTTTTATTTATATGATTCCCAATTAAAATCTGAGTACACAGTCAAGACTATTACTGAACCATTTTCTAGGACAGTGATGGCGAACCTTTTAGAGACTGGGTGTCCAAATTGCAACCCAAAACTTACTTATTTATTACTATGTGCCAACACGGTCACATGACCGCAGAGATTTTGCCAGGGGAGCTATTTGAAAGGTAAGATTTCTTGTTTTTGTGGGCATTACTTTGCAAGGGGGGGGGGGGGATAAGCAATCGAAATGTCCCCCAGTTTCTCACCAGCCAGACCCCAACCAGCTCTGTTTTTCTGCTGTGTGCAGTTGTCAGGTTTGGATTGGGCCTCTCCTTGGTTTCCCGCAGGCTTGGACGATGAGATGCTGCTCCGTTGCACCACTGCCACTGTCCAAAATAGAGAAAATAGTCCCAGATGACCAGCAGTTATATACCTAAAGCGTGACTGACCACCCTCACAGCTTTTGCGGGGGCCCAGCCTTTCTTGGACAGGTTCCATTGGCAGCAATTTGCAGTTGGCCACTGACAGTCACATTGCTCTACAACTGGCCACCATGGGTCACATGGTTCTGGAGGACAGAAGTGATGAGTTCTGGGATTCAGGTTTTAGGGGCTGTGTGCATGGTTAAAGCAATGCCACACCACTTTAAATCAGCGAAGCTGCAACTGCTAGTGTTGGGGATATTGGTAGTAATTTGAATGGTGATCCCCCTCCCCTAACATGAGCAGTGTCAATTTCATTCATTTAAAGTAGTGTGGGATCGACTTCTTTTGAACTTCAGAGAACAGCTTGTCTAAGGTGCATCCAGCTGGGCTTTGTAGTTCAACAAAAGACTGTAATAGCTGTCAGACTGTCAACAACTGGTCTTAAAATGTGATGGGTAATTACTTGTTATGTGGTATAGGCTTAAACCGGACCTTCAGCATAATTTAATGAAAAGCCCAAACCCTTACAAAAACTATTCCTCAGCATCTAACATTAATATATTTCAAGTTTTTAGTCACTTACTTATTATTATTTCCCCACTGGGCTGCAACTTCCCCACTGGGTTCAGGACTCAGATACGGGTGCCGTCATCTTGACTCAGAAGCATCACATGCAGAGGAGAGGAGAGTGGGATAAAGTGCAGAGGGCGGGGTTATAGCTGTGCTTTGCAGAGCAGAGCTGGTGTCAGGGAAAGGACAGCAATTCCAGAATGTACAGCGACACAGTCAGAAGACTCTTCCTGTTTGCAGGCTGCCTGATGCTCCATGAGCCGCCATTTTGGATGTTTAAAGGCTCATAACATGCAGTAGATGCAGGTAGGATGATTTTTAATGTGAGCAATCTGTATGAACAGGGTGTGGGAAACATATAAGACATGCTCTTATTCAGGGTGAAGGTCCGCTTTAAAGGCAAAAAATTGGCCAATGATGAATAACCATATAAATATGCTGGATGGCGGGAGGAAAGGTAACTTATACACCTGGCAATACTTATACACCCAGCCAGACATTTTTATTTTAATGGAAGGAAGAGGAAATTAGGGGTGACAGGTTTTGTCACCATGATACACTAAACCTGTCACCACTGGATTTTATAACTCCCATGAGAGAATAAACCACAAGCTTGGCAGAGTTTTATTCAGTTCCGGTGTATAAGTGACCCCTCCTCTCATTAGCCTATGTGTTTATATGGATATTTAATATTACAGAATTTTGCGATAGTGCTCCCTTAATATGTGATTTGGGATGCACCGCTGTGTGAACCCCCCACCCTCCCCAGAAATTCCTGTAAAACTCATATTATTCAGCAAACAACTCCGATGCTCTCCAATGCGAGCGCAAGCACACAGGCGTTCCCAGCCTATCTGAATGGCTGGGGTGGGAGAGCGTGTACAGCCTGAAGATGCAGGGGAAGCAGCCACTTGCGCTCCCATTGAAGAACAGCAGAGCCATTTTCCAAATCACATAGTCATGGCAAGCGACTTAGGCAAGAGCTTGAGCATGCGCTGTTGAACTGGGAACGGGTAAGCTTTTGCTGGTGACCTGGGGGATTTCACACCCCCAGCCAGTGCTTGGCCCCATTTGGGTTTTTTTTCTGTTTTAAAGCCCTTTAGTTTATGGCTTACTCTTACCCCAAGCCTACCCTGAGCCTATCTCAGTCCAGAGGTGATGGGGCAACTGCCACCTTTTGTTTACTTTGCTCGGGGGAGCTGCCAACAATGATGAGTACAAACTGCGCAAATTAAAAATTATAAAGAAAACCAAACTCCCAATATCAGGCATCATCACTTCAAAGCCCTCCAGTCACAAGCTTTAAATCAAAGCCTAAATAATAAATATATAAAAAATTAAAATTTGAGAAGGAGCGAAACCAGTTTTCCTTTGCAATCTGTAAGGCACCTTGTGAACAAATATAGGTGCTCTTGTGAGTAAGTATCCTCCAACAGAACAGATATCCTACTCACCCAAAAACTGGGCCATACCTATATAGCCAAAAGCAATTAGACATCCTTAAATATTCCCACTTATCCTCCAATTCATCATTTGGCTTATCATACAGTATCGTCCAATTTATACAGGGTTTATTCCATTCATTAGTTTCAAAAATAGCCATGTAACAGAATAAAATAATGCAGTATCTTTTGTTATGAATTCTGAATAATTTAATGCTAAAAAGATGCTCACAAAACTTCAGAGATACAAGCTCTTTTCAAAGAAGACAGAAGGGGAGCATCTTCAGTGGCATCCTGCTTGCAGCAGCGTGTAACTAACAACAATGGTGTCTATTACTGCCCTCCTTGCTCGCCGTGGACAATGGTGTCACTTCTCTTCACTTCCTCCTCACTCTAGGCTGCAATCCACAGGCAGCTAGCAACAGACAGCATTATTGAGCTCAGCGCGGGTGGGGGGGGGGGGTGACATGGCTGGTGCAATAGCCAACATCTTGGCGGACACGGCCAGCGCAACATCCAGCATTAGATGAATGTTTTCCCGGAGCATTCTGCAGTGACGAGGCGCAATGACAGCCAATGGCGTGTGTGCTGTCTGAAAGCGCTTGTCGTTCTATCCTTGGCACGTGTGCCATAGGTTCGCCATTGCTGTTCTAGGACATAATATAGGTTGCAACTAGGAAAGCGCGTTGTCAGAAAAACCGCTGGAATGTTGTCTTTTATACTCTAGGTATAAAGGATAACTGCAGGCGAATTCCCTGTATTTTGGCTACGCCACAATGTAGAAGGAAACGGTGTGAGTAGAGCCTTAAAACAGGAATAACGGGCACTCACATACTTATTTTATGTCTTAATTTTCTTTTCTACTTTTGAATATCAACATTTGTTTCTCGATGGAATTACAGAGCACACATTTTTCTCCTGATACACGATGCACTGTGGTAACAAAGTTGCAAGATGTTTTTCAAGAACTGCAGAAGAAAATCGATTTCCCCTTCAGTTCCTTTAAAATCATCAATTTCTTCCACTGTACGTTAACCTACTTTCCATTCTTTAGGGACTGCATCTACACGCTGGTTTAGCTGCCTTGATGGATGCTGACAAAACGCAAACTTCTAGCTCTTACTCACAGTTAAGAGGTTCACTAAATCTCTGCATACATGCTGTTTTTCATTCAGAGCTACAGGAATGGATTTTTTTAAATAAACCTATCATGCCAGAAATAGTGAGACCCCATTTTTTTTTTTTGGGGGGGGGTTAAATAATACAGATAACAATTACTAATACAATTGGGTAAATGTGCGGCTATGACATATCAGATGTGAGGCCTCATGACGTATGCTTCCCCAGGGGCCATTTTCATTAATAAGGTCTAGGTAAGCTGTTAATTATTCCTTCTCCTGTCATCCTTGTTAGTTAGACTGAATTCACAGTTAAGAAAAGAAAGGGCCCAATTCCAATCTTCTTAGCTCTTATAAGTTCATGTACATTTGAGAAGATTTACATTTCAAATAAAGAACTCTGCCTCAAATCTAGGCCTTGCCCACTTTTTATACATTTTAATATAATTATTTTATTTATTTATGCAGCAGAAGGTACTGTTTGCCTTAATGTGTTCTGGGATTCCAGTTTACCTTTTTTTTGGTGGAGGGGCTACTTTAAAGTGGACCAACACCCAGGGGTGATCGGCCCGGAAATCTATAAGATTCCCGGGCCGATCACCCCCCACCCCGCGGGACATCCGAGATCGGGATGTCCCGCGGGGTGAAACCCCCCAGAAACCCCAAAAACACCTTACCTGATCCGCCGCCGCTTCCGCCGCCGCCGCCTCCCGCGCACCCCTCCAGACGTGCGCGCGCCCGCGCCGGCCCTCTGTGAATGGCCGGCGGGGGCGCGCGCGCGCCGAGAGTGACGCGCGGGAGGCGGCGGCGGCGGAAGCGGCCTGGACGTTCCTGATCCCCGCCTGGACGTTGGCGGGGATTGGCTGCGGCGCTCACGTGGGAGCGTTGAGAGGTGAGTTTTTTGGGGTTTCTGGGGGGTTTCACACAGCGGGGCACCCCCGATCGGGGTGCCCCGCCGAAGTGGACCAAAACCCAGGATAGTCAAAATCCTGGGTGTTGGTCCACTTTAAGTGTGCTCAGGGGAAACCTTTAAGCGGACCAAAGGGCGCTAGACTCTCTCTTCCCCCCCCAGGCATCCAAAATCATGATTCTCCACTGTGGGGTATACCCCTTTACTAAGTCTCCCATGGTGCTGCTTCTGCCCACAGCTGCACCCCAGCCCCTTCTTCGCTGAGGTCCATCCCTGCACTCAGCCAGTCATATATGCCATATGCTAGGTATGAGAACAATTCCCAGACTAGTGAGAATTAATTTGCTAACATAACAAAAAAGCTAGATCAGTTTAGCACAGAATAATATGCACTTTTAAAAATTGACTTTTATATACTAAACTCCAAGTACGTTATTGCATACGTTTCCACCCCCATTTTACTTTTACTTTTTCTTTTACTAGTTACTTTACTAGTTTAATGGTTATCACCTGTGTGTGTTTTGTACAACTGTTTCTGAAAAGTTCGACTAGTGAGCTCTATTATGGAGAAACATTCACCCGGTTTCCCTGCTTTTTTTTTTTTTTTGTTACTTCCATTTTTTTAATTTTTTTTTCAAATAATATCCAATTGCTTAAGATGGACCTAAACTTGGGAATCTGACTATTGCGGGTTTAGGTCCTTTTCCCTGTTACTTTCTGATGCTTTCCTGCTATTTGAAACCCCTGACTGGCAGAAGTTACCAACGTACAGCACATGTCCAGCGCTACAGTGTATCCGGTGAATATAAATTCAGTGTGGGATTGCACCTCAGCTTTGGACCATGGTAGTTTTTTGGGCAACCCTGAGGATTTCACGTAGGGGGCATCCCAAATCCCCAGGGGGGTATGGAAGTGCCTGGCCCTGGAGTCTTTTAGACCCAACAGGGTTTTACAGCTATGCTTGAGAGATTACTTTCCAAGTAAAAACAGTTAGCCACATATATCATGGCAGTTGTAAGTTTAGGGTAGAGGGGTGGGCTGATACCACCCCAGCCCAGCTGGCTGACAACTCGGATACCACCATCTCCCGCTTAGGAGAAAGAGGAAAGAAGAAAAAGTAAGAATGAAAAGAAAGAACAGAAAAAGACGGAAGGGAATGGAGGAGTGTGATCATACAGGGACGACAAAGCTTAAAGAGCCATATATTTGGATGGGATGTTAATACCTTGGAATGCATAATCTCTCCCTCCTGCTGGGACTAAAACAAACAAGATGAGTAGTTCTGAAAAGCCTGCCAGCTCCCTGCTGAGAGATCCATTGTTTTATAATATTTAAGCCAATAGCAATTAATTTATCCTTATTGTTTCTACTGTAATCAGCTGTGAAAAATTCTAAATCTATTCTAAATTCATGAGCATTTTATTGGAATTCAGATAGCTTACAATGTGATTTGATGTGTGCACCACACTGTGGGATGGGAAAGACTATAAAGTTTGTCTCCTCTGTAGGTTACTTCTCACCATAGTGAAGCTGTTGGAGATGCAACAGCCTAGCTTTGTCTATATTTGCTGGATTGGCTGCAGTTTACATTTATGGCACTAGATGCTTATCTGTAGTCTCTCAATGCTTTTCAGAATGTGTTGTGTTTCCTGCTGTGATCTATGATTTCTTTTTCCACCATGTAAGGTGACTTACTACACACATGTTCCAGTAAAGATAATTCCTGTTTACTCCACAAATGTCTATCTAGATTTTGCCGCACACAGCATTCACACTCTGCAACAAAAGCACTACCTTGGTCAGGAAAAGCGTATTCTATCCATGGACCACATACCGCCATAAATTTCGTGAGAGACTTTTAGTTTTTCATTACTTAGAATTCCAATAGGTAACTTTGCAGCCAGTGAGACATCAGGTTATGCTGCATTTTAGTGATGCACTCTGGTTTCATGTACAGCAAAGCCACCCGTGTGTCTCTGCAAATAATGGTGTGAAAATGTGTGTAGTATGCTGAAGACCCGAGACCAGGATTTGGTTGTTTTTAAAAGAACCTCTGCTAAATGTGATCCACCTTGTTCAACACGGCAAGCTGTCCTGCTAGCAATTATGGCTTTCCATGATGTTACATTCTAGCATCCTAATAGCTTGGCCTCCTCTGCATCATATTTGTATAGTCCAAGTGTAAATCGTCTTGGAAAAGCCTCATCATCTGACATTATCTGGGGAACTCTGCACCATGTAACATGCATCAAACAGAGTCTGGTCCACTGTTTGTTTACATACTTTGCACCTGAATTGGCAGCAGTGAATTACAGGGTAGGGGGTATTGGGACTGGAGTACCACCATTGGTACTAGTAATACTATTTGGGAGACATCGACCTATACCATGAAGGCCAAAGATAACTGTAAAAAGGTGGTATCAAAGCACAAGTAGGGATGGGTACAAGAACCTTTATAAGTCATTGAAATTTACTTGGAGAAAAGTTACCCCAACTATTAAAAAATACACAACGTTGACAAGACCAAGCTGTACAGAAAAAGGGGACTAGTGTGAATGACCATTTAGCAGCTTATGGCCAATGCGAAGTCTTACATGCCTTAGGGAGCCAGTAATTTGTGATATGTATAGAAAATCTAAGCCTGGTTGATTCAATAATCTCAGCCTTAAGGCAGAGGATCAAAAAGAAAGCAATTATTAACTGAAGGTCACGCCTTGTCTAGATATATAGTGTTGCAATGTTGCCTTTCAATGATGGAGAATCTGAAGTCATAGTTCAGCATTTTGTCTCAGACTAAAGGCATATTATGCATGCATGTAGTTCTGCCACCCTGATGTTGGGATGTTTTATTCTAAGCATACAGTACGTCCTGCTCCAATATAATACTTACACGTGGGTAATCCTCCACCAGAGGGCGCTGTTCACTGCAGACATGCAAAAACAGGCTCCTCCCGGCCCTTCATATACCCAGGGACCTCCCACACATCCCCAGATTTCTCTGCAGTGCTGACTGCGAAGACATGAAGTATCACTCTCTCGCAGGTGAGCGGGGCTTTTACAGTCTGCGGCCCTGCAGGACTATTACCACCCGTCCTCTTCGATAAAGATGTGCCTCCCAGCCTGGGCTGCGCTGGTCGGGTGAAGGTAGGCAGCACCATGTGTGCTCACGGAGCTACGCTCCACCGCAGTCCCCCACCATAGGGTAGGCGGTTTAGGCCGATGGTGAGCCTCCAATAGATGCCCCTCCCGCATTATTGCCCCGTGCCCCTCGTAGCGATGAACCCTGGGTGAAGGGTCGCCTTCTCCCTCGTTTCCCCCCGTAGCTCGGGGGAAAAGAAAGGGGGGGTATGCGTGTGGCGGTCTCATTGTAATGTTGTACACATCTATGGCCGTTGTTTTGTCTTTGAACAAGTGGTTTGGCTCAATGGTTAATGTGCTGGTTTATGAAGCAAGGTATTGTGAGTTCATATCCCAGTCCTTACAATTATGGGTGTCAGAGCCGCGCTCCGTGATCCACATAACCCTCGTCAGGTTGCGCGCGTGTGCGTCCTTCCTTTACTGTAGTGTGCGGACCGGGCGGCAGCATCATTCACTAGTTTTTGACTTTTCCCTTAGCTAAACTCTGACTGTGTGTCTTACCCTGCTTGTCATTTGCGTTACCGCTGGTTGGAGCTTCGCGCTCTTTGGGGCTCTTTGATCTTTCGTTCAGCTGCGCATAGCTCTGACACCCCCCCCCCCTTATTCTCTTTATGTCTTTCAGACGCCAAGATTTCGGTGGCTTCTCCCGGCCTGACATATATTATAGCGGGTTCACATTAAAATTCTCCCACATTCCACATTGGGGCATCCAGGGTTGCCTATTGCAGAAATCCCTGCGGGCATATTGCTCAGATAATCACCATATGGAGACATCTCAGAATTATGTACAAGGGGTCCCTCGGGGACAAGACCGGCTGTGTACAGCCCCATGCTGATGCTGACAGAGCACGGGTCTGCGGACCGTGTGCTGAACTTGCACTGGCCCTGCAATCAGGTTTGCCAGTGGCTGCACCTCGCTTTAATACACCTGTCTCCCCGTGCTTAAATCTCACTCCTGATGAGTCGCACTCGAGCGGGGATGACCAGCAAGTCGTGCCGCGCAGGCTGCCTATCTAGTTTGGGGGAGCGCTTGGGCCCTGGAAAGAAGCGGTCCCTGACGCCTCCTGGTTCTCTGGTTCCTACTGAAACTGAAAAGTCTGCTGCTATGCAGGACCTTGCTCCTTCTGATGAAGGTGAGCTATTCTCTTATTCGGGCTCCTCGGACGAGATGCCCTGGAGCCGTGATGATTCTGGACCCGGTTCTTGGGGCCTGTGTGACACTGATGAACTACTTATAAAGATCTTTGAGGTTTTGTCAATCTCCCCTCCTGGAAAGGCTCCCAAGCCTAAGAGGGAGAGTTTTCACACAGCGACGCCGCGCTTGGAATTTCTGGAACAGGAGCATTTCCAGGCTCTTATATCCAAAGAATGGGAATCGCCTTGTAAACTTAAAGGGGTTCCAAGGGTCTGGGATTGGAAGTACCCTTTTCCCCCTGATGTGGTTAACTTTTGGTCAGCACCTCCCGTGGTGGATGCACCGATTATAGGGGTTACTAACCCCCCCTTCATGACTGCTCCTCATTACCGTACCCTTCGGGATGCTGAGGACCTGCGCATTGACAGACTGGCTTCCCATGCCTTTTCGTATGCAGAGACGGCTCTGCGCCCGGTCTGTGCCGCGGCCATCACTGCGGTGGCCGCCAGGACCCTCATTAGAAAGCTACTTGATCACCAACCTGAGGATCTCCCCTGGGAGGTCTTTAATGCACTCTCAGATTGTGATGTGTTTGTGAGGTTTATCCTCTCAGCGCTGGATGACACCATTAAGATGTGTGCTAGAACCTCTGCCCTTGTGGTAGCTATTCGCCGCCTGGTTTGGCTGCGACAGTGGGGTGCTGACAATAATACAAAAAAGGCTCTCACTGGCCTCCCCTTCAGAGGACGGCGTCTATTTGGGGCCCGTTTGGACCTTTTTGGAAAAAAGGGTAAGGCACCCCTACGCAGAAGGCCGTCTCGGCCTCCTCGGGGCAGGGACACCCCTCCCTACGTTAGTGTCAAACACGAACCAGAGGTGTGCTTCCAACTTTTTGGCGTAGATTACCACTCTAGGGTGGGCAGGCAACGCCCTGGGCCCTCTGGCAGGGCTAAGTCCAAATCTGCCAAGACCTCCCAAGCATGAAGGGACGCCCTCGCCCTTCTGGGCGAGGGGACTGCCGCAGCCCCTGGCTCCTATCTGGGAGCATATCGTCTCCTTCTGGTGGATCCAGGAGGTAGTTCCCCTGGATACGGGTCAAGTTTGCTGGGCGGTCCCTTTCAGAGGTTGTCAGGGAGCTTCTAGTCCCTGTTTTCCCTTCAGGAGTTGGTGCAGGCCGTACTCGGCCTGCAGAGTCTGGGCTCACTTGCAGGTTGCCCTTAATCGGATGGGGCGATGGCCTCTATGTTAACCTTCCTCTTTCCCTGAAAATGATGAGGCAGTCTGGGCCATGCTGGCCTATGGTAGGCTTGGCAATTCTACACTCACAGGTAGTCCCTGCATGATATCTCTGTGTTGGGACACAGGCGCCCTGTGCAAGGGGGGCTTCTGGCCTCCTGTGGAGATCTAAGATCCTTTTAGTTTCCCCTGTGTCTTCTGGACACCGAGACCTTTACAGGTCAGTGTTGAAGGACCAACTCTGCGGATTGGGGCCTTGTTTTTGGCCTCTCTTCTGCTCCCAGGTTGCTCGCCAAGGCGCGGATGGGGGTGATGTCTCTGACATGCCTGTGGGGCGTCCGCACTAGGACCTACCGGATCGTCCTTCTTTACTTCCCAATCTCTACGTCAGGCCGAGTGGGTTAGTCGGCTGGCGGTGTCCTCTGGGAGTTATTTGGATGGGTGCTCAGTCATCTCAATCCCTCATTGTCCCTTATTCGCTATCTCCATTCCTTGGATTCGGTTCAGGCTTGAACCTTCTTCCTTGGCAATAAGTGGACTCCTGGTTACATGGGCTCTGTCCCTCTTTGCTGACACCTTATTTTCACCAGGCAGGATTGCAGCTGGTGGGCCCGTTGGTGGCGGATCAGATGTCCCTTATTTTCAGAGCCCTTGGGCTCTTCGGCACAGTAGGTTATTAATCCTGGGTGGGGTTCCAGCACCCCTGGAGCTAGGTCTGTGTTCATTCCCCCTTGGTACGGTGGTTCCTCTTGAGCTGGTTAAATTCAAGGACCCTGTCACGGGGCACCCCCTTCTTTGCTTGCATCTTCCTGTGGATGATCACCTTGGGTACCAAGTCTCGCAGGTTGGCGGGGGGGATTTTCTTCTAAAATCCCCCGCGGTTCCTAGGTAGGGGCCCTTAGAGGGTCCATTTTCCTACTGATTTTGTTGAAACTGTGAGCCTTCAGTTGGCTCTATCTTGCTGGACTACTCCTCTTCCGGACCTGTCTATTTGGGGACTCTTGGCCTGTCGTAGGACAGTGGTCTGTAATTTTTTAATTGGTCTGGACCTTGAAGCAGGATGATTCTCCTGGAAGGTTTCTGATCCTGATCTAGGTGGGGGTCTACGTTCCCTGCACCTCAGTGGTATTCGCTCCAATGGATGCCCTTCAGTGGCCGGTTGTGCTATCCTGGTGTCCCTCTGAGAGCCAACTGGCTCTGTTGGGTCTCGCTAATATCACAGGGGCTCTGCCCTTGTTTTACTGCCCCAGAATATTCTGACTCTGGTCATGGGGGCTTAGTCTTTTTATGTCTGGACATTCTATTTTATATGTCTTTTCTTCGTTCATCCTGCTAGGCGGGGTTCTGCGCAAGATTGCGCTGATAAGGGGACCCGTGATACTGATGGCCCCTGGGTGGCCTAGTGGACTGTGGTTCGCAGATGTTTCTGCTGAGGACAGCGGACCTGTGCGCTCTCTCAGGAGTGTGGTTCTGCCCTTTTCAGGCTCCTTCTTATGTCGCCCCAATCTACAGGCTCTAGTCTGTTGGCTTGACAGTTGATTCATTCACCCTTTTGGAGACGGGTTATCTTCTGGGTGACTTTGTCTATGGGGGGCTAGGAGCAAGCTTCTTCTTCTTCTCCTTTCTCCGTCTATTATGGGGTATGGCGTACCCGTATTGATTGGTTGGTTCCCCATCTTGGTACTCTGAAGGTTCAGGTTCTGCCCTGTCCGCCTTCCAGTAGAAGTCTTGTTCAGTCTTCCATTGTTAAGCGTTCTTTGGGGATTGCTCAGGTGCATCTCCCAAGTAGTTCTATGGTCCCTGTTGGGATTCATTTTTATTCTGTTTGCCTTGCGGGTTGTTCCCTTTGGATCTAGTCCGGATGCTGTCTGAACTGTTCTTACTTCAAGTTGCCCTTCCTGTTGCTTCAGTCAGACGTGTGCCTGTGAAGGTGGCTCTGTTTAGTTAGTCCTCGTTCATTATTTATACACCATGATGTGGTGGTATTCCGCCTTACGCCGGACCTTATGCCCAAGGTGGTGTCTTATGCTCATTTATCCAAGTCCTTTGTCTGCATCTGGGCCTTATTCTTAGTAATGCTGAAGTAAGGGGGTCTACATTCCCTCAACAGGTGTTGAAGTTCTCCTGGATTGTTTCTTGTCCCTTAGGGGGATTGATGCCCCTTGGGGTTTGCGGGCGCCTCCATATGTATGCGCCTGATCTCATTTGTTTCCAGGGGTTATGTGCCCTTTGGACTGGTCTTCCTTGGATGGATTGTCCTTTCTGGTCCCAGGTAAGGGCATTGGCTTCTTGCTTATCTTTATTAGTGTAATGGTCAGTATCCCCGCCTGTCATGCCGGAGACCAGGTTTCAATTTCCCCGATGGGGGGGAGCTCTGATTTTTACCGAGGCTACTGTTGCATTTGGACTGGTCAGGATGTTACTCTGGCCTATTCCTTTTAGGGGAAGAATCTTCTTCTCTTTTTATTCTGTTTTCTACTTGTGCTTGGGTACCTTGGGCCTTCCAGCACCAGTTTTCTGTTAATCAAGGTTTGCTAGATCGCTGCCTGTTTTCTGTTCATACATTCAAAGGTTTTTTATGAGGTTGACATTAGAGCCTTTGCTCATGTCGCTCTTGGTAGCAAGGTTTGCAGGTGACAGCGCCTTTACTGTCTGCTGTGCCTTTTTTGATGGGGATCCCACCCTGCTTTATGGACAGTGAACAGCGCCCTCTGGCGGAGGATTACCCACGTGTAAGTAATATATTGGAGCAGGACGTACTGTGTGCGTATAATACCAATTCTACAGGTGAGTATTTCACAGAATTGTATTTTTCTTGTCTACAAACCTTTTGTAGAATATTTCAACATTCTAAACAATGACTTTGTAAAAAATACATAACTGCAAAAAATGTAATAAAAAACACAGCTATGTTCTTTAAATGATCAAGTTAAAGTCTACCCTTAAGCCAGTTGAAATCTCCAGTATAACAGCGCCTTGGGAGTACTAGGACAGATTTATTTCAAAAGCACTTTTTGGACTGTCTTGCTGGTTGGTAGGTCAATGAGAAGAATATTAAAATAATTAAATTGGCATATGGCAGGGGCATCAAATATGTACACGTGTGAAAGATTTTTTTTTTTTACTTAATTTAAGGTCAAGAGATGGTTGGAAGGCAAATGTTAGCTTGTGCTGTTCACACTTTCCTGTGATTCACACGATTTCAATGTGATTCACACTGTTGCTGTGTAACGTTTTGCTGTGACTGTAGCCTTAAGTTGGATGTTGATTAGTTATCACTCTCTTATTCTAAAACTGATGTGTTTTTATGTACAAACGAAGAGCGCTTTCCTATTAAATGCTCCATGTTTGGTCACTAAATCTGAATGAGTGAAAAAAGGGCTAAAATAACACCATCACACTCTGACAGTGAGAGTACTGTAAGTTATGATGAAGGAACAGACTGAGCAGCTGAGAATATGACAAACATAATCAGTAAATTTTAAGAGGTGTGAGGGCACAAAGATCTTGCTTTAGCCATGTAGACTTTGGCCAATCTGGATTGATTTGTGTATGATCAGCATACAGGTAACACTGAAAACCTAAAAAGCATTTGAGCATAAATAAACAGGCGTCCCCTGATGTCCCCAAAATGTAGTATTTAAAAAGGCATCTTCCTACCCTCTGTTCGTTCATCCTTAAAGCTTTTCTGAATCCCATTCCTATAAAGTTAATCCATCCCTGTGGATTGCTGATTAAAGCTGCTGTTGAATGATTTGTTTAAAACCCCCTTCCAGGAACTAGCACCCCGCTGATCATATTCTCTGCAGGTGAACTGTTCCAGCATCCTTTGAAACCTTATATTCTAAGTGTGCCATACACTCCACTTCGGTCTTCATGACATCTGGGTAATCTCCAGTAAAGGGCGAACTTTTGCAGAGATGAATATGCAAAAAAAGAAAGCCCCTCCCGGTCCATATATACCTGGGACCTCCCACCAATTCCCCAGTTCCTTCTCTGCAGGGAAGGCGACAAGACAGAAGATGAAGACTTCTTTACTTATCAGGTAAGCCGGGCTCGCGCCCGGCCTTCTATTATCCCTATTACTGCCAGGACCCTTCTAAATTGCCCTATATTGAGCCTCCCAGCTTAGGCTGCGGGTCCTGGTGAAGGTAGGAGCACCCTAAGGGTGCAGCAGGAGCACTGCTCCACCGTGAGACCTCACTATGGGGTAGGCGGTTATCCAGGTTTCTTGGTGATCCTGGTGTGGGATGCCCCGTCCTGTTAGGCTTATGGCCGGCTCCTAGCAGGATTCCCCCCCTTCCGGGTCCCTTATTCCACTCCGGGGGGGGGGGTTGCCTGGCCTGGCCTGGCCGATATTTCGTTTAACCCAGCTTGTGTCCCTGTGTGCTGAGTGTTTCACTGTGTGTGTGAGTGTTTACTGCCTTACTGACATATCAGGGACTAATTACAGCCTGGGGGAGCTTCTCCCCCTCAGGCTGCGTTCGGGGCATTTGGCGCGATTGCTGTGCTCGTTTTCTAGGGTTCCGCGTTGCTCTCCCTCCTCAGGCACGAGGCTGCGTGGGGGCCGTCATCTGCGTGGGGGCTGCTGAAACCTTCCTCTTGAAAGAGCAAGGTTTGTCTGAGGCTGTTCAGACCCTGATTAGGGCTAGGAAGCGGTCCTCTTCTGGCATTTACTATAGGACTTGGAGGTCCTATATTGATTGGTGTGAGGCTAGGGCCTTGCCTTGCAGGGTTTTTTCTATACCCAGGATTTTGGAGTTTCTTCAGCATAATCTGGATCTTGGGTTCCAGCTTAGTACTTTGAAAGGACAGGTTTCTGCTCTGTCAGTTTTCTTCCAGAGGTCTTTTGCTTTACACCCGCTGGTTAAGACCTTTTTCCAAGGGGTGGCGCATGTGCGGCCCCCTCGGAAGGCTGTAGTTCCTGTTTGGGATTTTAATTTGGTTCTTTCGGCTCTGCAGGGTCCTCCTTTTGAGCCGCTACAGGATATTGCTCTTTCGGTTCTCACTCAGAGGGTTGCTTTCTTGGTGGCTATTGCCTCTGTTCGGCGTGTCTCTGAGTTGGCGGCCCTGTTGATTCAGGCCCCTTACTTTGAGAGGCACCAGGATAAGGTGGTTTTTCGTTTTAAGCCGGATTTCCTTCCTAAGGTGGTGTCTGCTTTCCACCTCAATCAGGACATTGTTCTCCCTTCCTTGTGTCCTAAGGCTAACAATGACAAGGAGAGGGTTATGCACAATTTGGATGTGGTTCACTGTGTGAAGTACTATTTGGTGACTACTTCTTCCTTCCGCAAGACGGATGCTTTTTTCGTGGTGCCCTGTGGGCCCAGGAAAGGTTTGGCGCCCGCCAAGTCTACCATTAGCAAATGGATTTGTCAGGCCATTGTTGGGGCCTATTCTGCTAAGGGGAGGACTCCCCCCTTTTAGGGTCACTGCGCATTCTACTCGTGCTGTTGGAGCGTCCTGGGCTTTTCAGCACCAGGCTTCTGTTGAATAAGTTTGCAAGGCTGCTACTTGGTCTTCCGTTCATACTTTTTCCAAGTTTTACAAGGTTGATGTGCGGGCTTCAGCGGATGCTGTTTTTGGCCGCAAGGTTCTGCAAGCTACAGTGGTGTGAGTTGGTACATTCTTTACTGTTTCTGGTTCCCACCCATGACGGACGCTGCTATTGGATGTCCCAGATGTCATGAAACCGAAGTGGAGTGTATGGCACACATAGAATAATACCGTTTTGTGAGTACTCACCTTTATGCCATACACTCCACTTTGCCCCACCCCTTTTTTTTCAGGTATTCTGGGGCTTTTATATGGTGAACCATTGGTTTTGATTGTTCAGGTTATAATTGGTTCTTCCTGGTCCCTTTACTGCTTTTATACACTGGGGAATTGGTGGGAGGTCCCAGGTATATATGGACCAGGAGGGGCTTTCGTTTTTTGCATATTCATCTCTGCAGAAGTTCGCCCTCTACTGGAGATTACCCAGATGTCATGAAGACCGAAGTGGAGTGTATGGCACACTCATAATACCCGTTTTAAAGGTGAGTACTCACAAAACTGTATTTTTCTGCCAAAGCCTTGTTGCCAACCCTGCTATGTCTGAACATGTCTTGCTGCCAAGCCTGCCACGCCTAGCAACATCCTTCTGCCAACCTGCCACGTATTGCTGTCTGACCCTTTCCACGTCCGAACACGTTTTGCTGTCAAGCCCTGTTGCCGATCCTACCACATCTGCAGCCAAGGACTGTGGCCGACCCTGCCACATCTGTCCATTTTTGCTGCCAAATTTACCATGTCTGACCACGCCTGCTTCTATGTTTGGATCACCTGCACCACCCACACTGACCACCACTACACGTCTACACCTCTTGGGGGTCCCTGGTTTCAGACAGCTACAGTTGAGTGGCCCTGCTCCAGTGTCGGCTCCAGGCATTGACTACTGCTATGTCTCGCCTCAACAACCGCAGGTGCGTGACCAATTGACTATGCATTACTGGTGATAAACTGCTCCCTCGTGGCCAGCTGCAGGGAAGTGCACATTCAAAAATTAATAAACTTCCCAAAGTGTGCAAAAGTTTATTCCTTTTTTAATGTCATGTATAAAACATTTAAAGGTCTATACTTGTCTTTTTTCCTTTCCCCTGTTCGGATGCAATCCAGCTTGCTTATTCCCAAGATCAAGTTCCCTGGCCTCCATTCACAGTAGGAGGGATTGCCACCCCGGTCAAGACAGTCACACACACTGTTACAGTCAGTTACTTAAAGTGGACCAACACCCAGGATTTTGACTATCCTGGGTTTTGGTCCACTTCGGTGGGGCACCCCGATCCGGGGTGCCCCGATGTGTGAAACCCCCCAGAAAGCCCCGAAAACTCACCTCACCTCGCTCCCACGTGACCGCTGCAGCCAATCCCCGCCGACAGACAAGCGAGAGGCAGCGCCGGACAAGCAGAGCGCGTCCGCCGCCGCCTCCCACGCGTCCCTTTTACAGGGAGCGCACCCGCGCCGGCCATTCACAAACGGCCGGCGTGGGAGCGCGCCCTGCTAGAGGGACTCGCGGGAGGCGGCGGCGGACGCGCATGCGCCGCTGGAACGTGGAAAAGGTAGGATTGTGGGCTTCCTGGGGGTTTCACCCCACGGGACATCCCGATTTCGGATGCTCCGCGGGGAGGGATCTGATCGGCCCAGGAATCTTATAGATTCCCCTGGGTGTTGGTCCGCTTTAAACACGACTATTTCATTTACTCCCTCAGAGAGAATCATAAACTCTCAATGAGCAGGGGGGTCTCTTGCCGGAGGGCATGGCCCCTCAGCAACCAGGTATTTCTATCCTTCTGTCACAGGTGGGGGATTCCGGAAGTGGATCTCTTTGCCTCCCGTCACAACCACAAGCTCCCTGTATTTGTGTCTCTGTCCCAGGACCCCCTGGCTCTGGCAATGGATGCCATGTCTCTGGCCTGACGGGATCTGGGTCTCCTGTATCTGTTTCCCCCCTTTCCCATGGTGGGCAAGGTGGTGCGCAAGCTGCTTCACGAGGGGATGCCAGGAATCCTGGTGGCTCCAAGGTGGCCAAGACCGGTGTGGTTCGCAGAAGTTGTGCGGCTGGCGGTCGATCAGTACAGGTTGCCTCTGTTTCTGGATCTGATCACTCAAGGTCAGTTTTGTTACCCCAATTTACAGACGCTGGCTTTGACGGCGTGGCTGCTGAAACCTCTATCCTGAAAGAAGAAGGTTTGTCTGATGCTGTGGTTCAGAAGCTTGTTAGAGCTAGGAAGAAGTCTTCCTCTAACATCTACTACAGGACTTGGCGGTCCTACATTGATTGGTGTGAGGCTAGGGCCTTTCCTTGTAGGGTGTTTTCCATTCCTAGGATTCTGAAGTTTCTTCAACATGGTCTGGACCTTCATCCTTTGGTTAAGACTTTTTTCCAGGGGGTCACTCATGTGCGTCCCGCTCGCAAGCCCATGTTACCTGTTTGGGACTTAAATTTGGTATTGTCTGTCCTTCAGGGTTCTCCTTTTTGAGCCAGTGCAGGATGCACTACTCATTTTCACATTAAAGGTTGCCTTTTTGGTGGCTATCACCTCCGTTCGTCGTGTGTCTGGTTGGCGGCTCTGTCTATTCAGGCCCCTTACTTTGAGAGACACCAGGACAAGGTGGTATTCCGCTTTAAGCCAGATTCCCTGCCAAAAGTTGTTTCTGCCTTTCAGCTCAATCAGGACGTTGTGCTTCCTTCCTTGTGTCCTAAGCCTAGCAATGACAAGGAGAGGGCCTTGCACTCTCTGGATGTAGTCAGATGTGTGAAGTACTGTTTGGTGGTTACTTCACCTTTCTTAAGACGGGCGACTTGTTTGTGGTGCCCTCTGGGCACAAAAAGGGTTTGGCGCCCGTCAAATCTACCATTAGTAAATGGATTCGTCAGGCCATTGTTAGGGCCTATGCTGTCAAGGGGAGGGATCCCCCTTTCCAGATCACTGCTCTTTCTACTCGTGCCATTGGGGCTTCCTGGACTTTTCAGCACCAGGCTTCTGTTGAATAAGTTTGTAAGGCTGCTACTTGGTCTTCTGTTCATACTTTTTCCAAGTTTTATAAGGTTGATGTGCGGGCCTCAGCGGATGCTGTTTTTGGCCGCAAGGTTCTGCAAGCTGCATTGGTTTAAATTGTGCATTGTTGCCTGTTGGAATCCCCACCCTTTTTTGGACACTGCTATTGGATGTCCCACTAGTTATTATTCATTCCGAAGCAGGGTGTGAGACATACTTGGAATAATACCAATTTGTGATTACTCACCTGTAAAATGGGTATTATAAGTATGTCTCACACCCTGCTTCATCCCGCCCTGAGTTGTATCTTGGATCCTCTATATGGTGAACCTTTTGTTTAAGAATTTTTATTGGCTCTTCCTGGTCCCCTTACTGCTTTATTATGCTGGGGGAATGTGTGGGATGTCCCAGGTATTTATGGACTGGGAGGGGCAGAAGTTCGCCCTCTACTGGACATAACCCACTAGTTATTATTCATTCCGAAGCAGGGTGTGAGACATACTTATAATACCCATTTTACAGGTGAGTAATCACAAAATGGTATTTTCTCGCTTGATAATTGTTCCATGTAAATGGGCCATAGGTATATAATATAATGCTTAGCCTGAATGCATGCATGCAATGCCTGTGTAAGAAGCAGCACACAGTCACTTGAAGCCAGTAGGCTAGAAAAAAATAGCAAGATGTTTAATTTAGTAGGTTGATGAATGTGCTTATGACACAGAGCTCCTAAATGTCTGGAGGTTATGTTAGCATTGATGTCTATTTTCAGCACATCTCCTGTCTGGCGAAAAGGGCAGAATATGTAAATAAAAGATGAACAGAAATGTGTAAATGCTGCAAATTGTGTGAAGCACATCTGTTTACAGTATATTGTGTGTTGTAGTATACCAGATAGGCCAGATAGACACAAATGTACACTGGGCTCCCCAAGGGGGGATCTAAAGATGTTGCTACCATGATTTCTGAATGTGCTGATCAGATTCTTCGTTTAGTACTATAGTACTGTACTAAGGGTGTAACAGGTATGCAGAGTGCTGAAGTGAATAGTAACCAACCATTTTTTTTTAAAGAGTTTTAACAGGTAATGAAACAAAAGTGGGTAACGGTTGCAATTAACATTGATCTGCTACGGTGTATAATTAAATGTGGGTCTCCAATTAAAAATGACTGGATGTCCATGCACTCCAGAGCATCCTGTTTTGGATGCCCAGCACCCTTGAGACATTTAGAGAAAGCCTGAAATCTATTCACCAATGGGGTTCAATGCCCCATGTGTTGGCACAACCTGCCAAACAAACTCCATTGGCTGATGGGTCTACCTATCCCAGGGTATCCCAATTTGGAATGCCCAGCCACGGAGACATTAAGAGGTTCCAGTACTGGAGAGGGCCAAGTCCAGTAAACTCCATTGGGAGCTGGTAAAAGTGGTAAGCGAATACCCACTCATTTTTGATTGAAGGATCACTTCAAAGAAATGTATTTTTATGGTGCCGGGCTTTAATGGTCTCAGCAGAAATTCCTAGCTTAGGAGAAGGTTCAGCTACTGCAAGTGTGTGCAGCTGTTTCTAGGTCCCCTGTCAGATGAACTAGAGCTAGAAAATTTACCGGTAAATATCTGTACTGTGGGGATCATGGTAGGTTGTGAGTTTTGGCTATATTTACACCTAGCACGCCCACTGCAATTGCAATTTGCGATGCAATGCAATATGATCCATGTGTGGGTCTGTCACACCATTTGCTCCCCAGTTGTGAAGGACCCATAGACTGATTTGTGCTGAGATTTGAACTGGAGATCGCAGTGCACTGCATCACAAATTGTGATGGAAGTTTGTTGGCTAAATGTGAACATAGGGTTTCTGCATTGCAGAATGCTCCCTGATCTGGCCTGGAAGGCTTAGGACTGCTTTAATTAATGCTAGAAAACTGAGCAATTTCGATAATTCAATCTTATTTCCAAGTTACTCTCTATTTTTTTTGTAGAGCTGGATGTAATCTTTAGATCATCAAGGACTAAGGGTCAGAATTTTTCATCAATGTAGCCAGCTCCAAAAATGTGTCTAATGCTGCTGAGAATATGGGTGTCAAAACTTACTGCTACTGATGTGGAAAAAGGGTTTTTATAAAGCAAGGTAGTAGGGTTGGCAATTGCATGTTCCGTTACTAAATATTTTATATTTTATAAAATTTTACATTTAAAATAAGGCAAAGTCAGAATTAGACCAAAAAAATGTGAAATGTTCATTCCAGTGGATGTCCAGACCTTCACCCTTGGAAGCCGCATGGATAGCGGCGGGCGTGGGTGTCCCGGTTGCGATCCCCCTTTTTGATGAGTGTTTCTGACATGCTGTTATTCTGATGTGCTAAACCCTGGGCACTGGTAGTATTTGATTGTTATTGTGCTGGCACTTGTATATTGCGGTTTTTGGGTTTCTGTATTTCTTGTTATATCGGTTCTTATATCGAATAGGTATTATGGGGTGGGATTTATAGTTAGTAGGTATCAATATTGCAGAGTTTGGTGATCGTTCAACATGTTTACAGCAGTACACATTTTTTAGCACTAAGCACTTTTTGAGCCAAAAAAAACTTTTTTGTACATTCTTTGGTATAATATTAATTGTTTAAGGGGTGTTTTTTTGGATTATTCATGTGGGGTATTCACAATATAGTTGTTTTTTATTGGTGATAATATATGATAATGTTTTGTTTAATTGGGGGATATGGTTTAGGTCCTCTTTAAGCACTTTTTGAGCATAAAAAAATATTTTTTTTTGTACATTTATTGGTATAATATTCATTGTTTAAGGGGTGGTTTTTGGATCATTCATGTGGGGTATTCACAATAGAGTTGTTTCTCATTGGTGATAATATGTGATAAGGTTTTGTATAATATGGGGATATGGTTTAGGTCCTCTTTAAGTGCCGGCACAAATACTTAAGTATGTATATGTAGAGAGATTTTCTCTCCCTGCACAATACAGACTTGTATTTTAATAGAATTTGATTAGTCCACAGCATTGGAACAGAGACACACACTATGTGTATATCCCATTAGTGGGAGTTTTGAGATATTTTGATGATATGATAGGGGATTAGCATCACTGTTTTTAAATGTCTTGTGCTTTGTGTATATGTATGTAAGTGTTTTTATGAAATTTCATGTGTAAATAAAAGTGATATATTTTTGAGGATATAGGTTTGTGAATATTTTTTGGTGCTCCCTAAGGGAGGAAGGTGTGTTTTTTTTCCATGTCCACTCCCAAACTAGTGATTGCATTTACTGAGGTATGAGCACATGTTAAATGGAATAAGTAGTGCACCCCATAGCAATTGTTCATTCCAGTAGAATTGGAACACAGTAGCTCTGTCTCCTGGCTTCTAATTTTCCAAAGTGGTCAAATGGCAACTCCTCTCCATTGATAAAGTGCGAGCCAGCATGGCCAGCTAAGTGGTTGCATGGCTGGCTCCAACTGCAGTAGGGCACATGCAGGACATGTTCAGCACACCAAGAACTGTAATAGAAGTCGGCAGAATGCATAAGGTTATTACATATAAGTAAAGATTTTGGGATGCTTCAAAATTGTTTATTTTACACTGTTCCCATGGGGTCTTGCGGGAGGGTGAAAGTTAGCTTATGCCTGAACAGGTAATACCAAGTTAAATATGGACTTATTCACGTTTGCTTATATAGTTGTTAAACACAAACATTTCTGTTCTCACCTGAATTGGATTCCTACACCCATTGATGATGGACATTATTATTCAGTAGGGGGAGAGAGGTGAGTTTCCCTTAATTTGATATCAAACATTCTGCTATCAGACCAGCGTAGAGTCTTGGTGCGTGCTCTTGATAGGATTGATCTGCCGAAATAAAAGCCTTCATTATCTTTTCATCTCCCTTAATTGGTGTGACATTATAGTAATGCCTTTTGTAACCTCATTTAAAATTCCTTATCAATCACAGCATTCTTAAACCTGCTGAAATGGTCCAAGCTGTCATTGCACAAAGCGTTTTCTGAGTTGCATGACTGAAGATTTTATTATCACTCAGTCTTTGAAATTGCAGTGCAATTTGGTCTGATTCTGTAATCTGAGAAAAACAAGATTTTCAGCGCACTAGCTAATCACAGCACAGTAATAATGACCAATGCGCCTCACAAACCTCCCACCAGATTAGCGGTCATTCAGGAAGCCGTGCATGGCTCACACTTTATTCGTTCCAGAGGAGAAACTCCTTCTCAAGAGAGTGGGACTGTTTTTTTTCTTTCTTATGGTTGGGTAGTGTGTTAAGGTCTCCATTTGTCAGAAAAAAAGTGACTGTGTTCTTTTGGACATTTTTCGACTTTTAAAAATTGTTTTTCAAACTCAAATGGCTGGTGTGCAGGCAAGCTATCTATTTGATCTTGTCATTAAAAACCATTGATCATAATTGGCGATGGGCTTCGGATCCTGGTGAATGCTCAATTCACAAAAAATGATAATGAAATAGTGAAAAGATAAGCAGCAGTACTTAGGCCATTTGTAGAGTGAAAGGCAGCTGCATGCTGACCCCTTAAATAGCGCATATACATTTACCTTAATGGTATCCAGATTATTAGTAATCAGTTTATCTTTCATGAATAGGGTGACATTGTTGCATTCTTCTACCTGTTACTACATGCAGGTAGAAGAATGCAACAATTCTCAACTGGTTGAGGGGCACTTGGAGCTTTTTTTTTTTTTTTTTTAGCAGACTCTTTTACAGACTTATGAACATCTCTAAAGCTTACTCACAGACTTGATATATACTGAGAATACTCTGTGCTTTTGAGTTTTCCTATATTCAACAGCCATTCAAATGGAAGCCTAAAAACAGCATTACTTTGCAAGTTTGCTGTGGACCAGAGGTATCCTTTAGAGATATAGGGGTGGTGAAAAAACAATTGCTGCCAATCAGGTTAAATTGTATGTGTAAGGTACGAAAAGGTAAAACTTAATAAGATTTAAAAGTTGTGCTTTAAAGTTCTTAAATTGTTCTAACTATAGAAAAGGTAAAGCATGAACCTGTCAGAGGACATTAAAGCAGCTGAATAGTATGCTTGTCTCAATTACTGGATTCCCTGGGCTGTACTCTGTGCAATGGTGCATCCGAACACCCACTGATTATGATTATGTGTTTGAAAAAATGATTTGCTCTAAGCTGGAAGAGTAGAAAAACTGCTCATTATTAATAGCTCAATCATTTACATTCCTAGTTAACATTTTTGAGGATACTGATTTTGATCTGTAACCAGTTTACAAATGTCATCCTACTGCCCTCAATTTTAAAGCCCAACTTTAGCTGAGCATTTTTATTTCTATTTTTTTCTACTGCAGAACCCATTTTGAAGTATCCTAATCATAAGGGAATTTCAATTTCTCAAGGTTTGTTTGTTTTCAAACTTAAGCCTCTAATACAGAATAATGCCACTCTATACACACTTATTAATCACATTATTTTGCTCTCCCTGTTGGCTGACGTTTTGCCAAGAGAGAGGTGAACATGGCCTTCAAGGTAAAAGCAAGGATAGGATAGGAAAGCAAAGGCGAAAGAACGAAGAATGAAATGGGGGGAATGGCCCATGGGTCAGTCATGTTTCTGATTTGTATTAAGTACATTTTTGATGGCTATAGGGAGGTTGTTTTAATTCAAGGCTCCCTTACCCTGATACATATTGACATAGGGGAATTTCTTGCCCACCCCTAGAAACTGCTCCGCAATAAAGGCATCATTGATTGCAGCCATTTTCTCTTAGTAGTGTGCCATATTCAATGTATTTTGACCTCTTTATCAGTGTATTTTGACCTCTTTACCAAGACCAGATTTGTAAACTGATTTTTACATTTTTAAGCTCTCTAACAAAACATAGCAAAACAATTGAAGGGGAAGTTTAGTCAAAAAACGTAATTTATTGAAAAGCTCGAACCCATAAAAAACGATTCCACAGCACCTAAAATTAATATATTTTAAGTTTCTAGTTTCTTACTTTTTATTCTTTCCTCCACTGTGTTGCAACTCTGTTCAGGACTCAAGGGTATGGGTGCCGCCATTTTGCCTCAGAAGCATCATACACACTGAGGAGAGGAGAGCGAGGTAAAGTGCAGATGGGTGGGTTAAACTAAGGTCAGGAAAAGGACAGCAAACCCAGAATGCAGGGCGGCATAGTCAGAAGTCACTTCCTGCCTGCAGGCTGCCTGATGCTCCATAAGCCACCATCTTGGATGTTTAAAGTTTAGAATATGCACTAGGGGCAGGTAGGATGATTTTTAATGTGAGCAATCTGAATGTACAGGGTGGAGGAAACATATAAGATAGGCTCTTATTCAGGGTGATGGTCCGCTTTAACCCCCCGCCCTGCCACCCTACCCTGGCGCTGAGGCGGGACAGGGGGGTTAGAAAGAAAAAGACCCCTTATACCTTCTCCTCGGGCCAACAGCGTTCTCTCAGTCTCTGTGTGGCCGTCACAGAGAAAGCTCAAACCTGCATCCCCTGGGTCCGCGCACGCTCCCACCACCTATTCACTTGATGCGGCTCTGTGGTTTTATACAAGATGCTGGCGTCCAGGATCCGGAGCATCGGGAGAACAAAGCGGGCCCCTGGATAAGGTAAGGGGGTCTTTTTCTTTCTAACACCTCAACCCGGCACATCTCAGCACCAGGGTACGGTGGCACTGTTTGACTAAACTTCCGCTTTAAAGGGACCAACAAAAAAAAATGTAAGTATCATTGAAATATACGAATCAGTTTAATCATTGTGTTGAACTATTTTTCCAACATTCAGATTTCTATGTTGAGTGGCCAGTATCTGGCTGTGATAGAGTAGCTCTATGTTATATAAAGGTGGGGAGATCGAAGAGGAGTTGCATGACTGCCAGGCAGCTAGAGCTTTTTTAATGAAACTCAGCAATGGCACCTAATATGTTTTCACCCTACATGTTTAATAAGCCAGTGCAAAGCACATCCATGTGCTCATGACCGGAATAGGATCAATATCCATATAGCATTTCCATCAGCTCTCAGAATAGGAGCAGTATCTTAAACTGGAATAACACCCTAAAATGCAAATTTCTGCGCACCTGTGCTATCCAGATAGCTGTGCCCAAAAATTTTCTCACCATTTTTTACTTGTCTTAAAAGGCCATTTTATTAACCATAACGGTGGCTCCTGGGCGGCCTGTGGCCACAAAACCGGATGCCATGCTGGCCACAAAAACTGAAGCGCTGCTACACTCTTGAGTGAGCGGTGTGCTCCCACTGCCTCTGTCAGTGCCAGCCCAGTGAGAGGGCGCGTGCGCCAAGCCAGTCTCCTCATCCGAACAGGGCATGTGCAGACAGCGCTGACAGAGGCAATGGGAGTGTGCTGCTCACTCGAGAGCCGAGCAGCACATTCATATTCTTAGTATACAGTACGTCCTGCTCCACCGCAATCCCCCACCAAAGGGTAGGCGGTATAGGCATATGGTGAGCCTTTATGGGATGCCCCTCCCGCACTATTGCCCCTTGCCCCTGTCTATCGGTGGGCCTTACGTTAAGTGGCCGCTGCCCTCCCTCGCTCTCCCTTGTAGCTCTCGGGGGGTGGGGGGGTGTGAGCGTTGGTGCTTCACTTGGTTGGTGTGCTTGTTGCTGGTTCAGTCTCCGCGCTGACTTTGTTTGCACTAGTTGCGGTTTGAATATGCCGCCCCCGCGCGCTTCCACTGCTTTCCGCGGTTGACGGGCGGCATTACCTCGGGCGCTGCTGCGCCTTCATTGGCTGCTTGTCACGTGTGCTGCTTCGCGCTCTTCGGGGGCGGGGTCTGTGGATGGCGCGTTCCGCCTCACTGTCTTTGCGGCCCGCCCCTCGAGGTGTACTCGGCGCCATTTTTTCTGGATTCTGTCTGCTGCGTGGCTGGCCTCTACCTACCGCAGTCCGTGAGTGCCCTTGCGGGAGGTTTATTTACTCTAATGTAATTTTTACATATCGCTTATGGGGTTCTCTTCGCTTATGTCTTTAAGGTGGGTCGAACTCCATTGGTTTCTCCCGGCCCTACCCCTCTATTTAGTCTTTAAACTTCTGAGGCCTAGTATGCTAATTACTCCCACTTCCCTAGCGGGCTATTGGGGCATCCCGGGTTGCTTTTATAGCGTGAATCCCTATCGACCTATTGTGCCGCTATAATCACCATATGGAGGCGTCTCAGGATAATGCACTCGGGGTTCCTTCGGGACAAGCCCGGCTGTGTGAAGCTTGTGGGGTGTCCCCTACTAGTGCTGACAATGTGCAGGTCTGTATAACTTGTGCCCAGCAGGTGCTTGCGCTGCAGCCTGGTTTACCAGCAGCCGGGCCTGCGCCACGTATGGCTTCTCCAACTTCCCCAAGCTTAAATTTGACTCCCATTGAGCTGCATACCAGTGGGGATTCTCAGCCTGGTGTGTCTGCTAGACTGGCTAGTGTTGAGAAGTTGCTTGCTAATACCATGGCGCGTAAGGCCTCTGCTAAGAAGCGGCATTTGACGCCTGATGTCACTCTTTTCCCTATGGAGGCGGAAGAGTTCTTTGAACTGTCTGGTTATACCCCCTTGGAAGAAGGGGAGTTGTTCTCTGACTCGGAGTCATCTGATGAGAGCCCCAGGGTCCATGATGATTCTGGCTCCGACCCGTGGGCCCAAGATGATACTGATAGGCTGTTGACTCAGATTTTTGAGGTACTGTCTATCTCTCCCCCGGTTGCGGCCCCTAGGCAGCAGGGGGAATTGTTTCATACTGCTAAGCCACGTTAAGAGTTTCCTGAGCAAGCCCATTTTAATAATCTCGTGCTCAAGGAATGGGAGCGTCCTAGCAGGCTCCCCGGTGTCCCTAAGAGTTGGGATAAGAGGTATCCCTTTCCTGCTGATGTGGTGAAGCGTTGGTCATCCCCTCCAGAGGTGGATGCCCCAGTCCTAGGGTTGTCTAACACCTCTGTCATGCACTCCCCTGACTGTACTACGCTGCGGGATACTGAGGACCGGCGTATTGATCAGCTGGCGTCCCATGCCTTTGCCTGTGTGGGGACGGCGCTGCGCCCGGTTTGTGCCTCTGCCATTACAGCGGTGGCTATTAGGACCCTGCTTAGAAGTGTCCTAGATGGTGCTCCTGATGATGTGTCTAGTGAGGAGTTTAATGCACACTCTCGTTGTGAGGTGTTTGTTGCTTATGTTCTCTCTGCCTTGGATGATACCATTAGGATGTGTGGCAGAGCCTCTGCCCTGGCTGCGCCAGTGGGCAGCTGACACCGCTGCCAAGAAGGCTCTCACTGGTTTCCCTTCAAAGGACTACACCTGTTTGCTAAGGGAGGCAGGTTACCCCAGCGCAGGAGGCAGTCTCGGCCCTTTCGGGGCCCAGGCTCCTTTTCTTCCCCCTACCGTGGATCCAGACAGGGGAGGGGGGTCTCCTTTACTGGGGCCCGAGGAGATTTATGGGGTAGGGGCAGAGGACGTGGACGCCCTGGCTCATCCTGGGGCTCCAAGCCTAAGTGTTCTCCCAATGTCTCAGGACCCCGTGTCGGCTCAGGCACTAATTCTGGCGGTGCAAAGCCTTCTGGAGCTGGGAGTCATCTGTCAGGTCCCCTTACGACAAAGGGGCAAGGGGTTCTATTCCAACCTTTTCACCGTGCCCAAAAGAGATGGGTCAGTCAGGCCCATCCAGGACTTGAAGATCCTCAACAAGTTTGTCAGGTGTAGGCGCTTTCGCATGGAAACTTTGCGCTCTGCTATCAGTTGCCTGCGTCCAGGGGACTTCATGACTTCTGTGGACATCAAGGATGCATATTCCTGTTTTTCCAGGTCATCAAAAATTCCTCAGGTTCAATCTGGAAGATCAGCACTACCAATTTGTGGCATTGCCCTTCGGTCTCACTTCAGCCCCCAGAGTGTTCACCAAAGGTCTGGCAGGAGTGATGGCTCTGCTCAGGTCTCAGGGCGTTCGCGTGCTGCCCTATTTGGATGACATTCTCATCACTTCTCAGTCCCTCCAACAGGCAGAGCTGGATACTCAGCTAGTAGTGTCCACTTTGGAGTCATTTGGTTGGGTGATCAACCATCCCAAGTCTTCCCTGTCTCCCTCCTTGGTGACACCCTTCCTGGGAATGAATCTGGATACAGTTCAGGCAAGGATTTTTCTTCCTCAGCAGAAGGTGGACAGTCTGCTAGCACAGGTTCAGTTCCTGCTATCTTGCCCTCATCCCTCCATCAGGCAGGAAATGCAGCTTGTGGGCCTGATGGTGTCATGCTTCGAGGCGGTCCCTTATGCCCAGTTTTACATGAGGCCTCTGCAACTCCACCTCTTGTCAGTATGGGACAAGGATCCTGCGTCCCTGGACAAGGTCCTTGTTCTGTCCCCCCTAGCCAGGAGTTCTCTCTTGTGGTGGCTAGACCCCAGGAACCTGTTGGTGGGCAGATCCTTTCTGGCCCCCTGCTGGGAGACGGTCACCACGGATGCCAGTCTGACAGGTTGGGGGGCTTCTGGAAGTCCCCTACAGTTCCAAGGGCACTGGGGCCCTCAGGAGGCCCACACGCCCATCTACATTCTGGAATTGAGGGCGATCAGGTTGGTTCTGGCCCACTTGACCCCACACCTTCGGGGCCGGCCTGTTCAGGTACGCTCGGACACCAGACGGCGGTTGCCTACATCAATCATCAGGGTTGGACCCGGAGCAAGGGGGCCCTCAGGGAAGGGTCTCTGATCCTGTCCTGGGCAGAGGACAATGTTCCCTGCATCTCAGCTATGTACATTCTGGGGGTGGAGAATCTGCAGGCAGACTCTCTGAGCAGGGGGACCTCTCACCTGGGAGAGTGGTCCCTCTGCGACAGGGTGTTTCAATCTCTGTGTCACCGTTGGGGTCAACCAGATGTGGATCTGTTTGCGTCCCGTCACAATCACAAGCTCCCAGCTTTTGTCTCCCTGTCCCAGGATCCTCTGGCCTTGGCCAGAGATGCTCTAGCAATGTCATGGCAGGATTTTCAGCTTCTGTATGGCTTTCCCCCCATTCCCCCTGTTAGGCAGGGTTCTGCACAAGATAGCTCAGGAAGGGGTGCCAGCTATCCTGGTGGCTCCCAGGTGGCCAAGAAGAGTGTGGTTCGCAGACGTAGTGCAGCTGGCAGTAGATCAGTACGCTCTGCCCAGGGTTCCAGACCTGCTCACTCAGGGACATCTATGCCATCCCAATTTACAAACTCTGGCTTTGACGGGTTGGCTGCTGAAACCTCCATCTTGATGGAAAAGGGTCTGTCTGCCTCTTTTTTTGACACCATTATTAAGGCTAGTGTGACAGACGCTCTGTCTTTTGGATGTCATCACTATTCAGTTGCCCACCGGGTCATTCACTGGCCTTTTCTTAATTAGGTCATTGTATTTTGATACTGTTACAGGCAATGTCATTGTAGTTTGGATTGTATTATAAACTGCCATTGTGTTAATTGATTACGTCACAGGCAATGGCATTGTTCTGATTGAGTGTATTACAGACGCCTATTGTTTTGCTGATTGCGTCACCGGCAGAGTTGAGGGATTGTGTGCCCTGCTCCCATTGGTCTGTGTATTTGTCATGAGGTCCACGGGGGAGGTCCCATTGCATGGAGACTTGTGTATATAAGGCCTAGAGTGGCACTAATAAAGACTTCACCTTCACCCTCAATACTGAAGTTCTGTCTCTTATTGGGGGAAACGCTATATTACAATGCACTAGCCCTTGTAAGGGCTGTTCCTGTTTCCTCACGGACGACTCTGGAATTCCTGCAGCACCTCTTACGATTGGGAAAAGGACGTCTCGGGCGGTGAAGCCCTCCGGCGATAAGGGTTATCGCTACAATTGGTGGCAAGCGGTCGGATGGTCCTTTGTACCCAGAGAGAGTGCTACCCTGATGGAGAGTCAGTAGGACAAGTTGAAAAGGCTGACCCTGAAGGATCTACTCGAGAGCCGGGGAAGGTCAGCTAGCAACCGCCCACGTCAGGAACTGATAGCCGAGCTGATCGAAATGGATCGTGCAGCAGTGAGGACCGAAACCAATATAGAGATCGATGAAGACGCTGCTCTTGTTCAAGCGGTTCGGAACAGATTGTCGGTCTATGGCCCGAATCCATCACAGGAACTGATCGACCGAGTCTTTGCCGCAGCGGAGGCAGAGGCCAGTAAGCGAAGGGAAGATCGGCGACTTTCAACCCAGCAGCCTCTCAGCCTCAGTTACACTGGGGGGAGAAAGATTCCATTTGCAGCATTTAAGTCCTTCCAGGAAAGTGACGACGAGATTGACGGATTTTTGGCCGATTTTGAACGGCAGTGGGGTACCCACGGAGGAATGGGTCACCATATTATCAGGGAAACTATCTGGGAAAGCTTCCGATGCTTTCCGGGCCATCCCTGATGTGGACTTACCACACTACCATCTGGTAAAGGAGGCTTTGTTAGCCCGGTACGCTGTCACCCCGGAAGCCTACAGGCGACGATTTCGGGAATCCCAAAAGAAGGGAGGGGATTCTTACACGGAGTGGGCATGTCGCCTCCATCGTACAGCATCACACTGGGTCACGGGATGCAAAGCCACGACCGCTGAGGATGTACTACAGTTGTTTTTACAAGAACATTTTCTCAATGCCCTGCAACCAGAGCTAAGAGAGTGGGTACGTGACCGGAGGCCTCTAACGCTACCTGAGGCTGCTCGTCTAGCCGACGAGTACACCGATGCCCGCCGGACAGAACAGTCCGCTCCAAAACCACAACCTCCCATCAAATTTCAAGCACCTGTGGCTTCAGCGCCAACTCGTGACTCTGGGCCACATAGGCCAGCGCAGCAACCGAACCTCTCCACAGTTCAGTGCCATCGTTGCAAACAATGGGGACATTATCGCAGTGATTGCGCCCTAGAGCCTCCCCGAAACACGTGGGGGCAAAAGCAACCTTCCACCTCCCGTACTCCTGTGGCACACTGTTTGGAAGCTGAGAGCAGTTCGGAAGAGTATCTGGGGGTACTGTATGAAGCTGATCCCGTACAAGCGGCCATCCAAGACAACCGACAGCACCATTGCCAGGAGGTACGAGTCAATGGGCGCACCACGCAAGGATTACGCGACACCGGAGCCACACTTACCTTGCTCCAACCTCATTTGGTCAAGAACAAAGACCGCACTGGACACACCGTTGCAGTAAGGGTGGCGGGAGGAGCTGTGTTTCGACTCCCCACCGCCCGAGTACATCTTGACTGGGGCGCTGGATCCGGCAGGGTACAGGTGGGACTTATGGACAACTTACCAGCAGAAGTACTATTGGGAAATGATCTAGGACCAATGACTTCTGCCTACGCTACCTCTGGGCCAGCCAGCGTCAACCCTGTTACAACCCAGGCTCCAGCCCGAGCTGCCGACTCCAGCCCACTGGTCGGGGAGACCCAGGGGTTTCGCCTGCATCACGTCATGTCTGTTACACAAAGTCAAGAAGAGGATCAGCCATCAGGTTACGTCCTTCCAGAAGGGAAACTTATGCCAAACACTATTTTTGTTGGGGGCATTGGCCGTCGGATTAATCAGCCTGGAATTAAGGATGTTTTTTCAAAGTATGGCGCTGTAAAGAATGTCAAAATTATTAGGGATGCCTCTGGCGTTTCTAAGGGTTATGGTTTTGTCTACTTTTACGATGATGTAGATGTGCAGAAGATTGTGGATTCTCCGATCAGCTACCATGGAAAGAGATTGAAACTTGGACCAGCTATAAGAAAGCAGAGCACCTGTGCACACATCCAACCAAGGACTTTGGTGCTGAACTCACCAACGCCACAATATCCCAATGTTTGGACCCCACCCATGACCGATTCCTATGTACAGCCCACGTCAATGTTTAGTCCGGTTACTCACTATGTGCAGACTTGTCCTTACACAGAACTCTGCCCATAACAAGAGTCCGGACAGCCCCACGTTAACCCGAACAGGGTCAATCTGGGTCTGCCGGGTGTTCCACAAAAAGGGGGCATTGTGACAGACGCTCTGTCTTTTGGATGTCATCACTATTCAGTTGCCCACCGGGTCATTCACTGGCCTTTTCTTAATTAGGTCATTGTATTTTGATACTGTTACAGGCAATGTCATTGTAGTTTGGATTGTATTATAAACTGCCATTGTGTTAATTGATTACGTCACAGGCAATGGCATTGTTCTGATTGAGTGTATTACAGACACCTATTGTTTTGCTGATTGCGTCACCGGCAGAGTTGAGGGATTGTGTGCCCTGCTCCCATTGGTCTGTGTATTTGTCATGAGGTCCACGGGGGAGGTCCCATTGCATGGAGACTTGTGTATATAAGGCCTAGAGTGGCACTAATAAAGACTTCACCTTCACCCTCAATACTGAAGTTCTGTCTCTTATTGGGGGAAACGCTATATTACAATGCACTAGCCCTTGTAAGGGCTGTTCCTGTTTCCTCACGGACGACTCTGGAATTCCTGCAGCACCTCTTACGATTGGGAAAAGGACGTCTCGGGCGGTGAAGCCCTCCGGCGATAAGGGTTATCGCTACAGCTAGAAAGAAGTCTTCTTCTATTTTCTGTAGGGTTTGGCATGCCTACATTGACTGCTGTGAGTCTAGGTCTCTTCCCTGTCGTGTGTTCTCTATTCCCAGGATCCTGGAGTTCCTCCAACATGGTTTGGATCTGGGGCTTCAACTCAGTACTCTGAAGGGTCATGTCTCTGCCCTGGGTGTTTTCTCCCAGAGGACTTTTGCTCAGCATTCTCTGATCAGGACTTTTTTCCAGGGGGTTACTCATGTGCGTCCCCCTCGTAAGCCTATGTTGCCTGTCTGGGATTAGAACTTGGTCCTGTCTGCCTTGCAGGGTGCTCCCTTTGAACCTGTGCAGGAGGCTGCTTTGGCCATTCTTACTCTCGAGATTGTCTTTTTGGTGGCTATCACTTCTGTTAGGCGTGTTTCTGAGTTGGCGGCACTTTCCATCCAGACCCCCTACTTTGAGAGACACCAGGACAGGGTGGTGTTTCGCTTCAAGCCAGATTTTCTGCCTAAGGTTGTGTCTGCCTTTCATCTGAATCAGGACGTTGTTCTACCTTCCTTGTGCCCTAATCCTAGTAACGCTAAGGAGAGGGTCTTGCATTCCTTGGATGTGGTTAGGGGTCTGAAGTTCTATCTGGTGGCTACTGCGCCTTTCAGAAAAACTGATGCTCTTTTTGTGGTCCCTTCTGGTCCTAGGAAGGGTCTGGCTCCTGCTAAATCTACTATCAGCAAATGGATCCGTCAGGCTGTGATTCAGGCCTACACTGCTAAGGGGAAGAATCCTCCCTTCCGCCTTACTGCTCATTCTACTCGTGCTATTGGTGCCTCTTGGGCTTTTCAGCACCAGGCTTCTGTTGAACAAGTTTGCAAGGCCGCTACTTGGTCTTCTGTTCATACTTTTTCAAAGTTTTACAAGGTTGATGTTAGGACCTCATCTGATGCTGCTTTTGGCAGCAAGGTTCTGCAGGCAGCAGTGGTTTGGCCTGTCTGTTACCTTTTGGGGATCCCACCCTACTTTACGGACACTGCTATTGGATGTCCCAAGAGTAAAGAATCTTATCTGGAGCAGGAAGTACTGTATGCTTAGAATAATACAATTCTGTGATTACTCACCTGTAGAATTGTTATTATGAGTATACAGTACGTCCTGCTTCACCCCACCCTTTTTTCATTATCCTTGGATCCCCTGTATGGTGATTGTTATCATTGTTTGATAGTTGCTAGTTGGTTCTGTTATCATTCTCCTGGCTTCTTGTTTAACTGCTATTCAATACTGGGGATTTGTGGGAGGTCCCGGGTATTTGAGGGGCTGGGAGGAGCCAATTTCCCGGTCCCTGCAGTCCAGCGCCATCTGGCGGAGTAATACCCAAGAGTAAAGAATCTTATCTGGAGCAGGACGTACTGTATGCTCATAATAACAATTCTACAGGTGAGTAATCACAGAATTGTATTTTTGCTGGCCACAGGCTGCCTAGGAGTCACTATTTGGGTTCATAAAATGGACTTTTAAGATAAATAAAAAAGTATGGGTGCTCCATCCAGATGCAGAAGGTTGTATTTTAGGGTGTTATTCCGGTTTAACATAAATTGCAAAATCCCAGGGCACAGCTAATGCCACCAGTATATCCTCTCCCCCATGGGAATGTAAGACAGTAGCAGAGCTGGGTTATTGTATACTTTGTCATGGTTAATTTAAAGGAAGCCTGTAACTGTCTCCAGCATGACATGCACTGACACTACAACACAATGTAGCCCCACTCTTCAGATTAATGGGATTAATTAGACTTTACTGGAACTATACTACTACTTCTTAAAATACAGATCGATACTGGCAAAATATTCTTGTCATTTATTTTCTTAGGGAACCATTTTTTGGTGATTTGGAAAATAATTCCTATGTAGACTGTACATTTTTTATTTTTTTTAATCATTCTGAGGATCCCAGAATGGTTTATTGTTGTGCTCATTAGTGATGGGAATAATTAACTTGACTTCTTTCCCGTGTCATCCATGTATCTTCACTAAGCACGGTTTCTCGTTCAAGAAAGATCTTCCCAGTAAGAATCTTATCCTTTATGGATGCTATAAAACAAAACATCACAGGCATCTTTTTTTAAAAAAGAAATATTACTTAAATCTGCTCAAAACCCTGCAGGGCCAGCCCTGGAATCTCAAAGACTCCAGGACCAGCCAATAACCTGCCATTGGGGCATCCGAAATCCGCATGGCCCCCGGGGTTGCCAGTAAGCTCACCTTTCCCGATGGCTCATGTGAAGCTGCGATTGCCTATGGCCACATCCCTGTAGCTGTGCACACTCCCATGTACGAGGCTGGGTGGAAGTTGGGCTGGCTGAGGTCATACATGGAAATGATCGTTCTTCCCCAGTTACAAGTTACAAGGGGATACACAGGAGAATGGTCAGGGGTCTAGCCAGGTTGTCAGATGGGTCACCTGTACAGATGAGTAGATGAGCTCCATGTCCGGTGTCGGACTAGGCAGCGATCCAAGGAGGGTCAGAAAAGGCAAAAGTCGGCAAACAGGTAATCAGAATCCATCGAACAGTGGTACAATAACACCCAGCAAAAGCTATAACAGGCAATGCATGCTGGGAGAGGCCTGGTTTTATGTGGCCATTGGACAATCAGGACAGGAAGCCAGAGTCAGCCCACCACCTTAACGCCAGCAATACCTGTGAGGAAGCTGATCTGCAATGCAATGCTTGGCCATAAAAGGAGAGAGCACGCCTAAAGGTATGGTGGGGATGCACAGCCATAGTAACAGCTAGAGCACACAGCATATGGGGGATCTGAAAGCCTGACAGGGTGCAGCTGTTTGATAAACGTCTCCTGGCACTCTTGAGATCATCCAATCAGTGATCTAAAAAAGTGGCTTCAACAGGGGGAAAAAGCATTTTTTTTATATTCTAAGCATACAGTACGTCCTGCTCCAATATAATACTTACACGTGGGTAATCCTCCGCCAGAGGGCGCTGTTCACGGCAGACATGCAAAAACAGGCTCCTCCCGGCCCTTCATATACCCAGGGACCTCCCACAAATCCCCAGATTTCTCTGCAGTGCTGACTGCGAAGACATGAAGTATCACTCTCTCACAGGTGAGCGGGGCTATTACAGACTGCGGCCCTGCAGGACTATTACCACCCGTCCTCTTCGATAAGATGTGCCTCCCAGCCTGGGCTGCGCTGGTCGGGTGAAGGTAGGCAGCACCTCGTGTGCTCACGGAGCTACGCTCCACCGCAATCCCCCACCATAGGGTAGGTGGTTTAGGCCGATGGCGAGCCTCCATTAGATGCCCATCCCGCATTATTGCCCGTGCCCCTCATAGTGATGAACCCTGGGTGCAGGTCCGCTTCTCCCTCACTTCCTCCCGTAGCTCGGGGGAAAAGAAAGGGGGGGGTATGTGTGTGGAGGTCCCAGTGTAATGTTAACACGTTTATGGCCGTTGACTTTTTATTTAAACTTGGGTGTCAGTGCCGCGCTCCTTGCTCCACATAAACCTTGTCTGGTTGTGCGCGTGTGTGTCCTTTCATTACATGAAGTGTGCAGCCCTGGCGGCAGCATCATTCTCTAGTGTTGAGAGCAATCTCCTCAATTACACTCTGTATGTCCTATCCACTACTGTCATTGACGTTGCACTGGTTAGAGCTTCGCGCTCTTTAGGGGAAGCGGGGACTTGGCATGACGCGCCCCGCGTCACGGCCAGATCAGGCCGCCCCTCGATGTTCGCTTGGCGCCATTTTGACGGTCTTCGCGCGTGGTTGCGATCCGCCTCCTCCCTTGGTCATGTAAGTGCCCTCCCGGGCGGTTTTTGTTCCTATGACTTTTTATTCAGCTGCGCATGGCACTGACACCCCCCTCTCATCCCCTTTATGTCTTTCAGACGCCAAGATTTCGGTGGCTTCTCCCAGCCTGACATATATTATGGCGGGTTCACATAAAAAATTCTCCCACATTCCTAGCGGGTCTTGGGGCATCCAGGGTTGCCTATTGCGTAAATCCCTGCGGGCATATTGCTCAGATAATCACCATATGGAGGCATCTCAGAATTATTTACCCGGGGTCCCTCGGGGACAACACCGGCTGTGTACAGTGTGTGGTCAGCCCCATGCTGATGCTGCCAGAGCACGGATCTGCGGACCGTGTGCTGAACAGGCACTGACCCTGCAATCAGGTTGCCAGTGGCTGCACCTCACTTCAATACACCTGTCTCCCCGGACCTAAATCTCACTCCTGATGAGTCTCACTCGAGCAGGGATGACCAGCAAGTTGTGCCGTGCAGGCTGCCTACGGCTGAGCAGGTGCTGTCTAGTTTGGCGGAGCGCTTGGGCCTGGAAAGAAGCGGTCCCTGATGCCTCCTGGTTCTCCGGTTCCTAATGATACTGATGAATCTGCTGCTATGCAGGACCTTGATCCTTCTGGTGAAGGTGAGCTATTCTCCGATTCGGGCTCCTGGGATGAGATGCCCTGGAGCCGTGATGATTCTGGGCCCGGTTCTTGGGGCCTGTGTGACACAGATGAACTACTTATTAAGATCTTTGAGGTTTTGTCAATCTCCCCTCCTGGAGAGGCTCCCAAGCCTAAGAAGGAGAGTTTCCACACAGCGCCGCCGCGCTTGGAATTCCTGGAACAGGAGCATTTCCAGAATCTTATCCAAAGAATGGGAATCGCCTTGTAAACTTAAAGGGGTCCCAGGGGTCTGGGATTGGAAGTACCCCTTCCCTCCTGATGTGGTTAACTTTTGGTCAGCACCTCCTGTGGTGGATGCACCAATTATAGGGGTTACTAACCCCCCCTTCATGACTGCTCCTTATTACCGTACCCTTCGGGATGCTGAGGACCGGCGCATTGACAGACTGGCTTCCCACGCCTTTTCGTGTGCAGGGACGGCTCTGCGCCTGGTCTGTGCCGCGGCCATCACTGCGGTGGCCGCCAGGACTCTCATTAGAAAACTACTTGATCACCGACCTGAGGACCTCCCCTGGGGGGTCTTTAATGCGCTCTCAGATTGTGATGTGTTTGTGAGGTTTATCCTCTCAGCGCTGGATGACACCATTAAGATGTGTGCTAGAACCTTTGCCCTTGTGGTAGCTATTCGCCGCCTGGTCTGGCTGCGACAGTGGAGTGCTGACGATTATACGAAAAAGGCTCTCACTGGCCTTCCTTTCAGAGGACGGCGTCTATTTGGGGCCCGTTTGGACCTTTTTGGAAAAAAGGGTAAGGCACCCCTACGCAGAAGGCCGTCTAGGCCTCCTCGGGGCCGTTTCCACATTTTATATTAATTTGGCTTTGTGTTGCTAAAGCGGGTGCGGCTTTTCTGGCCTTGAGTAAAAACTACTGACTAAAAGTCTCAAAATCCTTCCAGTGTAACAGGTGAGCTCAGCAGCTTTGGCTAAATCAAGCAGCAGTAATGACCTCCCCAGGTGAGAACGCTGCAAATAACTACTTAGCTACTTGAGCACAAGAATATGAGCTACTCATCTGAAAAAAAAATTACAGTAGGAAGGCTTAAACTTGTGAACTCAGGAATGTGGAGCGTCATCTGTGCCTCAGCCATTCAGATGATTAGCAAGCCAGATTCTGGAAATCTCTTCTCTGTACACCAAACACACTAGTTAAAGGAAAACACAAAAACAATTATAACTGGCAACAAAGTTGCAAACAAATAGAGAAGAAAACATTTGTACATATAAACTTAGAACCTTGAGGACATCATTTTGGCACACAATAATGAAACTTAAAATGCACCTATACTCAGGAAGTTTGTGATCACCTTTCATCCCCAGCCCTGTGCCCCAAAACAGCCTGTGTTTTTTACCTCAGCCTTTGCCCTTTGTACATAAAAACACAGGAAAAACGACAGAAAGTGGTATTATGGTAAATGGCAGCCATATGCTAATTAGCTCAGTTACAACCAAACTGTCACATAATAACAAGAGCTCCCCATTGCTGAGCTGTGTGTACTTTAACTGATTGCATCATCACTGGGGGCAGGCCGCTCAGCCGGGGAGCAATATGGTGACTGCATCCAGTTTGTGTTCTTATGAATATTCGACAACATTGGAGGTTTAAAAAAAAAAAAATGGTGACTACATATACTTCCCACTGAGTATAGGTGCACTTTAAACATGCCATCTAAGTGGAATTACTCTTTGACACCACCAGATTTCAAACATTGTTTAGAGTTTAAGAAGCATTTAAAACTGAGATTACTGGTTGCTTGTCGGTGCCAAGGTTAAAGTGGACCTCCAGTCTAAACTCCTGCTCCATTCCCCAGGTTTTCCTAATTGGGATGCCCAGTGACTGGAGATGGACTACAAAGGGGCAAAAAAAGTGACAACACTCTCACATCAGTCACCACCAAGGTTACCCCTGAACATCCAGGTTTGGGATGCCTGTCGTCTCCAAGAGCCACTGTGGTCCAAAAACTACCCATCGTGTTCCACCAATGGTGGCAATTGCTGGCAGCATTTTCACCATTCTGCCTTGCAAGCTGCCCCAACTGATGGATCATGGAAATGCGAATTTAATTTCTTTGGCTTCCATTGCCTCTTGCAGGACAGGTCTTAAAGCAGGCCTTTTGACTGGAGGTCTGCATTGGCCCTTTCATAGCTATTTTTGTATCTCCAATGATCTACATGGATCTGCTGTGTTGGAATGTACTGAGATGCAAGCCTGGAATGGTAGACCACTTCTAAACAAATCAACTCAGGTTTTAGATGTCAGATGCTTAACCATACAAGGTATGACTTGTTAAAATGTGCTCTACGACTGCCCCTGTATAGTACAATATAGGAACTAAGATCAACATAACAGGAACATAGTGGACAGTAATAAAAATTTTCAGTATTGCATAGTGTTGGGAACTATAGGGGAGGACAATACAATTTCGGGTCTTTTACAGAATTGGAAGTATAATGATGTGAATATCCGCAAAGAAACATAAAGGCTAATGGCAGCAAAAGACCATATGGCCCATCTAGTTTGCCTTTATGTTTATAAGTTTTCTTTATCTTAGATAAAGTGAACAACTTCAGATGGCCTCTGGGAAGAAACTCATTCTTTCTGTGTTTGCTCTCCGGAAGCAAAATTGTGAAATCTGGGAAGAGCCTCTTGTTTGGGTATTAGGTGTCAAACCATAGCTATTCTATAACTGTGGATATCCAGATAGGCAACAAAGGTACTAGGATGGTCAGGGGGTGGGAGTGGTGCAGTATGATATGACTCTGAGGGTTACATGTTGGGCAGTACTGATGTCTAGGCTATCCGAATTTTCATTTTCAAAGCCCCTGCTATGAACTGGAGACTTTCAGAAGACTTAAAATGAAACACTTTATATTGCCTTTTGTTGAGTTAATTTACTCATTTTCTTTTGCAGTATGGAAACCTAAATTGTATAAAAAGAAGGGAATTTGCTGTGTGTGCGTGCATGCATGTGAGCATGTGAACATATGTGTTAGTGTTACATATATAGATTTAACATCAAGTCCGTTATCTGTGTATTTTCTGCCTGGGTGGATGCTTTATTGCTTATTGGCCTGTGAACAAAAATGGGTGTTGCATGCAGTGACATATAACATTTCCTACCAAAGAACTAGACCAGCTCATTCAGCTTGTCTTCTAAGGTTTGACTTAAACAGCAGAATAAACCTTGAAGACTACGGAAGAATAAGTACTTTAAGGACCACTATCGCACAATTGTGTAATACTAAATATCCATATAAACACGTTGGCTAATGAGATAAGCGTTTACTTATACACTTGAACTGAATAAAACTACCGCCAAGCTTGTGGTTTATTTTCTCATGGTAGGAATAAAATTCAATGGTGACAGATTTAGTGTATCGGGGTGACAGAACCTGTCACCCCTGATATTCTAAGTATGCAGCACGTCCTGCTCCAGATAGTATTCATAACAGCTGGGATATACCTCCACAAGAGGGCGCTTTACTGCAGAGATGGCAAAAAAGCGGCCCCTCCCGGTCCATATATACCCGGGACCTCCCACTAATTCCCCAGTTTTCTTCTCTGCAGTCGGCTGCGAAGGACAAGATGGCTTCTCTTCTCGCAGGTGAGCCGGGCTTCACAGCCCATGGCACTGTAGGACTATTCCCACCCGTTTCACCTTTATTCTGCCTCCCAGCCTTGGCTGCGTGGTCGGGTGATGGTAGGCAGCATCTATTAGAGGTGCTTATTAGGAGTTCGCTCCCCACCAAAGGGTAGGAGGTCCAGGTATGGTGAGCCTGAATTGGGATGCCCCGTCCGCTTATGCCCTCCTTTACCTGAATGTATTAATGGGCATTCATCTTCCCCCTTCTCCCTCTGTCCTGGTTCGTCGGGGGGGGGGGGCTGATTGTCTGTGCGTGTTGTGCTTTACGCCTCTTCACTGTCCAAAGCTGTTCTGTGTGTTTTTTCCTGACTCGCGCTGGCACTATGCTCAGCGCTTCACCTCTCCCCTGGCCATATTTGAAGTTCCCGCTGCTGACATGCGCACCCTGCGGCGTCCGTGGTGAAAAGCGGTGACGTCACCCCGGGTCTGCTGGGCCCTGATTGGCTGCGGGTGGTGCTGTCGGCCTGTCCCCACGCTTCCTGGAGGGGGCGTGGCTTAGAGCGGGGTGACAAAGGGATAGGAAGACCTCGCTGTTGAGGGATCATCCCCCCCAGCCTAGAAGGTCTTCTATATGGTGATTGTTTTCCTTGTTAACGTTGTTGAATTTGTTATTGGCTTCTCCTGGTTCCCTTACTGCTTTTCTATACTAGGGAATTAGTGGGAGGTCCCGGATATATATGGATCGGGAGGGGCCTCTTTTTTGCCATCTCTGCAGTAAAGCGCCCTCTTGTGGAGGTATATCCCAGCTGTTATGAATACTATCTGGAGCAGGACGTGCTGCATACTTATAATACCAATTCTACAAGGTGAGTAATCACAGAATTGTATTTTCCTCTTCCTTCCATTAAAATAAATAAAAGCCTTGCTTTTTATTTCTTGATACCAGGGGTATAAGGGACCCCTCCTCCCGCCATCCAGCATATTTATATGGATTTTCATTATTGGGCCATTTTACGCGATAGTGCTCCTTTAAGACTACACCACAAATCAAAGCCTAAGGCTTGTGTCAGGTTGACACTCCCCCTCTTAGTGATAGGCTAGAATGGAGCCCTCCACACAGTTTGCTTGCATCACTCTGTGAAACTGTGATGTAGGTTGCTGTGGTTCTCGTCCTTTTTACGCAAAGTATCCTTTATCCATGGTTGCAGCAAGGAGGAGATCTGTTACCAAATAAAGTACGTCATCAGTCTTGTAGCAGTTTTAAATAAATAAATATTAGTTGGTCTGTTAAAATTATATACCAGGGGGAGGCCCTCATTCTAATGAAGTCTATTTGATTCTAATGATTAATGTCACGTGGATGTAACATTTTGCAATTGAGTTTTTTAAATCTGTAATTTATTGATAAAAAAAAATAATAATTTGGTTCCTTTTAATTTAATATTTAACTGAAAGAATATTGACATGTTTATCAACAAAAGGGACAGGTGAGTACTTGGGAGGGTGTGTGCCATTCTGGCATGTGGGTGTTTTTAAAGTTTGCATGTATGTCTGCTTTAAGGTCTGATTGAATCTTAACTTTCTTGGCTGTGATCTAATTAAAATGCAGCAGTGATATGGTTGGCAAATGTCAGTAATTCTGCAATATTCCCTTGATCTTACAGAGTATTCTTGAGAGCAATTAATCAGTATGCGGACATGCTAAACAAGAAGTTTTTGGATCAAGCTAACTTTGAGCTGCAGGTAAGCAAATGTTCTCATTCTTAATTTAGTTCAAATGAGTCTGATTGGTTCCCCCAGTTGGGAAATAGGACATTTAAAGCATTTGTGTGGGAAAGACAAAAAAAAAAAACACTTGCTTCACTTACCTGATCGGCCGCTGCCTCGATCCCTCACAGGTCTACTTTCCCCTCCTCTCTTCTGGTTTCAGCTTAGGTGCTGACCGCACACTCCCTGTCATGCTTCTGTGTGTGTCCCATGCCTCCAGTCACAAATGAACAGGCTCAGTCGCTAATTGACAGCAGCCTCGGAGCACCGCGTGATCATCCTCTGCTGATATGCTAATTGATGATGGACAAATAAAAGCTGCCTGGGTGCAGTGATTGCATCAGAGATAACTGCAAAAGAATGGAAACCAAGGCTGCGTGGGATCAAGGCCATGGACACTCAGGTAAGTATAGGCTTTTTTTTGTTTTTGCCCACACAAATGCTTTGTCTTGTTTTAACAATAAAATTGTTGATTAAATTATATAAACCAATTAGTACTGAGCCGTGATTCTCTAGTTTTCAAAATGATGGTGCCAACATATTCTAAGTATACAGCACGTCCTGTTCCAGAATATTCCTTACACATGGGTAATACATCCACAAGATGGCGCTGGACTGCAGAAAACAGCTTGTGGCTCCTCCCGGCCCTATATAAGTCAGGGACCTCCCACAAATTCCCCAGTTCTTTTCTGCAGTCTGCGCTGAGAAGATAGAAGACAGCTCTTGTGGCGCAGGTGAGCCGGGCTTATTGCCTGCGGCCCTGCAGGACTATTCCCACCCGTTCCGTCCCAGCTACTGCCTCCCAGCCTCGGCTGATAAGGTTCAGGTGAAGGTAGGCTATTGAAGCACTATAGTGCTGAGGAGCTAGGCTCCTACTGCAGTCCCTGCTCTAACCGGGTAGGCGGTTTAGGCTAATGGTGAGCCTTTTGGGATGCCCCCACTGCCTCATGGGTTTTGCCAGGTTTATCCTTTGCAATTAAACCCTATTCCCATTTTCCCCCTCCACTCTCACTCCTCATCTTAGTCCCTGGGCGCCATTTCTCCCTGGGAATTTTTTCCGTTATCCTCCCTTACCCTCCCCTTGTGGGAGATCTCTAGGGGGGGGGGTTGTCTAGTGGTTTAAGACTGTAGACATATGTTGTGCCTTGTCACTTTTATTAAAACGCTCCGCAGCGCGTTTGTACTGCGCTCTGCGGCTGGAAGCCCCATTCACCTCAGAGATGCCGGGCCGCTACTGGCCCGCCGGATCACATGGGCGCGCTTCGCCGGAGGGGGGGCGGGCTCTGTGGATGATGCATTTTACCTCATATCTCCACGGCACTCCCCTCGAGGTTGCGGATGCCATTTTGTCTTCTTGCTGTTGCTTCTGGCTCCTTGCGGTCTGTGAGTTCCCTGGTGGGGTGATTTTTTTCTGTTTTTTTCTTATGCCTTATTCTCATGGGAATGTTTGATCATGTCTTTCAGGCGGGTTAAAGCTTCGGTCCTGTGCTTTCTCCCAGCCTTCTCCCCTCATTATCTCCCACTTCCCTAGCGGTTTATTGGGGCATCCCGGGTAGCTCTTCAGCGTTAACCCTTACTGGCCTACTGTGCCATTAAAATCACCATATGGAGGCTTCTGGGGATAATGGTCCTGGGGTTCCTTCGGGGCAAGCCCGGCTATGTGTTGCGTGTGGAGTATCCCCAATCGGTGATGATGTCAGGGTATGTGTATCCTGCGCCCAGCAGGTGCTTGCACTGCAGTCTGGGTCACCTGTTGCTGGACCTGCGCCCCCTCGGGCTTCACCTACCCCCCCACGCCTACATCTGACCCCCTGCGAGGAGCATACCAGCGGGGAGTCTCAGCCTGATTTGGCGGCACGGGTGGCCAGCATTAAGAAACATATTGCTGGGTCTGCCTCACGTAAGGCTTCTGCTAAGAAGCGGCATTTATCTCCTGCAGTTTCCCTCCCCTCATCTGAGGAGCAGCCTAGGGTTTATGGTGGTACAGGGTCTCCCTTTGATCCTCAGATGACACTGACCGGCTTTTGGCTCATATTTTTGAAGTGCTCTGTATCTCCCCTCCTGCCGTCACTCCGCAGCAGCAGGGTGAGCTTTTTCATATGGTTAAACTACATTTGGAATTCCCGTAGCAGTCGCACTTTAATAATCTGGTGCTCAAAGAATGGGAGCGGCCTAGTAAGCTGCCAGGGGTGCCCAAGATGTGCTAATGGGATTAAGCGTTGGTCATGTCCTCCCGAGGTGGACGCGCCCGTTCTGGGGCTGTCCAATACATCTGTCATGCATTCTCCTGACACTTCTACCCTGAGGGATGGTGAGGACCGGCGCATGGACCAACTGGCTTGCCATGCTTTTGCCTGTGTGGGGTCCGCGCTATGCCCGGTTTGTGCCTCTGCTATTACAGCTATTGCTATTAAGGGTTTGCTTAAGAGTCTCTTAGAGGGGGCCTCTGATGACGCGGGAGGAGAAGAGTATAGATCTCTCCTGCTTTGCTATGAATTTGTTGCATATGTTCTGTCTGCCATGGATGATGCCATTAGAATGTGTGGTAGGACTCTGCCCTGTTGGTGGCTATACGCTGCTCTGTCTGGCTACGTCAGTGGGTAGCTGATAATGCTGCTAAGATGGCTCTCACTGGTTTCCCTTTCAAGGACCTGCGCCTCTTTGGGAAACACTTGGATTTGTTTGCCAGAGGTGGTAGGTTACCTCAACGTAGGAGGCCGTCCCGGCCCTTTCGGGGGATGGGTGCCTTTCTCCCATCCTTCCGTGGTTCCAGAACAGGCCGAAGAGTTTCCTTTGCTGGGGCCCGCGAAGATCACTGGGGAAGGGGCAGAGGACGTGGCCATCCTGGCCTCTCCTGGGGTCCCAAGACAAAATCCAGGAGGTAGTGTCCTCCGGTTACAAGATAAATTTGCAGCCTGCCCCCCCAAGATTCATCAAATCCGGGTGGCTCAAAACCCCCTGTCAGCTCAGGGTCTGTGCCTTGCTGTCCAAAACCTGGAGTTGGGGGTCATCTGCCAGGTGCCTTTGAGGGAAAGGGGCAGAGGCTACTACTCCAATCTTTTCACTGTTCCCAAGAAAGACGGGTCCATCAGACCTATCCTGAATTTAAAGTGCCTCAACAAATTTGTCAGATTCACATTTTTGCATGGAGACTCTGCGTTTAGCTATCAATTCACTACGCCCAGGGAACTTCATGACCTCTGTAGACATCAGGGATGCTTACCTTCATGTACCAATCTTTCCAGGTCATAAGCGATTCCTCAGGTTCGCTCTGGAGGATCAGCACTACCAATTTGTGGCCTTGCCTTTCGGTATCACCTCGGCTCCCAGGGTATTCACCAAGGTGCTGGCGGGCGTACTGGCTCTGCTGAGATCTCAGGGCATTCGCATTCTTCCTTACTTGGACCACATTCTCATCACGTCTCAGTCCCTCCAGCAGGCCAAGCTGGATACTCAGCTGGTGGTGTCCACACTGGAGTCCTTCGGCTGGGTGATCAACCACCCCAAGTCTTTCCTGTCACCGTCAATGGTGAGGTCCTTTCTGGGCATGACTCTGGATACATCTCAGGTCAAGGTTTTTCTCCTTCAGCAGAAGGTGGAGAGTCTTCAGGCCCAAGCCAGGTTCCTTATGTCTTGCCCTCATCCCTCCATCCGGCAGGGGATGCAGCTGGTGGGCCTGATGGTGTCTTCCTTCGAGGCGGTTCCATACGCTCAGTTTCACATGAGACCTCTTCAACTTCACCTCTTGTCAGTTTGGATCGGGACCCTCGGTCCCTGGATCAGGTGTTAGTTCGGACCCCTCTGGCCAGACGGTCTCTCTCGTGGTGGCTGGACTCAAGAAACCTGTTGGTGGGCAGATCCTTTCTGACCCCGTGCTGGGAGACAGTCACCACAGATGCCAGTCTGACAGGTTGGGGGGGGGGCTTCTGGAAATCCCTGAAATTCCAGGGTCAGTGGGGCCCTCAGGAGGCCCACACCCCTATCAACATTCTGGAATTGATGGCGATAAGGTTGGTTCTCACCCAGTTGACTCCACACCTTTGGGGTCGGGCGGTTCAGGTCCGCTCCGACAACCAGACGGCGATTGCTTACATGAATAATCAGGGAGGGACCCGGAGAAAGAGGGCCCTGAAGGAAGTGTCCCTGATACTGTCTTGGGGGGAGGAGAATGTTCCCTGCATCTCAGCTGTGTACATCCCGGGGATGGAGAATCTGGAGGCAGACTGCCTCAGCAGGGGGACTGGTCCCTTAGCAGCAGGGTGTTTCGCTCCCTGTGCCACCGCTGGGGGTCAGCCAGATGTGGATCTGTTTGCGTCCCGTCACAATCACAAGCTCCCAGTCTTTGTCTCTCTGTCCCAGGACCATCTGGCCTTGGCCATGGATGCACTAGCAATGTCTTGTTCCCTCCTTCTCCTCTTGGGCAAGGTGCTACGCAAGATTGCTCAGGAAGGGGTGCCAATCATTCTGGTGGCCCAGTGTTGGCCAAGAAGGGTGTGGTTCGCAGACGTCGTGCTGTTGGCAGTAGATCAGTATGCTCTGCCCAAGGATTCAGACCTGCTCACCCAGGGGCAGCTACGCCATCCCAATTTACAAACGCTGGCTTTAACGGCCTGGCTGCTGAAACCTCCATCTTGATGGAAAAGGGGCTGGCTGCCTCTGTTGTTAATACCATGATTCAGTCTAGGAAGAAGTCCTGTCATCCATCTACTATAGGGTCTGGCATTCTTACATTGACTGATGTGAGTCGCTTCCCTGTTGGGTGTTTTCTATCCCTAGGATTCTGGAATTCCTGCAACATGGTTTGGATTTGGGTCTTCAACTTAGTACCCTCAAAGGTCATGTTTTTGCTTAGGCCATTTTCTTCCAAAGATCCTTTGCTCACCATCGTTTGGTCAAGACCTTCTTCCAGGGGGTTACTCACTTGCGTTCTCCACATAAGCCTATGTTACCAGTCTGGGATTTGAACTTGGTTTTATCTGCCTTGCAGAGGTCTCCCTTTGATCCTTTGCGTGAGGCCCCTTTGTCCATTTTGACTCTTAAGGTAGTCTTTTTGGTGGCTATCACTTCTGTTATTGGTGCCTCTTGGGCCTTTCAGCACCAGGCTTCTGTTGAACAAGTTTGCAAGGCCGCTACTTGGTATTCTGTTAATACCTTTTCAAAGTTTTACAAGGTTGATGTTAGGGCCTCAGCTGATGCTGCTTTTGGTCGCAAAGTTCTGCAAGCGGCAGTGGTTTGAACTGCCCACTGTTGCTTTTTGGGGATCACACCCTACCTTACGGACACTGCTATTGGATGTCCCATGTGTAAGGAATATTCTGGAACAGGACATGCTGTATACTTAAAATAATACAATTCTGTGATTAGTCATCTGTAGAATTGGTATTAAACATATACAGCACGTCCTGTTCCATCCCACCCTGGTTATCATTATTCCTAGTTACCTCTGTATGGTGATTGTTCAATTTCGAATTCTGGTTGTTATTGTTCTCCCGGCTTCTTGTTAACTGCTTGTCAATACTGGGGAATTTGTGGGAGGTTTCTGACTTATATAGGGCCAGGAGGAGCCACAAGCTGTTTTCTGCAGTCCAGCACCATCTTGTGGATGTATTACCCATGTGTAAGGAATATTCTAGAACAGGACGTGCTGTATACGTATAATACCAATTCTACAGGTGAGTAATAACAGAATTGTATTTTTCATGTTACCAAGAAATTGATCCTTATCTTAAACTGGATCATCACCCATTTTATAAAAATGTGCTGTTCCGCTTCCGGGGGGGGGGGGGGGGGGGGGGTCAATTGCTGCTCCCTCCATCCATGATCAAGTACCTACACATTCCCTAAACCTGACCTGTCACCTCGCTCCCACTGCAAAATGTAATTGGATGGTGGCAGTCATGTGTCCTGTTCTCAGCAGAGACCCGACAAAGCGGAAGCCCGAAAACGGTAGAGGGGAGTGAGGTGACGGTAAGATTTTGGTGGTTTGCATGGGCTTGACCAAGGGGGGGGGACCCGGCAATCTCTCCAGTTTAAGTAAACGGGTCACTATATATGACACATTGTCCTTGATTCAATAAGGGTTGAAACAAATTCTCATAGTAGTCAATGGTTCCTTTTGACTTATTTTTACACTGTAGTAAAAAGTGCCATTGACTTTCATTGTCTTCCTAGCAGGTGATTCAGTAACAGTGAAATTCTGGTGTATTTTTTACATAGTTAATACGGTTGAAAAAAAACATATATGTCCATCAAGTTCAACCAAGGGTGTTGGGGTAGGGGAAGTTATTTTTTTGTTTTATAGGGGAAGCTATTTATTTTGTTTTGTTTTTTTTTTACTGATAACCCCTAATAGTAACTGTTAATGTTATTTTCTTCTAAATAAGCATCTAATTCTTTTTTGAAGCTGTCAGCGGTTGATGCTGTGACAAGCTTCTTTGGGAGGCTATTCCATAGATTTATAGTTCTTATGGTAAAAAAAACGATTGTCGCCTCCGGAGACTAAGACTAAATTTCTTTTTTTCCAATCGAAGGCAATGCCCCCTTGTCTTTAGAGAGGATTTTACATGAAATAGTGTTCCCCCATATTTTTTGTTTGGGCCATTTATATATTTATACAAGTTAATCATGCCCCCCTCAATCGCCTCCTCTCAAGACTAAACAGATTTAATTCTCGTAATCTTTCCTCATAACTAAGATCTTTCATTCCCTTTATTAGTTTGGTGGCTCTCCTCTACACCCTTTCCATAGTCAGAGCGTCCATTCTATGAATGGGTGCCCAGAACTGGACGGCATATTCCAGGTAAGGGCGCACCAGTGCCTTGTGAAGAGGCAAAATTACATCTCTATCCCGTGATTCCATGCCTCTTTTAATGCATGATAATATCTTGGTGATCTACCAGTACCCCCAGATCCTTCTCAACAAGTGACTCTCCCAGTTTTACTCCCCCGAGGACATATGTGGCCTTCAGGTTGTTAGACCCCCAAGTACATGACTTTACATTTTTCCACATTAAACTTAATTTACCAAGTGGATGCCCAGACACTCAATGTGTCCAAGTTAGCCTGAAGCTTGTAAACATCTTCAATAAACTGCATTGTGCTACATATCTTTGTGTCATCTGCAAAAATAGAGACAGTGCTTTTAATTCCATCTTCTATGTCGTTTATAAACAAGTTGAATAATAGTGGCCCAGCACTGAACCCTGGAGTACACCGCTTACAACTGGTAACCATGAAAATAGTTTTCAACTCTTACTGAACCGAGCCCATTGTCATAACCAGATAATACCATCAATACTAATGTAAGGTCTATCTTCTCCTATGCTAACACAAGGTGTGAATACAGAGGTGGAACAAAGGTTTGCATGGGGTCTAGCAACTAGAAGATGGATTTTGCCATCCAATCATGTGCCTTAAGTATTCACTTACAGCTCTGTACTTAAAGGAGCAGTATCGCGAATTTTTCTTGGTGACTTCTATTTAAATGGTACTTTGAATGTAGGTAAGTGTTGGAGTAAGAATTACAAATGTAGAAAAAAATGATGTGTGTGTTGAGCAGCTGGAGACTAATAGCTCATGTTTATGTCTTCTGAGTGTCGGGACCGACACTCTGGCCTGTTCCATGCTGAGGAGAGGGGTGAAACAATGTATCAAGGTTTCAGCTGTTCAGTGCTGGCAGCCGTCCAGCATAAGATAACAACATTGCAACATTGCCAGAACTTATATATCTAAAACAGAGAGAAAAGCTCTAGAAGTCATTTAGCTGATTTTGACAGTTTTCCCTTCATGTTGGCTCTGCTGCAGAATCTTTCAGTTTACCATTTTCTCTTTCATATTCTTATTTTTCATTTTTCCATATGATCTTTTTTTCAGCTTTGTGTGTTTTGAGCAAAGCCCAACCCAGGATTTTCACTATCTGGAGTTTTGTTTTGTGCCCCTAGGGGCATCCCGACTTGGGATGCCCTGATATGTGACATCCCCAAGTTCGCCTGTGAAAACGTACCTTTCCCTGTCCCACAGCGCATGCGCGGGCTCTCATCCAATCAGCGCTGTTTGCACACAGATGGGGAGCCTGAGCAGTAACCTTCCTGGCCGCTCGGCCTGTCTAAATGACTATCTGCGTGAGCGCGCCAGAAAAATGGGGGGGATCTGTGGTTATCCAGGGGTTGTTTCACACAGTGGGGCATCCTGATTTAGAATGCCCAAGGGGCAAGGTCAATGGCCGGGTCTTATAGACTTCAGGGTCGGCCACTCAGGGTTTTGTTCCACTTTAATACCTTTAGATTTTCCTGCACAGTTATTCAAAGAAGAATTTCAGTTGTTTTCAGTCAGTTTAGTTTATTTTGTATAGATTTTACACATTTGAGTCACCTGGTCTCATAACAAAAGCAGCACCTCACACACACACAGCCGTTACCAGTGATTACAGTGTCAGCCTCTGAGGTAAAGTGTTGCTAGGAGACCAGTGGGCTAAATGAAGCAGCTCACTAAAAACAACCCAGCAGATCCCCCTATTCAGCAAATGGACTGAGCCATTGTAATTATACAATTTAAAAGAGAAGCATATATTTTTTTCCTTTTTCTATTGCCAGATTATTTATACACATGTTATAAGCTATTGTGTGGCTATTTAATTATTTATCTTTTTTAATGCAAATTTCGCGATACTGCTCCTTTAAAGTTCTGTCACTGATACAGGGAGACGTGGTGTGGATGTCAAGAAGTGGATGTCAAGAAAACATTATTAGTTACCTCCATGTTCCTTTCTGAAGATCAATGCACTGGACCAACGCTTCTAGTTTGTAGTACTCCTGTTTTGGGTTAACATCCACCCTGTGATCATCAAGATTCATGGGATGGTTGGTGCCCCAAGAAAAATAGGGCCTGTCACCCAATCCTTGTGCCTCAAGTATCCCCTTGTGACCTTTCAAAAGTCTCTTAGGTTCTTCCTGCCCTCAAACATTGAGAATTAATTGTGTAATTACTGTACCTCCTTGTTCTGAAGGCTGATGTTCTAGACCAATAATTCCAAAGTTTGGCACTCCTGTTCATGCTTACCTAGGGCTTTTTTTCCAAAAGTAAAAAGAACAAAATAGACAGTTGTAGGTTAACATCATATAGGTTATGTAAGCAATGCTTTTTATAACTACACCACTTTTCACCTTTTATGTGAAACAGAATGTGACGCGTCACCTTTTAATTTTAACTGACATGTTTCTACAAGGTTCTAAAGTATACTAACCATGATCTGAAGTATTATCTCACTTCTCTTCTCTTTTCTATCTCTTTAATGTTTTCGCATATAGTGTAATGGTCCTATCCATAGCGTTTTGGCCTTTCAACAAGCATCGCTTGGTCCTTCTAAGGCTTTAGCCGATGTATATTTCCTAAAGCTGAACTGTAGGGAATACCAGATGTTCTGTAGTTCAGAACGGAAAGTCAGAACACACCCTCACCTAATGCAGTTTATTGTAGGAAGGGGGAGCAGGCTTTAGACCTGTTTTGTGGCTCATTGGTGTCTCCCCTTAAAGACTGGTTTAAAGCGGTCCTTCACTCTGAATAAGAGCATATCTTATGTTTATGTTTCCCACACCCTGCACATACAGACTGCTCACATTAAAAATCATCCTACCTGCATCTACTGCATGTTATGATCCTTTAAACATCCAAGATGGCGGCTCATGAAACATCAGACAGCCTGCAAACAGGAAGTGCCTTCTGACTGTGCTGCTCTGCATTCTGGGACTGCTGACCTTTTCCTGACCCCAGCTCTGCTCAAGCTGAGCAAAGCACAGCTATAACTCCGCCCCCTGCACTTTATCCCGCTCTCCTTAGTAAATGTGATGCTTCTGAGTCAAGATGGCAGCGCCCGTATCCTATCCGTACAAGTCCTGTACAGAGTTGCAGCCCAGTGGGGGGAAAAATAATAAGTGACTAAAAACTTAAATTTAGATGCTGGGGAATAGTTTATTCCAAGTATGTCACACACCCCGCTTCCACTATTCATGACATATGGGTTATGGTCCAGTAGAGTGCGAACTTATGCAGAGATGAAAGCAAAAAAGAAGCCCCTCCCGGTCCATAAATACCTGGGACCTCCCACACATTCCCCAGTTCCTTCTCTGCAGGACGGCGAGCAAGTCAGAAGATGTCTGCTTCTCTTCCTTGCAGGTAAGCCGGGCTTACGCCCGGCCATTTTCTGCCCTATTTCTGCCCGGACCTTTATACATTAAGCCCAATATTAGCCTCCTAGCCTTGGCTGTAGGTCCGGGCGAGGGTAGGAATCACCTTATTAGGTGTTTAGGGAGCCATGCTCCCCCGTGAGACCCCATATAAAGGGGTAGGCGGAATCCGGGTTGGTGATCCCGGTTTGGGATGCCCTGTCCCTAATTGCATATTATATATATCCCTTACACCATATTTGGTACAGGATTATCCCCCTTCCGGGTCCCTCTGTTAACCCTCCAGTGGGGGGGGCAGTCTTTTCCTCTTTATTTCTAGTGTGAGTGTGTGTGTATGTGTGTTTGGTGCTGCACTTTACTGGCTGGTCGGCATTTTTTACTTCTTCCCCTCAGGCTGCGGTGTTAAGGGGCGGGGCCGGGCTCTTGCGCGTTGCTACGGCCCGGCCCGCCCCCTTTTGGTTGGAGCCTATTACGGAGCCCAGCCCACGGCTGGGAACCGCGCTGCTGGTTGTGTTGGTAGGGGGCGGGGCCAGGCGCGGCGCGCTGACCCACCCCTTCTTCCTCTGAACTGATGAGTGGTGGCAGCCATCATACAAAGCACGTGAGTGCCCTCCCGGGCTCTCCCCTTTTATTACCGGACTTAGCCTTGTACCCCATTCTGCAGGGGACAGCGCTAGTCCTTGTCACCTTTTTTGCCTTGATTATGATGATATCGTTTATTTGTGTGTATATATATATATATGGTGTGTGTGCATGTGCTTATGGCCTCTCCTTGTGTCTTTCAGGAGGACTCCCTGTGCCTTGCTTAAAAGGGGGTTCTCCCGGTCCTAGGTCCCTAGCAGAAATTTGGTGCACTTAAAAATCCTCCCACTTGGGACTTAAGGGGCACCCCGGGTTGCTTACCAGCGTAATTCCCTCGGGTCATTGCGACTACCTTAAAATCACCATATGGAGGCTCCACAGGATACCGGGCTCGGGCTCCCCTTGTGACAATCCCGGCTATGTGTGGGTTGTGGGGTATCCCTTACGGGGGAGAATGTGTTTATTTGCATACCATGTGCGCAACAGGCCATAACGCGGCAGTCGGGACCCCAGGCGTCTGGGTCAGTGCCGCCCACTTCTCCTACCCCACCCCGCATCATACATACCCCAAGTGACACTGTCATTAGTGGGGAGTCACACTCGGATGTATGTGCCAGGCTGGCCAACCTCAAGAAAATTATTTCTAGCTCAGTGGGCACAAAGGTCCCTGCTAAGAAAACGCATCTGTCACCGGCTAGGCCGGTAATTGATTTTGATGATTATGACTCACCTGATTGGGCTGATTATTCCCCGCTTGAGGAAGGGGAATTGTTTGAGGAATCTGAGGCTGAGGAATTGCAGTTCTTTGATTCTGATGCCGGGCAGGCGCTGGGGGATGCTGTTGATACCCCCAGGGTCCTGACCCATCTGTTAGAGGTTCTGGATATTTCCCCACCAGCGGAGGCTCCTCCGAAGAAGGGGGAATTCTTTGGGTTCTCTAAGCCCCGCTTGGAGTTTCCAAATCAGGATCATTTTGACAGCATGATTCTTAGAGAATGGGAGAAGCCGTGTCGCCTTCACAGTGTTCCTCAGGGATGGGATAGGAAGTATCCCTTTCCGATGGACGCGGTGAAGCGCTGGTCTTCCCCTCCCGAGGTTGATGCGCCCATTCTAGGATTGTCCCAACACCTCCGTTGTGCATACTCCTGACGCCACTACCCTTAAGGATGGCGAGGACAAGCACATTGATCTGATGGCATGTCATGCCTTTGCCAGTGTGGGTTCTGCCCTGCGGCCTGTCTGGCTGTGGCCACCAGGTCGGAGATCAGGGACATGTTAAATGGGTCCTAGCTCAGCCCGGACAGCGTTGAATTCACAACCCTTAAGAGGTGTGAATTGTTTATGAATTTTGTTCTGTCAGCTATGGACATTACCATGTGTAGTAGAACTTCAGCCCTGTGGGTGGCCATGCGCCGATCGGTCTGGTTGCGCCAGTGGGCGGCTGACATTGCGGCCAAGAAGTCACTTACAGCCTTGCCCTTTTTGGGAACGCGGCTGTTTGGAGACAAATTGGATTCTGTGGCGAAGCGTAAGAAGCTGCGTCGCTCCTTTCGGGGGGCAAGCTCCTTTAATCCTTCCTTTTGCGGTGCCAGAGGGGGCAGAGGTCTTGCCTACTCTGGCTTTAGAGGTGATTCCTGGAACAGAGGGAGAGGACGTGCCCGTACAGCCTCTACCTGGGTTTCCAGGCCCAAGCCCGCTGTCAAGCCAAATCAACAATGAGGCGGCGCCCTCACCCTTGCTGGTGGGGGGGCGGCTGCGGCTCTTCTTCCAGGTCTGGGCCCAGGAGGTCACAGACAAGTGGATATTGGAAGTGGTTTCGTCTGGGTACAAACTGGAGTTCGAGTCCCGGCCTCCTCCCAGATTCCTAAGGTCTCGGATCCTCTGGTGGCGCAGGGGCTCCTGTTGGCTTTAAAGAATCTCCTGGACATGGCAGTCATATGCCCGGTGCCTCTTTCAGAGAGAGGCTGGGGCAATTATTCCAACCTCTTCACGGTTCCCAAAAAGGATGGCTCCATAAGACCCATCCTGGATTTGAAGCTTCTCAACAGGTTCATCAGAACCAAGAAGTTCCACATGGAGACTCTGCGTTCAGCCATCGGTTCCCTTCGTCAGGGGGATTTCATGACGTCCATAGACATCAAGGATGCTTACCTTCATGTACCAATTTTCCCAGCACACCAGAGATTTCTCAGGTTCGTGGTGGGAGATCAGCATTTTCAGTTTGTGGCCCTCCCGTTTGGGCTGACCTCGGCACCGAGGGTGTTTACCAAGGTTCTGGCGGGCATAATGGCTCTGCTCAGAGCCCAGGGCATTCGCATTGTGCCGTATTTGGACGACCTACTCATTACAGCTTCTTCCCTCTGCCAGGCGCAGTTGGACACCAGGACGGTGGTGGCGACGCTGGAAAGGTTTGGATGGGTGATCAACCACCCCAAGTCTTTTCTCTCCCCATCAAGGGAGATCTCCTTTCTGGGCATGAATCTGGATACCAGTAAGGCCAGAGTGTTCCTACCTCAGCCAAAGGTGCAGAGGGTTCAGGATCTGATACGTGTTCTCCTGACCAACCCTCGCCCTTCCATTCGGCTAGGGATGACTCTGGTGGGTTTGATGGTGGCCTCCTTCGAGGCAGTCCCCTTTGCTCAATTCCACGTGAGGTCGCTACAACTCCATCTATTGCTGAAATGGGACGGATGTCCACAGTCCTTGAATCAGTCATTTCTGATGTCTCAGAGGGTTCGGCAGTCCCTTCACTGGTGGCTGGAATCAAGTAATCTGATGAGGGGCAGATCGTTCCTGGCCCCTCGTTGGGAGATGGTTACCACGGATGCCAGCCTGTCGGGCTGGGGAGGTTTCTGGAAAGATCATCAGTTGTAGGGGTTGTGGGGTCCTCAGGAGACTCACAACCCCATCAATGTCTTGGAGCTCAGAGCTATCTGCTTGGTTCTGTCGCGTCTGACACTTCACCTACAGGGTTTACCGGTTCAGGTTCGATCAGACAATCGTACTGCGGTAGCTTACATTAATCACCAAGGAGGGACTCGCAGCAGGAGTGCCCTCAGGGAAGTCTCTCTGATTCTGACATGGGCGGAGAGCAATGTTCCTTGCATCTCGGCAGTATACATTCCAGGAGTGGAGAACACGGAGGTGGACTCCCTGAGCAGGGTATTCTCCCGCTGAGGGGAATGGTCTCTAAACCACAGGGTATTTCGGGCCCTGTGTCACAAGCGGGGGACTCCGGAGGTGGATCTCTTTGCCTCTCGGCACAATCACAAGCTCCCAACCTTTATATCTCTGTCTCAGGATCCTCTGGCCCTGGCAGTGGATGCCTTGTCCCTTGCCTGGAGGGATCTGGGGTTTCTGCACCTGTTTCCCCCCTTCTCCATGGTGGGCAAGGTAGTGCGCAAGCTGGCTCTAGAGGGGGCACCAGCAATTTTGGTGGCCCCAAGGTGGCCAAGACAGGTTTGGTTCACAGACGTCGTAAGATTGGCGGTAGATCAGTACAGGCTGCCCCTGTCTCCGGATCTGATCTCTCAGGGTCAGCTATGTTACCCCAATTTACAAACGCTTGCTTTGACGGCAGGCTGCTGAAACCTTCATCTTGTGGGAGGAAGGTTTGTCTGAGGCGGTTATTCAAACCTTGATTAGAGCTAGGAAGAGGTCTTCCTCTACTATTTACTATAGGACTTGGCGGTCCTATATTGACTGGTGTGAGGCTAGGGCCTTACCTTGCAGGGTGTTTTTCTAGGATTTTGGAGTTTCTACAGTAAGGTCTGGATCTGGGGTTCCAACTAAGTACTCTGAAGGGTCAGGTTTCTGCCCTGGCTGTCTTTTTTCAAAGGTCTTTTGCTTTGCATCATCTGGTCAAGACTTTTTTCCAAGGGGTCACTCATGTTTGGCCCCCTAGAAAGCCTTTGGTTCCTGTTTGGGACCTAAATTTGGTTCTTTCGGCCCTCCAGGGGCCTCCCTTTGAACCAATGCAGGATGTGGCTCTTTCTGTGCTTACTCAAAAGGTTGCCTTTTTGGTGGCTATTACCTCTGTTAGGCGTGTCTCTGAGTTGGCGGCTCTGTCTATTCAGGCCCCTTATTTTGAGAGACACCAGGGAAAGGTGGTTTTTCGCTTTAAACCAGATTTCCTTCCTAAGGTGGTTTCTGCTTTCCATCTCAATCAGGATATAGTTCTCCCTTCCTTGTGTCCTAAGCCTAGCAATGACCAGGAGAGGGTTTTGTACTCCTTGGATGTGGTTCGTTGTGTGAAGTACTATTTGGTTGCTACTTCTCCTTTTCGTAAGACGGACGCCTTGTTCGTGGTGCCTTCTGGGCCCAGAAAAGGTTTGGCGCCCGCCAAGTCTACCATTAGTAAATGGATACGCCAGGCCATTTTTGGGGCCTATTCTGCTAAGGGGAGGGTTCCTCCTTTTAAGATCACTGCTCATTCTACTCGTGCTGTTGGGGCCTCCTGGGCTTTTCAGCACCAGGCTTATGTTGAACAAGTTTGTAAGGCTGCTACTTGGTCTTCCGTTCATACTTTTTCAAAGTTTTATAAGGTTGATGTGCGGACCTCAGCGGATGCTGTTTTTGGCCGCAAGGTTTTGCAAGCTGCAATGGTTTAAATTGGTGCATTTTTTTTGCTGTATTTGGATCCCCACCCATGACGGACGCTGCTATTGGATGTCCCATATGTCATGAAAAGTGGAAGCGGGGCATACTTGGAAAAATACCATTTTGTGATTACTCACCTTTTAAATGGGTATTATAAGTATGTCACACACCCCGCTTCATCCCGCCCTTTGGTATTCTGGATTCTTTATATGGTGAACCTTTTATTGTTAAGAATGTTTTATTGTCTCTTCCTGGTCCCCTTACTGCTGTCATATACTGGGGAATGTGTGGGAGGTCCCAGGTATTTATGGACCGGGAGGGGCTTCTTTTTTGCTTTCATCTATGCAGAAGTTCGCCCTCTACTGGACCATAACCCATATGTCATGAATAGTGAAAGCGGGGTGTGTGACATACTTATAATACCCATTTTAAAGGTGAGTAATCACAAAATGGTATTTTTTAAGGGTTTGGGCTTTTCAATAAATCATGCTGAAGGTCCGGTTTAACCATTTTTTACATCATATTACTGTGTGTGTGATTGTGTTGTAGTTTCTAGGGGTGCTTTCCAGGCAACAGGTGTATTAGACCTGATGCCATCTTTTTTTTTTTTTTAAAGCAACCCTACTGGACACCTCAATTTTTGCCTGGTGCTGGAGGAAAGAAACATTCATTCTCCATCACCGGTAACTATGAGGAAAAAAGGGGAATATATAATTTTACTAAAGGAGTTGTAGATAGCAGAGGTGGTGGGAAAAGTAACAGTTAATACATTTAAACATGCCTGGGATAAGCACACATTTATTCTAAGTTAAGGAGAACATACAAACATAAGGGCAGACTAGTTGGACCTGGTGTTTTCCCTTCTGCAGTCAACCTTCTATGTTTTTTTGGCACTTGCTGGGGGCATGTGTGTAGCACAGTGCATACATACATTACAAGCTTGGTGGACTCAAGTGGTTGTTGGCAAACAAGGGCAGGTGCGGAATGCGGCTTCTGCATTGCAGGGTCATAAAAAGGTAATTATTAAAAAAAACAGTGTTGGGCCGTTGATGTCTGTAGGGCCAGGGTATTAAACAATACTTGAAGTTCCCTGCCCAGGCTTATTAAAAAAACAAACCACTTACCTGTGAGCCCGCTGAGTCTTTCAGACAGCAGCTGTTCGGTTGGCTCCAGTACTGGCAGCATACTGCCCTTCTCCCTCATTATTTGGCATCAGAGATTTTTCAACTACCTCTGCTGGAAGTTTGTTCCAAGCATCTACTACTCTTTCTGTAAAATAATATTTTCTAACATTGCTCCTGATCTTCCCCCCGACTAGCTTCAGGTTGTGCCCCTTGTTCTATCATTAAGCTTCTTCTTAAAAACACTTCCCTCCTGAACCTTATTCAATCCTTTCACATATTTAAAGGTCTCAATCATGTCCCCCCTCTCCCTTCTTTCCTCCAGACTGTACAAATTAAGTTCTTTAAGTCTCTCCTGATAAGTTTTAAGTTTAAGTCCTTCTACCATTTTTGACACTATTATGTTACTTGGGTTAATCCAGCAAAGACCCAAGAAGCCTATCTATAAACAGCCGCACTACCAATAAATTAATGGAATATAATAACCCTTTATTTCATATCTGGGTATGTACAAAAAACAATAATATTAAGTCACACTTAATTAAAAACCATTAAAAACATCAGACCTCTGGGTAGGTATATATGCTCTAAAGAAAATGCTGACAATATATATAAACTGTTCCATAAAAAAGAATTAATTGTGTAATCGTGATCCAAATGTGTCCATATAAGCCTCAAAAATTACCAATAATCAATAAACGACAGATTATAAACAATAATGTGTGTGATCAAAAAAAGCCTTGTGCAAAACAATCACAAAGTGACGAGTGCTCTAAATGTAAACAAGATCTCTATCTAAAGTGCCAAGTGCTAGCTATATTAACCGGAACTACAAGAGTCAAAATAACATCACCAAATATGTAGAGCTATCATCCAGAGGGCCGGGCAGGTAGGGACAACGACGCGTTGCGTGGTCACTCATGGACCACTTCGTCAGGCTGTCTTACCTGTGCCGCCGACAAGCCCGCCTTTTCTACTGCAGCAAAGCGCGCTTCTGGCGTGCGTGACGTCGGGACACGTCACCACGCGCCCCGCCCTCCTAATCAGAGGGCGTAAGGGCTACGTAGCAGCGCACACCCACCCCACGCCCCCGGAGCGCACCTGCCGGATGGCGCGATGCGGGACGCGCGCATCCCAGGCGCACTCCCCTGCAGTAGGAGGCACCCGCGCGCACTCCCCCCAAACGCCCCCCCCCCCCAGCTATCCTGGACATGCTAAGATGTCAAAGCTGGAATAGATCAGCGGGCACGTCGGAGGCAAGCCAAGGATTCCAAATACCAATAAGAATCTAAAATACAGAATGCAATGTGTGGTGACTGGATAATAGCAACAAGATTAACAGTGGAGCGGACAGGTCATTGCACCTTGGTCAATATATGGGAAGATTTTTTACTGAGATGTAATTCCTCATAATGTGCATTAATGTCAAAATCAAAAATAAAGATTGAAATCAGAAGCTGATGTCATTATCTATATATTCTGTCCAATGACACATACATCATGTTATTTCTCCACTCAAAATGTCATCATTTTCTATGCATGCTTAACCAAACTATTGCCAGTTCAGATCCTCATATATTGTTCTTGTATATCTTACATGACTATGTCATTGTCCTTTTCTTTTTCATATTTCTTTCCAGGGTTATACTAGGGCCACATCATTGGTTCCCATTCTTTTCTCAGATAGCTTTTGCTCCCTGTAATAACTGGGGTGTAGGACGGTTCTCTGTTTCTTCATTCTTCTGACCAGGGTTGTCACAGGGCCATATCCTAAATCTCCATTTATTTTCATAAGATTGTTGCTGAATTTGGTAGGTAAGGTGGAGGGAAGGGGTCTTCCACAGTACATCCACTCCTCCTTATCCCAGTGAGTCAGAGCATGATGACTGTGCCATTATCCTTTTCTTTTTCCTTATTTCCCTGTTTCTTTCCAGGGTTATAATAGGACCACATCATGGGTTCCCATTCTTTTCTCAGATAGCTTTTGCTCCATATAGTAGCAGGGGTATAGGGAGATTCTCTATTTCTTCGTTCTTCTGACCAAGGCTGTCACAGGGCCGCATCATAGATCTCCATTTATTTTCCATAAGATAGTTGCTGAGTTTGGTAGGTAAGGTGGAGGGGAGGGATCTTCCACAGCACGTCCACTCCTCCCTATCTCAGTGAGTCAAAACATACTTTTTTGTAGTGTAGGAGATCTTCCCATGGAGTTTCTCCAGCTCGTTCCATAGCTCGTCGGATGATCTTTTTGGGATAACCACGTCTCCGAAATCTGGGCTCCATATTTCTCGCCTCCTCTCTGAAATCCTCGTCACATGAGCAGTTTCTCCTGGCCCTAAGCATTTGGCCAAATGGAATCCCCGTCTTTAAGTCCTTCTGGTGAAAACTATTATAGTGTAGCAGGCTATTGGTCGCCGTTTCTTTCCGGTATAGCCTGGTATGGATGCCACCATCATCTTCAGTGTTAATTTCCAAGTCTAGAAACACAACCAGTGTATAAAATATCTGGATCGCTGGGCTGTTAGTCCAAGGAGGAATAAATGTTGATGGTCTTCGCAGGATATTATGTTCCTTTTCGGTGGTATCCTGTTCATCTAGCAGACTCATTAGGTCCTCCAGGGCTTGATTTTCAGATACATCCTATCTGATATCATTTACAGGATCACGAAAGAATTTTTTTAGTGACAGCCGTCTACAGAACATAAAATGGTCCTTAGTGACCTGGAATTTGTTTAAGATGTGGGTGGGTGAGAAACTAAGTCCTTTTCTCAAGACTGACTCCTGTAGGTCTGTCAAGGGACTACCAGAAAGGTTTATGACCTCTAAGTCTAATGATGGTGTCTCCAGATGTTGAATCTCTGATTGGGGGAGGTTTGTCGTCATCTCCCCTCCCTGGACCGTAGCCGTCTGTGTCCCCAGGTGTTTTGTCCCCTGTTGTCTACATTTCTTTCTCCTGTTTTTGTTGTTAAGCCCCCTCCTTGTCCTTAGATATCGCTGCCCGTCTCTAAAAAACGGTCCTCGGCAAGGAAATCGGAATACTGGCTGGACATGGAGGAGTCTCTAGAGGGGGAGACTGGTTCGTTCTCGGCTATTAGTAGTGAGTTTTGAACCCTGATTGCCACCTCTGGGGTTACCAAAATTGGTACCTCTGGGGTTACCATGGTGTTTCCACCTATACATACGATTGTTGGCTGCATCCGCACGATCTCTAAACAGTTTGTGCTTTTTCTTTTCCCTTACTTCTACTTCAAATCTTTCCATTTCTCGAGTGGTTGTGCTATTAAATACTTCTATTTGTTCCTTAGAAGTGAGAGATTCCAATATGGTATATGTGTCCTGTAACTCTTTTTTAACTTGTGTTAATAACTTCTTGTCTTCCCTTATCAACATGTCTATCAGGGACATGGAACACCGTAGAAGATGGGATTCCCATTCCTGCTTAAATGCCTCTGTTACCTCCCAAGCTGGAAAGATTTGTACCCGCAACCCTCGTAGTACTAATTGTTGCTCTTTGTAAATTTCCAAACTGTTAATGTTCCACCACAAACGCAAATACTTGCGTCTTAATTGTTTGATGGATCTTAACAGTGCTGTATATTCCGAACTACTTCTATTATCATTATCAGCTAGTGGGGTCCATGTACCCCTTAGTTCTGTTAAATGCCTTGACCAATCATTCTCCACTATATCAAAATTAATTGTTAGTGTGCTGGAGTGGGACACCTAAGGTGGTCACTGGATAATCACAATTGTTTTGAAGGCAAATTATACTCCGCACCACCACTCAAAGATACAAAAAATGGATGCAGGCAGTTAGAAGGCAATTACCACAGAATCAGTGGGAAGGACACTATTATGTTACTTGGGTTAATCCAGCAAAGACCCAAGAAGCCTATCTATAAACAGCCGCACTACCAATAAATTAATGGAATATAATAACCCTTTATTTCATATCTGGGTATGTACAAAAAACAATAATATTAAGTCACATGTAATTCTTCTACCATTTTTGTTGCTCGCCTTTGGACCCGTTCTATTTGAATAATGTATTTTTGCAGGTAAGGTCTCCAGAACTGCACACAGTATTCTAGCTGTGGTCTTACCAGGGCTCTATACAGCGGTATCACAACCTCCTTCTTCCTACTGGTGATGCCTCGAGCTATGCAGCCGAGCATCCTGCCTGCTTTTCCCACTGCCTGGCTACACTGTCCACTCATCTTGCAGCTATCAATAATCAGTACCCCTAAATCTCTCTCCTCCGAGGTCCTGGCTAACACAGTGCTGCCCATACGGTACTCAGAGCAGGGATTCCTTCTACCCAAGTGCATGATTTTACATTTAGAGAAATTAAACTCTAGTTTCCACAGTTTTGACCATCTATCCAGTAAAGCTAAATTTTCCATGTTGCAGACACCTCCAGGAATATCCACCCTTTTACTAACCTTTGTATCATCAGCAAACAGACAAACTTTTCCTACCAGGCCTTCTCCTATGTCACTTACAAATATATTAAAAAGAATGGGGCCCAGGACAGAGCCTTGCGGCACACCACTTGTAACTCGCCTTTGTTCAGATTGCGCACCATTAACAACAACACTCTGATACCGATCCCTCAGCCAACTGGAAATCCACTGAACTATCCAGGGATTGAGTACCTTCAATAACTTATCTATGAGCTCTTTATGTGTCAAAGGCTTCGCTAAAATCCAGATAGGCGACATCCACAGCACCACCTTCATCTAACACTTTAGTGACATTGTCAAAGAAATCAATAAGATTGGTCTGACTGGTCTATTGTTGTGCTATTATTGGTGTATGCTCAGATGCTCACCTTTATCCGATTGCTTTCACCCAGCTTCAGAGCTGATAGTGCTGCAATTGGGCCAGCTCAGCTTGTAGGACTACAAAGTCTGAGCCTGCAAGCTGGCAGGTAATATGAGGTTTTGTTTTGTTTTAATTGACTGGACTGTCTTTTTTAAGGCTTTTGAATTTAAAGGGAAAGAAGACTTTTGTGGACTTTACAAAAGACCTTGAGGGCGTGAGACCCACCACTTATCTGCATCTTGCTACCATGCAGCTGTTAGCTCACACCAAAAGGAGAAGGCAGATGGACATGGCCTGAACACAGAGTGCTCCCATTGACTTTATTGGTCGCACCCGTACACAGAGAACTCCCATTTTACAATAAGATGGCATTTCAGACTCGGCCACACCCACTCGCCAGGCTGGTTTCTCATACTGGCATTGCTGGTGAAAGAACAGTGTCAAGGAAGGAGAACCTCATGTGCACTTGTGTTGTGTGGGCTGAGGTCTTGGAAAAGTCCAGGAAGATGAAACCTCCTAACAGTGCTATTAAAATAGAAAAATCATCCATGTGCCCCCATTAGTGGTGGCAGCTCTAGAAATAAAGTGGGTCGATTCAGAGCCAGGCGTGAAAACGGCCATTCACTTGCACTGTCTACCTTGGGGCTTAAACACCAAGTGAAAATGTACATCCTGGTGTTTAATCAGCCTCAAGATAGACAATGAAAGTGAATGGCCTGGTTCTCTCATAAAAAGGAGTGAGTTTTCTCACCTGGCTCTGAATCGACCACACAGTGTATGATGTGGTGTTCTGGCGGACAGGTTAATGAGGCCATAAGGGTCCACACTCTGCCCAGGCAAAAGTGTAAGCTCCTTTTCACAAGGTGCGAGCACAGCTTGGATGAAAATGTTAGGGGGTTAAAGTGGACCAAAACACAGGATTTTGACTATCCTGGGTTTTGGTTCCTTCCCCGGGGGGTACCCCGCCACGTGAAACCCCCCAGATCGCCGCAGCTAGCTCACCTCTTCCAAATTCCCACGGCGCATCTAAGAGCAGTGGCTCTGACGGCAGCATCCTCTGCTTTGGGCTTTGGTCCAACTTAAAGAATAATGGATATAAAAATTAAATAAGTAATGTTCCATTTTCTGTTGCAGCTTTGGAATAACTATTTTCACTTGGCCGTCGCTTTCCTCACTCAAGAGTCTTTGCAGCTGGAGAACTTTTCAAGCACCAAGCGAGGCAAGATCCTGAACAAGTAAGTTTTGTACTGCATAGTCGGTTACACACACTGTACTTAACAGGCCTTTGAGCAGCATCACAATGGACACCGTATATATGATGGATTCTGCTTCTAGATGGTGGAGACGATGCCCAGTGGATTTCATTCCTTTGAGCTGGTAAATGCATTGTGGTTGGTTTTGCATAGAGCTTTATAGAAGCATTTGGAGATGAAGGGAACGGAGCTTTGTGTTCCTGTACAGCTTGAAGGAAATGCTAATCTATTTTGCTGCTTTCTGTACTTTTGTGTGAAGTTCTCTGTCACCGTGCACTACAAAGCCTACCTTTCTGTGGGAAAAAGTCTGTTCTATGGGACGCACTCATCATTGTGCCTCTATGCATAATGCCTTTTGTCATGCTTCTCCGTTTTATTATTTGTTACATTGCGCACTTTATCTCCCTCCCCCTCATTTTAATGGTTCAAACTGAGTGTCTAAAACATAAAAACAAGAGATTCATACAGGACTGTTGTAGAGTCGATTGGGGTTATCTAGGACTGATGAGGTATGTTATTAGGAGCTGCAGCATTTTCATAAATCAAGAAAAGGTGTTTCTTTTTTTTAAAGATATGGAGACATGTGGTACTTATTTATACCAAAATGCTTTAAATTTTGACTGTCCTGGTGATTGGTAATTGACCCGGGGGCATCCCGAATTGCGATGCCCCGCTGTGTGAAAGGCCTCAGATCATTCTCATATCATCCTCACCTTTCCGCCGTTCCAACAGCGCATGCATGGGCATACCACAGCCTACATACAGCCGTGGTTTTGGGCAGTGTGTTGGCATAGGGAGTGCTGGCCTCCGCATCCTCTACTGCCCAGCAGAGTGCTTGCTTCGTATGCCCAGCCTATCTGGTTGGGTGTAAGAGCGCTTACAGCTGCAGGGATCCGGCGTCCAGGGAAAAGTTTGCATGTAAACTGGGGCGGCTCACACAGTGGGGCATGCTCCCATCATTGGCTGTGTTTGGTCCACTTTAAAGCAGGCCAAAACCTTTTTTAATGACTATCCCTTGCATCCATTACCCAACAGGCAGTACCTTTTGTATGCCATCGCCATCCTGTCTTTTCTCCTTTCTCAGCAATAGATTGCAATTTCCCCCAAGTCCCAAATCACTAGGAGTTTTTAGTGACAGCACCAGCGATTGCCAGATTGGATCATGACCCAGTCTCAAGTCCTGGGTCATGACCCAGTCCTGGGTCCTCTTTCATTATGAAATTCCTGCCCTTGGTCTGTGATCTGAGGGTATAGATGCCAAAAATAGAAAGCCAATGAAAATAAAAGTTTATATTCTAAGTATACAGCACGTCCTCTTCCAGAATATTCCTTGCACATGGGTAATACATCCACAAGATGGCGCTGGACTGTAGAAAACAGCTTGTGGCTCCTCCCGGCCCTATATAAGTCAGGGACCTCCCACAAATTCCCCAGTTCTTTTCTGCAGTCTGGGCTGCGAAGATAGAAGATAGCTCTCTATGTGGCGCAGGTTAGCGGGGCTTATATGCCTGCGGCCCTGCAGGACTATTCCCACCCGTTTCGTTCCATATTGCTACCCCCCAGCCTCGGCTGACAAGGTTCCGGTGAAGGTAGGTCAGTAAGCACCATTTAGGTGCTGAGGAGCTATGCTCCTACCGCAGTCCCTGCTCTGACAGGGTAGGCGGTTTAGGCTGATGGTGAGCCTTTTGGGATGCCCCCCCCTGCTCCATGGGTCTTTGCCAGACTCAACCTGTGCAGTTAACCCTTATTCCCATAGGTGTTCCCCTCCACCCTCACTCCTCCCATTGTCTCCCTGGAAATCCTTCTATTTCTGCCTCGCCCTCCCTCTGGGAGATCTCCGGGGGGGGAGGGTGACTAGTGGTAAAAAAAAACGGTATTTTTATGTTTTATCTTTGTACTGTGTTCTGTCACCTTGTACGCCAGCAGTGGCGTAATTTACCTCAGAGCTGCCGGGTCACTATTGGCCGGCCGAATCACGTGGGCGCGTTTCGCGCTCTTCGGGGGGGGGGGGGGTGGGCGGCGGTCTCTGTGGATGACGATTTTCACATTACGTCTCCACGCCCGCTCCTCGACGCCTTTTTGTCTGTCCTTAGCTGGGTGTGCTGCTGGCTCCCTGCGGTCCGTGAGTAACCCCGGTGGGGTGGTTTTTTTCAGGATATTCCTTTCTGCTGTATTCTTATGGGAATGTTTTGTTATGTCTTTCAGGCGGGTTAAAACTTCGGCACTGTGGTATCTCACTATCTCCCACTTCCCTAGCAGGTTCTTTGGGCATCCCGGGTAGCTCTTTAGCGTTAACCCTTACTGGCCTGTTGTGCCATTCAAATCACCATATGGAGGCTTCTGGGGATAATGGGCCTGGGGTTCCTTCGGGACAAGCCCGGCTATGTGTTGCTTGTGAGGTATCCCCCATAAGTGATGATGTCGGGGTATGTGTATCCTGTGCCCAGCAGGTACTTGCGCTGCAGTCTGGGCTGTCTGTTACTGGGCCTGGTGGTGCGCCCCCTCTGGCCTCACCTACCCCCCCACGCTTACATCTGACCCCCACCGAGGGGCATACGAGTGGGGAGTCTCAACCTGATTTAGCTGCACGGGTGGCCAGCATTGAAAAACATCTTGCTGGGTCTGCCCTGCGTAAGGCTTCTGCTAAGAAGCGGCATTTATCACCTGTGGTTTCCCTCTTCCCTGTAGAAGATGAGAGCCCTTACTCTCTCTCAGGTCCCTACCCTCTTGAGGAGGGGGAATTATTTTCTGATTCTGAATCCTCTGAGGAACAACCTAAAATTTACGGTGTTACTGGGACTCCCTTTTGGGAAGACCCGTGGTCCCCTGATGACACTGACAGATTGCTGAGTCACATTTTTTAAGTGCTTTGTATTGCTCCGCAGCAGCAGGGTGAGCTTTTTCATACGGTTAAGCCACGCTGGGAGTTCCCTGAGCAGTCTCACTTTAATAATCTAGTGCTCAAGGAATGGGAACGGCCTAGCAAGCTGCCAGGGGTGCCTAAGAGTTGGGACAAGAGGTATCCCTTTCCTGCTGATGTTAAACGTTGGTCATGTCCTCCTGAGGTGGATGCGCCCGTTCTCGGGTTGTCCAATACATCTGTCATGCATTCTCCTGATACTACTACCCTGCGGGATGGTGAGGACCGGCGCTTGGACCAACTGGCCTGTCATGCCTTTGCCTGTGTGGGGACGGCGCTGCGCCCGGTTTGTGCCTCTGCTATTATGGCTATTGCCATTAAAGGGGTGCTTAAGTGTCTCTTGGACGGGGCATCTGAGGATGCGGGTAGAGAAAAGTATAGATCTCTCCTGCTTTGTGAGGAATTTATTGCATATATTCTTTCTGCCATGGATGGTGCCATTAGAATGTGTGGTAGGACTTCTGCCCTGTTGGTGGCTATACGCCGCTCTGTCTGGCTACATCAGTGGGTAGCTGATAATGCTGCTAAGAAGGCTCTCACTGGTTTCCCTTTCAAGGGCCTGTGCCTCTTTGGTGAGTGCTTGGATTTGATTGCCAGGGGTGGTAGGTTACCTCAACGTAGGAGGCCGTCCCGGTCCTTTCAGGGGATGGGTGCCTTTCTCCCTTCCTTTCGTGGATCTAGCACTGGCCGAGGAGTCTCCTTTACTGGGGCCAGCGGAGATCATTGGAGAAGGGGCAGAGGACGTGGCCTCCTTGCCTCTCCTGGGGTCCCAAGACAAAATCCTCACCCAAGCCCCCTCAGGCATGAAGGGGCGCCCTCACCCATCCGGGTGGGGGGACGGCTTTGGCTATTTGCTCATGTCTGGAGGCTTCACGTCTCAGACCGGTGGATTCAGGAGGTCCTCCGGTTACAAGATAGAGTTTGCAGCCTGGCCGCCCCCAAGATTCATCAAATCCAGGATGGCTCAAAACCCCCTGTCAGCTCAGGGTCTGTGCCTCGCTGTCCAAAACCTTCTGGAGTTGGGAGTCATCTGCCAGGTGCCTTTGAGGGAAAGGGGCAGAGGCTACTATTCCAATCTTTTCACTGTTCCCAAAAAATACGGGTCCATCAGACCCATCCTGGATTTAAAGCGCCTCAGCAAATTTGTCAGATTCAAACACTTTCGCATGGAGAATCTGCTGTCAGCTACGCCCCAGCGACTTCATGACCTCTGTAGACATCAAGGATGCTTACCTTCATATACCAATCTTTCCAGGTCATCAGAGATTCCTCGGGTTCGCTCTGGAGGATCAGCACTACCAATTTGTTGCCTTGCCTTTCGGTATCACCTCAGATCCCAGGGTATTCACCAAGGTGCTGGTGGGCGTAATAGCTCTGCTGAGATCTCAGGGCATTCGCATTCTTCCTTACTTGGACCACATTCTCATCACCTCTCAGTCCTTCCAGCAGGCCGAGCTGGATACCCAGCTGGTGGTGTCCACACTGGAGTCCTTCGGCTGGGTGATCAACCACCCCAAGTCTTTCCTGTCACCGTCAATGGTGAGGTCCTTTCTGGGCATGACTCTGGATACATCTCAGGTCAAGATTTTCACTCCCTCAGCGGAAGGTGGAGAGTCTTCAAGGCCAAGCCAGGCTTCTTATGTCTTGCTCTCATCCCTCCATCCGGCAGGGGATGCAGCTGGTGGGCCTGATGGTGTCTTGCTTCGAGGCAGTTCCATACGCTTATTTTCACATGAGACCTCTTCAACTTCACCTCTTGCCGGTATGGGATCGGGACCCTCGATCCCTGGATCAGGTGTTTGTTCTGTCCCCTCTGGCCAGAAGGTCCCTCTCGTGGTGGCTGGACTCAAGGAACCTTTTGGTGGGTAGATCCTTTCTGGCCCCGTGCTGGGAGACAGTCACCACAGATGCCAGTCTGACAGGTTGGGGGGGCTTCTGGAAATCCCTGAAATTCCAGGGTCATTGGGGCCCTCGAGAGGCCCACACCCCTATCAACATTCTGGAACTGAGGGCGATAAGGTTGGTTCTCGCCCAATTGACTCCACACCTTCGGGGTCAGGCTGTTCAGATCCGCTCGGACAACCAGACAACGGTTGCCTACATCAATCAACTGTGTACATCCCGGGGGTGGAAAATCTGGAGGCAGACTCCCTCAGCAGGGGAACTTCTCGTCTGGGAGAATGGTCCCTCAGCAGCAGGGTGTTTCACTCCCTGTGCCACCGCTGGGGTCAGCAAGATGTGGATATGTTTGCGTCTCGTCACAATCACAAGTTTCCAGTCTTTGTCTCTGTCCCAGGACCCTCTGGCCTTGGCCATGGATGCACTAGCAATGTCTTGGAAGAGCTTTTAGCACCTCTGTGTTCCCTCCTTTTCCTCTGCTGGGCAGGGTGCTGCGCAAGATAGCCCAGGAAGGAGTGCCAACCATTCTGGTGGCCCCCTGTTGGCCAAGAAGAGTGTGGTTCACAGACATCGTGCAGTTGGCAGTAGATCAGTGCACCCTGCCCAAGGTTCCAGACCTGCTCACTCAGGGGCAGCTACGCCATCCCAATTTACAAACGCTGGCTTTAACGGCCTGGCTGCTGAAACCTCCATTTTGATGGAAAAGGGGCTGCCTGCCTCTGTTGTTAATACCATGATTCGGGCTAGGAAGAAGTCCTCGTCATCCATCTAATATAGGGTATGGCATGCTTACATTGACTGGTGTGAGTCTAAGTCGCTTCCCTGTCGGGTGTTTTCTATCCCTAGGATTCTGGAATTTCTGCAACATGGTTTGGATTTGGGTCTTCAACTTAGTACCCTCGAAGGTCATGTTTCTGCTTTGGCCATTTTCTTCCAAAGATCCTTTGCTCAACATTGTCTGGTTAAGACTTTCTTCCAGGGGGTTACTCACGTGCGTCCTCCACGTAAGCCTATGTTACCAGTCTGGGATTTGAACTTGGTTTTATCTGCCTTGCAGAGGTCTCCCTTTGAGCTTTTGCGTGAGGCCCCTTTGTCCATTTTGACGCTTAAGGTAGTTTTTTGGTGGCTATCACTTCTGTTAGGCGTGTTTCTGAGTTGGCGGCGCTTTCCATCAAACCCCCTTACTTTGAGAGACACCAGGTGGTGTTTCGTTTTAAGCCAGATTTTCTGCCTAAGGTTGTGTCTGCTTTTCATCTCAATCAGGACATTGTTTTGCCTTCTCTGTGCCCTAATCCTAGTAAACCTAAGGAGCGGGTTTTACACTCTCTGGATGTGGTCAGGACTCTGAAGTTCTATTTGGTGACTACTGAATCCTTCAGGAAGACTGATGCTCTTTTTGTGCTCCCGTCTGGACCTAAGAAGGGTCTGGCTCCACTATCAGCAAGTGGATCCGTCAGGCTGTGGTACAGGCCTATTCTGCTAAGGGGAAGGAGCCTCCCTTCCGCCTTACTGCTCATTCTACTTGTGCTATTGGTGCCTCTTGGGCTTTTCAGCACCAAGCTTCTGTTGAACAAGTTTGCAAGGCCGCTACTTGGTCTTCCGTTCATACTTTTTCTAAGTTTTGCAAGGTTGATGTTAGGGCCTCAACTGATGCTGCTTTTAGTCGCAAATTTCTGCAGGCGGCAGTGATTTGAACTGCCTGCTGTTACTTTTTGGGGATCCCAACCTACCTTACGGACACTGCTATTGAATGTCCCATGTGTAAGGAATATTCTGGAACAGGACGTACTGTATACTTAGAATAATACAATTCTGTGATTACTCACCTGTAGAATTGGTATTATATGTATACGGCACGTCCTGTTCCATCCCACCCTTGTTATCATTATTCTTAGTTACCTCTGTATGGTGATTGTTCATATGTTCATTTTTGAATTCCTGTTGTTATTATTCTCCCGGCTTCTTGTTAACTGCTTGTCAATACTGGGGAATTTGTGGGAGGTCCCTGACTTATATAGGGCCGGGAGGAGCCACAAGCTATTTTCTGCAGTTCAGCGACATCTTGTGGATGTATTACCCATGTGTAAGGAATATTCTGGAACAGGACGTGCTGTATACATATAATACCAATTCTACAGGTGAGTAATCACAGAATTGTATTTTTTCTACTCCCAGGAAGAGCATTTTCCATGTAGAAATCCCTGCCTGTCCTTTGATGCAGGTCTCTGTTGAGAGTCATGTGGGAACAGGCTCCTCCCTGTGTTGGCCACCAGGGAATGCATAGTTTAAGCATCCACAGTAAATATGCTTTCTGTGGTGGATACTCACATTCACTGTTTCTTTAAAGCGGGCCTAAAGTGAAAAATAATTTAGGTCCACTTAACCAACCTCTAGTTGGGATACCCCACTTATTAGCAAACCCTAGTAAGCCCCAAATCTAGCTTTGACTTACCTCGACCTTACCTTGACCTACTGGATTCCCAGATCGAGTCCCCACTCACCGATGGCCTCCAGGATAAATGGCTGCCTCCGTCAGATTGTCAGCCATGACACCCTGCATTGAAATGAGTGGCTATTCAGCCACGGAACTCAATCCTGGGAGACTGTAAGGTTTATGCTTCTAGCCTAGGAAGGAACTGCAAGAGACAGCATGTAAATGTGTGTGTTTTTTGTTTTTGGACTGAGCTGTATTCCAGGAGCTTCACAATGCCTCGCTGTGTGAAACTCGCATAGCTGACAATCCCATGGCACATTGCCGCTTTCCCCGATCGGATGTGTGTACCTGCACCAGTCATTTCTGAATGAGTGGCATACGCTCTACTTGGCTTATTAACAGATCTGATGTCAGATCGACTTCTGTAAGTCAAAAGTGAGCAAGCCATGGATTAGCCACTGCTTCTCACATGTGCAATCCACTGGGGAAACGCACAGTTTTGAGATGCCCCACTGGAAAGGACCAATACTGGCAAGAGTGAAAAACCTGGGTGTTGTTCCTCTACACTAACCTGGGGTTCTCCAGTTTGAAAAATGCAGCTCTACTCCTTTTCCCTCTAAACCGGGTCTCGCTGGTGGGGAGTGCATGTGCATCTGCATCTGGCAAACCCCATCAGCAGCTGGTGGTAATATAGGGAACGTGGGCCTGGACCAGATCAGTCATTTTGGCTTTTCAAACTTTCTATAACTCATTAATGAGTGTGAATGCTCTGAAATCAGGCCATTTACATAACTCACTTCTCTGTGCTCCCACATGTGCTTGACTAGACACATGACATTCTAAGAACCAATGCCATTTGCCAGTAGTATGAGCACAGTGCTATGTAAAACCCTCTTGATCATAGGTGGGTCCTATAGTAACATAGTATGTAAGGCTGAATAAAGACTTTAGTCCATCCAGTTCAGCGGATAGATGGATCAGAAGGATCAGTTTATAGTAGGGGTGTGAACTGGCAAGAATCAGGCGATACGATATGAATCACGATACACATATGACAATAAAATATATCCAGATTCTGTCTTAAAGATAATATATTGCGTTTTTTTAATGGATATAGCTTTGGAAAACCTAATCTACACATCAATACAACATTCACACATACATAACAAAGCAGGACTACTCTCGTGGGATCTCGTTCCTTTGCTGCGGGTGGGACAGAGCTGCTGAATAACAGGCTCTTGTGCAGTGCGCTGCCAACTAGTGATCGGGAGTAAATGTTACTTATAAATAGTTTATAATTGATTGATTTGAACATATTTTGAATCAATACTAGTATTGTCTAATGAAATATCGCAATATTTGACACAGTTGATTTTTGACACCCCTAGTTTATAGTATGGGTTGGGTTGCTATAAAGTGACATTAAATTTCTGACGCAATGATTGTCGGTACTATTAACAATATGTCCATGATACTTATGGTAGTTTATGATAGTTTGCAGGGAAGCAGAGACTCTGTGCTGTGGCTTTAAATACAAATAAGAAAAAATAAAAATCTCATATTCCTCATTCTTTCTTTGATAACTATACATCGGGGTGTTTTTCTTTACCGTCGCATCACCAACCCTGTCATTTCTTGTTATCCTAAATCACTGCTGCCAGCGCAATTCTGCATTGCTAATATTTATTCACATGATGGGAAACGAAGACACAAATCCATTAATTACTCATTGCTCATCCTTCAGGTACGGTGATATGAGGAGGCAGATCGGCTTTGAAATCCGAGATATGTGGTATAATTTAGGTGAGTGTTTTATTCCTTTGCTCTCATCATGTCTCCCTAATGATGGCTCCCTTATTGAATATGATACATTCTTTTGCTTTTAAATGGGCATATTCATTTGAACAAATCAAGGAGGTCTGTGAGTAGCTGTTTTTACTGTTATTAATCATTTCAGAAATAGCTTTGGGTGATATGTGAATTATGGTGAAGAACTTAGACGTATATTACCATTTATCAGGCACTTTGTCTGGGGCCCTTCAGAGAATTGAAGCTTTTTATACTTCTACAATTGGCCTAGGTACCATCCAATGCAAATTTAACTGTCAGGGTATTGGTCCTGTTTAAAGTGAGCCAAAGAGCTATATTGACCCTAGTTGCATTGTCCATATTCCTTCAGGGGCATTGCATGTCCCACATCGGGAATTGCAGATTTTCTCTACAATCTGTGCTTCATCACTGGGCACGTGGAGCGGAGAGAGCAGCTCTATTGTTTGTTGTTGCATGTCTTTGCTACGGAAACCCATTGTGTAAATCGTAATGCCCAGGGCTTGACAATTGTGATTCCAACTACAGGGCATCACAAAACATGGGAACTAGAGAATATTGTCAGCATGTATTTAGCTATTTAATTCACTTTAAAGAGGACCAATATTGTACTGTACTGCCCCTGGCTTCAAGTACCCCCCACCCCACGAGGGAATCTGCTGTACATACCATATACAGAGGGTGAGTGAAACCCCTTGATTCACAAAGAGAATATGCAGAGGGTGAGTGCACACATGACAGTCCAATATTCTGATCTAAATATAAACACTTAAAAAAAAAACAGTTTCCTCTAGGGCTGGCGCTTTAAAATGTACCTTTTTTTAAGACTGGATCCTGTGACCCACCTGGGCATATTGGCGGTCACATGTCCCGTCCTCTAAAGGCATAGAACGAACTGTCACTGTGGCCCACGTTGTGAGGGGGGTAAGATGATGGGCAAGATTTAGGGGGTTGATTAAGGGTGGGTCCCTGCAGTCGGGATGCCCCCACCCCTGGGTCAGACCAGCACAACAAGAAAAAATGGTGTTGGTTCGGTTCAGGGTATAATGCAGCTCCATATCAGGTTTAGGATGCTGCTACCCCATTTATTACTACCTAGAAGCCCCAGCGTTCCTGTCATGCAGAACCTGTCCCATCTAATTCAGAGCAGCACAGTGGAGTAAGTACATCTATGGTTGGAGCAGGCCAAAGTCCCTCACATGATCCTGTAACATGGCTTTATTTAATATGAGAATGTTAATTCCAAGAGTTATGGACATCTTTAGCATCTATAACAAACACACTATAACCAGCTGCATACCCAATAGATTTGGTATGTCTGGCTCTGTGCAGTTTCCTGTAGTGCTTGTAACCTAGACCAGTGTTTTTCTAACCAGTGATTTTAATATCCCTGATGGTACTCCAACTTCCTCTCCAAGAAAGTTTAAGCTTCCATGCATCCTTAGGTGGTCTAAGCTTACCTGCATCCCAAGAAAATGCTTGCTGGTGCTCCTCCAGTAGGATGTCATCAAGCTTCAGGTGCGTAGCATCTTAAGATGATGGAATTGCTGGTAGAAGAGCTTGCACAATTGGGCTAGTTGAAGTATAGGTCCTTTTAAAAGCTGGGTACCCCCTTTTGGGAAACATTGTATTGGTTGGTACTTCAGATAACTGGCAAATGGGTAGTACCCCATGAAATCAATTTCCTAGATGAATACGATATATTGTTTTGGGGGATACTTTTAGGCTTGATTCGAGGACAAAATGTGATGCATCTGGGCATTTGCCAGTGTTAAAGATATATAACCCTGCATACTGTAGGCCAATGTTCGCTCAAAAACCATCAGCAGGTCATGTTTTGTGGCTCTCCGCATAGTTGACTCTATAGCATTGCTGACACTACACCTGTGCATCTGTATGGAGATCTGCAAATCATGACCTGTTGGTGCTTTTCGAGGAGAGGCTTTGGGAAAACTGTTGTAAACTTTGCAAGATGCTTATAATGAACTTTGGCTATAGGTTACCATTCCAGGGGTATACATGTGAGTATTATGTATATAACCGATTTTACCCCTCTTCAGCAAAAAGGTAATTATGTTAGATACATCAGCACTGCAGTAACTTCCTCCCTTTAATGATATCCTCCAAAACTTAATCTGGAAGTAAAGTCATGCATTAAATATAATAATGCACCTGCTTGTATAATGTCAAGCACTTTCCTAGAAGGGTCCTTCTTCCTCATTTTCTTTGCAATCATTTCAATAGCAGTTCCTTCTGTTTGGAGCACCCTTGACTGTGAAAGCATCCTATTTAACTGGCAAATGTCATGTTCATGAATTTACAGCAAACTTCTTGCCTAATCTGGGTATACAAAATTAGCATTTCATCTGGGGCAAGTGAAAGGCACCGCATTTCTTCTTATTCTAAAAGTGTGGGTTAATGGGGTATCCACAGGAGATTTTTATTTTCTGCATCAGGGCTCACACAATGTGAGCATCCACTGCTGATATGCTTTCAGTGGTGAACACTCTGATGTAAACAGAAGGCTGGACTTTGTGTTTTTCTTTTCCAAACTAGCCCGGAAAATTGAATTGCTTGTCCAGGCAAAAACTTTTGTCCCCAGTAGCTCCTGTGCTTTTGAAACTTTGGATGCCGAGCTGTTTTCGGCAGTAATACTGTTCCAAAACAAAAGAGCTAAAAGGGACAAGAGCTGATCTATCTATATATTATGTAATTTTATTGGATCTAAAGATATATTTTTATGGGACTCAGTCACACAATTCAGATTGTGTGATTGATTGAGTCCCATAAAAATATATAGATCCAATAAAATGACATAATAATGTCCATAGGGTCTCCCTTAAAAAAACGATTCTTTCACTCACATGGGAAAAGAGTTAAGCCACCTCCAGGTCTATAACCAGAGGTCTCTATGGCCATCACCAGTCCCTGCTTGGCCCCCTTTCCTCGCCGACACCTTCTGGTCTTGTTGATGTCCACTGCGTCTGTCGTTTTCAGTTACCTGGTTCGTGCTGTGAGCACGGGTGTTTTGGGGGTGGGGGGGGGGTCTATGTGACCTCCACTGCAGCAATGCCATTAAAAAGTGTACTGCACTAATGCATCTCATCACAGCGCAAAATGGCCCTTGGGGCAGAAGTAGCACGTATTTTTGTCTCCAACCAACAGTCATGCCTCCATTAGCTTCGTATTTACTCATATACGTTGTTGTCCTTTATCCGGTATGTCAAGCAGGTGGTACACTATTTTTATAGTAATATTGAAATGCCACATTTACACTGGACCCACCTTTCAAGATAAATCTCAGGGTCAAGAAAAGTTTACATTGCCTTTGGCATCTTTATACCAGCATCTATAAAAGCTCCCCGAAAACTTTATGACATTGATGCCATGTTTGATGAATAACCGGGTGTCAGGAGCATTTGTTTTCTGAAACACTGACTCTGACATTTTTCAGGCATAATACATGAAATCTGTCACAGACAAGTTTGAAAATAACAGCCCTGAAAAAGGAGTATGCCTTACAGCTCCTTCAAGTGTGTGCTGCAAACCATTAAACATTTCCAGGGTCACTCCACCAGGAGGGGGGTAAAGCACACGCATTTTTATTATTTATTTTAAACTCGGTGCGTATAAAATATCCACACTGACATTTGATCAGAACATCATGCTTGTGTGGTTCAAAGCTAAGAATGTTGTCTGCTGCTCCATCCATCATTATTTCAACAAAACTTCAGACAGTTTGTGTATTAGTTGTTTTCTTAGCTTCTTTGGAAAGGGTGAATGTGGTTGGAGGGGGCGTTCTATATCCGGGGTCCCCAACCCTCCTCCATAAGGCCCGCTAACAGGACAAGTTTTGTGGATGCACAGATGGAGTAATCGCTGCAGCAGCTTAGCTATAAAGTCAGCCATGTGGAGATCCACAAAACATGACCTGTTTGTAGCCCTTGAGAAGGAGGGTTGGGGACCCTGCTCTATATTTTCCAACCATTTTGTGGTCCCTCGAGCTTGACTGAAATTAGGATACATACATTTCTGTACCAAAGATTAGCATCAAATGGGGGAGTGCAATAGGCTGTAAGGGAAGCAACCAAGATGGCCATTCAAGTGGAAAAAATGGTTAAATTACAAAAGGGACTTGATGTATACAAAGGTAGTTCATCAATAATTAAAGCCGTCATAAAGCCAGAATGTGAAAGCATTGTGTCCTACCTCCCAGAAAGCTGATTTCTGCTTCTCTATCTATCTCCCAGAAGAGAATTGCTGGAATAACTTCTTGTCTCCTGTTCTGTAGCCGTGGCTGCAGTTTCCCGTGTCTGGGGAAGTTCTCATGTGTCTGCATATCAGTGCATATATAATCACCAATTGCATTATACATACAAGAAATTCTTTCTGCCATATTATACATAAATTAAATACAATAAGGATACTGTTACAGTGGAATACTTTATCAAGTATGCAGGTGGCCCATGGGAAGAATGTAATTGTCTTCCATACAGGCGCCTTGAAACTTTGCCTGGCCGGAAGAAGATTAAACAATGAATGACCTTAGTTGGAGACAGGGTCTCTGCCAGCACTTGATATACCCATGCAAGTCTTTGGCCCCTGGCATCTTTAAAGATCCATTCAAGCTCATGTAGTGAGTCTTCTGGGGGACCCAGACCAGTACTAGAAAATAATTGCTGGCCTTGGACAAGATAGAAGAAGTAATGACAGGATGAATTGGCAGTAGGGGTGAAGATGATAAGGACCAGTGGACCATCAGCATCAGAGAAGGTGGAAAGCACTAGTGGATGAGTACTAGCAGTGGGGAAGCGAGTAAGGACTGAAGGGTGATCAGCCACAGAGGAGGTCCCGTTGGTTGCAGCAAGGGATGAAGGGTGACATGACGTGACGCAGCATAAGAAGGACCACCTAAATCTGGATCCTGCCCTGGTGCTGGGCATCCAAATTTATTGTCTTTGAGGTAAGTCTTATCCTACCCTAATATAGACCTAGTAGGGTAGGCAAGTCCAAATTATTCTCTAAAGCGCAGGTGTCAAACTCTTGTGAAAGGCCTGCAACAGGCCAGGTTTCGCATATCTCTGCACAGGTGGCGTAATTAGGGCTATAGAGACAGAGCTAGTCCTTCTTAGTTTAACCCATGAAACCTGTAGGAGAATAAGAAACGTAACATTGACCTGATGACTGCATTATAGAACACCACCAGTAATTACTTAGGCATCACTACTTTCTTAGTTTTCTAAGTTGTCTTAGAAAGTAGAGCTTGTTCTGGGCCTTCTCATAATGCCCCCCCCCCCCCCGCCAAGATATTTAAAAATGACAACTCCCATAAAGTTATGGTGCTTTACCCCTTTACCCACATAATCTGTTCTTCATATAAAGAAACAAACAAGCAAAGGAAGAAGCAGCTATCACCCCTGTAAACACAGGGAATGGTTGCAAGCACATTTCCAAGTGGGGGAAAAAGGGGGTCATAAGTAGAATCCTGGTTCCGGGCTTCTGAAAAGGAGCAAGAGCTCTGCTTCAACAGCTGTATTTAACAGCACAGCAGAATGGGAGCCAAGTAATGCCTCGTATTTTCCTGGATCACTTTTATGTGATTAATTAGAACTAAAAAACCATAAGACAGGCCTTGAAGCTATATCAAAATCCCTGGTTCTAGGTAACAGGCATGGCCCAGTTTAGAACCACCATATGCTCCTACATTCACCTGCTTATTTCCATGCTTCCTGGATGATTAGTCAAAGGGAAACTTGGGTACATTGGTACGATAGAAAGGTTGTGGTATAGATGAACAGGACTATGAGTGGTGTTGTGAATCAGAAGACCTGTTCAGATTAGGAGGGCCAGTTTGATATAGAGAAATAGGTCTGCTTGTAATGCCCGATTTGTATATGTACACATCCCATAAGGGCTCTAGATCAGATGCCATTTTAGTAGCTGTCCAGATCATTTTTGACTTGGTGTTTCAGTTTGGTCTCTGGGTAGCCAGAGGGCTAGCATTTTTCAAGACGATCTTGAAGTCCCCTTTCGTGACATATTCTCTTTAAGGTAAATAGAGAGAATAATTTAATTTTCCCCGAAAAACCTTTCATGATTTGTGTTCCTAGTTCCCCGAAAGGTTTTATTTCTCTGTAACAATTTCTAATAAATGACGCCTAAATGGTGCAGTCAGTAACTGGTAACATGAAAGTAGGTGTAACGTTTTCTCCAGCTCGACATTAAGCAGAGGCGCCCCGAGCGCTTTCACTCCCCCCCTCTGTCTGATTCAATTGCGACAATTGTTTAAAGTGTACGCAGGTAAACGTGCCTGGCTTGTGAAAACCTTTCAAGTGGTGCTATGATTCCCTCTTGAGTAGTTGTCTGGTAATTGTACTTATAGTGTGTTTAAAATATAATAATGTGGCTCCTTTTCTGGAACTTATCTGCATCAATAAGGGCAAATTCCAAGGAGAGAACTACAATTTATTCCAGTGGACCTTGATTTACAAGCTTTTATTCTGCTTTATCTTGTTATAGACATGTATGTCAATCCAGTTTTAATGCATGTGTTGTGTGCGGTTCTAAGAGAAATGATGGGGCTATATTGCATTTTTGTTCTGTAGAAAACTTGAACCATTACTTTAGAGGTTAGGCTTTGGCTAAGATAACACAAAGGAACCTATGAATATCTACATCTAGGGACCTGCAACTGGAAGTGAAAGGAGTTATGTTCCTAAAATTGAATGGTGTTTTAATGAAGTTACTAACCAGTTGGTATTAAAGACCTTGGCCTTGTATTATGGCTTTTAAGGCGTTGCTTGATCCTCTCTAAAAAAAAAAAAAAAAAAAAAAAAAATGACATACTGTGCTTTGTATGGCAACTTCTGCTCCAGAGGTCCTTAACCATTCCTATCATGAGAGCCACATTTGGCAATGAGAAATGTTCAGGTGCCACGTTTAATGTCATAGATGCCATATAGTTCTAGTAGAACCGAAAATGACTGGAAACGTTTTTCAAATAACAGTATTTTAAAACGTCAAACCTAATGTTTGTGTGCCCCCCCCCCCCAAGCCCCCCATAAAAATAACCACAGTACAGATGGATTTCCAGCGCACACAGATTCCCACACTGACACCAAATGTTAATATAAAGGATCCCAAAAAAGCAGGGTGAACACAAATCTAGCCAACTATTTTTGCCCCCCACAAGAAGTTTTTCCAGCCTGAAAATGGTCTGAAACCGAGCACAATCAGCCCGGGAATGTATAAGATTTCCGGGCCAATCCATTCCCTCCCCCGGTGCATCCAAAATCAGGATGCCCACACTGTGTGAAACCCCTCAGGTTGCCTGCTACACTTACCTTACTTCCCGGTCCAAGGACGCATGCGTGGGCCGCATCCCCGCTATCTCTCTAGCGCTGTGCTAAGACGTCGGTTTAGACGTCCATGGCTCATCGGCTCCGAGCTCGCTGATTGGATGAGCGGCCGCGCATGCGGTGTAGGACCGAGGTGAGTTGATGTGGGAAATCTGGGGGGTTTCACATAGCGGGGCACCCCCAAAACCCAGGATAGTCAAAATCCTGGGTTTTGGTCCTCTTTAAAGATTAACTTTCAAAAATGGCCAGGTGGAGAAGCATGCTTGCTCACCTGTTTTTGTAGCTTTTAGCACCTTTCTGTTCTCCAGCTTCCATTTTCCAATTGATGGATGAGAGAGCGTGGCCCTGAAAGCTGCTAAGGTAGGAAAAACAGCGTGTGTCTTCCCCTGCCCAGATCTGCATTTACCCCATGCATGGCAGAGACAATGCCACGGGCTCTAACCATGTTTTTTGGTTTAGTAGTTTAGTAGACTGCACTCTAGACACACATCAAGGGTCCTTAAGGCACATGTGGCTCCTGAACTACATGGATCTTTGTACCTTGTATTGATTTCGTATTGTTGATTGATTGTATTGATTTTGTAACCTGTAGTATAATATTATGTGGTCAAACTGACAACTCAGGGAAACAAAAAGGCTACCACCAGATACCAGCAGCAAGATTTGGCTTCCTCCAGCTGAGCCAGGTTGTTAGCCCTGCTGTCAGGCTAAATCCTGCCTGTAGCAGGTGACCAGCCCCATCATACAAGCTTTAGATGCTCTATAACCAGGAATAGAAGCTTTCCCTGGCTTCTTGGTGCTGCAGCGAGTGAACATCACCTTGCAAACTCTTTTTATCTTATTCTTAATACTGTCAGCCAAAATACTGCTACATGTTTTGTTTAAGCTGTATCTCGGAATTGTACATCTCACCAGCTCTGGGTGCTTAGATATGCTGGCTTGTAATCATGGGCAATATATATTGTTTTGACTATTGGGACATGACAAGAAGCTCCCTTTCTTTGACAGTTGTTAATTTCATGAAATTTTTTCCTTTCAAAGGTCAACACAAAATCAAATTTATTCCTGAAATGGTTGGCCCGATACTGGAGATGACCTTGATCCCTGAGACAGAATTAAGGAAAGCTACCATACCGATTTTCTTTGACATGATGCAGTGCGAATTCCATTCTACAAGGAGCTTTCAGATGGTGAGTGTGCTACTTTAATGTCTGCTAAAAAGGAAATGTGAACACTGTGTTATCCTTTCCTCACACCTGAAACCATGAAAATTCTAGTGCACACACTGATCATCTCCCGACTAGACTACTGCAATACCCTCCTTATTTGGTTTACCAGCTCACGTACTGGCACCCCTCCAATCTATTCACCCCTCCAATCTAACACTGCTGTTCGCCTTATCCACCTCTCCTCTCGCTTTTCCAGTGCTGTGCCTCTCAATCCCTACACAGGCTGCCAATATCTGAAATAATTCAGCTCAAAATTTTAACCCAAACCTACAAGGCCCTCTACAGCCAAGCCCCCTTCCTACATTTCATTGCTAGTCCAAGGATACCAACCCAGACACAGTCTGCGATCGGCCTGTGACCTCCTCCTGGGCTCAAACCTGATCACTGCCTCCCACTCTTGTGTCCAGGAGTTCACACGTGGCGCTCTGCTCCTCTGGAATGCCTTTCCCTATAAAATTTGACACTCTTCAACCCTTAAAACGTTTAATATCGCCCTCAAAACCCATCTATTTAGACAAGCTTATTATCTGCCCTAACCAAACCATTTTACAGTCTTGTCATCCTTCAGACCATTTGCCACCACACGTAGTAGATACTCAACCTCACTCAACCTCTTGTCTCTACCCTCTTCCTTTAGATTGTAGGCTTGCAAGGGCAGGGCCCTCTCTCCTTACGTACTCCTATATTAATGTGTTTTATTGCGTTTGACTCATAATACTGTATGTATTATATGCATTAGGTGTTATATATCTGTTATATACAACTCCTAATGTCCTGTGTATTATAAGTATGTTACTTGTCCCATCATCCTGTAACCGTTTGTACAGCACCATGTAATACCATGGCACTTTATAAATAAACAACAATAATCCTACAGTATGGCTCCTTGTACCCACTTAATGCTGCAGGATGAGTTCTAATCAATCGAGTTATGAGCCAACGTTGGGCTATAATGCAGTTTACCTTTAAGATGAGGCTGTGATATCTAGAGAGTTGCCTTAAAGTGATGTCCCAGGGTGGTTATCTAGTTGGACCCAGCATCTTATAGATGCTAGGTCCAGTTGTGGTCCACTTTAATGTGGACCTCCAGTCAAAAAGGACTTCAGCACCCTACGATTCAGATCTCTGAACTGCTGGGTGGGGAGAGCGCATAAAGCAGAGATGCTGCTGCAGAGTGATTCCTCACTACTGTTTGTCACATTTAAACAGCGCGGGATCACAGAACTGTCGAGCATAGGAACTGGGTTGGGGGATTGCAGATTACATGGAAGGGTATCTAATATTTGGAGAGTATTTCGATTTTTGGTCCACTTTAAATCACATATTTAGGCACATCTCTATTAGTCCTGTCTGCACATGGTAGTCGGCCTGGGGTGTGATGGGTGAACCTGATATGTTGCTGGGCATCATGTGAAGATGGCGTACTGGGCATTGGCAGCAGGGATGCACTTTCCTTGCTATGGGGTGAGAACAGTGCCGCAGCACAGATGATCTATGGGGGAACCAGAAGAAGGTACCAGAACATTTTAGTCTGGTATTTATCTCTTTATCCTAAATAAGGAATGTTCCTAATGTACTCTATTAAATATTCCTAAAGCCTTTTAAATCATGTATATACTATGTCTTTTCTGTTCTTTTATTGAATTGAAATGTCTTTGCTGTGCTCTTACAACATTCTATGATAATAACATGAGCAAACATCTTACTGATCTTTCACTCACACCCACACTGCTGTGCCAAGCCTCTGCAGGTCAGATCTTGTGGTGGCCAGGCAGTAGATACCTTTTTATGGCCGGCTCATTCTCAATTCCTTTTATATAAAAAAAAAAAATATAAGAACTAAATGAAAAGTCTCTATACATAAGCTGCTCTGCCAGAATCCTTTTATTTTTCTTACCTCTGGCTGTTATTCAGCTCCTAAAACACGTCCTCAGCTGTCTGCAGATATACAAGGAAGCAGCTTGCTATCATTGATTTCAAAAAGTTTATTTATGTGGTGCTCACCAACAAAAGAATAAGCGCAGTGGTAATGCACAGTGTGAATATTATCTGTAGTTGTCCATGATACTGAACGCTGAGACATTTGATGTAAAATCTACTGAATGTGACAAATATAAGCTTAATTTGGTCTTTATTGACCCTTCAATGCTCCGCTGCTCAAGGCCAAAGAGTATGTCAAACAATCCTTTGCTCTGTAAAGGTCCCTGTACCTTTCAGAGGGAGCTTACACACTCAAACTGGCCCACAGGGGAATCTTGCTGAACCTAGGGTCCCTTCATTGGGTCCTCCATATCCAAAGGACACCCCTATACCCTAAGTGCTCTGCTGTTTGCATGGTGCCAGCAGCTCTAGTGCTCTGTCCACTGTGGGCCTAGGGAACAACAATGGTCAGCCAATTCTTGGCCCTGTGTACATCACCAACACCCATCAGATCCTGCGCAGATTATGCACTATATGGTTAGACGGTACCCCATGGCATAGAAATTATGACGTCCTTTTTCCTATGATAGGAGCAGTAGGTAATATTGGACATTGCTTGTAATCGCATTTGACTGTAGGGTGGGTCCTCAGTCAATTCTACTGGTGGGCCAAAGACACCACAGTTCAACACTGGAGGGAACCTTTTCCAAATAAGTGGCATGGCAGAGGTCACCATTGTTGGTGCAGGAATGGCATCTTTTGATACCCCAATCCTCTCTGCCAGGGTTACGCAACCTTTTTTCATGGAGTATCACTTCCTATTTTTCAGTAATCTCAATTACCACACAAGGCATGGGGGTCTGCTTAAAAATGAACCGATACTGTATGTACTCCACCTGGCCCAAAAGACATATGCCTGCAGCTTTCTAATAGAGAAGAGGCTTATCTTCAGTGCTTCATGTCCCCCGTGCAACATTGAGTGCCACCATAGGTGAGGTTGTGTGCAACCAGTGGTACTGCTCTATGCCATTGTTTGGTTGGCAGCTGCTGTTACAAGATTGAAGGATGGGTGAATAACAAAATATATGCCTAGCATTGTTGCTACCTGCATCCAATCCTAGCTTAAAGGAAACTTCTGGAATGTAAAATAAACATTTGTTTTAGGATTGTGCCCCCATACTTCTGATTAACATAACCCTCGCCCTGCGAATGTAATAAAGGGAAACAAGAGACACTCACCTTCACCCCAAATCCAGCCCCCAAAGTTGGCGGTGCCGGCCACCAGGAGCAGCACTCTTCCCATTGCGCTCGCTCCCGCCCACCCATTTACATGAATGGGCAAGAGCGCACGAGATGCAGAGAGCTTCTGCTCCCAGCGGCCAACTTTGGGGGCTGGATTTGAGGTGAATGTGAGTGTCTTTTTTTTTTTTTTTTCTCGTTTATTACATTAGCAGGATCGCTATTTGGAGTGGGCAGGACGGGGATATGTTTATTTTCCAGGAAGGGTCTGGAGTGGCCCTTTAACTTATCAGCATGCTTTGTCCAAGTTTCTTATATTCCATGGATCTGTTTGGGAAAGTAGGAGTGGCTGACTTGCCCCTCATTAAAGCTCCTAGTATCCATAGGAAGCAGGTCAAATACAGACTCAGTTCAGGAGAACTGTCCTGGCAAAAAAAAAAAATCTTTTGCCGTGGCCAACAGGAACATGCACCAAAACTGAGGCAGGGAAGTGCACTGTCAGGCTGCAAATTGACTTCAGGAGTGCACTGGCTGTTGGAGTGAGTTTTTCTTTCTTTTTTTTAATTGCATGGCCAGAGACTTTAAAGTCCCTGTCTAGGCATTAAAATGTAAAAATGAAATACTCACCCCCTAACACGCCCACTTCATTTATGGATGCTGGAATGTTCCTGGCACCCCCCTCCCCCCATTGCAGAGAAAACAAGACCCTACAGATTACACCATGTGAGACTGTGTGCTGGCGCTGGGTGGTGAAGCTTTGGGGGAACACTGGAACTGCATGGAGGCGCTGCGGGGGAGCCAAAGATTATTATAGCCTTTTTTTTTTGTTTTTGCCTGAACAGTCCATTTAATGTGAAGCCATGCTTGACTCCTTCTCCTGGTCCAAGTTCAGCACCCACTCTTGTTAAAGTGGACCAAAACCTAGGATTTTGACTATCCTGGGTTATGGCCCTTGCCCCCAGGGTGCCCTGCTGTTTGAAACCCCCCAGGTTGCCCGAACAAACTCACCTCTTCCCGGTCCTACAATGCATGTGCGACTGCTCATCCAATCAGAGCGCTAGTATCTGTTTGAGCCCCCTTTAACAGGGAGTGTGCCCAAGCCAGATATTCACAAATGCCTGTTCGGCCTGCACGCTCCCTGCTAAAGGAATAGCTGGGATGCCGCCGCTGCTCGTGCATGTGTCACTGGAGGTGAGTGTTCAGGCGACCTTGGGGGTTTCACAAAGTGGGGCACCGACGGTCGGGGTGCCCAGGGGGGAGCGAGTATGCCTGCCCTGGAGTCTCATCACCTCTTTAAGTCCTTTGCATGAGCTGGTGACAGAGAAGCAGACGAGTATTAATCACGTATTTAAGGGGGTGTTGCACTTGATGCTCTTTAAATTTTATTAGTGCTAGTGTGGGGGAGTTTCCAACATTTTAAGGAAACACAAGCTATATCTGTGTACGTTTGTGTTAAATGTTGTTTGGCTGTGGAGCTCTGGAGGCCACTCTCAGACTTTGGGAAAATAGCTCAGACTTAATAAGTTTGTGATGGAAGCTAACGGCCTAGATCCCAATCGAAACGTTTGCAGCAGATGTATTGTGCTTTTTTAATGCTTCCCCATGCAGGTGAGTAAAGAGCAAAAGCCTAATAATTATTGGTGCGCGCAGCATTTAAGTAACTAGAACTGTACTCATTAAGTTTTAATTGAACAGATACCTTAATGGGTTGGGAATTTTTGCTGTTCTTCAAATCCCTGTCCGCTTGTAAGTTGTAAACTTGCAGCAGCGTTAGACTGGGGCATCAATATTAGAGGGTTGCATATGGTTCTGTTACAGCCGCTTGAAGCACATTAAAGCAAACCACACATGCTCTCCTAATACCTTCTCCTCACCCCCTGGTAAAGCTTGTCACACCTACCTGATAAACCTTATCACACCTACCAAGTGACTAAAATTGCCCCCCAAGCATGACTTACCGTGATTCTCTGTAATTTAGAAGACCACATCTCTGGCACTGGGAGTGTCACGCAGGTTTGACTTGACCTTTGGCAAATTTACATCTGATCCCCTTACTTTTTAAAAATGTTTTAACAAATTGATGTTGTTATACCAACATGAGTGGACAGTGTAGCCAGGCTGTGGGAAAAGCAAACAGGATGCTCGGCTGCATAGCTCGAGGCATCACCAGTAGGAAGAGGGAGGTTGTGATGCCGCTGTATAGAGTCCCAGTAAGGCCACAGCTGAAATACTGTCTGCAGTTCTGGAGACCTTACCTGCAAAAAGACATTATTCAAATAGAACATGTCCAAAGGCGGGCAACAAAAATGGTAGAAGGACTTAGACTTAAAACTTATCAGTAGAGAGGAAAGAAGGGAGAGAGGGGGCATGACTGAAAATAAATAAATATGTGAAAGAATTAAATAAGGTTCAGATTTGAAGTGTTTTTGAGAAGAAACTGATGAAAAGGTGGCACAACCTGAGGCTAGTTGGAGGGAAGTTCAGGAGCAATGTTAGAAAATATTATTGTACAGAAAGAGTAGTAGATGCTTGGAACAAACTTCCAGCAGAGGTATTTTTAGTGAATGTAAACATGCCTGGGATAAGCACACATCTATCCTAGGATAAAGAGAACATACAGTATACACATAAGAGCGGACTAGATGGACCGTATGGTCTCCTTCTGCCATCAACCTTCTATGTTTCTATATGAAGGTTCAATAAAGAAAAAAAAGAGGAAGGAGGCTGCACTCATCCATGTGCAATGTAAAACGGCCATTAGACACACTTACATACACTTGTTATGTGAGTTGGTACACTCACACTTACAGTAGATGAAGAACGAGGCAACACAATGTTACAGGCATCAATTGAATTGCTTGCTGCCTTTTTACTTCCATTGGCTTTACATTCCCTTTAAACCCTGGCTTTGTAAAATTATTCTGCGTCTCCAAACGCAGAATATTATTTGTACTGTAAGTTATTGTGTTCTTGCTGGAGTTGGCTGATATTTTCAAAAATCCCAAAAAGGGGGCAAAAATGATCTGATTGCCAGATTTTGATTGGTGGGTTTAGGAGACAGATTTTATTTTTTTTTTGCCTAAAGGTTCCTGAAGCTTATATCTGGTACAAAAAAATGTGTATTCCATCAAAATAGTATTTATCTGATTTAGGGTGTTATCTTGTCCTTAAGGTCACAGCCTCACAATTGCAAAAGGTCACAGCGCTTCAGTGTGATACGTGTTCTCCCATCAGCCCTTATTGAAACTGATGTAAATATCTAGATTTCAGCTAATTTCTGCTTTGGAAAGGTCAAATTTATGGAAGTATTTTGCATATTAAATTAATCAGCTGCACGGTTCTCCTGAAAGGTTGTAAGTGATAAGATATGTAATTATGTTAAGAGATAATGATGGTAATTTTAATTAAAGGCAGATCCTGTTTTCAGTTCTTTTAATTATGCTTAAACGCAGAGCAAAAGTAACAAAAGAATAAAAAGGAACTCGGTGATGTCAGTCTGTTTTCATAGAATGCCCACATTCCTGCTTAATATGTTCTTTCAGATGTCTACAAACTCCTTCTTGACAGTATGAAAGGGCATTAAATCTAGTTGCCCTGGAAACAGGACCTTTTTATTGTAGCTAGTCTTTATTTACGCAATATCTCATGAAGCTGGGTGCAATTGACTTTTCTGGAACTTTGCTAAAGCGTATTGGGTCAGATTTATCAAGACTGGTGCATGAAGAACATTCATTGCACCTGCCTTGATCTATCTGGTTAAAGTGCTGCTGCAGGCAAAAGTGATTGTACACCATTGTGTTGGGCTACATTTGGCAAAGTCCTAAACTATTTTCTGTTCTTAAATTGAAGATGAAATGGCAGAGATATCCCCTCTGAAAAATGTGGGCATGGCCCTTGGATCTGTGATGCTGCATAATAAACAGCTCTCTGTGCTGACAGATGTCATGAATCTGTGAATCTGGAGGCGGAGGAAGGAGGAACCAGTATTTCTGTAAACCCCCATATCTCTACTATTTCTGCTTCCATTTAAAAAAAACGGAAACCAGTTTAGGACAGTTTAGGTATCACTTTAATTTGACAATATTTGCATATTATCCTTATTACCTTTAAAGAGAAACTTCAGAAGCCCTGGAGTACAAAAGACTCCAGGGCCGCTCAAGTCCTTATTCCTGCTGTGTGAAGCCTTTTTACTTCCATTGGCTTTACATTCCCCTTAAACCCTGGCTTTGTAAAATCATGCTGTGTCTGCACACCTCACAAGTATTTGTACTGTAAGTTATCATTGCATTGTTGTTGGAGTTGGTTGATATGTTCACAAATCCCACAAAGGGGGAAAGATGGTTTGATTGCCAGTTTTTGATAGGTTGGTTTAAGAGCCACGTTTTGTTTTTGCTTAAATGTTCCTGAAGCTTATATCTGGTACAAAACATGTTTATTCCATCAAAATAGATGTTATCTGATTTAGGTTATCTTGTCCTTAAGGTCATAGCCTCACAATTGCAAAAGGTCAAAGCTCTTCAGTACTCCACGGAGAGGGCATTGGTATTGAACCTCTTTAATGTTCACAATGAAGCGGAGCAAAGGAGGTCAACCAGTATTGCAAATTCAAATACCCCTCTTCTAATGTATGCCTAAATTTTGGCTCTAATTATCACCTGAAGTATGTCACACGTCCAGGTCACCCAAAATGAGACAAGCCCACAAACTGCTCCAGGGTCCCAGTTGGAAGCAAAGGGTCAAACAGGCAATGGTCAATTTTATCCTATGCTTTCTGAGAAGGGTTAACTTGTATTTAAGGATCAAACCCTACTCTACACTATTTCTGTAGAGGCTCAGTTGTATCCAACATTTTTAGGATGACCCACGGAAAGAGCGATCCTACTCCCTGAGAGGAAACACAAACTGAACAAGTTGTGCACTGTCCTCTTTAAATCCCAGTCAGTACCGGCGGTGGGGTGCTACTGCATTTGCCCAAGGGAACCTGGGTTGGCTTACCGGAACCTCCGGTCGATGTCGCGGCCTCTGTCTTTTTCCTTTTGTTCGTCCGGGGGACACAGGGCAAGGAAGGGTGGAGGAGACTCGCTGCTGCTGACTCGATGGCACTCTGACGTCACTTCTGGGCGTGGCCTCGACATGTGGGGCGACCCAGAAGTGTAAGCAGCATCGGTTGTATAGACACTACACAAACTGGAAGGGATTGCGGATGGAGAAGAGCTACACAGCAGCACAGTGGCAACTCACCAACAGCCCAATAGCATTAAGCTTCTGTTCTCAGCCCACTATAGGTCAGTGATCTCAGGCAAAGGAATCCAGGTGCAGGCAGTGTATCACCTAGCCTTAACACTTTGTGCAAAATGCCACAGTAAAAAAACAGTAATTTAAAAATCCTGTTTTATATTTTGCAGTTTGTGCTGATACCTGGGGGAATGTATGTATGTGTAACTTTGGTATTATATTTTGTCCTTTTAGTCTAATCCAACCAAAGTAAAGGATAAGGATAGAGACAACGACTCCTCAAAATAGAAGCCGAAGGATCTTAAACCCATTAGACGCTGTGAATCCTGTAGCGTTACACTTTCGGATACCTGGCAGAAGTCTGTCTGTCAGACATGCCTACAGCTAAGAATGGGAGACTTCGGCTATGTACAGGGAGATGTTAGCCATAAGGAATGAAATGGCCTCAATGTTTGAGGTCTATAAATCCTTTGGATCACACCCAGGGGTGTCCTCTGCTGGCACAGTTAACCCAGTATCCTATTTCAAAAGAATTATTAAGTTTGAATGGAAGAACACCAAGAAGAATTTTTTTATGCCAGGCTCACGCAAACATATATTTCCTTTAAAGGACTTGGACATGGAGCCTTGAAGCAAATGTCCAAAATTAGATTTCAGCGCTGGGTCAGATATCCAGAGCGTCAGACCTACGTTTCTGAAGGGTCTGTTTTAGTTCTATTTCTCTGGTGGATCAACTTGTGTAACTTTTTTTTCTCTGAAGGATCAGCTTTATGAAACACTGGTTCTTTCCAGGGTCAACTGTTTGTAACAAAGTCATCAATTTTTCAATGAACCCATCATTGTTTGAAAGTGCTGGTCAGCTCTTTCCAACACATGTTGATAAAATTTAGATGACTGTTTACTTAAATAGTCAACTTTATCCCTCACCTTCCATGAACGGTTAAGTCTTCCCAAAGGTTTCTCAAAGCTTTGCCAACCTGTTTTACTGGAGACTGATTGTTTATTCCACAAATGTTTTATGAAGATTCAGCTATACTTAACCGGACCTTCACCATGAAGACCTTCACCATGAAAAGCCAACATACTTAAAAAAACTATTCCCCAGCATCTAAAATTAATCTAGTTTAAGTTTTTAGTCACTTACTTATTATTCTTTCCCCCACTGGGCTGCAACTCTGTTCAGGACTTTAGGATACGGGTGCCGCCATCTTGACTCAGAAACATCACACATACTGAGGAGAGTGGGATAAAGTACAGGGGGGCAGGTTATAGCTGTGCTTTGCTCAGACAGAGCAGAGCTGGGGTCAGGAAAAGGACAACAATCCCAGAATGCAGAGCAGCACAGTCAGAAGGCACTTCCTGTTTGCAGGCTGCCTGATGTTCCATGAGCCGCCATCTTGGATGTTTAAAGGCTCATAACATTCAGTAGATGCAGGTAGGATGATTTTTAATGTGAGCAATCTGTATGTACAGGGTGTGGGAACCATATAAGATAGACTCTTATTCAGAGTGAAGGACCGCTTTAACACTGTTACTCTGTAGAATTAATGCTTATTCAACTCTGTTATTCAGAAGGTCCGCTTTAACACTGTTACTCTGTAGAATTAATGCTTATTCAACTTTTCAGAAGGTCCGCCCTATCCAATATGTATCTTTTATTTTATCTTTATTTTATTTATTATCCAACTATTATTACCTAAAACCTAATCCTGTTTCTCCAGGATTTTTCTCTCTAGACGATGCTATCTCTTTGTTACCTTGTTGGTATGATGATCTTGTAGCAACATCATGATGCCCATTCATATAGTTACACACATCTAATACTGGACACTTAAAGTGACTCTCCATGCAAGGGGTTAATAAAGCAGCCTCTTCACAACTTAATTGAATAATGTTTAGCTGTCTTTGGTACATCTGTGCAGCTTGGAGCAAGATTTACAGTGTCTGATTTCTCCCCCTTGCCCTGGGCTCTGCTTTGCTGGTCAACAAAAAAAAAACTTCCTTTATGTCCTGTGATCAACCCCCCCCAGCTCCTTCTCAGCTTATGCACAAGCAAGGCATTACATTCCCCCTGCCCTCCATGTCCACCCCCACTCTCCCACTGTGTGTGAGAAAGTTAAAGTAAAACGTTCAACTGTATATCTCGGCAACAAAAGCTTCTTTTCAAAATGGAGAAAGTTTAGGACATTGCCAGGTGTAGCCCTACACAATGGGCCAATGCTTGGTATTGTCCGCTGAATGCCTTTAAACAATTGTCCCGCTGCATATTACCAAATGATATGTCCACGTTTATTAACGATGGAAAGTAACAGTTCTTCTGTTCTCGTTTATTAGTTTGAGAATGAGATCATCACCAAGTTGGACCATGAAGTGGAAGGAGGGAGAGGTGACGAGCAGTACAAAGTGTTGTTTGAAAAAATGTAAGTGTTGATTAACCGTGAACTTTACACTTGGTTTATAATTAACATGTGCTAATGAAGTTCTGAGCTTAAAATAACATTTTATTTAGGAATCGAGTTGTTGTGAGTTTTTTTTTTCTGCTTCCTGTTTTCAGACTCCTGGAGCATTGCAGGAAACACAAGTATCTGGCAAAGACTGGGGAGACTTTTGTGACACTGGTTGTGCGGCTGATGGAAAGGCTGCTGGATTACAGAACGATAATGCACGATGAGAGCAAGGAGAACCGGATGAGTTGTACTGTCAATGTTCTGGTCAGTACCAACTCCAGTCCAAGTAAAAACTGGACTTTTTTAGATTGATGTTCAATGTCTTTAGCGGTAAGCCTAGGATAATGGTATGGATCAGGGTTAAGGTTTAGAGATATATTGAAAGGGGAGATAAAGTAAAAAATATTTTTTTCTGCCCCTCACCCCTACAGCATGGGGCATCTCAATCTGAGATACGTTGTTACATCTCCCACACCCAAATCTGGGCAAGCTGATTCTTCGCTAACGTAGCAGAGTGCATGAAATAAACAGCCCTGCCCACCTACCTTCTCCACTGTGTCACAGGGCACATGTCTCGGCTGCCTGACACAATGTTTAAAATGAAAACTAAGCAGTACAGATTGCCTGGTTTTAGACGTTTCAGCAAAAGGAGATGCACCATATTGCAGAGGTGAGTTCTTCATCTGAGGTTACATGGTCCAGGTTTCTCCTCTGCATTTTTGGCTGTCGATGGAAACCCGAGCCACTTGACAGTTTCCTACTTATCGCTGGCCCGGATTTAGCTGGGGGTGGGGATTCAGGTAAGCAGAACAAGAGTAAGGACCGGGGGCATCTGCAATCTATTGCTGAGGCCCCCTTTAATCCATTTTGTAAAAAATAGGTGTTGGTCCACTTAAAAGCATATCAGCTCACGCAATTAGTGGCTGAGGAAACTGATATCCACATTCGTTTAAAAAGGAGTCTGATCATTTCTGAGTAACTGTTAATGCTTACAATATATAGGTGCCTAATTCAAACAAAATATATAAATAAAAGGATACGTAAACATTCAGTCATTATTACAACAAGACTTAGTGTCATGTTTACAGCAGATCATGTGACCTTGTGCCATGTCTGGTCTCATTATTTTAACATTAAGGTGATTCTTTGACACTCGCATGCTGATGTCTAATGTAATGGTCACGTGACTAATGTGGATGTTAGATGTCCTTTAAAGCTGACCTATGTGTGTTCTTTCACTTGGAAACATATATGAAAACAAAGTGTGCCATTTCTTTTGTCTTTGCAGAATTTCTACAAGGAGATTGAGAGAGAAGAGATGTATATTAGGTTGGTAATATCTCTTGGATTTTCTTTATGTGTATAAGTGGGGAAACTGAAAGTGAAGGTGGTGTTAGAAGCAGTTGTGACGTGGACCACATGATAGGGTCTACATTTATAACATATCTATTATCGGTAGTTCCCTTCCCCTAATCTCTTGACCATATAATTATAAAATATATTCAATATTTGTTTCAACAATATAGTCAGAAGTTATCTACAGAAAAAAAAAAAACTCAGCCGCAACAATAACATAAGCTATTATATATTTTTGGAATATATATTTAGCTTAACAGATTTCATATCCATTACACAATTTTTCAGCTGTGCTGTTCATTTGTACATTATACAGGCTCACTGTGTCTTTTGATGCATTTCACCTGTTGGCTTTCTCAGAGAAGAGACCAGTGATAAATCAAACAGTGGATGGCAGCACTAGAAGGGGTAGAACACCTCAACATAGATTTAGAGCTTTTGGCTTCAGATTATGTCCTGCAAAGTGTTTGTGGTGACTAGAAGTGTTCTTGTATCCCACCATAGATTTTACAACTTTTTTGCAAATTAAATTTAAGCAGAGTGGGTGTACCCCTATAGTTCTAGGTACATTTTCTGGCTATTTTTTTATTTCTTGAGCTGGGAGTGTAACAGAAAACACAATTTTTTCGACTTTTTGCGACTTACTCCTTTAGTTGTGCACTTTACACACAGATTCACACAGTATGGCAAACTGTAAGTACCTGACTACCCGAAAGAAATATCAGCATAGGAGGTAGAAGCAGCAGCAGTCGACGGGGTAGCAGCAGCAGCGGGGTTCAGCTTCCATGTTGAGCGATCATGTGCTGGACAACCTTCCCGCAGTCATGCAGTGAATGACACAGATAGTCAGTCACCTTTAGCCAGTACTCATTCACAGAGCCTGGAATTAGTGTATTTCTGAGGCATCTGGGGCTTTTCCTTCACTGCACCTTCTGCAAAACAACTTTTCACTTCCCTTGGCTCTGAACTGCTGTTCAGAAAGAATACATTTAGGGCAGGTACTCATAAGAACTGGAGGGGGACCCATTTAGGTGGAGCTCAGAGAAGAACACTAGGACAGCTGTGGAAATAAAACCTGCATAGATGATAATGTCACTAATCACACATGGCAGTCATCTGATGAGGTGGCATCATCCTCATCATGAGACGAGGGTGGCAGCATGCCATTGACCCAGCAGTCTAGAAGAAACCAAAACACGTGGTGCTGCTAGTCATCAGAGTAGCTTATAGGAACACACTGGCAGTGCACGGGTTCCCTCAAAGCTGCAACAGCAATCAGCCAGCACTTAGAGCTTATGGAAAAGTTTGGCAGTCAGAAGTGTGGGAGTTTTTTAGGACATGAACGGTGTGCAGACTGTGTCACCAGAAGGTAAGCGTGGACAGGGTTCTGATATGGCCATTATGCCCTGCATTCACACGGTCAATACCACCACAGAGTTACCTGCGAAAACTGTGGGAAGGTTGTGCTTTAGCAGTCAATACTTTGTCATGTTTCCAGTATTTTCAGCATGCGGTCTGCCCATTGGTTTACTCAAAAAGGGGGTTGGTCGGCCGTGCCTGTGACATCGGCGGGGGGCATGTTTTCGGCCTGCCCAGGCCTTACAGTGGATGGCCATGGCCCCGCCCCTTCTCCTCACTAACTGCACGAAGCACCGCCATCTTGTGTGCTGCCTGTGCTGCAATTGTCAGCTCCTGTGCTGCCTCCCTGTTCCTGGGCTGAGTGTTGGTTCCAGCGCAGCTTCCACTCCACAGTTTCCCTGGTCAGGTCGGTCGTGACATTGCTGCAACGGGGGGATTTTGTGGCCACGGTGGACATACAGGATGCTTATCTGCATGTGCCAATATTCCCTGATCACCAACAATGCCTGCTGTTTGTGGTGGGCTATGTGGCACTGCCGTTTGGACTGTCCACTGCCCCACAAGTGTTCACGGAAGTTTTGGCTGGGGTGATGGTAGAGGCAGAGTGTGCACCCACCCCATACCTGAATTACTTGCTCATCCGAGCCCCATTTCTGGCAGAGGCACTGCAGGATGTTTAGACAGTCCTGTCCACGCTGTAACTTTTCGGGGGGGTGATCAACTACCCCAAGTCCCAGGTGGTTCCCTCCATGGTGGCGACCTATCTAGGTATGACATTGGATACTCAACGGGCACGGGTCATTCTTCTGGTGCAGAAGGGCATGGCTCAGCAGTCGCTAGCAGTGGGTCGGTCCTTCCTGCCAGTCCGCTGGGTAATCCTGACCACAGACACCATTCTGATGGGCTGGGGTGGCATTCTGAGCAACCAGACAGCTCAGGGTCTCTCAGACCAGAGGAACTGAGGGTGATTCTGCTGGTTCTCAAGCATTGATCTGCCCAGCTCCAGGGCCTTCCGGTCGGGGTACAGTCGGACTATTCCACGGCTGTGGCCTATATAAACCATCAGGGGGTACAAGAAGCTGGCAGGGGTATGCAGCTGGCGTCCCTGAATTCCTTTAGATCCGTTTTGTTCTGGTTTAAATGATGGCTTGAGTAACTCTGCTAGATTGTTGAATGCCCTGATGTTTCGAGGAGGTAGGTACAAAAACAGCTCATCTGGTGGCCCTGATGAGAAGTCCAACCAGCAGTATGCATTATATCAAAGCCCAACTCTTATCTAGTGAAAGATTGTTTCCCCTATCTAAGGAGTTAAGATTTGGTTTATTAACATTCAGAATTTGTACTGTAAGGTGTCAACTCATGAATGGTCTATCAGTTTGCCAGGAGCCGCATTTTTGTTGTTTTATTTTTTTTTATTGTATTGTTTGTACTTGGCTTGATTGTTTAACAAATACATTTCATGTTTGAATTTTGTTTACTTTCATTATTGTCGCTTCAATCTACCTCAGTATTTGGTAGAAGCAAAATGTGTGCTTTTCTGTCGTAGCACTCTGAATAGCGCTTAGCTGATTACTTATTTTTACAGTTATTGTTATTGGGATTTACATTATTTAAAAGGGAAAAAAGAGTACTTAAAGGGAGAATATAGTTATTCAGTTTTTTTTTTCTTTTTACTTTTTTAAATTAGTCCAGTGTTCTGGTTTGATTTTTTTTTTATCCTTGCATTTCAGGTATTTGTACAAATTATGTGACTTGCACAAAGAATGTGATAACTACACAGAGGCTGCGTACACACTGCTTCTGCACGCCAAGTTGCTGAAGGTATGAATGTTATTTGATTATTTTGAATGTTTGTGAAAGGATATGTGAAAAACAATTGACCTTTGCTGTGTAGCTTTCATGACATTTGGGGTCTGGGGACAGGCCGGGTCGGTATTTCCCACTAGGCAGGGGTAACCATGCTGCGGCACCTCAATTTCCTTTTTTAAGCATTGGTGGCTCAGTGGTGTATACTTTCTCCCACTCCTTCACATGCTTCCTGTATGAATGAGAGGCCCCAGCACCACCTGCTGCTTTATAGGGGTGCGTTGAAGGATCCAATAATGATTGACATCCCTCCCATCTGAAATAGCAGGGTGCTACTGGGGCCACTCAGTTTAAACAGGACCATCAGTGTAATTTAATGAAAAGCCCAAACCCTTAAAAAAACTATTACTCAGCATTTAATATTAATATATTTTAAGTTTTAAGTCGCTTATTTATTATACTTTCCCCCACTGGGCTGCAACTCTGCTCAGGACTCTAGGATACGGGTGCCACCATCTTGCCTCAGAAGCATCACATATTAAGGAGAGGAGGAGGGAGAGTGCAGCGGGGGCAGGGTAATAGCTTTGCTCTGCAAAGACAAAACAGAGCTGGGGCCAGGACAACAATCCTAGAATGCAGAGCAGCATAGTCAGAAGACACTTCCTGTCTACAGGCAGCCGGAGACTCCATGGGTCGCCATCTTGAATGTTTAAAAGCTCAGAAAAGGCAGTAGCTGCAGGTAGGATGATTTTTACTGTTAGCAATCTGAAGTAAATGGCGGGGGAAACATACAAGATAGACTCTTATTTAGGGTGAAGGTCTGGTTCAAGGGAGTGGGGAGTGGGTATGCTGCCACTAGTATTTCTAAAAGAAAAACTCCATTGTGTTGCCACAGCAGGTTGGGCGCGGGGGGGGGGGGGGGTCTGGTTTCCTCCAAGCCACAGGTACTGAATAATTAAAGAGAATGGCTTAGAGGACTGATTTCTGAGCAATGAACTGTCCAGAAGCTGCAGCGGGAGGAGAAGCTGTGATTTTTTTTTTTATATATTTTTTTCCTTGTCCATGCATACACGCCACCAATAGGGAGGCTGGATATATGGCAATTGTGCCGCCAATTTGCTGTTTGCATATTTATGAAACTCTTCATGTATGAACGGAGGTGATGTGTTGTAGATGACCACTTTCGACTGCTCCTTGCATATTAATGATTTGATTAGCATATGTATAGATGAATACAGATGGATTTTTCATGTTTATATTTGCATACAGTGATGTGTTGCCCCAAGAGAGTTAGCTGACCTTTGACTTTGCCACAGGAGCCCTTTTATACAAAACCATATCTAACTATTTCCAGTAATGAGGCAGCAGTCTCCTGTGATATGATAATGGTAAACATCTCAAATACACACACTGATTTTTCTACTCTAATTAATTCTTATTGGATCAGGTAGAATGGAAATGTGTGTGTGTGTGTGTGTGTGTATGTGCAGACTGTAACTTATCTTCACCTTTTATGCAAATTTTATAAAATCACTCAGCTGAAGTTGGGCTTTGCCATTTAATTAGTTTAATTATGTATGAAACACAAACTTACAACTTTTTCTTTTAACACCACCTCCCATCTCTTTGTCACTTGCTCAAGTGGTCGGAAGAAGCTTGCGCGGCACATCTTACTCAGCGGGATGGTTACCAGGCAACCACACAGGGACAGTTAAAAGATCAGCTGTACCAGGAGATTATCCATTACTTTGACAAAGGCAAGGTAATAACATAATGCACATCTGATAACGCTTCATCATCTATCTTTTTCATCCTCTTTCTGGTTGGGTTCCATATTGTGTAAAAAAAATGATATTATAAGCACCAGTCAATATCTAGAGCTTTGGGGGCCCAGTCAGCAGCTAGACAGGCTGGGAATAACTTGATAAAGTCCTGGTATGTTGCCACAGGTAGCTGGCGCTATGCTGACTGCACTGCATCCCACAGCTGCTGGAGGAAGCTCCATAGAGCATCATGATGGAGGGAGCCTACAAATGCTTAGTTAGGATCAAGGTTTTGGAATGAGCTGGCCAGTATAGTACTTGAAAGTCTTGGACATGCTTTTCCCACCCACCATTTAAAGTCCTATGGCATGTTGCTTTGTTTTGCTAGAAGATCCTATCCACCTCGGTAATAAGTGTGTACATGATTGGTTGAGTGCGTCTTCCAGGACAGTGGGCCTACAGATTGATCTCTAATGTTTGCCACCTGACACGCCAACATCCATCAATAAAGGTGAAACCGTGACTTGAACCTTTGCCAAACAGTGGAGATCCAATTCCGAAACTGCTTTTTCTGCTGATGCAAATTCATTATCAAAGGGGCAGTGACATCTGTTTCAGAACTCAGTAGGGTTCACTGTACAGATGTTTTACACACACATCTGCAGTGATGTAGTTATTTACATGGGGAGATCCTAAGAGGCTCTGGGATATAAAAGCTTTTTTTCCCCAGCTCTCATTTATTACTCCTGGCTGGAAGGACATGGGACCTGTGTCCCCCATAAGATGGAGGCATCGGCATCCGCTTTTGGCGCTGCCTTCTGAGAGAAGACTCAGATAGGTTGTGAGTACATAGTGACATTTAAGCTATTCAAGTTTTGGTGTTGTCTTTTTCTTTTAAAGTAGTGTTGGTGGTAAAATATCCAGGGGAGGCTTATACCAGTTCACAGGGTAGAGGGGCCACCAGGTGAGGGCACTCCTGGAAGAGCAACAGACCTATACTGAAGGGCAAAGGAGCTGTTATACCAGCAGGGCCAAGTTATTCCAGCTCCTATGCCTGGTGACTGTGATGGTTGTCTCTGGCGGGGGGGTAAGAAGAGCACAGTTAACCATGTTATCATAAAGCAAGGTCAAATTACCCTGAATGACGGTATCATAGGAAAACCAGCATTTAATAGCCTGTAAATATCAGTACTGTATTTGGGGTGGAATAAAAAGTCTGATTTTTTTTTTATTGGAGTAGGATGTGAGTGTTGGGAACCGGGTGTGCAATTGAGGTAATATAGCTGTGAGTCCCAGAACTGGCACCTTCCCTTCCATGGGGAAATGAAGCCATAATCTCCGCCTGTGCTGGCGGGGCTGTCATAGCCCTGAGTTCAGCTCGGTGCAGTAGCCTAACCTTTAATGCTGGATACGCTTTATATTCATTTATTTTATTGTCTTTTGCTGGAGCAGAGTCATTTTAATAAAGCCCTCTAATCCAAGGACTTTGTAGGAAGTTATTAAGCTCCTGTGTTGTCGCAGTGAACCAAAAATACTTTTCATGATCAAAACTTTTAACTCTTTGTAGCCCTATGCACAGTGAGCTATACTATTTATTGATGTCAAGCTTTTATGCTCGTGTTTTTACACCATGCCACAAATTCTCAGTGCCTGCTCAGTATTTTATTCTGTTATTTAGGATTTAGAGCAACAGATCAGTGACCTAATCCCTGAATGACTTTACTTGTTACCCAAGATCCAGTCACGGCTGCGGTGGAGAGTGCCTGCTTTGATTGCCTGAGTTGGGTGTAACATGGGACCAAGGGGGTGGAGGTCCTCTTTAAAGTTATTTGACATATATGTTATACCCCAGCTTCACTTGCACAGGAAAGGGATTAACTTGGCTGGAATCACCGCATTTTTCGCCCCATAAGACGCACTTTTCCCCAAAAGTGGGGGGGGGGGGGGGTGTCCGTGCGCCTTATCGGGCGAAGGTGGGCAAAAAAATAAATAAAAAGCAAAAAGTTAACTCACCTCTCCATCACTCGTGCTGTTGTCCCGGAAGCTGCGGAGGCAGCCTTCTCCACAGCGCCAGACACCCAGCCTGTTACAGTGGTTGGCGTAATGGGCTGGGTGTCTGGCGCTGCGGAGAAGGCAGGGACAGTTCTCCACGGTGCCAGCAGACAGAGACACCTGAACTTAAACAGCTGTGGGCGTGGCCGACGCTCGGGCTTCGGCCACGCCCAGCACTATACCAAGCCGAGTGTGTCTGGGTGAAGATGGCGAGGACAGTGGGGAGGATTTAAAGGTGAGTTTACTTTTTTCTTTTTTTACTTTTGCTTATGGGGGAATGGGAGGGGGGATGGAAACGCCACACTACCTATATGGGAATGCGGGAGGGGGTGCCATGCTGCCCATATGGAAATGAGGGGGGAATGCCACACCGCCCATATGGGAATGGGGGGGGTGCCACACTGCCTATATGGGAATGGGAGGGGGGAATACCACACTGCCTATATGGAGAATAGGAAGGGGGGGATGCCACACTGCCTATATGGAGAATAGGAAGGGGGGAATGCCACACTGCCTATGGGAATGGGATGGAGGCATCCCACACTGTCTATGGGAATGGGATGCCTATGGGAGGGGAGAATGCCACACCGCCCATTAGGAATGGGATTGGGGGATGCCACACTGCCTGTAATGGGGTGTTTTAGCACAACATTTAGCTTAGAATATTTTTTTTCTTGTTTTTCTCCTCCAAATCCTAGGTGCGTCTTATGGGCGAAAAATACAGTACTGATCACTGATCTTTTCTTAGACACATTAGTGATGTTGATATCTTGGCTTTGGGGGGGGTATCATTACTACTAGGACTCCCTGATCACCTTTACTCAAAAAGAAATAAAGTCCAACAGCTAAAACTCCAAATGGGCATTCATACAAGGGAAGGAATCTGGAGCATGAAGCAAAAGAAAAAAAAAGCCAGAAAAAACTTAACTTTTACTTTTTTTTACTTCTTTTTGGGACGTTCACCCTTATTCGGATGTTTTTTCAAGGACGTTGCTAGTGCTGGCTTTTTTTCTTCTAGCTTTATGCCAGTCTCCCCCTTTATGCCCCAGGGTGTGACACCCCCCCCCCCCACCACCGTTCTTGGCATATACTGACCTAATCTTATCAATGAGCATTGCCACACCCCTGTATGTGGCCTGCCTGCTCCCTTCACCCTCTGTGCCCTTCTTACATGGTACAGTTCAGATATTGGGTTCGATTCAGAGCCTGCTGAAAAACGTCCTTCTTTTTTGAGAGAGAAATTGCCATTCACTTTTATTGTCTACCTTGGGGCTGATTCTGGGCCAGGTGAAAATGTATACCTGGTAGACAATGAAAGTGAATCGCAATTTTCTCTCCTAACAAAGAAGTGAGTTTTCTCACCAGGCTCTGATTTCACCCCATTGTGTAGGAATAATGTCTGGGGATGGAGGGCCAACATACAATCTTCACTATGCTGTCTTTGTTTACAAAATCCAGCAGCCCTTACAGGTGACAAGGAATTACTCCTTTGCTCTTTGGTTCATCGTAGCCCAAGGGCCACGTTTAGAAGTGAAGGGGCATGGCTGTTGGACTCGAACAAAATGGGTGCTGTATATTTATTCTTTTAGGCTAAAGTTATCCTTTACATTGGGTCAAAACCCTCTTTGGCTGGCCCTGGAGTGTAAAGGATTCCAGGTCTGACCGTTTGGCTGCTCCTATTCGAGATGCCCTTCCTTTTTTGCACACTTTGAGTATGTACTGTGTGTAGAGCATCCAAATGTTGCTGTACCCAACTCCTCAGCCAAAATTGCAGCGGGGTATTGCCATCAAAAACAGGCAAAAGCTTCGACAAGCGGGGCTTAGAGGAAAATGTTTCTCATGTGTTTCAATGAAAAAAAACTGATAGCATTAAAATGTTGGGCATCGAGGCTGCACTTGACTTGAATTTTACATTGCTGACCTTTTTTCTTTTAAGGTACAACCGACAAATAAAACACTTCTTCATTGTTAGTAGCCAGAGACTAAGGTCTTCCCTGAAGAAAACCATTTTTTGCTTGGTTAATGAAAATTGTTTTTATTTGCTCGTTAGAAAAAGTTAGATTCTGTTCAGTGTACACAGTTTCAAAAGTAAATTTAAAACGTAAATATAATAATTTTTAACCCCAAATGCCACAATAGTCTGAATTTCAGATTTTAACTAAAATGAAGAACTCAATGGTAGCTGCTCCTGTGGGACAGGATTTGGACTGTTTTGTTCTTCAGGGCAGAACACATTTCTATCATAATTATGGTAAAAAAAGGCAATTTTCAAAAAACACCTTAGTAATCACCACGTATAGATCTGTCCTACAGGAAAATTGCTGCATAAAGCTGTTATAAGCTAGAGGAGCTTTGGAAAGTAGATTAATCTAGATATAATTTGTTGGAACAAAGTTAATTCATTATTATTAGTCATCTTCAACTACTTATCTGCTACAATTTATTTGCAAAGTCCATTTGAGATATTTAAGTCCCTGTCCAGGTAAGACGTCCACAACCCATTGATATATATGTAATCGAATAGTGAATCTTGGAAATGGAATCAGTGTAAAAAGCATCTCAATATCTCCAGTTATGTAATTACCTTATGTATTTACCTTTGTATTATGCAGTCAGCTTGATGCCTCGTACTCCCTGGTAATGGCTGTGCAAGGTTTGCAGAACTATACTTGGATGCACGGATTTGGTCTTATTTATATGCATTTTAGATTCTGAGTTCTTTTAGCCCTCATTCACAGCTGTCCAGTATCGCAAGATTTCTACATTCGCGGCAGATGCAGCGGTAGCTCAAAAAAGATCAATGGCATCTCTATGGCCCCTTTTACACGTCTTTGGTACGGCGGAGAGGAGAAAAGTTACCTGCCGCCAATGCATCCCGTTAAACAAATAAAAACACGGGAAAAACGCATCCACAAAACGAAATTCCTGCCTCAAAAAGTGTCCAGCAAACACGACCAGACATAGATGCGAACATAGCCTTAAACCAAGAAGGTTTCTTCTTGCCCTTTGGCTGCTCTTATTAATTTATCATGGAGAAAATATCCATATAGGAGCCTGACCTTTATCAGTGAGGCTCTCTATTAAGGGAAGCATTATGTAATAAAGAGAAAGATTACATTCAAATAATGCTTTGTAATGACAGCAAGTGGGAGTCTATCAATGCTCTTTCACTTGCTTACTTGACTTTTTTTGTAGAATTCTTGTGCTAATTTACATACTGTGACGCTCCAGTCATAAACGGGCAGGCACCTAACGTGGCTATTCGCGAATTTCAGGGGAATGTTGCTAAAATCACAGTATAATGTGTAATGCATTGCAGGCCTGCCAAAAACCTTATGCCAGGTGCCTACAGGGAATATAGTGAAATGTATTGAATTTAAGATTTCATTAAGCCAATTTTTTAAGCTAAACATCACAGGAGTGTTTCCTGGATACCAGCAGCAGCCTGCTGAATAAATGTGCTTGCTGGCTGCTGCCTTTTTTTTTTTTTTTTTTAGAGACGTTCAGCACAAGCAGGGAATGCCATCCTTAATGTTTTCATCTTCCAGCGTTGGGCATGACATTTGGCATTACTTCTAGCAGAGGAAATTTGGGAATCCTCTGGGTCTCCGATTGGACTCACACAGATAACGGGAATGCCACACAACATTACAGCGAATGAATGATTGATGGCTACATTTCCCAGCGGTAATAAAGGAGAATTTACAATGCCTTGTGAGGCAGCCAGGGTTACTCCAGTGACTTGACATTTTGACTGTTCTCATTACATCACATCCACCTGTAAAGTAAATGTAGAGATTTATATATCTGTTGAAGCCAGCGTGAAATGATGTGTAGTCCTCTTGGCCTTTTGTCTCTGTCTTCTTCTATGTACTCCAGCTTGCTGCATGGCTGTATTTTCTTGGCGAGCGTGAGACATACCTATCCCATTTCTATTAACTGGTGAGAGTTTATTTAAAGGCTACCAACCCAAGCAGGGTGCTAGTTCTGTTGTATTGCAAACAGACTGTCTAATACTTTTTATAGTTTTTTTGGTGTAACATTATCAGAAATCGGAAATTTAGCAAAGACAGAGACTTTATAGAATAATATGATAAAATTCAGCAAACGCAGTGCAATTAATACACAGTGCTGGTGTGATAAGTACAATATTAGGCAAGCATACAATAAGGAATAATTGTTGCTTAAAGTGATCCAATAGCCATATGTTATCCACTTCCTCATTCAAGTGGCTGCCGGTGACCAATCTGAAATTTAGTGCACTTGTGTTGGGCTGCATTTAAAAATGTTGAACGCAGTCTAGGTACTAAGCACAAGTTGTTTCTGAGAACGTTCTTGTCTTATATAACCCAGTTTTCATTGTAAAAGTCTTGAAGGGATAGAGCCAAACTAATACCACTGTAAATGTATCAGTATCAAATATTTTTTAATAATATATCTAGACAATATTAACACATGGATAAGGCTCAGTTGTAGGTTCTCAGGTCCTTGATGACCCAAAAAGACTGAGACAGTTTTAGATAACAGTTGTATATTGAGTATGAAATACTATCAAATCCTACATAAACTGTCAAGTACAACAGACTTGGATTGAGAGTTGAATGCCACACATAAGTCACACATTTTTATAGAAATATGCCATTCACTTTCCATGTTTATCCTGGGGGTGATTCAGCAACTGCATATACTGGATGTAAATTTTCATTCTGCGCCTAATCAGCCCGAAGGTAGACAATAAAAGTGAATAGCATTTCTCTCCTAATCATTATTAAATGCAGTGCAGGTACAGATTAATACAAAGTGCAAAATGCCTCCATTAGAATCATGATCTTTAAAGGATGAAGTATTGATTCATGGACATACATTGAGGGCGAAATAAAGGCAACAGCAGTGGGTTAATCCTTTTTGCTCCCTACCAGGAATAAAAACAAGCCATGGGATGAGGGTGATGCCATCTTGCCTATATGGGGAATTCCACCCTGCCGATATGGGGAATGAGATGAGGGGAATGCCACACTGCATATGGGAATGGGTGCGGAATGCCACACATTCTATGGGAATGGGATGGGGGGATGCCACACTGCCTATGGGAATGGGAGGGTGATTATTCTACACAGCCTATGGGAATGGGAGGGTGGTTATGCCACACAGCCTATGAGAATGGGATGGGGTGATGCCACACTGCCTATAGGAACAAGAGCAGGGAATGCCACACTGCTTATGGGGAATAGATGGGAGGAATGACACAATGCCTATATGAGGAATGGGAGGGGGAAGAATACCAATAATATTATTTGGCCCTTGGGGAGAGGTGTTTTAGCACTACATTTGTTTCAGAATATATATTTTTTTTTTTTTACTATTTTCCTGCTCCAAATCCGAGGTGCGTCTTATAGGGCGAAAAATACGGTAATACTTTTAGAACAGTCCTAACTTTATATTGTGCTTTGTTATGTATATTGTTATACATATGTATATTGTTATATATATGTTATGAATTTCAGTCTCCCTGAGACTGCTTGCATGTTTTCCTCTACTCCTCACTATGAAGGTTTTCCCAACCTTGTGTCTACACAGCGGCAACCCTTTATGTTCTTCTTAATCTAATGTTAACCCCTCTTTTTACTGGGAAAGTGCCCCTTGTATTCAGTTTCATAGAGCGGGCGAGGCTAGGTAATTCTTTCACTAGACTCTATACACTGCTTAAGGCAAATTATGGCTTTATACACCATTGTGAGTCTGCAAAAGGGATGTGCGACTTTAGGGCTGGACATCAGTAGGATGTGGGAGATGTTTCTCATGCAAGTACAGTACATATTTAGAATGTTCATTTCTTTTTAGACCGTATGTTACAGGCCCACTCTTGCTTAACGGAGGTGTAATGTGGAATTTTGTAATATTAAAAATCCATATAAACATATTGGCTAATGAGAGGAGGGGTCACATACACCCAAACTGAATAAAACGCCCGCCAAGCTTGTGGTTTTCCTATTCTGGTAGTAATAAAATCCAGCGGTGCTAGGTTTCAGTGTTTTAGGGGGAGCAGAACCTGTCATATATGTCCACACAGAATGTGGTGTGCCACTTTCTTTCTTGTCTGCAAAATATATTGTTCTCAGTGTTCTACTAAGCCAACAATTAAACAGAATGAAAAACATTATTTGCCCTTTTCAGCATCTTTCTTGTTTTTGACATGCAGCAGTGCATGGCCAACTTAGATGTCTTATATAAATTGTTTTATAGACGTAAAAAATGGTTCTATTGTTTTACACTACTTCACCACTTCAGTGAACTACTTTACATTATCTGCAGATGTGGAAAATGTGAATTGTGAAATACCTAATCTTGTGAATGTTATTGTTTTACCTGCGATGGAACCAAAGCATAAACTCCCCTATAAAAACAATAAACCGTGTGCCACATTTATATAACAGAATTAAGAATTGTACTGTTTGAAAGAGAGGTCATAAAAACACTGTGTCTCTGTTGTGCCATACATACCTCATATTTTTGTCTTGCATGCTATCCAAACAGATGTGGGAAGAGTCGATCGCCCTTGGGAAAGAGCTGGCAGAGCAATATGAAAATGAGATGTTCGACTATGAGCAGCTTAGTGAGCTTTTGGTGAGTATTCTGCTCAATTGGTGGCCATATTGATAGTCCGATTGTACCTTATGGATGGCTTTGGTCCACGTTTACTTGAAATGATTTGGGATAGGTCCTGTAAGAACAGTTGTTAATACAGATAACAATCTGATGTAATTGAGTATATTCCATAGGGCAGTGGTGATCAACTTGCTAGATACAGTGCTGAATGAAGACTCATGCACTGAAATGTATCTTATTTCCTGTACTACTAAGCTGTGGATCACTTCCACCTGTCTTTACATTAATAAAAAAGACATTGAAAGACTCTAAATTTGTTCTCGCTGTGTAGTGCATAAGCTTAGCTTTAAAGTGGACCAACACCCTCCCATGATCGGCCCGGAAATCTAGAAGATTCCCGGACCGATCAGACCCCCCGATCGGGGGTGCCCCGCTGTGGGAAACCCCTAAATCCCTACCTTATCCACGATCCAGCGGCGTCCTCTAGCAGGACGTGCACCCGCGCCGGCGCGGGCGCACGCCCTGTAAGAGTGACGCGCGGGAGGCAGCGGCGGGCGCGCTCTCTTGTCCGCTGTGTGAAACCCCGAAAAACTCACCTCTCCTCGCTCCCACGTGACCGCCGCTGCCAATCCCCGCCGACGGACAAGCGGGAGGCAGCGGCGGTCACTTGGGAGTGAGGAGAGGTGAGTTTTTCGGGGTTTCACACAGCGGGGCACCCCCCCCCCCCCCCCCCGAAGTGGACCAAAACCCAGGATAGTCAAAATCGTGTTTGGTCCACTTTAAGTTCACCATCAGAAATACAGTACGTCCTGCTCCAGATAGAATACTTACACTCGGGTATTACTCCGCCAGATGGCGCTGGACTGCAGAGACATCGAAAATAGGCTCCTCCCAGCCCCCCAAATACCCAGGGACCTCCTACAATCCCCAGATCTTCTCTGCAGTCTGGACTGCGAAGGACAAGAAGATGGCTCTCTCTACTCGCAGGTGAACGGGGTTATTAGCCTGCGGCCCTGTAGGACTATTCCCACCCATTCCATCAGTAATTGCCTCCCAGCCTTGGCTGCGCTGGTCGGGTGATGGTAGGCAGCACCGCTGTCAGGTGCTTAGGAGCGCTGCTCCACCGCAATCCCCCACCAAAGGGTAGGTGGTACAGGCACATGGTGAGCCTCTATGGGATGCTCCTCCCGCACTATTGGCCCTTGCCCCTGTCTATCGGTGGGCCCTGTTAAGTGGCCGCTGTCCTCCCTCACTCTCCTTGTAGCCTTTGGGGGAGGGAGGGGGGTGTATGTGTGTATATATGTGTATTGGCTTTTATGTTTCACTACATTATGCTTGGTGTCAGCCGCCTCGCTGACTTGTTTTCACTTATTGTGCCTTGAAATTGCCGCCACGCGTGCACTTTCCTGTGTTCCGCGCTTGGCGGCGGCGTTACCTCAGGCGCCGGTGCGCCGTCATTGGCTGCTTGTCACGTGTATAGCTTTGCGCTCTTCGGGGGGGGCGGGCCTGTCTTTGGCGCGCTCCGCGTCACTGTTCATGCGGGCCCGCCCCTCGAGGTATACTGACGCCATTTTTTTTGCTTGGTTCCAGCTGCTGCGTGACGAGCTTCTACCTACCGCGGTCCGTGAGTACCCTCGCAGGCGGCTTTATTACTGCTGTTAATTATTGTATACTTGCGGCTCCCCTTTGTTTATATCTTTCAGACAGGCGAACCCTTTTGGCTTCTCCCAGCCCTACTCCCTCTATTTAGTTGGTTAACTTGTGAGGACTAGTGTTAATTACTCCCACTTCCCTAGCGGGTTATTGGGGCATCCCGGGTTGCTTTTATAGTGTCAATCCCTATCGGCCTATTGTGCCGCTATAATCACCATATGGAGGCATCTCAGGATAATGTGATCAGGGTTCCTTCGGGACAAGCCCGGCTGTGTGTAGCTTGTGGGGAGTCCCATATTGACGCTGACAAGGCGCGGGTCTGTGTACTTTGTGATGAACAGGTGCTTGCACTGCAATCCGGCCTTCCAGTGGCTGAGTCTGCGATTCGTTTTGCCTCACCTACTCCCCCAAGTTTAAACCTCACTCCCTCGGAGTTGCATACAAGTGGGGATTCCCGGCCTGATGTGTCTTCTAGACTGGCTAGTTTTGAGAAGTTAATTGATAATACCTTGGCGCGTAAGGCCTCTGCAAAAAAGCGGCAGTTAACGCCTGATGTCACTCTTTTCCCTATGGAAGTTGATGAGTTTTTGGAACTGTCTGGCTATACCCCTTTGGAGGAAGGGGAGCTATTCTCTGATGAGGGGCCCAGGGGTCATGACGATTCTGGCTCTGACCCCTGGGCCCCGGATGATAATGATAGACTGTTGGGTCAGATTTTTGAGGTTCTGTCTACCTCTCCCCCTGTTGCGGCCCCCAGGCAAAGGGGGGAACTTTTTCATACTGCTAAGTCATGCTTGGAATTTCCTGAGCAAGCACATTTCAATAACCTTGTGCTCAAGGAATGGGAGCGTCCCAGTAGACTTCCCGGTGTACTTAAGAGTTGGGATAGGAAGTATCCCTTTCCTGCTGATGTGGTGAAGTCTTGGTCATCCCCTCCCGGGGATGCCCCGGTCCTAGGGTTATCTAACACCTCTGTCATGCACTCCCCTGACTCTACTACCCTGTGGGGATGGTGCTGCGCCCGGTCTGTGCCTCTGCCATAACGGCTGTGGCTATTAGGACCCTGCTCAGAAGTATCCCTGATGGTGCTCCTGATGATGTGTCTAGTGAGGAGTTTCTCGTTGTGATGTTTTTGTGACTTATGTCCTCTCTGCCTTGGATGACACCATTAGAATGTGTGGCAGAACCTCTGCCCTTGTGGTGGCTATACGCCGCTCGGTTTGGCTGCGCCAGTGGGCTGCTGACAACGCTGCCAAGAAGGCCCTCACTGGTTTTCCCTTCAAAGGACTACGCCTGTTTGGGGACCGCCTGGACTTATTTGCTAAGGGAGGCAGGTTACCCCAGCGCAGGCAGCAGTCTCATTTCGGGGTTAGGGCTCCTTTTCCTCCCCCTACCGTGGTGCTAGACAAGGGAGGGGGGTTTCCTTTACTGGGGCCCGAGGAGACTTCTGGGGTAGGGGCAGAGGACGGGGACGCCCTAGCTCCTCCTGGGGCTCCAAGCCTAAGTCCTCTACCAAGTCCCCTCAAGCATGATGGGGCGCCCTCACCCATCCGGGTGGGGGGACGGCTTCAGCACTTTGCTCACGTCTGGGCTTCATGTCTCAGACCGGTGGATTCAGGAGGTAGTGTCCTCCGGTTACAAGATAGAGTTTGCTGTCTGCCCCCCCTCCCCAAGGTTCATCAGATCCCGGATTCCTCAGGACCCTGTGTCAGCTCAGGATCTAGTGCAGGCAGTGCAAAGCCTTCTGGAGCTGGGGGTCATCTGCAAGGCCCCTTTAAGAGAAAAGGGCAAGGTCTTCTATTCCAACCTCTTCACAGTGCCCAAAAAAGATGGGTCAATCAGGCCCATCCTGGATCCTCAACAAATTTGTCAGGTGCAGGCGCTTTCGCATGGAAACTCTGCGCTCTGTCATCAGTTGACACCTGGATACTCAGCTGGTGGTGTCCACCCTGGAGTCATTTGTCTGGGTGATCAACCACCCATAGTCTTCTCTGTCTCCCTCCTTGGTGACTTCATTCCTGGGAATGAATCTGGATACAGTTCAGGCAAGGATTTTTCTTCCTCAGCAGAAGGTGGACAGTTTGATTGTGCAGGTCCAGTTCCTGCTATCTTGTCGTCATCCCTCCATCAGGCTTCGAGGCGGTCCCTTATGCTCAGTTCCACTTGAGGCCTCTGCAACTCCACCTCTTGTCAGTATGGGACAAGGACCCTATGTCCCTGGACCGGGTCTTTGCGCTTTCCCCCCTGGTCAGGCGGTCCCTCTCGTGGTGGCTGGACTCCAGGAACCTGTTGGGGGGCAGATCCTTTCTGACCCCCTCCTGGGAGATGGTCACCACGGATGCCAGTCTGTCAGGTTGGGGGAGGGGTTCTGGAAGTCCCTGCAGTTCCAGGGGAGGTGGGGCCCTCAGGAGGCCCACACACCTATCAACGTCTTGGAGCTGCGGGCGATCAGGTTAGTTCTGGCTTAGTTGACTCATCACCTTCGGGACCTGCCTGTTCAGGTGCGCTCGGACGACCAGACGGCAGTTGCCTACATCAATCATCAGGGAGGGACCCGGAGCAAGAGGGCCCTCCAGGAAGTGTCTCTGATCCTGACCTGGGTGTTCCCTATATATCAGCGGTGTACATTCCGGGGGTGGAAAATCTGCTGGCAGACTCTCTGAGCAGGGAGACTTCTCGCCAGGAAGAATGGTCCCTCTGCAACAGGGTGTTCCAATCTCTGTGTCACCATTGGGGCCAACCAGATGTGGATCTGTTTGCGTCCCGTCACAATCACAAGCTCCCGGCCTTTGTCTCCCTGTCCCAGGATCCTCTGGCCTTGACCACGGATGCTCTAGCAATGTCATGGCAGGACTTTCAGTTCCTGTATGTCTTCCCTCCAATCCCCCTGCTGGGCAAGAGTGCTCTGGAGGGGGTGCCAGCAATTCTGGTGGCCCCCAGGTGGCCAAGAAGAGTGTGGTTCGCAGACGAGGTACAGCTGGCAGTAGATCAGTACGCTCTGCCCTTGGTGCCAGACCTGCTTACTCAGGGTCTCTTACGTCATCCCAATTTACAAACTCTGGCTTTGACGGCCTGGCTGCTGAAACCTCCATCTTGATGGAGAAGGGGCTGTCTACCTCGGTTGTTAATACCATGATAAAGGCTAGGAAGAAGTCTTCTTCTTCCATTTATTACAGGGTTTTGGCGTGCCTACATTGACTGGTGTGAGTCTAAGTCTCTTCCCTGTCGTGTGTTCTCTATTCCCAGGATTCTGGAGTTCCTGCAGCATGGGTTGGAGATGGGGCTCCAACTCAGTACTCTGAAGGGTCAGGTTTCTGCCCTGGCTGTTTTCTTCCAGAAGTCCTTTGCTCGACATTCTCTGATCAGGAATTTTTTCCAGGGGGTTACTCATGTGCATCCCCCACGTAAGGCTATGGTGCCTGTTTGGGATTTGAACTTGGTTCTGTCAGCCTTGCAGGGTGCTCCCTTTGAACCTGTGCAGGATGCTGCCCTGGCCATTCTTACTCTCAAAGTTATCTTTTTGGTGGCTATCACCTCTGTTAGACATGTGTGTGAGTTGGCGGTGCTTTCCATCCAGCCCCCCTACTATGAGAGACACCAGGACAAGGTGGTGTTCCGCTTCAAGCTAGATTTTCTGCCTAAGGTCGTGTCTGCCTTTCATATGAATCAGGACATTGTTCCTCCGTCATTGTGCCCTAATCCTAGTAATACTAAGGAGAGGGTCTTGCATTCTTTGGATGTGGTTAGGTGTCTGAAGTACTATCTGGTGGCTACTGCACCTTTCAGAAAAACTGATGCTCTTTTTGTGGTCCCTTCTGGTCCTAGGAAGGGTTTGGCTCCTGCCAAGTCTACTATCAGCAAATGAATCCATCTGGCTGTGATTCAGGCCTACTCTGCTAAGGCGAAGAATCCTCCCTTCCGCCTTACTGCTCATTCTACTCAAACTATTGGTGCCTCTTGGGCTTTTCAGCACCAGGCTTCTGTTGAACAAGTTTGCAAGGCTGCTACTTGGTCTTCTGTTCATACATTCTCCAAGTTTTACAAGGTTGATGTTAGGGCCTCAGCTGTTGCTGCTTTTAGCCGCAAGGTTCTGCAGGCGGCAGTGGTTTAAACTGTCTGCTGTTACTTTTGGGGATCCCACCCTACTTCATGGACACTGCTATTGGATGTCCCAAGTGTAAGTATTCTATCTGGAGCAGGACGTACTGTATACTAAGAATAATACAATTCTGTGATTACTCACCTGTAGAATTGGTATTATGAGTATACAGTACGTCCTGCTCCACCCCACCCTTGGTTTTGCATTATCTTGGATCCCCTGTATGGTGATTGTTATCATTGTTATAGTTACCAGTTTGGGTTGTTTTAATTCTCCTGGCTTCTCGTTAACTGCTTTTCAATGCTGGGGATTGTGGGAGGTCCCGGGTATTTGAGGGGCCGGGAGGAGCCTATTTTCGATGTCTCTGCAGTCCAGCGCCATCTGGCGGAGTAATACCCGAGTGTAAGTATTCTATCTGGAGCAGGACGTACTGTATAATACCAATTCTACAGGTGAGCAATCACAGAATTGTATTTTTTTGTGCCTCTATAGTTTCTGCTTGCTTTTGCAGTGAGTGTTATTTTAAAAGGGAGGTATTTACACATAACTATGAAACTACTCTATCTAAAGACAATGGGAGGTGAAAGGGGGAAACATGAGCGAGAAAGAGAGAAATGGTGTGAAGGGAGATGATGGGATTCTGTTTTCAAGTGCTTATGCTTCTTGTTATATCTATCTATATATCCATTCATTCCATCTCACACAGGTACAACCTCTGCCCCCGTTTATTCGAGAGTTCTTTGTCCATTGTGGAGGGGGCAGTTCTGCTTTAGAATGGGATGATTTATGCACAACAAGGGTGTTGTCAACAAACACAGCTGTCCTGATAAAGGCCATTCATCCTTTGATCTGGTGATGGCGGTCTTCTCAGCTTTTTATCAATGTGAGGCTCAGCCATCCTGGGGGGCAGAGAGTCATAAACATGTAAATTAAGCCATAAGCAGACAGGCAATGTTATTTGTTTCATAAAATGTGGAAAAATATGATCACTATAGAAATATTCACAAGGCTGTGCAAGACATGGCAACCTACAGTCCATGCAACCTAAATTTCTGAGGTCCTGAAAAGGACTGGGAGACAGGCTGGATGAGTAGAACTTGGAGGGTGGGTGCAGCCTACACCAGACTACATGAATAATCTGATGAGTTGGGAGTGCCAGGAGCAATTCAGGGGCCCCATACAGAAGTCCTGTCTGTACTTTCCTCATGGTGGCCCTGCTTAGCCTTCAAGTGCTTTCAGAAGTTGTACAATTGGGCTGATTCTCTCAACAGAAAAGGGTTTCAGTGCTGGGAAAGTCTGTAAAGTCACAAAGTTGTTTGCATCATAGCAGTTAATAAAGGCTGCTGTTCTCGCCATAACAGCATGTGTCGCAGCAGCCCCAGCTTGTACACAATGTGCTGATTAATCTTGACAATCGCTTCTCTAACTTCCATTTTTCTTTCCTCTTTCAGAAAAAACAGGCACAGTTTTTTGAGAACATTGTGAAAGTTATCCGACCAAAGCCGGATTACTTTGCTGTTGGATATTACGGACAGGGATTTCCGACATTTATAAGGGTAAGTTGAGCAACACAAAGATCACGTCTAAGCAACAAGCGAAAATTAATCAGTGAGCTTGCTGCCTGATCTTGAAAAAACTACTGTTATGGGAATACCAGGCTGCCTTCGCTGTTTGTGTCCGATATAATCTAACACCTTGCGAAAAGTTGTAACAATTGAGCGCAATAGATGTGGCCAAACTGTCATGCAACTGACCACTGAATATTTTAAATTCAAGGATTCGAATATTCTTTTTCCTGTTGTCTGCTGCAGTGCGGATAGGAATGCTTCCTGGCCAGCCTCAGTGTGCATCCCTGTTTCTAGTCACAAGCAGGTAGGCTCTCTTGCTAACTGGCAGCAAAGGGCTCACCACTGACTTTCAGATGTGAGGTGGGAGCCAGTAGAGAATTAGAGCAGATAGTGTTTCATGCAGATTCCACAGGCTAGATCCCTTGTCCTGCAGGCTGAGCCATTCCAGTTGTCAGATAAATACTATTGGGTTATTTATTTTGCACAAACAATCCCTTGTAAACACCTTTAAAGCACTGCTATATCACAGACCTCTTTGTGGCATAAAAAACTGTTATGACTTCTAAAGAGCCTCCAGTACCTCCAGATTTAGTAACCATGGCTGATAACCTTAATGCACAGGTGACACTAATACAAAAGAAATAAAGGGTGTTGAAGATTGTGAAGCACATGAAGATTCTCTTATGTGGTATCATTTGTATTATGCTTCAGATTTCTGAACTTTTAACTATTCAGGAGAACCAAAACCTTAGCCCCACAGATGCCTATATGCTTCAGACTGAGCTGCTGCAACAGTGGGTGAGGCTACACTGTGACATTGGTAGGTGGGGACAAAGAAAAGCCAGAGATCACGCTAAATGGCCTACCTTTTGGTGTCCGGTGGCAGTTGTGTATTGCATTACATATTTACTGGCTGCAAAGAAGCAGTATCTCTGCTTTCTCTCGCTGCATTGCCTCCAGTAAAACATCAGGTTCCCCGAGCTCACAGAGGGGTAGAAACAGGGATGGAGTTAATATTTAGCCTATATTAGTTTAGCTAGGGCATTCTCTTTAGATATTTACTATGTGGCATGCCCTCCAGGGCTACTACTTTAAGATCAGGATTTAAAATTGTATGAGTAAAAATTCTCCTTCATTACAATTCAATCATAGCAGAGGCTGCAAGATAAGCAATTGGGGTATTTCTAGAAAAGCAAAGTGCAAGTGCAGGCCGAGTTAGTATATTTATGTTTCGTGTTTTAATCAGGGTTGGCTGGGGGGGTATTTGGAGCATAGAAACATCTAAAAGTGGGCCAAAAGTCACTTTGACCATCCCTGGAGTCTAAAAGACTTGAGGGTTGGCCTATTCCCTGTTCCTGGGGCATCCCAAATCTGGGGACCACCCCGGTTTGCTGAGTATACTTACCAATCTGGCAATCCTATGATGCATGCAAGGTCACAGCCACATTCCCGCCATATTCTCTCAGACCTCAGCTGGAGGGTGGAAATTCACAGGAATTTGCATAAAACGCAAGTGAGCGAAAAGCATTGCACAGGCTGGCATACTGATTGCCGATGCCCCCCTGCGCAATTTCCACTGTCAAAGCTGAGGAAACTTATCTTTCTCTCCATGCCCCCCAGGCAAAATCGAGTGCTGTGATTGACAGCGATAGCCACGTGGTCCGTAGACCTCGTCCAGCAACCACCTGACCACCTTGCCCAATCACAGGACTCGGAGGACTGAGGATTGAGAAAAAAGCTCAGAAATATGTAACATCATCTCTGCCTTAGCCAATCAAATGATTAGCAAGCCAGAGTCAGGAAGTCTGTGATTTGTGCAAGGAGGACAATGAAAGTGAATGGCAATTTTTTCTCCTAAAAAAGAAGTGGGTTTTCTCACCAGGCTCTGAATCGACCCTTTTGTTGCTAGAGAAAACATTTTCTTTTATAACTTGTTTCGAGTGGCAAACAAATAAAAAAGAGAAACATTAACAGAAAAGCTCCCCATCTTGAAGTTTTTTAAATTGCCATTGAAGGTGCGATTTCCCTTTAACTACTACGATGAAGCCATAGCGTTTCTTAATGTGAGGCTGATTTTCCCCTATAATCCAGTGACAACGTGCAGCAATAAAGTACAGTCACACAATCTGACCAATTATTGTGTCGGGGAGCAGCATTGTTTGATTGCCTGTAATGCATTGCTGACCAAGTGCTTTATTCTAAACCACACTTGCCCTGCCCTCCCCTTCAATTAGTCTTTGGCACCGCTGTCAATAATTTAATTTTAATGCATTCGTGTTTGATGAATTCACCTTATGTACAGGAACTTGGTGGATGGGTTTTAGTGCATATGAAAACTGCCATGAGATCAAATTTGTATAGAAGTAGGTCAGCAGATGTAGGAATCCACTGCCTGCTGGCAATCTTATTAAATACTATAATACCCTGTTTATTTCTGCCAGGATGCCAATAATATTGCGCTGCAGACATGAAATAAAGGTCACATGGGCGGCAGGCATGTTTTCCAATGTTAGCGGTTTGTGTTGAAATGGAGTAAAATTATCTTAAAGGGCAATTTCTATAAAACACAGTTATTTAAATAATGGAGGAACTAAACTTCATACAAGACCTCACTAGTTGCCTTGGCTCAACATCCTCATAATTTATTTATCCTTTATTGTCACTTATTTCATTGACCCTTTACTGCCAGCCTACTTCTCTTTTGCCAGGCCATTTTTCAACATTTTGCGCTATATATGTTTAACTGTGAATTTCCAGGGGGAATGATATATTGTTTTTTTTTGTTCGGCAGAGTTTGGATTTTAACTTGAAATTACTTGTTTGTCATTTTTAGTGCTTTCTCAGTAGGCTTGGGTGAAATTTGTCAAAAAAATAAAAAAATATATATTTTTAAGTTTGTCGCTTTTTAAATAAAAAAAATAGTTTTTTCAAGAAAACCGAATTGTGTATAAAAAAAAAATTATGTATAAAATGTTTTAAAGAAATGCGTGGGGTCCCTCCTCGCCAATAAAACCAGCCTGGGGATACAGGTAATTGGGCGGGGGGTATGGTAAGTCTCAAGGACCCTTGACCAGTTCACAAAAGGTTGAATGTAAAAAAAAAAAAAACGCACAACTGAACACAAGCTAGAAACAAAAGTCCTTTATTTTTTTTTTTATTTTTATTTTTTACTTCTACCTCCTTCCATTACCGTCCAACTCTGCTCACTGAGGACCATAAGTGATCGACAGAAGCCAGCAGAGGATCAGAGTCTCAGTTACTGTCTTCCACCGGGCACTTCCACTGCTGAGTAGTGTTTTATACTCACTAGTCAGATTACTTAATTTCACTCACCAATATAAAAGACCACTGTCTGTGGCAGGAGGGATCTGTCGGAGGACCCCTGGGCGAAGAGGAGAACCCCAACACTGGACAGGAGAAAGTGTGAGGCATGTGAAATTTTTGTGGCTGACACTTAACGATAGAAGCAGCCAAGTGTCATCTGTCAAGTATCAAATGTCACATGCTTGGCACCTAAAGGGATAACTGATGCAACATTTGCCATGCAAATTTAAAACTAGCAAAGCCCATGTCATTGAATTATCTGACTTCACTTTCAAACCAAAGCTTTTTATTTCAAAGCCTTCCAACTTGTTTCACCTTTTTCAGGCTTCTTCAGGGAATTACTCTCAGAACGCAGTTTTCACCTCTTTTTTTTAGTTGTCTGACCTGCTCCTCTTGATGAAACTGGGGCAGACAGACCAGTGGTAGGTGTAATTGATATTCTGAGAAGCAGCATATCTGGCTCTTGTATGAGGCAGCTTCTTTTTTTCCTGAGCCTGATTATACTCTGCGTCTTCCGAGAGATTCTTTAGTGGAACATTCGTACTATAGTCTATATTACAATTGCACTGAGACTTGGGTGGAGGGGGTGCGCCATACTCTCACGGGGGTTGTATAGGGCATTACGCAGAGCAGTCTGCATTGCTGCAGCATCGGGTTTCCTTCATGAGTGTCACAAAGATTTAAGGTCTGGCAGAAACCTTTCCTGGCATTTTAAATGCCTTGCCATGTAATGTAAGTCCATTGATGCTACAGAACAGAGCTCTCACAAATGAGAGTATGGATCCCAGATTTAAAAGAGTATGCAGTATGGCCTGAGGGTTTCACACTGTGGGACTCCTTAAATCCTCCCCTATGGAATAGATTGCAGCTGGTCCTAGAATCATTATGAAAAGTTGATTGAATTACCTAAAGCAGGATAATTATAGAAACGGCCTGCTAGAGTCAAAACTAGAAAGTTGAGGCGGTAGGGGGTTTTGCTATTGCTTTACCAGGTACTCACAATGGTCAGTCACATCCTTACATCGTTGGATCACTAATTTCCCCTGCAGAAAGGGTCCTGGTGCACCAAGACACTAAAATAACACTAAATAACTGAATCTGCCCCTTCATGCCAGTAAACCTACCTTTCCTGGCTGCTCCCATGGTTCTGACTTTGTTGGTGGCCGCATCCCTTGCCACAGACTCCCTGTAGCTGTGGTGCATTCCCATGCCCAGCTATTTAGACGGGAGTGCTCTCAGTCTACAGGGAAGCCGGGCATGCGGCCAGTGGGCATGGTCATGTCAGCTGGCATTCTTGAGATTAGCCAATTGTCAACCTTGAAAATGGCAAGTGGTCATGGTGGAAACTCCCCCCCCCCCCCCTTTTTTTTTAATATAAACCAGGCCACTGCCGAGCCAGGTGCATCGCCCTAGGTACTTGGACAGTGAGGGCAGGTGGGGGGCGGGTAGGAGTTTTGTGCCAATTAAGGTGTTTAAATGCCTTTTTGTTACTTTTTGTGTGTTAGCTGCTCTGTTGAAGCAGAAGCCAGCTATATTAATCTGCTGGGTTATTCTACGAAAGTTTTATGTGGCTTATGCTCTCAGATGGCACTGGTGTGGGTAGCCAATGTGACACAGAAAATTCTCCCCAACCCAAAGTTCAGCTAAAGATTTTTAAGCTCCACTCCTGGAAGCAGTCAATTTCTTTAAGGCACTTTGATAAGTGTCTCATTTTTGACAGCACAGGAGGATATTTTATTCTATTTGTTTTTTTGATCTACACTTAAATCCTTTTTTTTTTTCTTCTGTTCAACAGAACAAAGTTTTCATCTACAGAGGGAAAGAATACGAGCGCAGGGAAGACTTTGAGGCTCGGCTGCTAACCCAGTTTCCCAATGCGGAAAAGATGAAGACAACTTCTCCTCCTGGAGATGACATCAAGAATTCCACTGGACAGTGTATCCTTGAATTAAAGGCAATGGCTTTAATTAATATGGGAAATGCAACACCATGTCCAAGCTATTTCACCAGGCATTGCCTCTTATGGGCTTGGTCTAAGAAAATGTGTTGTAATGTATAACTGGCTGCTGTGGGATAAGGAAGGGTGATGCGAGTGATGCTGCTGTCATGCATGCACCATGGGCTCGGCGGAAAGGTAAGAATTCCGTGCAAACTGACGGGTTTCACGCAGCAATGCATCCAGTTCAGGATGTCCCAGGGAGAGAGAATCAGCCGACTATTATGGACTCCAGGGACAGTTTTGGTCCACTTTAAAGGAACTGTCCTGGGAAAGAACACACATAAGCATCTCCTGCAGCAGCTATTGCTGTTTTCTGTTCTCCATAATGTATCTGATTTGAAAATCAGGTTCCAAAACATATACCTGGGGAGCTTACTCTTTAGGGGCCTGTCCAACATTAACAACCAAACTGGTGGTTGAGTTTACTCCTCCCTGTCTTGTCTCATTGTCTGGATCACATGGCTCCATTCAGACAGATAGGGGGAATACTGGGAACTGCATTAGCATGTTTCCTCATTACAAGGCAAAGGGGTGTACATTGATACTGCAGGACCCGGCATGTTTCTGCGTACTGATGGCTGCACCAGCTGCTATGGGAACAATCCCTTTAAAGCTGCCTGAGTTAACCCATCTCGGGCTGAGGTTACAGCTTGCCCTTACCATTTGCTGTTGCACCCAATGGCATGTCTGCTTCATCCAACTTGCGTGTACCTGCTGGCAAAAATTCAGCTCTGTCTGGGCCATTGCTTACACTTACAAGTGATTTCCCCAGGGGCCTGCGCATGTGCCATGTGTTCACCAAATCAAGTCTGTATTGAACTAACCAGGGGGCTTAGGACAGCAGGGCCATTGCAGATTTTAATTTCATGGAGGACAGGAACCCTCTTAACACATGTACGACAGTCCTCCAAACGTTGATGGAGAGCATTTCAGTGTGTGACTTTTTCTCTATTATTCCATGCCAGGGCAACCCCAAAAGTGGTCTTACTTGTCTACATGTGCTTCCAGTTGTGCCTCCCACTCCAGTTCATTCTTGCCATCGGACTGTGACTATGAGGGTTTGGCTAGGGCTTTATGTATTTTTCCCTATGTGAGATTTTTTATAGTTTCTTATCATGAGCTTTATCTGCTCTCTGTTCCAGATGGGCCCACTTATGGCTGCCTTTTTAAGTCAGTCAAACCTATATCATCGGATCAAGACTCCTATAGTGAAGGTGGGCGCCCAGGGTCCTTAAGGGCAAAGACAGGGTGCCACCAGTTTTTTTTAAGCGTTAGCACCCCAAGGGCTGGTGGTATGCCTTTTTTTAGGGGGACTCCAAGCGCAGAGTATGGTGGTCCTGCAGGAAACACCTATTGATTTCCAGATGGATTCCCGCTACTTCATCCCTCCATATACTCCCAGATATTTATTTATTCTGTATAGGGGGAATCGTGTATTGTATGTTTACTACTCCCCCACTGACAGAGGCTCTAGGATATTTAGGTCCACTTCAACTAAAATCCACAGTTTGCGGTAGCTGAATTTTACCACTTACCTCTTGGTTGTTTTCCCTCAACAGAACCTTGAAACCAGGAAGCATACAAGCTGTCTCTTCTCACATCTGCTTTTATTTTGTAATATAATATTTTTCCTTAATTTATTGTGTATCAGATATTCAGTGTTTTACAGTGCAGCCACTGCTGGAGTTGCCGCCGAAGTTCAAGAATAAGCCGGTCTCTGAGCAGATTCTAAGGTAGAAGTGAAATCCTCTTTTAGCTTGTAAACATGTGACTTTACAGCATCCTATTTATTCCTTTCCTCCCTGAGGGTGATCGATATAGCTTTGGGGAACTGTTGAAATGAACGGTCCTCGCTTTGTTAGGAGAGCTCATATTTGGTAAAGCGAAGTGATTCCTCTCTGTGATCATACTGTAATCCCCAGTAGGATTGAAACTGCGCAGCAGATGCAGGAGAGGTTACGTAACACTGATTCAGTGCTGCTTCATCCGTGATGCTCTGTGGGTTTTGTTACGACGTCCAAAGAGAGGACAGTTTCTGAAATATCTTTCCACAAGATGGGATATTCAAGATTGCCGTTCACAAACAGGACACTGGGGCCCTGAAGTAAAACAAAGCAATATGTAAACTGTGACAAGCTTCCAGTAAAAGTCTTTCACTCTGCCTGGGCTCGGGAGTAAAAAGTACCCTGCTGAACAACTTGCTAGAAATTCAGTCTTGTTCCTTAAAAAGACCCAAGAAATCGACTTTCCTGGGTGTTGTCCCTCTCTGGTGGGGCATCCTGATTTTTGATGCCCTGCTGTGTGTTTTTCCAGGATTGCCTATAAATTCACCCCTCATTCACATGATGCATGTGCCGGCTGCTCAGCCAATTAGTGGCTCTCGTTCCCTTTAGCTTTCCTTTGAATCACTGATCTCAGTACTACAAGAAAATCTGAAAAGGACAAGCACTGGCAGCCACATCCCCGTCCCCAGCTGCGGGCGTGCCCATGGCAGCTATTCAGAGAGGGCTTGCACAGCTGCATACCTAACCAGAGGTATGCTGGCCATGCGGCCGCAGCACAAAGAGGTGTGCGGATCTGGAGATTGGGGGGGGGGGGGTTCACTCAGCGGGGCATTCCAATTTAAGATGCTCCATAAAGAGGTGGTAAAATTAATCAAAAGGTTATTAGGATTATTAATGACTCACAGTAGAAAATGCTACCTAACCACCTGCCAATCGGCACACTCAACTTACCGCTATCCACCTGCTTTACATAAATTTGACACCAGAGGTTTGTGTCTGTGGGCATGTTCCCACCAGCAGTTATGTGTGCGTGGTGTGGAAAGCATTCACAATGAGAACAGTGCTGCATTCACCTCTGATGCAGAATTTGTCTACAGCAGTGGATCATGGATAGGTGTGTATGCTTTGCTTGGACAGTTAGGCAGCGATAACCGAATGTGGAGCATCCCAAATGTGTATGCCCCCTAGGGATCCTACAAACAGGTTTCATTTGGCTTGCACTTCCTCCTTGTCCCTTTTTGTCATCCCGGAATAAGATGGCTATCCCAGACAAACAAAAAATATATTATTCTTAGTATACAGTACGTCCTGCTCCAAATAGAATACTTACACTTGGGTATTACTCCGCCAGATGGCGCTGGACTGCAGAGACATCGAAAACAGGCTCCTCCCAGCCCCTCAAATACCCAGGGACCTCCCACAAATCCCCAGAATTTCTCTGCAGTCTGGACTGCTAAGGATGAAAAATGGCTCTCTCTACTCGCAGGTGAGCGGGGCTATTTGCCTGCGGCCCTGTAGGACTATTCCCACCCGTTCCATTATTTATATGCCTCCCAGCCTTGGCTGCACTGGTCGGGTGATGGTAGGCAGCACCGCTATTAGGTGCTTAGGAGCGCTGCTCCACCGCAATCCCCCACCAAAGGGTAGGCGGTTCAGGCTTATGGTGAGCCTCTATGGGATGCCCCTCCCGCACTATTGTCCCTGCCCATCAGTGGGCCCTATTTAAGTGGCCGCTGTCCCCCCTCTTTCTCCTGGTAGCCTTCGGGGGGAAAAAAAGGGGGGGGGGACGTCGGTATGGATGCCTTGCATTTACGTGTTTTAGACATTTATTTTTTATTCATTGTCTTGTGCCAGCCGCCGCGCTGTCTCGCTTTACTATTACTGTATTTAAAATTTCCGCCGCGCACCTTTTCTATCACTATGCTCCGCGCTTGGCGGCGGCGTTACCTCAGGCGCCGGTGCGCCGTCATTGGCTGCTTGTCATGTGCTGGCTTCGCGCTCTTCTGGGGGGGCGGGGCCCGCCAGTCTGACGGGTTGGGGGGGTTTCTGGAGGTCCCTGCAGTTCCAAGGGAGGTGGGGCCCTCCGGAGGCCCACACACCTATCAACATTCTGGAACTACGGGCGATCAGGTTAGTTCTGGCTCAGCTGACTACTCACCTTCGGGGCCTGCCTGTTCAGGTGTGCTCGGACAACCAGATGGCAGTTGCCTACATCAATCATCAGGGAGGAACCCGGAGCAAGGGGGCCCTCCAGGAAGTGTCTCTGATCCTGACCTGGGCGGAGACCAATGTTCCCTGCATATCAGCTGTGTACATCCCGGGGGTGGAAAATCTCCTGGCAGTCTGTCTGAGCAGGGGGACCTCTCGCCAGGGAGAATGGTCCCTGTGCAGCAGGGTGTTCCAATCTCTGTGTCACCGTTTGGGACAACCAGATGTGGACCTGTTTGCGTCCCGTCACAATCACAAGCTTCCGGCCTTTGTCTCTCTATCTCAGGATCCTCTGGCCTTGACCACGGATGCTCTAGCAATGTCATGGCAGGACTTTCAGCTTCTGTATGTCTTCCCTCCGTTCCCCCTGCTGGGCAGGGTTCTGCGCAAGATTGCTCTGGAAGGGGTGCCAGCAATTCTGGTGGCCCCCAGGTGGCCAGGAAGAGTGTGGTTCGCAGACGTGGTGCAGCTGGCAGTAGATCAGTACACTCTGCCCGTGGTGCCAGACCTGCTCACTACGCCATCCCAATTTACAAACTCTGGCTTTGACGGCCTGGCTGCTGAAACCTCCATCTTGATGGAGAAGGGGCTGTCTTCCTCGGTTGTGGATACCTTGATTAAGGCTAGGAAGAAGTCTATTTATTACAGGGTTTGGCGTGCTTACATTGACTGGTGTGAGTCTAAGTCTCTTCCCTGTCGTGTCTTCTCTATCCCCAGGATTCTGGAGTTCCTGCAGCATGGGTTGGAGATGGGCTCCAACTTCTACTACTCTAAAAGGTCAGGTTTCTGCCCTGTCTGTTTTCTTCCAGAAGTCCTTTGCTCAGCACTCTCTGATCAGGACTTTTTTCCAGGGGGTGACTCATGTTCGTCCCCCACGTAAGACTATGGTGCCTGTTTGGGATTTGAACTTGGTTTTGTCAGCCTTGCAGGGTGCTCCTTTTGAACCTGTGCAGGATGCGTCCCTGGCCATCCTTACTCTCAAGGTTGTTTTTATGGTGGCTATCACTTCTGTTAGGCGTGTGTCTGAGTTGGCGGCGCTCTCCATTCAGCCCCCCTACTATGAGAGACACGATGGCAAGGTGGTGTTTCGCTTCAAGCCAGATTTTCTGCCTAAGGTAGTGTCTGCCTTTCATTTGAATTAGGACAGTGTTCTCCCTTCATTGTGCCCTAATCCTCGTAATGCTAAGGAGAGGGTCTTGCATTCTTTGGATGTAGTTAGGTGTCTGAAGTACTATTTGGTGGCTACTGCACCTTTCAGAAAAACTGATGCTCTTATTCCCAGTATGTCACACACCCCGCTTCCGAATATTCATGACACTTGGGTAACTGTCCTGTAGAGGGCGATCTTGCAGAGATGACATGAAAAAAAGGAGCCCCTCCTGGCCCATAAATACCTGTGACCTCCCACCATTCCCCAGTCTTTCGTCTCTGCAGTCGGCGAGCAAGTCTGAAGATGGTTGTCTCCTCCTTGCAGGTAGCCGGGGTAACCCCCCGGCCTTTTGTTTCTATTGCTGCCTGAACCTTTTTTTTTTAATTTAGACTATAGCAGTATGCCTCCCAGCCTAGGCTGAAGGTCCAGGCAATGGTAGTCTGCACCTTGTGGTGTATATGGGAGCTAGCTCCCCCGTGAAACCCCATACAAAGGGGTAGGCGGTGTCCGGGTTGGTGATCCCGGCTTGGGATGCCACCGTCCCTCTTACCTTTTCACCTATTGGTGTGAATTCTCCCCCCTACCATGTCCCTCTGTGCCCCTTTTTGAGGCCTTTTCTCCTGTGGGTTGTTTTACTTTATTTGGGGGAAAAGGTGTGTGGATTGTGTGTGTGTGTGTGAGTGTGTGTTTGTATATGTTTCTTGCGGCCGTTGTTGCTGGGCCGGATTCACTTTTCAACAGGTGCTCGTTGTGGCCCGACCTGAAGGGGCATCCCGGATAGCTTAATAGCGTAAATCCCTCTGGTCATTGCGACTACATTAAAATCACCATATCGAGGCTTCTGAGGATACCGGGCTTGGGCTCCCCTCGGGGCAACCCCGGCAGTGTGTGGGTTGTGGGGCATCCCTTGCGGGGGATAATGTACTTGTTTGCATACCTTGTGCTCAGCGGGCCATAACGCAGCAGTCGGGGGCCCAGGCGTCTTGGTCCGGGGTACCGGCCTCATCTCCTTCCCCACCCTGCCTAATCCGTACCCCTAGTGATGTTGTCACAGGTGGGGAGTCGCAATCTGATGTATGTCCCAGACTGGCTAATATTGAGAAATGTATTTCTGGCTCTGTTGCCAGAAAGGCCTCGGCTAAGCGAAAGCATTTGTCTCCAGCCGCGCCGGACTTGAGTTTGACGATTATGATTTCCTTGTCTGGTCTGATTATTCCCCGCTAGAAGAGGGGGAATTATTTGAGGATTCTGAGGGTTCTGACAATCAGCAGTTTGTTGGTGCTGATACTGAGCAAGGGCAGGGGGATGCTGTGGATACCCCAAAGGTCTTGGCTCACCTTTTTGAGGTTCTGGCAATTTCTCCTCCTGAGGAGGCCGCTCCTCAAAAAGGGAAATTCTTTGGGACTTCCAAGCCGCGCCTGGAGTTCCCAAATCAAAAGCATTTTGATGGCATTATTCTTAAGGAATGGGAGAAGTCTGCTCGGCTTCCGGGTATTCCTCAAGGTTGGGATAAAAAGTATCCCTTTCCAGTGGACGTGGTAAAACGATGGTCGTCCCCTCCCGAGGTGGATGCCCCGGTGCTCGGGTTATCCAATACTTCTATTTTGCATTCTTCTGACTCCACCACTCTCAAAGATGGTGAGGATAAACGCATTGATCAGATGGCTTGCCACGCGTTTGCTAGTGTCGGTTCAGCCTTGCGACCTGGCTAGTGATGAGTTCGCCGCCCTTAAGCGGTGTGAATTGTTCATGTCCTTTGTGCTTGCCGCCTTGGATGACACCATGGTCATGTGTGGTAGAACCTCAGCCTTGCTTGTAGCTATTCGGCGGTCGGTATGGTTGTGCCAGTGGGCGGCTGATTTTGTGGCCAAAAAGTCGCTTACAGCACTTCCCTTTGTGGGATTGCGGCTCTTTGGAGAAAGATTAGATTCTGTCACGAAAGGAGGGAAGTTACCTCAGCGTAAGATGCAACGTCGTCCCTTTCGGGGGGCGGCCTCCTTTAACCCTTCCATTCGTGGTGCCAGAACTGGCAGAGTTTTGGCCTTCTCTACCCTCAGAGGTGATTCCTGGAGTAGAGGCAGGGGTCGTGCCCGTCCAGGTCACAATTGGAGTTCCAAACCCAAGCCCGCTGCTAAGCCAGCTCAGCAATGAGGGGGCGCCCTCACCCTTGCGGGACGGCTGCAGCACTTCTTCCAGGTCTGGCACCAGGAGGTCTCAGACAAATGGATTCTGGAAGTGGTGTCTTCCGGTTACAAGCTGGAATTCGATATCCGGCCTCCTCCCAGGTTCTTCAGGTCTCGAGTGCCTTCGGATCCACTGGCCGCACAGTGCCTTTCGCGGAAAGGGGCTTGTGATTCTATTTCAATCTATTCACGGTGCCCAAGAAGGACAGCTCCGTTCGACCCATTTTGGATCTGAAGCTCCTCAATCGGTTTATCCGCTTCAGGAAGTTTCGCATGGAAACCTTGCGGTCAGCCGTCGATTCTCTTCATCAGGGGGACTTCATGTTGTCCATAGACATCAGGGATGCTTATCTGCATGTACCTATCTTCCTGGCACACCAGAGATTCCTCAAGTTCGTGGTGGAAGATCAGAATTTTCAGTTTGTGGCCCTTCCATTCGGGCTTACCTCGGCTCCCAGGGTGTTCACCAAGGTATTGGCGGGGGTGATGGCCCTCCTCAGAATCCAGGGCATTCGCATTGTACCATACCTGGACGACCTTCTCATTTTGGCTTCCTCTCTCAGCCACGCGGAGCTAGACACCAGAGTGGTGGTATCCACGCTGAAGAGGTTCGGTTGGGTGATCAACTATTCCAAGTCCTCCCTCTCCCCGTCCAGGGAGGTTTCGTTTCTGGGCATGACTCTGGATGCCTTTCAGGCCGGGGTGTTCCTTCCTCAGCCCAAGATTCTTCTGATCCAAGATTTGGTTCGGCTTCTGCTTTCCAATCCTGTCCCGTCTATCCGGCTAGGGATAAGATTGGTAGGTCTGATGGTGGCTTCCTTCAAGGCAGTGCCTTTTGCCCAGTTTCACATGAGGACGCTTCAGCTCCATCTTCTAGCGACTTGGGACAAGTGTCCGCTGTCATTGGATCAGTCTTGTCTGCTGTCTCCCCGGGCTCAGCAGTCCCTTCAGTGGTGGCTAGTGTCAAGCAATCTGTTGAAGGGCAGATCCTTTCTGACCCCTTGTTGGGAAACGGTCACCACGGACGCCAGCCTGTCGGGCTAGGGGGGCTTCTGGAGGGAACATCAGTTCCAGGGGTTATGGGGGCCTCGGGAGGCTCATACCCCTATCAACGTTTTGGAGCTACGGACCATTTGGTTGGTTCTGTCTCGCTTGACTCTTCTATTGCAGGGATTGCCAGTTCAAGTCCGATCGGACAGTCGAACAGCGGTCGCTTACATCAATAACCAATGAGGGACTCGTAGCAGGAGTGCCCTCAGGGAGGTATCTCTGATCCTTGTTTGGGCAGAGAGCAATGTCCCATGCATCTCAGCCATTTACATCCCGGGAGTGGAGAACACAAAGGCGGATTCCCTGAGCAGGAGATCCTCTCGCCGAGGAGAATGGTCTCTCAGTTCCAAGGTATTCCAGTCCCTTTGTCACAAGTGGGGGACTCCGGAGGTGGATCTTTTTGCCTCTCGTCACAATCACAAACGTCCTGCCTTTGTGTCTCTGTCTCAGGATCCTCTGGCCCTGGCAGTGGATGCCATGTCCCTGGCTTGGAGGGAACTGGGGTTTCTGTACCTGTTTCCCCCTTTCTCCATGGTGGGCAAAGTGGTGCGCAAGCTGACTCTAGAAGGGGCACCAGCAATTCTGGTGGCTCCAAGGTGGCCAAGACCAATGTGGTTCGCAGACGTCGTGCGGCTGGCAGTAGATCAGTTTTATCTGCCTCTTCTTTCGGATCTTATCACCCAGGGTCAGCTACGCTACCCCAATTTACCAAGGCTGGCTTTGACGGCGTGGCTGCTGAAACCTCCATCTTAAAGGAGGAACGTCTTTCTGATGCGGTGGTTCAGACTCTTGTTAGAGCTAGGAAGAGATCTTCCTCTAACGTTTACTATAGGACTTGGAGGTCTTATATTAACTGGTGCGAGGCTAGGGCCTTGCCTTGTAGGGTGTTTTCTATTCCCAGAATTCTGGAGTTTCTTCAACATGGTCTGGACTCGGGGTTCCAGCTTAGTACTTTGAAGGGGCAGGTTTCTGCCCTGGCGGTTTTCTTTCAAAGGTATTTTGCCCTTCATCCCCTGGTTAAGACATTTTTCCAGGGGGTTACTCATGTGCAGCCTCCTAGAAAGCCCTTGCTGCCGGTTTGGGATTTAAACTTGGTTCTGTCGGCTCTCCAGGGGCCCCCTTTTGAGCCGGTGCATGATATTGCTCTTTCTCTGCTCACTCAGAAAGTTGCCTTTTTGGTGGCTATTACCTCTGTTCGGCGTGTCTCTGAGTTGGCGGCCTTGTCTATTCTGGCTCCTTACTTTCAGAGGCACCTGGACAAGGTAGTTTTCCGCTTTAAACCGGATTTTCTTCCTAAGGTGGTTTCGGCCTTCCACCTCAATCAGGATGTAGTTCTCCCTTCCTTGTGTCCTAAGCCTAGTAATGACAAGGAGAGGACCTTACATTTTTTGGATGTGGTTTCGATGTGTGAAATATTATTTGGTGGCTACTTCTCCTTTTCGAAATACGGTCGCCTTTTTCGTGGTACCCTCCGGGCCCAGGAAGGTTCTGGCGCCCGCTAAGTCTTCCATTAGTAAATGGATTCGACAGGCCATTGTTGGGGCCTATTCTGCCAAGGGAAAGGTTCCCCCTTTTCGTGTTACTGCTAATTCTACTCGTGCTGTTGGAGCATCTTGGGCTTTTCAGCATCAGGCTTCTGTTGAACAAGTTTGTAAGGCTGCTACTTGGTCTTCTGTTCATACTTTTTCCAAGTTTTATAAGGTTGATGTGCGGGCCTCAGCGGATGCTGTTTTTTGGCCGCAAAGTTCTGCAAGCTGCAGTAGTTTAAGTTTGCATTATTGCCTTTTTGGGATCCCCACCCATTATGGGCACTGCTATTGGATGTCCCAAGTGTCATGAATATTCGGAAGCGGGGTGTGTGACATACTGGGAATAATACCATTTTGTGATTACTCACCTGTAAAATGGTTATTACAAGTATGTCACACACCCCGCTTCATCCCGCTCTTTTTTGGTTTTCTGGGATCCTTTATATGGTGAGCCTTTCTCTTTGCTGTTTACATTTGGCTCTTCCTGGTCCCTTTACTGCTGTCTTATACTGGGGAATGGTGGGAGGTCCCAGGTATTTATGGGCCAGGAGGGGCTCCTTTTTTTCATGTCATCTCTGCAAGATCGCCCTCTACAGGACAGTTACCCAAGTGTCATGAATATTCGGAAGCGGGGTGTGTGACATACTTGTAATAACCATTTTACAGGTGAGTAATCACAAAATGGTATTTTTGTGGTCCCTTCTGGTCCTAGGAAGGGTTTGGCTCGTGCCAAGTCTACTATCAGCAAATGGATCCGTCAGGCTGTGATTCAGGCCTATTCTGCTAAGGGGAAGAATCCTCCCTTCCACCTTACTGCTTATTCTACTTGTGCTATTGGTGTTTCTTGGGCTTTTCAGCACCAGGCTTCTGTTGAACAAGTTTGCAAGGCCGCTACTTGGTCTTCTGTTCATACCGTTTCAAAGTTTTACAAGGTTGATTTTAGGGCCTCAGCTGATGCTGCTTTTGGCCGAAAGGTTTTGCAGGCGGCAGTGGTCTAAACTGTCTGCTGTTAGCTTTGGGGATCCCACCCTACTTTATGGACACTGCTATTGGATGTCCCAAGTGTAAGTATTCTATTTGGAGCAGGACGTACTGTATACTAAGAATAATACAATTCTGTGATTACTCACCTGTAGAATTGGTATTATGCGTATACAGTACGTCCTGCTCCACCCCACCCTTGGTTTTGCATTATCTTGGATCCCCTGTATGGTGATTGTTATCATTGTTATAGTTACTAGTTTGGGTTGTTTTATTCTCCCGGCTTCTCGTTAACTGCTTTTCAATGCTGGGGATTTGTGGGAGGTCCCTGGGTATTTGAGGGGCCGGGAGGAGCCTATTTTCGATGTCTCTGCAGTCCAGCGCCATCTGGCGGAGTAATACCCAAGTGTAAGTATTCTATTTGGAGCAGGACGTACTGTATACTCATAATACCAATTCTACATGTGAGTAATCACAGAATTGTATTATAGGACAGGGGTTCCCAAACTTTTTTTTTTTTTTTTTAATTACCTACCATTTTTGCAAGTACTTCCTAAATAGTATGTACAGGTTGTCATCACCCCACAACAGTGTGATAAAAACACACAAAATATTCATATAAAGTGTAGGAAATATATATAGCTGCAATCACTATTTGGATCAGTTTTGATAAATTATAGATGGCAGCAGATCAAGTTAGGTTACAGATAAGAAGTGATCCTTGCACTTCCAGTTGGGAACCTCTGCATTACGGCAGACACATCTCGGCTTTCATGAATGCTCACAAGTATGGAGAGTAGGGAAAGTAGAGAGATAGAACTCATTAGCCTTCATTCATGGCCATGCCCCACTGCATTTACGCATGTTTTTTGGAGTGACAAATCGTGCTCATGCTTCCGCCTTAATCATGGTTGTCAAAATTTGAAGCAGATTTTTTGCAAGCGTGGCTGATTCATGGGTTGTTCAAAGGGCCAAAAAGCATGCACAAATGTGTCAAATTCGAGAGTGAATTTCCTCCAGCGAAAACCTGGAATAACCTGCCCACTTCACTGACTAGCAGGCTTATTTAATTCCTAATACACATGCCGACAGCATCCGGCATGTTTTTTAGCAATGAAAGTGCCATTTTTTTTTCCCATTTTTTCCTTTTTTTTTTATTAAAACTTATTCAAGTTGACACATAGCAAAATGTGTAATGATAAAAACACTAAAAAGGTAAACATTGGCCCAAAAACGTTAAATTTAAATTAGCAGCACAATTATTAAACACTAATATGCAAAACCAACATGGCAGGGAGGGAGGGGTAAAGAGAACATCTGGGACAAAACATTTGCAAAAACACTGGAGGTGACCTGCAATCGGGATATCTCCAATAAAACACAACACCTAAAATAAGGATAAATAAGCACCTATATATAAACGAGACCTAGAAATTTCTCTTTCTTTCCTTTTTCGATATTGCGATTTTGTCTCTCCAGCTTCTGTGTTTTAGGTAAAATTTCCCATTTTGGAGTTATTTCCTGTCACCTGACGGAGAATACATTCCGAGAGACAAATTCTAAATATCAAAACAGTAGAAAAGAGACATTTTGCAGTGGACACTATCATCTACCATCTACATTTTTTGGCCATGTCCTCAACTGACATAGGTATACATGAGCAGGGCAGTTTGACTAGAAAACATTTTAAGTGCTGCTTCACTGTACCCTTTTAGCTAGCAACCAATCCAATCGATCTCTAATATCTTAAAAACAGTGGTCTCTGCCATCCTTGGGAGCTGGTTCGGTTCGACCTTCCTTGGGAGACTCTGATGTCTGACCAGTATCCTTTGGGCCTTCATTAACTCCTAAGTGGATACTGAAATTCCATTTTAAACCTCCTTACACTACCATTAACTAATAAAAGTAAAGTTGTTCAGCCTAATTCCGCTTTAATCCTGCACTTACCCAGTTCATTGTTATCAGAGCTAAATGGGTAACGTGGCGCTTATTTTCTCTGACGGCAGTGTTCAATATTTAATGCTACACAACACATTTAGGAATTTAATTTTCACTATGGCTTTCCCCTAAGAGCAGGGGGAGCCCTGTGTGACATTATGTGTGGCTGGTAGGAGTGCAGATTATGGAGCCAGTGAGGAGGGGGAGCTGTGCAGCCATGCACACGTAACTGCCTGAGGCGACATAATAGCCCCAGAAAGCCCCTTTAGAAGAGAGTCTGCCGGGAGCCCCTCTACAGCCAGGATTTCCACACAAATCATTGGATATAGCTGAGGCACAGTGAAAAGGCTGCTCATTTATTCTGAAACATAATTTACGTTGAGCCGTGTTTAGGGAGAGCGGCACAGTCTGTTATCATGACATCTTTCAATTTGTCAGGCTCATTAAAGCTAGGGGTTTCAATATTCTAATGCATAATGGCTTAATGGCTTTTTAATTACTCATAGGTGCTCCGTCATGCACGATCACAAGCATACCTGTCTTTTCATGCTGAATAATATAGCATAGAAGAAATAACAGAAATCTTAATGTAATCTAAATACTGTAAAAGAAACATTGGAATAAATGACCCATTTTTCCAAAGTATATACACGTAGGAACAAGGTGGCCAATTAATCTCTAATCAACACCCTGAAATAATATAGGTTGGTATTGCCCACTCTGCACATAACCCCACGCAACCTTCAAAACTCAGGCTCCTAAAATTCACCTTTTCTGGAGCTGGATGAGCCGTCATCTGGCCCTGGATCCACGTAGCTGCCGCCAGGCAATTGCTTTCAAACCCTCGAGGAAAGGGCGCACTCACTTTTTCCCCCCACTTTTCGGGAAAGAAAAGTTTGTCTTATGGTTTCTTTGTCAGAAATGATGTTATACAAGGAACCCGAAAAATCAGACATTTATATACATGAAACCAGCGCACACAAAAATATGTAAGATAAAACTATCCAGTTATATACAATTATGCATTTACTATTAGTTATAACCTAAAACTCAAAATGATTTAGATGTGAAGAGTCCACATTAAATGATGATTGGTTTCTGTTTTAGGTAGGTTAAACTGAGTTCTGGAAGCAGAGTCCCTCTCTATAAAGCACCTTGCCCAGATTCCTCTCACCTGATAATTTTGCAACTTAAAAGTTCATTAAAATATGCCCTTCAACCATTCAAACCCTCAAAAGATCATGAACATGACATTCTCTTTAACCTTTCAACCTGCAGCACCCCCCCCCCCCCAAAAAAAAAGTTATATGCATGCCACACGCTCCAACCAGTTAAAGGCTTAAATGTTCAGAGATTTCTCATGCGCTTCACACAAAGTTCTCAAGTTTCCAACTATTTAAACTCTAAAAAGTTCCTAAGCAAGTAATGATACCCATTTATTCAAACCCTTAAATGTTCATGTCACATCTCCAACCATTCAAACCCTAAAAAGATTATAAACATGTCATGCTCTCCAATTATGCAAAATCCAAATGGGGGATGCTGCATACTGCCTGCAATGGGGAATGCTGCATACTGCCTGCAATGGGGGATGCTGCATACTGCCTGCAATGGGGGATGCTGCATACTGCCTGCAATGGGGGATGCTGCATACTGCCTGCAATGGGGGATGCTGCATACTGCCTGCAATGGGGGATGCTGCATACTGCCTGCAATGGGGGATGCTGCATACTGCCTGCAATGGGGGATGCTGCATACTGCCTGCAATGGGGGATGCTGCATACTGCCTGCAATGGGGAATGCTGCATACTGCCTGCAATGGGGGATGCTGCATACTGCCTGCAATGGGGGATGCTGCATACTGCCTGCAATGGGGGATGCTGCATACTGCCTGCAATGGGGGATGCTGCATACTGCCTGCAATGGGGGATGCTGCATACTGCCTGCAATGGGGGATGCTGCATACTGCCTGCAATGGTGGATGCTGCATACTGCCTGCAATGGTGGATGCTGCATACTGCCTGCAATGGGGGATGCTGCATACTGCCTGCAATGGGGGATGCTGCATACTGCCTGCAATGGGGGATGCTGCATACTGCCTGCAATGGGGGATGCTGCATACTGCCTGCAATGGGGGATGCTGCATACTGCCTGCAATGGGGGATGCTGCATACTGCCTGCAATGGGGGATGCTGCATACTGCCTGCAATGGGGGATGCTGCATACTGCCTGCAATGGGGGATGCTGCATACTGCCTGCAATGGGGGATGCTGCATACTGCCTGCAATGGGGGATGCTGCATACTGCCTGCAATGGGGGATGCTGCATACTGCCTGCAATGGGGGATGCTGCATACTGCCTGCAATGGGGGATGCTGCATACTGCCTGCAATGGGGGATGCTGCATACTGCCTGCAATGGGGGATGCTGCATACTGCCTGCAATGGGGGATGCTGCATACTGCCTGCAATGGGGATGCTGCATACTGCCTGCAATGGGGGATGCTGCATACTGCCTGCAATGGGGATGCTGCATACTGCCTGCAATGGGGTGGTTGGAGGGGATTCAGTACACTCCCTTTTTCCGGTTGTAAACCCTGGGTATATATATATATATATATATATATATATATATATATATATATATATATATATAAATGCATACTTTTAATACCTAATATTGAATGTATAAAACTAAAAATGTTCATGTATAAATAAAATTAAAATGATAGGTGCTGCCATGTGATTAAAAACGCTTTCCAAATGTCCATAACAAATTCTCTGATCAAATCACAGAGCTCCCAATTTTTTCAATCTTTGGTATAATGGAGATCAGGTGCATCACACTGGCTTCCCTCCACCACAATAATGCGCTTCCCAACTTAGAAATTTTCACACACAGTCCAGAGGTATCTCTCTAAGCCGAGCCAAACAGAATGTTTTACTTGATATAAATTCACTCCCACTGTTAATATGGTTATTCCCCAAAAAAGAGCAAATGACACATAGGGAAGTATTGCTAAATGTGTTCAAATTTATTCACACCACGGTCCAAACATGGTTTTAACACTTTAAAAAGAATTATAGCTTTCAGACGTGAAAACAAAGTGCTCCTCATATATAAATAAATGAACCCACAGCGGGGTCAGGTGCACTAATTACTCTTACCCTCAGGGGGGTCAGTTTGAAGGTTCAGAAGCCTCTATCACTGCTATTTGCTGTCGGTCACTGTTTGGGCAAGCTTTCTTTTTCAAGAACACAATCTGTCCCCTGGAACGTGCATCGGCCTGTTTGCAATAGGAAAACTCATCCTATTCTGTTTCGACAGCACGTTTCTGGCCCCGCCCAACGTGTTTTCTCACTTTGACTACTACCCAGGGCTTTGAAACGTGATGAGCAGGACGAAACGTGCTAACAAGCCTGAGTGGATGGTTTTTCTAGGGCAAAATGGCTGGTGCATGTTGCATTAGACAAAACGTTTTCGTGAAGGAGAAGTTTGCCCAAATAGCTGGGTTAGGGGCTAGGCTACTTAAAGTGCCTGGTGGGTTTTAATATTTTAGCAGTGTCGCTATTTCTGGATGTATCCTTTTGTTCTGTTTCGGGGAATAAGCATTTTGCCAATTGGATTGAATTTTAATCAAGTAAAACATTCTGCACACTAAAACAGTGACTTTACGAGAGCTGTAATACTGGAAGATTTTAAAGACTGGGAGCGCTGTGATTTGATTTGAGAATTAGGAATAGACCATGTGGTTTGAGCTGTTTTTCTTGTTGCCCTCAGTTTTTACAGAGTGAATGAGGTGGTGCGGTTCCAGTATTCTAGACCCATACGGAAGGGAGAAAAGGACCCAGACAATGAATTTGCTGTAAGTTTGAGTAAATTGTTGATATTCTAGAGAACACACTTTTAATTAAAACACATAAGCCAATTTGAGCATTGGTGACTGCATACAGGCAATAGCACCTATTGCCCTATCTTTCTTCTCTTTGTTAAAATGTACCAAACCCATTATTGATAGCAAAAATACAAACCAACCCTCCCCCCCGTCCCCTTTTTTCTGCATCCAGATTGCAGGGGTGTTTCCATAGTCCGCCAGAAGCATAGTGCTCTGTTGTGTCTGTAACAAGACAAAAATAAACATGTCTAGAGTTGATGGCATTGTAACAGGTTACATTTGATACTGCTTTTTCAGAACATGTGGATTGAGAGAACAACATTTTCAATAGCTTACAAGCTTCCAGGGATCTTAAGATGGTTTGAAGTAAAGTCCATGAACACGGTAAGTTCTAGATACCTCCACGGCTGTCATAAGGTCTCAAATTCAGGGAAGGTATACTGCCTACTTTTGCCCCTTGGGTACATGAGCAAGGTTTACCAAACCACCTACACCATATTTTCTTGTCGTCCTATGGCACCAGCTTGTTTTCCTGCAACTTAATTTCAACCTTCCCGCCATTGGCTTACCATTTTTTCTGGCTCTCAGTCATAAGAAGGCCTTGTTTCTCACAGGGCTGGGGACTTTGGCAATCGCCTTTCATAATTATTTATCCAAAATATCCAAGGTATCCGGAATCATTTTTAAAAGATTAATACATAGACACTTTTCATTCTATATAACTGCACCTTGCCCCTCTGAGGACTCAGATGATGCATTAAACTCCTTATTCACATGCTTGAGATGCACCTGGAGCAAGGGAGACATCACATCTCAGACACTGTAAATTGCTAAAGCATTTGACCACTCCTAACAGTGGTCCCTAGAAGGTAAATAAAGGTCAGATAATCTACAGCTATAAAACTCGGCAAGATGATATTTTGTCTGTGGAGAAAAGATTTGGGTAATGGCGTTCAGTGCTTAAAGCGGTCCTTCACTCTGAATAAGAGCATATCTTATATGTTTCCCACACCCTGTTCATACAGATTGCCCACATTAAAAATCATCCTACCTGCATCTACTGCATATTATAAGCCTTTAACCCTTCTAGTGCCAGCTACGTGAGACTCATGTAGCTGAATTTAGAGCCCCATAAAAAAAAGTAAAAAAGATACAGACTTACCTGACCCCTCGTTTGAAAGTGCCAGCGATTCCCTTCAATAGTCAGCCACTTTATTTTCGACCCCGGGCCTCTGATCTTCAGGAGGGGGCACGGACTAGGCCCTCCCGCGCCATTTAAAAGAAAAAAAAAAATGTATAATGACACAAACTCACCTGACTGCCCGATCGCTCCTCCGATGTCTTCTCTTTACCAGGGGGAGCTCCGATCCCCCCCTGGACTTACCACGCTTCGGGTGAGGATCCGCAACGGGCCATCACCGTCCTCTTCGGCCGGTGCTGACCCCGCCCCTAGCCCCGCCCACTTATGGGAGGAGCGGGATGATGTCATCCCGCTCCTCATATACCGGCACCCGGGCTCAGACTGTCACTTGTCGGTAGCGATCGGAGCAGTGAGGGTGGGAGGCAGGGGGGCTCTGATCTCCCTGCCTCCCACCCTCCCTGCTCTGATCACTACCGACAAGTGTCATCTGCAGCGGCACGGGACACGGGATCAGAGGTAAGTATAAGTGAAAACAAGAATAATAAAGAATTTTTTGTCTGGTGTCTTTTTTATTTTTTTTTTACTTAACCCTTTGTGAACTGGTAAGGGGTCCATGAGACCCCTTATACCAGTTCACAAGGCTCTGGGGCTGGCAATCACCTGCGGCTAGCGGGTGACTTGCCATAACCCCCAGCCCCCCATTACCTGCCTCCCCAACGGCCAGGGGGAGGGCAGAAGGGCCCGGGCCACTTAGTGGCTATGTGGGCTAGTAGCCTGCAGGGCCAGGGGCCACCAACGCTGGCCCCTGCGCCCTGTTCTACAAGCCCCCATAGCTGGTCCGGGTCGGTAATGCTGGGTAAGGGGGACCCTACGTAATTTTTGTTTGGGATTTTAAGGGTTTTTAACTGGGAGGGGGGACCCTATGTCATTTTTTTTTTTAAGTTAACCCCTTACAACTATGCAATCATATTGCATAGTTGTATCCTATCTGAAATCTCCTAAACTGCTGTTTCAGTTTGGGGGATTTTCCTGGGCAGGAAAGGGTGTATACCAATACATATGTGGTACAGTTGTAACCGGAAGAAATAGGGCTTTCACACGCAATAATATTTTATTAACAAACTTACATTTTTTATCACAATAAAACACTACAAATTGTAAAAAATTATTATTTTTTTTTTGCACATATTTCACCCAAAAGAATTGAGAATACACTAATAAAAGGCCAAACAAGACATTTCATGTTGAGGCCCAGACTCTGCTGAAAAAAAAACAGTATATAATTTTCCTGGAAAATCCCTGGAAATCCCTTCAAAAATCAAGGTTCAACAAGTGCAAAAACGTGAAAAGTAGTCTGGCAACAGAGTGTGACAAAAAAATCTAGGTAGGCTGGCACTTAAAGGGTTAAACATCCAAGATGGCGGCTCATGGAACATCAGGCAGCCTGCAAACAGGAAGTGCCGTCTGATTGTGCTGCTCTGCATTCTGGAATTGCTGACCTTTTCCTGACCCCAGCTCTGCTCTGTCCTCCCCTGTACTTTATCCCACTCTCCTCTCCTCAGAATGTGTGATGCTTCTGAGGCAAGATGGTGGCGCCCGTATCCTAAATTCCTAAACAGAGTTGCAGCCCAGTGGGGGAAAGAATAATAAGTAAGTGACTAAAAACCTAAAATATATTAACTTTAGATGCTGGGGAATCGTTTTTTAAGGGTTTGGGCTTTTCAATAAATCATGGTGAAGGTCCGGTTTAAATTACATTTTTGGGGTTTGGAATTCCCCTCTAGTTAACAATATTAATTAAAGTAAGGCAGAATGACATGCCCAGTGTGTACCCCCAGATAAGACATAGCACTTATACACGGACTGGTAACATGCTTATAGGGGAAAACTTTGACAAGAAGAAAAACATGATGTCTTCCCCCATCACTTTGTGAAGACTACAAGGACAAAAGTGGGATAAGATGACCAAAAATGAATGCCATGGACCACTCCCCCCAACCCAAAAAAACGATAAGCCATTCATCTGGGAAAAGAAAATGTATAGCTGGAGGTCATGTGTTTCCTGTGAGAATATCCAGAATCTTTTCAATCTCTCCTCTGATTTGGCTTTGCTTTTTCCCTGTCACTGGCACTCCTGCTGAAGCAGCACTCTGGAATGGGGGCTGCTAGTGCATGCCACAGGTATAAAGAAAAGATCCTGTTTTTTTAAGTTTTCTTTCTCTCTCTAGATTGAGATAAGTCCCTTGGAAAATGCAATTGAGACAATGCAACTCACGAACGAGAAGATTAATAACATGGTGCAGCAGCATATGAATGACCCCAATTTACCCATAAATCCTCTCTCCTTACTCCTAAATGGCATTGTGGACCCGGCCGTCATGGGTGGATTTGCAAATTATGAAAAGGTAATTCTGCATTCTTCTCATCATTTCTGCCTAGTGTCCTCTCCCTCTCTTTCTCTCCCCCTCCTACTTACATATCTTACCTTTTTTAATGTTTTAATTTGTTATTTTCCCCCTATTTATAGTATTTTGCCTGGTCTGCTTTTCTCACTTTTTACTTGTGTTGCGTTTTTCTTTCTTATTATATCTCACAATTTTCTTGTGAATCTATCTCTTTTTCTTTTGCCTCTCCTTTTTAAATGAGCACTATCACGAAAAAATGACCCATTGATAAAAAATCCATATAAAAATGCTGGATGGCGGTGGACCAGATAGCAGCTAGTTATTCCTAAAGATAGGCATGGTGTCCATGCGCACCCCATAGCTTGGTGGAGTGGTTGTGCGAAGGCCAGGTACATTTCAGAGAATGGGACACTGCACCAGCTGCTGCGAAGGCTGGAGGTGTGTGTGTTTTTGTTTTGTGTATGGATAGTCCCTAACTTTTTCCCTAAACCCTTCCTGGTAACTTTGTGTCAGGTAAGGTCCAGCCTTATAAGACCTATAATGTCTATAAAGCAGGGCTCAGTGATGGTGCAATAGAGTTAGATTAGTTTAATGTACCTGTAGCGGGTCAGGGCATGTTCCCCTCCCCCAATCACAGGTAACATAGTACGTAAGGCTCAATAAAGCCTATATAGAGAAGAAGATCTTCTCTCTGTGGTCTAGTAGCCATAGCTGATATTACATGCAAGGTAGGCATCCAAGCCACTTTTGAATACCTCCACCTGTTTTGCCCTTGGATGTATTTATGCATAGTTAATAGATCACCCCTCAGGCATCTCTTTTCCAAACTAAATAAACCTAACTTTGACAATCTTTCAGGGTACTCTAGTCCCCGCATTCCATTTATTAATTTAGTTGCCTTCGCTTCATATTATTCCATATGGGGTCTGACCAGTGACTAATAGAGGGGTAAAGTAATGGTCTTGTCATGGGCACCCCATGATCCTTTTTTGCTTTCACGGCTGCTGCCTGGCTTCAGACACTACAGGTAATTTTAACTAAAACCCCTAGATCCTTTTCTATTGTAGTTTTATCAAGAATTTCCTTAATTAGTGTGTAATCATAACACAAATTTCTCTTGCCCATAGGCATAACCTTACACATTTATCTGTATTAGACATAATTTCCATTTTTCTGCCCATGCTTCCAATATATCTCTGTAGCTGCCTGCTGTCCTTTTTGTGTTAATTACTTTACACAGCTTGGTATCATCTGCAAAGATTGATACTTTACTGTTTAATCCATTCCTAATGTCATATATATTAAAGAGGACTGGGCCCAAAACTGCCCCTTGCGGTACTCCGCAAGTAACGGTGATCCAATCCTAGTATGTACTTTTGATAACCACCCTCTGTTTCCTAACATTAAGTCAGTTACTCGCCCATGTACACACATTTTCTCCCAGTCCAAACATTCCCATCTTTTGTACCAGTCTTTTATGTGGTGCAGTATCAAATGCTTTAGAAACGACAAGATATTTAAAATCCAATGACTCATCCTGATCAAGTCAAGAACTTACAGTACTTCCTCATAAAAGCTGATTAGGTTTGTCTGGCAGGAGCAATTCTTCATGAATCCATGCTAATAAATTGATTAAACATACCGGTCTGTAGTTCCCAGGTTGCCCCTTTAGATACTTTTCAAAATATTGGCACCACATTTGCTTAACACCAATCCTGTGGAATAACCCCCATCATTATTGAATCTACAAATATTAAAAATAATGGCTTGTCTATTACTGTATATAATTCCCTTAAAACACAGAGATATATGCCATCTGGTCCCGGGGATTTGTCTATTTAAATTTGTTTAGGGCAGCATTGCACTTCTCCGTTGGTTAGACGCATGACATTTAAAGGAGAGTTTGCTATATTTCTCAGTATTTCACCTGGCATGTCACATTCTTTTGCAAATATAGAAGCAAAGATGTTTAGTATTTTGGCTTTCTCCTCACTCCCCTCTATAGTTGCCCCCTCCTTGTTTTTCAGGGGCCCCACACTTTCAGATTCAGATTATTTTTTATGATTTATGTAGCTAAACAACATTTTGGGCTTAGTTTAAACACTGCTCCATTTTTGTACCCATCTTCTCCCCAGGGTAGATGCAATCTGTCATTTTTATTACTGACTTCTATCTTCTACCTTTCTCATCATCTACCTCTTTACTAAATTATTGACTACTACTAGTCCTGCAGGGGTCCTAAATATTCTACTTTAGTGCTAACGTTGATAATTTCCTCATGTTATGGTGAAATTACCCATTTCAAGGAACTAGGGATTATTGGCCTCTCCTAGTTAAGACGACAATCTGGAGTGGAGTTAACCTGCTGTAACGGGGATATAAATGGATTACCATTTTAGTTTCAAATTAATTGCAGTACTGTATGTTTGCAGTGTGAACTGCCCCAACTTGCTTCACCTGCATGTGGAATGGGTGGGTTTCTCTTTATTATAGTAGGGTTTCAGAAATGTTTATTTTGTATCTTTTGAGGACTTTTCACTGTTTATGTGCGTATTAGGATTATATACATGTAACATTTATATTAAAGTATAATTAGATTGTGACATGTGTAGTGGTCTGGACTTTGGAACATTTTTATAGGTTGGCTGTTAAAAATCGGACTTGTTTGACAGTCTCCTTTGACTTCCTTAGGCCTTCTTCAATGATAAATATATGGGGGAGCATCCAGAGGACCATGACAAGATTGAGAAATTAAAGGACCTAATTGCCTGGCAGGTAAGAGTCACCTTCCACACACTAAGCAGGTTGTTTACTTTCAGTTCTGACAACCCCATGATTTCGTGGCATCTGTATCTCTAGCATTTTTGTGCCCTATAAAAGGGAGATGGTCTTACCTCCCAAATGTGACACTCCTCACGTTATGAAGATCACAGATCCTCTGTAATTCCACATCATTTTAAAGGATAAGCATCAACAATTTACCCTTCTGCCACATTTCAGGTAGAATTAACTATATGCCTACTTCACGGTACCCAGTTCCCCTAGTGATGCCCGTTTTCCAGTAACTGATACAGTATAGTATTAGTGAATCTGTCCTACTGTGAGGCCAAGGGCTTGAACTGGACGATGAAGCCTGCTTTCACCCATGGCTGTGGCTGCCTTGAGACTTTTTACTTTCATTTCCTAAATCTGAGCTGCATGTAAAAAAAAAAAGCTTGTGTGATGCTGTATGACTGCAATATAGTTTAAGGTGTTAACTATCTCAGGACCAATCTGTTTTGAAGAGAAGATATTGTGCCACTGTGTGATTATCAGCTGAGACCTTGCTCTAACTTTCCCCAAAAAATTGTGACAGCGATATAAGTGCAAAGTAGGTTTACTGTTTACAACAGAGTGTTATCATTGGTAATTGAGAGATTGTGTTCAATCACATTAAGGCCTGCATTTCAAGGAAAACTCTTTTGTTGGGTTTTGGTGTTTTGCATTATTGTGTTCGATTCAGAGCCAGGTGAGAATTCTCACTCTATCTGACGTTGACTTTCATTGTCTACCTTGGGGCGAAGCCAGGTGAAAATTTACACCCAGTAGACAATGAAAGTGAATGGCAGTTTTCTCTCCTAAATTAGGGTGAAAATTCTCACCTGGCTCTGAATCGACCCCATGGTTTTCCTCTTTTTGAATGTAAAACACATTTGTGTTAGGATTGTGCTCCCATACTTGTGATTCACTTATCAGCATGCTGTTTTCAGAAGCATTTTTGCTTATATTCCTGTGGCTCTGTTGCTAAAGTAAGAGTGGCTGGGGAGGTTATAGAGTTATAGTTGTAAGTATAAATCCTCCAGCTCCCAGAGTAACTGATACCCACCTATTTTGGGCTGTGTCTGTGGAAGATGGGAACAGAAGCCAGAAATTATAGTCCACTGTAAAAGATCCAGCACGCCTTTGCCATTTAAAAAAGATATAAGGGACAGGTATAGAGGTAGAAGAAGGAAGCAGCCTTGAGACTGGAGGGTTGCAGGTTTGACTCCGGACCATGGGAAATGAAGTGCTTATGAGAAATATATCCAACCCCCCAATAGCTCCCCAGGGCACCCTGGCTAGGGCAGCCTACCTCTCCGTGCATATATTTGCAATCGCTGCCCTTTAGTGTGTTCACTGGTGCATTTCACCTCTTAAAAGGACGGCTAGCCACTCACTTCCTCTCCCTAAACAGGAAACATAAACTGACAGAGTATTAAAGCCCCGGCCCTTCCCCTCGGCCCTAAGTGTATTTGTGTTTACTCCCAGAAAACATGTGATGGAGTATGTTCTCAGACAGAGGATGCCCCTGTGTTCCCCCTATTTTTTTTATTACAGAGCCTCAGCCAAGTCGGGTACGTGCTGTAGGTTTTTTCTGGCCCCCTATAAGGGGGCGGGGCAGAACATTGTCGACACTATTTCCTTTTGGTAGCAGGGCAGGGGACGTCTGACAGTGGCGCTACTGTGTAACATGGCTCTGGTACCTGGTTCGCAGCAGTGTCAAGGTGAGTATGGCATTCTGGATCAGAATCCAGGGGAAGTGGGTTAGAGGCACATCTTCTCTTCCAGTCTCTGACAGCGGGTGTGCATGACGTCATCCTTAGGCATCCAAAATGGCACCAGAACACTGGAAGAAGGAGTAGGGGTTTTCTCTGCTGTGTGCTAAGCAGGGAAATTAGAAGCACAGCATAGAAACTCGCATGAAGATTGGTGGCAGTGGGAGAGTAGTGGCAATATTAAATGGCACCGACTACAATTCAGTAACACGGGTGGTGGTGATTCTCAGGACTCTGTAAGAGTTACCCTGGGGTAGTTACAGGGGAGTGAGGAACCAGCGTTCCTAGTCAATGACCTTATGTTATTCCCTTTCTGGCTAAGGAGGGAAAGGAGAAGCACGGCGAGCCTAAAGATCCTAAGGGAAATAAGGATGTTAAGGATCCCAAGAACTCCAAAGAAGTTAAAGACAGGCTCTTGTCTAGATACTGCCAAAATTGCCTAAAGCCCCTACCTAACAACTGGAACAATCAGTTATGTACACGTTGTCTTCAGTATGCGGTTACGCCTAATCCTAATTCCCTGATTTCAGTTTTTTTAGGTTGGATATTGAATGGGGAGTCATAATAATAAGTGACTAAAAACTTAAAATATATTAATTTTAGATGCTGAGGAATCGTTTTATAATGGTTTGGGTTTTTCAATAAATCATGGTGAAGGTCCGGTTTAAGGACAGAAGAGGTAGCTTCGGTTTTAGAATTTCTACAGGAAGGTTATGAGTTAGGCTTAGTCTCAAGCACCCAGTCTTTCTGGACGAGCATCTTAGAGACGATCCTTTGGTGGATAGGTTTTTCATAGCCGTTTCTGAGAAACAACCCTTTAAAGTGGACCAACACCCTGAGGTGATCGGCCCGGGAATCTACAAGATTTCCGGGCCGATCACCTCACACACCGCGGGACATCCGAGATCGGGATGTCCCGCGGGGTGAAAACCCCCGAAAAACATTACCTCTCCAGCCGCTGCTTCCGCCGCCGCCTCACTCGCGCTCCTCTAGACGTGCGCGCGCCCGCGCCGGCCGTCTCTGAATGGCCGGCGCGGGCGCGCACACGTCAAGAGTGACGCGCGGGAGGCGCCGACGGGCAAGCTGCTTGTCCGTCGCTGTCAATCAGCTTGTCCGTGGCGGGGAGAGGTGAGTTTTGGGGGCTTTCTGGGGGGTTTCACACAGCGGGGCACCCCCGATCGGGGTGCCCCGGGGAAGTGGACCAATACCCAGGATAGTCAAAATCCTGGGTGTTGGTCCACTTTAAGGCCAAAATGTTTCCCAATTGGGATTTGTCTTTAGTTCTTCAAGAACTAACGTTACCCCCCTTTGAACCTATTAAGGACACAATATTAAATATGCTATCCTTAAAGATTACTTTCATGCTAGCAATTTCATTGGCTAGGCAGGTTAGTGACCTGCATGCCCACCTATTAAAGAACCCTACCTGAGAAAGTTACCAGACAGACTTCTTTTGAACCAGATCCCTTAACTTTACCTAAAATGACCTCAAAATTTTGTGGGTCACAGGAGGACATGTCTTTAGAGCTCCTAGATGCCAGGAATCTCCTATATTTACAGATAACAGCAGAATGGAGAAAGTCTGATCATGTATTGGCCTCCTTTGAGGGGAAGAGTAAGGGGCTGCAGGCATCCATAGTGAGATGGATCAGAGATGCTATAGCTCTGGCCTATCAAGCAATAGGTGCCCGTCCCCCTTAGGTATTAGAACCCATTCCACTAGGGCAGTATCAGCTTATTGGGCTTATAATGGTGGCATCTCTTTGGAGGAAATATGTAAGGCCACCACCTGGTCTTCACCACACACCTGAGACACTACAAGGTGGACCAGCAGTCTGCCCACCCTGAGTCAGGACGCTGTGTGTTTGCTTTCCTTCTGTGGTTAGCCATCCTGGAGGACGCCTGGGGAAAACCCAGCTAGTCTTACAGGTAGCTGTATTTTCAATAGTCCTCCAGGATGATGTCCTACACCCCACCCCATTTTTTCATATATATTCTGGCTTGGTTGCACATGTGTTACTTTTTCTCTGTCTTTTTCCTTTCAGGTCTTGGATTTTTCCTGTATGATTGCCTAAAAACACTGAGGGCTGGGGGGAAGGGGCGGGCTTTAATACTCTGTCAGTTTGTTTTTGCTGTATAGGGAAAGGAAGTGACTAACCATCCTATAGGAAATGCTGTTACCAGTAAGACTAACACGGGGTTTACCATAAGTCCTTTTGTGTGACTCTTGTGAGGTTTGTGAGGGTCAGATGTTGAAGGGCAACTATCTTAAACGGTGATTTTAACAGATTCTCTCCTCTCTGTTAAGGTTCCATTCCTGGCCGAGGGAATCCGCATTCATGGAGAAAAGGTGACTGAAGCTTTGCGGCCATTCCATGAACGGATGGAGGTGTGTTTCCGGCAGCTGAAGGAGAAAATAGAGAAGCAGTATGGCGTCAGGACTCTGGTAGGTATTAGGAGTATGATCAGCATATACCTACATTTATGGACCCCTATATATATTAAGGTCTATTGAGGCTCAATGCAGCCTTAAAGTGGACCAACACCCAGGATTTTGACTATCCTGGGTTTTGGTCCACTTCAGGGGGGCACCCCGATTAAGGGTGCCCCGCTGTTTGAAACCCCCCAGAAAGCCCCCAAAACTCACCTCACCACGCTCCCACGTGGCCGCGCTGACCAATCACCGCCGACGGACAAGCGGGTGACAGCGGCGGACAACACAGCGCGTCCGCCGCCGCCTCCCGCGCGCCCCTCTGACAGTGCGCGCGCCCGCGCCGGCCATTCACGGCCGTCACGGGCGCGCGTACGTCTAGAGGGGCGCGCGGGAGGTACGTTTTTTGGGGGTTTTGGGGGGGGGGGGGTCCCTCACCTCGGGACATCCCGATCTCGGATGTCCCGCGGTGAGGGAGGTGATCGGCCCGGGAATCTTATAGATTCTCGGGCCGATCACCCCTGGGTGACGGTCCACTTTAAATGTATTTTTTTTGCTACCTAAACCCCTTTTTTGGTTCCCTTTTATCTCTTAAAGTGGACCAACACCCACCACTGATCGACCCGGGAATCTATAAGATTCCCGGTCCAATCAGCTCCCTCCCCGCGGGGCATCCGAAAACCCGCTGTGTGAAACCCCCCCCCCCCCCGGACCCCCACAAACCTTACCTTCTCCCCGTTCCAACGGCGTATGCGATTGGGGTGCCCCGCGAAAGTGGACCAACACCCAGGATAGTGAAAATCCTGGGTGTTGGTCCACTTTAAATCCAAATTATTGCATGTGTTGCTACCCTACAAAGCAGTGTGTGACCATGACATCTCACCTAAGCTGGGCATCAGCTGACCACCTGAACCGTGGTGGGCATCAGCTGACCGCCTGAACCGTGGTGGGCATCAGCTGACCGCCTGAACCGTGGTGGGCATCAGCTGACCGCCTGAACCGTGGTGGGCATCAGCTGACCGCCTGAACCGTGGTGGGCATCAGCGGACCGCCTGAACCGTGGTGGGCATCAGCGGACCGCCTGAACCGTGGTGGGCATCAGCGGACCGCCTGAACCGTGGTGGGCATCAGCGGACCGCCTGAACCGTGGTGGGCATCAGCGGACCGCCTGAACCGTGGTGGGCATCAGCGGACCGCCTGAACCGTGGTGGGCATCAGCGGACCGCCTGAACCGTGGTGGGCATCAGCGGACCGCCTGAACCGTGGTGGGCATCAGCGGACCGCCTGAACCTTGGTGGGCATCAGCGGACCAGCTAAACCTTGGTGGGCATCAGCTGACCAGCTAAACCTTGGTGGGCATAAACTTTTGAAGAGCAGGGGCCATTTAAGCAATTTGAAAACTGGTCTTGGCCACAATGAATAGGTTCAAAATTTCAAATATTTCATTTTTAATACCATAGCAAAGATTTTTACAACAATCATACCCACTGTCTCCACAAACTCCATAGATTTTTTTTTTTTTACTCTTAGGTCCTTCCTCCACCCCACCCCATTACCACATTTATATCTAACAATCCCCACATGCTACCAATACACATGGTGATTTCCTGGTATGCATAGAACAGTTGAAGTGTGTATTACAGAGAATATATAGTTTGTGGGGAGTATTTCAACTTGTAAAGGGTTGTTTTTCTTGAAAAGGTGCACATAGCAGTTGTATTTTATCTGAAAATCTCCTAAAGTGCTGTTTCAGTTTGGGGAAGCCACCTGGGCAGGAAAGGGTGTCTACCAATACATATGTGGTACAGTTGTAACTGGAAGAAATGATTTTATTGAAAAACTTTTTTTTATTACAAAAAAACTACAAATTGTAAAAATATATATTTTTTGCTTATATTTCACGCAAAAGTATTGCGAATACACTAAAACAAGGACAAACAAGAAATTTCATGTTAAAGCTCAGACTGTTAAAAAAACATATATCATTTTCTTGGGAAATCCCTTAAAAAATCACAGTTGAACATGAACAGCACAAAATATAGAAAAATGGTCTGGCAACAGAGGGTGACAAAATCTCCAGGTAGGCTGGCAGTTGAAGGGTTAAATATAGAAAAAAAACTCCTCTTGTTAAAGTGTCAGTGTTTTTACCCACTTTCAATGTCCTCATGTTCTTCCAAGCCTCTGCTGCCACTCCTATTGGCAATGGGCTCCTACCCCAATGTTCCTCCAAGCCTCCGTTGCCATCTCTTTTGGCAATGGGCTCCTCCTTCACCACTCTCCTTGTATCCTTTTCTTTATGGAGCCTCAGTTTACCTTTTCACGCTAGTTTCATTTAACCCTCCCACTTTCCCGACAGCTGGTCAGGCGCCATATCAGACCCTCTCAGGTCCATGTGTGACCCCTAGTCCACAGGTTGAGCATATGTGGCCTGAACCATGGTGGGCAACAACTGAAAGCCTAAATCAGGGACGGCGGTAATCCCGAAACACCGACAATGACTCATATAAGCCCCTAAACACCCATTTGATACCCAGCAACTGACTTAACCCTTATTTTGACATTTCTCCCATTCCTTCTCTTTTATCTGCTTTATTTTCTTTTTCCTTTTCCTTTTTTCATACATTTTATTCTCTCTTTCTGTCATTCATTCATTCTCCCTTTGTTTCAGTCATTCGTTCTATGCTTGTGTCATTTCTTTGTTTCTTTCCTTTTATTTTTTTTTTTTATATTTCTTTTAATTTCCTTTTTTGGGAGTTTTCTTTTTTTTTTCTTTCTCTCTTTCCTGCTTTCTTTTTTCCCCATTATTCCTTCTAATTTTTCATTCTTTTTTGTTTCTTTCTGTCACTCCTTCTATTCCGTAATCCTTCTATTCTTTGTCATTCCTTCTGATTTTTTCTTTTCTTCTCGTTTCTTTGACAATATTCACCATACTTGCAACTTTATCACCATTTAGTCATACCACACCGCAAGGGGTCCACTGAGACACTATAGTCCATGGCCCAAATAAACCTGGAGCCGGCCCTGGTTACACCCACAATCCTTATGTCAGGATTAACCAGTAAGTACGGAGAACCTCCTTACATGAGATTTTACGATTTTACCGTTGTATTTACTGCAGTGTCCCTCTTTCCGAGAGGTGCCCCATCATTTAAAGTATTTCCTGCCCGTCTCTGTTGACTCTGTTAGTTATCCCAGCTCTTCCTCCATTTTAAACGTTGATAGAACACCAGCATTCTACTTACACATGTCTGATGTTATCTTAATAATGTTTTTCTAATCCCGGCCTCGCGAAAGCCTGCCAGGATGATGGAGTGCTTCTATTGCTCGCCGCTCCCGTTGTATCAATTAATCAGCCGGTGACAGTATGAAATCATGCACAGCTCAACAGCTGAATAGATCTCACTTTATGTCACCGCATCAAAATCTGGCCCAAATCGGCGACTGATTGTCAGCTTGTCAGCATGTTCTGGTGGCAAATGTTCACAATGCTGGGGTAAGGCTGGGATTATAAGGTAAAGGGATGCATGCACATGGGGAAATGTTTTTCAAACTGCTGCCTTTTTTTCTGAGAAGCAATGCCATCAATGTGACCTATGTAGACCACATGGAGGCATCTTACCAGGCAGGACACCGGTAAAAAGACATGGTAAGAGTGTATGTTTGGATACTCACCAGGGATTCCCTAAATCAGCTTCCTTTTAGTGCACTGTACCCATCACCTCCTACAGAGCTGTGCGCCTAGCATGCCCCCTTTTTGCAATGGATAGAGTTGGGCATGCTCCAGTAAATGTGACTGTTTCTTTTAAGGGTGTACGGGCACTCAAATTCTGGGTACATGCGCCCCACACATCTTCTCTCAGAGACCTTACCTTCTGGTTTCTGGTCTGCATGGGGAGACTATCAATTACCTGGGGAACATTTCCAAAAAGTGTCCCCTTTTAGTCAACTGTGTTTTGAGAGTGAAAAGAAAATAGCCACATCACAATATATTGGATATCTCCTCTAAAAGGGTTATTAAAACCACATATAATACAAAATCACTACCTTCCTGCCCACAGACACAGTCCCATGGAGGTCTGTTGGCTGCAGCTGTCCAGTTTCATCAGTACCGGCTCCAGGACCGCCCATTTATTCCCCCCTGCTGCCATTTACCTGAGAGCAGACTCCCTTGTTGATTCGCCCCCACATGGGCGCTTCGTGATTGGCCGGGAGCAAATTTTTAGCTTTGGATCTGATAGTTCTGTAACATGAGCACTTCAGCCCTTCATGGGATCAAACATTCAGGTTGTAACGTGTAACTCCTTTTTTTATGCACTTTACTTTTAACAAATATCTAGCATGATATATTTTAAAAAGTTCAAGAGTCCAGGCCATGCCCCCATCATACTCCCTCCCTGCCATGGATGCACATACGATTGTCTACCACTGATGGTGCATATCAGCAGTGGGTGAAAGGGCTGCTGAAGGCGATATTTAATTTATATATACTCTATTTTTAAACCCCCACACGCATATTCTCCTGCTCACCAACCACTATGTTCAAAATAAATACAAATAAAGGTGCTTGGTGGGGGTGGGTATTCAGTGCAGAAGTTTGTTCCTCACTACTTCTACCTGCACCTCTAACCACCAACTGAGAAAACCTTTTAAAAAACAATTAAATTTACTTTTATGACAACAGCTACGCTCTGCTGTCGGTACCCTTCGCCCGGGTGACTTTATGACCACCGTGGACATCAAGGATGCTTATCTTCATGTGCCTATCTTCCCAGGTCATCAGAGATTCCTGAGATTCGTGCTGGAGGTTCAGCATTACCAGTTTGTGGCCTTACCATTCGGTATCACCTCGGGTGTTCACCAAGGTACTGGCGGGAGTGATGGCTCTGCTGCGAACCTGGGGCATTCGCATCCTTCCCTACCTGGACTACATCCTCATTGTGGCACAGTCCTTTCATCAGGCCGAGCAGGACACTCAGGTGATGATCTCCACTCTGGAGTACTTCGGCTGGGTGATCAATTTTCCCAAGTCTTCACTGTCCCCGTCCTTGGTGAGGTCCTTTCTGGGCATGACACTGGATACCTCTCAGGTCAAGGTGTTCCTTCCTCAGCAGAAGGTGGAGGGCCTTCAGAAGCAGGCACGGGCTCTGCTCTTGTGTCCTCATCCCTCCATCCGTCTGGGGATGCAGTTGGTGGGTCTGATGGTGTCCTGCTTCGAGGCGGTCCCCTTTGCTCAGTTTCACATGAGACCTCTTCAGTTGCACCTCTTGTCAGTTTGGGATCGGGACCCTGTGTCCCTGGATCAGGAATTTGCTCTGTCTCCCCTGGCCAGGCAGTCCCTTTTGTGGTGGCTGGACTCAAGGAATCTTCTGGTGGGCAAGACCTTCCTGCCCCCGTGCTGGGAGACTGTCACCACAAATGCCAGTCTGACGGGCTGGGGGGACTTTTGGAAGTCCCTACAGTTCCAGGGTCGTTGAGGCCCATGCTCCCATCAATGTCCTGGAACTGAGAGCGATCAGGTTGGTTCTGTCCCACCTGACTACACACGTTCGGGGTCGGGCTGTTCAGATCCGCTCAGACAACCAGACGGCGGTTGCCTAAATCAACCATCAGGGAGGGACTCGGAGCAAGCAGGCCTTCAAAGAAGTGTCTCTGATACTGTCTTGGGCAGAACAGAATGTCTCCTGCATCTCAGCGGTATACATTCCGGGGGTGGAGAACCAGGTGGCGGACTCCCTTAGCAGGGGGATGTCTTGTCTGGGGGAATGGTCCCTCAACTACCAGGTGTTTCTCTCCCTGTGTCACCGCTGGGGTCAGCTGGATGTGGACCTGTTTGCGTCCCGTCACAATCACAAACTTCCCAGATTTGTCTCCCTGTCACAGGATCCTCTGGCCTTCGCCACGGATGCACTGGCAATGCCTTGGACGGAGTTTCGGCTTCCCTATGTGTTCCCTCCGTTCCCTCTACTGGGCAGGGTCATGCACAAGATTGCCTAGGAGGGGGTGTCAGCCATCCTTGTGGCCCCCTGTTGGCCTAGAAGGGTGTGGTTCGCAGATGTCGTGCAGTTGGCAGTAGACCAGTACGTCTTGCCCAGGGATCCAGATCTTCTCACTCAGGGACGGCTACGCCATCCCAATTTACAAACACTAGCTTTAACGGCTTGGCTGCTGAAACCTACATCTTGACAGAGAAGGGGTTGCCTGCCTCTGTTGTGGATACCATGATTCGGGCTAGGAAGAAGTCCTCGTCCTTTATCTATTACAGGGTCTGGCATGCTTACATTGCCTGGTGTGAGTCCCAAGTCTCTTCCCTGTCTGTTTTTTTCCATTCCCAGGATTCTGGAATTTTTGCAGCATGGTTTGGATTCTGGCCTTCAACTAAGTACCCTCAAAGGCCATGTTTCAGCTCTGGCAATTTTTTTCCAAAGATCCTTTGCCAACCACCGATTGGTTAAAACCTTTTTCCAGGGTGTTACTCATGTGCGTCCACCTCGTAAGCCTATGCTACCAGTCTGGGACTTGAATCTGGTGTTGTCTGCTCTGCAGGGTCCTCCCATTGAGCCTATCCGTGGGGCTGCTTTGCCCATTCTGACTCTTAAGGTAGCCTTTTTGGTGGCTATCACTTCTGTCAGGCGAGTTTCTGAGCTGGCTGCGCTTTCCATCAAACCTCCTTATTTTGAGAAGCATCAGGATAAGGTGGTGTTTCGGCTTAAGCCAGATTTCTTGCCTAAGGTGGTGTCTGCTTTTCATCTCAATCAGGACATTGTCTTGCCTTCATTGTGTCCTAATCCTGCTAATTCCAAGGAGCGGACCCTGCATTCTCTGGATGTGGTCAGGGCTCTGAAGTTTTATTTGGTCGCTACTGAGCCTTTCGGGAAATCTGATGCTCTTTTTGTTCTCACTTTTGGACCTAGGAAGGGTTTGCCTCCGGCTAAATCCACTATCAGCAAGTGGATCCGTCAGGCGGTGGTTCAAACCTATTCTGCTAAGGGGAAGGAACCTCCCTTTAGAATTACTGCTCATTCGACTCATGCTATTGGTGCCTCTTGGGCTTTTCAGCACCAAGCTTCTGTTGAACAAGTTTGCAAGGCCGCTACTTGGTCTTCTGTTCATACTTTTTCCAAGTTTTACAAGGTTAATGTTAAGGCCTCAGCGGATGCTGCTTTTGGCCGCAAGGTGCTTCGGGCGGTAGTGACTTGAACTGCCGGCTGTTACTTATTGGGGATCCCACCCTACTTTTGGACACTGCTTTTGGATGTGACAGATGCTCTAACCTTTCATAAGTCGGGGTTCAACATGACGTACACTTTTTCCACAATTGCCTTTCCTGGGTCGATTGTTGAAAAAGGCAACTTGCAAAAGAATTTAGACCACTTTGGTAGCTCCGCACTGGCCAAGAAAAACTTGGTTGGTTTGGGCATAGTAAGGGTGGTGGAGGCGTCGCAAGGTGCAAGCACAATAGTTATGCCTGCAGGAAGTATACCATTCTGGAATTTCTACTGAAGGGGCTCGAGGAGAGATTACAATTTAGTACCCCCAAGGGACCGGTTTCGGCTCTGTCCATTTTCCTAATGACACCCATAGCAGAAAACCGGTTAGAACCTTCATGGGGTTACCTATGTGCGTCCACCCAGAAGGAATCTGAATTTAATGGGGGTGTCTTAAACCCACAAAATGCGCCATAATCTTGCTGGAGTGGATTTTTCTGGGAATGTTTTTAAACTAACAAATTCAAAGTTTTTGCCACTTGAATGAGGAAGCTGGATCTTCTTATGCTGCATTTCTTCTGAGCTAGCGGCTGCTCTTCTGAACTTTTACCTAAGGTGGTCTCACCTTTTCGACTCAACAAAGAGATGACGCTACCTAATTTATTTCCTTGTCCTACCAATCACAAGAAGAGATGACTTCATTCTCTGAACATAGTCAAAGCAGCCACTATTATAGAGCAGCCGCTCAAGATATCTGTGAGCCTGACGTCTTATTTATTATTACTGACAAGAAGGAGTTTGGCTCCCACAAAATCTAAAATCAGCAGGTGGATTTGACTGGCGACTCAGATCACTGCCCATTTTACCAGAGTGATTGGCTCTTCTCTGGCCTCAGGCTTCAGTAGTGCAGGTATGTAAGTATACTATGACTCTTAAGGTAGCCTTTTTGGTGGCTATCACTTCTGTCAGGCGAGTTTCTGAGCTGGCTGCGCTTTCCATCAAACCTCCTTATTTTGAGAAGCATCAGGATAAGGTGGTGTTTCGGCTTAAGCCAGATTTCTTGCCTAAGGTGGTGTCTGCTTTTCATCTCAATCAGGACATTGTCTTGCCTTCATTGTGTCCTAATCCTGCTAATTCCAAGGAGCGGACCCTGCATTCTCTGGATGTGGTCAGGGCTCTGACGTTTTATTTGGTCGCTACTGAGCCTTTCGGGAAATCTGATGCTCTTTTTGTTCTCACTTTTGGACCTAGGAAGGGTTTGCCTCCGGCTAAATCCACTATCAGCAAGTGGATCCGTCAGGCGGTGGTTCAAACCTATTCTGCTAAGGGGAAGGAACCTCCCTTTAGAATTACTGCTCATTCGACTCATGCTATTGGTGCCTCTTGGGCTTTTCAGCACCAAGCTTCTGTTGAACAAGTTTGCAAGGCCGCTACTTGGTCTTCTGTTCATACTTTTTCCAAGTTTTACAAGGTTAATGTTAAGGCCTCAGCGGATGCTGCTTTTGGCCGCAAGGTGCTTCGGGCGGTAGTGACTTGAACTGCCGGCTGTTACTTATTGGGGATCCCACCCTACTTTTGGACACTGCTTTTGGATGTGACAGATGCTCTAACCTTTCATAAGTCGGGGTTCAACATGACGTACACTTTTTCCACAATTGCCTTTCCTGGGTCGATTGTTGAAAAAGGCAACTTGCAAAAGAATTTAGACCACTTTGGTAGCTCCGCACTGGCCAAGAAAAACTTGGTTGGTTTGGGCATAGTAAGGGTGGTGGAGGCGTCGCAAGGTGCAAGCACAATAGTTATGCCTGCAGGAAGTATACCATTCTGGAATTTCTACTGAAGGGGCTCGAGGAGAGATTACAATTTAGTACCCCCAAGGGACCGGTTTCGGCTCTGTCCATTTTCCTAATGACACCCATAGCAGAAAACCGGTTAGAACCTTCATGGGGTTACCTATGTGCGTCCACCCAGAAGGAATCTGAATTTAATGGGGGTGTCTTAAACCCACAAAATGCGCCATAATCTTGCTGGAGTGGATTTTTCTGGGAATGTTTTTAAACTAACAAATTCAAAGTTTTTGCCACTTGAATGAGGAAGCTGGATCTTCTTATGCTGCATTTCTTCTGAGCTAGCGGCTGCTCTTCTGAACTTTTACCTAAGGTGGTCTCACCTTTTCGACTCAACAAAGAGATGACGCTACCTAATTTATTTCCTTGTCCTACCAATCACAAGAAGAGATGACTTCATTCTCTGAACATAGTCAAAGCAGCCACTATTATAGAGCAGCCGCTCAAGATATCTGTGAGCCTGACGTCTTATTTATTATTCCTGACAAGAAGGAGTTTGGCTCCCACAAAATCTAAAATCAGCAGGTGGATTTGACTGGCGACTCAGATCACTGCCCATTTTACCAGAGTGATTGGCTCTTCTCTGGCCTCAGGCTTCAGTAGTGCAGGTATGTAAGGCGGCTACATGGTCTTCTATAAACACAAAATTCCATAAGGTAGATGGCAAAGCGGTGCCGACACTCATGGGTGTAACTATAGGGGGTGCAACTGCACTGGTGCCCAGAAGGTCAGTGGGGCCCCATCATGGTTGCTCCTCCACCAGGGCCTGGTCACATTTAATTACGTCACTGCAGACACTCCTCAGCGGAGGTCTGACTCATCTTCTGCTTGTTTTACATTGACTGAGGTAACATAGTTGGTTTTGGTTATGGGGCTCCCAACCTGGAAAGAGTGGTACATCTTTAAGATGTTCCATGACGTTCTGAATTGTGACATCCTGGAGTTGAAAAAAATGCAATTCTGTAATTCTAACCTTTGGAATTATTTTCTCTCCTCTTCCACTCTAGGGCGTCACACCTGCCTTGTCTAAGTCACCATACCTGCGACTACTGGTGCCTTTACCATGGCTAGGTATTTAAAAAAAGAGGGTGGGGTGTATTTTTCAATATATATATATATATATATATATATATATATATCTCCAGAAATATTAAAAAGAGATTTTTCCTGACGGGAAGGGTCCCCCTGCTTTTTGATAACTGGGTTATGATGATCAGCCAGAAGTATATGTAGCCCTGGGGTAAAAGAGGAGAGAAAACTATTTTACAGGTGAGAATTGCAGAATGATATGTTTTTCTTTTCTCTGTTCTCTGCTGACCACTTACAATCTAATTAGTGAATAATATGCAGTAATTGTATTGTTTATATATTTAATTGTACAAAAGTTGCCATTGCATATGAAGATGAATAGCCTAAGGCCCATTGGGACTAATCCAATGCAGCTAGGACTGGAATGTTATATTGGCCACCTTAAATTTGAGGGAAACAATTATCAATATATCTTTTTTTCAGATCTCCAGTATTGATGATCGGAGGGGAAACAGGCCCAGGTCCATGGTCAGATCTTTCACCATGCCATCATCCTCCAGACCTTTATCAGTTGTGTCAGTCTCCTCGTTGTCATCAGACAGTACACCTTCAAGGCCGGGTTCTGATGGGTATGTACAGCCTTTTACTATAGTTAGAATCCCCTTTGTCCATATGTATCTTTTATATCAATGGCAACAGCATTGACATGTTAGAATAATGCTCTTGCTACTCTGCATGATGGGGGAGCTGGAATTAGCTGCACATGGCAGTGTCATATGCCTTCTGAAGAAGGTTGATCAGAAACAGCTCTGCTAGGAAAAGGTAATTATCTCTCTAATGTAGGGCTCACTGATGGGGATGTGAGGTGGTGGGTTAGGTTAGGATCGGGATTTTATCTGGCACTAAGTACAGGGTAGGGTTTAGCTCTATTTTATATTTAGAGCCATACATAAAGTATTTTTTATACTCTATATACATTTTTATATTTAGATCCATACATAGAGGAAGTTGAAGCATTTTGTAACACTTTACCCACTCAATCCAATCTGCATAGAAACTGAAGCTGGGACCTTGAATGACTGGTTAGTCACCAATCACATGCAGCAGTCTTAACTGTACTAGTCTGTGACAAAACCCCAGGCTGCCAAATATTATTATATTGCACCATGTCTGATGAAGAGAACAAAAGCTTTACCCTAAATAGACTCCGGTTGCCTTAGAAGGTTAATTCTTTACGTTAGTCGTTTAGACAAGACTGGTGAGAAAGCACATTATATAAATGAATGGGAGCTGCTGTAGGCTTTGCTTATCTCTGTGCAGCAATCCTCATGCTGACATACAAAATACATATGGCCAGAGCATGGCTGCCAAGTCCGGCTTCATCTGCTGCATCTCAGAATAATCGGCTGCCTACAATAACGCTCTCATCCAAGCCAGGGAGCACACAGCTGTATTCCGCCTCCTCCCCGCTGCAATTACTACACCGTCAGCCAAACACCAGAATACACAATTCATGCCTGACCAGTGTTGTTTCATGTGAAAGGTGATTAATATACTCTTATGACTCCTGCCTTCACTTTATTGTACAACATATCTATTGGTTCTACAATGCTATACCATGCCAGACTCCCCCCTTCATGAAAACACCCTTTAGGATATACTGTACAGTTTAAATATGTCCTCTCCCCAACTGCACTGCAGTTGCGGACAGGCTAAACCAGGCCTTGCAATTGAACATTGGTGGTCATGTTCTTGCAAAAGGACTGCGGACCCCTGGCTGAGGAGGGGATAACAACCAGGCTTTGCATGGGGGCATCTGGGTGTGTATTGGTTGACCCACTACACGTCTCACCCCAACTGCCTTTCCAAATTTGAAGATCCCACGAAGAGAACAAACTTCCTGTTAGAGAGGCCTGGCTAGTCCATGCACTAAAAAAAGAATTCTGTGACCAGGAGCTGACTTCTTTTAGATGATGTAGGTCCCACCGCAGACAAGATGTCTGGTTCGAAGTTGTGAACAAATTACCATCCTAGCTAGAGAAGCACTCTGAAGACCTAGTTTAGATATTTGTATCTATATTGATATTTATATTTCTTACAATAGTTTAACATTTTAATCCATGTGTTTTATTTGGGCTGTAATTTAGAGTGTCTGTTTTGCTGTTCTGCTAGTTATTATATATATAGGCAACCTTAGCCATTTGTCTTCGAAGTTCACCCTGTAGTAAGGAAACTAGTTAAAGAGGAACATTGGAGGCCTTGGAGTCTAAAAGAATGGGCGGCTCGGGCACGCCACGGCTGCAAGCTGGGCGGGGGATGTGGCTGGCAGAGCCACTCGGCTGCTTAGCCGTCTAGGCAGCTTAGCCGTCAGTGGCGGAAAAAGGAGCCGAGGGACAGCAAGCGTGCTGATTGGCTGAGTGCTCCACTCTGGCCCAAGTCTGCGCCGTGGGAGAGGAAGGAAGGTGAGTGAAACGGGGTGACCTAGGAGGGGGGTACACACAGCGGGGCATCCGAATCTGGGATTCCCTTGCAGAGAGGAACAACACACAGGAAAGTGAAATTAATGTGTGTTGTTCCTCTTCAAAGTTTATTTATCACTTGACATCAATTTTGCTGTGAGCTCACATCCTTTTCCTCTCCAAAAATGCGCAGACACCACCAGGTCACATGGGTGTACACATGATTGAGGCAGGATATCTCTTTTGATCAGCATGAGATCCACAGTATGTCCAATCTGCCTCTAGCTATGTCATGGAGATCACCTCAAGCCCAGCTCTAGTTCTGGATGACCTCAGACCTTCTCCATACATTACACAGTGGTCCAGAATTACAGGACCTACTTTTCACGGCATATGTTCATTAGAAACGTATAGCTAGTTTTAAAGAAGTTCAGCGGATATCTGTTGACATTTCAGGATGTAATGGCGCCTCTGCAGGCACAAGCCTCGCTCTGATCCAGCTATGATACACTTAGCCTGAGTTTCAAGGCTGGATTTTTCTCTACCCTCTTTGCATCTCTGAAATATTTAATTTGCCTCTCAGAATCTCTAATTGGACTTTGTGTACTTGGCACCTCTCACAGCTCTCGTCAGTTTTAGTTAACTCAGCACAAAAGGTTTCAGAAATTGACAATGGCGTCTTACCAAATGGCTCGAAAAGCACCAGTGTTTTCAGTGCGCGTGACGCTGCCTGTATCCCTCCATCACTTCAAATGAGCAGAAATCAGCTCCTTTTATTTTAATAAAAATGCCATGCCATGCGGAGTGTAAAGCGATTATGTATGTACAGGGATTGTGGGGGGAACTGTAAATCAGTCTGTTCCAAGAACAGCTGACACTGCTCCAGGGAGTAATGTTCCCATTGTAGCTATTTGGTATGGGGCCGAATTATTATGCAGGGTCATTATTCACTTAAAATAAGGAAGTTGTGGGTACAAATGTCACAAAGGTGCTTTAATGAGATCTAGATATAGGTAATATCAGTTAAAGTGAGCTCATCAAATAATACTGCAGGGTCTCTGAACTAGGAATCTGTGGGCCATGCCACAATCTGCATACCAGCAATGGAAGCCTGACCTCTATCCTCGTTACTCAAATACGTCCACATTCCCTGCAGGTTGATGGCTCCAAGTGACAGCCAGCCAGTGAGGTTTCGAGGGTAGGCTTGCACAGTGCTGGATGCTGGAGGTCATGTAGAGCCATGATAAGTAGCTTATGCCACACTCTGCATACCCGCACTGGAAACACTCATCCCTGTCCCCAGCATTCAACATTCTGATTACTTGATTTGGCGACTGCCACAATTTTGTCCCACTTTACCTTTTACCAGCCTGAACCTGCACAAATACGTAATAAAACTGTATAGCGGTAATACATAACATGTATTCAAACTGACTGTAAACCCAACAGCAATAATAGGGCAGCAAGCAGCTCACCTGATGTCTATCTAATAGCCTCTCAGCATGCGCGAACACCCAGTGAGTCCCACAGCTGCCTCTGACCACAGCAGGGCATTCTCAAGACTCATAAGGTGGCACCATGACATGCCAGACCCAGAAATTAAAGTAAAGAAAGCAACTATGCTTAGAATACATAAGGTATTTACATATAATCAGAGCTTTTGAGTTGATTTGAAATGGTTCATTTACCCTGTTATGGGGTTTAGGTGAGAGATCTTAGTGTGTCCCTGGGCAGGGACCCTAATGTCCTATATAGGGGTCACCATGAGCACCCCTCCTATTGTTCTAACTGAATTTTGTGTCAACAGAGTGCAAAGAAAAGAATATACTCACCCTGTCTTAAGCTTAAATGTGGTTCAAAGTAAACTATTGCCTAAAAGGAAAGTCCACCTTGGTTTACCTTCCCCAGCATATCCCAGATCAGAATCATAGACTGATACAAGGCCCCCTGGCTTACTTGTGACTACTCCTGAGCATCAGTCACTATCCTCCAAGCCTTTCATCTCTATGAGCTTCACACTGGTTCCCACATGTTTGACCGGATTTGAACAGTGCCGTATGATGTATATAGACACTGAAGGACACTTCAGTCTTGGAATGTAATCCACTCATACACTCCTAGAGGCCAGAAGCATAACTTTGGAGAGGAGGGGGATTATGGGACTCAAGCCCCAAATACAGTGATAAACTCAGCGGAAGCAGCTGCAGGTGAGTAAGACAGCCTTGTGCCAGTCAGAGGTTCTGATCTAGGGTCTATTAGGGAAAGCCAGGGGATGTGGTTTTGCTTCTTTTTCTGCGGCGACCTTTGAAGACCGGGATGATGGTGTGGGCACCTGGCTAAGGTAAGGGTTTTCTTTTTCTTTATAACCCCCCCTGTCCTGTCTCAGCACCAGGGTAGGGTGGGTGGGGTCATTTTTAAGTGAATAAAGGATTTCTACTTATTTTTAAATGTAGGGCCACGCAAATTGGAATGTCAAAGTGGGAGAAGGTTAATTAACCTAAAGTCGTGTTTTACTTCCAGTCCCCTTTATATTACTGTATTTAAACAATAATGGTTCATAGTTAATTATGAAAAAGCAAACTTCCACACTTTAACCACTTAAAGCAACAGTCAAAAATGACTTAAGCCAGACGAACACAACAAACATTGCTCATATGCACCCCTCCCCAGGGCAATTTAGATTGCAGCACATAGAAATTCATTTACCTTTTTCTTACTCCTGCTGTAGTAAATTTAAGAAACAATATATTTGCTCATACATTTGCAGGCCACCTGCAAACAGGAAGTGCTGCTGGGCTTCCTGTTACTGTGAATTGTCAGTTATGTCCATTGAATCCAGACAGCAGGATGGTGAGATGCTGGGAGTGGAAGATCCAAAATGGCTGCTACCTTTCTCTTCCAACTGTGGCAGGCTGTTCGTTCGGTTTAACAGTCCTAGGAAAATAGAAAACCCTTCCAAAAACATTACATGTGCCTCCATTATTAGGGCAGCTCTAGACACACAATCTATGGTGTGGGGCCCTGGTACATTGGGATAGGGGGAAGTAAGGGTTAGCAGTCTGTTTTGCCTAACTGCGCTCTATTTTTCTCTATGCTTGGGCAGAACCATTTGGGGATTAATACAGACTGGACTACTGTTTTCAAATTCTGTATCTGCATGAACCTGCTGAGGAGGTTAGACTATCAGAACGTGCAGCATTGGGATGGCTGCAATTGACTCGGTGGTCTCTGCAAACATGTCGGTGTTCTCTAAATAAATAGAAGATACAGTACAAACATCTGGTGTAAGGCCAAGCGGCAATATCTGCTCTTTATTTAGTGGTGTCTCTTGTGTTTGCCACGGTCGATAGTTTTTCCCATTCTTTATTCTGGAGATGCAGATAAGCCTACATACATAACTGTATTATCTGTGTGTATAGAACCCCATGAATATATGAAGCAGGAAAGCTGAGCTTGCCATCTGTAACACAACCTTGACACCGCAGAGATTAGCCAGCCCCGAAAGCTCCGGCCATGTAAAATTGCATCACCATCTAATTGATTCATCCCTCCGTTCTATTCACAGATTTGTTCTTGAACCTCTCTTGCCAAAAAAGATGCATTCCCGCTCCCAAGACAAATTGGACAGAGATGATCTTGATAAAGAGAAAAAGGAGAAAAAGAAGGAGAAAAGGAACAGCAAACACCAGGAGATATTCGATAAAGAATTTAAAGCTACAGACATTCCCCCTCAGCAGTCAGAAGCTGTCATACTCTCGGAGACAGTAAGTCAACTTACAAAGATTATAAAGGATGTGCGACTGGTCAACTATACTGTTACTGGACTGAGATTGATGACCTGTAATGGTTTCCCCAGTCAGGGACAGCTTGCTAAATATACTGCCAAAGGCCTGCATGTATTATATGCCACCTTTACCCCTGATTTGTTATGCCTGTGACGCAAATAAAAAGCCTTGAGAGCTACACTGACCACAACATGCGAAAAAGCAGATTAAGATCATCTTCTGGAATCATCTTGCATGTCCTATTCAAGACAAAAATATACTGTGCGGTCATACTGTTGTATTATTAAAGTGGACCCCCGTGGCATCCAAAATCGGTGCCCCGCTGTATGAAACCCCCCCAGGTCGCCCCATTCATTTACCTCGTTTCCGGGTCCCACTGCGCCTCCAAGAGCAGCGGCCGCATCCCACTATCCCTCTAGCAGGGCGCATGCCCGCGACAGGCATTTGTGAAGGCACGCTCCCTGGTAGAGGGAAGCGGAGGATGTGGCCGCCAGGGCACTCAGAGCCGCTGCTCTTGGACGCGCCATTGGACAGGGAAGTGGTGAGCTGGCCTCACCGCGGGGGGAGGTTTCACGCAGCGGGTCACCCCTGATTAGGGTGTCTCGGGTGAAAGGACCATAACCCAGGATAGTCAAAGTCCTGGGTTTTGGTCCACTTTAAGTCCCCATCTGGGCAGAAAAAGACAAACCTGAATACTCCCCTTTGTCCTGTGCAGTGAAACCATGTTGCTCCATTTTAATGAAAATGATTGGCTTGCATAATTAAGGACTGCATAATTGAGGATTGTGGCGTCTCCGCTGAACGGTGACCTCTCTGTTGTATGCACTCATAGTGACTGGACATGCCCACTGCATGAACTGCATTGGAGGAGGTTTGCTAAGAACTGGAAGGCCTCTGTTTGCTGGTCAGCAGAATTGCAGATCTGCTCACCCAGGGACTCAAACTCTTGATCCAGTAGGTTTTAAACAACTAGGCTAAGACAGATTAGCTTTGGGTGATAAAAGGTGAGTATAAATATTTGTTTTTTTTTTCTTCCTGGACTGTGCATTTAAAGAAACTATCCAGGCTAGGTGTAAAATGAAAGAAAACATGCATTAACCCCCAGGAATAGAGTTTTGTTTGCTGAATTATTATCTCCACACCCCACATAGTTGGTTGTAATTCCTAATTAGTATCATTAGGGATCGCTTTCCCTTTGCCCTCCCCCTTTATATATGTAATATCACAGTGATATATTATGTGGAAGTGGCCGAGACTCCTGGCTAATTCAGCCTCCCTTGACATCTGGTAGCTATGGCACCACTTTTGATATTGCTGCTGCTGCATTGAAGGCAAGGTGTTGGCTTTCTTATGTATTTGGAACATTGAAACTTAACAGGTTAAATGACTCACCTGTAGGGGATTGCTGGTGACATCTAATCTATATATGTCTGCTGTTTTATTATTCTAGATAAGTCCTCTAAGGCCTCAGAGACCAAAAAGCCAAGTGCTAAATGCTGTAGTTGGTGACCGCCGGTTCTCTGTGTCACCAAATCACACTGCAGCACAGCAACCACCGCCTGTCACTCTCAGAACCAAGCTCACATTCAGCCCACCTCTCAGTAAGTATTCTTATTTGTTTTCCATCTGCTTTTCACCTTCATTGCCCTGGTGTCTAGTAATAAGACCATTCTTGAGATGTGATCCCAGCTCAAGTCTAAATTTCACCCCCTTTCTCCCAACCACCCCTCCAGGCCTAATAATAAAAGTGGTGTGATGGACAGTCAAAGACCCTGCTCTCACAATAGGGGAGGAAAAACTCTTTCTTAATTCTTACTTCTCTCATAATAACATTTCAGAGGACACATGGGAAACAATCTTGCACTAGCAAGAGCATGGGAAACGGCAGTGGGAGAATTTTTCCTTCTGTGCAAGTTATTCCAAGTATGTCACACACCCCGCTTCCACTATTCATGACATATGGGTTATGGTCCAGTAGAGGGCGAACTTCTGCAGAGATGAAAGCAAAAAAAGAAGCCCCTCCCGGTCCATAAATACCTGGGACCTCCCACACATTCCCAAGTTCCTTCTCTGCAGTCGGCGAGCAAGTCAGAAGATGTATGCTGCTCTTCCTTGCAGGTAAGCCAGGCTTACACCCAGCTATTCTTTGCCCTATTTCTGCCCGAACCTTTTACATTAAGCTCAATTCTAGCCTCCCAGCCATGCTCCCCCGTCAGACCCCATACAAGGGGGTAGGCGGTATCCGGGTTGGTGGTCCCGGACGTGCCCGTCCAGCCTCTACCTAGGGTTTGAAGCCCAAGCCCGCTGCCAAGCCAGCTCAGCAGTGAGGAGGCACCCTCACCCCTATGGGTGGGGGGACGGCTGCGGCTCTTCTTCCAGGTCTGGGCCCAGGAGATCACAGACAAGTGGATTTTGGAAGTGGTATCATCCGGGTACAAACTGGAGTTCGAGTACCGGCCTCCTCCCAGATTTCTAAGGTCTCGGATCCCTGGGCTGCGCAGGGGCTTCTGTTGGCTGTGAGGAATCTCCTGGACATGGAGGTCATATGCCCAGTGCCTTTCTCAGAGAGAGGCCGGGGCTACTATTCCAACTTCTTCACGGTTGCCAAAAAGGATGGTTCAATAAGACCCATTCTGGATTTGAAGCTTCTCAACAGGTTTATCAGAACCAAGAAGTTCCGCATGGAGTCTCTGCGCTCAGCCATCAGTTCCCTTTGTCAAGGGGACTTCATGAAGTCCATAGACATCAAGGATGCTCATCTCCATATACTGATCTTCCCAGCGCACCAGAGATTTCTCAGGTTTGTGGTGGGAGATCAGCATTTTCAGTTTGTGGCTCTCCCGTTCGGGCTGACCTCGGCACCGAGGGTGTTTACCAAGGTTCTGGCAGGCATAAGAGCCCAGGGCATTCGCACTGTGCCGTATCTGGACGACCTTCTCATTACAGCTTCTTCCCTATGCCAGGCGGGGCTGGACACCAGGATGGTGGTGACCGCGCTGGGAAAGTTTGGTTGGGCGATCAACCACCCCAAATCTTCTCTCTCCCCATCACGGGTGATCTCTTTTCTGGGCATGATTCTGGATACCAGTCATGCCAGAGTGTTCCTACTTCAGCCAAAGGTGCAGAGGGTTCAGGATCTGATTCGTATTCTCCTGACCAATCCTCAATGTCTCCCAGGGTTCGGCAGTCCCTTCAGTGGTGGCTGGAACCAAGCAATCTGATGAGGGGCAGATCTTTTCTGGCACCTTGTTGGGAGACGGTTACCATGGATGCCAGCCTGTCGGGCTGGGGAGGTTTCTGGAAGGATTATCAGTTCCAGGGGTTGTGGGGTCCTCAGGAGGCTCACACCCCCATCAATGTCTTGGTGCTCAGAGCTATCCGTTTGGTTCTGTCACGTCTGACACTTTACCTCCAGGGTTTACCTGTTCAGGTTCGATCAGACAATCGAACTGCGGTAGCTTACATCAATCACCAGGGAGGGACTTGCAGCAGGAGTGCCCTCAGGGAAGTCTCTCTGATTCTAATATGGGCGGAGAGCAATGTTCCTTGCATCTCGGCAGTGTACATTCCGGGAGTGGAGAACACTGAGGTGGACTCCCTGAGCAGGGGGTTTTCTCGCCGAGGGGAATGGTCTCTCAACCACAGGGTATTTTGGGCCCTGTGTCACAAGTGGGGGACTCCGGAGGTGGATCTCTTTGCCTCTCGGCACAATCACAAGCTTCCATCCTTGTATCTCTGTCTCAGGATCCTCTGGCCCTGGCAGTGGATGCCTTGTCCCTTGCCTGGAGGGATCTGGGGTTTCTGTACCTGTTTCCCCCTTTTCTCCATGGTAGGCAAGGTAGTGCGCAAGCTGGCTCTAGAGGGGGCACCAGCAATTCTGGTGGCCCCAAGGTGGCCAAGACAGGTTTGGTTCGCAGATGTAGTAAGACTGGCGGTAGATCAGTACAGGCTGCCCCTGTTTCCGGATCTGATCTCTCAGGGTCAACTACGTTACCCCAATTTACAAATGCTTGCTTTGACGGCGTGGCTGCTGAAACCTTCATCCTGAGGGAGGAAGGTTTGTCTGAGGCGGTTATTCAGACCTTGATTAGAGCTAGGAAGAGTTCTTCCTCTAACATTTACTATAGGACTTGGCGGTCCCATATTGACTGGTGTGAGGCCAGGGCCTTACCTTGCAGGGTGTTTTTGATTTCTACAACACGGCCTGCATCTGGGGTTCCAGCTCAGTACTTTGAAGGGTCAGGTTTCTGCTCTGGCTGTCTTTTTTCAAAGGTCCTTTGCTTTGCATCATCTGGTCAAGACTTTTTTCCAAGGGGTCACTCATGTTCGGCCCCCTAGAAAGCCTTTGGTTCCCGTTTGGGACCTAAATTTGGTTCTTTCGGCCCTCCAGGGGCCTCCTTTTGAGCCGGTGCAGGATGTGGCACTTTCTGTGCTCACTCAAAAGGTTGCCTTTTTGGTGGCTGTTACCTCTGTTCGGCGTGTCTCTGAGTTGGCGGCTCTGTCTATTCAGGCTCCTTACTTTGAGAGACACCAGGACAAGGTGGTTTGTCGCTTTTATCCAGATTTCCTTCCTAAGGTGGTTTCTGCTTTCCATCTCAATCAGGATGTAGTTCTCCCTTCCTTGTGTCCTAAGCCTAGCAATGACAAGGAGAGGGTTTTGCACTCTTTGGATGTGGTGTGTTGTGTGAAGTACTATTTGGTTGCTGCTTGTCCTTTTTGTAAGACGGACGCCTTGTTCGTGGTGCCCTCCGGGCGCAGGAAAGGTTTGGCGCCAGCCAAGTCTACCATTAGTAAATGGATACGTCAGGCCATTGTTGGGGCCAATTCCACTAAGGGAAGGGTTCCTCCTTTTAAGATCACTGCTCATTCTACTCGTGCTGTTGGGGCTTCCTGGGCCTTTCAGCACCAGGCCTCTGTTGAACAAGTTTGTAAGGCTGCTACTTGGTCTTCTGTTCATACTTTTTCCAAGTTTTATAAGGTTGATGTGCGGGCCTCAGCGGATGCTGTTTTTGGCCGCAAGGTTCTGCAAGCTGCAGTTGTTTAAATTGGTGCATTTTTTGCTGTATTTGGATCCCCACCCATGACGGACACTGCTATTGGATGTCTCATATGTCATGAATAGTGGAAGCGGGGTGTGTGGCATACTTGGAATAATACCATTTTGTGATTACTCACCTGTAAAATGGGTATTATAAGTATGTCGCTCACCCCGCTTCATCCCGCCCTTTGGTATTCTGGATGATATATGGTGAACCTTTTATTGTTAAGAATGTTTTATTGTCTCTTCCTGGTCCCCTTACTGCTGTCATATACTGGGGAATGTGTGGGAGGTCCCAGGTATTTATGGACCGGGAGGGGTTTCTTTTTTTGCTTTCATCTCTGCAGAACTATAACCCATATGTCATGAATAGTGGAAGCGGGGTGTGTGACATACTTACAATACCCATTTTACAGGTGAGTAATCACAAAATGGTATTTTTCATTTGACTCCCACAACAATGGAAGTTAATTGAATGCCTATATCTAAAGGACCCCTATACAAGTTTAAATGGCAGAGGGACAGCCACCCCTGCCCCATTACTTGCAGCACCAATAGGGGTTGTGGAAGAGACCAGTGCCCCATAGCCCCGGGGCTTTTGACCCCTTACCATACCTTACCCGGGATACAGGGGGTAGGTTGGGAGGTGCCTGTTATTAGGGACTCTCGTTAAGGCTCTTTTGTGAGTATGATCTCTGATTTGGGAGGTGCACATAGTCACTAAAAAGTGTTACTTTTAAGCCGAAACAATCCTTTCTCCCCAGTGGCCAGCGGTTGGGGATACACCAACCTTTTGCCATGTAATTCAAGGCCGCTACAGGATGCTTTCTTCATATATGGTGGCCAAAAGACACCAGTGGCCAAGCCATTGCTTTGGCCTATCCTCAATGGATGTGTATTATATTTCTCGTCTTCACACCTAATTGCTTTCTCCAGGTATGGACCAAAATGGCGTCCCTGCTTCAGAACCAATGGAGATTCCACCTCCATTACCACTGAAAGGAAGTACAGCAGACTATGGCAATGTCATGGACTACCAAGAGTTTATTCAGCCTTCTACACCACCTCCTCCACCACAGAGGGTAAGTGCCTACCCCCCCCCCCCCCCCCCCAACCTCAGATGTTTTTCATTAATTCACCAGACTCATTTGCTTGTGGTAGCCCCCAAGAAGCATTTAAAAATGTTCATTTGTGTGCTTGTTCGCAAACCTGTGAGGTTGACAGTGTTATATATCCCATATGCTTGGCTGCAATGCTGCCAGCCTGCATTCGTACTAATCCATACTAACTTGGAGCAGTTAAATGAGAAGCTCTGACCACTGAAGTTGTATGTTTGTCCTTGCTGTGAATCTGGATGATCCCCACTGCAGCTAGACTGTTAGCATCTTCAGTATGGTGATTGTCAGTGACACAACACAGGTCCTTTTTATTGCAGGTGCTTTCCTATGCATGGGCCGGTGTAGGTAATAGGTCAATTTTTTAAGCTAAAGCGGACCAAGATACAGGATTTCCTCATTGGTATTGGTCCACTTTACAGGGGAGTCCCAATTTCGGATGGTCCTGTATGTGAAAACCCTTTCATTGGGTAACTTTCACCTTAATCCCTGCTCCCAAGGTGGCTGCACAAGCATGTTATTTTAAAAAATAAACCCTTTTAGTCAGAATTTGTTTTTACAGAATCAGGCATTTTTCACAGGTGAGAAATCTGCACATGTACACAGCCCGTGTCCTATTTTATTAAAGTGGGAAGCGGTGGGAGCTGTACAGGTTGTTGCTATGCTGCAGATGTGCCTTTTACATAAGTTTCCATCTTCCCCTGAGGTGTGCGCGACTCACTGACTGCTAAGAACGCCTCTGATGTGAACTGGCAGAGCAGCCATGTCTAAATAGGGAAGCAAGACCCCTGCACCGGAAGGCCATCTTCATTGTAAAAATTGTCAAAAGTTTGGCTACTTCTCATCTAAGATGACATGTTTGTGTTACTGAGGGATTAGATTGTAGAAAAGTGGTGGGCACCTAACGAACCAACATACTTACAAGAAACCATGCTCATATGTCTCCCTTCCTAGGGCAATTCAGATTGCTGCACATAAAAATCAATTTATCTTTTGTAACGCCTACATGGATGATTTTCCCCCTCAATGGCATCCTATGGACCTGCCAGTAGACTGCAAACAGGGAGTGCCACTGTAAAAATGACCAGTGGTCCATTTGTCCTATGCGCTGTTTGACTGGGGGAGAATATGAGTATACCAGGGACCTGGGGGGTTTCACATAGCAAAGCTTTGCGATTCTGGATGCCCTGGGGTTAGGGTATCAAGCGGCCCTGGAATCGATTCCAATGAGTTTTGGTCCACTTTAAAGCAGTCCTTAATCTTGTAAATTTAAGAGATACTTACCAATTCGTCATGGAGCCCAGGAAACAGCTCCATGATGCAATGTTGCATATCTCCTAAAGGAGAAATGTGTCTGCTGCACATGTGTTCAGCGGTTTTCTTTATTGGCTAGAGCTCTGTTAGCAAAAGGTAGGTATCTCTCTAATGCAGAGCTCCATGATTGATTGGGAGTAGATCAGGTTAGTCTAGTAATTCCCCTCCCCCAGCTCATCACTTCAGCCTTTCCTCTCTTTGGGATGAGTGAAAAAGACCTGAAATAATGTTTGCGGGCTCCGGGTGTCACATTTCATGTTCAGGCGCTGAGAGGAAATCATACAGAGTTTAGATGTGTCAGGAGTCATTGGGGAACCCCCCTGAGAAATAACTGGAAATGTCACAATATGGAGGGGCCAGTCCTATGGGGGAAGCAGCACTCATAATTGGACAGGCAAAATGAGCTGCCGCCTGCGCAGACCTGTTACAGAGATTGATGACGCTCATTACAGCACTACTGAGAAGATGTCACCAGCATGTCTGTGTTCTTTACAGCTTGAGGAGTCACAGTTTAGAATAGCCCTGCCTGGGCCCAACTTGCAAAAGCTTTGTGTACAGCATTTGCACTGATAGGGGAGCCTACTCAGTAGCCCCAATCAGTCTGTATGTTTTGGAAAAGAGAAGATCTAAAAGGATGACACCGTAATACCAAACTGTAGTAATAATATAACCCTCCACTGATACCCGAAACCCAAAGATATTGCTGACCTTCATTGTAAACCCTGGTTGTCCTGCTGATGGTCCGACCACCACTGTCACTTAGCTAGACAACCATGGTGCTGATAAAATCACATCTCCCAACCATCTTTCAAGTAAGAGCTAAAGGCTCTCATAGACAGACCCTATGCTCTCTATGGATGATCAGTACAGGTCTGCAGGGTTAGATAGCAGAATTCCAGGTCCACGAGGCTACAATCCAGTACACGTGTCCCCAAGTAAATCAGACTGTTTCAGGCTTGCAAACTAGCAGAAAAGGGGCATCTGCCATCTGGGGCCCAATAAAAATAAATATGATTTAGTTTCGTGTGTGTGTGTGTGTGTGTGTATATATATATATATATATATATATATATCATTATTGCAGGAGTTGGATACAGAAATGTTAAGGACAATACACTATGAATATAAAACTGCAGCCCTGATCCCAGTTACAGATACAATGCTGGCTGCATGTTGGGAGCGTGTTCTTGGCAAACAGATGGAGACGTGGTGTGGGATAAAAGCTGTCAGAGGTTTTGGGAATATTTGTGATTTTGGTCCTAGGGGCCTTTAGTGTGTTGTTTACCAATCTTCTGGTCAGGTCACTGGTGACAAATGATGCCCTTAGGTATCAAAGGAATCAAAGTTGATTCTGAGAACTAAAGATGGGGTTGCAGACCACCTTTTGAACATGGTTGCGTCCTTGCTGCAGTAGTGGTCATTGAGCTTAACACTTAGTCGCATACCTGGAGTAATAGCCAGCCCTCCTGGTTTGCCCACCTCTTCCTGTTTAGTGACAATTTGTTTGTGCATAAGCCTTGCATAACTTGCATAAAATTAGTACAGCAAGCATGTCAGCTCCCAGGTTTCTCACATTACTTGGCAACTGCAGACTTCCTGCAATATTGGTTATTGGTGGTGTTGGATGGGTGAGTTCCATAGTGTACCTCCCCCCCTTCCCCAGTAAAATATAATAAAAGAGAAGCTCTCCTTAGGTCCCCCACAGACGATCAGGCACTCACCTATCAGGGATGGGGGAACAAAAGCATTTTTATTTGTTTTTATTAGGCTGAACTAATACTTTAAGGACTAAAACACAATCATGTAAATGTAGAGCAAAAGCCGTAGACTCAGCAGAGTGCGGCGGATTCCTATCGGGAGTCCCTGCTGCACATATCCCCTGCAGTCTGAGAAACCAGCAATGCACTGAACAGCAGCCATGAGAGTAAATAAAAAAAAAATGATCAGCACTGGGCTGCTGGGTCTTTGGCTGCCGAGTAAAGTAAAGCACAGCGGGGCATTCAAAATAGGGATTGCCCCCAACATAATGGTAGATTGAGGGAACCTAAGGTCTGTTTTGACTGGTGGCCCTTTTTATTTTGCAGGGCACAAGATGGCCACCCAACCCTGATAATTACCATGAAGTGTGGCAGATCCCACTAAAGATATGGTTATAATGTTCAGGGCACCAACTCGCCCCACCTTTGGTTAGCATTGGGACATTGAGAGCTAGCGGCTTTATCCTCTCACTGGCTGCTTTAAATCTGCACTGTATTGAGGATGTGGCTGCTTCTGACAATAAGAGAATTGAGAATAAGAGAAAAAACAATGAAGAGAACTGTGATATACTTACAAGCTCCTGCTGTTGGCTGCTCTCTGTGAAGTGACCCTGGTATCACCTGTTGCCATTTGCCTATGCCACGCTCACCAGAGGGCAGTGTACACAGCGTAATTCTGTCTCAGCTCACCTCCTGGCCACCCTCTGCAGTTCTGAGGTCCAGCCTAAGTCAGATTGGTTCATGGTACAGGGCAGCTGACTTACGGATAGTATGAATGGTTAGGTGAGGTTAGTTTAGTGACCCTCCCTAGCACAGAGTTTCAAGGAAGGGTTTAGGTCTGCTTTAAAGTCATTGTCCAGGATAAAAAATACAGAATTCTATACTCTGTTTCCCTCAGATGATCACTGCTTGTCTGGCACTGTCTCTCTCTCGATTGACCGATCCACTCCCAACCAGACCTGCTTGTCGGACACATCTGTCACAGTAACACTGGTTCGACACCCTCCATTCCCTGAAATGACAGGGACATATCAGGTCTTGACACTTCTATTGCAAGAAATGGAGTGGGTGTGCCATTGCCATTGTAACGGGTGACAGGAAGGCAGATTTGCCTGACTATCAGGACTGGCTGGTGTGCGACTTGGATCTACTGACATAGTATTAGAGTGATCATCTGCAGGGAACAAAAGGCAAGTATGACCTGTAAAATCACTTTTAACATGCTTTGTTAGTTTGCTTTTTCTAATAGACTCTATCTGTATTTCAGCATTTGCCGCCTCCATTGCCAAGCAAAACTCCCCCGCCACCCCCTCCAAAGACCACGAGGAAGCAGAGCTCGGTGGATCCAGGAATGATGCAGTAGAGCAGTGGCTTGCTCCAGATGTGCAGTGCAGCATGTTCATTCCCCCTTTCGTGCAATTGTCTAGATAAGAAGAGAGTTGCTTCTATATAACAAAATGTAAAATATACATAGAAAGATAAAAAGGCTGTTGTGAGCTACTGAACTGTGGGTAATAATTTATACCATCCTAGCAAAGGAAAAAAAGTGAGCTTGCCAATGATGTCACTTCCTGTTCCATGTCTTGTACAGAAGTTTGTATATATGAATTCTTTTATTTTAGGCTGTTTTAATTTTTATAATAGTTGTTTTTACTGCAATAGATGTATGAAATTCCAGCTGCGGCTATGGAAGGTATAGAGGAGACTACCTGTGCCAAACTGATGAAACCAGCACTCTGTCTGTGGCTTTTTTTGTCACATGACTATTATGGTGTCATTTTCTGTATGTGTATTCCTTGTCATTCCATTTTATAACCACATTGTAGATTTTGTTATATAAAACAGACTAAAAATAAAACAGTGTTTTAAAAATAAAAGGAAATGTTTAAGTGGTCAAAGTGAAGGTGATTTATGTCAAATGTTGAACTGCAAGTAAAACATTTTATTTTAACCCTTTTACAGTTTTGGACATTTACAACATGTTCGGTGTGAAATAGAACAGTTTGTTTTGTATGTGTAGAGGCATCCCAAATTGAGATACCCCCGGGGCAAGAACTAATGACTTTGACTATCCTGGACTTTGGTCCGATTGGGGGTGCCCTGCTGTGGGAACCCCCCCCCCCCAGGCCGCCGAAACCAACTCGCCTCTTCCTGGTCTTGCCCCGGCATGTGGCAACCCTTGTCAGCAGGATATCGCCACATCACTCGGTAGTGATAGCAACATTGCGGTGACGGGGCAGGCTAGAAGTGGCGCTGCCTGCATGTAATGTAACATACTTTATGGGGCTGGGCACAGTACAGAAAGGCCGGTGTGACCAAAAAAGTCCCAGGCCGTTTTTGAATCCCAGTCCGTCCCTGTGTAGAGGTTGTTCAAGCATGGTGTGGAGCTGCTACTTAATAGAAGTTGTCTCCCAGCAGTCTTCTGTGTGCTCGGACTGATAGAGCTGACGGCTCATGATTAAGCTTACCCCACTGCCTGCTGATTTCCTGTACTGTCTTGTACACGTTGCAGCTATGCTGTCCCACAACATGTTGTTAATTAAATCAAAAGGTCACACACAATTTGTACCAGAAAAAATTCTAGAGCCGGCCATGGGAGCACACACTTCAGAGGAAGAAGATTGCAGTGAAAGGAGCTGTTTTTTTTACTGCTGTGCTGCATCATCTGTTCCAGGAGGTAAGGTAAGTATAGTTTGTTTTTTGATGTTTATTTACAGATGGGCTGTAAAGGCTCCTTCTAGCGTAAAATAAGCAATGTAGACTAGGTGTAAAATTAAAAAGCAGGCATGTCTTCTCTCCCCGTTCCTGATTTCTGCTAGTCTGCTGTGTCAGAAGAGTTTTTCTGTTGAACTGTTCATCTGTTTACATTACAATGAACTAAGAGAAAAAAGCAGAGGAATACATTAGACCTCCCTTGCAGACACAGTCTGGTGTGAAAGAGGTGGAGACCGTTCAGCTCTTGTGGTGTGTGGTGATCATGCTTAAATAAAACATGGATGCTGGATCCCAGCTTAGGTAGATTTATTCAGCAGCACACCAGGAGGATGCAGCAACATATCAGGAAGGACATAATTGCATTAATTCTACACTTGACATAGACAATCAGACAAAAAATTCATTGAAACCCAGCCATAGAGTGTACAAGACTCTAAAGCCAGGTAAATGCCCTCTCCAGGATCATCCAGATTTGGGAACCTCCAACACAGTTCACCTTTTATATACTGTACCTGCAAATGTGGCAGCAGGGATATCTGAATATCTGGCCATGTGAGGTGCATTGTATTTATCATTTATTGCACAGAACGATTTTTTAATAAGGCCTGCGCATGCAGCATGGAACTGAAGTATCGGGCAGGTAGGGGCTGTAATATAAAAAACTATACTTATTTATTCTCCCCTGCAGAAGATCATTCTATGTCTAAATCGATAATACTCACCTGTCCCAGGAATCCAGCCACAGGAACCAGGTGCATAAACAGAGTCTATCCAAGGTTTTTAGGAGAAAACTCATGGATAGGACTAAGCAGATATCACCCAGGCACTACTTTGGCATGCTAACTCTGGATGGGGGGGGGGGCAGCAGATTTCACAGCTGGATTTTCAGGACAGGTGAATATTCAGGATCTGGATAGCAAGGGATTTGTGGTGGAGTGGAAAGGCCAGTATAGGTTTGTTGCATTAGAGGGGATCTTTAATCTCTACCTTTCTGCAAAATGCCTTCCTAAGAACACATTTGTAGTCCAAGGGAATGCATCTTCGAATCACATTTCAAGCCTCTTCAAATAACATTTGCTAGTAAGCCAGCATCTAGTCCTTGCACATCAAAGAATTGTTGACAGTCAGCTATAGAGGTCTATTACTGGCCATGCAGAAGAATAGAGAGAAGCTATTCCCAGATAAGGGTCATCCACAAGGATCTTCATTACGATAAGAACATCAGTTAATCACAATGTTTTGCAAGGTCCAAGGAGATGACTGTGCCACCAGGATATAAAATGAATTGTCCAAAGGCTCAGGTCTGACTAAAGCTGGGGACATGAGACTGGTCAGAATGCCGATAATTGTTGCCCCCAGCACCATCTTTTCCAAACTTTCATCTACCAAATTCTCCACACATTAAACCATGTAAGATCATTGGCTGAAAAAATCCAACCAGCAATCTAATGTGTCACCTTCTACAGCAGGGACCCAAGGGCCGCATTGTCCTAATGTATTGCTTCAAGGGGCCACAATAAAATTGAATTAGGCAAAAAGCAAGCTGTTAACTGCAGAAAAGCTGTAACCTGAAATGATTAAATATGCTTTTATTTTTATTATAATCAGAGATTTTGAGGTTGCTTGTTTCACACTTATCCCATAAGGATACTGTGGGAGGAAATTAGTCTGTGCCTGGACATGGACCAAACCTCTGTTATTGATTTGATGGTTCCCAATTTTTTTTACTCTCGCATGGGAAAATTACGGTATGGTAAGGTTGATGGACAGACTGAAACCATCATCTTTTTGTATGTATGTATAAATACGGTATCATTTAGAATGGTGGTCCTAGTATGTGGCCAAGTTTCCCCTAGTAAAAAGCAGTTACAACCAAGTACACCCAAAGAGGAAATCAATTTGTAATGTTACTAAAATAAGTAGATCACAGGCCTTTTAGCACTTTTTAAAGCAAGGAGAGGATATACATTTTATTTTTAAGATATATGCCAGACTCCTTATAACCCCCCTGTTAGGGGTGTACTCCCTGAGAAACAGTGGTTTAAATAACCCAGACCACAGCCATACTGGAACTAAAAAAAAGTTTCCCTTCCTAAATGGACACATAAATGGGTGGATTACTATAGCCCTGTACCTGGCATGCAAGACTATAACTTGCTTTTTTAATATTTTCTTAAATCTTCAGCTTGTTCTGATCTATAGGTTTATATCCACAACCTTATCTAAAGCTTCACCAAGTCATATAAAACTGCTACCATGTTATCAGTTGTTTGAGCTACATGCATCCTAAACCAGGCTACAGAGAAACATTTACAACTGACTTCGGATTTGAAACCCAAATGAACCTAATAACTGAGCTTTGTGGGTTATTGAAAAAAATGCTGGGTAACCAAACCGCTTTAAAACTCTCATTGTCTTTCTGGGAAGCAGAGAACTAGTGAGCATGATAACAGCAGACACGTCGAGCATTTGAAATGCTACACTCCGAGCTGACTTACAACTGTGTTTCAAACGCCTAAAAACTCTAGAGAGCTCAACTGCATTAAACAAAGAGATTGCAATGTTCCAAGCACGGTATAACGTTCTCTGGGGTTTGCTGCAGAGTCTAGAAGCATTTGTTTGTCAGCTTGCTCAACTTCTCAGAATGATTCTGCTGCTTCATATAACAATGCCAATTTACATGATGTGACCTGAAATCCAGGCCCTTCTATTATACATAACTGGGGGGACCCAGAAATGTTCTTTCATATACACACACAACAGTCAGTCATCAGTTTTTGTCATGTGTAAGTTTGTGCCTTGTCCATTGCATCCAAAAACTTTGTGCTTGGTAACAGGGATCTATCAACTGCTGCAGAGTGTCAGGTTATTTTTTAGGGCTCAAACTATTATGAAAACTGCAAAGAGAAAGCGTAATGGAGGCTTGACCCAAAAGCCATCTGTAGGTCACTGAGGACAAACCAGACCAGTTGGGTATCCAATACCAAATGATCCAAGACGAGGAATAACTTATGCAATACAATTAACCTTCAGTTAGCCTATATAAAGAGCAGACCATCAAAGGAAAGACCCCAAACCATTGACATGACAAAGGAATATAAGGTGAGCAGTGCATGGTGTAGTGATCCATGTATGTAGGTCTCAGGATAGTCGGCTGATTTGGAGTCTGACAGAAGCTGGTTCATTAGGCTTTGTCCTGTAACTCCCCGGTACACACTTGTGAATGTCTCTCACCCATCACCATTCAGTAGTATCTTTAATCTCTTAAAACCCACAGAATGGTGATAATATAATATAAATATATAAGGTATAAACCTCAACATCAGCTTTGGTCTGTTCATTATTTCATTGAAGTAGAGCAAAACCCATTTCTGGGTGCTCCACTCATCCAGTCTCGCCTGCCTGAGCAGCCAAACGATGCTGTTTAAAAAAGAATTTCCACCACCAAGGCCACACCCACCAGGCAATGGTGATGTGCAAATGCCAGCAGTCGCATCCCCTGGTACGCACAGCTAGAGGGAAGCCAGGGATGGGGCGGCCGGCGGTCACCACATCACGGAAGTCACTGGGGCTTTCATTTAGCAGTGCATCCTGCTATATGATGCGCCAGGGGCAGGCTACCAACTGGCTTTCACCTGACACGGCTTCCCTTGCTGCTCTATTTTATGCCAGCTTTCATTTTTCAGAACTCCCCCCCCCCCCCCCCCCAATAACAACAGACATGGCTGGGGAGTTGTCATCTTTCTTCTCCTCAGTCACTCCCTAATTGCCATCACCATCATTTCCATCTTTTGAGGTCCAAGCTCCTATCTCTAATCTCCTCTTCTGGCCATATACTACTTACTAGGTCTCAGGTCTCATGATGTTAACACTCTTGACCTAATTTTCTGCCTCTGCTTGGTCTCCAGGAGTGCTGAACGCCTACAGAGAAAAAAAACACAGGCTTACGTTAAAATCCATGCTGACAACATATTATGATCTAACAATCCAAAAAACCCTTTAACACGGTTCATTCCCTGTTCAGTCCTTCAGTGCAGGCACCTATCACACACCTCTGTGCTGAAGACCTGATGAACTATTTTTAAGAGAAAATTAAACACATGCAACACATATTTGGCTCCCAGACACTACGTTGGTCCTCTCATGTATTTGATTGTCTCCAGACTTTTCCTTTTGCCCTATCACATGCACCTCACACCCCATTTCCTTTTCCAGTCTCTTTCCTCAGGTGTCCCCATCCACCTAAACAAACTTTCTGACCCCTCTCTGTCTTCTGCTATCTTTTCTTTCAACATTCTGTCATAATCCTTTAACTATAACAAAAAAACCTTCTCTTGACCAGTCCAGAGCCAACCAACTGCAGACAATCTCCCCATCATCTCTAAACCTCTGGATCATCTGATCTACTGTCTGTTTATCCAATACCTCTCAGTCGCCCCTCTCTTTTCCATTCCACTGTCCTGGAATAGGACAGGATAGCCTCATACCCTAATTTACCTTTTCTTCATTGTTACACCTTCAGCATAATGTTTCTAAGCCTAATCAAACACTAACCACCACACTCTGAACCCAAATGCACTAAAATCGTGGCTGGTGTTTGGCTTATACAGCTTTTTTTTTGCTTAGATGGCTGGACCATGGTACAAATCACTTATGACTTTATTGTGTCACCCTCATCTCTTAGATTGTAAGCTTTAACAAGAGGGCACTCATTGCATATAGTTGCTGGCACTATATAAAAAAGATTAATATTATTTGGAATATAAACCCAATTGGCTTTAGCTAAAGCTTTCCACCCTACCTTTATTTTGTGGTTTATTTCAGTTTCTTTAAACGTCTTCAGTTCCTAATTTCATTGAGGAAGGCATGATAAACTATAACAGCCTAAATTCCATCCATTCTTAGTGGTCTCCTGTAATAAAGGATGCTGGCAAGTGTCTTAGTTATTGTGTGCACGTCCCACTTTATTTCCACCAAGCCAGACCCCATGCCTAATGCTCTACATGGGCTTCTCTACTGTAGAAGGGAAAGATATAAGGAGTCAACATAACCTCAATTCTCCTGTTCATTGTTTCATCGAATCTTAAAGGGGCCACATTACTCAACCCCCGTTAGCTTGTAGCTAAACCTATAATCTGTCTCTAAATTTGGTTAAAAACAGAGGTCGTGGTCCACACACATCTGCAGAAGTATGCTGAAGCTGCACCACCAAACGCCACAATGCATCTGTGAGGTTCAGTCATAACTCTAATCTATGAGAGGCCCCATTGGGACATACTACGATGCAATAGATAAATTGGGAGCAGCTTACCTGAGGTTGTCCTATAACCTCGAGTGCAAGCCATGGGGTGGAAGGGTCGAAAGCCCCGCAGTACAGCTTCAGATTTGGCTGCAATCTAACAGGGTTGAGTGCTGTGAGCCCTTTAAGACTTGTGTATCTTAATTGCCCTGCTCATGTGCACCCCCCAGGTTAGTTATAATTTGGTCTGAGCGGCTGCCACCCCTCCTTTGTTTCTGTTATTTCATCAAGGAAATTACAATATACCATGACCGTTTACATGCAGTGTCTTCATAATAAAGGCAGTATAGTTCCTAAGATAATCTTTTCCCATTAAGCTTGGGTTCAGCAGCCAGGGTCACAATTTTGTATTTGTCCATATATTGTTATTTTCCTCCTCTATCACTGAAGAGAGAGGCAGAGGTATTAGGCATCAACATCAATGTTGTCCTGTTTCTCATCTTATCATGAAAATAATCTCATGTGTGACAAAGAGAACTGGGTATTCTCAAAAGCTCACCTTTAAATATACTCCGCCTACAACATGGTACAACACAATACTGCAAGAAAATGATGACATACCATGACAGGGGCAGTAGAAAAGGAATGATGATGCCCCCTCATCCAGGCCTCATGTTCTTTTTTGGTCTTTGTCTGTTTCCTTTGTCTTTCATTCAGATGGTAGGTAGGCTCTTCTTCCACTGAAGGGAAATCAAGATCAGCTGAATTGTACTGCTCATTATTTCATCAAGAAAATGATGATACATTATGACAGTTTAGATGCCAATCATCCACTATAGATTAAAAATAAATGCCCCAACCATTCCACGCACTAATCTATTTCCAGCAAGCTTGGACCTATCAGCCAGAGCCTCACATTTTTATTGTTCATATCTTGTTTCCCTTTTGTTTCATTACCAGGTAAGCTCTCTTGTTTTCCACCATATTATTGTTTCAGTTTCTGCTGATGCTCATCTGTACAAAAGAGAGATAGGAGTCAACATTCATGTTGTTTGACATAACAGTGTAAATGACAGTATCAAGGCAATAAGGTGTCACAGTCTTTTGTGTACCCATCCCACTCTATCTCTACCAGGTCTCATTTTTTACTAGTCCATATCTGGTTCCTTTCTCCCCAGTCTCTAGGTAGGCCGCTTTTCCCCAGAAAAGAGATATTTAAGGATTCAATATCAGCTAAGTTATAATACACCACAACAGTTGACATGGCAACCATCAATGGTGGCATCTTCAGATTAAGGAAAAAGGACAGTAAAATGCAAAAAGAGGCCCAAGATATTGTGTGCACATCCCAATCCATTCCCACCAAGCTTCGACCTGTCAGCTAAGGCCTTCCCTTTTTTTTGGCCCCTTTCTTTTCTCCTTCATCCCCATCCTCCAGGTTAGGCTCCTTCAGCCTTCAGTGGGAGCTCCCCTACATTTGATGATTTGTATTACTGGCTGGCTTTTCAGTTTTAGATGGGTTAAGAATCGTTGTCCCCAGAGAGGCTCTGGCCAGTTAATAGAGTATTAGTGTCTCCCCAGGCCGAATGGCCGAAGTTAAAGCATTGCCAAGCCCTCCCCAACTCTCTTTCAGACGCTGCAGAACCTGGCGATAAACACTTCTTTAATCTAAGCAAGACAATCAAGGAGAAGTAATTTGCTGCCTTTTGTGAGAGAAATGTAATGCATACGCAAGAAGGCGGCTGACCTGCCGTAAGGTTACCGGTGACAGCTGGGCTTAACTGCTTTATAGGAAATAAAATATCCCTGTCACACTGCTTTGTGGATGATGACAGGGATATTGAACCACCTATTATGTATGTTACATTACCAGATCCTATCTACAAGCATTGCCTAAAAAGCAGAATATATTAGCACCTTGGCAACACTCCTGAAAAAATCATTTCTGCAGCGTTTGCCTCCCTCATATTATATTTAGGTGTCATTTTCTCAAAAAAGAAAAGTCTAATTGCCAGAAAAGTGCAGTTGAAATTAAGGTTAAGCACAGCAGTTGGATGTCATTCCCCCACCGATGCTTCCATCCCCAACATGCTGCCCCATGCCGCCCCTCCACAGATCCCCCTGCATGTGGCCCAGCATAGGTTCTATCCTCCCCACCATGCTTTATGCTGCCCCTGTATATGTTCCACCCCCCACGCTACATGCTTCCCCCTCTATAGGTTTCATCTCCCCATGCTCTGTGCTGCCCCTCCGTAGATCCCATACTCTACGCTGCCCCTACATATGCCCCACACTCCTCCCCCATGCTGGCCTCCACAGTTCCGTTTTCTTTCCCCCCTCCACATGCCCAATTCCCCCCTCTCCATTTGCACCATCTATGTGTAGGAGCCCCCTCACGCCCACTTTTACCTCATGGATATGCCCAGTGTCTCAAGCAGACATCCCCACCAGCAATGTCTGCTTCCACTCTGCTACTCTGCACTCATGTGCCAGGAGCCCACCAAGTAGCACCTGAAATGGAATGGCTGCCTGGGTGTGTGGTACCTGATTCAGGAGTTCATTCCTCCTCTAGTTACTTTCTTTCCCCCACTGGGTGTAAGAGTTCTTCTTATTCTCTATCCTCCCACTGGCTTCTCTCCCATCCAGGAACCAAGTACACATCTGCTGGAACTGCCCCCCACCCTGTTGTATCCCTGTAGCCTAGCTGCCACAACAAATTCCTAGTATGTCTGTAATGTATGTACATGGTGAATAAATCTGATTCTGATGAAGTATTATCAGGATTGAGGTGGTCTTTTTTGGGTGTGTGGAGTGGCTTTATAAATTGAGGAGGACCTAATAGAGTATTATATGGATTGGCCACTTTCTTATTCATGGATGGCAGCAATCTAAGTGATCCAGGCTGTGTATTACAATATGAGCTCGGCAGAGGATTCTGCTGTTTATGCACAATAATGTATGGTCTGGGGGCAAGGTGTTCAGCTTACACTCTACCTAGAAATATTTGGGGACTTGTTTGCTAACTACTAGGGAATACACTCTCGCTCTGCTTATTTATTGTGTCTGTTGCTTCTTTTTTTACCTCAAAATAGAACACCGATTAGAACTAGGGAACTGACACTGATGAGGTAACAATAGCTGATTCACATTAATCACTTAGTTTGAGGGAGATTCAGGCAAAGGGCTAAATGAATCTGCTTTCTGCTTGCCCCGTGCTGGCTGTCAGGGGCGGCATCTTTCATTCACCAACACTTTTTCAAGCCACTTATAGAACTGCGGGAAGTAGATATGGAGGCTAATTTAAGACTAGTGCCATGTATTGCCAGGTGAGCGTTTGTATAGCCGCGCTTAGAGCGAGCGCTAGTAGACGCTGCAAGCGGGCGTCGGGCGCTGTGACCACAAAGTGTTTGTTGCTGGGCAGGAGAGGTCACACAATGATTTGAACCAAAAATGTCAAATTTTACACAACCAAATGAAACACCATTGCAAATATATGGCAGAGCGCTACTGAGCGACAGGTACTACCTGGCGCTGCTGAACCTAGAGCGCTGGTGCTTCACACTGAGCTGCCGCTAGTGATACATGTGACGCTACAGGACGCTATTAGAGGTGCTCACCAGATTTGCTTTCTTAAATGTGGTTTTCACATACAGAGCCCAGCATTCACCTGACGCTATGTGGCGCTACGTGGCACAACCTGGCGTTATCGTTCCTTAAAAAAAATCATAATAATAATTTGTCTGCCATGTCCCTTTACAGTGACGTTGGTGCACTTTCCCTCAGGATTAGGTTGTACCAGTGAGCTTCATATTCCCTGCCTACTTGCAAACCACTCCCCTGTCATCTCTCACTAACAGCGCCAGCAGATAGGTGTGGCCTCTGTACGCAGACTCCTATTGAAAACAGTGGTTCCTATTCAGGGAGGTGCCCATCACCGATCCCACCCACCTGCCAGGCCAGCTTATCAAGCTGGTGCTTACACCTTCTATATTACAAGTCATGCACATGATGAAAATGATTTAGCCAAGTCAGCGAATTCTTACCACTTCCTCATCCATTGCATGTCTGGTTGAAGGTTAGGTTAAGTTTCAGGAGAGAACAAGTGGAAAACATGTCCTAAACCAGGAGCCTGCAATCCCCCCCGGAGACCTGGTCTAGAGGAATGAGTTGAGTGTTACAAGCGTGTGTGGGGGGTTAGTTTCTGGGTTGATCTGCAGGGCGGAGAAGATAATCCATAGAGCTGAAATAGGCATACTGAGATTTGGGATGGGCGCAGGGAATCCTGGCCTGTGATCATAATCCCCTGGTTGAGGGATTGGGAGGTGTCAGGATTTTTTGTGGCTCTGACTGTGAGCAGAGTAGAGGAGGTGGCCACCCCCAGTCTATAAACTTTCCCTGCAATGCTTTAGCCTCAGTTGTGGAGCACACATGTTGACTGGCTGGTAAGCACATGGAACTGGTCATGGGCAGGCCAGGGGCCGGATAAATCCCAGGCATTATTTTCCCCATCTGCCCCACCACAGACATAACCTAGGTTCCAAGCAGGTACAGCATTTCTTATAAAGCACGGCCTTGCCTTTGCCTCAAGGACATTGTCAGTTGTTTGTTATAAACCAACATGGCTGCTTTGTGTTTGCCTTGTCACGCGGTATGAAGAGCTGATGGTCACATTGGATACATTTACTCTGATCTGGGGCTGCTTGAAAAACAAAACTGCCAAAATAAGTAATTATTTTTCTAATGATCAGATGGAGCAGATCAATTTCACAATTTGTATTTTTATTTTCCATCTGGGCGGACTCTATTATGATCAATCTAATCTGCCCGTCCGGGGTTAAAGGAAAACGTCAATAGCTTCATTTAAATCACTCACTTATCCCTTATGCATACAATCTAAGCAGTTTCTCATAAACATCAGAGGTGCCGTATGCAGCATCTACTTCTGGAAGCTCCAGTGGAACTGCAGCGGCAAAATGACACTCAGATAAAGGGAATTCACGATTAATATAGAATATGAATGGTGAGAGATATCTCTCTCCTCACCCGGCTGTGCCTAGTGCTGCATGCTAATATGAGACTTAATGGTGCAATGAGAGAATGTGGTATTATTATTCAGTACAATTGATTCAGTCTGTCTCTCAGCACTATTGTGCAGGTGAATACATTACAACCGCGCTGTGGTTAACTCCCAATAGGGTGGTTGGTTTATTCTGTGGAATAGAATGAGTATTGCAGTACTGAATACTGCTGGGCCAGGGGCAGTCAGAGGTGAGGGCCTATAACAGTACTAGCTTTTCACCTCTGTCTGGAGATGAGGGATCTTGTGTAATTCATGTGACGAAAAGTGGTAGGTAAAAATACTAGGTCAATCACGACTTAGAGATTGAGCAAACAAACTGGAGGATAGACTAGACTTCTACTCGTTATTACAATAACTCTCTTTTGTGCTTGTTGCCATTTGAAGAAAGGGGAAAATATCTGATATTGATAATAAGAAAGAGATTTGACCGCCACTGAGGATACTTGTCTTCCACAACCTGTGAATCAACAGATTGGGGGAATTCCTTACATCAGCCAGTCTGATATGCAAAAACAAGATCCTAAGTAAGTAAAATAGTAATGTGCTGAATCAACCCTTTTACCTTTTATTACACGTCTCTAAGATCCGGTGGCAGACAAGCTCAGTTTTATCCTCCAATTTGTTTTATTCAAGTTTAGGAACCTTGTATAGAATAAATTTGCTCCCGAAGAAAAAAACATTTATGAGAAACTTCAGAAATAAGTTGCTATTTGTTGAAGCATGAATAATGTCATAGATCTGTGGCACCTTTGGACTAACCTTAAGCAGATGTAACCTAACAAGTAAGGTCCTTCCCCCAAACTCATGATGATGGGAAGGTGGGTTTCAGCTTTCTGGGTTGTCCCAGGTGACAACTGATATGTAAGTGATGGGTAAAGTTGAATCAAAGTCTACTGACATTCCAAGGTTGAGTGCCAACAGGAAGTTTTACAGAACAAAACTAGCTATAAGACAGGAGTACACATCAAAATATTTTGAACTGGAAAGAGTAAAAGTAGTCAAAACTAGGAATTCATGACCGAACATGACAGTAATAGCAGGTTTAAGAAACTAGCTATGTCAGGCTAGTCTGAGTGCCAGCAATGTTTGACAGTTGGATTTCAACTTTCTGGGCTGTACCAGGTGACGAAAGAAAAATGGCAAGCTGCTCTGAGAATTAAATAGGTAGTGTGGGAGGCCACAATGTGGGCCCACCCATCAGTCTCATCTAGGTATTAAGCACCAAAACTGTCTAGCTATGTGGAAAGACAGAGAGATCTACCGGACACTAGCAGGCTGTGACCCTTCCCCTATGTAGTGCACCGAATGGGAGGCGGCAGCTCCCGGTAAGTAGCTCTGTATTTTACTAGCTGCAGTACTTGTCCCTAATATGGGGCTCATATATAGAGTAGAAACCACACTAAACACAGAGAACCTTGTCGGGATGGTGTGGCTTCAACATGTATCTGCAAATATATGTGATCAAATCTCTGTGTTTCCACATAGCTAGACATGTTTGGTGCTTAAAGTGGACCAACACCCAGGATTTTGACTATCCTGGGTGTTGGTCCACTTAGGTGGGGCACCCCGATCGGGGGTGCCCCGCTGTCTGAAACCCCCCCGATCGCCGCAAAAACTCACCTCTCCCCGCTCCCACGTGACCTCGTCCGGCCAATGACAGCGCTCAGAGCAGCTCTGGTATGCGCGTCCAAAGCTGCTTGGACGCGCATACCAGAGCGCTGTCATTGGCTGCGTCTCTCGCTTCCCTCTAACAGGGAGCGCTCCTGCGCCGGCCATTCACAAAACGGCCGGCGCGGGAGCGCGCCCTGCTAGAGGGAAGCGAGAGACGCGGCCGCGTCTCGCGCATGCGCCGTTGGATCGCAGGTAAGGTGAGGATTGTGGGCCTCCTGGGGGGTTCCTCCCCGCGGGACATCCCGATTTCGGATGCCCCGCGGGGAGGGATCTGATCGGTCCGGGAATCTTATAGATTTCCGGGCCGATCCCCCCTGGGTGTTGGTCCACTTTAATACTAAGATGAGACTGATGGGTGGGCCCACTTTAGGGCCTCCCACACTACCTATTTATTTCTCAGAGCAGCTTGCCAATTTTCTTTCATCTGTACCAGGTGACAACTGAAAACAGAGAATGTAGGTGTAAAGCTGAAATAAAGTATTTTGCCAGTCGAAAGTCAAAACTGGGTTATCAGTCTTCAATAGAATACACAGCAAGGTATACTGAGCTGGAATAAGCAATAGCAATCAAAAAAGGAATCTACTGTATAACCAGGGGTAACAATAAAATTACATTTAAAGATTTGCCAAGTCAAAAACCAATGTGTCTAAAATGGGCCATGAAAACAGCAAACATTTGTTCAGGCAGCACCTAGACCCAACAGTAGGAGTCCAAAGACTATACTAGTCAAAAGTCTGAAATTAAGCAGTAGTATGATGTAATGTGCTTTAAACCGGACCTTCAGCATAGTTTAATGAAAAGTCGAACCCCTCAAAAAACTATACCCCAGCATCTAAAATTAATATATTCTACATTTTTGGTCACTTTTTATTCTTTCCCCCACTGGGCTACAAACTGTTCAGGACTATAGGATACAGGTGCCACCATCTTGCCTCAGATGCCTCACATCCTGAGGAGAGCAGAGGGTGCAAAAACACGGGAGCGGGTTATGGCTGTGTTTTGCACAGACAGAGCAGAGCTGGGGTCAGCAAAAGGACAGCAATCCCAGAATGCAGAGCAGCACAAACAGATCACTTCCTGTTTGCAGGCTGCCTGAGACTTCATGGCCCGCCATCCTGGATGTTTAAATCGCAGAAAATGCAGTGGATGCAGGTAGGATGATTTTTAATGTGGGAAATCTGTATCTACAGGGTGTGGGAAACATACAAGACAGACTCGTATTTAGGGTGAATGTCCGGTTTAAGCTGGAGGAATGCAAAGTACCTTTGAGGTGGAATCAGATTCCTTGCAAATATCTATTTTTGCAGTAATATCCCTAATGGAGGGAGATGTGATTTTAGGTGTAGGAGTTTAGAAGTTAAGTCCTCATAGTGTTAGAGATGCTGTGGTGCAGTCGAAAGGCCGGCTCCAGTGGTCCCAACATTTCCCTCCTCCTACCTCTGTCCTTCCTCCGGACAGGACTTTCCCTACATGACTGATTGTTGCTAATCACATTTGATGGCATCCCAATATGGGCTACCCCCATGCTGTGGGACACGCTAGTAGAAAAAAACCGTCAGATTTGACTGTTGGTTGGGTTTAAGCAATGTAAACTAACCCAGACTAACTTACCTAGCACAGCAATCCTCCCAAGAGACCATTGTGCAGCCGCACACCTTGGCTTTAAGCATCCCATATTTTGTTGGACTTTCAGTTATGCCACATGGCTGGTAGTACAGTTGCTAGAATGCAGCAGTCTGGTGGAGGAATGCAGTGTTAGGTTAAATAACACAGAAGGTGGACTTACTGACTAGGAATAAAAGAAATATCTGTCATCTGTAGCTGAGTGGATGTACCGTCAGGATACCAGGTGGAGCTTCGCATGTCAGGTCTCTCTAGACCCTGAAGGTGGTGATGCTTTGTGCTGCAGGAGAATCTCAGGTCACACAACTGGGATCTGAAAGCATAAAGCAGAGGTGAGAGTCAACTATAACTTATTCTACCGTAGCAGACGCAAGGTCCAAAGTCAGAGGCAGGCTGTGTAGGATAAACAGAGAGAGGGGCTAAAGTCCTGGGCAGGGAGATAAGTAGCAAAGTGCATGTCCAAGAGATGTAAAGAAGATGAGGTGGAAGTATCTTAGCACAGGGAAGCAAGAACGGACAAGTTGTTGCTTATGCTGAGGCCTGGCTGCTATAGTATTTAAACCAGACTAACGGCCTTGCACAGTTGAAAAAAACTCCCTAAAACTCACTTTCTCCACTTGCATGAGTAATACTAGATCATTGTCAGCACTTACATTTGTGTATATGCAGAAAGAGCCAGCACTCCAAGAAATTCCAAACCTGGCTGTATTAAGTCACAAACAGCAAACCTTTATATCCCCCTTTTTCAAGGAAATTTTTAAGGAAATATTTTACATGTTTCCTTGAAAAAGGGGCCCTGTGTGACCCTGACATGTATATAACTGCTTGCTTTTCATGACTTAATACAGTCATGTATGGAATTTATTGGAGTGCTGCATCTGGATCTTGGACTATTGGTATGAAGTGTGCTGTAGTTTTTGGAACTTGCACTTACATTTGTTTCTGCTTCCACTCTCCTGGTCATGGCCATCTTGAAACACCCAAGAGGCTTCTTCTATTCCCAGCATCCCAGCCATGCTGCTGGACAGACTTAAGCAACATAACTTCAATGCAAAGGCACAGGATACCGAGTGGCACTTCCTCTTTGCAGGCCACTAGCAGACCCATAGGACATCATTGAGGGGGGGAATTGACCATAGCAATCTGAATTGCCCTGGGGAGGGATGCATATGTGCAATGTTTCTTGCAAAGATGTTGTTCCAGTTTATTGGCCATAGGGCATGCTCAGTGGCTAACTGGCCAGCCTGCTGCAGTTGCAGCTTCTAATGGCCATACACGCAGAAGACCAAGAGACAACAAGAGAGATAGGCAAGGTCATACTGTGGATATTAGAGAAACATCAGCTTGTCTGCGCAGATGTAGTTTCCTGCTGTTAGCCTAGTGAAACGTTTTATAATACACAAGCACTGGAGAAGTGTGGCCCAGAGAAACGTGGCATCTTGTAACTTTTCAATCATATACAATATATACAGTATATACAGAGTTACAATAAATAGATCATTGAATAAAATAATAACTCAACAAAGAAATAGACCTAGTAATTATATATACAATCCTATATATACACAACCTACTCTATACACAATTCAGCAGGAAGACTAAAAAAAACGTGTCACCTGTGCACGCAGCCGTTCTTCAAAAGTCTGTCATTGTTATCAAAAACCTACAGGTGAGAAGAGACAGAAAAGCCCACCCAGAGGGAAGTCATGAGGACTAAGAAGGCCTACACGTTTTCATCCTGGTCCCTGTCCCTGACCTTCCCCACCTCATGCAGGATGTCAGGCATTTTGTAATTGCCAGCGTGAGTAAAACACGGACATTGTTACTTTGACCTTGTGACAATGGACCAAGTCGAATCATCCCTTATTCTCGTCATTTAGAACTCCCAGAACTGCTAGAAATGTAATGCCCTCCTGCAGAGTAATGTAATCTCAGGTTGGTAATAGGAGAAGTGTTTTTATAGCATTACTTCTGCTCTCTTTTGCTTTCAAGCCTTTTTAGAACTGGGATTTTGCAATTCAACAAGTTTCAATCCAACTTGCAGCCCCCCTCCTCACATTGCATATGTCCTTGTTGAACACTCGAGAAACCTCAATTTAGAACATAATAAGCTTAATATAGTTAAGCTTCAGAACATAGTACATAATCGAGTATGCTTATCCCACTGACTTTCCACATAATGTTTTCAAAAACAAAACAAAATGTGCTCTTAACGGCAATAAAGGAGCAGCTCTAATGAGTCATTGATTGAATAAGGGCGGTTTGATGTCACGTTGACTGTGCTGTCGATACACTCAGTACATCATTACCGCCTGCAACCCTCGGATCACATTTTCTGAAGAGCCTAAACTTTTGTTCTGCAGAAATAACTCATTCGATAGTCAAGTGAGGCCTACAAAAGGGTAAAGTAGACCTACATTGTGTTAGGACTTTTGTTCTGCAGAAATTTCTCCTTGGATAGTCAAGTGAGGCCTACAGAAGGGTTAAGTAGACCTTCATTGTGTTAGAACTTTTGTTCTGCAGAAATTTCTCCTTGGATAGTCAAGTGGGGCCTACAGAAGTGTTTAGTAGACCTATGGTGTGTTCATACAATAACCTTGATTCAGTGTGTTTTTGCTGAAAGCCCTGTTCTCGCACCCTTTACCTCTCCCCTGATTCAGCAGACCTTTTTGCTGGAGCAAGATTGTTTTGGAGAGTGTTTTAATTTTGTGCAAGAACCCACATGACAATTCTCTTCAAAAGTGAAAAACTTAAAGATGAACAGTTCAGGAACGCATGGCTACCGTGGTTGATGTTGATGTCGAATGAGTTCTGAGAACTGGTGAACAGGTAGACACCTGGGAGACACGATGGTACTACCCGGGGCATTGTGAGCCCGAGCTTATGGAGAAAAGTTGAGGATACAGAGAGTTGGCGCTGAGAGCCCTGAGGAAAGCCCCCCGACCCCCCCCCCATGTGTGTCCCTGTTCCCCCTTAATTTCCCTTACCCTACCCCTCCGTTAGACACCTCACCCATGTCAGTAGTCAGATCCTGCCAAAGGACCGTAAGAGAGAATGGGTGCACAGCTAGAGTTACTAGATAACAGAATATATATGCCAGCAAGAGCCCCCCGCTTTTTAGCGCCTAGACATAGTAGAAACTACGGATAGCCGACAACCCGGGGGAATGAAACGCATGACAAAGCGACCAATCCCCGGCTAGATTCAGAATGCGAGACATAAGGCTGGTCTTTTGTGCATACCCAATATATTGTAAGTAGTAATGCGGAATATAAAAGTACTGACATATCTGTATTATGTGTGTTGTCAAATACCCTGTATTGTTTTTCTCCATGTCAAATCTAAATAAAGAATAATAAAAAAAAGTGAAAAACTTTTGGGATTGAGGGAGTGTGTTTTTGTGGGTTTTGTGTGATTGCAAAAAATACAATTGCCGGCTGTCATTTCCACTGATAAAAACCCTAGTGGCATGTGTGCTTAATAGCCCCTTTAAGCAATCTTGACCTCAATCTTCTGGACTAGTTTGATATATCATACAATGGAAAGTTTCTTTAGTTTGAGCCCACCAGTAGAGCTGACTCCAGGGCCCAACTTAACAGTTACATGCAACTATAGGACTCATGCAAACTTTCCCCTTTCCCTTCAATGTTACAATAAAATGCAGTACCACCATTCCTAGCTGTGCTCTCCCATCATAGAACAGAGATATCCAGCATAACCTGTTGTTTCTATCATTAAAAAATGGACTGCAAAATATCATATAGTAAGGCACCTGTGCGGTATAAATTGAATGCTGGGACTGTACACAGGGTTTCATCTAAGAAATGGTTGACCATTTTGTTCCCAGGTTTTAAATAGACAGAGTGCTGGGGCTGTACACAGGGCCAAAGCTAAGAAATGGCTGACAATGTTGTTCCCAGGTGCTCGAGAGACAGAGCGCTGGGGCTCTTAGAGTCCAAATGTCCAGCACAAAATGCGCTCCAAAAAATCGTCCATCAAATATACAGCGATGAAAGTTGTCCACACGTTTCGAACCCTGCTGTGCTCTCATGACCACAACTAATATGCTAACACAGTTTTAAAATGTTACCTTCCCGCCATTCAGCTGTAGGCCAGAATGAGGAACATCTATTGCCCACAGCGCCACAACAGATCACAAGCACCAGCACTCCATTGGGCTAGTTAGACCTGTGCAAACCAGATTGCTCAGGACAAGGGGTCCACGTGGGGATTCCTCAGTTGTCCAGTCCGAGCCTGAATAAAGATAACTACAGAAACAAAAAGGTATGTTATCTGAAGCCTATACATTGTGGCACCAATAAGGTTTTATCAGCATAGACGAGAACTGGGTGTAGCTCTCCCTAGTGTGATTCTGGTCAGTGAAAATGGCCTACCTTTACCCTGGTCCTGGTGGTAATCAGTCTCCCACAGCCCTAATCATTTAATGTGGGAGCAGAACCATGTTGCGCCCTGTAGGTGAGCATGTGTAGTATACGAGGCCAGACTGAGACACCCATTGCGACACCCATGCTGAGCTCCATACACAGGCACTTTCAGCCTGCTAGAATCTAGAACTAAAGTGGCACCTGGCTTCAGACACCAGAACTGTGGGAAAGAGATCAGTGCCACATGGCCGGGGATGAAAGATAAGCTGTGTATCCCTCTTGCAGCCCTAATCTGTGGTCTGTAGGGAAACCAGCAAAAGTGGCCTTTTCAATGTATTTCTTTTTATAGCTTTAGCTAATGTGGACATAAACACTTGTAACATTAGGAACCTAAACTAACCTTATCATCCGTGAGCCCAGAATGAGCACCAGCCAATAGGAACAGGAAATGCATGCAATGTTCGCAATGTTCATGAAAAAAAGGTAAAAGTTTGGACATACCAACATTTCCTAGGTTGGAAAGAGAGACAATTTTTAAATGTAATATACAAACGGTCCAATAAATATTGGCAAGTTGATTGCAGAGCACATTATATTACATCATGTGCATTTTTAATCCATGGTCCTGTCACCAAAATGAAACTCTTACTAGATGCATCTGGATAGCCCCAAGCCCCAGCAGAAGTCACTGGATGAAACGCGTTGGGCGGAGCCTGAGTGCGACGAGGTGGGAGATACAGACGATGCAATCGGCCGGTACTCACTGTCTTTGCTACCTGACGTGAGAGAGTCCTAGCAAGGAGTTTAGATGCTGCCATTATTAGCCTCAGCAGGCCTGGAAAAGGACATCCTTGTTGCCCGTCTTTTTCGATATGGGAACTGATGAGTGCGCAAGAGATTTGAACCTAAAGGAGACCTAAACCAAGAGATGTATTATAAAATCTGAAAAACATCTCTGTGACTAATATTAGAAAGCATTAAAGTAACCTGGGAGACATTATCCGGGAGCTCGGGGAATATACTTAAAGCAGACCAAAACCCACCAAACGCGTGAAACACATTTGGCCAAAGCCCCTGCTGATGCTCCCCTCTTAGGGTGTAGAACTAGAAATTGATATTTTCACTTTCCAAATCATCCTCCTGAATACTATTTTTGCTGTCCCTTTCTGTAGGAAAGCATGCAGTCAGTCATTGCATAGGTGTAGCAATGACATCATTTTTACACACAACAGTGGCAATGGATGGATGAGGCAGTGGCAGTGGCTAAAACAGGTCCATTATCAGTAAAAATTGTCAAAAGGTGCTATTCATGGGGGGAGCAATTCAGGGGACACTGGTTAAAAATGTGGCTTTTGGTCTGCATTAAGGCATGCTATCCAGATACATCTGGTAAGAGTTTATTTTTGGTGAAGGGACCACAGATTAAAAGAGAGCGCATGTGGTGTAAGATAAAGTGCTCTGCAATCAACTTGCCAATATCTATTGGGCCATTTGTATATTTTGCTTCCTCCATATAGTGGCGCCCATTCTATAAGGTCATGTCAGCTGTCAGCAGTCTAGTTTTCTGTGGTTACCCCCGATAACAGCTGCCTTGCCTAGAGTAAGGCCTGTCCATAGCCACCTGCCTGGCCATGGGGATGGGAACAGGAAACGAGCTGCAAGCTGGCGACTGTGCTAATGTGAGCTTATGTGTTCATAGGTTTTTTCCCCCATTTGCTTTTTTGTTACAGTCTTAATCAATTTTACAAATAAAATAGCTGAATGCCGCTGTCTCTTTATGTCTTTAGTAAAAGATCATCGCAGCAGTGATTTATTGCACTCTTCTTCCAGTGTGCAGCATTTTATGAATTTCCATTTTACATTTACTGGATTTGGCGGTGGCATTCCAGAGCGGCGCACACAAAAGATCAGAATCAATGTGCGCTATTGACTCGGATAATTTGTTTACAGCACAATCTTCTACAGTGATCTTTGGGCTGGTGGCTGCAGTGTCGGAGGGCGGCAGAGGCTCGCTCTGGCTGGCAGGAACCAATATTGTTCTGGGAATTGATCAGGAATAGCTCCAAAGGTTCTTTCTTATGAACTGTGGACCAAACACTCAGAAGGAGGCTCAATTTGTGACTTTGCCTTCCTCATTAAAGGACAACTCAAGGAGGGGTCTCCTAAAATGGAGCATGGAATGAGAAGACACCAGCCTCTGCTTACTTCCATACTTGCTGTGCCAGACTGCAGAATGGCAACTCCTCCAGGACAGAACATACTGTGTGCCTTCCAGTGGATCCACCATTCCTTAAAAATCTGTTAGAGGTAAACAGGTGGCACCCTGGAATAAAATATACAGTCTGCCCTCCAGTGGATTCCATGTACCCCCCAAAAAAACAGTCAGAGTTGACAAAGCTAGAGTTGAGCAGGTGTCCGGCCTGATTGATGGGAGGAGGCATCAGGGTGATCACAGGGCTCTTCTGATTTACTGTTTTTATTTTGTTTACAAATAAATGCAAAAAATACACAAAATAACCCTTTTGTTTATGTTGTATGTTTTGCTTTTTAATAGATTTGTATTAGTTACATCAAAAGTAGGTAAGAGAGGTGTATTATACAATCAAAAGTTATTAGAGAATAAAGGAATGTCTTAAATAAATATTTCCCTGTACCAATGTACTGTATATCGCCATTGATGATGCATGTTGGCTCTTGCCAAGTTCTATTATACCTTAATAATTTCCTAATCTAGGTCCATGTCAAGCTCTCTACCTACTGTATATACTAAGGCCCTTATTTAAAGTGGACCAACACCCAGGATTTTGACTATCCTGGGTCTTGGTCCACTTCGGTGGGGCACCCCCGATCGGGGTGCCCCGCTGTGTGAAACCCCCCCGAACCCCCCGAACTCACCTCTCCCCGCGCCGACGGACAAGCCGCGGACAAGCGGCTCCTCCGCCGCCGCCTCCCGCGCGTCCCTCTTGACGCGCGCGTGCCCGCGCCGGGCATTCACAGACGGCCGGCGCGGGCGCGCGCACGTCTAGAGGGGCGCGAGGGAGGCGCCGGCGGTCGGCCGCCGCCGAAACTAAGGTAAGGAGTTTGGGGTGTTTGGGGGGGTTTCACCCCGCGGGACATCCCGATCTCGGATGTCCCGCGGGGAGGGAGGTGATCGGCCCGGGAATCTTATAGATTCCCGGGCCGATCACCGGTGGGTGTTGGTCCACTTTAACAAGGGATAGCGACAGGTGAGCGGCCGGTAATGACGGGCCCCGCCACGAGAACGCCGGCTCCCCACCACAATCACAATCACACGCCATATAGCGACTCATTCATCATTATTCCAGCCTCAGCCCAGAGCGCCAGCGTCCAACCTTGAACAGCGACAGGTATGACCTCTCGCTACCTGGCGCACTCCAATGCATTTCAATGGAACAATCTTTAAATATTCATAATTAATTGTTATTAATTTGTTTTTTGTTTTTTTTAAATGTGAAAAATTCTGTGACCACTTCTGCCATTTTAAATAATTTTTTTTAAGGTAAAAAAAAAAAAAAAAAAATGTACAGAATTGATATTACAGGTCTGATATTAATGTATTCATATTACAAAATTATTTTAAAAACTTGTTTTTTTTGGTTTCCAAAAATATGGTTGTTTGGGGGTTAAAAAACTACTTTTAACCCATCGCCGCCAGCGCTCTGGGGTTTAAACATGCGTTTTGAGCGTGGTTTGTTAATGAATATGGTGGGAGCCGGTCGCTATGGCCAGTCGCTATCATGCGCTCCCATACAGCGCGGAACCTGTCAAATAGCGACTCCTCACCCAATGTTCAACATTACAGCAAACCGACTGAGTCGCTATCAACTACCGAACAACGGCCAAGCACAGCGACTACTAGCGGGCGCTCTGAAAATGCCGCTACAGTCGCTCAACTGTCGCTACCTGCCGCTATTACGCCGCTAATTTCACGATAGTGCTCTTTAAGTGCCAGCTATGTGAAATTCACGTATCTGGCATTTTCCCTATTTTAACCCCCCCCCCCCCCCCCCCCAAAAGAAGGTCACCTTTGTGTGGTCACCTTTGCAGCTGGGGTCTTCTCTTCCTTCTGGTGTGGGAGCAGGGGACTCCGATCCTGGCTTCCGCCAATCACTACCGGCATCTGACAGTGCACGCAGTCCCGGAAGCGGAGTGATCAGCGCAGGACAGTCTCTGATTTTAGATCAAACGTAAGTAAAGAAAAAAATTTTAAGTAAATTACATTTTCGCTGCTGTGTCTGTGTGTGTTTTTTTATACATTTAAGCCTTTTTGAACTGGTAAGGGGTCCATTAGACTCATAGACCTATTCAAAAGGCTAGAAGAGCTGACAAGTCACCTGCAGCAAGTGGGTGACTTGCTATTAACCATTGACCCAATTCCCTGCCTCCCCAAAGATAGCCCACCACCCGCAAGGGCTATGATGGCTTGTAGCTTTCAGGGCTGGCCCCTGTGCCCTGGTCTACAAGCCCACATAGCTGAAGCCTAGGCTGGTTTAGCTTGGCCCTTAATTTTTTTTTTTTAAAAAGCCCTTTTGACTTCATTTTTGTCTCCCCTTAAGATAAGTTTAGGTGTCTTAGGAATATGCAGAACTGTCAAATCATAGATTTTCTACATATGATACAAGACATGTCCACCAGACATGAGGCTCGATTCAGAGAGACAAAAAAATACTTTAGTTTTAGTGCCGATCTGTTTTTTTTTAAATGTTCCCGCTCTCGTATGAGTGTGCGAGCGATTCTGTGCATGCATTGCTATCCTTCAGTAAAGTTTCCGTCCGTTCGTACGGCAGTGTACGAGTACGAGGATGTCATTTTCCATCTTGACTTTTCAGTTTCATTTTCACATGTTACAACGTAGGCTTTCGTTTTTGCCCTTTTCCCATCGTATCCTCCCACGAATCCTTTACGTTTCCCTTTTTCAATAAATAATCGTCCAGACGGAAATCCTCACGATCTTACGCCTGCGCACTACAAACTTAACTCATTAAAGTGCTCGCCTACATATTTGCCACCCTCACTTCTACTACAATGTTTAGCTAAACCACTTAGCGCTATCCTCCATCTTCCCTTTTGGACCCTTAAAGCTCACCCCAACCACTTAGCGCTATCCTCCATTTTCCCTTTTGGACCCTTAAAGCTCACCCCAACCACTTAGTGCTATCCTCCATCTTCCCTTTTGGACCCTTAAAGCTCACCCCAACCACTAAGCGCTATCTTCCATTTTCCCTTTTGGACCCTAAAAACTTACCCAAACCACTTCCCGGTTAGGTTGTTCTTCCATTTTATGCCCCTAAAACTTACCCAAACCACTTCCCGGTTAGGTTCTTCTTCCATTTTATGCCCCAAAACTTACCCAAACCACTTCCCGGTTAGGTTGTTCTTCCATTTTATGCCCCTAAAACTTACCCAAACCACTTCCCGGTTAGGTTCTTCTTCCATTTTATGCCCCTAAAACTTACCCAAACCACTTCCCGGTTAGGTTCTTCTTCCATTTTATGCCCCAAAACTTACCCAAACCACTTCCCGGTTAGGTTGTTCTTCCATTTTATGCCCCTAAAGCTTACCCCAAACCACTTCCCGGTTAGGTTCTTCTTCCATTTTAGGCCCCTAAAACTTACCCAAACCACTTCCCGGTTAGGTTCTTCTTCCATTTTGGGCCCCTAAAACTTACCCAAACCACTTCCCGGTTAGGTTCTTCTTCCATTTTAGGCCCCTAAAACTTACCCAAACCACTTCCCGGTTAGGTTCTTCTTCCATTTTAGGCCCCTAAAACTTACCCAAACCACTTCCCGGTCATCTGAATCTTCATCTCAAAATATTTATTTCACCCTTCGTTTGGTGTTAATGTATTTGTGTTAAAAAATGACACTGAAACTTTGTTTTTTGTTTGTTTTTTTTTACTTGAAGGCCATTTTTTGGGCCCATTAGATGTTTTTTTTTTTAATTTTTAACAAATTTTAAAAACACAAACTTTAAAAATATTAAAAATTAAAAATCTTAAAAACTATTTACATAACTAAAAATAGTGACAGGACCCAGAACACTATTCTTCTTCTGTTGTCCCCAACGAGTCAACCAGCTGCTGCATATCGGCCACCAACTCAAGGACCCTTCGATTCATTTCTTCCACTCTTGCCCATGTGGTCCCTGTATCAAATTTTTGAGACAAAATTACTTAGAGACAAATACATGTTTCTCACCTGTGGATGGAATGTTTTTTAGTTGCCAACATAAATCAGGACGACATATGTCAGTCTGCTAAGTAATTACTCTAAGCAAGTGGGCACTGGTCATTCTGCTAAGTAATTACTCTAAGCAAGTGAGCACTGGTCAGTCTGCTAAGTAATTACTTTAAGCAAATGGGCACTGGTCAGTCTGCTAAGTAATTACTCTAAGCAAGTGGGCACTGGTCAGTCTGCTAAGTAATTACTCTAAGCAAGTGGGCATATGTCAGTCTGCTAAGTAATTACTCTAAGCAAGTGGGCACTGGTCAGTCTGCTAAGTAATTACTCTAAGCAAGTGGGCACTGGTCAGTCTGCTAATGCCATTGACTATGTCTTGATGTATCTGGGTGATCATGTCAATTACCACATGCTGCAAAGAATGACATTACAACTTACTTGGTTGGTGGCCGACGGATGCCTCGTTGGGGACAACCCTACATCCTGGGCCCTGCCACTGTTGTGAAGTAGAGGCTGTCGAGACATGGCAAATCGGGTCACTTATAATGTCTTAGTCAACAGTAATCAAAATTAATTTTCAATGTGTGTGTCACATCACTCACCTTCTCCCTGTTCCTCCTGGGCGAGATCTGCTGCAGCCTGCGCATCTTCACCCGCTCCAGAAGCATCTACAAAAACCGATTAAGGGAATCAGCTTGGGTGGAAATAGCATGTATATGTGTGTGCGGTTACATGAAGAGTCACATACCAGAGGCTCCCGCCTGCGTCGCTGGGTATGACTCCCTGCCCACGCCGTTCCGCCCCTCCTCTGTGGAAAGGTCCAGGGGCTGGTTGGAGGACCCAGCAGAGGAGGGGTAGGACCGTCGCACTGGAGATCCACCACCTTCACTTCCAGCTGCAGATTCATGCAGCACTGGTCGGCCTGTGCGCCTCCGGGTGCAGCGGATTCGGTAATCCATTTCCAACACTAGAAAAGAAAATCAATTATAAATAAATGCCTACCTTCTGCATGAGTTACATCTACCATGCAATCGCTTTGTACTTACTAGGGAAATGGATTCCGAAAAAAGCGCCGCACCCGGGGCATGTGCAGCCGTTTCAGGTCCGACCAATGCTGCATGATCTGCGTGTGGGTGTAGGTGGTGTCCGTCTGATGTTGTATTTGGGCAATGATCTCCAGGGCGACGGTAAAGAGTTGGACAGGTAGTCGTATCTGCGCTCCAGCATGGTCTACAAAACACAAAATAAAGCTAGGTTTTAGTTCAAACTGCATACAAATATCTGTCAACAATCGATCATTTGACTAAATGACATTAATAGACACATTTGTAGCCTAATACAATCCTTGAAGCTGGCCTTAGTGTTGGTTCGCACGTGTGGGCCCTCACTTTGGTTTGGTTAGGAGTTTGAGACACTTTTTAAACCAACCGGTTCGTCATGCGCTTCCTTAAGGGCTAGGCATGCATTTTGATGGCAAATCAAAGGCAGTAAAAGACACTTACAAGCATGATGATCTCTTCTTGTTGGCGGGTGAAGATTGTGGGTAGAGATGAGCGAACTTTTGAAAAATTCGATTCGACTGATTCGCCGAATTTTCCGACAAAAATCGTTTCGACCCGAATTTATTCGCGACGAATCGCTATTAAAAACGGCTATTTCTGAGCCTCCTAGAGCCTCAATAGGGTTGTAAACCGTTCTGCCTTGCTGTAACACGCATAGGATACGTGCTGGGTTAGTTAAATAATACTTTGAATAAATATCACATGCAGATCAGAGGCATCGCTAATAGAATCGCAGAGCGGCACAATTGCAGAGAGTTGAAGTGGCATCACTATGAGGGGCAGGAGCCCAAACATTGCTTTAAAGAGACACTGGAGTTGGCAGCAGCAGGAGCCCAAAAATTGGATGAATCACACCCTGGAGTTGGCAGCAGCAGCAGCAGGAGCCCAAACATTACTTTAAAGAGACACTGGGGTTGGCTTCAGGAGCCCAAAAATTGGATGAATCACACCCTGGAGTTGGCAGCAGCAGCAGGAGCCCAAACATTACTTTAAAGAGACACTGGGGTTGGCTTCAGGAGCCGAAAAATTGGATGAATCACACCCTGGAGTTGGCAGGAGTTGGCAGCAGCAGGAGCAGCAACAGGAGCCCAAACATTACTTTAAAGAGACACTGGAGTTGGCTTCAGTAGCCCAAAAATTGGATGAATCACACCCTGGAGTTGGCAGCAGCAGCAGCAGGAGCCCAAATATTACTTTAAAGAGACCCTGGGGTTGGCTTCAGGAGCCCAAAAATTGGATGAATCACACCCTGGAGTTGGCAGCAGCAGCAGCAGGAGCCCAAATATTACTTTAAAGAGACCCTGGGGTTGGCTTCAGGAGCCCAAAAATTGGATGATTCACACCCTGGAGTTGGCAGCAGCAGCAGCAGGAGCCCAAATATTACTTTAAAGAGACCCTGGGGTTGGCTTCAGGAGCCCAAAAATTGGATGAATCACACCCTGGAGTTGGCAGGAGTTGGCAGCAGCAGCAGCAGCAACAGGAGCCCAAACATTACTTTAAAGAGACACTGGAGTTGGCTTCAGGAGCCCAAAAATTGGATGAATCACACCCTGGAGTTGGCAGCAGCAGCAGCAGGAGCCCAAATATTACTTTAAAGAGACCCTGGGGTTGCCTTCAGGAGCCCAAAAATTGGATGAATCACACCCTGGAGTTGGCAGCAGCAGCAGGAGCCCAAATATTACTTTAAAGAGACCCTGGGGTTGGCTTCAGGAGCCCAAAAATTGGATGATTCACACCCTGGAGTTGGCAGCAGCAGCAGGAGCCCAAATATTACTTTAAAGAGACCCTGGGGTTGGCTTCAGGAGCCCAAAAATTGGATGAATCACACCCTGGAGTTGGCAGCAGCAGCAGCAGGAGCAGCAACAGGAGCCCAAACATTACTTTAAAGAGACACTGGAGTTGGCTTCAGTAGCCCAAAAATTGGATGAATCACACCCTGGAGTTGGCAGCAGCAGCAGCAGGAGCCCAAATATTACTTTAAAGAGACCCTGGGGTTGGCTTCAGGAGCCCAAAAATTGGATGAATCACACCCTGGAGTTGGCAGCAGCAGCAGCAGGAGCCCAAATATTACTTTAAAGAGACCCTGGGGTTGGCTTCAGGAGCCCAAAAATTGGATGATTCACACCCTGGAGTTGGCAGCAGCAGCAGCAGGAGCCCAAATATTACTTTAAAGAGACCCTGGGGTTGGCTTCAGGAGCCCAAAAATTGGATGAATCACACCCTGGAGTTGGCAGCAGCAGCAGCAGCAACAGGAGCCCAAACATTACTTTAAAGAGACACTGGAGTTGGCTTCAGGAGCCCAAAAATTGGATGAATCACACCCTGGAGTTGGCAGCAGCAGCAGCAGGAGCCCAAATATTACTTTAAAGAGACCCTGGGGTTGCCTTCAGGAGCCCAAAAATTGGATGAATCACACCCTGGAGTTGGCAGCAGCAGCAGGAGCCCAAATATTACTTTAAAGAGACCCTGGGGTTGGCTTCAGGAGCCCAAAAATTGGATGATTCACACCCTGGAGTTGGCAGCAGCAGCAGGAGCCCAAATATTACTTTAAAGAGACCCTGGGGTTGGCTTCAGGAGCCCAAAAATTGGATGAATCACACCCTGGAGTTGGCAGGAGTTGGCAGCAGCAGCAGCAGCAACAGGAGCCCAAACATTACTTTAAAGAGACACTGGAGTTGGCTTCAGGAGCCCAAAAATTGGATGAATCACACCCTGGAGTTGGCAGCAGCAGCAGCAGGAGCCCAAATATTACTTTAAAGAGACCCTGGGGTTGGCTTCAGGAGCCCAGAAATTGGATGATTCACACCCTGGAGTCGGCAGCAGCAGCAGCAGGAGCCCAAATATTACTTTAAAGAGACCCTGGGGTTGGCTTCAGGAGCCCAAAAATTGGATGAATCACACCCTGGAGTTGGCAGCAGCAGCAGCAGGAGCCCAAATATTACTTTAAAGAGACCCTGGGGTTGGCTTCAGGAGCCCAAAAATTGGATGATTCACACCCTGGAGTTGGCAGCAGCAGCAGCAGGAGCCCAAATATTACTTTAAAGAGACCCTGGGGTTGGCTTCAGGAGCCCAAAAATTGGATGAATCACACCCTGGAGTTGGCAGCAGCAGCAGCAGGAGCCAAAACATTACTTTAAAGAGACACTGGAGTTGGCTTCAGGAGCCCAAAAATTGGATGAATCACACCCTGGAGTTGGCAGCAGCAGCAGCAGGAGCCCAAATATTACTTTAAAGAGACCCTGGGGTTGGCTTCAGGAGCCCAAAAATTGGATGATTCACACCCTGGAGTCGGCAGCAGCAGCAGCAGGAGCCCAAATATTACTTTAAAGAGACCCTGGGGTTGGCTTCAGGAGCCCAAAAATTGGATGAATCACACCCTGGAGTTGGCAGCAGCAGGAGCCCAAATATTACTTTAAAGAGACCCTGGGGTTGGCTTCAGGAGCCCAAAAATTGGATGATTCACACCCTGGAGTTGGCAGCAGCAGCAGGAGCCCAAATATTACTTTAAAGAGACCCTGGGGTTGGCTTCAGGAGCCCAAAAATTGGATGATTCACACCCTGGAGTTGGCAGGAGTTGGCAGCAGCAGCAGCAACAGGAGCCCAAACATTACTTTAAAGAGACACTGGAGTTGGCTTCAGGAGCCCAAAAATTGGATGAATCACACCCTGGAGTTGGCAGCAGCAGCAGCAGGAGCCCAAATATTACTTTAAAGAGACCCTGGGGTTGGCTTCAGGAGCCCAAAAATTGGATGAATCACACCCTGGAGTTGGCAGCAGCAGCAGCAGGAGCCCAAATATTACTTTAAAGAGACCCTGGGGTTGGCTTCAGGAGCCCAAAAATTGGATGAATCACACCCTGGAGTTGGCAGCAGCAGGAGCCCAAATATTACTTTAAAGAGACCCTGGGGTTGGCTTCAGGAGCCCAAAAATTGGATGAATCACACCCTGGAGTTGGCAGCAGCAGCAGCAGGAGCCCAAATATTACTTTAAAGAGACCCTGGGGTTGGCTTCAGGAGCCCAAAAATTGGATGATTCACACCCTGGAGTTGGCAGGAGTTGGCAGCAGCAGCAGCAACAGGAGCCCAAATATTACTTTAAAGAGACCCTGGGGTTGGCTTCAGGAGCCCAAAAATTGGATGATTCACACCCTGGAGTTGGCAGCAGCAGCAGCAGGAGCCCAAATATTACTTTAAAGAGACCCTGGGGTTGGCTTCAGGAGCCCAAAAATTGGATGAATCACACCCTGGAGTTGGCAGGAGTTGGCAGCAGCAGCAGCAGCAACAGGAGCCCAAACATTACTTTAAAGAGACACTGGAGTTGGCTTCAGGAGCCCAAAAATTGGATGAATCACACCCTGGAGTTGGCAGCAGCAGCCGCAGGAGCCCAAATATTACTTTAAAGAGACCCTGGGGTTGCCTTCAGGAGCCCAAAAATTGGATGAATCACACCCTGGAGTTGGCAGCAGCAGCAGGAGCCCAAATATTACTTTAAAGAGACCCTGGGGTTGGCTTCAGGAGCCCAAAAATTGGATGATTCACACCCTGGAGTCGGCAGCAGCAGCAGCAGCAGGAGCCCAAATATTACTTTAAAGAGACCCTGGGGTTGGCTTCAGGAGCCCAAAAATTGGATGAATCACACCCTGGAGTTGGCAGCAGCAGCAGCAGGAGCCCAAATATTACTTTAAAGAGACCCTGGGGTTGGCTTCAGGAGCCCAAAAATTGGATGAATCACACCCTGGAGTTGGCAGGAGTTGGCAGCAGCAGCAGCAGCAACAGGAGCCCAAACATTACTTTAAAGAGACACTGGAGTTGGCTTCAGGAGCCCAAAAATTGGATGAATCACACCCTGGAGTTGGCAGCAGCAGCAGCAGGAGCCCAAATATTACTTTAAAGAGACCCTGGGGTTGGCTTCAGGAGCCCAAAAATTGGATGAATCACACCCTGGAGTTGGCAGCAGCAGCAGCAGGAGCCCAAATATTACTTTAAAGAGACCCTGGGGTTGGCTTCAGGAGCCCAAAAATTGGATGAATCACACCCTGGAGTTGGCAGCAGCAGCAGCAGGAGCCCAAATATTACTTTAAAGAGACCCTGGGGTTGGCTTCAGGAGCCCAAAAATTGGATGATTCACACCCTGGAGTTGGCAGCAGCAGCAGCAGGAGCCCAAATATTACTTTAAAGAGACCCTGGGGTTGGCTTCAGGAGCCCAAAAATTGGATGAATCACACCCTGGAGTTGGCAGCAGCAGCAGCAGGAGCCAAAACATTACTTTAAAGAGACACTGGAGTTGGCTTCAGGAGCCCAAAAATTGGATGAATCACACCCTGGAGTCGGCAGCAGCAGCAGCAGGAGCCCAAATATTACTTTAAAGAGACCCTGGGGTTGGCTTCAGGAGCCCAAAAATTGGATGATTCACACCCTGGAGTCGGCAGCAGCAGCAGCAGGAGCCCAAATATTACTTTAAAGAGACCCTGGGGTTGGCTTCAGGAGCCCAAAAATTGGATGAATCACACCCTGGAGTTGGCAGCAGCAGGAGCCCAAATATTACTTTAAAGAGACCCTGGGGTTGGCTTCAGGAGCCCAAAAATTGGATGAATCACACCCTGGAGTTGGCAGCAGCAGCAGCAGGAGCCCAAATATTACTTTAAAGAGACCCTGGGGTTGGCTTCAGGAGCCCAAAAATTGGATGATTCACACCCTGGAGTTGGCAGGAGTTGGCAGCAGCAGCAGCAACAGGAGCCCAAACATTACTTTAAAGAGACACTGGAGTTGGCTTCAGGAGCCCAAAAATTGGATGAATCACACCCTGGAGTTGGCAGCAGCAGCAGCAGGAGCCCAAATATTACTTTAAAGAGACCCTGGGGTTGGCTTCAGGAGCCCAAAAATTGGATGAATCACACCCTGGAGTTGGCAGCAGCAGCAGCAGGAGCCCAAATATTACTTTAAAGAGACCCTGGGGTTGGCTTCAGGAGCCCAAAAATTGGATGAATCACACCCTGGAGTTGGCAGCAGCAGCAGCAGGAGCCAAAACATTACTTTAAAGAGACAATGGAGTTGGCTTCAGGAGCCCAAAAATTGGATGATTCACACCCTGGAGTTGGCAGCAGCAGCAGCAGTAGCCCAAATATTACTTTAAAGAGACCCTGGGGTTGGCTTCAGGAGCCCAAAAATTGGATGAATCACACCCTGGAGTTGGCAGCAGCAGGAGCCCAAACATTACTTTAAAGAGACACTGGGGTTGGCTTCAGGAGCCCAAAAATTGGATGATTCACACCCTGGAGTTGGCAGCATCAGGAGCCCGAAAATTGGCCTAAAGACATAAATATGTTTTGCACCATTTGGAAAGTGTAAAACGTGGCACCATGCTGAATCTAGTCGCATGCATCAGGCATTGGTGGGTGGAAATCCTGGCTGATCCATCCCTGATTCATTTTGACAAAGGTGAGTCTCTCCACATTTTTAGTTGACAGACGAGTTCCCCTTGCCGTAACTATGGCCCCCGCCGCACTAAACACCCGCTCAGATGGCACGCTACTTGCCGGGCAGGACAGCTTTTCCAGGGCAAACTCTGCTAGTTGCGGCCACAAATCAAGTTTGGCTGCCCAGAAGTCCAGCGGATCCTCAAGGTGTGGGCATGGTCATGTCAAAGTATGACATGACCTGCTGGTTCAGGTCCTGCTCCAGGTCTTTCTGCTGCTCATGAGTAGCCTCACTATGCGGGTGTAGAAAGCTATTCATTAGCGACTGAAGACTGAGGCTGCTGCTGATGGAGCTGCTGCTGCTGCTCCTGCCAACCCCCCCAGCGGCCATGGCAGTGGAAGGTGAGCACAGAGGTCCCCTCGAGTCAGACCTGCGAGAGTATGGACCATGGCGCAGATAGGCATCGGCCAACTGCCTACGTAGAATGTCTTTGTAGTAGTTCAGTTTGTCCTCCCTCTCGGTGGGTTTAAAAAATGCCCCCATTTTGTGCCGGAAGCGAGGGTCCAATAAGGTGGACAGCCAGAAGTCATCCCGCCGACAGATGGAAACAATTCTGGGGTCACTACGCAAGCACGTGAGCATGCTTCCTGCCATTTGCGCAAGTGACTCGGATGGACTACCTGTCTCCATCTCCACTGCATACTGCCACGGTGTGCCCGGGTCCTCTGTCTCACCTTCCTCAAAAACCTCTAGCTCCTCTGGCTGCTCCTGCTCCTCCTCTCCTGTCCGCTGACTAGATAAACCAGCCATTTCGCCAAGCCTAAACTGTGTTTCGCTGGGCAACTCCTCCTCCTCCTCCTCTTCCTCCTCCTCCTCCAGTTCAGCTCCAATGGGGTTCATGTGGCCGTAAGATGTAAACGCCATGTCTCCAGTGCCCTTACCAGCCATGGTTTCCAACATGTGCTGTAGTACATGAAGCAGTGGAATCACGTTGTTCATCCCGTAATCCTGCCGACTGACAAATAAAGTGGCTTCCTCAAAGGGCCTGAGCAAACGGCAGGTGTCACGTATGAGCTGCCACTGGTTGACATTGAAGTTACACAGGGGAGTCCCCCTATCTGCTTGGATCATCAGGAAATCCGTGATGGCTTTTCTCTGTTCATATAATCGGTCCAACATGTGAAGGGTGGAATTCCAACGGATGGAAACATCGCAAATCAGACTATGTTGGGGGATACCATTCTGACGCTGTAGCTCAAGAAGGGTGTGTTTGGCGGTGTATGAGTGTCTGAAGTGCATGCAAAGTTTCCTTGAAGTTGTTAGGATGTCTTGCAGATGGGGGGAACACTTCAGAAACCGCTTGACAACCAGATTGAAGACGTGAGCCATGCAGGGGGCATGGGTCAGGCTTCCTTGGCGCAGCGCAGACAAAATGTTCTTCCCATTGTCGGTAACCATGATTCCCATTTTAAGTTTTCTTGGAGTAAGCCATGTTTGGATTTCCTGATGAATACATTTAAGCAGTTCCTCCCCTGTGTGACTCCGTTCGCCAAGACAAACCATGTAAAGCACTGCGTGACACCTCCGTGCCCTGCATACATGGTAGACTGGAGGGGCACTGAGACTTGAGCCTACAGTGGAGGGTGAGGAGATGCCGGAGGATGAGGAGGCCGAGTCGCACGGTGTCACAGGCCCAACGGGCAGGGAGCGCGGAGGCCGAAGCGGCATGACAGCTCCAGATGTCGGCGCTGCCATGCACTTTGCTATACACCGACAGGCTCAAGGACTGGTCCACCTTCTGTTCAACAAAAGTGTGCAGCGCTGGTACTGCCTTCTTGGCAAAGAAATGACGGCTTGGGACTCTCCACCTCGGCTCGGCACAAGCCATCAGTTCTCTGAAAGGTGCAGATTCCACCACCTGAAAAGGGAGCGACTGCAGCACCAGCAACTTGGACAGGAGCACATTCAGCTTCTGCCCCGTAGGATGAGTGGGCGCATACTGCTGTCTCTTGGACATGGCTTCGCTGATGGATTGCTGGCGGGATGCATGACTTGGAGGAGGAGGAGGAGCAGGAGCGACAGAGGATGGGTATGACGCACAGCTGCCTTCGGCTGAGGTGCTGGAGCCTTGGCTGGCAGAAATTGGGAGCGGCGTGCCACTTGGTGAGGAAGCAGACTGGACCACCCCTTGGGAGCCTCGGTTCTCCCAGGTCGCTTTATGGTGACGCATCATATGTTGACGCAGGGCCGTGGTGCCAACATTTGGACCCTGGCCACGCTTCACCTTCTGCCTACATATCTTGCATGTGGCCATGTTACCCTCCTGCGGATGCTTCAGGAAAAACTGCCACACTGCCGAGTAGCTACTTTTCCCACCCCCTGGCCTCACTGATTCACTGCTGCTGTTGCCAACTCCAGGAACCCCTGCTCCACTACCTCCCGATAAGGTAGACTGCCGCACAGCAGGTGCTCTACCCCGGCCCCGGCCGGCTCCAGCCTTTGAAACTGTGCCCCCATGCTGACTGCTACCACCTTGCTGCCTCAGCTGCTGACTCCGGGGCAACCTGTGCCCCTCTTCTCCTGATGATGACGATGAAGCCCCTTCATCACCCGGCTCCCAAGTGCGATCGGCTTCATCGTCATCATCATTATCACCGAGTTGTGGCTGTACGTCACTGATGTTCGTGGATTCGTCAACAGTGTCTGGCGCAGGAGCTGGAACGCTCGCAGCACCCACGACACTGTCCACATCACTATTTGTCTGCCTAGCTAAAGAAGCCACCTTCATTTCTTGGCTGGGCAGTAGCTGCTGACTGTCCTCTATCTGATCGTCCTCCTCACTAAAGAGTGGAGCTGAACCCAAAGCATAGGATACGTCGCTGGGGGAGGGAACGGCGTAGGACAGAGGCAATGGGAGGACAGGGACTGCTCTTGGGGCATGCCAACTCAGGGTTGTGTCAGAGGAACCTACCGACCCTAGACTGGGGGTCTCAGACGTAAGTTGTGATGATGTTGTTGATGAGCGCGTCAACCAATCTACCACAGCAGATGCGTTACTGGTGGAGACCCGACCGCTAGCAGATACTGGCAGATTAGGTCTCTCAGCGTGACTCCTGCTGCTACTGGCCCCCAGTCTGCTGCGAGCTCTGCCTGCGGAATCTTGGCCTCTGCCACTCCTCTTTTCACTTCCAGGCACTTGTCTGCCCGACATAGTCTAACTGGCGTGGTAATAGGTGATATTTTAAGAACCCCCAGGCAGCGGTGGGTCTATATGAAACAGAATATAATGCACACCAAAAGTGAGCAGTAACACTCAGCCTCCAACAGGCCTGCCTAGTGTAAATAAGAGAGCTGCTTAGTGTAAATAAAGAGGGGTATGCTATGTTACAGAATGGGATGCCCCAACAGCCAGCAGTGCACCTGGCAGCAGTAAGACTATGCACAGCAAAAGTGTCTTTATCAGGCCTAATTTCTATTAGAATAAGTGCAAATGGTTATGGTATTAAATAGAGGCTGGTGTAGTCACAGAATGGGATGCCACAAAAACCAGAGAGCATGCACAGCAAAAGTGTCTTTATCAGGCCTAATTTCTATTAGAATAAGTGCAAATGGTTATTATGGTATTAAATAGAGGCTGGTGTAGTCACAGAATGGGATGCCACAAACACCAGAGAGCATGCACAGCAAAAGTGTCTTTATCAGGCCTAATTTCTATTAGAATAAGTGCAAATGGTTATGGTATTAAATAGAGGCTGGTGTAGTCACAGAATGGGATGCCACAAAAACCAGAGAGCATGCACAGCAAAAGTGTCTTTATCAGGCCTAATTTCTATTAGAATAAGTGCAAATGGTTATTATGGTATTAAATAGAGGCTGGTGTAGTCACAGAATGGGATGCCACAAAAACCAGAGAGCATGCACAGCAAAAGTGTCTTTATCAGGCCTAATTTCTATTAGAATAAGTGCAAATGGTTATTATGGTATTAAATAGAGGCTGGTGTAGTCACAGAATGGGATGCCACAAAAACCAGAGAGCATGCACAGCAAAAGTGTCTTTATCAGGCCTAATTTCTATTAGAATAAGTGCAAATGGTTATGGTATTAAATAGAGGCTGGTGTAGTCACAGAATGGGATGCCACAAAAACCAGAGAGCATGCACAGCAAAAGTGTCTTTATCAGGCCTAATTTCTATTAGAATAAGTGCAAATGGTTATTATGGTATTAAATAGAGGCTGGTGTAGTCACAGAATGGGATGCCACAAAAACCAGAGAGCATGCACAGCAAAAGTGTCTTTATCAGGCCTAATTTCTATTAGAATAAGTGCAAATGGTTATGGTATTAAATAGAGGCTGGTGTAGTCACAGAATGGGATGCCACAAAAACCAGAGAGCATGCACAGCAAAAGTGTCTTTATCAGGCCTAATTTCTATTAGAATAAGTGCAAATGGTTATTATGGTATTAAATAGAGGCTGGTGTAGTCACAGAATGGGATGCCACAAAAACCAGAGAGCATGCACAGCAAAAGTGTCTTTATCAGGCCTAATTTCTATTAGAATAAGTGCAAATGGTTATGGTATTAAATAGAGGCTGGTGTAGTCACAGAATGGGATGCCACAAAAACCAGAGAGCATGCACAGCAAAAGTGTCTTTATCAGGCCTAATTTCTATTAGAATAAGTGCAAATGGTTATTATGGTATTAAATAGAGGCTGGTGTAGTCACAGAATGGGATGCCACAAAAACCAGAGAGCATGCACAGCAAAAGTGTCTTTATCAGGCCTAATTTCTATTAGAATAAGTGCAAATGGTTATGGTATTAAATAGAGGCTGGTGTAGTCACAGAATGGGATGCCTCACAGCAGACTTGAGATCAGTTCAGTATATATGCACAGTTAGTGTATAAGCAGCCTGAAAACGCTAACAAAGCCAGTCAGCCAGCCAGTAACACTCAGGCTGGATGAAAAAAAAAAAAAATCTCCCTGTGACTGCCTACGATTTTTCCTAACTTTCCCTGTTTTTCGCTGACTTTCTGTCTGTCTCCTGCCTGTCTCCTGCCTGTCTCCAGCCTTTCCCTGTCTGTCCCTGTCTGTCTAACTGTCTCTCTCCCTGCCTACAGCAGCGTCCTGTCTCTCACGAATGCAATAGAGAAATGAGGAAAAGCAAGATGGCCGCCGGCCTTAAATAGCGCTGTGACGTCACCGGGCTTGCTGGCTGCTGATAGGCTGCATGTGACTGTCCCAGCTTGCACTGGCGCGGGGTTGATGTCTGGACATGTCCCGTCCGCCATCTTAGAATGCCTGTAATGTAAATGAATGGATGTTAAAGGAAAACTTCGAGTGATCGAATCGCGAGGAAATTCGGATTCGATCCGAATCGAATTTTTCATGAAATTCTGATCGAATCCGGGTTCGTCCGGATCGATTCGCTCTTCCCTAATTGTGGGCGCCATCTTGCCTCTTGTCTGCAGCAGATAAGTAATGCCCCTACGCATATGCATAGCGTGAGACCCCGGCAATCTTATTTAAAGTGTCCTGGACACACAGCTCATTCTCTTTCAGAGTCCATGAGCAATGGCACAGAAAAAAGCTCCACAAAAAGCAGCAAGGAGCATCGGCCACGGCCACCACTGTAACAGGCCGGTGTCTGTGTGTGCTAGCGCCGCTGCCTCCGCCGCTTCCGGGACAGCGCAAGCGATGGAGAGGTGAGTAAACTTTTCCCTTTTTATTTTTTTTTCCAGCATTCGCCCGATAAGACGCCTTGACATTTTCTCCCACTTTTGGGGGAAAATAAGTGCCTCTTATAGGGCGAAAAATGCGGTACTTTGTGGATTTGGCTTCATCTTGTATTGGAAATATTTAGCTAAATGTGTGCAACTCTCTTTTTCAGCTTACAAACTGGCGGCGGATTCCCCACCAAACTGCAATTTACCCGAGCTGAGGAGATGGTGCTGGGCCTGCTACATCCTGTGGCCTTAGAGGGACACTCGGCCCGACAGGACACGGACATTCCGACTATTCCTGCCGGTTAGTAATGTTAGTGTGTATGTGAAATGTGATCTACGTGTAAAATGAGGCACAAAGCCATATATTAACACATGCCCCTAGGGTGTGCCTTGTAGTGGAGGTAACAATTTAAACAGGGTGTGTTATGTGTGGCGACTCATTCATCTTTTGCTTATTTCCTTGCTCATACATTATTTGGGAGAGTCTTGAGGAACACTATTGAGATTAGCTAAGGACTGGCTGTTATGTATTTAGAGTCAATTACATACAACACTTCCATCTTTATCTGTAGCCAATTTGGGTTTGAGCTGTGCTTTGCTCAGAAAGACTTGATCTGGGGTGCCTGAATGCTTGACCTAGAAAGAATGGCAACCAGCATAATCTGATGGCAAATGCTATTTGCAAGCTGAGTGTGGTCCCATAATGGGCTTTTAGAGATGTGTGAAGCCTCAGAACAGCCAGTACATGCATGTTTATTTTGGTTAAGGAGACCAATGTGTATGTACTTGTTGACTAATACATCTTAACAGATAATAGCATTCATAGTCAAGTTAAACTTGGTCCGTTGGGGGAGTTGCCATTCATGCATGGGCCCGTGTTTTAGTGAACCATATGTGTTATTACACATCAGCAATGCCTAGTTGTGTGTTAACATGATTTCTTTTCCACAATGCAGCCCAGCATCATCCCTCAGCTAGTGGGGAATCCTCTGCCAGTTTTACCATGCCGTCTACTTCCGTGCTGCCTCGGACCCAGGATCCGATATATACGGTAAGTGTCTTTTTATGATGTTGCTTATGCATGTGCCTTGCCATGTTTATTTTTGCTGAATTACATATGTATTCCCCAAACTGAACCTTTGTTATTTACATGTCCCAACAGACCCACACACTGATGGAGGAAATCCAGAAGCTGGAGGAAGATGGAGCCTTCATTGAACCTTCAGAACAGCTCCCCCTGGGACAGAATCTGCAACTGTCCCAACATGTTTCTACACCAAATCCTTAGCAGCAGAGTGAAGCTGGCTGCATGCTGCCAGCCCATCGTGGGCAACATGCAAAGACTGAGCAGACAGTCTCCAGTGTTAGCTCTGCTGCTGAGGATTTGCAAAGCAGACCTGTGGCTGTTGGTGGACCTAGAGGCACATCATCTGTATGCCCCCCAACCCGGGGAATAGGGAGGTGTAGTCGACTACGTTGCCCAGTTGCCCAGGGGAGGGGCGCGCCGATGATGGAGTCAGCATGGCACCATGAGAGGCGGCTATTTTTCCTCCAAAATCAACGAAACCACGAGCATCTTCATGGGCAATTAGAAACATTAAACAACACCTTAAACTCCATGCTGACTGAATTTAGGTCCAACAACAGCCACATGGCCACCTTATCCAATTATTACAGTGACATGTTTGAGGAAGTTCGAAATAGCAACTGCCACATGGCCACCTTAACTAACAATCTCAGTGCCATGATGGCTGAATTTCGAACTTCCAATAGAAACACGCTGGAACAGTTGCAGATTCTGAATGCCACAGAGGCCCAGGTGAGGGCCCACCTCCGAGGGCCCCAACCTGGGTTTTATGGGCATCCCCCATTTTAAGGCCTATTTGGCCTGTATCTGCTCCACATCTTTGATCTACATCCCCACTGTATTGACCTGTCTGGTGAACCCTACCAATATACCCCTTTGGTATGGCTTTGCTTGTTTGCTTTGGATTTGCTCCCATATAGCTCATTAGAGTGCTGAGGTAGCCCACTAGCCAATCCGGAGGTGAAGCCTCAATGAACCTGCCACTCAAGCTGTTGCGCTGCATGCTTGTAGCGCATGACATTGGTTCTGGCTCCTCCTGTTTGTAGGCATGTTTGGGGGACATTCTGGCCTGGCAAACTACTACCTTGACTCCTGGTTGAGATTGAACTGGACTTGGATTGGGACTGGGGGTTCATGTTTGGGTGGCCCACTGAGTAACAGGTGTAGATGTGGCATAGGTTTGGCTGCTTTACACCTGTGCCTGTGGCAAATGTGGCCAAGCAGGAGAGGGTGTGTGTGTGGGCCTATTTGTTTGCTGACGAATCTGGACATGGCAATGCTTGTCACATATGTTTATTAAATATTTATTTGTCCGAAACTTTGCACAGGAGTGCCTTACTTTAAAACTCCTGACTTTGGGCAATTGCTATGTGGCCTGATTTGCCTAAACTTTCATTTGTGTTTTGGCCATGTATTTTATGCTACTATGGGAGTGACCATCAACTCCAATGTTTGCGTTGGAAATAAACTACATAAAATTGTAATTAACCTGTTGTGGACTAAGTTTATGCCTTTATGTTTTTGGGGAATAAAGATGAGTTAAAGTAGGCAGTAACAAATTTGGAACAACCCAAAACAAAAAAAAAAAAATCATGTGTGAGGTTCTTTGTAATTATTTCTTTACGGTTTGTCAAAGTAAGAAACAAACATACAAACACAAAGGTCCAAAAACACAATTAACAAAAAATAAAAGGGACAAAACAAACAAAAGAATACCAAATTAAGCAAAATGTGTGTCTATTAGACCGCACGGCTTGGGCAGACGCACTCGGTGGGCCACGATAGTCCTCGTCTGGGTCATCGGTGGGTGGAGAGGGGGGCAAATCCACATACCTGGGGACACGCTGCAATATAGCAAAATTATGCAACACAGCACAGGCCATTATAATATCTATGACCTTTTTGGGGTCATACTGAAGTGCTCCCCCGGTATGGTCCAAGAATCGGAAGCGGGTCTTCAATAGGCCAAACGCCCTCTCCACCACAGCCCTGGTCTTCCTGTGCGCCCTATTATATGCCTCCTCAGCTGCATTCTGGGGCTGGAGGACGGGCGTCAACAGCCGCGGAAGGCGTGGATAGCCCGAATCATAAATTACACATTACTCAATAAATGGAATCCCCAAAACGGGCCATCAACATGACTAAGAGGCTAGGTCACATTTGCTACACAGCATGAGCATACATAGTGCACAGGCCAAAACAAAAAAAAAAACTTCAAATAGATGTGGAAACAAATTAAACATCCAAGATGGCGGATGAGGCCCAATCAGCCAGACTGCTAACAGGTATTGGTTTAGGACTGTGCTGCTCAGCATTCTTGGATGTCTTAACTTTTCAGGACCCTGTATCTGCTTTGTATGAGTCCAAAACAGCTCTAACTCGCCCCCTGCACTTTATCCCGCTCTCCTCTACTCAGTAAGTGTAATGCATCTAATCAAAGATGGCGCAGACCCTATTATAATTTCAAGGACATCATTTAAGCAGAGTGTGGGGAAGACTAATTCTTACTTTACTCTAAATTCAATTTTAACATTTTGCTAATGCAGGACTAACATTTGGCAAAGCTTTGTTGTTTGAAAAATCTAATGGTTAAGGTTGTGTTTCACATGTAAACAAGGTGTTCAAATAGGCATAGTTTCATACATGGAACACAAAATAAATTCATAGGCATACATATAAAAGAAAATGACGTTATTTGCGTCAACTTACCAAGGAGCCATCCACCGGAAAATTCCCCAGACTCAAACCGACTGTACAATCCAGAACTTCGAAGAATGTAGGCATCATGGGATGAGCCTGGGAACCCGGCGAGCAGACTAAGGAACCGCATGTCCGGGGCCACCACTGCTTGGACATTCATTGAGTGGCCCATTTTGCGGTTCCTGGGATAAAAAAACAAACCAAAAACATTATAAAGGGAAGGAAAACTAGGGAAACACTAACTAATCACACCCTAAGCAAATGCTGTGGCCCAATTAAAATAGCAATAAACAAGTACATACCGTAAGTATTTTGTCTTGCCAAAAAAGAATATGTATGTTTGAAAAAGGAAAGATTAACTTTCCAGTGTCTATTTCAGGTACACATTAAAATGTTTCCTTGGTAAACACACGTGACATTTATATGCAACTAAATACAGTCCATGGTTCCACAGGGACTCTTTACAAGGAGGGAATACTTCAAAGGAGGGATACATTAGAATGAGGGCTAAATTACAAGGAGGGATAAATTACAAGGAGGGAATATTTACAAGTAGGAAATAATTACAAGGAGTGATTAATTGCAAGGAGGGATTATGTAAAAGGAGGGATAAATTAAAAGGAGGGATAAATTACAAGGATGGATAAATTACACGGAGGGATTAATTAAAATAAGGGAAGTATTTGAAAGGATGGATAACTTACAAGGAGGGATTAATTCTAAGAAGGGACATTTTACAAGGAGGGACTTTTTTGGGGGCATAAAAAAAAAAAAAAAAAAAGAAACAAAATATGACAGATTGTACTTGCCTGTAGATATACTCATCGACTGCCGGAGGGACCAGGGCAATGTGGGTGCAGTCAATTGCACCCATGACGTTGGGCATGTCGGCAATGTTATAAAATGCCAGCTTAATCGCGTTTCTGGCTACCATGTCGTCAGGAAAACAAATATATTTCCGAGTAATGGTAGCCATGCCTTCCAAAAACTTGGATAGCGCGCGGCTCAGCTTAGGCTGGGAGACTCCCAGGCAGCCAAGCATCTTGGTCATACCTGAAATTGCTTGCCCCTTCCTTGTGGTGCGGGCTAACTATGGCCGCAGCTCACTATACAATTTATGGAGGGAAGCACGATTAAGTCTGGTGAGCTCAAACAGCTCAATGTCATGCATGCCATCGATGTGCATGCATCGCCGGTGCAATCTGGTCTCAGCCCTCCGGACAATTTCAATGCCCATGAGCTGCAGATCCTCATGCTCCTCAAATGCACTAGAGTCGTCCATAGATGCTAGTCTCGAGGTCAAAATGGTCCCGTAAGGGGATCGCAAAGGAAACGGGTTTATAGGGTGGTGGTCCGTCGGCAATCAGCTCTCTGAATGAGACGCAAGCCCATAGCAATAACGTAAGTTATCTGAACGAACGAAAAATATCAGATTTGGTTGGGAAAATGACCCGAACTAACGCAAATGTTCAGATTTGCTTTCGTTCATCGAAAGCGCATATACGCATTTGCCCGAACGTTCGTACGAATGAAAAATGAACGAAAAAAAAGCAAAAAAATGACATACACCCACTAAAACTTTCACAGGGAGCTACGGAAGTCCAGACGAATGTGTCTCTGAATCGAGCCTATGGTACATGTTCCCCTCAGATCCACATTCCGTATCCAGACATAAAACAGGAAAGACTATACTCATCTTTTATACTTCACAGCTTCTCTGTGCAGTGCCGCTATCTTCTTACTTACAATACCAGAGATTCTGTCTTTCAGTGCTGCGGTGTCCATCATAAGGAAGCGAAAAAGAGGAAGAAAAAAATAATGAAATGATATTGTTAAAACAATGAGTGACGAAAGAAAGAAAGTAAGTAAGAAAGAACAAGAAGGTGGGTGGGAGATGAAAGTACATAAGGAAGGAAGAAAGAAAATAAAGAGAAAATGAAAAAATAAAGAAAAGGTGTGTGTATAAAAGGAATGTATAAAAATTAGTGGAGAAACAAAGAGATCACAAACAAGAAGGCAGGGAAAAAAGAAGAGTAGAAATAAGAAAGCTGAAAAAAAGAACAAAAGGACAGTGACATCAGCAGAGCCACATTGGCGATGGACCAGAAAATGGTGGTGAGTATATGGCCCTTTAACTGCATTGCAACACTGCACAGTATAAGAGCAATACAGGCGCTTTATCTGCGCTGCCCATAGACTGCATCCTTGTGCTACGGGCAAAACGCGATGCAAGTAAGAAGGTGTGAAACGGCCCTCATTTCTATGTCTACATACAATATGCACGCATCTCCCCAGCCACAGGCAGGAATGATTTCTCTGATGGAGTGAAAATGGCTAAACAAGTTTTACTTGTTATTGGAAAATTCCAGTATTTTTCAGTATAAATTCCATGTCTCTTCTGTGTGCGTTGTGAAGGTTCTGTGACTCACAATTATTGTTCTCTCTGGTATGAATGACATTTATTTTTCCACAAATATAATAACTTTGGCTTGCAAGCTCGTGACATTATCCAAGTTCAAAATAAAAGTTAAGGGGGCACAAAATGCCCCATCCCTCATCGGAAACGATCCCTTTGTGAATCAGATCACGATATTAACAATGCCAGCTAATGTGTTTTTCTACAAAGCTGTCATGTTTTCCTTGTTCCTTTGTTTCCAACAGTCCATCACCATCCAATTATTTCCAGACTGCAGAAAGCTCTGCAATCTTAAAGGATCACTACACCAAAACGTATGAGGCACCTCTGAACACATGGCAGAACCTAAGCTTGCCCACCATCCAGCGTCATCTATCTCCGTTCTGAATTACGAGCTTCAACCACATATCATGACCAGCACAAGACACACAAGCACAGAAAAATGGGCCGGCAATTGTCTGACAGCTTAATGTCCTTTTTGGAAAATGTGTACCCTATCCAGAAATATCATGTTGCCCCCAAAAAAATAATAGTGCTGCAAGCGCAATACCTGACCTGGTACTGACCTGCTTCAATACAGCCTCAGGGCCCCCATGTAACCACTGGTGGCTTGGAAGATTAGTGGCGCGGACCTTTCACAGAGCCCAGTGGTCAACTCCTACTGCCAGTCAAAAGGTAGCTGAGTCCCCCCTCGTGAGTGCTCACCACTGATATATATTCTGCAGGGGGGGGGGGGTTCATGAGCTGATGGAAGGAACTGCAACCCACAGTGAGAAATCTGTGTGCCTTGTCTTTAAAGGGGACAGCTTCTCCTTTCGTTCATTCTAAAATACATTAGTTTGGTAAACGGGGTCTCTGCCACTATATATATATATATATATATATATATATATATATAGTCATGGATGTAAATGTTGGCACCCCTGAAAATTTTCAGGTAAATGAAGTATTTCTCACAGAAAATTTCAAAGGATTACAATAACACGTTTTGCTATACACATGTTTATTCCCTTTGTGTGTATTAGAACTAAACCAAAAAAGGGAGGAAAAAAGCAAATTGGACGTAATGCCACACCAAACTCCAAAAATGGGCTGGACAAAATTATTGCCACCCTTTCAAAATTGTGAATAAATAAGATTGTTTCAAGCATGTGATGCTCCTTTAAACTGCCCTGGGGCAAGTAACCGGGATTGGGCAATATAAAAAACAGATAAAAAGGAGAGAAGTTCAGTCTTTGCATTATGTGCCTGTATGTGGCCACACTAAGCATGGACAGAAAGAGGAGAAGAGAACAGTCTGAGGACTTGAGGACCAAAATTATGAAAAAATCTCAAGTCTATCTCCAGAGATCTAGATTTGCCTCTGTCCACAGTGCGCAACATCATTAAGAAGTTTGCAACCCATGGCACTGTAGCTGATCTCCCTGGGCATGGACAGAAGAGAAAAATTGATGAAAGGTGTCAATGCAGGATAGTCCAAATGGTGGATAAGCAGCCCCAAACAAGTTCAAAAGATATTCAAGCTGTCCTGCAGGCTCAGGGAGCATCAGTGTCAGCGCGATCTATCAGTCAACATTTAAATTAAATGAAACGCTATGGCAGGAGACTCAGGAGGACCCCACTGTCGACACAAAGACATAAAAAAACAAGACTACATTTTGCCAAAATGCACTTGAGTAAGCCAAAATCCTTCTGGGAAAACGTCTTATGGACAGATGAGACCAAGACAGAGCTTTTTGGTAAAGCACATAATTCTACTGTTTTATGAAAAAGGAATGGGGCCTACAAAGAAAAGAACACAGTACCTACAATGAAATATGGTGGAGGTTCAATGATGTTTTGGGGTTGTTCTGTTGCCTCTGGCACTGGGTGCCTTGAATGTGTGCAAGGCATCATGAAATCTGAGCAACGGATTTTGGGTCGCACTGTACAGTCCAGTGTCAGAAAGCTGGCTTTGCGTCCAAGATCTTGGGTCTTGAAGCAGGACAATTGGCTCGATTCAGAGAGACAAAAAAACTTCCATTTTAGTTCCGATCCTTTTTTTTTTGGAAATGTTTCCGTTCTCGTATGAACGTACAAGCGATTCTATGCATGCATTGAAAACCTTCTGTAAAGTTTCCGTCCGTTCGTACGGCAGATTACGAATACGAGGATGTCATTTTCCATCCAGACTTTTCCGTTTCATTTTCACATGTTACAACGTAGGCTTTCGTTTTTGCCCTTTTCCCATCGTATCCTCCAATGAATCCTTTACGTTTCCCGTCAGTTTCTGTTTCCCTTTTTCAATAAATAATCGTCCAGACGGAAATCCTTATGATCTTGCGCCTGCGCACTACAAACTTAACTCATTAAAGTGCTCGCCTACATATATGCCACCCTCACTTCTACTACAATGTTTAGCTAAATCACTTAGCACTATCCTCCATCTTCCCTTTTGGACCCTTAAAGCTCACCCCAACCACTTAGCACTATCCTCCATCTTTCCTTTTGGACCCTTAAGCTCACCCAAACCACTTCTCGGTTAGGCTTTTCTTCCATTTTAGCCCCCTAAAACTTACCCAAATCACTTCTCGGTCATGTGAATATTCATCTTTAAACATTTCTGGGCCCATTAGTTTTGTGTTAATGTATTTTGTAAATAAAATGACAATGTAACATTTTTTTTTATTCCATCATAACATTTTTAAAAATTTTGAAAATTTCAAATTTTTACAACTATAAAAAACAAAATACATAGCAATGGCAGGCCACAGAACATTATTCTTCATCTGTGGTCCCCAACGAGTTGCGCAGCTCCTGCATCTCGCCCACTAACTGAAGGACCCTGACACTCAGTTGTGCCACTCTGGCACGTGTGGTCCCTGTTAAAAAAAGGTAAATGAAAATATTGGTATAACCTTGTTGGGGGTCATACTGCAGTGTCCCCCCCCCCCCCCCCGTATGGTCCAAACACCTAAATCTGGACTTCTAAAGCCAGAGGGCCCTCGCCACCACGGGCCGGGTTTTGCATAGTGCCCGATTAGAGAACCCCTGGCCCGCATTCTGCAGGCAAAGAACGGGCATCAGGAGCAAGGGCAAGTGGCACATCTTGCAGTTCCTGCAACCAAATATAAAATAATTACACAAAGCAAAGGTAACCAACTAAAACAATAACTCCTACAACAAATTAAGATTCAAGTTCAACAATCCTAATATAATTCACAAAGGACATAAGTCTAAAAAAATATAGCAATTATATGGATGTGTGGGAAAATAAAGGTTTGCATGCTAAGGACTATTTAGGTCAGCATTAAAATGCATCTATAAGGCATACATGAAATGTATTGATTCAGGTATGCATTGTTATACAATTTATGGCCTCGGCCATGCTGATACATGCAATGCCTTGGTGCTAAAGGCGCACAGACTCCTCCACATAGCTGCAAAACATGTTCAACAATAGCAATCCGAGCCCTCAAAAGGTCCCGTAAGTGGATCGGAAATGAAACGGATTTATAGGGTGGTGATCCGTCGGAAATCAGCTCTCTGAATCAGACAGAAACCCATCCCAACAACGGAAGTTATCTGAACGAACGGAAAATTTCCGATTTTGTTTGGAAAATTATCCGAACTAACGGAAATGTTCCGATTTGCTTCCGTTCATCGAAAGCGCATTCCCGAACGTTTGTGCGAATGAAAAATGAATGAAAAAAAGCAAAAAAAATGACAAACACTCACCAAAACTTTCACAGACAGCTACGGAAGTCCGGACGAATGTGTCTCTGAATTGAGGCTAATAACCCCAAACATACGTCAAAAAGCACCCAGAAATGGATGGTATCCAAGCACTGGAGAGTTCTGAAGTGGCCTGCAGTGAATCCAAATCTAAATCCCATTGAACACCTGTGATGAGATCTTAATTTTGTTGTTGGAAAAATGCGCCCTTCCAATAAGAGAGACCTGGAGCAGTTTCAAAGGAAGAGTGGTCCAACATTCCAGCTGTGAGGTGTAAAAAGCTTATGGTTATAGGAAGCGACTGATTTCAGTTATTTTTTTTAAAGGATGTGCAACCAGATAATAAGTTAAGGGTGCCAATAATTTTGTCCTTCCCATTTTTGGAGTTTGGTGTGACATTATGTCCAATTTGCTTTTTTCCTCCCTTTTTTGGTTAAGTTCCAATACACACAAAGGGAATAAACATGTGTATAGCGAAACATGTTACTGCAATCCTTATCTGTGAGAAATAATTCATTCTCTTGAAAAATTTCAGGGGTGCCAACATTTACGACCATGACTGTATATATATATATATATATATATATATACACATAAATTGGATTCATATTAAGAGGATCGAATGTCACCCAAATTGTGCAAAAATTGTTCTTGGATATTAATGAATCGGCCAGATTCAGGTTGAAAGTAACCTTAAAGCTACTGAATCCAAATAGCAACACAATTTTCTTTTAATAACGACAAGGGGATGTTGTAGATAATTGAAGGAGCTTTACACATAACAGATGCTGGGCTTCTTCTATAGTTTGTCAAGATACAAATCAGAAGACAAGACTTCCATCAGAAAGTATTACCGACGCCAGAAAGAGGAGCATATCTGGAAACAAGCCAGGGCCTTGTTATGTAATGCTATTAGGTGTATTTACTTTAGTGTACAACATGACAAGTCCTATTTACTTTCCTTAATGGCAGGCGCAAGCCCACTGCCCCTCCTCCCCTTCTGCTCTCACTCCGCAACACGGCGGTGCACTTTGCACGCTACAGTAAGATTGGAAATGGCAGCACTTGTATGCCTGCAGCAGCTATGTCGACTCTGTCAAAACTTGTTGGGCTGGAGAGTATGTGCCAAATCCTTTGGGTAAAAAAAAGACAGGACAATGACCCAAAAATAAAAAAGAGGGTCCCCCATGCCAAAACAGACTTGCATATTCATAAATCCGACCAAAATAAAAAGCAAAGGATACTTTTACATACTACGGGTTCTATTTCAAAATAAAGGATGATGGGATGTATTGCTGATCTCACTTCAGGTGTGTTCATTATGTTAGTTTCACAATCACTCGGATGAAGCGGCACATGCATCCCTCTGACATTTGGTAATTTATTATTCATTAATAGGTTAAGCTGCTTATTTAAAATACTTTTTGTTTATTGTGTCTCTTTTTAGTTTTTATCCATATCATGTATTATGCTTTATTTGGTCTGTATATCTTTATTGGGTTGCTTATTAGTAATTTTGCATGTTTTAAAAATGTGTATAATTTTTTCCATTAATTAAACAATTAACCTAGAGCTATCCCTAGTCAATGACAAAATTGGATAGTGAACATAAAAACTGGATTACATTCTTAAAATCATTCAAAAGCAATAGTGCATATCCCACAAAGAAACAAATAAAAACTGGTGCAAATAAATAGATGTAGAATGTCAGGATCATTGAGATAGCTATCAGAAGTTGACTAAACTCTATTTGCCATAACTTAAATCAATATTTTCTACTCCATGTACATGTGACATCTACTCGACCCTTTCCTTATCTGCCAAGTAAGGTACAAAAAAATGAGGGGGTCAATCCAAAAATAAGTGTATTTTTTATGGTGCGTGTAGTGTGAAATGTGTAAGCAGCATTAATTACTTTTGGCAATTTATATTATTTTTTGGCAGCCTTTACTATCCTATTTACTATATACAGAGAGCTTTATTTATTTATTTTTTTAATGCATAGATGGCCATTGCTTGCGCACACATAGGAATTCGTCCTCTGCATTTAACCCATCCGTGCAGTGAGTGTACACGTGCCCGGAGCGGTGAGCTGCCCTAATTATGGCGCCCGGGGAGCAGTTGGGGGGTTAGGTGCCTTGCTCAAGAGCACTTCAGTCATGTCCCAGGACCGGGATTCGAACCTGCAACCCTCCAGTCACAAGTCCACTTACCTCTAGGCCACAACTGCCCCCTAAGCTTTTTATAGCTTTATAGTTATGGTATTATTCTATTTATGTTAAATGTGATTTTAGTGACTTTTAATAAATGTGGAACATTATTAGTATTGGGATGTATAGTATATACACATTTTTTATCATATTTGTGTTGTGGTTTGGGCTTGTGCGAAGTTAGACGCTTGTTGGTTCATTATTTTCTAAGATGCTGAAAAAAGTCTTCTCATAGACCGTCCTACGTTATTACAGCTGAAATTGTCAGGGAACGATCGCTCATGATAAGCAGCGTCAACGCACATTACACTCTATTGTGTGACGTCCAAATGAGACTTCTCATCTGCAGTTGACTCGAGTTAATCACCGCTCTTACACAAAGCATGGCTCGAGCCAACATGAGAGACTGTCTGCAGTACGCTCGCGAGTTGGGAAATAAACTGAGGACAATTAGACGCCAAACTCTCAGAAATGATGAGAAGTAATAACAGCAAGCGAGTAATGGGAACACAAATGACAAGTGCTAAGAGTTGAGGTTAGATTCCGTTATACATGCTAGTCTGGATCATGGAGAAAAAAAAAATGTATTTCACTGAACAAAGAAGACGGAATTAAGGGAGGAAGACCAGATTTTTTTCACTGCCGAAGCCACGCCCAGCAACACTTTTGACATCGCCGATTGATCTCAAAGGTGCCACAGCGACAAGGTGTAGCTGGCTTGCCACATCCCCAGCACGCAGTTCGTAAGCACTCCTGCGCCCAGCCTTTCAGCCCAGGGGGGTTTCACACAGTGGGGCATCCAATGTAGGATGCCCTGAGGGCAAGATAGTAGCTGGGCCTAGAATCGTTTAGAACTGTCCTCAGTTTATTTCCCAGCTCGCGAGTGTACTGCGGACCATCTCTCATGTTGGCTCAAGCCATGTTTTGTGTAAGAGCGGTGATTAACTCAAGTCAACTGCAGAAGAGAAGTATCAATCTTTTAGATTTCAGGGCCTGGCTGCTTGGGTTTTGACCTGTTTTAAGTATATTTAAGAGTGAGCTTGAGAATATTTCCTCATCTGCTTTTGAGAATACTTAGGCCTCTGTGTCAGCTTTCAAGAATACTTAAACCATTTTGTCAGCTTTTAAGAGTACTTAGTCTTCCTCCTCAGCTTTTAAAAAAAATCCAGCAAATGGGTGCTTGAGCACATTGGGACAGGTTTGGGGGGGATTGCTGGAGCCCACCCCACAACTCTCAGTTTCACTCACCTGAACTACTATCCCCCAGTGAAATGCATGTGGTCTGGTGTGGCTTACATTTTTCCGGTTGTCAGCTGATACCCGGACCACTCGAATGATGGAGGCCATTTGCAGACTGCATTTCACCAGAAGAATGTGGTTAATGGGAGTGAAACTGGGTGTTGCATGCGGGGGCGCTCCAACAATCTGCCCCCCTAAAATAAAGGGAAAAATTAGGGGTGGAATAAAGGCCTCACATAAGGGAAAGGAAGTCTTTCGGGGGATGGTCTATCAGGACTGGTCCAGCTACCTATCTACTGCACCATTATAAAATAAGACAATCCAAAAATGAAAAATCGTTGCTAATCCATCTAATTAATGCAGCCGCATCAACCAGGGAAATGCCCCAACAGTTAGGGATTGGCTAAGAGAGGTGCAGAGGTGGGGATTGAGGAATTCTCTTTCTCTCTCTCTCTCTCTCTGTGGTATGGATGAACAATTTTATACCGCTCAGATGCAATGGTTATTGTTTGAGTAGTCTGACAATTACAAACAACTTGTACAGTGATGTATTAACAATTAGCTAACTAGGGGCACTTGACCCTGTGCACGGCAAACTCCCCTTTCTTTTTTTTTCTTTTCTTCTCCCTTCACACAGTGAGGTATTCAGGATGCTGCCTAAAGAGGGAGACCACTGGTCACAGAGTCACACAGTGAGGAGGGGTGATCACGCAGTGGAGCATCCAATTCTGGGGTTCTGGGTCTATTAGACTATTAGACCCTTGGCATAGGTTTTGGGCCACTTTAAAGAAACCTGGCAATTCTTCTGCACATAGACTGGGTGGGAGGTCTTCTCTAAAGGTCTTACTTGAATTCTCTCATAATGACAGCACATGTAAATGACAGAGACATATTCGAGACATGAACCTCAGCCCTACAGACAGCGTAGATCTCGCTAAACCTTTCCTCTGAAAAAGTCAAATGACAAAAGCCAGCCCCCATCAAACACCAGAGACAGCGGAGGAAGAGGCCTCTCCGGAGATGTCACACTACTTAGCGATCTGAGGAATGATACACAATCTGATATTATCTCTAATTTCACCTGGGATTTGTTACAGCAAACTGCTTAGAGCTTCTTTACCCGTCTACACTGTACCCAGAGCAGCAGCGGTGCAATGCATCAAAGCTTAAAGCTGTCACATTATGGCAGTGTGGGGAGAAAACCTGCACCAAGGATCCCTAATAACTATGGCAGGGCACAAGGCCAGGCAGCGAAGGGATTCCACAGGAGGAAAAGCTTAAAAAACCAAGGAAAATTTGCATATTGACCATAATATCATTAATAACTATAGTGGTCTTCAATTTTGGTTCATTATTTTCGGCATGGAAGGGGGGGGGGGGGGCAAAGGACCACAAAAAGAAAAAATAGAAAAGCAATACCAACTTCATGCTTACATTAATAGGGAAATATAAAGATAACACAGTAGAAAGGAGCCGAGGTGGCAAAGCTCCTTGAATGGAAATAGTAACTGAGATTGAGTATATTTAAAGGGAAAATCCAGTCTGTAACCCACCCACACGCTGTTATTCCTTCCTGCGATGCTGAGACAGGACGGTGCAATGTCATAGGTGGCATGAGGAGGTGAGTAAGGTTTATATGGGCCAGGACCCTACAAGAGGTTTACTTCAAAGCAGACCCTTACCCAGTTTTGTGCTTCCACCTTAGGGTCAGCAACAGAGGTGGGTTAAAGTCCCTGCATCATAGTAGCCCTCTATGCCTTCTTGTGCCCTTAGACCTAAATATAAATAAACACAGTGTAAGCAAATTCCCTCTGGCCCTAGGTGGATCAGAATGCAAGCAGAGTACATCCCACACCCAAAAATTATGCAGAGAACTAGGGGATCCTAGACCAACAAATAGGCAAAAAAAGACCGGGTAGCAGCTGCCTACCCTGCCTTCAGGGTATTTACACCCCCCTGGCGGACAGTCAGTTTATACAAAGCACAAAACAGTTAAGATCATCATTGACTCTATACACCCCGGCCAATCCCTACTCCCCCAAGACAAACAAAACAGCCTTTACCCCCTTACTAATCATGCAATGAACACTACCCATGCACAATGAGTACTACCCATGCACCACCGCTATGAAATCCCAAAAATGCTCTCATTTGCTTTAAATTAAAAGTTACTTTACATTATTATGTATTATAGAAGTGTGATTCTGGTATGTATCAAGCATAAATGTTCCCTGACGTACTCACAGTAAGACCACAACGAAACTCGTTCTTACACTAACATTTACAGGGTTGAAGTGGTCAGTGATCCTTTGAATTGTCAGGTTTCACAGAAAAATACCAGATCATTTCAAGAACTTTTCTAAAACTAAGAATCTGACTGGGACTTGACAGGTGTCTGTTACTGAAAGGGCAATTTTTATGAGTCAAGTTACTAAAGAAAAGATACATGTTTAGTTGCAATTTCCCTTTTTAACATTCATTAGAAATAACCTCCACATCAATTAGATGTGTCATTCTGCACTATGACCCTAGAAAAGAGTATAAATTACCCATAATGAAGAGGAAATGTAATCTGAAGAAATCCACAGACACAATGGAGGGAACGCAGCTGACCAGGTAAAGAAATGTACCAAACAATTTTGTACAAGATGTACGTTCCATTTAATTATTCACTGTATATTTATGGTTTGACGTGCTCTTTGTGTTACAGTGTATCTAAATTACATTTTGTGTTTATCTTCTGGATATCTACGCTGCATCTCTGGTATCAGCCTGGGCACACCTTAACGGTAAGCTTGAAACAATAATGTCGACACATTTTTGGAATACATCTATGGTTGGATATGTACATCTACGGTATGATTCTGGTTAAATATGGCGTTTAGGTGAAGCGTTCCATGTAGCATACAATCACCGTTTCTGTCCAGTGCCTTAGGTGGCATGACGGGGAGTAGAAGGCTAAGAAAAAAGAAATACTTTACACTGCCCATCTTATTTTCTGCTACATTTAATTAAACATGTCCATCACTGTCAGTAATTAAACAATAGATCTCCTTTAATGATGAGTTCCTACATTTCGGTCATCTGGTAAATTATAGGCTCAATAAAGTATAATGTTAAAATGAGCTAAAATGCCAGCAGGTGTGATGGAAAAAAACCTTAAAATATAGGCTTCAGGAGGACATAGCTAAGACCTAAAGGTAACCAATCACAATTGAGATCTTGCAGTGATATACACTTGTTTGGTTAATGCAGCCTGTTACAGTAAAATTCTTCAGATTCATATTTTCCTATATATTTAGTCAGAGCTGTTTCAGCTGGGAGGGTGAAATATGCTGGATGGCAGGGGGAGGGGTCACTTATACACCCAACATCAAGAAATATCCAGCCAGGCTTTTTTCTTTCTTTTAATGGAAGGAAGGACATCCGGGGTGACAGGCTCTGTCATCCCTGGTTTTCATTCTTACCATGAGAGAATAAACCACAAGCTTGGTGGGAGTTTTATTCAGTTCTGGTGTATAAGTGACCCGTCCTCTCATTAGCCAACATGTTTATATAAATTTTTTAATATTTCACAATGATAACACCTTTAAGGTTTTAGATGCTTGGAGTTGGGTGTTTTGGGTCATTATTCTGTTGGAGAATACATGAGTTGCATTTTACAAAATGATTGTTGTTCCAGACCTTTTTCCTCTGTCCCCCAAGTGAAATTGAGGGCTTTAATTGGCCGCTGCCATTTGTTAATGCACAGGGGGGTATCAGCAATAGAGATGCCTGCATGCACCCAGAACAACCCCCATTATGTGAAAACTGGGTGTTGTTCCAGTTTAAATTGGGCAGTTTTAAGACACTTGTGTCCAACGCAGCCGAAAACCTAAAGAAAACCTAAAGAAGCCTTCTGCATACACATACACAATATTCACATGGAGTTATTTGGACTAGTTTTCATCATCAGTCCATAGAACATTCTCCTGGAAGCTTAGTGAAGTATAAATATGTATTTAAGACATTCTATTCTGGCGTTTTTTACATTACATTATTACAGTATCATCCTTCTACACCTTCTTCCTTCACTGTTCACTGTTACTCAAATAGAAATGCATGGTTCAATCAGACACTGATGCACCTTGAACTCAGAGCAGGGCCATCCTGTGCAAGAATTCAAGATGGCGCCCACCAACATCCAAACACACAGAGAAGACTGCAGGAAACTGAGAGGACACGAGAGAGAAAGAAAGAGAGAAGACAGGAAATGATGAAGACTGAGGGAACAGGGAAAAGAGAGAGATAGAGAGGGATAGATGGAGTCTGAAAAAGAGAAAAGGGACAAACAAATGCATTAAACACAATGAAATATGACAAAGAGGGAGAGAAGCCTGAAAAGCAAAGAGAGAAAAACATGCAGAAAAGACAAAATAGAGGGAACTGGAAGAAAGAAGGGAAGGAAAGAGCTAAAGTGATAAAGAGGCGGTCGGAGGGTCAAAGAAAATTAAAAGAGTGAATGTGGAAAAGAGAGAATAAAAGGGAGGGAAAAAGGAAAAGGAAAGAAAAACTGAGGGGTCATATAAAACAGAAAAAGACTGAAACAGAGAAAGCTAGGAGCATAGCTGGGGGCCGGGTCCATGCCCCGGGTTCAGTGGGTCAGGGGGGCGCCAAATGGGGGCCTAAGCACAGGTGGCACAGATGACAGTGCTGGGATGCCTCACTGTGTTAATCGCCCACACTTACCTTTCCGGGACTCTTGCACCAAGTTCTCTGAAACAGCGATTTATGCTATGCATTAGTATGTGCGGTATAAATCACTGAATGGACAAGGGTCTGGACATATGCACTGGGAATGGCGGAAGGGTGAGTTGGGATTGTGATCTGGGATGTTTCACAAGCAGGGCATCCCAAATCGGGATGACCCCGGAAAAGAACCTGATCACCAGATTGATTTTAGCAGGGATATATGACTGTTATGATCATATATGACTGTACTGTACATTTATAATAGTGGCAAACCAACTTTTATTAGTTCAACTATCACAAAGTGCTGGACCTGATTTACCTATTTAAACCAAAAAGAAGGCTCCTCTACTGAGCACTGGGCACCCGATCCCCAACCAAGAGCAGCATCTTGGCTTGGCTGACTAAGCAGTCAGTCTTCCTTGGCCACCGGAGGATCAGGCACCCCACACTGGGCTGCTTGTTGTTTTAAGTGCCAGGAAAGGTATGGCAAATGGGGGTTCTAATTTGGGGGCACTTAAAAATGGATGGTGACCAATTGGCATAACACCTTTTTTTCAATGTTTTGGGTTTTTTTTTTTGTGACCAAGAGTCAAATAGAGCTGTTTTATTATTTTAAAGCAGACCAAAAGTAAAAAAAATGATCCACTGTGTAAAGGAGCCCCCCCCCCCCCACCCAATAGAAGTAGTGCGTCTTCTCTCTGCAGTGGCATCTGCAATCTGCATGCCATGTCCGCCTGACGTACCTGATGGGGCGCACATGGAGGGAGCGGAGGGAGCAGGGGTAAAGCTGCAGAGCAAAGTCGCTCTATACTCAGAGCCCCATTTGAGCCCTGTGGGATCCTGGAAGTAGGTGACTATGAGGTTCAGCCTGTGAGGGGTCCCCAAAGTTTTACCACTAATTGCAATGCCCCCAGGACACATTTAACTGGACCAGAAGGGTTTGTTCCTCTTTAAAGCTGTCCAAAAATCAAAATAGACTTTTGTAAGGGTTTTCCTGGGGTCCAGGGCAATCCTGATTTGGGATGCCCACTGTGTGAAACCCCAGGAATGTCCATCAGTGTTACCATTTCCAGTTGGCATCCTATGCTGTGCATAATAATGCGTGGCACAGAACGCAGAATAGAAGGGGTGTTGGTGTAGGATCCCCTAGTTCTCTGCATATTCATTTTCAGGTCCGGGTTGAAATTTGCTTGTACTCTGCGAGAGTGAATTTGCATACATGTGTGGGGGGGGTATAGGGTGCAATGATGCATGCACTTTAACCCACCCCCTCTTGCTGACCCTAAGTCCCACAGGCCACAGCAGAGTGATGCTAAGCTTTTTCCGGCATTGCCCTGTCTAGTGCTCGGTTGTCTGACTGCATGGATGAGTTACAGGCGGAGGAGAAAATCTTATGTGCATGCATTGCCATACAATGGCCATATATGCACCCCCCTCAAAAAACCTTTTCTTCCACTGCCCTGTGTAATGGACCCAGAAACAGCTGCATGTGTTTGGTGCCACAGTGTGCAGCCATTTCATGGGCCACATCAGTTTGAACAATACAAGGATAGGGTAAGCGACTCCTCAGTGTTGGGAGCACAAAACTGAGGGCAAGGGCCTGATTTGTAGTAAACCTCCTCATGCCACAAAATACATTGCAGAGTGTTCACTGGCAGGTTAGGTAAGATTGAGGCTTGTTCGATTTTCTGGGGCTGCTTTAAGACTGAGCCTTCAGCCTTTCCTAGTCAGCCTTCCCCAAATACTTAACTTACTGCTGCAATCTTCCTTGTGGGGCCCTGGTGCAGCTGTAGCTATAATTGGTCAGAGGCCATGACAGGTCCTATATTCTCTTTTCTCTCTTCTGTCATGCCACCGTTCCTGGATGCCGCAGGGATAATGTGATTATTTTTACCCCTATTCTCCAAATCAGGCACTGGCGTGAAAGGGAGGGAGGGTTGCCATCTTGAATCTTTGCCCCGGGTTGCAATAAGCCTAACTATTCCCCCTGAAAAAAACACCAAGAAGAAAAATAAATAAATAAAAATATCTAAAAAGAGGTAGGGAAAGTGTAAGAGAGAGCGAGAGAGAGCAGGGGTGAACATAGCCCTGACAGAAAATGCAGGCCGCTCAACAATGGACATGTGAGTCTTGGGCCCGTGTCCTATTGAAAGAAGGCAGCATGGCTAGGTAACTATGCATAGCAGGTACATACTGCAGAGGTGGTGGAGGCACATACCTGCACTGCCCTTATGGTATGTACGCCCCTGAGCAAGAGATAGAATGACAGGGACAATGTGCAGAAGGAAATGTGGAAAAGTAGAGCATGCTTAGCTAGCTGGGAGCTTTCTCTATAAAGTGGTGTCTGAATGGTGTCACTCAGTGTCCTTTTACAGTGAGACTGGGATCCCCCTTGTGACCGCACAATTTGCACACCCCAATGGCCAACCATACCTTTGTTTAAAGGTTTACCTGGGCTCTTTGTCCTTCATTCCTAATACCCTTCTATTTAGCACTAAGTCAGTTCCCCTCTTGCATCCTTGTTTAGGATGGACCTTAATCTTCATAGAGGCAACTATCGCAATATTGTCTAATATTATAAATACATATACACATACTGAGGAGAGGGGTTTTGCATACACCTCAAATAAAAAAACCCACAATGCTTGTGGTCTTCTGCTGGTAGGCCAAAGATCCAGCAGTGCCAGGTTTTTATGCGGACCTTTCCACTAACAGGGGAGAACTGTTCAGCTGTAACTGCCTGTCCCTGAGCTAGAGCGTGGAGAGCAGATGCATTAGGGCAGTAACTACCCAAACCATTTTTTACTCTCAGCCTGTTTGTTTCCTGGTGGTTCATGTATTGCAGCAGTTCCTTTGTTTTCAGGCTTTATTCTTTGCCTGTTTTCTGGCTGCAGATGTCTGCCCCTTTCCTTTGCCTCTGTAGAGTCTATCCACCAAATGAAACACATGCTGATTGTTGTGTATGAGCCCTCCCCTCTCCCTTATGCTCATTTGTATTTCCCCCTGCTGGTTTCTGGGCATAGACTGTCCGGCCTTCTCAGCCTTGCCAAATTAGAGCTTTATTCATCAAAGGATAGCGACAGGTAGTGCCTTGTAAGTGACAGGTAGCGGCAGGTAGCGTCAGGTGAACGCCGGCCACGGCACGCAATTACACATTTAGGAAGGCGATTCTGTTAAGCGTCTCTTACAGCGACATGTAGCAACCGATTCATCATCACCGACGGCTCAGCGGATTCCGGCGGCGCTCTGGCTTTCAGAGCGCCTGGTATTCCTGTCGCTACCTGTAGCTCTCCCATACATTTCAATGGACGTTACTTTTCTCCTCTTTAAACAGGGTTTTATTTTAATAATTTGCTATTGTTTTGTATCAAATCATTGTGTGACCTCCCCTGGCCTTTTTTGAAAACTTTTCTGTTTTTTTATGCAGAATTGTCATTACAAGTCTGGTATTAAAGTGTTCATGTTACAATGCAATAACAATGTCATTCCATATGTTTTCGCTTTGTTACTAGTGGATATGTGTTCAAAAATGGCCTTTAATCACACAGTTTCTGGCGCTCTGGGCTACAGCGACACAATTTTAAGTGCCAGCGCTGTGTGAGGCTGTTTTTTTTTATGAATATGGTTTGAGTCGCTCACACTGACCAGTCGCTACCATTAGCTCCCATATAGCGCTGTACTGGTGTTATAGCGACTCACACATCAAATTCATCAATGCCAGCAATGTTACTACAGCGACTGAGGCACTCTGTAATAGCGGCTCACGGCCAACTAGCGGTTGCTCTTAGCGCTGTACAGACGCTCATTTGTTTTACCTGGCACTAGTAATGAATCAGCCTGCCCGTGTACTCACAATGTTATCTCCCTGCTACCCATCCTCCCATCCCAAGTTCGACCAAAGCTACGCCACCCTGCACATTCTGAACAATATTCATGCAGTGGACATACGGTAGTTCTGATACACAGAATAAAGAAATGCTTTATATATAGTAGTCTCCTAGTTTCCTTATTAGCATGTTTTTCTTGTCCTTATTTTCAACATGGTATTTGCAGATATATATACAATATATATATATATATATACATCCTCAGTCATTTTCAGTGTACTATTTCAGTGCCTGAATCTCCACTCAATACAACTATACAGATGGGAGGGCTTTCTAGGGGGTGTAGTTCTGTGATAACTGGAACTGCACTAATGTTAGGTTTCTGTAATTTGTTAAATGTGTGTAGGCCAAACTGGATTATGTATAATGTTACCTGATCACTCATTTTTTCCTTCTATCTAAATGCAGTCCATTGGAAAATCAGAATACTGCCTCATTCTGCTCAACAGCTGTTTGGCAGAAGCTGACCGCAGCGAGGAGCTGGCCTTCCTAAAGCCTTTCCTGGAGAAATCTTTCATGAAGAGGTCCTTCAGAAATGGCGTCGGATCGGGATTTAAAAAAAATTCCTTCAGAAGAGCAAAATCCTAACAAAGTGTTTCTAAAGAGGCCTGTTTCCTTCGACCATCTGGATGCACTAGAGACCCTGACAAAATAAAATAAATTATACATTTTATAGCTCCAATATAATATGTGTCACACCTACATTTTTTGGGAGAAATGATATAATCTTTTTTTCATCTTGATTAGGGATGAGCGAATCGATCTGGACGAACCCGGATTAGTTCCGAATTTCATGAAAAATTCGATTCTGAACGAATCCGAATTTCCCGGCGATTCGATCGATACGAAGTTTTCCTTAAAACTCAATGACAGGCATTCTAAGATGGTGGACGGACATGTTCAGACATGTCCCCAGGGGCAAGTGACGATGGGACAGTCACATGCAGCCTATCAGCAGCCAGGAAGCCCGGTGACGTCACCGTGCTATATAAAGCGGCGGCCATTTTCCTTTTGCGCAGTTCAAACTTGCATTGCAGACAGAACGGAGCTAGCTGCAGGGAGGGACAGACAGTCATAGTTAGGTGAGAGTTAGCAATAGCTAGAGACAGTTACAGATAGGTAAAGAGAGAGACAGATAGTTAGGGAGATTTAGAGTGGTAGACAGAGCTAGGGAAAGATAGATTTAAAACCGGAACAATCCAGCAGCATACAAGTCACAGTGACAGGGTGCTTAGTGCTATGATTCATATTTCATAATAACTGGGTTACTGTTAATATATTTGGTTTGGTTTAAATACAGCTGCACACTGTGCATGCCATGCACATGCTATTTAACCCTTTCTGCTATTTAGCCCTGAACACTATTTTAACCCTATCTGTTAAACAAAAGCATTTCTCATAATTGGATTAGTGTTAATATTTTCTGTTCAGCTTAAAATACACCAGGCCACACGAGCTTCCCAAGGCACATGCTATTTTAACCCTATCTGTTAAACAAAAGCATTTCTCATAATTGGATTAGTGTTAATATTTTCTGTTCAGCTTAAAATACACCAGGCCACACGGGCATCCCAAGGCACATGCTATTTAACCCTATCTGTTAAACAAAAGCATTTCTCATAATTGGATTAGTGTTAATATTTTCTGTTCAGCTTAAAATACACCAGACCACATGCGTATCCCAAGGCACATGCTATTTAACCCTATCTGTTAAACAAAAGCATTTCTCATAATTGGATTAGTGTTAATATTTTCTGTTCAGCTTAAAATACACCAGGCCACACGGGCATCCCAAGGCACATGCTATTTAACCCTATCTGTTAAACAAAAGCATTTCTCATAATTGGATTAGTGTTAATATTTTCTGTTCAGCTTAAAATACACCAGGCCACACGGGCATCCCAAGGCACATGCTATTTTAACCCCATCTGTTATACAACATAAGCGTTGATCAGCATCAGCTGCTTTATTAAGCTACTTCAGTTTGCACTTGTTTTTGACTGCTTTCAATAAACCAGGCCGCAGGCACCCCAAAGCTGCACCTTGCACCCTATCTGTTATACAACATAAGCGTTGATCAGCATCAGCTTTATTAAGCTACTTCACTTTGCACTTGTTTTTGACTGCTTTCAATAAACCAGGCCGCAGGGCACCCCAAAGCTGCACCTTGCACCCTATCTGTTATACAACATAAGCGTTGTTCATCATCAGCTTTATTAAGCTACTTCACTTTGCACTTGTTTTTGACTGCTTTCAATAAACCAGGCTGCAGGGCACCCCAAAGCTGCACCTTGCACCCTATCTGTTATACAACATAAGCGTTGTTCAGCATCAGCTTCATTAAGCTACTTCAGTTTGCACTTCCTTTTTGACTGCTTTCAATAAACCAGGCCGCAGGGCACCCCAAAGCTGCACCTTGCACCCTATCTGTTATACAACATAAGCGTTGTTCAGCATCAGCTTTATTAAGCTATTGCATTTTGCATAGGTTTTTGTCCTGCTGTCAATACACCAGGCCACAGGGTATCTCAAACCTGCACGTTGCACCCTATCTGTTATACTAAATAAGCGTTGTTCAGCATCAGCTTTATTAAGCTATTGGATTTTGCATTGGTTTTTGTCCTGCTGCCAAAACACTAGGCCGCAGGGTATCCCAAACCTGCACTTAGCAGCCTGTTATACTAAATACGCTTGTTGATCCTCCTCAGCTTAATCAAAGTATTGCATTTTGAATTGGTTTTTGTTCTGCCTTTAACAAAAAAAACACCAGGCCGCAGGGCATCCCAAACCTGCATTAGCCAGCCTATCTGTTATACTAAATACGCTTGTTGATCCTTCCTCAGCTGAATCTGAGCATTGCATTTTGAATTGGTTTTTGTCCTGCAGTCAAAACACCAGCCCACATGGGCATCCCAAACCAGCACGTCACCCTATCTTTTATACTAAATAAGCTTGTTCAGTCTCAGTTTAATTAAGCTATTGCATTTTGAATTGGTTTTTGTCCTGCTGTCAAAACACTAGCCCACATGGGCATCCCAAACCAGCACATGTCACCCTATCTGTTATACTAAATAAGCTTCTACAGGCCCTTTTTTTTATTAATTCATTTTTTTTTTATAAAGAGCTGTGATAGATTATATAGTGAGGTAAATTTGCCATTTTGCACTATTATATAGAGAAGCCCACTGTGTAAATCTGAGGAGCAATAGTTTATACAGTATTGTGAGGTAAATTCGCTGTTTTGCACTATTATATATATATCAACCTAAATCCCTGTGTAAATCTGAGGAGCAATAGTTTATATTGTGAGGTAAAGTTGCCATTTTATAGAGCAGGCCCTGTCTGAAAATCTCATTTTGCAGCAAAATATAGAGCAGCCCCTGTTTAAATCTGAGGGGCAATAGCTTATACTGTGAGGTAAATATGCCATTTTGCAGCATAATATAGAGCAGGCCCTGTGTAAATCTGAGGGGCAATAGCTTATATCATACCTCCCAACTTCTGAAAATGTGAAATCGGGACAAGCAATGCCCCAGACCACACCCCGACCACACCCCTGTCACGCCCCGGCTACACCCCCGTCACGCCCCGACCACACCCCTGTCACGCCCCGGCCACACCCCCCGTCACACCCCGGCCACACCCCTGTCACGCTCTCCAGCTCCAGCAATGTCGGCTGCCTTCACCCCTGCATGCGTAAGTTTTTTTATCCCCAACCCAGCCCGTGCGCCCGCCCCACTCTCTCACCCCACACGCCAGGAAGTTAGTATCTTCGCGCCGGCGTCGTTGCGGCCCTGGGCACACTGCCACTGCGCAGGGCATCCCGGGACATTTGTTAATGTTCCGGGACCGCGGGATTCTTTGCGAAAATCGGGACAATCCCGGGAAAATCGGGACAGTTGGGAGGCATGCTTATATTGTGAGGTAAATTTGCCATTTTGCAGCATAATATAGAGCAGCCCCTGTGTAAATCTGAGGGGCATTAGCTTATACTGTGAGGTAAATTTGCCATTTTGAAGCATTATATAGAGCAGGCCCTGTGTAAATCTGAGGGGCAATAGCGTATACTGTGAGGTAAATATGCCATTTTGCAGCATAATATAGAGCAGCCCCTGTGTAAATCTGAGGGGCAATAGCTTATACTGTGAGGTAAATTTGCCATTTTGCAGCATAATATAGAGCAGCCCAGTTGCCATCTAAATCAACTACTGGCCGGGCAGGACAGCTTTTCCAGGGCAAACTCTGCTAGTTGCGGCCACAAGTCAAGTTTGGCTGCCCAGAAGTCCAGCGGGTCCTCAAGGTTTGTTGGCATGGTCATGTCAAGGTATGACATGACCTGCTGGTTCAGGTCCTGCTCCAAGTCTTCCTGCTGCTCATGAGTAGACTCACTATGCGGGTGTAGAAAGCTACTCATTTGCGACTGAAGACTGAGGCTGCTGCTGATGGAGCTGCTGCTGCTGCTGCCACCCCCCCGGCAGCCATGGCAGTGGAAGGTGAGCGCAGAGGTCCCCCCGAGTCAGACCTGCGAGAGTATAAACCATGGCGCAGATAGACATCGCCCAACTGACTACGTAGGATGTCTCTGTAGTAGGTCAGTTTGTCCTCCCTCTCAGTGGGTGTAAAAAATGCCCCCATTTTGTGCCAGAAGCGAGGGTCCAATAAGGTGGAAAGCCAGAAGTCATCCCACTGACAAATGGAGACAATTCTGTGGTCACTACGCAAGCACGTGAGCATGCATCGTGCCATTTGTGCAAGTGACTCGGAGGGACTACCTATCTCCACTGCATACTGCCACGGTGTGTCCTTCCTCACAACCCTCTAGCTCCTCTGGCTGCTCCTGCTCCTCCTCTCCTGTCAGATGACTAGATAAAATGGTAATTTTGTCAAACCTAAACTGTGCTTCGCTGTGCCCCACCCCCTCCTCCACTTCAGCCCCCACAGGCTTCATGTGGCTGTGAAATGTATGCGCCATGTCTCTAGTGCCCTGACCAGCCATGGTTTCCAACATGTCTTGTAGTACATGAAGCAGTGGAATCTCATCGTTCATCTCATAGTCCTGGCGACTGACTAATAAAGTAGCTTCCTCAAAGGGCCTGAGCAAACGGCAGGTATGAGCTGCCACTGGTTTACATTGAAGTTACACAGGGGAGTCCCCCTATCCGTTTGGATCATCAAGAAATCCGTGATGGCTTTTCTCTGTTCCTATAGTCGATCCTGCATATGGAGGGTGGAATTCCAACGGGTGGAAACATCGCAAATCAGACTATGTTGGGGGCTACCGTTCTGACTCTGAAGCTCAAGAAGGGTGTGCTTGGCGGAGTAGGAGTGGCTGAAGTGCATGCAAAGTTTCCTTCCTGTTGTTAGGATGTCTTGCAGATGGGGGGGGAAGACTTCAGAAAACGCTTGACAACTAGGTTGAACACGTGTGCCATGGCAGGACGCATGGCTCAGGCTTCCTTGTCGCAGCGCAGACAAGATGTTCTTCCCAGTGTCAGTCACCATGGGGCAGTTTTCGTGGAGTAAGCCATGATTTAATTTATTGAGTTCTCATTTTTAGCAGTTCCTCCCATGTGTGGCTCTGTGGCTCAAGGCAAACCATGTGAAGAACAGCGTGAAACCGCCGTGTCCTCCACACATTGTAGGCTGGAAGGGCACTGGGAAAAAAAATAAATAAATAAAAATTTAGAAAAACAAAATAAAAAAATAAAAAAAAAAAAATTGTACCAAAATTCACAAAATATTAAAAAAAAGACAATGGAAAAATTCTAAAAAAAAATAAAAAAATATATATATATGTTTTTAAAAAATACAAAATATGAAAAAAAAATATCCAAAAAAAAAAAGAATTTTTGATAAATTTTATATGTTACTGTTATCATGTTAGATGTTATTGTTGCTATGTTATATGTTATTATATGTTATTATTATTAGAAATATGTTCAAATAAGATAAATGTTAACTATTAATATGTAATTGACAATTAGCCACTTTTTTCTGTGACACCATTGTTAAGTGCAAGTGCACTGTCACATGCACAAAGGCCTAGGAGCGTGGAGGCCACAGCGGAGGAACCTGTCCAAGTTGCTGTTGTGGTTGTGCAGGAACCACAATCACCCAGTGGGCCTTAAAGGATATGTATTGTCCCTGACTGTAGTTACAGCTCCAGACGTAGGCACTGCTGTGCACTTTGGTACACACTGACAGGCCCACCTTCTGTTCAACAAAATTGTACAGGGCTGGTACTGCCTTCTTCGCAAAGAAATGACAGCATGGGAATCTCCTCCTCGGCTCGGCACAAGCCATCAGTTCTCTGAAAGGTCCACCAACTCAAAGGGGAGGGACTGCAGCACCAGCAAATTATACAGGAGCACATTTAGCCCACATTTAGTGGGCACATACTGTTGTCTCTTGGACATGGCTTGGCCAATGGATTGCTGGCGGAATGACTGACTCGGATTAAGAGGAGGAGGAGCATCTGGAGCGACAGAGGATGGGTATGACACACAGGAGGTGGTGGAGCCTTGGCGGGCTGGAACAGAGAGCGGCGTGCCACTGGGTAATGCAGCAGGCTGGACCACCACTTTGGAGCCAACTCTCCCAGGCCGCTTTATGGTGACGCTGCAAATGTTGACGGAGGGCTGTGGGTCCAACATTGGGACCCTGGCCACACTTCACCTTCTGCCTACACATCTTTCATATAGCCATGTTAACCTCCTGCGGATGCTTGATGAAAAACTGCCACATGGCCTTGAAGCTGATTTTTCCTACCAACAGTCCGCACTAATTCACTGCTGCTGCCGCCGGCAGCTCCAGGGACCCTCTTCCACTACCTCCTGGGAAGATAGCCTGCCGTGCAAGTGGTCTACCCCGAGCACATTTGCCTCCATACTTTCCCCTTCTGCCACCATGCTGGCCGCTAAATCTGTCACTCTCCATCACTCCAAGCCTTTAAAAGTGCCCTCAAAACTCACTGATGTCCTCCTCAGGTTCCTCAACAGTGTCTGCTTAAGAAGCCAAAACGCTTGCAACACCACCTCCCACGCCACTCTCCTCATCACTACTTGCCCACCTAGTGGAAGAAGCGGCGAGTGTCTCCTCCACTTCTTGGCTGGGCAGTAGCTGCTGATTTTTCTGATTATCAGATCGTCCTCACTGAATAGTGGAGCTGAACCCTAAGCATAAGACATAACCGACAGTTGACTGGGGGTGTCAGATGTCACTTGTTATGCAGTGGATGATCGTGTTAACCAATGGATGATGGCAGATGGGTTGCTGGTCAAGACACTACCGCTAGCTGATCCCGGGAGATCAGTCCTCTCACTGAGACTCCTGCTGCCACTCACCCCTAGTCTGCTGCAACCTCTGCTTGATTAATTTAGGCCTCTGCAACTTCTCTGTGCCCATCCTGCCACTTCTCTGCCTGACATACTTAGTGCGTATATGAGGGGAGGACAAAACGCTACACTACACTTAAAACAGGATTTGTCGAAAAGAGCAGCAAGTGTGTAACTATCTATGGTCTTTAGTAACTGGGCCCTGAAGACTTTAACACGAACAAAATGATGAAACTCTTAGATGCGCGTAAGTGATGCTCTGATGAGAATTCAATTCAATGTGCTCCAGTATGCTTCAAAAGAGACTGGCCTGCGTGGAAATGAATCGGGCATGGATCAGCCAAGATTTCCACCCACCAATGCCTGATGCATTAGAGTAGATTGATCATGGGGCCAGACCAACACTAAAAGAAATATGGATCGTGCAAAACAGATTTAAGGCGCTGCTCTCCAGTTACAGACATTCCTCTGCATCAGACCACAAGTAATTATTGAGAAATTGCTTTACGTTACTCTTACTTTTTATTAATATTCTTCGGATAAGATATCTGTGCCGAAAATCTGTATATGTTCTCTTAATGCTGCTGCCAACTCCAGGGGGTGTGTTTCTGGCAATTTTGGGCTCCTGCTGCTGCTGCTTGCAACTCCAGGGTGTCATTCTGACAATTTTTGGGCTCCTGCTGCCAACTCCAGTGTGTATTTCAATCAATGTTTGGGCTCCTGCTGCCCACTTCAGTGTCTCTTTCAAGCAATGTTTGGGCTCCTGCTGCTGCTGCCAACTCCAGTGTGTCTTTTAAGCAATTTTGGCCTTCTGCTGCTGCTGCTGCCAACTCCAGTGTCTCTATTAAGCATCGTTTGGGCTCCTGCTGCTGCTGCTTGCAACTCCAGGGTGTCATTCAGCCAATTTTTGGGCTCCTGCTGCTCCTGCTGCCAACTCCAGTGTCTCTTTGAGCCAATGTTTGGGCTCCTGCTGCTGCCAGCTCCAGGGTGTGTTTTTCAGGCAATATAGGAGCCCCTCATAGTGATGCCACCTCTACTCTCTGTAATTGTGCCGCTCTGCGATTCTAATAGCGATGCCTCTGATCTGCATGTCATAATTATTTGCAGTATTATTTCACTAACCCAGCACGCATCCTATGCGTGTTACAGCAAGGCAGAATGCTTTACAACCCTATTGAGGCTCTAGGAAGCTCAGAAATAGCCTTTTTTAATAGCGATTCATCGCGAATAAATTCGTACCAAAACAAATTTTGTCTGAAAATTCGGCGAATCAGCCGAATCGAATTTTTCAAAAGTTCGCTCATCTCTAATCTTGATCTGCCCGCCTGGAGAATTTACAGCTACCAATGGCAGATGTTAACTGGCACAATAGGTTCATGTGGTATTCCAATGACCATTTTGGGGAGACATGACACAATAGGATTGATTCAACTACCTTTTAGGAGAGAAAACTGCTATTCACCATAGGAGTGATTCAGCAACCAGATGTAAATTTTCACCTGGTGATAAATCAGCCCCAAGGTAGATAATGAACGTGAATGTGGTTTTCTCTACTAAAAAGTTGTAAAGTTTTTTCTCCAGGTGCCACCTTAATATAATATATAATACAATGTATAGTGGTGCCTGATAGTGATCACAATGTTCTGCATAGATTTTACCACTAGTCCTGAAATTAGATAACGAGAACAACATCTCAAACAATTTCAACTTATCTGTAAGTGGCAAAAGTATGTGAACCTTTGGTTACAGTATCTGGTATGTGTGGCAATAACCATATCTAAATGTTTTGATGAATTTTAGCCCATTCCTCCATACAAAAATTCATTCATTTGCATTGGAGTCAGGACTTTAAATTGGACATTTCAAAACCTAAATTGCGTTCTTCTTTCATCATTCTCTAGTAGAATGACCTGTGTGCTTAGGGTCATTGTCCTGCTGAATGACCCATGTTCTCTGGAGAATTCACTTACGGACAGATATCTTAAAATTTTCCTTTAGGATTTTAAGGTAAAATTCATAATTCATTGTTCTGGTTTGGTGCAAACATTATTTTGGTCTCCAGATCAATCCACAAACATATTGTTTCAATAGCCTTCTGGTTTATCCAGTGGCCTTTTCTTTGAAATCCTGCCATGCACAACATTGTTGTTTAGAGTGAACCTGATGGTGGACTCATGACCATTAACATTAGGCTAAAAGCATTTGAAAGCTTAGAGGCCACCTTGGGTTCCTTTTTGACCCTGCAATTATACACCTTGCTCCTTGTGTGATCCTTGTTGGTAAACCACTCCTGGTGAAGGTAATGTTCTATTTTATTTCTATTGGTGGAGTCCAAACTCTTGCAAACCTTTTCCAGCAAGTTCCTTTGTACCACAATACACTCCACGAACTTATGCTCTGTATAATTTTGTTTTCTTTTATCTACTTTTAGGTGTAGTTTTAGGTACAATTTATGTAGAAATCTAGAAAATCCTGAACGGTTAACAAACTTTCCAGGACCACTGCACTGTCAAGATCACTTAAACCGGACCTTCACCATGATTTAATGAAAAGCCCAAACTCTTAAAAAACAATTCCTCAGCATCTAAAATTAATATATTTTACATGTTTAGTCACTAATTTATTATACTTTCCCCCACTGGGCTGCAACTCTGTTCGGGAATTTAGGATACGGGCGCCGCCATCTTGACTCAGAAGCATCACACTTACTGAGGAGAGGAGAGTGGGATAAGGTACAGGGGGGTGGGTTATAGCTGTGCTTTGCTCAGACAGAGCAGAGCTGGGGTCAGGGAAAGGTCAGCAGTCCCAGAATGCAGAGCAGCACAGTCACTTCCTGTTTGCAGGCACTTCCTGTTTGCAGGCTGCCTGCAAAAATGGCAGCTTCCATAAGCCGCCATCTTGGATGTTTAAAGGCTTATAAAATGCAGTAGATGCAGGTAGGAGGATTTTTAATGTGAGCAATCTGTATGTACAGGGTGTGGGAAACATATAAGATAGACTCTTATTTAGAGTGAAGGTCCGCTTTAATGGATTTATGATGAATTGTTCGGTTAGGACACAGTTTCCAAGTGTTGCACGTTACACTAATATGACCATCAGGAGGTGGAAAACAGCATGCCACTGTTTACTGTTGTAATGTTGAAGCACGCACAGCTAAATGTTAACAGTCTCTGTTGGGGCATATTTATTACCTTAAAGTGGATCAACACCCAGGATTTTCACTATCCTGGGTTTTGGCCCACTTCCGCGGGGCACCACGATCGGGGGTGCCCCGCTGTGAGAAACCCCCCGATCGCCCTAAAAAACTCACCTCACCCCGCTCCTACGCGAGCGCTCGTCCAATCAGAGCGCTCAGAGCCGCTGTGGTATGTACGGACAAGCGACGGACAACCACAGCGGCTCTGAGCACGCTGGAGGACGCATCTCGTGCTTCCCTCTAACAGGGAGCGCACTTGCGCCGGGCATTCACAAACGGCCGTCGCGGGTGCGTGCCCTGCTAGAGAGAAGCGCGAGATGCGGCCGCGGCTCGCGCATGTGCCGTTGGAACGGGTATAAGGTAAGGTTTCTGGGCATCCTGCAGGGTTTCAAACACCGGGGCATCCCGATTTCAGATGTCCCGCAGGGAGGGATCTGATCAGCCCGGGAATCTATAAGATTATCCCCCCTGGGTGTTGGTCCACTTTAAGTGGACCCTGTCTGGCATCTTTGTGCCCTGCAGTTAAGGGATGCTTACCATTTTCGTGCATGCTTACATCCACTGGATTAGGGTGGCCATGGACCCTCCCTTGAACAAAAGTGTCAAAGATGGTTTGGGTACGCTTTAAAGTGATCTGAAAGTCATAAATAAATTGGTATGCCCTGCATGGTAAAACAATCAGCACATTTTCTGTCTATCCTCTTACTTAGAGGCCGATTCATTAATAGCGCCAGGTAGCGACAGATGAGCGCCAGTAGCGTGATTTTCACAGCGCCAGCTAGTATTCGCTGTGCTTGGCCGGGGTTTGCTTGTTGACAGCGACTCAGTCGGTGTGCGGTAATGTTGAATACGGGGTTAGGGGCCGATGTTTCACAGGTTCTGCGTTGTATGGGTGCGCCTGACAGCGAATGGCCAGAGCGAACGGCTTGCTGCAGATTCATTAAAAAATCACGCTCAAAAATTTCTCGCGCTGTGAATTCCTTGTTTAAACCCCAGAGCGCTGGCGGCGATGTGTGTAAAGTAGTTTTTAACCCCCAAACAACCTTTTTTTTTATATGTAAAAATTATACAAGTTTTTCTAAACATTTTGTAATATGAATACATTAATATCAGACCTGTAATATCAATTCTGCACATTTTTTTTTTTTATTTTTTTTTTTACTTAAAAAAAAATCCTAACATTGCAGGAGTGGTCACAGAATTTTTGACATTAAAAAAAAAAAAAAAAAAAAAAAAACAGTAATAGCAATTAATTATGATTATTTAAAGATTGCTCCATTGAAATGCATTGGACCACGCCAGGGAGCGGCAGGTCATACCTGTCGCTGTGATGGGATTAGCAGCGGCGCTGTTCGTTGCAGTCGGCTACATGATGAATCCCGCGCTAGCTGACGCTCTCGCCGGCGCTAGCCTCATTTAGCGTGATAAATGCGTCATTGTGACCGCCGCCGAGCGTACTTGATTCGGTAGCCGCCGATAGCTGGCGGTACCTGGCGCTCGTCAGACACTACCTGGCGCTAGCCCTTGATAAATAAGGCTGTTACTTACTTACCTTACGCCCATGCTCCTATGGTATTCAGATTAAAGCAATCCAAAATTCACTAAGGACGTTTGGATCACTTTATGGCCTGTGGTATGTGCTATAAGAATGCAGTAATATATTACTCACTTATACAATCAATCATTAATTTACATATTTGATTCAGAGCCTGGTGAGAAAACTCACTTCTTATTTAGGAGTGAAAACTGCCATTCACTTTCATTTTCACCCAGGTGTAAATTTTTACCTGGCTGTGAAGCAGCCCCAAGGTAAACTATAAAATTGAATGACAGTTTTCTCTCCAAAAAAAGGGGTACGCTTTCTCACCAGGCTCTGAATCGACCCCACAATGTTACATGTAGCCAGTTCTAAAATAATACAAAGATAATAAAAATATATTGATTTATGGACTATTCTGTGTATATGAGAAGTGTAATGAGAAGTTTCACTGGGTCTTCATGAAGAATATTCCAAGCAGACATGTATAGGCAACTAATTGGATCTGGACCGCTCATCAGCCATTATCATCGCCTAGTTATTCAGCATCATGTTTACAGATCCCTAATTAAATTAGCATCTAAATAAAATCAGCAGGACCAAAGATGTCCTTACTGGCGCTAATTACAATTACATCCCGTAGAATGAAACATTTAAATAAAAGGTGAAAAGTCGCTGAAAAATTGCACAGGGTGAAGGTGGCCCATTCGTACACAATGGTTGGTCTAATTCCTTTGAAGCTGTTTATCCGGGAAGTAATCTCTTGGAATATATTGATTAATTTTTTACAGGCAGCCAGGGAAATTACATTCATTTCAGAGGTACCGGCTTTTAGCTACAATCAATTAACTCAGACAAGCTGTGGTTTACACTTAAGGCAAGTTTTTGTTATACACACGAATATTTATTTCATCCCTATTAAAGCGGTGCCCATATTTGACAATGCAAAGGGAACACCTGCTTGCTGAAGCTTATAACATATGTCTGCAGCTCTATACATTGGGCAGGAACATGTGTCTTATGTATCACCTATTTATTACAGCATCTGTATATGGCCCTTATTTAAGAAGGGATAGCGTCAGGTAGTGGCTGGTTAATGAGAAGTAGCGACAGGTAGCGACTGGTGAACGCCGGACACGGCACGCAATTACACATTTATCAAGCAGAATCTGTTTAGCGACTGGGATAGCGCCATGTAGCGTCTGACTCATCATTTTCACAGCCTCAGTGAACAGCGCCGGCGTTCAGCCTTGCACAGCGCCAGGTATGACCTCTCGCTACCTGTCGCTCTCCCATACATTTCAATGGACGATCCTTTTAAGGGTTGATTCATGACCGTGGGTAATTTTTTTACTCATGTTTTTGGAGAGTAAAACATTTTCTTTAGATTTTTTTCCCCAAGTGCAATTCAACACCATATTTAGCTGTGTGATTTATTTAAAAAATTGCTCAGATAATGGTGCTAAATTGCACCTAGGGCAAAAAAGTGGGTTTACTTTAAAAAAAACATGAGTAAAAAAATTACTCACGGCCATGAATCAACCCTATAGTCTGTAAACACAACACCTCTACCCGCCCTGCAATTTCTGCCAGTCACTGTCAGGTGTGCAGAGCTGAGGGAGAAAAGCAAACATGCAATGCTAAATTGGACCTATAGTAAAAAATGACTATAGGTTTCTTGTGATTTTGGAAAAGGTCAAAGTGGACCTACAAGGTGGGAATCTCCAGCGCAAACCCTGGGGCTTATACCTCTTGAAAGCATACAGTGCGCTTCCCCTGTCAGTGTTGGTGTTAGACCTTTGTTACAATTATGGGTTTACTTAAAGGAGCACTATCACTAAAATGTGAAATATTAAAAATCCATATAAACATGTTGGCTAATGAAAGGAGGGGTCACTTATACAACCGAGCGGGGAGGCCGATTCATCAATAGCGCCAGGTAGCGACAGATGAGCGACTGAAGTATGGCGCTATGAGCGCCGCTAGCGTACGCCGCGGGCGGTAGCGATTCGCTATAGCAGGCCTCCTCAGTCGCTACCTGGCGTTGTTGGGAACAACGCCTACATTGCTGAATATGATGTTGGAGCTCAGCTTTGTAGGCGCTGTCAGTCAGTTTGACCACGCTATTCAACACAGCGCCTGCGCTTTGCTTTGCTGTGGGCTGGGAATCAAGTACCTTCAGAATAAAACACATTGCAACATGTTTCTTTATTTTTTTTTTTTTATTTTGTGTTGAAAAGGAAATAAAATTAAAACAGATATTAGAATGAAATGGAAAATTAAAACAGAATTTAACACATAGCCACATGTATTTTATTTGTTTTTTATTTTTTTAAGAAAAAGGAACTACAATTAAACCACCAATGAGAATGAAAAGGAAAATTAAACCATAAATTAGAATGAAAAGGAAAATTAAACCAGAAATGAGAAAGAAAAGGAAAATTAAAACAGAAATGAGAATGAAAAGGCAAATTAAACCAGAAATGAGAAAGAAAAGGAAAATTAAACCAGAAATGAGAAAGAAAAAGGAAAATTAAACCAGAAATGAGAAAGAAAAGGAAAATTAAACCAGAAATGAGAAAGAAAAGGAAAATTAAAACAGAAATGAGAATGAAAAGGCAAATTAAACCAGAAATTAGAATGAAAAGGAAAATAAAAACAGAAATGAGAAAGAAAATGAAAATTAAACCAGAAATGAGAAAGAAAAGGAAAATTAAAACAGAAATGAGAAAGAAAAGGAAAATTAAAACAGAAATGAGAATGAAAAGGCAAATTAAACCAGAAATTAGAATGAAAAGGAAAATTAAACCAGAAATGAGAAAGAAAAGGAAAATTAAACCAGAAATGAGAATGAAAAGGAAAATTAAACCAGAAATGAGAATGAAAAGGAAAATTTAACCAGAAATGAGAATGAAAAGGCAAATTAAAACAGGAATTAGAATGAAAAGGAAAATTACAACAGAATTAAACACATAGCCACATGTATATTTAGTTTTTTTTTTATTTTAGGTCTAAAAAGGAACTAAAATTAAAACATAAATGAAAATGAAAATGAAAAATCAAACAGAAATTAGAATTGAAAGGAAAGTTCAGAAATGTTCTAGAAAAGGAAAATTGGGATCACGGTGCATCTCGGGGTGCCTGAAAAAGTAAAAAAAGTGCAGTTAGTATATATCTTTAAATTTGTGTTTTCGCTGTAAAAAAATATTGCATTCATTGTTAACCAACATTTGCGTCAATCTTGCACACCAACCCTAATTGTTATGTTGTTCAGCTTCCACCCCCCCTTAGAGTGGTTTGGGTCATCTGACACCCCCCCTTATAGTGGTTTGGGTCATCTTACACCCCCCTTAGAGTGGTTTGGGTCATCTTACACCCCCCCTTAGAGTGGTTTTTTTCTAATTTTGATGGGAGGTCAAATACATTTACCCAGTAGTGCAGTACTTGGATTAGAGTGAAGGGTAGTTAGCTTACCGCAAAAAAGGAAGTGATCATCCTTTCCCTTAGCTCATCGCCAGTCTGGGTGTCCTCACTTCTTCCTGCGGGCAAGTTGGGGATTTCTGGCACCAGTGCTGTCTCCTCGGGGGATTGAATTCGATGGCATATACAAATATTATGGAGCACGCAGCAGGCGAGGATGATCTTGGAGACCTTCTGTGGGCTGTAGAGCATCTCTCCTCCTGGCCGTGCCAAACAGAGAAAGCGTGCTTTCAGCAGGCCGATGGTTCTTTCCACAATGCTTCTGGTCTTGCGATGTGCTGCATTGTAGCGTTCATGGGCAGAGGTTCGTGGGTTCCTGACCGGAGTCATGACCCACGTTCTCTGCCCATATCCCTTATCCGCTGTAGAAAAAACACAAGGAGAGAGACAGCAATTAGTACTAGTACATGTTTTGTTTATCTTTTTTTCTAATTTGGCTTACTAGGCCACATATTTGAGTCAAAATACTTTGACATGGTTAATTATTTACCCAGTAGCCAGCCAGCTGGCATTTCGTTGTTCTCAAACTTCCGGCACAGGACTGTCCGCTGCAAGACGTAAGAATCGTGGCATGAGCCGGGGAACCCCGATCTCACCGCCCGCAGCCTCATGTCTGGGTCACAGACAAGCATGATGTTTAGAGAATGGAATTGCTTTCTGTTTCTGTAATACAGCTCCTGTGCACGGGGAGGGCGGAAAGGGATATGTGTACCATCAACGCACCCTAGCACATTCGGGATCCCTCCCATGAGATAGAAAGCATGTTTTATTTTGGCAACCTCTTCCTCATCCTCAGGAAACTTGATGTAAATTGGGATTAAATCACAAATCGCCAGAACTACCTGGATTAGTATGCGGCTCATAGTAGCCTGGCTTATCCCGCTGAGGAGGGCGGAGGTTGCCTGGAAGGTCCCTCGTGCCAAAATATTCAGCGTGGCACACAGGCGTACTATGCCTGGAATGGATTGAGTGCGTTTGGTGGATGGCTCGATTTTGTGCTTAATCTGATCATATAGGGACTGTAGTGCAGCACGATTCAGACGGAAGCGGCTCCTGATCTGCTCGTCACTTAAGTCCCATACTGAAAGGCGGATTGCAAAGGAGCGGGGTGCCCTAAGCCTCACAACACCCCGCTCCCTTTCCTCCTGCTCTTTCAGCATACACATACATCCATCCACCCAGACACCATACATCACCCTCTTATCCATCACACACACTCAACAGATATACAAAATCAAAAAAACCAAAACAAAAACCACAAACACACCACACACACACAAACAATCACACTCCTCACACACCCGCTACAATGCAGCTCACCACAAAACCAGAACTATAGTGGTCCAAACCACCAGCCTGCTGAAAAACAGCTTTCTAAGTTAGGCACAATCAAGAGGGGAGTTGCTGCACAGCCCACAAAAGGCCCCAAAATCAAGCCTCACTTGCTGTATGCTCCACAATATTTGCATATGCCACCAAAAACAATCTCCTAAAGAAACAGCACTGATGTCAGAAATCACCCAACAAGCCACAGAGAGTGAGGACAGAACCCAGACAGAGACTCAAATGAGCTAAGGGAAACAAGCACCGCACCACACCACAGCCTTTGCCACAGTGTAAGAATACCAGAAGCTTGCAAATTCCTCCCATTTATACTTCACTTTGAAAAAGGACAGGTCCGCTTTGCCGCCTTTTGCGTTGCTCTGCTATTTCCGGGCGCCAATTAGCCGACCCAGGTGTGCGTAAAACGGAGTGCGCACGCGCACGCTAGTAGCGCTACTAGCGTACGTGAGCCGAAACTTGCGTGCATTAACGGACATGGGCGAAAATTCAGTGGTGGGCCAATGAAAGGTAAGCTGCTGTTTATTTAAATAGCCGTTAGGCTAGCCACATGTCACAAGGGTTTCAGATACATCAGTCCATTGTTGTATTTGGGTGTGTGTTGTTTGGTTAATGAGGTCTGTAATTAGTTAATTGGCTAACACACATGCTTCAGTCAGTGCAGTGGAGGTGTGGCTAGAAGGAACTGGGCTGTATGTGTGAATCAATTAAGTGGGCTGGTTTGTGATTGGCTGTTAGAGCACATAAAACCTGCCCAACCCAAAGAGAGTGCGATGCCATTCTGTAGTCTGCATGCGTGCTTGTTGGGTGTGTATTTGTGTGTGTGTGCAGCTACAGGATGGAGCCAAATTCAGGACATCTGCCGGCCACAGCAGGCCCAAGTAGGAGTTTGGTGGGTGCTGTGCGCAGACCTCCCTTACGGAAAAGGGCCCAGCCTGAAGGTGGGGCAGCACCCCAGGCTAAGCGCCCAGGTGCCAAGAGGGAGCCTGAATTTAATTTGGCGGAGAATAATCATCTTGTGCGCCTTACACTTGCTAAATGGGAGCTACTCTTTGGCTCCCAAAGCAAGTCCATAGGCAAACAAGAAAGCAAACTGTGGGATGCCATTGGTGTGGAGCTTAGTAGCACTGCCCAACACCCACGTAGTGGCCCATCCTGCAGGAAACGCTTCTACACTTTGAGAGGGGCCCTTATGAAAAAGATGAATCACGATCTTGATGTGGACAGTGGGACCATCCAGGCTCCAAGGAGTACCTACAGGCCGTATGAGGAGATGCTGAAGGCCAAAATTCCACTGGCTCGGCTGCAGGGTGTGGATCCTGGGGATGACACCACAGGTTGGACTGAAGGTACATATTTTCTGCCTTTTTATAAAAGCTACTGTTAATGTATGTGATTAGCATTTTCTCTTTCTGCCCAACTAACAGTAGGACCTGTGAAGTAGTACATTAGACCTCATACATTTTTTACTTTCCTGTCTGTTGCTTTCTGCATAGGTGCACATGCTGCTGTCCAGGATGTGCCTCAGGACACACAAACTCCTGCCCTTCAACCAACCTCAAGCCTAACCCAGTCTGCCATTGAAGGTATTTACCACTAATTTCGGTGCTGGTTGTTTGGGGAACAAATGGGTGTGGGAGCAGCTCCAACAATCGAGTGGGGCACTGTTGAGTATTAATAATATGGACCTGCGGCCTAATTTCACGCCCACTTTAACACTCACAGCAACTAACTAACAAGGCCCTAACATGTGTAGCTATGTTGGAAGGCAGAGATGTGTGGCCATATATCTGCATATAAATGTGGAAGCCACACTGGCCTTGATTAGTGAATATTAGTGAATGAGCTGCTCACACACACCTTAATGCATGTTGTATTTTTGCACGCACATTAACAATGGCTCAATGTTTGCTTGATTTTTGCCTAGCTCCCCCGCCATTGGCCCCAGCATCTCCTCAGGAGCCAAGCTACTCTTTGGATGTCGGTAAGTGCATGTGTCAACCTTGCTTTATCCACTTTAACCCAAGTGCATGTGTCTCATTCCTCTTTTTTATTGGTAGGCCAAGTGACTGGTTCATCTTTGGACCCCACTTCCGATGTTGCAGGTCAACAGGACCCTGTTGGTGTGTATAGCAATACATAATGTATCCTTTATGCTGTTTCTGTTACACTGGTTCGATTTGGTTAGTCTAATAATCTACATGTTTGCTCTGTCAACTTGAAGATGCCTCTTGGGAGTGCTTATTCCCTCCCCAGGGTCAGTCTAATAGTTCTTGGAGTGATAGCAATGCATTTTGTAGGACATATTTTTGGACAAACATTCACCGTAGTAGTTTGATGAATATTTAGAGCCATTACTTGTGTTTTTTAGTTGACCAGAATATCGGAAGTGGCTGTCCAGAAAGGGCCCCTCATGTTCAGGCTGCCAGAGATGAGGGTAAGTTGTTTTGCCTTGCTCTAGTCTGTATTTTGGCTCTACTTTTGTGGCACTTGCTTCTGGCAACTTGTGTGTCCACATGTATTTTAAAGGTCCAAGCTCGAGTGAGGGCCCCACTCCAGACATCTGGGAGATTGCAGGTATGTGTAATTTAAGCAATGTGTCTGATCTTATTTGCCAAAATTATTGCCTCTTAGTCCTCTAACATACATGTTAACAATCTGAGTTTAACAGATACCTTTGGTCTAGTGTGTAATTTTGCACTTTGTGGAGGTATGGCCTCGATAGCCTAGCCATGTTACATTTGAGTTTGGTCCACTGACCTACTAACCTGACTTTCCTGTTTAGCATATGCCAACTTGCCGGACATCTCTGATGTTGAATTGCCCCTCTCTGGCAGCGATACCTCGCTCCTACCTGTGGCGGACGACACGGAGGTAACATGGCTGATTTAGAGGACCTATAACCACATTGCCATGTTCGTGGGTAGTGGATGAAGCAACATGTCACATTTCCATTCTTTGTCGTTTTGGCAGGAGGCGGAACCAGAACCCCAACCTGGGACCTCTTCCCAAGTCCCATGTGGCCAAGCTTCCGAGGCTCAGACAAGGGTAAGTTGTATAGTGACTGTTTTGGCAAATGATTTTGAGGGGCATACATGCATTGTTTCTGTTTGTCTAAAATGTTGTTTTCTATTTTGTTAGCCTCAAACCCCAGCAAGAGGAGGTGTTGCACCAACCAGTGCCGATTTTTACCAGCTAGGGGTCCGGATGCTGGAGGACTACAGTCGCCAACAGCCGCGTGATGGAACTAATGAGCGCATTGCGGCGTTGGAACAGCAGGTGCTGATGTGTCAGCAACAACATGAGGCCCAGCAGCGCCAGATCGACCTGTTGATGCATAACCTTCAACAAAACCAGGAACTTGGTCGGCTGGCCAATGCAATGGAACAATCTATCCAGCAGCAGCAAGAAGCGATACAGCGGCAGGACCAAACTTTGTTGTTGATACAACAGCTCATACAACAGCAGTCTATATTTTTTACTGCACTGTTGTCCCCCAACACCGCCCCTAGCAATGACTCCCAACCTCCCCGGCCACCCAGCCAAGAATATTAATTTTGTTTGTTTTTGTTTCTGTAAATATATTTGCTTAACCCACCTCTAAATTGTGTTTTTCCTAAGACATAGCTAATAACACAGTCAGGGATGAGTATCTTGATCTAGATATGTCAATGTATTTGTAAATTTAGGCCACACATTTGAGACCATAGCTTACTATGGTTAACACATGAAATGGCTCCAAAGGTATGGCTAAATTTACACACAAATGGGTTTTGAGACAGTTAAACTATGCTTTGCAAGGCACCACACTGTAATGATGTAAATCGAAAAATTTTAATGTCAAAGGTGGCCAACAGGGCCAACATTGCCCAACAAAGGGCGTCAACAGGCCAGCCATCCCCCCACCCTAACGACGCCGCCGCCGCCTCTTCTTGGCCAGCAGCATCAGCTTCAGGAGCCTGATCTCCCGCCACAGTCTGCGATGCTGGTTTTCACAAGCTGTAGAGATGTATAAACAACAATTTATTAATAAATTGAATGTGACCTCAACAGACACAGATGTAGCAATGTAATGTCAGTGTGTCCAATTAGCTGACACTCACATTAACATTGTTGCCCACTGTGTGCTTATTTGTTAACATTATATGAGTACTATTGACTGGTAGGAATTTGGACAACACATCCCAAGCATACATTTACTCTTAAAGTGTACCAACACCCACCGGTGATCGGCCCTGGAATCTATCAGATTCCCGGCCCGATCACCTCCCTCCCGATCTCGGATGTCCCGCGGGGTGAAACCCCCCCAACACCCCAAACTCCCTACCTCAGTTTCGGTGGGGCACGGCCGCCGGCCCCTCCCTCGCGCCCCTCTAGACGTGTGCGTGCCTGCGCCGGCCGTCTGTGAATGGCCGGCGCAGGCACGCGCGCGTAAAAAGGGACGCGCGGGAGGCGGAGGAGGAGGAGCCGCTTTGCCGCGGCTTGTACGTCGGCTGGAGGAAAAGTGAGTTCCGGGGGTTGTCACACAGCGGTGACGATCAGGGGTGCCCCACCGTAGTGGACCAAGACCCAGGAAAGTCAAAATCCTGGTTGTTGTTCCACTTTAACTCTTGGGAAGCAAAGAAGGTATAAGTCCCAGTGTGTCCATTTATGTGTTTAGTCACAGCCAAACATCAGGGCCTAAGTCCTAACGAGTAAACTAGTTTGCCCTATAATGTTAGAGGTCAAGACCTAATACGGCCCATTTGGTTGTGTCTAAGGCACAAATAGTCTCTATGTGGCCAAATGAAGAATGTGAGGCAACAATCAAGCATGCAGACAGGCATGTTGGATTATTGTACAAACACATGGAATCTAGATGTGTGTGAAATTAACACATAGGTACTTTTTAAATGTCTGCAGATGTGACTAGAAGACATAGGTTTCACAAGTCTTTAGGCATATGAAGTGGGATGTACTCACCATCGCAGCTGTGGCGGGGGCCCATGCTGCTGGCCGTCCCTGGAGCTGGGGTGGGGAGGATGTTTTCTGGCTCCGTCTGCGTAGCAACATCTGTCAACAGAAAGCAAAAGACAAAAACAAAATTAGTGGGCCAATGACACCTGACTATTTGACATCCATCTGGTTATGGAGTCTGAAAAATCAAATGCTTGCATGGTTACATACAGGTTGACCAAAAATAGCATATTTCCTGGTCCATGAGTTAATGTAAATTAGTTATGGTTGCAACATGTATCCCTAAAGATAATGTGCAAATAACATAGACAGTGCAATGTAAAGGACTCATTAGCAGTTGATTGGCTAATGTTACTAGTGTGCAACATGTGTTAGCCGGAACAACTTAACCCCAGAAAAAAAATGATAACACCCATCATGGTGTGGGCAGAAACATAGGGGTGGTTGCCAGTTGGCTAGCACTGTAGTGGGGTTTGTGAGGTTAAGGTACATTATCAAACCAGCTGTGACAATGGACCAGGAAACATGTGTCTGTTAAAAGTGGGCCAAGACACAGGATTGCAACTATTCTGTGTTTTGGTCCGCTTTGGCAGAGCACCACAATTTGAGTGAGACAACGTCCGCCGCCGCCGCTGCCTTCCGCACATCACTCCTCCAGTGTGTGCGCACGCGCAGCCCATTTGGAAACAGAGCGCAGGCGCACACACATCTAGAGTGGGACACAGGAGGCTGGGACGGTGGCTTCTGCAACCCCCAAAGAGGTAAGGAGTTTGTGGGGTTTTTTTTGGGGGGGTGCCCTGGGTGAGGGATGTGATTTTGCAGGGAAGCTTCGAGAATCAAAGCACTATCAACAATGTTTGTTGGTCCACTTTAAGGAATGTCATAACATAGGGAATGTGATGGATAACAACAAACACTTACCACGACTATGCCCGTGGAGAATGCTTCTCCAAAAGGCCATGGAGGTGCCGCCTATATGATGCCCTGCAAATTAGAGAGGAATGGCAAGGGCTAAGTACAAATGGCCAGATGAAACCTGTCACAGACTAACAATGAAAAAAAGGACACTCACCAGGGGATGATCCGCCACTTGAAGCCCAGGGAGGGCTCTGAGGAGGAGGCGGGGAGCCTCGGCTCCTCACACTCTGGTCGGAAGATCCACCAGGCAAAGGGCCACCCTCCTCCCTCTCACTCCCTGCTCCTTCAGGGAGTGTGGGAGAGTCCATTTCTACCACCCCACTTGGACTCCCCACTTGAGAGTGGCCCCTTGCCTGGTGAGACTCCTCAGACTCAGAGTGTGAGGAGCTGAGGCTTGATCCTGCCAGCCCCCCAGCAGCACACTCCTCTGGGGCGTCATCCCCTTCCTCCCCTGGGTCCTCTAAATAGGACCCGCGGGAGGGACCCTCCCCCGATGACTCCCCCGAGTCCGCCTGCCTGGTTCGGGGGAGGAATCCCTTCCCACGTTTCCCCAGGGGAGGACGCTTATCTGTGTTGAGGGGGTGAAAGAAAATAATTAATATAAAGAGCACAAATGGACACAGCTTAGCAGATGATTAGCCAAAAAGTATAAACATAGCATAAGCTTTAACTTACCTGATGCGTAGGCATCATATAGGCGGTACACGCCTTCAGGGTCCCGGCGCTTAAAGTCGGACCACTTTTGCTGTATAGCTCGGATGGAGAGCTCGGTGTGGAAGCGCCGGGACACTGTGGCCTTCACCTCCATGGCAATTCTTTTTTTTCCCCCACGGGCATAGTCGTACTGGTTCACGCAGAAATCCTATGAGAAATGAAAAACAAACACAAATCAATACATGACATCAGAACAATGGCATAAACAGTTATACAGAGACCAGATCAAAGTGGACCCACACCCAGGATTATCACTATTCTGGGTTTGTGTGCACTTTGGTGGGCCACACCAATTGTGGGTGGTCCACTGTCTGAAACCCCCTTGGAAGGCCACAAATACACCACTGACCACGCTCCCACGTGACTGCGCCAGCCGAGCACAGCGCTCTGCGCCGCTGTGGTATGCGCATACAAGGCCGTTTGGACGTGCATACCAGCTCAGCTGGGTCTGCGCGGCAAAGTACGCATGTGGCGTTTGACTCTAACAGGGAGTGCGCCTGCACACAACATTAACAAATGTCTTGCGCAGGGGTACACCCTGCTAGAGGTAAGCGCAAGAGGCATCTGCAGCTCACGCATGCACAGATGGGACGGGGCTGAGGTAATTTTTATGGCCCTCCAGGGGGGGTCATCCCCGCAGGACATCCAGAATGGGGATGCCCCACGGGGAGTGATCCAATTGGCCCAGAAAAATTAGATATTTCAGGGCCAATCCCCCCTGTGTGTTGTTCAACTTTAAACCTAAAATACCAAAAACAAATACTCACTTTGACCACCTGGCCATTAACGCGGCTATCCACTCGGAAGCGCCTTTTCTTGGCCTGCCCAGGAGGGGAAGGGGTGGGAGGGGTGCTAGGTGGGGGAGGTGAGGTAGGTGGGGGAGGTGGGGGAGGGGTGGTGGGGTCGGAGTCGGAGGAGGAGCTGGGGAGGCGCATGACTCGGCGTCTTGGAAGCATGGTGGAAACGCTAAGGAGGAAACAGGAACCGGAAATGACCAAAGCGACATGGGAAAAAAAAAAAAAAAAAAAAAAAAAAACGCTCTGCGCACCAGGAACAAGCTATTATCAGCTATGTGCAAGCTAAGTGGCGGAAAAAGTAAAATGACGCTTTAAAACAAGCTATTGGCATAAGCGCAAGACATTTTTAGCTTTAGGTGGCTTTGAAACGCAAAGGAGGATACAGGAACCGGATATGACGAAAGCAACTGTGATTAAAAATTCAAAAACAAAGATGCGCGCAACAGGGACAAGCTAATATCAGCTATGTGCAAGCTAAGTGGCGGAAAAAATAAAATGACGCTTTAAAACAAGCTATTGGCATAAGCGCTAGACATTTTTAGCTTTAGGTGGCTTTGAAACGCAAAGGAGGATACCGGAACCGGATATGACGAAAGCAACTGTGATTAAAAATTCAAAAAAAAAGATGCGCGCACCAGGGACAAGCTAATATCAGCTATGTGCAAGCTAAGTGGCGGAAAAAATAAAATGACGCTTTAAAACAAGCTAGGGCCCAAGGCGCCACGAATTATTAGCTTGATTTAGCAGGGGGTTCTACATACTGTAATGCATAGGTCCTTGAAAAGCAAACAAAGTTGTGCTTAAATATACAAATCTTATTCCTTCCTAAAATCATCACAAAATCAAACTATACAACTACATGATAATGTGGCACACATGAGAATGCATAACGGGTTGTTATGAGCTTGTACGACTGAATGTTAATCCTGCAATATGTGGCTATGCACGCTCACAACTACAGTGTATTCATTAAGAACGACTGGGGTCGCGGGAAGTGAATTCCTTGCAAATGGCAGAAGGGCACATGTATGAACAGCACAGCGCCGCACAACACAGCGACGCTCGCGCCGCCACATAGCGAATTAAAACAGCGACTGCACAAACTCTGACCACCACAGATTCATCAAGGACAGGGCTGCCGAATAGCTTGGGCGCTGACAATTTCGAAGAGCGAACGTGACCGCCCAACATGACAGGCTAAAAAATAGCTTTACAAGCCCCGTGTGTGGTGAAAAAAAGCGATTTTGATGCCAATGAGTTTGGTTGGAGGAGATGCTATTTAGATGTCACTCACAACATTACATTGTAAAAATTAATAAAAATTTCAAAAACATAAAAATAACCAGCCAGATTAATAAAACATATCACAATAAACATGTGTTGAATTTTGTGCCAAAGAAAAGAACACAAAAACCACTTAAAACAATCATTGCAGCGTCTGCCATTGAAATGTATGGGAGAGCGGCAGGTAGCGCCAGGTCATACCTGTCGCTGTGATGGGATTAGCAGCGGCGCTGTTCGTTGCAGTCGGCTTCATGATGAATGCCGCGCTTGCCGTCGCTCTCGCCGGCGCTAGCCTCATTTAGCTTGATAAATGCGTCATTGTGGCCGACGCCGGGCGTACTTGAGTCGGTAGCAGACGTTAGCTGGCGGGACATGGCGCTCGTCAGACACTACCTGACGCTATCGCTTGATGAATAAGGGCCTAAGTAAGACTCCCGCCAAGCTATTCTATCATGGTAGCAATAAAATCCAGGGCTGACAGGTTTAGGCCCTTATTTAAGAAGGGATAGAGTCAGGTAGTGGCTGGTTAATGAGAGGTAGCGACAGGTGAACGCCGGACACGGCACGCAATTACACATTTATCAAGCAGAATCTGTTTAGCGACAGGGATAGCGCCATGTAGCATCTGATTCATCATTTTCACAGCCTCAGTGAACAGCGCCGGCGTTCAGCCTTGCACAGCACCAGGTATGACCTCTCGCTACCTGTCGCTCTCCCATACATTTCAATGGATGAACCTTTTCTTCTCTTTAAACGGGGTAATTTTTTTTTTTTTTTCAAAAAAATCACAAATAATTCTGTGACCTCTTCTGGCATTGATAAACCAGTTTTTTTCATAATTTTTTCATTTTTTATATATTTCCTCAGAAATGACATTACAGGTCTGGCATTAAAGTGTTCATGCTGCAATGTTGTTACAATGTAATTCCATATGTTTTCGCTTTGTTACTAGTTGATAGATGCTTGAAAACTGACTTTAAACACACCGCCTCCTGCGCTCTGGGCTTCAAACAAGTATTTTTCAGCGCCAGAGATTTGTGAGGCTGTTTTTTTGCTGAATATGGTGTGAGTCGGTCGCTATGACCAGTCGCTAACATGTGCTCCCATACAGCGCTGTACTGGTCAAATAGCGTCTCCTCACAATGTATTCAACATTACTGAACAGCGACTGAGTCGCTATAAAGTAGCGACTCACGGCCGAGCACTGCGACTACTAGCGGGCGCTCTGAAAATGCCTGCTACAGACACTCATCTGTTGCTACCTGCCACTAGTAATTAATCAGCCTTTTAGTCTATTATGAGTGACACAGCCTGATTGCCTCTTCCTTCCATTAAAATACAAAAAAACAAGCCTGGCTGGATATTTTTTGATGCCGGGTGTCAAAGTGAACTCTCCTCCCGCCATCGAAAATATTTATAAGAATTTTTATGATTGAGCCAATTTTTGCGATAGTGCGCCTTTAAGAAGTGCTAGTGACAGGTAGAGTCAGATGAACGTCAGGTGTATTTATCAAGTCAAAAATCCAGAGCGCCTGTGATAGTGCCTGGTAGTGTCCCATCTATCATTAGCGCCGGCAATGGGACGAGTACCGGCGCTGAGTTCCCTACAGTGCCAGATAAAACCAGGTGCTCACCATGCTGGGCTGTTGGAACTGATGGATGCATTTTTGACACTTTTGTATTGTGCAAACTTGTGATTTGGGCCGTGCAAAGCCTGTGTCATGTCTTGTATGTGTCCCCAATGTAATTCCCAGTGTTTTCTTTTTTTTGGGCCTGCCACCCCCACAAAAATAAAAAATGGAGATCGCAACAGACGGTGTGTGCCTGGAATCCTCTTTTTACAGAGCTCACATGGGCACTGTTTTTTTTTTAATATAAATTCTGACTTTTACCAGCCGCTCCCAGGCAACACTAGGGGTCGCAAGCGCTCTGCCAAGTCCTGTGCTGCACTGAGCGGCAGGCTGTGAGGAAGCGAAGGCAGAGCGATATCTGTCTCCAGGCGGCTCTGCAGAGCGGGCCCAAAGAGAGCGTTGCACATGAGACGCTCATCTTGCTCCTGCCAGACAAATTGATAAATATGGCTGCCTATTGTCAGTAAGGGGTTCTAACCCTTTTACTATTTTATTGTCTGGTGCCTTTTGTAATCATATCATGTCAGCACATATACCACCCCCATACCCCCATATACGATAATGCTACTGATAAATCAACAATTATTATTTACTGACTGTAATGGGAATAGTATCAATTGACAGAGTGTAGTTAGTAGGTTTAAAAGATTATTCAAAAATGACTGACCTGGATGAAAGTACGCTGCGCCGCACTTCTGCTAGGTGAGGGGCAGTTTCTCACCTGCAGATGTTCCCAATGTATTCCTTTAGGGGGATATAGTCCAAATACCAGTAGATATATGATTGCAAAAGGCCCCTCTCCACCAGACAATAAAATAATAAAAAGGAAAGAACACCTTGCTGACAATTAAGTGTAGCAAGTGTCTAACACTGACACAGCTATTGGTCTATATCTTAACCCTAAGACAAGGCACAGCTACGAACCAACTAAAATCCTATACCCAGAAAGGAAGTTTATGTCATCACCTTCTGTCCCCATTCCAGTGGCCCAAATCTGCCTGTGTTTCTTTTTTTACTTAAGCCAATATTCATAACAACACGAACAGGAAGCAGTATGGATGTCTGAATGGCAACCAAATGCTAATTCATTCAGTTACAGTGTAGTAAGCTGTCACATAATGGAAGTTAGGTTGAAATGCTTTCAGATTTTTCACCGTTATTATAATTGATAAGGCTGACCCTCAATGCTGAGCTGTGTGTAACTGAATGTATCATCACTGGAAAGCACCAAGGGGTGGGGCTGCTAGGCCAGGGAGCAATATGAGCGACTGGATACGGTTCGTGTTCTTATGAATATTGGGCAAAGGCATTAGTATAAAGAGAAACACAGGCTGTTTTGGGGAACTGGGCTGAGGATAGACGGTGACCACACAAACTTCCATTCTGGGTATAGGATCACTATAACGGCATATTACGGCCTACTCAGGTATAGTCTATTTGCCTACTAGCTGTTTACCAGTATAGACCTGATTCAGCACCTTGAGAAAATACAAATTTCAAATGATTTTCATTAGTGCAGTTCAGCACCATGTTATGACAACTCATCTGTCCTTTGACATGTGCAGCTCATCCTGCTAAACCAACTGATGACCGTGCCATGTTAGTATTAGTAGGAGGTTGTCAACTACTGTTTGGGGCTGGCCTTTTGTTCTTTATCAACCTTACATCCAGTGAAGGACTGAGCACAAATCTATGTCCACATTGGTACCTTTCCAAGATCATTACCATCTGGGTGTATTACCAACAAGCGAGCCCTCCTCCCTAATCTTCTTCAGTACCGTTCCCAACTAATCCCCTGAACCCACTCAACTTTGCCCTATTCTCTGGCAAGCCAAGTTGATGTCCAGACCTACAAAGCTCCACTCACTCTGCCACCCACTAATGTCCCACCAGGAATGCTGAGCTCCACCCCCCCCCCCCCAAGTAATCCTAACACTCCATCATTTCCCCCCGTCGCTTCAATCTTGTCGGGACCAATGTACGACTGGTACCACTGAGAATCCCACCGACCAATTCTTTTTCTTTTCACCACATCTCCTGCCAGGCCCATTCTGGCTGCTTCCATAACTGTCCCAATTCTGAAAGATTGCTTACCATAATCTTTTACCACCAAACCTGCCCCCTAAACACTTTTTGAACACTGACAAAACATGACAATGCCAGTCATACTTTGTTCAAAAAGAAAAAAACACTATACTCACCTTTCATCCTATGCTGGCTATTGCTGCTAGTCCGTGCTAAGACTCTTATCGGCCAATGCCAGCCACTGCCTTCATCTCCGCTGCATCGACAACACTGTGCCCCACCCCATCATCACAGGAACTATTACACACCTCTCTCCATTGAAGTAAATAGGGAAGGGGCGATCCATAGTTCCTATGACTATGGGGCAGAGGGGAAGGGAGCGGCAACCGGTGTGGGACTGGCATCTGCCAATCTGGTAAGTTTCTTAGCACCAGACTAGCAGCGATAGCCTGCGCAGGATAAAAGGTGAGTATAGTGTTTTTTGTTTTTGAATAAAGTATGACTTTAACAATGCCCCATGGCTGTTGGCCTTAAAGCCACATAAGTCCTGTATGCTATTACTGGTGGACGCATAGGAGAACCCATCAGCTCAAATAATACAATCAATGCACCGCCTCCCAACTGGTCTGTTTTTGACTACCAAACTAAACTGTCAGTCAAGTCCCACATTGCCAGCTTCCCTGTCACCTTCCTATTCTGACTTACTAGTTCATTTACACGAAACACCCCAAAGAAAGCTAATGAGAAGGTAGCTGTTAACAGCTTGATTTCAAATACCAAAAAGCATACACTAGGCAGGTAACGGATCAAACTTTGCAGGATCTCCCATGTAACCGGCCTCCGCCAGTTCCCTTTTGTGTGTTCCTTTCCTCACCCCCGAAAAGCCTGCCACAGCACAAACATTTTCATAAAACCCTGCCACCCTATAAACTTATACAGATATGCTGACGCTGCAAACTGCCGATAAATAACTGATGAATAAACTCCTTACTCAGCCCACACACAAAAACATCAGCCTCTCTCATCTCTCCTGATCAGTACCTGGAACTACCAACCCATCCTCCAACAGTGACCGACTGGGGCCAAAAATAAGCCCAGGATTTCATCAACCCCCGGCCAGCCCCTAACCAATCACAACAACCCCTAAGCTCACATGAGCCCCCACCTAGTGGGCATCCCAGCCAATTAACAGGTGTTGGCCAAAGCTGAGGCTATAGGATTGCCAGTTCTCAAAAATCTTAAACTAAAGTGATGGCACTAATGTGGATGGGGTTGATATACTCCCCACAGCCATGATGCTGATGTTCTAGCATTCCATAAGAAGAATAGGGCCTTTTCTTGGCTGGGGGATGCAGTGGGGCCATTACATGTGACTTGGGTGTAGACTAGGGAGGCAGGGATTGGATGTGGGGTTATAAGCAGCAGCCCAAACAGCCCAAAAGCAGTGCAGCCCACCGGGAATTCTCCTGGGTCTCCCTATGGCCAGTCTGCCCCTGTCCCCCCAACCTAAACCACTGCCATACGGTCATGCAGAAAGCACATCTGCTGGGGGCCAACAATCTCTTAAACAGATGCCACATACCACTTAAATGATGCCCCCCCTCCTGATCAAATGTCTCCCATCAAACTAGCGGACTGGTACAGTGTTTTCGACTGGGGACCTAGTTCTCCTTCAATTACAAGGGGGAGAGCATTCCTCAGCTTGCTATAAGATAACTATACGAATCAGTTTGTGGAGGCATCAACTAGGGGTGATGCTTTTTGTATCAGGTCATATCAAATGAGGATGACCTGGTAGGGATGGTAATAGTCCAGGAAAATCTTGGTAACAGTGACCACAACATAGTTGTATTTAACATAAATTGTAAGAAAAATTGTCTGCCTGGGAGGGCCAAAACACTGAATTTTAGGAAGGCCAACTTCCCCAGGTTCAGGGCTGGTGAGAAAATAAGGATACAGATGCCAAATCGGAGTGCTTTAAATCAATTGTGAGTACCACATTGTAAAATGGGTAATAAATATAAGCGGCTAAAATCAAACCCATCATGGCTTACACCTGCGGTTAAACAGAAGAACAAGAAAAGGGCATCTAAAAATGACAAGGCTGAGCTCTCGGCTGTAACCCTTGAAAAGTAAAAAGCAGTTATTAAAGCATGTAAGAAAGGAATAAAGTTGGCAAAAGCACAAAATGAAAAAGATGTGGCCAAAGAAAGCAAAACCAACCCTAAACATTTCATAAAAATATATGAATTCAAAGGTAGGTGCCCTAATTAATGATAATGAGGAAATAGGGACTGAGGGATGGAGAAAAGGTGGAGCTGTTAAATGGGTTCTTTAGCTCTGTGTACACAAGAGAGGAACAAAGAGCCAATACAGGAGATGCCACTGATAGCAATACCCCAAGTATAATACTCAACAAGTTAAACATCATATAAGAAAGATTGCCATGCCCAGTCAAATTAAGTTGCTAGACATCCAGTGGAGGCCTTGGAGATTCCCTGGTGCGGGAGTCTGGAACTAGGTAGGGGACCACATAGCAGAATAAGGGACTAGGTACATAGAGGATGGAAGACAAACAACCCACCTGCACACAAAGGGGCCAGCTGTTGACCGCCTGGGGCGTGGGAGGTCCGGTACTTGACGGAGAGCCCGTAACCCACCCAGGGTCAACAGCGCCCCTGAAGGTGGAGATGCACAGGCCCATGGTGGTCGCAGACTTGGGGGGGGGGTGGGACACAAGACACAAGTGCAGCTTACTGCAGAGCTGGACCCCAGTGCAGGCTATGGCAGAGCTGGGCCCCAGTGCAGGCTATGGCAGAGCTGGGCCCCAGTGCAGGCTATGGCAGAGCTGGGCCCCAGTGCAGACTATAGCGGAGATGGGCCCCAGTGCAGACTATAGCGGACATGGGCCCCAGTGTAGGCTATAGAACCAACAAGGAAGGGGGATGGGCACAAGATACACAATGGCTAAGACACTGGAAGGGCGTGGGTGCAATACAGATGAAGACACAAACTGTGGAGGACCGCAAGGCCCAGCATAGAAACATGCTAAGAAAGGTTGTAAGCCCCAGCACAGACAAAGACACAAACTATGAACAGCAGTAAGCCCCAGCACAGACAAGACATGAACTATGAAGGACCGTGAGGCCCAGCAAGGACAGGACAGCAGCTCCCAGCTTCACAAATCAGGGTTGCGGGAGGATAATCGGCAGCATAGGGGCAGTAAGGTAATTGAATCTGCTAGTTACTGCTGGTTCTGCCCATCCCTGAAGTCAGAGGAAAAGTCCACAGAAGTAGACATTTAGTGCCAAGAGATTGACACAAGGCAAATGTGGTGCCCATTTTTAAAAAGGGCTCTAGGTCCCACAGAGCTTATTACAGCAACAACAGCTGACAGCTTCAAAAAAGAATTTGATTCTTATTTAGAAGAAAATAACATTAACAGTTACTATTAGCTGTTATCAGTAAAAATTAAAAAATAAAATAAAAAACAACTTTCCCCAACCCTAGGTTGAACTTGATGGACAAATGTCTTTTTTTCAACCATATTAACTATGTATCTATGTCTGGAAACGAGATAAAGCATCAGCGACTCCATTATCCACCACAGATAGACCAACAGCCCTAAACAAAATGTTGAACCGTAGGCACAATCATCCTGTGGTGGCACACTAAATCATACTCATATGGCCTGATGCAGAGCCTCCCCGATCTGACCTTATTTTGTTCTGTTTCTCTGAAGTCCCGTTTTCATTCCGTTTGTCTCGGGGTTCAAATGTGATTCAGAGCCGCCGTCGGGAGAGCTCCGTTACTGATCCGTTTATGTGTCTTCATTCGGGAAGTGTTTTTTCCCCTCTCGGGTGCTTTCCGTGTGGTCGTGGGTTCCGTTGCCGTTCACACGGACGATCTGTTTTTGGCTCTTTTTTAATGCGTTTCCAAACGTAGCTTCTTGCCATCTGTTTCCGTTTTCACCCCGGTTCCGATTGTTTTTCCATGTATACTTACATTTCCATGGATTTCCTGTTGACAATCTGGGTCCACGCAAGCGCACATCCCTAGTCCTCTGTCAAACTTTCCTCTTACATCAAACTGACACTTTTACCAACACCAAAACTTACCGTAAACTAATATCCTTCTTCTTCCTCCTCCCTGTGTTTAATGCTTACCTTAATCTGTTCTCCTCCTTCTTCTTCTTCCCTGTGTTTAATGCTTACCTTAATCTGTTCTCCTTCTTCTTTTTCTTCTTCTTCCCTGTGTTTAATGCTTACCTTAATCTGTTCTCCTTCTTCTTTTTCTTCTTATCCTTCTTCTTCCTCCTATTCCTTGTCCCATATACTTACCTTTTGGGACATGTAGCTGTATGGTTATGTTGTGAGAAGTACAGTGGCAGGAAAGAGAACACACCACAATTTTTTGTTTGTTTTTTTTTACTTAAACTTTTTTTTTAGAAAATGTCAAATAATTTTTTAAAAAATTGTAAAACTTTTTTTTTTAAAAAAACATTTTAAAGAACAGCACAGGCAGGAGGCTCTTCTTGGTGCTCATTGTTGCCCTTTTCTTTGATCTGTGAATGAAAAACATCATCAGTTTTGCCTTGTAAATATGTTGTGCTTATCTAGGGGTTTTTTTTGGTCCATTTTTAGGGTTAATTTTTTGCTTTTTTCCTTTTTAAGTTTTTTCCTTAATGTTTTTTGGACCATGTTTTTTTTTTTTTGGGCACAAGTTCAAACTACATTTTTGATAGAGATAACAAACTTACAAGGCTTGTGGGCAACATGGCGTCTGGGGCGCAGCCTCCTTCCTTCTTCCCCCATCTGTTGCTGCTGTGAAGCTGTTGGGATCAAAAACACAAGGATATTATTGACTGTTTGTGGCTCCTGAATGTCAGATTAGGTTAGGCTTCTATGCATCAAATCACTCACCTCCCCAGGCACCTCTTCATCTTGCCCAGCTTCCTGGACTATCCCTTGGGATGGGCCTGCGACGTCAGAATCTACAGATAACAATATTGCACATTAGTATATGTCTTTATTGCATGTATCAGGACATATGTAAGTTTGAGAGTCTTACTGGAGTCAGGTTGATGCTCTGTCAGGATTGACTCCCTGCCGTGTGATTCCAACCCCCCCCCCCCGCATACTCAGGTCTAAAGGCTCATGAAACTCAGTGGCAGAGGAGGGGGTGGGCGTTGGCACTGGCGGTGTACCACCTATACCTTCACCAGTATCTCCCAACACTGGGCTGCGGGCTCTTCTCCGGGTGGGGCGGCAACGCATATTCCATTCATGCGCTGCAATATAAACACAATCATAAAAACAGGCCCAGGCAAGGGCAGTGTGATTATTTGTGACTTACCTGGAAAGTTCTTTGAAAAGTACCGCCTCACCCGGGGCCTATGCCTCCTCTTCAAGTCAGACCAGTGTTGGGCGATCTGTGTGAAGGTATAGGTGGTTCCCGAAATCCTGGAAATCGCGTCCACCACCGCCAGTGCCAACGTCCTCTTCTCGAAATCGCACTGCAGGAAATCGTAACGGTTTCTCAGCATCATCTGTTTTTTAAAAAACCAAGGGTACAGCATTAGTCACACAAATAGATGTCAAAGTCTCATGCCCTATCTAAAGCCCTATCTAAAGCGAGATTCCTACTCACATGGGCCTACTTATTTGATCTGCCTCTAGGCTAGTGTGCAGTTGCGCACATGTTTAAAACTAAGCTGGTCTAGTAGTTTACTTTAACAAGTCAATTGGTCCTCACTAATCTAAGCCTGCCATTGCTATTTTTTGTTTAGCGGCTTATGCGCGCACATAAACGCACGCTCGCCTACTCACATCCATTATAATCTTGTCCTGCTCCTCGGTGTAGATCGCTGGCGACATCTTTCTGGATCTTCCGGGTATGGTTCTGACGTTCCCCCGCGGTGACGTGCATGCGCGCTGCAGAACACGCCCACACGGAGAAACTATTTAAAGGTCAATGCACTCAGCTCTGTGTTGATTACCATATCACTATGGCCAGACCAAAAGGGAGCCGTAAGACCCCCAAAAGCCTAGAGGCACATACTAGCTGCACAGATAGACCTCACCAAAAACAACACAAGAGCAGGCACAAGAGCCGGGAGGGACATGCACATACTCAAAGGGTGGATAAGCCAGACACACAGGCTGCTCACCAAAAACACAGGAGCAAGGAGCCCTTGCCACATTCGCCACCACCTGCTAAATCAGCCAGGCCTTACAAGAGACACAAATCTCTTCCAACCCTGCAGCCTCCACCTCCTCCACACACAAAGCATGCGGCAAAAACCAGACACACCACCAAGGGGAAGCGTAGGACAAAAACCACTACCACCCAGGCCAACCACTCCTCCTCAACACTCTGTGTCCCCAAGTACCATAACCACAGAATCAATAGAGAGCTCCACGGGTGACAGCTCAACAGGCACCCAGCCATTATCACATACCACCACCCACACTCCATCACACTCACCCATCAGCCCCAGAAACCTAAACTACTCCGCAGACAGCCAACCATCAATCTCGTCTGCTGCTGGGGACACCACACACCCATGTGGGTGCCAGCTGCGCCATGGCTCACTTACAGCCCGTTTTTGAGATGTCCAAAGCATGGCTGTAGCCACTGCTGTTTGTGATGCCCTATTTGGGCGTTATTCTAAATCCATCACAAAGCAGGCCAAGCAGGAGATTTGGGATAAGATTTGCCAGCAAGTTAATAGTGTTGGTTCTGTGAGGAGAGATGTTGAGAAAATTAAGCGAAAATTTGGTGACCTGAAATATGATGGTAAAAAAAAATGGACATGCGCCGCCAGCAGAGGTAAAGTCCATTTAGAGTGTAAATGCAAAGGCTGCTTTGTAACAGGATGTAACACCTATTAGGTGTGCTTTAATCTTCCCCAGCCTACAGACAGGGGGTGGGATCCCAACTAAAATCATCCTAACACCAGCAGAAGAACATGTGTTTACATATATTCACCCGGAAACCCTTCAGGGCCTGCCAGGGGGCCTAGACACAGACAGGAATGTCAGGTCCGGAGGTGAGTATGTTTTACATTGAGCCTTTTAAATGGGTACCCAAACAGTTTTATACTACTTAATACACACTGGCCTTTGCTGAAACACTAAAAGTACATTCTCTCGTCCCAGAACAAACTCAAGACACGCCACAAGGCCAAACTACCCCTGGCTTGTCCCGGAGGACCATGCAACAACAGCCTTCAGTCCACACAAACCAACCTGAGTGTTTGGATGAGGTAAGTCAATGGTCCACTGTGTAGACTTATGAAATTGCACTTGCATCCATTTAATGTTAAATAGTGGATTCAATACCTGCTACATTTCTTGGCAGAACCTACCCAGTCCACCAATTATAGAAGACATTCGTGATTTGGAGGAGGAGGACACAATTCAGATGCAGCCAAGGCCAACAAAACCAGTGGGCGAACATCAGACCCAACAGGCCCAGCAACTTCAGCCCCTGGTGTCCACTAACCAAACCTCTGTGGCACCAACCTCTTCTGCCGTCCGCACAACAGACTCTGCGCCAAGCCAGCCACCAGCAGCCACTCAATCTGGAGCAGAACGACCCACCCGTGCCAGTGGCAGAACACATCCAAGGCGACATATCAGCCAGAGGAGACAGCTGCAGATCATGGAGGAAGCCTGGCACCAGGAGAATGTAGAATTTTCTGCAAACACACAGAGATTTAATGAAACTGTGTGTACCCAAATCACCTCGATGTCTAACCAATTAGATATTTTAAACCAAAATGTCTCTGGGCTGCTGCAAGAAACCAGACAACTAACATATATGGGCATATGGGTGAAATGGTCCACCAATGGCAGCTCATTAATCAGAGCCTTGCACATATTGCCGCAAACATTCACCCACACCAGCCATCAACTGCCACCTCATACTCTTCATACCACTAAATGGATGTGTTTATGTATTTGACCCCACGTTAAGCTTTACAAAATACAACAAAAAAAAGTTTGTAACTTAATTTTTTAGGGATGACCAAAAAATAAACAAAACAAACTAAACAAAGGAATATTATTTAAGAAAAAACATTGTCCACAAGTTGGGAATGGATCACCTGTGCTGTGCCACTTTGTGATCCAGAGTAGGGAGGTGTGACTTCCGAAATCTGTAAAGTGGCTTCAGGCAGGTCAGTGTATCTTGATACCCGGCTTTGTATGGCCAGGTTGTGCATGACCCCACACGCAATTATTATTTTGATGCCCTTGGCGGGCTCATACAGCAGGGCACCCCCAGTCTGGTCCAGACAGCTGAAGCGCATCTTCATCAAGCCAAAGGCCCCGTTCCACCATGGAGCGAGTCCTCCTATGCGCAGTGTTATATCGCTCCTGGGCCTGCGAGGATGGGGGTAAGTAGCCATGGGAGCAATGGATAGCCAGAATCAACTGCAAATAAAACCAAAGAATTAAGCACAAACCATAATACAAAATACACATTACAAATGGGCCTCTTTGCTACATATGTAGTGGCAGGCCCCAGAACTAGTCGACACCTAACTATAATCCCAAAATAAAAAAAAATAAAAAATGAGAATAACGAACAGCCACAAGTACCTTACATTCTAATTAAAAAAAGGGCATGTTATGTTACTTTAAAATGCTAAGAACAGGGAACAACAGACAGAGGCCTAAGGGGAAGAGTCTCAATAATGTGCTGCTTAGCATACCAGCATTAGTGAACAGGGACAATAGGTGAGCTGTGCTGTGTCAGAGCAAAGCACAGTTTTGATGAGGCAACATGCACATCCACCCAGTACACTCCTGTACAATGACTGTGGGATGCAACATAGCTAAGAGGGCCAGGACAGGAAGGAATAGTGGAGACTAACAAAAAAAACCATAGGAGAAAATAGTGGTAATTAAGTGATTGAAAACTTGTTTCATTGGAGTCTATAACAGATTAGTGGGGTACAGGCACAGAAAATATAAACAAAACATGGTGGACAGCAACAACAATTTTGGGACACATACCCAGTAGCCATCCGCCAGACAGATCTCCTGAAATCGCACAAAGAGGCTGGAGTTCCTCAAAATGTGAGAATCGTGGGTGGAACCAGGGAAGGCTGCAAACTAAAAAATTGCAGATCTGGGCCTGACACTGCCTGCACATTGATTGAATGGCCCATCTTCCTGTTCCTGCAAAAGTACAAAATACAACAGGAATTAGTGGGCACAAAATTGGAAACATAATTCAAAATATACTTTCACAGAAGCAACATTTAAAAACAATAGATGTTTGGTATACACAGGGTGTAGGTCTGCTGTAATCCTAAAAAAAATAATACACATTGAAATAATGAACATTTCTGGCCAACATTGCACATACATGCTGACCTAAACCACATACCTGAACAGATATTCCTGGTCAGCAGGAGGAATTAACGATACGTGGGTACAATCGATGGCACCCATGACGTTGGGCATGTCGGCTAGGTTATAAAAGTCCAGCTTAACCACATTCCAGGCTTCCACTGTGTCAGGGAAAAAAAATATATTTGGGTGCCAGGGTAGCCATGCCATCCAAAAACTTGGTAAGGCTGCGGCTCAGCGTAGACTGGGACATCCCCACTGAGAAGGCACCCAGTCTCTGGAATGAGCCGTTTGCCAAAAACTGCAGGCAGCCAACCAATTTGGTCATACCTGCAATTGCATGCCCCTTCCTTGTGGTGCGGGCTAACCATGGCCGCAGCTGTCTATACAAGTCCTGGAGAGAAACATGGTTAAGGTGGGTGAGCTCGAATAGCTCAAGGTCATGCATGCCATCGATGTCCAGATGTGTGCGGTGCAGCCTGGTTTCTGCCATGCTCAAAACAACCAGGCCTCGTAGCGGACGCCTTTGATGCTCACGCACAGCAGAATGCATTTCCAAGTCACAAATATCAAATACGGCTACTAAGACTGCCCGTAAGTGAAGCATCGACACCCTCGTTAAATTGGGCTTGTTTCAATCGGAAATCAAGACTCTGAATCAATTAAAAAAAGGGACCAATCAACGGCCAGTCCGTTTTCACGGAGTTCAGCCTCTTGCGAGCCATCAATCGGAAAGGCGCCTGCAGAAACACCTGAGCGCATACACGCACACAAAAAGCAACGTAGCACCCTTTCCTGACCCGATCACAGCCCAAAAACCATGGGAAAACGCACGGGATAGCTGAACGAGGAGGCTCTGCATCAGGCCAATAGTGTATAATGCCAATAGTGTATATTGATATTGCTCTGAAAGTGAAGACTCCGGATGGCAGGTGGACATGAGTGGGGCCAGCTCCCATTAAAAATAATGGGTGCCTCCATACTCCAGGAACATCCATGTACAGAGGCGCCCATTTTTTTCATTAGCAGCCAGATGTACAGAGGAACATTGCAGGTATTGGGGAGTTAATAAATACTCCCCAAACCTGGCTTGTTCGCCCCCCCCCCGCCCCTTCAGTTTATTGTTTGACAACTTTAAACTTACCTGTCCGGTTGCATCTCGCTCTGGCATCTCTTGGTCCTGCACCGTAGGGCAACATCATCTTGCCGTCCCGTCATGCTCTGCGCCGCCCCTCAGATCTTGCGCATGCGCAGTGTCACTGCATAGGCTTCAATGACACTTGGCGTAAATACAGCAAGGTTTGAAGAGTGGCGCAGGACATTTGAAGAGGGATGGCGAAGAGTGAGTACTTCTAAGGCTTGCAGCCTTCACTCAGCAATGGCTACCGGGGGGGGGGGCAAAGGGGCCAGGAATGCTGCCGGATGTCTGTGTTTTAGATAATGCCAACATCCAAAAGGCAGTGAGGGAAGGGATGTTTAGAGAGGAACATCAGAAAAGGTCTGATGTTCCTCTTTAAGTACAGATTGGTAGTAGGTCAGAAGCTTTTGAGTAACTACCTTGCCTGAGGTTCTGTTGTTACTGTTTTAATTTTTCCTTAACGTAAAATAAAACATGATTTGGTTCAGCTTTGAATGCTTTGATCATTGGGAACACATCACAGTGCTGATCAGACAGCTTGGTGAAAGCAATCACATTGTTTAGCATGGTGATAACAGGATATGTAATTCAGGTAATGTTATTCATATCCTGTCCTCACATCCACACTTGTCAGAACCACATGTGTATGTTGTTAGCGTAGCCAAATTACTTTAGCACCACATTTGTTAACTATTTGTGTAACCAGCATTGACGGATGAGAAGGCACCACACAGACCTAATTAAGATAGCTGAACTTAGCTGAACGAATTACTGTCAAACCAAGGGCTTATTTACACCTATGTGTTGCTGTAGAAATGCAATCAAGGAGGTGTGTTTCATTGGGTTTGTGTTTCATTTCTTATTAGTTTGATTTTTGTTTTACCTGCATTTGTAATTTGATGTGTTTTCCATTTTGAATCAATTTAATATGAAAAACCAAAATGATAGATTTCCCCTTCCCATGACCTACAGTCAGTGAATGGTTTCCTCTGGTGGACACTAAGAATGATTTCAACTGGTCGGCCCTGTGAATGATTTCAACTGGTCGGTCCCAAGAATGGTTTCCTCTACTAGCCCAGTGTCCATTTTTAATACATCTCCTATTTTACATGTCCTTGTTTTGTGTTCATGTAGACTTATGGGGATGATCGATTGCATGCCGAATTGGAAAAGCTGTATGGAATAAATGGAGAGAATGGGCCCATAAACTAGCACGGACAGCACAAAAAGCACATAGGTGTGGACCTGTTTCTTCAGACATTTTTAACCTCATTGGTCCCAACAGAACTTAGATGTTCCAGCAACAAGAGGTGTTTTATACAAGCAAAAGAGGTACAGCTGGATGAGAGTTGTGTTACCCTGACCAGATAAATGCCAACTTATCTTCTCACTCACTGTTGAAGGAAAGGACCATCATCTTGTCATGAAGAGTATGAGGGCTTAAACATTTTTTGTAGAGCTTAAAGCAGACAGCCAGTCAAACATGACTGTATGTCTGCTCAAAATGGCCCTAAGTTGGTATGTCCCTCTGCAAAGCTGTAATGAGAAAGCTGTGTATTGTCACCGCTACATACATGTCCAGAGAGCCACAGATCATATGAACGCTGAGTGTTTAATTCCACCTGAACAACCAGATCAATTAACAACAGGCATGCCGGGCAGAAGATCAGCTGCGGCCATCTGTGGAGAAGTTGAGCTAGATTTTTGCCTTTTTAATTATCACTGGGTGGCAGGGCATCCCAACACCCTGGTGTGTGGAGGAGACCTCCAGTAATTCTTGCTTTAAGAATATATTTTGAATTTACTCATACAGAAAATAGTGACAATCATAAGGTGGGGTACAATTTGCAGTACATAGGCTATTTAAGAAAGGAAAAAGTTATACTGCAGCAGATCATATCTTATCTGAATATTTTATATTCTGCAGCAGATCATATCTTATCTGAATATTTTATATTTTATACCCAGCCTTCAGATAGTGGTCCACCGTTACAAGAGCAAACAGGTAGACAGAACTCTATCCCAATGTCCTACCAAATAGAGCATGCGAAAGGGGGTTTAACCAGCCTTAGCACGCATCCTCGGTTACAAGCAGCGAGGAACGAGTATATCAAGACACATGAGTATAGACCTAGTAAAACATAAGTTATGCATTGTTTTATGAGCCATCCTAAGTACCTGACCATTGCATGCATTGAATTATGACCCTGTACAGACAGTATAACAGAAAAAGCCATTTATGTTAAGTGATGCCGAATCCTCTATAGTACAAAGAAAGCATATGTCGATTAATATCAGTGCCCTAACTGCTTTGTAATTATCAAAAGTTCCCCGAGAATCCCCTATTCATCCGACACCATGCATGGAATAGCTTGGTGTTAATCATACCATTTATAGGATAAACGAATTACACAATGTTCCTTGAGTCTGTTAATCTGAGTCACGTGCATCGTTATTCGGACTAGTTAAATTGCAACTTAATAGGCAGCACTTCAGGGCGCGATTGGCTCATGGTGGGTGAGACTATAAGGCAATTATTTACTATTTTACTGTATTAATGGTCACTGAGTGTCTCAGAAAGATTAAATGCAGCTGAAACTTTCTGCATTCTCCTGACAAGCTGTAAATGCATTAAAGTGTTCTCTGAAATGTAAAAAAAAACATGTCTACATTGGAATAGGAATCAAATCATGAATATTGTATTACATCTGATTGAATTGTTAAGCAAAATGTTCAGAAATCTGTCAAGAAACCCAGTTTTGCTGAATTATAATTATGCGATTTTAGTTTTAATCAGCGCAGTGATGGCACGGCTAATCAGAACATGCGTTTGCTGTTAACGTGTCTTAAAACATCTGGTCTCAAAGAAAACAAGTTTTTGGATTCTAATTATAGATCCATGGTTTTCTGGGACAATGTCGGTTTCATATTTCAGGTACTTCAGGTACTTTATTGTGGTTTATAGACTCTGGACACAACAGCAGTTATTTAGATTTGTAATGAAGCATCTTTGAAGAATGGGGCTCACAACAGCACTTCAATCAGGCTACAGGGCAGATCGGGTTTAATATGTTTTTGGATTCTGTCTATAGATCTGTGGATTTCCAAGACAATGGAGATGATTCAGAGACTGGTGATTTTAAAGATGATGGTGTTGAATCAGCCCCAAGGTATACAATTAAAGTGAATGGCAGTTTTCTTTCCTAAAAATAGAGTGAGTTCTGAATCGACCCCAATGTAGCATTCATACTTCAGGTACCTTATTGTGAGGGGTGGCACTAGCCAAACCCAACAGCATTTATTCAGTTTTGTAGAGAAGTGTCTTTGAGGACTGAGCTGCACAACCCATAGTATGGAGCAGTTGAGGGAAGACAGTTGCAAGATGTCTGAGCAAGATCAATAGTGAACACAAGGAGTTAATGCTCCCCATGCTCCACAGACAATAAGATAAGAGATTAAACTTAGACAGGCAGGTGGCTTGAGAAAGGGATCTTTTCCCGAAATGCGTCACCGACATTGTCTCTCCCTCCTCTTGTGATTTGAGCTGCATCATTGAATTTTAAAAGCCATTTAAAGTTTTATTTCTTATCTTATAGTCTGTGAAGCACAGGGGTTAACTCTTTGTATTCCATGCTGATGGCGTCATACTTGACTAAGAACAGCAGGTTAAATCCCCCCCCTACTGTTTCACAGGATTTCAGTTTGTTATATAACTCATCCCTTAGACTCTACCTTAACTCTCCTACTGAGCAAAGCATGTGCATGACGGCCCAGTGATCCTATCAGTTCAGCATCCATTCAGGATGCTTTTTGTTGTCTGTGACATATAGTAATTTGACATCACTTTTCTACGGGGAAACCAAACAACTCTGCAAGCTAGGAGAGATGGCTATACCTGATGTGAAAAAGAAAATGTAATGCTGAGATGTTTCTTCTGCTGATAATATAGCATTGCAAGGACAGGTCCCAAGCTGAGGTAGGTATGAACACTTTTAAAGTGATGGTACTGAAGCTTAAGTATTGTAGAAACAGTTAATGTGTCAGGGGCCTGTATTTCCCCCACAGCCATGATGCTGGGGCTATAGAATTGAAAAGGTAGAACATGGCCTTGGGGTACAATGGGTCCAGACAAGGGGTTGGGGGGCGCAGGAGGGGTGTTATAAATGGGATTAGTGAATACTAGCACAGGTTCTGCGTGAAGTCCCAGCACCCAGCCCAGTCAGTCCTAAAGCTGTGTGGCCCACCAACCTCCCAAGCTGTGCTCTCCCTATGCCCAGGCCACCACTGGCAACAAGAAAGAGACAACACTTGCAACTGATGCAGCTGGAATATGTCCCAGAATAAATGTCTTGTGAACTTTCAATGTCTTCTGGGACAAAGGGATGTCCCAAAGCAGTCAAATAAGCGGGTAAATAACAACCAACTGGCTGCATAACCTGGTAAACAGAACAAGAAAAGGAAAGGAAAAGCAGAATGACTGTCAGAGACCACTGCAACCTATTGTAGCCAAACACAGCATCCACTTATAGCCCTACATCCATCTTGTAAACCGTGGATCAAACAGCCCCTTGCAAATCTGCTACACAAAACTTGTAACCTAAAGGCCTGGGCATAGTCCATAGCCCAGCTAGCAAGAAAGCTGTGACCCTTACCCTTCCCTAATGGTTGATTAGGCAGCAGAATGCTTTTGTAGGAGCGAGCCAGTCCTTTTATTCTCTCCAGATCCAAGCCCATATTTGTGAAGAACCCATTTAGGACCTTCTATATCTTTATGGGTTGTATAGCTGTACACATCGGCACCTATTTTCAGCACTACTGGTCACAGATACATTTGGCCCAGCCAACTCCAGGACTATGAATTTTCTTGGTCTTTTTGGTGACCAATCTGCCTCTGTTTACATCAAGACAATGGTCATAATCCAGTTAGAATAGAGAGTTGCACAAATCAAAGAGTTAATCTATGTTTGTCTGGATGTACCCTAAAAACAAACAGACTGAATGCTTCTCCATCCAATCGAAAAATGTTTGCAGCACTCAGAACATCAACTGTAATCATGGCATGCAGAAGTGTTTGTAGTCCGGCTGATTACAATTTGTGCCTGTTTAGCGCTTCTCATTTGCCTCTATTTGCATATAGATAGATGATGCCGGAGCAGAAGGTTTGCATAATCTGAAAAAGCCCTTAAAATGGTTTAGCTGTAAATGTCACTAGAAAAAAAGACAGACGGGAGAGAGCAGTTGTACACATATTTGAATAATGCAATAATCGAATCATAGGAATAAAGGATAGAACAGGGGGTCGGAGATCATGGTGGGGTCTTATAGATAAAATATCTTTTAAAGCAAACCTCTACGCAAATATGACTGGAGATCTGCTCAACCCTGGTGACTGTCAACCCTGGTGTTTGATCCACGGTTTACAAGATGGATGTAGGGCTATAAGTGGATGCTGTGTTTGGCTACAATAGGTTGCAGTGGTCTCTGATGCCCTGGTACACGGCTGCTCAAACAAAGCTCAAACTTGGGGAGATTTCTTACTGGTTCTGTAAATAGGGTGCCGAAGCATGGTAGGGGGAGCAGGGTGAGTGGACCTCCATTCATTTTTGACTGGAGGTCTTTTTTAAATGTCATACCTGTTGGAGATACTGTGCAACAACTTACAGCTTGCCCCTGTAGTGAGCTGTATCTATATTGCTAGGTTAATGCAGTTTACATTTATGTCAGTAGATGGTGCTGTTACATTTATCTATGTGTAAGCTCTGTTGCACATACTCAGCTGCGTGTTGTGTTTCCTGTACATTGAGGTGATCTCTATGACTTCTTTTTCCTGTCTATGTTATCCCCCATGTAAGGTTACTTTTCTCACTGCACTCCTGTTCCAGTAAAGCCAGTTCCTGTTAAACCACAAATGCATATCTGGATTGGACTCCGCTGCATCTAGCTCTCACACTCCATTATACTATATGATCCTGTTCTACATTGAACACATCCAATGGTAGTGAGGAATGACCATCACAAGAGATGGGAGAATTTGATGTGGCCCATACTGCTTTAGGGTCAGCTTGGCTGGTTGTAAGTAACCCTCAATCACACACCACCTCACCAACAGTCTCTACTGTTGGTGCACCCCCTTGACTCCCTGTTTGCCAGGTCCCCCCAGCCCTTCCCCCTAATATCCAGCTAAGCCAAGACACCCCACCCTATGCTCTGCCCCCGCAATGCTTTAGCTTCAGCATCATGGGGGGGAATTTACCCATCTTCCCCAGCAATAATAAAACTTTAGTATCTATGGTTTGGGACAGTTATCCAATTATGCAATATAACAGCCCAGCTATAAAACACTCTCAATTATCTGGGAGGTACAATAGGGATGGGGCTTAATGGGGATGTTGTGTTTTGGCTGGGAAGCAGTAAACTCAGGAGCCCTTCTCTTTGCTTCATGCAGGATGCACTTAATTCTGGAGGCAGGTAGCAAGAGAAAAACACAAAATATTATAGCATATGTAGCTTGTACATTGTTCTTGGGAACTAGAAGGTGTCTCCTCTGCTAGAGAGTATTCTGTATGGATAAAGGGTCTGTCTAGACAGAAAAAATGACCTACACCTTGTCCCCCCCCCCCCCCCCCACAGCCCTTCCATCCTCCTATAATTAAAAAAAAAACTCACCGGGTGCCGAAATCAAGTCACAGCATTCACAGTCACCAGCATGCAACAATGACCATACCTCTACATCAGTCACAATGACTAGAGCATGCCCAGTCCATTCACTCCGTTGGAGGGGTGTGCTAGGCCCCATCACGCCCCTTCATTCTAGTAAATTAGTGGGTGTGGCCTGTCACTGAAACTAATATAGGGATGCGAGCGATGGTCCCATATGCCTGTGTGAGTTTTTCCAAGCTGGAGTAGAAAGGAAGCACTGCAAGAGACAAAAGGGGATTTTGTGTTTGTCTGGACATTCTCTTTCATTTTCAGCTGAATTTTTGTCTGGACAGTCCCTTTAATTTTGAGATCTCATGCTTTTACTTTATTAGCCATTCTAAAAATTGCTGGTTCTGGCTTAGTCCCATATCTCCAAGGGTAGTGTTACCCTCCTATGCCTAGTGTTTGGTGGCGTGGCAAGGAGCAAGATTCTTCTGGGTCTATGGTGTTTCATGTGCACGTCTTTGTGGGTGAGATCTGGGTGCTAGGAGTTCTGCCACAAGGGATTTAGTTATCTGTAGAGATGAGCGAACTGTTGAAAAATTCGATTAGACTGATTCGCCGAATTTTCCGACAAAAATCGCTTCGACCCAAATTTATTCACGACGAATCGCTATTAAAATTTTCTGAGCCTCCTAGAGCCTCAATAGGATTGTAAACCATTCTGCCTTGCTGTAAACACGCATAGGATGTGTGCTGGGTTAGTGAAATAATACTGTAAATAATTATCACATGCAGATCAGAGGCATCGCTAATAGAATCGCAGAGCGGCACAACTGCAGAGAGTTAAAGTGGCATCACTATGAGGGGCCCCTATAGTGCCTGAAAAACACACCCTGGAGCTGGCAGCAGCAGGAGCCCAAAAATTAGCTGAATCACACCCTGGAGTTGCAAGCAGCAGCAGCCGCCCAAACATTGGTTGAAAGAGACACTGGAGTTGGCAGCAGGAGCCCAAAAATTGGATGAATCACACCCTGGAGTTGCAAGCAGCAGCAGCAGCAGCAGCAGCAGGAGCCCAAACATTGCTTTAAAAGAGACACTGGAGTTGGCAGCAGGAGGCCAAAAATTGGATGAATCACACCCTGGAGTTGCAAGCAGCAGTAGCACCCCAAACATAGCTTGAAAGAGACATTGGCGTTGGCAGCAGGAGTCCAAACATTGGCTGAATGACACCCTGGAGTTGCAAGCAGCAGCAGCAGGAGCCCAAACATAGCTTGAAAGAGACACTGGAGTTGGCAGCAGGAGCCCAAAAACTGGCCGAATGACACCCTGGAGTTGCAAGCAGCAGCAGCCCAAACTTGGCTTGAAAGAGACACTGGAGTTGGCAGCAGGAGCCCAAAAATTGGATGAATCACACCCTGGAGTTGCAAGCAGCAGCAGCAGGAACCCAAACGTAGCTTAAAAGAGACACTGGAGTTGGCTGCAGGAGCCCAAAAATTGGATGAATCACACCCTGAAGTTGCAAGCAGCAGCAGCAGCAGCCCAAACATAGCTTGAAAGAGACACTGGAGTTGGCTGCAGGAGGCCAAAAATTGGATGAATCACACCCTGAAGTTGCAAGCAGCAGCAGGAGCACAAACATTACTTTAAAGAGACACTGGAGTTGGCTGCAGGAGCCCAAAAATTGGATGAATCACACCCTGGAGTTGGCAGCAGCAGAAGCAGGAGCCCAAACATTGCTTGAAAGACACCCTGGAGTTGGCAGCAGCAGGAGGCCAAAAATTGGCTGAAAGGCACACCCTGAAGTTGGCATCAGCAGGAGGCCAAAAATTGGCCTAAAGACATAAATATGTTTTGCACCATTTGGAAAGTGTAAAACGTGGCACCATGCTGAATCTAGTCGCATGCATCAGCCATGGGTGGGTGGAAATCCTGGCTGATTCATCCCTGATTCATTTTGACAAAGGTGAGTCTCTCCACATTTTTAGTTGACAGACGAGTTCTCCTCGCCGTAACTATGGCCCCCGCGGCACTAAACACCCGCTCAGATGGCACGCTACTGGCCGGGCAGGACAGCTTTTCCAGGGCAAACTCTGCTAGTTGCGGCCACAAGCCAAGTTTGGCTGCCCAGAAGTCCAGCGGATCCTCAAGGTGTGTTGGCATGATCATGTCAAGGTATGACATGACCTGCTGGTTGAGGTCCTGCTCCAGGTCTTCCTGCTGCTCATGAGTAGCCTCACTATGCGGGTGTAGAAAGCTACTCATTAGCGACTGAAGACTGAGGCTGCTGCTGATGGAGCTGCTGCTGCTGCTCCTGACAACCCCCCCAGCAGCCATGGCAGTGGAAGGTGAGCGCAGAGTTCCCCCCGAGTCAGACCTGCGAGAGTATGGACCATGGCACAGATAGGCATCGGCCAACTGACTACGTAGAATGTCTTTGTAGTAGTTCAGTTTGTCCTCCCTCTCGGCGGGTTTAAAAAATGCCCCCATTTTGTGCCGAAAGCGAGGGTCCAATAAGGTGGACAGCCAGAAATCATCCTCGCGACAAATGGAAACAATTCTGGGGTCACTACGCAAGCACGTGAGCATGCTTCCTGCCATTTGTGCAAGTGACACGGAGGGACTACCTGTCTCCATCTCCACTGCATACTGCCACGGTGTGTCCGGGTCCTCTGTCTCGCCTTCCTCACAACCCTCTAGCTCCTATGGCTGCTCCTCCTCTCCTGTCCGCTGACTAGATAAACCAGCCATTTCGCCAAGCCTAAACTGTGCTTCACTGGGCCACTCCTCCCCTTCTTCCTTCTCCTCCTCCAGCTCAGCTCCAACAGGGTTCATGTGGTCGTAAGATGTAGACGCCATGTCTCCAGTGCCCTGACCAGCCATGGTTCCCAACATGTGCTGTAGTACATGAAGCAGTGGAATCACGTCGTTCATCCCGTAATCCTGCCGACTGACAAATAAAGTGGCTTCCTTAAAGGGCCTGAGCAAACGGCAGGTGTCACGTATGAGCTGCCACTGGTTGACATTGAAGTTGCACAGGGGGGTCCCCCTATCCGCTTGACACATCAGGAAATCCGTGATGGCTTTTCTCTGTTCATATAATCGGTCCAACATGTGAAGGGTGGAATTCCAACGGGTGGAAACATCGCAAATCAAACTATGTTGGGGGATACCGTTCTGACGCTGTAGCTCAAGAAGGGTGTGTTTGGCGGTGTATGAGTGGCTGAAGTGCATGCAAAGTTTCCTTGAAGTTGTTAGGATGTCTTTGAGATCGGGGGAACACTTCAGGAACCGCTTGACAACCAGATTGAAGACGTGAGCCATGCAGGGCGCATGGGTCAGGCTTCGTTGGCGCAGCACAGACAAAATGTTCTTCCCATTGTCGGTAACCATGGTTCCCATTTTCAGTTTTCTTGGAGTAAGCCATGTTTGGATTTCTTGATGAATAAATTTAAGCAGTTCCGTTCGCCAAGACAAACCATGTGAAGCACAGCGTGACACCTCCGTGCCCTGCACACATTGTAGACTGGAGAGGCACTGAGACTTGAGCCTATAGTGGAGGGTGAGGAGATGGCGGAGGATGAGGAGGCCGAGTCGCACGGTGTCAGTGGGCCGTAAACAACATGTACTGTCCCTGACCGTAGTTACAGCTCCAGATGTCGGCGCTGCCTTGCACTTTGCTACACACCGACAGGCTCAAGGACTGGCCCACCTTCTGTTCAACAAAAGTGTGCAGCGCTGGTACTGCCTTCTTGGCAAAGAAATGACGGTTAGGGACTCTCCACCTCGGCTCGACACAAGCCATCAGTTCTCTGAAAGGTGCAGAGTCCACCACCTGAAAAGGGAGCGACTGCAGCACCAGCAACTTGGACAGGAGCACATTCAGCTTCTGCGCCATAGGATGAGTGGGCGCATACTGCTGTCTCTTGGACATGGCTTCGCTGATGGCAGCTGCCTTCGGCTGAGGTGCTGGAGCCTTGGCTGGCAGAAATTGGGAGCGGCGTGCCACTTGGTGAGGAAGCAGGCTGGACCACGTCTTCGGAGCCTCGGTACTCCCAGGCCGATTTATGATGACGCATCATATGTTGACGCAGGGCCGTGGTGCCAACATTTGGGCCCTGGCAACGCTTCACCTTCTGCCTACATATCTTGCATGTGGCCATGTTACCCTCCTGCAGATGCTTCAGGAAAAACTACCACACTGCCGAGTAGCTACTTTTCCCACCAACAGGCCAAACTGATTCACTGCTACTGTCGCCAACTCCAGGAACCCCTGCTCCACTACCTCCCGATAAGGTAGCCTGCCATGCAGCAGGTGCTCTACCCCGGCCCCGGCTCCGTTTGGCTCCAGGCTTTACAATTGTGCCCCCATGCTGACTGCCAACCATGCAGCTAACACCTTGCTGCCTCAGCTGCTGCCTCCGGGGCAACCTGCGCCCCTCTTCTCCTGATGATGACGATGAAGCCCCTTCTGCACCCGGCTCCCAAGTGCGATCGGCTTCTTCATCATCATCACCGAGTTGTGGCTGCACATCACTGATGTTCTCGGTTTCCTCAACAGTGTCTGGCGCAGGAGCTGGAACGCTCGCAACACCCACGACACTCTCCACATCACTATTTGTCTGCCTAGCGAAGGAAGCCACCTCCATTTCTTGGCTGGGCAGTAGCTGCTGACTGTCCTCTATCTGATCGTTCTCCTCACTAAAGAGTGGAGCTGAACCCAAAGCATAGGATACGTCAGGAGGAACGGCGTAGGACAGAGGCAATGGGAGGACAGGGACTGCTCTCGGGGCATGCCAACTCAGGGTTGTGTCAGAGGAACCTACTGACCCTAGACTGGGGGTCTCAGATGTAACTTGTGATGATGTGGATGACCGCGTTAACCAATCTACCACGGCAGATGCGTTACTGGTGGAGACACGACCACTAGCAGATACTAGCAGATCAGGTCTCTCACTGTGACTCCTGCTGCCACTCGCCCCTAGTCTGCTGTGACCTCTGCCTGCTGAATCTTGGCCTCTGCCACTCCTCTTTGAACATCCTGGCACTTGTCTGCCTGACATTTTTATGTATTTGAAATGCGCAATAGGTACTTTAAAAAATGCGTTTACTTTAAAAAGCAGAAGCTAAATAAAGTGAGGAACTGCTTCTCTGCACCAGATACTATGAAAATTGGCAATATGGGATACCCTACGGCCTGGTGTTTTGACAGCAGGACAAAAACCAATTCAAAATGCAATAGCTTAATAAAGCTGAGGCTGAACAAGCTTATTTAGTATAACAGATAGGGTGCAACGTGGTGGTTTGGGATACCGTGTGGCCTGGTGTTTTGACAGCAGGACAAAAACCAATTCAAAATGCAATAGCTTAATAAAGCTGAGGATGAACAAGGGTATTTAGTGTAACAGATAGGGTGCTACGTGCAGTTTTGGGATACCCTGCGGCCTAGTGCTTTGGCAGCAGGACAAAAAACAATTCAAAATGCAGTAGCTTAATAAAATGAGGCTGAACAAAGCTTATTTAGTATAACAGATAGGGTGGCATGTGCTGGTTTGGGATGCCCATGTGGGCTGGTGTATTTAAAGCAGACAAAAAACAATTCAAAATGCAATAGCTGAATTAAAATTAGGCTGAACAACGCTTATTTAGTATAACAGATAGGGTGACATGTGCTGGTTTGGGATGCCCATGTGGGCTGGTGTATTTAAAGCAGACAAAACCCAATTCAAAATGCAATAGCTGAATTAAAATGAGGCTGAACAAAGCTTATTTAGTATAATAGATAGGGTACTACGTGCAGGTTTGGGATACCCTGCGGCCTGGTGTTTTTTTGACAGCAGGGCAAAAAACAATTCAAAATGCACTAGCTTTATTAAGCTGAGGATGAACAACGCTTATTTAGTATAACAGATAGGGTGCTAACCTGCAGGTTTGAGATACCCTGCGGCCTAGTGTTTTGGCAGCAGACCAAAAACCAATTCAAAATGCAATAGCTTGATTAAGCTGAGGATGAACAACGCTTATTTAGTATAACAGATAGGGTGACATGTGCTGGTTTGGGATGCCCATGTGGGCTGGTGTATTTAAACCAGACAAAAAACAATTCAAAATGCAATATCTTTATGAGAAATAGCCTTTAAAAGCTGCTTTAGTGTAACAGATAGGGTCAAATGTGCTGAAATAGGATGCACATGTGGGCTGGGGTTTTTACAGCAGACACAAAAAAAATTTAAACTAATCGAGTTATAAGAAATGCTTGTGTGTAACAGATAGGGTTAAATATGCCACTGCCAACATGGCATGCACAGTGGCAAGGAATTTTTACAGCACAAACAAAAGCAATTTAAAACTGATCTGGCAAATGAAGTGAAATGAAAATAAAAAAAAGCTTTCCCTGTCACTTTCTCTGCTGTCCCTGCCTCGATCTTTCCCGATTTTTCCCTATCTTTCCCTATCTTTCCCTGGTTCTGTCTGGCACTCTGTGGGTCTCCCTGACTCTCCCTGACTCTCTTAGTCTCTCCCTGTCTCTAAACAGCTCCGTTGTGGCCGCAATACAAGGCTCAAATGCGCACCAGCAAGATGGCCGCCGTTTATATAGCGCTGTGACGTCACCTCCTCCTGGCTGCTGATAGGCTGCATGTGACCTTCTCATGATAACTTGCCCCAGGGGATATGTCCAGACATGTCCATCTACCATTTTATAATGCCTGTAATTGAAGTAAATGGAGTTTAAAGGAAAACTTCGATCGATCGAATCGCGGGGAAATTCGGATTCGTTCAGAATCGAATATTTCCTGAAATTCGGAACGAATTCAGGTTCGTCCGTATCGATTCGCTCATCCCTAGTTATCTGTTAGGTTGCAGATAAACCAGCTTTATTTATTTATTTATTAATTAGGCATCCTTCAGGTGGTAAACATTTTAGCACAACATGCAGGAATCTTCAATACACAATCTGCACTGCAGCACTTTCCAGTCCTTCCACAGACATGCTCCAGGCATTTATAACCATCTTGGATTGCCACAGGCTGCCACACTATCTTTATGTTGCTTTAGGCTACCACTGGGCTACCACTACCTTCGATCAACCTCCTGCTTCACGGACAAATCAAATGGTTTGGAACACTTGCTAATGATTCGCTTCTCTATTTAGACACTACATCTTTACTATAATAATAATAATATTTATTTATAAAGCACCAAAATTGTCTGTAGTGCTTTAGAATGAGAGGTTCATGTACAAACAGAGTAATACATCACATAGCAACAAAAAGAATATCATTTGAAACAAAAGGAATGATTATCCTGCTCTCAAGCGTACAATCTAATATTATAACCTCCCTTGCACGTGTTCACATGTCTTCAGCCAGGTGGAACACGTGCTAGGTTTCCCTCCAAAACCGTCCAAACAATAACTGACATTTCCTGTTGCTAAGTCTTCTCTCTAACCCAACCTTCAGACTTTTTCCACTTACATCCACTACCTTCTAGAAGATTACTTATGTTAACTAATGCCAATGGTCTCTCTATACCATGTCTAAAAACTATTACTACACTAACAAATATATTCTAATACAGTGCTATTACTGTGGCAGAGTGTGAGTGCTGGGTGGGGAGTGTACTCCAGATAGACATTAGTAGTATAACAGAAACCAGCTTTACTGGAACATGAAAAGGGAAGTGATAGAAAGCAGCTTAATATACAGGAAATACGGATTTGGTTTGGAGTTCGGCCCAAACATGGAAAAGTTGGTTCATGGGATGCTTTTATATTTTTTGGCATTTTGTTATTATTTTCAATTATTTTCAATTTATATGTTTTTTTTTAATTGTATTTGTTCAGTTTTAAGTATTAACTAAATGTGGCTTTAAAGGCATCCCATTTAACATCAAAACTGCCTGCGGGATTATTCTTTTATATTTTTTGGAAATTATATTGTCATTTTTCATTAGATACAATTGTTATTCAATGAAAAATAGCCTGACTTTGGAGTTGTAATTACAGAGCTCAAGGACTGCCCAGCTGGCCCCTGGCACTGAACATTAAAAGCCCATATGCCCTATAGAACATGCCCGATACCAGTACCAACCCACCTTATGGGCTGCTGGGTTCATCCGTACCAACCTGGCCATTGGTGGTTCAAGCTAATGGAGCTTGAACTGGTATAGGGGTCCATTACCAGTTAATTTGGAAAGTGTAAAAAAAACACACACACACACACACACACACACACACACACACACTGAAAAAAAAAAACAGGCTCCTTTAAATATATGCAACCAGGGTGTCTAAGGACGCTCTGGCAGCATTTAGAAAGGAGAGAAACACAGGTTCCCCTTCTGTTCATCCCGACTCCTGGCCAGGGCCTCCATGATGAGTCACTGGAGTGCGGCTTTTACATTAGGGGCCTCTCTGAAAACTCCCTGACGTCACGTATGATGTCACAAAAGGGAGGGGCCTAGATGAGTGGCAATGAACAAATGGAAACAAAAAAAATTCGGGCAAGAAAAATGCCCCAAAAATTTACCAAAAAATATAAGCCCACAATGTTAAAATGAATGTTTTTTATAAACAGCATTTAGTAAAACACTTAAAACTGAAAAAAATAAAAAGTCAGGCTATTCTTTGTTAGATACATTTTTTTTTTTTTTAAAGTTTCTTTTTATTGCAGTTCAACAAACATCAAACACAAATACAAGTCACATATCACATTAAGATGCCGCAGGCACCCAGTACCGTTGCATAGTTTCAATAAACATTTAGACACGACAACCATTCACTCAACACACATACATACATTTGGACTCGGAAGTCTAGTTAATTATTCACCGGGATGGGAGGACCAATCGGGGAGTCACATCTCCAGGATGCTTCTCCCGTCTCCCTAATTCCACTTTAACTCGCTCAATGATTCAGCCTACTATAGGTGAGCAGCTTCGCCCCTTAAGTAGACCCTTCCCCTCTCTAATCGGCCTCCGAGGCAGTGTCCTGGCTCTGCAGCCAGGGACCCCATACCTTCTCAAACTTATCGGGCACCCCCCGAGCAGTGTATGTCAGTTTGTACATAGTGAGTTTCTGGTTTACCAGAGCCCTCCACGCCTGTACGGATGGTTTAGCCGGGTGTTTCCAATTAAGCAGAACACATTTCCTGGCATAAAAGAGCAGCAGCCTAAATAACGATTTCAGCGGCCCCGACAGCGATAGTGATTCGACCACCCCCAGAAGACATAGGGAAATCGAGCCGGTGATCCGGATGCCCACCACTTTACCAATCAAATCCATCACCTCTCCCCAATATCTCACCAGGACTTCACAGGACCAGGTCATATGTTCCCATGTACCAGTCTCCCTCTCACACCTGGGACATAAATCATTAGCGAGTAATCCCATCTTATGCAGCCGTATCGGCGTGATGTAGGTTTGATGTATCCATTTGGTCTGGATAAATCTGTCTCTGGCTTCTATGACCGAAGAGTATAGGTTATCTAGGATTTCTTCCCAGTCATCCCGGTCCAAAGTTTGGTCCAGGGTCCGCCACCTGCTTTCAACCTTCCCCCTGGGGGATTCCAGCCCAGCAACCAGGCACCTATACAATGTAGAGACCGGTTTCCCCAAGTCCGTCCCTCTCACCGCAGTCTCCACCTGGGACACCGAAAAATTCGGGCTGTCCCTGTGGAATTGAGATTGCAGAGCGTGCCTGAGCTGCAGGTAGCGAAAGAAGTCCCGGTGAGAAGCCCGAAAGGTCTCCCTAACTTGATCAAACGACAGGAGCACTCCATCCCTGTACACCTGGCCCAGCGTCCGGAGGCCCCTTCCATCCCAAAACTGCGGATCCTGCATTGAAACCAACTCAGGGAGCTTGGGGTTGTTCCAGAGAGGAGCAAAGGGGGACCAATGCTGGGCCTCATCCGGCTTCCTGTTCAACTTGGCTACCCTTTCCCATATGTTACACACTACCCTCATGCATCCGGTGGCTTCCCGGACCCCCCGAACCCCCCTGTACACCAAGAGGGATAGTTTCTCAGGGGAACCCAGCACCGCCACCTCCAGACCCACCACCGGGTTGCTCTGCGGCTGACAGAGCCACCAGTGCACAAACAGGAGCTGCGTAGAATAAAAATACAATTGCATGTGCGGGACCGCTAGACCCCCCTCCGTCACTTGTGCTTTCATTATTTGTCTGTTAAGCCTAGGTGGAGACTGCCCCCAAATAAAGCCAAACAGAATTGAATCCAACGTCTTAAAGTGGGAGACGGGCAGCAACACTGGCGAGGCCTGATAAATATACAGAAATTTTGGAAGGAATATCATTTTGTATATATTAATTCTGCCCATGACTGACAGGGGCAGGTTCGCCCACTGAGCAACCCGCTGCCTTAGTCTCGACACGACAGGGGAAATATTCAAAGATATGAACTCACTTGGTTGCTTACTAATCATAATCCCCAAGTATTTAAATTGTTGGACTATTTTTAATTGAGACCTCGGGGAGATGTTGGGGGGAACAGGCTCATCCACTAACATTAGACTGGATTTGTCCCAGTTAATCCTCAGTCCAGAGAACTTCCCAAACACTCCGATAGTATCCAGGGCTGCGTCCAGACACTTATGGCCATCCGCAAGGTACAGCAGTGTATCGTCTGCATAGAGGGATATCTTTTCCTCCACTGCTCCCAGCTTCCATCCAGAGATACTTGGGGAATTCCTGACAATGATCGCCAAGGGTTCGATAGCTAAAGCAAAAAGCAATGGCGATAATGGACACCCCTGTCTTGTCCCCCTATGCAAGGCAAATGAATTAGAGTAACACCCATTAACCCGTATCCGGGCAGTTGGCTGTTCATATAATAATTTGATATATGTAATAAAGCTAGCAGGAAGTCCAAATCTTTCTAAAACTGCCCAGAGATACTCCCATTCCACCGAGTCGAAGGCTTTCTCATTATCTAATGATATAACCACCCGTTTCCCATGGTTATCATGTATAATTTGGAGGTTGGACATCAGTCTGCGGAGGTTCACACACGTGGTACGCCCTGGCATAAACCCTGATTGATCTTGCCCGATCAAATGTAGGATAACTTTGTTTAGCCTAGTGGCCAGTATCTTGGCTAATATTTTTGCATCTTGGTTCAATAGGGATATGGGCCGGTAGGACGCACAGGAGTCAGGGGGTCTCCCTTCCTTATAAATGAGGACCACATGCGCCTCACGAAAAGAGGTCGGAAGGCACTCACTTTCAAGCGCTTGTTTCAGCACTTCCCACAGCTTGGGGGTTACTTGTTCAAGGTCCTGTTTATACCACTCGGCCGGCATCCCATCTGGTCCTGGCGCCTTCCTGCTAGAAAGCATCCTAATTGCGCCAGAGACCTCATCCATGGTGATAGGGGAGTTCAAAGCCTCCTGATCTTCTACAGTCAGCCTCGGAAAGACAATCTGGTCCAGATAGTTACCCAGATCAGTCGCTCCATAGCTCGCCCTCGAGGAATACAAGGCCGAGTAGTACTCCAGAAACCTCTGGGCTATCTCCTCCCCCCCCGTCACCCTCGTCCCATTATCTAGGATTTCAGCAATGTGGTTGGGTTGGCTTTCGGCTCTCGCCAGGTAGGCCAGGGTCTTACCGTTCTTATCCCCTTTATCAAAAATTGTTGCCTGCTTATATAGCAGTGATTTCCTAACCGAGTCGGTCAGAAGCAGATTATATTCCCTCTTTAGTGCCAACAGTGTTGAATGGTCTCCGCTATCCGAGGTTGTACTAAACTTCTCCTCCGCCCGCGCAAGTTTGCTCTCAAGATCTGCCACTTCCCTCCCTTTCTTCCTCCGAGCCGCAGCGATAGCGCTAATGGCCGCCCCTCTGGTAACAGCTTTGAAGGCATCCCATCTAACTTCCACCGTATTGCAACCCCAGAAAGCCTCAGTAGAGGATTTCAGACTACTCTGAATGTCGGGGGCTTCCAACCATAGAGGGCTCAGGTTCCACCCCACCCAATTCTCCCGCCTCAGTGACAAACCAGCTGTGATCAGTAAGGGTGAGTGGTCCGAGATCCCTCTCGGGAGATAATTACAGGTCGCCACTTTAGTTAGAAATTCAGGCGAGGAGAACGCAAGGTCAATTCTGGACAGGGACTTGTGTGTAACCGAGTGGCAGGAGAACGCCCTGTCGGTGGGGTGCTTCCACCTCCAAAGCTCCTGCAGCCCCAGCGCCTCCGCCCAATTCGCCAGTTGGGTCTTGGGGCCTGGATTTTTACTCAGCCTGTCCAGCGCCGAATCCAAAACCATATTAAAGTCGCCTAACAACAGTATCGGGGCTGGGGGGTAGGAGAGTACTTTCTCCATTATTTTATCTAGAATCTTAGCAGAAAATGGTGGAGGGACATACACCCCGACTATTATCATAGCAGTATCCATTAATTTGGCATGAAGAATAACATAACAACCCTCTCGGTCAACATGTACTGAGGACAACATAAACGGGGTACCCTTAGAAATCAACACTGATACTCCTCTTGAGTAGGCTGAGAATGGGGCATGAAAGGAGCTCTGGATCCACGGCCTCTTTAATGCCAACACCCTCTGGCCCACTAGGTGGGTCTCCTGGAGAATAACTACGTTCGGTTTGTACTTCTTGACAAACTGAAGGACGGTGGCCCTTTTGATCTTATCGTTAAGCCCCCGGACATTCCAGGAGAGAAATTTACACTCACCCATTATTACTGCGTAAAGTGTTACTATCAAAGGCCTCCACCCTGCGGGCCTCCCTCCCCTCCAGAGATCTTCCTATTACTCGAGTCCAGCAATCATACATCGCAGTCATACCCACACACAGACAACAACTAACAAAACAGATAATACAACAGTTTAACTGTAACCCTCTCCCGAGCCCACCCCCCACCCCGCTCCACCACCCCCAAACCTTGGCGAGCATCATATCCCCAAACAAAGTAACACAACACTGGTTTAACTATGTGCAATTGGGGTGCGCAGGTCCGCTACCTAGGGGTCTGCAAAAACAGGCTTGCTGAACAGATACGGGCCGGAGGATTAGCCTCCACGGGTTCCCAGAGCTAGCGAGAGGGAATCGGGGGAAGTGGAAGGGGAGGATTCTAAGTGGGGCTCTTAGACCTCAATAGCGAGGGCTATGGGAGGCAAGTAGAGAGGGACAGTGGGGGGGACCGGGAGCGGGGGGGGGGGAGGGGGGGAGAAGGGGCAAAGGATGGGCATTAGGTGGGACGGGTGGGAAGGGGATGGAAAGGCAGCACCTGTCGCGCCCTGGGAATCCGGAGCCAAAGGCTCCCCTGTAACAACTGCTAACAGGATACACTGACTAATTAGGCATCACCAGAAACACTACTACATTAACTTTAAACAAGGTACATAACAAAGCACCACCTCGGGCTCCACCAGAGCACCCATCAGCGGGGCCCCCGGGAGAGCAGCGGAGGCGGACCCCCGCCATCGGCGCAGGCCGAACAAGGGGGAAGAAAACCGGTCAAAGCAATGGCTGGACTATTCTCTCCGAACAGAGCCCAGTTCATCAGGCCCCTGGCAGAGAGTCAAGCCATGTGTTAGCTTCCTCGGCTGACGTGAAGAATTTAATGGACTCTCCATCCTGGACCCGCAGTCGCGCCGGGAACAGCATGGCGTATTTAATCTTTTTCTTTCTGAGCCGTTCTCTAACACCGTTGAATGAGCGCCGCAATTTCTGGACTTCCGATGTGAAATCTGGGTAGAAAGACAGCCGGGCGTTCTCATAAGATACCGCGCCTTTCGTCCTGGCCGCTGCGAGTATAGCGTCTCTGTCCTTATAGTGGAGGACTTTAAATATAAATGGTCTTGGCGGGGCCCCGGGCGGGGGGATCTCAGCGGGATTCTGTGTGCTCTCTCTATTGTGAAAAATTTGGTCAGGTTCCTGGGCGCCAGGGTATCCCTTATGAGGTTTTCAGCAAACTCCTCCGGGGAGGAGCCCTCCGATTTTTCGGGCAGCCCCAGTATTCTAACATTATTTCTCCTATTCCTGTTTTCAGAGTCCTCGGCCCTCCCCAGTAGTACAGTCACCTGTCTTCGTAAGGTTGCCAGCTCCCCCGCCTGCACAGACAAGCGGTCCTCCGTCTCCCCAATTCTCCTTTCATTCTCCCCTGTGCGGTCCCGAATCTTATCCAGGTCGTGACGAAAATAATTGAATTGCTCCTGAAGAGTATCAAATTTAGTTGTAAGGGCGTTTTGACAAGAGGCTATGGCAGCCATGATCGCTGCTGTGTCCGGATTAGAGGGCTCCGGCCCGGCTCCTCCTGGAGTTTCCATAGTTTGCGTGCTGCAACTGACCACTGTGGATTTACGCTTCCTATTGCCTGACATGCGTAAGAAGAAAGGCATACAGGGTTCAAGGTTGTCTTGACACTGCTTGTCTTTGCAGTGTCCCAATGCCGGGCCCCAGAAGCCCGCAGATGCTGCGCAGATATAGGTTTAAAGAGCTTGTTTTGCGATACTCAGATACAGGGTTCGAGGAGTACCCAGCTGCTGCACAGAGAGAAGGTTCAGGGAGCTAGTGTAGCTGCTCCGATGCAGGGTTGAAGGGGCTCTTAGGTGCTATACCGATATGATTCAAGGAGGTTGTTTTGCGACACTGGCATAGAGATCAAGTAGCACCCAGATACTGCACTGGGAGAGGGTTCTTGGAGCCTATTTCGCGGCACTGTTATGGGGTTCAAGGGAGTTCCTTGCTGCTGCACAGATATGGGGTCCCGGAGCTCGTCCGTGGCACCGATATAGGGTTACTCTGATGCTGCACAGATACAGGGTTCAAGGAGCTTGTTTTGTTATCCGGCGCCAATATAGGGTTCAAGAAGTGCTTCAAATGCTATGCAGGGGTAGGGTTCAAGGGGCTTATTCCTCGGCAGATATATAGGATTCAGGGAGCCCTCAAGTACTGCACAGATATAGGGTTCAAGGAGCTTGTTTTGCGGTATAGATACAGATGTAGGGTTGAAGGGGCTCACGGATGCTGCACAGATATAGGGATCAAGGAGTACTCAGAAGTTGCACAGATCTAGGGTCCAAGGGGCTTGTTTAGCGACACAGATATAGGGTTCAAGGAACTCTCAGACACCACACAGATATAGGGCTCAGGGATCTTGTTTAGCGACACAGATATAGAGTTGAAGGAGCTCTCAGATGCTGCACAACTACAGGTCTCGGGGGAGCCGGTTCAGCGGCACAGATATATGGATCAAAGAAGCTTTCAGGTGCTGAGGTGATATAGAGCTCAGGGTAACCGTGAGCGCCGCACAAATTGGGGATTTCAAGAAGCACAGGTATGTGGGTCGGAGTGTATCCCGTCGCCGCCCGGGGCCGGATGGGGGGCGGGGGGGACCCGTAGGTACTGTCCCAAATATTGGCTCCCAGGATACTTGCTGCCGCTGCCCAGTCGTCGGGGATCTATGGTGTGGAGATCGCGGAGAGCCCAGCCGCCACTCAGCGTCCCAGAAATCCACCTCCGCGCTGCCCCTTTATGTGGCCAGGGGATTAACTGCTGCACCAGTTCGCCCGGGGGGGCTGGGGAACCCACCTCAGCTGCTCCAATATGGGATTGAGGGGCCGCTCACTTTCAGGGGGGACTTATTTCCCCTTCTCTGGCCGCCTGTGCTTCACAATGAGGGGGTACAGCGGCAGGAGCAGCCCAGGATGTGAAGGTATGACTGGTGTTGATAGTGAAAGTCTCGGCGGCAGCCGCAGCTTCCCGCCACCGCTCCAAAATGGCGCCGGCCTCTCCCCCGGTTTTTCGCGCCAAACCGCGGCCTGTCGCGGTCCACCGCCGGGAGACACCCAGCGCTCCAGGGGGGGGAATCCCCAGCTATCACCGCCGCCGCCCAGGCCACACAAGGGATGTCTCACCTCCGCCGCCGGCCTCCCTGCTCAGAATGGGGCCACCCGCCTCCTCCACCGGCCGACCGCCGCCCGGACCACACCGCCGCCGGCAGCTCTGCGGGGATATGCCAGCGCGAGCTCCGGACACCCCTCCGCACTCCTCACCGCCGCCCGGGTCTCCCAGGGGTCGACGTCTCGCTCACCGCCACAGTCCGGTCGCCACACGATGGGGCCGCACGCTCCGCCACACGCTCCGGATCACACAGGCTGCCAGCTACAGTCAAGGGCCGCCTCCGCCGCCGCGCAGCCACAGGATCTCCCGGCCACAGGCACGATCCTCCAGCCCAGGTGAGTGAGATTGGGGTCTCTGGATGCGCTCAAACTAGCCCAGAAGGCAATAAATCAGGATTATCTTCAGGAGCCCCTAGCAGACACGTCCGTCTAGGCGGCCATCTTAACCACGCCCCCCTGTTAGATACATTTTTACCTAATTTTACCTAACCAAAAATGCAAAAAATGCCAAAAAATATAAAAAAAATACACCTGCAGGCAGTTTCAATGTTAAAATGAATGCGTTTTATAAGCGGCATTTAGTAAAACACATAAAACGGAAAACATATGGTTTGCAGCCCTCTGGCTCTTGTTATCCCAATTTTACAGCCATTTTTGAGCCCCCAAGTTTGGACCTCTATTGATTTCAATGGGGTTCAGGGTCCCAGAACATACTTTTGCGGCACATTCGGACGAACTTGTCGACTGGTTAATAATTACACTATAGGTGAGCTTTGTCACCATGGGTAGATCTTTTTTTGTGTCTGAATTTAATTGAGAATATGGATTATGTTTTACTTAGGGGTGTACATAGGTTTCAAGGGGCCCCATAGCAAAGCTCATAATGCCCCCCCAAAATGAAATCAACCAACATTAAAGTGGACCGTAACTGCTGACACCCGGTCCTAGAGTCCAAAAGACTTTAAGGACTGGTAAAGCCCTCCTTAGGGGCATCCCAATGTGTGAAACTCTTGGGATTTCCCATGACCTTACTTTGTTCCTAGAGCTCATAGTCCATGTGTGGGCCTCCCCTGCACCACTCTCTGGGAATTTTGTGCACAGCCTTAGGCAGCTGCCAGGGGGAGGCGCCTAACATTCATTTAATTCAGCATTGTTTGCCATGCATTAATATACACAGCAAGCAAAGCTAATTGAAGAAGAGCCTGTGAATGTCATATGGGCATCCCAGATCAGGTCTGTGGTTTGATTGGATTTCTAGGCAGTGTGGGCCCTGGGTTGTCAACAATGGGGCCCAGTGAGGTCTGGTTCTTCCCAAGGTGCTACTGCAGTATGCAGTGTTGGTGTGCTCTCTGCAGTGATACCCAGGTGCTCTATACACAGAGTGCTGGGGGGGAATTGCACTAGAATCTTAGTTCTGCTGAACCTACCACTGTTGCCCCAGGCATTCCCAGCAGACAGCACATCAACACTGCCGACGCTGTGTGTGTCCTTTTTTTGATAAGTATGGTGTGGAGTCGCGTTGAGCTGGCGCTACATTTCGCTCCCTATAGCGCTGTACTGGTGTTAGAGCACCCAGCATACATCACATTCATCAATGCAGGGCAGGTTACTACAGCGACTGAGGCGCTCTGTTACAGCGCCCCGATACCCACTTACAGTGTCTACTAGCAGTCGCTCTAAGCGCTGCTATACAGACGCCCATCTGCCGATACCTGGCGTTAGTAATGAATCAGCCTCTTAGTTGTATTGATTATATTATATTATGTTCAAGAGCCCTGGGTAATTGTTAAATAGGCTATGGCTCAGCGCTTTCAAAGCATTTTCTATACTTTGTGTCTCTCATTATTTTTGTAATTGTGTTGTTTTTATGAGGCCTATGGTCTTTTGGTTACCTGTACAGGTCACGTGACAATGGCTGGATTTGCTAAGAGGCTTTTCTATAGAAACATTCCTTCCACTTTTCCTCCGCCTCTTGCAAACCATGACAGCCCAAACTTTGGGTCTGCAATCTTCAGGCAGAATGGGAATCTTGCCGATCTTTTAAAATGAAAATGTTCAGCAGAGGGCAAGTCACTGAAACAGAAGGTGAGGGGGCCCTGCTCACTAGAGCTTACAATCTAATTATATGTGTGACTGGTCTTTGCCTGGACTCAATGAAGCTTGAGACAAGTTCAAAAATAAACTGCAATAGATGGAGAAATACAGGATTTGTTATTCCCTATTATTTTTAGGAAGCACAATACCCCAGCCACAAATATTTATACTAGAAGATCATATCCACGCTTTCTTTTAATCACCGCAGCAAAAAGAGCAATAAAAATGTTGTCAGTGGTAGAGCAATATTTGACTTCTGCTTTAAAAGGACAAACAAGGCCATAGCAATAAGGCAGCAATGAGCGCACCTAAAACCTATCCCTTTTGCCTCCCATTCATTTCCTTATAAACACTGTAGATGCTGTAGTAGAGCTCTATATTTTTCCTCTCTTCTATTCCATTCTTCCATGACCACCTCCAAATGTGGTCACATGGCCACCTTTAACCACAGCTGCCACAGGGACAGGTGTGGCCATGCAAGCACATTTGGAGGTGGTTATGGAGGAATGGAATGCAAGGAGTGGAGCAAAACCCATTTCTGGTTGCTCCCCTTATCATGCCGCCAACTGCCGTGCAAGTGTGCCTAGCCACACACCCCGGTTTTAATGCTTGGCATGGCCGCTCCCATGCCTAGCCATTGAGATATGCTGGACGCAGGGGCGCACACAGCTAGAGAAAAGCCAGGGATGTGGCGGCCGGTGTTTGCAGAATCGCAGGAGCCACTGAGAAAGGTGAGTTTACCAGCGACCCTGGTGGTTTCACACAGCAGGGCAAAATAAGATGGTAGGGGCCAGATATAGAATGTAATGCAGGAGTCTAGGGGAGAGTGCAATGCAACTAAGAACGTGGCACTAGTTTAGCAAAAGCCACCAAGATGTTGTCCTCTAATTACTCTGACAAAGTGGGAAGCCAGGGCTCCTTTGTTGGGAACTAATCATGGACCCATCCCTGTGCTTGGAATCGGCTTTAGTCTTTGACCAAACTGAACCTTTTGATTGGATTTTGATTGGGACAGAGATAATGTTGTAACTGTTTGCGGACAGTTTTCTAGTAGGTCAAAAATCACTTGGCCTACTTTATCTTTGTGAAGGAACTCTGGGAAAACATGTACTGTATATTATCATATTGTGATTAGGGATGAGCGAATCGATCCGGACGAACCCGGATTCGATCCGAATTTCAGGAAAAATTCGATTCGGATCGAATCCGAATTTCCCCGCGATTCGATCACTCGAAGTTTTCCTTTAACATCCATTCATTTACATTACAGGCATTCTAAGATGGCGGGCGGGACATGTCTGGACATGTATCCCGCGCCAGTGCAAGCTGGGGCAGTCACATGCAGCCTATCAGCAGCCAGCAAGCCCGGTGACGTCACACAGCGGTATTTAACGGCGGCCATCTTGCTTTTCCTCATTTCTCTATTGCATTCGTGACAGACAGAACGCTGTGTAGCTGAGGCACTTAGACAGGCAGGGACAGACAGGGACAGGCTGGAGACAGGCAGGAGACAGGCAGGAGACAGACAGGAGACAGACAGAAAGCCAGGGAAAGGTAGGAAAAACGGAGGCTGTGACAGGGAGATTTTTTTTTTTTCATCCAGCCTTTGTTAGCGTTTTCAGGCTGCTTATAGTAACTAACTGTGCATATATACTGAACTGATCTTAAGTCTGCTGTGAGGCATCCCATTCTGTGACTAAAGCAGCCTCTATTTAATAGCATAATAAACATTTGCACTTATTCTCATAGAAATCAGGCCTGACAAAGACACTTTTGCTGTGCATGCTCTCTGGTTTTTGTGGCACTGGCATCCCATTCTGTGACTAAAGCAGCCTCTATTTAATAGCATAATAACCATTTGCACTTATTCTCATAGAAATCAGGCCTGATAAAGACACTTTTGCTGTGCATGCTCTCTGGTTTTTGTGGCACTGGCATCCCATTCTGTGACTAAAGCAGCCTCTATTTAATAGCATAATAAACATTTGCACTTATTCTCATAGAAATCAGGCCTGATAAAGACACTTTTGCTGTGCATGCTCTCTGGTTTTTGTGGCACTGGCATCCCATTCTGTGACTAAAGCAGCCTCTATTTAATAGCATAATAAACATTTGCACTTATTCTCATAGAAATCAGGCCTGATAAAGACACTTTTGCTGTGCATGCTCTCTGGTTTTTGTGGCACTGGCATCCCATTCTGTGACTAAAGCAGCCTCTATTTAATAGCATAATAAACATTTGCACTTATTCTCATAGAAATCAGGCCTGATAAAGACACTTTTGCTGTGCATGCTCTCTGGTTTTTGTGGCACTGGCATCCCATTCTGTGACTAAAGCAGCCTCTATTTAATAGCATAATAAACATTTGCACTTATTCTCATAGAAATCAGGCCTGATAAAGACACTTTTGCTGTGCATGCTCTCTGGTTTTTGTGGCACTGGCATCCCATTCTGTGACTAAAGCAGCCTCTATTTAATAGCACAATAAACATTTGCACTTATTCTCATAGAAATCAGGCCTGATAAAGACACTTTTGCTGTGCATGCTCTCTGGTTTTTGTGGCAATGGCATCCCATTCTGTGACTAAAGCAGCCTCTATTTAATAGCATAATAAACATTTGCACTTATTCTCATAGAAATCAGGCCTGATAAAGACACTTTTGCTGTGCATGCTCTCTGGTTTTTGTGGCACTGGCATCCCATTCTGTGACTAAAGCAGCCTCTATTTAATAGCATAATAAACATTTGCACTTATTCTCATAGAAATCAGGCCTGATAAAGACACTTTTGCTGTGCATGCTCTCTGGTTTTTGTGGCACTGGCATCCCATTCTGTGACTAAAGCAGCCTCTATTTAATAGCATAATAAACATTTGCACTTATTCTCATAGAAATCAGGCCTGATAAAGACACTTTTGCTGTGCATGCTCTCTGGTTTTTGTGGCACTGGCATCCCATTCTGTGACTAAAGCAGCCTCTATTTAATAGCATAATAAACATTTGCACTTATTCTCATAGAAATCAGGCCTGATAAAGACACTTTTGCTGTGCATGCTCTCTGGTTTTTGTGGCACTGGCATCCCATTCTGTGACTAAAGCAGCCTCTATTTAATAGCACAATAAACATTTGCACTTATTCTCATAGAAATCAGGCCTGATAAAGACACTTTTGCTGTGCATGCTCTCTGGTTTTTGTGGCAATGGCATCCCATTCTGTGACTAAAGCAGCCTCTATTTAATAGCATAATAAACATTTGCACTTATTCTCATAGAAATCAGGCCTGATAAAGACACTTTTGCTGTGCATGCTCTCTGGTTTTTGTGGCACTGGCATCCCATTCTGTGACTAAAGCAGCCTCTATTTAATAGCATAATAAACATTTGCACTTATTCTCATAGAAATCAGGCCTGATAAAGACACTTTTGCTGTGCATGCTCTCTGGTTTTTGTGGCACTGGCATCCCATTCTGTGACTAAAGCAGCCTCTATTTAATAGCACAATAAACATTTGCACTTATTCTCATAGAAATCAGGCCTGATAAAGACACTTTTGCTGTGCATGCTCTCTGGTTTTTGTGGCAATGGCATCCCATTCTGTGACTAAAGCAGCCTCTATTTAATAGCATAATAAACATTTGCACTTATTCTCATAGAAATCAGGCCTGATAAAGACACTTTTGCTGTGCATGCTCTCTGGTTTTTGTGGCACTGGCATCCCATTCTGTGACTAAAGCAGCCTCTATTTAATAGCATAATAAACATTTGCACTTATTCTCATAGAAATCAGGCCTGATAAAGACACTTTTGCTGTGCATGCTCTCTGGTTTTTGTGGCAATGGCATCCCATTCTGTGACTAAAGCAGCCTCTATTTAATAGCATAATAAACATTTGCACTTATTCTCATAGAAATCAGGCCTGATAAAGACACTTTTGCTGTGCATGCTCTCTGGTTTTTGTGGCACTGGCATCCCATTCTGTGACTAAAGCAGCCTCTATTTAATAGCATAATAAACATTTGCACTTATTCTCATAGAAATCAGGCCTGATAAAGACACTTTTGCTGTGCATGCTCTCTGGTTTTTGTGGCACTGGCATCCCATTCTGTGACTAAAGCAGCCTCTATTTAATAGCATAATAAACATTTGCACTTATTCTCATAGAAATCAGGCCTGATAAAGACACTTTTGCTGTGCATGCTCTCTGGTTTTTGTGGCACTGGCATCCCATTCTGTGACTAAAGCAGCCTCTATTTAATAGCATAATAAACATTTGCACTTATTCTCATAGAAATCAGGCCTGATAAAGACACTTTTGCTGTGCATGCTCTCTGGTTTTTGTGGCACTGGCATCCCATTCTGTGACTAAAGCAGCCTCTATTTAATAGCACAATAAACATTTGCACTTATTCTCATAGAAATCAGGCCTGATAAAGACACTTTTGCTGTGCATGCTCTCTGGTTTTTGTGGCAATGGCATCCCATTCTGTGACTAAAGCAGCCTCTATTTAATAGCATAATAAACATTTGCACTTATTCTCATAGAAATCAGGCCTGATAAAGACACTTTTGCTGGCCAAAGGCCTACTGGACCCTGCCAGCTCGATTCCTGCCCGGGGCATCCCATTCTGTGACTAAAGCAGCCTCTGTTTAAGACCATATAAGCATTTGTTCTTATCATATTTGAAATTAGGCCTGATAAAGACACTTTTGCTGGGCATAGCACTACTGGACCCTGCCAGGTGCACTCCTATTTGGGGCATCCCATTCTGTGACTACAGCAGTCTCTGTTTAAGACCATATAAGCATTTGCTCTTATCATATTTGAAATTAGGCCTGATAAAGACACTTTTGCTGGCCAAAGCACTCCTGTACCCTGCCAGCTCGATTCCTGCCCGGGGCATCCCATTCTGTGACTAAAGCAGCCTCTGTTTAAGACCATATAAGCATTTGCTCTTATCATATTTGAAATTAGGCCTGATAAAGACACTTTTGCTGGCCAAAGCACTCCTGTACCCTGCCATCTCGATTCCTGCCCGGGGCATCCCATTCTGTGACTAAAGCAGCCTCTGTTTAAGACCATATAAGCATTTGCTCTTATCATATTTGAAATTAGGCCTGATAAAGACACTTTTGCTGGCCAAAGCACTCCTGTACCCTGCCAGCTCGATTCCTGCCCGGGGCATCCCATTCTGTGACTAAAGCAGCCTCTGTTTAAGACCATATAAGCATTTGCTCTTATCATATTTGAAATTAGGCCTGATAAAGACACTTTTGCTGGGCATAGCACTACTGGACCCTGCCAGGTGCACTCCTATTTGGGGCATCCCATTCTGTGACTACAGCAGCCTCTGTTTAAGACCATATAAGCATTTGCTCTTATCATATTTGAAATTAGGCCTGATAAAGACACTTTTGCTGGCCAAAGCACTCCTGTACCCTGCCAGCTAGATTCCTGCCCGGGGCATCCCATTCTGTGACTAAAGCAGCCTCTGTTTAAGACCATATAAGCATTTGCTCTTATCATATTTGAAATTAGGCCTGATAAAGACACTTTTGCTGGCCAAAGCACTCCTGTACCCTGCCAGCTCGATTCCTGCCCGGGGCATCCCATTCTGTGACTAAAGCAGCCTCTGTTTAAGACCATATAAGCATTTGCTCTTATCATATTTGAAATTAGGCCTGATAAAGACACTTTTGCTGGCCAAAGCACTCCTGTACCCTGCCAGCTCGATTCCTGCCCGGGGCATCCCATTCTGTGACTAAAGCAGCCTCTGTTTAAGACCATATAAGCATTTGCTCTTATCATATTTGAAATTAGGCCTGATAAAGACACTTTTGCTGGCCAAAGCACTACTGTACCCTGCCAGCTCGATTCCTGCCCGGGGCATCCCATTCTGTGACTAAAGCAGCCTCTGTTTAAGACCATATAAGCATTTGCTCTTATCATATTTGAAATTAGGCCTGATAAAGACACTTTTGCTGGGCATAGCACAACTTGTCCCTGCCAGGTGTACTTACTGCTGGTTTTTAGGGCATCCCATTCTGTGACTACACCAGCCTCTATTTAAGAACCTAACCATTTGCACCTATTCTAATTGAAATTAGGCATGATAAAGACACTTTTGCTGTGCATAGTCTTACTGCTGCCTGCCAGGTGCTCTCTGGTTTTTGGGACATCCCATTCTGTAACATACCATTAGCCTCTGCATTAACTGTAAGCTGCACAGTTATTTAAAGAAATTTGGCCTGTATGAGCCTGCTAACACACTGCTGCTGTGTGCATATATACTGATCTCAAGTCTGCTTTGGGGCATCCCATTCTGTAACATACCATTAGCCTCTGCATTAACTGTAAGCTGCACAGTTATTTAAAGAAATTTGGCCTGTATGAGCCTGCTAACACACTGCTGCTGTGTGCATATATACTGATCTCAAGTCTGCTTGGGGCATCCCATTCTGTAACATACCATTAGCCTCTGCATTAACTGTAAGCTGCACAGTTATTTAAAGAAATTTGGCCTGTATGAGCCTGCTAACACACTGCTGCTGTGTGCATATATACTGATCTCAAGTCTGCTTTGGGGCATCCCATTCTGTAACATACCATTAGCCTCTGCATTTACTGTAAGCTGCACATTTATTTAAAGAAATTTGGCCTGTATGAGCCTGCTAACACACTGCTGCTGTGTGCATATATACTGATCTCAAGTCTGCTTTGGGGCATCCCATTCTGTAACATACCATTAGCCTCTGCATTTACTGTAAGCTGCACATTTATTTAAAGAAATTTGGCCTGTATGAGCCTGCTAACACACTGCTGCTGTGTGCATATATACTGATCTCAAGTCTGCTTGGGGCATCCCATTCTGTAACATACCATTAGCCTCTGCATTAACTGTAAGCTGCACAGTTATTTAAAGAAATTTGGCCTGTATGAGCCTGCTAACACACTGCTGCTGTGTGCATATATACTGATCTCAAGTCTGCTTTGGGGCATCCCATTCTGTAACATACCATTAGCCTCTGCATTTACTGTAAGCTGCACATTTATTTAAAGAAATTTGGCCTGTATGAGCCTGCTAACACACTGCTGCTGTGTGCATATATACTGATCTCAAGTCTGCTTGGGGCATCCCATTCTGTAACATACCATTAGCCTCTGCATTAACTGTAAGCTGCACAGTTATTTAAAGAAATTTGGCCTGTATGAGCCTGCTAACACACTGCTGCTGTGTGCATATATACTGATCTCAAGTCTGCTTTGGGGCATCCCATTCTGTAACATACCATTAGCCTCTGCATTTACTGTAAGCTGCACATTTATTTAAAGAAATTTGGCCTGTATGAGCCTGCTAACACACTGCTGCTGTGTGCATATATACTGATCTCAAGTCTGCTTTGGGGCATCCCATTCTGTAACATACCATTAGCCTCTGCATTTACTGTAAGCTGCACATTTATTTAAAGAAATTTGGCCTGTATGAGCCTGCTAACACACTGCTGCTGTGTGCATATATACTGATCTCAAGTCTGCTTTGGGGCATCCCATTCTGTAACATACCATTAGCCTCTGCATTAACTGTAAGCTGCACAGTTATTTAAAGAAATTTGGCCTGTATGAGCCTGCTAACACACTGCTGCTGTGTGCATATATACTGATCTCAAGTCAGCTTGGGGCATCCCATTCTGTAACATACCATTAGCCTCTGCATTAACTGTAAGCTGCACAGTTATTTAAAGAAATTTGGCCTGTATGAGCCTGCTAACACACTGCTGCTGTGTGCATATATACTGATCTCAAGTCTGCTTTGGGGCATCCCATTCTGTAACATACCATTAGCCTCTGCATTTACTGTAAGCTGCACATTTATTTAAAGAAATTTGGCCTGTATGAGCCTGCTAACACACTGCTGCTGTGTGCATATATACTGATCTCAAGTCTGCTTTGGGGCATCCCATTCTGTAACATAACATAACCTACCTACCATACTAAGCAGCTCTCTTATTTAAACTAAGCAGGCCTCTTGGAGGCTGAGTGTCCACTTTTGGGTGTGCATTTATATTCGGTTTCATATACAGTGGGGTATCCCAATTTGTAAGATAACCTACCCCAACCATGTAAACTAAATAGGCCTGTTGCAGCCTGAGTTTCTCTGCTTGCGTATGGCCTGCATTACAATCTGTCTCTTTCAATGACACTGCTGCCTGTGGTATCCCAATTTGTAAGATAACCTACCCCAACCATGTAAACTAAAGGTTACGTCCTTCCAGAAGGAAAACTTATGCCGAACACTATTTTTGTTAGGGGCATTGACCTTTGGATTGATCGGCATGAAATTAATTTTTTTTTTTCAAAGTATGGCGCTGTGAAGAAGGTCAAAATGATGTCTCATACTTGGATTATTGTTACTTTTTGTTCAGCTTGAAATATAACAGGCCACACGGGCATCCCAAGGCACATGCTATTTTAAACCTATCTGTTATACAACATAAGCGTTGATCAGGCTACTTCAGTTTGCACTTGTTTTTGACTGATTTTAATAAACCAGGCCGCAGGGCACCCCAAAGCTGCACCTTGCACCCTATCTGGTATACAACATAAGCGTTGATCAGCATCAGCTTCATTAAGCTACTTCAGTTTGCACTTCCTTTTTGACTGCTTTCATTTAACCAGGCCGCAGGGCACCCCAAAGCTGCACCTTGCACCCTACCTGTTTATACTAAATAAGCATCTACAGCCTCAGCTTTATTAAGTTATTGCATTTTGAATTGGTTTTGGTCTGCTTTAAATACACCAGGCCGCAGGGCATCCCAAACCTGCATGTTGCACCCCATCTGTTATACTAAATAAGCGTTGATCAGCATCAGCTTTATTAAGCTATTGCATTTTGCATTGGTTTTTGTACTGCTGCCAAAACACTAGCCCATATGGGCATCCCAAACCAGCACATGTCACCCTATCTGTTATACTAAATAAGCTTCTACAGGCCCTTTTTTTATTTATTTATTTTTATTTATATAGAGCTGCAATAGCTTATATTGTGAGGTTAATTTGCCATTTTGCAGCATAATATAGAGCAGCCCCTGTGTAAATCTGAGGGGCAATAGCTTATATAGTGAGGTAAATTTGCCATTTTGCTTCGTTATATAGAGCAGCCCAGTTGCCATCTAAATCAACTACTGTCCGGCCAGTACAGCTTTTCCAGGGCAAACTCTGCTAGTTGCGGGCACAAGTCAAGTTTGGCTTCCCAGCAAATCCAGTGGATCTTGAAGGTGTGTTGGCATGGTCATGTCAAGGTATGACATGACCTGCTGTTTGAGGTCCAGCTCCAGGTCTTCCTGCTGCTCATGAGTAGACTCACTATGCGGGTGTAGAAAGCTACTCACTAGCGACTGAAGACTGAGGCTGCTGCTGATGGAGCTGCTGCTGCTGCTCCTTCCACCCCCCCAGCAGCCATGGCAGTGGAAGGTGATCGCAGAGGTCCCCCCGAGTCAGACCTGCGGGAGTATGGGCCATGGCGCAGATAGACATCGCCCAACTGACTACGTGGGATGTCTCTGTAGTAGGTCAGTTTGTCCTCCCTCTCAGTGGGCGTAAAAAATGCCCCCATTTTGTGCCGGAAGCGAGGGTCCAATAAGTTGGAGAGCCAGAAGTCTTCCCGCTGACAAATGGAGACAATTCTGCGCTCACTAGTACGCAAGCATGTGAGCATGCATCGTGCCATTTGTGCAAATGACTCGGAGGGACTACCTGTCTCCATCTCCACTGTAAACTGCCACGGTGTGTCTGGGTCCTCTGTCTCACCTTACTCACAACCCTCTAGCTCCTGTGGCTGCTCCTGCTCCTCCTCTTCTGTCAGATGACTAGATAAAATGGTCATTTTGTGAAACCTAAACTGTGGTTTGCTTTGCCCCACCCCCTCCTCCTCCTCCACTTCAGCCCCCACAGGCTTCATGTGGCTGTGAAATGTATGTGCCATGTCTCCAGTGCCCTGACCAGCCATGGTTTCCAACATGTGTTGTAGTACATGAAGCAGTGGAATCTCATCGTTCATCTCATAGTCCTGGCAACTGACTAATAACGTAGCTTCCTCAAAGGGCCTGAGCAAACGGTCGGTGTCACGTATGAGCTGCCAATGGTTTACATTGAATTTACACAGGTGTCCCCCTATCCGTTTGGATCATCCAGAAATCCGTGATGGCTTTTCTCTGTTCCTATAGTGCAGTGGTCCTCAACCCTGTCCTCAAGGCCCACCAACAAGTCATGTTTTTTGGATCTCCAAATAGCCAGCTCTATTGCTCTGCAGCTGCACTAATTACTCCACCTGTGCATCTTTGTGGAGATCTGCAAAACCTGGCCTGTTGGTGGGCCTTGAGGACAGGGTTGGGGACCACTGCTATAGTGGATCCTGCATATGGAGGGTGGAATTCCAACGGGTGGAAACATCGCAAATCAGACTATGGTGGGGTACACCGTTGTGACGCTGAGGCTCAATAGGGTTGTGCTTCGTGGTGTAGGAGTGCCAGAAGTGCATGCTAACTTTCTTTCCTGTTGTTCTTTCAGATGGGGGCAAGACTTAAAAACTAGACTGAACACGTGTGCCATGTGAGGACGCATGACTTTGGCTTCCTTGTCGCAGCGCAAACAAGATGTTCTTCCAAGTGTAATGCAGCAGGCTGGACTTATGGTGACGCTGTCTGAGAGGAGAAATCCCTCAGACATCAAGATTAAAAATTCCAAGAATTTTTGAGGGCTAATTATTCAGAGGCAAATGATAGCTAGTTGTTTCTGATTTAATTACAAGGTGGAAACACACCCTCAAACAAAACTTCACTTTGGCAATACTATTGCATTTGTCTATTCATAATTTTATGTATATACACTAACTAACCTACTTTTTCTCCCCAGGATGCTGCATGAAACACTGCCACATCGCTGAGTAGCTGATTTTTCCGAACAACAGTCCGCAATAATCTGCTGCTGCTGCCGCCGCCACCGCCGCAGACTCCAGGGACCCTCTTCCACTACCTCGGCTTGCAACACCTCCTCCCACGACACTCTCCTCATCACTAATTGCCGGCTACTGGAAGAAGAGGCGAGTGTCTCCTCCACTTCTTGGCTGGGCAGTAGCTGCTGAATTTTATGATTATCAGATCTTCATCAATGGATAGTGGAGCTGAACCCAAAGCATAACAGACAGACAGTTGACTGGGGGTGTCAGATGCCACTTGTGATGCAGTGGACTGCTTTTGCAGCACTTCGAGACAAAGTTGCTTCATTGGCTGACACAATGACTGGTAAATCTGTGGAACATATGGTTTACAAGCAAGAATAACCATTTGTTTTTATATGAAAAAGACCCTGGTTTATACAGACTTTTTTTTTCCAGAGACTGCCCTGCGTGGAAATGAATGGCGCTTGGATCATCCAAGCTTTCCTCCCAACAATGCCTGATGTATTCCAGTAGATTGATGACGGGGCCAGACCTACACTAAAGAAAGATGGATCGTGCAAAACAGATTTAAGGCGCTGCTCTCCAGTTACAGACATTCCTCCGCATCGGACCACAAGTAAGTATTGATAAAAAATCCTTTCCGTTACTCTTACTTTTTATTAATATTCTTCGGATAAGACGGATCAGACATGATTCCAGATTAAAAATTCCAAGAATTTTTGAGGGCTAATTAGTCAGAGGCAATGATACCTTCTTGTTTCTGATTTAATTAAAAGGTGGAAACACACCCTCAAACAAAACTTCACTTTGGCAATACTTTTGCATTTGTTTATTCATAATTTTATGTAGATATTACTAACTAAGCTACTTTTTCTCCACATGACTCTCCACAGGGTGTGATTCATCCAATTTTTGGGCTCCTGAAGCCAACCCCAGTGTCTCTTTAAAGTAATATTTGGGCTCCTGCTGCTGCCAACTCCAGGGTGTGATTCATCAAATTTTTGGGCTCCTGAAGCCAACCCCAGTGTCTCTTTATAGTAATATTTGGGCTCCTGCTGCTGCTGCTGCCAACTCCAGGGTGTGATTCATCCAATTTTTGGGCTCCTGAAGCCAACCCCAGTGTATATTTGGGCTCCTGCTGCTGCTGCTGCCAACTCCAGGGTGTGAATCATCCAATTTTTGGGCTCCTGAAGCCAACTCCAGGGTCTCTTTAAAGTAATGTTTGGGCTCCTGCTGCTGCTGCCAACTTCTGCCAACTCCAGGGTGTGATTCATCCAATTTTTGGGCTCCTGAAGCCAACTCCAGTGTATATTTGGGCTCCTGCTGCTGCTGCTGCCAACTCCAGGGTGTGATTCATCCAATTTTTGGGCTCCTGAAGCCAACTCCAGTGTATATTTGGGCTCCTGCTGCTGCTGCTGCCAACTTCTGCCAACTCCAGGGTGTGATTCATCCAATTTTTGGGCTCCTGAAGCCAACTCCAGTGTATATTTGGGCTCCTGCTGCTGCTGCTGTCAACTCCTGCCAACTCCAGGGTGTGATTCATCCAATTTTTGGGCTCCTGAAGCCAACTCCAGTGTATATTTGGGCTCCTGCTGCTGCTGCTGTCAACTCCTGCCAACTCCAGGGTGTGATTCATCCAATTTTTGGGCTCCTGAAGCCAACTCCAGTGTATATTTGGGCTCCTGCTGCTGCTACTGTCAACTCCTGCCAACTCCAGGGTGTGATTCATCCAATTTTTGGGCTCCTGAAGCCAACTCCAGTGTATATTTGGGCTCCTGCTGCTGCTACTGTCAACTCCTGCCAACTCCAGGGTGTGATTCATCCAATTTTTGGGCTCCTGAAGCCAACTCCAGTGTATATTTGGGCTCCTGCTGCTGCTACTGTCAACTCCTGCCAACTCCAGGGTGTGATTCATCCAATTTTTGGGCTCCTGAAGCCAACTCCAGTGTATATTTGGGCTCCTGCTGCTGCTGCTGCCAACTCCAGGGTGTGAATCATCCAATTTTTGGGCTCCTGAAGCCAACTCCAGGGTCTCTTTAAAGTAATGTTTGGGCTCCTGCTGCTGCTGCCTGCTGCTGCCAACTCCAGGGTGTGATTCATCCAATTTTTGGGCTCCTGAAGCCAACTCCAGTGTATATTTGGGCTCCTGCTGCTGCTGCTGCCAACTCCAGGGTGTGATTCATCCAATTTTTGGGCTCCTGAAGCCAACTCCAGTGTATATTTGGGCTCCTGCTGCTGCTGCTGTCAACTCCTGCCAACTCCAGGGTGTGATTCATCCAATTTTTGGGCTCCTGAAGCCAACTCCAGTGTATATTTGGGCTCCTGCTGCTGCTGCTGTCAACTCCTGCCAACTCCAGGGTGTGATTCATCCAATTTTTGGGCTCCTGAAGCCAACTCCAGTGTATATTTGGGCTCCTGCTGCTGCTGCTGCCAACTTCTGCCAACTCCAGGGTGTGATTCATCCAATTTTTGGGCTCCTGAGGCCAACTCCAGTGTATATTTGGGCTCCTGCTGCTGCTGCTGCCAACTTCTGCCAACTCCAGGGTGTGATTCATCCAATTTTTGGGCTCCTGAAGCCAACTCCAGTGTATATTTGGGCTCCTGCTGCTGCTGCTGTCAACTCCTGCCAACTCCAGGGTGTGATTCATCCAATTTTTGGGCTCCTGAAGCCAACTCCAGTGTATATTTGGGCTCCTGCTGCTACTACTGTCAACTCCTGCCAACTCCAGGGTGTGAATCATCCAATTTTTGGGCTCCTGAAGCCAACTCCAGTGTATATTTGGGCTCCTGCTGCTGCCAACTTCTGCCAACTCCAGGGTGTGATTCATCCAATTTTTGGGCTCCTGAGGCCAACTCCAGTGTATATTTGGGCTCCTGCTGCTGCTGCTGCCAACTTCTGCCAACTCCAGGGTGTGATTCATCCAATTTTTGGGCTCCTGAGGCCAACTCCAGTGTATATTTGGGCTCCTGCTGCTACTACTGTCAACTCCTGCCAACTCCAGGGTGTGATTCATCCAATTTTTGGGCTCCTGAGGCCAACTCCAGTGTATATTTGGGCTCCTGCTGCTGCTGCTGCCAACTTCTGCCAACTCCAGGGTGTGATTCATCCAATTTTTGGGCTCCTGAGGCCAACTCCAGTGTATATTTGGGCTCCTGCTCCTGCTGCTGCCAACTTCTGCCAACTCCAGGGTGTGATTCATCCAATTTTTGGGCTCCTGAAGCCAACTCCAGTGTATATTTGGGCTCCTGCTGCTGCTGCCAACTTCTGCCAACTCCAGGGTGTGATTCATCCAATTTTTGGGCTCCTGAGGCCAACTCCAGTGTATATTTGGGCTCCTTCTGCCCCTCATAGTGATGCCACTTCAACTCTCTGCAATTGTGCCGCTCTGCGATTCTATTAGCGATGCCTCTGATCTGCATGTGATATTTCTTCAAAGTATTATTTAACAAACCCAGCACGCATCCTGTGCGTGTTACAGCAAGGCTGAATGGTTTACAACCCTATTGAGGCTGTAGGAGGCTCAGAAATAGCCGTTTTTAATAGCGATTCGTCGCGAATTTATTCGGGTCGAAACGATTTTTGTCGGAAAATTCGGCGAATCAGTCGAATCGAATTTTTCAAAAGTTCGCTCATCTCTGATTGTGATGGAGCTGTACCACTCCGACAGAGGTGTACGGTAATTATTCTTAAGTAAATACATTTTGCACTGTGGGGAATAAAATTGTCACTTATTTTAGCAAAAATGTACTAGCACCCAAATCTTTCCAAGCAATAGTTATTATTTGCAGGTCAAAACAACACTTTGGGAATATATTGAGCCCCTTGGGACTGGGAGGATGTCACCTGCTGTGGGACAAAGACAGATGGTGGGTTTAGTTCAGTAGTCCTCAAACTTCCTCCTCAAGGGCCGAGACAGGCCAGGTTTTGCAGCTCTCCACGCTACTCCACAGGTGAATTAACTGGTGCTCAGACAGAGCTATGGCCCTAATTATTACATCTGTGCATCAGCATAGAGAGCTGCAAAACCTGGCCTGTCTCGGCCCTTGAAGAGGAAGTTTGAGGACAACTGGTTTAGTTTATTCTTCTGATGTTGTTGGAGGTTTATGCTTTGCGTAATGTGCTCCAAGGCCTAATGCTCTTGCTCTATTGTAGTGAATAGAGAGGGCATGGCCATGCCACATGAAAGTGTGTGATCCTGACACAAAAGCACTGGGGAATGGAGTCCAGGCCTGGCACAGGTTGTGAACCAGCAATCTGGTGAGTTGCTGATCGCCGTAGGACTGACAAAAAGGGAGAACCCTTCTGAATTTTTTTAGAATGATGTGGGACAATCCAAATGTCCCTATTTACAGCTTCACTCTCTGAGACTGTTTAACTCTTGCCTCACCTCTCCCATCGCCGATTGATAAAGACACAGTGGAGAGTGCTAATAGACAGGTTTGTGATTTGATATCTAAGGAAGCAGCTCTCTGAGCCTATTTTGACCATCCTATCAACGAACTGGGATGCCCCGCTGTGTGAAACCTCCCAGGGTGCGCAATATTCTTACCTTTTTCCTATTCTCACCTCCTTTGTCAGCTGTGCACACTGTAACTGTATGGCATGTGCAGGGGCTGCACAGGGCCGAAGGGAGCCAAGTGATGCCGCAAACCTCTTGTAAGTGCAGCTAGCCACAGCATGGACTCGAGGGGGTGAGTGGATTTGGCGTTATGGGGGGGGGGCTCACACAGCAGAGCACCCAAAACCGGGGTACCCCAGGGGGAAGCAGATAGGGAAAAATCACGGGTTTTGGTCCACTTTAAAGCAGTGAGAGAAATTGAAGGGGTGCGTAGAAAGGAGGAGCAAAGGGTTGTGGGATGGCGGAAATGTGGAAAAGAGTTGAGAAAAAAAAAAGAAAAATGGAGGAAACACCCAAGAAAAGGAAATGCTAGAAGGAGATGGAAAAAGAGAAATAAATACAGTGCTCCTTTAACTGTAGAGGCATCCCAAACTGAGATGCCCCAATGGGGAAGTGATAAAACACAGCTTTAAGAGTGACAAGAGTAACACTTAAACTCTGTATAAGAGCGTATGTAGATCCTAGCAGGAGTGTACACCAGTAAATGTTCTAGATTAGAGCGATTGAGAAAAATGGCCCAATAATAAAAATCCATATAAATATGTTGGGTGGTGATTGAAGGGGTCACTTATACACCTGGCAGCAAGAAATATTCAGCCAGGCTTGTTTTTTTATTTTAATGGAAGAAAGAGGAAATCATGGGTGACAAGCTCACCCTTCATAGACTAAACCTGTCACCCCTGGATTTTATTCCAACCCCGAAAAGAAAGCCAGAAGCATGGAGGGAGTTTTATTCAGTTTGGGTGTATAAGTGACCCCTCCTCTCATTAGCCAAGGTGTTTATATGGATTTTTAATATCACACAATTTCACGATAGTGCTTCTTTTAAGCATAATGGTTACCACAATTGCACCAGTTTTCAGGGATTGGGAAGCTCTATGGGTTTTCCTATTATAGTAAAGGGCTTTCAGAAATACATGGAGATATGCAGGTTAAAAAAAGGCTGATAATGCTTCCTCAGAGCAGAGCTTTTGTTTGCAGACATTTGTTGGCTATATTATGGTCCATTATGGAAGCAGGGCATACACCACATTGTTCAAACTCAGGATTTGGTCAAACCTATGTGACTTCCTTTTATTGTTTTATGTTTGCCTTTTTATATATTTACTTATTACCCACCTCTGGCTTGGCAATGTCTTTATTAATCCACAAAGTCACCATGTTTTCAAGCCTGGGACTTTCACCTCCCGAATAAACAAGATCCAGACAGGGTGAGGTGTGCAGAGGGGGAGGAGTCTCTATTTTAAGACAGGACAAAGCTCAGAGAATAATATGAAGATATTTGTGAACAGCTTGTCAGGAATCTGACTTGCAGAATGGAGGATCAGCACACTAATAACCAGTATATTGTCTGCCTGGAGTTCAGCTTTAAAGCAAACTTTTTGACAAGTTTGCGTATTATTTTACAATCCTAATTGCAGCACAGTTGCTGGCTCACTGATGTGGCGGAGCTTTTCTCTCTTCATTTGGCTGTCAGGAATACAGCGCTGATGCTGGAGACATGCTTTGGTGTGCTAACACTATGGAGTCCTAGTAAGTGCAGCAATTAAGATTTTTAAATAACACGTACACACGTCACATCGTATTAAAGCGGCTTGGAATCTAAAAGAGTTTTGAATGGGGAGCGCAAGCTGCCACCTCCCCGAATCTCCGATGACATGCTCCTGCCCCAGCCTCTCAAATAGGCTGGGATTCCCATTTATTTCAATCAAAGCCCTATGCAGAAAGGAAGTAAACACCGCAAATAGTTCTGACTGAACAAGAGCCCCTGCATGCGCCATTGGAGTGGGGAAAGGTGTGTTTTAGTGGGCTTTCTGGGGGTTTTACACAATTTTGGGATGGCACAGGGACATAAAACAAAACCCAGGAAAGTCAAATTCCTACGTTTTGTTCCACTTTAAAGTGGACCAAAACCAAGGATTCTGACTATCCTGGGTTTTGGTCCTTTCCCCCAGGACACCCTGATCGGTGGTGTGCCGCTATGTGAATCCCGGTCCTATGGCACATGCGCGACTGTTCGTCCAATCCGCGTGCTCGGAGCAGCTGAGCTATGCACGTCTGTGCAGCGCCGCTCTGAGCGCGCTGGCAGCCGCATCCCCCGCTTCCCTCTAACAGGGAGCATGCCCGCACCTGTCATTAACAAATGGCTGGCGCGGCCACGCGCCCTGCTAGAGGGGTAGCGGGGATGCGGCCCGCGCATGCGCCGTTGGACCTAGGGGGTTTCACACAGTGGGGCATCCTAATTTTGGATGCCCCACTGGGTTTCGGTCTACTTTAAGTACACTTTATATCCTCCGGCAGGCAGGAGTGCAGTTTCAAAAAGCATATCCGAATCACCTGCTTTAGTAGGCTTCTGCAAGAGGCCATAGAAGATGATATTCCACTTCGCTAAAGAGGCATTTATCACTGTGCACTGTCCATATTGTATCTGGCAATGATCACTGCATCCTGTCCCCAATAATGAGCCAAGCCACTGTATGGTGTCCACAAACACCATTTATAAGACTGTTCTGTTGATAAGTAGTACTCAATACTGGTCAGAAGCAATGATTAATAGAAGAAATTGTCACTGTGAAACTGGCCCCAGAAGCACTCATCATTCTGCAGCGGCCACAAATGGCAATCATTGATGTAAAGAAGCCCCAGACAGCATATTTCTCTAGGCGCCATGCAGGACGGCTAGCCATTCACTCAAAGCAATGCCCCTCAGCCCTCAATGTTTTTGTGTTTCCTCCCAGGAAACGTGATAACGTTGATGGCAGGCCCGGGAAAAAGATTGGCAGCTGTGGCAGTATTAAAGGGCACTGCCTGCAATTCAGAAACATCAGCGGTGGTGATTCTCAGGACAGTAAGTGTTTCTTACCCCTGGGGTGGTTAATGGTGTAGAGGAGCGAAGAAACTAGATGTGTAATGAGAGGAGGGGTCACTTATACACCTGAACTGAATAAAAAACCCCACCAAGCTTGTGGTTTGCTTCTTCTGGTAGGAAGAAAATCCAGGGGTGACAGAACCTGTCACCCAATTTCCTCTTGCTTCCATTAATAAAAATAAAAGCCTGGCTGGTTATTTCTTGATGCTGGGTATATAAGTGACCTCTCCTCCCACCATATATACCTCCCACCATATATCCCACCACCAGCATATATGGACTTTTATTATTGGCCCATTTTTTTGCCATAGTGTTCCTTTAATAAATTACCTTCTGTTATTCCCTTTCAGACTAAGGAGGGAAAGGAGAAGCAAGCCAAGCCTAAAGATTCTAAGGGAAAGATGGATGGAAGTTAAAGACAGATCCTGCCAAAATTGCCAGAAGCCCCTACCCGACAAATGGAACAATCAGGTATGTACACGTCCAGAATGCTGTTACACCTAATCCTAATCCCCTGATTTCAGCTTTTTGGCATGCCTGAAAAGAAGAATGGATAGCACATTTGCTTCATAAAGATCCAAGCTGGATCAGTTTTAACCTGCTCTCCGGGCTCCCACCCCAGCTTACCCAGAGGACAGTGGGGTTGTCTAGGTCCGGGGTCAGGAAGCAATTGGGTCATCCGGGGTGATCCCAGGTATTCCTCCCAGGGCGAGAGCATCAGATGAATCTATTCACTCCTGCCACACAGAACAATCAGCTAAGCTAGAGACAGTTGGCAGTTCTAAATTCAGGTTAGAGGTAGAAGACACAACTGATTCTTCAGGCAGTCTGCCCACCCTGAGTTAGGACGCTGTGTGTTTGCTTGCCTTCTGTGGCTAGCCATCCTGGAGGACGCCTCGGGAAAACCCCATTTAGTCTTACCTGTAATAGTATTTCCAATAGTCCTCCAGGCAGGGCTGTATTTAGAGTTTCTGCTGCCCTAGGCACTATTTGTGCTTACGCCCCCCCACAGCTAAGTGCACCAGGGGCATCCCTTTTAGGAATGCCCAATGTGTGAACGCCCACATCCCTGCAGCTGAGGAGATTCAGATATGCTGGGCATGGCAGCACACCTTACACTGCAGAGAAACCCGCGATGTGACCGTTCCCTATGGTGATGCTCAGTCTAAAACAATGCTTTTATGCGGTGCATTAGTATGTACACCATAAAGCAATGATTGGACAAGAGCCTGCACATAAGCCATGGGAACAGCAGAAAGGTAAGTTAAGTTGTGGGTGATCTGGGGGTTTCACACAGTGGGGCTTCTAAAATCAGGATGTCACGGGGAAAAAAAGCCCATCAACGGCCGACCTAGAATCTAAAAGATTGCAGGACCAGTCATTGGCTTTTTCCCGGGGCAACCCGAATTGGGTTGGCCTGCTGTGTAAAACCGCCCAGGGCACTAGTAAAACTTACCCTTTCCCCAGGTCAACGAAGCATGCACAAGCTTGTCTCCAAACGCCTCTGATTGTTTTCTATGGGGAGCTGCACTGCCCCATTCCCGGTTACACCTAGTGGCGCGTGCTCCCGTCCCAAGCCTATCCCCATAGAAGTTAATGGGAGCTGTTTTTCCAAAGGAGTAAGCAGCTCATATTGGCTTTGCGCCTGCTCATTCGCTGTGGGAACGCATATGGGGTGAGTTTTTGGGGGGTTTCATACAGTGGAGCATCCCAATTTGGATCTGAACAAAACCCAAGAAGTCAAAAACCCTGGTTTTATTCCGCCCAAAACCAGGGGGCAGCAAAAACTGGCTTTTGGTCCACTTTAACAGGGACTATGGCCAGTGGCGTAACTACATGTGACTGGGCCCTAGTGTGAACATGAAATGGGGCCCTTTCAAGACTCAGTTAACTTTTTCCAGACTTTTCATTTAATTGGATGCAGCTAGACAACTGAAACAAGAGAGATTAATGGAGCTTCCGTTCTCAAGATGATGCCAAGCACAAATCTGATAAAGAGGGAAGAGGGGTGACACTGATGGGGCCCCCTTGTTTTATGATGTGGTTGCATCTCCTATGGTTACACCCTGGTTACACCCTGGTAGCTGCCAAATTGGGATGCCCCACTGTGTAAACCCCTCTCCCTGGAACACTCACCCTCTCCCGGAGCCCCCGCCGCATATGTGCGTTCTGCACACCTGTAGCCGAGCATGCGCCCAACCTTCCTGAATGAGTGGAGCAGTCACACTACGGCTGCCAGGTGGGTTGGGGGATGCCGGCGGTGCCGCTCGGCCAAAAAGAGCCAAGTAACAGCGAGCCTGCTGATTGGCTGAGCGAGCCACTCAGTCAATCAGCGCATTCACTCTCGCCCAAGTCTGTGCTGTGGGGGTGGAAGGAAGGCGTACCTTGTGGTACCTTGTTCTGCTGCTGGAAATCATGGAGGGCTGAGCGCTGCGCACAGGAGGAGGATGATCTTTGAGCTGCAGTGTAGCCGGCAGCCCACACACTGAGCTGATGGGAGGAGGAGGAGGGAAGGAGCCGCCATCACACTGCCCCGACGATACTTGCTGCTGAGGGAGGGGGCGGGGCCGCGGGGGAGGAGAGTGTGAGAGTGTCAGGGCAGCATCACAAATCCCCATGCTGTCCTGACACACTCACACTGCAATGCATTCCCACATTCCTTTACACGTGCAGGCAGGCTGGGGGATTGCCCATACAGTTACAATGGCAGGAGCAGTGGCAAAGGCAGAGCTGGGCTGGGGCGTGGGGACCTGGCAAGGCCACGTCCCCAACTCCCACACTTAGCTGGCGCGCCGCCACCTGTCGTAGGAAGGTGATAGGTGGCGGCTGAGAGCAGGGGCGGGGCGGGGGATTGCCTGTACAGTTGCGTCAGCTGCCCATTGTGGGGCACCGAGGCTAACAGCAGGAATAGGGGGCGCGCTCGCAACCTTCCCCGCATCGCCGGGGGGCACCACTGCATGCAAGTTTTTTTTTTTTTATTAAATTGTTGCTGGCCTCCGCCCTGTACCCGCCCCTGTCTGTAGCTCCGCCCTAGGCACGTGCCTTCCTTTGCCTAGTGGCAAATACGGCCCTGCCTCCAGGATGGCGTACTACACCCCACTCCATTTTTTTCATATTTATTCTGGTTTGGTTGCACGGGTGTTAGTAATTCCCTGTCTTTTTTGCCCCTTTGGGTCGTGGATTATTCCTGTATGACCAATAGATAAAGAGATTCCCGCACAGCAAAAATATTATACTGTCAAAAACTGGATGCTGGCTGAGGGAGATCCTACCGCCCAAAGACTGGCCGTGTCTAAATACTAAGAAAAGAGATGGACTGTCAGCACAGGCCACAGTAGCTCACCCCTATATGAGTCAGCCGCACTACAGTAAATATATTAAAGATTAATTATTTTATTATATTTAATTGTACAGAAAGCCAAGACAAAGGACATACATCTTAAAAACATTTAAAAAGATATATACGGAGATAATGGACCTATTAGACTAATGGACACCTAATTTAAAATATGCAAGTGCAAAGGAGAAAATAAAATAATTTGTGCCATGAAAAAACTATATCGAAAGTGACTAGTTGTGTAAAGGGGAAAGACTGTGCAAAATCCGCAAAAGGGATCCAACAAGGGGACCAAAATGTCCCTATAGGAGAAATAAGTGCACAAGTGAAAGTGCTATGTGCAAATTGTGCAAGATAAGAGGAAAACGAGAGGAGATGGCTCTGCAGGCCAGCACCACCGACGCGTTGCGTGGCAACGTCCTAATGCCATTTCACCCTGATGAAGTGGCATTAGGACGCTGCCACGCAACGCGTCGGTGGTGCTGGCCTGCGGAGCTCTAAAGTGGACCTAGACCCATATATCCGGTAATGCTTATTGTGATGGCGTTATAGTGTGTATTTAAAATTATTATCTTGTCTACCATTGCTGCTATATATGCCTTGACGCCTCGGCATCTCCTCTTGTTTTCCTATAATCTTGCACAATTTGTGTCTAGCTGGAGTGACTTTTGCTAGATTTAGTGCAGTTAGTACACTAGATGTCACTGTTACCAATGCTTAACTGTAGTCTCTTTATGCATTTTTCAGATGTGTTGTATTTTCTGTTTATTCAGCTGCGCTCTATAATACTTTTTCGTGTCTAGGAGCAAGCAGCATTCATCACTGTGCACTAGGAGCAAGCAGCATTCATCCCTGTGCACTAGAAGCAAGCAGCATTCATCCCTGTGCACTAGGAGCAAGCAGCATTCATCCATGTGCACTAGGAGCAGGCATTTATCCATGTGCATTAGGAGCAAGCAGCATTCATCCCTGTGCACTAGGAGAAAGCAGCATTCATCCCTGTGCACTAGGAGCAAGCAGCATTCATCCCTGTGCACTAGGAGCAAGCAGCATTCATCCCTGTGCACTAGGAGCAAGCAGCATTCATCCCTGTGCACTAGGAGCAAGCAGCATTCATCCCTGTGCACTAGGAGCAAGCAGCATTCATACCTGTGCACTAGGAGCAAGCAGCATTCATCCCTGTGCACTAGGAGCAAGCAGCATTCATCCCTGTGCACTAGGAGCAAGCAGCATTCATACCTGTGCACTAGGAGCAGGCAGCATTCATTCCTGTGCACTAGGAGCAAGCAGCATTCATACCTGTGCACTAGGAGCAGGCAGCATTCATACCTGTGCACTAGGAGCAGGCAGCATTCATCCCTGTGCACTAGGAGCAAGCAGCATTCATCCCTGTGCACTAGGAGCAAGCAGCATTCATCCCTGTGCACTAGGAGCAAGCAGCATTCATACCTGTGCACTAGGAGCAGGCAGCATTCATCCCTGTGCACTAGGAGCAAGCAGCATTCATCCCTGTGCACTAGGAGCAGGCAGCATTTGTCCCTGTGCACTAGGAGCAAGCAGCATTCATCCCTGTACAATAGGAGCAAGCAGCATTCATCCCTGTGCACAAGGAGCAGGCAGCATTCATCACTGTACACTAGGAGCAAGTAGCATTCATTACTGTGCACTAGGAGCAAGCAGCATTCATCCCTGTGCACTAGGAGCAGACAGCATTCATCCCTGTGCACTAAGGCCAAGCAGCATTCATCCCTGTAGACTAGGAGCAAGTAGCATTCATCCCTGTGCACTAGGAGCAAGCAGCACTCATCCCTGTGCACTAGGAGCAAGCAGCATTCATCCCTGTACACTAGGAGCAAGCAGCATTCATCCCTGTGCACTAGAAGCAAGCAGCATTCATCCCTGTGCACTAGGAGCAGGCAGAATTCATCACTGTGCACTAGGAGCAAGGAGCAGTCATCCCTGTACACTAGGAGCAAGCAGCATTCGTCCCTGTGCACTAGAAGCAAGCAGCATTCATCCCTGTGCACTAGGAGCAAGCAGCATTCATCCCTGTGCACTAGGAGCAGGCATTTATCCATGTGCACTAGGAGCAAGCAGCATTCATCCCTGTGCACTAGGAGAAAGCAGCATTCATCCCTGTGCACTAGGAGCAAGCAGCATTCATCCCTGTGCACTAGGAGCAAGCAGCATTCATCCCTGTGCACTAGGAGCAAGCAGCATTCATACCTGTGCACTAGGAGCAGGCAGCATTCATCCCTGTGCACTAGGAGCAAGCAGCATTCATCCCTGTGCACTAGGAGCAAGCAGCATTCATACCTGTGCACTAGGAGCAGGCAGCATTCATCCCTGTGCACTAGGAGCAAGCAGCATTCATCCCTGTGCACTAGGAGCAAGCAGCATTCATCCCTGTGCACTAGGAGCAGGCAGCATTTGTCCCTGTGCACTAGGAGCAAGCAGCATTCATCCCTGTACAATAGGAGCAAGCAGCATTCATCCCTGTGCACAAGGAGCAGGCAGCATTCATCCCTGTGCACTAGGAGCAAGTAGCATTCATTACTGTGTACTAGGAGCAAACAGCATTCATCCCTGTGCACTAGGAGCAAGCAGCATTCATCCCTGTGCACTAGGAGCAGGCAGCATTCATCCCTGTGCACTAAGGCCAAGTAACATTCATCCCTGTAGACTAGGAGCAAGTTGCATTCATCCCTGTGCACTAGGAGCAAGCAGCACTCATCCCTGTGCACTAGGAGAAAGCAGCATTCATCCCTGTACACTAGGAACAAGCAGCATTCATCCCTGTACACTAGGAGCAAGCAGCATTCATCCCTGTGCACTAGGAGCAAGCAGCATTCATCCCTGTGCACTAGGAGCAAGCAGCATTCATACCTGTGCACTAGGAGCAGGCAGCATTCATCCCTGTGCACTAGGAGCAAGCAGCATTCATACCTGTGCACTAGGAGCAGGCAGCATTCATACCTGTGCACTAGGAGCAGGCAGCATTCATCCCTGTGCACTAGGAGCAAGCAGCATTCATCCCTGTGCACTAGGAGCAAGCAGCATTCATACCTGTGCACTAGGAGCAGGCAGCATTCATCCCTGTGCACTAGGAGCAAGCAGCATTCATCCCTGTGCACAAGGAGCAGGCAGCATTCATCACTGTACACTAGGAGCAAGTAGCATTCATTACTGTGCACTAGGAGCAAGCAGCATTCATCCCTGTGCACTAGGAGCAGGCAGCATTCATCCCTGTGCACTAAGGCCAAGCAGCATTCATCCCTGTAGACTAGGAGCAAGTAGCATTCATCCCTGTGCACTAGGAGCAAGCAGCACTCATCCCTGTGCACTAGGAGCAAGCAGCATTCATCCCTGTACACTAGGAGCAAGCAGCATTCATCCCTGTGCACTAGAAGCAAGCAGCATTCATCCCTGTGCACTAGGAGCAAGCAGCATTCATCCCTGTGCACTAGGAGCAAGCAGAATTCATCACTGTGCACTAGGAGCAAGGAGCAGTCATCCCTGTACACTAGGAGCAAGCAGCATTCGTCCCTGTGCACTAGAAGCAAGCAGCATTCATCCCTGTGCACTAGGAGCAAGCAGCATTCATCCCTGTGCACTAGGAGCAGGCATTTATCCATGTGCACTAGGAGCAAGCAGCATTCATCCCTGTGCACTAGGAGAAAGCAGCATTCATCCCTGTGCACTAGGAGCAAGCAGCATTCATCCCTGTGCACTAGGAGCAAGCAGCATTCATCCCTGTGCACTAGGAGCAAGCAGCATTCATACCTGTGCACTAGGAGCAGGCAGCATTCATCCCTGTGCACTAGGAGCAAGCAGCATTCATCCCTGTGCACTAGGAGCAAGCAGCATTCATACCTGTGCACTAGGAGCAGGCAGCATTCATCCCTGTGCACTAGGAGCAAGCAGCATTCATCCCTGTGCACTAGGAGCAAGCAGCATTCATCCCTGTGCACTAGGAGCAGGCAGCATTTGTCCCTGTGCACTAGGAGCAAGCAGCATTCATCCCTGTACAATAGGAGCAAGCAGCATTCATCCCTGTGCACAAGGAGCAGGCAGCATTCATCACTGTACACTAGGAGCAAGTAGCATTCATTACTGTGTACTAGGAGCAAACAGCATTCATCCCTGTGCACTAGGAGCAAGCAGCATTCATCCCTGTGCACTAGGAGCAGGCAGCATTCATCCCTGTGCACTAAGGCCAAGTAACATTCATCCCTGTAGACTAGGAGCAAGTAGCATTCATCCCTGTGCACTAGGAGCAAGCAGCACTCATCCCTGTGCACTAGGAGAAAGCAGCATTCATCCCTGTACACTAGGAACAAGCAGCATTCATCCCTGTACACTAGGAGCAAGCAGCATTCATCCCTGTGCACTAGAAGCAAGCAGCATTCATCCCTGTGCACTAGGAGCAAGCAGCATTCATCACTGTGCACTAGGAGCAAGGAGCAGTCATCCCCGTACACTAGGAGCAAGCAGCATTCGTCCCTGTGCACTAGAAGCAAGCAGCATCCGTCCCTGTGCACTAGGAGCAAGCAGAATTCATCACTGTGCACTAAGAGCAAGCAGCATTCATCCCTGTACACTAGGAGCAAGCAGCATTCATCCCTGTGCACTAGAAGCAAGCAGCATTCATCCCTGTGCACTAGGAGCAGACAGAATTCATCACTGTGCACTAGGAGCAAGGAGCATTCATCACTGTACACTAAGAGCAAGCAGCATTCATCCCTGTGCACTAGGAGCAGGCAGCATTCATCCCTGTGCACTAGGAGCAAACAGCATTCATCACTGTACACTAGGAGCAAGCAGCATTCATCCCTGTGCACTAGCAGCAAGCAACATTCATCCCTGTGCACTAGGAGCAAGTAGCATTCATCCTTGTGCACTAGAAGCAAGCAGCATTCATCACTGTACAGTAGAAGCAAGCAGCATTCATCCCTGTACACTAGGAGCAAGCAGCATTCGTCCCTGTGCACTAGGAACAGGCAGCATTCATCATTGTACACTAGGGGCAAGCAGCATTCATCCCTGTACCTTAGGAGCAAGTAGCATTCGTTCCTCTGCACTAGGAGCAGGCAGCATTCATCATTGTACACTAGGGGCAGGCAGCATTCATCTCTGTGCACTAGGAGCAAGCAGCATTCGTCCCCGTGCACTAGGAGCAAGCAGCATTCATCATTGTACACTAGGAGCAAGCAGCATTCATCACTGTACACTAGGAGCAAGTAGCATTCATCCCTGTGCACAAGGAGCAAGCAGCATTCATCATTGTACACTAGGAACAAGCAGCATTCATCACTGTACACTAGGAGCAAGCAGCATGCATCACTGTGCACTGGGAGCAAGTAGCATTCATCCCTGTGCACTGGGAGCAAGTAGCATTCATCCCTGTGCCCTAGGAGCAAGTAGCATTCATCCCTGTGCACTAGGAGCAAGCAGCATTCATCATTGTACACTAGGAGCAAGTAGCATTCATCACTGTACACTAGGAGCAAGCAGAATAAATCCCTGTGCACTAGGAGCAAGCAGCATTTTTCTCTGTACACTAGGAGCAAGCAGCATTCATCATTGTGCACTAGAAGCAAGCAGCATTCGTCAGTGTACACTAGGAGCAAGCAGCATTCATCCCTGTGCACTAGGAGCAAGTAGAATTTATGTCTGTACACTAGGAGCAAGCAGCATTTGTCCCTGTGCACTAGGAGCAGGCAGCATTCATCATTGTACACTAGGGGCATGCAGCATTCATCTCTGTGCACTAGGAGCAAGCAGCATTCCTCCCTGTGCACTAGGCGCAAGCAGCATTCCTCCCTGTGCACTAGGAGCAAGCAGCATTCATCCCTGTACACTCAGAGCAAGTAGCACTCATCCCTGTGCACTAGCAGCAAGCAGCATTCATCACTGTACACTAGGAGCAAGCAGCATTCATCACTGCACACTAGAAGCAAGCAGCATTCATCACTGCACACTAGGAGCAAGCAGCATTCATCCCTGTGCACTAGGAGCAAGCAGCATTCATCCCTGTGCACTAGAAGCAAGCAGTATTCATCCCTGTGCACTAGGAGCAGGCAGTATTCATCACTGTACACTAGAAGCAGGCAGCATTCACCACTGTGCACTAGGAGCAAGCAACATTCATCCCTGTGCACTAGGAGCAGGCAGCATTCATCTCTGTGCACTAGGAGCAGGGAGCATTCATCTCTGTGCACTAGGAGCAGGGAGCATTCATCCCTGTGCACTAGGAGCAAGCAGAATTCATCCTTGCACACTAGGAGCAGGCAGTATTCATCCCTGCGCACTAGGAGCAGGCAGCATTCATCCCTGTGCACTAGGAGCAAGCAGCATTCATCCCTGTGCACTAGGAGCAAGCAGCATTCATCCCTGTGCACTAGGAGCAGGCAGCATTCATCTCTGTGCACTAGGAGCAGGCAGCATTCATTCCTGTGCACTAGGAGCAAGCAGCATTCATCCCTGTACACTAGGAGCAGGCAGCATTCATCCCTGTGCACTAGGAGCAGGCAGCATTCATCACTGTGCACTAGGAGCAAGCAGCATTCATCCCTGTGCACTAGGAGCAAGCAGCATTCATCCCTGTGCACTAGGAGCAAGCAGCATTCATCCCTGTGCACTAGAAGCAAGCAGCATTCATCTCTGTACACTAGGAGCAAGCAGCATTCATCCCTGTGCACTAGGAGCAAGCAGCATTCATCACTGTACACTAGGAGCAAGCAGCATTCATCCCTGTACACTAGGAGCAGGCAGCATTCATCACTGTACACTAGGAGCAGGCAGCATTCATCCCTGTGCACTAGGAGCAGGCAGCATTCATCACTGTACACTAGACGCAGGCAGCATTCATCCCTGTGCACTAGGAGCAGGCAGCATTCATCACTGTACACTAGAAGCAGGCAGCATTCATCGATGTGCACTAGGAGCAAGCAGCATTCATCCCTGTGCACTAGGAGCAAGCAGCATTCATCACTGTGCACTAGGAGCAAGCAGCATTCATCCCTGTGCACTAGGAGCAAGCAGCATTCATCCCTGTGCACTAGGAGCAGACAGCATTTCTCCATGTGCACTAGGAGTAAGCAGCATTCATCCTTGTACAATAGGAGCAAGCAGCATTCATCCCTGTGCACTAGGAGCAAGCAGCATTTATCATTGTACACTAGGAACAAGCAGCATTCATCTCTGTACAATAGGAGCAAGCAACATTCATCACTGTGCACTAAGGGCAAGCAGCATTCATCCCTGTACACTAGGGGAAGCAGCATTCATCCCTGTGCACTAGGAGAAAGCAGCATTCATCCCTGTGCACTAGGAGAAAGCAGCATTTATCCATGTGTACTAGGAGCAAGCAGCATTCATCCCTGTACACTAGGGGCAAGCAGCATTTATCACTGTGCACTAGGGACAAGCAGCATTCATCACTGTGCCCTAGGGACAAGCAGCATTCATCCCTGTGCACTAGGAGCAGGTAGCATTCATCCCTGTGCACTAGGAGCAGGTAGCATTCATCCCTGTACAGAAGAATCAAGCAGCATTCATCACTGTGCACTAGGAGCAAGCAGCATTCATCCCTGTACACTAGGGGCAAGCAGCATTTATCACTGTGCACTAGGGACAAGCAGCATTCATCACTGTGCCCTAGGGACAAGCAGCATTCATCCCTGTGCACTAGGAGCAGGTAGCATTCATCCCTGTGCACTAGGAGCAGGTAGCATTCATCCCTGTACAGAAGAATCAAGCAGCATTCATCACTGTGCACTAGGAGCAAGCAGCATTCATCACTGTACAGTAGAATCAAGCAGCATTCATCACTGTGCACTAGGAGCAAGCAGCACTCATCTCTGTGCACTAGGAGCAGGCAGCATTCATTTCTGTGCACTAGGAGCAGGCAGCATTCATCTCTGTGCACTAGGAGCAGGTAGCATTCATCCCTGTACAGTAGAATCAAGCAGCATTCATCACTGTGCACTAGGAGCAAGCAGCATTCATCCCTGTGCACTAGGAGCAAGAAGCATTCATCCCTGTGCACTAGGAGCAGGCAGCATTCATCCCTGTGCACTAGGAGCAAACAGCATTCATCACTGTACACTAGGAGCAAGCAGCATTCATCCCTGTGCACTAGCAGCAAGCAGCATTCATCCCTGTGCACTAGGAGCAAGTAGCATTCATCCTTGTGCACTAGAAGCAAGCAGCATTCATCACTGTACAGTAGAAGCAAGCAGCATTCATCCCTGTACACTAGGAGCAAGCAGCATTCGTCCCTGTGCACTAGGAACAGGCAGCATTCATCATTGTACACTAGGGGCAAGCAGCATTCATCCCTGTACCTTAGGAGCAAGTAGCATTCGTCCCTCTGCACTAGGAGCAGGCAGCATTCATCATTGTACACTAGGGGCAGGCAGCATTCATCTCTGTGCACTAGGAGCAAGCAGCATTCGTCCCCGTGCACTAGGAGCAAGCAGCATTCATCATTGTACACTAGGAGCAAGCAGCATTCGTCCCTGTGCACTAGGAACAGGCAGCATTCATCATTGTACACTAGGGGCAAGCAGCATTCATCCCTGTACCTTAGGAGCAAGTAGCATTCGTCCCTCTGCACTAGGAGCAGGCAGCATTCATCATTGTACACTAGGGGCAGGCAGCATTCATCTCTGTGCACTAGGAGCAAGCAGCATTCGTCCCCGTGCACTAGGAGCAAGCAGCATTCATCACTGTACACTAGGAGCAAGTAGCATTCATCCCTGTGCACAAGGAGCAAGCAGCATTCATCATTGTACACTAGGAACAAGCAGCATTCATCACTGTACACTAGGAGCAAGCAGCATTCATCACTGTACACTAGGAGCAAGTAGCATTCATCCCTGTGCACAAGGAGCAAGCAGCATTCATCATTGTACACTAGGAGCAAGCAGCATTCATCACTGTGCACTGGGAGCAAGTAGCATTCATCCCTGTGCACTGGGAGCAAGTAGCATTCATCCCTGTGCCCTAGGAGCAAGTAGCATTCATCCCTGTGCACTAGGAGCAAGCAGCATTCATCATTGTACACTAGGAGCAAGTAGCATTCATCACTGTACACTAGGAGCAAGCAGAATAAATCCCTGTGCACTAGGAGCAAGCAGCATTTTTCTCTGTACACTAGGAGCAAGCAGCATTCATCATTGTGCACTAGAAGCAAGCAGCATTCGTCAGTGTACACTAGGAGCAAGCAGCATTCATCCCTGTGCACTAGGAGCAAGTAGAATTTATGTCTGTACACTAGGAGCAAGCAGCATTTGTCCCTGTGCACTAGGAGCAGGCAGCATTCATCATTGTACACTAGGGGCATGCAGCATTCATCTCTGTGCACTAGGAGCAAGCAGCATTCCTCCCTGTGCACTAGGAGCAAGCAGCATTCCTCCCTGTGCACTAGGAGCAAGCAGCATTCATCCCTGTACACTCAGAGCAAGTAGCACTCATCCCTGTGCACTAGCAGCAAGCAGCATTCATCACTGTGCACTAGCAGCAAGCAGCATTCATCACTGTACACTAGGAGCAAGCAGCATTCATCACTGCACACTAGAAGCAAGCAGCATTCATCACTGCACACTAGGAGCAAGCAGCATTCATCCCTGTGCACTAGGAGCAAGCAGCATTCATCCCTGTGCACTAGAAGCAAGCAGTATTCATCCCTGTGCACTAGGAGCAGGCAGTATTCATCACTGTACACTAGAAGCAGGCAGCATTCACCACTGTGCACTAGGAGCAAGCAGCATTCATCCCTGTGCACTAGGAGCAGGCAGCATTCATCTCTGTGCACTAGGAGCAGGGAGCATTCATCCCTGTGCACTAGGAGCAAGCAGAATTCATCCTTGCGCACTAGGAGCAAGCAGTATTCATCCCTGCGCACTAGGAGCAGGCAGCATTCATCACTGTGCACTAGGAGCAAGCAGCATTCATCCCTGTGCACTAGGAGCAAGCAGCATTCATCCCTGTGCACTAGGAGCAGGCAGCATTCATCCCTGTGCACTAGGAGCAGGCAGCATTCATCACTGTGCACTAGGAGCAAGCAGCATTCATCCCTGTACACTAGGAGCAGGCAGCATTCATCCCTGCGCACTAGGAGCAAGCAGCATTCATCTCTGTGCGCTAGGAGCAGGCAGCATTCATTCCTGTGCACTAGGAGCAAGCAGCATTCATCCCTGTACACTAGGAGCAGGCAGCATTCATCCCTGCGCACTAGGAGCAGGCAGCATTCATCACTGTGCACTAGGAGCAAGCAGCATTCATCCCTGTGCACTAGGAGCAGGCAGCATTCATCCCTGTGCACTAGGAGCAAGCAGCATTCATCCCTGTGCACTAGAAGCAAGCAGCATTCATCTCTGTACACTAGGAGCAATCAGCATTCATCCCTGTGCACTAGGAGCAAGCAGCATTCATCACTGTACACTAGGAGCAAGCAGCATTCATCCCTGTACACTAGGAGCAGGCAGCATTCATCCCTGTGCACTAGGAGCAGGCAGCATTCATCACTGTACACTAGAAGCAGGCAGCATTCATCGATGTGCACTAGGAGCAAGCAGCATTCATCCCTGTGCACTAGGAGCAAGCAGCATTCATCACTGTGCACTAGGAGCAAGCAGCATTCATCCCTGTGCACTAGGAGCAAGCAGCATTCATCCCTGTGCACTAGGAGCAAGTAGCATTCATCCCTGTGCACTAGGAGCAAGCAGCATTCATCACTGTACACTAGGAGCAAGCAGCATTCATCACTGTACACTAGGAGCAAGCAGCATTCATCACTGTACACTAGGAGCAAGCAGCATTCATCACTGTACACTAGGAGCAAGCAGCATTCATCACTGTACACTTGGAGCAAGCAGCATTCATCCCTTTGCACTAGGAGCAAGCAGCATTCATCACTGTACACTAGGAGCAAGCAGCATTCATCACTGTACACTAGGAGCAAGCAGCATTCATCACTGTACACTAGGAGCAAGCAGCATTCATCATTGTACACTAGGAGCAAGCAGCATTCATCACTGTACACTAGGAGCAAGCAGCATTCATCACTGTACACTAGGAGCAGGCAGCATTCATCACTGTACACTAGGAGCAAGCAGCATTCATCCCTTTGCACTAGGAGCAAGCAGCATTCATCCCTGTGCACTAGGAGCAAGCAGAATACATGCCTGTGCATCGGATGCAAGCTAACAGATTGGATTGGGGTTTTTGGCTACATGGAACAAGTGAGTAAGTCAAACAAGGGCTAGTGTGGCTGGAAGAGTGCTTTAAGCCCCTTTAGTACAGTCTTATACTTGTTGAATTGCAGAGTGTGGGTCCTCTTTTAATATCAAGCAGCAATATAGTGTGTTGGAATATAACTCGCTTAGCATTGATTCCTTCAAAAGCGCAATTTCACACCGTAATGATTATTTATCCAGGAATATAGGAATCTGTTGAGGTGATGGATAGGTGCCAAGGTCAGCTGGTGACCTCCATCATTTTGCGCATGCAGGTGTCAGAGAAAATATTGAACCCCTTGCTTCAGGGGTCAGCCTTCAGAACAGAGGTGTGAAATTGGTGTCTTACACTGTGTGAATAACAAGGGTCTTGTACTGATGAGGAAGAAGCCAATAAATACTTTTTTTGTCTTAAATAAATGTCCAGAGAAAGCAAGAAAGACATCAGTTTACCCATTTACAGTACACCAGCAGGGCTTCACCTGGAAGCAGGATTGGAGTAACTTGGAGGCATCAGAGGAAATAATCTGGTAAGGCACATGAGGCACACAACACAAAGGCTTGGCTTGAAAGAACCGTTGCCCATGCATCACCTGCTATAGTAGAAAAAAGCACCTTCAGTCAGGGCCGTATTTAGGATTCATGCTGCCCTAGGCACCTTTTGGCAACACGCCCCCCCATTGTTAAAGAGGACCAAAACCCATGGCCCCACAGCCCTGGAATCTATAAGATAAGAACCCTAGTCCTCCCTCCAGGACATCCAGATTCGGGATGCTCTGCTTTGTGAAACCCCCACAGGTTACCCAGAAACTCACCTTTTCCCCTGGGCCAACGATGCATGTATGAGCAGCAGCCGCATCCCCACTATCCATTTAGCAGGGCAGTGCCCACGGCAGGCATTTGTGAATGTCTGGGTATGCTCCCTGTTAGCGGGCAGCTGAGGATGTGGCCGCCAGGTGGGAGCCAACCCGAGCACACTGACTGGATGAGAGGCTGCGTGTGCACAGTAGGACTGAGGTCTGTCTGGCTTTTAAGCACTGTCCTGGTGCACATCCCCCTGCCAGTCTGCCTTGTACTTATCACTTCCATGTTCACTGCTATTCCCTGCTGTTATAATACATAACCACCAGCATTCTAACAGGTTCAGCTAGTGGCCTTAAACCCTGATTGGCTGTTGGTTGTCATGTGAATGACAGCTATAGGTAAAAAAAAAAGTGCAAGTGGTAGGTATTGGGGCTGTTGGGTCTGGGGTTGCCAGGGAAAAGGGGGCAACAGAAAGTGGCAAAAAAATTTGGTTTCAGGAAGAAATAGCAGCTGGCAGGAGAAGAACACAGTGGGCACAGATCAGGGAGGGATAGTGGCAGAAAGGCTAAAAAGACACAGCAGAGGGGGCAGAAATTAGAAAGAGGGCACAGTGCCCATTGGGGAGGCGCATAATAGAAGGAAAGGAAATTAGCATGAAAGGGAAAAAAGGGGGGATACAGACAGCAGCAATGTGGGAACAGCTGGCTGCACAAAAATGGCAGGATAAAGGGATAGAAAGGAGGGAAATGGGCAGCACACTGAACCTCCTCTGATTAGTCGGCAGATCAGTCTGCTGTCACCCACGTACAGAGCAGCCTCTAGTCACTGAAGGTTTTCCTGCTGGTGTACCAGAGAGGTGCTGCAGCCTGGCTGGTCAGTGTCCCCTTTAGCTCTAATCTTTGTAGTTGTGCTTTGTGGAGGAGAAGCAGCCCGTAAGGTCAGCCACGTTCCTGCATATGCTGAGTCAGGAGGGAAGGGGCCATGTAAAGAAGCCTCCATCTGTCTATACAGTACATTGCCGCACCACAGTCCAGCTCCACTGTGCGTCCTCAATAGATACTGGGTCATACCATGTGCGGGCGGGGGAAGAGAAAATCAACTGAACCACAAACTGTAAAAATTGTACAAAAAAGAAAAACACAAAACAGCAGTGTCCTTGTCATGCTTCTGGGGCCCCATACCAATACTAGTGCAATGTAAATGCTGAAAGCAAAGTTTTTTAATGCCCCTGCTGGCCTGCACCTGGTTGGCACCCCAGGAACCTCTTGCATCGCCATGCGCTGTGAGAAAAGTGGGGCGACCCTGGGGAACCCTGGAGCAGTAAGTCCAAGTGTGTACCAAGAGTGGGGAGACTGGCACATTGAGAGTAATAGTGCTTCTTGTGCCAGAGGTTCGGACTCCAGGAAGCTGTTGTGATAGGAAGGGGTCCTTTTTTGTTTTAAGCACTGGGGGAGGGCTGGAAGATGGATACAGTTTTTAGCCTGTATTCCGATTTTAACATCTTAACTCAGGCAAAAGGTTGTGCACCCCTGCTCTATAGGGTATATGTGAAGCATATAGAAGTAAATGAACTGTGACACTGCCCCTAAGGGACTAATGACGGTTACATTTGGCGGTTGTGGTGGGTAAGACTAGTACCATTAGAGGGATAGTTAGCATAAATTGTAATACTTCTCTATAAGGTCCTGATTTATGATCACTGCAATTTCTGATGTTTTAAGGTAAACTATTTTTGAGCAGTTACCGTCACTGTTGCCTCTAATGTGGATGTCGCACTAGCAGAAACTGGTGGAATCAAGTGTACAGGTATCGTAAGGACACATTCCGCCTGCTTATGCCTCTTTTCCTGTCAGCAAACTATAGCATTTACAAATAAATAAGCACGTGCAGGTGAGGGCGGCATAGCAGTTAATAGTTTAGTGTAACACAGGGATAGAAGACATGTTAATGAACTTGATGTGTTCCTTAACAAAAAAAAACAATAAAATTACATCTTTTAAGGTACCTTCATGTGATATTCCTCAGCTCTGTCTGCTTTTTAACACTTAAAATGATCATGGTAATGATCTCAGAATAGATCAGATCAGATCAGATCAAAAGACCAGAGAACCATTTCAAAAAAGGGAAAAAGAGATGGGGAAAAGCCGCCACTGATTTATATGCTCAGTGCTAGCAAAAATAGACTACTCTGTCAGTGTCCGCCAACCTCTGCCAGGTTTCCCTGCCGTATTTGTAACTTGGATGGCAAGAGCCTCCTGGTCCAGCTCTATTTGTTGAATACAGCCTGATACTGGGACATGCGGGACAAGGGGTTCATAAATCATGCCCTTAGCTGTCACTGACCATTGCAATAGTATTAGAGCTCAGTAGAGAAAAAGTTACAAAACTAGACATGCCTAGAATCCCAAGGAGTTTGGAATGTTCCATAAATGACATGGGCATGTGCCCGGCATGTAGCTGGGAGGGATCAGAGGTAATATAAGTCAGGAACCAGTCAGAACCAGAGAGATTAATTGCTGATTCTAGAGAGGACCATCAAGTCTGTGCAGGGGGAGAGCAGCCAGGAATTAGGGAGCACCCTAGGTAATAGCTAGGCCAGACAGCAACCAGCAGAACCTGTGGAGGGAGCTAAAGTCCCAGGTACCTACTTGTGTGAGTTGCGCTGCCAGCTAGACTAATGAGGAATCAATGTCCGATACTGCATGATAGAATATGTACTGTCACTGTAATACTGAAACTACTGGAAGTCATACTTCCCAGAAGTGAAGCCAGAGTTGGTCTTCTTTAAAGCAGAACAAAACCCAGTAACTGCCAACCTGGAATCTAAAAGATTCTAGGGCCGGTCTCGGCCTTTTCCCTGGGGCATCCCGAATTGCGACGACATGCTGTTTAAACCTCCCTGGAGGCCCATAAAAATGTACCTTTCCCTGCTTCAATGGCACATGCACACACTCTCGGCCAATGAGAGCCACCTGAAATGACTAGTTATTTCAGGCGGCTCTCATTGGGCGAAAACCTGTGCATGTGCTGTTGGGAGCGTGGCGAGGTTTTTTTCCAAGCTTCTTGTGGGGTTTCACACAGTGAAGTGGGATGCCCTGGGGAATGTAACAAAACCTGGGGAAGTCAAATTCCGGGGTTTTGTTCCGCTTTATGAGACCTGTCGGGACTGAGTTTTTATTCCTGCAAAAGTGTGTAGGTATGACAGTACTCACATCCCACAAGTGCCGGAAAGGACACCTCATGGCCCATAAGAACATTGATCCCTGCACCCCCGCGCTAACCCCAAGATACTGTGTACAACACATTTTATGTTACAGGTTTGTTGTTTGGGGAAATCAACGGTTGAGTGGTGCAGACGCATATGTTTCTTTTACTCTAGGCAAAGTAGACTGGAGCCCCCTGGTTAGTATTAGCAGACCAATTCTTTTTCATGGCTGGAGGGGATTACAAGTAATTACGCATACAGAATTGAAAAGGAAGTTTTTCCATTCACCCAGAGGGCTTACTTAGCAGAAATCAAAATAAAGAAAAAAAAAAAGAATTACAAAGGATCAGTGAGCTGCAGAGCGACAGCTTAAATCAATAATCAATTCTCTGCTACTAATAAAAATGCACTTAAACTTTACGCACTCGTGACCTTCCCCATTGCCGGTCTGCCGGGGACACGATGCAATCTCAGCCATTGACATGGTGGGAAGCAGCAAGGATAAAGTGCAGCTCCCACCAGCTTCCCCATCCTCCTCCAGACATTCCCTGCCATGGGTTTAGTGATTCTGCATTCTATAAGGATACTGCTGTAACAAGGGCAGAAATAGCAGATAAAATAATGTATTATTTATTGGCCAGCAATTGCTAGCAAAAGAGTGAAGAAATCAGATCATACATTTTCAGGCGGAGGAGGAGCAATCACAGTCTGCGGCCAGCCTGGAATCTAAAAGATGCCTAAACCTACCCCCAGGGCATCCTATACCAAATGTCCCCCTGTGTGAGACCCCACCGGATGCTGGTAATCTTACCGGATTTCGCTTGCTCCTGGGACGCCATCTTCGCGGCCGCCGCATCCCCAGCTTCCCTGTAGCTGTTTGTGCACATCCATTCTGATAGTGGGTCTAGTGTCTAGTGGGTAAATAACAATCCTGAGAGATTGTTTACTTATCTTGTCTCCTGGCTGCGTCACAGTAAGTCTGCAACTTATACCTGCTTACAATGTGGGATCCCGTTCCTCTCTAGCGATCCCCAACTGCCTGCAATTCCGTGTACTGTAGGAGGGAATTGTAGAGAGGAGCGGGGATGCCAGGTTTGTGAGTTATGTCTGGCAGCTCAATACCAGAAGGAAGATTCCTTACACTGTGGCTATACATAGAAAGCAGAGGTGTGGCCTGGAGCTGGGGAGGAGATCAGGCCTTCTGCAGCAGCTGGATGGATCACATCCTTGGAGTTAGGGTAAGTACTGTATACCAAGATATTATGGTATATTGATAGAAAGTCTGAGACCAGGCAGCATATACTCAAGTTTTTACCCCAAACATTGGGCATGCATAGGAATTGTGTTCCACATTAGTTCCACCCTTGCTGTGAGAACATACACACGTGAACCACACCAGTGAGTGTACACATGCCCGGAGTGGTGGGCTGGCCATGGTGCCTGGGGAGCAGTTGGGTGGGTGCCTTGCTCAAGAGCACTTCAGTCATGCTCCAGCCAGGAACTGAACCTGCAACTGGTTCCCTAACCACTAAGCCATGGCTGCCACATAGCCCAGTAAATATTCCCCCGGCCTATAGGAGATCCTCTCAGTCCAAATGGCTAACCTGTCAATTTAGAAAACCCTCTTCAATCAAAAGAATATCCCCTTAAAGTGGACCAAAACCCAACTTGGTCATTGCCATAGTCTAAAAGACTCTACGGCTGGCTGATTTACTGTCCCCAACTCACGTTGATTTGAAGATTCCATAGCACATGCACAGCACGGCCCTGGCAACCCTGCTGGTATCAACATGCAAAAGGGATGGCAGGCAAGGCATGCACAGGGGCATAACAGTATAGACATGAGTATAGGTTTTTTTCTCCTACACAGTCTGGCATACCAAATTGGGATGCAGGTTTTGGTCCTCTTTAAAGCAGATCTTCATTCAAAAATAACCAGAGGTCTGTTGAACCCTAATTAAGCATTCCTGCTACTTTGTCACTAAAACACTAACAGGGTGTCCAGGACCAGTCAGCAGGACTCTTCAGCATTCCCAATATGTTGGAGTCATTTTGCCACCCTAAGTGACTGCAATCAAACCAGCTATATGCAAGCCCACCCAGCAACCCCATTGGCTGCTTGCTACCATATAGCAAAGGGACTCCAGCTTCTTGGTCTTGGGCACCATGACTGTGGCAGCGGGACAGGTCATCCCAAATCAGGATCCATCCGTGCCACTGCGGGTGTCAGCAAACCTCCAGACATTTGTAAAACTTTAAAGTGGACCAACACCCAAGTGGATCGGCCTGGGAATCTATAAAAGATTCCCGGGCTGATCCAATCCCTCCCCGCGGGGCATCCAAAATCGGGATGCCCCGCTCTGTGAAACCCCCCAGGATGTCCAGAAACCTTACCTGGATCCTGATCCAACAGTGCATGCGCAGGCCGCATCTCGCGCTTCTCTCTAGCAGGGCGCTTGCCCACCGCCGGCCATTCACAAATGTTAGAGGGAAGCGCGGGATGCGACCACCAGAGTGCTCGGAGCCGCTGTGGTTGGACACCGCTTGGATGCCCATACCACAGTGGTTCAGAGCGTGCTGATTGGATGAGCGGCCGCGCATGCGCCGTAGGAGCGGGGTGAGGTGAGTTTTATTGGGCGTTCTGGGGGCTTTCACGCAATGGGGCACCCCCAATCACCAAAACTCAGGATAGTGAAAATCCTGGGTGTTGGTCCACTTTAAAGTGGATCTAGGCTCCCCCTTGGTAATTCTATGTGCAGAATTATCATGGTTTACAGAAACACTAAAGTGACCTTATGTACCTCCTCATGCTATCAGTCAGTCCCACATTAGTAATACACTAAACTTTTCCAAACAAAGCTCTATGCGACAGGAAGCTGCAGAGGCTTCACTGCAGTTTACAGCTGTTTACTGGTCCCCATTATACAGAGCTCCATAAAGGACTCCTCTTCTCTTTACCTATCATGTTTATATATTTTATAGTGCCTCCTTAGGCAACGTCCTCTTTCAATGGCATTTTGGAAAGCGTTTAATTTTGTATGCCAAAATGATGTCCTCAAGGTGCTGATCTTGTCTAGTATTTTTTTACAATTTTTTTTC